>OZ007594.1:306117264-308764764 GCA_963931845.1 Maratus michaelseni
GCATGAAAACAAACATCAGTAAATATAAATATGTTGGCATACAACATAGTTTTCTTAAGACAGTAACTAAACTAACCAAGTAATGAAAGTTTTACATCATATCCATTAAATTACATCATCAAACACATGTATTGATGAATTTATGAACTAGCACAGCTTATGCAAGGAAAGAAATGAGCTTTGTGACAACCAACCCATGTTAACATGATGCGGTTTTCCCTACTAACAATATATTTTAAACCAATTAGCAACATAGTTTTGCATACAACATAGTTTCTTAAGACAGAAAATGTATTATAAAAGGTTTTTATTACAGGTTTTCATTACTATCTTTTTCGTTTTTATTTTCTGCAAAAAACAGCTTATGCAAGGAAAGAAATGAGCTTTGTGACAACCAACCCATGTTACAACCTGATCCGGTTTTCCTACTAACAATATATTTAAAATCAATTAGCAATTTTTGCTCATTATGAAAGAAAATGTATTATAAAAGGTTTTTATTACAGGTTTTCATTACTATCTTTTTCGTTTTTATTTTCTCACCATGCCAGAAAGAAAGGAGCTTTGTGACAACCAACCCATGTTACAACCTGATACGGTTTTTCCTACTAACAATATATTTAAAATCAATTAGCAATTTTTGCTTTTTATGAAAAAAATATATTATAAAAGGTTTTTATTACAGGTTTTCATTACTATCTTTCTCGTTTTTATTTTCTCACCATGCCAGAAAGAAAGGAGCTTTGTGACAACCAACCCATGTTACAACCTGATACGGTTTTTCCTACTAACAATATATTTAAAATCAATTAGCAATTTTTGCTTTTTATGAAAAACATGTATTATAAAAGGTTTTTATTACAGGTTTTCATTACTATCTTTCTCGTTTTTATTTTCTCACCATGCCAGAAAGAAAGGAGCTTTGTGACAACCAACCCATGTTACAACCTGATACGGTTTTTCCTACTAACAATATATTTAAAATCAATTAGCAATTTTTGCTTTTTATGAAAAAAATATATTATAAAATGTTTTTATTACAGGTTTTCATTACTATCTTTCTCGTTTTTATTTTCTCACCATGCCAGAAAGAAAGGAGCTTTGTGACAACCAACCCATGTTACAACCTGATACGGTTTTTCCTACTAACAATATATTTAAAATTAATTAGCAATTTTTGCTTTTTATGAAAAACATGTATTATAAAAGGTTTTTATTACAGGTTTTCATTACTATCTTTCTCGTTTTTATTTTCTCACCATGCCAGAAAGAAAGGAGCTTTGTGACAACCAACCCATGTTACAACCTGATACGGTTTTTCCTACTAACAATATATTTAAAATCAATTAGCAATTTTTGCTTTTTATGAAAAAAATATATTATAAAATGTTTTTATTACAGGTTTTCATTACTATCTTTCTCGTTTTTATTTTCTCACCATGCTAGAAAGAAAGGAGCTTTGTGACAACCAACCCATGTTACAACCTGATACGGTTTTTCCTACTAACAATATATTTAAAATCAATTAGCAATTTTTGCTTTTTATGAAAAACATGTATTATAAAAGGTTTTTATTACAGGTTTTCATTACTATCTTTCTCGTTTTTATTTTCTCACCATGCCAGAAAGAAAGGAGCTTTGTGACAACCAACCCATGTTACAACCTGATACGGTTTTTCCTACTAACAATATATTTAAAATCAATTAGCAATTTTTGCTTTTTATGAAAAAAATATATTATAAAAGGTTTTTATTACAGGTTTTCATTACTATCTTTCTCGTTTTTATTTTCTCACCATGCCAGAAAGAAATGAGCTTTGTGACAACCAACCCATATTACAACCTGATCCGGTTTTCCCTACTAACAATATATTTTAAATCAATTAGCAATTTTCGCTTCTTATGAAAAAAAAAATATATATATATATTACAAAAGGTTTTTATTACTATCTTTCACGTTTTTATTTTCTCACCATGCCAGTATCTCACTTCAGAAGTGAATAATGATAAAACAAAAATATCAACAGTCAGGCTTTTTACGGAGTGTGATTACTTTTGCATAAACCGCACTTCGTTTTCTCTATCAATCGGATTCCGGTCGCGTACCTGTCTTCCGTTTTTGTTATTCGGAGGGTTGTAAATACGCCCCAGCTTTTTTAACGACTCCACGCCTATTTCAGTTAAGTCGCAAAAATTCTTAAGTCAAGTACTCACCAAGTGCAACCTTGGAAGATAGCGGAAATGGTGAAGCCGCTCCCTTGGATCCAGATAGTTGAAAACATTTAACTATAGGGGTGCTGTGGCTTATTGGCTCATTGGATCGTCTCTTCTGCCTGAAATAAAGACATAAATTATCAGTGACAGAAAAAGTAGCAAGTGAAATAAAAAAGTAAAAAATTTAGTTTCACAGAATGAAATGATGAAAAAATAAGCTATCTAGTCAAGAGTATATGATGAGATAAGAAATAACTTAGAGCATGTGAGAAAAAAGAGAAAAAGATTATTCTGATTAACAAGCTGAAATAAATCTTTTGTTTTCGTATTTTAAATGTGCTCTTGAAGGTAATAGGAACAAAAATTGCGGAAAGATACTTAAGCATGAGAATATGATAGGTTTTTTGTTTCTGTTGGTTTACTTTTAAACCATTTTTAGTTGATTTTTCTCTTTCAAACGTTTTCAATTCATTATAATTGAGAAATTGAGAATAAACAGGAAAAATAACGAATTGCAGAATACATATGCAATTATAAAAGATAAATTATTTAACCGAAGAGTGATTATGTAATGAATATTACATAGTTGCCAACAATCATGTTTTTTTCATACCGCAAAAATTTAATAGAAAATTTACACTTCTATATTCGGCGAATAACTGTAAATTTTCTCTCTTTTTTTTTACTTTGTAATTTTTTCTACATTGTAAATACCTAATTTCTTAATTAAAACAACATCTAAGCTATACCCCCCCCCCCAAAAAAAAAAAAAAATGAACAAACAAACAAAAAATGTATGGCTCTTTTGAGTGCCTTTTTTTGTTTATGCTTTGCCCGCCTCTTCACCACCTGGTATTTATGTGCTGTTTCACGAACATGTTCCGAACTCTATTTTTTACTTTTTCAACTTCCTTACTAGTAGTTAGTTATAACTACAGCTATACCATTTTACTTTCTTCCAATTTTTTAGACTATCCTTAATCTCCTTCGCTTTAATTTTTTTTTCCAAATTTGCTATCATCTCTACTCTTAACTTTACATCTATCCTTTTCATTGTAAATGTTCTTTTATCTTGTAGTTAATATTATATCTTAACTTTTCGCAATGGCTCAGTTTTTTACAAGAAACTCTACTCACTAATAGACTGGGCGTGAAGTTGTCTGCAACTCGGAAGCCCCTGAACCGATATCAACTGTTCGACAATAATAAAATAAGTTAATTTTTTTTTCTTTAATTTAGTGGTAACAAAAAGAGCGTAAAAGTTGGCTGATGTGGTATTAATACAGCTAATTTAGTTAGGAACTAATTCAGAGCAAGTGAAAAAATAGAGAAAGATAAAAATATTTTATTTACTAGTTCAAATAAATCTTTCGTTTTCGTGTTTTAAATGTAAACTTGCAAGTAATTGGATCGGGAATTGCAGCGATGTACTTAAACGTATGATTATGATAGGTATTTATCTTCGCTGATTTTTACACCATTTTTAATTATTTTGTCTTTTCAAACCTTTGTAATTTTTATTATAGTTTAGAACAAACAGGAAAAATAAAGAATGAAAGAATATGTGCAATTATAAAAGATAAATTTAGTATTTAGTCGAGCAGTAATTATGAAGTAGGGTAGTAATACGTTCCTATTGATTTAGATAGGAAATCATTCCGAGAAAGTGAGAAAAATTAGGCTGCGCCGCCAGACGTCTACGGGCGCCCGTCAGGCACGTCAACCACCGTTTCCAAGTTCTAAAGAACTTTTAACGACCACGACCAGGAGACAGAGCAAGTGAGAAAATAGAGAAAATTAAATTATTTTTAAAAACTAAATAAATCTTTCGTTTTCGTATTTTAAATGTACACTGGCAAGTAATGGGATTGGTTTGTTCCAGAGATGTACTTTAATGTTTGTTTATGATAGGTATTTATTTTCGCTTATTTTTATACCATTTTTATTTAATTTTTCATTTTCAAACCTTTGAAATTTTTTATTCTAGTTTAGAATTAACATAAACATAAAGAATGAAAGAATAGGCGCATTTATAAAAAATAAATTTGTGATTTAGTCGAGGAATAATTATATAGTTGGGTATTAATACAGTTGCTTTAGATATGAACTAACTTAGAGGGAATAAAAAAATCGAGAAAAGTAGAATTATTTTGGTTAATTAGCTTTAATAAATCTTTCATTTTAGTATTATAAATGTACATTTGCAGGTAATGGGATTGGGAATTACAGAGGTGTACTTAAACGTATCATTATGGTAGGTATTTATCTTCGCTTATTTTTACGCCATTTTTAGTTAACTTTTTCTTTTTAAAACCTTTGTAATTTTCCATTATAATTTAGAATAAGCAAGAAATATAAACAATTGATTGATAGATGCAATTATTGAAAGTAAATTAATTTTTTTTGTCGGAGGGTAATTGTGTAGTTGTGTATTAATTAATACATTTGATTTAGATAAGGACAAAGTGAGAGCGTGTTAGAAAAAAAAATATTTTTATTAACAAGCTTAAATAATTCTTTCATTTTCATATTTTAAATGTAAACTTGAAGCTTGAAGGCAACGGGATCAGAAATTGCATAGATGTATTTAAACGCATGAATACGATAAGAATTTATATTGTTTTTTTTTTTTTGTTTGTTTGTTTTTTACTCCACTTTTATTTGATTTCCTTTTTTAAACCTTTGTAAATTTTCACTATAATTTAGAATAAACAGGCAATATAAAGAATTGAAGAATAGGTACAACCTTTGAAGTTAAATTAATTATTCAGTCGGGGAGTTCGATTGATTTAGTTAAGAACTGTAAGTTGAGTTGAGGTTTAGTTAAGTTGATTTAGATAAGAACGAATTCAGAGCATGTGGGAAAATAAAGAAAATAGAATTTTTCTGATTAACAAGCTTAAAAAAACCTTTCAGTTTCGTATTTTAAATGTACACTTGAGATAAATGAAATCTCCACATAAGATCAGGAGTTGGGGGAAATGTGCTAAAACGTATAATAGATTTTTTTTTTCGTTTATTTTAATACCTTTTTTGTCAGAAATGTTCTTTACCGAACTTTTTTAATTTTTCATTACAATTGAGAATAAGTATGGAAAATAAAGAGTTGTATTATGAACGCAATCACAGACGATAAATTAAATGCTTGATCGAAGATTAATTATATCAGTTGTTTTAACGACCTATGTCGTCGATACTTGGGCAAAGATTGGGAGGTATCGCTGGATCGCGAGCCTCTGAATCGGTCGGAGCGCCGAGGCGAGACAAAGCCTCTGGTGCGTAAAAAGTTCCTCAGAACTTGGCCACGACGAGACGGAGTGTTCGCTAGACGAGACGGAGTGTTCGCTAGACGCCCCCGAGGGCGTCTGCGGCGCTGCTTAGTTTTATACCAGTTGTTTTCTTGCCAGTCAGGTTAAAAAAAATCTTTAGTTTCTCAGAATGATATAATAATAATAGTAACAATAATAATAATAATAATAATAATACTTATTATTATTATTATTATTATTATTATTATTATTACTTTATCTTGACAGAAGTATATCATTAGACAAAATATAATTAAAAGTATTGTAAAAAAGTAATGTAAATTAATACAATGTAAATAGATTGCAGAGGTCGCAGCGTCCTATATATATATTTAGGGTTTCGTTCATCTCACGAAGCCCTATTCATCCCGCTTCCCTGTCTGTCCGTCATAGAGCCGGTTCTCAGAAACTGTATAACTTACACACTTGAAATTTTGTGTACTTACAGCTGTATACCTACTGTCACGCCGAAAACCATAAAATTTTGAAAAAATCGTGTTATAGAGAGATAAAAAACAAAAAAAATATCTAACAGCCTTTTCATATTAAATTAAAACATTTTTCGTTATAGCAGTTGCCAACAATTAAAAATCCATAATAAAATTCCTTCTACAACAATTATTTTCTATTGTAAGATTAGACCGGTAAATTTTTACTTTATAAAAAAATGACTTTTTTTTTTTTTTTTTTTTTTTTTTATCTTTTTGGAAAATGAAATTTATTTGGATTTATTAAAATAAGGATAAAGTGTTTTGAAAGGAATATTAAACGAAACCCTTTGTGCGATCTTCGATTACAATTACCCGCACTTGTTTTATTTGCTACCACCATTTCTAATTTAAAATTTTCGTGGGATATTTCTTTAACATGTGCAGTAGGAATATACTATGAATATTATAGTTCAGAAATAGTGGTGGCAAATATATAAAATATATACCCTGCAGCAATCCATCAAATAGTCAATATAATTGCGAAGAAAATAAAAAATGCAAAATATGGGGCTTAATGAGCTAAAATAAAACTTGTTAATGTAAATTAATAGATAATAAATTGATCTTAAGCGTTTAAGAAGGGAAAAAAATACAAATTTTTGTGAACAATGAGCGTAAATAAAACTTGTTTATCTAAATTAATAGATAATAAATTGATTTTAAGTGTTAAAGAGGTGAAAAAAATACACATTTTTGTGAACAATGAGCGTAAATAAAACTTGTTTATCTAAATTATAATAGATAATAAATTAATTTTAAGTGTTAAAGAGGTGAAAAAAATACACATTTTTGTGAACAATGAGCGTAAATAAAACTTGTTTATCTAAATTATAATAGATAATAAATTAATTTTAAGTGTTAAAGAGGTGAAAAAAATACACATTTTTGTGAACAATGAGCGTAAATAAAACTTGTTTATCTAAATTAATAGATAATAAATTGATTTTAAGTGTTAAAGAGGTGAAAAAAATACACATTTTTGTGAACAATGAGCGTAAATAAAACTTGTTTATCTAAATTATAATAGATAATAAATTAATTTTAAGTGTTAAAGAGGTGAAAAAAATACACATTTTTGTGAACAATGAGCGTAAATAAAACTTGTTTATCTAAATTATAATAGATAATAAATTAATTTTAAGTGTTAAAGAGGTGAAAAAAATACACATTTTTGTGAACAATGAGCGTAAATAAATTTTTCTAATGAAATTAACAGATAATAAATGGACTATCATTCTAGTTGTGAGATAGATGAAAAAAAATATAGACATGAATTTTCTAAAGTCAAATGAAATAAATTACATCTGAAGTTTTGTATTTTAAATTTAACCTTACAAAGAAATATGGTATCGTAAACTTGGGATAAACATTTCATCTTCATTTATTTAAAATCATTTTTAATTGTACTTTTTTATAGTACTTCGATTCGAACATATTTGAAACAAAGTATGAAATTAAAGTCGTGAGAGAGGAATATTTCTCTGTCGTTATTCAAGGAACTCATTATTCTTTAAGTAGTAGACTGTAAAAATGACTTAAGTTCCAAATTCCTTTTTCTCTATTTTTCTACTGCGACGAAAAGTAGATTATAAATCTAGAGTGAAAAAATAACTTAAACAGAATATATGCATTTTGTGCGTAAGCTTGGATATTTTAAGTTGATTATTTGGGGACGGTGGACATTAAAATTTAGTTTTTTAATTTTTCATCATACATATATAAGAAATGTTGTGCATATATACATTTCACAATAAGTATATAGAATACCTTTAAAAAAATTTCTTATCTTAATATAATTTTAAGATTTTTTTAAATTTTTAATTTTAAAATTTATAAACAAAATTTTAAAATGCTCCATGTGTCTTAGTTTTTAAGATATTCCCTTGATTTTTCATTTGAGTCACTTAAAACTATATTACAAACAAACCTGTGCATCTGTTATTTAATCCCTGGAATAGTTAATTTTTGAGAGATTTTCTTCTTAATTCCATTCCGATTTTCATCAAAATTTTGCATTTGAATAAGTTATAAATCAAATTTAATTATCTTAACGAAGTCTAATTATAAAATGCATGCACAGTTTCTTTTTAAGCAGTATCGGGATTCTTCCTAATCAATTTCCGTAATTTTTGAGCAAAAATTAAGACGCATGGATCATTTCAAAAATCTAAAAAACGTGTTAATTCTGTTTTCAGAAAAACAGATATAAAATTTACTAAAGCACCGAAAATATTTTTGTGTACAAAATTCAAACGCTTGTAACTTTGCGAAACATCATCGCGCTTGGCATGAAGTTTTTTTACAAATGGTTCAATACAAACTGAAGAATAATAATAAACAGAAAAATACATTTCCATTTTTTGGTCGATTTTTGCTCAAATAAAGGTCCATTGTCCCCTTAAAAAAATTTAAATAAGACGAAATAAAATATTTTCCTAATAAGATAAAATAATTTTATTTTGCTTTTACCTTTTTTTAACTCCGAGAGTTGATGAAGTAAAACTGATTTTATTTTTCAGTGTATTACTCGGATGATTTTAATTTCGATAATAAACTTGTTTTGCGTATGGTGCCTAAAGTTTGAAGCCTTCAAGAATTTTTTTAAAGGAAAATGAATTAATCCACACTTTTAAGAATTTTACGCAGGTTTAGTGCCAACACTTCCTGGATTTGAATTTGCAAAACTAGTTTTTTCCGAAAGTATTTAGCAAAATCCCCATTATAATTAAGTGAAATTTAATATTACATCATTAATATATTTTTTCTACTGTTCATTAATATTGAAACAGTAGGATGATAAAATTACTTGTGTAATAAATTTGTCATTTCATTATTTTTTGCTTGTGGCTCAAGATAGATGCTGAAGCGATAAAATTGGTTGATTGTTTGCGACAAAATTGGTTGATCCGCATTTTCGTTAGCCGAAAATTTTGAGAATTTTACGCAGCTTCAGTGTCAACACTTTCAGAATTTTAATTTGTAAAACTAGTTTTTCCGAAAGTATTTAGCAAAATCCCCATTATAATTAAGTGTAATTTAATAATACATGAATAATATTTTTTTCTACTGTTCATTAATATTGAAATAGTAGGATGATAAAATGACTTGTGTAATAAATTTGCCATTTCATTACTTTTTGGTTGTAACTTAAGATAGATTCTGAAGCGACAAAATTGGTTGATTGGTTGCCACAAAATTGGTTGATCCGAATTTTCGTTAGTCGAAAATTTTGATAATTTTATGCAGCTTTAGTGTCAACACTTCCTGGATTTGAATTTGCAAAACTAGTTTTTCCGAAAGTATTTAGCAAAATCCCCATTATAATTAACTGAAATTTAATAATACATCATTAATATTTTGTTTTCTACTGTTCATTAATATTGAAATAGTAGAATGATAAAATGACTTGTGTAATCAAATTTGTCATTTCATTTTTTTTGTGTGTGTCTCAAGATAGATTCTGAAGCGACAAAACTGGTTGATATATACTATGTATGATTTAAACAAAATATATGATATGACATTTGATGAGTGTTTCAAATTAAGTATTTAGAAAATTTAAGAAGTGATGAAATAAAATATTTTTCTAATGGTATAAAAAAAGAGTCTTATTTCAAATTTGGACAGTGGTTGGGGTAAAATTGCTTACTTTTTAATTTCAACATTAAACCTGAACCTTTTCTTTTGCGTGTACTTTCACACACTGAAAATTGGAAACATTTTACACTCCCTCCATACTAATCAGATTCAAATGCGTGAAACTCTACCTGTAGATGTATTTAGTAAAATTACCCATTTTCACATCATACTGGTATTCTTCGATAAACGGGAAGCCATTCTGTCTAATACTATAGGAATTAAGTAAATTTAAAGTTTGAAACTCTTAAAAAAATATTTTTAATTGTTACAAAATATCGGGTTGTTTGAAAAGTTCCTTCAGTTTGGGAAAACTAATTCGCACCGGAAAATTTTGCCCGTCAATTATAGACATTAGGTATCGGAATTAATGTATAATAATTAAATGATAGATTTTTCCGGTACGAACCAACTTTCCCAAACAACCCAATAGATTGCCATCCGGGAAATTTACAGAGCATAACTCAAGAACTATTTAAGAGAATGAGAAGTAATTTTGGATACGCATATTTGAAACTTTTAGAGATAGATTTCTGAAAAAAAAATGTAAACCATAATATTTTCTAAAATTAATTAAAAAAACTATATTATTTGAAATTAATATATATTCAGAATAAATATGAATTGTAACCTATAAATATTTTAATAGACTTCAATTTCTAAAAGCTTTAAATATGCGAAATTACACCTTATTCCGCCAATTAGTTTTGGAGTTATGTTTAAAAACTGCCCGCCTTATAATCTATTTTGCAACGATTAAAAGTGAATTAAACATTAGCAGTTCTAAGCTTTAAATTTGCATAATTCCGAAACTACTTGACCTAACGACTTCCTTTTGATATTCGAACATAATATTTACCAAAGAATCCTAATATGATACCAAAATGACGTGTTAGTATTCACAATTTTAAAGTTCGTTAAGGTTTCAATATGTAGATCACTCCCGAAGCATGATTTAAGCATAGCAATTGTTAAGTTATTACAAATCGGTTGATACGAGACCCATTTTTATGCGATGATTTTCTGCAGAGTTGGTAGGTGAGGGGGGTATCCTTTTTACCATGACTGTACTTTTGCATCCTACATTGACCGAAATCAAATATTTCTGATTCTCCAATTACACTAAATAACTAATATAATTTTATCCAAAAAAAATTGATTACATTAGTAATTCTATAGGGACCGCAAACGAATATTTGTGACTCTCAATTACACTTATGACTCATATAATCTTAAACATGAAAGGAACATTATTTATTTTGGGTGTTTTGTTGACTCTGAAATTTCTCTACTTGCCGCTAATTGACATATTATAAAACATGTTGTAACTTTGCGTGATAGTTTTCGAATATATTCAAAATCTGACCTTCAAATTTCATGCAATGGGTTTTGCAATTTACTAAATTGCTATTACCAATTTGTTCTGCCTAAGCCATTACAACTTATATTTGCAAATAAAATCCAGATATTTACCAGACTGATCAACTGACCTTGATTGCAGCTATTTCATCTAATGTCTAGTATTATCAATATCACATATCGGCTAATCCATAATTTATGGGTATATTTTATTGGTGTGTCTGGAATCGTATTCATTGCACTGCTGTCTATTGCGTGGTATTAGACACGAACATATATATACATAATTGCAATCTTACATATACTATAAAATATTTATATTTATAAAATATATGAAACGCACATTAAAGTGTCTAAAATTGATTGGGTGGATCTTTTTACGTATTTTTATATGTATGTCTTGCAAAATTTTGAATGTCCTATGTTAATTTGTACTTTATTGCAGTAAGATATATAGGGTGAAGTTGACCTAATCTGCCAAATGAAAGGGAGTGATAAAAGAGTCCGTGTGAAGCCATAGCAACCTTGTCCTATCTTTAATAATTATCAAGCAAATACCAGAAAAATGCATAAAATCTGAAAAAAAACTAAATTTGTTAGATTTCTCAAAACTTACACGCAAAATAAGAAAATATTTGGAAAGAACAAAATAAATCCTATAAGATTATAGCATTTTAATCGGGATATATGGATTTAACGTGAGTTATTGCAGCTATTTCGTTAAAAACTGGCAAAGTACAAAATCGAATTACAGCCAAAATCTTTAACTGACAATACCACAAACAGCTTTCTAGCCGATCAAATTTAACAAAAATGTGTTCATTATTCCAGCCTAAAATGAGTTTCAAATAAACTAATGTTGGTGTTCTAAGACAGGATAAATTTATCTTTTTATATACAATTAATAACTGAAATCACTCCGGATGGCATGTTAAATTTACACAAATGACATCATTACAACGAACAAAATGCATTTTTAAAGCGAAATTCACTGTTTCAGTTGCGATTCAGCTTGAATGTTTGGTTTGGAGTGATTGGTGACCATTTGATAGGTGCAGATGTCTTCCAGAGTAATGTCCAATATTTGCAGTTTCTAGACAATCATCAACTAGGATTACTTGACTTTATTCCTACACCCCAACGGGCGAAAATCATTTTACAACACCATGGGCTCATTACCGTTCGGGACTGCCTGACTGAGCAGTATCTGCGATGAATTGGTTGTACGTGGGCAATTCCTTCGCCACCTAAATCGCAAGAATCACCAGCATATATGGACCTATCAAACACGATTTCCAAGTACTCCAATCATAATATTTAAGCTTAATCGCATCTGTAACGATGAGTTTTGTATGCCAATTATGTAAATTTAACATGGCATTTCGAGTGATTTCAGTGGTGTATTCCAAACAAAAGGCTAAATTTCTCCTAAACTAGAACACCGATATGGTTTATTGTAGGCTCATTCAAAAGCTGGTATAATGCGCATGTTTTTGACCGATTAAAGCAAAAAGTGTGTTTACGATACTGCCGATTAAAGATTTCGGTAACAAATCGATTTTGCACTTCACTAATGTTTTAACGCCTTTAGCTTGCTGTTAAATTACGGTATCTTGGTGAAAAGGGCGTCATCTTATAGGACATATTCTGTACTTTCCAAATATGTGGTTATTTTGCGTGTAGGGTTTTCAAAAACGTGTAGGATTTTGAGGTCTTCAGCTCCACACAAATTGAACGGGCTATTCTATCACCTCCTTTCGAATAAGTCAAATTCAACCTGTCTATGTTACTTTCAAAACCCATAGTTAGGAAGTTTAGCCCTATGTTCGACTCTTGCCCTGAGCTTTTTTTCACTCAGTTGTAAATAAAAATTCTTCGTTTGTTATGGTTTCAATACTTGCCAACCTTTCGTTTCTTAAAAATGGAAAAAACCATATTTTGAAGCAGAAAATGTATATATCAAATGTGTCTTGTTTCTACATGGTAATGGTTTGAAATATGCTTGATTTTATTTATTAACCCCTTGCGGACGAGCGACACGTATACGTGACGCATAAGATGCTCAGAATCCTCGATTATTCCCACCAGTTATTTTTTAGTGTAAGCTTTGCCTTATGTAATGGTAGCATTTCTGCGATTCAATTAGGAAAAAAATTCTGTTTTAAAAAACCGGTGGTAAAAGATTAAAAATTCCGTAAAGGACGTTCGTCACGAAGGGGTTAAATAAATTTTGTGATTTATTTGAACCGGAGTCTCCCGTTAAAAAAGGGGGAGTTGGCAAGTATGGCTTTCTTTAAAAATAATGTGTGATTGAGTTATTAAATAACTTCTTTATTATCTATGGCAAAGATGGCAGTACGCTACCTTTTTAAAAATTCAGATTGCTTCATTGCCACCACTTTTTTTCTAGTAGTAATATTTAATGACAATTTATATCTTTTAAATGCTAAAAGGTGTAAACTAAAAACATAATACACAGTAAAATCACTTTTATTAGATTGTTGACATGCTTCGGCTCACTCCGAGCCATTATCGAAAACAAATGAGAACATTCTATAATTGCACGGTCTTTGAAGTTATTATTTGACATACTACCATTCAATTTCCAAGTACTTTTTAAAAATTACGGCCGTTATTTTTTACTTTTACTTGGTTGTTTATTTCCATATTTGTAACCATGGAGTAACTCGAGCCAAAATTTCGGTAAGTTACAAGATGCTGCATCGTTACATCGTTAGTTAATGACAAATTAAATAAAAGGAAAATCAGGTTAATTATACTATTTCAAAAAAGTTGTGACAATCAAACAATCTGAATTTTTAAACAAATGAACTGACAACACTATCTTTGGCTTATCTTTTAACGTCTGATAAATACTCTCGACAATCTGAATTATTTAAACGGCCACTAGTGAGTGGTACAAGGTGGATGGTCGCTGAATTAGACAGTTGCATCGCTCAAAACGAAAACGAAAAAAAAGTGGGTGGAGCTTTGGATGAAAAAAATAATAATTCTGCAAAATATATCTGGAACCTCGATTTTACGATACCCGCTTCGTACGTTTTTCCGCTTCGTACGACATTTTTCATTGTTCCGAACAAATAACCTATACTGATAATATTAAAAAACCCCGGATTCTGCGTCATCCATTTTGAAGATTTCCCGCATCGTACGCTTTTCTACCGAGAGGAGGAAAATATTTTTTCTCGAATTTTGCTTGTTAGAAACAAGCACGCCACATTTCATTCCAGAGCTCAATACAGGATGACTCAACACCGCCATTTAAAAAACTTTCGAACAAAAACAAAGTTAAAACCAGTTAGTGTTAGCCAATGGCAGACAGCGGATAGCGAATGCATTTCATAGATAAAAGATTAAGATATGACGTCACATCATCTCTTTTAGGGAAAAATAGTTTTTCACATTTCTCTTTTTCCCCCCTGTCAAATTGCGGACAGCGAATACGTTTCACATCTAAAAGATTAAGAGATGACGTTTCACCACGTCATCTCTTTTAGGGAAAAATAGATTTTCACAGTTTTTTCCCCTGACAGAAGGAGAGAAAAATTTCAGATCAGTTTTTTGTCGCGTAGGCGCCAGTCTTATTCTGTTACTGTTAATGTAACAATGTCTAAGATAAAGTGTTTTTCTGTTGCCGAAAAGGCGAAATTATCGAAAAGGATAAACAGATTCACGGCACTAAAGCAGATCTGGCAAAATCGTTGAATATTTCTTTTTCCACATTACAAACAATTTTAAAACAAGAAGTTACATTGGAATTACATTCCAAAAAACTGGGAAAGTTTGCTAAGAAAAGAAAAACTCTCAAAACATCTCCATACGAAGAACTTGAAAAAATTTTACTTGAATAGTTTGTTGGCGTGCGGCAGCTAACATTCCGGTAAATGGATCCATTTTAAAATAAAAAGCACTAGAAATTTCGGCTAGACTTCAGCTGAAAGATTTTACAGCATCAAATGGTTGGATAGACCGATTTGAAAAAATGAATAACTTATGTTTACAATCTATCTGTGGAGAGTCAAATAGCGTAGATCATGCTAACTTTCAAGATAGTATTCAGAAAACATTGCCTTCTCTGGTGGATGGTTATTCAAAAGAGAACATTTTTAACGCTGATGAAGCTGGGCTATTTTTTAATTTGTTTCCAGACAAGACATACACGGTTAAAAGGGAAAATTGCCATGGTGGAAAACTGTTAAAAATGCGTTTGACCATTTTTCTGTGTGCAAATTCAGATGAAAGCGAAAAGATGACGCCATTTGTCATCGGGAAAGCCAAGAAACCTCGCTGTTTCAAAAATAGAAAAAGTTTACCAACTGATTACGACGCCAACACAAAATCATGGATGACCTAATCACTTTTTGAAGATCTTCTTCGAAAATTTCCTAAAAAGATGCGCATGCAAAATCGAAAAATTATTTTATTTCTTGATTAATGTACCGCTCATGTTGATATCAAATTAAAGAATGTGCGTGTAGAATTTTCCCATCCAAATTGTACAAGAAAACTTCAGCCGTGTGATTTAAGAATAATCCGAGCATTCAAAGTGCATTACAGAAAGCTACTAATAAAAAAGGCACTTCTTGCACTCGACTCTGGTGATCTCCAATATGCCTGGAAGCAAAATATTAATGTGTAAGAAAGCCTTGATTTGATCTGTTCGGCGTGGGATAATATTGGAAGAAAGTGCATTTTCAATGCTTTTGTAAAAGCGAGATTTCCGAAGTTAACCGTTGAAGGATCCAGTGAAACACATCCAGACAAGACAAAAGAGGAAAATTTTATTGTAAATATTGAATTTGATCATCCAAAAATCGTTGGTCATGAATACGCTGAATGTGATAAATATGTTGCAACTTCAGGAATTCAGACCGTATCTGATTTCATTCCATGTTATGACAGTTAGAGATGATGAAGACGACGAACCAACAGATAGTGTGATCGAAAAAAGATCTTGAAAGTTTGAAATTTGTAAAAAACATTTTATCTGCTAATGAAAACCAAGAACTGAATTTTTGAAAACTTGCAAGTATTGAAAATGCTGTAAATGACATTGTGTCTAAAAACAAAAAACAAGGTAAAATATTTTTAGTGTAACAAGGTGAGTGTCTGTTTCATTTATTTTCTTTTCAATGTGTTAGTTTTCCTTAAACCCCGATTTTACGATTTCCCACTTAGTACGTTATTTTCTGTCAGTCCGGTGAAAAACGTAAAACCGGGGTTTCACTGTACTTGGATATTAAAATAAAAAAGAAAACTGCCCAGTTAAACTGAAGGCATTGAGCTCACAGACTCTTCACACTAATTGTATATTATACACTTATTTCAAAGAATTTGAAATAAGATCCTCGCAAAATAAAGACATCCACGATATATTAGGGGGGGGGGTCAACCCCCAGTTCCCTCACCCCCTTATAGTTAACCATTGAACCCCCAAAACTAATCAGGGAAGCTCCTTATTACAATGAACATATATGCTAAATTCGAAGCAAATCGGTTAATTCTGCATGAAAAACCTATTATGTAAATTAAGCGGGATTACCCCCTCGTATCCCCCCTTTATACTTAACCAATGAATCCCCAAAACTAACCAGGGAAGCTCCTTAACACAATGAGCCTATATACAAAATTTGAAGTTAATCGGATAATTCTCCATGAAAAACACATTTATCTAAATTAAGGGGGGAGGATAAGCCCCCCCCCCACCCCCCTTTACCCTCTTTATACTTAACCAAAGAACCCCCAAAACTAATCAGGAAAGCGCCTTATCACAATGAACCTACATACAAAATTTGAAGAAAATCGCATAATTCTGCATAAAAAATCCATTTATCTAAATTAAAAGGGGGTTAGTCCCCCGTTCCCCCCTTTATACTTCACCAGTGAATCCCCAGAACTAATCGGGGAAGCGCCTTACCACAATGAGCCTATATACAAAATTTGAAGAAAATCGGATAATTCTGTATGAAAAACCCATTTATATAAATTAAGGGGGGGATTAGCCCACCGTCCCCCCCCCCTTTATACTTAACCAATCAATCCCGAAAACTCATCAGGGAAGCGTCTTAACCCAATGAACCTATAAACAAATTTTGAAGCAAATGGTATAATTCTGCATGAAAAGTCCATTTATATAAATTAAGGGGGAGATTAGCCCCCCGTTCCCCCTTTATACTTAACCAATCAATCCCGAAAACTCATCAGGGAAGCGTCTTAACCCAATGAACCTATAAACAAATTTTGAAGCAAATGGGATAATTCTGCATGAAAAAACCCATTTATATAAATTAAGGTGGGGATTATCCCTCCCCGTTCCCCCCTTTATATTTAACCAATCAATCCCGAAAACTAATCAGGGAAGCGTCTTAACCCAATGAACTAAAAACAAATTTTGAAGCAAATGGGATAATTCTGCATGAAAAACTCATTTATATAAATTAAGGGGGGGATTAGCCCCCCCGTTCCCCCTCTTTATACTTCACCAATCAATCCCGAAAACTCATCAGGAAAGCGTCTTAACCCAATGAACCTATAAACAAATTTTAAAGCAAATGGGATAATTCTGTATGAAAAACCTATTTATATAAATTAAGGGGGGGATTAGCCCCACCCGTTCTCCCCCTTTATACTTAACCAATCAATCCCGAAAACTAATCAGGGAAGCGCCTTAACACAGGGAACCTATAAGCAAAATTTGAAGGAAAACTGATATTTCTATGAAGAGTTATCGCTTTACGTACATACATACGTACGTACATACAGAACCGGCGGGCACATAAGCTCTCAGGCTTTGATAGCCTGTGAGCTAAAAACAAAAGTATGTTTCTCGAAAAATCAATATAATAAAGCATTTTGTGATATTCTATATTATACATTTTCTCCACAAGTTTTTAAAATAAATAATTAAATAAAATGAAAGCACAATAGTCAATTATTAAAAAAAAAATAGCTGCCCATTTTCTTTTTTTTCAAGGGAAATAAACGTATTTGAACCAGAAATTGTATTTATAAATGAAAAATATAACTACTACATAGAATATAGAAAGTAGTACTACATAGTAATAATTCACAATGACTACTAAATAGTAACATTTTATTAAAATATTTTTCTTGTTCGAAGTATTTAAATCTGATTTTAAAATCCGGAATTGCGTCAGCCATGTAAATATAGTCGTTATTGAAATACCGTTATCATTACTGTCGGCTTGTTATTTTACATAATAATATGTTTACTTTTAGTAGCTTCACCATGTTTATTCAAGGAAATAAACTTTTCACATTGCAGTTTGTTAAGTTTTAGTAAAATTACTTCGTGCAAATAAATGCCCTTTACAATTTAATTATATCTAAAGATAGTAACGAAATTAGTCTCTAGATTAAGTAAGCGTGATACTTGTTAATGCATGTTAAATTCGTATATTCATCTAAGAATTCAATTGATCGTAAAGCAACAGTCGAAACTAGATTTTAACATAAAATTTAAACGCCTACACGTATATTTGATTTTATTCAATAATTAAAGTTTTAATAGGCATGTACAAAGTCTAAGTTAAATTATGTTTATTTAAATTTGCATTTTTATAAATATTTAAGCAAATATTATTAGAAAATCATTGTTTCTGTATTATTAATTACACTTAATTTTAACTTACCTCAACTTGTAAAGAATTGCGTCTTGGGATTAGGCGTGGAATAAAAATGAAATTTTATTCCTTCCACACACGGTAGGCAGAAATAAAATTTTGGACTTGAGGCTAGAATCCTGCACGAGTAGTGTTGTACCTTAACTGAACCCTAAAAATACACTTGGAATCAATCCGCAACCCGACCCAAACCAACAACATAATTTTCATTGACCCGCAATCCGACTCCAGGCCGACATATTTCAACCAGAACTCGACTCGAACCCAAAATGAAAGGAGTCTAATTTATGTTTTAATCCAATTATGAAAAGTAATCTACAATTATATCTCTAATAACAATATTATATTTTATATAGAAAAGGGGACATATCTATATTCATTAATTTTCAAATATGGACACATCGGGATCGTTGAATAGAGTTCTGCATCGGATCGAGTTCATCTTAATTTTCTTTTTTCGAGTCAGGGTGAATTTAATTTTCTTTCTACGGGTTGGGTTCTTTCTAGAATAGTTTTGGCGGGTCATATTTAGATTATTTCAAGTTGGGTTGTTGCGATTTTCACAAAAAGTTTGAGCAAAACATATGATTTAGATGAAAATTAATACATATTCGATTATGGAAAATAAGTACATATTCAATTTGTTGCGTGAGAAATAAAAATGTAAATAAGAAATGTGATCATAAAAATTATTCTTTCTTTATGGTTTAGTTAAGAACCCTTTTTCTTCTTTCGAAAAATGGAAAATATTACCAACGTTTCGTTTTTGATACACATAAAAACACATGAATGTATTTGTGACAGTTTATAAACAGACACACACGTTACGTATATGTAGATTTAGAGATGTTCAACTATTCAGAGGTAAAAGCGTAGAGATATATAAGTGTTGGATAGAGCATTTTTATAAATACGTGATTTAAGAATGTATGTTATTATGAAACGGAAATCTTAAATTAAAACATTTACTTTCCAAGCATATGTGATACATTTATTTATGTTACGATCTATACATTTTACCTAAAATATTTACTGTCATTCACGAAAGCTTTCAAGTAAGAAAAGACAGATATTGTTTCATTATATCACGTATTTTGAACAGTAGCATATACGATTTACCAGACACGAAAACTATTTTTGCTATGTTTTAAAATTTTATGAAGCATAATTCAAGATGATAAAGATCTTTTTCTGTCAAGATAAAAAGCATTCCTTGTTTCAGTGAAATAAAACTTTTGTTAAAATGCTGGCGTGGTAAAAATTTATATAGACTGTTTTTCTGTTATTTTTTTCTTCTTTTATTATCCTTTGTATTGGAAATACTTTTATGCATTTCGTAGCAGAATTATTATTTATTTTTTATTTTATTACAAAAGGAAGATATTCTGCCCCCTTTGGGGTCTTATTTAATGTGAATTGCGGTTTATATAAGACAGAGCAAAACTAAGATATAAAAGAATTTATGAAAATTAAATAAATTTTGTGTTGTATAAATTCACTAAAAATTTCTCTTTCAAAATTAAAATAAATGTAATAATATTTTCTTTTAAGAAAAACATATTACATTATTTATATTATATTGCATTAATATTACGTGATGATTTTTATTCTATTGCAATCATTTTAAAAAAATTACAATAACTTACATTAATATTATAGGTTTATATTAGTTATTTAATAATTATTAAAATAAATGTTTTCTTTATAGAAGATTGCATAAAAGTATAGTAAGTTTATTGGATTTTTAAAATTTCTGATTGCTATTTTCTTTGATAAAAACTCAAACATCTCGATTATTTACTTTACATGGTTAAACAGTATTTGGTTTATGTTACTTGGCCTACTTTTAATGGTGTTCTACAACGGTTTTTGTTCTTATGAATAGTTTACTGCATGCATAAGATTTTATGCATAGCATTTCCACTGTTTTTTCAAAATTTATTTGAAGCTTTAAGTCTTATTTTTCTGAAACTATATCCTGGAAAAGTGTTATGAGTAAATAACATTTTGCTATCTTTGCCACAAATACTAAAATGATTTAAATGTTGATTTCATAAATGTTTCAAAATTTTTAGATCACTCAGTATAAAATTCTTCGGTTTTTTAAACCAACTTCCGTGATTTTATTAATAACTCAGCTTTTCAGTATTTATTTGCAAAATCATGTTGTTATAACACATCGCTGATTTTAGTAAGGATATTTAAACTTCTCTTTAATTGTCTTAATGGTTTTCTCTTTATATACGCATAAAAAATGCGATCTTTTAAACAAAATATCCTTTTTAAAACCTCCAATCATACATCTTATATCCGTACCTCAAACTTTTATAAATGGCTTTTACTTTGACCTCAGAAAATGCTTCAAAAAATTATAAAAATGTTTTGAATGTTGATCCTAATGATCAAACTTAATTACATCATATAGATTTTTATACGCGATACTTTTATTTTTTTACATTCTTTGCACTTTTTATGTCTAATGTAGTTTAAAATGATGTCTAACTTTCTTTTATATAGAGCATTTGAATATAATAAATAATGCATTTTCTTGATATCCATTACACCGTACATCTAAATAACTAGTACAAATGTTAAACGAGTAATTACTGAATTATTCTTTCTTTTCAGCATTTTAATATCAATACATAATTACTTGCGAACATCAATTACTGCCTTTTCTTCTTTCATAACTTAATCGATTAGGCTTTTCTAGATATTTGATTTCCCCTATAACATTACCTTTAGCCGCAGTAATTACAACACCATCATCCATTACAGCTATCAATCTTGAAATCTCACGATCCATCATAAACTGTGTAATACATAAGCGAAAATCTCATTTCTACTAATTATAGATACCACCCTTACAATCAAATGTTTTTGCTGCGTTTGTGTCTTGTCTTTCATTTCAAGGTGTGCGATACTTAAACTCATATATTCTAACCAGAATCTTTTAGAAAAATTGAATGGTAAGTATACAACCTTTCGCACATTCTTTGATGTATAAAATGATGTCACCTATGTGATTTAAAAGTAATGTGCCAAGCCCTCCGATATTCTTTGAAACTAATCATCGCAGCTAAGACAATGAATGAAGATGTTTGTATATCATGCCCTGCAGAAACACACTCGTCTTCTGATTCTCTAAAAAATTATGTCAGTCTGAGAGATCCCCAAGGCGAACTGGGTGGTTTAATTGCATCATGTGGTACTAATATGATGGACGGGGGAATGAAGAATAAAAGGCTTGGTCCATGGTATTAAGAAAAATCTTAGGAAAAATTAGCATAAATAAACGCATGTAATGTTATGCATTGATGTTGCTAGGTCTGTTTCAGCCATTAAGCAATAAGTGTTATTGAAAGATCATTTCTCTGATAAATATCTCGAGAACATTGTAATCCTTTGCCGTTGTCTTTTCTAGTATCCTCTGTCAAAGCTAAGTTTTTATTAGATTTTTAAAAAAAATAATTTCATATAACTCTGTCATAAAATGCAGGATTGTGTTCATTAAAATTCGAATAATCTTTACAATTTTCATATTTTTTTATGTCAGGTATACTCTATCTTTATGTTACATGTGCACTTTAAAGGTAATATGCCCAACGCCTTCTATATTCCTAAAAGCTAATCATAAGAATTAAAACAAGGAATGAAGATATTCGTGTATTATGAAAAGCGTAAAAACACTTGTCATTAGATTTCTTAAAAGATTACGTCAGTCTGAGGAATACCCAAGAGTAATTGAGGAGTTTAAGTACATCACGCGGTATTACGTGATAAAAACTGGAGAATGAGAAGCACATGGTTTGTGCATAAGACCAAGAAAAACACGATGAAAATTAGCATAAGGAGTTTTAAACAATGCTAAGTATTGATTCTACTAGGTCTATTGGACGACCATTTTCATTTTATAGGTTCTTTGAGAACTTAGTTCACTGTCAATATATCTTTTTAATTTACAATGCTAGCTATTTATTTAATGAGTAACAGTAACACAAATTTCACAAATAAAAATCCTCCATCAGAATGTCTCCTTAACTATCTATGTATTGCATATATGGTGCTATGTGGTTGGTATATATGGTTGCTATATATGGTTGCTATGTGGTGCATGTTATTATTTTTATTTGAATTTTTTATTCATAAAAATGAAATGACTTGAAATTTAATTTGCTTAAAAATTATAGTATTGCGTACAGCAATCAAATGAATCAATCAGATTTTGTTTATAAAAATATACATATCGTGTTGCTATAAAGCTCATAAAATTTAGAAAAAATCGGTTTATTCAAGTGGAAAATAACAGAGAAAAGGTTTCGTGAAAAAATTTTTCCTTGTATAGAAATTGTCAGAAAGAAAATCTACAAAAAATGAGTAATACATTATGTAATTTTATTTTCTGTGTTAAAAAAAGTTTAACAATACGACTGGGAAGCAATAACATGAGGAAAATGGAAAATAATATTTAAAACAAAAATTATTATAAAGATAATGATCTGTCTAATGAAAATAACATTTTAAAATATTTTAAAAATCATACTTTTTACTTACCCGTCAAAAGTACTATAGGATAAATCTTGCAATCGTATTGAAAATCCCAAAAAATTTTTGACCGATTTACACGTTTCAGACACTGGAGATTCCGAAAAACATACTTTTAGAAAAAAAAGTTTTTGCCGCCCGTCTGTCTGTGTGTCTGTAAACGCTCTATCTCCCAAACAAATTGAGATAGAGACTTGAAATTTGGTATGTACTTAGTATGTAATAGTGGAAAGAAGCTTATTGAATTTCAGTAACCTCGATTATCCGGAGCTATTTTTTTTTTCGGACTCTCGAAATATTCGTTCTGATAAAAGGTATATAAAATTTCTCGAAATTGTTTATTTTAAGGAATGAATATAAAAGACAATAAAAAACATAAATTTTGCATAAAGAATGAAGTCGATCGGATAATTAGTGGCCGAGATATTTGTAATAATATTTTCCACACTTTTCGATTTTTCATGACCCTGTATTTCATTCAAATTTCAATTCAAATATATATTTTAATTGGAAATGAGATTGGAAATGAGAAATTTAATCTGATGCAGTAAACCTTTAGTTAATATGATTATCAATTTTGGAGTTATAAGGATGTTTATTTTACGCAATTCAGTAATAGAGCATTTAAAGTTTATGACGTCATCAAGCCACGATTTTTATTGCATATCCATGATGGGTAAGTATTACTGTGGCCCCCAACGTCTAGTTTCTGTTTTTATTTTTAAAATATAATATTGTAGTTGTGAACAACTAAAATTGTTTTCTTTTTTAAATTCAGAGAAGAAACTTTTTTCGTTTTATTTGGGTAATATTAATGCAACGCGAGCACAGCGATTTTGTTCATATCTGACAAAGTTTCTCATTCCTACTGAAGTTTATTGTTTTTAGCTTTTTGTCATAATACCATATTACTCTACGTAAAAACTTTAACAAAATTTAACCATTCTGTAGATGATTTTTTCCTCTTAATTCTGGCTTTGTACTGTACAAAAGTTTTACAATTCCCAGAACTTTTGATTGAATATATGATGGTGAAAATAATAAATAAAAACTATGCAAAATATCGTTAATATCTAATAATTTACAATATTTTAAGATAATTATTTTTTAATTATACACAATACTTTATTCAGAGCACTGACAGTGTTAGCTAAACTTCTAGCCCTGCATCAACAATTTTTTGATTTGCATTAAAATACACTGCTCAAAACAATTAAAGGATATTGCAGTTTTAGGTGGATTTTGTATCTGGGAAACTTTTTAGCTGATTGATACATGGTCGACAGACATAGTAGGTTATATGAGCATAAATTACACATGTTTGGCAGAAAAAAATGCATTTTATTGCGCATTTGTGTACAAAAGGAAAAAAAACACAATTTGTGCATATGAGAAAAAAGGAATAAGAAAAGGTGTTTTCTTCAAAGAAAATCATTTTCAGTAGGGGGGATGGTTTCCACGGGCGGCCAGCAACGTTGAACACCTTTGAGGCATGGACTCAATGAGGCTATTAATGACGAGTTGGGGTATTCTGCCCCACTCTTCCAGAAGAGCTCTTTCCAGTCCTCCACCAGGTTTGCACGATGTGGCCTGCAGTTATCGTCCATTAAAATGAAGTTATCTCTGATTGCTGCAGCGTAAGGGACTACAATAGGTCTGAGGATCTCATCCCTATATTGGCGACCAGTCAGAGCTCCATCTCGAATGATGTAGAGGTCAGTGCGCCCGTCAATGGAGATGCCACCATACACCAACACTCCTCCACCGCCAAATCTGACACTTTCGTGCACGAACGCAGGATTATTCCTACTGCCACGGTCCCTCCAGATGAAAATACGCCTATTATCCGGATGCACAGAAAAACGGGACTCGTCAGAAAACAGAATATTGCTCCATTCATTTCTCCTCCAGTTGACATGCTCGGTTGCTCACTCCCTGCGGTCGCGACGATGCCTTGATGTTAATCTAACACATACCATCGGTCGGCGAGCATACAAACCTACAGAATGGAGCCGGTTTCGGACAGTCTGAGTTGAAATCGTGGTGCCTGTAGCCGATCGAAGGTGTTGTTGGAGAAGAGTAGCGTTCATGTTTCGGTGTCTCCGAGTCTGTTAACGCTAAATACCGATCTTCATTGGGCGTTGTTGCCCGTCTACGACCTTGTCCTGGTCTTCGGCCTGCACATCCACTCTCCAAAAAACGGTTCCAGATCCTGGAAATGACACTTTGTGACACTCCAATGGCTTGCGCTACTTCGGCTTGAGTTTGGCCCCCTTCTAACCTACTAACAATTCTCCAAGCTTCTGAATCTGTCAAATGACTTCGCTGAGACATCGTACTCATCGAAACAAAGCAATCACTGAATGCCGATCATCCTTGTCTTCATTCTCTTTTATCCAGTTGAAAGTCAAATTTCATTCGCTGCCGCTGAAGCGACGTTTTTGACGTCGAACTCAAAATTTGCATACTCCACAGTTTGAAAACCAGAAAAATTTGCATTTGTGATTCTCTTCTTCTATTTTCGGCAAAAAAAATTTCGTTTATATCTTTATTTTATATAAAACTTCAAATATCCTTTAATTGTTTTGAGCAGTGTATAATGAATATGCAATGGGTGTTTGCGTTTTTTCTAATATCTGTATAAATACACTTAAAATACATTTTACACTGAGTATTCTCGGTCTGAATTTAAAAGAGTAATTTAGATACATTTAATGACATTAATTGAATAAATGTAATAAGGAAAAAGCAAGTGTGAAAAGAGAAAAATGTGTTCACGTGTTTAAAATCAAAGAAAAAAAACTTTGTTTTTTGCTATTTATATGGTCAGCTGTATTCCTTTACATGTATCGTTTTTTGCGTGGTTCCATCATTATAATGACTAAATCACATTATTGCATGAAAAATAAATCCAAGGCTGTGAAGATTGGGGGAGGTTGAAGACAACCACTCTAAGCAAAAACATAATGTTCACTATATCTCTGAAAGACCAAAATTCAATTTACACGAGTTTTAATTGCTTTCCCCACAATTTAAGACTACCGTTCATAAAAATTTTAATTGGATGATTAAAATTTAATAAAGTGACATAGTAAGGTATTTTACGCATTTATAAATTAATGTAAAGGGTGGTCATAATGTCCTTCCTGATCACAAAAAAATATTACGAAATAACCATTGAATGTAATACTGTAAAATTTTTATAAGTCTTGTTATTAAGTTTGTTTTCATCGTGATGGATGATCCCCTAGACATACGGCTTGGTCAATCCAAGGCCCCTTTGAAAAGCAAACTGATTGTAGTTTACACAAAAATCCTTCTCCTGACACACTGTAATAAATCCAATTATTAAGTTTTTCCTACTTTGGAATATTCAGGGGATATCCACTCAAGGTCAGGATCACAGATGCTGTGTATAGTTTGACAGCCCAAATGTTGAGCAATACGTGGCAAGAAAAGGAATACCACCTTGACATTCTTCGAAATACCAATGGTGCTCACATCGAAATTTGCTGACGTAAGTGCGTGTATTAAAAACTTCATAAATGTTTTTCAATATATTGAAACAAGCATATACCTAATTATATTAGTTTTTCTGCAAAAAATAATTGTAATCAGCGAAAGGTGGTAGATGACTTAAGTGGTAGATTTGCGATACACAAATATCTAACAGCAAATTTTGATTAAAATTTGAATTAACATCTAATAAGGCGGCGTATAAAGATGTTCTACGCATACATAAATGAGTGTATTAGACTGTAGATTTTGGATTCACAAATATCTATCAGCAAATTTGCATTAATTTAACACACAATACTACTAGTTACTGAAGAAGGAATATTTTCTGTTTAGTAGGTCGCAAATCTTTTTTGTTATCTCTTTCAAATAAAAAATGTTAAAAATTCCCACTTTTTTCAGACTTTGTTGAGTACGCAGATATATTTCGTAGCACTGATTATACACCTTTTGCTTTCTAACTGACGCAAATACCTTTAACACATAAAGAAAATAACTACATCATGTTCCTAATTGGAAAAGCAGGCTTTAATGAAAGGTTACAATGCATTATGATCTTTTTTTATGGCTAAATTATCATATTCGCAATTCGATTATCTACTTCTGAGCAAGACGTGAGATCACTGCAATTTTATAGATTTTATCTTTGGAATTAATGAGCGGTCTTTTTTGAGGTGAAAACAAATGTTTATTACTGGCGGTTTACGAAACTAAATACAGACTATTTTATGTAGCATATGTAACTCATTCAGCTTACTAAAATTGTATTTAAGTTACTAAACTAAAAATATGTATAATAAAGTGACTGCATATTAATGTTATGATGGCAATGTAACACTAAATACATACAATAAACTTTTAAGATAAGTAGTCGTGTTCTCGTTAACTTTGCATTATTGCATATAATGTCTGACTGTGATAAAGGGAGTTGCTTGCATCTTATACAATGACCTTTATATATATTTGTCATTATTTTTCTTAATGTCGAAATTGATATACAATCAACAACATAGATTAAATGGAATTAAAAAAAATAGTCAGTTATTTTAAAATGTTCACTACAGCAATGATATATTTCAATGATATATTTGGATTACTCATTTGTTTAAGTACATAAAGGCCAAACCAGTTTGATGCATTAATGAAATTTTCATCTTGTCCTTATTGTATTTGTTTTAATAAAATAGGCAAGTATATATAAAACTAAAATTATGAAAAAATTAGGGGAAGTAGGAGTTTATTAATTAATAAATTTAATGTACGGAACCCTTTGAGCATAAGTTATACTCGCACTTGTCCGATTTTATTAAAACTGGTACAATAAGGACAAGATGAAAATTACGTTAATGCATCGAGCTGATTTGGCCTTATATACTTAAACAAATGAGTAATCCAAATATATACTTGAAATATACTGTGGTGAACATTTTAAAGTAACTGAATATTTTTTTTAAAATTCCATTTAATCTATGTTGTTGATTGTATATACCAGTATATATATTTTTCATTATTTTTCAAAATGTTGAAATTGATATACAATCAACAACATAGATTAATTGGAATTAAAAAAAATATTTAGTTATTTTAAAATGTTCACCACAGTAACTTTCAATGATATATTTGGATTACTCATTTGTTTAAGTACATAAGACCAAACCAGTTCGATGCATTAACGAAATTTTCATCTTGTCCTTATTGTATCTGTTTTAATAAAATCGGACAAGTGCGAGTATAACTCGCGCTCAAAGGGTTCCGTACATTAAATTAATTAATTAATTAACTTCTACTACCTCTAATTTTTTCCTAATTTTAGTTTCAATAGATTCGGAAATAGGAGGGGGTGGGGGTGACATTTTTCCAGTGTACTTTCGACGAGATCTCTGAAAATACAATACCTAAAACTAAAACAAGTATACTTTTGAATTCGATGTTATGAGAGCTTTCGAACAATACCTTGCACGATACATAATTTTTTTTCAAGTAACTTAATTAATAGCTCGGCTAATTACGGACATTATTTTCTAAAATAGTTGTCGAATATCCTTGGATGATTCTGCGTCGATACATACTTCGAGCGATACAACTCCCCTTCTGACCGCCTGAAAAGTAAAGTTTGTGTAACGGAGAAATGCGTTTTCCTCAAAAAGTATGTTAACTAGGAAAATCGCAACAGTTTTCTTGCAATGATTAAATAAACTCCTACTACCCCAAATATTTTCATAATTTTAGTTTCAGTAGATTCAGAAATATCAGGGGGAGGAGGAATTAATTTTGGCAGTGCATTTTCGACGATATCTCTGAAAATATAATACCTAAAATTAAAACAAATATATTTTTCAGTTCGGTATTATGAGATCTTTCACACAATACTCCACACGATATACGAGGGGCAGTCGGAAAATAAGTTTCCCCTGACGACTGTGGACATAGGTGTGTATGAAAGACAAAAAATGTAATGAGACATTAAAGATAAAACATAACTTTATTTTTCCACATAACTACCAAGTACATTGAGACATTTGTCATACCGCTTTATAAGCTTCAAAATCCCTCCAGGAAAAAATCAGGGCTTTGCATACGGACGAAGCGTTGAGCAGCTATGGACGAAAGACGACACAACAGGTCAACCCGAACGTGCAAGACACCGATACCATTGGGTAGATGTCCACCACGATCAAGCAGATGGCGCTGTTGTGGTGACAGCGCATTTGCACTGCAACAGCGCCATCTGCTTGATTGCGGTCGACCTCTACCGAATGGTATCGGTGTCTTGCACGTTCGTGTTCACCTGTTGTGTCGTCTTTCGTCCATAGCCGCTCAACGCTTCGTCCGTATGCAAAGCCCTGATTTTTTCCTGGAGGGCTTTTTGAAGCTTATAAAGCGGTATGACAAATGTCTCAATGTACTTGGTAGTTATGTGGAAAAATAAAGTTATGTTTTATCTTTAATGTCTCATTACATTTTTTGTCTTTCATACACACCTCTGTCCACAGTCGCCAGGGGAAACTTATTTTCCGACTGCCCCTCGTACAAATTAACATATTTTTTCAAGTAACTTAATTAGCCCCCTAAACTTTTCCTAAATGTATTTGGGAATGACTAATAATCTGAAAATATGTGGGTAAAAAGGTTTTATAACTTTCGCAAATTTGAACTTTCCACGTCTCATAGTTTACGAGAAAAAGGGCCCAGACAGACAGACGGGCAGACACAAGAGTGATCTTATAATGGTTCCGTTTTGACTTTTTAAGTACGGAACCCTAATAATAGAAAAATTGTCAACGAATATCTAAACTGATAAAATATTTACAAAACTGTTTATTGCTAAAAATCAGCAAATAACAAAATAAATTTTCTTTTTAACAAGAAAATAAAAATTTTAAAATTCCCCAAAAATGATAATTTTAAAACTGTTATAAAAACAAAAACTATATTCATTGAATGCAATAATAAAAAATGCTATTAAAAATGAATCATACTCATTTTCGTATAAGATAGCAGAATGCCTGTTTATATACAGTTGGAGATGAAGGGAAAACGAAGAACCAGGGCCGGATTACGGCAAGCACAGTAGGTATGTGTCTAGGGCTCCTGGATCTTGGGGGTTCAATTCAAAAGCTTTAATCTAAAATTTACATTTTTCTATATATACAACAGATAATAATTAAAATGTTCTAAGAATTTTTCAAATTAACTTTTTTTTCAGTTATTATTGTTAAAATATTATGAAATGAGAAATTAAAACTCATTTACATAGGCATGTGGTTATACATCATATTTTATTTAATCAATATAAGCAATAACTGTCATGCAAAACCACGTTAAGAGGATTTTGTATGAAAATAAATACCTAATTGGGAGGAGAATAGAAAAAAAAAATATTGAAATATTGTTTTCATCGTTAGAAATATGTGGCTTTAAGTAAAATTATTAAAGAATCTCTATTGAATCTAGGAGAAATATTTTGGACAATATATACTTTTTTTCACCTGAATTTAGTTTGTGAATTTATATTTCACTCAGAAGTGATGTTTTAAATCTAGCATGATTTTAAGTTTGGACTATACTATTAAATTACTTTGCAAATACTAATGAAAGTTACAAGCTTCTAGAAATCTTTGAGCTAACTATATCTTAAGATGGCTGGTAGGAAAAGGTAATGAGCTTCAAGCTTTCTTAACCCGGCAGAAATCGCGCATACCCAGCGCATGTGGTTTTTACTTTACCACCAGTAAATAAAAATAATAATCGTCACCTTATATAGTAGGAGACAATTGTTACAAATTCTACGATAAAGTAAGTTGAAGATAACTTTTCGAAAAATAGTGGTGACAGTTGTAAAAACCGTACGAACCCTGGGTATGTCATACCCGCCACGATTGACTCCAGGTTAAGGATAATATCAAATCCAAAGGAGCCATTTTCTGATGCATTTCTAAATTCCTTTTTTAGAGTATGAAATTGACAGGTAGTCTTATTCAGAAACTATGTAATTGAATTGTGTTTCTAGTTTTCGGTAAAATCAGAAGATCTTTCAGAAAATAGTGTCAAAGTTGACGCTTTGAAGCAAATTTCCGAACACAACAGCACGGGAAAAACCTGTCGTCACGTGACAGCAATCGCTTATAACTCGATAAGTAATTTATTTATCAAAAAGTGAAAAACACCATTCGATTCCAAATCGCTTTAAACGATTCAGAAAAGGTGTTAGAAAGTTTTGTGTTGTTGAGCAGGGAATTTGAGAACCGCCTTAAATAGTGGAGATGTTTGTGTGGGGGGGAATCCAAAGAATGTTGTGCCTGGTTCTCCGAAGAGCCTTAAGTGGCTACTTCACTCAGGCGAAAACACCCGCTCGCTAATGTTAATCCTATGGGGAAATAATTTACAATATCTCGTTCGTATTTCAATATTTTTAAATGATTTTTGTTTGGATTGGATAGTTGAGGTCAATCTCTATGCACGCTCCTTTGTACTTTTTCGATTTTGATCACAAGTTTTTTTTTATTAAGATACTTTCACTTTCGGAACCGGTTTTGAAAGTGAAAGTATCCTCAGCTGTCCAATGCAAAAACAAAAAAAATCATTAACAAATATTGAAATGCGAACGAGATATCGTAAATTATTTCCCCCATAGGATTAACATTAGCGAGTGGGTGTGAGTGAAGTAGCCTCTAGAACTATGAGAGAAAATGAATCGAAATTGTCATCCTGTATGCTTTTAATAGAGTGAAATAGCAGTATTTCTGATATGCGTATATTTCATTAATATTATTAATAAGCAAAGGACATGCTCAAGATTAAAGAAAACAAAAGGATATAGGTGCCATGCTAGGTCAAAACCTAACATGGGGCTGAAAACATATAACGAAACCCCAATGTAACATCTTTTTTTCTGCTCTGAAAATATAAAAATATCTAAAATTGCACAACTTCTTTTCGAAAATATAAGCAAGTAAAACCCGTAAAGATAACCAATACTTAAAATATTTTATTTTAATGGAAAAGATTTTTCTAAGCTTCAGCCACTTAATGCGATTTACTAATGCGACTTTTATGAAGACAATCATCTTAACAAAATAATACTTTAAATAGAAAAATAACTGAACAAAACATTTCTAAATTTTACGTTTTGAAATGGAATGATATTTTTCTCGCAGTATCATTTATCTGTATATAGATATTACTTATTTTGCATATTGAGCTGAAATTAATGCCTTGTAGAGAGATATTTTTTCTGTAGGAAAAATACTCTTTTATAGTTTAATCCTTCTAGAACCATCGGGGTAATTTTTTACCCAATTTTGTTTTGTTCTGAATTTTTTATATTTTGAACCAGAAAAAAATTATAAATTTAAAAAAAAATCAAATATTAAGAAGCTACATTTTATTGAGAATCAAAATTCTGATTCAAAACTTTCAAAACTAAGCACGCCCATCAAAAATTAACACATGGTACAAGGAGTGATAAATAAAAGATGAACTTATTTAGGAAGTACACGAACACGTATAACCTATGTGAGATATATTGTATTTAAAATAGAAATACTTAGTAAATTTTCTAATAAGAAATATATATTTTTTATTTTTTATATTAATTAATAAAAATATTATTCTGAATAAAAGATATTTGTGATTTCCCGTCATTCTTTCATTTGTATAAAGAATAAATCTTTGTGCGCATGAATAAAATAATTAAAATTCTAAAGATTAAGAAGTAAGGATTTTAAAACTAGATATTACACCATTTTAATTGCATTAATTTATACATAGCTAACAAGGCCCAATGTCAGAAAGAAGACAACCGACAGAGTAAAAAAAGTGTCCACCCCAGGACTCGAATCAGAGCCACTGGCATAGCGCACCAATGCTCTACCAACTGAGCTATCCAGCCGATATCCAGCCTGGATCTCCTGGACTGTTAGCAATGTAAAAATAAATGCAATTAAAACTGCAATATTTCGGGAGTATTTCATTACTACAAAATTATCTCTATATGTAGATAGTATACTATTTTTCTTGAGAAATAGACTGTCTACTGATATTTTGGTAACTTTGGATAGTTTTTATGCATACAATATCTATAAAACTGTGCAATTTTCAAAAGTATAAATTGAAATGGAGCCTCATATTTTAGTTACTTTTATGTTAGAATTTTCGAGCTAAATGTTGGTAAGGAGACACTGTATTTTACAATTATTTCATTAAACCCACTATAGCTGTGTTATGATTTTTTTTTTTTTTTTATAGTCGCATTCCAATGATAAAAATAGTGATACAGTATGTAATGGTGCTGAATGTTAATTTGAATATTAAAAAATAACTAAAGAAAAATTATAATTTGGATTATCAATAACATTAAAAATCTTTTAACTACTGCATGTTTTTCTGTTATCAGCTTTTAAATGTTGATGCGTGATTGAAATATTTGAAATAGGTGTGCGAATTGAAAGCAAGTTCATAAAACATATGCAGTATGAAAGAAACCGCGTCAAAATCCTTGCAGTTCTGAGTGTAAACTAGATTAAGTGCTACATTCAAAGTAAGTAGAAAGCATTTGACAAATTTAAGATTCGGCACAGAGAAAGATTTTAAAGAATTGCAGAACGTTTGAATAGTATTTAGGTGATATCGAAAAGATTTATTAAATCCATCAACCCTATTGTTCAAAAAATACGTTTTCGAACTCCTACTTTCTTTATATTATACATTTACAATATTATAAATAGATTATTCGAATTTCTTTTAACTTAGGACATTTCTATGATTTGTAACTCGTGTACAATGAATAATCAAAATTTAAATGCTCAATATGTTTGTTATTAGAAGGTAGCTAATTGAATACAGAAAATATTTATAAAATAAAAATTAATTATAAAAAGCTTTTTTTTTTTTTTTTTTTTTTTTTTTAAATAAGCGTAACAAACTTTCTGTCTAATGTTTCATAATTCAGCTCAAAAATTAATCTTGAAAGCGGTTACATCGAATTAAGTTAAACATTTACAAAACATTGGTGATTGAATTAGGATAATGTTTTGTTACTGTGTTACTGTATGGTAACCTATATAAATTATAAAATAAATTTAGGGAATCAACAACAGTTCAAAAATCAGTGTAAATCAGCTGACATTGATATACCTTTTTCTCGGGATCTACTGAAGTGATTTCAGTATAGTTTTTAAAAATTGTTTTGTCAGTATCTAAACTATAAATAGATAGTTCGACAAAAATTAAATTAAAAATGCAATTCCTTTGTTAATTTAAATAAAAAAACTAGATATTTTTGCTTATGAAATTAGTATAAAAACTAAAATATTGCATTTTTTTGTGTATTTTGCCGAGTGATCAGCTTATAGATTAGGTAATGCGAAACTATTAATAAAAGTATTTAAATTACTTTAATTGTTCTCGATAAAAATAAAAAGTACATCAATGTCAGCTGTTTACATGTAATTTTGAAACTGTTGCTGCCTCCATAAGAAAATCTACTGTAATAATTAAAGGAAATTATTTATTTTTTAAAAATCTGAAACAACTTCAAAAAATCTAAAACATCCTTTTTGTCTAACAGCACTTTATAGCTTCATGGAAAAGACAGTGATAAAGTAAAAAAGAGGATTAAAATTTAATTCACATCCAATAGCTTTTTTCTTTTTCTTTTTTTTTTTCTTTTCTTTTTCTTTCTTTTTTTTTTTTTTTTTAGAAATAGCAATAGCGAATGAAACACGGAAAATTTATCCGTGAAATCACTGGAAATTTCTTTACGTTTGAGCTTTTGGTTTGTAGAAACAAGGTTAAGGATTCTGTCATCTCCAAAGATACTAGAACTTTTGGGAAGATGCCAAAGACGACATAATTGAAATCGGTATGACTGTTTTTCATGAAATAACGCTTTTATGAAAAATTCAAGTTAGAAATACAGGAGAAAAAACAAAAAACAACTAGCCAGCAAAAGTAAATCAATGTTGCATTTGCATGCTTTATTTTTAGAGAATAATAAAAGAAGATATATAAGGGTTTTCGACAGATTCCTTTCATTACATTACAAAAGATCTTCCGTGTACTATACATAAATATAATTTTAAAATATACACAATTAAATCTGCCTACTGTAATATCAGTAAAAGTAATACCTCGCTTAATGTGGTAAATTCTCAATATCTCAACACACTTTTGTTAAAATCCGTGGTAAAGTCTACTGTTAATGCACAAGAGATTTTAAAGTAAACATGGTTTTAGTAAGATTTTTGGCTCTGTGATTGTCGAATTTATTTATATTCTTGATACTCACTTTCAGAGCCTTTTTTGGAAAATGTTTTTTAATCATTTTAATTTCATTTTACCACTTCATAGGAAAACTAGTCGTTGGGGGTCACCGTAATACTCACCCATCATGGATATGCATAATATAAAATATGAAAATAAAAGATGCGTAAACTATTTATAAAATGCATAGCAATTCGAATAAAATCGTGGCTTGATGATGTGATAAACTTTAAATGCTCTATTACTGAATTGCGAAAAAGAAACATCCTTATAACTCCAAAATTGATAATCATATTAACTAACGGTTTACTGCACCGGATTAAACGTCTTATTTCTAATTAAAATATATCTTTGAATTGAAATATGAATGAAATACAGGGTCATGAAAAATCGAAGAGTGTGAAAAATATGATTACAAATATCTCGGCAACTAATCATCCGATCGACTTCATTCTTTATGTAAAATTTATGTTTTTTATTGTCTTTTATATTCACTCCTTAAAATAAACAATTTCGAAAATTTGTATATACCTTTTATCAGAACGAATATTTTGAGAGTCCGAAAAAAATAGTTCCGGATAATCGAGGTTACTGAAATTCAATAAGCAACTTCCCATTATTACATACTAAGTACATACCAAATTTCAAGTCTCTATCTCAATTTGTTCGGGAGATGGAGCGTTTACAGTCACACATACACACACACATCAATGACAGCGAACACGTAAATTGAAAATGAGTACCGTTTGGATGTGTTTCAAACTGCAAAGAACACATACGTTGTATTATTTTACTTAATTGAACAAAATAAATGTTATATAATTGCTTATGACATAATATATGCTCTATAATTACTATAACTTGATTTTTCGATACTTTGTCTCTGGTTTTAGGCATAGTTCAATCTTTCGGTAAAATATGAAACAACATTCATTCATTTACAAAACTTTTCATCATGAGGAAAAATGTAGTCCAAATTGAATTCTCGTACGCGAATTGCTTGATTACATTAAGCTTGAAAATGTTACAGAGACTTTTGCTCCGTCATGCATGTTGTAATTGGGTCATAGAACTAACATTATACAAATTCCTTCACTGAGTGCAATCTATATAAATGAAATCCCCTCCGGAAAGAAAGTAAAACCCATGTGAATTAAAGGGGAAAATGTATGAAAGGAGTGAAAATAACCAATGGAGATAAATATTATTCTTTTAGAATAGGAAGTGATAAGAGAATGACATTGTAGTTAAAATATATTAAGTAGTTACTTAAAAACAATAAAATTAATTGAACAATTAGGGTTATGAGAAATTCTTAAATGTTTACAAGAATCGTTCAAATGAATTATTAATATGTAACATAAAATGAATATTTTAATAAAATTCAAAATTCAAAATTAATAATTTTGTACGTAAAAACAGAAAATAACAAATTCATGTTTAAACAATTGTTTTGATTTTGAATAGGGAGGGCTATAGTGCATATCTTAACTAGCTCCAGGAAACATAACATTTTGTGAAACATTCGTGAATCCTGAACTGCGTTACAATTTAAATTGTGTTGAACAAATTATCACTTTTATGTGGTAGTTTATTATATAAAATATAGAACTTGAATTGAGTAATATTATTAATTATTTTGTTTTAATTACTTTAATTGTGGATTTAAAATATGCCCCAATGAATACCGAATATTCCGATATCCCGCATATAAAGCTAATTTCTCGTGACAAAATAATATTTATATGTATAGTTTCGCATACATACGAAGATATATCCGTAAATACACTTAACGGCAAATAAGAAATAAAGAAAGTAGAAATATCGTGCAAATGTTGCTATTTAAGTTCACAAATTGTATTGCGTAATAACAAATTGTATGTTATTTTTGACAAATAAAACTATTTTTACAAAATGGATATTCCAACATGCAATTATGTAAAGTTTAAAATTATGCTAGAACTACGTTCTGTTACTAAAAGGAAATACATGAAATTTTCCTATATTTTTAACATTTGTTAAATTCTCAATTTTCCAAATTTCAATGTTTGCATTTTTATGTAATTTGTACAACTTTTATTCAAACTGTCATATATATATATATATATATATATATATATATATTTACATAAATATTAAAATTTCAAAAACGCTTGTTATATTAGAAATTTTTAAAAATGGTGATTTTGCACTGGTTACTTATTAAATAATGCTTAAATGTCTTCGATTGGATCCTTCGTATGTCTTCGGGACAGCCGATGGACACGGTTGTTGTTGTTGGCGTGTCAGAGAAAGTGCCAAGGCACTTCTCTGAAAGAAGGGGTGCCAAAGCCTCAAGAGAGGTTGGACTTCTAGAGCTGGTCTCCTAATCTTGAACCAATTCCAGATGAGAGACCTGCACCTGGATTGGCACCCCCAGAGGTAACGGTTGTACTAAACTTGGATGACATTGGAGCCACGAACAGATTTTACGTGCATCAACTCCCATTAACGTACACGGTCCCACAGCAGCGGCAGTCGAGAGAGGTTGTCACCCTCCCAAGCAGTGACCTTGGTCGTTGCTGCTTCGCTTTCGGAGATCTTACGGGAACCGAGCTTAACCGTCCGCGCCACTGCGGGACAATGGACACGGTGAAAATATGATAAGCACCAGTTCATGGCTTTCTTTAACATGCAATATGGCACCAGTTCATGGTGTTCTTTAACATGCAATATTAAATAATTTTCGTCAACCTAATTGCTGCTTTTATTATCAAGCCAGTTAAACATTACAGATTCAAACATTACAGCGGCATTCATCTTCTCAATATCATTATTTCTGATGAATATACTCAATTTATTTCATAAATGAGAAAGGCACACAAAATATATTTTTTCCATGCCAATATTTATACTAAACGATTTCACTGAGAAAATATGTAAAAAAAGAAAAAAAATATTTTTTTTTGTTGAAGAGATTTGAAATAAATCATAGTGAAAGGGAAAAATAATGTTATGCGTTTTCCAAAGAACCCGAATAAATAAGTTACTTTTTTTCACGTCAATAATTATGCTAAACGATTTAATACACGAGGAAAGCCCCCTTTTTTTTAACCTTTCATCGAAGGGGGATTGGCTTAAAAAAATAATAAATTTTACCACCAGATTTCTCATGAAGCGAATTAACAATTTACTTTTATCCTGTAAATAACTTATAAATACAATGAGTTCCTCACATTTTGTCTAAGTTTTTCTCTTTATACTAAATATATTACATTTTTAATACTATTACTTTATCGCAAAGAAAAAACTGCTTTGAAAAGTACTTTTTTTATTTAATTTTTGTTTATTTTAATTTTTGTTTTTGTTGTTGTTTATTCTGTGGTTTTGCCACATCCTTTAGCTTAGCCCCTCCTTTACCCTGCTTTAAACTAGTGCTTTACATAATTTTCCTATTGAACTTAACTTTTTAATGTTTTACTCTTTAAATTTAAATTAAAATTTATATATTAGCCTTAATAATTTATAATAATTTTTAAAATTTTCACTCTACCACCTTTTAGTAATATTATTTTTTTTAACATAATTTAGTTCATATATAACTACAGTTATACTTTTTCAATGGCTCACCTGATAGTAAGACTATGTAGTACTATATAGATTGGCCTCTACTCTAATGATTGGGTGTAAAGCTGAGGTCAGATCTTAAGACCTCAAAAGTGTTCACACTTTTTTAACTATAAGCAACACTCTAATAAAAGTTGAACTTCTTAACACCTTCAGGACGGGCACCAGTGAACGACATTTTAATTTTTAATACCAATGATTCTGTATAGTATTTTCCGCCTTATTTAATCCAAGAATTCTACGATTTGAGAAGGCAAAAATTACGACTAGAATATCCTGGTGTTAAAACATTAAATGCATAGTCACCCTATATGGAACGTCTACGTTCCCACAGATGCTGACCCGTACAATCTGTCCAGAAGGGATTAAAACCTTGAAGAACGGTGGTATATTATTTATACCAATTAATTTTAATTCCCAAATGCCACCCAAAATTTCTAAATAAAATTTTGCGTTTATAATGTGCGTGAAGAAAATAATTAATTTATATCAAAATCAAATTTCTCGTAAATTCAGTCTGACGAAAAAAAATCATTTCAACATTTTAGTAACAGATTTATTTTGCCTCTTGAAAGGGTTAAAATAAGATTGGGAGAGTTAAGAGACTTAAAAGAATTGTAATAAAGTTGCCCAAAAATTTGTATGGAGTTCAAAAACGTTTTCTGTTACATTAATTATATCAAAAAAGTTATAATCTTTTGTCAGCAAAAAGGTTCAGAAACTAAAGAAGATTAAACTTTTTTAGGTAGATTTCGCAAGAAATACTACCTATTACATTCTCACCTAAGTTGGAAATTTAGAAAAATTTTTGCAGATCTACGCCGATCATGACTCCCAGAACCCAAAACCACCCCCAGTTCAAAACTTTATCTATCTATCTATCTATCTATCTATGTCACTTTTTTATGACCACGATAACTGGAAAAATTCTGCATAAATCTCTTCCAAACTGATACATAAAATCAAGGGACATAAAATCTCGGTCAAGTTCGTTAATGGGCAAAATTGAACCAAGGGGGGGGGGGGGGTTGTGAAAACAGAAACCCCCCTCCATAATTTCTTAATTATGATACGTATCGAATCCGTTTAAAGTTATTATTACTTCTAGGAAAAGGGCCGAAAATTTATGTATGACAGATTTTTGATATAATTAAAAATGTCCCCAAGGGGGGGGAGGGGGGGGTTTAGAAGAAAAAAAATCATAGCTTCGTCAATTCACAAGATATCAAATCCGCGTAAATTTATTATTAATCCTCTTAATATTATCTAAAACTTTTATATTGACAAGTTTTTTATAGGACCAACCGTTATAGCAAAAAAAAAAAAAAAAAAAAAAAAAAAAAAAAAAAATTAAAAAAAAAAATCCCTGCCGGCTCCACCTGCAAACAAGTTATTTTTCGAAATAGGCGATTCCAACTCCCGCATCTTTTCGAAACTAATACATAAAATCAAGGGGCATAAAATCTCGGTCAAGTTCGTTAATGGGCAAAATCGAACCAAGGTGGGGGAGTGGGGGGGGGGGGGGCTTTTTGTGAAAACAGAAAACCCCCATAATTTCTTAATTATGATACGTGAATCCGTTTGAAGTTATTATTACTTCTAGGAGAAGGGCCGAAAATTTATGTATGACAGATTTTTGATATAATTAAAAATTGCCTTAAGGGGGGGGGAGGGTTTTAAAAGAAAAAAAAAATCATAACTTCGTCAATTCCCAAGATTTCAAATCCGCTTAAATTCATTATAAATCCTCTTAATATTATCTAAAACTTTTATAGTGACAAGTTTTTTATAGGACCAACTCTTATAGCCAAAAAAAAAAAAAATCCTGCTGGCTCCGCCTGCAAACAAGTTAGGTTTCGAAGTAGGCGGTTCCAACTGCCGCATCATCGCAAAAAGGTCATTTCTTCCGCAATTCCCGACAAACAGGTGCCCCACGGTCTGCGTCTTCGAAATCTACCTGTGCCTGTAGGCCGAGCCGTCAGGGATTTTTTTTTTATTTAATAACAATTTTCTGGTGCATAATAGTATTGTATTTGATGAAGACATGATACTTTTGTTACAAAATCGTTATTGGCTTTTTATATTTCAAAGAAATGATACTGAACTTGAAAATTGGAGGAATTCAATATTTAACTATTTTGATGGAGTAATTCCAAAGGTGAGTACTTCAAATACTACAAAGGTGAGTAAAGGTAAATACTGAAACTTCATAAAATTCAAAATAGCATACTTCGGTAAAATTTGATCACACAAAAATGAGTTTTTTTGTATTATTGTTGTTTTACTTGTTATAGCATGGAGAAAGTTTTTCTAAATATAACTTGTAGGTCCCAGACCCAGAAAGCGTATAAAAATTTAAATTTTGTAACGTTTTATAAAAAAAAAATAACTATTTTTGAAATATACATTGATTTTTATGTCATGAAAAACAAAATTTGAAACTTTTTTTTCAATTGAAACTGTACCTCAAAACTAACAGTTTAGGAATTAGCTATTTGTCAACGATTAGAAGGTGTATACTTGAGTAAATCAAATAATTTTGCTTGTGAAAAATTTTCGAATTTGATAAAAAGAAAACTAAAAACAAAAATAAAGATATGTAATTTTCAGTTAGAGACTTTAAAACAGAAAATCTAAAAATATGATTAAATCAATTCTTTGTTTCCCTTCTGGCAAACAATCAATTACCTTTATCTGATTAAACAACGAAAACAACATGAAATACATTAAAATTTCACCAGACTACACGCTTTCAGATCTCCGAATTAAGTTCAAAAACAAAACTGATCCAATTACATCCGAGGCTTCTCGATAACACAAAGTTGTCTTGTTAAGATTGCTAATCGCAGTTTTATTTATATGTTTCTATAACTGCTTGATGAGCTTTCGATCAAGACCTACGGCTATGGGGTTCCTTAAATGAGCTAGGCTAATAGGCCATTGCGGCCTAGCCCTAATTGCAGAGGTGGGGCAGATCTAACAGAGGAAAAAAAATGGTCACGAGTATTAAAATTGTCATCAGGTTGTAAACGCGGAGAGTGCATGTGAGAATTGTAGCGGATCCATGATACTTAAAGGGGGTTAGAAAATTTGAGGAGGCTGATTGTGTTGGATGGTACGAGTTCGTGAGTCTTAACACGTTTAACTGAAATGTTAGGGTTTAATTCGTAAGGATAATTTTATTGGACTTGAGGAAAGAGGCGCCTTGTAATTCAAAGTAGAAAATCGTGAGTTTGATGTCCAATTACCAGAACTGCAAATGCGTAATTGTATAAAACGCTATTTTTGTCGAATGTGTTTGATTCTAACGAACATTCTTTCTATCATTTGATTCTTACATTAAATATAGGTAAACAACAAAAAAAAATGACTCCAGTGAGCATAAATGGTACGGTAAAATTAAAAGACTCGTAAATAAATAGGAACGATTTTTTTTGTCAAATATATATCACAAAGATGTTTTACTGATGCACGGGTGCTTCGCTATTATGTTAGCGGTCATGTTCAGTGTTTTACATCAATTAAATTAGTACTTGATAAAAGAAAAAAGACTGTCGTGATAATGTACTATTTACAATATTAGGCATTTAAATAAAAATAGCCAATAATATATTTGTGCAAGAATATCAAAAGGCAGAAAACCAACGTTAAAAATACACAAATAATACACAAAAAAATACAACAAACAGCTGTTTCGAATCCACAAGCGAGATTTTTCTTGAGTGCGATAAAGGAAAAAGCACAGCGTGCTAAAAAAAGCAAGACTGACCCAGTCTTGTATTGTCAACGTTGGTTTTCTGCCTTTTAATATTAGATATTAATTAATATGTGCGACAAAGTTATTTTTCCACATACAACAGTTTGTATGCTTCCAGGTCCCTCAAACTTTTGATGGTAAGAGAATTTAATGACCACATTCCGAAGAATAAAATCAATGGCAATTTCCGACCAATTTTCCTTACTTACTACATGATACATTAGATAAAAATGTTGAATACTACCTGATTTGAGTTTATATTTATAATTTCTAAAATTTAAGTGAATTCTACGGCACCCAGGTTTTTGACCATCTCCTCCTTCGCACGAGCCGCTAAAGAAAAAAAAAACAAAAAAAAAAAACCCAGCTTCTTAAGAATTTTTCTTCAATAACATCTTGACAGTACATTTTAAGAAATTACTTGCAATAGCAATCGTGTAAAGTATAAAATTTGTAAGTTTTTGGTAAAGTTTTTTCTAGGCTCATAGATAATGGTAATACGTTGTTCCAAAGTGTATTTTAAAAAAGAGAATCGGTGAAATATGGGATTTTTTTGCAATTCTCTTAACGATATTTTCTTATCAGTACATTTTAGCGAAAAAAAAAAAAAAAAAAAAAACACTGTACAACACTTACACAGAATACAATTTGCAAAAAATTTCATATACATAGTTTTTTCTGGGTCCATAAGTGATGAGCTACACTGCTCCAAAGTTCAGGTAAAACAGAAAGAATAAGCGAATTAATCCAGTTAATAAAGCAGTATTGTGTTACAAAAAGTTAAGTAGTTCTTTTTTAGGGATGTGTTGTATAGGATGATTGATGTTCTAATAAAAATATCAAGTTTTCAACCTCCCTCCTCTTCTCGGAGTAAACCGGCACCGGATAAAAAAATAAATAAATAAATAAACTGTTTTGTCAATGTATTTCTTCAGTTATGTCTTACCAGTACAATTTAGCGAAAAAATTGTAGTATCAATTTCTAAAGATTAAAATTTGCAGCAAATATCATGCATGAAGTTATTTTTTTCTAGGCCCATAAAAAACGGAGATACACCGCTCCAAAGTTCAGGTAAAATAGGAAGAATCGGCAAAATATAGAACTATTCGAAGTTTTATTAATAGAAATTTCTTATCAGTACATTTTGATGAAAGGAAACTATTAACAATCTGCTAGAGAATAAAATCTGCAACAAATTTTATGAATGAAGTTTAGACTCATAAAAAGCTGAAGTACACCTCACAAGCGTTCGCGAAATATGGAATCAGCGAAATATCCAGTTTTTTAGCAGCTTTCTTATTAATAACTTTTACCGTTATCTTTTAGCGAAAGAAAGCTATTACCAATCTTGTAGAGAATAACATTTACAAAAAAAAATTGTGTATGAAGCGTTTCACTAGGCCCATGAATAACCAAAGTTCCGGTTAAATTAGAAAGAATGAATAAAATATTAGTTTTTTTTTTCAGATTTCTTACCTATTACTTTTTATTAATGCCTTTTAGAGAATGACAACTGTCGGATTCCACTTCTCCGTCCACACAACTTCGAAATATAATCCGGTCTTTTAATATGCTGCCACCACCGATATGAATACGTGATATCGGACACAATACGTGATGTATATTCAAGAAAAACCTAACTCTTTCTATTACACTTAAACAAACACTTTATTAACAGTATTTACACTTAAACTCGGAGGTAAAGTATCCGGTTTAATACTAAATCAAAATAATTATAGAAACGCTTTACGTGTACCGTTAGACTACGTTCATTTATTCCACACTGAGATTTCTATTCATCTCACACCCGCTCTCAGCGCTCATTCCCCGAGCAACCTTCACACTTCGCTGCTCCGTCTGAACTCAACACCGGTCTCAGAGCTCCAACTCTGAACGACCTTACACCTTCGCTTCCTACGTTAGAACTCACCTTCTCTCTCTCGTAAACTTCAGAACACCCTCCTTTCTACGGGGTTTCTCCTCTGTTTCCAAGGGTCCTTGACCACCCTTCCTCCCTCTTGACGGATCTGTCTTCCTAAATAAAAGAGCGCAATAGCTTTCTTATCTCTGAAAGACCACATTGCAATGGAAATACTTACTTTCATTCTGTCCAAGTCGCCACCCTTCGGATTAAGATTTTCTAAAGGACGCCTTTAACGGTACACAATAGATACATATACAATACATACAATATGCTAATCCCTTAAGAATAGCTTTCAACTCTTGCACCTGTGAGAGAAACTTGACAACAACTATTACTAATCTTAAAAAAAAATAAAATGTACAACAAATTTTATGCCTGGAGATTTGTTTAAGTTCCATTAATAATAGAGCTCTAGTGATTCTTCCTATTTGACATGAATGTTGTAGCTGCATTTAAGGACCTAGTAAATAAAATAAACTGATGGATTATTTGTTTTCCCGCACATAGTCTCTACATGTTTTGTAATAGCTTTCTTTAGCTAAAAAATACTGGTAAGAAGTTTCCGTTAAGAGAACTGCAAAACATTCGTATATTTCGCCAATTCTCCGTATTTTACACAAACTCTGACGCGGTGTAGTTCCGTTATTTATGTGCCTTAGAAATAAATTTTATGCATGAAATTTATTTATGTGCCTAGAAATAAATTTTATGCATGAAGTTTGTTGCAAATTTTACCTGTAGAAAATTGATATTACAAATTGTTTGTTTAAATTTACTTTTAAATTGTTATTGAAGAAAAACCTTGATAAAGACAATTTTTTGTCATGTTATATTCAAGATAGCGGCGCACGTGGAAGGGGTGAGGAGGTCAAAAACTTGGACTTTTTTTAGAACATTAACTTATACAACATATTCAAAAAGTGCAATTACCTGACCTTATGTAAGTCCTCTTTTGGTGGCTATATACTAGACAAATGTAGACTTTGAAAATTCAAAATAAACATAAATCTCGAAATTTGTTTAAATAAGTAGTTTCAAGAACATTATATTTACAAATACATAAAGTTCGCATTGCATTTATTTATTTATTTTTATACCGATCTGAATAACTGAAGTTTAGATAACATGTATTACTGTACTAGTCATGGAATGTTTGGGGTCATTGTTTTATATTATTAAATCAATCACGATAGAATTTTCATATTTGCCATAATATAAAATATTTGCTGATTCAATTTACTGAGAAATTTGGTGCTAAATTTGAACATTTTTATGGTGTTTTACAGGCTTTTTCACGGCTAGCATGAAACAAAATTTTGTAACTTCCATTCGTCTAGTCTTTTTTTTTTTTTTCGAAAAAATCGAACTGTCACATTCTTTTTTATGTATTTTATTTCCATACATAACTTTACAAAAACCGATGCCGTGTTACTTCCGATTTCAAACGGAAAAGATTTTGCTGCAAATAGCCTGACAAAAATCTCATTTCAGTCGACATTGTATTTTTTATGTTTGTACTTTAAAGAACCTTATTAGCATTTAGAGCAGATATACATTAGAAATAAATTCTGAAATACGCGCATTTATTTGAAGAGCTTGGAGATATTTCGTTGATTAGATGGCTTTGCATGGAAGCGTTTTAACTAAATTTTTCCATTAAATAAAGTTTACATTAGACACATTTGAAATTAATTACAAGTTTGACTGCACTCGGGAGTTTATTTATTTTTTGTTGCTGTTAGTTTGGTAAAACATTCAGATGCATTTATTTCATATTTATGTGAAAATATTTCCCAATATTAATAAACAAAGAATTTAAAATCTTTCTATTAAATACAATTTATATTATATAGATATTTCAAATTAAATGTATGTTTGAATAGAGTCGAGTATTTGTTTAATTTTTATTAGGCAAAAGGTTAGGACATTCAGATGCCTTCATTTTATGTGTATGTGAACATATTTCCCAATACAAATTAACAAGTTTTAAATCTTAGTTATTAATACAACTTGCAATTTAATTTAAAAAATATTTAATTTTCTGACATTTTTTAAAATTTCAAAATCAAGTCTAAAACGTTCACTCCTTAATCTTAAATATAATGTTATAATAGTTTGTAACACCATATATTAGCACATAAATAAAATTATGTTTAAAAGAAACAAACGTTTTCTTTTATTTATTTTTTTATATTTAAAATATGTAATATTTTTTAGTAAATATTCATAGAAATCATTATTACAAAAAAAAAACTATTTTGTGTTTTAAATGTTTAATTTTGTCTGCATTCTCAAATGACATATATATATTTTTAAAGTATTTAAAAAAGTATTTGGGCCTTCAGTTTGTCTTCTTTTAGTAATTTAACTTATTATATTTTCAAGAAAAGAAAAAAAACTATCATGACAAAATTTTATGTAGCAATTATCTCATATCGCTAGAGAATTTCGCTCACCCGCAAAGAAATTGACACAGCTCCAAAAAAAATACATTTTGCATGTTATTGCACTAATCGGTTTAATTTAGGTTCATCTCACTACAGGAAAAGTGTGATAAGTGTAGTTATCGGGAAAACCGCTAGATTACGCTACACTGCAAAAAAAAGCGTTGATTTTACAGTATAATACTGGCATCCCAGCTGCCAGTATCATACTGTAAAATCAACATTTTTTTTTTTTTTTCGCAGTGCATTTACTATCACAAAAGGGGGAAATTGTATGTCGCGATAAATTTACTCAATCCTCGAAACCTCGTCTGCGTCTTTATTCTACAGATTTTATGCTTTTTATGCGCGATTTTGGAGCTGCAGGCAGAGCTAAGTTTTATAATCTTATGTTACAGGGAAAACGTGCGAATCTTCTGTTGCCTTTCCTGTGAAATATAGTATATTTTCAGTTGTGCCACTCTTCTTGCGGGTGAGCTATATATAGTTCTTTTAACGTTCTAGTTCCCAATTTACTCACCAGGGTGCGCCATTTATTTGGTATCTAATTTTTGCAAAAAATTTGAAAGACAAGTTCAGACCAATCTACTGGTTTCTTAGAGGTGCTCATATGTAATCAACACTTGCTTTTTTAAACATGTGCTTTTTAAAACTTTCTAAACTTCTCGTGCCCTTTTAATTCATGACACTTTCAAGTTGAATAAACGGAATACTGGCATTTTTCAGGATTTATCATTATTATAGTAGTTAGAGTTAGATTTATTATAATACAGTTCTTGTGTATAAAAATTGTCTAGGAATTGTTGCTCTATTCCCCAGTGCACACTGTAGTGTGCGGTACTATTACAACTAAATATAAACAAAGCAACATTAAAAATTACATATATTAGCCTTATTCAAAAGGCCAAATAATTAAAAACATTTGAAAATAAAAGAAACTATCTCCAGTAGATCCTATCTGGAAACTGGAGAGTTAAAGAGGCAAATAAAAGAATTTGAATGTACTAGAAAATATGTGCTGTTGTTTGTATTTTAATGAATGTCAGTGACATTTCCCCTTTTCTGACTTAACCCCTTGAACGGCGGTAGGATATTACATATCCCACTAAATTTTAACCCACAAAGGATACAAAGGAACCAGAATTTTAGAATAAAATTTTACTTTTATAATGTACGTTAATAAAAACGTTTACTTCTTTTCAAATAAATTTGTTCGTATAGCCTGGTGTCATTTAATTATTTTAACATTTTGGCAACTAAGGTAAAGTACTTTGTCCATGAAAGGGTTAAAGTTTAGAATAGTATTTACATTCGCATCGGGTAACGAGAATTCTCGTTTTTATTCCAAAAATATCATTGACTAAATGCCTGGCTTCTACCTTACAGAAAATGCATTAATATCACGTCGTCAATATTTTTTTAGATTGTAAGGCATATCATATTAATTCCGTACATTGAAAGATATTTACTGATGAATAAACTTAAGAAACCTATATAGGAAAAAAAAATTACGGAAGATGTTCAGAAGAAGGAGGAGCTTATATTAATTTAAAACTCGGATTTCGCAAAAACATACCTATGCGAATGTTTTAAGAAGTAGTAAACATTTTGTATTTTTCTGTGCATTTTGCATATCTCTCTGTATAACGGAATAAAGTTCTTTAGATGATACAAAAATGTATTATTTAAGAATTTGGTATAATAATTTAAAAAATAGGAACATTGTTTCGCTTTATATTTTGCTGAACAATTTGATTTTATTTCATTGTCATTGTTTTTCGTCCTCTTTTACGCTAATCAGACCGACTGCAGCATTACGTTCTTCTCTGACAATGATCACTAGTTATAAGATGGTTTTAAGCATTTGATTTTTCCATTCCTTTATATTATTATTATCATTAATTTTTAAGTGGTTTTCGAAAACAGCATTATTACTTGAACTGAGACCTGAGCTTGAACCAAACCCGTGGTTTGGGTCAGATTAGGTTATTTTTTTCGTTTCGAGTCGGGTTACAATAGGCTTTGGGTTGACCCGATTTTTCAAAAAAAAAATCTAGAATATTTTTTCAGATGAAAGAAACTATATATTTGTGAGCGTATATATGTTCATTTTTCAGCATAAAAAATACAATTGTTATTAGAGATATAATTGTTGATGATTTTTCCATAATTGTATTAAAATATAGATTAGTTTACTTCCGTTTTGGGTTCGGGACAGGTTTCGTGTTGGTGGACTTTTTTAGAATTTTCGGCCTAGGGTCGGGTGTAGACTGAGTAGCACAGAACTTTAAACCAAACTTTAATGCTAAAAATAAAATATAATTTTATAAAACTTTTCATATATATTTTCTAGTCCATTAAAATATATTTAAAAATTTTATCTCAATATTTTTTGTCCTTTCTTTCATTTTTTGTATAATTGTCCTTTCTTTCATTTTTTATATAATTTAACACTGTAATTTTCATTTTAGTATTGTTTTTCTCCTTTGATTACAGCATGATCTTTCTTTAGGGTGCACATTATATATTTATTACATGAAGACTTGATTATTTGGTTTTTATTTCAACATTTTTATCTCGTTTCTACGCTGTTTTACACGTCAACAACTTGGTCCTTCCTGATAATGATTACTATATTGTATATAGTATTTATCATAGTATTTTTATCTCAATATTTTTGTTCCTTTTCTTTATTGTATACTAGCAGACCCGCTCTCCGTTGTCCAGGGTTACCTTGAATACACCTAAAATAAACCCTAAATATAATGTTATGCAAACGCACCTAATGATGAACGGGCTTCTAGATGTGGTGGCCCCACTACCTTCGGCATCGTACTCAACTACCATTAATATAGAAATCACTAATAACAGTGACCTTTCGTTAATACTCGAAATCGAAGAAATACCTTTAGGCTGATATCATACGAGCGTCATGGAACAAGTGTCAAAATGAACGCCCATTCTTGATGGTGTAGAGATCTTCTAGGTTGTTCACACGGGCTTCCACGCCGATAACTATCCAAAAACACGCACAGAGCCACGTCGAACTACCGCGTTTCTCCCAAGACGCCGGCGTCTTAACGAAAAAGTTATAATAGATAAAATACTTTAAAAGTTTTAAATATTTTAATTTAGTGTGTCATTACAAGTAGGGCCGGACATATGCCTTATTAAAATCCGTTTATTTAATTTTTTTTTTCACAAAAAACTGCTTTTTTTATCAAACAGTGGACTTTTTCAAAAAAAGGCAATTTTTTATTTGTAAATCATGCTTGATGTTAAAATTAAGTAAACTTCGATAAATAACTGTTTAAAGCACAATTCTTCTAAATTACCCGATTTTATCTTGATTTGTTTTCAAATTAAACACAAAAGACTGGTTGTACCGTAACTTTTGGAGGCCAGTGTGTTATAACTACCAATAAATAATAAAATATAATGAATTTTCCACCTACCTATTTTTTGAGAGATTTGGTGATTTGGCGAAAAATGTTTTGGAAATTGTTTACTAAAATGCTTCAACATGTCGATTCAAGCAAAGACACTTGCTTTATTATCGTATTCTTTATAGTCGAATATTGCGAAATATATGATCGCAGGTGAAATAAAGCTGAAAAAAGAAATTTTGGTTAGAAAACACTGGCCAGAGGATGGCAGTTTTAGTATTAGGTTGAGTAAAAAGTTTTCCGTCAATGAGAGATACCTTCATGCAAACAGTTGTCATTTGTGCGCTTGTTAGCTTTTCAGCTAATCAATTTTTGTATTCGTAAGCAGAGCACAGGAACTACATAACTGCGTAATTTGTTTATTAAAAATTTATTATCTTGTGTTTCAAAAAATGTTTAAAATGGAGCTATCACGTCAGCAGATCAGAACGATTATAGTTCCGTAATAAACTCAGTGCGACTGAATGCCACAGAAATTTGCGTGAAAGTTCAGGAATCAAAACTGTTTCTTATGGTGCAGTCAAAGCTTGGTTTCGGAAGTTTAAAGCTGTAAATTGTGACAGTGAAGATGAACCACGTTCCGGCCGCCCTATTGAAGTTGATTGTGAGCAGTTAAAGAAAATCATTGATCAAGACAGAAATGTTTCAACACGAACTATTGCGTCAGAGCTTAACGTTTGCCAAAAAACAATAGTTAACGCTCTAAAACGCATAAACCTAACGTTTAAGTTCAACCGCTGGGTGCCTCACGAATTGATTACTGAAGACAAGTGCAGGAGAAAAAAATGTTGTTTGGCTCTGCTAGGAGATCAAAGGAAAGAGAACGTTCTGGACAGAATTGTGACCTGTGATGAAAAATGAGTGTACTACAACAATACAAGCCATAAAGGAGGATGGTCAGCACCTGGGGAATGAGCTATCTCGGTTGCAAGGCGTGCCTTAACTAACAAGAAGGTGCTCCTCTGCATATGGTGGGATTGTCATGGAATTTTGTTGAAAGAGTACCTCAAAAGCGGACAGACTATCAACAGTGCAATATACAGTAACATGCTAATCAAAGTTCGCGATGCCATTCGCGAAAAACGAAGAAATGAGTGCAGAAGGAAGGTGGATCTCTTTCATCAAGATAACGTCCGGCCACACGTTAGTACGATGACCGGCTCGACGCTCTACAAGCTGGAGTGGGATTTGATGCAACATCCACCATACAGCCCCGACGTGGGCCCTTCAGATTTATATCTCTTTTCACATCTGCAGCTGCATCTTCATGGTACAATCTTCCATTCAAATGAGGAGGTCATAAATAAGGTCGATCTCTTTCTGGACTCGCGCACGTCACAATTTTTCACAGAAGGGATTGAAAAGCTGCCAAAACGTTGGCAAACGATTGTAGATTTAAACGGAACGTACTATCCTCATTAACTTTCATGATTTCGTATGTATTTATCATTCTACAATAAGAAAAAGTTTGAAGAAAAACTTTTTACTCAACGTGATACTAATAATCATGATTGTCACTTGAAATATTTAAGTGCATCAAATGTTTTTGAAACTTGGTCTGTTTGCAAATTAAATTAAGCATTTAAATTAAAAATTTATCAATCTGTTTTTCATAATTAATAAAAATGTTCAAATGCAGTCTTCTCTAATTTAGGTTAGACTCACCTAGTTTAATTCAAACTAATTAAATGCTCATAGAATTTACTTAGAATATTTAAATAATTTTAGATTTTTTTCGATAGTCAAGTTTGTGTTTGACCTTTCAAGGCATCGCTGCAGAATTGAAATATAACGTAAATTCTTGAACATATTTAAACTGTTTAGAATTCGTTAAAAAGAAAATACCTTATGCTAATACAACGAAGACACCTACGTAATATAAATTTAATTTGCATAAAATCTACATTATACAAATTAAATATGCATTTTTAAAAATAAATTTTTTAATTCAGAATATGCAGACAATATATAAATATTTTCATATTTTTGGTGAATATATTCTAAAAAATTAGTGAAACAATGCATGATTTTCTGTAAGTAAATAATAAAAATGATTATTTTTTAAATATTATGTATATTTACGTATTCTTTAATTATTCATTAATTTAAATGTCTTTTTCTGAACCTACTTATTTCACTGTTCTTTTATACAATTCATAGTATGTTGAAAAAAAAAATGATAATAAATAGAAAGGCAGAAAGGAAAAGTATATTATTGGTATAAAATATTTATTATAACTAATCTATTTGTAAATGCTATGCAAAAGCATTTTTTGAAGCCATTTAAAGTGACTTTTTTCTTTTGGGAATGTATGTCTTTTTTTGTTTTTATTTTTTCTTAATTATATATTTTGCATCATCTTAACATTTCTGCAGAAGTATATGAAAAATGAAAGACATAAACTTTGACATTCACAAACTAGTTAATCATTGTTCTTTTGCTTACGCACGACTTTCATCATTATTCCCCCTTTATGTCTATCTTAACTATGATTATCAAGAATTATCTTCATTTTTACATCGAGCAAAGGTTGCCAAACGATAGTATGCCTTTTAAGCAAACAAATGGCACTGTAATCTCAAATCACAAAAATTAACGAACTAATTATCAATCTTTTTTACCTTAATTGCGTGGATTCTGTCATATTCTTTCCTCTTCATACTTATATTCAACTGTTTTTTTTTTTCAAAGGTTTACCTTAATTTTTGTGTCCATACAAGATTGCTAAAAGTTAGCTCGCACTTCAAGCAAATAAATGACCCTGTAACATCTTAGCCTAAATATCTGTTGATAATTTAACTAAAAATATTTTATTAACAAAATTTAATAAACATAATGAATAATTTTTGGTTAAACAAGTAAATTAATAGGTCCGGTCGTGATTATTGACAAAAATGTTTTCAGGTATTTTTTCTCTTAACAAACTTAGTTCTTTTACAGCAAAACATCAAGGTGTTGTTCAACAGATTCAGTTCCTAACTGGCAACAAGCATCGACTGTAACGTAAATAAATTTAGAGCTCTTTTGTGAGAAATGGTAAAGTCTTTTAAATTGTATCACTGGAGCGAACTGTACGCACTGCTCTGTTCTGATGTATGTGGCTTGTCTAGCTTAATCTCTTTGGGAGGACTCCCCACCTGGCTAAACCTGCTCTTTTCAGAAGAGTAGGATGACAAGGATTGCCTGCCTAGGACTAGCGATCTGGGCGCTTCAAATCATAACAATAAGAATGTTTTACTCAGTACTCTTAGAAGTAAAATTGCAAACCGGTTGCAGACTATACGAAGAATAATTATTACACATTCACACTGGACAAGGGTTGCGAGCTGGGCATAATTATACGAAGAAACAGTAGTGAAGTCACTGCTTGGGCATCTGCTGATCAAAATACGTTTCTCAAGTCAGATCCGAACTCCATTAACTAGGCATCTTACTAGGGCTGCTCGCTCGTATTTCTCCACAGAGATACCTCTTCCTTCAATCCAAAAAACAACAGAAGATCGGGATCCTCCTACTCTCTTCTCTTCGCTTTTTCCCCTTAATAATTTTTGGGGATGTCAGATGGGGGCTCCTTATTGACCACTCTTGTTTCCAAGGGGGAGGTTCTGAGATCACCATCGATTCGATTCGGTTTTCAATTCGCGCTCTTTCTCCAAGAGGGTATGCTTACAGGGTCAAGATTTAATTACGATCACTGTATAAAGGGAGTCATCAAGGTGGAAAGCTTCTAATCATTATTATTTTTTCTGTCGTAGAATTCCAAAAACATGATAGATACTAGCAAGACAACCGCCGGAAATGATCTTTCGAAGCATTTAATCTCATGTGTCAGAAGGTCTGGAGGTGTCAGGAGGTCCCACGGACACCACACAGGTATATGCTACCGGCCAAGCAAGAGCATCACTTAACGCGAACCACTCTCCTTGAACCCTGAACTCTCTTGAACTGCTGATCGCACCGACAGCAAAACCCAAGAACTAGAGGGTATTACTGCATAGTTCTGGGATATCACCTCCGGCTCCCTTAGAATCCCCAAGTAGACCGGACACCCATAAGAGTGACGGGCACGAAGAACAGCCCCAAGTTTGCCAAATGTTCTATTACTTTACTAAAGTAACACCCATTCAATCAGTCATGGAGGAAGATGATGAATATATTTCTTTGATCTTCCCTGCGTGGGATCTGGACTTATAAATTTTCTGGCTTGAAAATTCTTATACATGGAACTGGATAGCTGTGAATTTAGCAGAGATTTGGCACTTATCACGGTAATCTCAAAACACAAACAATCCCAAACTAGTTTATCCTTTAATTGCGTGGACTATCATCGTTCTTTTCACTTTATACCTCTCTCCAAATGCGTTTTTAAAGCATCTACCTTGGTATTTTTCTTGATACAAGGTTAACAAACGATTTCACGTTTTTCAAGCTAACAATTCAAATTTCATATAACGTGGTTTATCATCGTATTCTCCCCTACCCTTCATTTGTATATACCACATATTCTGGTATATAACGCGCACCTGTAATTTGTCATTATTTTCTTTTGGCTTTCTAGGTATGCTGTTCGTATTACGCCCATCCCCTTTGAAATAAACCTTTTATTTGATATCTTGCATGAACATATATAATACAGAACATTACATTATAGAATTATAACACCTACTAAGAACGTAAAGAAAAAGTGAGTAAATTCGAAGCGAGAACACAAGATATTACATATCAATAGAGTTGAAAAAATCCGGTTTATTCCCGGGTTTATTTCCAATAGACCCGATTTATTGCCAGGTTTATTCCCAAAAGGCCTGGTTTGTTCCCAAAAAACCCGGTTTATTGCCGGGTTTAAATCGGGTTTTTTCTAGCCTTTGCAACTCTACATATCAATCAGTGCGCTTAAATACCCTCGAAGCATTTGGAATCGTTGACAAGTTATTCCAGGTAGTTGAAAATCATTAGTTCAATCTTCAGCTGTTTTTGTAAATAAACCATTCAAAGGAGTTTTAAGCCAGCTGTGAAATATGTGTATGTTAGAAGGAAAATAAACATTTACTAAAAGAAGACAAATGCATCTAACGCCTATAGAAATTGTAAATAATAATGCTATGGAATGAAATATAGCCAAAAGTAATTCAAAAGTCATTTTAAAAATGAGGTATATTCGATACTCTAGACAGAACTGAAAGTTATTATACATGAATGGATGATAGCGACACTGATAGTGAGGGGGAAACAAAAATCGATGATGAGCCAGAGAATATATGTAAGGAAGAACAGGGCAAACTTTTCTATGTTATCCGACAGTGAACATTATATATTAATTCTTATGCTCATCTTTTCTCAATTTTTGATCTTTTATTTGTATGCCTGGCGTATAATGCGCACCTGTGGAAGTTGATCAATTTTCTTCTACCAAAAGTACATGTTATACCCCGGACTATATGGTATATACAAGGGTAGATCAAATATAAAAGAGATATTTTTAACAGATTATTTTTGAAATATTATTTTTCTAGATAGCTTCCTTTAACATCTACAAGCCTTCTTCAACTATATGGTATATACAAGGGTGGATCAAATATAAGTGAGAGATTTTTAGCAGATTATTTTTGAAATATTATTTTTCTAGCTAGCTTCCTTTAACATCTACAAGCCTTCTTCAACTATATGGTATATACAAGGGTGGATCAAATATAAATGAGATATTTTTAACAGATTATTTTTGAAATATTATTTTTCTAGATAGCTTTCTTTAACATCTACAAGCTTTCTTCAATCTATTGAAAGTTTTTTTTCCTTGCAAAAGAACTGGGACGAGTATGCACGACGTGCATCAAACTGCACAAAAATTTCTTTTGAATTTTCTATTTGATGGAAAAATAAATTTTAGTCAAAAGACGATACATTCGGACTATAAGTAAAATGACAGAGTGATTTGCCATGAAATATTTTTTTCGTTGAAACTGTTGTGTAAGGTATAATTATATTGTTCAGGAAAAGATGAACATTTTGATTGGAGTGGAATGTTTCTAGGACAAATGTGCAGTGTTATTTTTTTTTCCAAAAATCAGCTTTATTATACTGCATTATATGTACGTCGAGCTTGATGAAAGTGGATGCACAAAATACTCCGTAAATTCCAAAAAATTATTAGTGACAACTTTGTCGGTTTTTGCTTCAGTGCAGCAGCTTCACTTTCTGTGTGGTATTCCATACTGGATCGCCTTGTTTCACCGCTTCACGTTAATTTTCAGACACTTTGCGCCATTTACATACTTAACACCGTGATAGGCTGTCATTTCTAATTTGTACATCCAATCTGTTCAAATTTCAATATATTTGACAAATTAATTTGTTGAAAATTTTATAATTATTATACTTTATGCTATCGCTCTAGGTACTTCGTGTATATTCATAATGCTAGGGACTAAGTAAATGAATAGCTGATGAGTAAAACGATGTCAGACAAATTTTTACAACGCAAACAACCTATCGTAATTGGAAAGACAACAAGTATAAAAAATTTTATATTGACATCAAAAAATCTCCTGTATATTTTATTCACACTCATACGTCAACTGGTTTCCTTTATCTTGTCAAAAAACTTTTATCTAAGGTGTATGTTTATCTTTGTCGATTCTGATTTTCTTTAATGGCCCTAATGTTACTGATGTTCAATCAAAAACCACACTTTTTACTAGTAGAACCATTTTATCTTTGTTATCAGAAGTAAAATATGAAAATGTATATTACAATGTAAGAGTCATATTCAAATACATAAAAATTATCCTCAAATGAATGATAAAATTATTATTATCTATACAAATAAAGAAAGTTTCGCTCTGTGTGTCTGGGATGGTTAGGAAAATCCAGGGCACCTAGAAGTCTGAAAATATGGATGGAGGATAGTCCAAGACATGTCCTGATGCACTTGAGGCTCAGATTTTTAATATTTTAGTAATTAGCGAGAAATTAATTAAAATCTTATTAAACAATTCTTCGAAAATGCGATCTTTTTATCTGAAAATGGCGCTCAAGAAATATCAAACTGCAATTACAACAAATAATTTGATAATCGCCGACGGTAAAACTTTCTCATTTTCATTTAATCTCGAATATTAAAATTTTTTTTCCAGCCATAGATTTGAAACTCACAATATATACGTCGTATTTTTATGATTCCAAAAATCCAAATTTTGTTAAAATCGGGCGGTAACTTTCTTAATTAAAAAAAAAGCTGACCCGACATGACACAGACAGAAGAGGCGAACGTGTTGAATTTACTTCTGTTTCAGGCACTTCGGGGCCCGTTGCTCCATTTATTTTCCGAAACGAACGGTAAGAAATTATACAATATAAGATTGACAATGCATAGTAATTAATAAAGAAAAGTTAATTTTGCAGATTATAAATTAAGACAGACAATGCGTAGTAATTAATAAAGGAAACGTAAGTTTACACGTTATATTTGAGGGGATGGTGGGGGGAATAAACGATTTCTTTATTAAATATCGGATTTATGTCAATAACTTGCCCCCTTTTATTCCGTTTTTGGGACCGATTTACAGGGGTTATTTTTCTAACAACTTTTTAGCTATTCCAGCTACTATATGCAGTACAAAAAGATTACTTAGCCCCCATAATAATGATAAGATTTTCCTAAGAATTTGTATATAACTTCCTCATAATATTTTAATTACATTCCTGTACTTTTGGTTGCCTGCAGATAAATTGTATTCCCAGTATTTCCGAGTAAAATTAAATTTCCTTACAGTCGGTCCTACAGCTTCCTGGTTTTATTTTCGTGTTCAGGGGTCGTTGAAACGCCGAAAGATTAATTTACATTCATCACTTAGTGACTCTAAATCGATATTTCCGAATAATGGATTTTTGAGGCTCTTTTGCGATTTCTTCTTTCCTTGGTACAATTTCTGTAATTTTTTTTTTGTTGTTGTTGCATAGAGCTTTTTTTAAGTTTTTGCACCAGTCATCTTTTAATTTTATTATTACTCTTTTACCACTAGAGGGAGTTTTAATTTCAGTTTCTTGTGTTTTTCACAGTAATAAATCTCAGATTTTTCTAAGACTTGGTACATAACTCCATTATAATATTTGAATTTCATTCCCGTACTCTTGGTTGCCTACAAATAAGTTGTATCACCACCATTTACGAATAAAACGCAATTTTTCTACAATTTGATGAACAGATTTCCGGTTTTATTTTCGTGTTCTGAGGTATTTTAAAACCCTAAAAATTTAACAATCTTCGTTTCTTGTTATTTCTATAAAGTGCCGTAGGCAGTCGGGACCCCTGTCCGAGGTTCGTTCGCAAAGAGGTTTGTTTTGAACAGAATGTGCCTCCCGGCGGTTGAAGGTCAAATTAAGAAATGTTCCTTGCAGCACGTCCGGTATACGGTGCGAAAACAGAGGGTATCATTTTCTCGTTTTTTAAGAGATTTAAGGTTATTACACGGGACAGGGCAACGCCGGGCGGGTCCGCTAGTATATATATATAAAAAAAACAGCATTGGATTTTCTTATTCTCTTGCTACATCTACTGAATCATACATTTCCCCTTTCAGCGACCAACTTACTATCTTATCTCACTTTGAGAGCAACGATTAAGGGTTATTTGCATCTATTTGCAATTAAGTATGTTTGCGAAATCACAGTATTAGAATAAATCATTTATTTTATTATGCTCACCTTCGTTCAAAAAATTGGATTATGAAATAAAAAATTATGAAAGCATAATTTTATAAAATATTTTTTGTTTATTGTTTCTTTAATGGTTAATGTAAAGCTAAATGATAAAGCCTTGATGGGAAATATCTGGAAAGTTTTACAACTTAATGACAATTATTTTATTTGCGGGAGAGATAAAGAAATGAATGATTAATGATATAACTGATATAAACTTTAAATGCTAGATAAGGTTAACATAATATTTTTATTTATTTTTATTTATTTTTAGTCTTGATCATTAAAGGGATTCGAACACATTGTTAATGATTGAAAAAGAAAAAATAAATTGTTGAGTATAAAACTAATATTTACAGAAACGTTAGAAATTGGCTGTTGTGTGTGTATGTTTTAACAAAATAATTAAAATACAAAAATTTTCCAAAACACTGTTATTAAAATTTAATTATTTTCCTTATTTTTTAAGTTTTGAAAATCTGATTCACCTGTTAATTCGTTCGTTTAATCTGTATATACGTAGAATGACTAATTTAATAGAATAATTTGCTCTCGTTACATAATATTACAGCATTTGTTTAAAATTTTAAAATGTAAGTTTAAAAAAAAATTGCGTGCTTTTTTAAATTTTTGATAACATTTTGATATTCTCAGAATATCTCAACTACGTGTTTTATATTTATCGTAAAAATGCTAAATGATACGTACCATTTAAAAAAATTATTGTGTTAATTAAAAATTTGGTTTTCAAGTTTTATTACAATTTAAAGTTTTAAAAGCGTTTCGAAATTCATAAAACATAAATAAATTCATTAATACTAATAAACTAATTAATTTTTCATATTTATGTTCAATTTAGATTATAGTTTCACACTAGATTTTATAAATTGTAAAATGCTTTTTTAAAAATTTTACATTGACAATTAATTTTTCCAAGAACTTTTATTTGAAGAAAATTTCATATTTATTTGATATCTTAAGTATATTTTGCAAAATATGAATTTGCTGGTATTATAAGCCTTCTCTTGTAAAGTTAGACGATTTCGTCAAAATATGGAAGAAAAATGTTTATTGTTTTAAGAAATAAATAAAAATATACTCATTAGGCAGGAAAAGCATTCAACTTAGTGCAACCAGGAAATCTGACTAATTGCATTAGAGTGTTTGTAAGCATCGTTAGCCGTGGGAAAAAGGCGTAAACACCTAAATCTTCTACACCGCAGAATTCAAGTACACCTTAAATTTGGAAGAGCATGCTTAGTTCAAAAGACTGCCATCTTTAACGGAAGGGAGTTCTTGATATTTCGAAATACAATACTTATTATGAAATTCATTGCACGTTTAGGTAATTGTCAGAGTGATCTAAAATAACTGACCACTTATGAGATGGAAGTGAACATTACAAGATTTGCGGTGGAGGATGTGGTTTCTCTGTTCCGTTTTTCAGTAAATAATTACTGCGATATGATGTAGCATAGTTAGTATATTTGTAATAATGTTTATGATTCTCTCTTAGATTCGTTTCATATTTGTTAAACCATTGATCTCGTGCAGTGGAGTAAAGGTTCCATAAGATGCGCAGAAAACGCCTTTTTTTTATCAAAGTTTTTTTTTAGCTCAAAACTTCCGCTCCAGTCTTTAAATTTTTGCCCATAATTCTTTTAAAACCTAGTCTACATGATCGTAATGATTGGATGCTTGCTATCTGAATTTTTTGTACATAATAAACGTCGTAAATGAATGGTCGTAAGGATTTTTCAATTACTCTCAAACCAGTGGCGGATTTAGAGGCGTGTATGCACAGTGTATGAAAGGTGATTCCTTAATTTCGTTTCTCTTCAAATAACTGATGAACCGAGTGAGATACAGACAAGAACGTGGTGACTAGTTAAAGCAAAACGGCTATTCACTATACAATACACGCTGAGGTGCCTTGCTGTGGCCCTAGCAGCAAACGGCGGAGTTAATGTTAATATCCGGAAAATGGATACGGGATACGAGTATATGTCGATTACAAAATTGTAAAGAATCCTTAATTTAGTATTAAATTATGCCTCGCAACTAAAAATAACTGTGATAGAATCTTTGAAATGTAATTTTTTCATAGTCAATCGTCAATTTAAATGTACAAGTGGTCATAATTAAAGTGACAGTAATCAGCGTGCTCTGTAGCACGATCTAATTACGAGAATGGAGCAAAATTTTGTATTTTGATTAAACAAGATGGAGAACGAAGGATTTCACGAAAGAAAAAAATTCCAGAAGCCACCGCTAGCTGGAAATGTGGCGAAGTGAAATAGAAAGGAGAGTTTGACTGCCATATTGAAATTGATTTTAATCGTTAAATGTGCTAAAAGAAATTTTATTTCATTTCAGTATTAATTCTGCATTTTTAAAACTATCTTTCTATTACACAGCGCCACTTTTCCACATAGGGGTGATTTTTGGAACAATTTTTTTCTCGCAGAATCTTTCGTTTTTTGTCTTGTTTAATCATAATACAAAATTTGGCTCTATTCACACAATTAGATCGCGCTACGGAGCCCACTGAGTACTGTCACTTTAATTATGGCCATACTCTGTACTTCTCTAATCTAGGCTGTAGTAAAGGGTATGCGTTGGTATACGCCATACGCTTTCTGGATTTTTTAAGAAGCGCTGTATACCACCTGTTTCTCAAATAAAATATAGTGTATACTATATTCCTGGATTTCTCCTGGATTTTTTAAGACTACAGCACTGTCAATAATTGAAAGGTAAAGACAGGAGAAATGGCGCGGTCGGAGAGATTGCGCACATAGAGGTTCGGGGAGAAGGAGTAGAGTGAGCGCGCAGTGACTCCAGGTAGTTGTACAACAGCAGTAGTGGAGTGTCTACTTGAAAGTGCACGTTGATTGATTTAGCGTCTAAGATAAAGCATTGCGATTTCGTTTTGTTTTCCCAAGGCAAGTGCTTGAATTTTCATAGCTATTCGTCAGAATTTCTATACAATGTCAGTAGTACAAAATATTTTAATCTTAAACGATTTCTCATAAGCTACTAATCTAGACTAACAGTGTGAACATTAACGGTTCGTTTTAGTAGCAGCCATGTTTGAATAAAAGGCCGCGCAATCTCTCCTACCGAAATTGGAGAGTTTGCGCCTCTGCTACTTAGGAGAGATGGCGCATTGTTCCCATTAGTTTCAATGCTAGGAGAGATTACGCAGCTTATTGGTAAATTTGCATAAAAAGAAAGTAAAATGAAAATGGACTAATTTTAAGTTAAACGTGGTATCAAGTAACTTAATGTTATTTTGTAATCTTATCTGGATTTGCTTTTTCTGATTCTTTATTTTTTTTCCTTTCATTCAAGTTTTTTAATCGTTTTTCAAATTATTTCCTTTTTTTGATTCTTTAATCATTAGGTTGAAATATTCACTCCTAATGCAATAATATTTTTTCACAAAAACCTTACAACAATGTCATTTAAGTGTAATTATTATTGTTAACAATTTAATTGTAGTTATTAATAGTAACAATCTCTCCTACCTATGTGCGCAATCACACCAACCCTGTAAGGACAGATTGCGCAAAATATCTTTCTTGGTTTTATTACAACTGTTCTATTAAATTACAACATAACAACAAAATAGCAATGGAAATGTATAAAAAACAAATGAAGTAAAAATTATTCATGGATAATTTAGCAAAAAATTAATATTTAGATTTTTTATTGTTATTCTTTTGAATTGTGCGCAGACTCTCCTAGCTTTACCTTATGCAGAAATTTGGAGCTCTAAGACAGATGCATATTTACTGACAAAATTCAGACTTGTAAGAAAAATACATTTTATTTTAAAACTAGCAGGTTTCGCCCTCTACTCTGGTAGGTTTCTCCAAACGAACCTTGATTCTAAGTAAATTTATAAGTGAATTTGACCCAGTGTTTTAAATCAATTTTGCCTGGAATGTCCTTCTGCATTGCTGACAACAATACGAATGCCATTGCGCTATTATATTTTCTAATACGTCCGACAAAATTTGGGCTGTTAAGGACCATCTCTTTTAGTTGATCATTTATAGTAGGATTTGGTAAAGAACGATAGAAAAATATTCAATGTACTAAAACCATCCCAGAAAATTTGTCTAATTAACAATGCAAGTCTCATCAAAATCCGTCAAGTAGAACTTTTTAAAAAAGGTTAATATTTCCCAATCGGGTTCACCTGGTTATAGATATGTCGCATACTAAAACCGACCCTAAAAAATTATGTAACTAATAGTGGAAGTTCCATCAAAATACATTCAGCAGAATCTTTTAAAAAAGCTAATCTTTCATAATCGGGTTCACCTGATTATAAAACTTTTCTCCAGAATTCTATAACTAAGAAACGTAGAATGATATACGCTACTCTCTAAAATCAACCCTGAAAAATTATTTTCAGTTGCAAATGATTGTTTACAAGTACAAAACAAAGAAGCGCAAAAATTTATTTACCGCAAGTTGAATTATTGTTATTGTTTAAATGTGTATAATGTAAATAAAATTATGAATACATATAAAATAGAGTTTAATTCATTATAACAAAGTATACATTTTAGGGTATACCTGAAATACCACTGCTTCAATCGATCGATGGCGTGTTTTTCTTCCAAACATTTGAGTTTGAATTTTGCTTTTTAATCATAAATATAAAATAAATCCGCTCGTACTTTATCAAATTTGTGCTATTTATTTTTTTATAATCATTGTTGTGCACGATATATTGCTGTATTTTATTTTTGTGGCAACAATGATTTGAGAAAAACCTTTTACTTCATTTTTGAAAGCAATGCTGATTTGATTTTTAATTAATTGAAATTTTAATCTGAAAATAAGTTTTAACTACAGGGGAGTGTACTATGTCAGAAGCCGGTTTAAAACCTTTCGAATGATACCTCATTCATTGTTGTGCGTTTTGTAAATGCATAGAAAAGGGATGTTGACAACAGAAATAATATCTATGGTGGAATGAAAATCATTAACAAGAAATCTAAACATTGCCTGTCTACAACTGATTATATCACATAAAAATATGTATTAAAATATGCTAATTTTTTAAAACATTATACAGAGAGATTGATAATATTAGACAAACAACATTTAATTTACCTCAAAACTGCGTCTTTTAGGCTGCAAACATAATGAAACAATTTATTAAATTGTGCGTAATAAAATGTAAATTTATTATGAACTACATGCTTTTATTATGAAACAACCGCCAATTTTGACAGTAATATTTAACTTTACATATTATGATAACACAAACTAAATATTTTTATCTTTAGTTTAAGAAAATTATTGCTTTCTGTATAAAACTATCAGTATTTGATTAAGGCAAACCTGCCAACTCTCCAGCTTTTTGGACACCAGTATTTTAGAACAGAAAATGTCGTTTTATTAACTTTAGCATTCTGTGATTTGAAAGAACAACATTTTTCTCAAACAATTACTGGTGTACAAAAAGCCGGAGACTTGGCAACTCTGGATTAAGGTTATATTTTAATATAATAAGTGAGTTTAATACTAATAATGAATAATTGAACATTTATAAGTATTTCATCGAAAAACTAGTTGAATGTACTCAATCAATATTTTGATTTAAATAAAATACATAAAGATTGAAGATACTGCTTTAAAAAGCAATAAGGCAATCGTAGAAATGAAAATAATAAATAATATTATTAATGATTGAGACATTGGTTTTTATTTTTCAAAAATGTTAATAATAAATGTTATTTTAAATGTCATTTTGATTATTATATAGAAAATGCTCATTTTAATGAAATGATGGACTAATATTAGAAGAATTTTATAAACAAGCATTTACTACTAGGTACGTTCGTAATTATATAAATACGTAGCATTTATAGACGTCGTCTGGTCCACCCGTCTGTCCGTCTGGACAGACGGTCGGACCGCATATAACAGTGCTATGACAGCGCTATTTGTCCGCATATAACAGCGCAAAAACTATCCAACCGAATGGTTTGAAATTTAATATATATAATCGTTGCAGATTTTTGTCGAGTCATTTCAAATTTTATGAAAATCAAATCAAAACTTAAAAAGATATTAATAAAAGTTTTCTTCACTCTATTAAATCTTATCATACGTAATTAATTCAATGATGTTCCATGATAGGCAATGATTATAGGTTGCGATGGTGATTACGTCCTATTTAAGATGGAATTCTATTATTTCCGTATTGCTGAATTTTAAAACTGAATTTGTATACTAAAATTGTTTAATTAGAGCAATCCTATAATCTACTGACAGTTTTTTGAATAGATGTTTCAGGGTAAATAGATATGAAATGGAAAAAGAGTCTAAATATGGATTTCAAGTTCTAAAATTTTCAAAGAAAGGCTTAAGTTTCGTATTGGAATTTTCAGTAAATGTAAACGAAAGATAAAATGTTGCCAACTTAAAATGTACTTATTTTATTACAGAAATTAATCATATCATAATAAGAGACGATATAATTCATTTCACTGAATTAAAATGATAGTTTTTTTACTTTGTTTTGTATTGAACATTTGCGCATAGTGTAATTTTAATGTAACAGAATTGTAATTAATTGTTTGTGAAAGTGTATTAAGTGTAAAATAAAATTAATATTTATAATATGAAAATCTGCACATAAAATAAATTTTGTATTCATGCATTTTTGCATAAGAGAGGCTATTGCACTAAGATGTGAACATTTATAAAACTACTTATAGTACGAACGCACTTCATTTGTTACGTCTGACGATATATATATCACCGAAAAATAGGTATTGTAAAATACATAAAGATTTAAAATGAATTCCACAATTGAGACGAATTGCCCTATTTGACACAGCGTTACGACGTTGAAAACTACTTTTTTTTCAGTTTATGAAAAATTTTAGTTTATTTATAGGTATTTACATAAATAGCATGTAATTAATAAGCCATTTAAATATTTTTTTTCATTGATTTACATAACTTTAAAATCATGATATATTTAATGAAACAATCATCAAATTTGTTTTGATTATATATAATTAAATATATTTCCATATGATACTCAAGTCATACTGAAACATTTCATTTAAAATATTACTGATGATAAACATTAAAAAATTATTAATAAATTCAATCTCATAATATGAAATAAATGTCTTTGTTAGAGGATATTCAGCTTTCGATACTAAAAGAAAATAAACACAAGCTTTCAAAACACTTTTAGTTTGACAGAACAAGCATATCTGTGTATTACTAACAATGTTTGACATGAATGAAGTGCCCATGTCATACAAGAATTTAAAATCTTAAATTATTTCAACAGTTGTCCCATCAGAAATCTAGCTAAATGCACACAATGAATTTTGCGGTTTAAAATAAACAACATAAAAAATGTACATGTGGCTTAGAAGAAGACAATAAGACAATGGGAAACTCAAAAATAATGAAAAATCATCTTTCCATATTTGAGAAGTTCTTTTTGTGATGACATTTTGATAATAAATATGTTTTAAATGTCATGTTGATTATTAAAGTCGGAAATGTTTACTTTACTGATGTGACACTAGAACAATTTGTGGTTAATTTTAAATCACGATTTAGTAATAAAAAATTTTCAGGTTTCTTCTCGTTTATTTATTTTTCTTTGGCGTTGTAAAAAAATATCATACATAAGTTAAACGTAAGAAATATAATTTTCCCGAATAAGATAACTCCACCGCACCAGTGATAGAGTGTTAAAAATCTGCAACTAGCCAAGGCTTACTGTTTTCTTTAATAATACCATAAACGAATCATTCTCAGTACTATCGTTTGCGGGGTCCGTACTGAATGATTCTGACAGCAGTTCCGGATAAATAAAGTCTGTTATCAAATATACTTTTTATTTTAAAATTAAAACAAATGAGATAAACTGCAATTGCTTAAACTTGAAAAAAAAAAAAAAAAAAAAAAAAACTCCGTGATGCCTTTCCATACCTGAATGCTTGAAGATAAGTCAACAACTAAACATTATATGAAAGATGTCCTAGAGAAATGCGCGGGTCGGGGCTATACCCCTCCGGAACCCGAAAATCTTATTTCAATTCAACACAAAACCCAACCCGAACCGACCCACTTCAGCTCGAACACAAACCTAACCCGAAAAAGGGGATAATTTATCCATATTTTAATACAATTACAAAAAATAGTCTACAATCATATCTCTAAGTAGGGACTTTGCCGTCTGCGCCCTTAATGCACAAATCCCCGGACTTTCAGCGCACTCGCGCGTTGCATACTTTTTTGAAATTCATCCATTGGTGGAAACACACTGTAATCTATCCCAATAACAAATTGTTCTATCTATCAGTTTGTGTCTCTCTGTCTGTCTATGTCTGTCTGTTTGTCTATCTGTCTATCTCTGTGTGTGTGTCTGTCTCCCTGTCTGTTCTGTCTGTATTTCTCTTTCTGTTTGTCTGTCTATCTGTCTTCATGTCTGTCTATCTCTATATATGTCTGTCTGTCTATCTATCTGTATGTCTGTCTTTCTATTGGTTATTCCATCTGTCTGCCTGTCTATATAAATGTTTGTTTGTCTATTTCTTTGTTTGTTTATGTAATTGTCTGTAGGTGTGTCTGTCTATCTCTCTCTGTGTCTACATGTCTACTTATCTTTCTGCTTTTCTGTCTGACTATATGTCTATCTTACTATCTATCTATCTATCTATCTATCTACCTATATGTATGTCTGTATGTATGTCTTTCTCTGTGTCTGTCTGTCTATCATATATTTTATCTGTCTGACTGTCTATCTATCTCTCGCTGTGTCTGTTTCCCTCTATGTCTCTTTCTGTCTGTCTGCCTGTATATTTGTCTATCTATTTGTCTATTTATCTGTATGTTTGTCTCTATATCTGTCTGTCTGTCTGCTTGTCTCTCTGTACATCTGTCTGTATGTCTCTGTATTTATCTATCTGTTTCTGTCTATCTGCCTTTCTGATATCTATCTGTATCTCTTTTAGTATCTGTATATCTGTCTATCTATCTATGAGTCTCCTTGTCTCTGTTTTTCTGTCTACCTATCTGCCTATATGTCTATCTATCTATATCTGTATGCCTGTCTGTCTCTATATCTATCTGTTTCACTGTTTGTCTATCTCGCTGTCTATTTATCAAAATTATATTATAGTTATCATTCTACAAACCGCGATTTTAAGCATTTCGTAGATTTGTTTCATATTGTCGTTACAGATCGCGCTACAGAATACGCTGATTACTGTCGGTTTAATTATTATGGCCTAAGGTGGCCATAATTAAACTGACAGTATTCAGCGTGTTGTGTAGCGCGATCTAACTGCGAGAATGGAGCCAAATTTTGTGGGATGATTGAACCAGACGGGGGAACAAGGATTCCGCGACAAAAAAACAGCGCCACATATAACCCTAATGGTGACTTTTGGAACTAATTCAATTTTTCGAGGAATCCTTCGTCTCGGATATTTTTAGCTCTATTGTAATAAACTTCAACTATGATTTAAGTGGTTGAAAAAACTTTCCTCTCTTCATTTGAAAAAATATTCTAGACTTTATTGAAAAATCGGGTCAACCTGAACTCGACAAGCAAGAGTCAAATTTCAATTCGAAACAAAAAGTTAACTCTACCCGAATCCAACCCAAAACGAAAAAAATAGTCTAAACCAGACCCGGTACAAACCGTGGATCGTGTTGGGTTTGGATAAAATCAGGTTATTCGACCCGATTCTGGTTTCTAAGGGGTTCCCAGACAATCCCAGGGATCTCAAATATCTCATGGCGGCTCTGATCATACTGTCAGGGTCTGTCAGGCACTCAGTTTCATACTCTGCCTACATTTTTTTTTCTGTTATGTACTTGATTTGGAGACATTTAATAACCCAGAAAATTCAAAACTGAATCCCTAGAGAATTTTTTTAAATAAAATCCTGGAAGTTAGAAAAGGATGAATGACATATAAAGAGTTTAAAATAACAAACAATTATATCGCATTAATTTGAATTTAGTTCAGTCCAAACAGAAAACGCAATTTAGCATACTCTTCAATGATGAAAGGGTTTCTTCCCTTTTATAATCTCTTCACTTTTATAGTTTTATCGACATTCCATTCGAGTGCTATATTATTGAAGTTGAAAGAGCATATGGTAGATGTTTTAATACAATGCATTCTCCAGCAGAGTATCAATACACAATTTAATACAACGTTTTCAATAATAAATTTCTGTACATCACTTACCTCATACAGGTAGACTGTGTTCTTTTTTTATTTTCCGTTAAAATTAAGGTTTGCTTTCTAAAAGAAAGATTCTGTTGCTACATTTCGTTGAAACGTGCAGGAATGCCAAGGGAGAAAAGCATAGACAGCCATTGGAACTTGGATAATAGATTTTCATCTTTCTTTCTTTTACGAATGTCGACTTTCATTGTTCTTTCTTTTTTTATATCAATATTCAGCTGTGTTTTTTTTCCAAAAGCCTTTTATCGTGGTTCCATCGCAAATCGCAGCGACCTATCTCGTAAAATTTTGGGTACAGGACAACGATGCGCAGGTGACGGTGCTCCCCTTCACCAAAGAGCGTCTGAGTGGTATCCAGGATAAACCGGGCCCACCTGGCTCCCTCGCAAGGGTTCCGTGAACCTAGAATCGGCGGTAAAGTAACCAGACTTCGTGGCTGGGTGGCTTGGTTTTACATATTCTAATATCTATCTCCAAATCCAATTTTCAAAGAATTACCTTCTTTTTTGCCTTCATCTGAAATTGCGAAACGATAGTATGCCTATCAAGCTGTCACTGTGTCATCAAATATCATAAAAAGCGGACTATCATCGTTTTTCCTCCTTGATTCTTCAATTTGACACCAAATTTTCGACAACACGTTTCTGAAGTTTATTTATTTCAAGCAGGGATATTGAGTTCTGTATTTGTAAAATACAGAATATTGAGAATGCAATAATTTGACGCTGAGTTAATATATATATATATATCGCTACATTTTGTTGAATCATATCTGTTTGCATGGCAAAATTGCAAAGTTTCCAAACCCTAAAGTGGAAATGAAAAGAAAAATCCAGCTATGTCGAAAATTATTAACTGTTAACTTAACCAAGTAACTATTTGGTTAAGCTGAAAAACATCTAAGAGACAAATTCATTGATGATTTTTATTTTTTTCAAATTTCAAAAGCAAAATATTAAAAAAATCTTCATGTATTCTATTATACCTAATTATATTAATCAATTTCGATGCCAATTAACATATTTCTTTCAACAATTAAGGTGATCAAAAATCTTTTGGCAATATTTAATTCCTCCTTATTTCATATCCTTATTAATCTATATCAGCTGCTGAGGTTCGGATTGGACTTAACCTATGGCTTTTCTAGGTGGCGGTAAATATTACCGTAGCAAATATGTCGAAGTAAGAATGATCGTTTTTTAATTATAATAGCATGTGTTTGCGGCCTGACTTTTAAGTGTCTGCTAAACGAAACTGTCCATTACTTTACGCGATAGTTACATAATTACGCGAATTTGTCAACGTCAGTTTTTTAGGTGATTACCCCGTGAGAAGTTTTGTAAAATGGAGTAATGATTTTGTTTTTCGCTCGTTGTATTGCTGTTTCATGTATTTTTCATCAGGCCATATATTTCTATGGAAGGCGTACCTTACTATGATTAACACTATGTTTGATTTGCCAGAATCATTGTTTCCTTCTAGAGTTATCACTGTTTTTATAAATATGGAATTAGATTTGTATTTCAAAGCCTTGGGCACTAAAACTTAGACAGTATAAAATCGGTTCATGCGTATAATAAGTAGTTTCAAATAAATGATAATGCATACAATCTTTTATTCAACAAAAAATTTCTTCTTCTTTTGTTAAATAAGTCTGTTTGAAATGCCTAAAACATACCCCTTTTACTGTAGTATGAATTTAATTTAAACGTCAACGAATTTTAAATTAAGTTTTTAAAAGTGTGATGCTTCTAGCACAATTTTCGTTTTATGAACTCTTGTTTAACTACACATGCATTAAACTTAATATAAAAAAAACATAAAAATATTATATTTTATCTTATCGAACAAAATATTCCAAAAACCTTTTTTATAATTTAAAAACAATAGGTTTTGAATGTTTTTGTTTTAAATATAATAAATCACGAATGCAACTGCTTTTATTCAGTAAAACATATTTTTGCTCTGTCTTTGTTCATTCTTCTGTTAAATAAATCTGTTTGAAAGGCCTGAAACATATCTTCTTTACTCTAGCAGGAATTTAAATAAATAGGTGAACTAATTTTAAATTAAATTTTAAAACATGTGGTATTTCAAGCACATTTTTCATTTTATGAATTATACATGCATTAAAATTAACCAAGAGAAAATATAAAAACATTATATTTTATCTAATGTCGAACAAAATTTTCTAAAAGTTTTTTTTGTTATTTGAAAAACAATAGGTTTAGAGTGTGATTTTTTTATTATAATAAATCACATATAAACGATTGTATTAAGTAAACCAAATTTTCGCTCTATCTTTGCTCTTAAATTCTTCTTTTGTTAAATAAGTCTGTCTGAAAAGCCTAAAGGTTTTAATGGAAACTGTAAGGTTTAATATAATCCATAACCAGTATATAATATTTACTAGTTCATAAAATAAAATGTTAAAAAAGAAGAATACATTCAATAGAAATTACAGATAAATTTTCAGATTCCGTTAATGCTAACACAAAAAAGAAAAGATAGTTCTACAATTAAACGTTCACAATAGAATTTTTTACTTAAGAAAGAAAAACAAATCTAGTTACGTTTACATAGTTAATTAAAGCAGAAAGTAATTGGTAAACTTAAAGGAGAAAATGAGTTTAGTAAAGAATTTGGGTTTGCATTTAATCCATCTATTGTGTTAAAACCGACTGTGTGTTTGCATTTCTGATTTACTAATCCGAGATTAAAATGAATTACAAGTTGAAAGTATACCAATTATTCGTAAGGATCCGAGGATGTCATACAAACTCTCGAAAGCTCAAAAGATGAATTCGTTTTTGAGATATTATTATTATTATTATTATTATGTAATTTTTAATGTCGTTTGGCAAGTTTCTATAATGGTGTAAATCGTCTACTCCATTGCCATGGGCAAAAAGAAGAAAATTGTAAATGATAGGGATTAATAGATTTTATTAAAATCATTTTCTCATTCAAATCGAAATGAAAATTTATTTTAAATTTTAATAGACCCCTGATTATGTAACATTTTCCAATAAAACATGGCGTTAAAACTTTTCACGACAAATTGAATATTTTAGAGTTAAATACTATATTTCAAGTATAAATATATGTTTACTGTTTTCTCGATGAAAATCACGTTTTCAATGAACCGATTTGTCAAAAGCGTTTCGTTCTTTTAAGATGTATTACAACAAAACAAATTTATCTGTAATTTCTATTGAATGTATTCTTCTTTTTTAACATTTTATTTTATGAGGCTTCTAATTCTGGAGCTAATGGAATAAAAATAGCACAATTTTATAAACGTACACAAAAATATTCCAGTTTTATGAATGCCTAAAGAATATTCATATTTACTCGCTAATAAAATTAATATAATAAATATTTTCTTACTGTACAATAAAAAATTAACCCTCCCCCCCCCCCTTCCAAAAAATCGAAAGGTCTCAGGCAAATTAAGTGCAACACATCGGGTTGCCACGCCGTTAGTATTTATTATAATGTTGCTTTATAAGTAAGGTAAGTGTTGCATTCGTCTAGTAACCAAAAATTATCCTAATTCGAAACGAAGCTTTTTATGTTTCTAATTTTATAATGGGTAAGTTTTATAAAATAAAAAGTCAAAGAAAGAAAAATAAGTGGGTAAGTGTGATCGAGGATCGCACAAAGGGTTTCGTTTAATATTCCTTTCAAAATACTTTATCCTTTCTTTAATAAATCCAATTAAATTTCATTTTCAGAAAAAAAATATATATTTACTATTCCCTATTACTCATATTGATACTCTCTTTGTATTATTCTCAAACATTTGAAAATTCCGTTAAACTTCCGATATGACCTCAGATTAATTTTCTTTTTCATTCTCTTATGACGTCATATTAATTTGCTTTCTGTATTTACACATACTTATACTCCTTGTATTATTGAGAAATGTCTGAAAATTTCCATTTTATTACCAATATGATGTCATATTAATCTTTTTTTTTTCAATTGGTGATACTTTTTGTTTCATTTTCATTTTTCACGCGGAAATCTTTCTATAGAAAAATAATTATTGTAGAAAGAATGTTATTGTGGATTTTTAATTGTTGGCAACTGCTATAACGAAAAATCTTTAAATTTAATAGGAAAAGGCTGTTAGATTTCTGGTTTTTTTTATCTCTATATATTAAGATATTACGATTTTTTTCAAATTGTATGATTTTCAGCTTCATAGTAGGTATTCATCTATGAGTACACAAATTTTCATGCCTTTAAGTTGTATAGTTTCTGAAAATCGACTCTGTGACGGACATACAACGAAGTGGGAGTAAAAGGGTTTCGTGAAATGAACGGAAGCCTAAAAAATAGTCGGACGGCATCTTCGTAGTGTCGCAGATTACTTTGTTTTCAGCTATATTTTGAATGAGATGAATGATTTAAGCGATTTGAGACATTTTTTTATGAAATAAGAGATGAGGCAAGTATTATATCCGCCTTTATTTGTTTCATTTAATGTTCTGTTTAGGTGATTACTTATATACAAAATTTTAAAAAGTTGCCGACTATATGTTCAAATAAATAACGGGCTACCATATGTTTAAAAAGATTATACTTTTTATAAAATGACAATAAAGGACTTTCATATTATGTATGAAAAAATATTAGCATTATTTAAAATTCATATATATATATATATATATATATTAATCACATTTTCTTTTAACACGTTGACCGGCCTGCCTGAAATTGATTATTCTTTCGAAACCACCCAGACTACTCCTTGGCAGTCCTGAAGCATGTAGTACAGTCAGTTGCCTGGCAGATGGCGAAGCAATCAGAGATGAATCAACGGTACTCTGCGCATGAGACCGTATGATCTCACAGTGCGCAGAATGAAAGTCGCGCATGAGACCATATGGGCTCGTAGAGTGGTCAACATGTTAAATACACGTTTTCTCTCATATTACTTTCTAAAAATCAATTGATTTTTCAGTTTTTAACGTTGTGACAAAATGAAATGTATTAGAAGAATGTAAGTTTTTGCAACTAATTCGTCCCAGTGTATGTAAAAAAGTATCCACAGCAGCGGAACTTTGGTCCACAAAGTTTTGTCGTTCAATGCAAAATCTTTTCAGCTATCTAGAATCTGACAGTAATCCTGTGTGTAATATGAAAGGGAAAACTAAAAATACCATTAAAATAATATGAATCTAGTTCGTATATATTTATTAGCTTATATATCTTCTATTTGATATTCTAAAGATTATTAGTAATTTAAGACATGAATCCTGGTGGTCCGCAAGATAGAGGAAATACAACAAGTGGTTAAGTGTGATCGAAGATAGCACAAAGGGTTTCGTTTAATATTCCTTTCAAAACACTTTATCCTTTCTTTAATAAATCCAAAAAAAATTAATTTTCAAAAAAAAAAAAGTGTTTTTTATAAAGTAAAATTTTACCGGTCTATTTTTTCGTTTTTTCGAATATCTAAACCAGCCCAATAGCGGGCAAAGCCCGCTATTATACTCTGTCATGTGGATTAATTGCGATATTTAAAAAAAATAATTTCAAAATTAAACAGGATGTACACTTTCAAAATATTAAAATATGCGAATATTTCCATAATCGGGTTTTTATCATGATTCAATACGTTCCTCAAACTCATATATTTATTATTCTCTATTACTCATATTGATACTTGCTTTGTATTATTCCCAAACATTTGAGGAATCCGTTAAACTTCCGATATGACGTCAGATTAATTTTCTTTTTAATTCTCTAATGACGTGATATTAATCTGCTTTCTGTACATACACATACCCATACTCCTTGTATTATTGAGAAATCTTTGAAAAATTCCGTTTCATTACCAATATGCGTCAATCATTTTTATTTCATATTAATCTTTTTTTCAATTGGTGAAACTTTTTATTTCATTTTCATTTTTCACGTGAAAATCTTTCAATAGAAAATTAATTATTGTAGGAAAAATTTTATTGCGGATTTTTAATTGTTGGTAACTGCTATAACGAAAAATGTTTAAATTTAATAAGAAAAGGCTATTAGAATTTTAGTTATTTATTTCTATTTATTAAAATAATACGTTTTTTTTTTTTTTTCAAATTTTAATATTTTGAGCTTCATAGCAGGTATTCAGTTATACATACACAAAGTTTCAACTCTGTAAGTTATATAGGTTCTGAGAATGGCTCTGTGACAGACAGATAATGGAGTGGGAGTAATAGGATTTCATGAGATGAACGAAACCCTAAACAGGGACCCATGGTAACTAAGATATTTAGAACCATTGATCCACGGAATATAATAGAATATTCTGCACGTTTACATTTTTAACATATTTTCTCTAATTAAATTGCTGAAAATTTATATAAATTACCCAATGTAGGAACTACTATATTTCCTTTTTCTATTGAAAATTTAAATCTATAATTAGAACGTTTGAAGCATATCATATGTCACGCACCTTTAATTTTGATTTTCGAAAAAACTTGCAGCCAAACCAGTGTCAACCCTTCAAATTTGGGGACAAAATATGCAATCGAAATTTATCGTAGGATTTTAAGTAGTTTTATTTAATTTATATTTGTAAAAACTAAATGTATCAAACAAGCACATAAAAAATGTATCAATAAAAACACTGAATTTCAAAATAAAATCAACTAACCTCTAAAATACATAGCTTTAAAAACATTATTACGTACTTTTTTTATTTTTTTATTCGCTTCAATTCGCTTTTCGTAATTCGCTTCAATTCTTCTTTTTTTTTAAACCTACTTCATATATTTTTTCTATTGAAGTGTATATTTTAAACATCAAGTACATTTTTCTAAAGTACGAATTTTCACTAATTTTATACTTTTTTAGTTTATGTATTTATTTATTTTTTTCAAGTGCTATATTGCAATCATTAAACTGAATAGCGTTCCATATTTCTCTGGGTTTTTTTCCCTTCTAGGAAACTTGTTACATTAGTTTTCTTTTACATTAGTTTTCTTTCTGCTCATATATTACTGGTATTATTATCAACGAATTACTTTTTTCGTATAGTTGAAGAAATTATTTGGCGCTAAAAGAAATAATTTACAAGTAGTTTCATATTTTTTCACATGGTATTTTTAATTCTTCGGTCCTTTGCTTAGTTTTCTGTTTCGTGCAATATTTGTCTTTAAATAACGTAAAAGCCAAAACGTCAGTTGAGATTTACTGTGGAGACGCGAAAAGTTTTTGGTTTCTGTTTGTCTGTTTGTTTGATGTATGTTTGTTTGTCTGTTCCGCAATAACTGCCGCAAAAATAATTCGAGTAGGTTGATTTTTAGTGAGTATGTTGGTGAGGTACCCGGAATTAGCTGTATAGTATTTAGTTACATTTGGTTCATTTGTTCGAAAAATATGGAATATTTTTTTTTAGATCATGATGTTTTCCTACGCGAATGTAGACGATTTTCAAATTTCATTTGCAACTGAAATGAAAATCACATATTTGAATAATGAATTTAAACGTAAAACTATGGATACTAAAGTTTCAATATGGAGGTTTTAAATATATCCAATAGCTTTGAAAATTTGCCAATACATTTATTAGAAGTAGGAAATCAATTGTTTAAATTATTGGAAAAATTTTTGCATCTGTTCGAGAAATTTAAAATATTTTATTTTCATATTTTTTACATATTTTAAAGGGCATTTCTTTTTAATTTACTCTTTAATTTATTACTTGCTTAGCAACCATATTTCAAAGAATATCAAAATAATAAAATTCAAGTAACTCGTACTATTTCTCTGCAATATTTTATTAGCAAAATAAATTATTTTCGGGTGATTTTAGTATTCTATTGACATAAATGAGAATTTATTTTGATACAACTACCGTTTAATTATTACAGAATAGTTACCGAAATATTTTTTTCAAACGAAAATTACAAAAACATTGAACGTGTATTTGGATTCAAGTCTCGTAGGGTGAGTATACATTTGGGTATGTATATTGATTACATGAGATATTATTCATTTTCTGAAACAGATGTGGATGTTTCATCGTTGAAAGTTAATATAATTTTAAAAATAGGATAAAATCACTCATACAACAAGGTGGTTAATCTAAAGAAATTAGAGTAGTGAAATGATCCTGAAATGTTACAATTACTGGAAATTGAGAACATAAAAAGCTATTACAAAAAATACTTTAGAGCGCCAAATCACGATTGCTATTTAGTGAATTGGCAGTGGAAGCTATTATGAATGATTACCCAATAGGTTTAAAAATTTCCAAATATGCTTATTTTGGGATATTTTAGAATGCTATTGCCATCGAGTTAGATCAGGATGTACTTAGATAAAATAAATATTATAGAGTAACCATCAAAACTGTTTTTCTGAAACAAAAATTGCAACAACACTAGATTTCTAAAATGGATATAAGTGAAATATAGTAGATTCAGTTTACATTTCCATAAGGTGCTTTTGTACATGAGATATTATACAACTTACCCATCAGATGCAGGTGTTTCGTAGTTGATAGGTAAGTAAATATTGCTATTTGGGTATTAGGACAACACGAAATTATTTTCGAAATTGTTGCTTATCCTAATAAAACCACTGTGTAGAACGAAATCCGCAAGATATACTAGATTCATTCAAACAATCAATAGGAAATCACAAATATAAATTTAATAAGGTTACGAGGGGTTCAGGAGGTCAGAGCCACCTGAAGAAATGTCTTTTTTATTTAAAAAATTACAAGGCTAAGAATTCATAAGAATGTCAGATTTTTTTTGCATAAACCGTGTTTAATTTAACGTTTCTAATTTCTGAAACCTTCGAAATATTTCATATGGCTATAAATATATATGTAATTTTAAAATTTTAATTTGCGGGTTGTAAGATGCTGAATAATATGAAAAGTGAGATTAAAAATCAATGACTTTCGGAGATGACGTTGAGGCACCTGATCTGCCGATTTACTAGTATAAGGAAAGCATTGGAATCGGGATTTGTGTGTTTGTGGGAACACGATAAATTTCAAACTTACCTGTGAATTATACCTCTGGGGGTGCCTAGTCTGGTGAAGGTCTCGTCACCAGATCAAGGTTTTAAATTACGAGACCAATTCGAGTAGCGGTGGCATAACGTATGGATGAGCGATGCAGCGAGGAAATAGTAAATATCCCAGCATCTCGCATCCGTCCGGCATGACTTCGCTATACTGCGCAGTGCTGAACCGCCTCATCAAAAATCAATTAGCAACCGGCCAACTAAGAAAAAGTAATTAAAGCAACAAGACGCACTGAAGCCCCGTCGACCTATAGATTTAACAAACACATCTTTGCCAAGCGGAGAGCAGGCGAATCTTCGCCCCGTTGCCAGGTATCAACTCGTTAAGCTAGGAAAAAGCCTGGCAGGTAGGGACCTGGTCAGCGGTATTAAAAAAAAAAAAAAAAAAAAAAAAAAAAAAAAAAAAAAAGATACTCCCGATCGAATTCTTATATGGCGAAGATGATGTAGACCACCGTCGCAAGAACTGTATAGATTTTCGTAAGAATCGACCGACGGATTAGTTATGTAATCCATTTTCAAACCATTTTACAACTGATTTCATAAGCAAAATCACCAAGGAAATGTATAAGTGAGAGTATAAGAGATAAATATTCCGACGATGTAATTAAGCATTAGTAGGACAGAGGTTTCAAAACGGAAGAGCCGCCGTTCGAATCCAGCCGAATCTATTCTGTCAGAAATATCAACAATCCTTCCCATTGCCGAAATCAGCACTTAAAAAATCGCTGAAGCAATCAGCTCTTCAAATTTCACAAGCAAAATGGGACTATGGGATTAAAGGGAGATATTCCAATGCATTACAACCGAAAGTTAATGAAAAAAATGTTATTTTTCATCACAGGAGTTTATATATCTTCGTATCAAACCATCGCCCCGTTCTTGAGTTACGTAGCGAAATTTGGGAGATCACCATATTTCCGTTGTGTCTGTGGCGATATGCTACCTCCCTACACTAAATGTTAGACTGCACCCTAACCTCCACGTATGAAGGGGTCGGGGCAAGTGAGTGCCAAGCCACATTTTTGAACTTCTGAGATATTTCAATTTGAAAATTTGATCAAATACTCAAATCAAGATATATAACCTAAAGATTTATCGCCAATGTCTTAGTAACATTTGAGATATTCTGAGTAACAATATGGGAATTCCTTTAATGATATTATTATTACATTTTTTGTAAATTAGCTATCTTCATTGGAAGCATAAACATCTGTGGTAAAAAATAAACCTGGGGCACATGCTGCCACCAAGTGACATTAGAAACAAGTTATATGTAGGATATAATAATTTACAATATTAAGCAACAGATTACAGTGTTTGATTTATTTCACCAAAAATGTGGCTTGGCACTTTCTTGGCCCGACCCCCTCGTGTCATCTAAGTAAACCATCACAGATTAACTTGCCTAATTGGTTTGCCTATGTTTTAGAGAAACTATCACATCTATAAAAATTCATCGACTGTACCCATCTTTTGAAAAACAATCAATTAATCATCGAAAACCCTAATGCTGCAGAAATAGAAGAGAAGGGAGGTATAGTATTAATAGATTTAGGTGAAATTTATTGAATAGAACCATCCTACGGATACAAACAGTTACATTGCATTTTTTTTATTTTATACCCGCTCTCTCATGATTAAAATGTAAGCACGGTATAATAATTTGTAAATAATCAATTTGGTTAAGAATTAGCACAAAATAAGAATTTGTCAATTATTTGATTTGGTAAAATGTACATACAGTAAATATAGTAATTCGGTTAAAGTATTTTAAAATATTTGAATTTGGTAAAGTGTACTCGTAATGTAGAAAGTTGAAAAATAAAATTAAAATTCTGATAAAGTGTATGTACAGTATAAAAATTTGGACAAAGTATTTTTAAATATTTCAATTTGGTAGTATGATAGTAATAGTGTGGTAAGTTGTATAAACTTTGTTAAAGAATTTCTTAACAGTTTTTAAACATTTGTTAAGAGTATTTGTACATATTGGTTTAATTACAAATATAGCATTTTTAATTTTATTTGTGTTATTAAGCATAAGCAAAGTATAGGAGAGTATAGTGTAAGCAAAATATAACACAGTATAAACAAAGTATTCTGTCTTTTTCTAAGAGTCATTGTACAAAAATTCCTTTTTTTTTTTTGTTTGTTTGTTAAAACTTTTGTAAATATTGGTTGGATGATAAATAACTTTTGGTTGAAGTATGTGAACAGAAAAAACAATCTGTTTATATCTCTGTTTATTGTGGTAAAGGTAGAAGTACAGTATACATTTTTGTGTATTTAATAAGTTAGCTCTATATAATTAGTTTTAACATGCATAAGACTTCAACAGTCGTCAAAATCTAAATTATGGTTGTTAGTGTTGAAGGTTCAGTAAAAGTACAATATGGAATATTTCCTATATTATTGTATATTATTCTGTTTTCTATCATAATAAGGTATTGTATATCAGTTTTGAATTTCTGTAAAATAATGTCAGCGTAATGTTAATTTGTCGGATTTTATTACCCTTTAAAAAACACTGTAAATCAATGCAATGGCACTGATTAGAGGTGTTTTACAACATTGGAAATTCTTGTAGACGTAACATACTTTTATTTTGTTTTCTTCTAAGAATTGTATAATTTTTTAATGTTTTAACAATTATTTGTTTAATTTGACATTATGGTAAATTTATAGTACTAGATGAAGTACTTATTGAAACAAACATTAAAATACAATATCAGTTGTATTATTCCTCAATCTGCATACAAGCTTGTCAATTTATTGTATTAAAAGGTAATCATAATTGAAGTTTTACACTGAAACCTTAATAAATTGAAATGTTTCCAATATTTGAAATTTTCTAAAATGTATCATAAATCGTATATTGCGAAAACAGATTAAAAATAGGGGTTATTAAAGTTTTAGTATTGGTATTAGCATCACAAAACATTTCGAAAGTAAGAACTATGTTCAGTATGTTGTACGTCATTTTCCTTAATCAGTTAAAATATGATGTCGCATATTCTAAAAAAGATCAAAGCGTAATAACTAAAATGTTGCGAATATGTCAGTGAAACGCATCTTTTAGCTCTTAAAAATTTTTACGTTTATAGTAAAAGCGGTACTTACCCTGTAACCAAAAGTACATGAATTAAAAAGGAGCCTAGTTGTGCATAAAAATCGTGATGCCTAAAATGCCATGCAGTTGAAGATCACATTCCACAAAACATTTTAACATGATGAAGTAGTTATGGATCATCTGGATCCTGTTATAAATTGTTGTTCTGAGAAGGATGGTTTAATTATGATACTGGCAATAATTCACACCAGTGACTTAATAAAAATGCAATGAGATCTGTCAGGCGTATGTCTATAACACCTCTGAAATTCCCGTGATGACGGCTGTTTTGTAACAGTTGAAAGCGCTTGGGTTTTTAACATCTTTTAACATCTTTTGACGGTTTTTATGTTTTTAAACCTTTTTATGTATTTTAATTTTATCAACTTTTTAGTAAAATAAATCATAAGTTTCAAGTCTTATGTATTTCATTTAATAATCAAAGTAAACATGACGTCCGAAAATTATAGTTAAACTATATTTTATATTATATAATGTTCATGCTATATTTTATATTATATAATATATTATGTAATGTTCATGATGTTCTATTCAAAACATAATGATATTTTAATTATCTATTATGATACAGAAACATAATTCAACGATGCATTTTATTTCCAAAGCACAGTTTGATACATTATGATAAAATAAGTATCCTTGTTCCATATTTAAAAGGAGTTGTGTAGTTTTTAAGGAGCTTATGTAATTTACAATGAGTAACTAAATTCAGAAGCTTTCTTGATTCGTAATTTACATGTACATCTTTAAAGAGTTTCTTCAGCAAACATATACAAATACAGGAAAGCATATTCGCTTGAAAAGAAATCGTTCTACCTGTTGTTGGACATTATTCTATTTAACTAAGGAAACACACAGTTTTACACCTTTCATTTCCATAGACTAACGAAAACATCATTAAGGTTTTAAGTATCATTGTTTCTAAACATGCAACACTGAAATACCAGCAATCCAACACTCGTAAAACAAAAATTATAATCTTCTCGGTCCTGTTTGCCTAGCAGACCACACGTGCTTAGTTGTCTTGTAGCTCACGAGAAATCGCTGTAAATCTTACCATAATTACAGTTGTCTCCTTCCCTCTTTTGGTTTTTGCTTGATTTTGTAGCTACAATGGGATTGCCAATGGGCATAGTCAAAGAGAAAAGAATGATTGCATGTTAGGCCACAGGGCCTGTCTAGGGTCTTATTGACATGTTCTGTGTGAAATTTGTTGATAATGCAATGCATTAGCATGCAATGGAGGATTGTCTAACAGATGCGGTGTTGAGTTCTACACGTAAAGGCCGCTGAACTACGGATCAAAATGATCTATGATTTAATTTAATAGATACAAAACTACAAGGATATAAATGTAAGATTGTGAAAAAGTATTCATTTGTAGCCCTAGAGTGTTATTTTTTGTATTACGTTGGAGAACATATCCCTAACAGATCATGACGTTAAACGTAACGAAATATATTTCATAGAATTTCCTTAGTGGAGTTTGCTAACACTAGTACAATTTTTCATGTTTATCAATGTTTAATTTATAGATAATCGAAACTTTAACGGATTATTTACGGAACATACTTAAAACTGAGTATAGAAGATAAAATTTATATTTTACTTTATGAAATGAGGAAGTAAAGGCACTAAAGGAATAAACACATAAAAAAAGAAATAGGTCATTTTCTGTTTATTCACAAATGTTGTCAAAATCAAGACTATTACAAAGCATTATTATTTATTCGTATCTTAGATAGAATTGCTTAAAATATTTCATATGAAGCGGTTGGAGCTTTGAGCTGTTATAGAAAACTATGGCATCCAACCCAGGCTTCCTGGGATAGAAAATATATGTGAAAACCATTTATTTATTTTTTATCGAAAACTCTAATAGATTTTTTACATTGAATAATTTTTTTTAGATTGCCCCGTAACAACATCAAAGAGCATTTTTATATGAAATATGTCAATTATATATTAAAATAAAATTTAGAAATTTATTAGAAGCGATAATATCGTATTGGCCTCGTACCAGAAGATAATAGCCGAAGAAATTTTTCGTTAAAAATTTCGTTATCTACAGCAATTTTTTATTATTATTATTCTGATAATTTCAATGGTTTTAAGAGCTTATTTCAATTACATGTTTGTTAAATTTGTATTTTATTTATACTATTTTATTTATTGATTAATGAAGTTTTAATTTCGTTATTGAATATTGGTTGTAAACGAATGCTGAGCTTTTTATATTGTTTAAAGTACAAATGAATTAATATTTTGTAATCGTCTGCAAGCGACACAGAATTTTTTTTTTTTAAATCATGCCTGAAATTTTATTTAAATGCTATAACAAATAAGTCAATTAAGATACAGTTTTCAAACAAATTGCCTTTGAAAGTTTATTTCTTTCTTATATAACGGTGTAAAAATTGAAAATGTACGATGTTTAGAAATTAAAAAAATTGCAGTAGCAAAAATCGTAAAACTGAAATTTCATAGTCAAGTATTGCCATTCGCAAAATTACGTTACACACGGACACGTTTGTCCATTATAATATAGATAGTTATGGTCGGATTGCTACAATAGTTTCAGCGCCATCATGTTTTTTTTTTCTGAATTACTGTCCATCTTGTGACTGGTGCACCCTTCTTTCATTTTGCTCATGGTTTATTTTTGTGAAATTAACTGTGAACCAATTAAAATAAATTTTCTATAAAATGTTTGCAAAAAAAAAAAAAATAATAATAATAATAATAATTTGTACGCATTTTTAGAGTTTGCAAAATGTACATTAAAAAAATATTAATAAAATAATGTTAGAAAATGTAACACTAGCTATGAATAAAATAAAACAAAATTGATAAAATTTTAATACTGATGGTAAAACAATAATGCGTTAATTAATAATCCCTAATTTAATTAAAAAGGAGATTTTAATATAAGATTTCTTAAAAGATAAAAGAGAAGAATTCATAAGTTTATGGCTGAATCTCAAAATTCTTTTACGTCATACATGATAATAATAAAAATTTAATAACAACGCGGATAGTGACAAGTATCACTTTCCACAATTTGCACTCAATACTTAGAGAAATATATTTGACCATAGAAGGATGCATGTGTATTTTACGGAGCTATTAAAATTCTAATTGTCTTAGTGATAATAATATTCTGTTCCTAGATACGATTATTAAATATGTTAGAATTTTGAATATGATTTCCATTCGAGGAAAGCACATCAGTTTTGTATTTATTGCCAATCGCGTTTTATACGTTTCTATCATTGCTTTATTGATTATTCACTACATTAAATGCAGTCAATTGAATGAAAACAATTCAGCGCAACAATTTTAATATAGTTACATGGATTTTTAAAATTATGAGCTCCTTGCTTTTGTAAAAGTGAACTACATTTTATAACATGATTTATCGATGCAGAAAAAACTATGTCATAATAGCAAACTTTTTCCAGATTGGCTTGCTTCGTTAAGTGAAGATTATGACTTAAAAAATATACGAAATGTCAGATTATCAGTTGATTGACTTTTAGCTTTATGTTTCTATACATTAAAGAAAACAATTCTAGATGTCTGATAAGAAAAATTATATCAATGTACTCAGCGGACAACAGTTATTCTAAGACTATTTCTAAAATAAATAATGCAAAGCAAATTTTAACAAAACTTTCGTTGCCTGAATTAGTGTTACTGAATTACGAATTTTAAATCCAAGATAGTTTCAGACACGAAATAAGGTAATCGAGTTTTTTATTCTATTGCAACATATTTAATGACCAACAGATAAAAAACTAATTAATTTAATTTAATTTATTTTTTACATTTTTATTTAAATATTTAAATTTAAATTTATTTTTTCAATGACTTTCTTCAGCAATTAAAAGGAAAAGCAGATTCAAATTCAAGTTTGTCCTATGGGTGATACAGACCCGAATTTTCAATTCTATGAGCGTCCCCCCCCCCCACTTTTTTATCCAGCACTACACCACTGACGTTAAATGCAGTCAATTGAAGGAAAACAATTCAGCGCAGCAATTTTAATATAGTTATATGTATTTTTAAAATTATGAGCTGCTTGCTTTTTTAAAAGTGAACAACATTTTATAACATGATTCATCGATGCAGAAAAAACTATGCCATCATAGCAAACTTTTTTCAGATCTTTTAGCCTCGTTAAGTGAAGATTACGACTTAAAAAACATACGAAATGTAACATTATCAGGGGATTGATTCTTAGCTTTATGTTTCTATAAGAAAACAGTTTTAGATATCCGATAAGAAAAATTATGAAAAAAAAATATTTTTTATATATTTTTTTATTACAATTCTTATTAAAACTTTCTATAGATTATTTTCTAATAGAATTTCTTTAAATAAAACAAGTCAGAAATAGAATGATTTACATAAAAACTTTTAAATTATAGAAATATCTTCATATAGCAGTATTTTTAATAAACATTCTTCAATTCAAAACAGGTTAATTCTTTTAAAATAATACTTGATAAACATGAAATAAAAAGGTAAAAACTTTATTTCACTTTGAAATAGTTCTAGAAAGAAAATATAATTTATTATAATTAAAAGAAATCCCTAATGGCTCGACCTACAGATACAGATAGATTTCGAAGACGCAGGCCGTGGGGCGCCTGTTTGTTGGGAATTGCGGAAGAAATGAACTTTTTGCCATGATACAGCAGTTGGAACCGCCCACTTCGAAAACTAACTTGTTTGCAGTTAAAGCTAGCAGGAAATTTTTTTTTGGTCCTATAAAAAACTTGTCAATATAAACTTTTTAGATAATATTAAGGGGATTTATAATACATTTAAGCGGATTTGATATCTTGTGAATTGACGAAGTTATGGAATTGAATTTTTTCTTCTAAACCCCCACTTCCCCCCCCTTGGGGCCATTTTTAATGATATCAAAAATCTGTCATACATAAACTTCCGGCCCTTATCCTAGAAGTAATAATAATTTTAATGGATTCGATATACGTATCATAATTAAGAAATTATGGGTTTTTTTCTGTTTTTACAAAAATCCCTCGCCACCTTGGTTCGATTTTGCCCATTAAGATCCTACATCAGTCACGCGAAAAAACGCGCAGCTAATGTTAAGTCTATGGGAAGGTTATCGCACGATTTCTCGCTCGCATTTTAATATTTGTAAATGATTTTTTTTGCATAGGATAGCTGAGGTCGATCTCTAACGTTGTTAGTTTTTACTTTTTCGATTTTAATTCTAGTTTTTTTATATAAGGATACTTTCACTTTCAGAACCGGTTCCAACCGGTTCCGAAATTAGAAATGTCTGCTTATAAAAAAACTGTAACTAAAATCGAAAAAGTAAAAACTAACAACGTTAGGGATTGGCCTCAGCTATCCTATGCAAAAAAAAATCATTTACAAATATTAAAATGCGAGCGGGAAATCGCGCGATAACTTTACCATAGACAACATTAGCTGGAGCGTTTCTTCGCATGACTAGCGTAGGCTCTTTAGTTTATGGGAAGGTTCTAACGCGATTTATCGCTCCCATTTTAATATTTTTAAATGTTTTTTTTTTTTTTTTTTTTTTTTTTGTATAAGATTAGCTGGGGTCAATCTCCAACGTTGTTCGTTTTTACTTTTTCGATGTTGGTTCCAGTTATTTTATATAACGGTACTTTCACTTTCGGAACCGGTTCCAACCGGTTCCAAAATTGAAAATGGCCGCTTATAAAAAAAACTGCTACAAAAATCGAAAAAGTAAAAACTAACAACGTTGGAGATTGACCTCATCTATCCTATGCAAAAAAAGCATTTAAAAATATTAAAATGCGAGCTAGAAATCGCGCTTAACCTTCCCATTGCCTTAACATTAACTTGAGCGTTTTTTCCCGTGACTAGTGTGGGCTTTTAATGAGCTTATCTGAGATTTTATGTATCAGTTTGGAATAGATTTGTGCAGAATTATTGCAGTTATCGTGTCCGTAAAAAAGTGACATAGATAGATAGATAGATAGATAATAGATAGATAGATAAAGTTTTGGACGGGGGTGGTTTTGTGTTCTGGGAGTCATGATCGGCGTAGAGCTGCAAAAATTTTTCAAAAAATCCAACTTAGGGGAGAATGTAATAGGTAGTATTTCTTACGAGATCTACCTAAAAAATAACCACCAGTTCAGACTTCGCACTAGAGACCACAAAAAGTGTTTTTACACCTTAATAAAAATTTTAAGTGGAATTTTTAAAATTTAAGTGAGATACATAACTTTTCACTCGGTACATAGAAAAAATTTACGTTAATTCATTCACGTTAATCTAATTTCTTTGAATATTTGTATTTATTTATATTAAATTAATATACAGTATTTAGTTATTAAATTAATATGCAGTGTTATATTAAATTAATATGTAAGTTTTTATGTAATGTTATCAGGCTTAAACGTAAATCTCTAAATAGATTTTCTTTTCCATTTATTTACATGAAATCGCTTCCTTAGAAAAAATTACAACTTCAGTTACAACACCAAAGAGTTTTACCTTTCCTTTGCAGAAATTGAATTACGCAAAGATGTCTTTCATGTTTACAAAACTGCTTAAGACTTTTGTTCTGCCTAATAAACATTACTTTATCTAATTAAAGTAGCTGATCGTGTTTGGAAATCACTTGTTTCTAACTCTTAAATCTTCATATAAATCTATCAATTGTTTTAGCTATCATGATTTTTTATTTTAAGTACGTAAACTTAATTATGTTATACTTTGATTATTACTTACCCATCATACGTAGTATAGGGTAAGTTTTGTAATCGTTTTAAAAATCGGACAAATTTTTTTGACGGATTTACACGTTTCAGACAATGGAGATTCCGAAAAATATATATAAAAAAAGAATTTGCCGTCCGTCTGTCTGTGTGTGTGTGTCTGTAAACGCTCTATTTTCCGAACAAATTGAGATAGAGACTTGAAATTAAGTATGTACTTAGTATGTAATAATGCGAAGAAGCTTATTGAATTTCACTAACCTCGATTATCCGGAACTATATTTTTTGGACTGTTGAAATATTCTTTCTGATAAAAGGCATATAAAAGTTTTCGAAATTGTTTATTTTAAGGTGTGAATATAAAAGACAACAAACTAACATACATTTTGCATAAAGAATTAAGTCGATCAGATAATTAGTTGCCGAGATATTTGTAATCATATTTACCACACTCTTCGATTTTTCATGACCCTGTATTTCATTCAAATTTCAATTCAACGATATATTTTAATTGGAAATGAGACGTTTTATTCGACGCAGTAAACCGTTAGTTAATATGACTATCAATTTTGGAGTTATGGGGATGTTTCTTTTACGCAATTCAGTAATAGAGCATTTAAAGTTTATGACGTCATCAAGCCACGATTTTATTCGAATTGCAATGCATTTTATAAACAGTTTACACATGTTTTATTTTCATATTTTATATTATGCATATCCATGATGGGTAAGTCTTACGGTGACACCCAACGACTAGATTTATTAGCTTAAGGTTTAAATAATTTTTTATGTATATATATATATATATATATTATTTATATTTTATACTGAGACATTTCTTGTGAAAGTTTTGGCTGATATTTTAAATGTAAGTATTTAACTATACAATGCGCGATTTTTCTTTTGGAAGTGTGTTTTTGTACTTATATTTAGGGTTAGACACCACGAAATTTAAAGAGTAATTTTTTTTTCCTTACTGAAAAACAGATTTCTGTGCTTACAAAAGGTGAACACTTTCCTTTAAATGTATTGGTAGCCAGGAACTGAATTTATTTAGTAAAGCCTAAATTTTAATTGATTCATATATGCATCTATGTGCAGTCTAGGGTTAAACTTACCATTAAAATTTAATATAGCGGGTGTTTCTAACACTCAATGCTATGAGCCTTAAAAATTGGTTATTTTACCTGCTTGGTCGTGTCTTCTATTCGAGCAAAATTGGCAAATCCTTTTTAATAAAAAGCTACGCGTTGCTGACGACTGGTTTTTATCGCTAATCGTTGCCACAGATTAATCTCGGAAAATGAAATATTTGAAGTTACTCAAAAAATTAATTGCTCGAAAAGTATGTGTCAGAAAATTGTTAGACAAACTGCGCTAGAAAGGTAAAAAAATTGTATTTTTCTTCAAATAAATTTCAAATCAAATGATTATGCCGTTTTTTCAAATATTGAATTTCCGTGCATTTTATGTGTTTTTAGGCCAAAATGATATTTTAAATATTTCGTCTACGTATCAAATTAAATACAAAATATTCTACTATTAAACGTTAATGAACGAATATTTCCATATTCGCGACAACCAGATTTTATTGTCGAAATGTGTTGTTTCTAATTATCTTTTTGACATCACTTTTTGTATTTTTCCACAAAAAATTCGTCTTTATTAATCTGAAAATTTCAGCAGTTAAAGAATTTAAAAAAAGTTTTTCAGAAAAAAAAAGGTGCCAAAAAATTAATAGAAACAACACAATTGGACAATAAAAGTTGTTTGTCGCGAATATTGCGACATTTATTCATTAAGGGTTGATATATTCTCTAAAATAAGTATTTTCCTTATTTAATTATTTTTTTCAATGACATATAAATCATTTATAATTAAATAATTGTTGACGTTCACGGAACGTATATACGATCTTTGCCAGAAAATTCTGTTTTATTTTACACATAAAAAATATTAATTCACCGTTTTTCCTAATTATAGTAATCATCTGTAATGAATCTCAAGTGCCCCATCATATATTATTTCGAAACTTTCATTGATATTCTGTTCTTTTAATTTAGATGTTGGTTAATAAAGATATTAAGCTTTGGTACATTATCTGTTATGTGCGCAAAGAAATAAATTAGCATATAACCGTTTAATAAAGTTCTTATCAAACCCATAAATAACATTAGAAAGCAATTTCCGACGTCGACAGCGTACCGCAGGTAGTTGTAAATGATAATTAAGAACCATAATACGATGTGTACAGAGCAAAAGTAGTCATTTGCTGTTCCAGATAGAATCTTTCCCATAAACGACGTTTCATATAGCATCTTATCAAACTAAACAATATTAGGTACTAATTTAGTTGCTTCGGTTAAAGTAATAGCTGTATAAGAAATGGATATGTCATTAATAACGTATTTTAAAGGATGTGGCGTCACTTAGTGATTTTTTAAGGCATATTAAACTAAAACCCCGCAGTAAATTGAGATATCAAATGAATAAAGAGGAAGCATTATTAAAAACTCCCAGCTTCTACGATTATTTCTAATGATAAGAACATGTTTAATGACTCTTTTAAAGGTACAGTGGACCTTCAAATTAAAAAAAAAATTCTAATACCGTTTTTATTTATTTTTGGCATAATAATAGCATTTATGACCCCATCTTCCGTTTGCAAAATAATAATAATAATAATAATAATAATAATAATAATTGCGATCGTTTTTAAACAAGATTGGTTTGCAGTCACAGGAAAACAACTGTTTCAGCCACGCCCATTTAAAAGATCCTTTTCCATAGCTGCCAAATTTTACGCGTTTCTCTTACCACTACAATTTAACAGAAAGTTTTGGCTTATTTAACAGATGAAATCTGCAAAAATGAAGCAAAAATTTCTATTAAATTTTAGGGGTAACAAAAAAAAAAAAAAAAAAAAACGTTAAATTTGGTAGCTAAAACCTTTGCCAGTACTGCGCAGATTTATTCCTAATTTTCAGTATCAATTTTCTTTCATGAATAGTTATTCTGACAAGGAGTATAGTATTATTAAAAAATATACAAAATTCTCATTAAAATTTTATTTTAGAAATGCAACTGTATACTACACTGATAAAGGTGGGTTACTTATCTACTTTTCCAGCGACGCAGCATTTATGTAGAAATTCTGTAATATCGCAAAAAAAGTGAAAAATAAAACTTTTCTAATAAAATTCTTCTCACTATTTCTATGAGATAATACACAGTTCACAATACCTGATAGTTGTTGTTTTAAGTAATAAAATCTGAAAATATTACATTACACAATCAAAACATTATCGCAAAACTCACTTTTACTATATGGTGTATAAACATTTATGTATAATTAAAACTTATACAAACATTTAAACTTAAAATCGACGTTTTGATCGACATCTACGACCATCTTCAGGATTATGATGTTAATTTATATTAGAGGCTAAAAAGCAGATTCCAACATCTTGAACTGAATTTTTCGTAAAGACCATATCCACCCTTGACTTCAATCAATCACATGCCATGCAGTGGAGGCATCTACAAATATATGAAATCCTAATAACGAATTAAAATAAAAATCCAGCAAAGTAAAAATAAGCACGATCGGAAAAACAAACATAGTTGAACTTTCTCTGAAACCTAAAAACATAAAATGAACAAAAATTCAGCAATATGCGATCATTTTAAAATGTTCATCCAAAGTTTAGGGATAATGAGGGATACGGATGTAATGATAATACTATTTCATGTGCAGTCCCTAAACTTTGGATGAACATTTTAAAATGATCGCATATTGCTGAATTTTTGTTCATTTTATGCTTTTAGGTTTCAGAGAAAGTTCAATTATGTTTGTTTTGCAGACTGCACTTATTTTTACTTTCTTGGATTTTAATTTTATTCCAATTCGTTATTCAGATTTCATCTTTTATTGTAGATGACGCCACTGCATGGCATGCGATTGATTTCATCCAAGGGTGGAGATGGTTCTAGCGAAAGATTCAGTTCAAGGTCGTGGACTCTGTTCTTTAGACTCTAATGTAAATTAATATAATAATCCTGAAGATGGTTGTTGATATTGACCGAAACGTCGATTTCAAGTTTTTAATGTTTGTATAAGTTTTAATTGTACATAACTGTTTATACACCGTATAGTAAAAGTGTGTTTTATTTTTCACAAAAGATTTTTTGCTATAATGTTTTGATATTGTAATAGTCGAGTCCATTTATTATTATGTAATATTTGCAGATTTTACCTATTAAAAAAATCAACTATCAAGTATTGTGAAAAGTTTATTATCTCACTAGAAATAACTTCACAAATTGAATAATTACAGAAAGTAAGGATAAAATATTTTAAACTTTCATATTTTTCTCTTTTTATTTCAGGTTATTTCGTTAAATTCCATTTTATTATAATTTATAATATATATATTATTTCAGATTACTAGAAACAAAATTGGTGTGTTTGTATACGCAGGAAGATTTTTAAATCTTGGGCGAAACTTTAAAAGGTGATATAATACGCCAAAACAAGCTGAAATCACCGTACAATGTCGTAACTCAAGAAGTGAAGGGATACAGGGCACTTTCTGATTGTAGAAATAACCTATTTTTTTACACGATATCAGATAGTTTATAAATTTCTATTTGTTCACAAATTGAATGGGAATTCCCATAATTCTATGTTATAATCCCAATAATGGGATTATCATGATCCCGTATCCCAATAATGGGATTCCCATCTATTATCCGAGAATCAATAGAAATTTATATGCGCAGCGAGAGCATATGCAATGAATCAGTCTCCTTTGAGTTACCTAGAATTTGGCTCGAGATGATTCATACATTTAAAAATGAGATAAAATTAATCACGTTTGCAGATGTTCATTTTTATTAAAGGACCTGCTTTCATGATACCTGATGTCTGTGATGTTTCTTTATCAAGTTCATATTTCATATTTTTTGCGAATATAATTTACTTAATCATTACTGATCTTCAGAATGTCACCGATTGTGTATACGAAACTAGTAGTTTATTTATTAAAAGTTTTTTTAAGACTTTATGTTTACTCTAATCACTTTTAGCATATATATTTTTATTTTAAAGATAATAAGTGATTTTTCTTATATAAACCTATAAATAATTTAAAATCTTTCGCCACTAAATCGATACTTTATTTTTCTTAAATAATAACCTAAAGTAAAGAAAATTTTAAAATTTAAATCTCGATTCACTGCTAATGTTCAATGTTATCTGTAAAATAACTAGAATTTGCACTCAATTGTCAAAAAATTAATATTTGAGACACTATTTTTAGAAAAGGAAAAGAAAAAGCTAAATGACATTAGAGATTTGAAATAAACAGAACTTATAGTATAAAAATATTTTTTCTTTGACAAATGACAAGAGGAAAGAAATAAATTTAAAATTCTTATGAAATTCAGAGTTTTAAAAAAAGGAAGAAATCCTAGAAGTTTCAGATCACAAAGTGTAAAATGTATAAAATACTCTCGAAAGCATTACAGAAACCATATTTTGCGAAATCCAATCTTTTCAAATGACAAGAATAAATTACTCTCTTTTGCAGGAATAGTTTAAGTTCAACGTGAGTAAAAAAAAAATAATATTAATGTGAATTTTGAGTAATTTATATATTTATCGACTAGGTAAATTTGGAGTAAATATGTGAAATATAAAAGTTTTATCATATTTATTCAAAATAATGAAAATTTCCTTCAAATTTAAAATGATAAATACAGATTTATTTCTTGTTTTCTAGTTTTATTTTTCAGATTCATTATTTACAGTCACACCTTAACTCTTATTCATGTAACTAAATATGACTTAAATATTTATTTTGCCTAGTACCAAAGAGAAAATATATGAAATTTACATATTGTGTTGAATATTCGCAGATATCAACACGTAAAATCACAGCTGGCTCCCTAGATAGAGAGCTTGTTAATGTATTGTGTTCTATCATTAACGATTCCATAATTAAACCTATTTATGGTCATGGTCTGAGTAGACGTTAAATCTTATTTTTAGTTTACCAATTTTCAAGCATTAGTATTGATTTTTTTTTAGAAAGCAATAGTAGCATAAATGTGCCTTTATATATTACTATTATCGTTAAATAACATTACATACTCTTATAAAATACTCATTTGTATTGTCAATAAAATACATACACTAACAGTTATTATTAAAAACATTAGTTATTTTCTTAAAAAACACGTATAGATATAGTCCGACGTCTCAGAAGGCATAACACATACCCAATTTCTCGTACAGATTTCTTCCAATATTTCTCATTCTGATCTCTCTTATTTTCATTACACGTTTTCCGTCTTTCCATTCTTTTGAAAAAAAAAAACTTTATATTTACGATTACCTTTATATCATAATTAAACCTATTAGTTCAATCTAATTTCACTGTAAATATATCGACACAATTACACTATGATGCTCTTTTGAGAAACGCACCCGCCCCTACGGGGCTTCTTCAGTTCAAATGATGTTCAATTTCCATTTCATCAGTCTTGGCACGAGATCATAAACCTTATACTATTCCAATACTAATACCTAAATATTGGTAAACTAAAAATAATATTTAAATATAATACGGGTATTATACAGACGGAAAGTTCTGTTTTTTAGACTGTCTATAATCTAAATAGTGTTACGGTTGGTTTCAACCAAAAAAATTTTTTTTTAATCTACATTAATTACCTTAAATCACTCTCTCAACATTTATTTAGAAGTTTTCTTTTTGTTTCTGTTTTAAATAAATACATAAATAAATGTAATTGTAATATTAATAATAAAAGCAGTTTTTTTTCCCCTCTTCTTTCCATTTCTTTTAAGCAAAGCAATTTCAACTTTCATAGTCTAACGTAGCTTCCTGTTTTTCAAATACGAAAAGCAGACAGCAAGGGAGGGATGTTTTGTCAGTTAAAGACCGCACAGGTGGAAAATTTGGAGTCATCTAGTCTGACTTTGATATAAGAATGACCGACCGCCCTGTATAAGAATTACGTTATCTTATGAGTGTACTATACACGCAATTAGGCTTTGTAAGTTTACGACAGGCTTCAATTGGCTCTGCTATCAGGCGGATAGCTGGCGCCCATGTAAACAGAGGCTCACAGGACCCCATTCAGCACACGCCATGGGGGTGAAGCATGGCTGCCTTCCCCCATGAAGCGGCCGGCAGAGTGGAGCGACAAGCTGGAGTCTTCAGGAAGAGTCCTTTTTTCCTTTTGTTTCCATTCCCGTACCCCCTTTGGCAGAGTGGATCGGTCCCGTTTTTCAAGCGGCGCGGGAGAGTGAATGTTTAGGACAGTTGTTGCTTGGCCGAGATACCTGTCGTTTGGCTCGTAAAAAAAATTGGACTTGTTGCGGGGTTCGAAAACTGGCCTGTGGGCTGGATCGCGAAGTTGTTGAAGGCGGACAGGTTTCTGAAAGATTATTGAAAATGGGGCATTGATGGTCCTACACTAACTATCCTAAATCATAGTGTTATGATGAAAAGAGGCTATAAGGGCATTTTCGAGTTGCGGATCTATAACGGTTAGCGAGAGATTAAAAAGAAGATATGTTTAGCCCCATTTTGCGTAATGGCATTCTGAGAAATAGTACTACATTATTATGACTTCGTAATCCTCAGAGGTGATCATAGAGATTGAACTAAACGGTCGTTAGAAATAGTAGTGTTCTGAGTTAAGGTGATGGCCATCTTAGAATAAAACACATGTTTCATGAAAGTGAAACTTTTGGCTCCGACAGTGAAATTCTGGGCCGTGGGACAATTTCCCCCTCCTGACAAGATGATGGACCTAGTAGTTGATGGCAAGTGATGCAGAGTGATGAGAGGTACGAAGTGGCAACTTTTTCCCCAGCCTGAGTACTCCAGCTTAAGTGTATTCAACAGATTTTGAAAAAGGACGAAATGTTCCTAAGTGTCCACTGACAAAAATTGTAGAACTCTCCACTTATTGTAAGTACTCCTTGCATAGTTTTTTTTTTTTTTTTTTTTTTTTTTTTTTGTACATCTTTCTAAAAAAAAAAAATATGTTTGCTATACCAGAGTTTAAAAGTGAAATGAATATCTTTAGATAATTTCAATAAGAATTTATATTAAGAATAGAAATAGTCTGTAGGTTAATATATGATGTTTGTATAATTGAACGACCATTAAATGGTAATGTGATGATAATTTTAAAAATATGATGTGTAATTTAAAAGTGGTTTCAACTTAAAAGATCAGTGGTTATATTGTCTTATTAAGATTATTTTTGATAACTTAGTTGCTTCATAATCTTAAATGTTCAAATAAATTGAGTTTTTTTGTTTATTATCAAAAAAAAAAAAAAAAAAAAAAAAGGGGGAATCCAACTTTATTAAATTAAGACTTTAAAATTCCTTAAATTTTAAATTCATAGTAATAGTTTATTTGAAAATTTAATTGAGGTTTACGTAAGGTCATTAGATGTAATTATTGTTCCTATCTCAGTATTGGATATACTGATAATTGATGCTAAAGTAAAATTAAGTCTAATTTCATGATTGATTAATTTAAATTTTAATTATCCTTTCTTTGAAGTATTTTTCAAAACAAACAACAAAATGGTTGTTTTTTAACATAGTAAAAAAAAAAAAAAAAAAAAAAAAAAAAGGTTTCCAGTTATTTTATACCACTATACGATTCTTGGCTAACCGATCGGATCTTGTTCAGAATCTCCAATGTTGTTCTAAAATTTTAGTACATCATCATATCCCTATTCTATTAACGGATTTAACTCCTTCTCCTTTTGGTCCTCATATTGGAGGAATTTCAGGTTGTCTGCATTTTTCCAAATTATATGATGATTACACTTTTGTTAATTTAATGTATATGGAGATTTGAGCTTGATCGGGTTGGAGTGGAGTTGGGTGTTCTTTATGCAATCCAGTATGCTACTTGATTTAGAAATCTGTTGCCCCTTACTACATTTAATATTGTCTTAAAATGATGAGTTCAAAATTATCATTGTTGTATTAACCTATTCGGATTCTTAAGTCTTGATATTTTGATTAGTTTAATATAATTTGCTCCCTTTTCCATGGCAACAGATTTCAGTAGAGCTAATCAGGGTATACTTATTTTTTTTAAATACTTAAATGTCAAGTGAAGATTGAGTAACAAATGAGCCTTTTAATTTTAAGTAAGTTATTTTAGAAAGAACACCAAAACCCATAACAAATGGAGCCGTAACATTTCGGTCTCTGGGTTATTGATTTTTTTTTACTTGTATGTATTTATGTATCAAAGAGCAACTGGGTGTTTTTGCAATTAAAATTTTATTATATGTTCAAGTGTAAAAAGAGGTCTAGGCTCTCTCTCTGTGCTATTAATTACAATCCCCAGTCAAAATTATGTTTTGTGTACATAACCTTAGCTTAGTTACTAAAAGCATAGTCCTGTACTTAAGTTTTATGTATTTATAAGGTTTTCCTTTCCCCTCTCTGTTTCTCATTTTTAAGTTGCCCCCCCCCCCCCATTTTTCATTTTTTTGGTTTGTTTGTCATTTTCTAACTCTAACTATGGCTGATAAGCACTCGGAAGCAATTGCCACTATTCAGCGGAAAAATGCTTTAGTGGATAATTTGTCTAATATTCCCCCATTCAATGGAGAGGCCAGCTCAGTCTGCTTCTCAGATTTTTCTGAGAAATTTGAGAGTTTTGCCAAATTATTCGACTGGACTGAGGAGGAAAAGAAGTTTGTTTTACTTGCTAGACTTTCAGGAGCTGCATCTAGGCGGATAAAAATTCACAAAGCGAAAACATCTGATGAGTTATTGAAAATACTAAAAGAGAGTTACACTTCACAGGCCACACCAGATGTTGCACTCAGTCACTTTCTAAATTTTAAACAGCCACCCAATATGAAAGTTCAGGAGTTTTATGACAAGGCATATGATATGTCATTAAGAGCCCTTGTAATTGAAGGTATCCAGGGTGAAGTAGTCGATAAAAGCCGAACGGCTCTACTCCACTCCATGCTTTTGAGCAACCTTACACCAGAAGTGCTAAAGGGGGTAATTGCGAGAAATCCACAATCCCCAGAAGAAGTCCTCAAAATTGCGCTTCTTGAGGAAAAGGCTTATAGGAGCATTAACCCTTTCTACAACCACCGCGAGGAAATTCTCAACCCTAATTTGACCCAAAACCTACCCTGTGCTGCTGTTTTTCAGCAAGACAGCTCGCAAAAGAAGGAGATAGACCAACTAAAGTCACAAATTGATGTATTAGCAGCTAAGATAGATAGTTTAGTTGATCTTAGGGCTAGGGATGTACAGGAGAAAAACCAGGAAGTAAGACCCGTAACCTGCTATAGGTGTTCCGTACAAGGCCACTATGCCAGAGATTGTCCACTAAATTTTGTCGAATATAATTTTAGAAGGGGAGGTGGTCAAAATTTCAGGAGCCATGGGCAAAATTATAGAAACAGAGGTGAAAATCCTAGAGGCAACCAGACTCAGCGAGGCGGATATAGGGGAAGAAGAGGTGGTTATTACCAAAACAATAGGAACACAGCTGCGAACAGAAATGAGGAACAGGCGGTAAATAACACCCCAATAGCAAATAGTGTAAATGAACCTTTAAACTATTAGTGGCCGGATCAGATGTGGTCAACTCGATCCCCCACAGGCCCCTGGACCCCCCAGCTGTATATAGCGTTTTTCACCCCCAATCATATACATTACCAACTGCAAGAATTTACATAAATAAAGTTTGCCTGAATGCATTATGTGACACGGGTTCTGCAATTAATCTCCTGAGTGGTACTGATTGTAACTATTTAGAGAATTTTGAAACGGAGAATTGCAATATCCCCATTATGACTGTCACCGGTGAGAAAGTGCACCTAAATAGGAAGATATTTTTAAAATTTGTTTGTGATAATGTTCAATGTCAAGCTGAATTCTATGTAGTGGAAGGTAAATTAGCAGAGGAATTTAATATGATTTTGGGAATGCCATTTTTGAAAGAGTACCGGGCAAGTATAAATTGTGATACAAATGCTGTCGCTCTTAAAGTGCCAGTTGCAGGCCAATGTAAACAAAGCGTAGAAACCCCAAGTAATACTTCAGGGTCTAATACTTGTCTTGCTACTAATTCTGTAAATATTTCTAACTCTGTATATAATGTAAATTCAAATAATAATTGTATAAATAATGGTTGTGTTGAAAATAGTTCTGTAAATATAAAATGTGTCAACAAAGTAGGGGAGAATTCAAAAAGTAGTAATGCCAATAGCCCCCCTGAAAGTTTTGCATGTATTAATGTTCATGACTCAGTCAGTGTTGAAAATGGGAATAATAGTAGTGAAAATATGGTAGTTCAGGACCCGCAGTTGAGTAATATGGGAAAAGATGTTGAGATAATCATTCAAACTGAGTCAGATAAGGAAGTTAAAAGGGTTGCGCAGAACTTTTGCATGCAAACTATATCAGGCGGTAGCTCTGAGGGTAATAATACTACAAATTTTTCAAGTATTCAAAATGTCGACAATAATCTATCAGCAGCGAGTCAGGTAACCCAGGGTAATTTAGCTGAAGATACTACTGAAATTTGTAATATTGATGAAAGTGAAGATTTGGTAAGTATAGAGGATAAGGTACCTGAAGTCGAGGAGGAGAGCAATGAAGATAGCAGTAGTTATAAAACCAATAAAAATAAAAATATAAGTTTCGCTGTGTTATGTAGTAAAATTTCAATTCCCCCGCAGTCAAAAATGTTAGCCCAGGTTAAAAGTTATAAGGAAAATTTTATTAAGGAAAATGATATTGTTATGTTAGAACCTTGGGCGAAAAATTTAAATCAAGGTCTCCTTACCTCCAGAGCCATTTGCACTAAAGAACATGGTCTGTTTATTTCTTTTGCAAATTTTTCAGACAATAGTATCCATTTAAATAAAGGAACCTTTGTTGCCAAAATTCAAAAATGTGTAGACCAGTCAAATATACCCGTAACTGATAATAAATTAACCTATAATGTAAATTTGGCCCCTCCAATTGGTGATTTTGATCACGCTGATCTCACTTGGAGCTCAGAAATTAATTTAGATCATTTAGAGCCCCCATTAAAACTTAAGATGCAAAATTTTCTAGACAAAAACAAAGATGTATTTGCAGCATCGGTCTTAGATTTACCCGGCTGTGATACAATCCCGCATGAAATTAACTTAACTTCAAATAAACCAGTTAAAGGCAAAGCTTATAGAGTCCCCTACAAACTACGTCAAGAAATGGAAGACCAATTTAATACTTTATTACAGGCGGACATAATTTCCCCTTCCATGTCTGAATTTGCTTCTCCGGTTATTCTGGTTCGGAAATCAGACGGTTCCTATCGACTTGCTGTTGACTACAGAAGACTAAATAAAAATCTTGTTAAAGATGCTTATCCAATACCTAACATTACCGACTCTGTTGATGCTTTAAGTGGGGCTAAATTTTTTTCAACGCTAGATCTAACTAGTGGTTTTTTTCAACAGGTTATTCGCCCAGAGGATAGGCATAAAACTGCTATAATCACCCACAAGGGACTTTTTGAGTGGACCCGTAACTGTTTTGGGCTCTCAAATTCAGGTAACAGTTTCCAAAGACTTATGAATGCTATTTTCGGTGATTTAGGCAATCTTGGAATTCTTGTTTATATCGACGACATTGTAATTGCCTCCAGTGATGTTAATTCTCATTTTGAGAAGCTTAGCATGGTCTTTGAAAGGTTAAGACTGCATAAACTTAAACTTAAGCCCAGTAAATGCACTTTCCTTTCGAATAAAATACAATATCTAGGTTTTGAGATTTGTAGTGGCCAAGTATCACCTATCAATAAAAATATTGCCGTAATAGAAAATTTTAAACCTCCAACTACCCGAAAGGCTGTTAGGTCATTCATTGGAACTCTCTCTTTTTATAGGAGATTTATACCAGATTTTACTAAGAGGGCCAAAAATTTAATCAATCTAACTAAAGAGACAGGAAAATTTTCGTGGAATGAAGATGCACAGAAAGAATTTGAAGACCTTAAAATGGCTCTTATTTCAAAACCATGTCTTGCACTCCCTGATTTTGAGAAATAATTCCATTTATATAGTGATGCCAGTGGCGAAGCATTAGGGGCAGTGTTATCACAATTAGATGAAAATAACATGCTCCATCCTGTTGCCTTTGCCAGCAGAAAATTGAAAGATGCTGAGACCCGCTACTCCACCACTGAAAGGGAATTACTAGCTTTAGTTTGGGCTACTGCCCACTTTAAATGTTACATTGCTAATACCCATTTTTTCATCTATACAGACCATGCGCCTCTAACATTTATGTTAAAAATTCACGACCCTACATCTCGCATGGCTAAATGGATCTGCACTCTCTCAGACTTTAATTTTACAATCAAGTTTGTTAAAGGTAAGTGTAACAGTGTCGCAGATTTCCTTTCGAGGTATGTCAACAATGATAACTCCAATGATATTGTTAATTGTAATTTTTGTATACAAGTCGAAAAGGAAGTTACTTTTATGCCTCATTCCAATCTACTTGAAAAAATTGGTGAATTACAAAAATCAGACAAGAAATGCTGCGAGATTGCAAGAAAACTAGACCAAGGTGTAGAAATTGCTCCTAAATACATGAAATTTTTTTTTAGAGATGACATTTTAGTTTGTGAGGATACAAGGGAGTCAGCTATTTTGAATAAATCTGTAAAGTTAGTCGTGCCAAAAGAATTGGTTACTCAAGTTTTTGCACTAACACATGAGTCCCTAGCGGCTTGTCATCAAGCCTTTCAAAAGACCATTGATCGCATTCGTGAGCACTTCTATTGGCCAGGAATGTCGTCAGATGTCAAGCATCTAGTGGAGTCATGTATTAGTTGCCAGCAGAAGAGAGCTTATAGAGCGAACCAGCTCGCCCCTCTGCAACGTATGCCGACCCCCCAGTTTCCCATGAACAAGGTTCATTTGGATCTCATTGGACCCTTACCGCAAACTTTTTCGGGAAATAAGAATATTGTCGCATATATAGATTCATTTACTAAGTGGCCAGAAGCATATGCGGTTAGTTCAACCACTTCAGATGTCATTGCGGACACTTTAGCTGACTTAGCTGACTTCATCTCACGCTACGGAGCACCCTGTTTTATTACGACGGACAATGCGAAGAATCTAATTTCAGATGCGATAGAGCACGTATATAAAATGTTTGGTATTAAACATATTAAGACCTCATCTTATCACCCGGCTGGCAACTCGCAAGTGGAGAGACAGAATCGTACTCTTAAAAATGCACTTTGTCACATAGTCAATCAAAATCAATCTGACTGGGACACTAAACTCAAATTTGCACTACTAGCTATGCGTTCAGCTGTCCACTCTTCAACTAAACTTAGCCCAGCTGCAGTTATGTATGGCAGAAATTTAAATCTACCATATAATCTCTTTTCCCAACCACCTTCTTTTAATTATAATGATGCACCCTCTTTTTGCGAACTCTTAATCCCAGCTCTTCAAAAAGTATACACTGAAGTACATAGTAATTTAATTAAAGTTTCTGAGCAGCTGGAAAAATACCGTGAAAAGACAGCTGTTGATAAAAATTTTAAAATAGGAGATCTTGTGTGGTTATTTACACCCACAGTCACCCCTGGTAATACAAAAAAATTAAGCAAGCAAAATAATGGTCCTTTTACTATAATTGAGAAGCTAAATGAAGTTAATTTTAAAATTGCGCTAGTTGCTAATCCCAAAAATTGTCAGGTTGTCCATGTTGACAGGTTATCTTCTTTCAAAGACAGACTCCCCATCTGGTCCAGTGAACCAAAACAAACAATTGACCTGGGATTGACTGAAAACGTGACCATCGATTCACCACAACAACCGCGCGATTCTCCTCCTGTACGCAGATGTAAACGCAACCGATTCATTCCCTGGGCACCATATGATAGTAACCGCGCACCAGCAGAAGTGAACGTCAACAATAACGAAACTCCGGTAGCGCCGGAAGTGCAGGAAACAGACAGCGACGCGACTGAAATCATAAATCCCTCTCCCCCACCTCCCATTTCTCCGGAGATTGCAGCGGCAGAGAATAACGAGATGTGCGTAAATAAAAATTTAGCAACGGCAGAAGGCAGCGAAATGCGCGTAGGTAAAAATTCAGCCACGGCAGAAAGCAGTTCAACTGCTGAGCACAGCGATTTGCGCAGGTCTCGTTCATCGATTCGTCCAGCTGCTAAATCGAATAGAAGTAGTCGTTCAATATCGATTTCTAGAACCGACTATTCGCTACGGGATAGACGAGACCGTCCGAGTTATAAATACTAACTACCTTTTTTCGTTATTCAAGCATTTTTATTCAATTTTACCTTGTTTATTTGTATTTATTTATAGTTTAGTTAATGTGTATGTATATTTAATTATTTTTTTTTTGACATTTTTAAAACGGAACTTAGTTTTTCTAGCGTATTAAAGGTTTGTTTTGGTTGTGTGTTGATACATTCATGTAGGCATTTTTTACCCTTTTTATGCTTTTACCTGAAATTTTCGTTTGTTTTATGGTAGATTTTGTGGTATATACCCGTCCGCACCCCGTTTTCGTAGATTTTGGTTGTATTCTTACAAAAAAAAAAAAAAAAACGAATGTAATTTTCGTTACTTTAAAATTTTTAGGATGTTATGTTTTGTATGCCCTTTAGCGAGGTAGATCTGTTTAGTTCAGTTTTTTTTAATGCATCAGTGTTTTGTATATAACTTGTTAGTGTTTACTTTAATTCTACATTTTAACTAGATAGATTTATTATTTACTATACAGTTTGTGGTTTTATTTGAGCTTAAACTTTAAGGAGTGTGGGCCCTTTTTTCTTTTTCTTGTACATACTGTCTCATGTACATGCCTGTGTGTTGTTGTGTGTGGCTAAATGTGCTAAAATTAACTATTTTCTTATTTCTATTTCCTATTTTTGTGGAGTGTGTGTTTTCCTTCCTGGTGATATATGTCACCACTCCTGTTTTTTATTTTATTTTGTGGAATGTTTTCCCTGTAGTGCCCAAAAGCCCGAAACTGCTTTTTGCTATAAGTAGCACAGAGGCAGAGATACTCTTTCCCATACACATTACTTGTACGTGCATTTGTAAAATCTACATAATATCCCGAATCATTAGACTGTGTTCGAAAACAAACATGTGTTCTCATATAAAATTGTTACAATTGTGTGCGTAATTCTCTAACATGGTCTGTGATACCATAATATGTGTCTTGCAGATGTATATGTATATTTTTTTTTGTGTGTCACCAGTTGCTCTTGTGTATTTTTGTATAATAGAATTAATATGTGTTTTACAAATTTCATTGACATTTACAGTGTTGTAACTATGATATTACTAGTACTTATTTACATTAATAGATAGTGTTGTAATATACTGTGATGCCAATTATTGAAGTTATGTATATAAGCAGTATAATGACAATTAATCAGTGGGCACTTCTCTTCTTTTTCGGCTAATTTTTTTTTTCAAAATTCAATTTATGTATTATTTACAGTTCTGTTACCAGAAATTTCAGGTAGGATGCAGCTATGCGTAGGAATGACAGTAGTAGGGAAGTGAGGTTTCACAGTCAGGTGGAACATGTGTTCTTTTACAGGTGCAGAAAATATCTTGGTCATTTTAGTGGTAAAATCAGCCTTGTGGTCCCTCCTCTGGTAGTACTCTTTTATGGTCATGTTTCAGGTAATATTTTAGGTAATGGTTTCTACGGATGTGCGAGCTCTGGTTGTATATATCCGGAATATATTGTCAGGGTGGTATTTCAGCGGTGAACTCTCTGGATCCCGTCCCGGATAAATGTATGATTTGTGTTTGTGGGTCAGTTTTTTCAGTGTTGAGGTCCCAGCATGCCATGTGGTACCCAGTTACCTTTCAAAAAAATAATTTGTTTTCTCAAAAAATTTTTTTTTTAATTAGCCGGGGGGAGCAATTTTGTTACGGTTGGTTTCAACCAAAAAATTTTTTTTTAATCTACATTAATTACCTTAAATCACTCTCTCAACATTTATTTAGAAGTTTTCTTTTTGTTTCTGTTTTAAATAAATATATAAATAAATGTAATTGTAATATTAATAATAAAAGCAGTTTTTTTTTCCCTCTTCTTTCCATTTCTTTTAAGCAAAGCAATTTCAACTTTCATAGTCTAACGTAGCTTCCTGTTTTTCAAATACGAAAAGCAGACAGCAAGGGAGGGATGTTTTGTCAGTTAAAGACCGCACAGGTGGAAAATTTGGAGTCATCTAGTCTGACTTTGATATAAGAATGACCGACCGCCCTGTATAAGAATTACGTTATCTTATGAGTGTACTATACACGCAATTAGGCTTTGTAAGTTTACGACAGGCTTCAATTGGCTCTGCTATCAGGCGGATAGCTGGCGCCCATGTAAACAGAGGCTCACAGGACCCCCTTCAGCACACGCCATGGGGGTGAAGCATCGCTGCCTTCCCCCATGAAGCGGCCGGCAGAGTGGAGCGACAAGCTGGAGTCTTCAGGAAGAGTCCTTTTTTCCTTTTGTTTCCATTCCCGTACCCCCTTTGGCAGAGTGGATCGGTCCCGTTTTTCAAGCGGCGCGGGAGAGTGAATGTTTAGGACAGTTGTTGCTTGGTCGAGATACCTGTCGTTTGGCTCGTAAAAAAAATTGGACTTGTTGCGGGGTTCGAAAACTGGCCTGTGGGCTGGATCGCGAAGTTGTTGAAGGCGGACAGGTTTCTGAAAGATTATTGAAAATGGGGCAATTTTTTTAATTAGGATGGTCCTACACTAACTATCCTAAATCATAGTGTTGTGATGAAAAGAGGCTATAAGGGCATTTTCGAGTTGCGGATCTATAACGGTTAGCGAGAGATTAAAAAGAAGATATGTTTAGCCCCATTTTGCGTAATGGCATTCTAAGAAATAGTACTACATTATTATGACTTCGTAATCCTCAGAGGTGATCATAGAGATTGAACTAAACGGTCGTTAGAAATAGTAGTGTTCTGAGTTAAGGTGATGGCCATCTTAGAATAAAAGACATGTTTCATGAAAGTGAAACTTTTGGCTCCGACAGTGAAATTCTGGGCCGTGGGACAATTTCCCCCTCCTGACAAGATGATGGACCTAGTAGTTGATGGCAAGTGATGCAGAGTGATGAGAGGTACGAAGTGGCAACTTTTTCCCCAGCCTGAGTACTCCAGCTTAAGAGTATTCAACAGATTTTGAAAAAGGACGAAATGTTCCTAAGTGTCCACTGACAAAAATTTTAGAACTCTCCACTTATTGTAAGTACTCCTTGCATAGTTTTTTTTTTTTTTTTTTTTTTTTTTTTTTGTACATCTTTCTAAAAAAAAAATATGTTTGCTATACCAGAGTTTAAAAGTGAAATGAATATCTTTAGATAATTTCAATAAGAATTTATATTAAGAATAGAAATAGTCTGTAGGTTAATATATGATGTTTGTATAATTGAACGACCATTAAATGGTAATGTGATGATAATTTTAAAAAAAAGATGTGTAATTTAAAAGTAACCAGTGAGTGGTTTCAACTTAAAAGATCAGTGGTTATATTGTCTTATTAAGATTATTTTTGATAACTTAGTTGCTTCATAATCTTAAATGTTCAAATAAATTGAGTTTTTTTGTTTATTATCAAAAAAAAAAAAAAAAAAAAAAAAGGGGGGGATTCTAACTTTATTAAATTAAGACTTTAAAATTCCTTAAATTTTAAATTCATAGTAATAGTTTATTTGAAAATTTAATTGAGGTTTACGTAAGGTCATTAGATGTAATTATTGTTCCTATCTCAGTATTGGATATACTGATAATTGATGCTAAAGTAAAATTAAGTCTAATTTCATGATTGATTAATTTAAATTTTAATTATCCTTTCTTTGAAGTATTTTTCAAAACAAACAACAAAATGGTTGTTTTTTAACATAGTAAAAAAAAAAAAAAAAAAAAAAAAAAGGTTTCCAGTTATTTTATACCACTATACGATTCTTGGCTAACCGATCGGATCTTGTTCAGAATCTCCAATGTTGTTCTAAAATTTTAGTACATCATCATATCCCTATTCTATTAACGGATTTAACTCCTTCTCCTTTTGGTCCTCATATTGGAGGAATTTCAGGTTGTCTGCATTTTTCCAAATTATATGATGATTACACTTTTGTTAATTTAATGTATATGGAGATTTGAGCTTGATCGGGTTGGAGTGGAGTTGGGTGTTCTTTATGCAATCCAGTATGCTACTTGATTTAGAAATCTGTTGCCCCTTACTACATTTAATATTGTCTTAAAATGATGAGTTCAAAATTATCATTGTTGTATTAACCTATTCGGATTCTTAAGTCTTGATATTTTGATTAGTTTAATATAATTTGCTCCCTTTTCCATGGCAACAGATTTCAGTAGAGCTAATCAGGGTATACTTATTTTTTTTAAATACTTAAATGTCAAGTGAAGATTGAGTAACAAATGAGCCTTTTAATTTTAAGTAAGTTATTTTAGAAAGAACACCAAAACCCATAACAAATGGAGCCGTAACATTTCGGTCTCTGGGTTATTGATTTTTTTTTACTTGTATGTATTTATGTATCAAAGAGCAACTGGGTGTTTTTGCAATTAAAATTTTATTATATGTTCAAGTGTAAAAAGAGGTCTAGGCTCTCTCTCTGTGCTATTAATTACAATCCCCAGTCAAAATTATGTTTTGTGTACATAACTTTAGCTTAGTTACTAAAAGCATAGTCCTGTACTTAAGTTTTATGTATTTATAAGGTTTTCCTTTCCCCTCTCTGTTTCTCATTTTTAAGTTGCCCCCCCCCCCCATTTTTCATTTTTTTGGTTTGTTTGTCATTTTCTAACTCTAACTATGGCTGATAAGCACTCGGAAGCAATTGCCACTATTCAGCGGAAAAATGCTTTAGTGGATAATTTGTCTAATATTCCCCCATTCAATGGAGAGGCCAGCTCAGTCTGCTTCTCAGATTTTTCTGAGAAATTTGAGAGTTTTGCCAAATTATTCGACTGGACTGAGGAGGAAAAGAAGTTTGTTTTACTTGCTAGACTTTCAGGAGCTGCATCTAGGCGGATAAAAATTCACAAAGCGAAAACATCTGATGAGTTATTGAAAATACTAAAAGAGAGTTACACTTCACAGGCCACACCAGATGTTGCACTCAGTCACTTTCTAAATTTTAAACAGCCACCCAATATGAAAGTTCAGGAGTTTTATGACAAGGCATATGATATGTCATTAAGAGGCCTTGTAATTGAAGGTATCCAGGGTGAAGTAGTCGATAAAAGCCGAACGGCTCTACTCCACTCCATGCTTTTGAGCAACCTTACACCAGAAGTGCTAAAGGGGGTAATTGCGAGAAATCCACAATCCCCAGAAGAAGTCCTCAAAATTGCGCTTCTTGAGGAAAAGGCTTATAGGAGCATTAACCCTTTCTACAACCACCGCGAGGAAATTCTCAACCCTAATTTGACCCAAAACCTACCCTGTGCTGCTGTTTTTCAGCAAGACAGCTCGCAAAAGAAGGAGATAGACCAACTAAAGTCACAAATTGATGTATTAGCAGCTAAGATAGATAGTTTAGTTGATCTTAGGGCTAGGGATGTACAGGAGAAAAACCAGGAAGTAAGACCCGTAACCTGCTATAGGTGTTCCGTACAAGGCCACTATGCCAGAGATTGTCCACTAAATTTTGTCGAATATAATTTTAGAAGGGGAGGTGGTCAAAATTTCAGGAGCCATGGGCAAAATTATAGAAACAGAGGTGAAAATCCTAGAGGCAACCAGACTCAGCGAGGCGGATATAGGGGAAGAAGAGGTGGTTATTACCAAAACAATAGGAACACAGCTGCGAACAGAAATGAGGAACAGGCGGTAAATAACACCCCAATAGCAAATAGTGTAAATGAACCTTTAAACTATTAGTGGCCGGATCAGATGTGGTCAACTCGATCCCCCACAGGCCCCTGGACCCCCCAGCTGTATATAGCGTTTTTCACCCCCAATCATATACATTACCAACTGCAAGAATTTACATAAATAAAGTTTGCCTGAATGCATTATGTGACACGGGTTCTGCAATTAATCTCCTGAGTGGTACTGATTGTAACTATTTAGAGAATTTTGAAACGGAGAATTGCAATATCCCCATTATGACTGTCACCGGTGAGAAAGTGCACCTAAATAGGAAGATATTTTTAAAATTTGTTTGTGATAATGTTCAATGTCAAGCTGAATTCTATGTAGTGGAAGGTAAATTAGCAGAGGAATTTAATATGATTTTGGGAATGCCATTTTTGAAAGAGTACCGGGCAAGTATAAATTGTGATACAAATGCTGTCGCTCTTAAAGTGCCAGTTGCAGGCCAATGTAAACAAAGCGTAGAAACCCCAAGTAATACTTCAGGGTCTAATACTTGTCTTGCTACTAATTCTGTAAATATTTCTAACTCTGTATATAATGTAAATTCAAATAATAATTGTATAAATAATGGTTGTGTTGAAAATAGTTCTGTAAATATAAAATGTGTCAACAAAGTAGGGGAGAATTCAAAAAGTAGTAATGCCAATAGCCCCCCTGAAAGTTTTGCATGTATTAATGTTCATGACTCAGTCAGTGTTGAAAATGGGAATAATAGTAGTGAAAATATGGTAGTTCAGGACCCGCAGTTGAGTAATATGGGAAAAGATGTTGAGATAATCATTCAAACTGAGTCAGATAAGGAAGTTAAAAGGGTTGCGCAGAACTTTTGCATGCAAACTATATCAGGCGGTAGCTCTGAGGGTAATAATACTACAAATTTTTCAAGTATTCAAAATGTCGACAATAATCTATCAGCAGCGAGTCAGGTAACCCAGGGTAATTTAGCTGAAGATACTACTGAAATTTGTAATATTGATGAAAGTGAAGATTTGGTAAGTATAGAGGATAAGGTACCTGAAGTCGAGGAGGAGAGCAATGAAGATAGCAGTAGTTATAAAACCAATAAAAATAAAAATATAAGTTTCGCTGTGTTATGTAGTAAAATTTCAATTCCCCCGCAGTCAAAAATGTTAGCCCAGGTTAAAAGTTATAAGGAAAATTTTATTAAGGAAAATGATATTGTTATGTTAGAACCTTGGGCGAAAAATTTAAATCAAGGTCTCCTTACCTCCAGAGCCATTTGCACTAAAGAACATGGTCTGTTTATTTCTTTTGCAAATTTTTCAGACAATAGTATCCATTTAAATAAAGGAACCTTTGTTGCCAAAATTCAAAAATGTGTAGACCAGTCAAATATACCCGTAACTGATAATAAATTAACCTATAATGTAAATTTGGCCCCTCCAATTGGTGATTTTGATCACGCTGATCTCACTTGGAGCTCAGAAATTAATTTAGATCATTTAGAGCCCCCATTAAAACTTAAGATGCAAAATTTTCTAGACAAAAACAAAGATGTATTTGCAGCATCGGTCTTAGATTTACCCGGCTGTGATACAATCCCGCATGAAATTAACTTAACTTCAAATAAACCAGTTAAAGGCAAAGCTTATAGAGTCCCCTACAAACTACGTCAAGAAATGGAAGACCAACTTAATACTTTATTACAGGCGGACATAATTTCCCCTTCCATGTCTGAATTTGCTTCTCCGGTTATTCTGGTTCGGAAATCAGACGGTTCCTATCGACTTGCTGTTGACTACAGAAGACTAAATAAAAATCTTGTTAAAGATGCTTATCCAATACCTAACATTACCGACTCTGTTGATGCTTTAAGTGGGGCTAAATTTTTTTCAACGCTAGATCTAACTAGTGGTTTTTTTCAACAGGTTATTCGCCCAGAGGATAGGCATAAAACTGCTATAATCACCCACAAGGGACTTTTTGAGTGGACCCGTAACTGTTTTGGGCTCTCAAATTCAGGTAACAGTTTCCAAAGACTTATGAATGCTATTTTCGGTGATTTAGGCAATCTTGGAATTCTTGTTTATATCGACGACATTGTAATTGCCTCCAGTGATGTTAATTCTCATTTTGAGAAGCTTAGCATGGTCTTTGAAAGGTTAAGACTGCATAAACTTAAACTTAAGCCCAGTAAATGCACTTTCCTTTCGAATAAAATACAATATCTAGGTTTTGAGATTTGTAGTGGCCAAGTATCACCTATCAATAAAAATATTGCCGTAATAGAAAATTTTAAACCTCCAACTACCCGAAAGGCTGTTAGGTCATTCATTGGAACTCTCTCTTTTTATAGGAGATTTATACCAGATTTTACTAAGAGGGCCAAAAATTTAATCAATCTAACTAAAGAGACAGGAAAATTTTCGTGGAATGAAGATGCACAGAAAGAATTTGAAGACCTTAAAATGGCTCTTATTTCAAAACCATGTCTTGCACTCCCTGATTTTGAGAAATAATTCCATTTATATAGTGATGCCAGTGGCGAAGCATTAGGGGCAGTGTTATCACAATTAGATGAAAATAACATGCTCCATCCTGTTGCCTTTGCCAGCAGAAAATTGAAAGATGCTGAGACCCGCTACTCCACCACTGAAAGGGAATTACTAGCTTTAGTTTGGGCTACTGCCCACTTTAAATGTTACATTGCTAATACCCATTTTTTCATCTATACAGACCATGCGCCTCTAACATTTATGTTAAAAATTCACGACCCTACATCTCGCATGGCTAAATGGATCTGCACTCTCTCAGACTTTAATTTTACAATCAAGTTTGTTAAAGGTAAGTGTAACAGTGTCGCAGATTTCCTTTCGAGGTATGTCAACAATGATAACTCCAATGATATTGTTAATTGTAATTTTTGTATACAAGTCGAAAAGGAAGTTACTTTTATGCCTCATTCCAATCTACTTGAAAAAATTGGTGAATTACAAAAATCAGACAAGAAATGCTGCGAGATTGCAAGAAAACTAGACCAAGGTGTAGAAATTGCTCCTAAATACATGAAATTTTTTTTTAGAGATGACATTTTAGTTTGTGAGGATACAAGGGAGTCAGCTATTTTGAATAAATCTGTAAAGTTAGTCGTGCCAAAAGAATTGGTTACTCAAGTTTTTGCACTAACACATGAGTCCCTAGCGGCTTGTCATCAAGCCTTTCAAAAGACCATTGATCGCATTCGTGAGCACTTCTATTGGCCAGGAATGTCGTCAGATGTCAAGCATCTAGTGGAGTCATGTATTAGTTGCCAGCAGAAGAGAGCTTATAGAGCGAACCAGCTCGCCCCTCTGCAACGTATGCCGACCCCCCAGTTTCCCATGAACAAGGTTCATTTGGATCTCATTGGACCCTTACCGCAAACTTTTTCGGGAAATAAGAATATTGTCGCATATATAGATTCATTTACTAAGTGGCCAGAAGCATATGCGGTTAGTTCAACCACTTCAGATGTCATTGCGGACACTTTAGCTGACTTAGCTGACTTCATCTCACGCTACGGAGCACCCTGTTTTATTACGACGGACAATGCGAAGAATCTAATTTCAGATGCGATAGAGCACGTATATAAAATGTTTGGTATTAAACATATTAAGACCTCATCTTATCACCCGGCTGGCAACTCGCAAGTGGAGAGACAGAATCGTACTCTTAAAAATGCACTTTGTCACATAGTCAATCAAAATCAATCTGACTGGGACACTAAACTCAAATTTGCACTACTAGCTATGCGTTCAGCTGTCCACTCTTCAACTAAACTTAGCCCAGCTGCAGTTATGTATGGCAGAAATATGAATCTACCATATAATCTCTTTTCTCAACCACCTTCTTTTAATTATAATGATGCACCCTCTTTTTGCGAACTCTTAATCCCAGCTCTTCAAAAAGTATACACTGAAGTACATAGTAATTTAATTAAAGTTTCTGAGCAGCAGGAAAAATACCGTGAAAAGACAGCTGTTGATAAAAATTTAAAAATAGGAGATCTTGTGTGGTTATTTACACCCACAGTCGCCCCTGGTAATACAAAAAAATTAAGAAAGCAAAATAATGGTCCTTTTACTATAATTGAGAAGCTAAATGAAGTTAATTTTAAAATAGCGCTAGTTGCTAATCCCAAAAATTGTCAGGTTGTCAATGTTGACAGGTTATCTTCTTTCAAAGACAGACTCCCCATCTGGTCCAGTGAACCAAAACAAACAATTGGCCTGGGATGGACTGAAAACGTGACCATCGATTCACCACAACAACCGCGCGATTCTCCTCCTGTACTCAGGTGTAAACGCAACCGATTCATTCCCTGGTCACCATATGATAGTAACCGCGCACCAGCAGTAGTGAACGTCAACAATAACGAAACTCCGGTAGCGCCGGAAGTGCAGGAAACAGACAGCGACGCGACTGAAATCATAAATCCCTCTCCCCCACCTCCCATTTCTCCGGAGATTGCAGCGGCAGAGAATAACGAAATGTGCATAAATAAAAATTTAGCAACGGCAGAAGGCAGCGAAATGCGCGTAGGTAAAAATTCAGCCACGGCAGAAAGCAGTTCAACTGCTGAGCACAGCGATTCGCGCAGGTCTCGTTCATCGATTCGTCCAGCTGCTAAATCGAATAGAAGTAGTCGTTCAATATCGATTTCTAGAACCGACTATTCGCTACGGGATAGACGAGACTGTCCGAGTTATAAATACTAACTACCTTTTTTCGTTATTCAAGCATTTTTATTCAATTTTACCTTATTTATTTGTATTTATTTATAGTTTAGTTAATGTGTATGTATATTTAATTTTTTTTTTTTGACATTTTTAAAACGGAACTTAGTTTTTCTAGCGTATTCAAGGTTTGTTTTGGTTGTGTGTTGATACTTTCATGTAGGCATTTTTTACCCTTTTTATGCTTTTACCTGAAATTTTCGTTTGTTTTATGGTAGATTTTGTGGTATATACCCGTCCGCACCCCGTTTTCGTAGATTTTGGTTGTATTTTTACAAAAAAAAAAAAAAAAAACGAATGTAATTTTCGTTACTTTAAAATTTTTAGGATGTTATGTTTTGTATGCCCTTTTGCCGAGGTAGATCTGTTTAGTTCAGTTTTTTTTAATGCATCAGTGTTTTGTATATAACTTGTTAAGTATGTGTTTACTTTAATTTCTACATTTTAACTAGATAGATTTATTATTTACTATACAGTTTGTGGTTTTATTTGAGCTTAAACTTTAAGGAGTGTGGGCCCTTTTTTCTTTTTCTTGTACATACTGTCTCATGTACATGCCTGTATGTTGTTGTGTGTGGCTAAATGTGCTAAAATTAACTATTTTCTTATTTCTATTTCCTATTTTTGTGGAGTGTGTGTTTTCCTTCCTGGTGATATATGTCACCACCCCTGTTTTTTATTTTATTTTGTGGAATGTTTTCCCTGTAGTGCCCAAAAGCCCGAAACTGCTTTTTGCTATAAGTAGCACAGAGGCAGAGATACTCTTTCCCATGCACATTACTTGTACGTGCATTTGTAAAATCTACATAATATCCCGAATCATTAGACTGTGTTCGAAAACAAACATGTGTTCTCATATAAAATTGTTACAATTGTGTGCGTAATTCTCTAACATGGTCTGTGATACCATAATATGTGTCTTGCAGATGTATATGTATATATTTTTTTTTGTGTGTCACCAGTTGCTCTTGTGTATTTTTGTATAATAGAATTAATATGTGTTTTACAAATTTCATTGACATTTACAGTGTTGTAACTATGATATTACTAGTACTTATTTACATTAATAGATAGTGTTGTAATATACTGTGATGCCAATTATTGAAGTTATGTATATAAGCAGTATAATGACTATTAATCAGTGGGCACTTCTCTTCTTTTTCGGCTAATTTTTTTTTTCAAAATTCAATTTATGTATTATTTACAGTTCTGTTACCAGAAATTTCAGGTAGGATGCAGCTATGCGTAGGAATGACAGTAGTAGGGAAGTGAGGTTTCACAGTCAGGTGGAACATGTGTTCTTTTACAGGTGCAGAAAATATCTTGGTCATTTTAGTGGTAAAATCAGCCTTGTGGTCCCTCCTCTGGTAGTACTCTTTTATGGTCATGTTTCAGGTAATATTTTAGGTAATGGTTTCTACAGATGTGCGAGCTCTGGTTGTATATATCCGGAATATATTGTCAGGGTGGTATTTCAGCGGTGAACTCTCTGGATCCCGTCCCGGATCGATGTATGATTTGTGTTTGTGGGTCAGTTTTTTCAGTGTTGAGGTCCCAGCATGCCATGTGGTACCCAGTTACCTTTCAAAAAAATAATTTGTTTTCTCAAAAAAAAAATTTTTTTAATTAGCCGGGGGGAGCAATCTTGTTACGGTTGGTTTCAACCAAAATTTTTTTTTTTAATCTACATTAATTACCTTAAATCACTTTCTCAACATTTATTTAGAAGTTTTCTTTTTGTTTCTGTTTTAAATAAATATATAAATAAATGTAATTGTAATATTAATAATAAAAGCAGTTTTTTTTCCCTCTTCTTTCCATTTCTTTTAAGCAAAGCAATTTCAACTTTCATAGTCTAACGTAGCTTCCTGTTTTTCAAATACGAAAAGCAGACAGCAAGGGAGGGATGTTTTGTCAGTTAAAGACCGCACAGGTGGAAAATTTGGAGTCATCTAGTCTGACTTTGATATAAGAATGACCGACCGCCCTGTATAAGAATTACGTTATCTTATGAGTGTACTATACACGCAATTAGGCTTTGTAAGTTTACGACAGGCTTCAATTGGCTCTGCTATCAGGCGGATAGCTGGCGCCCATGTAAACAGAGGCTCACAGGACCCCCTTCAGCACACGCCATGGGGGTGAAGCATGGCTGCCTTCCCCCATGAAGCGGCCGGCAGAGTGGAGCGACAAGCTGGAGTCTTCAGGAAGAGTCCTTTTTTCCTTTTGTTTCCATTCCCGTACCCCCTTTGGCAGAGTGGATCGGTCCCGTTTTTCAAGCGGCGCGGGAGAGTGAATGTTTAGGACAGTTGTTGCTTGGCCGAGATACCTGTCGTTTGGCTCGTAAAAAAAATTGGACTTGTTGCGGGGTTCGAAAACTGGCCTGTGGGCTGGATCGCGAAGTTGTTGAAGGCGGACAGGTTTCTGAAAGATTATTGAAAATGGGGCATTGATGGTCCTACACTAACTATCCTAAATCATAGTGTTATGATGAAAAGAGGCTATAAGGGCATTTTCGAGTTGCGGATCTATAACGGTTAGCGAGAAATTAAAAAGAAGATATGTTTAGCCCCATTTTGCGTAATGGCATTCTAAGAAATAGTACTACATTATTATGACTTCGTAATCCTAAGAGGTGATCATAGAGATTGAACTAAACGGTCGTTAGAAATAGTAGTGTTCTGAGTTAAGGTGATGGCCATCTTAGAATAAAACACATGTTTCATGAAAGTGAAACTTTTGGCTCCGACAGTGAAATTCTGGGCCGTGGGACAATTTCCCCCTCCTGACAAGATGATGGACCTAGTAGTTGATGGCAAGTGATGCAGAGTGATGAGAGGTACGAAGTGGCAACTTTTTCCCCAGCCTGAGTACTCCAGCTTAAGTGTATTCAACAGATTTTGAAAAAGGACGAAATGTTCCTAAGTGTCCACTGACAAAAATTGTAGAACTCTCCACTTATTGTAAGTACTCCTTGCATAGTTTTTTTTTTTTTTTTTTTTTTTTTTTTTTGTACATCTTTCTAAAAAAAAAAATATGTTTGCTATACCAGAGTTTAAAAGTGAAATGAATATCTTTAGATAATTTCAATAAGAATTTATATTAAGAATAGAAATAGTCTGTAGGTTAATATATGATGTTTGTATAATTGAACGACCATTAAATGGTAATGTGACGATAATTTTAAAAATATGATGTGTAATTTAAAAGTAACCAGTGAGTGTTTTCAACTTAAAAGATCAGTGGTTATATTGTCTTATTAAGATTATTTTTGATAACTTAGTTGCTTCATAATCTTAAATGTTAAAATAAATTGAGTTTTTTTGTTTATTATCAAGAATGGTATGTTTTTCTTTGTACAAATTTCTAAATAATTAATATTTTATATTCACAGTAAACCTATAAGAAAGGCTTAACCTTTCTGTGAGTAATATAAAAAAAAAAGGGGGAATCTAACTTTATTAAATTAAGACTTTAAAATTCCTTAAATTTTAAATTCATAGTAATAGTTTATTTGAAAATTTAATTGAGGTTTACGTAAGGTCATTAGATGTAATTATTGTTCCTATCTCAGTATTGGATATACTGATAATTGATGCTAAAGTAAAATTAAGTCTAATTTCATGATTGATTAATTTAAATTTTAATTATCCTTTCTTTGAAGTATTTTTCAAAACAAACAACAAAATGGTTGTTTTTTAACATAGTAAAAAAAAAAAAAAAAAAAAAAAAAAAAGGTTTCCAGTTATTTTATACCACTATACGATTCTTGGCTAACCGATCGGATCTTGTTCAGAATCTCCAATGTTGTTCTAAAATTTTAGTACATCATCATATCCCTATTCTATTAACGGATTTAACTCCTTCTCCTTTTGGTCCTCATATTGGAGGAATTTCAGGTTGTCTGCATTTTTCCAAATTATATGATGATTACACTTTTGTTAATTTAATGTATATGGAGATTTGAGCTTGATCGGGTTGGAGTGGAGTTGGGTGTTCTTTATGCAATCCAGTATGCTACTTGATTTAGAAATCTGTTGCCCCTTACTACATTTAATATTGTCTTAAAATGATGAGTTCAAAATTATCATTGTTGTATTAACCTATTCGGATTCTTAAGTCTTGATATTTTGATTAGTTTAACATAATTTGCTCCCTTTTCCATGGCAACAGATTTCAGTAGAGCTAATCAGGGTATACTTATTTTTTTTAAATACTTAAATGTCAAGTGAAGATTGAGTAACAAATGAGCCTTTTAATTTTAAGTAAGTTATTTTAGAAAGAACACCAAAACCCATAACAAATGGAGCCGTAACATTTCGGTCTCTGGGTTATTGATTTTTTTTTACTTGTATGTATTTATGTATCAAAGAGCAACTGGGTGTTTTTGCAATTAAAATTTTATTATATGTTCAAGTGTAAAAAGAGGTCTAGGCTCTCTCTCTGTGCTATTAATTACAATCCCCAGTCAAAATTATGTTTTGTGTACATAACTTTAGCTTAGTTACTAAAAGCATAGTCCTGTACTTAAGTTTTATGTATTTATAAGGTTTTCCTTTCCCCTCTCTGTTTCTCATTTTTAAGTTGACCCCCCCCCCATTTTTCATTTTTTTGGTTTGTTTGTCATTTTCTAACTCTAACTATGGCTGATAAGCACTCGGAAGCAATTGCCACTATTCAGCGGAAAAATGCTTTAGTGGATAATTTGTCTAATATTCCCCCATTCAATGGAGAGGCCAGCTCAGTCTGCTTCTCAGATTTTTCTGAGAAATTTGAGAGTTTTGCCAAATTATTCGACTGGACTGAGGAGGAAAAGAAGTTTGTTTTACTTGCTAGACTTTCAGGAGCTGCATCTAGGCGGATAAAAATTCACAAAGCGAAAACATCTGATGAGTTATTGAAAATACTAAAAGAGAGTTACACTTCACAGGCCACACCAGATGTTGCACTCAGTCACTTTCTAAATTTTAAACAGCCACCCAATATGAAAGTTCAGGAGTTTTATGACAAGGCATATGATATGTCATTAAGAGCCCTTGTAATTGAAGGTATCCAGGGTGAAGTAGTCGATAAAAGCCGAACGGCTCTACTCCACTCCATGCTTTTGAGCAACCTTACACCAGAAGTGCTAAAGGGGGTAATTGCGAGAAATCCACAATCCCCAGAAGAAGTCCTCAAAATTGCGCTTCTTGAGGAAAAGGCTTATAGGAGCATTAACCCTTTCTACAACCACCGCGAGGAAATTCTCAACCCTAATTTGACCCAAAACCTACCCTGTGCTGCTGTTTTTCAGCAAGACAGCTCGCAAAAGAAGGAGATAGACCAACTAAAGTCACAAATTGATGTATTAGCAGCTAAGATAGATAGTTTAGTTGATCTTAGGGCTAGGGATGTACAGGAGAAAAACCAGGAAGTAAGACCCGTAACCTGCTATAGGTGTTCCGTACAAGGCCACTATGCCAGAGATTGTCCACTAAATTTTGTCGAATATAATTTTAGAAGGGGAGGTGGTCAAAATTTCAGGAGCCATGGGCAAAATTATAGAAACAGAGGTGAAAATCCTAGAGGCAACCAGACTCAGCGAGGCGGATATAGGGGAAGAAGAGGTGGTTATTACCAAAACAATAGGAACACAGCTGCGAACAGAAATGAGGAACAGGCGGTAAATAACACCCCAATAGCAAATAGTGTAAATGAACCTTTAAACTATTAGTGGCCGGATCAGATGTGGTCAACTCGATCCCCCACAGGCCCCTGGACCCCCCAGCTGTATATAGCGTTTTTCACCCCCAATCATATACATTACCAACTGCAAGAATTTACATAAATAAAGTTTGCCTGAATGCATTATGTGACACGGGTTCTGCAATTAATCTCCTGAGTGGTACTGATTGTAACTATTTAGAGAATTTTGAAACGGAGAATTGCAATATCCCCATTATGACTGTCACCGGTGAGAAAGTGCACCTAAATAGGAAGATATTTTTAAAATTTGTTTGTGATAATGTTCAATGTCAAGCTGAATTCTATGTAGTGGAAGGTAAATTAGCAGAGGAATTTAATATGATTTTGGGAATGCCATTTTTGAAAGAGTACCGGGCAAGTATAAATTGTGATACAAATGCTGTCGCTCTTAAAGTGCCAGTTGCAGGCCAATGTAAACAAAGCGTAGAAACCCCAAGTAATACTTCAGGGTCTAATACTTGTCTTGCTACTAATTCTGTAAATATTTCTAACTCTGTATATAATGTAAATTCAAATAATAATTGTATAAATAATGGTTGTGTTGAAAATAGTTCTGTAAATATAAAATGTGTCAACAAAGTAGGGGAGAATTCAAAAAGTAGTAATGCCAATAGCCCCCCTGAAAGTTTTGCATGTATTAATGTTCATGACTCAGTCAGTGTTGAAAATGGGAATAATAGTAGTGAAAATATGGTAGTTCAGGACCCGCAGTTGAGTAATATGGGAAAAGATGTTGAGATAATCATTCAAACTGAGTCAGATAAGGAAGTTAAAAGGGTTGCGCAGAACTTTTGCATGCAAACTATATCAGGCGGTAGCTCTGAGGGTAATAATACTACAAATTTTTCAAGTATTCAAAATGTCGACAATAATCTATCAGCAGCGAGTCAGGTAACCCAGGGTAATTTAGCTGAAGATACTACTGAAATTTGTAATATTGATGAAAGTGAAGATTTGGTAAGTATAGAGGATAAGGTACCTGAAGTCGAGGAGGAGAGCAATGAAGATAGCAGTAGTTATAAAACCAATAAAAATAAAAATATAAGTTTCGCTGTGTTATGTAGTAAAATTTCAATTCCCCCGCAGTCAAAAATGTTAGCCCAGGTTAAAAGTTATAAGGAAAATTTTATTAAGGAAAATGATATTGTTATGTTAGAACCTTGGGCGAAAAATTTAAATCAAGGTCTCCTTACCTCCAGAGCCATTTGCACTAAAGAACATGGTCTGTTTATTTCTTTTGCAAATTTTTCAGACAATAGTATCCATTTAAATAAAGGAACCTTTGTTGCCAAAATTCAAAAATGTGTAGACCAGTCAAATATACCCGTAACTGATAATAAATTAACCTATAATGTAAATTTGGCCCCTCCAATTGGTGATTTTGATCACGCTGATCTCACTTGGAGCTCAGAAATTAATTTAGATCATTTAGAGCCCCCATTAAAACTTAAGATGCAAAATTTTCTAGACAAAAACAAAGATGTATTTGCAGCATCGGTCTTAGATTTACCCGGCTGTGATACAATCCCGCATGAAATTAACTTAACTTCAAATAAACCAGTTAAAGGCAAAGCTTATAGAGTCCCCTACAAACTACGTCAAGAAATGGAAGACCAACTTAATACTTTATTACAGGCGGACATAATTTCCCCTTCCATGTCTGAATTTGCTTCTCCGGTTATTCTGGTTCGGAAATCAGACGGTTCCTATCGACTTGCTGTTGACTACAGAAGACTAAATAAAAATCTTGTTAAAGATGCTTATCCAATACCTAACATTACCGACTCTGTTGATGCTTTAAGTGGGGCTAAATTTTTTTCAACGCTAGATCTAACTAGTGGTTTTTTTCAACAGGTTATTCGCCCAGAGGATAGGCATAAAACTGCTATAATCACCCACAAGGGACTTTTTGAGTGGACCCGTAACTGTTTTGGGCTCTCAAATTCAGGTAACAGTTTCCAAAGACTTATGAATGCTATTTTCGGTGATTTAGGCAATCTTGGAATTCTTGTTTATATCGACGACATTGTAATTGCCTCCAGTGATGTTAATTCTCATTTTGAGAAGCTTAGCATGGTCTTTGAAAGGTTAAGACTGCATAAACTTAAACTTAAGCCCAGTAAATGCACTTTCCTTTCGAATAAAATACAATATCTAGGTTTTGAGATTTGTAGTGGCCAAGTATCACCTATCAATAAAAATATTGCCGTAATAGAAAATTTTAAACCTCCAACTACCCGAAAGGCTGTTAGGTCATTCATTGGAACTCTCTCTTTTTATAGGAGATTTATACCAGATTTTACTAAGAGGGCCAAAAATTTAATCAATCTAACTAAAGAGACAGGAAAATTTTCGTGGAATGAAGATGCACAGAAAGAATTTGAAGACCTTAAAATGGCTCTTATTTCAAAACCATGTCTTGCACTCCCTGATTTTGAGAAATAATTCCATTTATATAGTGATGCCAGTGGCGAAGCATTAGGGGCAGTGTTATCACAATTAGATGAAAATAACATGCTCCATCCTGTTGCCTTTGCCAGCAGAAAATTGAAAGATGCTGAGACCCGCTACTCCACCACTGAAAGGGAATTACTAGCTTTAGTTTGGGCTACTGCCCACTTTAAATGTTACATTGCTAATACCCATTTTTTCATCTATACAGACCATGCGCCTCTAACATTTATGTTAAAAATTCACGACCCTACATCTCGCATGGCTAAATGGATCTGCACTCTCTCAGACTTTAATTTTACAATCAAGTTTGTTAAAGGTAAGTGTAACAGTGTCGCAGATTTCCTTTCGAGGTATGTCAACAATGATAACTCCAATGATATTGTTAATTGTAATTTTTGTATACAAGTCGAAAAGGAAGTTACTTTTATGCCTCATTCCAATCTACTTGAAAAAATTGGTGAATTACAAAAATCAGACAAGAAATGCTGCGAGATTGCAAGAAAACTAGACCAAGGTGTAGAAATTGCTCCTAAATACATGAAATTTTTTTTTAGAGATGACATTTTAGTTTGTGAGGATACAAGGGAGTCAGCTATTTTGAATAAATCTGTAAAGTTAGTCGTGCCAAAAGAATTGGTTACTCAAGTTTTTGCACTAACACATGAGTCCCTAGCGGCTTGTCATCAAGCCTTTCAAAAGACCATTGATCGCATTCGTGAGCACTTCTATTGGCCAGGAATGTCGTCAGATGTCAAGCATCTAGTGGAGTCATGTATTAGTTGCCAGCAGAAGAGAGCTTATAGAGCGAACCAGCTCGCCCCTCTGCAACGTATGCCGACCCCCCAGTTTCCCATGAACAAGGTTCATTTGGATCTCATTGGACCCTTACCGCAAACTTTTTCGGGAAATAAGAATATTGTCGCATATATAGATTCATTTACTAAGTGGCCAGAAGCATATGCGGTTAGTTCAACCACTTCAGATGTCATTGCGGACACTTTAGCTGACTTAGCTGACTTCATCTCACGCTACGGAGCACCCTGTTTTATTACGACGGACAATGCGAAGAATCTAATTTCAGATGCGATAGAGCACGTATATAAAATGTTTGGTATTAAACATATTAAGACCTCATCTTATCACCCGGCTGGCAACTCGCAAGTGGAGAGACAGAATCGTACTCTTAAAAATGCACTTTGTCACATAGTCAATCAAAATCAATCTGACTGGGACACTAAACTCAAATTTGCACTACTAGCTATGCGTTCAGCTGTCCACTCTTCAACTAAACTTAGCCCAGCTGCAGTTATGTATGGCAGAAATATGAATCTACCATATAATCTCTTTTCTCAACCACCTTCTTTTAATTATAATGATGCACCCTCTTTTTGCGAACTCTTAATCCCAGCTCTTCAAAAAGTATACACTGAAGTACATAGTAATTTAATTAAAGTTTCTGAGCAGCAGGAAAAATACCGTGAAAAGACAGCTGTTGATAAAAATTTAAAAATAGGAGATCTTGTGTGGTTATTTACACCCACAGTCGCCCCTGGTAATACAAAAAAATTAAGAAAGCAAAATAATGGTCCTTTTACTATAATTGAGAAGCTAAATGAAGTTAATTTTAAAATAGCGCTAGTTGCTAATCCCAAAAATTGTCAGGTTGTCAATGTTGACAGGTTATCTTCTTTCAAAGACAGACTCCCCATCTGGTCCAGTGAACCAAAACAAACAATTGACCTGGGATGGACTGAAAACGTGACCATCGATTCACCACAACAACCGCGCGATTCTCCTCCTGTACTCAGGTGTAAACGCAACCGATTCATTCCCTGGGCACCATATGATAGTAACCGCGCACCAGCAGTAGTGAACGTCAACAATAACGAAACTCCGGTAGCGCCGGAAGTGCAGGAAACAGACAGCGACGCGACTGAAATCATAAATCCCTCTCCCCCACCTCCCATTTCTCCGGAGATTGCAGTGGCAGAGAATAACGAAATGTGCGTAAATAAAAATTTAGCAACGGCAGAAGGCAGCGAAATGCGCGTAGGTAAAAATTCAGCCACGGCAGAAAGCAGTTCAACTGCTGAGCACAGCGATTCGCGCAGGTCTCGTTCATCGATTCGTCCAGCTGCTAAATCGAATAGAAGTAGTCGTTCAATATCGATTTCTAGAACCGACTATTCGCTACGGGATAGACGAGACTGTCCGAGTTATAAATACTAACTACCTTTTTTCGTTATTCAAGCATTTTTATTCAATTTTACCTTATTTATTTGTATTTATTTATAGTTTAGTTAATGTGTATGTATATTTAATTTTTTTTTTTGACATTTTTAAAACGGAACTTAGTTTTTCTAGCGTATTCAAGGTTTGTTTTGGTTGTGTGTTGATACTTTCATGTAGGCATTTTTTACCCTTTTTATGCTTTTACCTGAAATTTTCGTTTGTTTTATGGTAGATTTTGTGGTATATACCCGTCCGCACCCCGTTTTCGTAGATTTTGGTTGTATTCTTACAAAAAAAAAAAAAAAAACGAATGTAATTTTCGTTACTTTAAAATTTTTAGGATGTTATGTTTTGTATGCCCTTTTGCCGAGGTAGATCTGTTTAGTTCAGTTTTTTTTAATGCATCAGTGTTTTGTATATAACTTGTTAAGTATGTGTTTACTTTAATTTCTACATTTTAACTAGATAGATTTATTATTTACTATACAGTTTGTGGTTTTATTTGAGCTTAAACTTTAAGGAGTGTGGGCCCTTTTTTCTTTTTCTTGTACATACTGTCTCATGTACATGCCTGTATGTTGTTGTGTGTGGCTAAATGTGCTAAAATTAACTATTTTCTTATTTCTATTTCCTATTTTTGTGGAGTGTGTGTTTTCCTTCCTGGTGATATATGTCACCACCCCTGTTTTTTATTTTATTTTGTGGAATGTTTTCCCTGTAGTGCCCAAAAGCCCGAAACTGCTTTTTGCTATAAGTAGCACAGAGGCAGAGATACTCTTTCCCATGCACATTACTTGTACGTGCATTTGTAAAATCTACATAATATCCCGAATCATTAGACTGTGTTCGAAAACAAACATGTGTTCTCATATAAAATTGTTACAATTGTGTGCGTAATTCTCTAACATGGTCTGTGATACCATAATATGTGTCTTGCAGATGTATATGTATATATTTTTTTTTGTGTGTCACCAGTTGCTCTTGTGTATTTTTGTATAATAGAATTAATATGTGTTTTACAAATTTCATTGACATTTACAGTGTTGTAACTATGATATTACTAGTACTTATTTACATTAATAGATAGTGTTGTAATATACTGTGATGCCAATTATTGAAGTTATGTATATAAGCAGTATAATGACTATTAATCAGTGGGCACTTCTCTTCTTTTTCGGCTAATTTTTTTTTTCAAAATTCAATTTATGTATTATTTACAGTTCTGTTACCAGAAATTTCAGGTAGGATGCAGCTATGCGTAGGAATGACAGTAGTAGGGAAGTGAGGTTTCACAGTCAGGTGGAACATGTGTTCTTTTACAGGTGCAGAAAATATCTTGGTCATTTTAGTGGTAAAATCAGCCTTGTGGTCCCTCCTCTGGTAGTACTCTTTTATGGTCATGTTTCAGGTAATATTTTAGGTAATGGTTTCTACAGATGTGCGAGCTCTGGTTGTATATATCCGGAATATATTGTCAGGGTGGTATTTCAGCGGTGAACTCTCTGGATCCCGTCCCGGATCGATGTATGATTTGTGTTTGTGGGTCAGTTTTTTCAGTGTTGAGGTCCCAGCATGCCATGTGGTACCCAGTTACCTTTCAAAAAAATAATTTGTTTTCTCAAAAAAAAAATTTTTTTAATTAGCCGGGGGGAGCAATCTTGTTACGGTTGGTTTCAACCAAAATTTTTTTTTTTAATCTACATTAATTACCTTAAATCACTTTCTCAACATTTATTTAGAAGTTTTCTTTTTGTTTCTGTTTTAAATAAATATATAAATAAATGTAATTGTAATATTAATAATAAAAGCAGTTTTTTTTTCCTCTTCTTTCCATTTCTTTTAAGCAAAGCAATTTCAACTTTCATAGTCTAACGTAGCTTCCTGTTTTTCAAATACGAAAAGCAGACAGCAAGGGAGGGATGTTTTGTCAGTTAAAGACCGCACAGGTGGAAAATTTGGAGTCATCTAGTCTGACTTTGATATAAGAATGACCGACCGCCCTGTATAAGAATTACGTTATCTTATGAGTGTACTATACACGCAATTAGGCTTTGTAAGTTTACGACAGGCTTCAATTGGCTCTGCTATCAGGCGGATAGCTGGCGCCCATGTAAACAGAGGCTCACAGGACCCCCTTCAGCACACGCCATGGGGGTGAAGCATGGCTGCCTTCCCCCATGAAGCGGCCGGCAGAGTGGAGCGACAAGCTGGAGTCTTCAGGAAGAGTCCTTTTTTCCTTTTGTTTCCATTCCCGTACCCCCTTTGGCAGAGTGGATCGGTCCCGTTTTTCAAGCGGCGCGGGAGAGTGAATGTTTAGGACAGTTGTTGCTTGGCCGAGATACCTGTCGTTTGGCTCGTAAAAAAAATTGGACTTGTTGCGGGGTTCGAAAACTGGCCTGTGGGCTGGATCGCGAAGTTGTTGAAGGCGGACAGGTTTCTGAAAGATTATTGAAAATGGGGCATTGATGGTCCTACACTAACTATCCTAAATCATAGTGTTATGATGAAAAGAGGCTATAAGGGCATTTTCGAGTTGCGGATCTATAACGGTTAGCGAGAAATTAAAAAGAAGATATGTTTAGCCCCATTTTGCGTAATGGCATTCTAAGAAATAGTACTACATTATTATGACTTCGTAATCCTAAGAGGTGATCATAGAGATTGAACTAAACGGTCGTTAGAAATAGTAGTGTTCTGAGTTAAGGTGATGGCCATCTTAGAATAAAACACATGTTTCATGAAAGTGAAACTTTTGGCTCCGACAGTGAAATTCTGGGCCGTGGGACAATTTCCCCCTCCTGACAAGATGATGGACCTAGTAGTTGATGGCAAGTGATGCAGAGTGATGAGAGGTACGAAGTGGCAACTTTTTCCCCAGCCTGAGTACTCCAGCTTAAGTGTATTCAACAGATTTTGAAAAAGGACGAAATGTTCCTAAGTGTCCACTGACAAAAATTGTAGAACTCTCCACTTATTGTAAGTACTCCTTGCATAGTTTTTTTTTTTTTTTTTTTTTTTTTTTTTTTTTGTACATCTTTCTAAAAAAAAAAATATGTTTGCTATACCAGAGTTTAAAAGTGAAATGAATATCTTTAGATAATTTCAATAAGAATTTATATTAAGAATAGAAATAGTCTGTAGGTTAATATATGATGTTTGTATAATTGAACGACCATTAAATGGTAATGTGACGATAATTTTAAAAATATGATGTGTAATTTAAAAGTAACCAGTGAGTGGTTTCAACTTAAAAGATCAGTGGTTATATTGTCTTATTAAGATTATTTTTGATAACTTAGTTGCTTCATAATCTTAAATGTTAAAATAAATTGAGTTTTTTTGTTTATTATCAAGAATGGTATGTTTTTCTTTGTAAAAATTTCTAAATAATTAATATTTTATATTCACAGTAAACCTATAAGAAAGGCTTAACCTTTCTGTGAGTAATATAAAAAAAAAGGGGGAATCTAACTTTATTAAATTAAGACTTTAAAATTCCTTAAATTTTAAATTCATAGTAATAGTTTATTTGAAAATTTAATTGAGGTTTACGTAAGGTCATTAGATGTAATTATTGTTCCTATCTCAGTATTGGATATACTGATAATTGATGCTAAAGTAAAATTAAGTCTAATTTCATGATTGATTAATTTAAATTTTAATTATCCTTTCTTTGAAGTATTTTTCAAAACAAACAACAAAATGGTTGTTTTTTAACATAGTAAAAAAAAAAAAAAAAAAAGGTTTCCAGTTATTTTATACCACTATACGATTCTTGGCTAACCGATCGGATCTTGTTCAGAATCTCCATGGTTGTTCTAAAATTTTAGTACATCATCATATCCCTATTCTATTAACGGATTTAACTCCTTCTCCTTTTGGTCCTCATATTGGAGGAATTTCAGGTTGTCTGCATTTTTCCAAATTATATGATGATTACACTTTTGTTAATTTAATGTATATGGAGATTTGAGCTTGATCGGGTTGGAGTGGAGTTGGGTGTTCTTTATGCAATCCAGTATGCTACTTGATTTAGAAATCTGTTGCCCCTTACTACATTTAATATTGTCTTAAAATGATGAGTTCAAAATTATCATTGTTGTATTAACCTATTCGGATTCTTAAGTCTTGATATTTTGATTAGTTTAATATAATTTGCTCCCTTTTCCATGGCAACAGATTTCAGTAGAGCTAATCAGGGTATACTTATTTTTTTTTAAATACTTAAATGTCAAGTGAAGATTGAGTAACAAATGAGCCTTTTAAGTTTAAGTAAGTTATTTTAGAAAGAACACCAAAACCCACAACCATAGATTTTTTTGAGATGCAGTAGAATTATCACGCATGAGCTTTTGTAATTTTGTGATTTTGAAATTGTAATATAATCCGGGGAAAATCTCCATACACTTAAAACATTCGTTACTTAGAATTCATTATGATTTTCCAAATTTAAAACTTTTTAAAATATTAAAATAAACAATTTATTTGATGTCTTATATTTTACTATACATAGTTGAGACAATGTTCTAGGATTTCGTTGGCCCATTGGTTAAGGTGGTACTGATAACTTTTATTAAAGAGAGTTTCTTTATATATATTGGATATTATATCTCTTATATTTACGAAATGCATTTTCTCCTTTAAATACACTTGTTTTGAAAACCAATGAATATAATTTGTTGGAATAATCAGCAAAGACCTGTTTATTTCATTGTGGATTTCTCTGTCGACGTCAGAATATGGTAGTCTATTTTTGGACGCCAGCCAAAACCCATTGGCAATCTTTAGAAATGTATAACAATTGTGATAACAAACTGTGCTATCGCTTTCGCCTTTATTGCGACTATATCACTTCTAAATACCGTGCAATTTCAATTCTTGGATAATCAATTGGAAAATGTTAACTTTCGAATGTAATTTATTTGAAACTGACGCTTAATTTAATGACTTTATAAATAATTTTCAAGCATGAATTGTATTTAAAATCTATCTCAACAATGGCCATCAGTTTGATTCAATAATGTAAAATAGTCCCTGAGAAAGTTGCCACAATTGGAAATTGATTTCCCTAACCGACATAAAAAGTGAAAAAAATAATTAGAACATCCCCCTAATAAATCATAAGATTGGATTATTCATAGGATAGGGCATTTTGTCGCTAAAAAAAAAAAAGAAAAAAAAGGAAACAGAATCAGCTTATGTTGAACATGAAATTGATATCATGTTGAATTCGTTAATGTATGTGTCGGGAATATGCTAGGAATTTTATTTTATTATTAATTTTAAAGATCTATGGAGTATTTTACTATATAAGAGGGAAAAGATACCCGATTGTGGGAATCATTCTGATTATGGAAAGGGACCGAAGAAACCATACAAATAAATTACACTTGAAACATTAAAAATCTGCCTCATCTGCAAATTGCATATAATTATTGAAAAAAATATTTATTCCTCTTTACATAAAAATTGATTAACTTTAAACAATGGATGAAATTTAGAAGATATGGATTCGAAACAAACAATGATCAAAGAAGACATTTTAAAACTTTTTTTTTAACGTCGAAGTTCGACGGTGCCTTGGGACAGATGCAATGCACATGCGCATAGGAACTCATTTGGTTGCATTATCATATGTAGAGAGATATGTGCTTTATTTACTACGTTCTTTTATTTACTGAATATGATATGGACGTAGGAATATACTATTTGTATGATACTTCATAGGTCCATGGAATTTTCTTTCTTGCAGTGGTGAATGTGGCGATAATGTAAAACTGATTTGCATTACACAGTTTTTTACGGATTGTTTGTTTGGAGTTTACATCTAAAATTGTACTGTATTTTACTGGGAGGAAAAAGCTTTTAAAATAAAAAATTTTGAAACACTGTTTTATACTCTTCCTCTCTTAAATAATAAAGAAGCTTATTTTACTGATATTGTTAGAGTATTTTTTTACGTCATGTTTTGACGGGTTCTGTCTAGTGTAAAATAAATTTCGTAATTTCAAAATACATTAAACATCGTAATTTCAGGGTCTGGTAGAGAGTCCAAGACATTAACCGATTCACCTAAATTTTTGTCCTGATAAATAGGAAGCAAAAAAGCAAATTTTAACGACTATTGTTTTTCGAAATTATGAACTTTATTCTTACATGATACGTCACAATGTGTTAGCAATTTTCGTAATTTCAGGACCTGGTAGAAGGCTCAAGACATTAATCGATTGACTTGAAATTTTTTTTTTCTGTTAAATAGTAAGTGAAAAATCAAATTTTAATCACTATTGTATTTTGAAACTGTAAACTTTATTTTTTGTTCATTCTACCCTATTGTCTAGTCATAACACTGGAATTTCTTCAAATGAGAGAAAAACTTTTCCCAATCACAGGGGTTATCCAGCAACTGGCTGCCTGTATTTTTACATTTGTTTGACGAAATATTTTTTGAGAGTCACACATACATACATGTGTATATATATATAAATATATAATAATAATAATTACAAGGTGCCCAAATGATTTTTTTCCCTCGGGCGGCTTTTCACAAAAATTTCTGAATTGTAATTTTCGTCTTATTAAATAGCTGAATTTCTGTTTTAAAATAAGGGGAATTTTACCATTTGTAAATAGTGGTAGCTCTGCGATCAATGGGCCACAGGTTGAGCACCCCTGAGTTTCATAATATACTTACAGACAACAATATATAATTTAAGTCTAAACAAATGTCTTAAAATAGTAGTTAAAACGCAGAGGCTTGAATAACTGCAAAATTAAAAATGCTGCATAGAGTTTTTATGGATGAAAATTTTAATGCAGAACTTAAAAGTTGGCCAAAACATTTTAAAGCATTCTGTAATTTTTTCCCAGATAATAAAAATAGTAAATTCCTTATAGTCTTTTAATTTTTTTTTTTTTTGAGTATTTCAAATGTTTATCTTTAAATGAGAAAAGATGCATTTCAAAGGTTTCTAAAGACCGGATTTATACAGGGAGAATAATAAAAATATAAGCAGTTGATGTCAGTTTTTCCAAGCGTACAACTATTAATTAATCAAAAACACTTTCGTTTAGGGACCCTAAAATTACATGCATGAAGATAGTATTAATAATGACTTAATAGTAGTTATTAATAGACCACCAAATTAGAAAAAATGACTACCTTTGTCATTCTAACTCTAATTAGGCTGCATGGCTCAAAACTGGTTCTAATCCGTTTGCTCAAAATTAGTTTTACAAAAGAGACCGCACAAATTATAGAAAAATGTCAATAAATCATGTAACAAAAAAAGTATTTTTTTTTTAAATAAAGAGTTTCCTTATAGATATTGAAATTGCGACAATGAAATGTTATCACAAATTTTCAGTAAGTAACATCAATTTGTTTTTATCGCACTTTAAATAAATAAATTTTGAGAAAATTAATATTTTAAAAAAATCTTATACAAAATTAAGATTTCTGAATTTAATTTCTGAAATGCTAAGTGAAAGCTTTCTGTGGAGACCTGAAAAATTTTTGGTGTCTGTTTCTCTGTGTGATTGTGTATAGGTCTCGCGATAACTGCCACAAAAAGCATCCGATTAGTCTGCACTTAGGTTGGTATGTTGGTTAGGTACCCGGAATTAGCTGCATCGATTTCGGTTAAGTTGGGTTCATTCGTTCGAAAAATATAGAACATTAACGTCTCCGTCATAATGTTTTTCTATTCGAATTCAGTCTATTTTCAAGTTTTAGCATTCATTGAAATTAAATTGCCGTATTTGGATAACTAATTTAAATTACTCCGATTATTTTGAAATTTTGTCAGACATTCTAAATTAAATTATCTATGTATTTTTATTTATTTATTTATTTATTTATTTTATTTTATTTTATTATTATTATTTTTTTTTTTTGGGGGGGGGGGTGGGTGGAATTATGTATATCGTTTTAAAAAAGCATAATACATTTTAACTTTTCGATTTTATATATTTGCTATCATAAGTAATTATTTTATTTTACGTAGTAATTTTATTTAATAAGGCGTCAGAAAAAGAAGATTATTAAAGTAATTCAGTTAATATGACCCGATTATGACAGGTTTGGAAAAGAACGTTAAATAAAATATAAAACAGCTAATCATCTGTAATCAAATTAACGTTAAGGTTAGCATCAAACCATACAGTTGAGTGAAACAATATAATTTTAAATGAATGTAGATAATATTAAAGAAGTATCACAAAAACACTCTATTGTGCAAATCACACTTGCTAAAATACGCCGTTTGGCAATGTCTACTGACAAGTGAATGTGTTGCAACTAAGTTGCAAATGAACATTTTGTAGCCTTAGTGACTAAGTAAGTAAATAAAGTCGTTTTTGTTATGCTCTGTACTAGAAAGCTGAATTAAATAACAATACAAAATGCTATCATTTTTATGAAATGATTCATGATGGATAAGTATCCTTCCTCTCGTTATTGCTTTGTCCCGATTTGGTGGAGGATACAGTAACTAAATTGATCTAAAAATATATCATGCAAAAATGCATAGTGTACATTAAAGTTTGACCAAATTGGTGTCCACGGGAGGATATTTTTTATAAAAAAAAAGACAACATTCTGTTTCCAAAAAATGCATATCTCGGGGCAGATTTTGCATGCTTCTTGTATCGAAATAGAGTTTGATTTATTTAGCTAAGAACTCTTTTTTTTTAATACACTCTATAATAACCACCAAAACTGTTTTATATACTAGTAAATCTGCAGATCAGGAGCCTCAACGTCAGCCCAAGTCACTGTTTTTTAATCTCACTTTTCATATTATTTAGCATCTTACAATCCGCAATTTAATTTTTTCTATTGCATACATATTTACAGGCATATACAATTCTTCGGAGGTTTCAGAAATTAGAAACGTTAAATTAAACACGGTTTATGCAATGATATTCTGAAATTCTTATGAACTTCTTGTTCTTGTACCTTTTTACATAAAAAAAAAAAAAAAAAAAAAAAAAACTTGTATTAAAATAAATTCTTCATTTATGTCAATAGAATACAAAAATAATTTATTTTGCTAATAAATTATTGGAACAAAATAGTGCGTGTTGCTTTTATTATTTTTATCTTCTTTGAAATATCGTTGCTAGGCAACTGATAAATTAAAGAGAAAAGTAAAAAAAAAAATGCATTTTAAAATTTGTAAAAAACATGAAAATAAAAGTTTTATATTTCCGGAACACATGCAAAAAAATTTCCAATCATTTAAACAATTAATATCTCAATTCTAATAAATGTATCGTCAATTTTTCAAAATTATTGGATATATTTAAAACCTCCATATCGAAAATCAACATCCATAATTTTACGTTGAAATCCATTATTCAAATATGCGATTTCCATTTCAGTTAAAAATGAAATTTGAAAATCGTCTGCAGTCCCATAGGAAAGCATTATGATTTAAAAAGAAATGTTCTCTATTTTTCGAACGAATGAACCAAATTTAACCAAAAACTATACAGCTAATTCCAGGTATCTCACCAACGTACCCACCAAAAATCAACCTAATCGGATCATTTTTACGGCAGTTATCGCGGAACAGACAGACAGACAGACAAACAGACAGACAGAAACCAAAAACTTTTCGGGTCTCAACAGTAAGCCTTCACTGACGTTTCGGCAACTATAAACTTGAAAAAGCAGAATTATTGGCAATTGTAAACATAAATTCAATGAGACAACGGGTATTAGAGGGAGAATCCTCCCACTGGATCTGCAGACCAATAAATGTACATTTTTTTTCTAAAGAATTATAACAACTAGTAAATCTACAGATCAGGAGCCTCAACGTCAGCTCTGAAAGTCAATGTTTTTTAAACTCACTTTTCATAATATTTAATATCTTACAATACGCAAATTAAATTATTTAAATTACTACATATATATTTATATGCATATAAAATAATTCGAAGGTTTCAGAACTTAAACGTTAAATTAAACACGGTTTATGCAATAATATTCTGACATTTTTATGAATTTCTTATTCTATTTTTTAGATTAAAAAAAAATACATTTCTTCAGGGGGTGGGGGCTCAACCCCGCTGAACCCTCCGTAATCTTATTAAATTTTTATTCGTGATTTCCTATTATTTGTGTGAATGATTCTAGTATATCTTCCATTTCGTTCTGCACAGTGGTTTTATTACGATAAGCAAAAATTTTGAAAATAATTTCATGTTATCCTAATACCTAAATAGCAATATTTACCAATCACGAAACACTCGTATCTGATTGATACGTTGAATAATATCTCGTGTACAAAAGTAACTTATGGATATGTAAACTTAATCTACTATATATTTCACTTGTCTATTTCAGAAATCTAGTATTATTACAATTTTTGTTTCGGAAAAACAGTTTTGATGGTCATTGTACAATATTTATTTGACCTAAGTACATCCTGATCTAATTCGATGGCAATAGCATACTAAAATCTCCCCAAAATAGGCTTATTTGGAAACTTTTAAACCTATTGTGTAATCATTCATAATCGTGCCACTGCCAATTCACTAAATAGCAACCTTGATTTGGCGCTATAATGTATTTTTTGTGATAACATTTTATGATCTCAGTTTCCAGTAATTGTGCTATTTCAGGCTGTATGGATGCGTTTTACTACGCTAATTTCCTTAGATTAACTATCTCGTACGAGATATTACATTGTATTTTTAAAATAATACTAATTTTCAACCACGAAAAATCTACATCTCTTCCAGAAAATTAATAATATCTCATATAAAAATGTTTCGGCTATCATTCTATAGTAGTTAAAAGGTAACTTGTACAAAATAAATTCTCATTTATTAAAATAAAATATTAAAATCCTCCAATAATATTTTATTTTGCGAATAAAATATTGTAGCAAAATCGTCTGAGTTACTTGAATTTTATCATTTTGATATTCTTTGAAATATGGTTGCTAGGTTACTGTTAAATTGAAAAGGAAAATAAAAATGAATGCATTTTAATATTTGCAAAAAGTGATAAAATAAATGTATTATATTATTAGAACAGATGTATAAAATTGCACCAAAAATTATACACCTAATTTAAAAAATCTGACGAATGTATAAACAAAATTTCAAATTAATTTAAATAATTTAACACCTGACTTGATAAATTTTAGCCTTCATAACTTACCGTTTAAATACATTAATAAAATGCGACATTTTATTTTCAACGACTGAAAAATTTCAAAATCGTCTGAATTCCCATAGGAAAACATTATGATCAAAAAAGAAATGTTCTATATTTTCCGAACGAATGAACCAAATGTAACTAAAAACTATACAGCTAATTCCGGGTATCTCACCAACATACCTACCAAAAATCAAACTAATCGGATCATTTTTACGGCAGTTATCGCGGAACAGACAGACAGACAGACGGACGGACAGATAGACAGACAGACAGACAAACAGACAGAAACCAAAAACTTTTCGGGTCTCCACAGTAAGCCTTCACTGACGTTTCGGCAATAAGCAGTTGAAAAGCATAATTGCATGGAATCATGTTTAATTTAAAAGTTCTTACCCCTTGGTCGTCGTACCCGATACTTCCCCGCATGGGTTTATAACCTATAAACAAGTTCGGGATGCTTAAATTCATCTTTGTCAAATTAAAATAAAAAGTACACACAAAAACATGTGATTCCATTTTATAACCATTTTGCACTCTTTGGTAACACGACTTTTCAGAGATATCATCTGTTAAAAATAGTCGCGGAATCAGCAGAATGAACCTTTATTTTTTGGAATTTCGCCGTAAACATGTATTTTGTTAAATGCTCTGCTGACTAATTTAACAGTGCTTCAATTTAGGTGATGATTATGTTAATAAAGAAGTTTGACTCAAATTGTTTGAGTCCTTCTCGGAGAAAACAACCAAGAATTTTCGATGATTGCCTTTATTGTTTTTTATACTCTCGATTGTACGCTGGCATGCCTGTACTGTTATTAATCATGGTCGCTCATTTAATTGACTATAGACTCCTATTTTTAGTTATGCAATCTACGCTAGTATAACTGCAAATGAGTATAATTTTCTTCTCCAACGTCATTGAATATGTGATCGTTTGAAGTGTACCATCCTTAATTCATTGGTTGTATAATAATTTCAATGGCTGATCACCGAAATAAAAAAACTTCTGAAATCAATTAATTATACTGTACACTACTTAAATGGAATCTTATCGTATACATCTTACATAAGCATTTGGCCCGCGAGCACTTGAGAGATCTTGCTGGCAATGTTGGCAAACAGGTGATGCTGCACTGTAAAAAATGACAAATGTTTCGTAGTCTACGAAAATATAATATAAACACAAATAAATTTATAATATAAACTCATCCTTGTTAACCATGATTTTTGAAAAGTGTTTTTTTATCTTTGGAAACCTCAGACATCAATGACATTTCGAGATTTAAAGAATCATTTATAAAAACAAAATCGCTCTTGCTGCCCGTAATTTTCGAAACGTTTACGAGTAGCTTTTAAAGTGTATTAATCAGTTTTGTAAACCCGGAATTTAGTTTTTTCTGATGCTATCAATTCTCAAGTAAACATTTTCATGTTCAACAAATATATTTAACAGACAAACATGCTAAATTAACTGCGTTAACATTAACATTAAGATTAAGATTATTTCTGTACTCTTTCATGTATAACTTAACTTATGCACCTTAAAACATTTACTTGAGACTTGATGGCATTCGAAAAAAAGGTATTCCAGGAAAAGTAAACTGATTAATACTCTATAAAAACTATTCGGAAACGTTTCTGAAAAATACGGGCAGCAAAAAATAATTTTCTTTTATAAATAATTCTTTAAATTTTAGAAATATATTGGTTTCTGGGGATTCAAAAAACAATGGAACACGCTTTTCGGAATTTCGGATTACTCAGAAGATTATATTATATTTTCGTTCGTGATTATAGTATATTTTCATAAAATAAGAAACATTGGTCATTTTTTACAGTGTGAGTTGGAACGCTTGTCGTGTCCGTTGGCCTAACCTTCGGGAGTTTTCCGTGGTTTGCTTCAAATTTTGCATAAATACGTGTTAGGATCTCCGTAAAGACACCAGAGGAAGGCAGTACCCTCCCCCCCCCCCCCCACACTAACCTCGGCCTTTATTTGTCGCGCAAATAATCGACCGTGAAAAATGATTTTGCATCATTGTTCTTAAATCATGACTGGATAGTACCCGTCAAGATTTGACGGTAAAAATTTTTAATGCTCCATTAGAAATCTGTTTCAATTTTTAATTAGTTGCTTTTAAATTAATTAAGTATTGAAAACTTGAAGAATTGTTATATAGTGCAAGCGATTCCTGTACATATAAGGCGATAAATGGCGCTGTCAGTCCAACCTACTCAACTAATGAAGTGAAAGAATTTTAAAGCAGGGGTTTAACTAAAAATATTAACTGAATGAGTACGGCATTTATTTTTACTTGCTACAATCTGTCTCTCTTTTTTTAATATCGATATTTCGTATTTTGTAATTTTTAAAAAAAAACTCGAACTTTAAATTTTTTTATTAATTTTATTTTTATCAGCCTGACAAGAAACCATGAATTTAAAAATTGGTGTTTGCCGATAACGATTTTATAATATATGTTTTTAGTTACTTGAATTTTATTTTACATTTTCATATATTATTTATATATTAAACCATGGATATCAATGTGATTTCTTTTATAGTTCTTATATTAATATTCTACCTTTTCTTTCTACGAAAAATAATCACACACTTTTCTTAGTATATAAATATATCTTCTTGATAATGGTCATACAAAATATAGATAAACGTTTAGATAAATTTTTTTAATCGATAACTACATGATAAATCTTTTAATTTAAATATTTTTAATATAAAATGAGTAATTTTAGAAAATATTGTCGGGTGTTAAATTTTTCTTTCCACAGTCCAAAATTTGCTTGGCTTTTTAATTTAATTAATTTTAAAATGAAATTAGTCATTTAAAAAAATGTTGTTGGTGATAAATTTTACTTAATTATAAAGCATTCGAATTTTAAAAAAAATATATACAAATTATATAACTTTACCTCTGAAGTAACATATGATATTATTGAAATCAATTAACTTATATAATAAGCAATAATATAATAGCAATAAAATAACAGAAAACATTGTTGTCCGAAGTGGGGATCGAACAGCCAATCTCACACTTTAAAACCAGCGTCTTAGACCACTCTGCCACGGTCCCCTCGCGTTGATCTACTCTAAAATTAAATACGTTCTAGATATAATTTCACGCATGCGCATAAACGTCGAATTTGCACTGAAAATTAAGATATTTGCTTATCGCTTTAAGATATAGGATAATAAAACAGCCATCGTCTTACTGTATAGTATTTCAAATAACTAAAACTTATTAGATGATATTTTTAAACTTCTTTACAATGGTTAACAGTCAGAAATGATTTTGAGAAATTTATTCTTGAATCATGCTGATGAAACAGCCAACGTATGGTAGACTTCGGTTAATTATGATATATTGGTCCTTGTAGATTTGTCCGGATAAAGTGGCTACTCCAATTTTCATAAGTAGTGTTAATGATAATTTTCGATTCTGTTCTTGGCACTTTATTCGAATTAAACAGCTGCCTTAATTAAATGGTGTCACAAATAATAAGTTATATATTATTACAAGTTATTGTAATGTTGTATTACAAGTTATTATATGAAATTTTTAAACTTATTTTATATGGTGTAATAACTTTTCATTATTTATGAGATATAATAACAATTTATAAATTTATAATTTTACATAGTTAGGAATTACGAAAAAATTTAAATGCAAATATGTAAAATAAAAAAAAATAAAAAAATCTTGCAAAACAATTTTTTAGAAGTCAACCTCAAAATTTTTTTTCGCAGTTATTCGGATTTAACAGTACACTAAAGTTAAAATGAAAAAAAAATATTAAAAAAAAAGGTTTAAAATACGCAATTACGAAAAAGAAAATATTCCATTTGCATTTGAAATGCTCCTAAAAACACATAAATCTTTTTAAAAAAATAAGCCTGTTAATTATTTTAGAGTACCTGTGTCTTTTTATTTCTAAGTGCGCATTCTTTTTTTTTTTTTTTACATTTGTTCAAACATATTCAAGTATTTGAGTTGGATTTTAAATTAGAGTGGAAACGAAAAGGGAGAAGCGTAATTAAATGTTTAACTTTTATGCAAGTGTAGTGCTTTGAAATATAAATTTAAAAAGTCATTTTATCTGATAGAATTATTAGAGTACTTTTCCATTATTATTGAAAATAAAAATAGCAGTAAAATTTAACGAAATCTGCATGCTAACAGAAAAATCTGTCTAAAACTGAATATTTCTCTACACTCTTGAGATTTCGACTTAGTAGGTTTTACTGTACTAAATAATCATAATAATCTTAGGTAATAAGCACTTAGACATGAATGCGGAATTGCTAGAGACCGATATAAAATTCCGTATGAAAGAGGTTTTTAATTGAGCATTTACAGGGTGCAAAACAAAAACAAAGAAACCAGTTCGCGTTTTCTATGGAAATGCGCAAATCTTTACGTTACAATTAAATACATGATATTAAAATAAATATTAAAGAAATCGTTTAAAAAATTTTTACATATATTTTTTAATCTCTTTTGAAATTTGTATTTTTCTAAATTTACTCTGGAGAAAAGCGCCGTAAATATGTCGAAAAAGGTGGCTTGTTATTGGTGGATATTTTCGCATAGCATTTAACAAAACATTTAAAAGAAATTTTGAGCGTATTTGTTTAATTCGCAAAACTTTTTCGCGATCGATGGCGAGAGAAAAAATGCTTTCAGAAAAAATGCTTTTGGCCAAATTCTAGCTATCAACAACATCGGAATGTCACTTTGAAGAATAATAAATTTAAATGTTGAAAAACTTTCATTTATTTTAATTTCTACAGAATCCAACTACTTATGGTACTGCAAAATATACAGGAAGGTCGATAATTCTTTCGAAACGATCCAAAAGTTTGATTGTTCGCACGGTCGTAAGCAAAAGAATGACAGCAAATTAAATTGGAAGCCAAATAAAGACCCCAGCAACAGTATGAACTATAAGAAAAGCAATCAAAAGGTCGGAAAATCTTAAATATGTAAAAACATGTAGGTGTCCATGTTTAACATCCGGCCATAAAAAACCTGTGCCATTTTTATATTTTATTCTCTTGTGACTATTTTTTTAATTTTATTCTCTTTTAATAAAATAATATTTATTGTAGGCTTTCGCACTAAATTCTAGACAAATCTACGATAAAGAATATTTAGTGGTAAAAATAGAATATAAAAATAGTCACAAGTGGCAGCCCTGCAAACGTCTCAAAAAGAATAAAATTCAATAATTTGAAAAGTGTACACATTAAACGATGCGGTTTTATACGTAAATACCCTGAAAAACGGGATGTTTATGAAACAAATTTGCCAGAATAGCTGGAGTTGCCACTGACAGTTAGCACTGTAGCAGTCCCAAAGCTGCTGCGTGTTTCTGTTTGTCTAATTACTTCACAGGTGTCTCTGCAAAAATCTTTTTCGATGCTCAACAGAGAATCTTACCACTTCTGACAGATATTCTCATTAATGCCATACGTCAAATTGAACATTTATAGTCCCAGTTGGGTTGTAAACTGTGCTGCACCGCTGTAAGAACTGCGGTCACAACTAACACGCCACTTGTTGGTTGTAAATCTAATTACTCTGGAAATACAATTTTTATTATTAAGGAATCACATATGTTACTGCATAATTCTGTGAAAAGTGTATTGGGTATTTTCTATACTTTTTAAAATATTGAATTACAGTAGAGCCGTGCGAAGCTTTCGCACTGTAATCTTTGTGATTATTTACTAATGCGACTTTTTTCATTAATTTTTAATTAAATGCAATTTTTAATCAAGAAACGTGTTTTAACGAAATGTGAGTGTGCTATAACAGTAGCCTGTTTAAAAACCTTTTGTATGATATCTCATTGATTGTTGTGCGTTTTGAATGTGCCCAGAAAAGGGATGTTGACATCAGAAATAATATGTATAATGCCATAATGGTTATTTCTTCTGTGTTTGCATCACCCGGCATTTAAATAAGTACAACACAATGTTTTCTTTGGCAAGATTATAAAAATTACTCTATAGTTTTTTTCCTTTGAGTTTTAAAACCCTTTCCTTTCACTGTAATTGTTTCTGAATTAAATTGGTCTCCATCGAATAGTAACAATCTATTCATATAGGCGGTATCACTTTAAAAAAAAATTCAAAAGACTGTTTCAATATCTTTTGTCTACCTGCCCACTAAAATGCAGCATTGAACAGCACCTGAAATTCCCTATTCATTGCTCGCCTCTTTGAAAAAGAACCCTAAAATTACTCGAAAAGAAGGCACTTATTAGTAATTACGTATACGGGTAATTAACTGGCCACCAAACTACCGAAAAAAGAACAACTATGTCATTTACTTGCAATTAGTTCGTCTGATGCAAATTGAGGCTTTTATACCGCTTGCTTCCCAGTGAACTTTGGAAATAAACTGCAATACCGAAAAGAAATTAAAAAAAAAGAAGAATAGAAAAAAGAATGGACCAGAATACTGTTTTTCTTTTTTTATTCCATTAAGGGTGTTACCTTATGTCATCGCCAGTAAAATATTCGAAAAGGAAATTCATTTTGGCGTTTTATTTTCGCTGTTTTTATTGTGACTCCATTCCCTTGAAACTCTGTCACGCATTTGACACCGGGGTCAACTTCCACAGAATCCTTCTGTCAAATGCGATTAGAGCATGTAGTGGGGAGGCTTTACATGATAAACTGACCGAAAAATTGTATTAATGGCCATATTCGGTTATCATTAGACCTGGGTTTGTGAAATCCTTGTTATTTAAATGATTGTTTTTCATGCTCTTGTTTCGTCTTCATGCAAGATGGTAGTATGAGTTTAAACACGCCCACGTAGCAAAGTGAGCATGAAATCGTCGTTTGATACTTTTATGTATATTTTCAATTATTTATTGCGAAAAAATTGTATGGATAAAAGTTTTTCAAGATTTATGAGTTTCTTTGGTGGTTTCTGATGAAGCATTGGAAACAATAGATCTAAAGCTTGATGAAATTTTGTTATGAATAAACCTTTTCAGTTATTAAAATAACCTTCACCTCTTATTACAGACTGCTATCATATATATATATATATTAATTTACACATTAATAGAAATTTTAATTAACAATGGAGATAGAAGATATGCTGTCCACTAAAGTCGTTCATCCCGATTAATTTCAGAATTGCGATAGTTATAAACGTGGTGTGCCACGTAGTGTAAAGTGGCTATGAGTTGTGCGATAAGACCGCCTACATCGCCACCTACCAACAAACTGTGGAATTATACGGATTATCTCGAAAACAGTATGAGAAATGAGGAAAAAATAAATTACAAAGTTGTAGAGCGTTAGCTTTCTCCATTTAGTATGAAATGATGTATTGCATGTAAAAAATAACTTCATTAGAAATGTTTTTATGTTTAATCACGGGCATAAATACATCACTAATAGCCTTCAGAAGTGTGGTATTTAAAGCAGAAGCACATTTAGTAATGAAACTGACACATGTAAGTAAGATATAGTTTATTTTAATAAGATAATCAAATTAGATATTCTGATGTTCGATGCATCCACCATCGGCAGCAATGCATCAGGCATAATATGATTAGATAATCATTGCGTTACCATTCAGGTGACATTTAACCTCCAGTGCTCTTCCAACTGTGGAATGTTTGTGCTCCAGCAGTTTCCAAATACTAATTTTTGTATTGTGGAATAGCGGACTGTGTTTCATTAAAATTAACGTTATGTTTTTTCACTTTCGATGGAAGTTAAGCGAGGGTTGCGACCCACCATAAATACGCCTTAGGCAGGATGTACACTGAAGCGACAGGAGCAACATGCCTTTTGTCTTAAGAGAAAAAGTGGCTTAGAACAAAGAAAAACACGGTTTCAAACCTGTTTATTCTCCTAAGACACGAGGCATGCTGGTCAAGTTGTCTCAGTGTGCTTAAGCACCCAAGTTGACGGACTGAACTCTACGCGTGTTGCAATGGCGGTTACTTTGAGCATGCATAAATTGATTTTCTTATTAAAATAAGCTATACCTTGCTTACATGTATTATTTTTATTAGTAAATGTGTACCTGCCTTATAATGCTACATTTCAGCATGCAGTTCTTGGCGTATATAAGCTAAAGATAGAACTAGATGGTAAAATGATATTGAAAGACAATTATCAAGCGTATCGTTTGCATGGAAAATTGAAGCAATTTCTTTAAAGTGCAATATTTATAAATTTTTGCTGCAAAGTATGTTTTTACAATGCCCAATAAGATAGAACATCACTCTCACTTTTTTTTAAAAGAGGATTATAAAATGAAAATGCGTCTGATTTCCTCCTGACCATATTCCTTCTTAACATAAATATATTACGCTGGGTTAAGTCATACCCTCATACCACGATTCTTCGAAGGATGGTTTTTCAAACTGTTTCCAAAAAATGCTTTAGCAAGTGGAAACTTTTTTTTCGCATTCTTGATAGTCTTTTCTCAGGCTACGAAAAATGTAATCTCAGCGGCAACACTGATGTTGATGTATTCATAGGGAGTATGGTCAGTATGGGGAAAATAAAGAAAAAGAAAAATACGATAAGTAAATAAATTAGTGTTCTATATAAAAAAAAAACAAGTCAATTTTTAATACCTTGTGAAGATCATACTTCACTTTGACACATAAGTTCTTTCGAAAGTTGAAGCGATTGATATCGCATATTGTTCAACTATTTTATTAAAATAACATTCATTTGTCTGAATTATTATCGTTCTGAACAGATAATATCATATAGCGGACAAAGTTAATGAAATTTTTAAATATAATTGTAAATAAAGAGAAGTGCTCTGTTAAATTTATGAAAATTTATACAAATTTAGAAACATTTTACTAATATTGCACTTGGTTTTTATAAAGGTTATTTAAACCTGGCTGAGATTATTACTAAGCATTATCTAAATAATTTATTGAAGTAACATTGCTTCATTCGGATTATATCTATTATGGATGAACATTTTCACATGAGGGAGAAACTGTCGAAATTTGATAAATATGTTAAAATAAACACTACATTTATTGAAGACTAATCCACTTTCAGAAACAACTCATCAGTATAGGATTAAAGTTTAATATTAGCAGTTTGAAATTGACTAAGTTTATTCTGAAATAGTTTCTAAACGTTTCACTGCAACTTAAATGTTCAACCATTTGAATTATGTCTCTACGACAAAATATTTCTATACGGAATAAAAACTAAAAAAAAAAAAAAAAAAAAAACACATACCCTTTAATAATTAAAACAAAAATATTTACAATAATGAAAAGTTAAACCAATTTAAAGATAGTTCGTTATGACTTCACTTGCAATTCATATAAACTATCTTTAAGTTTTCCGAAATAATTATTAAATGATCTTTTCATGTCTAATGTACACTAAGTGGCCAAAATATTTTGACCATTCCTCACTAAAACTTTGAATCGTCCGTGCAGCTGCGCACTGCTGTAATAAACTGGATTTTCTGCTAAAAAGTTTGCTCTTGTTCAGCAGCACCGGTAAAATTTGCATTTTGCATATCCGTGGGGAAAAAAGAGTTTTGAGTGACTTTGAATGAGACTTGATTGTGCGCACCAGAAAGGTCGCTTCCATTATATCAAAAATCGTTAACTTTTTTTACTTTTCTCGTACAAGAATATCTCCCGTCTTTAAAGAATTGCATCTTGCTTCCTAGCGAAAAATGGTATTGGGGGCAAAAATTGCTTGTGAACAATAGAGGCGCCAGGTGACTAACATACATTGTTTGTAACAACAGAAGATAATTAATACAGAAAATTGTAGCACAATACAACTCAGAATCATCGCAAAACAATTTGTATACTTTATGGATCTTAAAACCGATCTTAAGAATATTAGTTTGAGAGAAACGCAGTCATAATACCTTGACCACTCAGTGTATAAAACGGAATACGCTTTACACTGCGTATACACTGTGAGAAAGCTTAGACAAGACCCATTTCAGTTTATTTTGTAGCATAAATATTCTTTATTTTAGTGATTGCTGAATTAGGTTTCCCAAAAGAATTACTCTAACAAATAACTTAAAGTAATTATTTGTAATTTCATCTCTGAATGCAATATCCTTTCGCAAGATAAAAAGGAGGAATTTTCCTTCCTATCTTATGGTATTCATATTAAATTTTATTAGCATTGGTTTTCAATAAACTGCTGCATAATTACACATATAGCATCAGGGATTAATTAGAGTGTATTAGTACACTTGTCAAGCAAAATAGTAGCCTCTTCCTTTCAATCCTTCGAATAAACATGTCATTTATAATAAAAGCAACCCTATCAGGGAATAAAATCGTTGTTGTAGCGATCGTATTATGTACTAAGATTGTGAAACATTTCTCAGTAGTCACATAATTTCATTTATTTTAAAACGGTTATTATATCTATTACATATACTGAAATTTTCTGTTTATGTATATATGTTATAAATTGTATGTAAGTATGTAACATGCATTTAATACGCAAAATAGATAAAAGTGTGAAATATGTATATGTTACATATCCTCTGGTCTTAAATAATTATACCGCATTCTATTCGCATTAGATAACATGTCACTATGACTAGCAACACTTCACATCATATTCACTATCTGTAGAAAATTCTTACATCACCTTTTCGTTGATAAATGTAGCTATCCTTTAGCTACAATCTCTACTAACTCCCATACAAACGTACGATGGTTGCCATGTTATGAATAAGCCAGCATAGCCACAGTGTCGGCCATTAATAATTTAATGTCATCGATCCAGTCAGTGAACCACTATAAAACATAAGTGTATTCTACACCCAATGGATGTTCCCCGGATACATAAAGAAATAGCCATAAAACAGACTAAATTTTCTTTATTTTAGACTTTTCAGTACTGCATAGTACTCGCTTCTAAATCATAATGCAGAAACTACGAGATTCTTCAAGATCTTACATCTTTAAAAATAAAAATAAAATTAAATTCTTGAATTTTCAGCTTCTATAATCACATAACTGATTCTTCAAAAGTTGTTAAAAACAGACAATAACACAAAAATTCTGGGCTCCGAGCTAGTGTCAAAGCTTTTAAAAACATTGCGCAAAGCTACAGAACTTCAAAAACTTCAAAAGAGTACCGTGTGCAAACGGTTGTAAACAACTCAGACACCCTGTTTAAGCCCTGCCTTGCGGAATGATAATTTCGGTGTAAAAAGTAACCCAAGACGCACGAAAAAAGCCTCTAGAACAATCTCGGAGAATCTGGGCCAAAAGAACGATCCGAATTCGAAGACATTGAAAAGAGAAATATATATTTAATCTTACCTGCACGGTAATAATTTATGGGGCATTCAACTTGAATGTAATTTAAAAATATATATACTGGAGAGTAAATAAAATCTGCCACTCTGGAGAATAAATAAAATTTGCTAATAAGAGTGTTTTGTCTTTATCTTGTTTTCGATAGGATGTTTTGTATAATTATTCTCTTGTGCAATATCATCTTCTAGTAAGGAAAAATGGTATTCACCATTCTTAAAACACATTACATTTTTTTCAAAAGGATAAAGACTATGTTTTATGGCTGCCACAACTATAAACCTAACGATGAATCATGACATGAAAAATTAAAACATCACAGAATCCCATCATTTTTTTTCTATCTACAGTTGTACAGTGGTAGGATATATTGACGGACCAACCTTAAACAAATAGCTTTACGACTTGCCCCGCTGACTTAAAGCTTTGACATTTACTATTCAATTTTTAAAGAACAAGACTTGTTTCCGTTTAGAATCAATGTAGTTCCTAACAGCAATTCACTTAATTGTTGTTAGGAAAGTCGAGATTTATACAGTTATAAAAGAATCATTTATAAAAAATGGATGCATAGAGTTTTTATTATTTTAATTACATTTCTGTATTGTTTAGTGTTAAAAAAATTACTCGATGGTATACAATACTATACAATAAGATTTTTTTTTAGATTGGATTTATTAACTAAAACTTAAACAATTAAAACTTGAACAAATAAAAATTCGAAAGTTGTAAAATGTTACAATCTACGTGGAATATTCCATACTAGCTGACCCGCCCGGCGTTCCCCGGGCAGACTGTTATTGGAAAACATAACAGTGGAGTGGACTTCATAAAAAAAGACTGAATAATATTTATTTATACTAAAAGCTTGTAAAAAATTTAAATAAGAGCTAGAATTTCAAAAGTATAACAGTTACGTTTAAAAAATTAAACGATCAGGGAAAATTATTACACTTATTTTTCCCTTTTTACAAAAAATACTTTTTTAATTTTATATTGCTAATTGTATTTTTTTTAATTATAAATGTTAAATGCTTACAAAAATCAATATTTCAAATGAAAAAGTATAAAAATATATCAACAATTTATTTGCACTATAATAAATAAATCATTGTTTGTTTCGCTTTTATTCCTGTAGATGGCAGCACCAACCAATGAGATGCGTTTCATTCGGGCGTTGCCATTAAACAATTAACAAATAATCGTGATTTCTGTGGCACGTACGATAGCGTAATATATGTATATAGAGAGAGATTTCAAAACATGTAGGTTTTCATGCTTACAAAAATCAACTGATATTTGATTAAAATTTCATTAAAATTTTTTAAACACTTTAAAGTTGCATAATTTAAGTGTTAAGAATAATAATAGAGAAGTGCTTCAAATTAGGTAAGCAAACTTTTCTTAACTACATCCTAATTCTTTTTTTTTAATATAACAGTTTAATATTTAATATCTGGGTGTACTTTAAAAAGATAAGTTAAAGTTCAGTTAAAGTAAATAACTAAATTTTCAGTTAAAATCATATAATCAGTTATTTGTTCCACTGCATTATCTAATTTTTAACACTTTCCAACATAGTTGAGAAGTGTCTATGAATTTGGTTTGCCTGTCTGTTTGCCGTCTGTCTGTCCTCCTTCCGTGCTCTAACTCGCGTAAATAAAACCGGATTGCTTTGAAATTGATATATGTTATTGGGGTAACTATAGCATGTTTGGTATTGAAAATGAAGTGTGTAGCATTTATGGTTCTTTTACAAGGACACTAAAAATATTCCGTTACATTACTGTATATGGGGAAAAATTGTTTTCGGCGTATTTTTAATGATGTTACACAATTTTAAACATATTCAAATTGATACATATCACTGAAGTGCACTACAAGGCGCTTACTTTAGAATAAGGTGTGCATAGAATGTATCGTTCATTTACAGGAACTCTCAAAAGAATTCCTTTACATTACGGTCTATGGGGAAAATCGTTTGCAGCGTATTTTAATGATGTTAAACTATTTTACGTATATTCAAATTGATACATGTAACTGAGGTACATTAAAAAGCACTTACTGTAGAATAGGGTATGCATAGAATGCATCGTTCATTCACAGCGGCAATCGAAAGAATTTGGTTACAGTACTGTACATAAAAACAATAATTGCTGATACCACATTTTCAGTTGTAGTGCACATTTTTTAATGTAACAATTGTTTTACATTTTAATTGGTGCATGTAAATTCTATAGATCATGTACAGGGTTGCTCAAAAGATCTCACGTACATTTCCATTTATTGGCGGAAAATGCTGAAGAGGAATTTTTAATTGTGCTATGTATTTCCTAACTTAAATAAATTTTAGCATACTATGGTAGTATACATATGAAATCTATCGATCCTATATAGGGCTGAATAAAAGAATTCAGATATTTTGTTTGACTTTAGGTAGTAATTCCTGAAATTTGGTTTTCAAATGTGTTATGCGTTTTCTAAATTGTTTACTTTGTAAACTGTGAAGTTTTGTTATAGTATTCTGACTGTGTTGGAAAGTGTTTCATAATGTATGCTTCACGCATGATTTTTCGTTCTTGTTATTTATTGACGTAAATTTGTTGTCTTGTTCTTAATTTGTGTCATGCGTTCTTTAAAAGCTGACAGACCCGAAAGGGGTCGTCACAAAGATGAATGTTATTCTTTTTAAAATAATTTTTCAGAAGGAAAATTCCATTTTATTCATATGCTCTAATGCTATTGGGACTGAAATTTCTAATGTTTGTCTTTTCTGAATTACTTAAATAAAATATAAAATAAAAATTGAACGCTCAATGAATAATTTTTAAACGGATGAAAATCATATTTTACTTAAAAAATTAAAAAAAGGGATTTATTAATAACAAACAATGTTGAATTTTAAAAAATATTACATTTATTACAAAACTACAAAATGACGCTGTTATAATGTTTACAATCATTAAACAATTATAATTAAGTGTCCTTAAATAGCGTTTTGTGATAATTTAGATTTTGGACAAATTAGCACAAAATAATTTTTTTTTTGGTTATGTTTCTGTATAGATATCGAAGAGCAGAAATGCATATAGAAAATCCTGTATCATACGGAACAGAAGCAAAACTGTTAAAGGCGAATTTTCGAACTGAATAATTGAAAAGGAAATAGTTATACTATCTATTGTTGCATTTCACAAGCATTATTGAACTCCATATGAGGTTTATATGTGACACAGAAATAAAAGAAAATAGTTATATCCTCCATTGTTGCATTTCACAAGCATTATTGAACTCCATATGAGGCTTATACGCGATACAGAAATAAAGGTAAATAGTTATATCATCCATTGTTGCATGTCAGAAGTATTATTGAACTCCATATGAGGTTTATATGTGATGCAGAAATAAAAGGAAATAGTTATACCATCCATTGTTGTATGTCTGAAATATTATTGAACTCTATATGAGGTTTATATGTAATACAAAAATAAAAGAAAATAGTTATACCATCCATTATTGTATTTCACAAGCATTATTGAACTCCATATGAGGTTTATATGTGATACAGAAATAAAAAAAATACTTATACCATCTATTATTGTATTTCACAAACATTATTGAACTCCATATGAAGTTTATATGTGTTACAGAAATAAAAGGAAATAGTTATACCATCCATTGTTGTATGTCAGAAATATTATTGAACTCCATATGAGGTTAATATGTGATGCAGAAATAAAAGGAAATAGTTATACCATCCATTATTGTATTTCACAAGCATTATTGAACTTCATATGAGGTTTATATGTGATACAGAAATAAAAAGAAATAGTTATACCATCTATTATTGTATTTCACAAACATTATTGAACTCCATATGAGGTTTATACGCGATACAGACATAAAAGTAAAAAGTTGTACTTTCCATTATTGTATGTCAGATTATTGAACTGCATATGACATTTATATCTGATACATAAATAAAAGGGAATAGTTATACTATCCATTTTTGCTTTTCGCAAGAATTATTGAACTCAATATGAAGTTTATATGTGAAACAGAAATAAAAATATATAATATGCACAGTTCTCTGTGGCTTGTTTTTCAGTACAACTTCAATCGATGTTTCCATTCATAAAAAAATAGTTAAAGAAAATATAATCTGCTTCTTCCATGCCGATTTACATGTTTTTACTTTCACACGGTTTGTACGCTTCAGGGGAAGAATACCACAATTTTCGTAAATTAACATTTGCCTTATTTAGAAAAAAAATCTGTGTTTAAATATTACGTTGCGAAAATTTTGGTATCCAGCCCCTAAAATCCTCTGAAGTTGCTGAGGCTTACGAACTCTGTTTCACGAACGAGTGCAGTGGAAGTCTTTTATAGAAATGAGAGTATTTTTATTTAAACGAGAGTATTTCATAGCATTTAATAAAATATCACCCAATTAACTCAATTGGTAAAGTTTTATTCCTAATTAAGAATTATTTTGGAAAGATTACAAATATAATGCAGAGTAAAAATTTAAAGAAATTGTAATCTATTTCCTTTGCTTGAACTAGGACATTTTTATTTTCATAAACGAGTAATGTGAAAGTATTTTATCAATAGAAGTTAACTAAATCTCGGCCAATTAACACAATGGTTTCATGTTTAACGTTTGGATTACAGATCATGACTGGCGACTATTTTTATACTCAATCGTACCTCAATTTACAAAAATATTCTTTGTGGTAGATTGCTCTTTAAGAGTTTAGACGTTTCATGGGCTTCCTAATTGACGCCAACTTTACGCTCTATGAGTAGATGTATTTCTCAAAATTAGGGAACCATAAGAAATATGAAGTCTAGCTGTACTCGAAACTACATAAAAATGTCATGGTATAAGTGTATGGCAGAGATTGTTTTTCAAAAAAGTGGTACGAATAAAATAAAAGAATAGTCACTTGGGCGCTTATGCCCCAATCCCGTAATCAAAGGAATAATCTAATGTCATTCGTAGTCAAAAATTAATTTCTATCATTATAAGCATAATTCAGAATAAAAATTTAAAGAAAATGTGATCCATTTTCTCCATGCTGATTAATACGTTCCGTCCTTCATGAACAAGTAAAATAGATGCTATTATTGAAATGTTAGTATTTTATCGATATAATTTAATTAGATGTCAGCCAGTTCGCACAAGATTTTGATAAAATTAAAGATCATTCCTAGACAGTAATTCATTTCTAAAGAATAAAAACATAATTTAGAATAAACATGTAAAGATACAAGTTGTAAATTCCCAACTGGACGAAAAATGTCCGGGCCAGGATTCGAACCTGGGATCGCTTGGCTGAAGCCGCCACGCTCTACCACTGAGCTATCCCGGTCGAATCTGGAGGCATAATTCATCCAGTTAACCTTAGTGATCAAAGCATCTGGTCCGATATTTTAATCAGCTCAACAGAAAAGATCGCAGGTAATGGAACTCCAGTAAACGCTGGATACGTGAATACACTGGATTATTTTTTAACACAATTATTTCAAATTGGTAAAGTAATCATACAAGTTGTAAATTTCCAACTGGACTCCAATTTCCAACTGGTTCAGCCAAGCGATCCCAGGTTCGAATCCTGGCCCGGACATTTTTCGTCCAGTTGGAAATTTACAACTTGTATGATTACTTTACCAATTTGAAATAATTGTGTTAAAAAATAATCCAATGTAAAGATAATATAATCAATTTCCTCCACAGTTCGCACAAGATTTTGATAAAGTTAAAGGTCATTCCTAAAAAATAATTCATTTCTAAAGAATAAAAAAATAATTTAGAATAAAAATCTAAAGAAAATATAATCAATTTCCTCCACAGTTCGACAAGATTTTGATAAAGTTAAAGGTCATTCCTAAAAAAAAAATCCTTTCTAAAGAATAAAAAAATAATTTTGAATAAAAATCTAAAAAAAATATGATCAATTTCCTCCACAGTTCGCACAAGATTTTGATAAAGTTAAAGATCATTCCTAAAAAATAATTCATTTCTAAAGAATAAAAATATAATTTAGAATAAAAATCTAAAGAAAATATAATCAGTTTCCTCCACAGTTCGCTCAAGATTTTGATAAAGTTAAAGGTCATTCCTAAAAAATAATTCATTTCTAAAGAATAAAAAAATAATTTAGAATAAAAATCTAAAGAAAATATAATCCATTTCCTCCACATGTTCTTCCCTTTATGAACAATAAATGGGAACATATCATCGATAGAAATTAACTAATTGTCGGACTAGTAATACAGGTTTATGATAAAGATAAATATACCCAGTCGAGAATTCCTTTTTAAGAAAGATAAATATAATTCAGAATTAAAACTCAAAGAAAACAGAATCTATTTCATCCACGCAGATTAACACGTTCTCTTCTCTTCGTGAGCGAGTCACGGTTCAGGCGTTAACCCATTTTTCATCTTTTTCAACTCCGCCATCAGCGAAAGTGAATAATTAAACATCCTGCCTTAAAATCGTTCGGTACCTTGAGGAAACTGACTGGCCAGACCTGAAGTCCATCGATAGCTTATTGGACGAAAAAAAATCTGCCCACGATCTAATTTCAGTTGTAAAAGCTACTGAATAGGGCTTTTTCCGGCCTACAAGTGGAATAATAGCCTTGGATACCTCCTACATCATGTCCTACGTAACGTCCTTGCGACGTAGTTCTTCGATGGGCCGAGATCATGTCAAATGATTTTTCTTTTTCGGAAGTAAATAAAAATAACAAAAAAGCTATCATTTGCATAAGGTAATGCCTCATCTGGCGTCTTCTGGAGTTCGCAAATAAAGAATTTAAATTTTTCAAAGTTACCTTGAAATGGAAGTCTGAGGTGAACGTTTTGTTCCTCAGATGCAGTGCTGCCAGTTCGCACGTTAATCCCGTGATCGAAATGAAAGAAAAACGTGGTTCGTTGAAAAATAATAATGTAGATGTAAAATTTTAATTAATAGTATTATGGAAGAAATGATTAATTTCAATAAATTAAAAAGTAAATCATATAAGTTTTATATTATATTGACTTGCATTGACTCGAAGTATTCACAAATGATTTTTGCGCTTACTGGATTGTGGGTTGAAAAGAGATTAAATTAGTTCAAACAATTAATTAAAAATTATTTTAATTAAATAAAACAATTAAAAAATTATGTTTGTTAAAAAAAAAAGAATACCTACTTATAACAATTAAGACCCTACAAAGTTTACTATTCAAAATTTAAAATATCAAAAATAATTATTATTAATAATTTGATTTTTTTTTTCTCAAATTGGAAATTTATCTGAATAAAATGCATGTTTGCTTAAACTGCTAGAAAATGAGCTTTATATATTTTTATTTTTGTGACAAAAATATTTTATGGATTTATCTTGAGCCTTTATATTGATTTGAAACGATTTCCAACGGAGGAGTTAATACAAATCGTTTGTATGTATTTTTCTATGTATGTCCATGCCATAATTTTTGAACGGATGGTCCGGTTTTCATACTTTTTTTTTTTTTTTTTTAGAAAGGTCTCTTTCTGCCAATGGTCCCGTTTCAATGTCATTAGAACAAATATATAATATATTTTTCTGTGAGTTTGTTTTCATGACTTTTTGAATTCTTCCGCAAAAAATGCGTCACGAATTTTAGGTATGGTACAGTATTATTTTACGTTTTAAAAATAAGCGTAATGTCGTTTATAGTTTTATTTTATTTTTTTACAAAGACACCTCAAATATTTAAATATATCATCGTGTACAGCGCCCCAAAATTAGCGGTATGGAAAACGATTAAATTTAAAATGAATATCGATTAGCGTCCGACATAAGATCAGGTAAACAGATTTTACTTGAACCCGACCGTGTAAGGTCGGGTTAGCAATAAGTTTTTTTTTTTTTTTTTTATTGCGGATCGGCTTTTGGTCGGATTGACTCTTGTGTCGGGACGGACTTTTTTTTCTGGTTATCCTATTTTTCAAAAGAAAATATACAACATTGTTTAAGATGAAAAAAACTATTCATAAGAGTTGTAATAACTTTTAAATCTGTGTGAAACAAATGTCCAGGCTGAAATTTGAACCCAGGATCTTGGCTTAATCTGCCATTGCTCTCAAACTAAGCTATCCCGGACAAATCTGGTGTACACAATTCACTCAGACAACCTGCACCCGATTTGTCCAGGATAGCTTAGTTATTAGAACGTTTGCAGTTTATACCAAAAGTTCTGGGTCCTAATCTCGTCCTGGTCTTTTCTTCGCCCAACTCATATGATTTATTTACCAATCAGAATGGTTGATGGTTGTGTTAAAATAATAGAGAAAAAAGTATATTAAAATATATTTGATGATATAAATTCATTTTTCTATATAAAGATAAGACAATAGACTTGAGATTATAGATTGATACAATAGATTAGAGATTCAACAACTGGATATTTTGTATCAATTCCGTAAAATATGGATTAATTTTCCTTTATTTTGGGTTTTTGAGTTTATAATATAATATTAATAAGTCAAAATATTAATGAGTCAAATAAAATTTTCCAGCCCGGGTCATGTGGATGACAATTATGTTTTCTCGCTGAAAGTATGGGAAACAACTTGAAGTCCCCCCCCCCTTTTTTTTTGTTAAAAATTAATTGTTATAATTTTTCTGATAGTGCAACATTTTAGTTGCACAGCATTATAGTGCTTTCGTTTTATATCGTTATTTTACAAATATTTACAGAATTTGTTTAACTGGATATTTTGCGTGAGTGATATAGAGTTCTAAAACAATTTAAAAAGCTGAAATTCGTTAACACTTTTAGTTTATAAGCTATTCGTTTTTCCAGTTAAGCTAATTTATTTAGTAAAATTTTATAATACAAAATACAGCTCATTCATACAATTCATAATGTATAATTACTTTCATTAGAGGATAAATCAATAAGTTTTTGCGCAATATTATTTTAAACATGATTGAGCAAGTAAGATTGCAAAAATTCATAGCATTTGCCACTTTCATTTATCAAATAATATTTCCGAGTGACAGTTAACCTTTGACATTTGAACATCCTTTCTGTCGAATAATTTTATATTACCTCGATGAATACATTTACGGCACTCTTTCCCTGTGCTTTTTGTTCATCATGATTCAACGACAAATTAATAAACTATTCATCATAGATAGTGAAGATTAAATAGGCAAAATTTATTGAAGATACGCGAATATGTTTATATGTACTGATTCTTACGTAGTTACGCTTTGAAGATACGATCGGAGTTTTAGATGTTAATTACATTGGAAGGGTGGGTATGCCCGGATTACCAGTTGAAATTATGATAAACTGACTACCAATTGGAGAGGGAAATGCATTAAAAGGTGTTCATATATAAGGATGTAAAATATACCTTGAATATTTTGAAGGTAACCTTAAAATCTAATTGAACCATTATATTGGATAATAAGGCTGAAATATGCTCAATATATTAAAACACAAATGTATATACATTTACTAATTTATTTCAGACATTAGAAATTTAAAGAATGGCAACCAGAGTTAAAATTTCATTTTTATATTATAAGAGACGAAGACTTTTTACGCTTTTGGATTTGTTTGATTTTACAGAAAATTTCTATATTTGAAATGTACTTGAATAATAATGGAACACTTTAAGCCCCCCCCCCCCCAAAAAAAAAAATTTATATAACATACGTGCATTACTGACTCTGTAAAATTAAGCTAATATATTCAAACATTAAAATATACTTTTAACAATTTATTCATAAATTTCCTAACATGTAATTGCATGTTAACGTTTAATTACATGTTAATGTATAATGACATGCTAAAAATGAAATCAAATGACGATCTTAAATGACGATTTAACATTCATAAATAAATTGGCTAAAATCCAAAGAATGAATCGCTTTTAATTAGTTACATAACATATATTTCCGGTTGACTTTTATAAACTCTGACATTTGAACAATCTTTTTCCACCAAATAAATTTTATTTTACCCCTCGAAAAATATTTTCACTGTACTTTTTCCTTGTGGTTTTTGTTCATCATGATTCAACAGCAAATTAATAAGCTATTCATCATTTAGGGTGAAGATTAAATAGACGACATTTATTGTATGCACGCGAATATGGTAATACGTACTGATTCATGCGTAATTACGCTTTGAAGATACGATCAGAGTTTTAGATGTAAATTACATCGGAAGGGTGGGTATACCCGGATGCTCGATTGAAATTACAATAAACTGACTACAGACTGAAGAGGAAGATTCATTGAAGGGTATTTATAGGAATGTAAATCATGTTTTATACATTTCAAAGGTAACCACAAAACCAATACAAATGAATATGCGGTTAAAATGTGCTTTCAGTGTTAAAGCAGGAATCTGTTAATTTATTAATGTACTACAATTGTTAGCTATTTAGTCAGAAATCAAAGTTATGCTTAATATTTTAGATAAGATTCAGATGAGAACTCAAGTGTTTATGTATTGTTTTTTAGAGTTTCGTTCATCTCACGAAACCCTATTCGTCCCGCTACGTTGTCTGTTCGTCACAGAGCTGGTTCTAGGAAACTATATAACTTACAGACTTGAAATTTTGTGTATTTATAGCTGAATATCTACTATGAAGCTGAAAAGCATAAAATAAAAAAAAATCGTATTGTTTTAATATAGAGAGATTAAAAAAAAAACATAATTCTAACAGCCTTTTCCTATTAAATTTAAACATTTTTCGTTATAGTAGTTGCCAACAATTAAAAATCCACAATTAAATTCTTTCTACAATAATTAATTTTCTATTGAAAGATTTCCACGTGAAAAATGAAAATGAAATATAAAGTGTCACCAATTGAAAAAAGATATAACGTCATATTGGTAATAAAACCGAATTTTTCAAACATTTCTCAATAATACAAGGAGTATGAGTATGTGTAAGTACAGAAAGCAGGTTAATATGATGTCATTAGAGAATTAAAACGAAAATTAATCTGACGTCATATTGGAAGTTTAACGGACTTTTTCAAATGTTTGAGAATAATACAAAGAGAGTATCAAAACGAGTAATAGAAAAAGCAAGTAGATATGACGTCAGCAATTGGTTATTTATAACGTCATATGGACCGGTTCAGATTTTCGAAAAATCAGAAAAATAGACCGGTAAATTTGAACTTGATAAAAAACATGACTTCTTCTTTTTAGTTTTCTTTCTGGAAAATGAAATTTATTTGGATTTATTAAAGAAAGGATAAAGTGTTTTGAAAGGAATGTTAAACGAAACCCTTTGTGCGATCTTCGATCACACTTACCCACTTGTTTCTTCCTTTCATGCATAGCTGCCAACTTTTACGCTTTTTTGTTACCACTAAAATTTAATAGACACTTTTGCCTTATTTAATCATGTGATTTCGGAGATTTAATAACATAAAACTTACTATAAAATTTTAGTGGTAGGAAAAAGGCGTAAATGAAAATTTAAAATATGTCAAGACTTTAAGATGAAAAAAAGGTAGTTTATTATATATTGAACGCTTATTGGTAAAATGACACAATTCATAAAAGAAATGTTTTCAGAATAAACAAAAAACAATTTCAATCATGAAAATAAATTGCTGTTTATTTAAACAGAATTGCTAACTAATTCCACTTTGTTTTCTATATCTAAAGCGAACTATACCGATCTATATCTAAAGATTTTCTATATCTAAATTCTTTAAGCGAATTTGCATCAATGACAGATAGGAAAATATGTGTGTTGTTCACTTTTATTAATATCGCATAAAGTCCCGTTTTTTGAGTTGTTTAATTTACGAATACACAATACTGCGAAATACACAATACTGACTTCAGAAATCAGTATATTCGGGTAGTATTTTTAAGCCTCTCTGAAAATTTTACATTGAAGTTAAACAACGTAGCACTAGTTTGCAATGTATTTTCAACTTTATTAACATTGTAGGCATGCAATAATACCCATACTTATTTTCTTTTTAAACATAAAATTCATCTAATGAATTTGAAATATAAATCATATATTTATTATATTATGCATACAATTCTTAATACAGTAATTACTTATTCGTTTTTTAAAGGAAAAATTATAATAAACAGACTATGTTTGCAGTAAATTTTAAATGACAGTTGAGTATTCTTAAATTAAATGCGAATAGTTAAAGAATATGTGTCTTTCATTTTGTTACATAACAAAAATTTCCTGGTCACATCTAACCTTTGACATTTGAGCATCATTTTCCGCCGATTCATTTTTATTTTATCTCAAAGATTACATTGATTATACATTTTCTCTTTATTTTTTATTGTGGTTGCACGAATCATACATCATTTAATGAACTCTTCAACATTGATAGTGAAGATTAATCAGATGTTAGTTATTATATGCAGATGCATAAGTTAATAGTTAGTCTTGGAAATACAATTAGAAACTTTAGGTGAAAATCGAATTGGAATATGAGCAATGTCGCTTATTTCGTTGCATTTACAATAAACTCACAATAGAAGGATGAAAAAAAAGGCTATTTGCAAAAATGAAAGTCATGTTTCAAAATAACTACAAAATTTGACAGAAACGCAGCTTGGAAATATGAAGCTGAAAGAAGCGTTGAAGGCAAATATAATAAATTGGAAAAGATCTGAAATACTTAAAGAAGCAGACGACACCAGAATTAAAATTCAAGTTAATAATTGAAACTGGGCAGGGTGAAGTTTGTTTTTTAGGTGCGTTGGTAATTATATAAATACGTAGCATCTATTGTCCTCGTCTGGTCCGTCCGTCTGTCTGTCCGTCTGTCCGTGTGTCTGTCCGTCCGTCCGTGTGTCTGTCCGTCCGTCCGCATATAACAACGCAAAAACTACCCAATCGAATGATTTGAAATTTGAGATACATTATCTTTGCAGAATTTTGTCGCGACATTTCAAATTTTATGAAACTTGAATCAAAATTTTAGGAGATATTAATAAAAATATTTATTAAGAAATTTGAATTTTTTTTAAAGAAATCGGTACTTTCTTGTTCTTGGAGCTTTCGAGGTTCAACCGTCAAGCGACCGAGATACTTATTTAATTACAGAAATTAATCTTCAGACGATATAATTCATTTTACAGAATTAAAAATCCTCAAGATCTGAATATTTATATAACTAGCTATAGTATAAACGCACCTTATTTGTTACATTTGACGCACAATTTCCAACTTGTTACTTTAGCCATCTTTCATTTTGATGAGAAAAATATTAGGATTCGTAAAAATTTTTACCACTTTAGGATTTTGATAAACTTTTACACTTTCGGATCATGAGACATTTTTTGCAAATATTCCATTGACTATCTTTAATATGTTTTTTAAGTATTTTTATAAACAATTTTTAATTACAGTAAGCTAAAGTTAATTCATCCTCATGAAATAATTATTAAAAAAAACCTTTGACTAGATTTTTCGATTTTTTTTTTCTTGTACGCCTTTATCTAACTATATGATGTATATATGCGTTGCTAACGTATGTACACATCCTATGATTTTAAAACTTACCTTAATTTCTAGCAGATTAAAGTAACGATTTAAATAGAGATAAATGAGAAAATCAGTGCAATATAATTATAAAAAATCTTTTATTTTCATTTTACAATTTTAAACAAGTATGCCTTTTCTAAAAATTTCTTCAGAGCCTACGCTAGTCACACGAAGAAACGCGCAAGCTAATGTTAAGTCTATGGGAAGGTTCTTGGCAGATTTCTCGGTCGCATTTTAATATTTTTTAAATGATTTTTTTTTTCCATAGAATAGATGCGGTCAATCTCTAACGTTGTTAGTTTTACTTTTTTGATTTTGGTTACAGTTTTTTTATAAGCGGTTTTTTATATAAGTTTTTTTTATATTTCGGAACCGGTTGGAACCGGTTCTGAAAGTGAAAGTACCTTTATACAAAAAAACTGGATTATTTTTTGCTGTAGATTTTTTAAATGATAATTGTAGCAATGTATATTTTTTTTACAAAGCCAACTAATTCTCTTTCAAAATTATCAAGATTTACCGGCACATTGTTTGGCATATTATAATAAATTTTAACTAGTTGAAGATTTGCTATATGACTAGTTTATTTTAAATAAATAAAGTTTTATTAGTTATTTAGGAACAGTTTGAAAAAAAAGTACAGTGGGGAATTTTGTATTAGCTAAATTATCGCATGAAAAATCAGCAGTAATTATAAATATTAACCTTGGCTATATAATTATTTTAATTATTTAAATGTAATTATTGTTGGTATTGTTAATTACTTATAAGTTTTCTTTTCACATCATGTTTACAAATAAACAAAGTTTTAATTAGATAAAAGCATTTTTAATTTTTGATTAACTATACCTTACTTAACTATACCTTATGCTATAAAAATAATTATTAATTGCATTTTCTAACTTATCTCATTTTCCATGTATTTAAAAGGAAATTTTGTAAAATAACAAGTTTCACTTTTTGCATGTGAATAAACGATCTTTAGTATTCCCAGATCACTGATTTCCAACAAATATGACACGAAAGTGCCTCGGGTTTGAAAAAAAAAAAACATTTGTGCCTTTGTGTTAAAATTTCCTTCAATTTTTAATTCTGAAAGACCGAAGACATAAGTAGGTATTTAAAGAGTTTCAAGTAAATAAGAAGGAAGAAAATGCACGGAGCAAGCAAGCCTAAGTTCAGAACAAACACGCTGCAAAGTAGATTACCTTTATTTTTTTTTTTTTTCTGCTGCATTCATGAGGGACACAATATTCGGCGGGTTACTTACTCTGTGACATATATGGCTGAAATGAAATATTAGTCAATTGAAAGCATCAAAAGCAAGAAAAAAAAAACTTCATTTATTTGCTTAAAACTTAAATAGCATGAAAAGTTCGGAGTTTCTTTCTCTTCTACTCCTCCTCTATTAACCCTTTGGTTACGGATTTATTTAAAAAAAAAAACATACAGAACAGACTCACCAGAAGTTTGGAATAGTGTTTTTTCTGTTTTTGTTGACAGGTATTCCCTGATTAAAATGATGCGAGAAGTACTGTTTGAATTTTCTGGTGTAAATTCAAAATTTCTGAATTAAAAAAATAAAATCCGTGGACAATACTGATGACGAGTCTCAGTCGTCAAATGAACCCAAGGGGTTAATTAAACTACCTATTGGGTTCCCGCGATTACCACGGTTTATCAAGTACGTCTGCTACTATGGTTCACATGAAATTCATAGACGGAAGATTTCTTTATGCGACTACTTTCTTATTATTCTGTTTATTACTATTTCCAAACAATAATCTGCGTGGTAGATTACTACTAGGCATTTACGACGAAGATTATGATAGAAAAAACAATAAAAAAATAGTTACAAACACGAATATTATAAATCATATACGCTAAAAACACGTGAGCCATATTATATGTAGTTCGAAAAGGCAAAATTAGACTTTTTGCGTTATATTAAAAATGTTGAAAAAGTCGTGAATAATAACATATGTAGTTAGAGAAAATATAAAAAAATTGTCCTATAAATTTCAAAACCTGAAAGTGTCAAAATCCAAAGAAATTAAGGGGAAAAAATAACAAACCCGAATATCATATAAGAATTCAATTCAATTTTTGCGAATTAATAAATTGTTGTTAATAATAATTTTAGTGTAATGAAAATATACGTAGAATGCTTTAAAAAAAAAATGGTATCTCATAAACGTCCTATTAAATTTTAAATAGATCACAAAACAAAACAAGTTGGACATTGTACGTTATACGTGACAAATGAGGTGCGTTCTATAACTAGTTTGCTATATATTTAATAATAAAACTATAACTAGTTTTATAATGTAAAAGAAAAAAAAACTTTGTTTTATTTTTGTGAAATGAATTATATCGTTTGTTATTAGCGAAATGAGGATGCCTTTCTTTTATCTTATTACGCATGCCATGTTTACTGATGTGCGAATTATTTTTTCGATACGAGATAGCGCAGCAAAATTCACCATGGAGATCTTGCTTTGTGGATGATTACCTCCATGGTTTAATTTTTCTATGATTCACGAAGAACGAATCTTTTGTGTTTATTTACTTTAATGGATATTGGGATAAATATTGGGCTATTACACTAGATTATTTTTTTTAACACAAATATGGATGAATTATGCCCTCCATATTCGACCGGGATAGCTCAGTGGTAGAGCGTGGCGGCTTCAGCCAAGCGATCCCAGGTTCGAATCCTGGCCCGGACATTTTTCGTCCAGTTGGATATTTACAACTTGTATGATTGGGCTATTAACCTAATTTTAACTGGAGTTATCTCAAAATCTATACATTTTTTAATGTAACTCATTTATCAAACAATCAATTTTTTGAACGATCTTTCTAAAACTGTAACTTTTATGCAATTTTATTCGAAAAAGTAATTTTGAATAAAAATGGCCCCCTGGCATGTAAAAAAATAAGTGGCTAGCCCGTGTTTGTTTTCCCCAGTCATGCTTTTATTATATAGATTATGTATAATAGGATATAATAGAATGAAGAAAACTTTTATTAATATATTTTTAAGTTTTGATTCGATTTTCATAAAATTTGAAATGACTCGAGAAAATTCTGCAATGATTATATACATTAAATTTTAAACCATTCGGTTGGGTAGTTTTTGTGCTGTTATATGCGGACGGACGGACAGACAGTCGGACGGACCAGACGACGACTATAGGTGCTACGTATTTATATAATTACGAACGCACCTAAAAGGGTTATGAAACACTCCATTAAAGTGTAAGAAAAAATACATAAAGAACCAGAGACTATTGCTGAAGAGTGAATCTCTAAAAGGCAATTTTTTGTCTTTTAAGTCAAAAGTCTTGAAAAACAACAGAGACAAAGCCGGGAGCATGCTGTAGCTCATCGGCCTACTGGTTTTTGCTCTTCATTGAGTGCAAACTGCCGGAGGACAGGGCGATCCTCGCTTATAGAAAACCACTTTTTCATTTTGTTTGTGGTTGTCAATTTTGGCGAATAATCGCTCATGCATCAAGAATCGATTCGCTTCGATTGGTCTTATATGAGTATAATCAGAGTAGTATTACTTTTAGCATTTCTAAATTTAGACGAGCAAGTGTAATAAAGTGCTATGTAGATTAATGAAGTGTCAAGTTAGATACATTATTTATTCTTATAATTTCTTTTTTATTTAACCAGGAAAGATGATAGAAATTTTTCATTATGTATCTTTTTTTAATTAAATTTAAAATTCTCCAGATAAGTTACGTTCTATGTGAATATTTGTAATTAAAATTGAATGTATTAAGATTCAGAGTAAAAACAAAAATAGACTACTAATTTCGACCATTGATCTAATTATTACATTATCACAAAAGACTGCCGGATCCAACTATGCTCAGATATCCGTTCTAAGGTTAAGACTCATATCCAAACAGGATATTTTCGGACACATTCACGAAGTCATTTTTATTCCTAAACTATCTGACCCGCCCGGCGTTGCCCGAGCCCCTGTAAAAAACTTAAATCTCTTAAAAAACGAAACTCTATCCACGGTCTACAATGGCTTCGGTAACGTATACCGGGCATGCTCGTACGCTCAGGAAAATCTTTTATTTCTCTCTACCACCGCCAGGGGAGCATTCTGTTCTAAACAAACCTCTTTCCGAACGAGCTTCTGAGACAGGTCCCCGCTGCCTACGTTACTTTATAGTAGGCGTGCTACAAAATGGAGCTGGTTTCGAGAAGATGGGAACATTATTAGCCGAGTTATTGAAATAAGGCACAGTTAAAGAAAATAACCTTGAGTGAGGTACCGGGGGGGGGGAGGGGATGTTCCAGTGTTTTTAAGAAAATGACTAATTAGGAGGCCCACTATGCATGTTTAAAAATTCATTCATTTGGTTAAGCTAGGAACTTAATTACAAATTTGGCTTAAACTATTATTCAGAAACAGTGGTAACCGCTGCTCATAAATTTAGTTTAATGTTATAAAGGGTGACTATTAAGTTAATTATAATGTTTGGAATCACTTGCGTTGAAATCGGAAAGATAGTTGCTGAGATATGGAAACGGAGCATAGTTACAGAAAAAACCTTGAAGGAAGGGGCAGAGGGGGAGGGATTGTTCAAGAGCCCTTCAGAAAATAACTAATTAGGAGGATCACTATACATCTTTCAAAATTCGTTCCTTTGCTTAAGCTAGGAATTTAATTACAAATTTGGCTTAAACAATTATTCGGAAATAGTGATAACCGCTACTCATAAATTTAGTTTAACGTTATAAAGGGTGAATATTAAGTTAATTGCAATATTTGGAATCACTTGCGTTGAAATCGGAAAGATAGTTGCTGAGATATGGAAACGGAGCATAGTTACAGAAAAAACCTTGAAGGAAGGGGCAGAGGGGGAGGGATTGTTCAAGAGCCCTTCGGAAAATAACTAATTAGGAGGATCACTATACATCTTTCAAAATTCGTTCCTTTGCTTAAGCTAGGAATTTAATTACAAATTTGGCTTAAACAATTATTCGGAAATAGTGATAACCGCTACTCATAAATTTAGTTTAACGTTATAAAGGGTGAATATTAAGTTAATTGCAATATTTGGAATCACTTGCGTTGAAATCGGAAAGATAGTTGCTGAGATATGGAAACGGAGCATAGTTACAGAAAAAACCTTGAAGGAAGGGGCTGGGGGGGAGGGGTTGTTCAATTGCCCTTCAGCAAATGACTAATTAGGAGGACCACTGTGCATCTTTAAAAATTCATTCGTTTGCTTAAGCTAGAAACTTAATTACAAATTTGCCTGAAACTATTATTCGGAAATAGTGGTAACCGCTACTCATAAATTTAGTTTAATGTTATAAAGAGTGACTATTAAGTTAATTGTAATGTTTGGAATCACTTGCGTTGAAATCGGAAATATAGTTGCTGAGATATGGAAACGGAGCATAGTTACAGGAAAAACCTTGAAGGAGGGATTGGGGGGGGGGGGTTGTTCAAGTGTCCTTCCGCAAATGACTAATTGGGAGGACCACTGTGCATCTTTCAAAATTCGTTCGTTTGCTTAAGCTTTGAACTTAATTACAAATTTGGCTTAAACAATTATTCGGAAATAGTGGTAACCGCTACTCATAAATTTATTTTAATGTTATAAAGGGTGACTATTAAGTTAATTATAATGTTTGGAATCACTTGCGTTGAAATCGGAAAGATAGTTGCTGAGATATGGAAACGGAGCTTAGTTACAGAAAAAACCTTGAAGGAAGGGCCGGTGGGGGAGGTGTTGTTCAAGAGCCCTTCAGCAAATAACTAATTAGAAGGATCACTATACATCTTTAAAGATTGATTTATTTGGTTAAGCTAAAAACTTAATTTGAAATTTGGCTTAGACTACTATTCGGAAATTTTAGTAAAAATGGAACTGTTTTGGAGAAGTTCAGAACACCATTAGCTGAGATTTAAAATAGCGGTATTCTCTATATAAAACAGCAATTAAACGCTACGGGTGCAGCTAAAAATGTTAAAATTGTTAAATGTAATTAGACCCTTGCCCCTCTCCATTCCCGCAAATATGAAAAATAATCTGTTAAATAAAGTTTTCTGTATTAATAATCTGTATCATAATCAGGGCTTTACAAATTTTATAAAATCTGGTAGCCATAAAAAATTACTAGTCGCCAGTAAAAAATATTTACCCCCCCCCTCCCCTCCCACACCCTCTTTCCCGTCATTGATTAAAAAAAAACACAAAAGTTTTTTTATGAACTAATTGAGAAAAAATAATAACAAGGATAGTTTAGAATTATTAGTAACATAGTTTAGAATAGTACACAATTTAGAAAGATAATGTAAACTATGTTTTCTAATGAAACTTAAAAAAATTATAATCACTTATATGTTGACGACTTATATAAACACAAAAATCAGATTTGAAATTTACAAAAAAACTTGAGCATTTTTTAGCATTTTTTCCAATTTTAGATGCCACAGAGGCTGTATTGACACTATTTCTTACTGTTTTATTGAAATATCCCCTATCTGTCCACATTCTAATCACGTGACATATTCTAGCTGGTTATAGCTGAAATGAACGGTGTTTTCTGCACATGAGTTGGACATGCCTTTTAAATTTAGTTCTTCCATTAAAAGTGCGAGAGAAGAGAAAGATCACTGCTTGCCACGCACGAGTAGGGGTGAGAGAGAGAAAAAAATGCCATTTGTGCTCATTTCTTAAGTCTATGTTTTTACAAAAATCTTCCCGAAGGATTAAATAACTTGGTCGCCAGATAAAAAAACTTGGTAGCCAGTGGCGACCTGGCGACCGCATTTGTCAAGCCCTGATCATAATAATATATGTCATGTAAAAAAAAAAAAAAAAAAAAAAAAAAAAAAAAAAAAAAAAAAAAACACTTAAACACGGCTAATTGTCATGAAGAAAAACGTGCCTGAAAAATATTTCAAACAGGGGAACGTCTGTGTAATTTGTCATGTGCAGGTGGCGCGACATTAGCATGGCTCTACGCTGATAACTTCAATCCATATTGACACTATTTAGTTAGAAATCCTTATCTATGCATCGCTACTCTAGTTTATTTAATTACTTTTGTGAAGAATCGATGCAACCAACCAACCCAAGAGAAAAAAACGTATTTTTTATGATAGTTCTTTGTGCATATTAATTAAAATTCTGAGTTTCAGGTGCATCAGGGAAGGTTTTTGACTACCTAAATCTAAAATTTCAGGCTTCTAGGTGGGCTAGATTTTCCTAGCCATCGCCAACAGACAGACACACAGACAGACACACAGACAGACACACATACACACAGACACACACAGAGTGAAACTTTATTTTATTAGTAGAGATATACTGAATTTGCAAGTACACTTATTCATACGAAGAAGTCAAATATAATTTCTTATTTTCCAATAAAAGCAAAGATCTTGAAGAAAAATAAACTGATGTTTGAGTTACAATAATCTGTGAGAAATTGTCATGGATGTGAAAGACGTATTTTTAGCGCCTGAAAACACTGAAAATCATAAAATTCAATGTATCTCGGTAGGTTTTTGTCCTGAAATAATGGAATTAATTTTAATTTTCATGTTTGAACTAAGACAATATTTTAAAAATACATAAGTTATAGGAAAAAGGAGCCGTATAAAAGATTAAATTTTTTAATAGAGGGACTTTTCATTAATATGAACTTATTTTGTACCATATTATGTAATTTTTTTTTCAATTTATACTGCTTATTTATCTTTAATAAGTTAAAAAATAAAGAGAGTTTCACTCTTTTACTGACACCATGTATAAGCGTTTTATTTAAATCTCAGAGTAAATTTACAAGGACTAAAAAGTATCTTTATGTAAAATAAAATACTTATTCAATTGCGTAGCTTATCTGTAAATTTATTCTTCAAATCTTTCATGAAAGATATTTTTCCCGAAATAATTAAGATACATATAACGTTCAAAAAAATAATTTCTGCTACTTAATTTCAATTTATTTTCTAAATACTCTTTTCTTAATCAGATTTTTCAGATAAAAATAACTCTTTTCAAAAGCATCTCTTTTCATTCCATTAAAAATATTTAAATATTAAAAATAAATGTTATATTTTTAATATCTAAATTCATAACGCTTCTTAATATATATATTTTTCAAATATCTCAAAAGAAATACCTTAAGGCGTAATTTCATTAATCCATCTCTCAAGTATCTTCAAAGATGTGGCAATAATGTTCCGTGTACCTTTCCTTTTTCTATGAAGTAATTCAATTTAAACTTTTAAAATATCCGTTACATGTATTTTTCAATTTGAATAAAAAATCGAAGTCTTTACAAGATATTTTATTAATTTAAGTGCAATGTTTTCTATATTACATTTAAAATATATAGCATTTTCTATCTTCAAGGAGAATATTTAAAAGCAATATCTTTATCATATAAGTTTTTGTAAAATATTCCATGTGACATAGTCCTACAATCTAATCATAACTGAAATTCAAGAATAATGAATTTACATCAATAAAATTTTTGGACTAATTCTAATTTACACAGTTTTTTTTTTCTATTTATGAATAACTTATACGAAAAGTCCCGGTATAAAACAACTTCAAAAGACTTTTTCAGGAAACTGAAATGTTGGTGCCATGTATATTCGATTATGACGATATGCTCTTATTTTCTGTAAAAACCATTGTCAGTTCACATAAATTTTTCATATTGAGCTCAAATCTCGCTCTTTTTATGAGATTATAAACTTTGATTCGCATTGTTCTCTGAATTGAATTCCGTAGACTGAAGGTTTTTTGTCTTTGACCCTTCATGTGCCTAATGAACTGAAATATTTATAGTTTAAAAGAATACAATATTAAGAAATACTTATTTTTGGTGGTTTTTAAACAGCAATATAAACAAGATATGATATCAATAATATTTTTCTATTAATACAAATTTAACAATAACATGGGACTGTTTTTTTGCTTTCTTTCTTGTAGAAGTCTATGTAGAGTACCATAAAATTACTGATATATGAGACTCAGGCGGCCATACAATTTAGTAAAATCGGTTGAAATTCGAAATGTGTATATTTTGAAAATTGCGCTCGACAAAAAAGTGAAATACGAGTGCAGTTTGATGACTTTGAAATGTAAAAAACAATGTACATACCAAAATTCATTTTATTTTTTGGCATAATCTCCTTTCATAATGATACACTTTTTCCAACGATGTTCTAACTTTTTTAATCCTTCCAAAAAATAAGATTTCTCAAACTCCTCAAAATAGGCATTTTTGGCATTAATGATCTCAGAATTTGAAGACAATATCTTTCCACCAAGCCATTTTTTTAAATTTGGAAAAAGAAAAAAGTCACTGGGGGCCAAGTCAAGAGAGTAGGGTGGATGAGGGGGCAATTCGTATCTTAATTCAACCAATTTAGCGGCTGCGATTGCAGACGAATACGCTGGCGCATTGTCGTGATAAAAAATCACTTTTTTCTTAGACAAATAGGGCCGCTTTTCTTTCAATTTTGCATTAAAACGGTCTAATAAAACAGCATAATACTTTCCGGTGATCGTTTTTCTTTTTTCCAGATATTTGAGTCCCTGAAAATTATATAATATTTGAGCACCCGCCATTTGAGTCCCTGAAAACTGTGGCCATAATCTTTTCGGCCGATGGCACTGTTTTTGCCTTTTTCGGAGCACGTTCATTAGAAGAAGTCTATTGTTTAGACTGTTCTTTCATTTCTGGTGTGTAGTAATGTATCCATGTTTCATCAACTGTAACATAACGCCACAAAAATTCGCTTGAATTGCGCTCGAACTTGTCCAAACATTGCTTTGAAATGGTTACACTTGTCTGCTTTTGATCCACTGTCAGCAATTGCGGCACCCATCTTGCTGATAACTTTTTCATGCCCAAATGTTCATGCAAGATATTGAATGCACTTTCATTTGAAATGTATACCTTTTTAGCTATTCTCACGCACTTTCACGTTTTTTAACACGATATCATCGATTTTGTTGACCATTTCTTCAGTCGTGATCTCAATTGGACGTTCAAAACGTTCTGCATCTGTTGTGCTCATACGGCCACTACGAAATTACGTAAACCACTTATGAACGATACCATGTGATGGAGCAGAGTCCCCATAATAGTTTTTCAACTTTCCTTCAGTTTCAGTTAATGTTTTTATGCGCAAAAAATAGTTTTTTATCAAAACACTAAACTCTTTTTTCTCCATAATCAAAACAAACACGCCAATCATTTGCTTTTGAATCCAATAGAACACAATGTATTTAAAATATCGTCTTCAAATTGAACGAATGTTGCTGCAGATAATAAAAAATTGAAAACATAATAATAAGAGTGCGATCAAACCGCCACCTTTTTTAAAGTCATGGAGATATCAAACTGCCCTCGTACAGCTTTCAAGCTCTCACAGCTGCAAAATTCCAACTGTAACATTTTTATTTTCATCGAAAAATGGTCTAAAAGCAGAGGTGCCAAGCTCTCACTAATCTTTCGTAATATATACGGGTTAATTTAAACTAGGTTTAATACGTTTCGCACCAGAAAATGTTTTAAGAAATGAAATTAAATACATTCCATGTAGAAATCTGAAATTATCTAAATAAAAATTCATCAAATAATTTTTCTGGTTAGAAACGTTGTTAAACTGGGTCAAATTAATCCACATATTACAGAAGATTAGTCAGAGCTTGGCACCTCTGTCTACAAGTGAAAAACCATAAACAGCATTGAAACGCTATTTATATCACTTAAAACGCATAGATAAGCACAGTAAGTGCTCTAAATGTGCAGCCCTTTAGTGACATTGCCATTTACAACCATTTCGCGTTTCTGTGGACGCCATGGTGACCTGACCATACCCCCAAAGTGTTTTGTCATATGTGGAAGATAAAATCGAAGGTACACACGTCGAATCATTCTATAAGCTCAACCCGAATGAGCTGTGTCTTTGTCCGTGCAAGAGGAAGCTGGAAATTTTTGTAATCCAGCTAACTGTTGTCAACATCCCTTTTTCTATGCATTTACAAAACGCATAATAATGAATGAGGTGTCATTCGAAAGGCTTTTGAACCGGCTTCTGACATAGTACACTCACATTTTGTTAAAACATGTTTTTTGATTAACATTGCTTTCATAAATGAAATGAAAGGTTTTCTCAAATCAATGCTGCCACAAAAATAAATACTGCATTATATTGTGCTCAACAATGATTATATATATATAAAAAATAAATAGTACAAACTTGATAAAGTGGGACGTCTCCGCACGGATTTATTTTATATTTATGATACAGGGTGATCAATTTAAAAGAGTACCCGTTGGTTTTTCTTACTACCCTTAAATCTGACTGATGTGACAATTATTCTAACACTGAAGTATAATTGTTTGAACCTTGTGAAAGTGTGGAAGACAATTTCCAACACTGTTGGACTGTTACAACTTTATATGTGAGGTAAAACAGAAATAGAGATGCGCAATATCACTTAATCCTGTGATAATTTTATTTTTGAAAAACATAATTTAATTAAATTTTTTTACATCATCATTCCTTACAGAAAATGTTGAAAATGTTCGCCACCATTTTGAATGCAAACATGAACACGTCGAACCAAGTTTTTTGACACACTTCGAAACATTGTTGGTGTTATTGACAAGATTTCTTCAGTTATAAATTTGTTTTAATTCATCGATGCTTGCAGGACTTCTCTGGAAAACCCTATCTTTGAGATAACCCAACATAAAAATTCTAACGAGGTGAGGTCTGGTGATCTTGGTAGCTAGAGGCCTATTGAAATTAAACGCAAAATCCGATTAAAAAATATTAATGATGTTCACGCAAATTTATATTTAAGAAACGAATTTTCGCATTTAGAAAGTGAATAAAAACTATACCCGCACATTAAATATAGACATATTAAATAAGTAATGATGTTGAAAGTCTTGATACATATATTATAGATGTGGATAATACAAAAAACAAACGGGTACTCTTTTAAATTGATCACCATGTATAAAAGGAAAATTGCAATTTTAAATGTTTAGAAGAAAAAGACACCATCGATCAATCGAAGCAGTAATATTTCACATTTAGCTAAAATGTATCCTTTGTTATGTTGCACATTAAATGTAGACATATTAAATAAGTAATGATGTTGAAAGTTTTGATACATATATAGGTGTGGATAATACGAAAAACAAACGGGTACTCTTTTAAATTGATCAATATGTATAAAAAGAAAATTGCAATTTAAATGTTTAGAAGAAAAATACACCATCGATTAATTGAAGCAGTAATATTTCACGTTTAGCTTAAATGTATGCTTTGTTATATTAAATTGAATTGTATTTAATGTGTATTCCATTTATTTTTTTTTGTCTTGTGTTTTTTCCGAAGCGAATGAAGTTATCCTCTAATACAGTTAAAATACTATTGTTAATTTTTTTTTTCTCGCGCGTGCCTTTTGCAATCTTCGATCCGTGTTTACTGTAACTTTAACAGAATAAATGAGATGATATTTTGGCTTGACTGATGTTTTTTGCAGCTATTTTTATCTTTAATTTTTCTTTAGAAGTTTAAACCTGCATTTAAAAATATTAGATATTACTAAAAAGTATTAGACTACAGTGCGAAATCCTCGCACGGGTTCACTGGTATATATATATTGTAGTTATATAGAACTTCTTCTCCCCACTTCCTTCTTTTGGGTTTGTTTTAAGACGCATTTTTAGTGCACCGATACAGTTTTAACGCCATTTGTAGCTGTTTACAGTATAGATCATTCTATAATTAAAAAAGTGGGTGCTGCCATTTGAAATTTTCGAAATTTGTTATTGTAACGGTAATTCTTCGAGCTTGATTGTTCTTCTTCATCTCAATTTTAGCTCATGCATTAAAATACAAGCATAAATTTCAGCCTGATTCCATCAAACGTACGGTCATGTGGGCACATATATCGGCAAAATATTTTTCTGACCACCTTGTATATTTCATACAGCTTTGGCACTCTACTTCTTACAGAATACAGAGTACAGATTTTATAGATTTAAGCACATTTTTATGCTGTTTTTTATGCCACAATACATATTGAAAAGGGCTTTAAGCAACAACTTTTTTAGTCTACATATTAAATAAGATTAGATAATCTTTTTTTGTATTATATCTCGTACAAGCAAGTAGCAAAACATATTTCCACCCGGATATTTAAAAAAAAAATAGGATCATGCACTTAAAAGCCTTATATTTCTGTATTATTTTTTAAAACAGAAAATGCATAAGAAAAGTTTTATCATTAATCATTCAACGAGTAAACACCACAAATAAAATAAATTTAGCCATTTTCAAAAGCAAAGTAAAATAAAAGGAAGAGAGATTTTAAAATGTTAAATGATATGAACTTCGAGTAAAATGTTTTGAATTTAGTGTTATTTCTCTTTTTTTGAAATAACCCAGACGATATTTTATTATAATTTAGAAAGAAATATGAATGCTGTCTTTAAGAATTCAAAAGGATAATTTATAATACCTCATGATAAATGTAAACAATCTTTATTTTGTTAAAATAACATTTCTCATGATCATACAATTTGGTTGAAACATTTCTTTTCATTTAAATCCATTGAATTTCGAAGCTAAAATCCTGGAAGATATCTTTAATTGAAGACATATATATTTCAATTTTTTTATTTACTGGATAAAGATATCATCTTATTGTTTCTTTTTTTTTTATATCATTCATGAATGCTTAGGAGATTTTAATATTGTAGAAAAAAAAATTAATTACCTTGCAAGAAATGTAAACGGAAAAATCGTATATAAATGACAGATTTAGAAAGTCTAGAAAAGTTACGGATATAAAAATGAAAAAGTTAATCTGAGTTGAAATAATTTTTATTGGAGTAAATAATGAAACAGATCATAAAAAGTTTTAAAAAAAATTAAATCACTAGTTCGATAACACATAAAAATGGACTCTTTCAAAGTAGATCATAAAAAATTCTGACAAAAAATTTTATTATACTTATTTTATTATTTATTATACATATTCAATATTATAGAATATTTAGATTTAATGCTAATGTTAAACAGATCATTTTTAAAGTCGAAATTTGTCCATTTTTTACATTTTTGTTACATTTTATCTAAAAGGTCCACACAGAGAGAAGAAAGGAAACATTTTAATTTTTATATATGTTTATATCAGTGATATAACGATTTATAAAAACATTGAAATGAAAACATTTTCGTTTACAAGATTGATAAATACAGTTGTTTATTTTTGAAAAAATATTTACCCATATTATGTCACATAAACAGTCCAATCAAATAATCAACGTTGCCAACCAATATTGCCTGCATCAGTATTGCCAAAAAGTATTTCGTCATTTCATTCCCAATATTTCCGCAATATTGAAGTTTCATTGAAAATATATCCAATGCAAAGTCAATCTTACTGTTATAGTGTTGCATTTCATTGCAATATTGCCAATGTAAAGTCAATATTTAATCAATATCGATATTTTAAGTAAATCGTCAGGTTTGAGAAAGAATTGAAAGTTAAAAAGGGCAAAATAACTTTTTTGTAAAGCCGATCTGTCCACTTTTTAGTAATAATGTGCACACTTCCGATAATAGTAAATAGTGAACGACGCCAGTATTTAATGATTGGGAGAATGCAACAATATTCATTCACAATTAGTAATAGTAACGATACAGATACGTCTACACGATTAATAAGATTAGATTTTTTTTCTATATTATGTCTCTTACAACCAAGTAACAAACCAGATTTGAACACGAACATTTTTAAAAACAGGATCATGCAATTGATCATGCAGCATTACCTTGTGTTACTGTATTATTTTTAAACCGAAAATGCATAAAATATGTTTTATAATTAATTATTCAACGAGTAAACCTCACAAATAAAATAAATTTACGTATTTTCGAAAGAAAAATTTAACAACAGAAGAAAAAATGGTGACGTTAAATGGTGTTACTCTCTACGATGTAAAAGCCTTCTGTAGAAATAAATTGCAGAAAAAATACACAAACCATAGTAAATTTAGAATTTTTTACATGTTTCTGAGAAAGCCTTATCTAAAAACTATTTATAGGCGAAGGGACCAAAAATATTAACGCTGCAATAAATATATACACATTAATGATTTAAAGCAAAATATATTTTAAAATGGATTGATGTTAAAAAAAAAAAAGCAACAGTATACATTTGAAGGGCGCAGAGAAACCCTTGAAAGAGCACACTATACAGCCCGCGGGCACCGTGTTAGACAGTCCTGCTCTAAAATATCTTCAAGCTTCGTTCTACACGTGAATGAAAATATGAACACAAAATCCATTCCTTAGAAGAATATATAAAACCTAAAAAAAAAAAAAAAAAAAAAAAAAAAAAATCGGATTTGACGCTAAGCTTAACTGCAGTTGCTACTGGTCAGGTACTACTTTTTCCAGTAAAAATTTGGTGGTTATTAAATGAAAACTCTATCACTTATACAGATTTTCCGGTTTCTCACGAACTTCATTTTGGGACTTATCCCCCAATACAAAAAATACCCTTAAACCTGACTATTCAATTGAAATAATTCCGATAAGGCAGGATTGAGAGCTTGACCAACAATATTTACTATTGGTTTGCTACTAGAATTTGTATAATCTATATTTTCTATAATACAGTTCAAATTAAAATATCCCTTTACGACCTGAAGAGTTTTGGTAGAAATTAAAATCATATAAAAAACATATTTGATTGAAAAGAAATATTTTTAAAAAAAAATTACGTTGTCAGGTTATGTCAAGGAGGATCTACACAATTCTGTGGTGCAGGCTAAGCTTTAAATCACAGGGAAAGAGGAAATTGTTTTTTTTTTCCCTTAAGATCACCTACACAATTGTGTAGGTTAGGTCTTAAAGGGTTAAGACGTTGTATAATACATTTCATAATTTCGATCTCTTAAAATCAGGGTAACAAAGTTTGCTATGTAAATCATTTAAACGGAAAACAATTATTCAAATGCCTTTCAGAATATTTAATATATTTTGCCATTTATAAGCATATATTTTCGTTTTCTAATAGCATGAAAATAAAGTTTTTTATCACCTAATATGTGATCAGCTATTGTATGAATATATGTGATTGTAATGTTAGATATTCAGAAATTGTTTCATTCAAGGTGTTAGATTATTTAACATATTTTGTCAAACATATATTTTCGATTTATAATAGAATTAAAATAAAGTTTTGTATCGCCTATGTGATCAGCTATTGTATGAATATATGTTATTGTAATGTTTCATTCAAGGTGTTGTAAGCATATTTGCCAATCAGTATTTTTATTTGGATTTCACCTCGTATGTATACAATGTCCTTAACACGTTTAACAATAACAAGCTCTTAACTACTGAAAAAGTCCTGCTACTCCTATCATATTACGAAACCACCTGCAGATTCCAACCCAAAGTGGAATTTAATGTTTATTTACATCGGTTGTACGATATATTTGAGTTTACTTTATAGATCTGGAAGGGAATAGTTGAGTTTTGTAAAGGTACTTAGAAAACAGTATCTTTGAATGAGAGCAGAGTGACTGAACTTTACTAGTAGTTGATAAACACACCTGGGAACAGGAATTTTATTTGAATAGAATGTTTTCAAGTAAAATTAGCTCTTTGTAAAGATAGGTGAGCATCTAATTGAGGATATGAAATAAAAGTAAAATAATTAGTAAAGGGCTATTTGTATTTTATGCATTTTGTCATGAATATTAATATGAACAGTTTTTTCCATCATATCTTAAATTATTGCTGGTTGTTCATTTTGTTACTTAAAATTTATATAAAAAGGCTGGGATTTCCAAAAGCTGCGCTGCGATAGGATGTTATTTTGGTTTCAAAAATAAATGAGTGTATAAATAAATAATAATAATAAAAATATATATAAATATAAAGATTGTTAATTCTGTACGTTGATAAAAATTAGCCAGTGTTCGTGTTTGGCATTTTAAGAAAAAACTGATTTATGTTTTATTTATTTATTTATTTTTAATTATTACTGCAGAAATAATTTCCTTGCTGAGTACATTAACGGTAGGGCATTAGTTTTGTTTCTGTTATATGCATGTATGTTTATTGTGATATTCTGTTATATGTATGTATGTCAGGGTTGTGGAAAATAGGTGATGATTACAGGACAATGGTTATTAAAGAATGGGATTATTACTGAATGTATTAAAGGAAGGATATTAGCAATTATTTCCAATTATCTTACATGACCTATACAGTATACAATAAAATAAATATATAATAACAAATTAAGTAGTATCATGACTTTAAAATGAAACGAAAATTCAATGCTGTATAAATATTATATTACATATATATATTTTTTTAGGTGTCCTAAATAGGGAATAAACATAATTTAGAAATGGCTCATAAAATATAATATGTAATATAATATTTATGCAGCATTGTATTTTTATTTCATTTTAAAGTCATTATACTACTGAATTTGTTACTGTATATTTAGTGTATTGTAGTGTCATTTGTAATAATAAATTATTATCTATTGTGTTTCGTTTATAATTATTACTGAAATATTTCATATTTCATCTCCCGGCGGCATGTTCAGTACTAGAAATTAGGGATCCTACATTAGAGAGAGATTGGACATTGACGAAAAGTCCGCCATATTAGTTACAAAGCAGATGGAACGCCGTAAAGCGCAATGCATTTTCATCCGCGTCCAACACTTTTTATTCTATTAAAATCACCAGAAATTCGTTTCATATGCCTTCACAGAGTCATTCAGAACACAAACATAAGCACAATTCCGTTTTAATGAATAAGAATTCTCAGAAAATGCTTTTTCTTTTTTTCGGCTGAATTGCATGGTTAACATTTCGAGACTTTACATTATGCTTAAAATAATCGAATTTGATTATAAACAAATATTCAAGTTTTTGGGTTTTTTTTCACTTAAAATAAACATTTTAATTTATGCATAACACAAGAAATGCTACATAATGTAATTTTTTGTAGTGTGGGTATTTATTTTTTACTTTCCTCTGTTTAAATGGTCATGACTCATGACATAGATTAGTTAGGATACTTTTTTAAGTAAATAAATAAAATTTCTTAGAGGGAACTCTTTTAATTTTATAAGGTTAAAAATATATCATTTAACAGCAATAAGAAATTAAAAAATATATATACTGAAATATTCAGAAAAGTATAAATTTTTGAAACATATTCCTAATATACCTTCATTATTAATGTATTTACATTAATAAATTTAGATAGTTTTAAAGAAACTAATTGGTTGTATGAAATTAAAAAGCTTCAATTCTCTAGAATAATACACTTTATAATACTAAGTATATCTAAATATGCAAAAAAAAAAAAAAAAAAAAAAAAAAAAAAAAAAAAAAAAACATTCCGAGAAACCAAAATAAAAAAAATTACACACATATGCTTAGTAATGTTTATTTATATAGAGTTGTATTTATATATTGTGAATTTATATATTTTTGCAATTGTCAGAGTCTGCGCTTTTATATATAGATATTTTTTTTTTATGCGAAAAATTTAAATGCTTATACCTTGTGCTCTGAAATTCCGCGGATATTTAAAAAAGAAATTATTAAAAAATGAACAGTTTAACAATTTATTCAATTATTCCTTATAATTTATAAACAATTTTATATTTTAAAAAGAGTGCACTATGTACAATTTTATTCTGTATTACGTTCTTAAAATAAATGTTTCAAAATGTAAACAGAAATTCATCGCCAACAACGTTTGCCAATTACCGCTAACTGTCAAACTTCGAAACTCCAAATTATTTACATGTTTTGTTCACTCAATACAAAAAGATTTAAATCAAAATCAGTTTTAAAATGTAAAACAAGAGACGCAGAAAAGAAATTGCTTTGTTGGTGTTACTCATTTCGATAGTTATTATTTAATGAAACTATGTTTAAAGTTGACCGCATACACAACAATTGAACTCTGACAATTTAAAATATGTTACAAAATAAATAAACATTACTAAATATTAAAAAGTAACTATAAACAACAAAAGAAAATTACCTATTAATAGTGTAGTAAGTCTTGATACAATATTTAAAACGTTGAAATCCAAATTTTCTTCAGAAAGCAATACCAGCGTATACATACGACGTAACTAAAATGGCGGATTTGCCAAATCTGCCGGCGACGCAATGTCCAATCTCTCTCTAATGTAGGATCCCTACTAGAAATACGCTTTGGCTCCACCTAGCGAGAAACTTGTAAAAAGGGCGGCAAACTGTCGATGTTATAACCATCAACACGTCTATTTATATTCCACCTAATACACATGGTGGCAATTAAATATATAATTTAAATTTTATTGATGGATTTAATTAATGTTTGTGTTATTTTGGGATGTTTTAAGAAGTGTTAAAAACATCAACGTCTATACAGTCCATTACAATCAACAATTTACATACGTATACTATATAATTTGTGGGCTATGAAGCTCTAGTAAATGGCCGATTTGCCGATGCAGTAATATGGTCTTGGTCAAAGGTCTTTTGGTAGACATTTATGTCTATGCCATGTCTCAAGTTAGAATTTTGAACGAAAAAATGAGCTGATGTATTTTAGCATAGGAAAACCCTCTAGAATTTTAGTACCATTCCATGTCAGCACAAAATCGAATCCACGATCTGTGACTTCGATGTTTTTATACAGTACTGATAATACTTCCATTACATTCATAATATTGATTAATATCCGATATGAATAACTCATTAACATTTAAAAATATACTTGTGATGTTAAAATATATTTATGAAAATGTTAATTTATTTTAAATGAATGAACATTTTTGTGAAACTGCACTGTAAAAATAGACTAATGTTTCTCAATCTACGAAAGTACGTATAATACAAGCACGTACGAAAATCTAAAATTACGTCTTCCGTCTTACCCACGATTCCGAAAAGCGTTCTTTATCATTAGAAATCCCAGAAAACATTTTAGTGTCGAGATTTAAAGAAGAATTTATAAAAACCTATCGTTTGTTGCCACAGACTTTGGGAAACGTTCCTGAGTAGTTTTTATAGTGTATTAATCTATTTCATCAAACCGAAATATCGGTTTTTAGGATGATATGAGCTCCCAATTAAACATTTTCAGCTGCATAGTTGAATTTATACATGCAAAGAGTAACAAAATAGCATTGATTTTAACGTTTATGCTAATGCTGTTAATTTATCATATTTGTCTGCAAAGTATGTTTGTTGAACATGAAAATATTTACTTGAGAATTGATAGAACTCGAAAAACCTATATTTCGGGTTGAGAAAACTGATTAATATACTATTAAAACTACTCGCAAACGTTTCCAAAAATCAGTGGCAGCAAAATAAATTTAGTTTTTATAAATGCTTCTTTAAATCTCTAAAATATATTGGTTTCGGAGCTTTCTAAAGGGAAAGAACATGTTTTGGAATGATGGGTAACTCTGATGACGTTATTGTACATTTTCGTTCGCGGCAATATAATAATATTTTAAAGGAGAATTTGTCTTTTTTTTTTTAGTGTGTACTTGAGATATTATACTTTAAAAGTTATTTGTGAAAGTGTTTTAATTTATTTTAAATGAATAAACATTTTTGTGAAACTATTATTTAAGTAAATGTTTTTTTTGAGAATTACAAGTTTTCTAAATAAAATATTTTTCATCATTCAATATATATATATATATATATATATATATATATATATATATGTGTATATATAAGGAAGTAATAAGTTAAGGAAATGCGACCGAAAGTTTGTGTAAAATATAAAGAAAAAGACGAGGGGGTATTATCTCTCAATAGAAAAGGGCGTGGTTAAAAAGAACCTGGTACAAGTTCGTTCATCTGTTTTTGAGTTTCCACATTTAGAAAAATAAAAGAAAAATTTATACTACATTGAAACTAATAACTGTGAAAATAATATCGTAAATATAATTTCAATTGCTATTCAAATGCAAATGCATAAACTATATTCGAAAGAAAATTCTAATTACAAAAACAAAACTTTTCCGATCAATCTGTATTTTGCATTTTCTTCTACCTTTATAAAAATTTCAAAAGACTGTACATTGCTTTTAACGAACTATGACAACGTGTTTCTCAATGTCTGATAAAAGTAATTGATTAAAAGTTCAATTAAACAGGTTACGATTATTGGCAGTCAATTACAATAAATATTTAAAAAGAAGTACTTGATAAAAATAATAATCTTGTTTGATGTGAGAGAAAATTAATAGTTCGATAGAGATAAATGGCTCTGTGAGTTGTTTGACAATCTTTACAAATTGACATATGAATATTTAAGTGATAAATGGGGTTAGGAAGTAATATCGTTTACAAGTTTTAAGGCGCCGATACAAATCAAATCAAGGTTTTTGAACTTTACTGTTCTTATCTTTTCCTCGTGAGAATATAACAAAAATAATGAAAGATATATTTTTATTACTAATGTAATGCGTTCTGAACCTGTTTTTTTAAGTCATTTTAAGTAATTAATTAGGTTGGTTAGGGGTCATCCATTAATTACGTTACACAAATTTCGTGGGTTTTTTAACCCATATCTCCCCAATGTCACATGGTGTCACATTCGAGTGAGTTTCCCCTTCCACCCCTGCACTGAAGTTATATTTTCAGAAACTATAAATTTTAAATAATTTTATGCACAAAATATATACAGACTTATTAGCTACTGATACAAAAAAATATTTTATATCTATCTTTTATATTTCAAAGTTTAAATATATATATATATCTGTGTGTGTGTGTGCGTATGTTTGTGTACTTAATACTACATGAGTAAAAATTTATACTTTTTAATGCATTTTATTATGCTGCATGCAAATATTGCCTAAATACATTATAAAAAATCCTGTGGATTTTACAGAAAATGCCAGTCAGAAATTCTACCAGTTTTCTTTGTAATTTACATTGAAAAATCCTGTTAAGTTGGTACAGGTTTTCTCTGTATGCAAGAAAAATTGTACATTTTACAAATAGAGTTTCACTGTTAGAAATCGGCTATTAACTGTCCAGTTATTGGACCGTTTTTGTAGAAAAATATTACATAACCGTAATTTATCTCTATTCTGACCAATGAGAACGCTGCATAATATGATAAAATAACCGTTATCTATAAAAACGGTTCAATGAATGGACAGTGTTCTATATAGGAGAAAGAATTTCTCCATCTGATACAAAGCCATTAAATAATAAGCCCAGTCAGATAAATGGGAAACTTTTCGCAAGTTGAAAATAGCGCCATCTAGCGGATGAGATGCTTGCATTCGGCACCAAGAATATTTTAATAAAATTTTTCTTCTAAAATTAAAGCTTAAAATAAGGAGTTCATATTTTCTAAAAAAGTCGTTTGTAAATTCCGGTTTCAGTCAGTAATTTCACATTTTACGAACAGGATTTGTCTGTGCCGGAAAGGGTTAATTGCATAGTGATGTAAATTTCCATCACTTTTTACTTAACTTTTAATAAATAAATCAACTTCTTCGCCACCACTTTATTTATATAGAAATATTAATCCAGTAAATTACCCCATTTTTTTTTTCATTATAGTTTTGGCTTTAATGTAAAAGATCCCAATAATTAGCAAGCTTTTAAAGGAAGCGCAAAAACAAAACATCGATACAAACGATAAAAATCGTATAAAATATCGATATAAATAAATCGTATCGTTTCTCTGCGACGCACTTCTGTTTCGCCTTCCTTCCGCAGCAGATGAAGTGGCGCTAGTGTCCCCGCTAACAAATTTAACACTATCTGACTGGGCTTATTATTTAATGGCTTTGATCTGATAGGACAGGCAATACTGTTCAACCGAAACAGAGTTCATTTCTATTAAAGAAACAGAATTTTTCTGTCTTACATAACAAGAATATTGTTCTTTGCACGAGATCACTCTCTTCTTCTTTTACAGAATTACTGGTATTATTTAAATTATTAAAATTCAATTTTTTTGTACATTTTTAAGTTACTATCATATTTCTTTATATCATTACTGGTATTAACTTTTTTTTTCTTTTTTTCAGTCAGTGTTTGAATCATATGACTTTAAAATTTTCCTCAAGAAGGCGAAAACTACATCTATCCTGGATAACAAAGAAAATCTATACTTTATATGAAATGGAGATATTCTGTTGATAATACAGTAAAATAAGATTGCACACCAGAACATCTTAATCCGCCCTCGTACTCTTTCAGTCTGCGTCGGACTTTCTGAACACCTCCCTCTTGAAGTGTGACATATAATTAATGGATGATTCCTCAGTATGAAAACGTAATTGTTTTAATGCATATTAAGATTGTAGATGTATGACATTTACATGCAAAATTTAAAAAATCGATATACTTATTGTGCATGCTAAAATATATATGTATGCACACGAGCAACATACGTATGCATACGTATAGCAGAACACGGATTATACGAAAGTGTTAAATCGACGTATCGAATAAATAATTAATAAATTTTTCTTCAAATTGCAACATTTGTATGTAAACCGGTTATAAGGAAGTCCACATACAACAAATAATTTTCACGTTATCAGAGGTTTCGACTGTACTAAGTAACGGATTCAAAATAATGTGACAAAATGATGCTTTTAAATTTATGTTACATTCAAGTAAATTGTATTGCAAAATAACAACCTGTATAGAAACGAAACTAGATTTAAAAAAATAAAAAAACCTTGAGTAATATTTTTTTTTTTTTTGCATTCAAGAAAGCAATATGCGATTATATGTAGATATGATCGTGCAGAAGCAATTTAAATAAACATATGTTGTAAATGATAACAAGAATAACAATTTTTCTCGTGTCAATCACATGTTAGAATTTTCAGACAACTGTTTTGTGAGTGTACAATTTTGCACTAAAGCGCATACATTGTTTTAATGTTGCTAAATAAATAACGATTTTTAGGATTGTATCTAGTATTTACATTTCAAAATTATTTAATTTATGATATCAATTGTTTTCCTGCCTTCTCCCCGCTCAAATTTTCAGCGCTAATAGAAAATGTCACAAAATTTAATTGCATTTGGAGTTTGAACTACGGCACACTCTCCATTTAATCAGTAACACATTTCTGTTTCTCTGTTTTACTCTTTTCGTTCTTTCTTTATTTTTCTTATTTACTTTTGAAATTTTTCGAAACTTGGACACATTTTTGTTTCGTCTTGAAAGGAACTAAAATTTACCGTACGAAAATTGTCATTATTATATTTGAAAGCATGAAAAATAATTTCATTACATTGCCAAACAAGAATTGTTTTTTCTTTGAATTTTCTTTTCAAAGTCCGAAACATTTTATAATTATTTTCCATTGGATTCTGCTGATGAATAATGAGCATTCAAAATGACATATTTTGTTCTGTAGAGACAGTGAACAATGTATCATTGCTTATAACAATTTACTTTTAGAAGTACCTATTGCAGCTGCCTATTTGTATAACTATTTCGTGTCCCTTCATATATTGTCATATTTTATATTTGAATTACAGTTTCCTAATTTTGATATAGATTTAAGTTGTCAAATTTTGAAAGAATTGTCCACTTGATTTTACAGATAACTAATAAGCACACAAAATTAAATAATATAGACTGGAGAGACAGTAAACATCGCTTATATTTTATCCGCGTATTCATTTTATATGTCGCAGTCATTTCAGCTTCGCATTCATGTAAGTTCAGCTGTGTTTCTATTTTATTTTCGGCCTTTTTTTAATCAGAGGCTTTAATAAGGCTTTAATATTTAACTGATTAAAAACTTATTCCAGTGAATAGAGATCACTGGGTCATTTCCCAATATCGTATCTATATTATTAGTCAGTTTAGTCACTGATGTTCTTAGGATAGTTTTGTTATTTTTAAATTTCTCGATGTCTATCATTATAAAAAATAAAATGAAAAATAATGTTCTTACCTTGAGAGGTTTCTATGTATTGTCCAATGGACACAAATTTCAAAAGCATCAATTCCAATTACTAGTCCAAATCATTAATTAAATTAAAAGTATATATGCTAAAAGTGTGACTACAAAATATTATTAAAATATTGATTGCAAATATATATGCTAAAAGTTATTTTACAAGCCTTTAATTGTTCTGTATTCATTTTTAGAATATATATAGTTAATTTAATGATAACAAGTGATTTGTCTTAAATAAGTATATAAATCATTAGTTTTAATAATTTACGTTTTATTTGGATTTTCCCGACTTAGAAGAACCAATATATATATAATTTCAAAAATCGAGATGAAATAATAATGATGTCATCATATATCATATATTCTAATACGAGCAAATATTGTGTGTGTGTGTGGTTATGCAAATTTTATCTTAAAAACGGCTCTAACGATTTTGGCGAAATTTTGCATCCTACCGTTTTGGGGCACCAGAAAACGATTGGGCTAGGTCACATGTTCGAGAAAAATCGATTAGTGGGTCATTTTGGATCATTTTGGGTCATGGTCAAGCTAATTGTATCTAAAAAACAGTTCAAACGATTTTGACGAAATTTTATACCCGACCCTTTTCGGGCACGAGAAGACTATTGGGCTGGGTCCCATGTTCGAGAACATTCGATTAGTGGGTCATTTTTGGGTCAACGCGGGTCAAATTAATTTTATCTAAAAAACGGCTCTAACGATTTTGATTAAATTTTGTATTCTACGAGTTTCGGGCACGAGAAAATCATTGAGCTAGGTCACATGTCCAAGAAAAATTGATTAGTGGGTCTTTTCTGGTTCATTGTGGGTCAAGCTAATTTATTTAAAAAGCGGCTCAGACTACTTACACTAAATTTTGCATCCTATGGTTTTCGGGCACCAGAAGACTGTTGGGCTAGGTCACATGTTCGAGAAAATTCAATTAGTGGGTCATTTTGGTCATGGGTCATTATGGGTCAAGCTATTTTATATTCAAAACGGTTCAGACTATTTACACTAAATTTTGCATCCTATGCTTTTCGGGCACGAGAAGACTGTTGGGCCAAGTCACATGTTCAAAAAAATTCAGTTAGTGGGTCATTTTGGTCATGGGTCATTAGGGGTCAAGCTATTTTATCTTAAAAGCGGCTCAGACTATTTATACTAAATTTTGCATCCTATGGTTTTTTGACACGAGAAGACTGTTGAGCTAGGTCACATGTTCGAGAAAATTCAATTAGTGGGTCATTTTGGTCATGGGTCATGATATTTGAACTCAAATTTAATTTTGACCGAGCATAGCTCGGTCTTTCCTTCTCGTGGAATAAAAACAAAGACGTTTAATATCAGAATAATATATACATATTATTCTGATATTTAAAAAAATATATCCTATATATATATATATATGTATATATGATTTAAATCGAAATATATGGAGACGCGACGTTCCATTATGTATTCAAAGTAATGACAAATCGTCATATATACAAAATCGAAACAATCAAGCAGCTTATTTCATCTTCCAAAATCATAGCCATTCTGGGAGTGAAAAATAAAAATAGTCTACCAATATCTTCACAGCACCGTCTAACTGAGCGATTATTTTCTACATATGTGACGAAATAATGTGTCAGTGTCATATTGAGTTGTAAAAATCATTTAGTAATAAAAGTATAGAGAAGGGTGAAGAAACGGGTCAAAATGATAATTAATACAATTGTTAAGATTAGTAGGTAGGGGTTAGAAGATAAAAATTGTCTGAGTGTAAAGAAAATTTAAATGACTATGCTGTAAAATCGGACAAATCGTATTTTTAGCGTGATATTGTAACATATACAGTTGTAAATAAAGATTGTGATCAGTTGATAAGAATGTAAAGGACAGGACTTCAAAACATTGATATCGCTAATGAGAGGAATGCTAAGCTTGTTAAAAAGAATAGTGTCGACTTCGACAAGAATGCTCCTGGAGAAACTAATCTACATGATAGTCAACCAGTTCAAAGGCGTAGTAGAAGTAGTAAACCAGTGGTTCGTTTGAACTACGAAGAAAGGGCTGTTATATTCCAATGAATAATAAATCTTGATGACTACTGATGGCGCCACTATATAGACCTTTGTAAGATTTATGCATGCAAGTAAGTAGCGCAACGCGAATCATTATTGCACAGATGTCTCTTCTTTGAGCGGGCTTTACCTCGTATTGTACATATGCAAATCAATCCTCTATATATTGGAATAGGGATGCCTGCTGTCAAGTAAACAGAAGGTTATATTATAGACATTTAAATCAAATATTTTATTATAAGTTATCGGAAAAATGATTAATATTAGAAATGGTGCAAAAGTTGTCAGGACAATTCACGCAACAATAAAATTGTATATTCAGTTCAGATACACTATAATAAAAATGTTATAAAAGAACACAATAAGCAGTTAGAAACCTAATTACTACAATACTTAGAAACCTACTTACTACGCGTATTCTGGTAGGTAAGGAAATGCCATGTGATGTGATCCAGGATATTAAAATATAAGTAAGACGGTAAAACTATAGTAAAAGGCTTTATATTATTCTTCAAAACTTTAGTTTATACAGATAAAACTTGGCGAATCAACCTCCTGACATAGGTTCTCGGAATCCTTATCCGTATCGCCAGGCGGGTCTAGTTTATACAGGACACTACACCACACAGATACATTCTGCCAACCAAGGGGAAGCACCGCCCCATGTGCATCACTCCCCCTGACAGCCTAAATTCTTGAACTACTGGTCGTTATGATAGTAGTACCCATGACGTAAAGGGTTAAGCCACGAAGTTCGGGGTTCACAACACCGAGGCCCTCGGAGGTTTTGTGTATTCCAGACACCTATAGGGGTGACAGGACCTTAAGCTTTAATCCCGAATATCAAGGTTGTGCTATTACTCTACCAATGCATCCGGACATAAAAATTGAACAAAGATAGTCAATGGCTTTTCAGTTATGGATCGAGACGAAGATGTCGCTAGAAAGCCCGAAAGGCTCCACTAACTTCCTTCCTGAGCGCATAGACACCCACTTGCTTAGGCATAAACTATCTGTAAATACCAGTGGGGTTGGTCTGCGCAACCCCAAGCCTGCAAACTCTACCTCCCGACCACTTGGTTCCTGGACTCCAAGGAGTTCCTGCCAGTGCAATGTGGTCGGTACCAAGTGCAATAATAGGCACCATTCACGAACCCGGAGAACGGCGTAAACATTCCTCTCTAGAGCTATAGTAGCGCACCTGGTCGGGAGTTAGAAGCGTAAAAATCAGTTTCGAGAAAAACTGCTAATCCAACTGCCGGATACAGAAAGACCCGGCTGTGCATAGACACACTGGCCTGGTAATTAGTTATATATTTAATTAAATTAGTTTATTAAATATTCCTTTATAACAGTAATGGTAGAGGAATAGTTTTATAGCATTTGGCAGATATATATAATGTATTTAAAAAGTGTGGCAAGATAGAATTGAATTTTGGGAGTGAGATAGATAAAAGAGCAATACATCCAAATAAGTAGCATAAAAAGCCGCGATGTAATTGAAGCAATTGTATTTAAATAATAATGCTTTACACTTAAAAATGAGATTCAAAGTTATGAATATAATATAGTTTCCATTTGAAAAAGGTATTTAAAAAATATCTGACAATCAATAAAAATCTGAATTCTGAAAAATATCTAAATTTTGGGCATATTGTCACGATATACAAATGAAAAAAGAATTCCTCAATAATTTGAGTAAACTTGAAATCACTATTTGCAACATATTATTCGACAACTCCAATTCTCACTAGAAATATCTATCTCTAAAGCATTATCTACTGAAAATAATAATAATAATAAGAAGAAGAAATCTGGGTTCGATATATCAACTCAAGTGGGAGCTAGCTTAAATCTGATGAAAATTACTACATTTTGCCATGAATAAGTATTTTTCAATAAATTCATTCTGGTAACATTTCGATCATCCTTACATATAATAAATTCCCTTTTTGTGTTTGAATTATTATATTAAAATTAGTAAATGCAATTCTTAATGACATTTAAAACTAAAATATCGAACTTCTTGATTGTAAGCGAGGTATAATTTTCATAAATTTAAATTAACAGAAAACTATTTAAAATGTTTTCCATAATAATCACAAAGAGAAAAAGCAATTCTATTTTTCAGCTATTATTCTCCCCTCATCTGCTAAAAAAATCTTTTTTTCATCCGAAATGTTTTTTAAGTAAACCTTACAAAATTTTTCATAAAAGGGAGCAAATACGATTGTTTGATGTCAGCTGCAATTTACCTTGACCATTTAAACTTAAATTCACTAAAAACTAAAAATTGCAAAACGTTCCCCAGTAGCAGACCAATATTGGGTCAATATTGCCTATAGCTTGGCTAAATAATGGTGAAATATTGGCATGAGATATTGCTACAATATTGGGGTGTTTACATTTTGCCCACATTTAGCCAATACGTGTAGCCAACATTGCACCATTATTTGTAGCCAATATTGAGCAAATATTTGTTCAACATTGGCGTTTGATTGGGAATATTTCCAATGTAACGCCAATTTTTAACCAATATTGGCGTTTGTTTGAAAAAATTTCCGATAAATGCAATATTGGCCCAAAATTGAGTCAATATTGGTTTGCTACTAGGGATTATAAAAGAAAACGTCATTGTAATTAAATTTTATGGATTTATCTAAATAATAACGATAAACGAAAGTGATAAACACTCTTTCCGACATACTTCGTACACTATTTTTATACATTATTTTTACTATAGAAATTACAATATAATAGTAAATATAATATCCAGTAAAAAAATATGTAAAATATAGAAATTGTGTAAATCGCCTTTTCAAAATATTTAATAATAAGCATTTCTTGATTAATTGTTTTATAGAAGAAAATGCAACTTGAAATAGATTCATCTAAAAGCTTTGTTTCAAATTTTTATCGAAATTTTGAACACTTTTATACTATCTAAGATGCACGATAATAATTTACATAATATTGTTTAACAAAGTCAGATGATGATTGATTTTTTTTTCGAAAAGTTTTTTCTTCTTTCTTTCAATGAATTTACTATAAAACATGCACAACGTATTAAAATTAAGTTTAAATTTCTTTTGATTTACAATCATAATTAATTTTCGTTTATGTCAGAAGTTAAAAACAAAAAAAAATAATCTACTTGAATTATTCCTAATTAAGTTACAAAAATTAAGATAAGAATTTTTCTTTTTTTTGAAATATTTTAATTTTGTATCGTTATATTTTAGTATTTCTCATGAAATATTTTTATTAATCAGCGAATTACTGCAGTTAAAACAGTTGTTCTGAAACTTTTCTGTTCCACGGACCTTTTTATCAATCAAAATAATATAGCGGAATCCCTACTCTGACCCGCGGACCCTCTACATAGGCAAACATACGGAAATACAAGTTTTTTTCTTTTCTTTTTTTACGCTAGTTTACGAACCACTGTCGTAGAAAGGGGAGGGGGTCATGACGCTCAGTTCCTCTCCATTCAAATGAAAACAATTTTTAAGTTCATGTGAGCTCTTCCAAAGATTATTTTTTATATCTTTAATGGTTGATAATAATTAATCTCTGAGAAAACAACTCTGTACACAAAGAAATACAATATATATTAATTACGTTTAAAACTGATAAATCTGCAGATCAACTAACCATTATCGTTTTGAATTAATTTTAGTTAATATTTCTTAAATACTAAGTTTAGTTTCCTTCACAAGCAGAATAAAACCATTTTATAACTTTTTCAGCTATTAGTATTTTTTTTTATAAATTTGTCTCGTTTAAACTTAAAGTTGAATTAATTACAATTTTAATATACAAATTATTTTACTGTTTTCTATTTTATGTCAACTAATATAAAATATAAGCACACTTATGCACATATAATGTGTATTTGATTTTTATTAATACTTTCCAACATATTTGAAAAGTGTTTATGAATCAGGTTTATCTGGCTTGCTGGCAGTCCAATGACGGGCGGAAATATTTCACATAAATAATATAATAACATACTAACATATAATTACGTATAACATGTAACATATAATAACTTAATAAATAACATAATATCGGTGTTCTAACTCACGCAAATATTCTCGGATTGACATGTAATTTTTATATGCGAATAAAGTTCGCCAGAGAATGTTGACTACTGAAAATGAAGCGTGTAACATTTATAGTTCGTTTACAGGCACACATGAAAGAATTCTGTTACATTATGATCGATGGGAGAAAACTCGTTTGCGGTGCATTTTATTTAACTTGTTTATTTAGATATCTCATTTCATTATATGAAAAATAGAAATTTCTTAATAATATTTTGTTAGTGTTGGAAAGTGTTTCATAATCTAGGCGAGGTGCAGGATTTTTCATTGCGTATTGAACTCATCTATTGTGCAAGTGTGTCACGTTTCAAATGCTCTCATAATAAATATTAAATTGTCTTTCTTATCAATATTAGAGAGTAATTAACTCAACAAAGGTGTTTTTTTCTTTTTATCTTTGTTGGATTATCTACTATATGTTACCAATCACCTGATTATTAGAGCTACTAATTAATTACCCTCGAAACTATAGTTGTGTGTTTTTACTCCTAATTTCAAGAGAAAAAAAAATATCCTTTTTTTATATTTGCTTGATTTAATCTAATGCAAGGATGCAAAACTCTCCAGAAATTTTAATTTACATTAGAGGTTACGCAGATCAGATAATAAGAGAATCTTAATATTCAATATTAAATCCTTCTAAATCTATAATAAACATCCAGTTAATTATTTTTCATTATTTGGCGTCACTTTGACGAGGAAAAGAATAAACAGTTCATGCAACCCTAAACAGGAAGGGGGTGTGGCGTCAAACTATCGGTGACAACCTCACACCCACGGGTGTCTCAACTCACTACCATTAAATATGGCGATTCGATCAGTCGTGTATGGAATTAAGAAATTTTCAAATGACTTCTTGATTGCTTACTTATAGCTTTTTCATATTCATAGACAATTCATTTGGACACGAGCAGTACCTTGTATTGATTTTCATCGAGTATAATTTCATAAATAACTGGAATCGTTATGATTGCCGATTGCGGCCTGCAATGTTTTTCCCGTAAGGCATGTTTGTAATGAGGGTAGCTTGTTTGTTTTTCAGCTGAAATTGAAAGTTCATTGTATGCTTTATTTATTACCTGCAGTTATTCCGGGTACAGATCTTAAGTGAAAAACTAAATATAGATATTTATTGCATTTTAAAGTATAGCGGTTTTAAAACATAATAAATGTTTTAAGATTTTTGATTTCGAAAAGGGTAAATAAAATGTTGGTTTGAGAAACAGGTTTAAAATTTTCAGAAATTGTTTGGTAATAATAACAAGCAATTTTAGTCTGTATGAAAATTTTTTGGAGAGATTCATTTTCTTTGATAATTTCTGTTTTGTGGGTTCAGTTATTTGTTGTTTTGCAAGTCTTTCTAAAGGTAATATTGCCTTGTGTACCGATTTATACAGAGTATCCAAATTTTCAGGTGTGCGGAGAATCGTTCTTGCGTCTCATGTTATAAAGTGATGAATCCAACGTAATACAAAATTTCTAAAGAGGAGGAAAAGCTGGAAAAGTTCTCAAAATGCTTAAAATTTTTACAAGGATATTGTCTCTATTAGGTTTATGTTGAATTTTTATGATTAAGGATTGAATTATAGCATATATATATATATTATTGAATGTGAATTCGATTTACCATTATAAACCTGTTACTATTCAGAACATGCGTTCCGGTTGAATACACAAGTTGAGTTTTATTTGTTATGAAAATCTTTGTTAGGAGATATTACCTTGTTTCCAAGCTTCTGGTAATAATAACAAGCAATTTTGGTCTGTATCAAAAACTTTTAGAGAGATTCATTTTCTTTGATAATTTCTGTTTTGTTGGTTTAATTATTTGTTATTTTGCAAGTCTTTCTAAAGGTAATATTGCCTTGTGTACCGATTTATAGAGAGTATCCAAATTTTCAGGTGTCCGGAGAATCGTTCTTGTGTCTCATGCTATAAAATGATGAATCCAACGTAATACAAAATTTCTAAAAAGGAGGAAAAGCTAGAAAAGTTCTCAAAATGCTGAAAATTTTTACAAGGATATTGTCTCTAATAGGTTTATGTTGAATTTTTATGATAGAGGATTGAATTATAGCATATATATTTTTTATTAAATGCGAATTTGATTTAAAAATATAAACCAGTTACTATTCAGAATATGCTTTTCCTGCTGGATAGACAAGTTCAGTTTTATTTGTAATAAAAATCTTTGTTAGGAGATATTACCTTGTTTCCAAGTAATTGGGTTTCCATTTTTATTGTATTATATATTGAAGTACTATTATCTTGAAGGTTTGAGAGTTCTATTTTTTTCTAATAAATTTTTAATAGACATTAATAATTAAAATAAATATGTGAGAACCAGTAGCGGCTCATGACAGCGTTTTTCTCTTTTTTTAGGGGGGGGGAGGAGAGGGAGGGGTGCATGTTATTTCACCACTATTTTCTAATACTAATATTCTTCTTATTTCACCGTAATTTTTTTTACGATTAAATAAACCGAAGATTGCTGTTATAAAATACTGGTAAAAATCGACCAACCTTCAAAAGGGTGGTATGACTCGCTGGTGAGAGCCTTTAATTTGTAATAATTTTCTTGCGAAATTTTTAGGACAGATTAATCAAGAATATTTTTTCTATAGAAAAACTTTTTTTTTAAGTGCATCTACGTTAAACTCACAATCATCTGATGCATAATATTCTACTAATATTTCACACTTACAATATCTTTTCTATATCTTACAATATATACACTGTTAAAAATTTATATTAATGTAACTGCCTAGTCACTCGACATTTGTTTTAAGCGTAAGAAAATTAGCAACAATTGTTACAATTTGCGAGAAACCATGTTTTCTAAAGCTCATAAATGAAAACTGATTATAGAAAAATCACCCACCCTACAATTTCAAACTATACTATATCTCAGTCATTCATAAGATAGAGACAAACAAACAATGCTGCGGAATTCTTGTATGTAGGCCGAACACTTAAGGGTAAAAACTTTTTGGCTTTCTAATTTTTTTGTTCATATTTTTTTTAATTTAAGATCATTAAGTGGCCGCCATTTTTAAAAAAGATGGTGGATAAGGCTGGTAAACAAAATCCATCGAGACCTTGCTAAGTCCTGTACACATGCTCAGTCCCATTCAAATTGGTTGATAAATACGAGTGCTATATCGTATGACAAAAATCAGATTATTTCAAAATGTCAGTCACGAAAGAATCTGAAACTGTTATATGTCAACGTTTTTTTTTTTTTTTACATTTTCCAACATAGTTGAAATTTTTTTTTATGAATTCGGTTTGTCTGTATGTACGTCAGTCCGTACTCGAGTAAATAGATTCGAATGGCAATGTAATTGGTACAAGTTATTGAGGTTTACTGTGGCATATTCGGTATTGAAAGTGAAGTGTGTAGCTTATAGTTATTTTATAGGGAAACTCAAAAGAATTCTGTTACATTACTGTCTATGGGGAAAATCATTTGCGATGTATTTTAATAATGTTACACAATATCAAACATATTGAAATTGGTTTATATCACTGAGCTTGACTACAAAAGGCTTGCTATAGAATATGGCAAATTTTAAATTTCTTTTATGAATTCGGTTTGTCTGTATGTACGTCAGTCCGTACTCGAGTAAATAGATTCGAATGGCAATGTAACTGATACAAGTTATTGAGGTTTACTGTGGAATATTCGGTATTGAAAATGAAGTGTGTAGCTTATAGTTCTTTTACAGGGAAACTCAAAAGAATTCTGTTACATTACTGTCTATGGGGAAAATCATTTGCGATGTATTTTAATAATGTTACACAATATCAAACACATTGAAATTGGTTTATATCACTAAGCTTTACTACAAAAGGCTTGCTATAGAATATGGCAAATTTGAAAAAAAAAATTATGAATTCGGTTTGTCTGTATGTACGTCAGTCCGTACTCGAGTAAATAGATTCGAATGGCAATGTAATTGATACAAGTTATTGAGGTTTACTGTGGTATATTCGGTATTGAAAATGAAGTGTGCAGCTTATAGTTATTTTATAGGGAAACTCAAAAGAATTCTGTTACATTACTGTCTATGGGGGAAATCATTTGCGATGTATTTTAATAATGTTACACAATATCAAACATATTGAAATTGATTTATATCACTGAGCTTTACTACAAAAGGCTTGCTATAGAATATGGCGCACATAGCATTCATCGTTCATTTACAGGGACGCTCAAACGAATTCCGTTACCTTACGGTCTATGGGAAACTTTTTTGACTATAGGGAAAGTCGTTTGCAGCGTATTTTAATGATGTTAAACTATTTTATATTTATTCAAATTGATACATATAACTGAAGTACACTACAAGGCGCTTACTGTAGAATATAGTATGCATAGAATGTATCGTTCATTTACAGGTACACTCAAAAGAATTTGGTTACAGTACTGTCTATGAACAATAATTGCTGGTAGTTGTGGCGAGCGTTTTTAAATGTAACAATTTTTTTGCATATTTAATTGGTGCATATAATTTCTATAGATCATGTACAGAGTTACTCAAAAGATCTCACGTACATTTCCATTTATTGGGGGAAAATGCTGAAGGGGAATTTTTAATTGTGATATGTATTTCCTAACTTAAATAAATTTTAGCATACTATGTAAGTATACATACAAATCTATCGATCATATACAGGGCTGAATAAAATAATTCGGTTATTTTGTTTGACTTTAGGTAGTAATTGCTGAAATTGGTTTTCTAACTAAAAGAAAATTACAACATTCTGCATAAACATTTCTCCTTTATTAAAAAGGATCTATGATCCTTTTTCCCTATATTTATAAAGTAATTTTAATAGAATATATTTGGTTTTTGAAATTTGTATATTTCCTAACTTAAATTACACAAAAGACACAAAACACACAAAAGAATTCGATTACAGTACTATTTATTTAAGAATAATTGGTAGATGTGCGTTTTCAGTTGTGGTACGCGTTTTTACATATAGCCGGTACATATACTTTAAATATTTTATGGTACATATACCGTCCAGTTAAATTACGGTATATATACTGGTCACAAAGTTGCCAGTATATGTACCGTAATTTTCGACCGAATTTTTTTACAGTGCACTATATAAAATGATGAAGTCTTGTTAAAGTGTTTTGGAAAGTATTTCGTAATCTATGCTTCACGCATGATTTTTCGTTCTTGTTTAAGATAGAGGAGAAACAAAAAAAGCTCCGGAATCCTTGTATCAAGGCCAAACACTTAATGGTAAAATATTTCTGAAATTCTATTTTTTTTTTTTTTTGTATATTTTTCTGAATTTGAAATTTTTAACTGGCAGGCAGCTATTTTGAAACAAGATGGCGGATGAAACTGGCTAACGAACAAGGTCGAGATGTTGGTAAGTCCTATACATGCTCTGTCACATCTAAATCGGTCCATAAACTGGAGAGCTACAGCATGACAAAAATCATATATATATATATATATATATATATATATATATATATATATATATATATATGTGTGTGTGTGTGTGTGTGTGTGTGTGTGTGTGTATGATCTATAGATTTGTAGATATGCTACTATGTATGCACAAATTTTGTTCATTTTGGAAACGCATAACAAAGTTGAAAATTCCCTTCAGCCTTTTCCGTCGAAAAGCCGAAATGAACTCGAAATCATTTGTGCGGTCCTGTATATGATCTACAGAATTTACACATACCCTATTCTATTGTAAGCATCTATTAGTGCCCCTCAGTGACGTATATCAATTTCAATATGTTTGAAATAGTGCAGCATCATTAATATACACTAGAAACAATTTCTCCAAATAGACCATAATGTAACAGAATTCTTTTGAGCGCCCCTGTAAACAAACTATAAATTTTACACACTTCCTTTTCCATACCGAACATGCCATGGTAAACCTCAATATCATTTATAAATTACTGGCAATAGGAGTATATTTGCGCGAGTTAGGGCGCGCACCAGCGGACAGACTGACAAACCGAATTCATAAACAGTTGAGAATTGTAAAAAACTTTCGAATCAAATTTATTATTTGGAATCAAAACTTAAAAATTATTTTACATATTACACAGAGTTTACATCGCTGATTTCTAATACGCAACATAAAATTTGCATATACATTTCCCTTACAACAGAATTTCTTAAATACAGACATTTCTGACAGTATATCATTATGTTCGTTAGGGAGTTGAGAATATGATGGGAAGATTGAATGGAGGTTGTAGTGTTCCACAGCATATGTCCCTAAGAGTTCTAACATGCATTATTATAAGAGCGTTCCCCGTTCCCCACTACTGCAAAAAAGGGATCGACATTGTTATTGAAAGCATAAATAGCTGATTCCAAGCATATATTTCCGCTAGAATTTATCGTAGATGTTCAAGATATACAATCTATAATATACAATCTATATTATAAAGCAAAAATATGTTCGTTTCTGACGTCATATTGAAGGTGGCAACACCTTGACAAATAAATTTCGCTTTTACTGCAATTTTTTTAAACTCCTAAACATCACACAGTTTCAAATTTTACACCGTCGAATAAGGAAAAAAAATTCTTTCAAATGCAGGTTATTTGAAATTGCATTTCAGTTAACAAAAACAAACAACATAAAAAAATCTATTAAATGTAAAAAAATCTTTTTGAGTTTTCAATAAAACAAATATCGTTTCTGTGACCAAGGAGATCCAGGTTAGGCTTCTTAGTGTTTTAAATACTAAATTTGTCTGTTCTAAAATCTGATATCCATAATGTAAGTACATGTGATTCAAAAAAATTTAACTACATTCAAAAACATTTCAAACACAGTTTGAATGATTATAACTTCAGTTCTTATTCACATTTAATTAATATTTAAATTGCAAAAAAAAAAAAAAATTACATAAAATGTATAACTTTTCCTCCTACAGCAGGTGTTCAAAATTATTACCGTTCTGGTCAATGCACAGTTGATAACGGTGACCTATTGATTCACAAACTTCAACATTTCATTTCGTGTTGTGGCGCATTCTTGCTCAATTGCGGTTCCGGAACGTTGTTTATGAACATCCATTCGTTTAAAACTTATATTTTATTCGATTAATTGAGGGGGTCGGGGCAAGAGAGTGCTAAGCCACATTTTTGAACTCCTGAGATATTTCAATTTGAAAATTTGATCACATACTCAAATCAAGATATATAGCAAAAAGTTTTCTCGATAATGTCTTAGTAACATTTGACATATTCTGAGTAACAATATGGCATTACTTTAATTATATTACTATTACGTTTTTTGTAAATTAGCTATCTTCATTGGGGTCATAAACATCTGCGGCAAAAACGAAACCTGGGACATATGCTGCCACCAAGTGACATTAGAAACAAATTATATGTAGGATATTATAATTTACAATATTAAGCTACAGACTACAGTATTAGATTTATTTCGCCAAAAATGTGGCTTGGCACTTTCTTTCCCCGAACCCCTCAACCAGGGCCCGCTTAAGTCTTAGAAATAGGGGAAGACCGACGTTACGCACGGGGTCCCCCTTATACTCTACCAATTATGCTTCAACAATTTGAAATTTTACCATCAAAATTTTGAATAAAAAACATTTTTAATATTAAACTAGTTATAAAAATATTTTATTATATACTTAATTATACATAACAAATTAATTTTGTAAATGAATTTACAAATATGGAACAGGTGCAAAAATTTAAACTTCAAAATATATTTTATGCTTTACAAATTGCAGGATTTGCCTGTGCTAAGAACAGTGCAGGGAATACGAATATTTGACATAAATTTATGCTTAGCTTCAATATAATTTTGTTTCTATTTTATAAATAGAAATTTGATATCACTGAATGCTAATTACTTTCCTCTTTATTTAAATAACCTATTCTTCATATTTTATATCATTTCTCCACTCTTTATGACTATAAACAAAATATAATTATGCAGATTAAATTTTCTGTTATTTTTAGCATGTTTGAAATTAAAATCTAAAACATAAGAGAAATGAAAATAAGTTTAATTTAATCACTGTTTTTATACCATTTAGTATATCAACAGAAACAAAATAGAGTATAAATGTGTCGGTAATAGTCTGAGGGGAAATTTAGTATCTATAATTAAGAAAAATAAATAAATTTTTTACCCTGACTGAAAATTTTCCCCCTAAAAATTAGTTTTGAAAAGTAAATTTGCGGGCCCTTTTATATTTCAGTGGGTAAGCTCGTGCTTCACGAGCCTATTCGGTAAACAGGCCCTGCCCTCAACTGTAAGCATTATAATGCTGGATTACTTTGCCTCGTAAAATTACGGGTTGCACAAAATGATGGACATGGATATATATATATATATATATTTTTTTTTTTTTTTTTTTTTTTTTTTTTTTACGGGGTATGACTGGAATCTATGCTGCCGGCCTCTGCCCGTAATTTTACAGGAATTTTTTTTCTGTGTGTAGGTGGATCTGCTGGAAACTCCCTGTGATATTGTCTTTGTTCTTCTGCTAAATTTTCATACTTCCAATAGCATTTTAAAATAATTTTTCTTTTTCCAAAAGTTAATCTTGGTCCACTCATTATTTTTTCTTAATTACACCCTGAAATAAAAGAAAAATCAGAAAGTTACGATCCGATAATCAGTGTATGTATACATTTTTTGGAACACCCTGTATTTTTTACACTCATCAGGTTAATGTTATAGGCTGTAGTGTAATCTGCGCATACAAATATTATTTTGTAAATTTTAATTAGACACATTAAATAGTTTTTATTTTATTCATAATTAGTTGTCAATTGCTTAATTTTTTGAGCATTTACATTGTAATATTACTTCAATTTTGCCAAAACGAAAAAAGCTATATACTAACTGGTCAGTGCATGGATTTTAAAATACATTTATGAGCAGACTGTATTTTCAAACTATCATAATGTATTTAAATATTAGTTAGTTATTTGCACGACATTATCTGAAAAATAAAGCGTTCTAAGATAGACCGTGTCTCAATCCACTGTTCCATATTGATGTTTTTAAGCGTGCATACATGTGTACGTGTATATAACATGTGTGTATGCTCTTGTGAAATAATTATTTATGATATGTATAAAATTACATAATATAGTATATTTTATACTTTATTTTCTGCAGAATATATCTTTGTAAAGTTCTAATACTTTCTTTCAGCCGACAAAACAGTAATTTCATCAGAAAATCCATTAAATTTCATCATTTTAAAACATGTAATTGCTAGACGTAAGAAATAAAACCCATTTACCCTGTAACTTTAATCACTGATAATAACCATATGAAAATATAAATACATTTATATCCATTAGTGATAAATCCAATGTACGTATATAAAATTTTCAAACTCTGAAATTTTCAGTTATCCATCTAATAAACTAAAAGATTTTTAGAGAATATATTAATGAACCATATAAGTAAAATTATTTTAATTAAAACTATCATTTAGCTGTGTACTTTTCAAAATTTCTACTTGGAATATTTTTAATGAAATGGAAATTTTTTATCAAAATTCATTTTAATGAGGACTCTATTACAAAGGTTTTTCTTATATTTTTAAAGCATTTATTTGTTTATTCAAAATATTTGATTTTCGAATGAATGAGAATTCTATTTTTCTATTTTCACCCGTTCTTGAGCTATGGATTTGACACCTGATTACAAGGATTAACCATTCATGAAGCATCATCTTCACTACCCAGTGTCGGATAAGAGGTATGTTTCCGGCAGAGAACCTGATATGTAATTCAAGGAAGTTTGTCCATGGTATGTCTCCACCCCCTGATGTGTTTTCCACTCCACCCCTTGATGTGTTTTCCGGCGGGTTCAACAATGGCTGAAATATGTATTTATTTAAAAACCTTAATAAAGAGATTGGGAGGGACATCTATGCTCTACAGATCAAGTTTCCCAGTCTGAGCAGCCGCTCCTAGGCATTACAATATTTAACTTTGTAACATTTTAATAGAAAGAAAAAAAAAATTAAATTTTTGAGATTTTTCATCCCCGGACACTTTTAATGAATTATAATGCCAGATCTCATACAGCTCGATTTGTGGAGAACATACTTTGAAACGGAAACAATACAGAGTATGGAATGGCCAGCATGTTTTCCTGACTTAGATCCGATCGAGTACGTCTCGGACACACTCGGCTGACGCATTGCAGCAGGACCAATGCCTCACTTGTATTTCGACACTTGAAACCCCACTTCTTGAAGAGTGGAACAATTCTTCCGTCTCTTATTGACAACCCCATCGCATTCATAGAAAACAGGTGTGAAACAGTCGTAGCTGTTCTTGGGAATCACACACTGTATGGAAAATCTTTTATCCTTGTCAAACAATACCTTTTTTATTTGTCTTTTACAGGTATCTTAATTGGTGCATTGGAGCGTCTCTTCATGTTCTTGACATCATTTCAAAGAGTTAAAATTTCCTTACATGATGTTTTGGTGTTTTATTTTCCGTGTTACGTTTTAATATATATGTACTTCTCATTTTATGCCCATGCATAACTGTCTCGCATACTTTTCTAGACATTTTTGCTTGCTCTCCAAATTTTTTTTAGCAGAGTATAAATATCATTATACGTGCATGCTAGAAGTTATTCTAAACAGATAATAAGCAACGACTATTTCAAAACCGTTTGTAAAATCATTATTTTAAAAGAAAATTTTTAATTTATTTGAAATAAAATTGTCACATGTCAAATATATTTCAATGCAATTTCCTAACATTATAAGCTGGAAAAGAAAAAATTGCCATCATATGCTGATGATATACCGAATATGGCACGTAAAAATCCAATTATTTATTTTAATGATTACTTTTATATTTGTACACATTTACCACAAAATGTATGTGTTGTAAGCAGTGACTCAATGAAAGCATGCGTGTTTTCATAAGAATGTCATAAATAATTGAAGTATACTGCGCACCATATTTTTTAAATCTTTTTTGAGGTAAAATTGTGCATTATACGCACGAAAATACGGTGTTACTTGTTTTTACTGAAACACAAATTATTATAAATCACTATAAATTTATTAATTATTTAACTTAATTGTTTCTAAGTATTTTAAATCGTTATTCTGATGAGCAAAATTCAAAAATGTTTAGAAATATTTAAGGCCTGATAAGCCATGGTGAAGGAATGATGGTTACAATTATTTTCTAAAATTTTGATTAGAGCTTTAGCTCCAGAATTTCTATATGCATAAATACATGATTACTTTTTGATTCATCAACAGACAAATAAGAATTATGTGTATACTAGCAAAGCAACACCATTACACATTTTCTGAGGAAGTGACTTGCCTTTTATACAAGAACTATTAATTGAAAGTTATACTGAAAAAAAAAAATCCTAACCTTGCCAGTATCAAAAGTATCAATAGGACTACAGTCTTCTCCTAAGTATAGCTATAAATTCCAATATCCGAGCTTTGGGTCGAATTAATCAATCATTTTTATGTTAAAGTCAGTTATTAAACAACATACGCCTTTTGCCCTTTTTTTCATTAATTAGACTATTTTTTAATTTACGAGGCATTACTTTACTAATTTGTTTTTTATTTAGAGATTTCCAAAAAAAAAAAAAAAAAAAAAAAGATTAAATGCTTAAGCTTTTGGCTAAAACTTAAAATTTAGTTAATAGATTCATTTTCACATCCTTATAAATATTCTTATTTTAAGCAATTTTAAACATATTAACATTTTATTTATTTTTTAATTTGTTATTTTCAAACACAAATTTTTTATTACTAAAAATATTTTAGTTTCTCTAAAATGTATTGCAAACTAAAGACGGAGATTCTGTAAAAATTCATTATTAAGTTTACCTTAACTTATTTAAAATCTTTCAAACAACTCTTTTGTCCCAAATAATTCTTTTTTTCCGTTAATATTATATATATGATGAAATTAAAAAGTAAAAAAAATTATATTAAAAAAATGAGAATTATATTTTCTGGTTTAACCTAACTTGTTTAGCTTTGCTTCCAAAAATTCTTGGAAAAAATTGCCACACGCACGGCTACCAATTCCAAATGTACTTTCTAGGATTATCATTCCTTATCATTTTTTGCTCTAAGATTAATGACGTACGTCTGAAGATATCTAACGGAACACGCTACAACGAAGAATGTATCAAACTTTGATCAGTGTGATGAAAAACTACCAGAAAAACAAAAAGAATGGGCATATCTATTAGAGAAATGCCACCCAGACTATTTGAGTGAAGATATCTTTGGAAAAGGTTCTTTTTGTTAGTATTTTTGTAGTAATATTCTCATTCATAATTAAGTTCAGGGCCCGACTAGCAAGTTTTTGTGCCCAGGGCACTTTAAATTTTTCGTGCCCGCTTAGATTGGTTGATTTACTGATACTAGTTTTTTCTTTACATATTTTACGCTTATTCAAAAAGGGTCAACTCAAAAAATGATGTTTTCCGGAAAATTAAAAAAACGGTTTCAGGAATGAAAATAAAATATTTTTTCTATTATTTATTGAAATGTACTTTTAACTACAGATTGAGACATATTTTTGTCATTTTATTGTATTAATATTTCAAATATCACATTTTTTCAGTTTTGTCACTTTTTGAATAAATTTGCAATAGGATAAAATTGAATGACTTGATCAATACAGAACACCAATTACTAGAAAATAATGATAAGAAGTCTACTCATTTATGATGTTATTCATATTAAATGATAAAACCAAACTGGTACTGAGTGCAAACAAAAGTCCTAAAAGAAATAAAAACGTTGGCACAATTATGGGTTTTTTTAATGGGAATTTAGATGAAATTATGAAAATTTTCGTGCCCCTCAGAAATTTCGTGCCCAGGGCATGGGCCCCGGGTGCCCGTGCAATAGTCAGGGCCTGATTAAGTTGCATTTTGTGTTATATACAAACTCCATTATTTTAGGTTATGAATATTAATAAGGAAAATATTTCATTGTGTGACACCAGATAATCGATTTTTGTTTGCTTTTTCATTATATTTTCGTGAAGGATAAAAAAAAATATGACTAAAAAGTTTTTATTTTTATTTTATCATATTAAACATAATACTATGTGAATACATATTTTTAATACAGACATAGATAAAAACATTTGACTGATTTATTTTTATGAATAAAATTATCTTTTGATTGATTTTTAATCTTATATACATATAAAACTGTCTACAATTTCGTTTACCTGTTACCATTAAATTAAGACATTTTCGAAATGAATAGAAAAAGTATAGTTTGATCACTTTAATTAAAACAGAAGGTAACATTTTCGTTTAACATGATGTTTAAATATTTAATAACCTTTATGATAAGGTTGCTTAAAGTATTGAAATAAAAAAAAATAATTGCTCCGATTAAATTATCTGTATTCAATAGAGTTTATTTTTCGTATTGAATGTTTTCGAATACACCTGGGTGAATATGAAATAGTTACTGGAAACTACTGAAGTATATCCTTGTCCATAGAATGGGTTTGAAATTTACTTCTCAATAAAACTATCCTTTTAAGCTTACGATCTGACCTCAGATGGCAAATACAATTTGTATAGTTCTTATGTATTAGAAAATAAATATTAAAAATGAAAGATAATGTTTGTGTCAATTTTACGATTTTTGTTTTTATCTTTTGTATAAAATTTTGGTGGAAAAGGAAAATGAAACCATACATATTTTTAAAAATCTGAAATATCATATAAATTCATAAGGATTCTCTGTCGTAATAACAGAATTGCATACATTATGTGTCAAAGAAAAGAAAAAAATATTTCTGCAATATTGTAAAGAATTTCACAATTTTGTTTGGGAAACTTTCATGGTAAAGGATTTACTTGGAATTATTGTTCAAATATCATTTCATTCATTGGTGAAAATTTTATTAACTATTTAATCTTGGCTAATCATTAATTTTAAGGATTAAAAGGTATTTTCAGAAATCGATTATTCAGTTTAAAGACTGTTTAGGCCTGTTTTTTAATTAATTTTGTTTAAATAAATTAAATTCAGTAAAAAAAAAGACTAATTTATATATATGTATTGATTATTATTATTTCAGTATATTTTTTTATATAATATATATTATTTTAATATATTTAATATATTATTTTAATATATTTAATATATTATTTTAATATATTTAATATATTATTTTAATATATTTAATACATTATTTTAATATATTTAAAATATTAGTTTAATTTAATTAATATATAATGTGATATATTTTATCATTTTTAATATATATTTATTATATTAAAACAAATTTTAATGTGATAAAATATAAAAAAGACACCTTTTAGCCATATTTTTGCAATTATTAATGAAAAATAATTAAAAAGCACTTTTTTTAATTAACTTTTTAAAAAAATAAATAGGTTTCTTCTATTTAATTTCTTATAAGTATCTTTATTGATTTTTAAATTAAAAATGCATCGCACATTTGATCATTCAGACACAGCATTATTATTATTTGTTCTGTAAAAAAAAAAAAAAAAAAAAAAAAAAAAAAACATAAAGATTTATAATACATATTTTTTTCTGTTACCACAAATCGTACAGTAAAACAATTAAGACTCATTTTTAACACTTTTCAACATAGTTGAAAAGTGTTTATGAATTTGGTTTGTCTCTCTGTCCGTCCGTACTTTAACTCACCTAAATATTGTCGGATTGACATGTAATTGATATATGTTATTATGGCTTATCATGACATGTTCGGTATTGAATATGGAGTGTGTACCATTTATAGTTCATTTACAGGGAAAATCAAAAGACGGCCTTTACGTTATGGTCTATGGGGAAAATGCTTTCAAATGTGTTTTAATTATGTTAGTCTATTTCAATCATAATGAAATTTATATTCATCAATGAGATAGCACTACATGATGCTTACTATAGAATATTGTGCATATAGCGTTTATCGTTCATTTACAGAAACAGACAAAATAATTCGCTTACAGTACTGTCTATGAGAAATAATTGATAAATACTTTTTATGCACATCCCAAAAATATTTTATAAATATGGATTAATGATTATTTGTCTAGGGCCGCACATAAAAGGTCGCAGTGCCACACACGGCCCGCGGGCCGCAGGTTGAGCATGGCTGCTCTAAAGCAACCGCTAAAGAAAGAAAGAAAGAAAGAAAAAACACCCCCCCCCCCTGTCTTTTCTCCCGCCAGTATCATTTCTACCTCGATAATATTGCTTTCAAAGAATCCAGTTTCAAATTTTATTAAAAACTGAAAAAAATCCATTTTATTCCACTATATTTCATTAAAATTTTACATTGCATTCATTTCATTTAATTCATTACAGTTCAATTTTACATTAGATTCATTACAATTCAATTTTACATTAGATTCATTACATTTTATTCAATTAATTTTAAAATTTATTACAAAATAATTATAATGAAGATAAAACAATCATACTGAAAAACGAATAATATTTTTGTGTCCAGTTACTCAATCATCCTACTACACATATACCTTTACCAACCCATTATATTTAACCCCATTTTGCCACGTACCATTTGTACAAAAGCGATGGTAAATTAAAACTGAATCCTTTTCTATGACCACATGCAGTGTCTATTAAATAAACCAGCTATTGCATCCGACCCTTCGAAAAGAATTTAACAAAGCGAGGGACCTATCAATCTTCCATTAAAATCCAATCGCTTCCTATCAGGTCAGTCTCTATAAGCAACCTCCAAAAAAAAGTCCCCAAGACCTTTCCACGCCAGTGTCATTTCTACCTTGATAAATTAGTTTCCGAAGAATCCAGTTGCGAAAATGAGAGGGACACGTCAAGTTAGACTGATGCTCGGTACCTTGAAGTCTGAACTGGTCACACCCAACACTTAATTTCTTCAGCAGATCCGCAATGGCGTTGAGTACGTGATTGACAGATGGCCGGCACTGGCTTATCTAAAGAAACACCGTTGATCTGGAACGATGGTGTGTAATTATTGATCAGTCTTCGATGTCTTTGCAGAGTAATTAGAGATTATTTTATGGAGAGATGAACATACCGTGGTAATCAGAAGCTGCCTAAATAGGTGGAACTGAATAATTTGTGCCAATCGCACGTTGTAAATAGGCAATTAGCTGCGTTTATTTGGATGGAGGACGACAGCCTGAAATGTGTTGACCACTTTGAGAACCGTACGGAAAAACAACAGAAAGTTTAAGACATATTTGAATTTTCTTTTTAAGTATTGTTGACTTCAAAATGAAACAAAATGATTCGATGAAAACGTCGTATTAAAATAAGTGTGTGAAAAAAAGGAACATGTAAAATTTGTTAGAACAATTATTGATATATTACCGTAAATAAAGTGGTACGGTGAAAATTTTACAAGTTGTAAATATAAAAAAGTACTGAATTACACATCCTTAATTAGTTTACAGTCCACACTAAAGAAGAACAATATAAGAAAGCTCGTAAATATAAATCATGTCGAAACAAAAATGCATAATACAATTTTAAGAAAAATCGATGATTACATGTATAAAAAGAACAGTTAAGTTCAACTGAAATAATATACTCAATATTGCAGAAGGTAACATTTCTTTAAAAAATTCCTGTTTACAATCTTTCACAAAATGCATAAAACGCATTAACTATTCTGAAGCAGAACTAAATACCTTTAACAAAACCCATTAATTTTTTATGAAATTTCATTTATAAAATTATATGCTTACTTGCGCTCCTAATAATTAGTAAATATGTAACTTTTTTGCGTTGTGAATGATTCGTAAGTAGCACTCAGAATAATTTAATTATTATTCCATCATGATACTATTCAAATATATGCAAAATCGATGATAATGTTCGTCTAATACTAAAATACCTTTTAAACCACTTTTCTTTGCAGAAGTGGCAGATGGAACAATAAAAATAAAATATTCTAGTTTTATTCCTTGTATAAAATAGCTAAAAGAAATGAGTCAATATTACTGTTTTAAAAAAGTAATAGAATTTAGAAATTATGTAAAATTGCAAATACTATATACATACACACAAACATATATATATATATATATATATATATATATATATATGAATTAATACAAATACAAATAATTAATACAAATTAATACAAATAATATCAAGGTATTAAACATATATATATATATATATATGTATGAAAATTTTCAGAGTCCTTTAGAAAAGCAAGACAGAGTTAAAAGTGATGAACTGAAACATGCACGAAACATTATAATCATGTTCAAAAACAAACGAAGAGAGGTTATAGAAGGAACCCTCTGCTTAGTGTGGAATAATTTATTAAAAAACTAAAAATATATACACTTTTTTTTCAGTCTTCAGATCAACTCTTCAAACGGTGAGTAGAAATGTTTTACTGACTGTTAAACTTTCAATCGCAACAATGAGGAATGGTGATTTTGTTGACGCATAGCGGCGAACATTCCCAAAATCGTGCCCAAAACTCGAAACATTTTCTGTTATTCTAAATCTTCTTCGCAAACAAGGCAATATAGTCAGAATGGAAATTTTCATTATTATAGGCTGTAATTTATAAAACGTAGTGTTTACTAGTAAAATGCAGTGTAACTGTATGAATCTCAGGGTAAAATCCCAGCTATTTCGGGCAATAATTGGAGTGAAATAATAAAATAGTATTTTTTCGTGGGGGGGGGGGGGATGTCGGGAAACCACTTAAAATTTTTTGAGCTGTAGAGGGAAAGATACATTTTCAATTTCTCGCATTCACTATTTTTCCGGAATATGACAGAATACCAGCTTTTTTTCAGAGTGAAATGTGACATTATTCATTATGAGAGGGCTTTCCATGCAATACATAATGTACTTATAATTAAAACTTACCGATACATTCTTCAAGATACACAATTCATCATAAACCCACAAACAATTACCACTAAAAATAATCGTATTTTTAACATAACAGTGGATAGTGTTAATTTTCTATATATTCAGATTCACGGACGTATGAACTAAAATAACCATGTTGTATAATAAAGACATATTCTAAGGTGATTAATCTACAAGTATGCGCAATTGTACGCAGAAAGAAAGAAATTTATCTCCGGGTTTGGCCAGCGTTTTTGAAAATTGAACATATATCGACATTTTTCCAATCAAATCTAAGGTATACGCAAAGGAAATGTAAATAGCTTTCATGTAGAAAAAATTTATTTATCATTACTGTTCTTGTGGATATATATGTCACATTTTAACTAAATCGGTTTCACAAATTTTTGCCTCTGAAATGAATTCAGCAGAGTATTCTGAATTAAAAGTTTACAAACTCAGTCAATCACCATCACTGGTAAAAGAGCTTTTCTAAAACTTTACATAATCGATAACTTATACAAGAAAATGAAACAATAATATAAGATCAACGTACCTAAATTTGATGGTCCATAAATACGATAAAGTTATTCTACCTAAAATCCTAACGCAAGAATCGTATTTAAATTTAACATAATCAAGCATCCGCATTTTAAGAACAAAATGCTAAGCATGTTAATGCATTTAAAGCGTTTCTTCTGGGAGAATTTCCTATTGCAGCATGCAATTATTAAACTCCCCCAGTATTCCCTAAATGCGATGACTAATCCGGAAAATGACATTACTATTTCGTTCTTTATATTTGAATGCCAAATACTCTTATTTACGTCACTGCAGTGAAAGTTTATTTCATCTACCTGAAGTGAAAAAAGGAAAAGATGACACGTTTTGAACTAGAGTTGCTCTAAGAATTCCATCACATTTTGGTGTCTGATTTTTGATTGACCAATTGGCCACGAATTGGATCCTACAAATGCGGATAGATTTTCAACAGATGTACCAAGGAAAGTTTTTGAGGTACTTTTATATATTAAATTAAAATGATGATAATGTGTGTGCAAGGTAAATGTGCTTAAAAGCCGAAATTGTGAATAATGATGCATTGTCAAATATATATTTAGAAAATATATTTAATATATAGAGAGAAATTTTCACATAGTGATATTAATGTTTTTCATTGACTATATACTTAGTTATGCACAGTCGGCTAACAAAAAAGAGAATACTCTATGCATTTTAATCTCCAAATTATCACAGAAAAAAGGTGTAAATAGCCATATGACTGAATTACAGCTTATTTCATTGTATGCTAAACAAATAAGCTTAAGGGGTCGCCTACATAGAGGAATGTACCAACCTCTAAAATTTCAAATACGAACACCCAATTTTGACGTCATATTTGGCTTTTCCGGTAAATTTTACTTTCGGATGTCATTCTGTCATGTACATTAGAAATTATGAGAGCCTAAAGTTTTTAACTCTTAATGTTAAATTCGTTTTTAATCGTTGCAAAACAGTTTGAAATGCAGGTAGTTTTTTTAAGCATAACTCAAAAACTACTGGACAGAATGAGCTGTGCCTTTGGATTCGTATATTTGAAGCCTCTAGAAATTGATTTCTGTCAAAATCATTATAGGTTACACTTCATATTTCTACCGAAAATTACTTTCCAAAAATATATATTTTCGAAATTAATTTTCGAAAGAAAAATGAATTGTAACTTTTAAATTTTTACCGGAGATAAATTTCTAGAAGCTTCAAATATACAAATTCAAAATTAATGTTAATGCCGCCCAGAAATTTTCACTTAAAAAAACAACTCCAATCTGTTTTGCAATGAGTAAAAATGAATTTAACATTAGGTATTCAAAACTTTAAACGTTCACAATTTTGAAATTACTCGACTGAAGGATTTACCATTTAGTACCTTAAGGTAAAATTTACGAAAAAAGCCAAATATGCTGTAAAAATTTAGTGTTTGTATTATAAATTTCAGAGTTTGGTACAATTTCAGTATGAAGATAACAACTAAGCTTATTTTTTCAACATAAGTTGAAAGAAAACATAATGTCCAGTGAAATGGCTATTTCTGTAATTCTATGACTACATGAAGATTTTTTTGGCCAAGTGAACTTCAAATGATCAAATTAGAAAAATTTACGCCCTTATAAAATTTTAATAAAAAATGGTTTTGCAATAACAGCGGTGTGTACGTAAACTGTGAATAAAGAAGTATGATTTTGAATCTAAGGGGTATGGGGCCACACAAAATCTCATTTTTTTAGAAACATGTGGTTCAAGGTAAATGATCAGCATTGTTGTCCTTAGTTATTTATCATTTAATTTTTTAAAGATAATTTTATTATGGAATAAAAACATGTAATGTTTAATAAAATTCCAATACTTCTTTTACTTTTCTTTCCCGATTTAATTTCTAGCTCACAAAATGCTGAAGAGATATTATAAAAAGTCTTAAAAGTTAAACAATTTGTCGAATATGTTAAAGATAAATGTTTGACATATTGATATGCCCATAGGACATATAATATGCCTCACTTAATAATTCATGATCAAGTAAAAGAATATCCTGGATAAACTTACATGCCTGGTAGCAGAAAATATGAGATGAGAGAAGTTATTTTATTATTTATTTCGTGTGTAGGTTATTATGAGATTGTTTCTAAACTAGGGGGCTCTGCTCTCCGCGAGCTATAAGGTTGCCTACCACAGTCGATACTCCCCAGTCTCTAAGGACACGCTAATTTGCTTTGTTTCAAAAAGAAGAAGAAACAATGGCTCTAAATGTAGAAACTCAATAGGCATTTGAAGATAAATATTATTTTAAGAAGTGGGCCGAGTGAGTGAAATAAGCATTAATTTCGTTTTTATTTTAATAAAATTGCAATAATTATATAAAACTATAAAAAATATAAAAAACTACAAAAACGCAAAAAATTTCTCACTTTCCCCTCCCTCTCCCCCCCCCCCCCTCCCCCAAAAAAAGGAAAGAAAAAAAAATCTGGAAAAAAGAAATACGAACGAAAATGTTTGCGAAATTTACGCTCTTTTGTGTATTAGTAGTAAAATATTTAAATTTTCAGTGCGTTTCATTTTAAATTTGATGCATTTCATGATTTACTGCAGCGGAAACTTTAAAGCTCATCATTAATAAATTAAAATTAATGTTATCTGATATATATGTTGCCAATTTCACATATAAAAGACAAATAATAACTTTATTGTGTTGTTAAAACACTCTTTTTGAGTTTCGTTTAAAAGCTATTCATATTTTCGCCAAGATTTCCGAAAAACGCACCGCTCACATTGTGCCAAAACTACACATTTGCCTGACATACGTGAAAATTGTATGTACTTTTCCAAGGTTTCTCAAGTATGTAGAGTTTTTTTATATGTCCCACAGCATCAGAAACCATATATATTTTCCCCCTTACACACCGTTTAACCCCGTTTTTGGAAGGAAATGAATAGAAAAAACTGGAGAAAATTAAAGATGTATAATTGGTAATATATATATATGCAAGTCAAATAATTTACATTGTTCTAAATTATTTTCTTCGTCTTTTGAGCAATATTCCGAGCATAAATTTTTATTTATTAATTAATCGAGATTTGATACGAATGTATGGTTTTGGAAATTTTTATAATTTTCAACATTTTCGACTTGTAAAGTCAAGATTCCGTTATATACCACAAAATCGCTAGTACATTTCTCTTCTGCAACCATTTGAGGAATGAGAAACGTTGGAATTACTGGCTCCCAGGTGCAACATTGAAAGTTAGAGGAGTTTGAATGAATGATGCGACGTTGAAAAAAGAAAAAAAAACATGCTTCTGCACCAATCTTATAAAATAAAATCAGCACCAATCTTATAAAAAAAAACATACTTCTGCATCATTATTACAATATTATATATATAAAGAACATGTTTCTGCATCAATGTTAACTAAAAAATATAAATAAATAAATAAAGAAATAAATAAAAGATTTTTTTTATATCTAAAATTTGACATTTTTGTATTAAAGATATGTAAAATAAACACAGTGTAAAAAACTAACAAAAATTGCCGTGATTGGGAATTGTGAACCGACTCGATAAACACAAAAAACCAATATATCTATCAACTGCGATGTCTGAAACAAAAACCACTTCGTCAAAGTGTGCGCCGCTTCGGCAAGGTAGTCTTTATGGTGAATTAGATTTCAGGTTTAACCCAGTGTTAAGGTCTTGACCCACAGTCTTGGTTAGTTGAGAATTGCCTTGTTAGTGGCTGGTTTTATAGCTTTTTCAGCCCCTATTAGCCAAATAGGAGTTAGAAAATTTTTAATTTCGCAAGGGTGGCTTGAAAGAGAAATTGGTCTCAGACAAAACAAAAAATAGATTTTTCACTATTTTCAAACAGTAAAAACAGATTCCACGAATTAATAATTGATAATTATATACTTTTAATCCTTTATACACTTAAGAAAAAAAATTGTTCCTGCAGATTGCTTCTAATTTATCATTTAAAAATTATTTCTGTGTAATCACATGATATGAAGATATATTTTACGTTAAATTGCTAGACATTCTGCTATTATATTAAAGAAAAATTACGTATCTAATAATTAGAAACTCGGTACAAGTACTCTTCATTAGCAGTAGTTTATAAGATTCATAAAAATATAACAGCCGAAGCAGGAAACATTTTTTCATTTAATGTACTTCCTAATATTTCCATTTAAAATATTTTTTTCTACTACCTACTTGGAATACACATTTTAAAAATAATAACAGTGTTTGATATGACATCGGAATTTGTCAATTAGGGAAAAATACATATTTCTTTATTTAATATCCAGACAATAACATTTAATTATGCAAAACATATGAAACTTTCGATTAGTGTTCAAAATTACGTAATTATTCTTCTTTACTACAGAAGAATATTTTTTAATGCTTGCCAGATTTTCTTATTTAAGTGCTTTGTGACAAATAACTACCTTTTAGGTAGTTATAATTCGGTACCATTGGTAGTATATCTGTACCATTTTTATTGTACATTTATATGCACGTACTTACTTTTTTATACACGTTTTGTATAATACGTTATGGTATAATGTGTCATAGAGAGAAAGAAAAAAACAAATCTTTGTTAGAATCCATTCATTATATAAACAAGAACGAAAAATCATGCGTCAAGCATAGATTATGAAACAATTTTCAACACTTTATGAATATTTTAACAAAACTTCACCGTATATTAAAGTGAAAGACGAATGGTAAATGGGCATGACAAATTTTAAAATCCGTTCTCAGGGATTATCACCAATAGTCGGATGCAAATTATTTCGTACAGTTCTGTATATGATCTATAGATTTGTATATATACTACATATTAGGCTAAAATTTAGTTCAGTCAGGAAATAACGCACAGCACAGTCGGAAAGTCTTTTTCAACAATATCTATCAATAAACGGAAGTGTACAGGAGATGTTTTGTGAAGCCCTGTATTTGATACACAGAATTTATACGCACCAAGTAATATGAAAAAAAAGGTTAAATTTAAGAACGCATGCCACAAATGAAAACGCACTTTCAGCAGTTATTGCCCATAGACAACCGAAATTTTTGTGTGTGCCTGTAAATGAACGATGAATGCTGTGCACACTGTATTCTATAGTAAGCATTTTGTACTTCACCTCACTCATATATATCAATATGTATATATATCAATATGTATGACATAGTATAATATCACTAAAATACACCGCAAACGTTTTTTTAGAAATAGACCGTCATGCAAACGGAATTATCTTTTGTGTCCCTGTACATGGACGACAAGTCCTATTCACACCATATTCTATAGTAAGCATTGTGTAGTGCACATCAGACATATATATCAATTTCAACATATTTTAAATAGTGTAACATCATTAAAAAATACCGCAAATACTTTTTCCCCTTAGACTGTAATCTGGCGAAAATCTTTTGATTGTTCCTGTAAACGGACTGTAAATGCTACACACTTCATTTTCAATACCAAACATGCCGTAGTAAGCCTCAATAACATATATCAATTGCATGGAAATCTTAGTACACTTACGCGAGTTAGACCATGGACAGACAGACGAACCGAATTCATAAACACTTTCCAACTATGTTGAAAAATGTTATTTTTTTTTAATTTTTAATTTTTTTTTTTTGTTGTTGTTTGTTTGTTTGTTTTTAGGGGTAATCTCTGGAACTACCGAAGCGATTTTAAAAGTGATGGTGGCATATTGATAGTGACAATCCCTGCTCCAACTTAGGCTATATTTTATGTTGGTGCCACTACCCCCAAGGGGTGCAGGAGCGAAAAACGTCCCAAAATTGCAATTTTTTTTATACTGAAGCAGCTAGAAACAGGAATTTGGCATGGTAGTTACTTATAAGATATAAATGCTCTCTAAGAACAAATTCTAAAAAAATTCGAAATTTAAAAGGGTGAGATGAGCGAAAAGCGATCTAAAAACATTCTAAATTACATTTACTATGGAATCTCTGGAACTACAGAACCGTTTTAAAAACTGATGGTGGCTAATCGATGGTAACAGTCCTTGGTGTAACATAGGCTATATTTTATGTCGGTGACACTATCCCCAGGGGGATGCAAGAGCGAAAAACGTTCTAAAATTTCGATTTTTTTTTAATGAAAGAGCTAGAAACTTGAAATTTGGCATGGTAGTTATTTATAAGATGTAATTTCTCTCTAAGAACAAATTCTAAAAAAAAAATTTAATTTAAAAGGTTGAAATGAGCGGAAAGCGTTCTAAAAACATTCTAAATTACAATTTTTATGGAATCTCTGGAACTACAGAACCATTTTCAAAAGTGTTGGTGGAAAATTGATGGCAACAGTCCCTGCTGTAACATAGGTTATATTTTATATCGGTTCCACTACCACAAGGGGGTGCAAAAGTGCAAAACCTCCTAAAATTTTAATTTTTTTTTATACTGAAGGAACTAGAAACTTGAAATTTGGCATTGTAGTTACTTATAAGAAATAAATGCTCCCTAGGAAGAGTTTCTAAAAAGTTCAAAATTTTAATGGGTGAAATGAGCTAAATGTGTTCTTAAAACATTCTAAATTACAATTTCTATGGAATCTTTTAAACTAATCGTTGAAACGTAATGCTGGCAAATTTATGGTGACACTCTGTGCTCTAACACAGGCAATATTTTATGTCAGTGCCACTACCCTCAGGGGGTTGCAAGAGCGAAGAACTGTCTAAAATTGCAATTTTTATTATACTGAATGGATGAGAAACTTTATATTGGGCAAGTTAGTAACTTATAAGATATACATGCTCTCTAAGGACAGTTTCTAAAATATTTGAAATTTAAAAGAGTGATATGAGGGAAAACTGTTCTAAAAACATTCTAAATTACGAGATCTATGGAATTGTCAAGGACAGAAATTTAACATGGCTGATACTTTTTAAGACACAAGAGCACACACAGAACAGTTTTTAAAAATAAATCGAAATTTAAAAAGGTGAAAGAGGAAAAAAGTTCTAAATTATGAAAGGGTGAAATGCGCGGAAAGCGTTTAAAAAGCGTTCTAAATTGTAATTACTATCGAATTGTTAGGGGTAGCCTCTTAAAATTTGACATGACTGTTGCTTTTAAATCATAAATGGTTGCACAGAACAATTTGAAAAAAAAAACGAAATTTAAAAGAGTGAAATGCGCGAGAAGCGTTCAGAAAACTTTCTAAATTACGATTTATTTGGAAATATTAAGGCTAAAAACTTAAAATTTCGCCTGGCTGTTACTCACGTAAATGATCACCCAGAATAGTTTACTAAAAAATGCGAAATGTAAAAAAAAAGTACTAAAATTGTAATTTATGTGGTACAGCTGGTGTAGAAGCTTCGTATTTGGCATGGTGGTTACTCTTAAAATGCAAACGCTCGCTAAGTCGGGTTTCTAAAAAATCGAAATTTAACAGGTTGAAATGTGCCGGTCTAAAAGCGTTATACATTATGCTTTAATTGAATTTATTCGAGTTAGAAACTGGAAATTTAGTATAGTTGTAACTTTTAAGATGCAGACGCTCGGTATAAACACTCTATTAAAAATTCGAAGTTTAAAGGTGTAAATTGAGCGGAAAACGTTATAAATTACGTTTTTTCTAAATTGTTAGCTGTAGAAACTTAGAATTTAACATGCCTGTTATTTTTTTATACGTAAATGCTTCTACAGAATAGTTTTTACAAAATTCGAAATTTGAAAAAGGTGCAGAAGCAACAAACATTTCAAAAGTGCAATTTTAGTGATGCTGCTGGGAATAGGAAGTTCAAATTTGGCATGGTGGGTACTTTTAAGACTTCTGTGCTCGCTAAAAACGGTTTCTAAAAACAAAAATCGAAATTTAAAAAAGAGAAATAAGCTGGAAAAGTTCTAAAAACCTTCTAAACAATGATTTATCTGAAATTGTTAGGGATAGAAACTTGAAATTTTACATGGCTGTTACGATAGATACGACACAAATGCATCCACAGAACAGTTTTTAAAAATTTTGAAATTTTAATGTGAGCAGGAACAGAAAAGTTTTAAAATTTCAATTCTTGTGATATAGTTATTACATAAATTTGCTTAATTTGTGGGGCTTAATTTCTGAATTTTCTGTGGCAGTAAAATTTTCTCTAATGAAAATACCCAACGAATTCCACTTGGCATTTTTCAAGAATTACGCGAGCAAAACCGCGTGTTTTGCTAGTAACTAATATTGTAGGTATACTGTTGCTCGAAACCATATTATATATATATATATATTTTTTTTTTACAGGGACACTCAAAAGAATTCAGGTACATGATGGTCTATGGGGAAAAGCATTTTCGACTTTTTTAATAATGATACACAATTTCAAATGGATTGAAATTTATATATATCACTGTGGTGCACTACAAGAGGCTTGCTATAGAATTTGGTGTGCGTAGCACTTATTAGAGCCTTTACAAGACCTTTACACCTTTACAAGAACAGACGAAATGATTCTGTTACATTGCGGTCTATGGATAAAAATCTTTTCCGGATTATTTTAATAATGTTTCGCTATTTTAAACAAGTTGAAATTTATATATATATATATCACTAAGGTGCATTACAAAAGGCTTACCATAGAATATTGTGTGCATAGTATTCATCGTTCATTCACAGGGACACACAAAATAATTCAGTACTGTCTGTTAACAATAATTGCCGAAAGTGTGTCGCCAGTTGCTAAACGCGTTTTTAAATTTAACTCATTTTTTGTCGATTACATGGGATGTATAAATTCTATAGATCAAATACAGGTCAGCACAAAAGTTCTCGAGTACGTTTCCGCTTATTTGCGGTAATTCCTTAAGGGGAATTTTAAACTGTGCTACGTGTTTCCTAACTGAACTAAAATTTAGCGTTCTCTGTAGTACATATAAATATCTATAGATAATATACAGAGCTGCGCAAAACAAATCGGTGATATTGTTTGTAATTCTTGAAATTGGGTTTTTAAATATGTTAAGCGTTTTCGAAATTGTTTACTTAGATATCATCTTTCACCTTATTAAATGGTAAAGATTTGTAAAATTGTTTTGAAATTGTTGGAAAGTATTACATAATCTGTACTTGACGCATAATTTTTCATTCTTGTTTAAATCCTACACTGTAAAAAGAGGACAAATACTTCTTAATCCACGAAAATATTTTCAGAATAATAAATATTTTCCTTTTTTTCACAATGCAAAAAGGCAGTTTAATAAACTTTATATTGCTCCAGGTATGCAACACATTCAGACTCTAAATACCCAACTTCTGGAAATCTCCTGATACTGGAAATACAATCTATACTAATATTATAAAGGAGTAATTCTTGTTTGTTTGTTTGTAGGGGGTAATCTCTGGAACTACCGAACCGATTTCAAAAGTGATGGTGGCAAATTGATGGTGACAACCCCTGCTCCAACATAGGCTATATTTTATGTCGGTGCCACTAACCCCAGGGGGTGCAGGAGCAAAAAACGTTCTAAAATTGCGATTTTTCAGTTATCACACTGGCTGTCAAGCCCTGAGAGCTTGGCAGCCGGTTCTGTATGTATGTATGTACGTACGTAATGCGATAACTCTTCATAGAAATATCCGTTTTCCTTCAAATTTTGTTTATAGGTTCACTGTGTTAAGGCGCTACCCTGATTAGTTTTCGGGATTGATTGGTTAAGTATAAAAGGGGGGGGGGACAAGGGGCTAATCCCCCCCCTTAATTTATATAAATGGGTTTTTCATGCAGAATTATTCCGTTTTCCTTCAAATTTTGTTTATAGGTTCACTGAGTTAAGGCGCTTCCCTGATTAGTTTTCGGGATTGATTGGTCAAGTATAAAGGGGGGAACAAGGGTCTAATTCCCTCCCCCTTAATTTATATAAATGGGTTTTTCATGCAGAATTATTCCGTTTTCCTTCAAATTTTGTTTATAGGTTCACTGAGTTAAGGCGCTTCCCTGATTAGTTTTCGGGATTGATTGGTCAAGTATAAAGGGGGGAACAAGGGTCTAATTCCCTCCCCCCTTAATTTATATAAATGGGTTTTTCATGCAGAATTATTCCGTTTTCCTTCAAATTTTGTTTATAGGTTCACTGTGTTAAGGCGCTTGCATGATAATTTTCGGGATTGATTGGCTGAGTGTAAAGGGGGGAACGAGGGGGGGACTAATCCCCCCCCCCTTAATTTATATTAATGGGTTTTTCATGCAGAATTATTCCGTTTTCCTTCAAATTTTGTTTATAGGTTCACTGAGTTAAGGCGCTTCCCTGATTAGTTTTCGGGATTGATTAGTTAAGTATAAAGGGGGGATCGGGGGCTAATTCCCCCCCCCCCTTAATTTATATAAATGGGTTTTTCATGCAGAATTATTCCGTTTTCCTTCAAATTTTGTTTATAGGTTCACTGAGTTAAGGCGTTCCCTGATTAGTTTTCGGGATTGATTAGTTAGGTATAAAGGGGGGGGGGGGATCGGAGGGCTAACCCCCCCCCCTTAATTTATATAAATGGGTTTTTCATGCAGAATTATTCCGTTTTCCTTCAAATTTTGTTTATAGGTTCATTGGGTTAAGACGCTTCCTGATTACTTTTCGGGATTGATTGGTTAAGTATAAAGGGGGGAACGGGGGGATAATCCCCCCTTAATTTATTTAAATGGGTTTTTCATGCAGAATTATTCCGTTTTCCTTCAAATTTTGTTTATAGGTTCACTGTGTTAAGGCGCTTCCCTGATTAGTTTTCGGGATTGATTGGTTAAGTATAAAGGGGGGGGGAACGGGGGGATAATCCCCCCTTAATTTATATAAATGGGTTTTTCATGCAGAATTATTCTATTTGCTTCAAAATTTGTTTATAGGTTCATTGGGTTAAGACGCTTCCCTAATTAGTTTTCGGGATTGATTGATTAAGTATAAAGGGAGGGAACGGGGGCTAATACCCCCCTTAATTTATGTAAATGGGTTTTGTCTATTTATGTAAATGGGTACTGTCTGTTAACAATAATTGCCGGAAGTGTGTCGCCAGTTGCTAAACGCGTTTTTAAATTTAACTCATTTTTTGTCGATTACATGGGATGTATAAATTCTATAGATCATATACAGGTCAGCACAAAAGTTCTCGAGTACGTTTCCGCTTATTTGCGGTAATTCCTTAAGGGGAATTTTAAACTGTGCTACGTGTTTCCTAACTGAACTAAAATTTAGCATTCTCTGTAGTACATATAAATATCTATAGATAATATACAGAGCTGCGCAAAACAAATCGGTGATATTGTTTGTAATTCTTGCAATTGGGTTTTTAAATATGTTAAGCGTTTTCGAAATTGTTTACTTAGATATCATCTTTCACCTTATTAAATGGTAAAGATTTGTAAAATTGTTTTGAAATTGTTGGAAAGTATTACATAATCTGTACTTGACGCATAATTTTTCATTCTTGTTTAAATCCTACACTGTAAAAAGAGGAGAAATACTTCTTAATCCACGAAAATATTTTCAGAATAATAAATATTTTCCTTTTTTTTACAATGCAAAAAGGCAGTTTAATAAACTTTATATTGCTCCAGGTATGCAACACATTCAGACTCTAAATACCCAACTTCTGGAAATCTCCTGATACTGGAAATACAATCTATACTAATATTATAAAGGAGTAATTCTTGTTTGTTTGTTTGTAGGGGGTAATCTCTGGAACTACCGAACCGATTTCAAAAGTGATGGTGGCAAATTGATGGTGACAACCCCTGCTCCAACATAGGCTATATTTTATGTCGGTGCCACTAACCCCAGGGGGTGCAGGAGCAAAAAACGTTCTAAAACTGCGATTTTTCAGTTATCACACTGGCTGTCAAGCCCTGAGAGCTTGGCAGCCGGTTCTGTATGTATGTATGTACGTACGTAATGCGATAACTCTTCATAGAAATATCCGTTTTCCTTCAAATTTTGTTTATAGGTTGACTGTGTTAAGGCGCTTCCCTGATTAGTTTTCGGGATTGATTAGTTAATATAAAGGGGGGGGATCGGGGGGGCTAATTCCCCCCCTTAATTTATATAAATGGGTTTTTCATGCAGAATTATTCCGTTTTCCTTCAAATTTTGTTTATAGGTTCATTGGGTTAAGACGCTTCCCTGATTACTTTTCGGGATTGATTGGTTAAGTATAAAGGGGGGAACGGGGGTCTAATCCCCCCTTAATTTATATAAATGGGTTTTTCATGCAGAATTATTCCGTTTTCCTTCAAATTTTGTTTATAGGTTCACTGTGTTAAGGCGCTTGCATGATAATTTTCGGGATTGATTGGCTGAGTGTAAAGGGGGGAACGAGGGGGGGACTAATCCCCCCCCTTAATTTATATTAATGTGTTTTTCATGCAGAATTATTCCGTTTTCCTTCAAATTTTGTTTATAGGTTCACTGAGTTAAGGCGCTTCCCTGAATAGTTTTCGGGATTGATTAGTTAAGTATAAAGGGGGGATCGGGGGCTAATTACCCCCCCTTAATTTATATAAATGGGTTTTTCATGCAGAATTATTCCGTTTTCCTTCAAATTTTGTTTATAGGTTCACTGAGTTAAGGCGCTTCCCTGATTAGTTTTCGGGATTGATTAGTTAGGTATAAAGGGGGGGGATCGGAGGGCTAACCCCCCCCCCTTAATTTATATAAATGGGTTTTTCATGCAGAATTATTCCGTTTTCCTTCAAATTTTGTTTATAGGTTCATTGGGTTAAGACGCTTCCCTGATTACTTTTCGGGATTGATTGGTTAAGTATAAAGGGGGGAACGGGGGGATAATCCCCCCTTAATTTATTTAAATGGGTTTTTCATGCAGAATTATTCCGTTTTCCTTCAAATTTTGTTTATAGGTTCACTGTGTTAAGGCGCTTCCCTGATTAGTTTTCGGGATTGATTGGTTAAGTATAAAGGGGGGGGGGGAACGGGGGGATAATCCCCCCTTAATTTATATAAATGGGTTTTTCATGCAGAATTATTCTATTTGCTTCAAAATTTGTTTATAGGTTCATTGGGTTAAGACGCTTCCCTGATTAGTTTTCGGGATTGATTGATTAAGTATAAAGGGAGGGAACGGGGGCTAATACCCCCCTTAATTTATGTAAATGGGTTTTTCATGCAGAATTATCCTATTTCCTTCAAATTTCATTTATAGGTTCACTGTGTTAAGGCGCATCCCTGATTAGTTTTCGGGATTGATTGGTTAAGTATGAAGGGGGGAACAAGGGGCTAATTCCCCCTTATCTATACTAATATATAAAGTAGTAAAGATTGTTTGTTTGTTTGTTTGTAGAGGGTAATCTCTGGAACCACTGAAGCGATTTTAAAAGTGATGGTGGCAAATTAATGGTGACAATCCCTGCTCCAACATAGGCTATATTTTATGTCGGTGCCACCCCCCCCCCCCCCTGGGGGTGGCAGGAGCGAAAAACATTCTAAAATTTTGATTTTTTGTATACTGAAGGAGATAGAAGCATCAAATTCGGTATGGTAGTTACTTATAAGGTGTAAATGCTCTCTAAGAACAAATTATAAAAACATTCGCAATTTAAAAGGGTGAGATGAGGAAGAAGCGTTCTAAAAACATTCTAAATTACAATTTCTATGGAATCTCTGAAACTACAGAACCGATTTCAAAAGTGATGGTGGCAAATGGATGGGGACAGTCCCTGCTCCAACATATGCTAAATTTTTTGTCGGTGCCACTGCCCACAGAGGGTGCAGGAGCGAAAAACGTTCCAAGATTATGATATTTTCAATAATGAAGGAGTTAGGAACTTGACATTTTGTATGGTCGTTACTTACAAGATTTAAATGCTCTATAAGAACAAAATCTAAAAAAATTGGAAATTTAAAAGGCTGAAATAAGCAAAAAATTTTCTAAAAACATTCTAAATTACAATTTCTATGGAATCTCTGGAACTACTAAAGCGATTTCAAAAGTGATGGTGGCAAATGGATGGTGACAATCCCTGCTCCAACATAGGCTATATTTTATGTCGGTGCCACTACCCCGAGGGGGGTACAGAAGCGAAAAACGTTCTAAAATTGCGATTTTTGCGATGCTGAAGGAGCCAGAAACTTGAAGTTCGGCATGATTGTTATTTATAAGATCTAAATGCGCTCTAAGAACAAATTCTAAAGAAAAATGATCTAATGATTCTGCGATTTTTCAACTATTGAATTTCTAAAATTACCAAATTTCACCATAAGAGTACCATAGCGAAACCTTCACGCGTAAAAAGATAATGATAAGGGCGACGTGTCCTGACGTGTATATTGGCTATAGCACGAGTCACAAATTATAGTATCCTTATTATTCTGTTAAAATATAAAAGTGAATTATGAAATGTCAATATTTTGTTTGATTAAAGGTTCGTTATGAGAAATTGACCAGCGTAGCGGGCGTAGCTTGCTAGTACAGGATAAAACAATAAACAACAAAAAAAAAAGAAAAGAAAAGAAAAAAGAACAGAAAAGAAAAAAGAAAAGAAAAGAAAAGAAAAATTTAAAAAAAAAGCAAAAAAAGAAAAGAACAAAAAAGAAAAGAAAAGAAAAGAAAAGAAAGAAAATGAAAAGAAATAAAAAAGAAGAAAAAAGAAAAAAAAGAGAAAAAGGAAAAGACTAAACAATAAACAGTAATCAATAATAATAATAATAATAAAACAATGCTGGAAACGTCCTCACAGTTTCCAGTATAGATAATTAGTTGGAGATATCTGTCGTGTTTTATTATTTATCTTCAAGTTTTGCCAATAATTTTTATTAAACGTTTCTATCCCCAGTAGGTGGCAGAAACTGGTACATACGTGGAGCACATGAGAGCGCGATATTTTCGAATAAGCTATATAACCAAGGGCACTTAAAAATTATGACAGATGATAACAAACTAGAAAATATATTATATGTCTCCAAAATATTTGTTTATGTACGTATTACAATTTCTTAATAAAATAGTGGTAAATAATTACATTTATTCTAATCGAATTATACATAATATAGTTTAAAAGTGGTGTTAAAGTAGTATTTTTTGGGAGACACTTGAAACAACGGTATATCCGAATGAACGATGTAGCGAGGGTCGATATAACAAGAAGATACGGCATTATTTTTGTAATTTTCACACACATTTTACATCTGTTGATAATTCTTAGGCTATACTTAATTATTAAGTAAAGGTATTTCTGTTAATTAGTAGTAAAAGCTGCAAACGTTTACAATCTTCAATGAGTAAGCAGTAATGGTCGTAGATATTCTGCAGGATACTTTTAGTACTAGTTAAACAACCAGTTACTGTCAACAGATCAACAAGCGGTGTTCATAACAAGCGAATTATGGATTTGATATCCAGTCATTGAATGTTACGTTGTATATACAACACATGTTTATGTTACAATTCTGGAGTATTTTTGGATCATTTGCATTTTTTATTCTGGAAAATATCTTGCTTGGTGCGAAGAATATAAAGCTAGGATATTTCCTTTTTTTCTGATGATAAAAATATGAATTGTCACCTAGAAGGCAACATTCACTCACTCCTTGAATTTTTATTATAAGAAAGTCAATGCTATTTTTAATAAAGCAATCCGTATGTATAAGCAAGTTTTTGACAGACAGTTTGTTCGTTAATTAGAAATAAAATATATATATATTTTTTCTATTTTCACACTTCGTTGTACTAGTTTTTAAAGCTATAAAGCTTCACTGGTTCGGAAAAATTCGGTTAATTTTATCCATATTCTTAAAGATAATCTTTATTAAAAAAAAAAGTAAAAAAAAAAATCTATTTTATTTTGTTCTAAACTGTATTGTAAATTAGCATAATATCCTAAAATACAGAATTTCACAAAACTAAAGTTATAAAAATGTATTAAAACTATATGGCTTAGTGTACAGTGTAAACAATGTTATAGAGTAACTTCTACCCGACACGAAGAATTGGAAGTAATATTTAATGATTACACGCAATACTTGTATATGTCTAACATTAGATTCTTCAAAACTATAAAAATTCTTTAAAACTATACTATTATCCAGATTTTCTTAAATTTGTAATAATAAATCATACAATTAATTTTTATAAAAAAAAATCAACAATACTTTAATACCACTACCCTAATAAATTTTATATTTTGCTTCTATCTAATAAATTGAATTATTTAGGTAAATTAAGAGATATAATCTGAATAGCTTCAGAATTACAAACAGGAATTGATTAACATCGTTTCGCACACTGAACATTTACAGTGGCATTGTCTAATTTCTGCCACAGTAATTCCTTTTCTACTAGATTTCGCTAGACAAATACAGTCATTTAATGAATGCGCAAGATTGTAGGAGTTTCTATATACTGGAAAAAAGAATCAGGCAAATATATTTTTCACTACCTAAATCTCCTGATTTCCTAATCTGTAATTCCTTGTATTTCATTTCACGTTAAAGTATTTAAGCAAAGCAATTTAATATAAAATGATTTAAAACTTTATATGTCTTTAGTTTTTATGTTATTTCTTATTTGTCATAAATATAAAGACGTGAAAGATTTCTAAGCTAATATTAAATTACTACAAATATATAATGGACTGCATCACAATTTATAAGGTTCCCATTTATGTACTTATTTCAATACTACATTATTAATTTCCGATACCTATTAATTACAATATTTAATAACGGAGTAATATTTCTATTATCTAACAGAAATATTTTCGCAATTTCATTTGCATGCTTGTTTTTCTAAAAGTTCGAATAAGAAATTTATGTTCGATTAAGAAATTTAGTTTTAGCTTTCATTTTATATGCGGAGGGCTTTTTAACACTTTCCAATAGAGAAGAAAAGTATTTATGTATTCGGTTTGTCTGTGTATCTGTCTGCCAACTGTCCATGATCTAACTTAAGTAAATATACTACGATTGCCATGCAATTAATATTTGTTATTGAAGTTTTCCATGGCATGTTCAGAACTGAAAATAAAGCGTGTAGCATTTATAGCTAGTTTACATGGACATTCAAAAGAATTCCATTACATTATGGTCTATGGGGAAAAATTGTTTGCAATATATTTTAATGAAGTTTCACTATGCCAAACATGCTAAAATTGATATATATCATCGAGGTGCATATAAAGATGCTTAGTATAGAATATGGTGTATACAGCATTCATCAATCATTTACAGGGACACACAAAAGAATTAGATTACAGTACTGTCTATGAACAATAATTGCTGGAAACGGCGTTTTCAGTTGTGGTACACGTTTATGAATTTAACTATTTTTTTTTTACATTATTTACTGTGTATAAATTCTATAGTTGATATACAGGGCAATACAAGAGATCTCGAGTACATTTTCATTTACTGGCGGAAATTCCTGAAGAAGAATTTTCTACTACACTATACGTTTCGTAACTGAACTAAATTTCAGCATACTATGTGATATATATGCAAATCTATAGGTCATATTACAGGGCTTCACACAACAATTCGGATATTTTTTCCGCCTATTCACGGTAATTGCTGCAATTGAATTTTAAAAAGTATTATGCATTTTCCAAAAATGGGAAAGAATTGATTTGTAATCAAGCATTATTGTTATATTGTGAAATACAGAATTTTATTGAATTTAGTAATAGACTTGCCCGAATGTGGGCAGCGTCCTGTGCAATTTTGTAATATTTCTCTCCTGCTCTTCAATAAACTTTCGTCCACGGTCAGGAGATCGAACACTTGACCACTCTTGTTCTCTCGGTAGTCTTGACAGAATCCGAGGATCTCCTTTCCCACCTGAATTTTGTCCGTTGCTCCTCCTCTCGGGTGGGGTTAGCGAAATTGAAAACACCTCAACTGAGCGGGGCTAGTTGGTCTTAAGCCGAAAGGTAGGCCTCCCCGCCCGGCTTGACATTAACCTTGTTTACTTGTACATCATCTTTCACCTTATTAAACTGTGAAGTTTTTTAGAGTATTCTGGTTGTGTTGGAAAATGTTTCATACTCTATGGTTGATGCACGATTTTTCATTCTTGTTTTCAGATAACTCTTCATTATTACCAGAGTATCCAACCCAGGTTTCCCTTGTTACGGCACATAACTGAAAACCATTTTTAATTAAAAACTTTAACAAAAAATTTCCATCTAATATATATTTTCAGTTTACTCACAAACAATACCAAAAAGCATTTCTGTATATGTATTCAAGTGAAATTTTGATATTTATTATAAGCGATACTTTCGTATTAGCCAAATGACACGGGTTAATAGACGAAGAAATCGTCAAAGATTTTGCTATTTATAGCAGACTTTTTGATTCTGATTATTTCAGTGCTTGAGTGCATAGTTCAATAACATACCTGTTAAATTTGAGTGGTATTTGTTATTCATTTATTTATTGATGAAGTGTTAATTTCGTTATGGAATATTAGCAGGAAACAAACGCTGGGTTTATATTGTTTTAAGTTTAAACGAGTTAAACGTCCGTAATCGAGCTGCATGCGGTACAGGTAGATTTTTAAAAAAATTCGTGCTTAAAAATTTGTTTTAAAACCAAAAACTATCATTAAATTAAAATACAGTTTTCAAACAAATAGCATTTGAAAGTATATTATTTCTCCTGTTTGAATTTCGTTATGGAATACTAACCGGAAACAAATTCTGAACTATTTATATTGTTTTATGTGTTAATCTTCCGTAATTGGGGTGCATGCGATAAATATAGATTTTAAAAAGTCATGTATGGAAATTATTTTAAAAACCATAAAAAAATCAGTATATTCAAATACTGTTTTCGAAAAAATTACACTTGGAAATACATGTTTTTCCCCATACGGCAGCGTAAAAATATAATTTGTCCAATATGTAGAAGTTAATAAATGTCAGATAAAAGCAAAATTGATTACTTAAGTCGTTGCTATCGTCAATATGACGTCTGTGTTACTCACGGACATGTTTTTGCTTTTTAATATAAATAGATAGATACGGATATACACAATGTATACATATTATCATTATATGTATATATATACACCAAAGAGCCATTACATTAAGACCACCTGTTTAATACGACCTAGGACCACCTTTTGCTCTCAAAACCGCCAACACCCGGCGTGGAATTGGCTCGACAAGGTGCTGATAGTGATAGGTATCTGGTCTGAGATATCTGGCAATTCCCGCACATTGTGAGGTGGTACCGAGGCAGCACGAATTCGGTTTTCCAGGTGGAACCACAAATGTTCTATTGTATTCATGTCAGGTGAATTTGAAGGCCAAGACATGACTTGAAATTTACTAAAATGTTACTCCAACCACTCCCTGGCGATTCGACCCGTATGACATGGTGCATTATCCTTTTGGTAAGCACTATCACCCGCCGGAAACACTGTTGTCATGAATGGGTGCAAGTGGTCTTCAACGATGTTCAGGTAGCGCACAGACGTCAGGGATTGTCCTATGTGGATTATAGATCCTAATGTGCTCTATGAAATCATCGCTCACACCATAATACAACAGCCACCGGCTTGTTTCCAGCCAACTGTGCATCCGAGAGCCATGGTTGCCGTTGGAAATTGGCGTATACTAACGCGACCGTCCATGTGATGGACCAGAAAACGTGATTCGTCGGACCATGCAACTTTCTTCCATTCCTCTATGGTCCAATTCCGATGTTCCTGTGACCATTGCAGGCACGGCTGGCAATGACGTGACGTCAGTGCAGTGACATGTTACGGCCGACGGCTGCGTAAACCCATATGCAACAGTGCACGCTGCACTGTGTGTTGAGAAACACTGTCTGGGTTGCCACTGTTGTAGCTGCTGGTGATTTCGACTGTTGTAGGTCTTCGGTCACGACGAATAATGCGTAACAATCACACTGCTCTCCGCTGGAATCAATGCGTCGCGGGCGACACACCACTGATCAGCGACTTGCCGTTTCACCATCCATACATCACTTTCTATACGTGCTCACAACGACTGCACGTGAACAGCCCACCAAACGCGCCGTTTCTGATATGGACGCTCCCAGTCGCCGAGCCATACCGATTTGACCTTTATACAAGTCTCAAAATGTGCTTTTCCCATTATGTCTCAAAGCACGCTAGTTTTTGAAATACAATGCTTTGGAGCTTTATATACTCCAACATTAGCCATGCACGCGCCATGGTTTTGTTTCTGGGCGAGCTCATTGTTATAGGTGGAGGGCCCCCTGGATTTCATTCTTCCCGGTTCTGGGTTTTACTTATTTGTGCAGACTAGGCCTGAGCTAGACTTCTATATTCCCGCACCTGGACATCATTCTTCCTATAGGTCTCCATCGAAATTTCGAGACCCAGACCCAGTTCTGAAATAATGAAGTCTAGCCCAGCGCCAGTCTCGGGTTTCGGGCCATTCTTTCCCATGCAGACTTCTAAATTCCTCCTCCCGAGCCCATGTTGAACTGGAATTTAATTTATTTATTTCAGTAAAAGTTATAGTGATGTTGTACGTTTGTTTAGCAAACTCTTTACAAAGTTAATTTTGTTTAATAAATTACAAAGATATATCTTTAAAAATCTTCCCATTTTCTTTGTAGAACTTTAAAATTGTGATTTTCTTACAGAACCTTCATTTGATTGTAATTGTCTAAGTCAATTTTTTATCAGTGTTTATGTACGTAATTATCTAAGTTGTCATTAATATTGCTGCACGTCTGAATTTCGAACTTAATCTGGAGAAAAAAAAATCTATGCATAAGTAAATGTGGTTTTTGAATAATTTTAATTGCTAGGATAATGTTGATTCAGAAATAGCGGCAAGTTTTGTAGAAATTCAGACGGGACGTGCCGTGTCAATTAAGTTTTTGGTATGGACCCGGGCACCGAACTTTTAGCTTTTATACACCCAGAAAAAGGAATTGATTAAAACTACAAAACATGTTTTGTTGAGTACATTGGTTGTTTTAGCAAAATTCAAGTAAAATTGAACCATTTTACTTGAATTAACAAAACATTTTTTGATGACGATATAAAATTTGTTTTTGTTATTGCAAAAAAAAATTTTTTTTTGTTAATTGAAACAAAATTTCCATTGACCTATATTTAAACAAAAAGTTTTGTTGGGTCAACCAAATTTTTGTTGATTCAACAAAACTTTTTTCTGGGTGTAGCGGTCCGGATCAATGAATTATTTTTTCGAGAAGGGAGAAACTTTATACTTTTATACCTGTTGGGTCAATAAATTTTTTTTATAGGTCGGGCCGGAGCCTGCCTGGAAATTTAGGCCCGTGCAAAATTCTAGTATCGCCTGCTTTTTTGCAAGAGTGATTCCCCTGCTATTAGATTTCGTTTGTCACATATAATTATTTAATTAATCAAGAAGTTTGTATGTCACTAGCAAAAACAGTTAGGCAAATATTTTCGTAGCACCTAAATATCACGATATAAGTCTATATCTATGTTATTCCTTGTATTTCTCCCAAAAATGATTAATCTGTTTCAGTGAAACAGATTAATATAACATTAATAAAAACGCTATACATCTATATATATATATATATATATATATATATATATATATATATATACATATATATATTGTAGTCTACAAGATTTCTAACCTTATATTAAAACTATATTGCCTATTCAGACTATCATAAATTTGTGATAAAAGCGAAAGCTATTTATTCATTAATTAAAAAATATATATCATTACCACCTCATTTATAAATTTTGCATTTTATTATTGTCTAATACATTAAATTATTTAGCATAGTTAACAAAATCGAAGCAGCTGTAGATATACAAATAGGAATTAATAAACATCGTTTTCCAGGTTTGTCATTTCCAGCTATATATTGTCTACCTTCTGCCACAGTTATTTTTTTGCTATTAGATTTCGCTTGAAAAATATCTCATTTCAGAAATGAAGGAATTTGCTTATTTCTAACAAAAATAGTTAAATAAATATTTTCTCACTATCTTAAATCTCATGAATTTCTACACTGTTATTCCTTGTATTTCATGGAAATAATTTAATAGAAAATGATTTTAAACTTCTTTTGTTAAATCTTGTTTGTTTGTAAATATAAAGAAAAGATAGTTTTCTAACATTAAGTTTTGATAAATATATAATGAAGTGAAGGGCTGTTTACATTCCAAATTTATGCATTTAGTTCAATCATACGTTTTTAAGTTAAAATACCAATTAATTAAATATTTATTAATGATAAATATTTTATTAACACAAAAAGTAAACTTGTGAATTCATTTACACGTTTTCTCTTTGAAAGTTTTGAGTTAGAAATTTACTTCAAGATAGAAATTTTGTTGTAGCTTTTATTATATTTGTGGCTTTATTTGTCCTTGATAATTCTACATTATTCTTATATGCGGTGTACTATTATATGAACGAAGTTTATTTAATAAAATTTATTTCATCAACTTATGGTTAATCCCGATTTACATTAATTTTAGATCATTATTACGATGTTTCTTTAATTCTTTCACAAATCAATTAAAAGTAATCTTAATTTATATGCACAGGGTGATTAAAAATTTTTAGGCAAACATTCAGAAGTGGTAGTGCACACTACAACAAAAATGTTTCATAAAGGAAAGAACGACCAGCATCCATCTTATTCAGTCAAAAATACACGGTGTCCCACTCGAATCCGAATTCGAATTTTTGTTTTTCTTTTTTACAATATATTTTAACGAAATTTGAAACAGACTAATAGTCCGGGAGGCTGCGTCACGATTTTCTAACCAATTTTAGCATTAATGATTCTGATATATATGACGGGTAAGAAGATGAAGATAACGAAACTGCCAATCAGCTCGTGCACCAGCGAAGGGGAGGGGGATGTTACCATAGCAACAAGGCACACTCTGCTGCAATGTTAAATGAATGGCAACCCGATTACGGATGTTACTGCCACTTGTAGGCATCCTCAATAATCCGGTTGCCATTCTTTTTACATTGCAGCGGGGTGCGCCATGCTTCTATGGCAATAACCCTCGCTTATGAGCCAATTGTCAGGCAGTTTCGTTATCTGCCCCATTTAATCTATGACATATATCAAAATCACCGACACTAAAGTTCCAAATTGTGACGCTGTCTCCTGTACTATGACATTTCATTGTGCGAAATGTAAGGATTTCATAGTAATTCATAAAATTGGTTCAATCCTCATCCAAATATCGTCAAACTAGTTACTCCTATTTCAGAATGTAATTGGTGGTTGAAAAAGTTTCGCTTATCACAATGCTGTACATTTCCATTACTTTTCATGATGGCAAGGCTATTGAAAATTGTTTCAATCATATATATTTTAGTTAAAGTTTTGAATGATAGTTATGTTCGTTTTGGAGTGGGGCACCCTGTATTTTTGAGTGAAATAACAGACTACGACCCCTGTTCCCTATACAAAATTTGCTTGTTTAGGCCGATTACTATATCTTAAACTTTGTGCAATTTTTTTTAATCACCCTATTTAAAGATTATTTAATGATTACGTCTTCTTCCGCGCAAAACCGGGTTTTAGCTACTAAATTACCTACTTACCGAGTTTTAGCTAACTACATAGTTCAGCTACTAAATTTCTATTATCTACTTATACTACCTTAAACTTGTGATAATGGATGATGATATTATTGATTTTTAAAAAGCAATATTAGCACTTATTTATTATTATTATCTTATAAATTTACATTTTAATAATTCCAAAATTAAATTTACTTTAAACAATAAAGAAAATACAGGGTGTTTCACAAAGGACCCCTAACTTTAAAAATCAATAACCCGGAAACGGTGATAGATAGAAACATGGAACCAGTGGTATGTTTATTAAAAAAATCGTAAGAATCTTATACGTAAATCTCAAAATTTAGTTAAAAATAGCACCGATAGATGGCGCTGAGAGCGTTAAGAATCCTTCTAAAGATAGTTCAGAAGCATAGAAAGACTAGTCGTCGAAGATTTCATCATTGAAATCTGGCCGCTATTAGCGTATAGTGAAAATAATTCCGAAAGTGGTGTATACCGTGGAGTAACGTGTGTTTATTGTGTTGGAGTACCACCGATTAAATCAGTCCTACTACAAGGAGAAGTTTTCAAACGCGATTTCAAGTCGCAAAAGGCCCAGATGGAAAAACAATTCGTGACCTTTTCAAAAAAATTTAACAGACAGGCAACGTGGCCGATGCGAATTATTTTCACTATACGAAAATAGCAGTCAGATTTCAATGGCGAAATTTTCGACTGCTAAGTCTTTCTATTCTTCTGAACTCTCTTTAGAAGGATTCTTAACGCTCTCAGTGCCATCTATTGGTGCTATTTTTAACTAAATTTTGAGATTTACGTATAAGATTCTTACGATTTTTTTAATAAACATACCACTGGTTTCATGTTTTTATCTATCACCGTTTCCGGGTTATTGATTTTTAAATTTAGGGTCCTTTGTGAAACACCCTGTATAAATATCCACGTATCATATTACAAATTTTAAATTAAAGACCAGGAATTGGAAGATCTTGTGAGGTATATTAAGGGAGGCAACAATTCTTCACGGATTGTAGAGCTACTGTGTATATATGTATGTAACTATATTTCTTTGGTAAAATGCAATCATTTAATGCAGCGATTCCCAACCTGGGGTACACGTACCCCTGGGGGTTCGTCGCGGGGCTGCAAATGGTACAGAAAAACAATATCTGTAATGGCTTAAATCACAAAAATATTTCAACTGAAAACACATAAACAAAGTTGATAGTTTTGGATTAAAACGATAGTCTTATGCACAGCTCCAGTGTGTTACTCTGTGTCTCATATGTTACTCTCAAAATGAGTGAAAAGGCCACTAGATCTAATAATTCGTTGATAATACAATTACACTAGCTTCAGCCACCTCTAATCATATTGCATTATTGCTTACGTTTTTCCCAATCTTGCAAAAATTGAAAAGAATTAAGAACTCATTGATAGAACCTTAAGATTCTTGTTGCCTTTCACAAATACTGAGCTTGTCGAAAGAACATTTTCTTTTTAGGCATACATTAAGAATAATTATCGCAATAAGCTTGACGCTGCTCCTGACTTGATATTGTAGTTGTCTTCGTTTGAACCTGATTAAAGAAAAAAACTCAATTTTATGAAACAAGCTCAGGATTTTCCATTGAGAGAATTAAAAGATTCTTGTTTCCTTTCACAAATTTTGAGCTTGTCTAAAGAGCATTTTCGTCTTAGACATACATTAGGAACAAATATCGTAATGTAAGATTGACGCTGTTCCTGACTTGATATTATACTTGTCTTCGTTTGAACCTGAATTAAAAATAAAATAAAATAAAATAAAATAAACCTCAGCTCCATGATTTCCATTGAGAGTATTAAAAGCTATGTTTGATTACTTGAAGATCATAATGCAAAATTGTTATATATATTCATTATAAGTTATTTAAAAATTCTTTTAATTCATTTCTTTTGATGTTAAGCGAATATTTATATAAAGTAAAATTAATTTTAAAATGCAAAATAGAAAAAAAAAGAAAGAAAGAAAAAAAAAAATAAAAAAAAAACGGTTAGATAGAACGGCTAAATGTAATTTGAGTCGATTTATTGTTTAGTTCTGCTAAGAAGATAATTAATAATAATAATAATAATAATAAAACAAGTATGTTTACGTTATGTGGGTGCGTAGGAGCATGTTTATGAGAAAGGGGGTGCTCTCAAATGAAAAGTTTTTGCAAGGGTTAGGTGAAAGACAAAAAATTGAGAACGGCTGATTTAATGGATAGATATAGGCAAATATATATTTTTTCTACCTAAATCTGATGAATTCCTAAATCTGTTATTCCTTATATTTAACGTTAAAAAATTGTCGCAAAGCCATTTAATGTAACATAATTAATATAGCATAACATAACATAATTTCGACATATCTATAGTTTTTTTTTTGTTGTTGTTCCATGTTTATTGAAAATTTATCGCTTATTTCAGAAAACCTCTAAGTGCACAATGTCGTTTGTGATATTTCAGAAAAATACACTAACCAAGTTTAAAGCAAATATTTCATGGTAAAGTATCGAGAATGGTAAGAACTCTCTACATCAAATGTAAAGGAATTTATTTGTTAAGGGTAGAGGATAAAAAGGGAAATTTCCCTTTTAACAGTTATAGGATTTCGGCAATAAAATAATTTTCACTGCCGAATTTTCATTTGTTTTACTATTTTTAAGAAATAATAACTTGAATTAAGGGTAAAAATTAACAAACTGAGCTTTAGAAATTTAAAACACGGAATCTGTCTTTTTGAGATTAGAAAGGCTGTAAGTCGGCGAACCCATGGCACGCGGTATAATTTTTTTGGCACGGCGTTGATTGAGGTTTTTAATCAAGATACAATTACATTCCTCATAGTTCTGTTGTTAACTCCTACTAATGTTCTGTCTTGACCCCCCCCCCCCGCCCTAAGTTGTTGTTCTTTTCTTCCAAGTACATTACTAGGGTAGCGCATACGTGGATTGTGCATGCACAAAATTGAGCTGGGCGAGTTAATTTGCACACATTAATTTGATGCCGTCAAGAGTAATAATTTCTAATTTGGAAATTACGTTCCGATAACTTTAGTTTTCGAAGAAAGTTGTACCTCGAACATATGGCAACATAATTTTGACGCGTTTGGAACTCCTTGACTCTTTCTTTTCAAGTTTACATCTCAAAATTTGACTCTTATGCGAAGAAAACATTGGTCCATTTTATTGGCACATGGAGCAGGGCCTCCTAGTTGAAACTTCACACGTGCTAAATTATGCAAATAATCACGCGCGCGAGTTTTAATTTACGCTTTTAACGTTTAGTCTAATTGTATTTATGACGTATAATTATTTCTCAGGGACACAGAATTGACATAAACTTTTTTTCTCTTTTTTTCACGAACCATGTCGATTATGCCATCTATTATTCCTCAGGGACACAGAATTGACATCAACTTTTTTTCTCTTTTTTTCACGAACCATGTCGATTATGCCATCTATTATTCCTCAGGGACACAGAATTGACATCAACTTTTTTTCTCTTTTTTTCACGAACCATGTCGATTATGCCATCTATTATTCCTCAAGGACACAGAATTGACATCAACTTTTTTTCTCTTTTTTTTTCACGAACCATGTCGATTATGCCATCTATTATTCCTCAGGAATACAGAATTGACATCAACTTTTTTTCTCGAACCATGTCGATCATGCCATCTATTATTCCTCAGGGACACAGAATTGACATCAACTTTTTTTCTCGAACCATGTCGATTATGCCATCTATTACTGTGCTCAATTTGATGGTCATATTGGTGGAACAGTTTAAGAAGAGTAGCGCCACAAAAAACTTATAAGATCTTCGCTCGCTCAACTGAATTGTGAAGTACAAAATTCTGATAACTTAAAATTCCGACAAGTGTAGCTGTTTAAAGAAGCCGGTGATTGCCATTTGGCAAATTTTCCCTCTATATCGTTTTCTACGAGTCATCATTTTCGGAAATGAACAATATTAAAAAAATAAATAGAAACTACTTGAAAGATGACATCAATACTGCTTGCATTGCATTAAAAGCAACTAATTATGAACCTGTCATCTACTAATTGTCCCAAAACATGTAACTACAGAAATCACATTTATTTTTTTATTACTTTCAAAATTATAACTACACTATCATAACTACAATATAATGTATTTCTTTAAATTTTAAAAGGTGTAAACTAACAACTTAATATACAATAAAATAACTTTTATTAGATTGTTGACATGTTTCGGCTCACTCCGAGCCATTTTCAAAAACAAATGAGAATATTCTATAATTGCAATGTCTTTGAAGTAATTATTTTAAATACTATCATTTAATTTTCATGTACTTTTTAAAGATTAAACACGTTATCTTTTATTTTTAGTTGGTTTTTTATTTCCATATTTGTAACCATGGAGTAACTCGAGCCCCAATTTCGGTAAGTTAAAAGATGCTTATTATATAAGATTACACCTTTTAGCATTTAAAAGGAATATATTATTACAATGTATTATAATTTATTATATTTTTACAATATAAGTTCTTCATATCGCGCACCCGCAAGAAAAGTAACACAACTCAAAAATACTACATTTCACAAAAGAGGCGAAAAAAAGCTTGTTATTTTTTCACTGTAACATAAAACTATAGCACTTGGCTCTGCATCCCGCTGTAAAATCATACATACAAATGCAAAACACTTAAAAATCAAAACATAGAAGATATAAGGAGGATATTGTAAATTTATCCATCCACCCTTTCCCCCCCTTCTGTGGTAGCAAAGTGTCACCAGTCATCCGGGTAACTACACTTATGACACTTTTCCTGTAGTAAGACGCCCATAAGTTAGATCGTAGTTGAATAATATACAAAATAAATTTTTTAGAGTTGCGTCATTTTCCTTGCGGGTGAAGGATATACAATGTATACCCGTATTTTTTTTTAAATTAAAAATGTAATTTTGATTCATTATGAATATTATTATTATTATATTAATCCACTAAATTGTTTTGGTTATTGGTACGTCACAGCCATATAATTTATTATTATTATTATTATTTTAATTTAGCACATTAATGTAAAAAGACTCGCCATCCTTGTTCTGAGAGATATCGCTTGTGGGCTGTTTGGATAAAACAAGTATTTCAAGGGCACGAAGCAATTGTATACAGAAAGTTGTTTAGTGGGGGTTTGCACCAATGGAAGATTATAGGAAAAAACTTTTTTTTAAAGTAGTGTTTACTCTTTTTCAATTTTTTGTCAGTTATAAGGTCTCTGAAATAAGTGATTGAAATGTAAGGAAATAAAATATTTTTTAACTTCATATTAAATTGTTGTAAAAGCTTTTGTACGTTCCTCATGTATGCACTAATTTGAGTTACCATATTTTCGAGTGTAAGATGCACTTTTTTATCCTTAAAATGCGCCTATAAATAAGGGGTTGCGTCCGATTCAATGAAGGCACCATTATTTTATTTTTCTGTATCACTATACAGTTATATTAGTATATATAATTACATAGAGTTATATTAATTATTAATAACTATAGTTAGTTATTAGCTATTCGCTATTACATTATTTTGCTGTAATAATCGTTATTTTTGAATTAAGTGTTGTCGTTCTTCAACTTTCTTGTTTTTTCTAAAAATATTTTGCCAAATTTTGGGTTGCGTCTTATACAGCGGGGTGCAAAATGATAGATACGACACAAAAATAAAGAAATATTTTCGTATTTGTTACGCAAATGCCCAAATTTGTGTGTTAAAATTAAATGCATAATGTTCCAATTAATATTACAGCAATCATTTCCAAAAGTTGCATATATATATATATATATATATATATATATATATATATAATCATAAGTATATTGGTAAATTTACTCAGCATCAAAATGACAAGAACTCCATAAATATTTCGAAACAGTGACTCGTGATTGTCTCCTCCGCAATTCGTCTTCTCATATCATTTAACAACGGATTTAAGAGAGGTTCTAAGCGCGTTCGTTTACTTAATAAAACCTTTATGACAATGGGGAAAGGAAAATGCTTTCTGATTTCATAAGAGGCAAAAATCCAGCTTATTACAACATCGGAATACCACTTCAAAAACATTTCTGATAAAATTAAACGTTCAAAGACGTTATTTTTCATTTCTTACAGAATCCGGCTATTGTTGGCACTGCAAAATCTACAAAACGGCCAAAAATTCTTCTGAAACGTTTTTAAAGTTTGATTATTGGTATGGTCAAAAGAAAAACAATGACAACAAAGAAAAATTGAAAGTCAGATAAAGACGCAAGAATAAGTATGGACGATAAGAAGAGCAATAACAATGTAAGGAATCCTTAAATATGTAAAACCACGTCGATGTCCACTTTTAACATCTGACCATAAAAAAGCCCACATTCAGTTGGCAGAGAAACATCTGAAGCACCAAACGAATTGGTTCAAAGTTATTTTCAGTGATGAAAAGCAGTTACATTTCGATTGTCCGGATGGTAGTCACTTATATTGGCATGGTCTTTGAAAGGAAAAGAACGTATTTTCCACGCGCCAACTAGGGGATGCTCTCCAATGGTTTGGGATGCTTTTTCCTCAAGAGGTACGCTTAAGCTCATAATTGCTTTTCTAGAAGGACGATAAAATAGACATACCCATATCCACATGTTAGAATGTCATTTGTTGAAACAAGGCGAAAACATTGCCGGCCTTAGCTATATTTTTCAACATGTCAATGCCTCAATGCACTCTGTAAAAGACACAAAGAAATGATTCGAAGATAATAAAATTCCCACACTTGATTGTCTGGCAAATAGTCCGGATTAAATTCCACGGAGAACGGAATTTGGGGTATTATAGTGCGCAATATCTACCGAAGAAATGGTGAAATGGTTCCGTATAACTCAAAAGCAGAATTAAAGTCTGCCATGCGCTAGGTATGGCGTGCTTTGTCATCTCGACAAATTCGAAACTTTGCCAGAACGAAACTCTATACCACAACGGTGCACTAAAATTATTAAACATAAAGGAAGCACGATTAACATGTAATATTTCTATAATTTAGAAAAATCTGTTACGTTCCTATCATTTTGCTCCTATTGCATTTCCAGTGAAAATGCAATCTATATATATATTACGCTATTGTACGTGGCACAGAAATCGCGATTATTTGTTAATTGTTAAATGGCAACGCCCGAATGGAACGAATCTCATTGGTTGGTGCTGCCATCTACAGGAAGAAATGGTGAATAGAAGCGAAGCAAACAATTATTTATTGATTGTAGTGCAAATAAATTATAATTGTAATTTGTCAACATTAACATTAGATATATTCTTATACATTTTCATTTGAAATATTGATTTTTGTAAGCATTTAATATTTTTAATTTTAAAAAACACAATTAGCAATATAAAATTTAAAATGTAACCAAAGCAATAATTTTTAAAAAGGGATTTTTAGTAAAAAGGGAAAAGCAAGTGTAATAATTTTCCCTGACTGTTTCATTTTTTAAACGTAACTGTTATACTTTTGAAATTTTAGCTCTTATTTACTTTTTTACAAGCTTTTAGTATAAATAAATATTATTCAGTCTTTTTTATGAAGTCCACTCCACTGTTATATTTTTCAATGAGAGTCTGCCCGGATAACGCCGGGCGGGTCAACTAGTTTATTATGCTGTAATAATAACAATTGGTTTACAATGTTCTCTTTATGTTTTTATTGCCTATTTAGTTTGAAAAAATCAATTTATCTATACGAACTGTATTTTTTCAACAGAGTGAAACAAGTCTCAGCCGGGAGTCGAACCCTGGACATTTGCCTGAAATTGCCAACGCTTTACCTAGTGACATACATGGGCCGACAAATGTCGGACACATTTCACACAGATATGTGGATTAATATAAATATATTTATTATTTAGTCAATTAAATTATCGTTCCTATCGTTTTGCACCCCGGTGTACAAAGGAGCATATTATACACAGGAAAATACTGTATACGCTTCTGAGGTCAGTTATCAATTAATACTGATGTGTAATAATAATAAAATATTCCGTGAATATCACAGAATTAAAATTTTGATTACATTTACATGTTTTTCTAACAAAAATGTCTAGCGAAATCTGCGTTTTGAAGTAAGAAATTGGGTTCTGGTTTAAATTCCGTGCTTTCCGGTTAGGTTTGATTTGGTTTCTGGTTTCATTTATGTGCTTAATTAGGTTTTGCTTTTTCTCCTATTTATTACATACAATAGGTATCTGTTCATTCTTGATGCATTATTTTCTGAATATTTGAATATAATTTATATATAATTTATATATAATTGAATAAAATTAATTTAATCATGTTATTTTACATATTTAATTAACTTATGTAGTTTAAGTTAAAGTTCTTAACATCATTAAAGTTTATTATTAAAACGTTACTGAACCATGTTTCTCATTATGCATAAGTATGTTTTCAAATACATGTTTTTGTTTTCCAGTTATACAATTTGTAGAGTGTCTTTTGAATAAATTATAAACGGCACTCCACTGTATACAAACTCAACACCGCGTTTCTTTTTTCGCTTTTATGTCAAAGTAATTACATCATACTTCAAAATCTTTAAAAGGATGACATCTTAAAAGAATTTAGAACACGAAGAATGTATTTCCATATTTGTGCTTTTATATTTCCATTTGATAAAACACGTCAACATACTTCTCTGGCCAATCTTTTATTTGTTTATAAGTATGTAAACAATTAAGCTTCCAAAATGTTTCCTATGCAATACTTTAAGACAGTCTAAAATTATTTTCAAGCTAATTTCAGAGATTAATTTAGTATCATAAGTTGTTTTATTTATTTATTTCAAAATTTAATATTTATATGTAGAAAAAATATTTTTACTAGCTGGCGTAGCAGCCGGGTGTGTTACATTTGAATTGCATGAGATGTTTCGACTTTTTGCAGAGAAATGAAATGAAAGGATCAGGGTCCATAAGCCGTGTATATAAACCGTTACAGTATAATACTGGCATCCCAGCTGCCAGCATTTTACCGTAAAATTAACAGTAATAAACAGTAAAATACGTAGTAATATACTGCGGCACATGCGCTTTCACTTTTTAATATTAGAAGGTTTATCCTGTACGTTTTCAACAATATTTTTTGCATTTTGTTCGGATTTATATAACTTACACAAGCTCAAAATTCGCATTATTCGTAGTTTTTGATGAATAATACGCAATTTCTCCTAATTTTACCTCAATTTTTAATATATTTTGTAATATTTTACTATGAGCGCAGCTTTGCAACACTTTCATGTTTACATATATTGTACATTTTGATGTATTTTATAATATATGTAAAGAAGAAAGTGTTGCACGATTGCGCTCATATAAATAATTGGAGTAAAATTAGGAGAAATTGCTTATTTTTCATCAAAAACTACAAATAATACGAACTTTGAGCTTGTGTAAGTCATATAAATCCGAACAAAATGCAAAAACTATTGTTGAAATCGTACAGGATAAACCTTCTAATATTAAAAAGTGAAATAATTAAGTCAGTATAACAAAATCGAGTTTTAGTCTTATTTCATGGGCCAAAAAACACGGCTTATGGACCCTGATCCTTTTACTGTACATTTAAAAAAAACTATAATATTAATTTCAGTAAATGCTGAATTTCAGGTAAAAAAACCATATGTACAATGTAGATTAAAAGTTTATTCAATAAAAATGCGCATTGTCAATGCTGCATCTCTGAAAAGCTTTGCGTTCTTTTAAGATTTGACTTCTAATTTCGGATCTGGTAAAACTAGGCTGCGCCGCCAAGCGCCTGAGGAGCACCCGACGCGTCTTTGACCACCGAACCCAAGTACTGAGGGACTTATAACGCGCACGATCGGATTTGTCTCTCCGTATGCGCGTCGGCCTTTCAGATATGGTAAAATGAAAATAAAGTCATTTTGACAAAATTATAAAATAAATTACAAGCAAAAAAAAAAAAAAAAAAAAAAAAAATATATATATAAAATGCAAGCTTTTATTATAATGACTAAAAAGGAAGAAAATATTGAAGGAGAATTGATTGAAATAAATATATTTTTTTAAAAGAAACAAGTTAAATTGCGAGTGCTTTTTTTAACAGTTCGTTAAAAAAAAATTAAAATTAAAAATTGATATACAATTTTAAATCCAGATTTCTGGCAAGAAAACAAATTCGGTCAACGTCCTCCTTGGACTCGAACCCTCATTCATTTATACACTGTGCGGTACTAAAAGATGACGCATTTACCAGCCCTGCTAGGGTTCAATCAAAGATCATTGGATAATTTCTGAAGCAATCAATGACATTTACGTGATCACACGAATACGTCACACTACCAAAAATTAGGTCAATTGTAGCACAGGGAGTGTGTTAAAATGGGATTGCAGGATTTGAGCCAAACGGACAGACAAAGAAAGTTAAATAAACATTTGTACAAATCATATCATTTGGGCGAACTTTATAAAAATATTTCAGACTTATGAATTAAAATTAATGTTTACAAAAAATGGCATTTACCTCACTCAATCATTTCGCTTTTAGTTGCCTTGGGAAAAGTTTCAATCGTCATTTTTAAGAAATAATTAATTAAAAATCAGTGCTTCTTTTTTAAATTTATTTGTTCTAAATACAGGGTAATAATTCTTTAGTTAAATGCAAGGAGCATAAATTTGTTTTTGTAAAACGTCCTTGGTTGAATTAAAAATAAAAATTAAAAAATGCAATGTAATCATTTCTAGATGACAATTCTTTGACAGACGATTGTTTTTCTATTTTTGAATAAATTGATTCATGAAGATTGAATTTGCAAAGTTATCTTTTTATTGGATCTATTGAATCTATCAGGCTCTATTTGATCCAATAGACCCCGATAAACGTTCCAGTATTTATGAAAACCCGCTCACCAGGACATATGGAACATTACAGTATTATATTGGAATAACAAACGGAAAATTTAAAACTTTTATAATTTTTTACATGGTAAAACTAGTTATAGCACGAAACGAACGCACCTCATTTGTCACGTTTAACGTACAATTTCTGACTTGTTTATTTTGAAGATGTCTCCGTTTGAGTGTGTGAAACATGCCATCTTTATATAAAAAGGTATTTTTAAGACTTTTTTATAATGTTTTATCACTTTAAGCATTAATTGCATCTTTAGCTTAATGACAATTTTATTGACAGTTCACTTTCACTTTGAAAGTCATTGTTGTTAAACCTATTGTCCATGTTTTATTTATTTCCTTTTTTATCCTCTCATCTTTTATTCTCGTGATGCATTTTTTGTAATATGTAACGTGAATTAGAAATTTTTTACTACTGTTTTTAAAATATTTTCATGGAATAAGGTAGAAATTTCTACTGCTGAATAAATTATGAGTATTTTGAAAGCTTAAGAGGTTAATTGACTTCTTTCTGTATGCTTTAAGTTATTAATTGGCGTCCGCATTATCTTTTAGAAAGCTGAGGTGTTAAAATAACATGTTTTTAAACGCTTTAACTAACATTTTGGCGTGTCCGCGACAGGATTAGATTTATTGAAGCAAGATGTTTCAAGCCGTAAAAGGTTTTAAAAAAGCCGATTTAAAGTTTGTAGTAGAAGAACTTGGTGAAACAATTCCGCAAGATTATACGATTGGAACCCTAAAAGAAATAATTTTGAATAGTAAGGAATATAAACAGGATCCTGATTTTGTACAAGGAATTTTATCAACAGCCATCGCTGAAAGAAAATTAAAAGATGCTGAGAAGAAGTTAGAGATTGAAAAGAAGTTACAATTGGAGACCTGGAGACCACTGACCAGGCCCCTACCTACCGGGATTCGACCCAGTTTGACGGGTTTGAGTGCCTGGTCATTGGGGCGAAATTCGCCTGATCGCCCTATTGGGGCGGTCCACAAAGACAAGTACCCAGTTCGGCCAATCAACTGAGTCCGGATTTTTCTGTGTTGTTCACTCCTAAATTTAAATGTTCTGAGATCTGACGCCGCACACCACGTACTCGTCATGACAGTTGAAATGGGGCTGGACAATTTAGTGCCGAAACGTTGGTACTGAACTTAGCTTGAAAAAGGGGAGAGAATTTTGAGGGAAACTAAATAAAGAAATTAACTAGATAATGAAACCACTGAAATGAAAATATAATCAGCCAATAGCTAAGTCGTACCATCGGGGAAAATTTTTGGGCCGAGTTGCAAGGCAGACGAAAACGCTGCGGGGGCTGACGGGACTGCGCCTTTCTACCGTACCCCACCTGGTAAAAAAAAAAGAAGAAGTTACAATTAGAAAAGGAGAAGGAGAAAGAGAAGTTGGATCAAGAAGTACATTTGAAAAAATTGGAATTAGACCATCAATTAGAATTAGCAAAAATCCAGTCACAAGGGCAAATTCAAGGTGAGTACATTTCAACTGTTAATGAAACTAATGATTCTAAACGAAAATTTACGTTACCTAGGTTAGAATTTCGTCAGTTTGATGGAGATTTAAAAGAGTGGCTACCATTTTGGAGTCAATTTGAACAGATTCATACGGATGAGAATATTGTGCCCGAAAATAAATTCCAGTATTTGATTCAAGCAACAGTAGCTGGATCTAGAGCGAGAGAAGTTGTAGATAGTTTTCCGCCAACTAGCGCTAACTATGCCAAAGCTATAGAGAGTCGTCAGGCTCGTTTTGGTCGGGAAGATCTTTTAGTTGAAGTATATGTTAGAGAATTATTGAAATTAATAATATCAGTACAGTCAAAAGAAAAGTTTCCTCTTACATCCTTGTATGATAAACTTGAATCGTATTTAAGAGTTCTTGAGACATTGGGAGTCACAACAGATAAATGCGCCTCAATATTATATCCAATGGTAGAATCTTGTTTTACTGCGGAATTTTTTAAAGCGTGGAACAGAACCTATACGTCTTCTGCTATTTCCTATCCGAAAGAACGCCTAGATAATTTAATGAAGTTTATCAAAAGTGAAGTTGAAGGCAATGAAAGAATAAATTTGGCAGTGGCAGGTTTTGGCTTCGGAAAAAAAGATGATGATAGAAACTTTAGAAAAAGGAAAGGTTACACCGATGTTTCTAAACATTTACCAACTGCTTCTACTCTATTAACAACTTCTTCAAAGCAAGACTTAAGGAAAAATTGCGTTTTTTGTAACGAAAGACATCTGAGTTCAGAATGTTTCTCAGCGCGAAGATGAGTTTTACTGAGAAGCAGAATATATTTAAAGACAAAAGGTGTTGTTTTTTATGTTTGACGTCAGGCCACACAACGAAACAATGTAAAGCTATCTTGAAGTGTTTCATTTGTGATAAAAAACATGCATCTTTGATGTGTCAAATGCTCGATAAAAACAAATTAAATGAAAGGAAAGGGGAAGAAAAATCGTCTGGAAATGAAGTAAATATGGCTAATGTCAGCAGAGCAAATGAAGTAAATATGGCTAATGTCAGTAGAGCAAATGAAGTAAATATGGCTAATGTCAGTAGAAATCCCAAGGTCTTTCTTCAGACATTCAAAGCAAAAATCACTTCAGATAACAAAAAGAAAGTTGTTCGACTGATTTTAGACTCAGGTTCTCAGAGATCGTATATTTTAAAGCATTTAGCCGAAGAAATGAGGTATTTACCTCTTCGAAAAGAAAAAGTCGCTCATTCTCTTTTTGGCGGAGTCATAACAAAAGAATTTAATCATAACTACTACAAGATAAGATTAAGCGACTTGAAAGAAAATTTTAAATGCAATTTTGAGGTTTTGGACCAAAACATTATCTGCGAAAATGTTATGCCTGTAGGGAAAGGATCCTGGTACAAAGAATTGTCGGAAAAAGGCATCACTCTGACGGGTATTGGTGAGACTCCAGAATCGATTCAAGTATTGATTGGAGCCGATGTAATTGGAAAATTATCGACAGGTCGTAGAGAAATGTTGTCGTCTGGACTAGTAGCACTAGAAACACACTTAGGATGGACCTTAATGGGAAAAGTGCCACAAGATAACGTATCTAAAGAAAACTTAGCTTTAACAGTTACATCTATGTTCGCGAATGAAGCAGAAATTAGCAATTTATGGAAACTAGATTTACTTGGAATAAATGATCCAATTGAAAAACACTCTAAAATGGAGATCGATCGTCAGGTAAAAGAGCATTTTTTACAGACATAAAATAGGAATGAGGATAATCGTTATGAAATTTCTTTGCCATGTGTAGAAGATATACCACCTTTACCCGATAAATTTGAGTTTAGCCAAGAAAAGATTAATAAATGTTACAAACAAGCTGCTTACCAATAACCTTTATCAAAAATATGAACAAGTGCTTTTAGGCTGGCTTGATGATAAAATTATTGAGGAAATTCCCGAGTCTGAAATTAATCTTTACGGAAACTATTTGCCTCATCGACCAGTAATAAAAGAGTACAACTCCCATTCGTCCAGTGTTCGACGCATCAGCTAGAATACAGAACCATCCATCTCTAAATCAGTGTTTGCATTCTGGACCAAATCTCATTGAATTAATTCCTGACATTCTCTTACGTTTTAGAGAACAGAAATTTGGCGTTGTAGCTGATATCAGGAAAGCATTTTTACAAATCGCTGTACGGAAAGAAGATCGGGACTTTTTGCGTTTTCTGTGGTCGAACGATCCAGAGGAGAGAAATATTAAAATGTTTCGAAATGCTAGAGTCGTGTTTGGAGTCAAAAGTTCCCCATTTCGTCTTGCTTCCGTCATAGAATATCACATAAAAAACGATGAAGAATACGATCCACATCTTAAAAAGCAATTGCTGAGAAGCTTTTATGTTGACAATGTCGTTGCTAGTGTCCATACGCAAAAAGAATTAGAAAAATTTATTGCTGATATTAAGTGTCTTATGGCTAAAGGTGTATTTGATTTGAGAGGATAGGAACATACAGAAGAAAAAAAAATAGCGAAAATGGCGAAGAAACTGCTGTACTAGGATTAGAATGGAACAGATTTCTAGACGTTTTGAAGGTTAATGTAAGTTGGACGAAAGATATAAATTTAGAAAAAATAACTAAACGAATCATGCTATCAGTTGCACATAAAGGTTTTGATCCTATTGGTTTTACTTCTCCTGTTATGATTTGTCCCAAGATGATGTTACAGAAAACATGGAAAGAAGGTATTGCCTGGGATGAAGAAATTCCAAGTGATCTAAAATATGAGTTTATTGAATGGTTTCGTGAATTTAACATTTTACAAGAAATTCAGATTCCAAGATATATTCAGTTCACCCCAGATAATGTAAAAGATTGTACTCTTCACACATTTTGTGATGCAAGTCAATATGCGTATGCTGCTGTTATATTTTTGAGGATAGCAAGTAAAGATCATGTTGAATTATTCCTTCTTGCTTCGAAATCCCGCATAGGTCCTTTAAAATGCGCAACCATACCTAGAATGGAGCTTTTAGCTGCTTTGATTGGTGCCAGATTGGCTAAATCAGTAATTGACGCATTGGGCTTGGAAGATATGGAAAGATATTTTTGGAGCGATTCCACGACGGTTCTTGCATGGATATCCAGAAAAGAGAACTGGTCTGTCTTTGTTAGAAACAGAGTTCAAGAAATCAAAAATTTGAGTGATCCTGTTTTATGGAAACATATACCTGGTGAAATGAATCCAGCAGATCTGCCATCTAGATGCTGTAAAGCAAAGAAACTGATATCGCTCAAATGGTGGGAGGGTCCATCTTGGCTTCGAAATCCTGAAGAATATTATAAATATATGAATTTCACATGTCAAAACATAAATGAAGAAGAAATTGAAAAACAAAAATTGAAGTCTACAAAATTACTGGTTAATGTTGATGAAAGTCCAGAGAAAACCTGGTACTACCGGTATTTTTCCAGTTATGAAAAAATAGTGCGTCTTGTTGGTTGGATACTACGTTTCAGACATAATTCTTCTAATCCAAAAGAACAAATTAGAGGAGAATTGACAAGTCATGAATTTAAGAAAGCAGAAACGAAGATAATTTGGATGATACAACAGGAATATTTTTCCCATGAAAGCGATGAGAGATTGAAAACTCTTGAGACGTTTAAAGATCAACAAGAAATAATACGTGTAAAGACTAAAATTGTGTATAGACAAGACAATATGGATTTCCTCACACCTATGGTTGTTCCTTCAAATCATGAAGTTACCAAACGATTAATTTCACATTTTCACCTCAAAAATTGTCATATAGGTCCTCATATTCTTTTAAATTTGCTCAGAGAAAAATACTGGATTATGAATGGAAGAAGAACTGTGACTTCTGTTTTATCCAAACGCACCATTTGTAAAAGATTTAATACTAAGAATTTGGAATCTTCTCCTGTTTCTCTACCAGAAAATCGAGTAAAAGATGCAGCAGTATTTCAAATTATCGGTCTTGATATGGCTGGCCCACTATTTCTTAAAAATAATCAAAAGAGTTGGGTTATCATATTTACATGCGCTATCTACAGAGCTGTACATTTTGAACTTGTTACTTCAGCATCTACAGAGGCTTTTTGATGGCTTTAAGAAGGTTTTTATCACGCAGAGGAAGATGTTCTATTATATATTGCGACAATGGTCCGAATTTTATTGGTGCAGCTAATTTTTTGAAAAGATTGAATTGGAGTCGCATAGTGAAGTATGGAGCAACCGATTCAATTGAATGGAAATTCAACCCACCGACTGCTGCATGGTGGGGCGGATGGTGGGAGAGACTGATCAGTGATGAAAGATCTATTAAAAAGAGTCTTAGGACAAGCCTGTTTGAACTATGAAGAGATGATAACTGTATTGGCTGATTGTGAAAGTATTATAAATTCTCGACCACTAACTTACATGTCAGAGAAAGAATCTATCAAATCCATATCTCCAGACATGTTTTTGAAAGACATTCATGAGTGTGATTTACCAGACGTTGATGCAATCGAGGAAAACTTACTAGAAGACTTAAATATAGGCAAGAACTGCAAAAGGATCTAAGAAATTGATTTAGATCAGAATATTTAGGTCTACTTATCCAACGGCCGATCAGGAGACGATTCCAACGTTCAGTGACTGTAGGAGATATAGTCTTGGTGGGAGCAGATAACAAGAAAAGAATTAACTGGCCATTAGGACTTGTTACAGAGCTCATTCCTGGTAAAGATGGAAAAGTTCATCTTTTAAAGTTACAAACGTCTCATTCGCAGATAATTCGGCCTGTTCAAAGAATTTATCCTCTAGAAGTGTCATCGAGTGATTGTACAAAGATTAATTTTCCTAAACCAACTTTGAATGAAACTAAGGTTGAGCCTTCAAAGGACGAATCACAAGTTAAAAAGACTAGATCTGGTAGAATGATAAAAATCCCAGAGAGAATCGATTTATAATGTTCATGTAAATGTATTTATTTAATGGGAAGTTTTGATTATACGACATAATCAAAAGGTGGGAGGATGTTAAACCTATTGTCCATGTTTTATTTATTTCCTTTTTTATCCTCTCATCTTTTATTCTCGTGATGCATTTTTTGTAATATGTAACGTGACTTAGAAATTGTTTACTACTGTTTTTTAAATATTTTCATGGAATAAGGTAGAAATTTCTGCTGCTGAATAAATTATGAGTATTTTGAAAGCTTAAGAAATTATTTGACTTCTTTCTGTATGCTTTAAGTTATTAATTGGCGTCCGCATTATCTTTTAGAAAGCTGAGGTGTTAAAATAACATCTTTTTGAACGCTTTAACTAACAATTGTAGTCATGATGACAACGCTTGGAAGTGGATCCAATTACGGAAATCAATATAATACCCATATTTAAAAATGTAGTAAACAAAAGTAAATGTTAATTTGATTTCCCCAAGCATGCAATTTGTACTTGAAAGTATAATTTTTTTCTATTTAATGATGGAAAAATTTATATTCTGAAATATTTAGAAACGAATGTGTGAGCTATAAAACAGAAAATCATATCGCAGATTGCTGCCGACATCGCTATGACATTGGCATGCTACACTACTTTTTAAGATACATTTCTAATATTAATAAGACACCGCCTTTCTGATGAAGAGAGAAAAGTCCGTAATTATAGAAATAATACTTTGTCACTAAAAGAAAAACTCTTTACAATTTTTTTTTTCACAGATTTTTCACAGAAGTATAAAATTATAATTTAAAAATTATTAAAATAAATGCCAAGTTTACATTACTAATTAATTTAGCCACGCTAATTCTGAAAAGTAAAACTGTCCCTAAGAGTTAGATATCTGTTATTTTTACATTCGTTTTTTATTTATTTTTAATGTAAGATGAAATTTTGTAATGTATTTTTCACTCATTTCTGATATACTAGAATTATAAAAATTATCTATACAGGTGTGTTTATGAAGGCAACATAATATCTCTTTATTTCAAGAACTTAATTAGAAACTAAATAAATTAATTTTAAGACAAAAACATAATTATAAATTAATAAAATAATTTTATGGAATTTTTCCGTTAGCCGAATTTCTTTATCGTTATAACTGTATACGAGTCACAGCAACATCGAAGTTTGTTATGCACGCTCGCCGAAATGTGGCAACTGGCTGTGAAACTGCAACAACGAAATATTTTAAACACTAAATAACAGAAAAAATCAATAATAAATAAAGAGTGTATTATTTAAATACGATACGCTTGTATCAATTAATAGTTTAATATTAATTAATTTATGATTATACTTTGAGGAAACAATTTCGAAATCTGACTAGATAGTTTAAATAACGCTATTTTCTTCTTTCTTGTTGCCATATTTAAAAAAGGAAAATAACAAAAATTGTAATTGTTTTAATAAATTCAGTACGTTGCACTTTCTACCAAGCATAAATTAAAGTGATAATTTTTACATAATCAGAGCACAGACAAAATTAACATATTGTAAATGAACATTTTTGGAACTACATGAATTCCAGTCGTAATATTAGGCGGGAATTTTAAAATAAACGTTAAATGTTTATATAAAAAAGTTTTTTTCTTTTCGGTTTCTTTCTTTTTTTTTCTTAATTTTACATTTATTAAAGATCTATATATAACTGTACTTTTACATATTTACTTACACATAAATCGTAAACTTATTTTTTGCGAGAATTCTATTAACGAACTAATGTAACAGCACCTTTTTACTTGTTTTAACAGAGCAGGACTGTATTTTTTTTACACTTTTTACTTTCCCAGCACCCACCTGAAATAATCAATAATCAACACAGATTTCTCACCGTTCAGTAACATTTCTTCCTTCACCATGAAGCCGTTTAACCTAAGAGCGTGATCACTTAGCGCGTGCACCACGAGATAAGAGAGAAGCATCCCGATACATAAACCTCTATCTAAACTTACATCAGCGTGATGGACAGCTACCACCTAGTTAACTCCGGAAGTTCTGCTCTTCAAAAATAAAAATTAATTCCCACTGCAGCATAAAATAAAGTAAAAGAGAGGTAAGAACTTACCTCCCACGATCCAAGCTTTATTTGATTTCTTCATATTTTCTTTTATTATTTCTTTCTCGACTTGGAAATAAGGTAGGTCCAGTCTCTTTGGCGACTACGAATGTTGACTAAATCTTAAATTTGCAGATCAAGCGTGCGATGTCATACCATCGTGATGTTTTAATCGATGCTGAGAGTAGTATTGTAGGTATTGTAGTATTGTAGTATTGTAAGAACCACTGCGCGGGACGCCAAAAGTTCCGATTTTTTAAAGACACACAAATCCTCTTAAATTTTCTTTAGCACCATGATATTTACTATTCTGCATCGAGTGAAACTTAAGACAGTAAAACCTATGTAAACAGAACCTGTTTATAACGGAAAAGATTTACGGTCTGCCGAAAGGAATATCTTACGAATCTACCTGTTAAGATGGAAACCTGATTAAAAACAAAATACTTTTCGATCCTAAACGATTCTGTTTTTACGCATTTTAATGTACATGGTTCAGTAAAACCTGGGATAACGGAAGCTGTTTATAACGGCATCCTGTCTTAAACGTAAAAATTTTACAGCCTTTACTGAAATAATATCATACATTCTTATGATGTTTTAATCGATGCTGTGAGTAGTTTTGCCAGATATCCAGATTCTCAGGGATTTTAAGACCCGTCAAGTGGAAACCCTGTGCGGGACGCTAAAAACCCATTTTTCATGATACACGAATTATATTAGATATATTACAGCACAATGTTACTTATTATTCTGCATCGAAAAGAAATTAATATAATAAAACCTGTGTAAACAGAACCTGTCTATAACGGAAAAAGTTTATGGTCCTGCCAAAAGGAATATTATAGAAATCTACCTGCTAAGACGGAAATCTGTTTAAAAATAAAATACTTTTCGAGTTCCAAGCGATTATGTTTTACACGTTTTAATGTATATGGTTCACTAAAACCTGAGATAACGGAAACTGTTTCTAACGGAATCCTGTCTTTGAAGTAATGTCATACAACCTTTATGTTTTAATCAATGCTGTGAGTAGTGTTGAGAGCTGTCCGACTTACACGGGATGTCCCGATTTTTAGGGACTGTAAGACACGTCCCGCGGTACGCCCAAAGTACCAATTTTGCATGATACCTCTAATATTTATTTTAGTACCATGCTATTTTTTATTCTGCATAGAGGGGAACTTAATACCGTAAAACCTGTGTAAACAGAACCCGTATATAATAGAAAAGGCTTATGGTCCTGACGAAAGAAACATCGTACAAATCTACCTGCTAAGTCGGAAACCTGTCTCAAAATAAAATGCTTTCCGACTCCCTGGCGATTATGTTTTACACGTTTTAATGTACATGGTTGAGTAAAACCTGTGTTAACGGAAACTGTTTCTAACAGAATCCAGCCTTTGAAGTAATGTCATACAATATTGATGTTTTAATCAATACTGTGAGCAGGGTGGTGCAAAATTTTAATTAGATTAACGATTGAACTTTGTTTCAATTCCACTCATAGACTAATGATTACTAATTAATTTAATTTCAATTCCTCTCTCCGATTAACAATTAAATCAATTCTCAATCTAATTAGTTAATCTAATTAATGATTAATGATTAAAAACATCATGTTTCTTTCCGGATTTGGCCCTTTTATTTTCTTTATTTTTACTCAAGTTTCTTCTTATTTTATCCCTCTGGGTTCGCAGCTAAAGTTCTGTATCTGGTCCGGTAACCCAATTTTACCTAACCCAACACGCGGATTGGCTTGGGAAGGGTTCACATTAAATATTTCGGGTTTGGTTAGGTTTCGGGTTAGATTTAAATTCTTTGAGGTCGAGCTAGAGTTGACCAATTTTTCAAAAGAAAGACCTGAATATTTATCAAATGAAACAAACTATATATTTGAATATAATGAGTGTATATAGACTCATTTCTATACAAAAATTATATAATTGATATTAGAGGTTTAATTGTAAACTACTGGTCAATAATATTTTTCAAATATAGATTAATATCCTTTCTCTTTGAGTTTGGGTTGTGTTCGGGTGTGATACTTCGGGTTCAGGTCATGTTTCAGGTTGACTTTAAGCAGAAATGTCGGGTTCAGGTACGGTACAGTGTTGCCAGTGGGCTACTTTTTTTAAAATTCAGATTATTTGATTGGCACCACATTTTTGGAATAGTGTAACATGCTTTGTTTTTGCCTCGCTTTGTTTTTTAATCTGTTATTAAGTAAGGCAAAATTTACTTTCTTATAAAACTGGTAGTAACCAAGAAAACTGAATTTTTACAAAAAAGTATCCCGCTGACAATAGTGGCACGATATGAGCAAAACGGAACAAGTGTGGGAGTAATGAATGAGCTCGAAGCCACTGGGGTCGTCTGATGGATTAAAAGCCCTATTTCTGATTGAGTCCGCTGATTGGTGTGCTTAACTTACTGAAAATTAGTTTTAAATTTACTGGTGGAATCTTCTGTGCTACCCATTTTCCGACAGTTTTGAAGAAAAAAGGAAGGGGTGGCGGGGGACTGGGGGTTTTCTTTCATTTAAATGAGAATCTATTCAAAAGACTCTAGCGATAGTTCTAGAGCTCCAAACGAAACAAAATTCCAGTAGTATCTGTAGTTAAACTAAAAATGACATGTTAAACTCTGAAAAATGAAAAAAGCAGCGGTCTATGACATCGCTAACAGCAATTAAGGATTAAATACGAAGGAATAGAACAAAATTATTCATTTTACTATAAAACAAAGATTCTTTTTAAGAAAATGGGTCAAAGTGCGTGTTTCGAACGGATTTCCAAAGTATGGAAGCCACGAAAGGATATTCATTAATTAATAAAATTAGTAAAAGACTATTATCAAACGTGTATTTATTTTAAATAAATTAAAACATAAGAAACTAATTGGTTTTTGAGTATGTTTAAAAAATTAACTTTGATGAGAAGGGATAAAAATGGAGAACAACCCTGAATTCCTACAGTATAGTGTAAAGCTAACATCGAACTGTTACATTTTGCTTATACAATATTCTTTCTTTTTCAGTTTGACGCAACTTCTTCATGATATAAGCTTAATTTAGTATGTTTATTTGAACGCCGTTAGCAGCAACAAATCAGTTATCTGATTCAGAATGTTTAAATTTATAATATTAATATTTTTAAATTCTTTGAAATGTTTAAAAATTGTCTACAAATATGTAAATGTGCAGCATAAAAATTTCTTGAAATGTTATGATTATATTAAAGATATTAATTGATTTATGAGTATGTTTGAAATATTCATTTTGGTGAAATGGAAAAAAATGAAGAGCAACGCTAATGATTTTATTCTTATAATTTTATGATGCATAGCCAAACATTGAACTGTTATATTTTGCTCATACCATATTCTTTTTTTTTTTCAGTTTCTCGCAACATTTTTTTGTGATATAAACATAATTCAATTTCATTTCAATTATTAGGTTATTGAAAATTTAGTTCTTTGATAACATTGTTCGCCTTGGTATATAATAATTACAAAATAAAATTATATCAATTTTATAAAATTTTATAAAAAATAGGCTCAACTGTCCCTTCTAACCTAAATGATTTACATATTTTGAACTGGGTGTATCTGGATAATTTTATGTGACACTTTATAATTTTAAGTAAGGAAAATCGCATAGTGACCCTTAATAACAGCCTCATAGCAATAAAAGCGAATTTAAGAAAGTTAAATGGCGGCCATACTTAATTTTCGTCTATATAATTAGATTAATGATTAAAGTAATCGCGATTGAATTAGTTCAGATTGAATTAATCATGAAAAATTTGATACGGGGTAATTACTTATTTCAATTTCAATCATGATTACATTCATCATGATTAAATTGCGTATGATTGAACCTTTAATCAACTAATCACTTAACTAAAAAAGTAATCGATTAATGCCAACCCTGGCTGTGAGTAGTGTTGAGAGCTGTCCGACTTACGCGGTATGTCCCGATTTTTAGGGACTGTAAGACACGGCCCGCGGCAACACTGCACTGGACGCTAAAAGTACCAATTTTTCATGATCCTTCTTCAATTTATTTTTGTATCACGCTATTCTTTATTCTGCATAGAGTGTTAGTTAATACCGTAAAACCTGTGTAAACAGAACCCGTATATAATAGAAAAGGCTTATGGTCCTGACGAAAGAAACATCGTACAAATCTACCTGCTAAGTCGGAAACCCGTCTAAAATTAAAATACTTTTTGAGTCCCTGGCGATTTTTTTTTTTTTTACACGTTGTAATGTTTAGCAAAACCTAGTATAACGAAAGCTGTTTATAATGGAATTCTGTCTTAAGCATAAAAATTTCATAGTCTCTACTGAAGTAATACTATACAATTTTTTTATTTTCACCATTCGATGATTAGATTTATAACTTTGAGTACATAAGAAAATCCTATTAAAAATCTCATTTCTCAAAGGAAATAAAAATTATAAAACTAATTATATTTGTAATCCATTTTCTCAGATATTAACTATAATTTCTAAAAAAAATAAAATATTTCTGATATCAAATTTAATATTTCATTACAGTTTCATTACATTTTTTTTTATCATTTAAATTTCCACATTATCAAAGAAATTAATAGAATTGTTATCGTATGTGATTAACCGTATCGTTTGATTAAATGAATTCACATTGTAATAAGAGAAAAAAAAACTAATTAGTAAATTTTTTCCTTGAAAAGACAAGATTCTTAAACTGTAAATATATTTCGTTAAGAAAAATTAAAATATAATATAATATAAATTTAATGTTTAACACTGTCGTTCGAAATAATAAAGTAAAAGAAGAATAAAATTCAAAAATTCAAAATTCAAAATTCAAAATTTCAAAATTCAAAAATTAATCAATTTGAAAACGGATTACAATGCTGTAAAAAATTATGAAAAAAATATATCTTATAAATAATTTGAGAAAACTGTTGATATGATTTTTATAGTTTTAAAGTATTATTTTAAGGTAGACTAGCAAAATAAAAATACAAAATCTTGAAAAGTCAAAATTTAGTTATAACATACATTTTTGTAGAAAAATACTTGCAATGTAATGATTTAAACATGTAGCTTTTTATTTGCTCTAATGCATTATACCGTTTCAATAATAATAATAATAAATCTGCAGTAATTAAAAAAACTGAAGTTTAGAACATACATGGTGTTAGTTGTAAGGTATCCATAGGGATAAAAAAAAAATAATAATAGATAAAAGTATTTCTAGAAAATTGTGGAGAGCAACTATGCTAACAAGGAATATATATATATATATATATATATATATACAGGGAATGTTAATTTAATCTATAAAATTTTAATTAACTTCCTTGATTTATGTGGCACAATATAATATCTAAATAACTTCATCAATCATCTTTCTTTAATAACTAATATTTGTCCTTTTCAAATATTTCTTTCCACCCTTTACTTTTTATTATTATTTGCTTATAGAAATAATACTATTATGCACTGACAATGTAATAATTAATTTATTTCATTTTATTAATTTTTTACATAATACTAATTTTATTAACGTTTTTACGTTCCTCTTAACTTATTATTCATTATTTTGATTACATATTCTTAAATTATTAATTTCTCATTAGGCACTTTCTTTAAATTTTAAAATCGCACTTGCAATAACTTAATTATGATATTGTTTGTTAAACTGACACTAGGTGACACATCTGTATCTAAATTTATTTATTATTCCCCTTACTTGAATAATACTTGAACAGCCTATAGGTGACATCATGTTCCTTAGTGTTACTTAGTTCTAGTTTTAACGCTTGTATGATATTCATTTTGTCATGGTTTGTATCATTTTGTTGAATATTTAAGAATCATTCACTTATCTTGTAATTCATCTAATGAATTAGTAATTATTTTTTGGCAACAGGTGAAGATTTGTTGATTCGTGGCATTTTTGCTTGCACCCACGTTTCTTCTTGGTTTATTATGGGGAAATCTTCTTTTTTATATTTTTAATTTTATATTTCTTTCAAATTTTTGGTTTATTAATGTACGATTGCCCAAATATTGTACATTTTTAGATAATTAGTTCCTGCAAGGATGAAATCATACATTTTTTTGTGGAAACTATGTTAATTTGGGCTTGATAATTCTGCCATGGTTCCACAATTATTTCAAATTATTTTATCTGTTTCAATGTGTCACTTTTTCTATGTTTAATGTTTTATGGATACATTTCATAACAGATTTGAGTTTCATCTTTCATCTTTCATGTTTTTATTTTATTCTAATTTCTCCCTCCAATCTGTTTTATATTCTTTGCGTTTTAAATTCTATTTATTTATTTATTATTATTATTATTTCTCTACATGTTTCTGGATATTATTCAAACAGGTACATGTTAAATTTTAATATTTAATATATTTTTCCCCAAGCTGCTGTATGATGTTTCTGTGATGTTATTTAACGGTTATATATATTATATATTATATATATAAGGTGATAGGTTAAAAATATTGGGTGTTGTTGGGTTTCATATAATGGTTGGTAGAGCGGGTAGATGTTAGATTAAGGAGGTTAGGTGGTATATACTTATATAACATAATAATACTTATATATATATATATATTTGCAACAGATGGTATTTATGGGTATATAATGTTATAAGCATGTTACGTATAATTTATTTGTTTTATTTCTCTCTATTTTATACATTAATAAATTCTGGCTTTTAATTTTGGTATAATTTAACTTTCCTTTTGTAAATTTCAATTATTTATGCTGTGTAATTTCTTTATTTCTTTTTAATATTAAAATTATATTTATTTACAATATTTTTTATTTTAATATCCACTTGTATGTGAATAAATATTTATTTTTTACATTGTTTTCGTTCTCCCTACTTATTCATTGCTTAAAAACATTATAGTAAAAAAATTCTATTTTATTAATTTATGTTCCACCTTTTTATTTTAATTAGTGTTAATTGTTTCTATTTGTTTGTAATTCAAAAAACAAAATATAGTTAATTTTATTATTTTTTTAACTATAATTTAATTTTGAAATATAATTTAATGTTGATTTATTTTATTATTTCCTATCGTACTTTTAAATCTATCAATTATATTTAATTTTGCTTAGTTATTTAAGTATATCATTTCAGTTTAGAGTGGGAAGAACGTATGCATTTCTTTAATCGTAAATTGTAAATCATATAGAATATTTTTTCCCTCTCATGATAATTGACTTTGTTGTGATATTTAAAGTAGACAACTATTATTGAATGTATAATTATTTAACTATTTAATAATTAGTTTTTTTTTTATCTTAGTACACATTTCTTATTATTTTATCTGTAGATAAATTATTTTAACTTATTTTTGCTTACCTTTTTAAATATATCATTTCAGTCAACAGGTGACTGTACTTTCGTTTTATTATACCTTAAAATATTAAATCATGAAGAACGTTTTTCTTTATCCGATGAGGATTGCTTCTTTAAATAAATTATTGTTGTTAAAATAGACAAAATTTTACTAATTTTATAATTACTTAATTATTTAATAATTGTTCTTTTTATCTTACTCAATACATATTTATTAGTATTTTATATTTGGGTAAGTAATTTATCTTTATGGTTATTGCATCGTTTAGGGGAGTATTAGTTATAACATATCAAATCTTAACATGTAATATTTCCTTGTGATTCCAACTCTCGTTATTAGTGTTTGACGACAGAGTACGTGTGGGTCTGTGAAGGTTTTCTTTTGTTTCTTTTCTCACATTATAATCGTTTTTTTTTTCCATTCGTAATATGAATATATTTTTAGCATGAATATTTTCATCTTAGTATTTCATTTGCTCTTTTTTAATAAATAGAATTGGGGATTTATTCAATCTCAATTTATTTATTTCGATATGGTTTGTTGCAGTCGATTGGACAATTTAAAATACACAATTTTGCTTAAACTCACTCTATTTTACACAGAAATCATTGCAAGTGCATTATATTGTGGAATATTGCCCATGATAACGTGTTTCCCAATATAAGGTTCCATTTTTGGTGCGTTTGTAATTATATAAATACGTTGCACCTATAGTCGTCCTCTGGTCCGTCCGTCTGTTGTCTCTCCGCATATAAAAGCGCAAAAACTACCCAACCGAAGGGTTTGAAATTTAATATATATAATCGTTGCCGAATTTTGTCGAGTCATTTCAAATTTTATGAAAATTGAATCACAACTTAAAAAGATATAATAAAAGTTTTCTTTATTCTATCAAATCCTATCATACGTAATCTATATAATAAAATCGCAAGTCATGTGACTGAGGAAAACAAATACGGGCTAACCACATCTTTTTCATATGCTAAGTGGCCATTTTTACTAAAAATTGTTTTTTCGAATAAAATTGCATAAAAGTTACATTTTTAGAAAAATCGTTCAAAAAAATTGTTTACTTGAGAGATGAGTTACATTTAAAAATGTATAGATTCTGAGATAACTTCAGTGAAAATTAGGTTAACAGCCGAATATCTCAATCCTTTAAATTAAATAAACAAAATATTCATTCATCGGGAGTCATAGAAATATTAACCATGGAGTTAATCATTCACAAAGCAAGATCTCTATGGTGAATTTACAGTGCAGTCTGGTGTCGAAAAAAAATTCGCATCTGAAAACATAGCATACGTAATAAGAAAAAAAAAGGCATCCTCATTTCGTTCATAGCAGACGATATAATTTATTTCACTAAAATAATAACGATGATTTTTTACATTGTAAAACTAGTTATAGCACGAAACGAACGCACCTCATTTGTCACGTTTAACGTACAATTTCCAGCTTGTTCTTATTGCATTGTTTTTTTTCTTCGGTTTTAGTTTTCTACCGATACAGTGCATTTAGTACTTTCGGATTGAAGTTATTTTTAAAGTATTTTAATACTTGGTCATATTTTCCTAGACTTGATATATATATTGACTTCCGGAATATGATGTTGTATCATTGGTGCATTATCTTTTTGCTTCCAGCTTCACCTTGTTTTTGTCTTGCTTACCATTCTTTTTATTTATTTATTTATTTATTTTATTTTATTTTATTTTATTTTATTTTATTTTATTTTATTTTATTTTTGTGGCCTAAAAATGGTGCATTTTAAAATAAGATTCGTGATGCACTTTTGAATCTAATGCTTTCGAACTGCGTAAAAGGATTTTATTAAACACTTAAAAAACAAATTATTTACTCAAAGATATAAAGCAACGAATAAAGAAAAATGAATAGTATAGTTTTTATTTATTTTAAAAGTGCAAAAATAATTCGAAGAAAGCATCGTTAGTTTGGAAAATATGTTTTTCATTGTAATTTAATACTTATTTAGCTCGCTTTTAAATAGAATTCAATTAAATTCTAAGATATAGCAAAATTCTAAGATATTTGTCAAAAAACAAGTTTAAAACGAAATTGAATTCAGACAGTTTTTTGCAGCTTTGAATCAAGTATTGTATAAAATATATATATTTATTTTGTAATCGTTTATATTCTTTCATTATTAAATTAATTTTATTATAATTTAAAAATAATTTAATGGTAAAATAATGAAAAATTGTTTCATTCCCTGTGAAATATAAGTACATTGCAAGAAACCAAAGAAAAAAAAAGGAAAACAATTTTTATTTAGATAACTTTTTTATTTAGATAAAACTTTTCTTTTATTTATATAACTTTTTTTTTTTACTTATATGACTTTACTTACTTACTTATATATATTTTTTACATTTAGACTTAAATATATGTTCTTCTTTAGCAATTAGGAAAGAACACGATGTTGTTTTTTTATTTATTTACTTATTTTTAAGTAAAATAAATAACATTTTCACATTTTATTTTAGTCCTAATCAGCGAATGTTCCCGAAAAAATACATCTGTAATAAAGCAAAGTTTACTGGAATTTCTGGTAGATATTTCGAATAAAAAACGTGCTAAATTGATACCACTGCTAACAACTAGATTTCATACCAGAAATTCAAAATATCTACCAGGTGTTTTGAATAATAATCTTTGCTTTATTTAATCAAAGAAATTCTATCATTAAATAAAGGTAAAGTGTGGTTGAATTTTAAAATTATAAATACTGCCTTTGGGATTTCGCAGCTTGCGATAGCTAATCTGATAATCTGGGATCCCTTGACAGAAAACGTTCTTCATCAGACACATGAAAGAAAACTATTCTAAACGAGTGTAAAAGATTAAAGAAAAATGTTCAAACAGGGTTACATGTGCACTACTTGACCATTTTGGAATAAAGAACCCACTTCCAGTTGACTTTTTGGTGTCCATTATTTTACTCATAAGACTCATTAACGGACAATACCAAAAAACAGGCGCTGTCCAAAATGTGATGAAACATGCAGGGTTGCATATGCCAAACTTGACATTAAGAAGGATTGCCGACTAAAACTTGAGATCAAAAATGGAAGTCTCTTGATTAAAAAAAATATCTAAGAAAACGAAACTTTTGAAATTTACTTCAAAATTTTTGAAAAACACATATTTAAAGGGAAAAACTACAACAACAAGAACAAAAAGTTGTAATCGAAAATGTAAGATGCGTGACAAACATTTTCATTCGATCTGTCCATTATGAGATTTATATAGGCACTCATGGCAAAACTCCATGTCTTTAATAAATCGACACTAAATATATCTAGCTACGTAATGTAATGTTGGATTTTTTCGATTTGTTTAAATTCAGATAATATTGTTAACAGAAATCTTGAAGCAAATTCTCTTTTCAATGCTTGGAAGAGCAAGTTCAGAAAACCTCTTATTCTTTAGAACTGTCGTATTTCTCTCAATTAATTATTTTTCCGATCAGAAAATAATTAAAATAAATAAGCAAATATATACAGATTTCAATTTCTTACTATTCTCCTCATTCTTTTCTTATTTAAACTGTTTTTATATCTCGAGTTCTTCAGAACATCGTATTTATTACGATTCAAATGCTCATTATCGCAGTCAATTTATATCACAAGCTGAGCATAATGCTTATCACAAATCTCATTAAATGGCAGGTTCATTTTTAGGATTTCGTTCATCTCAAGAAATCCTATTCCTCCCGCTACGTTGTTTGCCCGTCACAGAGCCGGTTCTCAGAAACTATATAATTTACAGACTTAAAATTTTGTGTACTTATAGCTGAATACCTTACTATGAAGCTGAAAATCATAAAATTTTGAAAAAATCGTATTATTTTAATATATAGAGATTAAAAAAAACCAAAAATCTAACAGCCTTTTCCTATTAAATTGAAACATTTTTTGTCATAGCAGTTGCTAACAATTAAAGATCCACAATAAAATTATTTCTACAATAATTAATTTTCTATTGAAAGATTTCCACGTGAAAAATGAAAATGAAATAAAAACTTTCATCAATGGAAAAAAAGATTACTATGACGCCGTATTGGTAATAAAACGGAAATTCTCAAACATTTCTCAATAATACAAGGAGTATGAGTATGTGTAAGCACAGAAAGCAGGCTAATATGATGTCATTAGAGAATTAAAAAGAAAATTAATCTGACGTCATATTGGAAGTTTAACGGACTTTTTCAAATGTTTGAGAATAATACAAAGAGAGTATCAATATGAGTAATAGAGAAAGCAAGTAGATATGACGTCAGCAAGTGATTATAACGTCATTTGAGTTTGAGGAACGTATTGAATCATGATAAAAACCCGATTGTGGAAATATTGCATATTTTAACATTTTGAATGTCTCTATACAACATGTTTCATTTTGAAATTGATTTTTTTTTTTAATATCGCATTTAGTCCCCATGACAGATATTATTATGACTGTGTATAATAGCGGGCTGAGCCCGATATCGGACCGGTTCAGATTTCGAAAAAACGAGAAAAATAGACCGGTAAATTTCTACTTTATAAAAACACATGACGTTCTTTTTTCTCTGGAAAATGAAATTTATTTGTATTTATTAAAGAAATGATAAAGTGTTTCGAAAGGAATATTAAACGAGACCCTTTGTGCGATCTTCGATCACACTGACCCACTTTTTATTTATTTTCTATGCAGGAAATTGATAACTAATTTGAAACAAAATGTTTCAATTAATGTATAAATGTATAAATTTAGTTACAGTTTAATTAATATGCATTTTAATGCATAACATTTTATGTAAAACGAAACTTTTGAAATTTACTTCAAAATTTTTGAAAAACACATATTTAAAGGGAAAACTATACAACAACAAGAACAAAAAGTTGTAATCGAAAATGTGGGATGCGTGATAAACATTTTCATTCGATCTGTCCGTTATGAGATTTATCAGTTTAATATACATATTATGCTCTTCTATAACTGGAGGACATACTGAAATTATACGCTCCATATTTCACTGACCTGTAAATAAATCTTTAGAAACGCATTCAATAATCAGTTCACTTTCTTCATTAATCACGATTCAATCGATTATTATCGTAGCTCGATTTACTTTACCACCTACGCATCAAAGCCTATTACAATTCTCATTTACGGCAGTCTAATTTTTATTTATATTCTATGATTGGAATTTATAACAAATCCTACAAAAAAAAGTTAGAATTAACTGCACCATATCATATAAATGTATAAAATTACTTTCAGTTTAATTAACATTTTTCTTAAATGATTTTCGCATTCATAACTTTTCGTGTATAATGAAACATTTGAAATGTACTTCAAGAATCTTTAAAAGAATAAAACACGTATTTAAAGGGCAAACGATTGCAGCAAAGAAAAAAAAGTTGTGATTGATTATGTATGACGTGTGACAAACATATTCCTTAGACCTGTTCATTATCAAATTTATCAGTTCAATTTACATATATGCTCTTACATACTAAAATTATATGTCCCATATTTCATTGATCTGGAATAAATCGTTAAAAACAAATCCAAAATTCAATTCATTTTCTTCACTGATCACGATTCAATCGATTATTATCACAACTCGATTTACATCACCAGCTACGCGTCAAAGCCTATCAAAATTGGCAGTCTTACTTTTTATTTTTTCTGTGCATGAAACTGAAAAGATATTGTATAAAATAATTAGCTTATATTCCCGCGTACAACGTGCACTTTTGATACAAGAGAATTATTGTCGAAATTGAATAGAATTGTCGAAAATTAAAGGTGCCTGTTATACGTCGGTAATAAAAATAAACAACAATAACAAAAAATGATCGTAAGAACAAAGATTTCTTATTTAAAAGACATGCTATTTATTTATAAATAATAATAATAATAATAATAATTTTCACTATCAGATAACATGAAAGTAATAGTTGTTACACTTTGGAATAATTTTTATTTTATTTTCTGCTATGAAGGTTTCTTTGTAAAGAATGAGGTGCGCGTTATATGGCGAATATAACTAAAAATAGAAAAGCGAAGTCTGAATATTTAGGTGCGCGTTATATGGCCGGAATATACTGTAAATTAATTGCAACATAGCATATAATCATATATAGATAGCTTATTAAATGCTTCTTAAGGTAATGATATTTCATTTAATTTTTTTTAATGTATTTGAATAAACTTTAAAAATAAAAGCTTATATTCAAAGAACAAATAATTAAAAAAAATAAAATAAAATAAAATAAAATAAATGGAAGAAAGAAAGGAAAAAAAAACTTGTAATCGATTATATATGATGTGTCGTGACAAAATTTTTCATCATATCTGATCATTATCGTGAAATTTATGAATCACAATATCAGTTTAATTTACCTTCTATTAATGTTAGATAAACTGAAATATATGTCCCATATTTCATTGACCTTCAAATAAATCCTTAAAAACGCATTCGAAATTCAGTTCATTTTCTTCATTGATTACGATTCAATCGATTATTATCACAGTCGATTTATATCACCAGCTACGCATCAAAGCCTATCGCCATTCCCGTTAAGCGGCAGTCTCATTTTTATTTATTTTTTTCAGATCAACTGAAAACCTGTCATCCCCAGTCGAAAATTGACCTTTTTTTCCCCAACGACTGCATTCCTGTCTAAACCTTAACACCGACACCGCCCTGTGCTGTGAGCGCATCCACATACCCACCCAAGTTAAACCCTGGAACTGCTAGCTCCTTGAGTTTTCATGCCCCGAAGGTGGCAGGAAATTTAACCATGCTTTTGCTGTCTCTGTTGTAATCTGATACATGTATTGGAAATGCTTCTGATCTCCGATACTGCAGGCTTCTCAATTTGGATTTTTTTCAACGGTATCATGATGAAGTTGACATGGGGAAAATAGCCCTCTATTTCGGCAGATACCATCGTTTGGTAATGAGTTTGTCTTTCGGAGATTGCGCATGTAGGTATTAAATATCAAATCGGATTTTTGTCGGACGTTTTTGATTTTCTTTTTACTTAATTGTCGGAGATGGAACCTAAAAAACGCAGATTAATAAAGTGTTTCTTTCGTTTAGCGGTAGTTATTGATCGAGTATATGTCCTTAAAAAAATACCTTAACGTAAAGAGGTATAAAGTATATTTTATAGATGTAGTCTTTAATTTCCTGTAATGTTTAAAAATACTCCATAGAATAATTCCATTGAATATTCTTAATTTTTTAGTGTGTGTTGGCTTTGTGATATCATATTTTAAATACAGTTCTTCAAAATAATTTTAAAAATATAAAAATGTTACACTATTGTATCATAATGTTAATGAAACTAACAAATGGAATTGATAAAACAAAGAAAGATATATAGAAAAAATAAGATAAAGAATTCCAGCCAATAATGATAAGGTCAAAAACTGCCAGAGAGAAGTAGCATAAAATTAGATTTTTTTGTTATGATTATTTTTACGGAGACATTTTTTTAAACCTTTCAATAGCTAAAAAAATAATATTCACCTACATTGAAATTTTTCTTAATACTTGTAAATAATAATAATATGTATTAAAAGTAATTACACAAATCGACAAAATATTTCCTGTAATAGGATGCCGGCATTTGGATGCTGGAAACTTATCAAAATACATTGACAACACAAGAATATTAATTTACGCTCAACTGAAGTAATAGAAAACGATAGAAAAACATGAGAAATAAAATTAAAATGTAAACATAAGAAAAAATAAATGTTATTATCACAAACTCAAATGCGAAAATCAAAAATCATTATTTGTTTAACAATATAACAAAATTCTTCAACAACTCTTATACGGTCATTATTTGTTTATTAATTTATTTTTATCCAATCTTGCTGGGCAAATCCTGTAAATTTCTATTATAAATAACTTGCGTTTATGAGTAAATAATATTTAAACATAATAAAAAATATTCGTTATTTAAAAAGATTCGTTAATTAATATAACATTAATTAAAGAAGATGAAAAACTCGAAAGGAGGAAGATATGACGAGGTTAACATTGGAGAATAGCTCACTATTTCGGCAGATACGAAATACAACCGGTTAGTAATGAGTTTGTGTCTTGGAGCTTGGGCATGGAGGTATTAAATATCAATTCGGATTTTTGTCGGACGTTTTTGATTTTTTTTTTTTTACTTAATTGTCGGAGATGGAACCAAAATAAAAAACGCACATTAATAAAGTGTTTATTTTGTTTAGCGGTAGTTATTGATCAAGTATATGTCCTTAAAAAAATACCTGAACGTAAAGAGGTATAAAGTATGTTTTAGGTAGATTTCGTTAGAATTACTACCTATTACATTCTCCTCTAAGTTGGAATTTTTGAAAACTTTTTGCAGATGTACGCCGATCATGACTCCCAGAACCACCCCCAGTTTAAAACTTTATCTATCTATCTTTGTCCCTTTTTTATGGACACGATAACTCCAATAATTCTGCACAAATCTCTTCCAAACTGATACATAAAATCAAGGAGCATAAAATCTCGGTCAATTTCGTTAATGGGCAAAATCGAACCAGGGGGGGGATGGGAGGGCTTTTTGTGAAAACAGAAAAAAATCCCATAATTCCTTAATTATGATACGTATCGAATCCGTTTAAAGTTATTATTACTTCTAGGAAAAGGGCCGAAACTTTATGAATGACAGATTTTTGATATCATTAAAAATGGCCCCAAGGGGGGAAAAAGGGGAAGTTTTAGAAGAAAAAAATTCATAACTCCGTCAATTCCCAAGATATCAAATCCGCTTAAATTTATTATAAATCTTCTGAATATTGTCTACAACTTTTATACTGACAAGTTTTTTATAGAACCAACTCTTATACGGTAAATAAATCCTGCTGGCTCCACCTACAGGCAAAGGTATATTTCAAAGTGGGTGGTCTCAACTGCCACATCATGGCAAATAGGTCTTTCTTCTGCAATTCCCATTAAACAGATGCCCCACGGTCTGCGTCTTCGAAGTCTACCTGTGCCTGTAGGCCGAGCCGTCAGGGATTTTTATAGATATAGGCTGTTATTGTCTGTCATGTTTAAGAATATCCATATAGCATAGAATAAGCTTAATTTTGAGTTTGTATCTGATTTATGACGTCATTTTAAAATTCTTCAAATTAATTTTTAAAATATAAAAAAATCACTATTGTGTCATAATGTTATTGAAACTAACTAATTAAATGGGTAAAAAAGGGAAAGATATATAGGAAATAATAGAAAAAATAAGATAGGTGAATATGATAAGAAATATTATATATATGATAAATTACGATAATAAAAATTATAAGATCAAAAACTGACAGAAAGCAGCCGCAGAAAAAATGAGGATTTTTTTTATAATTACTTCAAATTGAGCCTTTTTGGTTGAAGCCTTTCAGTAGCTAAATAAATAATATTCACCTACATCGAAAGTTTTCTTAATATTTGTAAATAATAATAAGACATATTAAAAGTACATATAGAAATCGCAAAATATTTTCTTTAATAGGATGCTGGAAACTAAAATACATTAACAAATGATTAATACTAATTTAGGTTCAACTGAAGTAACAGAAAAAGATAGAAAAACATGAGAAATAAAATGAAAATGTAAGCATCAGAAAAAATAAATGGTACTATCACAAACTCAAATGCAAAAATCAAAAATCATTATTTGTTTGCTAACTTATTTTCATCCATTATTGCTGGGCAAATATTGTAAATATCTCTTATGAATAACTTGCGTTTATGAGTAAATAATATTTAAACATAAAAAAAAAAATATTATTATAAATAGGATTCGTTGTTTAACATAACATTGATTAAAGAATATGAAAAACTTGAAATGACGAAGAATAGACGAGGTTAACATCGAAAAATAGCTCACTATTTCGACAGATACCATCATTTAGTAATGAGTTTGTGTTTTGGAGATTGCGCATGTAGGTATTAAATATCAAATCGGATTTTTGTCGGACGTCTTTGATTTTCTTTCTAGTCAATTGTCGGAGAAGAAACGTAAAAAACCCGCAGATTAATGTGTTCCGTTCATTTAGCAGCAGCTGTTGATCGAATATGTGTTTTAAAAAAAACTATTTGTTAGGCGAAGAAGTTTACTTGTATTCTATAATTAAAAATAACTTGTAGTCTATAAATCTCATTTTTCATAGCTTAACCTTAATTCTATAGTTATCTGATTTATTTATGGTATCATCTTTTAATTTTTTTTTTTTTTAAGTTACAATTTTAAATCTTAACTGTCTACATCAATGGTATTGAGAATGGGTTGTAACAGAGGAAAAATAGAAGTTGGTAGACGTATATAAGGCTAAACAGAGTTAAAGGAAAATAACAGCAGTAAGATATTTTACGAAAAAAGAGAAATTTAATGAAATTGTTTAAAGCTTTTTTTTTTTTTCATTGGAAGTCTGTTTTGCTTTAGATTCAATAAGTGGTATTTATGAACATTTAATGACATTTCAAATAAATTAAAAAATATATACTAATGTGCATAAATACTAAAATCACTGTTAATTTACTATATTAATTTCATGCATTATTAACGGGTAAATATTTTAAGAAAATTTTGTATATAAATTATTTGCGCTTATACGCAATTAAATTTATCTCTTAAAAAAATATTTCAATAAAGAAATACTATTGTAAATGTGTTTCGTAAACTAATATAATATTAAAAATTAATTTCGTTTATGGCCAATTAGCGGGCATAAAAAATTACCACTAGGACAAATATATATTAACGATTAAATATATTTTCGTTTTACTGGCAAAGAAATTAATGAATAAATGCATTTAATTTGAAAAATACTTTAAAAATATGCGAATATATATCAATTTATCAAACTACCGTTTAACATTTTAGATAATGATTATTTTTCTCTCTATTTTAAGAACATAAGTTTCATTTTCAAAACAAGGAGGAATTTTCATTGGATTTTTATTTAAGTGATCTAATTAACAATAGACTAAAAATAAATTGTAACATACAAGTATTTAGAAATGCAATTAAGAAGTATCAATTTATTAGTTAAAACAACAACAAAAAAAACACCTAGCGGAAAAAGAAAAAAAAAAAAAAGAATGGAAAAAACACAAAGATTTTTTTTTATGATATAATCAATTTATTTCAGTAATTAGACCTTCAGTAGCATTTTTTTATTCCTAATTTTTTATTAATATGCTTAATCTTCATTTATTAATGATTTATTACGATTGGCGACGAACAACATTTAAAATTTCATAACTTCGATATATATACTTTGTAAGAGAACAAACATTTAGAAACATTTCGGAGATTTTCGGTTATTCTAGGAAAGATCGGCTACATAACTATAGCCTATCACGCAAACACGGGTGAAGACTAACATTTTGGTACCACATTTATTAAAATGCATTCACCTGTTTTCATTTTATGAGGGAATAAGGAATTTTATATTGTCCACAGTCGGAATCCTTACTCTCCTTTTCTACGCGTAGTCGTGTAAAAATGCAAGCGAAATATTTAGAAAAATATTTCGGAAGATTAAACTCCAAAATTACTTTTCTAATGGCTATGTCAAAGGGTATTGACTGCAGGATCCTACGAGAAATAGAGATAAATAAAAGAAAGGAAAACGTTAAAATCCTCGAATTTTCTAAGTGAAAGTGAAAACACAAATTAGTGACGACTCTGTTTCAAATATTTTAGGCTCATTCAGTTTCGTGTCAGCCTATTGTAAACTACATTTTTTAATATTTCTATAGAGATAATGAGGTTCAAGTCGATGTTTATGTGTTGATTTTGTGCCTCCCGAGAAGTCGGTCAAAGGGTAAGTCCTTCCGGTCTGTACAGGGACTAAAGTTTCCCTATTCCTTGGTTTTAAGATTTTAGCTAATTTTACTTGAAAACACGAAACTAAAATGAGTAAAATCCATTTACAGAAGATTCATTCCCAGATTTCGACAATACTGAATGAGAATTTAGCCAAATTAGCCAGCTATAGCTATGTTGGCTTCCTTTATGGCGATTTTATTGGTCGCCAAATTTGGCGATGTTTCGACAAGTATCACCAAGCTTGACGAGAATTTCCCGCAAGCGGATATGAATATGTAGTTGTAATCGTATGAGAGTTGAAGCACACACACACACACAGTGGTTACAAAAATAAAAGAAAATTTGCAATCATCCACGTTCACTAAAACTCATTTAATAAACCCGTTTACGGCAGAATCTCTAATTTTTAAACTGTTGTCTCCTTCCAGAATATCAGCCACCCTATATTTTCAAACTGCTATATCTCAATATATAAAAATAATTATATTTTAATGCTGTATCTCAGTCATTTTTTAAGATACAGGCGAAACAAAAAATGCTGCGGAATCGAGGCTGTACACTTAGAGGAAAAACTTCTAGGGTGTTTTGTACATCTTTAAAGTCCGCCATTTTGAAACAAGATGGAATGGAGCTGGTCAAGTAACTCGGACTAATGACTTTGGTAAGTCTTGTACACATGCTCAGCTACATCCAAACAGTTCCTAAAAACGAGTGTCATCGCAGGGCAAATAAGAGATCGATAGACTGTATATATATATATACAGTCAAACTCGGTTAATACGAGAAGCAAGATAATTATAAAAGTCCTCGTATTAACCGTTACTCGTAATACCCGTGAAGATAACAACAAATCTTTAAAACACCCACATAATTAAATTAATCACCGCTATTTATTGGAGTATTTATTTGAATGCTAAAATGATCTTAATACCATGAAGTTAACATAAACCATTCAGTCTTAACTTTCTGATTGTCATTTTCTTTAGATGACTTTTTTCTTTTGATAAAATCACAGTGCTGAAGTCAAAGCCGTTAAGAACTAGTAATTTCAAAGAACATGAACAACTGACCAATTACCTTTTTCCCGGAAAAACTCTTCTAACATTGCAATAGTCACTGCATTTTTCAAGTAATTAATTTCCCATATCCTTTTCATTTTAACAGTGCAATAAGACACATGAAAATTATTATTGATATGTGTCTGGATAGAAGAAAGGTTTTCTTTTATATTTCATGCTTTTCGTGGCTAAGTTGTAAATCTTACATAAGAGCATTATTTGAAACATCCTTATGCTGCCCTTATTTCTTTCATTTTTTCAAGACTCGGAACATCGTTTTACAATTTCTTTGGTGAGATGAGTGACGGAGGTCTCCTTGAAAGTTGAAAGAAAGGTTTTCTTTTATACTTCATGTATTTCGTGGCTAAGTTGTAAATCTTACATAAGGGCATTATTTGAAACGACCTTATATCCTGCCCTTATTTCTTTCATTTTTTCAAGACTCGGGACGTCGTTTTACAATTCCTTGGATGAGATGAGTGTCAAAGGTCTCCTTGAAAGTTCAAATTCAGTTTGGTAAATCTGATAATTTACTAGAATTCGGCAGGCAGGTGTAATATTGAAATGTTTTTGCAGAGAGAAAATAGTGTTTGATAAGAATCGATTTTTTTCCCGAATTGTATCCGGAAATCAGGTAAAAAGTTGTTCTGTTCGTATTAAACGTGATCCTGCGTTTGCAGCTCACAAAAGCATGAAATTCTAAATATAGTTTAAATGGAGAACCATTTTTAACGTACAAATTGCTAGTTTTAACCACGTCCTAGTTTTAGCCGTGCCCGTATTAAACGAGTTCTACTGTATATATATATATATATAAGGGAAAGAAGGGTAAAATCGGGTACCTAACGGTTTTCATCTGTTGAGACAAAAGTTTAGAAAGACGGAAAAATCTGAACACCCCCCACAAAAGTGTTAGGGGACATCTGGGCTATTGAAAAACAACGCCTGTTGCCAAAGGAAAATTCTTCTCTACTTGGGATAAGGCGTTTTCTAGGACCATCCAAAACAACTCGGAATTTTGGTGGTAGAGTAAAGCCGGGTACTAATCATCAATTAAGTTGTTACGCTTCCACTAACAAAAACTTTATTCTAATAGATTTTGAATGAAACTTTAAAACATATATACACTTTTTTAAGGCCAGTAACAATTTTATTCAGATTTTCAAGCAATTTTTAATGTTGCCAAGTAAAAGCTTTCTTAGCTTTTACTTCTCGTATCCGCTACACTCCTCATCAGCCCACTCTTTGCAGATTGAACATTGTGTCCATCCTTCAAAACCTGTTGAATGAAAAAGCAATTTGGGGAAATCAATGCAAAAACATGGTTACCCGATTCTGCCCCAACAGACAACCAAAAATCAACATGGTCGTTCTCCTAGACAGCTGGACGTACACACTACTTGGCATCGAAATATTGTGTGAAAGATATAGAAAACAGTGGTGTACTTACCTAAGTCAATCCGTCAGGTTATATTTATTTGAAGATCAGAAAATTCGGCGAAAAATATTAACTTTTGAGGTGAATTTCTTTCTAGTAGCAGCGCACCGACACAGAGATTAACTCACTTTAAAAGCTGATAGCACATTGCTAGAGGACGCTAAGGGTTGTAGTTAAGATGAGTGCTGTTCACAGGACACAGCAGCCATCAGCGAGAAAACAGGCTATGCAGTGTGACACGCCTACTTGGTTTTACTCCACTCTAAAAAATATAACGTATTTTAATTATTAACCTATGTTAAAATTATTCTAAAAAGTTTCTTCTTTTTAATGACCATGTTTCGTCTCTAAATAATTTATTTCCGTTTTCCTTCTTTCAAAATTCTAGTTGGGATTCTACGTGTCATTCTTTCTTCCTTTTTTTCTGTCATTGGGTGCCGTAATACATTATTTTCATTCCATTCGTTCGATTTGGCTTAGAAGCTTCGAGAATGTTCTTGAAGTTTTTGTTCCCACTCTTCTGAAGCCACATTGCAGTAATTTTTATTCTTCTGTGGTAGTTAAATTAAATCGAGGTTTTGATTGGATAAAACCCATACTTAGTGCACTTTTTTGTAATCCTACGCCGGAATTATAAAATTAGTCGCATGAGTTCGGAAGAGAATTTTTTGTGTGCATATCCTCTGTTCTAAAATAACAACGGCATCAGAAGAGATGTCCCCCGTTCTCACAGACTTTCGTCTATTTTTGTTGATTTAATTTTGTCTTTATTTAACTTCCTGATGTATAAAGAGTATTCCATCAGCTTGTGAAGATGATATTAATAAATATATTGACATGTGTAATTTTGTGGAATTAGTGAATTTGGGCAAACATCAGTGTGTATTCGATTATTGATATGTTTATTTGAAACCACTCGAGTATATTAGTATGGTGGAACAGATTGTGCGCATCCTGGTTTAAGATTTTCGACACGTTGACATGACTGCAAGATAATCTTTTCTCTCCATCGATACTGGATTTGTGTTCGTCCGAGTGAATCTGTTCGAATATTGGCGAGATAAAAATTCTTAATGGTGCTGTTCCACGATTTTTTTCTACCATGCTGTAAAAGTACAACTACTTAAAGGATAACGTCATGTATATATAAATGACCATTTCAAAGGAGGGTAGTTTTGATGTCTGCGGGTCATGATTGGTGAAAATATAGCAACATCTTTCGGAATTACTTTCCTCCGGACACCAGCAATTGGAAGCTTCTTACTTTTTCTAATGGAAGCTACCTAAGAATTATCTTGAAAGACAATGAGTATTTAGACAATATTTCTTTACAAAGTCTTCTTAAGAATTAGCCTAATCTTGCTAGTACGACTCAAAATATACTGTGAAAATTCATTAATTAGCGACTAAGTTCCATTTATTTCATTCCGGACCTTTCCACCATCATCAGAAATACATTATCTATTTAGTGTTAGAAATATATCATAAAACGTAGCAAAATACTTAGTAGCAACGGCCTGCTGCATCGTTTTTGCTTTCATAGTTCATACATTCACTTCTAAATACCACATAATATGCAATTTTCCATCGTCGAAAAGGGCAAAAATTGTACTTTCTGTTTGAAATCTTTTCGAAAACTGTAGAAATCTGCAGATTTACTTTTTTCATCACTTTTTAAGTGATTTCAAGTATGAGTTTTTTTAATTTATCTGAACAAAAAAACATTTGTTTGCTACAATAAGATAAAGTAACTAAGAAGAAAGACACACAGAGTTACCACAATTGTCTTTTCATTTCTCATTATTGGTGAACAAAAAAACATGAATTCATTTTTGGGGGTTTTTTTTGTACATTTAATTAACCAACTTCCCATATTTGCTCTCACTTCCAAGTTTTGCCATCACGGAACATCTTTAAAGTGAATACAAATATCATTAAAATATTAAAAACATCCTTGCGCCAACTAACATTTGCTCACGAATACGCCATTTTCAAAACATTATCTTTAATATCAGATTAACCATAAGGTAGCTGGGATAAATTTTAACCCTTTGGGGTTAAATTGAAAGCTGTCCATGAAAAGACAGAATATTGAATATACAATTAATACAGAGTTAAGCTGAATTAATTACGATACGATGCATCAGAATATACTTGGAATTTCTTGGAATATGCTCGCCTTTTCAAAAAATTATTTTAATATTTTGGCATCTCTAACCGGCATAAAGATACAGCTAGGCAGCCCTAATACAGTTTTATCTTACAGCTCGACTGATTTATTAAATTTTTATTTCTTAATGTATGTTTATCGGTATTTATTTTCAGCATCTTTTTAGAATGTTCTTGGCTAAAAGTCTTCTTTGATCACACTCTTCAATCATTCAAGTTTAGATGTGAAACAATATTGTAATTATTAGAATTAAAATAAAAACTTTGAATTTTCTTAAAAATCAGCTTCTTTAAGTCCGTTGGCTCATGCAAATTAAATGATGACAGAGTGAATAAAATGGTCTAGTTAAAGGAACAATCACGAGAAAATCTTTGATAAATATATAAGCAGATTAAAAAATAATTGAAATTATTTTATAAGGGGATAAAACGCAAAGGAAAATATAAATACTTATTTAGATATCGCTATCGTAATGTGCATTTTAATTAAGTCATTAAAATGGCTTTAATTGTTAAAAGTAAAAAGTGTTTGACACACACAATTGTACATTTTATATATTTTACTTTTTTTTTATCTATATTTACTTATACATTTTTTTTCATATGTACATTTTTTTAAAAGAATTAAAGTTAAATTCTTAAAATTTTACATTTTCGAATTTTAGAAGAGTATAAATTTCAAAATACTAGTAACAAATTTGAATAATTTTTATAAAAAGTATATAAAAAATAACTCTATGAAACCTGTATATTCTCTCAAGAAATAAATTCCATTTTATTCTATCCCTTAGTCTAATCTAAACGGCTAACAGAAAAGCAAAGTGAATCTTCTTAAGGAAAGCTAAATATATAGGCGTTTTTATATATGGCGAATTTACTGATTGAAAATACTGTGAATAAAACATATTATTGTCATTATTGTTATTATAATTTAAGATTTCACCATTTTTCTGTATTCGAAGAGCATTCGTGTTGTAACTTAAGTAGCAAAACAGCGTGCTGCTAACATTTTTTTATTTTGGGCTATTTTAAAGTTCTATAGCAGACGCAATATGCTATAAATACACTATATGGCCAATGATGACCGGTCACTTGCGATTTTAGACGTTTTGTTAAATATCTGGGAAGATACATGAGGAATTATTGTTAAACTTCAGGAGTGTAAACAACATGATAGACGTCGTATATTTCCGTGAAGATTTTTTCACGAAATCCCATAAGGGGCCGTCAACAAACTGAACAAAAACGAATATCTTTTAGATAACCCTGTAAAAACTAATCCCATCAAAAAACTTTCTGTAAAAAAAAAAAAAATAAGCGCCAAGTTCTCCTTAATGTTCCGGCCGTAAAAAGTACTGATATCTGATGTTCGCCCAAGTTAAAAGTCAAACATCCGAAATCTTTCATTCAAAATGGCTTCCTGCGACTTGGCCGTTAATGCATTCTAGGTTAAAAACATTAACCGAATGTAATACTGAGAAAAATAAATTAGAATACATAATATAGCCTGATTGATGTTGAACATGCCATATCTTTCATTTGAAATAAATAATTACATCGATAAATCATTTCAAAATTAATGATTGGAAATTATGCATTTAAAAGTAATATCGGATGCAAATAGGCAAATTCGTATGATGACATTGTAATTAAAAGCTTTGTGATACATACTATTGAGTTTCAAGAAACATTAGTTTTGATTAACCATCATTTAGTTTTACCATGGTTTAATGACCATTTTGTACGGTAAATTGTCATTAACACGAATTCCAATGAATATTTTTTTCATCAAATTTCACATTGTGTTACATTATATAAGACGTTGAGAACCAGAGTGGACCATTCTCGACAGCTGTGATTTCGAAATTATGTTTTAAAAATGTGTATTCTATTTTAGTACTTTGTACAACAAAATGCGTAAGATATTCAAAAAAATGTAGTAGACATGTAGATCATTATACATTCTTTAGAATTTGAAAAACCTTCTAAAATGCATTAACGGCCAAGTCGCAGGAAGCCATTTTGAATGAAAGATTTCGGATGTTTGACTTTTAACTTGGGCGAACATCAGATATCAGTACTTTTTACGGCCGAAACATTAAGGAGAACTTGGCGCTTATTATTATTTTTTTTTACAGAAAGTTTTTTGATGGGATATCACTGCTTTTTGTAGGTTTTATCAAATGTATAAAGGATATAAATATAATAAATGTATAAATGTCAAAGAATTTTAAAATTATTTTATTATGCTTTACAAATCTATATTTTTATTTGTAGTTTACTTCAAAATACTAGCCGTCTCAGGCAAACAATATATTCTTTCTTATATGTATGCTAAGCACTTCATCATATTACTTTTATTCATAACTAGCCGAAGTAGCTGGTGTTCGAGATTTAAAGAATGTTTGTGTAGAAAAATCAATTTCAAAATTAAACATGTTGTATAGATAACTTCAACATGTTAAAATATGCCAATATTTCTATAATCGTGTTTTTATCATGATTCAATACGTTCCTCAAACTCGTATGACGTTGTACTCACCTGCTGACATCTTACCTACTTGCTTTCACTATTACTCATATTGATACTTTCTTTGTATGATTCCCAAACATTTGAAAAAGTCCGTTAAACTTCCAATGTGACGTTACATTAATTTTCTTTTTTAATTATCGAATGACGTCCTATTAACCTGCTTTCTGTATTTACATATACTCATACTTCTTGTATTATTGAGAAATGTTTGAAAATTTCCGTTATATTACCAATATGACGTCATATTAATCTTTTTTTTCCATTGCTGAAACTTTTTATGTTTATTTTCTTTTTTCACGTGGAAATCTTTCAATAGAAAATTAATTATTGTAGGAAGAATTTCATTGTGGATTTTAATTGTTGGCAACTGCTATAACGAAAAATGTTCAAATTTAATAGGAAAAGGCGGCAAGAGTTCAATATCCTGTGCTGGTAGGTATGGCGAGTTGTTTTTGGCGATAAATGTTTGATTTGGTTGTTGCGATATTCAGTCTTTGGAGTTTTAACTTAACAACTGGAATTGACCTTATCTACGTGACATCACACCCCTTTTGGCAGCAGTTTGGATTTTTTTGCCAATCGCGCGAACCAGCACAGGATATGGAACTCTTCCCGGAAAAGCTGTTAGATTTTTGGTTTTTTATTATTTAAAAATTAACTCTACATTATTTCGATTCCGGATTACTTTAGTTGCCTCGGCCGTGTTTTAATGCACCCACACGTAACATTTCAGAATTCTGGCTTTCAAACTGTTGATTTGTACAGAAGTGTAGACAGACAAACAGATTTTCATTTTCATACATTAGATTTACTTGCTCAGTCCTTCGCCAAAAATCGCCAAGTTTCTGTTAGAGAAATTCTCTTTGCGATCATTGGCAGCATATCTTATATTTTGTGTTGTTATCCATTTCATCTTTATTGACAATTACCGCTGAATTTACTTAGGAATTTACGCTTCATGTCCGTTTGCATCGTTACACTCTCTAATACGGAGATTTTTATTCCTGTTAAGTAATCTTCTGTAATTTACACTGAAGCGAAATGGTTCTTGTGAAACGCCTGTTAAACTATCCATATTTACAGTAAACCATATTGATGCTAATTTTTTCCCCTTTCATTCTAACATTGGAACGATTAAGGAAGATTAGAAAATCTACGGACGCACTGCCGTTCTTCCATTAAAAAATGTACCGTTATTCGCATCTAATCGTCTTAGATAATATGTCAATATGTCTTGGTTTTAAGATTTTAGCTAAATTTACTCGAAAACCTGAAGCTAAAATGCGAGGAACCCCATTATAGAAGATTCATTCTAACGTACATATTGATAAACTGGATATATGTTTCAAAATTTTATAATCTAGAACTGGCAGTTTCAATGCTTTAATTCTGAAAATTATCTTTCTATAATAAACTTTTAAGAGAGTAAAGACTAACAATATAGTAAGAGTAAGTATAATAACAGTACAATATAATAGCAAGAGCAGAGGTCTTGTGTAGTGACGAAAGATTGAAACTTTATTAACATTCGTGCGTTATGCCATTTAATTAACCACATAATATTAATAGATGATTACTCGCCCTAAAAATTCGCAACGAAAAATAGCCTCTAGCGTCAAATTCTCTCCAAGCTTTGCGACACTTAACGAAATATTGCCAAATTTGGCGACAAAAATACCCTGTTTACGGGGACGTCATAATGATGCATATGTATTATATATGTGATGCATATGCATATATATATATATATTTCAAATAAAATCCAGTATATATATATATATATATATATAAAGTTTATTAACATCATTAAAATGCACTTAAAGAACTAACAACCCACTGGAATTTTGCCAGATTGACTGAGTGCTATTGCGATTAGGATACCGACATTTATAATAAAATTTATTTTAAGGAAGTAAAAAATAGAAAAACGGACAGATAAACTAAAAGATTTGCCTTCCCAACATTTTCGGAAAAGAGTATAAAAAATTCATTCTGCTTGAAACCATGTAACACCTTCAAACTCAGGCTAATTTTCTGTAATCCGGCTTTGGCGACCAACTCTGGCGTCAAATATGAGCGAGGAAATGATTGTCTATGCAACTATTATTAGTTAAATGTTTATCGTACAACAAAAAACACAAATGGTTGCAACAATTCAATTAATTTAATTTGCCAATTGAATGTGTTACGAACTGTATATAGCCAAATAAGCAACCCCTATTTGAAGGGTTTAAAGGCAGAAATTCTATGTTTTCAGACTTTTCTGGTTAATTGTGTGACAAAACCTACTTACTTGTCAAATTTTATGATTCTACGACTGTTAGAAGTACCTTAGTTATTTGATGATCACCAACCTTTTAGTTATTTGATGATCCCAACTTTTTAGTTATTTGATGATCCCCTGTGAGTCAGTTACAAAAAAGCCCTTTTTCGGAATCTCATATTTCGAAAAATATTAAATACAGAAATAAGAAATCTTGGAACCTAGTTCAGTTTGATTATATTAATGTGTGTTAAAAAGGAAAACTCTCTAGCTCTCACCAAAACGCAGTTATGAGGGGGTGAAAAGTAGGCCGAAATGGTCAGGGAAAAGGTAGCTTACGGCCTGTGCGAACTTGGCGGACGCACTGCCGTGCTCCCAGATATCGCAAAAGCGTTGAAACTGTAGCACATGCTTAGGACGCTTCTTTTAATAAACTATGTTCATTTTTATGAGGATAGCACGTATACTCGTGGGGAAATTAAGGTTTTTATAAAAACAACCCTTAGCAAAAAATGACATAAAATTACCATAAAAAAAAACCATAAGGGAAATCTTATGGCGTTTTGCCTATGGTAAAAAATATCCTATGGAAAACCATATAATCCTATGGAAAACCATATAAACATTAAGTGTATCATACACTTGATACACTTAATGTTTATATGGTTTTCCATAGGATATTTTTTACCATAGGCAAAACGCCATAAGATTTCCCTTATGGTTTTTTTTTTATGGTAATTCTATGTAGACGTTTACCATACACTGTGACTTAATGTTTATATGGTTTTCCATAGGATATTTTTTACCATAGGCAAAACGCCATAAGATTTCCCTTATGGTTTTTTTTATGGTAATTCTATGTAGACGTTTACCATACACTGTGACTTAATGTTTATATGGTTTTCCATAGGATATTTTTTACCATAGGCAAAACGCCATAAGATTTCCCTTATGGGTTTTTTTATGGTAATTCTATGTAGACGTTTACCATACACTGTGTATGGTAAACGTCTACATAGAATTACCATAAAAAAAACCCATAAGTGAAATCTTATGGTTTTTTGCCTAAGGTAAAAAATATCCTATGGAAAACCATATAATCATTAAGTGTATGGTAATTTTCATGGCACTGTATGGTAAACGCCTAAGGAGTTTTTGGGATGAAATCTTATGGCATTTTTATGGTGTTTTTTAATGAAATCTTATGGAATTTGTATGTCACAATCTATGGTGTTTTAGAATAAAATCATATGGTACCATATGATAAGGTACAACCTATAGCAATTAAATAAAAATATAGCATTTATATTAATCCTTTACAGGGACAAGCAAAAGAATTCAGTTACAATACTGTCTATGAGCAATAATTGCTGGAAGTGCGTTTTTAATTGTGGTATGCATTTTAAATTTAACTATTTTTTTTTGCATATTACTTGCTATGTGTAAATTTATAAATCATATACAGAGTTGCACAAATGAATTTCAGTACATTTCTGCTTATTGACAAAATTGCTGAAGGAGAATTTTTAACTATGTTATACGTTTCGTAACTGAACAAACTTTTTGCACACTTCGTAGTATATATCCCAATTTATAGATCGTATACAGAGCTTCACAAAAGTATTCGTATATTTTCCTACTATTTGATGGCAGTTGCCGAAATAGAGTTTTCAAATATGTTATGCGTTTTCCAAATTGTTAGCCACTTACTTCTATCCATTGTTATTATTTACTCCAGCATCTTACAGTATTATTACATGGTAGTATTATTGCTCAATATCACATAGTAGTATTTAGTACTGCTAAGTAGGATTGGTAAATTGTATTTTCAGAATAAATATGCATTTCAGAATTACATAGCATAATTATTGCTGAATATCATAAAGTATAATTTGGTAACACATAGTATAATTAGGTAAACAAACCTGCTGGGTGGGTCTAGTATCTAGTTGAGCTTAAGTTGATAGGTAGGCCACCCTGCCCAGTTTGACATTGACATTGTTTACCTAACCATTACATTTCACATTATTAATGAAATCTTATGGAATCATAAGCGTGATAATTTATGGGTTTTTTAATGGAAATCTGAAGGAAAAAAACATAAAGAAAAGTACTAGAAATAATTTTCATAATTATAGAATAAAATCGTGTCTCAATATTTAAAAGAAAACAGTAATAAAATATCAAAAGATTTTTCTAAAGACAATAAATATATGTATAAATATTTAAAAATGCATTTATTAAAAAAATTACATGGGTTTGGAAAGACAATTTAAACAAATCCAATTTTATATAGCTAGAAAAAAAATATGGATTTATGATATCACTGAAATATTACATTTAGACAATTATAAATAAACTAGGGGGCTCAGCCCCCTACTCGCTAACGCTCGCCAACCCCCCGTGAATTGCGAAGCTATTCACATTGAGACCGCTTCGCTCGCTCGCCCCTTTTTATCTTTCAGCAATTCTAGCCGGAATAAGTTCTTCCATAAAACATTTGAACATATGAAATTGACAATTTTTTTTTAATCTAAAAAAGTAATTTTCCGTTGAAAACAGAACTAAAAATGCATTTACTTGGCGCTACCAATGGACATATAAATCATTTAAATACTATGAAAAAAGGATCTTGGAAACATAATTAGTTTAAAACTTGTTGCACCTATAATATTGTACAGTGCGGCTTCAATTCATTAAGAAAAAAATGATTATAGATTTTTACAAACAAAATTATTTTTTACTTCAATTTACAGCAACAGATGGTGGCAGGTGCCACCTAGTCAGTTGATTTTTTTTTTCGATTCTTGAGTGAGTGAAATTCGTAAATGAATTCTAAATATGAGTTGAGAATTCTTTTGAAATTAACGATATTACTCATAATTAAAATGAGGAATCATCTCAGACGCGGATTACGTACATGTTACTTTATTTTTAATAATTGCTAATTTTGTATGGTTTCACTTTTCACTGCTCTCACAATGACCGCCATATTGGATTGGAGGCGGAGCTGATCTAACACAATCCAGTCTGTTCATTGGTCTGAGCTCTGGAAACTACGGCTGTTGCCAAACAATACGCTACAAATTCAGCCCTATTTTCGCGCCACGTAAGACAAATATATATATAGATTACACAGACTTAGAATTTTTAAACCATTAACTCTATTTTATAGGTAGTGTAAATTGAGTGTGCCATGCGACACAGAAATAGCTATTATTTTCCCTCAAACCAAATTATCAATACCTACCCCACCCTCCATTTATTCTTTTAAAACCCTTCTTTGAAAATATAACAGAATAATCTATAATCAAGAATCCATCCCCCCCCCCCTTTTTTTTTTCAATTATTTAGTTAGAAAATCATTATTAGCACTATCACTGTATATGCAAAATACACATAAAAATAACAATAAATCTGTGAAACCTGTCACACACAGCCTATCGAAAGCAACAACTTGCTTGAAAAAGATCAAAATAAAGTAATTTGAAAATTTTCATTTTTTTTTTTTTAATTAGATAAATATTGTTCACACAAAAATATCTCATACAGGCATAATTAGAATATAATAATTTTCACCCCCCCCCCCCCCCCCTCCTTTCAAAAAGAAAAAAGAAAGGAGAATCTGAACCTTTTAAATTATTTACATTATATAAAAATGTTTTTAAATACTCTTGGCGTAAAAACATAAAATTGGCACATTATGTTATATTCCCTACAAAACTTTGTTTTAACCAAATTTCTTTATTAAAAATCTTAAAATAATTTCAATGTAACTGCAAAAATTATTTGTTATTAAACTGTTTAAAAGAAACACCAATTCTCTAGCTTTATGAATTTCTAGTGATTACAGAGTTCAGAGTGAATAAAAGTTGGATTTATTAGATTTAAATAAAAGAATTTTAAAATTAGGTCTTTATATATTTTTTAAAAACTTTAGTTGCTAATTAGCTTACATTTATAAGTAATTAAGATTAAAATTATATTTAATAAAAATATAGTGATGGTACTGTGCTACATAAACTCTCAGAAGCAAACTGATTACTTGAAAACTGCATTCTGTTTCAAGAATTAAATAGGGACTTGTGAAATGTAAGTACTTATAAAGCTTCTTAGAAATGCAATACAAAAATTAGACATTAAGCACTTTCTTAGGACAGCAGGGACCCTGTAAAAATATTTTTTTGAAATCAAAATTTTGTTATGATTAATCAGAGAAAAAAAAATGTTTGCAATTTTTTATCCATCAGTGGCAGGCTATAATATTAAAAATTTCATCGACAATTTGGAGGAAATATATCATAAATACATCTTCTTTAAAATTTAAACTTAGTAAAATAAATTATAAAATTTAATCTGCTCCAATACATTAAACTGCAGACATTAACAATAAAAACTACTATATTTAAAATTAAAAAAATTTTAAACATTACTAATATAATAATGAAAAAATAGAAACAACAGAAAAAATAAAAAACACTTATACTAAAAATTACATTTATTTCCAATAAAACTAATATATATATATAGAGTGAGAGATTTTTTTTTTTTTTTTTTTTAACAGACCATTTACAAGGTTACATTTTGAAATTGGTGCTAATGACATTTCATCTTTCAGAGCCACAGGACTGATTAAGAATGCAGGCCTTGATTCTGCCACAAACTATGTAAAAACTGCAATACATGTTAGCAACTACAATACTGCCATAATAGGACATTTTTCTTTAAACACTATCATGCTGTCAAAATGTAAGAATAGCAAAGTATCTTGCTTCATATCCGCAATTGCAAGTAGACAGAGATAATCTATCCTGGCCAGAACATCATTCACAGCATTATTATCCTGTAATAATAATATTAGTTAGAAGGAAATGTGTTCTTTCCTAATACAAATTCTAATATGATTATGATAAAATTTTGTATGTTAAACTGTCTTAAAACAAAATGTTCCAAGTGTGAGGCATGTATACTGGTCATGCAGGATCTGAAAACCACAAAGGGGTTAAGCTGCATTAGTTTTTTTATTTTTTTTTTTTTTACTTTGCAAAAGATTTTCAAAATTTTAATATTCTAAGAACTTATACCTTAAAATATTAATTTAAAAAGGTTTCCATCAATCAATCACAGGTTATAAATTGCTGACTATTGTTTAGGGTTATTAAAACTGTATACAAGTTACAAACAGCAACAATGAAGTTAATCATGCACCAAACCACACGCTTTAAAATAAGCCAATAGGCTCTGAAACTGCAACAATGAAACCTTTTAAAGACTGCAAAGTAAAACAAAAAGGTACTTTTCTGTTATACCAATGCTAATGTAATAGTTGGTGCCAAATGAAACATTTGAAATATTTTTTTTTACCATTGTTAGTACGAAAGTGATCATTTAAAATATATAACATTTGGAAATTTCAGACTTTCACGAACTATTTTAGTATTAAATCAAAACAAATACATATACTTAAAATACAAGAGCTAATAAATATTCTAAAATAAAATAACAATTTAAAACTCAATTTAAACTGCAGACATGTAACTGTCTTTTAATTTCAAAAATAGCAAATTAAGATTTTTCGCAGACACTATTAAATAATAAAAAAATAAGGTATTTTTCCACTATACCAACACCATTGTCGCCAAGTGTAATAGTTGATGTGTAAAATGAAAATCACATGAAATGAATCATTTGGAAAATAATAATAATAATAATAATAACATTGATGGTATGGAATTAGGCATTTAAAATATCACATTTGAAAACTAGGACTTTCACGGATTATTTTATTAAATCAATAACAATATATATTTAATTAAAAGAACAAATAAATATTATACAATAAAATAATGAAACAAAACTCAATTTAAACTGCAGGCATGATGATGTGAATGATGCATGTAAATGTCTCTTAGCATTGAAGTAAACATTTCATTTTTTGAATGAAGACATTTATGATAATTTTTAATAAAAACTATTTTTATATACCTAAAGTCCTGAAACAATTTCATTGGTATAACCCCAATATAATGGTAAAAACCATCTCAGCGCCAATGATAAATGTAAGTTATAACTTAATAAAAAATTATTTGTAATCGAAAAATAGCAAATTAAGATGTTTTTGCAAGGTTACGATTAAATGGCATAATCCTATTTCACTCCACCATTCGGCGCTTTTTAAATTGTTTACTTACATTTATCATATTGTAACACAAATTATCATTGCTCAGCCTTTCCAACAATAAAAGAGCTATATCTGGCTGACTATCGACTATTTGGCAAAATTTCGCCAAATGGTAGAGTCAAATAGGAACTAACCTGATTAAATAATATTAATTAAAAAACTTATTCATGTTCAATAACTAGCAAATTTTAATGTTTGGCATGGTTTGCAATAAAAATCCTTTGCACGGTCAGGGTTGAAATAAATGGCTTATTTACATACATTTTGGCATGGTGTTGGTATAACAGAAAAGAATACTTTTAAGTTAGCTGGGTGCCAAATCTTGTTTCAGGCATCATTTGAATTGCAACCCTTTCAATCCAAATGATTTGAATTCAATGAGTTGAATTTCAATTTCAATTCAATTCTTGAGATTGTTATTTGTGTTGATGTGTTTGTGTTTACTTATTTTATTACGATTATAATTTAGCCATTTTTAAGTAAGCTTTTTAAGATATTACATTGCAATGTTAAAATATCGGTTACTAGCTAATGTTAAAAGATTGTCAAAAAAAAAAAAAAAAGGTTGGCAAGAATAAACAATTTTGGTGATCGTTGGTGCCCGGCTAACACAAAAGTACCGAAAAAATACCAAAAATGATTTATGTTAAATAAATAGCGAGTCACAGTATTTGGCAGGGTTTTCAATAAAAATCTCACTTGGATGATCAGGGTTAATATAAATGGCACATTAGCGTACATTTTTGCATAACGTTGGTATAACAAAAAATATATAAATACAAGATATAGTACTATTTAAAAAATATATTATGCTTTTTAGTTTATAGAATCTCTCAGAACAAAACATCAAAATAAATATAAATTTTAAATTTAATGAAATAAATTTGATCATGCTTAAATTATTAAATATTTACATTATCTCAACAAGCATCAATTAATCTAGCATTAAAGGGATTTTCTGAAATAATTTCCACTGGCATCTTAAAAATACACCAAACATATGTTTGCAACAACAGGCAGACTGCTAACACTTATAAAAGGGTTAAAAACAAAAACGAGTAATTAAGATTGCGAGTTAAAAACAAAGATGAGCAATTAAAATTGTCAGAGATAACAAATACAACAAAGTTAACATTACTAGTAGAGTTCAACTTTTGTCTTGGAAAAAAAAAAACTATTTTAACACCATTTTATCCAAACAATAATCTTAAATATATAAAAATATGCCATGTAGTTTTGTTGTTTGGAAATCCTGGTGTAATTTACAGTATGTTACTAAAATGTGTAAAGAATATAATTACCTATCTTTTGATTCTTTGCGGCCATGCATAAACAATAGCTGGTGTTAGCTCCATTACTTTCTTCATAGTCATGTGATGAACAGTTGCAATAATTTGCCAAGTAGTTAAATTGTTTACCACCTCTAGGATTAGCATTCGTTTTCTGAAAAAATCACAAGTAGAAATCATATATTCAACCTTGGCAGTATTGTTTATTTTCAGAAATCACATTCCATAAAAAATAATAATAATAATAACACTCAGAAATAGCATACATATTGTGCAGGATACAATAAGGCGAATTTTTGCTTTACATACACTAATTTAGTACATCAAAATCATAAGTAATAAAATTTTATTTATTAATTAATCAGCTTTAATAGACAAAACAACATAATTAACAAAAAATTTTGTAAAAACACTGATCACTGTTGATTTCAGTGCCATTTAGAATTTTGTTCCTTCAACTTAACTGTAAATTTCACTGTTTACATCTCCAATGATACATGGATTTGAGAGTTTTTTGTACAATCAAATTTGGCTAAAATAAGTTTCTGGAATAATTTTCGTCGTCACACAACCCAATCCGAACCAGAAAATTGAAGTTAACACGAAACCTGACCCGAACCCGACAAAAAAAATCCATCGACCCGTAACCTGATCCCAACAAAATAAATTCCTTCATGTCACAACCCGATCCAAACCAGAAAATTCAAGATAACCTGAAACCTGACCCGAACCCAATAAAAAAATCTATCGAACTGCAACCCGATCCAAACCCGACAAATTAAGTTTTGTAGTTACGCAACCCGATCTGAAACTGAAATTTTAAGTTAACCCAAAAACCGATTTGAACCGGAAAATTTAATTTAACACGAAACACAACCCAAACCTGAAAATTAAAGTTAACTCGAACCACAAAGTCGAAATGCAACCCAACCCAAAACTGAAAATTGAAGTTAACCTAAAACCCGAACCCGTCAAAAATTTCATCGAACCGTAACCCGATCCGAACCCAACAAAATAAATTCCTTCGTGCCACAACCCAATCTAAGCCAGAAAATTCAAGTTAACTCGAAACTCGACCTTAACCCAATAAAAAAATCCATTGAACCGTAACCCGATCCAAACGCAACAAATTCCTTCGTTTCTGGTTTGGGTTGGGTTGTGACATGAAGGAATCGGGTTTGGATCCGGTTATGGTTTAATGGATTTTTTGACAGGTTCGGGTTTCAGGTTAACTTCAATTTTCAGTTTGGGTTAGATTTTGGGTTAAATTAAATTTTCAGGTTCGGGTCGATTTTGGGTTAACTTAAATTTTCAGTTTTGGTTTGGGTTGCATGACAACAAAATTTATTTTTCGTGTTCGGATCGGGTTACAGTTCGATGGAATTTTTTTCTTGGTTTGGGTTAACTATTATTTTCAGGTTTGGGTCGGTTTGCGACAAAAAGGAATTTATTTTATCGGGTTTGGATTGAGTTACTGTTCGATGGATTTTTTTATCAGGTTCGGATCAGGTTTCGGGTTAACTTGAATTTTCTGGTTTGGATTGGGTTGTGATACGAAGGAATTTATTTTGTCGGGTTCAGATTGGGTTATAGTTCGATGGATTTTTTGACGGATTCGGGTTTCAGGTTAACTTAAATTTTCAGTTTGGGTTAGATTTCGGGTTAAATTAAATTTTCAGGTTCGGGTCGATTTTGGGTTAACTTAAGTTTTCAGATTGGTTCGGGATGCGTGACGCCGAAATTTATTTTTCGGGTTTGGATTGGTTTACAGTTCGATGGATTTTTTTATCGGGTTCGGATCGGGTTTTGGGTTAACTTGAATTTTCTGGTTTGAATCGGGCTGTGACACGAAGGAATTTATTTTGTACGGTTCGGATCAAGTTACGGTTTGATGGATTTTTTGACGGGTTCAGGTTTCGGGTTAACTCCAATTTTCAGTTTGGGTTAGGTTTCGGGTTAAATTAAATTTTCAGGTTTGGATCGGTTTTGGGTTAATTTAAATTTTCAGTTTTGGTTTGGGTTGCATGACAACAAAATTTATTTTTCGGGTTCGGATCGGGTTATGGTTTGATGGAAAAAAATTTCTGGTTCGGGTTAATTATTTTTGGGTTTGGGTCGGTTTACGACACGAAGAAATTTATTTTATCGGGTTCAGATCTGGTTACGGTTTGATGGAATTTTTATGTCTTGTTCAGGTTAGGTTACTGGTTAACATTGAATTTTTAGGTTCGATCAACCTTTCTGTCGGGTTCAGGTCAACTTCGAATGTAATGTTCAGGTTCGAGTTGGGTACAACACCATATTTTGACAAAGATCTGGTCATTTTCTAAATAGACATTGTCATTTTTCAATTAGCCTAATGTTATCTAGGCTCTTTGCAATTAGCCTGAAAAACACCAGGCTGATTGGGAAAAGGGAAATGATTCTCCAATTAGACCGGCTCTTTGCAAAGAGCCGGATTTCCCAATTAGCCTACGACATGTACATTAGGATGGGTCAAAAAAACCGAAATTTATATAATCGAAACATAATAGTGCGGGAAAGTTGCAATTGGTAATAATGAATAGATTCGCAAAATATTACACCAAAGAGTCAATATCTTTTACTGCCGCAGAAGGGCCAAAGTTTCAAAAAATTACAAAAAAAAAAAATTTATATAAAAAAAAAATAATTATCCAACCATACCAATTCAATTTCAAATGGAACAGCTACATCAAGATGTTAGTAATGTTCCAATAAAATTTCATTATGGTGAAATCATTTCTATTACTGCCGTAGGGGCGGCCAAAATTTAAAATAAAAATGGCAAAAATTTCAATTATCCGTTTTTTACAATTTTTATTATATGCCTCTATTAAAAAAAATTACATTATATCTAGTAATAACTTATAAATGTCTAGTAATTTTGATCATGGGGATTGCCAACCAAGGGCGATAGGGGCCCCCCCTCTCCTAAATTTGAGAAAAAGGGGCTTTTTGAAGAAATTTTGGGGATTTTCCGGTAAATTTTGGTGATTTTTTTGGTAGGGGGGGGGGGGGCTCTTACATAAATTCCCCCTCATTTTTCACTTTTGCCTCCTCCCCTACAAAAAAATTTCCAGAAAATCCCCAAAATCCCTTCAAAAAGCACCTTTCTCTCAAATTGGGGGCGGGGGGGGGGGCTCTCGCCCTTGGTTGGCAATACCTATGATCAAAATTACTGGACATTTATAAGTTATTACTAGCTATAATGTAAATTTATTTAATTGTAGACATATAATAAAAATGGAAAAATTTAGAAATAACAAAAATTTTAAATTTTTGGCTTTTTTTTTTTTTTTTTTTTTTGACCGTTCTTGTGCCGGTATTAGAAATGATTTCACCATAATGAAATTTTACTGGAACGTTACTAGCATCTTGATGTAGATTTTGCATTCTATTAGAAATTGCATTCGTATGGTTGGATAATTTAAAAAAAAAAAAAACAATTTTTTGGCGATTTTTCAAAATTTTGCCCTCTTTGCAGCGGTAAGATTTTAACCATTTGGTGTAATATTTTGCAAATTTATTCCTTATTACCAATGACAACTTTCCCACACTATTACATTTCGATTATATAAATTTTGTTTTTTTCGACCCACCCTAATATATATATATATATAAACGCACATACACAGGGCATTAACTCTAAGCCCACTTCATGAGTACATCAGCGATTCTTTCTTACACAAAGTTACTTGTTAGTACTTGGTAACAATACTCTGTACTCGGTAGAGTAGTTAATAGCCAACAGCCAAGTACTCAATAACAAGGCCAAAGTAACATTGCGCTTTAATGTTTTGAAATAAGTTAAACATGGGATTTTTGAAATCGGGGAGTTTCAGTGGAGTGGCCCCTTAATATAATATTGCTATATATTATCAATTAATATGCTTAAAAAAAATAGTAAAATGTTATACTACTATTTCTGATTGATTCAGCCAAGCACAATCAAAATGTGTCTGCTGAACAATTATTCTGAATTAGCCTAGTACCAAATATACACAAAGTACTTAGTCCAAATAAATGTCTAATTATTTTCTAAGTTTGAAAATAAAAAATTGCAGCATTATGAATTTAAAATAGTGTAGCGAGTACTGTTTTGGCAAAATAAACGAGTACCAAATACTAGGACATGTACAAATATCAAATAATACAAGAAAAAAAGCACATAAAAGCGAGCTCAGACGTAACACTCAGAAAAATAATCTTACAAACCAACTGCATATAGCATAACTAATTGCACACACTAAGTTAAATGCAAAAGTTGTGCCAGTGCCATTGTGACCATGCATCTTTTTGAGAAAATTTCTACATAAATCATAAAACAGCAGCATTGGAAAAAGGAATGATTAAGTAAAATTTACAACTGAAATAATTTAACCAAGCTAAGCTACATGTGTAGATATATCTATTAAAACAAAGTGTTATTCAACATTTATTGCATTCACAAACATTTTAAATATGTTTATGTTTTCTTTCTCTCTGTATATATACAATATATACTGCATTAAAATAGTTGAATAGTTCAGGTAATCAAAAATGTCCCAGCGAACACAAAAACCATTTTCGTTTTAATGGAATTCATTTAACTAAGAATGTATATTTATTTATTTTAGAAGTTTAATTTTTAAAACAGCAAAATTAAACTACAGCATCTCAAACTGACGCAAAACTTCACTTTCCAAAGATCAAAATAGGCTTGACAACATAGCGTGTGTCGTTTCCATCCCAAATCAGAAAGTAATCACATATTACCGGTTCAACCCTTTTAACACCAAATGTCCATTAAACAATGACGTTTCATACCGTTACATCTTCATTAAGCTGATAAATTACAAGAAGTAGAATTAAAAATAGAATATAACTTAAAACTAATCACAATAATGCAACTTTTGGAACTGCCAACATGCAAAAGCTTTTATTAGAACATATTTTTAACGTGATTACTGAAATCAAAAATGATTACATAAAGTAAAAAACAGACAAATACATACCTAAATAAATCCAGTAAACTAGCAGTCTTGAGAGTCGATCACCAGATAAACATCAAGCCTATACACTTCACTGTGCTTCACGCCAGATGCAGCCGAGCCGGAAGCGAGAGAAGTAAACATTTCTAACCGTTGCCATTTCTTCAAATACAAATAATTACCATATAATTACCATACATCATGCTATAAAACACCATTGAATGTATGGTAAATTGCATTACCATATAATTTTACCATATACCTTGCTATGGAGTACCATATGATATATGGTAAACTGCATTACCATATAATTTTACCATATACCTTGCTATGGAGTACCATATGATATATGGTAAACTGCATTGCCATATAATTTTACCATATACTTTGCTATGGAGTACCATATAATATATGGTAAATTGCATTGCCATATAATTTTACCATACACTTTGCTATGGAATACCATAGACAGAAGAATTATTACCATATGAATACAGTAGTTTTACATATAATGACATAAAATTTTTATGGTTTTCCATATAAAACCATATGTTTCCATAAAAAATCCTATGTCATTTTTTGCTAAGGGAATCCCAAATTTCAACAAGTTTTTTGCTTATAATTTTCAGAGTTCTTAATATAAAAGAATGTTCTTTTCAGGAACGACGACACACAACATTATGTACAATCCCTGCAATCAGAATTAAAAAATAATAAATATTGGATGAAAAATGAGCAGGCTCAATAAATATTGTTTCACTGCGCATGTGCGAATGCAATCAAAATATACTGTGCATAATATATTAGCTAAATGTATCGACCAACTTTTGTCAAAGTACACTGTGTATACTTTTTTATAGCTTAAACGGGGCACCTATTGAATGTCATTCCTTCGTATCTTTGAAGAAGAATCTAAATTATAGGCTAGTCTCTGTTCCTTTTAAGAGAATTCAGCAAGTTAGCATGAAGTATCTGCATAGACTTAGCGTTAATTTCATCTGAGATCCCTTAGTATAGTATATTTAAATTTCCTCGGAATCCAAGCATGTTTAGAAAGTTGAGCTGCGAAGTGAAATTTTAAATAAATGAACAGACAAGCAGACAAACAGAAATCGATGACAGTTTTCGATTATGCCAGAGATTGTCAATAAAAAGAAGTTTTTAGTTTATTCAAATAAAATTAGAAATAATAAAAGTGAATAAACAAAAGAAAAAAAAACGCAATGAATTAGAATGGTAAATAAATAATTCAAATGCATGAGCAAAGTCGATGTCAATTTCCGAAAGAAGTATGACTGATAATAACACATATTGTAATACTATATATACACATAATGTAATGCTTGTAATTGTAATGCTATAAATGAAAAAAAAAATATCCCTATTTAGCATTATAGTAAAAATATTTATAATCTTCACATCGAATTAGGACATACGAAGATGGTTCAATAATTATTGTCCCAAGTGTGTATAAAATATTTGTACTGCGATGGGTTGATGTGGAATATTGGAGCCTAATGTCTTAGATACCTATATGCTAAATTTCAGAAGTCCAAACGACAGAGTATGGTGTGGCGACACAGCAGTTCACCTCCCTCCGCAAGTTCAAGGTGCAAGCGTTAGCACGCAAGGTTATGGCCACAGTTTTTTGGGATGTGAAGGGTGTACTCTTTATTGAGTACCTGCAGGCTAGACACACTATCACGGGGTCTATTATGCAGCCCTAATCCCTAAGTTACGTGAAACAATCAAGGAAAACCAGCGCGGGATGTTGCAGTGAAAAGTGCTGTTCCACCAGGACAATGCCCCACAGAAGCCATGTTTCTGGTGCCACAATCCATACAGCTGGTTTTGATGTGTTGGAACATCCTTCCTACTCTCCAGACCTCGTCCTTAGTGACTTTCATTTGTTCCCTAAGTTGACAGAGCACAACAGGAGGACGAAGTTTCACTCGAATGCAGCTGATATGGAGGCTGTGGAGGAATGGCTCTCAACTCAGCCAGATACTTTCTTTGTGTTAGACAATATTTACCTAACGAGTATTAAGGCGTGAGAACTGTTAATTACCTCCTTTATTTTATTTCTAAATACTTAATCATTTTTCTTCACAACATCTAATAGAAGTAAAAAAGAATGTTCTTACCGTTTGGTAGCTTCGTCAGAAATGTATCCGAGTTAATCCGTTTGAAACAACTTTGTTTGTTGTTGTGTGAATATTATTTTGTTTGAAGTATCCATTTGAAAGAAATTGTATGATTTCACTAGATAGATGATCATTGCTATAAAATTATGTATTCCATAGTATTGTAGTGGTATACCAAGTAGAGAAAATCATCTTCACACTTTTTAAAAGGAAAAGAAACAATTTAATATAAGATAAAATTAAGACTGAACATTCTGCACCCTCTCAGTCGGGTGTTTAAGCACAAAGTGAGCAAAAAACATATATAAGAAAATACACACGTGCTTTTCTCAAAAACTGGATTACATTCAAAAGGTTATATGCGTGATAAACATCATTATCTAAAATTGGCCATTTTGCATCATTAAAAGTCAAATTCAAGTGTTTATAAAAAAGAGTCAGTAAAAGTCTCGTTAAAAAGAAGTTGAGCTAAACTGTTTTTAAAATGTCCGACGATTCTTAACACAAATATTCTGCAGATGGCTAACGAATAAAGTCTTTTCTAACAGGCAATAAATTTGCCTCGTTACTGTCAGCTAACCAAATGTGAGCGGCACAGAAAGATTGTCCAGACGTAAGTTCTATAAGATGGAGATTTAACTTTTTCTTTATTTTTGTTTTAACACTTATCTTAATTAGGAGGCTTAATTTCGTAAAACGGGCAACAAAGCCCCCCTTAAGCCCCTAATGAAGATCACTTAGCAGATTCAGTTTGTCCCTGCTTTCTTGAAATACAGGTTTGGGTTCCGGTTTGGTAAACACGTCTGCAATCATAGACTTGCTTGGGCAGTAACACATTGCTATTGTTCCATTTTCCTTCATATGTTTGATTGAGTGGTATTTCAAATCAATATGCTTTGTTTTGTTTGTATATTTGTCTGATTCAATCATCTTAATGCATGAAATGTTGTCTTCATAGACAGTAATCGGAAGAGATTGGGTTAAATTTAAGTCTTCTAACAATCTTAATAACCATGTAAGTTCTTGAACGGCTGTTGCAGCGTGTACAAATTCAGCTTCTGCTGATGATTGAGCTACACACGACTGGCGCTTTGTTATCCAATGTATTGGATTCTTCCCTAATAGGTATACACTTCCAGTAGTAGATCTTCTGGTTTGTGTATCACCGGCCCAATCAGCATCGGTGTACACTTCTAACACTGGTGGATGTTCGTTGCTGATTACCAAATTTAGATCTTTAATGTGATTTAGGTAACGAATAAGCCGTTTAACACCTTTCCAATCTTCTTCGGACGGATTTTCACATTTTCGACTCAAAATGTTCACTGCCAATAATATGTCTGGCCTTGTAATTGTCGCGATATATAATAACGCACCGATTGCTTGTCTAAATTTTGTGTTATTGGGCATTGGATTTTCTTCTTTTTCTGATCTTAGGAAATTCGTTTCCATTGGTGTCCCGTATGGCTTTGATTCTTCGAGATTAAATTTCTTAACAATTTCCATTATTTTCGCTGTTTGATTTAATTTAAAGCCATTGTGTGTTTTCTGAATTTTTATCCCAAGATAATTGCTGATATCCCCTAAATCTTCGAGTGTGTATTGTGTTTTTAATTTATTTATGACATCTTCAATTAAATGGATGCTTCCTGCAACAAGAATGTCATCGACATACACAACTATATACACTGTATTTTCCCCTTGTCCTCTAGAAAATAGACATGTGTCTGCTTTACTCTGTATAAAATTTAACTCTTTAAGCGATTCAGTAATTTTTGTATACCAGGCCCGGGCTGCTTGCTTCAGCCCGTATATGGCCTTACGAAGTTTACAGACCTTTTCTGGTTCGTTTGCGTTCACATACCCTTCGGGCTGTGCCATGTACACTTCTTCATCAATTTTTCCATGTAAGAAAGCAGTTTTTATATCTATTTTCCTAACATTAAGATTTTTGTAAGCTGCGACAGTTAAGAAACATCTTAAGGTGGTGTGTGATACTACGGGAGCATATGTCTCATCGTAGTCTATCCCGTATTTTTGCTTGCAGTCTTGAGCCACCAATCTGGCTTTATAACGCTTTATTTGTCCATTTTCATCATATTTAGCCTTGTAGGTCCATCTGGATCCAATTACATTGTTTCCCTGTGGTGGTTTCACCAAAATCCAGGTTTCATTTTCCATAAGTGAATTTATTTCGTCTCGTGTCGCGTCAATCCAGTTATTTTTTTCTTGCGGATTCTCAATGTTTAGCATATCTTGCCAACCTTTTGGTTCATATACCGGATCGTGCCGGACTGCATATGCAAACCTGTCTGGTGGCACACCTCTACTGTGTCTTTCAAATCTTCTCGTTTGTTGTGTTTGTTGAGACGCGGATGGTGTATCTGGAGCAGTTTGGTTTGGTGTTAGATCAAATTCTACTATACTAGTGTCATTCTGTTGCGCTTGTTTGTTTGTTTATGACATCAGCTCAATTGTGTCAACATTTTTCTCAACATTTGAATTACACATGTTATTTTCAGCGAATTTGACGGTTCTGGCTAAAATTACTCTACCGTCTCCTGTAAATATTCTGTACGCTTTATACCGGTTGTCATATCCCACGAACGTGCCTTTCTCAGCTCTGTCGTCTAATTTGCCGCGTTTAGATTTATGAATATATGCGTATGCGGTACACCCAAATACTTTCAAGTATTTTATATTTGGTTTTCTGTTTAACCATAGTTCGTAGGGGGTAGAACTAATGGATTTCGATGGTAAGCGATTCTGCAAATGATTGGCTGTACATATGGTTTCTCCCCAGAGTCTATGTGGGAGGTTAGCCTCACTTAACATGCTTCTGGTCATGTCTAAAAGTGATCTATTTTTACGCTCAACGATCCCATTCTGGTTCGGGCAGTACGGTACTGTGTGCTGATGCTCAATACCGTTATGCTTGAGGTATTCTTCTAATTAATCGTTAACATATTCTCCGCCATTGTCGGATCTGATGGCGGTTGGAAATTTTCCAAATTTATTTTTCACGGTCGATCTGATGGCGGATTTATTTTTCATTGTCGGATCTGATGGCGGTTGGAAATTTTCCAAATTTATTTTTCACGGTCGAAATGTATTCCCTTAACTTTTCATACGCTTCACTTTTTTCGTCATTAGATAGATGACACAAAATCTGGAGTAATCATCTATGAAAGTGATGAAATAGCGTTTTCCCCCTATGGTAGGAGTATTTATCGGACCACACACATCAGTGTGCACTAACTCTAACCTTTTTGTGGCTCTATATGCGACCGATTTTGGAAATGGGGTATCTTTTGTTTTGGATTTAATGCATACCTCACAATAGGTGTTGTGTTTGCAGAAATTTAGGGTTATACCATTTACAAGTTGTTTTTGTACAATGGTTTTAATTGCATCGTAACTTCTATGTCCAAGTCGCCCATGCCATAAGTCTATACATCTTGTATTTGTACAATTGTGCGTAATGTTCGCGTAATTATTATCCCCTGGTTTATTATTATTTATATGCACTTCATATAAGTTATTCTTCAATCTACCTTGTAGAATTATTTCTCCATTATGTATGATGTCACACGTATCTTTATCGAACTTTACTTGACATCCGTTTTTAGTAGCCCTGCTAACTGATAGCAAGTTTGTTTCGATATCGGGTACATACAATACGTCACGAAGTGTAATTTGCCTGTCTTGTTTTCCAGTGTTTATTACTATTTCACCTGACCCGTATGAAATAAATTTATTACCATTTGCAACAGTCACATTTGTCTCATCGTTGCTGGTTATTTTCAAGAACATTTCTTTAGAATTAGCAATATGACTTGAACTTCCACTATCAATAATAAATGTTTGTTTGTTTTCCGATTGTTCAGTCAATAACGCTACGTTTTTATTTTCAGTTTGTTTTGTATCACGCCGTTCCGCGTTTTTGTCGGGTACATTTTCTTCAAAACACAAAGAAGTAGAATGATTTTTATTTTTGAACAGTTTGTTATGCTGTACTGTATGATTATTTTTCCTTTTTTGAAACCAACATTCGCTGTATGAATAATTTTTCATTTTACAATACGAACAAAATTTATTGTTTCTTCTTTGATCTGTGTAGCCTAATTTATCCTGTGTTTCATAGGCTTTAAACCCGTTGCCTGAATTTTCCGAATTCTCGACTCTGCGAGTATACTCATCTATAAGCTTTCCTTTAATAAAATCAGGCGTTAAATCTATTTCATTTCTCGCTTCAATCGCGGTAATCAATGTATCGTATGACGGGGGTAACGAACATAATAAAATGGCAGATATGTTTCTCTTTGAGATATCTTCTCCTATTCCGGCCAATTTATCTACAAGTTCCAATAATTTGGTAATATGTGTTATTAAATTCCCTCCTTCATTTAGCTTTGTGCTATAAAGTTTGCGAAGGAGGTGCAATTTGCTTGAAAGATTAGAACGCTCATGTATATTTTTCGAAGTGGTCCAGGTTCCTTTAGCTGTGTTAAGATGCTTTATATTTATTATTTGGCTATCTTCGATACTAAGATTTATCAAGACCCTTGCCTTCCGGTCCCGCTTCGTCCAATCAGCGGTTATCGGATTTGGAGTTTCGTCGGTAACGACTTCAAAAAGCTCTTCACGTATCAATAGCATCTCAACTTTAATTCGCCAATTTGAGTAGTTGTTCGCATTTAGTTTTTCAATGGCCGCACTGTCCTTTGCGTATGCCATTATCTCTCTTTTCTTTTCTTTTAAGTTCTTCAAGTTAATTGAATATATATATATTTTCTTTTATCGGATTACCGGATTTTTCTTTATTATTTGAGGATCTATGTTTTATTTTATCTACCTAATGAGACATCTCAGTCTCATAATAAATTTGTTAGACAATATTTACCTAACGAGTATTAAGGCGTGAGAACGGTTAATTACCTCCTTTATTTTATTTCTAAATACTTAATCATTTTTCTTCACAACATCTTATAGAAGTAAAAAAGAATGTTCTTACCGTTTGGTAGCTTCGTCAGTGATGTATCCGAGTTAATCCGTTTGAAACAACTTTGCTTGTTGTTGTGTGAATATTATTTTGTTTGAAGTATCCATTTGAAAGAAATTGTATGATTTCACTAGATAGATGATCATTGCTATAAAATTATGTATTCCATAGTATTGTAGTGGTATACCAAGTAGAGAAAATCATCTTCACACTTTTTAAAAGGAAAAGAAACAATTTAATATAAGATAAAATTAAGACTGAACATTCTGCACCCTCTCAGTCGGGTGTTTAAGCACAAAGTGAGCAAAAAACATATATAAGAAAATACACACGTGCTTTTCTCAAAAACTGGGTTACATTCAAAAGGTTATATGCGTGATAAACATCATTATCTAAAATTGACCATTTTGCATCATTAAAAGTCAAATTCAAGTGTTTATAAAAAAGAGTCAGTAAAAGTCTCGTTAAAAAGAAGTTGAGCTAAACTGTTTTTAAAATGTCCGACGATTCTTAACACAAATATTCTGCAGATGGCTAACAAATAAAGTCTTTTCTAACAGACAATAAATTTGCCTCGTTACTGTCAGCTAACCAGATGTGAGCGGCACAGAAAGATTGTCAAGACGTAAGTTCTATAAGATGGAGATTTAACTTTTTCTTTATTTTTGTTTTAACACTTATCTTAATTAGGAGGCTTAATTTCGTAAAACGGGCAACACTTTGAAGCAGGCATAGAGGCGTTACAGCATAGGTGGCAGAATTGCATTACTGTGAAAGGAAACACTGCAGAAAAATAATATTGTGTATAGGTCAGGGACAATAATTATTGAACCACCCTCGTATTACGAAGGAAAATTCATTTAATATGATATTATAAGCAATTATTCACCAAATTAGAATTTTCTCAGTACATCGGAAAATAACTGGAAATTTTTTAAACGGTGCAGAGTGAACCTAAACAAGCATTTTTCGCCATAGAATGTGTGTCCGGAAATACTGAGTTTAAAAGTAGAAAATGTGAAAGGTGCAATGAAAGACAGCGTATAAGCGCTCATAGATGGCGCGTCATTTCCGGACATGAATTCTATGACAAAAAATGCTTATTTTGATCCCCTCTACAACCTTTTACAAATTTTACCGGTAGTTTTCGAACTGTTTAGGAAAATGTTTGGTTTTCATGGGCGGTACGCTAATTTTGGTTTCCTACAAAGGCTCAATAGACCAAGACTTCTATTTAAAGTGTAACCCGACCCACTTCAACTTCTCAGTGGGTTTGTGAAAAAATTTTGAACAAAATTTTCTTGATTAATTACAAATACATTATATTGTAAATTTAAACTAAGAATAATATAGATTATCAAATAGTTATTCTTTTAATATAATTACTTAACATAACCTGTACTGAATTCGTTAATTAGAATCATTCTTTCCTGATAATAAGAATCACCTTGAAATGCTTTCAGTATTTTCTTAAAGCTTCAAAAAATATATTTATTCCCTCATTCATTTAAACTTGAACTAAACAATGAAAATTACAAGTATAGATTATTGAAAGTTTTTAATAATCTATAAACGCAACACCCCACCATCTGTAAAACGCGACCAACTTGATCTCCTCATACCTTTGGAAACGAATTAAATATTTTCCGTTCCCTGCAATTGTATTCTGCAATTGTATTGGATTCTTCCCTAATAGGTATAAATTTCCAGTAGTAGGTCTTCTGGTTTGTGTATCACCGGCCCAATCAGCATCGGTGTACACTTGTAACAATGGTGGATGTTTGTTGCTGATTACCAAATTTAGATCTTTACTGTGATTTAGGTAACGAATAAGCCGTTTAACACCTTTCCAATCTTCTTCGGGCGGATTTTCACATTTTCGACTCAAAATGTTCACTGCCAATAATATGTCTGGCCTTGTAATTGTCGCGATATATAATAACGCACCGATCGCTTGTCTAAATTTTGTGTTATTGGGCATTGGATTTTCTTCCTTTTCTGATCTTGACAGACCCATCCCACGTGACACAGGGTAACTCAAACTTTTGATTTCCCATTTCCAAGCTGAAGCCATTAAAATAAGTTATCTTTTCTTAATCCTTTCGCGAGGAGCGTCCCGTGTACTTTGTTTGATATTTCGCACCACTATTTCAGAATAATAATTTTTTCATTATGTAACCGCTTAAATTATATGATTAGATAAGACAAAAATGTTTGTTCGTAAGTAGTGCTGTTCAAATTGCAGAATGTTGAACGTGCCACATGCCACGAATGGGATAAGTGCAGTTGTAGGGACCTCTTACTTTCTTAAATAATTTATTGAATAATTTATTTAGTAATCTATCCTTTTGAATAATTGCTTCCTCTTATTTTTTAATGACATTTTTTCATTCACCTAAACATAAACTAAACGATGAGAGGCAAACAACCATGTTTTGAATGAAATTTTCTTATTCATCTAAATTTATAACTAAATGAGGAAAGCAAACCATTTTTTGAATAACACTATCTTGACCTGTCGAAAAATGCGTTATACGCATATTCTGAATTTGTTAACTATGACTCATTCATTCCTCATAACAAGAGTCATCCTGAAATGCTTTCAATATAAAAAACGCCATCCCCTCCCCCCCCCTCACTCATCTAAACTCATGCTAAACTATGAAAGACAAGCCATTTTTTAAATGACATTTTCTTGATTTATGAAAAATGTGTTAAACATGTATGCTAAATTCGTTAACTATGATTCATTAGTTCCTGATAACAAGAGTCATCCTGAAATGCTTTCGATATATATATATATACAGGGTGTCCACGTATAACCTGACCGACCTTTATTTTCGCAACCGTTGGTTCTAGATGCATATTTCCAATTACAAAAATGGTTTAAATAAGGTAAAGAATTATTCTTAAAGCGATTTGGGTCAAGAAAAACATTTATTAAAAAATTACGAAATTTAAATTTTTATACGGTGCCCAGGTCCTATAAGTGATATTTAGTAAGAATTTACTGTGACACTAACAAGTAAGACAAAAAAAGTCCCAATCATCTAACATTAAAATTGACCGAGTAATAGCTGTTTAAAGTTGGAGTATATTTTTTGCTGCTAAATAGGGGTCATTCACAAATGTAGTAGAAATATAAATAATCGTCAGATATATAAAAAAATATTTGGGAGCAAAATTAACATTGCAATCTAATATAAATGCGAAATCTATAATCACTCTGACATATTAATGCAAAATATTCAATTTGTACTGAACATATAAAAGGATAAAAATGACAGAATTTTTGTTAAATAAAAGGATGAAAAACAACAGCATCAATTATTTACAAAATGATACAGTTTTTAAAATGCAATTAGATTGCACTGTCTTTCAAATTTTAGGTTTTGACATGTTTTTTAACTTTTGAAAATTATTCTTATGTATTTTTTAGCGCTGAATCCGAAAATGACCTTCATTTTAAACCATCACATCAAGATTTTTCTCAAAACGCAAATTTCAAAGTTAAAAAGCTCAAAGTTAAAATTGATCCCCCCTCCCCTCCCAACTTCATCGGACCCCTGATCTGTTTAGCTGTAAGAAACCCAGTATCAACCAAAAATTTGAATAAATTATTGAATTAAATAAAATTAAACTGAATAAAAAAGTCTTACACCTATTTTATAGTATCAGATTTTTCGCTATTTTTTAACCTTGAAATTTACAATTTGAGAAAAATCCTGACATGATGGGTAAAAGTGAAGGTAATTTTTTTATTCAGCGTTAAAAAATACGTAAAACGTAATTATAAAAGTTAAAAAACACAACCATCGTAGGTTTATGTTATCTAATCTAAAACTCTTTCTTAAACTTATTGACGGTAATCTATCCGAATTTTTTTTGTGTTATCCTCTAATATGAGTATTATTAAGATGGTAAGCGTCGAAAATCATAATATTACATTGTCATCGGATTTAAGTCAGTATGTAAAATTTAACTTCGATCGGACATTTGAAAGTGAGAAAAAGTTCGAGTGCAAATTTTAAACTGGAAAGACGCTTTTTGCAAGTTAAATAAAACCTTATGAAAATAACTTAATTTTTGTTAAAAGAAATCATAACCTCAAATTCTTACAAAATAAAACATAGGTTAAAATACAATTATTTTAACTAATCTGAAACTTAACTAATAAAAGTTAACTCAATCTTAATAGTTGTACGATTTCTTTCAAAGCGCAGATACCTTGAAATAAGTTTAAGTACTTTATATACGACCCCTGAAAGCATGGCGGAAATCATTTGTTTTGAGATGCAAAAAGGTGATATAAGTCATGCATTTCAAAGTTTATTAACTTGGTCAATTTTGATGTTAGATGAATGGGACTTTTTCTATCTTACTTGTTAATGTCACAGTAAATTTTTACTAAATATCACTTATAAGACCGGGAGACCGTATAAAAATTTAAATTTTTTAATTTTTTAATAAATGTTTTTTGTGACCCAAATCGCTTTAAAAATAATTCTTCACCTTATTTAAACCATTTTTGTAATTGGAAGTATGCATCTAGGACCAATGGTTGCGAAAATAAAGGTCGGTCTGGTTATACGTGGACACCCTGTATATATATATATATATATATATATTTAAAGCTTCAAAAAGTTTTATCTTTACTCATTGATCAAAACCCATACTAAACGATGAAAGACAAACCAATTTTTAAATGCCATTTTCTTGACCTATGAAAAATGTGTTATACATGTATACTGAATTCGTTAACGATGACTCATTAGTTCCTGATAACGAGAGTCATCCTGAAATACTTTCGATATTTAAAAAAGAAGCTTCAAAAAGTTTTTTCTTTACTCATTCATCAAAACTCAAACTAAACGATGAAAGACAAACCATTTAATTTTTCCCAATAATCAATACACTCTTGAACACCCATCATCTTTAAATCGTAACAAACTTGATCACCTCATACCTTTGCAAACGAATTGAACATTTTCCATTCCCTGTAATTATCTTCCACAAGACCCACCTCACGTGACACAAGGTATCTCATACTTTTGAGTCCCCATTTTCAGGCTGAAGAGGCCCATTAAAATAAGTTCTTTTTCCTTAAGTGCAGCTGTAAAGACCTCTTATTTTCTTGTTACAGTTACTAAATGGTACGAATTTAGATAATTATGCCCAGTGGTGGTCCTCAGTTCAAGTTATGTCTTCATTACTTTTTACTAAGATACGAAACTTGGTTAGAGTCTTTTTTAAGCTTCAGAATATTTTATTTCACTTTGAGTTGAATAAGTTCCAAGCAAAAGACGAGAATGCGTGTGATAAAGTTCTTCGAGGCTTGTTTGTTTTTATGAAGGCATTTCCTCATTTGTACTAGTTCCGGGACATTCAACTATATAAAATGGTTTTCTATAATTAAACCTTTGATGTTTTCATTTATATTTTTTAGCTGTATAAGAAATGTTATGTACTTTTTTCTTTTTTAATGAATACATACAGTTGGATAGTAGATAAATTACTTTGAAAGCAAAATATGCATGAGAAAATAAATCCTTAGAAATTTGAATTTAAATATGAAAATTGTTTTCTACATCAATAGCTCTAAAATTAGACATTAATTAGACTAAAATTAAGACATTATACTTATTATATATAATATATTATAAATAAGAGACAGGTTATTTCCTTTCGATTATTGGAATATGCTTCTTTACTCTTTGTAAAATCTAAATCTATTTTCTAAAATATAAATTTTAAAAATGAACGATGGTGTTTATGACGATATTGTTTTATGGTGTTCAATTGCTTTTAATTCAATGTTTTGTTCAATAGTGTATCTTACTATTTTTACAAAAGTCGGAGTGTTAGAATCATCTATTAGCAAATAAACTGACACAAGTTTGAAAAAAAAATTCACTTTCATTTTAAATCACTGCTGAATATTAAAATAAATAACATTTCAAAATAAACAGTTTATTTCGAATAACCGTCTATCAATTATTTCTTCTGAATAATTTAACATTTTTATAACTAATGGTACATATATTTAACATGTATAGAAGCTTCATTATTCAATATCCTAGTCAAAACATGTGAATATGCACTCTAAAATTCCAATGTATCTATCTGTAAATGCAACAATTATCGTAAGGCATTATTGAAGATCGTTTGCACTCGCATTCAAAGTTTAAATTCCTTAGTTAGGCATTCAGATTTCGACAAAATATTCTCATTAAGTACATTCTCAAACATTTTTTTAACCTCGAAGTGCTTAAATTAAAACATTTCAACAAAACAAAGTCAACAAACAGTTCAACATTTAAACAAACAATTTGAAAATCAAGTTAAATTAGTTAATTCAAGATAAAGTAGATTTAAATTAGCTTTAAAACACCCCAATTTTAAAATTGTAATTCCGGAATTTTTCTTTTCAGTAGTATAGTTTAACCCCTTTGTGACGAGCGTCTTTTGCACTTATTTTAATTGTTAGGCACAAATCTTCCTGAATACAATTTTTCGCCTCATTAAATCTCTGAAAACCTGCGTTTAAATAAGGCCAAAATTTCTATTCAAATTTCAAGGATTTCGAGCATCCAAAATTACACATATATCTACCGCTCGCCGCGAAGCACCCGAAAAAACGCTCCAGCTAATGTTAAGTCTATGGGAAGGTTATCGCGTGATTTTTCGCTCGCATTTTAATATTTTTAAATGATTTTCTTTTGCATAGGATAGCTGAGGTCGATCTCTAACGTTGTTAGTTTTTACTTTTTCGATTTTGGTTCCAGTTATTTTATATAAGGGTAATTTCACTTTCAGAACCGGTTCCAACCGGTTCCAAAATTAAAAATGTCCGCTTATAACAAAAACCGTAACCAAAATCGAAAAAGTAAAAACTAACAACGTTAGAGATCGACCTCAGCTATCCTATGCAAAAAATCCTTTAAAAATATTAAAATGCGAGCGAGAAATCGCGTGATAACCTTCCCATAGACTTAACATTAGCTGAAGCGTTTCTTCGCGTGACTAGTGTAGGTTCTTAACCACTAAGCTTGAACTAAGTCACTAACATGCGCAAAAATTTAATATAATTTCGGTAGGTTTTAAAAGATGATTTCAGCTATTATTGCTATTATCCTACAGCACTGTAGTCAAAGCAAATTGTTCGTGCAATCGCGAACAGACGGCGTTATTGAGTTAATTTTTCATACCAAAATATCGCTTATCGCTGGAATATATTTCGAGATTAGTGAAATAAAAAATACTGGAGACAGTAAATATGTTTATTCAAAAATTAAATAAAATTATTTACAATTTTGTGTGGAAAATTTACAATATTTATAAGAAATACACAATTTTCATCTTCTTGCATATATGCAACAAACGCTCTTTTGTCAATAAGTTTTAGTTATATGCTCTACATTTTAAACATTATTTTTTACGTGCTTGAACATTCTAACATCAGAATAATGATTTTTCAAATCAGAGTTGTTGAGATACAAATTGATAAAATATCTATCATTCTTAAATATCCCCATAACCGTGTAAGTTGGTATACTGTGTTATCCTCATAGAATCAAAATTATATCAAAATCTGAAGTCTGTTGATGATGTCTGTTTGTATTTCACAACTACTCCTCATAGAATATGGAACGCAGCCCGATAAAATTAACAGCAGTTATTCGCATGGATCCGAGGATGTTATATAAATTCTCAGAATTTAAGATTTTGATATAGCTTCCGAAATATTTTTTTTTTTTTTTTTTTTTTTTTTTTTGTAACTTTTAACGAAGTTTCTCTTAAAATGGCAGTTAAATTACTCCATTTTTGTGGAAAAAAGGAAATAAAAAGTTAAATAATGAGAGATCGTCTGCTATCCTAAATGGTGAATAAATAACTTTATTTTTGTTTTGTTTGAAGAAGTTGATTTAATGATTTTTTAGTTTACACTCTCTTTTAAAAAATGTAATTTAAAGAATATTCATAAGACTTACTTACACATTTACTAAAATTATCATAAAAAAGCTGAAAATCCTTAATATTATTGATTTGTAGGGTATATTATCTTCCAAATTTGTTTAAAATGTAAATGAATGAATGGACTATGATAGAGCATGGGGTTTTGAGCATAGAGTCTGAACACTACAAGGAAAATAGTACAGAGCATATGTTCAGATTTAAAGTTTTTGTCCGAACCATTGCAACACACACTACAGAAGACTTTTATTTCAAAATTTTCTCGACCAATGGAATTTTATTGCCGGTATGCCACCATTTTCTTATAAAGGCATTCTACTACACTTGCAACAAAATCACGTAACTTGCGAGATATAATTTTCAGTTCATTTTCATTGTAAACATATTTATCGCTGATAATTAAAAGATAATAAAATTAATGTTATAAATATTTTCGAAACGTAGAATCAAAATAAATTTCATCCGTCCCCCCCCCCCCCCCCATCCCCACTCCAAAGACAAAAACGAAAATAAATGAATAAAATAAATATTTTATGCAATGCAAATTCAACACATCGGGTTGCTACGCTAGCTAGTTACCTACATGTATGGAGAGGTATCAAACATTTCTGGAATTTTCAGAATTAAATACTGCGTGGCAGCCGCTTGTAGTTTAAAAATATTTTGGACTAACATACTTTAACAAACATTTTCTTTCTTATCCCCTAAATCACACAATATTCAAATTTAAAGGTTTTACTATCTTTTATCCTTTGTGGTTAAATCTCGTTTTTAAAGCTCTTTTTGTTTACACTGTTTAAATCAAACCGTCCTACTTAAAGATACTGTGTGATTAAGCGAAATAGAATAGCTAAAACTCGTTTGAGGTAGCACTTTATTAAAATTTCCAAACTACGTGGCACTCATTTGTTATTCATTCTTGTTTCGTTTCAATTAATTATACCTAACACAATATTTATTCATTCTGCTAAAATAATAACTTGATTTAACGAAGAATAGTGGCAAAAATGTATTTGAAATATCGCATTATAAAGAAATGTAGTGAGACAGCGAACATTTATTATTTGTAGTATCACATTTTATTTAATTTTAGTTAACACAGTATTCACACATAAACAGAAATTTTTCTTAATAGACAACAATATATAGAATTTGAGATTTTATTTAAATTTTTTCATTGTTACCGTAGTACGAAAAAAAAGAACGAAAAATCATATCTCAAGCATTGATTATGAAACACTTTCCAACACATCCAGAATATGCATTGAAACGTCACCGTTAAATAAGGCGACAGAAGATATGTAAGTAAACAGTTTAGAAAGCATATAACACATTAAAAAATGCAGTTTCAGCAATTATCTTCCATTGAAAAAAAATTGAACTTTTTTGTGCAGTATAGGATCAATATATTAGCATATATACTACATTGCATGCTAAAATTTAGTTCAGTTAGAAAATTCACTTTTAGAAATTTTCGCCAATAGATGGAAATGCACTCGAAATCTTTTGTTCAGCACTGTATGTTATCTAAAGACTTTTGAACACACCACATATTAAGCTAAAATTTAACTCAAATAAAAAAAACGCCTAATACAACGTAAAACGCGCTTTCAGTAGGAGCCATAAACGGCAATGTATCGTATTCTTTGTGTAGCCCTATATCCTCCTGAGACCCAAGATCGTATTTTTCGTACAAATTTTATCATAATTCAGATTATTGCTCCTTTTGAGACTAGAAATCAATAAATATGTTAAGTTATTTAATATATATATATATATATATATATATATATATATATATATATATAGTGTTTTAGCGTGTCCAATAAAATGAACATTGGGTCTTCGTCTTGTGAAAAAGGTATTATTGAATCGCATGAATCTGAATGGAAAATTCTTAATATTGGACAAAAAAAACAATGACACAAAATTGAACTCGACGCAAAATAATGACACAAAATTTAATTGGATACAAATTAAGGGTAAAAAATTTAATTAGACACTAAATAATAATAATTATTATTATAAAAAATTAATTACACACAAAAAATAAACAGATGAACTTGAAATTCAGTATTTTATAAATGTGCTACTGCAAAGCAATATTTTTGGTAGTTAAACAGACATACAAGTTGCATTTCATATACACAAATTTAGTTTTTTTGTTTTGTTTTTAAACAAAAGTTAATTTTGCCTCGCAATGTAATTTATTTGTCCATTCTTTTAGGTCTGTTTGATACTCTTTTTAGAACTGAGCAACTCAGTACTTACGTCCTATATTTTGCGTTTGTGCGTGGTTTGCTAGGTGAAGAAGTATTGGGGCTTGCGTTTTCGTCATGACTTGAATAACTCTACTTCGAATTCCTCAAAAGCTTATTCGCACATACCTTGAGTATAATAATTGGATGAATTTGCATGAATCCAGTTTTATTATTATTTTCCTCCTTCTTACCTTCATCACTAATGTCAAGATTTGACACATCACAATTTATTTTATTGCTTCCAAAATTCTTTCCCTAGATGTAAATAACGCTAGTTTCCAAATATCTCAAAAAAAAAAAAAAAAAGCCTCAACAATTAGATTTCTAGCGACAAAGTCTATTCCTTTCAATGCAAACTTTTCTGTCGTCAGAAGAGTGTTTTTATTACTTATCTATCACTTCTAAGCATAGCATAATTTCAATTTTTACATAATCAAATAAAAAAAGTGTATGTCAATTTAATAAACTTTTAAATAATTTTCAATTAGAACTTTGTTTTAAATCTATCTCAACAACAACCCTTTGTTTCCTAGCATAATGATAATAAATAGTGGTACAGCTACCACAATTAGAAATTGAATGCCATGAGGAAATTTAAAAGAAATAAAAAGGAGTTTATTTATAATCTTACAATGTTATCTTTAATTATATTTTATTTTAATTTGGTTACTTTAATTTGATTAAGTTAATCGATTTAATCAGAAACAACATACTAAACAGAAAAAAATACAAAAATCTTGCAATGAATAAGAAAAGAAAAACATATTAAAAGAAAAGCTTATTTGTAATCTCTTTATTTACTAAATACTGCAGAAAACACGTTCGGCTGAAAGAATAAAAATAAACAATGTACTAATTTGGAACAGGCAATTATCAGTAAAATTATACTCTTCTAGGACAATATTTAATTAATTATATGATTAATTATTTAATTACCAATATAAATGTATATTTTATACTTCTGTATTTATTTATTTTTTAATACAGAATGGAATTTTGAGTAAAAAGCAATCTTTTCCTTCAGTATTCAAAAAGATCCCAGTATGAATGTAAACAACTGATGAAGACCCAACGTCCAATACAATGGACATCGATAAAAACCTGTGTTTATTCTCCAAAATATACATTCAATCACTTAAACTACGGTTTAATATCATTAATGCAACATTTAAAATCAGATATATGCTGAATTAGTATCAAAATACTTAAAACATACATATGAAATTTGAGTTAATACTGTGTACATACCTTCAACAATCTCTCATCTGTTCGCCGCCCTTTTCAAATGCTTAAAATACATATTTTGTTTCAATTTTCTTGCTCTTTCGGTATACAGATAGCAGCACTTAGACTGTCCCATATAATGAACAGTACGTTTTTACAAGTTCCAACTGAAATTAAATATTTTATACGAAAAATAAAAATGTCCAGTAGGATGGACGCGTCTCAGGAGGATATATGCATTTATTTATACTTGACAAATTTCTATTAGTATACTAAATATAGTTCAACAGGAAAATGCATAACACGTTTAAAACTACCCTCACATAGTCAGTAATACTTACTAAATCCTTTGTGTAACCCACCATATGATCAACAGAATTTATGCACATCCCGTACTATTCAAAAATTTTGTTAAACATAAAAACGAAAACCAAAGTTGAAAGCGCACTTCCAGCAATTACTGCTAATAGACAGTACTGTAACCAAATTTTTCTGTGTGTCTCTGTAAATGAATAAAAAATGCAATGCACACTATGCTTTTCAGTAAGTAACTTATAGTGCACTCGAGGTATGCATATAAATTCCATTATGTTTGAAATAGTGTAACATCATTAAAATACACTGCAAACGATTTTTCTACGAAGAACATTATGTAACATTATTAATTGTGTGACCCTGTAAATGAATAATAATAAATGCTTTTCATCCCATACTTTAAATAAATTCATATTTTAGTGCATTTTATAAATGTATTTTAAATACAGTATGGTTGAAATGGTGTAACATCATCAAAATGCATTTGAACGATTTTTTTTAATTGACTGTAATGTAATGGAATACTTTTGACTGTCTCTGTAAATGAACTATAAATGCTACTATACACTTCATTTTCAATAGCTGTAATAAACGTCGATAACATATAAACATTACAGAGCATTCGGAATATATTAACGTTAGCTAGAGTACGACCTGACGGATAGACAAACAGAAGTCATATATGAATTATGTTGGAAAGTGTTTAAAAACAAGTAATATAAAAAAAAATTAAAGTCAATTCCTACTTAGGTCAAAAATAATTTTTTTTTTCCAGCGACCTACACGCTTCGCAACTGACGGTATTTATTCCTAAATTTATATCCTGCCAAATATCTTACATAAGAGAAATTTATTTTTGAGTACGGGAGAATTTCCTTCCGTCCCAGGCGAAGTTCGATCCTGGGACCTTGTAATTACGAGCTCAGAGTTTAACCGACTGCGTTATCAAGACTTGTGAGTGAGTGCTTTTAAATGCAACTTATGTCTGAAATAAGTCAGCTGCGTGTTGATATTTTTTCTCCCATATAAAACTAAAATTAATTAATTTAATTTAATTAATGATTTAATATTTAAAAAAACTGCATTAACATCAAGTGTCAACCACTACAAGTTTTAAAAAAATGTATTTGAACTTGATTGGATGAATAAAAAGTATTTTATTAACGATTGAAAATTTGAACAAGATATATAAATTTATATAGGGAGAGTGCGAACCAATAGTAGGAATTGAAAAAAAAAGATAGAAGTTGATTAATTGAAACAGCTGTATTCCATTATTGAATATTTAAAACGTGCTCTGTCTTCTTTTATATTATAACTAGCGGCCCGTCCCGGCTTTGCACGGGAAGACAATGTAATTTTTTTATTACATTCGTTTTCCTGAATTTCGCGCTCCAACCTAAAATTGTTGCTGAGATATGGCGAAATGACCTAAAACTTTCGAATCCCACTTTAACCACCTTCGAGGGGGGGGGGGAGATTTCTAAATTCACTGAAATACGTGTTTAATCATTTGTTTAGTAGATTTGTTTTCCTGAATTTCGCGCACCTACATACATAAAACAGCTGCTGAGTTATGGCGAAATGTCCTAAAATTTTCCAAAACCACCCCCTATAAAACCCTTCGGGGGGAATTTCTAAAGTCACTGAAATGCGTGTTTATCCATTTTTTTAGTAGATTTATTTTCTGGAATTTCAAGCTCCTACCTATAACTGCTGCTGAGATATGGCAAAATGACCTAAAACATTCGACCTCCTCCCTTTAACCCCTCATAGTGTCTGAATTTCTAAAATCGCAGAAATATGTGTTTCAATATTTTTTAGTAGATTTGTTTTCATGATTTTCGCACTCCTACCTATAACTGCTGCTGAGATATGGCGAAATGACGTAAAACATTCGACCACCACCCTTTAACCCCCTCCGGGAGGGGAAATTCCGAATTCCCCGAAATACATGTTTAATCATGGTTTTAGTAGATTTGTTTTCTAGATTTTTGTGCTCTTAACTAAAATTGCTGCTGAGATACGGCAAAATGACCTAAAACCTTCGACCCCCCCTTTAACGCCCTCCGGGAGGGGAATTTCTACAATTGCTGAAACACATGTTTAATCATTTTTTAGTAGATCTGTTTTCCTGATTTTCCCGCTCCTACCTATAACTGCTGCAGAGATATGACGAAATGATCTTAAAACATTCGACCCCCCTTTAACCCCTCATAGTGTCTGAATTTCTAAAATCGCAGAAATATGTGTTTCAATATTTTTTAGTAGATTTGTTTTCATGATTTTCGCACTCCTACCTATAACTGCTGCTGAGATATGGCGAAATGACGTAAAACATTCGACCATCACCCTTTAACCGCCTCCGGGAGGGGAAATTCCAAATTCCCCGAAATACATGTTTAATCATGGTTTTAGTAGATTTGTTTTCTAGATTTTTGTGCTCTTAACTAAAATTGCTGCTGAGATACGGCAAAATGACCTAAAACCTTCGACCCCCCCTTTAACCCCCTCCGGGAGGGGAATTTCTAAAATTGCTGAAATACATGTTTAATCATTTTTTAGTAGATCTGTTTTCCTGATTTTCCCGCTCCTACCTATAACTGCTGCAGAGATATGACGAAATGATCTAAAACATTCGACCCCCATTTAACCCCTCATAGTGTCTGAATTTCTAAAATCGCTGAAATATGTGTTTAAATATTTTTTAGTAGATTTGTTTTCATGATTTTCGCACTCCTACCTATAACTGCTGCTGAGATATGGCGAAATGACGTAAAACATTCGACCACCACCCTTTAACCCCCTCCGGGAGGGGAAATTCTAAAATTCCCGAAATACGTGTTTAATCATGGTTTTAGTAGATTTGTTTTCTTGATTTTTGTGCTCTTAACTAAAATTGCTGCTGAGATACGGCAAAATGACCTAAAACCTTCGACCCCCGCCCCCCTTTAACCCCCTCCGGGAGGGGAATTTCTAAAATTGCTGAAATACATGTTTAATCATTTTTTAGTTGATCTGTTTTCCTGATTTTCGCGCTTCTACCTATAACTGCTGCTGAAATATGGCGAAATGACCTAAAACATTCGACCACCCCTCTCTTTAACCCCTCGGGTGGTGAATTTCTAGAATCGTTGAAATAAATGTTTAATCATTTTTTAGTAGATTTATTTTCCTGATTTTCGCGCTCCTACCTATAACTGCAGCTGAGATATGGCGAAATGACCTAAAACATTCGTCCATCCCCCTTTAACCCCCTTCTGGGAGGAATTTTTAAAATCGCTGAAATAGGTGTTTAATCATTTTTTAGTAGATTTGTTTTCTTGATTTTCGCGTTCCTACCTATAACTGCTGCTGAGATGACCTAAAACATTCGACCACCCCCCTTTAACCCCCTTCTGGGGGGAATTTCTAACATCTCTGAAATAGGTGTTTAATCATTTTTTTAGTCGATTTGTTTTCTGGAATTTCAAGCTCCTACCTATAACTGCTGTTGAGATATGGCGAAATGACCTAAAACATTCGACCACTCCCATTTAACCCCCTTCTGGGGGGGAATTTCTAAAATCGCTGAAACATATGTGTAATCATTTTTTTAGTAGATTTGTTTTCTGGAATTTCAAGCTCCTACCTATAACTGCTGCTGAGATATGGCAAAATGACCTAAAACATTCGAACCCCCCTTTAACACCCTTCGGCGGGGGGGGATTTTCAAAAATCCCTTCTTATTGCTTGCCGAGGCCATAACAGCAATCTACAGTCCAAATTGCGTGACCCTGACTTTAGTAGTTTCGGCTGGGCGTTGATGAGTCACTCAGTCAGTCAGTCACCGTTTCCTCTTTATATAATAGTATAGATAGGCAAAATATTTTTTGACGAAACTTCCTCAGCTATGTGTGCACGATTGTGTTGTTAGTCAGTCATGTATTTAGTCATTATTTGTTAATTGTAAAGCATCATATGTTTTGCAGATTAAGTCTAATTTTGTTTTTTGTTTCTTTTGTTGGAACGAACGCAAAAATTATATGTAAGGAAATAGTAAAAGAGTACTTTTAAAAATAGCTACATGTCTAGTTGAACCACTTTATAATTTAGACGAATGTCTTATTTCTTAAAACTTAATTACACACAATATAACATTTAGAAAGGTTTTTATTTAGGAAATTTTCTGTACTAATGGAAATTTGAAAAAATTTCGGACAATGTTATATATTTAAACCGCTTTACGACGAACTTCCTGCATACTTCTTTTAATTTTTAGGCACCACTATTTTCGTATAATAGTTTTTGACTTGTTTAATCGCTGAAATTTGATGATTAGATAAGGCGAAAGTTATTGTTCGAAAGTACCGGTATTCAAATTCAAGGATTTTGCGCACAGTATACGGCACGTACGCGTTTCGCCCGTGCAATAGGGTTAATGTAATCATAAGAAAAACTTAATGGACGTATCGTACATGAGGAATAAGACTTTTCTACTTTTCTTTCTTTGTTTTTAATTTTTGCAACAAATTGTTTAGTTAATATATGTTCAAAAAACAGTTCATCGAGGTCAATCGTCTATGTTTAAAGCATACAATACCTTAGGCATTTTAGAAACTAATGGGGCTATCTTATTTTACGAAATATTATTTTTTGGAAATAAATATTAAAGAGGATACACATTTTTTATACTAGAGTCACTGGAGCTTTAAACACAAGGTAGAATTATGATAATGGCAACAGTCTTTATTGCGCCACCAACTGTGAACTAAACGAGACAAGCCACATCGGGGGTCTATTATAATGTTTTACGGTTTCTCTATTTCAGGGAGGTAGTTTTTAAAGATAAGAATGATTTTTAAATGCAGTATTTCACTGATATTTAATTCATATCATTTAAAAGTATCATTAAAAAATATGAGAAATCAGGAAAAATAAGATACTGCTAATTTCCACATAGAATATCTATTCGGAAGTTCTAATCGCCTGTTTATTCGCGGGTGAACTCTCAGAACCAAGAGAGACATTTATTGTAAATACATATATACATAAAAATACACAACATTATCTACATACACACAATAATGTACACACAATAATACATATTTTTACAATTATTATTGTTAAAAATACTATTGTGTTGTCTAGTTACAACATATTATTTCTGAGAGGAAACAATCCACTATATATAAAGTTAATTAATAAGTAGAAATATTTCAAGACATTTAATAAATAAGAATGAGTAAAATAATATTAGCCGGAGCCTAAATTATGCTATAAACGAAAAGTAAAAATTTAATATTTGTTATTTTTCTTTTAATCTTTTAACCAAGTTTTGTTTTGTTATCAAGATAAGAAGATTTTTTTACTAATGTGATTGAGTGCTTGTATTTGAAGTGAAATGCCAATTAGAGGGCAGTTATCCTATATAGAATGGAGTGCTTGACCATAAAAACCACACTCACAGTCATAAGATGTTAATTCATTAATTTAAAAAAAGAAAATTGGTGAAGTTACAATGAATGAAATGAAATAATGTACATTAATATGAGTATTTTAAATCCCTTGAAAAATTTCGAATAAAGTTGCAAAAATGTCTACTTGTCTAATCAATACCTAACTATTTCGACTAGTTTCTTTCATCTTTCGGAAATATAATTCAAATATATTTTATTATTTCAAAAATGAAAATGATAAGTATTTAAAAGAAAAATAAATCGGTCAAATGCGAGTAAAACTCGCGTTAAAAGGGTTCCGTACATTAAATTTATTAATTACTGTTTATTAATTAATAAACTCCTATTATCCCTAATTTTTTCCTAATTTTAGTTTCAGTAGATTCGGAAATAGAAGGAGGAGAGACATATTTTTGCACTACTCTGAAAATATAATAGCTAAATTAAAGCAAATGTATTTTTGAGTTCGGTGCTACGGACATCTTTTGAACGATATACCAAAAAAAAAAAAAAAAAACAAGTAACTTAATTAATATCTCGGCTAATTACCGACAAATGTTTTCGAAAATCATTATCAATAATCCTTGGATTATTCGGTGCCGATAAGTATCTTGAGCGCCCCTCAACTCGCCCGCTGACCGCCCGCCAAGTAAAGTTTGTATGTAACGGAAAAATGCGATTTTCTCCAAAACTACGTGACCTAAGTTAATCGCTATAGTTTCCCTGCAAGGTCCAGATAAACACCTACTAATCTTATTTTTTTTATATAATTTTAGTTTCAGTAAATTCGGAAATAGAAGGGGGGCATATTTTGCAGTTCATTTTTGACAATATCTATAAAAATTTAATATAAGAACAAATATATTCTTGAGTTTGGTGTTACAAAATCTTTCGTACGATACCCCATATAATTTAAAATTTTGTTTTCAAGTAACTTAATTAGTCCCCCTAAATTTTTCCTTAACATATTTGTGAATGGCTAATTATCTATAAATATATGGGTCAATAGGCTTTATAACTCTCCCAAGTTTGAACTTTCTTCGTTCCATAGTTTACGAGAAAAACAACTGTGAAAGACGGACAGACAGACACACGAGTGATCTTATAATAATTCCGTTTTTGCTTTTTAAGTACGGAACCCTAAAAAAAGAAATCAGGTTATTCTGTCGACAAAAAAAGTATCCAGAAACAAAAGTTTAAAATATAAAAGAAATAAACAAAACATGTTTTTTTAATGTATTGTAGGTACAATAAAAGGTTTTAATATGGTTATTTTTCTTTTTAAGGGTGTATTCAAATCCAAACTGCTTATTTTGAGACACATTTTTAAATTCATTTTTGCTCTAAAATGCATTCATTTAGCAGGTTCTCTTATTCAGAAACTTTATAATGTCCGTATTGTCTCGATTTTTTGATAAATCAGAATATATTTCAAAAAATGCTGTCAAAGTGGACATTTTGAACCAAATTTCCCGAAGCGATAGCGCTGGAAAAAAAAAAAAATATCGTACTGTGAAAATAATTGTTTGTAAATCAATTTCTAATTAATTGAACGAAAAATAAAAACATGGATCCCTTATAAATCTCTTTATAAATCACGCTGCCAAGTTTCATGATTTTACTTTTAAAAATAAGTCTGAAAATGTGTCTCAAAATTTATGAGTTGTTGAACGTGAAAAAATATTTTTTTGAATACCGCCTTAATTATTAAGAAATGTGCTAGTGTTTTATTGCAAACATTTTGCAATTTGTCACATATCACAAAATAAATTATTTTTGTTTTAGAAGTGAAGTTTCCATTTAAATTTATTGTAACAGTACAATGTGTAATTGTATAAAATAATGTAAATCTAAAAAATTGCTAAGAAATTCCAAACATGCACAGGGCAGCGCAATAAATAAATAAATAAACAAAAAATAAATAAATAGATAAATAAATAAATAAATAAATATAAATCAGCTTTCAGAAATTCTAAAAATTGTTTAAATATCTTAATTACAAGTTAAAGGAGGGTTTATTTCTATATTATTCTATATATAATAGTAATTTCAGCAAATATATTCCAATGCGATCTGTCTTAAACTTTAAGACAGTTTATAACACATGATAAAAAATTTATAAAAAAGAATGGCGCGTCACATTTCGGGGAGGGGATGGGGAGGGGCGTGAACAAAATTAGGAAGTATAATAAGGCTATCTGTTTGAAACTTTACGATATTTTATAACACATAACATAAATTTTAAAAATAAAGCCGCGTAAAAAATTTTAAGGAGGGGTGGAGCGCGTTTTGCCTACACAAGGGGGGTGCACTTTTCTAAATTTTAACGACATCCGTCATGTCACATATCGTTACAAAGGGCTGTGACCACTTATTCATGTTATGCACCACAGGTGTCACCCACACATTTTGCGCCCCCCCCCCGACACTACTCATGTGATATATTGTTCGAAAGGCCTGTGACCGCTTATTCATATTATGTATCTTCGGGGTCCATCCTCCCACTTTTTTCTAAATTTTGCCGACACCTCTCATGTGATATATCGTTGGAAAGGTCTGTGAACGCTTAATCATATTATGCAGGGGGAGAGGGGTATTTTCTAAATTTTGCACATACCCCTCATGTGATACATCGTTGGAAAGGTCTGTGACCGCTTAATCCTATTATGCATCTCCGGTGTTCATCTCCCCACTTTGCCCCCCAAACGCGATTAGCTTTCACCACCAGGGAGCGCTTTTCTATCTCTGTGTCTATGGGTCGGATCACGACGGGGTATGGCTCATTCAACTCGACATCCATGGAGATTTCCGATTTTTATTCGTTTTTTCACCACCAGGGGGCACTTTCCTATTTCTGGTTCTATGGGCTGGATCACGACGGGGTATAGCTCATTCGACTCGACATCTATAGCCTTAACGATTTCAGTGCCCGAAGTTCATATAGAACATATTGCGCTACCTGGTAGTGGAAGATGGAACTTGAGCGTGCGCAGCACGACTGCTATACGGTGCCGTAGGCAGCGGGGACCCGTGTCGGAGGTTCGTTTGGTTAGAGGTTTATAGTATTCGATGTGCAAATTAAAAGATTATCCGTTGCCGAACGCAGCGGGGAACCAGGTCGGAGGTTCGTTCGGTTCGAGGTTTATCTTATTCGAGGTTTTATATGATTCGAGGCCCCGATGTAAATTATGGGCCCGCAAGCGGGCGAAACCAGCTAGTGCTAATAATAAAAGAGCGTGATATCACGTTTGATTTCAAATGCAGCGCTGACACGCTATGTACGTATTCCATTTTTATTCATTTCATGTATAAGTCAGTGATATTTTTAACGGAGGATAACAAATATTATAACAAGCCACATTTGGTATGTTGTTTTTAAGAGTGTAATTAGTTTAATTGAAAAATCTACTGGTATTTCTAGTTAACCCTTTAAACAATGATTGAAAGTAAAATGTAATTTTAAATTATTTCTCATGTTTAGTTTATTTAAATTATGTTTAATCTGTTTTTAAAAAAAGAAATAATATCTACAAAAACAACTTTTCAAAAGTAAAAAAAGCCAAGCGTAAAAAAAAAAAAAGGTTGTGGCTAAAAAATGGTGTGATATCAAATTTCCAAGCTATTATTTTACTTATTTAACTTTTTTCCATTAAATAAGTTATCATATATATAAGTCGAGTGCCTACGTATATGTTAATAGAAATCGTTTTCTCCTGTACTAAATACATCCTAACGAGTTTCTGAAAATTCAAATTTTTCCAAATTATGCATGATGGGCTTGGCGGTCATCTTTCCATATTTCTAAGCACCCAGATTTCTAAAGTAAAAGCGTAAAATGTTTGCAATGTAATATGTTTATAACAATTTCGAACTTAACTACGGACAGATAAATTAGATAAGACTGATATTTTGAGAAATTGATTTTTACTAGTTTGAAATTATTAATTACTCTAACAAATAAATCATAAGATGAATCTTTAAGATAAGTCATCATTATCTTAAGACACAATTTTCAGAGCATACAAGTCTATAAATAAAACGCTTAAAATATTTGCTTAAATAACAATTTTGAACTTCGGATTTTAACTACGGATTTGGGTGCTTAGAATTTTGTGAATAATATGCAAAGATGGCCGCCAAGCCCATCATGCATAATTTGAAAAAAAAAATGAATTTTCAGAAACTCGTTAGGATGTATTTAGTACAGGAGAAAACGATTTCGATTAACATATACGTAGGCACTCGACTTATATATATGATAACTTATTTAATGGAAAAAAGTTAAATAAGTAATACAATAGCTTGGAAATTTGATATCACACCATTTTTTAGCCACAACCTTTTTTTTTTTTTTTTTTTTTTTTTTTTTTTACGCTTGGCTTTTTTTACTTTGGAAAAGTTGTTTTTGTAGATTCTATATTCTGTATTTTTCTCTTTTTTCTAATATTGAAATATATACTAAATTACTTGTTTATTGTATAAAAATAATATATTTAACCTTATTATCATTAGATTATATGTATCAGAAATTTAAAGATATACAAAGATAAATCACTTTGCACTATACTCATTTAAATATTTCGTCTTCATTAGTCTTTACATTTGTCCAAGTTAAAACATACTTTATATTTATAAGTTATTTACATAATTCGAAACCACAATAGAAGCTTGAGAAATTAATTTTTCTGCAAGTTGGCAATAACATGTTAAAAATGTCCTATCGTTCGGATGAAACAAGTGATTGTTCTACAAACGAGGAATAATCGAAAAATATACTAGGGCCTTCGCAAAAACATAGCTTTGAATCATTTTTTTTTAATCAATTGAAACCAGGAAATTTGTAAAGAAAAAAAATATAATTAAAAGACACATTTATAATAGGCAACATTTCATTAAATATTTCTTTCCCCATTAAAGTATGTTCATTTTACTTCAGAAAACAAAAGAGAAATAGGCCATCATTCGTAGAATATAATGGATCGAATGATTGTTTCGAGTTATATTTCTGTAATCGAGATATATTCAAATGATTAGTAACAATCGAAATGTTCCTGTGATAGAACAACGCTAGTAAGGACATGTCCTTACAGCTGTCAACACTGCCGACATATAACAGACTAGGTCTCTTCAATGTCACTAATGCATTGTATATTGTTTAATATGACTTATTCGCAATGTTATAAATCACTCTATTTTGCCTGCATTTTAAAATTTCACTGTAATCCAGCTTGTAATTTATTGTAATCAAAATTTAAACATATCTCTAACCTACATTAAATGGATCATTCCACTTATTTTGGAGGTAGGGTATGAGAGAACTGCTAGAGACCATCCAACGCATGCCTCAGAACTTTGAAATTCGTTCAGTCTGTATCATATGTGAGCAGATATTCTGAAACCGGCTACCTTGTGTTCTACAAAGCTTTTAAAAATTCATTAATGTTGCAATTTTTTATTATTTAAATATAGAATTTATAAGTAACTGAAAAAGTATCAAAATAAAAGGAAAAATAAAGGGGGATCGTTAAGGTTAAGGTAGAAAAACTAAGTTAATTTTTATATTATATAGTTTGATTTTTAAAAGTTAATCATTTAATTATACAGTTTTTATGAATGTTATAATATTTTCTTTGCATCAATATGAAAAATATGAATCTCGAAAGATATGAAAATTTTTTAATCCACTGTTATTATAACGCGCGTATGATCACTTCACGCCCATGAAAATCTAAAAAACATGCGTCGATTCAGCTAACTCGTTGTATTGGAATCATTAAAAATATGAAAACTCTTTAGAGCCGATATGCCTAAAATGCGTATAAAAAAACACCCATGAAAAAATAATAATAATAAAAAATCAGTGGAATCAACTATGTCGTTGCATTGGAATATCTAAAAATACGAATTTCATTAAAACCGCGATCAATATAACGCATTTTAAAACTTTATATAATATAAAATGTTAATATTAATTTGAATAATGCTTTCAACTTAATTAAATATGTTAAAATATACAAACTTCCCACCCTTTTAAACTTTCATCTACCTGGCTACGAATCCAGGCCTAAAGATATGGAAACAAACAACATACCGCAGAGCTACAACTCACTCACACTAACTGAGCTTGGAACACAATTTTAAACAAAAGCTAACACATTCTTCCTTTCCTCACCTGCAAAATAAATGGAATGATCTAGTTAATAAGGATAGAGAGTGCACTTGCAAGATACAGCAGAGTTTAAAAGAAATGTAATTTATTTTATTTGCTACAATCGCTATAATAAAAGCAACTGTATTTCATGAATAGAATAACTAGGACTTCCCTCAAAGGGATTAGTCTGAGTGATATTGCTGAGAACATAAAGTTAACAATTACGATATAAAGAAGATATCAACAAGAATCTAAGTGAATATACAGCATATGATAGACAAGAGATAGATAAAGATACAACATATGAAAAATAGCAAATTAAATGATATAATTACAAAATATCATATATAAATTCATATACTGCTATGTTTTCATATGCATTTTTTTATAACATTTGGCAAATCATCTCATTTTCTTAAGCGGGAATTGCCCAAAACTTAAAAAAAAAACTGCCGGATCTTTTAAAACGATATTTTTAAAGTCACATAATCAGATTTGCAGCCAATAGTGTATTTTAGCAAGCGTAGTTTAACGCAAATTTAATTTAATTTTTGCAACATTTTCTTTGTGACAAATATCTAAATAAAATATTAAAAAATAAAATATTAAATATTGAAATATTAAATCAAATATTTAATATTTGAATTAAAAAAATTTCCTTTGTTTATTTGTATAACTATTTATAGAAACTCGTATACTTCAAACCACATTGATAACATGCTTTGCTACAAACGTGTCTACCAGTCTAACTACTCGTATGTCTTAGCTGTGTCTCTCTCCGAACTCATCTGTCTACTGTCTCTCTACTCTTCTGTATACCCGTCTCAGTATCCGTCTGTCTTTCTATCCGACTTTTTAATCGTGTCTCTACCTGTCTCGATTCCCGTTACACTACACGTCTATCAACACGTCTGTCTGTCTATATACCCCTCTCTCTATCCGTCTGTCAAGTCGTCTCTGTACTCGTCTCTCTATCCACCACGCTACCCGTCTCCCTACCCATCTCACTACCCCTCTGTCAACCCTTTATTTCACCTGCCTCGCTACCCATCTGTCTATTCATTTCGCTACCCGTTAGCTTATCTCTGTCGCTATCCGTCTCTCTACCCGTCTGTCTACCCGTTTGTTTACACGTCTATCTATCTCTCGCCAACTCTTCCCAATATTTAAACAATTTAGTAAACGGAAGCCGTTTATCTGTTATTAAATGCAAAGAGGAGTAATTTATCTAAAAAGTGTAATCAGATGCAATTTTTTTAAATACATACATAAACCAGCATAATAATTCACCAGTTTTATTTTCATAGTAGTTTATGTCATTTGACAGTAAATCTCAACTTCTTCAACCTGAACTGCGTCAAGCTTTTTAAAAAAGCCCCAAGGTCAGTATAACTGGGAAGGGGAATTGTCCTCAGGGCTATTAGATACATGTTATTAAGTTAAGTGAAAGTTTCGTAATCGGGTTCGCAGCCAATTTCTTATGTCAGAAAGCGTGGCTTCACGCCATTTTAAATTCATTTCTGTAACTTTCTTTTTCTTTTTTTGGTGGGTGGTTGGAGGGGGGGGGAGGGTTCCAAATATATACACTTAAATTCAAACTTTTGCCCCCATGTTAATGTTAGTGTTGTTTGTATTATCAATTAATACTCTGTTGATCGAGCTTCATTCGAAACAAATGTAAAAGACATCTACAGTTTTTTTTTTTCTAGGAGAAAGTTCGTAATCGGGCCCTAAGCTAATCGGGGAATTTAATATCATTATTGTTTCTAACTCTTATAGAGTTAAAACAATATTGTAGCTAGCATTATTACTCTTGTTTGTGACCAACCTGTTCTGTGTATCGGAATGGGGAAAAGATCCGTATCATGTACTGGTTGGTGCCAAAGGCAGTTTTAGAATCTTACCATTTTAAAAAATTAAGTACGGTGCTAAAATAAAATTTTATTGCCATTTTCGGTATTTTAATAAGAAATGAAAATACATAACAAACAAATTTAACAAAACTAAGCCATTTTTGGGTACTTCCCTATTATCCCGTCGACCACTTTTCATAACAAAAAACTATCGCCAAACTGTAAGATTAAACGCCAAAAATACAGTCCCATTCACTTGATGCCAGAAGCATTATACGTATTTGTTATGCCATCAAGTGGTTTTTAATTCGACATTTGCGTGTATTTTTAATTATGTTTTACTGATTTATTAGTTATTTCATTCATTAAAATAACAATTGTGTCCTTAAATTCTTATATTTTATTTATTTTGATATTTCAATGGCCACGTTCTCCCGTTTATTTAGCGTTACAGTTTGGCGATAGTTTTTTGTTATGAAAAGTGGTCGACGGGATAATAGAGAAGTACCCATTTTTGTGATAAATAATTGTTATTGCCAGGGGGGCAAATTGTAAACAATTAATAAGCGAACAAAAAAAATGACCGGAAATAATTTGTGGGAATCTCAGGAAAGAAATATCTGATATAAATAGCATTTAAAATCTTAAAATGGAGAAGTGGTCCGTATAAAAATGCAAAACATTATACACCTGATATAAGAATTTTTTAATTTTTTTATATTTCTGAAAGCACAGATAAAAGGGTAAAAATCCCGGCACAGATGTCATATACTCACCACGTTGGCGCGATTTTTCCCCCGCCCCTTTGGCGAAAACTGTTTGTTGTGTTTGTTTACTTTTATTTTTTATTTTAATTCTATAGATTATTTTTATATGTATATCAATATTAATTTAGGCACAGATGTCATATACGCACCAGATTGGCGCGATTGTTTCCCCCGCCAATTTGGCGAAAACTTTGTTTTTGAATATTAGTTACAAATACCATACAATAATAGCACGTAATTTTTTATTTCAATATAAAAATAAAATAACGTAATAAATGAAATAGCTCCTATTATTCAAAAATGGGAAATAAAAATAAATAAATGATAGTTTGATATAAATAAATATTGATATATATAATAAAAACAATTTATATAATTAAAATAAAAAATAAAAGTTAATAAACAACAATTGAAACAAAATAACCGGGTTACCATGTGAGGCATAAAATTGCCATTTTGTTGCAATCGCGCCAATGTGGTGCGTATATGACATACGCGCCTTTATTTATATCAAACTATTATTTATTTATTTTTATTTCCTTTTTTAAAATAATAGAAGCTGTTTCATTTATTACGTTATTTTATATTTATATTGAAATAAAAAATCACGTGTACTATTTGTCACACTATTTGTAACTAATATACAAAAACAAAGTTTTCCCCAAGCTGGTGGAGGGAAAAATCGCGCCAAAGTGGTGCGTATATGACATCTGTGCCTTGTTTCATTTCACATAGAGGTACTGCTCTATTATCCCATCGACCACTTTTCATAACAAAAAACTATCGCCAAACTGTTAGATTAAACGCCAAAAATGCAGTCCCATTTACTTGATATCAGAAGCATTATACGTGTTTGTTACGTCATCAAGTGGTTTTTAACGCGACATTTGCGTGTATTTTTCATTATGTTTTACTGATTTATTAGTTATTTCATTCATTAAAATAACAATTGTGTCCTTAAATTCTTATATTTTATTTATTTTGATATTTCAATGACAACGTTCTCCCGTTTATTTGGCGATAGTTTGTTGTTATAAAAAGTGGTCGACGGTATAATAGAGAAGTACCCACATATGTATTGGTACTTTTATGTTAACTTGGCGCAGTTGATAAATCGCCAAATATTTTTCTCATAACATCTTCATATTGAATTCATTTCATTTAAATATAAATCTTTCACTGATTTCATTTGAAATACATACATTAAAAATACACGTCTTTCACTCATTTAATTTAAAATACACGCCTTTCACTAATTCCATTTAAAATACTAAAAAGGAAAAGAAAATATGAAATAATGCCACAAATCGAAACTTTTTATTTAAACATCAAAGAATTGTTCCTAACATACACACGCGAAATAAAAAAGCTGCTAATGGTGTGATTTACGCCAAATCTCTAATACTAATACTACTCTTACTAATCTCTAATACTTTTCAAACAGAAAAAATTCCAGATTAACTTTCCATTTTTATTAAATTGAAATATATTTCATTGTGCTGAATATTAGTGCTTGCATATTTTTTTGCTCCATGTACTCCATGAACTTTTCAATTCCGATTGTCTACGAAAATTTCCCACCGGTGAAAATGACGTACGCACAAAATTTAGTGACGTATGTACTTTAATTGTGCTTTTTTATCTATTTTTTTAATATAACTTCCAAACGGGTTGACACTTATTCTTGGTGATAAATAGACGTCGTTGTCACCTTTATAGGTAACAGAAAAAATTCCAGATTAACTTTCCATTTTTATTAAATTGAAATATATTTCATTGTGCTGAATATTAGTGCTTGCATATTTTTTTGCTCCATGTACTCCATGAACTTTTCAATTCCGATTGTCTACGAAAATTTCCCACCGGTGAAAATGACGTACGCACAAAATTTAGTGACGTATGTACTTTAATTGTGCTTTTTTATCTATTTTTTTAATATAACTTCCAAACGGGTTGACACTTATTCTTGGTGATAAATAGACGTCGTTGTCACCTTTATAGGTACCTGCTGTAAAAATTTGAACGAAATCCGTTAAATATTTTTTCAGTTATGCTTGACGAAAGGTTTTAATATCCATCGTAGCTATATATGGGGCAAAGTAATACTGCGCTGTGTATGAGTCTTCGTTGCACTCAGACAATAAAAAATATTTTTGACAGAAAATTAAAATAAGTGTTTAATTTCTTTAATAATATTTCTATTACTTTTTTCTGGTTTCAATTAAATTTCTTAAAATATGTTTTATGACGTAATCCTATCCCTTCGTGAACCTGCTTAATTTGATATATTCACAATGTTATAAATTACTCTATTTCGTATGCATATTGAAGTCTTGCGTTAACACAGCTTGCAACTTATTGTAAGTCCAGTTTTAGAAATATTTTTATTTCTGTGATTCTCAAATCTTCATTTCTGTCATGTGATTTAAAGATATCTTAAAAATGTGTTTTCAACTATTCATCTGTCATTTCAGAGGAATGTTATAGGCGTAAGATTTTGATAATGCCTCAGAAATCATGCATGTTCAAGATAAGGACAGAAACAAAAACATCTTCTTTGAGTAAACACTTTTTAAAATCTATCAATAAAGTATTTCCATAAGAAATGTTTCAGAAATATTTGAGATTTTCCATATCTATTATTTCATAGTTAATATGTGAGATGTGAAGATTTGTTAGAGACAATCGCAGTCATTTCCTATAAAAGTCGAGTTAACGCATGCAGACAAGTTTCATGCAAGCGATCTCATTTGTTGAGAAAAAGAAACATTCCGACTTTGTGCTTATATGGGTAAAGTACACTAATATGTACCTTCCGTACGCATACAGTATGAGGAAAGTATTGTAATCATGATGAAAACCCGATTATGTAAACACTGATGTATTGTTTCATTTTAAGTTTCCCTGAATCCGCTTTCGCTATTTTTAAACATATTCCAGATGTATGTGTGTATGTATGTATATTCGAATTTTCTCACGTTTTTATGTCTCCAGAGCTCATTTTTTGGTTGATTTTCGATGTTGTCGCTATGTATGTATGTGTGTGAGTGAGCACATATGGAAGCGCATAAACTATGTTTTCGATTGAGTTCCCACATTTGGTGAAAATGTTACAGGTTAATGTGAGAAGTACTGTATACATAATCGAGAAAATCGGCCAACGAGTTTGATAGCTAAACTGATTTTCAACCATTTTTCAACCATTCTGTGATGATAACTGATAAACATTCTCTTTTATATCTGAATTAAATAATTTTTATTGCTCACGTTCATATTATGTCAATACAGCAACTATGTTTCATCAGAAAATGACTTAATTGAAAATCTGTTTTTTTTTTCTTTTTTATTCAGAGTAAAATAGTTTTTCTTTGTTTTGTTAGAAAAAAAAAGATTTTACTAAATAAAAGCGTATGGAAATTTATGTATTAATTTTGTTGAAGATGAAAGAAAAAAATATCTACATTTTCAAAAATCAAATGAAATACTTTTGAAAACTATGTGATACAATAAAATGGTCCTATTCTGGTAAAAAAAAAAAAAGGCTGTAATTCTCATACATTTGATACTAATTGTTGCCAAGAATGATCACATTTGATGCCAACTTTGGCAGCAAAACCGATTACGTTTCCATATAATTGGAGTATTTTAATAGAATAAATTACATATATTGAATTACATATAAATGTTTCATGTTATTTTTGAATTAACTGGAATTCAAAGAATTCTATAAAGTATTCGGAAATCGAGTGGAGTCAGTCCAGATTACTTTTTCCTTATAAAACAGCTTTATGAAATGAAAATCTCTTTAGATGTTTGATATGTACATTTGTAAATTTGATATGACAGAGAACAGATTTATTTTCAATATACACTGTATGTAATTTCACAATAATAAAATTATCCAGAAATCTATCATCTGATAGCCCTCATGAAGAAATTCTATCTAGCGTTTTCTAAAACTGACAACAAATTCGACGAAAGTTATATTAAAAATGCAATCTTTCAAGCATATTATGAAACACATATTACATTTAATATGATGTTCTGAAAAAAATTCTTTGTTTTTTTATGTCTGATACTATTCTCGGAAACTATTATTTCACTGTAAGAATTGTATTTTTGTAGCAATTGAAATAGCAGGCTAGAAATAATTTGTTTTTGGTGCAATTTTATGTTCAATTGTAGGACAAATCATAAAATTACCAGGCTAAAATAACATATTAACAAGTTGTAAATTTCCAACTGGACGAAAAATGTCCGGGCCAGGATTCGAACCTGGGAATTGTGTTAAAAAATAATCTAGTGTAAAATAACATATTTCTTCTTCGGTTTCAGCTAATTGAAAAGGAATAAATAAATACTTAAATTGCACAAAAATTATTTTTCAGAAGGAATTAATCAGAAACAGGTGAACAAGTATTTTAGGCGTACCCATTTTTCCTGGCTAAGTTTTTGCTGACTTATACAAATTTGGGAATGCAACCCGGGCTTTCTGGGTTACAGCACATAAGTGAAAACACATTTTTTTTCAATTGAAAATTCAAAAGAATTTTTACATTTAATGTTTTTTATTTTAGATTGACCTCTAACAAAACCCAAAATTATTTTTATATGCAAAATATCAATAATGTATTCAAATAAAGTTTTGAAATTCATTAAAAGCAATACTTTCGTATTAGACACATTTCAGGAGTTAATAGTCGAAGAAATCAAAAAAAAATTCGCTATTTATAGCAGAATTTTCGAATACGATTATTCAAGTGTTTGAATGCGTAGTTCAATTATATATCTTTTAAATTTGTGTTTTATTTATTTTATTCAATTTATTTATTTATTTATTGGTGAATTTTTATTTTTGTTCTGGAATATTAGACGGAAATAAATGATGAAGTATTTATATTGTTTTTAGTGCAAACGGTTTAATCTTCCGTAATTGGGGTGCATGCAATAGAGATAAGTTTAAACCAAAATCCTTCATTAAAATTATTTTTTAAATTATAAAAAATCAGTTAATTGAGATACAGTTTTCAAGCAAAGTGCATTTGAGAGAAAACTTTTTTTCCTATTCGACGTTGTAAAAATAGAAATTGTGCAATGTTTAGAAGTTAAAAAATTGTAGTAAAACGAAATTTTTTTATCTGGTGTTTCCACCGTTAATACGACGTCAGAGATACTCACAAAATATTTTTGCGTTATAACATAGATGTGAAACAATCTAGCAATTAGAGTTTAAAACTGAAAATGGTTATTTAATCAAGAAATGCGAAATCGTATATTTATGTTTAACAGAAATTGCGAAAAGTTTCAACATCAAATAAAAATTTCTTATTAAAATATTGGATTATCTTCAATGATTAAATAAGCACAGAGTAATACAAAAAACTGACTTAAATAAATAAGTAAGATACATTTGATAATGCCTAAAAAAGAATATTTTCAAATTTAAATAATGTATCAAATTCTAAAGTTCTTGATAAATATTAAGTTCATTTAATATTTACTATAATGCAAAAAATAAGAAAATTTGAACAAAATGCTTTTTTTTTTACTGTATACATACTTGTGCTTTGATAGAATGACATACGCATTAATGGGATCCGCACAGTTTTGGGCAAGAAAGTCTAATTCCATAGACTTGTCTTTCCAAAGAGTATGCATGGGCAGAGACTTTCTGGCCCAGGTCCGAAGAAAAAATATGTTGCTCTGCTGGAAACAGATATTATATTCCGGAAAATAGGTTACTTTTCAATATGTAATTTTTTAATATTCAAAATGAGATGATAAATGTATAGTCCGATAGCCGTCATGAAGAAATCCTATCCAGTTTTCGATAACTGACACCGAAATGGAGGAAAGTTATTTATAAATGTGCAATCTTTCAAATGTCTTATGAAACATACATTACATTTAATGTGGTGTTATGAAACAAAACTTTGTTTTCTTTTCTGAAAGTATTCTTGGAAATTAATATTTCATTGTAAGAATTATATTTTCTTAGTAATTGAAACAAAAAGCTAGAAAACGTTTTGTTTGGATATAATTTCATCATTAATTTTAGGACAAAATATAAAATTACAGGACAATTTATTTTCATCTAAAGTTACAAGTTTCTTTTTCAGATTCATACATACTTTTTGCACAAAAAAATATTTTCAGGTGAAAGAACGACAAACAGTAAGTAAGATATACACAATTTTCCTGGATTAGTTTGATGACTTATATAAAAGTGAAGTAAAATAGCAATTTGAGTACAAAAAAAAAAAGGGGGGGGGGTATTAAAGCAAGTATCATATATTAATTCTTAAAATAAATTACTAAAAGTTATAACGACAAATACAAATGCGTTACTGTAGTATTGAGTTGCTTTCAATAATTATTTAATAATAGAGTAATGAAAAAATGTAATTTAAAAGAAATAATAGTTACGTATGATAGAAATGCAATATATATATATATATATATATATATATATATATATATATATATATATATATATATATATATATATATATATATATAATTTAAAAATAAAAACATATGGGAAAAACGAAGGATAAGACATTATAAAAAGCAATGAAATAGACACTGAAGGAATCATACTTAAAAGGATGAAAAAGCAAAAATTGGAAAAAGCAAAATTGGAAAACCATGAATATCTTATAGAATCTTCAAAGGGGCTTTATAAGAATATTCATAGTAAATATATGTTATTTCATCAAATATTGTCAGCAATGTGCCTAAAATCGACAATATTAAGCCCCTAATACCATATATAAATGAAACAAGAAAATGAATAACCGACATGAGGTTCAAATAACAAAATAAATAAATAAATATGGAACTGAAATAGGAATTAGACAAATAAACAATTATTCAACTTAAATAGTAATTAGATCCTAAAATAATGGTCAAGACTCACCAAAAAAGACAAACTTGACTGTAGATGGAAAAGGATTGTAAGTACTTGACAATCAGCCAGACATTCACTCAAAAATGGCTGCAATATGTATGCGCAAACATAGCTGAGAATAATGATAATATAAAATAAATTATGTAGTGCTGCCATCTATCCCAGAAAATTATAAATAAAAGCTGAAATTGTAGACAGGTTAAATAATAATACTAGTGCTGCCATCTATGCACGAAGATAAAACAGAATCAAAAGAAAAAAAATATTGACAAAGCAAATAATATTTGAAATGTGAGGAATTTAAAAGAAGTAAATAAAATTTAAATATAATAAAGATGATATGGTACTGGATGATATGGATGAGATGATATGGTAATTACAAGTACAGTAATTAGCAACGTATGATGAGACACATTGTGTGAGTAAAAGGAAGAGTGTATCATTTATGCTGTAGAAATAATTTTGTGATGTAAATAAAATGTTTAAATGCATAAAACTCTGTTTTTTTATAAAAAAAATTGTAGCTTTTCTTAGCAGTCTCGCTACATCCCTCCTTAATGGTATATATATATATATATATATATACTATTATTATATTAACGAATGATTCTGAACTTTCAATGAGGAGGAAATACAAAAATTTTAACACGTTAACCGCCCAGCTTGAAATTGATTAATTTTCGGAAACCACACAAATTGCCCTGGTGCTGAAGGTATTAATCCCTTCAGCACCAGACGTACACAGCGTACGTCAGGATTTCATTGGATACCAGATGTACTACCGGTACGTCATGTATAATATTGAGTGTGTGGTGTTCAAGGAGAAAGGGGTATTGTTCATTTCGTATGAAATAAACATAACAATCTATGACAATTTGAAAAAAAACATGAAATAAACACATAGGGAACAATAGTCTGGTGCTGAAGGAGTTTTAATGCATTTGATTTCCCACGATTAGCAAATTTTACCTGCGAGTTGTACACGGGCTCGGTAATCTGGTGCCCTAATAATCTGCCATGAGACATTATTGGTCTCATAACGCTCCGCACAAGTTGTGCAGTATGGCATACACGTATGAGACCATCTTGACTCGTGGTGCGTCCAACGTGTTAAGCCAAATGATAAAAAGCCTTCTTAGATTGTTCTATGATGTTCCTGTTAAGGATATACTAAATATCACTGAAAATTATATGACACATTTAAATTTTAATTCAAGAAAAACTTTCTAAATTATTAGTACTAGGCTATCTAACCAGGACTTTCCGGGTTACAGAACATAGCTGATAACCATTTTTTTCTAACTCTAATAGATTTTTTGCATTTAATTTTTTTTTTTTTTTTTTTTTTTTTTTTTTTTTTTTTTTTACATTTTTTTTTCTATTAACAACATCAAAAAGCATTTTTATACAAAAAAATATCAATAATGTATTGAAATAAAGTAATTTATTAAAAGCAATACTTTTGCATTAGCTGCATGCCAGGAGTTACAGTATCCCACCAAAGATTTCGTTACTTATTGGCCTTTACGATTCTCGTAATTTCAGCAGTTTAAGCGCATAGTTAGATTACATGTCTGTTTATTTTGTGTTTTATGTTTATTAAATTATTTTTTACTTATATATTGATAAAGTTTTAATTTCTTCTGGAACATTAGCCGGAAACAAATAATGATCTATTTATATTGTTTTAAATGCATAGGAATTAATTTTTCGGAATCAGACTGCTTGCGATAGAGACAGATTTTTTAAAAAATCGTACTTGAAAATTATTTTAAAAATCACAATAAATGAGTAAATTTCTATATACTTTTCAAACACTTTGAAGCTGAAAGTACATTTTCCCCCTGTACGACAGTGAAAAAATTGTAGAAATACCGGTCAATGTGCGATGTCTAGAAGTTAAAAAATTGCAGTAGCCAAAAATGCTAAACCAAAATTAAATCACCAGGTATTGCCAACCGCAAATTGACGTCAGCGTTACGCACACACACGTTTGTCCTTAAAAATTTTAAATTAATACTTTCATTCAATAGGTTTGTTACCAGGGAAACCACAAAATTTCAAATAGAGAAACAAATAGTCCACAGAAAATTTTGTATGTTATTTTTAAGTGAACAATTAAAATCTAAAAGATAATAGAAAAAGACGCTTCAAAGTCAATGAAAGCAATTGAATGTACAATTTGTAAAATAGCTGCTTTTTAGGAAATTTGAATAACTTTCTTGCAGAGGCTACAATAATTTTTCTCATGAAAATGTGATCATCCTACCACAAATATCATTTTATAAACGGAAACTTCCAAAATTAAACAATAATTATCATTTACGGCGATAATTGAATGTTTCGCATAGTAATTTAAATTGTGTCAGTTATGTCACAATAATAGAGTGAGGGTTGCTTAATTTATCTTAATAATTACATTTATCCAAAAATTACACACCAATGCGCAAAACAAACACTTCCAAGATTTGACAGTTAATAATCATATACAATAAAATAAAATATGTCAAAATCAGTAAAATAAACAAGAAGCTTTCAAAAAAATTGTTCTAATCTACTTGGGGAGTGAATATAATCTGATTTTAGTTACACAACAAATTCTTTATACTTTTCAATGTCATTTTCTTTCTTTCTTTCTAAATTATGTGACAGCGCGAGCGCATTCAAAAACATAAGATTCGTGTATCACGACACTGCAGATAACCCTTTAAGATCGGTGGGACGAGTTTTTGGAACGAAGAAATATATGGTCTAGAACAAAGTAAATAATTTTTCATATGTTAAATAATTCTTTCTGAACTACCTCTTTTATATCTTGTACTTCCAAATATCACAACCCTATTGGGCTGAATAACTTGCCAAAAAGACATGAAATTCAATAAATTCGAATCCGCACGATTATGAGTGCTCGATTTTAAAGGGTCATATGGTTGACTTGAAAGTTTATTTCACACATAGTTTAATATGCAGCATTGAGAAAACGTACAAACCAATTTTCATTGTCAATATAAGGAAAAATCTTAACGTCATAACGATCGAAAATTCCAGGAATTAAAATTTGCGCCTTGAATAGAAATTCTAAAATTAAAAAAAAAATGTAAAATACAACTGATTTCTTTACCAATTTGAATAATTGTGTTAAAATTAATCTATTGTCTACTAATTTCTAACCTTAAACATAATGAATGAAAATAGAAAAACAAAGTTCATATTTTTGAAAAAAATTCAAGCAAAATATTATGCATTATATTATTGTCTCATAATTATCTACACTTCATCTATTTAGCGTGCCTCTATTATGCATACTGTGTCAGTCCGTGCGTCATATCTCTATTACTAACTACATTACTTAAAAAATAATAATAATGATTTGAAATCTATGAACAGTTTCCTATTATAACATGTTGAAAATTTAAATTACTAGCAGAAGCCATAATATGATATTTAATGTATCTTGTAAGGGTGATGTAAGACTTTTTTAAATATCTGTGTATATTAGAAATCTGTCTTACTAAATCATATAGCTGAAATAAACGCACACCGCATTCCATTGAAATAGGTTATCCAATAGGTTCCCACAAAAAGATCGCATCACCTTAATGGTTTTGCTATTTCTCTATACAACATTATTAAATGATGTTTATAAGCAACAATATTGTTTTCTTATCTATCAAAAACACAACAACTTAATACCACCGGTTCACAATATCATTTTTGTATAATATAACATATCAGGTAAGGTATAAGTTACGTGTAAAATGACCATAATTGACAACTCTCAAATAGCCATCACATTTTGAAATCTGAAACGGCACTTTTATCGGTTTCATCAGCCTAACACTTACAGACAGGTCTAAGAAGCTGTCCTAAAAGCTTTCTCACCGTTGATATTATCTAAATCTCAGCCTGTCAGATCGATCTATAGCTCCATACGCATAGGTTCACTATGAAAAAAAAAAGGAGGCGATGTATTTTGTATTTTCTTTCAAAGACCCTAGCAATTATTTCAATGTACACCCATCAGTTTAGAAATTCAACCTTGGAAGTAATATCCAGTAAAAAGAGATAGACCTTTGAAGGAAAATTACTTTTAGTCCCTTCGTTATTATCCCATTTTATAAATAAACACATCATCTGTGGTAAATGGAGAAAGAAATGATGATGGTGATAGACGTCATTTTACGCAAGAGTTAAAATGGTGAATAATAAAACAAGTTTAGCTAAAATTTCATAGGTATTTTATGAAGAATTTGTGTTTGATAATATTTACTCAAATTAAAATGCTTAAAAAATTGCTGACTTATTTGAAAAATGTAATTACGTTAAAATGATAAGAGCGCAGAAACAGTTTAATTAAAGAGTTATTTACATTAAATGTGTTATAACTCAAAAAAGCCCTAAAATAACAATTATTGCATAATATTGGTGAAATTATACTTTTAAAATTTCACTTAACAAACAATAACCAATTTAACATGTAAACAACCGGATTGTGTTTTTATATAAACTCTATCATAAACATACCACAAAACGCTGTTAAAGTATTTAGGCATTTCCTTTGTTTCAAATCACAATCAAATCTTAATTAAGAAATGTTACATCATTAAACATCGATGAATCCATTAGAGGGATCACGTAAGCCATTAATTTTAATTATTTTTCCTTGACGGTTCATTAAGCGGTGAGGTGTTAAATTGTAACATTTTCTCCACCCCACAACAAAATGCGTTTTTTTTTCTTTGCTTTTTATAGCTTTAGGCCTAGTGCATTAAAGCAAAAAGAAATTCTTTTAAGCGGTTCGGCTTGTGCAGTGATTTAAAGAAAAGAAAGATCTTTAAACATCACGATTTTTTTTCCTACATCTATACAGTCACGATTCCTGGATTTTGAGGTTTATATTAAACAATTTCATAAAAAATATTGAAACAAAATTAATGATTTTTTCCGAAAAAGAAAAAAAAAAGAACGAAATATAATAATTATAATTAGCATCAGACATTTTGGAAGAAATGTGATAAAAACATTTTTATATTCATGTTAAGTTTATTTGTATACATCATATTGTCAGAGTACGAAAGTTCTTTAAATTCAAAGAAAAGAGATTAAAGATTTTTTATACATATACATAAATATTTCTATTCTAGATGACATATTATGAATTTTAATTAAATGCGGGTGCAATAGCAAGAATAAAAAAATAATAAATATAAAAAATAGAACAATAAACCACAATTTTAAAAAATCAACAGCTCCTTGCTCTTCGGAAGGTGGGAGGAGCAAAAATATCAAAAATATTTGGAGCCTATCAGGTTTCGCAAGGCAACGCCAGCTTGCATACTCCAAAATATATTAAAAAACTAAGAAATTAAACATAATTTCAGGTAAATTAATAAAGTTCAAATAAAAAATATATAAAAACACAACCTTTTAAGGGGTCTCAGGACTCTTAAATCTTCAAAATTTTCGAAATTTCCATTTTTTATATGGTAAACTCCTACCTTTTCTGAACCTTTTGATATAATTGTTTCCTTGAAATTCCTATTAGAACAAAGGTTACGGCTTTTACAATTATACACACTCAGAGCTGAAGCGGTAAAAACAAAACATTGAAGTCAATTTACTCAAAATGATGTTTTTGGACATAACGCGCCGGATATCTCAAAAACTTTTCATTATTTTTTCATGAAATTTTCAAAAGATATGTTTCATATTAGTCTGCATAAACGGAACCTAAATTTTCACTTCTATTGTTAAAAAATAAATAAATAAAAATAAAAATTCAAGTGATTATACTGTTGAAAAGTTCAAAATTTTGCATAAACTAAATACAACTTTATATAAAAAATATAAAAATGTTTTAAATACAAATTTATTTAGGTTCAGGGTAATTATTACAATGTGATGTATAATTAGGATTGGGTTGGGTTGGGTTGATTGACGGCCAATTATCGACACTAGGGATATAGGTCCGGGGGGAGAGCCCTTCGTGGGGGTCTTTCTAAGGGAACCTAATCCGTATTTACGCATGGATAAATCCACGGCTCGAAGAAAACCACGAAAACTCCGAACGATTAGGCCGACGGGCGCGATTGGGATCGAACCCAGCACCTCCCGTCTACCAGCTTCGAGAGCACAACCTCTCAGCCACTGGTGGGGCGATGTATAATTAGGTACCAAAGTGTTTTTGTTCTATGTGCAAAATTTCTTTTGTAATCTTGCGCGTAAGTTTTCATGTCGATTTTCTGCTCGAAAAATGTCTGACAGTTTGAAGCACCCCCCCCCCCCATAAATATTAATTCTGCCTATTATAATTTTTGAAATTTTTGAAATGAAAGGCTTCAGATGTTAAAAGCCAGCATAAAAAAACATTTGAATTGTCAAGATTCGAATTATGTATATAAGAATAAGTAGACAGACAATTTATTGATTATGTATGGTGTAAAAAGCACTTTTAAATACAAATTTTGTATGTAGACATTTATATGCACTGAAATGTTTTACGCAGTTATGTATTTACTTGCTAAAATACATCTTTATTTAGGTAAGCAAATTATAATAAATCACTTAAGTAATTTTTCAAAAAAGGTGCTTTTAAACAGAGGTAAAATTATCAATTTGCAGTCTTTGAATTTATTTTGCATGGAACGGAAAATTAACGTTTGTGCATCTGTGTTTTTGCGTGAGTTGTGTGCATCAATTTTTAGACCGTCGAAATGGAAAAAAAAAATTCTTTCAAATGCAATTTTTTTGAAAACTGTATTTCGGTTAACTGATTTTTTATAGTTTTAAAATAATTTTGACGCAAGGATGTTTTAATTATAAATATATATATATATATATATATATATATATATATATATATATATATATATATATATACAGGATGATTTTTTTTAAAGTTGTGAAAGTAAAACCCTATAACAAAAGAACCACTGATCCAAATGACCTAAATTTTCATCAGTATGCTCCCAAAGCAATGGGTATTTTTTAGTGATGGTTAAAAAAACTTAAAATCGCACCGACAGATGGCGCTGTACATGCAGTAAAGTCGGGAAACGAACTTGTGCCAGGTACAGGCACATTGGCGTTAAAACGCACATCTCGTGTTCATTATGCTACGGAAATCCTCCAATGACTGCGCCATTGACGGATCGTGCGTTGTTAGTGAAACTGTATTATCAGAATAATGACTACGCAGCAACTGCTCTTAGGAGATTTAGGACACTTAAGAATTTAAGAAAAGGTCCAATGACGACAAAGAGTCTACGGAAGATGGTTTCTCAAAGTACCGTCCATTGTTTTCCTCCCACAGACGATATTCTTTGTTTTTGCTACCTTACAGCGCCATCTGTCGGTGCGATTTTAAGTTTTTTTAACTATGCCTAAGAAATGCCCATTGCTTTGGGAGCATACTGGTGAAATTTTAGGTCATTTGGATCAGTGGTTCTTTTTCTATAGTGTTTTACTTCCAAAACTTAAAAAAAAATCATCCTGCATATATATCTAACCGTGCAATCCAATTATAAAAGACTCACCCTTTTGCACTTAAAACAATACAATAAATGAATAATATAATATAAATAAAACACAAATGTAAACAGATATGTAATCGAATTACGCGCTTAAACCCCTTAAATTATCATAATCAAAAAGGCTGCTATAAGTAGCGAAACCGTAGGCGATTTCTTCAGCTATTAACTGCTGACATGCTTCTAATACGATAACATCGTCTTTAATATATTTCAAAACCTTATTTGAATACATAATTGATATTTTTAATATAAAAATGCTTGTTAGTGGGTAATTTAAAAGAATACATTAAATGCAAATGTCTATTACAGCTGTCAATGAAAAAAGAAAAAATCACCTATATTCTGTAACCTGGGAATCCCGAGTTGGATCTCCTAGTTAAAATAACTCTGTTAATAAAGATTTTAAGGTGACATGTAATTTAGGCTCTTCAAAATTAAGGAAAACAGTCAATGTTTATGTTTGCTTTTCTTGGTAACTACTCAATATATTTCAATAACTATTTTTTGTTTTTGCTCTTGTTATGAGGTGCCTTTTGATTGCATTCATTTTCTGGTAAATCAGTGGCTGATTAATAATATTAAAAAAAAAAAACAGTTTATGTGAAATTGTGTAATTATTGATTTTTTATTATTTATTTATTTATTTATTTTGAAGAATAATGAAATTATAGATTAGTTATTGGCAAAACAATTAAAAGTAACATTGAAATCGCTCCAATAGCTCTTGTTTAAATATAACACGATATAAGAAACTAGTCGGACGTGCCAATCCAAAAACATTCTTCTATCTCAAACAAGTTTCACATACACCCAAAAACAAATCCCAGCACCAATTTATGTCAAGGTCAAACTGAATCTAATATTTTATTAAATTATGTGAATTAGTTCTTGAGATATGACTATCGCTAAAATCGTGTAAATTCTGAAAAATGCGGCCTAGCAGCGCCATCTGTTGAGAAATTTACATCAAAACCTAATGAACAACAACATATGTCAACGGCTAACTGAATCTGAAGTTTGATGAAAATAGCTATCGTGAAAATCACGAAAAAAGGATCATAGCAGCCTGTTGGGCTTTTTACACCAAAACGTAAACAGCATCTATTTATGTGAAGGTCTAACAGAATCTAAAGTTTGATGAAATTCTGTGCATTAGTTCTTGAGGTATATCTATCATGAAAATAGTGAAAAATGTAGCATAGCAGCGCCGCCTGTTGGGCGATTTACACTAAAAACTATTCAGCAACAATTTATATCAGGGACTAACTGAATCTAAAGTTTTATTAAATTCCGTGCATTTAGTTCTTGAAACTGAGCGCCCACAAAATTTTTGTCACATACAGACAGACAGACTCACAGACAAACATTTTCTAAAAACAGTCAAATCGTGTTCAAGAGCCTCTAAAACTTATAAATCTGCAAAAAACTGGAAGTCGAAAATTTTCAATACTTTCTTCTTGTAAAAATAGAAGAAAGTAAAAATCGCAAGTTTAGAGGCATCAAAGGAAGTAAGAAGGCACCAAAGATTCCAACTGAGTCAACCGAGAAATCGATCTAATTTTGTCTATAATTGATGCTGAGTCTACTTGGGGGAAAACCCGGTTACATTACACCTTATCTGGAAGCTTTTCATTTTTAACTGTAGTCTCTTTTTGAAAATAGTGATTTCTTTAATATATTTATATTTTCTAATTTAAATGTTAATTAAATGTATGCATAGACAGGTAAAAATACAGAAAAATAATAGACAGACAGTAATAAAGAATATTTTGTCTTACTGTAACTTTCATATGCAAAACCTTTAAGAGAAATATTATTACTTTATTCATTAGAGCTTGAATTATTCAAACTCTATTGTTTTTTTTTTTTTAAATTATCTTTTTCCTAATACTTAAAAAGAAAAGAAAATCCTTCATGAAATATTTAATTGCAGTGATAAAAGAATGTCTATTTATATGTTTATGCATAATATGTAAAAAAGATGTCGTGGAAAGAATTTTGATAATTTTGGAATGTACGGTACTGTAATTCTGTAATTTCCAGTAATTATTTTGCTTTTTATTTTGATGAGCCGAGACATCTAATTTGCGATTTTGTTTTAGAGACTAAAACGTTTATTAAACCTTTTTACTATTTATACTAATTTATTTACCTTATAAAAAAGGAATTTTTTCATGTAAAATTTAATGAAAGTGGCATCAGAATATCTGTTTACATCGATGCATATAAAAAAGTTGTAATAGGAAGAATTTTACTATTTCTGCAATTTTCTTATTTTTTTTTCAACATATTATATTCTATACTTTCTATTTTCGTAATAGGAATAATAGTTGTCATTTTATTTGGTGCTTTGTTTCTCTAGATTCAATCTTATTGAAAATAACTATAATTTATTTTCAGTTATGTAATGTATTTTAGGTTTTTCTTCTTTTCTTTTGAAAACCATTTCTATTCGTTAGCGTTTTGGTTTATTGTTCAATATCGCTATGAAATATATATATATATATTTAATTTCTATTCAATTTTCTTCTTAATGTTTTTGAATTATTGAAATTGTCCAAATTAAAGTGCTTCGTTTTATAACCCTTTGATTCAAAGAACGTATCCAAAACACCAAATTCTTAAACAATACACAAATAACCAATTATTTCATAATTATTTTGCTTTACAATAAATGAATGTAAAATAAAAATAAATTAAAAAAACTTTTAAACGAATCTAGAAAAAAAAAAAAAAAAAAGATTTATATTAATGTTTTGACAGTCCATGAACATTATTATGTAGATGATTCACATTTAATGAAAAGGTAAAAAAAAAGACATTGATGATCCCCTGCTTGACCGAATGAATGTAAAACTGGCTACTGAAGAAGAAGTAAATTGTTCAATACGTTGTAATTTTCTCCTTCTATTATGACAAAAAAATGTCAAACATGTCGAATTTCAGATTTTTATCCTAAAATAAACCTCAAAATCTCTAGAATACTGGGCCCACATTTCTTGACGAGATGATAAATTGTACATGGTATACGGTTAATTGTACACATCTATCTTTAATATCGTTTTGTACGTGTGTTCGTAATTATATAAATACGTAGCACCTATCGTGTCCGTCTGCATATAACAGCGCAAAAACTACTCAACCGAATGATGTGAAATTTAATATATATAATCGTTGCAGAATTTTGTCGAGTCATTTCAAATTTTATAAAAATCAAATCAAAACTTAAAAAGATATTAATGAAAGTTTTCTTCATTCTATTAAATCGGATCGTACATAATCTTTATAATAAAAGCGCAAGTCATGTGACTGAGGAAAACAAATTTCCCTTCTTTCATATGCCAGGCAGCCATTTTTATTCAAAATTATGTTTTCGAATAAAATTGCATAAAAATTACATTTTTAGAAAGATCGTTGAAAAAAAATTCTATGTTCGACAGATGAGTTACGTTAACAAAACTATAGATTATGAGATAACTTCAGTTGAAATTAGGTTAACAGCCCAATATTTATTCCAATATCCAATAATGTTAATAAACACAAAAGATTCGTTCATCGTGCATCATAGAAATTTTAAACCATGAAGGTAATCATTTGCAAAGCAAGATCTCCATAGTGAATTTTGCAGCGTTATCTGCTGTCGAAAAAAATTCGCGCATCTGTAAACGTGGTATACGTAATAAGAGAAAAGAAAAAACATGCCATTTTCGCTAAGAACAGACGATATAATTCATTTCACTGAAATAATGATGATTTTTTACATATTAAAACTAGTTATAGTAAGAACACATCTCATTTGTCACGTTTAGCGTACAATTTCCAACTTGTTTCTAAATGAAGTTTAAACTCATATTTCTCAGTTCGTATTTTTTCATATTCTCTGTGTAATCAGAATGCTAAGTCTTTTTCAATTATTGAGCAAACTGTCTGAATTGTTTTTAAATGTATCTTTAGATTCTGTGAGCGGTAACTAATTATCGATTTTTTTATATCTTTGAAATTTTCGTTTTTAAAAAATAATCTCAACTTAAATACATGCGAATTTCACAGGTTTATTCCATATGTATCCAATTATTATTTTTTTTTTCTGATATATTCTTTGTATCAAAAATCCTATACTCAGGTTTGTAGAACGAAGTAACCTGAGTATAAGTTCATGTGTTTAATATTCAATAATTTCGGGCGTAATTTCACTGCTGAAAATTATTTGAACAATTTATTAATTATATAATTAATTGTAGTTTTAAAGCTGTTTCAAAATAAGTTTGAGCTAAACACTGCAGCATGGAAAATACATAAAAAATATTTTGTTTAATCATATTTGCATCAGTTGTTGATAAATTACGTTGAAAAAAAAACTTTATTGTTCAAAATATCATTGATACATATTCTTAACAATGCACAATGAATTTGAAATAAATATGACAGAAAATTGCATTTTAAATGAAATATTTTTATAAATAAATCCTTCACAACAACAAAGACCAGTTCCATCATAAAAGCAACTAACAGAAACATCTCTGGCCAAGGCGATTCAAGATTTAATGTAATCAGATATCCAATTACATGTAAACGAATACATAATCATCACTCTTTTAACGAGCGCACGCGTGTAAAAGATTGGACCGAAACATGCTCTAGATCGTGCTTAATGTTCAGCTTCGTGTTACACAGTCAAAATCCATTACACAACACCGTTAAGAAACACATCGTGACAAGTGATTTTCCAAGACTACAATGAAAGTTGAGATGATTTGACAGACAACGCGAAAAGAAAAAAAAAATACAATGTTTTTATTCTGGTTAATTTTTTCAACAACTCCTTTTCATCTGCACGAGGCACAGGTTTTTTTTTCTTTGTGAGTATGAATCGTGATGTTAGGTACTTCCCAGTTCCCCCTGACCTATTACAGATAAGTGGAGGCGCGAGCCACCGGGGCAGAAAGGGCAAGAGAACAATTGCCCCGTATGTGGCCCCGACGTTTTTCATAAACGTTAAGGTTTTTTTTTAGAAAAGTTAATAAGAATTTGTTGTTTATCAATGGTTAGAATTCCAGTGAATAGAGATCAGTGAATCAGTGTGTTTTCGTATAAAGTAACACTTTTTTTTTTTTTTTTTAAATAACTTCCCATCTAACCAAGTGATAGAGAAGTTGATACGACGCACCCTCCCACAGAGATCCACTCTTGGGTAAGATACATGTAATAGGTATTACACTATAATTAAAATAACAAATATATTTTAGAAAGTACTAAAAAAAAAATAAATGCGATATCGGTTACACCCTCTTGGATGCCAAATAATTAATATAAATTTATCTAATTACGTTCATACCTGGGTACTTTTATTAGAATGCAATTCTATTTGAATTTTTCATATCTTTCATTTCCAAAAATAATGCCTCGCAGGCTGTTTTGAATTCATACATTTTTCTTTTGGAGGGAACTTTGCAGCTTCAGATGGGACAGTATGGGGTTCCGTGAAAAAACGGTTGTCCTTTAGATCATTATCGAAAACAAAATTTAAAATTTTCTGTGGGGAAAGTCCTGCTTCGACCACACACGATGAATTCACTGCATCGCCTGCCTAGGTAGAAGAGGAAATTGTTAAAATGATTGTATTTTTTTTTTTTTCATACCAAGTCGCCATAATTTCCTCAGTGGAATTCTTGTTAATAATGACTGTTGGTCATTGCTTTCGATATTCTCCAAAACTTATCTTAATTTGATAAATTATAGAACCCATATTGAAATAGATCGAAATTCAATAAATTGTATTTCAATTCTTTCAATTTTGCACCCACACAAAAGAAAGGTTTAAATTCTAGTATTTTGTATAATTTCATTCTATTATGATTTAGAAGCCCAATCAATGCTGCATAGTAGTGCGAAAAGGTTAATTTGGTGAAAAAACTACTTTATGTGTACTAAACTCATTAAATCATGTTAGAAGAAGTGAATTTTAGAATGTTTTTTCATCCTGAATAAAATGAGACCATTATCAAATCCATACGATTGAGTGTTCTTCAGTTTCGAAGGGTTTTTTTGGCTGAAAATCACTGAAAGTTTTTTTTTTTAAGTACACCTATGCTTTATAACTTTTTAGAAATATTTGTTGACATATTCAATCAAATAAATTAAAAAAACTTATATTGTATGATTTTATTGCAGAAATACATTATATTACTGCAAGTGAATGCCTTTTTACAATGATCATGAATGGAATAAAAATATTTCCACTTTATTACAACTCTTAGGTGGAAACATGAATCAGTGTGGTATAGTATATATATATATATATATATATATATATATATATATATATATATATATATATATATATATATATATATATAGTATAGATTAATCACAGTAATGATCGCAGTACGGTAACACAGAAAGCAAATAAATCACTTTCTACAGAATCTTCAAATCCTGGAATTTCACGAAATCAAATCGACAAAAAACAAACCAACGAAATAAAAACTTTTATTAATATTAATCTAGCATATATTTTACCAGTGAATTCCTATAAAATCAACTTTTCACTACTTCTTCCTTATTTGAATTAAATATTTTAATTTTAAAAAATTGCGAGGACTTGGATGAAAAAATAATTAACTTATTCCAAAAAAAGTTTACTTCATCATCTAACTCACTTTTTTTTTAAGGTTGAATCCAATGGCTATGCATGAATGTGTCTAACGACAACATTAACATATTCATGACATCTTCATTTGTTTTTATCATGGACAAGTTTGAACAAATGTGAGTTGTTAACAAAACAAGTAAAATAGCTACGAAAGATGCAAATGCATGCAGTCACGTCTCGTTTGTGTATCTGAGAATACAATAGTTCAAATGAACAAGTATATTACTGCCCAAGGTGCCGCAAGATAGTTTTACTTGTCAATATGAAAAAACAAATCGACAATTTTCACGTTAAAATAATACTTTTGTTTAAAAAAAAGTTACATAAAAAATAGATTTTAAATAATCATTCCTACCACAAATAATCTCTTCCATAACGTTTTTGACGATGCTCACAACTTCATTCGAGAAATGAAATCAATAAAAAATATCGTTTTTTTGTTTAATTGTCTTTATTTAACTCTGAAGAAGTCGCGCGTACCCAGTGTATGAATGGTTTTTACTCAGTCACCAATAAATACAAATAATAATCGCCACCTTATTTAGTCGGAGGCAATTGTTACAAATTTTTGTGATAAAATAATTTGAAGACTACTTTTCGAAAAATAGCGGTGACAATTCTGAGAACTGTACGAACCCTTTGTATGTCATAACCTGCGCAAGTGCTCTCGGGTTAACGGTAAAATCAATGTATACGACATGCGAACTTTGAACATATCTGTAAGACAGTAATTTGCATTTGTCTGTGATTCTGTGATAGGAACGTGTTACTTAGGGCTATAGTAATAAAAAATAATAATAGAAGAATCAACGGAATATATTTTAAAAAGAAAGGAGGGGGTTCGCCATACTGAAAATATTCTATCGCGTAGGTTCACCGCCACCGTCCCAGATTGTTTAACTTTGTTTGCTGAGAAGAAAGAATTTGGAAATTTCTTAATAGTTTAATAAATTAATTTTTTTGCTCGCACAAGTGTTTGGCCGATTTCCTCTTTTGTAAGTTTTGCTAAAGGAACTATGCTAAAACTATATGTAATGTTTTTATCTTTGTTTACACATAACGATAAATAATATTCTGAAAAATAAAAACTTCATCCCTCTGATTTGGTCTTAATCAGTCTCATAATTTTAAAACGTACTTGTTTAATAAAGTGTTAAATTTAAAAAACTTCTACGCAAATAATAAAAAATTACTTTACATTGTTTAACAGAAATAAGCCATTCTAATGTAAAAAATAAAAGAAAGGAACAGAAAATATACACAATTTTTATTAGTAAATTTAGATAACATTTAATCTCATCCGTTCCCTCTATTTATTTCGATGAATCTAAATTTTGATAATATATTTTAATGTCCAATTTCTAATTTCTAAAACTGCTACTCGCAACTATAAATCATTATTTTCCAACTTAATCCACTCCTGCCGTGTCGTGAGATGATACTGGTGTTATTGTAATGTTTGCACATCCACCAATAAGGGACCGTATAATGGTTTATAAGTTATCAGTCTTCACCTTAAATAGCTTCAGAATTTTACTAGGATATATGCTTTCTTTGATAATATGAAGTAAGCAATAGCAAAGTAAAATAAATCTAAACCTGTCATAAAAAACATAATATAATTACAAGGCTTTTCTTTATTAACAAAACAATTTTTCAAAACGTTCTTGTAAGTACACTTATTTATATAGTTTTTACCTGTTACTTTTCAACTGCATAATTTATAGTAACACAACGCATTATTCAGGATCCCAAATCTATTTCATTTTTCTTTCATTCCATTAAGGAGAGCTTAAGTCCAAGACAATGAGCCAATAAAGAAAACTAAAGCAATAAATGCATAAGTTTCATTTATAAAACATCCGCATCATGACATCATTATGAGCAACACCTAGCTATGCCACCCAAGCATCATTCAAAACTTAAGCAACAAATCAAGTAATTGATTGATAGTTCAGAGAGGGGTGGTGACCTTTTAAAATACTTTGATGTCGCCGAAAAGGATTTCGCAGAAGCTAAAAGCCATCGTGGGTGTCAAATTACACAACATTTATCATATGGACAATTTAGTGGTAGATTTGAAAATGCATTAAACGTTCAACAATAAGGTAAAGTAGTGCATTTGAAAAACAAATTGTGATAGTTCTACGACCATTCAAATAATGATGATTGATTGTCTCAAACTCTTCTGACTATGCCGATACAACAATTAAATGAAGACAAAGAGTATAATAAATGTACGCTGCCAAAAAAAAAAAAAAAATGCTGATTTTACAGTATAATACTGGCACCCCAGCTGGCAGTATTATACCGTAAAATTAACAGTAATAAACAGTAAAATAAGCAGTAATACTCTGCCGCGCATCAACAATTTTATTTGCAGTGTACGAAAAGAAGTAACACATGTAAAACACATGTTGATAAAAGAGTATGACAGCTTAAATGTATGAAACATTTTATATTATTGAACAAAATCTGTTCATCAAATTTTCAAAATATTCAATACTTATATGGTTTATACAACAAAAAACATACATTTAATCCGTTGACATCAACGAAAAATGAAATCTTTAAATATTATAATTAATTTTATCTAACAGAATAATGGCATTTTTACTGGAATTTTGTATCAAAAGTAGCAGTTTTTGCTATCAAAAATGCCCATTAATATTTTAATAATTTTATACTAATATCTTTCAATTTTATCTATGGTCTAAACTGATTATAATGCCATAGGAATTTTTAAGGGATGCTGGAGTAAAACTTTCAAAATTAAAAAAAAATATTTTTAGTCTAAAAACTTAGAATCTCTCCGTTTCCAACATCGCTCTGCGTCATCTTACTCAACACTCAGATAATTAAAACCGCACTATTGTTCTAACAAGTACCTCTTCCAAAACTTTTAAAGGCGCTGAAAATTTCAATTAAAAATTATATTTTCTTTTAAATTTACAGTTTGTTATCAGATAATGGAAAATACTTTAACCTTAATGAATTATCTATAATCTCTATTATGAAATAGAATACAGAGATAAATAAAAATATGATTGATTTCAGAGACTATTTTTAATGCACATATCTATTAGTGGAAGCAGATTTTCGATAAAACGTTGGAAAACTGATATAGAAATTCAACTGATATATGCAGATGCAATGTATGTAACATAATATAAGTTTCTTATAATTTAAATATCTATATATTTCAAAATATTTTATTGAGTGCTTTAAATATTTTTGTCTCATGCATTTTGTTAAAATAATCGAAATGTGTAGATGCCAAATTTTTATTTTTTTCCCTTATCAAGCAAGCATGGCATTGTATTACTGTGACAAGTTATTGCATGTACAGAAGAAAAAAATGGTGTAACAAACAGCAGACTGAAATGAACAAAGTGAGATGCGTAATGTGCCATGTAATATGGAGGTGTCTGGTACAAAAAGAGAACGCCGCATGACTCTCGAATGCTATGACAGCCGGAACCAATGGAAGTTTTTAAAGCAGTTAAGAGAATACTTAGTAGATGTCTGAACAGAGTATTGTTAAACAAAAGTATGAATGCTCTGGCAGAATAGGTTTGATATTGAATGAAATAATTGGGTTTCCTATTGTTATTATTTTAATCAATCTTTTCACGCGGTCACGTTCTCATTTATCCGAAAATTTTCTTGCAATCCTGCGCAATTTTTCTTGGTATTTCAACACTATTGTTGAATACTGACTGAGCGTAAATAGACATCTTATATTATATGTCTGTACGAGCCCGTGGCTGGCCCGAGGCCCGTACCCAGCACATCCTGGCAAAATGAAGGCAGCAAATTTTTAAACGGGCCAGGTTAGCAGAACAAATAAGTTTTTTAACGGGCCGGGCCGATAAAAATATAAACGGGCCGGGACCGGCGTGGCGATTAAAAAATTAAACTGGCCAACCGGGCCGCAACTGGACTTAATTACTTCCCCGACGTTACGAACAAGCAATTTGTTTTGTAAAAATAGTAATCGCGATAATGCACTTCTGTTAACGGAATCTTGGGAAATAAACTTTAATAAATTATAGAAAACGTTTTCAAAAATCTACTTTTTTTCATTATACAGCTTCAAAACTTATGATGTTTTTAACCATCTGTTTTCTTTTATTCTAAATACATTAATTTTTTTAATGTCTTTATTCGAAGGCAATAATCTAAAAGTCTAAGTGATCATTAATATTTCTATTCTGTATTCTATCGCTTGTGAACATATAATAATATACAATATATACTGTGAAATGTTCCCATGTATGCAGTATTCATTAAAAGAATGTTAATTGCATACTAAGAAAAATCGGAATTTTCTGTTGAAATTGAGTTAGGTCGGGCCGGGGCTGATTTCATTGATTTATGCACGGGCCGGGCCTGTTTTCACTTCTGGTCGTAAACTGTAAAATCATAAGTTTTGCCGAACGTTTAGTTTTTACACCGGGCCGGACGAAGATAGCTTTCGTTCAGGCCGGGCCCGGGCCCGGGCCTGGAAACTTCCGACATTGCAGGGATCTATCTTATATACAGCTTATTTCCTGGTTGAAGTTACAACGCACAGTGAAAGTCAACTGAGTAACGTCGACAAAGTTAACACTAAACGTACCAACAACCGGTCTTTCACACCGTTTTTTGCTTTTTTCGATTTTGTTATCTTATTTGCAGGTTTTTATTTTATGAGGATACTTTCACTTTCAAAACCGTTTCCGAAAGTGAAAGTATCTTAATAAAAAAACTTGTAAACAAAATCAAAAAAGTAAAAAACGGCCTTTGTAAAGATCGACCTCAGTTATCCAATGCAAAATAATATTTAAAAATATTGAAATTCAAACGAGATATTTTTAAAAATTTCTCCTATAGGATTAACATTAGCTATCAGGTGTTTTCGCGTTATTGAAGTAGCCCCTTAATTAGATGTTTATCCAATTTTAACTGTGATCACTCTACAGGGGGCGCTATTATCCTATGCTTGGTGAAATATTTTAAATCGAGTTTACAATCAATTAATTCAATTTAGTGTTACCACGTTAACTAAATTGAATTAATTGAAATAATTAGGTTTGGAGTATTATTAACTTCATTCCTGTAACTCTCATACATTTTTAACCTACACATTGTTGCCAGAATCGCTTATTTTTGACACTAACATAATCGGACTATAGACCAGATTATTGAATATTAGCCGTGTGCTTTTTGTGATGAACATTATAGCTGTAGCTAATTTTCTAATGTGTAGAAATGCACTAATTTTTTTATTTGAATTTAATGATTAAAAATGTATCTGTTGTTCCAATATTAAATTTTGGGCGCTGTTGTTTTGTTCTTCTTTTAATTCACTGATGGCTGTTACTTGTGTTAAATTCGAAGAAATGTGCTATGCTTTATATTCACAATAGTTGATGCTATTATAAATTAATATATTAAAATGGCATAGAAGAAAGTTTTGTGATGACTTTTGTTAACGTATTTTCAGAGTATGATTAAATTTTTTCGGCGCATATTATGATTATGTTAAAATACACCTCAAATAAACAAACAACCACAACAAACAAACAAAAAAAACCTCATAGTTTCCGTGTTATATGACATTTTCTGCTTTATTGTGCCTTTATTCTGTTAAATAATGATGCACATGGTTTTGATAAAGTTTTCGCATGCAAAACCAACGTGATTAATGCGCCATGAAGAAAGTTCCAAACTTATTTATTGCATCTGCACTACTTAATATTTAATGCTGCCTGTGGCGTTCAAGCAGTTTAATATTGTGTAAAGGAGAAACATGATAAATATGCGTGCTTTTATCTTTTATCTTTTTTTTTTATTACATAATTTAGTACAGTGAATATATAATATTGTTTCAATGTTAGAATTATCTCAAAGAAATAATAGTCTAATAAACATTCTGTTTCTTACTTTTACACTTTTTAATCAATTCCATTTTTGGGGGGAGAGGGGAGGGTACATATGATCATGTATTTTTTATTTTACTAAATTTTATTGCTACCTGACTATAATCACCCAACGACAACTTAGTTGATAATCTTAGGCTCCGATGCTATGTGAAAAAAAGTTTGAAACATATACTAATGGTAAAGCCTTTATTTGATCCAAAAGTAGATTCTGCTAGTTGATAGTACACTGCAAAAAAAGACTAATGTTTCTTAATCTAAGAAAATCTCATGTAACTACAAACGAAAATATATAACCTCTTCCGAGTTACCCATTTTTCGAAAAATGTTCTTTATCTTTAGAAGCCTCATAAAATAATTTAATTTCGAGATTTAATAATGGATTTATAAAAATCCTGCATTTAGTTGTTCTTTTCTGGCACTGGTTTTCGGAAACGTTTCGGAGTACTTTTTATAGTGTATTATTCAGTTTTCTCAACCTGGCATGTAGCCTTATCGGATGCTATACATTCTCAAGTAAACATTTTCATGTTCAAAAAACATTTTATACAGACAAACATGATAAATTAACGACCTTGACATTGGCGATAAAATTAATATTATTTTATTACTCTTGGATGTATGAATTCAGTTACGCAGCTAAAATTGCTTTATTGAGAATTAATAGCTTCTTAAAAATCGATATTCCTGGTTGAGGAAACGTTTTCGTAAATCAATGGCAGAAAAGAATATTTTTCACAAATGCTTCTTTAAATCTTGAAAATAAAATAATTTCGGCGATTTCTAAAGATAAAGAACTCATTTCGGAATCGTGGGTAACTCGAAAGAGGTTATTGTATATTTTCGTACATGAGGATATTATATTTTCGTAGATTAAAAAAGCTTTGTCTTTTTTCACTAGTCATTGTCACCTTAATTGAAGAATAAATTCATCTAAATTTGAGACATCAGCTAAATTATCGTGGAAGAGCTACGGTCGCACAGTATTAAAGAGCTACAAAAAATATGTTAAACACAAAAGACAGTAAAATCTAACTAACGAGGAGAGGACCAAGCTTGGTAATCACAGATTTTGATTATTTTTATATATGTTGTAGGGTAGAAGCCTTTTAGTCTCAGGTTCAACGGATTTTATACAACGCTCCTTAGTTCTCGAGAAATAGGGGGGGGGGTCTAATATTTTAACAGAACTTAAATACTTACTTGGTAACTAGATTACTACTTTGGTCGTAGCTTAGTTGGTATGGCGTCTGCTCGTTGATCCGAGGGCCCGCGTTCGAGACCAGGATGAGTTGGGTTGGGTTGATTATTGACGGCCAATTATCTACACTTGGGATATAGGCCCGGGGGGAGTGCCCTTCGTGGGGGTCTTTCTAAGGGATCGAGACCAGGATGAGCTACGTTTGTTTTTCTCATTTTTGTTTTATAAATATACTTGTAATTATTATTTAATAATCTCAATTAAAAATTTTAATATTGTGCATTAATTATAATGTTAACCTATTTATTTTTTATTTATAAATAAATCGTTGTATAAAACATCATTAAATAGTTATTTTTTTTTAATAACTTTTAAAATGTATTTCATATATGCTTTATCGATGCAAATGATATTGAACAATTGTGTCAATTCGTGGTTTTAAAGAAACATCATTTATATATTGCCTTAACAGGGGAAGGCAATGCAATAGTAATACTTACTCTGTTTTTAAAGTAAGAAGCATAATTATATTAAAATTTAGCATAAGAATTAAATTACAACATTTTTTTTTTCATATTAAAGTTTTTTTTTAAATTTGTAATACGTATTCTTGTGCTTTGAATTAATTTATAATTAATAAAATAAGGTAAGATTTTTGTAACGATTTTGCAATTTTTACTAGTCAACAATGGATCCATTTAAAAAGAAATCTCTTTAAATGATAAAAAATGTTTAATAATGGCTTAAAAATTAAATAAATTTAAATTTAAATTTAAATATGTTAACATTATAATTAATGTACGATATTAAAAGTTTTAATTGAGATTATTAAATTGTAATTACAAGTATACTTATAAAACAGAAATGAGAAAAACAAACGTAGTCCCGTCTTGGTCTCGAAACCGGGCCCTCGGATTAACGAGCAGACACCATAACAACTGAGCTACGACTAACGCAGTAGCTTGGTTACTAAGTAAATATTTAAGTTGTGTTAAAATATTATACCCCCTATTTCTCGAGAACTAAGGAGCGTTTTATAAAATCCGTTGAACCTGAAACTAAAGGGCTTCTACCCTACAACATACATAAAAATAATCAAAATATGTGATTACCAAGCTTGGTCCTCTCCGTGTAAGACTAAATCGCAAGGGGGAGGAGAAATAAATCCATTTTGATAGGGTTTCGTCTTAGCAGGTATGTCACCTAGTGTAATTCTATTGCGTTATTATCTACAGAATCATGGAATTTTTCGTTTAAAGACAGATTCCTCAATACACGGGTTCCGTTTTCGCTAGATTTACTGTGTGAGAAATTTCGTTCATATGTTGTACATTTTGAACACATATTTTATTAAGAAGAAAATATACTCATAAATGTCTTACTCAGTATCCTTCAACAATCTTAAAGGTTAATTATTCTTAAATCAAACAAATGAGTTTCAGTTTAAAAATTTGGTATCTAAACTACGTAATAGTTCCATACATTTTCCATAGAAATCTGTTTAAAAATTAGACATCAAGATTTCAGTAGTTATTCATTTGACGGTCTCTTATTAATACGCATACTGCAGTGACATCACGATAATTCTTATTATTTGAAAAATGGTTACGCCTTCAACTTTAAATTGTTTCTTAAAAAAAAAAACATTCTATATAAAAAAACATGCATTTTAGACTAAAACTTTGAAAATTAAATTTAAAAAATTAAATAATTAATATATAATTTTAAAGGCGTAATGTGGCATTCTGAAAGAAGGCTGCTCTCTTTATATTATGTCTATTCCCTCTTATGCCCAACCATTTTAAATACAAACCTACACGAACTAAATAAAAAAAATCTTTTGATTTCAATTACAATTGCCACTCGATTACAGAAACTATTGAATATTTCTTTATTATACATTTATTGACTAATCTATCTACTATTTATGTAAAATGCAAATGGGAATTCCTTTTCTGTTTATAACTCAAATTCTGCTGAATGGATTTTGATGGGACTTGTTCTGCTAATTAGATAATTCTCCAGGAAAGGTTCTAGTATAACATATCATTCTACGTTGGCTAATTATTTAATTATGGGGGAAAGTTCTCTATTCAGGTGAACCCGTTTATGGCAGATTAACTTTAAAAAAAAGATTCTGCTGAATGGATGTCAATGGAGCGGGCATTATAATTCTTCAGAGAATGTTTTAGTTAAAAACGTATCGTTCTACATTGCTTAGTTATAGAAATATGAGGGAAAGTTCTATAACCGGATGAACCCGACTGTTAAAGCAGTTCTGTTGGACGGATTTTGGTGGAGGGCAATGGAGTTTGCATAGTTTTCAGCAATGTGTGAAGGACATTTCAGAAAAAGGTCCATATTGTTTTAACACAAGATCAAATTTATCGATATATTTCATTTAATTCAATGTTTGTTTGAAAAAACCAACCAGTGTATTGCAAAAAGCCTGCTAGTATGTATATAAAATGCAAATTTGTATTTCATTACGGCCGTTTATAACTTAAGTTCTGCTGAACAGATTTTGATACAACTTACACCGCTAGTTAGGTAATTTTTGGGAATGATTGGTAGTTTTCTCTTACTCGGACACAGGTAATAAATCGCTAAAATCCGCGCCGAGAAAAGTACTGGATCGATCTGCACGTTTTACAGCATAGTAGAACGCGGGCTTGGGTCCGTGGGTCGGAAAAAATATAAATTTTCACCCCTGACTCCTCCAATATTGTGTGGGGTTAATTTAAATCCATTAACGCAATCATACATCAACTCAATGAAACGCAAACTCCAATTGAATCAGTCATACTAGTTCTATTTGTTTATTATAGGACAAGTTTCCTTTCTAGAATGACAGATTCAATTATGAAAAGGATAAATTTTTCTTTTGATATTCATATGAAAAGAGTATAAAAATGTCTGCTACAATCGTCGTAAAAGAATAAAAACGAGGCTGTTTTTCTTTTTTTGAGAGAGCGTTTTCGTGATGCAATGAAAAAGTGTACTGTACTTTAACTGATGACGGAAGCTGGAATTAAAGTTGTTTGGAGATCATAAAGCTCTCAGTTATTGCTGCTTTATTTCTTTTGTTCTTTGGTTAGAAATAATTGTCGCTGCTTCTTGTTTTGTTTTGTGACTATAGTCTAATTTAATGCTATTGCAGTTTTAACTGCATTTTTTCTGCTAGAATCCTAAAATGAAAAAACCGTGGTAGACCTATCAAATGAGAATGTGCTGTAGAAATATAACAGAACATTAAGTGCTATAACATTTAAATTATCAAAACCACACACCGTGCCAAGCTGAGATGCCAGGAGTTGAAGATCTAACAAACGAGAATGAATCACCCGAACGTTATATAAATGCTACTGAAAATTTCTGCAATGATTGTAATGCTCTGCATTTCAGAAGTGGAGTAACTAGAGAATATTTAAATTTTTGTTATTAAACCTTCTTATTTCCTAACTAAATCCTACTGTAAATGATCAATTAAAATAGTTGATCCTTAATACCCCAAGTTTTGTCCAACACATTAGAAAATATTACAGCATAATGACATGTTGCATCATTTTCAGCAATGCGGAAAGACAATCCAGGTAAGAGTCCATATTGCTTTAAAATACAAGGTCAAATTCTCCGATATATTTCCCTGGATATAAGGTTCGTACGAAAAAAGGTTTCCAACGTGAAGCCTGCCACTATATATATATGCAATTTTGAATATCTGTTTGATTTTGCATTGTATTGCATTATATTGGTTATTGGTGTTATGTTATAGTTTATTGTATTGTGTAAAGTATAAGATTTGTATTGTAAATATGGGTATTAGTGGTTGTATTGTATGTTGTCACATTGAATTGTATTTATATTTGTGGGTTTGTGTAGATCCTGTGGGATGGTCTGCAATAGAAATTTCTCTCCCAAACTTTAAGGCTCTGCCTGCCTATAAATATTCGGGTTAGGCGACTTCGGTAGGTGCTTTGTTCTCTGTAATTTGGTACGCTTTAATTTCTTGCTACTATTTCTGAACATCTTTCCTGGATAATTGCAATTTCTAAAATTTTCTTGCCCAGTTGCAAGTTTTATTTGTAATTGGACCTTGATTAATGGAAATTCCAAGTATTCAGGGTGGCAAAAAATAATTCAGAAGAATATTTTAGATTATAATTCTTTTAATAACCATGGAGATCAAAATGAGATTGTTATTAGACAGTGTATAGGTAGGTAGCTTACAGAAAAAGTAAAAGTTTTCGAAGTGGCTGTGTTTCGCATTTATGTAGAAGTGAAATCTTTTAATAAGAGTTTCAGAAATAGCCCGAAACTCATCTTCTGTTATTTTGGAGATGAGTTGTGTTTTTTTTTCCTTTTTTTTCCCTGGAGATGATTGCGAAAATTTTTTCCTCTTGGAGATATTTTTTTCAGAGATTTCAAACGTTTGCGTAACTTACAAAAAACTCTTCTTTGTAAGATGATCAAAACATAATAAACCATTTAGCTAGTATCTAGGTAGTACACCGGAGATTTTTGTAATCTTAATAAGTCTTTCAGATGCGACTTGCATGATTCCTGTGCTTTTCTTGTTCTATGTTCTGAAAGAGAATCTTGCTGGAGAGTCCATTTTTTCATATCCAAAGACCTCTTGGTGCCAGAGCAACAAATCATTCATCATAATATTTTAACGGTACGTTTGATGGTTAATTTTGATACTTTCATCCACAAAAGCAAGCGATATTTTTCCAGTTCGACAAATCCATACCCAGAACATAACTGAGTGGCATTTTTGGGATTTTTGGATAATAGCTAATGGACTAAGACCATATTCAATCGAATTACATTATTGTGTCGATTATGAACTAATTCGATTATGAAATTTTTGGATAAAAAGTTTTGCCATTGATCACATGAGCAGCCTGCTTCATTGATGGTATCTATTTTTGATGTCTTAAGCTTTTGTTGTCCACCGTAAGATTGAGGCAACGTTATATTTTCCAAGACTGGTCAGGACCTGTTTCACGATTTGTCAAACCTTCTCCCGGTTGTTTTTCTCTCTCTTGCGAGATTTTTTTATATAACCTTCCGACTAAGACTCGACGTTTATGTCTGATGTAGAGATAATAAAATTCAAAGATGGAGTTTAATAATGTTTTGTATTAAAGTTTTAATTTCAATTTGAACTTTGTCTTTTTATTTTTTTTCTCATCTGAAAAAAAAAAGTATATATATATATTGCCTGAGACTTTAAAATTACATAATATGATGTTTAATACAGATTCGTGGAAAAGAGAGGGGGGAATAACCCCTCTCATTCGGTTTAGCTTTTTTTTACGAAATTTTCAACATTTAGAAGAGCTATTCTTAATCTCATTTGACACCTTCGGTACAGGGGACATATCTTCTCCATTTTTACACATAGAATTTCTGAAATAAATATATCAAAGATTACTATTAGAAAATATTGGTGCTAAATATTATTGCCAGGACGTACTTTATGAAGTGATTTATACTGAAATTATTAACATTTTTTAGTATATCGATTACAAGCTGGAGAAGTAAATGGAAATACATAAACTAATTATACAGTACTTTTAAACAATATTCTTGTAGTTTATTCTTTTCTTTTACTAGTAAGATAGCTCTCATAATATAGATAAGTGAAAAATTTTACATTGAACATGAGATCTTCACGAACCCTTGACGACGCACTTTGGGCCTATTGGGATCCGCGAACCATATTTAAGAACCGTTTATCTAGAATATTTTGAAACTGACCAAACTGGATTGAATAAATGAAAAAAAAATATATAGATAATTTTTCAGTTATCTTCGTGCCATTGGTAAATATTTATTATTGATGTAATGTCTTTGTATTTTTAATTATATTTTTATACTGGTTTTCTTTATTGATTTTCATGAGACTAATGATTATAATATTATTTTGTTAATTTTTGGCGAAAAGTGTTTTTTCGTAATGCAAAATATTACTTCCATATAATTCATTTAATGAGGTGATCTACCGCACGATAATTTTGACTAGATTTTACTTGTTATCGGGTTAAATTGTTACCGAAGAGATGCATATCGAGTAAATTAAGATGCAATAAGTGTAAAATAATATAGTACAACTAATTTAAAGCTTAAGTAAAGTTGATGCAAAACCAACGTAAAATGGTATGAAAATATAGATAGTAATTTAAAAAAAATCTGAAATTAAAAAAATACTTAACAGTTAAACCCTCCCTTTTGAAAATCCTGCGCATAGGCTTGCTATAATAGACTATATTGTTTTTTCTATATCATAAAATAATGTTAAATTCTTATTATATATATTAAATTTATTACAAAATATTCACAAACTATCATGTACATCTATCTATGATTTCAATTTTAGATTATCATAGAATTAATTTTTAAAAAGTATTTTTTTATGCAACTTGTAGCATTTAAAAAATATTTATCATTTTAAACGACTATCGCAAGCTTTTAAGAATTACTTTTTTTTACTTTATGTAATACTAGTGTACTTAAAGTTAAAAAAATAAATTGCTTTTAGAGCGGATTTCAGACACTTTTCCAATTTCAGAGATTTGTGAATCATTCTTTTTACACTTTTTACTTACCCATCATACGTAGTATAGGGTAAGTCTTGTAATCGTTTTGAAAATCGAAAAGAAGATTTTGACGGATTTACACGTTTCAGACACTGGAGATTCCGAAAAACATATTTTTAGAAAAAAAATTTTGCCGTCCGTCTGTGTGTCTGTGTGTCTGTGTGTGTGTCTGTAAACGCTCTATCTCCCGAACAAATTGAGATAGAGACTTGCAATTTGGTATGTACTTAGTATGTAATAATGGGAAGAAGCCTATTTCATTTCAATAACCTCGATTAACCGGAACATTTTTTTTCGGACTCTCGAAATATTCGTTCTGATGAAAGGTATATAAAAATTTTCGAAATTGTTTATTTTAAGGAGTAAATGTAAAAGACAATAAAAAAACAAATTTTGCATGAAACATGAAGTCGATCGGATAATGAGTTGCCGAGATATTTGTAATCCTATTTCCACACTCTTCGATATTTTATGCCCCTGTATTTCATCCAAATTTCACTTCAAATATATATTTTAATTGGAAATTTGACGCTTAATCAGATGTAATAAACCGCTAGTTAATAGGAGTATTATTTTTGGAGTTATAAGGAAAAACCTCTTTCAAGCAATTCAGTAATCGAGCCTTTTTATGACGTCATCAAGCCACGATTTTATTTGAATTGCAATGCATTTTATAAGTAGTTTACACATTTTTATTTTAATATTTTACATTATACATATACATGATGGGTAAGTATTACGGTGGCCCCCAACGACTAGTTAATTATTTAATCGACTACAGCGCAAAGAATATCTGATTGTTTAGTTATTTTTCTTTCTGTGATTAAAAATCTTTTATTCCAAATATAAAGTAAATGATAAAATGACAAACACATTTTCCTTACAAATAAGTTTTTCTTGAAAAAAAAAAGTTAAATTTTTAAAAACCTGTTGCATAATAAAAAGTATTTATATCGATTTTTTCCATATTTCAACATATTTCTGCATACGGCAACGTTTCTGAATGCAATCCTAAAAAAATTTTGTTATTCGAAACAATGTATCTTGAAGAATAAATACTGTAAAACAAAACATACAAATATGCCTGTTATAGACACTTGTTTATGTTTTTTTTTGTATTAGTAAAACAGACTTTTCAAGTACTTTTTATTAAAATATGGTAAAACAGTTATTTTTATCAGACATAAAACGTAAAAGTAAAGTATATCTGGAATTATTTTTTTTAACTGTCTAATTTTAAACTCATATTTCTATAACTGCACTCATGCTCATAAATTAAGGCACTTTCAACTTTAGACGTTTTCTCGAATGTGCCAGACGAAACATCCTTGAACTCTAGAGATGTGAAGAACATGTTTGATCTCATATTTTCAGTGAATATTTAGTCACGAGTACAATTAGGTGAGAGGGGGAGGGCAATAAATGGAATAACATAATAATATTTGCTATCCCCCTGTAATAGAAAAGACTCGAAATGACCTGTCACTGTTGCAAATGACTATGTGATCCATGTGCAACATGGGGATTTCTGTAAAAATTGTACGCATATTCGTGAATATATAAACGTTTCTGTAAAAAATGAAAACCTTTTTGTTTGTACCATGCAGAGCTTTTCGCCAAATTTAACACCACTTTTCTAAAATTTAACAAAATTCAGCAGAAATATTATATTGTCATTAAAAATTGATACATTGAATATTTAATGAGATATAAGCATCTGTACGAAATATTTTTTAACTGTGCATGCGTCAACGATATGAAAAATACTTTTTTTTTTTACATAATTTGGTAATCAACATTATAAGACAATTTATATGAAAAGGCCAATGGACTATCGTTACAATTGAAAAATAAATCGGTGATACATGGAGTTTATTAACAAATTGTGGACAACTACAATAAATATTTGCAAGTGTATTTTATGGGCGACGAACAAACGGAAGTCAATCAACGTTTGGCAAGTATAAGTGGATTGAGACGGGAAATCATTGAAGATCTGTAGAGAATTTTATTCAAGTACAATCAATATGTTCACGTATTCAAAACAGCACTGAGTCGAATGGTATCCGATGAATATAAAGTTGGGATTTGAGCCGATAAAAGATCAGTTGGAGAACATGAACGTCGATTCGATGCACCTCAAGTCAATGAAATTGCAGTTGTAATTGTGGACAGAGAGTACACAAGTTTTGATGTAATTATTCAACGAATATTTTCGCGTTTCATGGCGATTTTTTGACATTCGTTAACGAAATTTGGTTGCGAATCATTTAGCTCAATATAGTAAACTTTGTTTTGTGCGTCGTTTTTTTTTTCTCCAGAATTTTCTTTTTAGCGTTTTTTTGCGTTCCTCAGCGATTTTGTTGACAATATTTTTCTGAATCAAACAGAACTCTCCGGTAAATTTTGCTACTGCGGTTATTAAATTCAAGTTGTAAGAATGCCGAATCGATTCCTAAAGCAATGTGAATGACAATGCTTAAAATTGAAATTTAATCTGGATCGAAGTATAAAAGTACTATAATTGAAGGTTCGCTTTATTCCCGCAAGGTTCGTTTTATTTATTCGTATAAGACCCGAGCGGGCTACGCCAGCACGGGGGTACGCTGTCGAAAACAGCGGGGCCACAACTCTACCTTCGTTTAATTCAAGTTCGTTTGGGATAAACTGACCAGCGTATTCGGCAAAGCTCCTCTAGTATATATAATAATAATTAATGGGATGAAGGAAACAAATAAGACATGTATAGTTAAATTAAAGTAAGGTAATTGATGAAGTGATTTAGATATGTCCTACGTAAATCAAAGAAGTTAAATAAATATTAATAAATTAAATTAAAATTGCATAAAGTGGATGATATGAAGTGAATTATGTTAAAAATATAAGAGGTGTGCCAAATCAACTAAAGAAATATATATTAAAAAAAAGGAACCTGCAAAGCAAATTAAAAAAATAAATTTATTTCCATTTTGTTAAGCCCGAGAAGGGACAGATATTAAAATTATTTTATTTAGTCAATGCTACAATAATGTTGCATTTTTATATTAAATCTTGCTCAGTCTATTTAATCTTAAAAAATTAAATTTAAATTTGAAACATGATATTAAAGCAACTTTAAAACATTTCATTTAGAAATCTAAATAAATCTTCAACTTTTTAAAATTATTTGAACTTCTCATGTTTCTTGTCTGTTAGAATTTGCTACAATACAAATTTTGTATAATGCATGTAAAACTGAAAAAAAGTTGAAGATTTATTTAGATTTCTAAATGAAATGTTTTAAAGTTGCTTTAATATCATTTTTCAAATTTAAATTTAATTTTTTAAGATTAAATAGACTGAGCAAGATTTAATATAAAAATGCAACATTATTGTAGCATTGACTAAATAAAATAATTTTAATATCTGTCCCTTCTCGGGCTTAACAAAATGGAAATAAATTTATTTTTTTAATTTGCTTTGCAGGTTCCTTTTTTTTAATATCTCAAGTTTTTTAATAACAATTTAATATGAAGCAGACAAGATTCAAACGAGGCAAGTATGTAAAAGACTGCACGTATCAAAATCAGTATTGGTAATATGAAATATACAGTTCAAACACTGATTATTCTGTAAACAATTAAAATAATAAAAGTAATTTTTAACAAAAAAATGTATATAACGGACTTTAACGGATTGTTTCTCATCTTTATAATGATAATAATAAAACGAATCATGTTCATTTTTGCAAATAATTTTATGCCATAGTGTAAAATACATTTGCAACCACTTTGGAAAGAGACACTAGTAAGCGTGTGTGAAAGCTATTAATAACATCTTATGTTGTTTTATCACATAAGAAGCAAAAAAATAATAATGAGCATATATGAAACAACTGTATTCTGATTTTGTTATAAAATGTGTAGTTATGGAGGATGAAATTTTCAGCAAAATATTTCTTTTTGTAGCTGAATAAATATTTTACCTTATATTGACAATTTCTTAATTTAACATTTCTGTAGAAGCAAAATGTAAACATCTGCAAGATTTTTTACAAAACGTGTACGATCTGTTATTTTCTTATCGTCACAAACAGTCCATTTATTGATCTCGTTTTCATTTGTTACAATAATTTCATAACAATAATTTAATTAACAGCACACATTTGATCTTCTTTTATGTAATACGATTTATACTCACAACAATCTATGTTTGAAAATAATTCCTTTGTAGAACTGCCCTGAGAAGAAGCAAATATATGAAGAATATGCAATAACCTTCGAACTGAATTCTCTCAAATGTTACAGAGAGGTCCACATTTCTACATTAGAGTTTTGGGATGATGACCATCAATGTTTTTCTCGAAATGTAAATCACCTAAAGGAATATGTTCTATTTTAGAATTGGAATGACTACTATAATTATGATCTAAATGTATGTGAACTAATGGGTGATATGCTATTTCCCAAAAATAGGGTTCTGCATTGGAGTTGTGAATTCTTTCGCCACCAATTATTTCACATAAATTTTCTGCAGTGATATTTTGAGTTGATTTTGATAACATCTGTTGAAATTTGTTTGAAAAATTTTCTGAAGCCGATGAACTCTTTGCATACAAAACATTTTTAGTATGAATAGCTTTACGCGCAAGTAATTGAGCTTTTATTTGAGTTTTTAGAAATTGAATATTTGTTCTTCTGCTTTGCTGAGCTATGTTTGATTTATAACTCTCTAGCAGATTTTTCACTAAAGCAAGCTGTCGATATCTTGAAGGATTAATTTTCTTAGAGGTGAGAATCCTATTATGATTTGAGTATTTTTTTTTCCAGTATTTTAGCTTATATTTATTAGCCTTTGATTTATTTCGCAAACAATATGAAGTATTACGCTTCTGTATCTGGCTTTTACATTTTTTATAGTATGCGGCTCTTTTATTTTTGATAATTTCACGATTTCCTCGATAATATCGTGAATATTTATTTGATGTATCACTTAACGGTTCAGACAGAGATACTCTTTGTATAGGGTTAGGATACTCTTCAGTTGGGCCATTTAAATCAATGAAATGCCGAGAGCAAACATACCAGTCTCTAGTCATCGTTTCTGTTATACCACAAGCAGAAAGCCATTCGTTACATTTACTCAAGTTTTTCTGTGGTTTAGGAAAAGGGAAAAACAAAACTCCCAGCATATAGTCTTTGTAAAAGTATCGTGCATCACTCTTGCAACCAGAAAATTTGCATTTTTTCACCATGTTGAATTTTAGTAATCATCGATTAAGAGAGAAATTTAAAAACGCATTTCGTAACATCACAGTATCACTAGATAAGTAAATATCGAACATTCATCCAATTTTGATAAAGACAGTAACATCTAAATTAAAGTCCAAATACTGCTTAAAGTGATAAAAACATAACACGGAATATTTAAAATACCTTTTTAATGTAGATCGTTCACAACTATTGGTGACATCTTCGGATCTTAAAGATAAATACAATATTCTCGTATATTTTTGAAATAGTAAACATATACCACGAGATCGCATGTCCAAGGCTAGCAGGTGCTTAAATTGGCCAAAACTGGGAAACGTGAAAAATTATTATTTGTTTTTATTTTTATTGCTTCTTCAATCTATCGATCATCGCGTGCCAAATTTTAGCTAATTATTTTAAATATTCCGTGTTATGTTTTTATCACTTTAATCAGTATTTGGACTTTAATTTAAAGACTCCACGTTTACTACATTTAGAGTTTTTTGATTGGAGGATTTATTTTTTTACAGAATTAGGTGTTTTGAAGAAAATTTGTGGAAGCGCGTACAAAAAGTGGGAAAAACTCTAGTAAATTAACTCGTTCAATGGGATTTCCTGTGTTAAATTAACATTAGGATGTCACACTGGAAATAAATAAGCCTTGCGCTGCCGCGCAAGGCTTAATGCGTATTTCAAATGAAACTGTGTCTGCGAAAATAAAAGTTTATTGTTTACCAAAAGCAACAAGTTTAATAAAAATCTTACATAAGTAAATGAATAATAATAAGTAACAGCTATTACCTTACTTTTTATAAACAAGAACAAAAAAAAAAATCTGTATGTATAATAACAGTTAAAGCAAGTACATGCTATCATTATTTTCATTTACATGCAAATTTTCCAAAATTGAAACATTCGTTCCGGATTTCTTACGAGTTGTTTTTCAAACATAATGAACAAAAGACAATAAGTTTCAAAATACTCGTATCTTAAATATGAAAGAACGCTTTGGCAAAAATTATGGCAGTTGTGTAAACACAGTTTTTAGTTGAAAACTAATTTTGAAATGAATTAATTATTTTCCAGGAAACATATACGTGTTTACATAACTAGGAATGGAATGGAGAACGCTAGTGGTAGTATATAATTGTTAAAATATGTAAACAGGTAAGTAAAAATTTCTAATAAGCATTGTTGATGCATACCGAAAACACAACCATACACGACAATCTTCACTGTATTATAATTAAAAATACAAATTATAAAACTTATTTAATATGAAATATAAATATGTCTATCCTAATTTTGCGGATGCAATGTGTTATGCTGGCTTTAAAATGAATTAGTAAAAGAAGTTTTAATATTTAATGTACCATTTTATTAATTCTAAAAAAAGTTACAATTGATTTACATTTGCGAAAGTGGTGGGAGTTCTTAGCAAAACTTTAAAACTTAGCTGTACATTTACATATTTTGTTTCTATTAACCCCTTCAGGGGCAATGTACTTTCGTAGCTAAAATATTGAAATTATTGATTGACACCAGGATTCACGAACGAATTTATTTTAAAATAAGTAAAAGCTTTTCCTCGTGTACCTTATAAATTCAAAATTTGATTATAAAATTCTGGTGTCATTGTGGCATTTTGGGATTAAAATTAAGTGGTATATATAATATACTGGTGCCCTTCAAGGGGTTAAATGTTGAATCTGTGGCAAGAATCTGCAAAATATACATTGAGAAATTCCATAGTTACTTTACATGAAATATTGTTGACCTGCACTCTCAGGATACCGAACTGAGTTTTTAAAAAAAATCCACTGTGCGATAGAAGATATACACAGTATACTGCAATGCAACTGTTTTTTTTTTTTTTTTTTTAAGTGTGGTTGCAAATGGACTAAAATAAAGATTTTCTCAGTAATTCAAGTCTCATGTTCATCTATGCAGTACAAGAATAAGGTTCCTTCAAAATGTGACTTAACCGTTAGGACGTTCATTTTTCCTCTTTCGGTTATTTCCCCAGTAGTTTTGTATTTGATGCATTCAAATGTCATTTAGTTTTGACATCTATTGATCAAAGAAACAATCATTTTAGAACAAGGTAAACGCATTTCTAACGCTCAATATCTTCAAAAATTCATATAGACTCGTGCAGAGTATCCGTAACGCTAGGGAGCAGACTCAGAGGTGGACGTGGTGAGGTAACGATCTAAGAGTTAATTAGCAATATTTAAATTATTCGTTAGCAGTATAATTTATTCTAATTAATTAAGTACACAAATATCACTTAGCATATATCAACAACCACATATGCAAAGCCGCGCGTTTTGCTAGTATACGATAAATAGAAGAAATTCATGAATAGAAATTAGTTATGCTTAAAACAACGACAAGAAAGTAGGTGAAAAATGGGTAGAATAAACCAAACACGATAATGGAGATAAAATTAAAATAAATTGAATAAACCAAACACGATAATGGAGATAAAATTACAATAAATTGAATAAAGCAGCCTGATGAAAAGAGATATACCGTATGTACTCGTGTATAAGTCGAAGAATTTTAGACAGAATTTGGGAGTTGAAAATGGAGGGATAGACTTATATACGAGTTAGTAAAAAAAAATTAAATAAAGAATATTTCACACTCTGGAAGAAATGTGAAATAACAGAGTGAAATACCGGAGTCATCGGGTCTAGGTTGGAAAGAGAGATAAAAGCGGACAGTGGTCATTTCCCTGTCATTTTTTTTGTTAATGTCCCTGTAATTGTTCTGCACCCAATTTCTCTTGGGTTAGAATTCCTTTCAATACAGGGGCATTTTTTTCAGCATTTTAATCCCCCTTTTTAAAAAGAGTTCAACTTGAGAATGCTTCTAGATTTCTCTCCTAAAAGTCCTACAATACAAATAATCATTATATTTTAGCAGTCTAAGAAGTTGTTTACCCTTGTAAATAAGGCTTGAATAGATTTTTCAAGGAATTTTTTCTTTTTTATGTATCATTAAATTGATGTAAATAGGTTTCAAAATAGTTTAAGCTTCTTCAATTTTACATAAATATACAGTTTTTAAACATTGAATTTAAAAAATAAAGTCTCATTAAAAACGTAAAAAAAAAAAAAAAAAAAAAAAAAAAAGTTTACTAATTTACTGAAAGTTTATTAATTTTTTTTTTTTAATTCTCGATTACAAATAATTTTTCAACATACTACCAGAAATGTGCTTCGACTTATACACGAAAATTCAATTTTTTTCAAAATTTTGCGTAAGAATTGGGGGGATCAACTTATACACGAGTATATACGGTAATTTATTTATTTTATTTATTTTGATCATCTAGACATAAAAAGTTAATTCATTATTATTATTATTATTAGTGCATCCAGATTACTTGCTTCAAAGCTAACTTAACGTTACACTTCTGTTATTAAATTCTATCCTTAACCGAAAATTAGTGAACCTTATCATTATTAAAAATGCCGCAGGAACTTTGTAAAATAAATTATACTCTTTAGTTCACAGAACGATGTATCTTTAATAAAATTTATTCTGTCTTGAAATACTAGTGATGAATTGATGTTTCAAACAATATTAACTTATCACAAATAATCAAGTAAACTATTTGAAATTTCATTTTTAATCCAAAGTAAAGGCTTAAAATATTATTTTGAACGTAAACAGATAGAATTTGAAATTGTAAAATAAATTTCCTAGGTATTTTAGTGCTGCAGTATATTTAATTTTTCTACGCTGAATCGAACTACTAAAAATAATCTGTTCCACCTTTCTTGAAAAATACTTTTTAACCTTCAAGCCTCAAAGAATATATCTTAAGAAAATTTAAAATAAAAGAAAATCTAATAAATTAATCCGAATGTTATTTTTTTTTAACCAAAAAATAAAATAAAAGCTGAGAAAGAGAAGTAAAATGTTTTTTTTTTTTCTCATGTTGGATTTTAATCATTATGAATAAATTTTGATGTTTTTTATAACATGTTATTACAAGTAAATAGCATTTCCTAATAAGTTTTTAATACCTAAATTCTTGAATTCACATGACAACAATAAATGTATTTTGTAATATTTATTATACAACCTTTTTTATTTTATTTTTTATTTCTATTTAACCTTTTTTATTCTATACTAGCTAACCCGCCCGGCGTTGCACGGGCCAAACATATTAATAATCTGTTCTATACGAAACGTAAGCCAAACACCGTCGTAATTGGGTCCATAGAACCAGATATACTCCTATAGTTCCACCTTCCACCGCCAGGCGGCGCAGTCTGTTCTGGAAGAGGCCTTTTCAGAATACTCGACTCAACCAAATTTCCTAGTAGAATTGGAATTTAACCACGGGTAAACATTGTCAAAATAGCGGAAATCGCGAAAGTGGGTTACGTAATCGATCGGTTTCTAAAGGGTTAATGTAGATATTTTTTAAAACCCAATTTGGTTTTTTGAAGAAAATGAATACGTCTATGATCTGGAGTCTACTGTTTGTCCGTACTCACATTTCCTGAGTCGATGTTGATTTTTAAACCTGGACCGAAAAACGAAAATCGTGTGAGTGAGTTTTGGAAAGGATTTCTTTTCGGAGGGTTAAAATTAAAATTTTTCAAAACAGATACCAGATTTTTTTTTAAAAAGGGATATAGATTAGGCGCCGTGTTTTTAGTTTTTCGTATCTTGTTTATAAATGCCGATTCGGATTTTTAAAGGTAGGAGAAATAGTTAAAAAGCGAAATTGACTTACGGTAAAAAACGTTTTCGAAAGAGTTAACGTGCATTTTTTTTAAATTAAAGGTTTCTGCTTGAACTCCATAGAATGTAGATGTCTTTAGGTGTGTTTGTTTTTTGTTTGGTTATTTTAGAGAGCCGATGACAGATTTTATATATCGCAGAAAATCGGAATTTGCAAAAGTGAGTTCTGTGCGCGAATTTTTTTCGAAGGATTAATATTCGTATTTTTCTCAAACAAATACAGATATCGAAAAAGGAATAAATGTAAATATTGTCTGGTATTTTTAATTTTTTGTACTTTTCTCTGAACCGCCAATGCGAATTTTTAAAAATTTCCAAAATTGCAAAAACTGCAAAACGGCATACAGAAAATATACTTTTTTGAAGGGTTAATTTTCATATTTTTGAAAACCAATAGTGGTTTTGAAAAGGGCAAACTTAGATCTTTAATTTGGTGACCGTCGTTTTTCCGTATCTTTTGTATTCCGGTGGATGCAAGGTTCGGAAAACAGGATAAAATAAAAAACATGAATTCGATGCTTTTTGATTATTTTTTTTTTGAAAGGGTTAAATGCAAAAATTTTTCAAACCAACCAGATCGTTCGAGAGGTAAAAGTATGTTCGTTCAGAATATGCAGACGTTTTTTCCGTCTTTCGAGCCGTTCGCCCATGGCGAATTTAGAAAAACTTAAAAAGAAATGGAATGATCCACGCTTTGTTTCATCTTTTAACGGAGGAACGAATAAATGCCTTCTGGGCATGCACGAACTCTTTTCGAAAAAGTGATTTTTTATTTGCGATCTCTGATCAATTTTTAGTTAATAACTACTCTAATTTTCAAAATTTTAAGATTCTGAGGCTCAGGTACACCAGGAGAAGGTTTGGACTACCTAAATCTTAAATTCCAGCCTTCTAGGTGGGCTAGATTTTCCTAGCCATCGCCAACAGACACACACACAGAGCGAAACTTTATTTTATTAGTATATATATACACACACACACACACACACACACACACACACATATATATATATTGTTATTTGTATGTTTGAAAATTTTTACAGCTTGATGTATTTTTGTAATATTTCAAACACCTTCATCTATACTAATATTATAAAGGAGTAAATTTTGTTTGTTTGTTTGTAGGGGGTAATCTCTGGAACTACCGAACCGATTTCAAAAGTGATGGTGGCAAATTGATGGTGACAATTTATTAGTATAGATAGATAAGGGGCTTTTTGTTAAGTTATACTTTTATGTGTGTGTTCTTTTATGTCTATAGATCAGAATAACTTAAAATATAAATAGAATTCTTACATTTTCACCCATATTTTCCTTTTTAGGTGCGTTCGTAATTATATAAATACGTAGCACTTATTGTCGTCGTCTGGTCCATCCGTCTGTCTGTCCGTCCCCATATAACAACACAAAATCTACCCAACCGAATGGAATGAAATTTAAGATATATTATTTTTGCAGAATTTTGTCGAGACATTTCAAATTTTTGAAAAATTGAATCAAAACATTAGCAGATATATATATATATTTTTTTTTGTTTTTAAGTCGGTGCTTTTTTGTTATAGGAGCTTCCGAGGTTTAATCGTCAAGAGACCGAGATACTTATTTTATTACAGAAATTAATCTGCAGACGATATAATTCATTTGATAGAATTGAAAATCATCAAGATCTGAATATTTATATAACTAGCTATAGTACGAACGCACTTAATTTGTCACGTTTGACGTACAATTTCCAACTTGTTTTTCATTGTATTTATATAAATACTTGAATTGAACTTGTATTCGACATCTGTCAAGTTGCAGTGAGAAGCGTTGATTAAGATACTTTTCTGTATTTCATTACATTGTAGTGATAAAAAGAAAAGTCTAGTTAAGCTAGTTAAATTAATCAAGTTGGAGACAACTTAAATCATGAGATGAGTGTATTTCATATTCCGTAGGCAAAACAAGGAGGGATATGGGGGATGCCCTGTTCCTGAATTTCGTAATGTTATTTGAATTTTCCTTACCTTTTATGAATTTGATTTAATAGTAAATTTTATTTTTCTTTGTGTATATAAAAATTATTAAACAAAAACAGAAAAAAAATATGATTGTGAGTAAAAGCACATTTATTTATTATAATAAGGCATCGGCTTGTCAGAAATTTTCATCCGAAAAATTTCCCCTGCGCTTGGAATAGGTATTGCTGGTTCTGGTATCATTTTTTATACTTGGAACTTTTTTCTAGTTTACATCAAATATAAAAAAATACTATCATCATGAACGCTTCCCTGAAAATTAAAAACATTTAGTAGCTTAATTAGAGTTTTTTACATAACTTCAGACATCATTTAAGAATTATACTGTTTGTTTACATAATTTCAGTCACTTAATTCACTGTTATTCTCACAAAGCAATATGGAACCATTGCCCACCGCCACCACAACTTAAATCTAACTTCCATTCACATCTAAAACTTTCTGTAAATCTGCTGATCTTTTAAAATAAAGATTTTTACCTCAACAATAAAGCAGGAGATTTCAGTATTGAGAACAGTTAATGTGACAATTTTTTGTCGCTGTTTAGAAAAAAAAGGAGTAAAATTACTTTTTTAAGTGAATTAAAATAATTAAAAACAAATAATATAAATTTTTTAAAGTCAATTCCTACTTTTTAATCCTAAATATATAAAATAAATCCGTGCAGCATTAATGTCTTACGTTATCTTTATTGAACGTTAGTAGATGATAAAAGAGAGTTCTACGCCAGCGGTGGATGCGGTGGTGACCTCTGTGCTCTGTGAAGGTCACTGGAAGTGCCAGGTGTGGACACCGGATGTAGCAGGTGGGGATAACAGGCATGTTGAGACAGGAAGTGAACAGGAAGTGTAGATAGGAAGTTTAACCGGAAATGTGACAGGAAGTGAATGCGATAAGGAAGAGAGGGGGGAGGGCTTATTTTTGTGGGGGGCTTAATTTTTTTTGTTGGTTTTAATCCTTCTAGTCGAGTGGAGTTGAGTTGTAGGAATCCTGCTATCAGAATGAATTTAGTTTGAAAGTAATATTAGCAAAATGTTCGATTTTTTTTTTCTCACCTGAAATAAAAATTTTATTTGCTAACTAACACCTAATATAAAAATGGAAATCTTTCTGACTTTGTTTTACTTTATAAAAGTTTAACGTGAAATTTATTTTTAGACTGGAAACGCGACAGGAAATAAGATCGGAAACGGGATTAGACATGCTTTTTCCAAAAAGGGTTTTCAGGAAGCAGTAAACATGTTTTAGGAACATGTTTGGGAGCTTGTTGGAACAGGACAGGTGGTTTGTGAGACCGGAAGTAATTAAGATGAGAGAGATAAAGAAGGTGCATGATTAGACATATAGATTTTGTTCTTTGTAGAGGGTGAAATTTTGTTTTATTTTTTATTTAAAGTGTTTTCATTTTTTTTTTTTTTTAATTTATTTAAAGCGTTTCAAATTATTTTTTATATTATTTTTTTTTTGTAGTGTTTTACGTATTATTTTAATTTTTAGTGACATTAGAACCTGCAATTTCCGTATCACACATGTCTTATCTTAGGTTACCAAGGATGTGTGTTGTTATCTCTTTAAATGCGAGAGATGGTTACTTCAGACCTGCGTTGAGATATCTTTATCATAGTTTTAATGAACTGCAGTAAATTGCCTTTAGCTATTGAGTAATTCGCGAGTTTTGGTTTAATATGAATGCTATTACATCTGTTTGTTTAATTTACAAGCACATTTCTCTTACAACATTCTGTCAACAGATCATTTCCATATTCGAAATAATAATTTAGAAGGAAAATTTTTATATGAAAATACTATGAAATGTCATTTATAGAGATTGACAAAAATAGCATGCTTGTTTCTTTCTCGTATTAACCTTATAATCATTTATTTTAGAAATATAGATTTATAGTTTTGTTACGAAAAATAACGTGTTTACATATTTTAAAAACGAAAACAAAGTGATTTTTACAAATGTAACTATAAGCTATACACCCACGCATTTGTGTTATTGAATTAAATTACAATGCTTAAAATTGTATTCACCGTACTATTTTCCTGCAAAAGCCGTTTCGCAAACTTGTGTACTGAAATTAATGTGGCATTTTTAGGGAAAAAGTTAATTCAAGTCTTTGAGACTAATCTTTCAAAGGAAAAAAAAGATTTGTCATACTTTCTCTTACATTATATCTTCCGTTTTTTAAGTTTACAAATTTGTGGAGTAACTTAAATAATCGTTTTTATGCTAATTAAACAATATATTTTTTTAATTATATGTTTGTTTTTTTTAAATTAACTTGTAATAGCTTCTTTTTTTTTTTTTTTTTTTTTTTTTTTTTCTTAAAAGGGTACTGTAGAATAACTTATGTCACAAATACTACTTCCTTCTTTAGTTAAATATGTTTCACGTAAGACATGACAAAGTGTCTTAGAAACATTTCATTTTGGAGTTAAGTGACTAAACAAGAAAAATATTATTTATAAAAACACAACACATAAGACTAGCGGCTGAGAGGTTCTACTCTCAAAGTTGATAGATGGAAGGTGTTAGGTTTAAACCTCTCTCAAGGTCGTCGACCTAACCGTTCGGAGTTTTCTTCGAACCTTGTCAATACGAGTTAGGAGCCCTTAGAATGACCCCTAGAGTGACCTATATCCCTAACTACAACCCTATATTTAACCAATCAGTCACAACACATAAGACATTTTAGATCATTACATAAGACATTTTAGATTATTACATTTAGTTAAGAAGTGATTTGACGTGCAAAATATTATTTATAAAAATATACAATAAGAGAATTTTAAAGATTTTTTCCTTTTAAATGAACAATTTTTAGTAACTATTTAACTTATTAAAGAGAGCGGGTATTTTGTTTAGAGTTATACGATTAAAATAAATTTTCAATAGATTTGACTTTATACAACAAACATTTAAAAAAAAAAAAAAGGGAATGGAATCTAGTTTTTATAAAGTAACGTTTTTCAATTTTACAAATACTACACACCTCGTCTTTTTCCCCCCCTCTTTTAGTAGACTTTACATACATAAGACATAAAAAGCGTTTTAGAATACATCATTTAGAAATTAAGTGGTTTGATAAATAAAATATTATTTATAAAAGCAATAGATTCAAAAGTAATAAAGATTTTTACTTACAAATGTACGAACTTCTGATAGGTAAGACTTTCTAAATCATTGTGCAAGAATTAAGTGGTTATTGAACTTATAACATTATAGGATGAAATAATCATGTGACGTATTTTTAAGCCAATAAAATGTCAATATTTTTAAACCAATAAAATGTCAATATTTTTAAACCAATAAAAAGTTAGTATTTTTTACACGAGCGCCCTCTATTACTATATAAATTTCAATGAAACGAGTTCATAACATTCTACTGTAACCTGGTATCGTTGTAATAGGTTGTATTTTTCGTTAAGTTAGTTTTCATTTAAGTTATTATGGAACGAGTTATGAATTCTTATGTTGGTGACGTAACCAACTTGGAGTGTCAACACTCATCACCAAAGTTAAATAATCAAGAGATGGATTCTACACTTTTATCCAAAGAAGGACTCGTTTCGAATTATGAAGTGAAACCCACCTCATCAGGACTAAAGAAACAGAAGTTACCCCATGTGTGTAAGACGTGTAACAAAGCATTTCCTCGAAAAGTTAACTTAATGTTTCACATGAAATGTCATTTAAAAGAAAAGTCTTTTCGTTGTGAGGTGTGTGCTGAAGTTTTTTCACAAAAGAGTGATTTACGTAATCATCAAAAGATTCACAAATCGCCCAAACAATACAAATGTAGTGATTGCAACGAGATATTTTCAAGAATGGCTGACTTATTGAAACATAAGAAGACTCATAAGATTCGTAAACAACAGTCATGTACAAAGTGTAGCGAAATGTTTGATTGTGAATCAGATTTAGTACAACATTGTGATACTTTTCATAAAGTTTTACCTAATGTGAAGAAGTCACCTGATTTGTTATTTGAAAAAGTGAAACATTTTAAAAGACAACATGATGTGCGAAATATTTGTACTAAAACTATCATTGTGTCTAATGAGATGAATCAAAAAGACTTTCGTTCATTTTTTAACAGTGTTCGATCAGATGTTTTAAACGAATTAAATTATCAATTGCAAATGAAAAAGTCAATAAAATGGTATGCAGCCGTTAAAGTGGATGTATATCGTGAATCACAGGATGGTGACTTAGAGAGAGCAACCCCCTTTTTCCTTTCCAAAAGTGAACTGGAATTAACAGAACAAAACATACATGTGCATGTTGAGAATGCCTTTCTAAAGTTGTACAACGGCTTTGAAGATTTTACTGAACGAGTGTTTAATTGGACATTACAAAAAATTTTGAAATTAGAATTGATTACAGCTCAATATGACAGGCTTATTTGATTTGTATTACTTTAAATGATTAATAAATAGTTTTAATATGAAAAAGTATAGTGGTTTTTTCTTATAGTTGATGTAAATTACTTTGAACAGTTTGACAATGCAACATAAACTACTGTTTAACATTTTGAATGTCTTAGACAAAATGGGAATGAATTTGTTGAAATTATGTAAAACATGATGAAATAAATGTGATGTATTTATTATATGTTACTTAAACTACAAGAGAAATGATTGGAAATGTGTTATTTTAAATCTATGATACTTTTAATCACTAACAAAGTAAGACGTGACGTTATGAATCATCGATGGGTTTTCCTTTGAATAGGTATTAATCTTACTTATTGATAAGAAAGTTGAATTTTTCTCTTCGTTTAAACAATGACACTGCATGTTTTGATAATTTTCTCTCAACAGTCAACATCAATGTTTTTAACCTAGTTAAGAAAATTTTTAACTTAAACCGTCACTGAGTTTATCCTAGATAAGTAAATTTTTATATTTAACCTACATATAAATTAAATGATTAACTATAACCATGACTGTTTTTAAAATCTAGATAAGTAGACGTTTTTATGAAACACATCCAGTGTTCTGCTGACTTTTATCGAGATTACATCAGTTAGTGAAGCAGATTAAATTGCATAAAAATATTTTATGAAATGAATATGCGATCCCACGAAGAAGTGTTTCCACCTTCAAAGCGTCCACGCTTAGAAAAAGCTATGGAAAAATCAAATACTTGTGAGAAGGAGTTAAAAGACCCAAGATTAAAACTTTCTAAAATGGACAATGACTGTGTAACTATATCACGTGATATCTCCTCTACTAAGAACTTACCAGATGTGAAACCTGAGATCGCTATGAATTTTTCAAACTTTACCGGTGGTTACGATGCAACATCCTTCGAGAATCCACATCAAGAGTCAGTTTTTGCCCAGGACTATTTAAATACATTTTTCAAAGACATAAATTTTGAAAATTTAGATTGTTCTACCCCCTTAACCTCGTTAAAGGATGAACCCTTTCAAGACCCTACGAATAATATCTTACAGACTACTGTTAAACATGAGATGAACGAGCTACAAGCAAACAGCCTTTCACAAGCAAGTGGTGAAATACAAAGCATCACTACACCTACATTTGCCACTAAAAGTGACAAATTATACAATTCCAATGTGTTTCACAAAGAACTAAGTGACTGTTTCTACTTAACTTTGAAGTTAAAAAATAAACAATATTCTATACATATACGAGAATTTAAACGCAATGTATCTACTAATGAAGAAATCCCAACCAAAAACGGAGTTAATATGGATATTCATAGCTGGTATGAGTTTCAATATAAAATCCTTGCATTTAATTTAAGATACAAAAGTGCATCCTTTGTTTCTAATAACACGATTTTAGTGTTAAATCAAGATTCTATGATGCGAATTAAAAATTTGAAGAATTTTTCTCATGTTGACTTAAACGAACAACAAATGGAAAAATTAAAAGAAAGTACCTCACACTTAAATACTGTACTTTTACAACATATGTACACAAAACTATTACCCTTTCTCATTAAACAGAAATGTGTGGTGAGTAACAGATCCACAGAAAAAGAACCTGTGTTATGGTCTAAACTTAATACGTGTATCGAGAATAATATGGTAACAATACTTAACCAGTTGTATGAATGTACAGGATGTATTTTTCGACATGCAAGTCAAAGCCTTCACTCATGCTTCGCATTTAATAATAAGGAAAAATTTAATCAACTAGGTGAAGCTTTGTTAATGCTCATCGATTTCGATTATGTAATTTCAACGTTTTTGAATGGAGTTTATAGTGTTAGTGAACACTTTTTACATAAGCTTCATGAACAAACTGTTTATAATGAATTGTTTAAGACAAAATAAATGATTTGTTTTGTTAAAGATCTGTGTGTGTTTATTTCTACAAAGTGTCTCTGTGTGAATTTATTAGTTTTTTATCTAATCGAACTTTTAAGTGAAGAGATGTAATTTAACTTTTTTGTATATTCCAATTCAAAAATTTCAACAATTGCAAAAAAGATTAAACTATTGAAAAAAAAAATATTCACGTTAGAAAATAATTTTGAAAAAATTATTAGTTAACAAAAATAAAATAAAATAAAATAAAATAAAATAAAGTTAACAAAACAGCTTAAAAACATTAAAGTTAACAAAAAGTTTATAAATGTTAAAAGTTAACAAAAAAAAAAAGTTATGTTGAAAAGTTAAGAAAACAATGAAAAGTAAACAAAAATATAGTTTTTAAATTAAATTTTTTTAAAGTCTTCAAGTTAATCAAAATTAACTTTTTACTTTTAACTATTGAGAGACTATGATCTAACTGTTTATCCTCGCAACCAACTGGTGCATATCAACTATATACTATATATCTGCATATGCGCAGAAAAACATAGACATTTACACTAACGACTTTAAATTCGACTTTAAATTCGTTAAATTTGTTCGACTTTAAATTCTTTGCCAACTTTTAAGTTTAATTACTATACACAACTCGATTACCTTTCCCACAAAACACCTTTCAGAAACAAAACTGAAATTAACACTTACCGAAAAACACGTCAACTTCTTGTGCTTGCTTTCACTCAACTAACGCTTCTCCCTTATCTTTGCTAGGGGGGCGCTGCAATCGCCGCTAGAGGCATTAGCAGTCTTCCGGTGTGTGATAAGAATAAACTTTAAATCCAACTTACACTCGCTCAGTCATTCTTGCTTCTCTCTACCTTGCTAACAACCGTTTGCTGCTGGCTCATTGTTTGGTTGTTTAAACTTGTTGAATGACGTCATCATGTGTTTGTCTAAACTTGTCCAGGCTTGTTTTGATGCAGTACGTCTATTTAGATGAGTCATCACTCGCTTATCTTGGTTGACTTGTCCAAACTTGTTTTTGTGTTGCACGTCTATTTGGGTGAGTCATCGTTCGCTTATCTTGCTTTACTTGTTTGAACTTGTCTAGTATCCACCACCTCATGTCTTTTGTCATAGCTTGAATATACTTTACACCAATCACTTAAATATAAAAGTCTTGTCACAACTTACTTAAACTTTGATAAAAATATTAATTTTTTTTTTTTTATATAAATTATAAAAATTTATAAATTTTAATTTATAAATTTCATCAAATTCTTATTTTTCTGATACATTTACTATGTAATTTTCGTTCAAAAATATGGTAAAGCCCGATTTTAAATCGAAGTCTAAGATAAATTCCCCAAATTTGTAACATTTTAACACTAATAATAAATATTGTAAGCACCCAGTACATACAGGTTTTGTAAAAATAATATTACTTATAGCTAACTCGTTATGTCCCATGATACAAAACTTCAATATAGCTAAAATCAGTGTTAAACGAAAATCTAATCACGTGTCTTTATATACTATTTTGAAATGCAAAGCATTATATCTAAACGAATGATATAAGGAATAGTTAGAATAGTTCTTGTATTTTTGTTAGTAAAAAATTTATACACATTATCTTAAAAGGTTGCAATATTCAACACACGGCTCACCATATTTAAAAACGATTCACCATGATTTAAAAACTTAGTAACATATTTCAAATTTATAAATTTAAATTAAAAATACTTAAGTATTTATAATTGTTTATTTATAAAAATATGTTTTAATTTAAATTTATAAATTTAAAATATGTTACTAAGTTTTTAAATCATGGTGAATCGTTTTTAAATATGGTGAACCGTGTGTTGAATATTGCAACCTTTTAAGATAATGTGTATAAATTTTTTACTAACAAAAATACAAGAACTATTCTAACTACTCCTTATATCATTCGTTTAGATATAATGCTTTGCATTTCAAAATAGTATATAAAGACACGTGATTAGATTTTCGTTTAACACTGATTTTAGCTATATTGAAGTTTTGTATCATGGGACATAACGAGTTAGCTATAAGTAATATTATTTTTACAAAACCTGTATGTACTGGGTGCTTACAATATTTATTATTAGTGTTAAAATGTTACAAATTTGGGGAATTTATCTTCGATTTAAAATCGGGCTTTACCATATTTTTGAACGAAAATTACATAGTAAATGTATCAGAAAAATAAGAATTTGATGAAATTTATAAATTAAAATTTATAAATTTTTATAATTTATATAAAAAAAAAAATTAATATTTTTATCAAAGTTTAAGTAAGTTGTGACAAGACTTTTATATTTAAGTGATTGGTGTAAAGTATATTCAAGCTATGACAAAAGACATGAGGTGGTGGATACTAGACAAGTTCAAACAAGTAAAGCAAGATAAGCGAACGATGACTCACCCAAATAGACGTGCAACACAAAAACAAGTTTGGACAAGTCAACCAAGATAAGCGAGTGATGACTCATCTAAATAGACGTACTGCATCAAAACAAGCCTGGACAAGTTTAGACAAACACATGATGACGTCATTCAACAAGTTTAAACAACCAAACAATGAGCCAGCAGCAAACGGTTGTTAGCAAGGTAGAGAGAAGCAAGAATGACTGAGCGAGTGTAAGTTGGATTTAAAGTTTATTCTTATCACACACCGGAAGACTGCTAATGCCTCTAGCGGCGATTGCAGCGCCCCCCTAGCAAAGATAAGGGAGAAGCGTTAGTTGAGTGAAAGCAAGCACAAGAAGTTGACGTGTTTTTCGGTAAGTGTTAATTTCAGTTTTGTTTCTGAAAGGTGTTTTGTGGGAAAGGTAATCGAGTTGTGTATAGTAATTAAACTTAAAAGTTGGCAAAGAATTTAAAGTCGAACAAATTTAACGAATTTAAAGTCGAATTTAAAGTCGTTAGTGTAAATGTCTATGTTTTTCTGCGCATATGCAGATATATAGTATATAGTTGATATGCACCAGTTGGTTGCGAGGATAAACAGTTAGATCATAGTCTCTCAATAGTTAAAAGTAAAAAGTTAATTTTGATTAACTTGAAGACTTTAAAAAATTTTAATTTAAAAACTATATTTTTGTTTACTTTTCATTGTTTTCTTAACTTTTCAACATAACTTTTTTTTTTTTGTTAACTTTTAACATTTATAAACTTTTTGTTAACTTTAATGTTTTTAAGCTGTTTTGTTAACTTTATTTTATTTTATTTTATTTTATTTTATTTTTGTTAACTAATAATTTTTTCAAAATTATTTTCTAACGTGAATATTTTTTTTTTCAATAGTTTAATCTTTTTTGCAATTGTTGAAATTTTTGAATTGGAATATACAAAAAAGTTAAATTACATCTCTTCACTTAAAAGTTCGATTAGATAAAAAACTAATAAATTCACACAGAGACACTTTGTAGAAATAAACACACACAGATCTTTAACAAAACAAATCATTTATTTTGTCTTAAACAATTCATTATAAACAGTTTGTTCATGAAGCTTATGTAAAAAGTGTTCACTAACACTATAAACTCCATTCAAAAACGTTGAAATTACATAATCGAAATCGATGAGCATTAACAAAGCTTCACCTAGTTGATTAAATTTTTCCTTATTATTAAATGCGAAGCATGAGTGAAGGCTTTGACTTGCATGTCGAAAAATACATCCTGTACATTCATACAACTGGTTAAGTATTGTTACCATATTATTCTCGATACACGTATTAAGTTTAGACCATAACACAGGTTCTTTTTCTGTGGATCTGTTACTCACCACACATTTCTGTTTAATGAGAAAGGGTAATAGTTTTGTGTACATATGTTGTAAAAGTACAGTATTTAAGTGTGAGGTACTTTCTTTTAATTTTTCCATTTGTTGTTCGTTTAAGTCAACATGAGAAAAATTCTTCAAATTTTTAATTCGCATCATAGAATCTTGATTTAACACTAAAATCGTGTTATTAGAAACAAAGGATGCACTTTTGTATCTTAAATTAAATGCAAGGATTTTATATTGAAACTCATACCAGCTATGAATATCCATATTAACTCCGTTTTTGGTTGGGATTTCTTCATTAGTAGATACATTGCGTTTAAATTCTCGTATATGTATAGAATATTGTTTATTTTTTAACTTCAAAGTTAAGTAGAAACAGTCACTTAGTTCTTTGTGAAACACATTGGAATTGTATAATTTGTCACTTTTAGTGGCAAATGTAGGTGTAGTGATGCTTTGTATTTCACCACTTGCTTGTGAAAGGCTGTTTGCTTGTAGCTCGTTCATCTCATGTTTAACAGTAGTCTGTAAGATATTATTCGTAGGGTCTTGAAAGGGTTCATCCTTTAACGAGGTTAAGGGGGTAGAACAATCTAAATTTTCAAAATTTATGTCTTTGAAAAATGTATTTAAATAGTCCTGGGCAAAAACTGACTCTTGATGTGGATTCTCGAAGGATGTTGCATCGTAACCACCGGTAAAGTTTGAAAAATTCATAGCGATCTCAGGTTTCACATCTGGTAAGTTCTTAGTAGAGGAGATATCACGTGATATAGTTACACAGTCATTGTCCATTTTAGAAAGTTTTAATCTTGGGTCTTTTAACTCCTTCTCACAAGTATTTGATTTTTCCATAGCTTTTTCTAAGCGTGGACGCTTTGAAGGTGGAAACACTTCTTCGTGGGATCGCATATTCATTTCATAAAATATTTTTATGCAATTTAATCTGCTTCACTAACTGATGTAATCTCGATAAAAGTCAGCAGAACACTGGATGTGTTTCATAAAAACGTCTACTTATCTAGATTTTAAAAACAGTCATGGTTATAGTTAATCATTTAATTTATATGTAGGTTAAATATAAAAATTTACTTATCTAGGATAAACTCAGTGACGGTTTAAGTTAAAAATTTTCTTAACTAGGTTAAAAACATTGATGTTGACTGTTGAGAGAAAATTATCAAAACATGCAGTGTCATTGTTTAAACGAAGAGAAAAATTCAACTTTCTTATCAATAAGTAAGATTAATACCTATTCAAAGGAAAACCCATCGATGATTCATAACGTCACGTCTTACTTTGTTAGTGATTAAAAGTATCATAGATTTAAAATAACACATTTCCAATCATTTCTCTTGTAGTTTAAGTAACATATAATAAATACATCACATTTATTTCATCATGTTTTACATAATTTCAACAAATTCATTCCCATTTTGTCTAAGACATTCAAAATGTTAAACAGTAGTTTATGTTGCATTGTCAAACTGTTCAAAGTAATTTACATCAACTATAAGAAAAAACCACTATACTTTTTCATATTAAAACTATTTATTAATCATTTAAAGTAATACAAATCAAATAAGCCTGTCATATTGAGCTGTAATCAATTCTAATTTCAAAATTTTTTGTAATGTCCAATTAAACACTCGTTCAGTAAAATCTTCAAAGCCGTTGTACAACTTTAGAAAGGCATTCTCAACATGCACATGTATGTTTTGTTCTGTTAATTCCAGTTCACTTTTGGAAAGGAAAAAGGGGGTTGCTCTCTCTAAGTCACCATCCTGTGATTCACGATATACATCCACTTTAACGGCTGCATACCATTTTATTGACTTTTTCATTTGCAATTGATAATTTAATTCGTTTAAAACATCTGATCGAACACTGTTAAAAAATGAACGAAAGTCTTTTTGATTCATCTCATTAGACACAATGATAGTTTTAGTACAAATATTTCGCACATCATGTTGTCTTTTAAAATGTTTCACTTTTTCAAATAACAAATCAGGTGACTTCTTCACATTAGGTAAAACTTTATGAAAAGTATCACAATGTTGTACTAAATCTGATTCACAATCAAACATTTCGCTACACTTTGTACATGACTGTTGTTTACGAATCTTATGAGTCTTCTTATGTTTCAATAAGTCAGCCATTCTTGAAAATATCTCGTTGCAATCACTACATTTGTATTGTTTGGGCGATTTGTGAATCTTTTGATGATTACGTAAATCACTCTTTTGTGAAAAAACTTCAGCACACACCTCACAACGAAAAGACTTTTCTTTTAAATGACATTTCATGTGAAACATTAAGTTAACTTTTCGAGGAAATGCTTTGTTACACGTCTTACACACATGGGGTAACTTCTGTTTCTTTAGTCCTGATGAGGTGGGTTTCACTTCATAATTCGAAACGAGTCCTTCTTTGGATAAAAGTGTAGAATCCATCTCTTGATTATTTAACTTTGGTGATGAGTGTTGACACTCCAAGTTGGTTACGTCACCAACATAAGAATTCATAACTCGTTCCATAATAACTTAAATGAAAACTAACTTAACGAAAAATACAACCTATTACAACGATACCAGGTTACAGTAGAATGTTATGAACTCGTTTCATTGAAATTTATATAGTAATAGAGGGCGCTCGTGTAAAAAATACTAACTTTTTATTGGTTTAAAAATATTGACATTTTATTGGTTTAAAAATATTGACATTTTATTGGCTTAAAAATACGTCACATGATTATTTCATCCTATAATGTTATAAGTTCAATAACCACTTAATTCTTGCACAATGATTTAGAAAGTCTTACCTATCAGAAGTTCGTACATTTGTAAGTAAAAATCTTTATTACTTTTGAATCTATTGCTTTTATAAATAATATTTTATTTATCAAACCACTTAATTTCTAAATGATGTATTCTAAAACGCTTTTTATGTCTTATGTATGTAAAGTCTACTAAAAGAGGGGGGGAAAAAGACGAGGTGTGTAGTATTTGTAAAATTGAAAAACGTTACTTTATAAAAACTAGATTCCATTCCCTTTTTTTTTTTTAAATGTTTGTTGTATAAAGTCAAATCTATTGAAAATTTATTTTAATCGTATAACTCTAAACAAAATACCCGCTCTCTTTAATAAGTTAAATAGTTACTAAAAATTGTTCATTTAAAAGGAAAAAATCTTTAAAATTCTCTTATTGTATATTTTTATAAATAATATTTTGCACGTCAAATCACTTCTTAACTAAATGTAATAATCTAAAATGTATTATGTAATGATCTAAAATGTCTTATGTGTTGTGACTGGTTGGTTAAATATAGGGTTGTAGTTAGGGATATAGGTCACTCTAGGGGTCATTCTAAGGGCTCCTAACTCGTATTGACAAGGTTCGAAGAAAACTCCGAACGGTTAGGTCGACGACCTTGAGAGAGGTTTAAACCTAACACCTTCCATCTATCAACTTTGAGAGTAGAACCTCTCAGCCGCTAGTCTTATGTGTTGTGTTTTTATAAATAATATTTTTCTTGTTTAATCACTTAACTCCAAAATGAAATGTTTCTAAGACACTTTGTCATGTCTTACGTGAAACATATTTAACTAAAGAAGGAAGTAGTATTTGTGACATAAGTTATTCTACAGTACCCTTTTAAGAAAAAAAAAAAAAAAAAAAAAAAAAGAAGCTATTACAAGTTAATTTAAAAAAAACAAACATATAATTAAAAAAATATATTGTTTAATTAGCATAAAAACGATTATTTAAGTTACTCCACAAATTTGTAAACTTAAAAAACGGAAGATATAATGTAAGAGAAAGTATGACAAATCTTTTTTTTCCTTTGAAAGATTAGTCTCAAAGACTTGAATTAACTTTTTCCCTAAAAATGCCACATTAATTTCAGTACACAAGTTTGCGAAACGGCTTTTGCAGGAAAATAGTACGGTGAATACAATTTTAAGCATTGTAATTTAATTCAATAACACAAATGCGTGGGTGTATAGCTTATAGTTACATTTGTAAAAATCACTTTGCTTTCGTTTTTAAAATATGTAAACACGTTATTTTTCGTAACAAAACTATAAATCTATATTTCTAAAATAAATGATTATAAGGTTAATACGAGAAAGAAACAAGCATGCTATTTTTGTCAATCTCTATAAATGACATTTCATAGTATTTTCATATAAAAATTTTCCTTCTAAATTATTATTTCGAATATGGAAATGATCTGTTGACAGAATGTTGTAAGAGAAATGTGCTTGTAAATTAAACAAACAGATGTAATAGCATTCATATTAAACCAAAACTCGCGAATTACTCAATAGCTAAAGGCAATTTACTGCAGTTCATTAAAACTATGATAAAGATATCTCAACGCAGGTCTGAAGTAACCATCTCTCGCATTTAAAGAGATAACAACACACATCCTTGGTAACCTAAGATAAGACATGTGTGATACGGAAATTGCAGGTTCTAATGTCACTAAAAATTAAAATAATACGTAAAACACTACAAAAAAAAAAAAAAAAAAATAATATAAAAAATAATTTGAAACGCTTTAAATAAAAAAAAAAAAAAAAAATGAAAACACTTTAAATAAAAAATAAAACAAAATTTCACCCTCTACAAAGAACAAAATCTATATGTCTAATCATGCACCTTCTTTATCTCTCTCATCTTAATTACTTCCGGTCTCACAAACCACCTGTCCTGTTCCAACAAGCTCCCAAACATGTTCCTAAAACATGTTTACTGCTTCCTGAAAACCCTTTTTGGAAAAAGCATGTCTAATCCCGTTTCCGATCTTATTTCCTGTCGCGTTTCCAGTCTAAAAATAAATTTCACGTTAAACTTTTATAAAGTAAAACAAATTCAGAAAGATTTCCATTTTTATATTAGGTGTTAGTTAGCAAATAAAATTTTTATTTCAGGTGAGAAAAAAAAAATCGAACATTTTGCTAATATTACTTTCAAACTAAATTCATTCTGATAGCAGGATTCCTACAACTCAACTTCACTCGACTAGAAGGATTAAAACCAACAAAAAAAATTAAGCCCCCACAAAAATAAGCCCTCCCCCCTCTCTTCCTTATCGCATTCACTTCCTGTCACATTTCCGGTTAAACTTCCTATCTACACTTCCTGTTCACTTCCTGTCTCAACATGCCTGTTATCCCCACCTGCTACATCCGGTGTCCACACCTGGCACTTCCAGTGACCTTCACAGAGCACAGAGGTCACCACCGCATCCACCGCTGGCGTAGAACTCTCTTTTATCATCTACTAACGTTTTTTTATAATCATCGTTGCGGTATTTTATTTTTGTGGCATCACTAATTTGAGGAAAATCTTTCATTTCATTTATGAAAACAATGGAAGAAATTCTTTTCTCCCATATAAAACTAAAATTAATTAATTTAATTTAATTAATGAATTAATATTTTAAAAAAACTGTATTAACATCAAGTGTCATCCACTACAAGTTAAAAAAAATGCATTTCAACTTGAGTGGATGGATAGAAAATATTTTATTAACGATTGAAAATTTGAACAAGATATATAAATACATAGAGTGTGAGCTAATATAGGAATTGAATTAAAAGAAAGTTCAGCGTAAAATTGTTTTTATTTATGGTAGCGAGCAAGTTGGCTAATCACAAAACTCCTTAAAAAAAAAAAAAATCTAGATTTCGCTATATCGGCACCGATGCCACATTCGATGCTTCAAATCATTCTTTAATTTACAACTTATATCTAAAATTCGTGATTGTGAATGCTTCCATGGAAATGAAAATTCTTTGTAGACTAATGTGAGTTTTTTTAAATATCTTCAGACTGTGATAAAGAATGGTTTTGCCGTTAGCTTGCATAATTTTACTTTTTTTGTATTCATGTGAAGAAATATAGCACCAAGCAACCCCCCCCCCCTTTCTCCGTAACTTGAATTCAACTTCTACTAACGTCTAAAACTCACTCTAAACCCGCTGGTTTTCCGAAATAAACGCTTTTATCTCAAACATAAAGCAAATGTTATCATCTTTATGAACGGTAGACGTCATAATGTCTTGCTTTTATTTAAAAAAAAGTTGAAAATTTATTTTTTTCCTATTAGTTAAAAGAATTAAACCTTAAAAAAAGAATATAGCTCATAGTAAAAGTGTTTTTATTTATGATGATAATTATTGCAAAAAAAATTTTTCCCTTCCTAGATTTCGATCTGACGTCGCTGAGACTATATTTGATGCTTGAATCTTAATTTACATCAGATATCCAAAAATATATCATCGTGAACGCTTCCCTAAGAATAAAAATTCTGTGAAGGTTAATGTGAGTTTTTTGCATAACTTCAGACACTAATAAAAAATTCCCTCATTTGCTTCCATAATTTTACTTTTCGTGTACTCACGTAATGCAATATAGCACCCTCCCCCACCCTCTCCTCAACTTGAATTCAACTTCTATTCACGTCTAAAACTCACTCTAAACCTGCTGATTTTCCAAAATAAACGCTTTTACCTCAATGATAAAGAAAACGATCTCATCATTATGAATGGCCGGCGTCACGATATCTTGTCGCTGTTTGTCATCTGCGTTGTTCCATTTTTGTGCGTGTTTGTATAGGCTACAGGGGTTTGTGACTTGTGGCGCCAGATTGAAACCACGTCTGAATGGCAACTAGAGATGCAAACTGATGGGGTTAAAGTTTGCAATCACTGCTCATGAGCACTGGGGTATTGTTTCAGTCTGGGTGGTTTTGATATTATTTATGTGACATGTCGTATGTTTATTTGTCTGTGATTCTCGTCTCTACAGGTGTTCTGGTTTGCCGAACAGGGATACAACGGTTAACGTATTATTGGTATGCTGTTCGATTAGGATATTCAGCAGAAGAGAGAATAAATAAATATTTGTAATTGTGATAGATGTGTTACATCTCTATTTGATTCGTTTTTAACGAAGATCTCCCCGTGTGTCGAAATATATTAGTTTATTTTGCTAGCATTTAAGATAAATAGAGAAAGATAGCATCTAATGATTTATGTTAGTTTTTATTTCATGTGAAATATTAGAACACAGCAAGGTAATGTTATTTACAATGTTTTGTTTTCTAATTGAAATTCGTGAGAGTAATTTGATAAGTATTGATTGAAAATCAGTGATAGCAATGAAAATAATGTCCCGTCATGAACTATTACTTTGTTCATACAAAAGTGCCTAGAAATGGTAATCAATTAGAATGAAAGTCGTAAAAATGTTCTGTGGGTCTAAAATACACATAAATCAATCAGCAAAATTATTAATGATTCTGTTTTCAAAATTATTAATGATTCTGTTTTTTTTATGTAGTAATAACAAAGGAAACCAGAATTATGAAGAAATTTTGGAGATTTGTACACTGCACATCAAGTAGAGGGAATAAACCGGTCGTTTCGTATACATTTTAAATTGGATATAATGAATAATTTTTTACAGATAATATTTAAAATGATTTGTAATAATATTCATAAAAATATATATTAGAAAGTGTTTGATTTGAGTAACTTTGTAATGATTGCAAGCGCATTAAATTTAGAGATATATTATGTCATGGACATTTGTATTTTATCTCGGTGTAAAATTGAAAAAAAAAATATATTTTTTTAAAGTTATACTGTTATAAAACATTAAGAAGATAAGATGATAAGATACTGTTGTAATATTTGAGGTAGAACAAGAGGCAAGTTACTTTATATTTAAAATTTGAGTTAAAGTTAGTTTAAACAAAATTTATTTTAGAATCAATTGTTAGTTTCTGACAAGCGAAAGGTTTATTGAGCTGTTTATTTGCTACAAATTCTGTGATATTCGCAGATTTGCATTGGTATGTTCAATTAAACAAACAAGAATAATGGTATATATTTTAACATTGGAACAGGTTCGTACAAAAGGATAACATAACAGCTGATGTAAATGTTGAGGAAGCACAAAAAAAAAAAGATTTATGTAAAAAAAAAAAAAAAAAAAATTATCAATTTCAGAGAAATGTTGATCATTATTCGATTGTAGGACTTGTCGATGATGGTTCATGTTATAAATTTTAAAGAAAAGTACTGATAATTTACTAGTTATTAAATAAACTATCCCGTTTTATTTTTCTAATTTTTGACTGTTGTTTCTTTTTCACTCACCCGTTCATTTATATGCGAGGCTTTTAAAATTAAATATACATATTGTAACTTATCCTTCATAAAATGAAATATCATTATGATACTAACAAATGATGTGAATTTTCACTTTGCTACACAACGTACAACCAACAGAGCGAAAATTGTCCAGGCCGAGGATCGAACCCGAATACCTTGGCACAGCGCACCAACTGCTTTACCATTTAAGCCACAAGGACCACCATTTCTCACTCTTATACGCTGGTAAGGCTGCAACTTCGCAGCACAAGATGGAAAGTCAAACATGAGCACACAACTTTACTGGCATAGACTTTATGATTTTTTTTTTTTTAATCAAATATTTCAGTATTTGTAAGACATTTTATTTAAAAGGAAACAATTTTGTTCTGAAAGATTATCAAAACTGAAACTGAAACTTTCTTTTATTATTTGCTTATTTCTAATTTTTTTCCCGAGAATTCCTATGTGCTGATTATATATAAATATAAATAACCACTCTCAATAAATATAACGCTATAACGCAAGGATGACAATCAAATTACTTTCTATTAATAATGTGAGCTAAAGAGAGTTTCAACAATAATTGATTTTATAATAAAATGTCAGTTTAAGAAACAAATGTTTATTGAAAATTCTACAAATATTATTATGTTAAAAAATTATTCACAGATTTTCAGTTGTAAGTTCAATTAAAACAATGCAAGAATATTTGAAAAAAATATTAACATTGATATGAATGGTTTTGAGGCATCTGCTTATTGTCATCTACCTTTTATAAAAAATAAATCGAAATCGAAACTGAAAATTAAACGTGATATCAGAAAAAATTTAAATAATACACAATTTATAAAACATTTCATTTAAAACAATTTGTGAACAAATTTATTCTGGAAGTTTATTATAACACAAGTACAACCACAATAATAATTTCGTTTTGTATGCTTTTATCTCGAGATATGGTAGTATCCACTGTTTTCATAATGCAAATGCATATTATAAAAATTCCTTACTCATCCCAAATGTCTTCCGGCAAAGTATTGTGAAACATTCACTTTATCTCACCCAAAACACCTGTTTTGAAGCCGAAATCCTGGTATAGGGAAATTCCATATATTTCGGATTTTCCTCCAAAATAAAACTAACTTTAAAAATGTACATCAAAACTTTCGTTCCTTCGTCAACAATATTCCTTCTTGAAGGTTTCGAGACAGCTGGAAGAATGGAACGAGCAAAACTGCGCGTCTTTCATCGCGCCGACGACCGCCCAAGCACCGTGGAAGCACCGCCCCATGAATACTAGGCCTGCGCGCTGAAAAAAATTGCGGCTGTCGCAGGCGGAATCGTTTGTACAGTCCTTCGAACTTCAACACCAATAATATCTAAAAGATTTCTTTGACTTATTTGATCTCCGAAAAACAAGGCGAAGAAAACTTTTAGAAATTATTGGTGTGGAATTTCGAGGGACCGTTCAAACGCAGAAAAAAAATTCGGCCTGCGACAGCCGCCATTGTTGTCAGCGCGAGCAGTCAGTATTCAGGGGGCGGTGGTGGAATCCAAGATGACATCAGCTAGAGAGAGAGTACGTGAGAAATCCTTTACCACCTATCATAACAGACTTTCTACGTGACCTCATCTGGAAGAGCTTCTAGTGGCTGGAGAAACGCCAACTGTTTTAGGCGTAAAACAAAGGTGACATGCGGAGAAAAAGTTAGGAGTTAAGAGTGCTCGAGATAGGTTTCAGGCATCTGAACCTAAGGAAACGGAGTCATAACTCTGGGTGAAATATTGTCGGGTGATTGCTAGAAACCCTGGATAGAGAAAACCTTTCTCTGACTTATATTTTTGAGGTTGTTACGTGACAGCCTTGTGAACCGAGTGTGGATGATTCCAGTTTTGTTCCCCGTTTCATATTCAAGAGAAGATTGTCAGGAGACTCTTTGGGTGAAGGGTTAGACTAGCAAGCCGATCTTTAGCTTCCATGCCCACTTTGGTAGGGACTTTACATCTGTTTCGTATTGTAAACACAGACTTCGATAAACACTGGACTCTTCTGAAATTGAACTATATTCATAAGCTAAAAAAGCCCGTAATGTAATAATAATTGTTGTGCAATCTCATTAATCAATAAATCTGTATATTTATTTGTTTGACGTACTGAATTTAATAATATTCACTTCTATGATTTATGGGAGCGATACATTTAAAGCTTCAACGTTACCCGGTAAATTTTATAATATCTTGGACCCGTCACACTATTTATGCTATTCTTCCCTAAACACAAGGAATAAAAAGCATATTTAATACTTTTGATAAAAAGATTCCACAGAATTTCATTTCATGTTTTTGTCATTTTACTTATTTTAACTCTTCTGCCTTATCTTAACCGTCTGTAAAATGTTCTAGAAAACAAATCTGCGAATTGAATCAAAGATTTCTCAGCTATAATTGCTTACTAAATTCATTTCAGATTTTTTGCTTTCTTTTTGTTTGATGTTTTTTTTTTTTTTTTCTGAGAATTGTTGATTATATAAACAGGTGAATAATAACTCTCGCTAAATATACGGTAGTGTACCAGAAAAACTATTTTCTGCTTATATTGTGAATTAAAAAGACAGTACTAGACATAACTGATTTTATAACGAAATATCAGTTTTTGAAAAGCGAGCAGGAGCTTATTCAAAATTCAGAAAATGTTATTAAGGCAAAAAAATATTCTTAGATACCTACAGTTATATATTCATTGAACACTCGGTTACTATCTTTTCTATCTGTAATATACATTGACCTTTTTTTTCTGACAGCAAATGCGTTTTTGGAGAGGCCAATTAGGTATTATTTTTAGTTTTTGTGATTAAAAACAAAAGGACATTTACTTCTGGTTAATTACAACCTTTCCTCGAAATATCGCAGTATAAAGTGTATAAATATGGATATCACGCCACATTTATTTCTAGTTAATTACTACCTTTCCCCGAAATATCGATGTATAAAGTGTATAAATATGGAAATCACGCCACATTTACTTCTAATTAATTACTACCTTTCCCCGAAATATCGCTGTATAAAGTGTATAAATATGGAAATCACGCCACATTTACTTCTAGTTAATTACAATCTTTCCCGGAAATATCGCTGTATAAAGTGTATAAATATGGAAATCACGCCACATTTACTTCTAGTTAATTACTACTTTTCCCCGAAATATCGCTGTATAAAGTGTATAAATATGGAAATCACGCCACATTTACTTCTAGTTAATTACTACCTTTCCCCGAAATATCGCTGTATAAAGTGTATAAATATGGAAATCACGCCACATTTACTTGTAGTTAATTACTACCTTTCCCCGAAATATCGCTGTATCAAGTGTATAAATATGGAAATCACGCTATGCGATCTCACAGATACAACAACAATAGCGTAACTTTTTTGAGGATAGCAATCGAGTGTTAAGAGGCTACTTCACTCAGACGAAAACACCCGCTCGCTAATGTTAATCCTATGGAGGAAATATTTTAAGATATCTCGTTCGCATTTCAATATTTTTATTGACCTCAGCTATCCAATGAAAAAAAAATCATTTAAAATTATTGAAATGCGAACGAGATATCTTAAAATATTTCCTCCATAGGATTAACATTAGCGAGCGGGTGTTTTCGTCTGAGTGAAGTAGCCTCTTAAACCAAAGCGAGAATAACTGAATAGACTTTAACACTCATATGATATGTTTTGTTGCATCAATATACATATTGTCATCTGTCCTTCATAGAAATAAAACGAAATCAAAAACTAAAATTAATAATGATACTTCAAAAATATAAAAAAGAACGCATCATTTAAAACAAAACGTTTACAACATTTTTATTATGAAAGTTTATTATAACTCAATAGCAATGCCAATTTACTTTTCTTTGATATTGCCTTCAGATATGGCAATGTTCTCTGTTTTCATAATATAAATACATATCATGACAATTCTTCTGTCAAACTCCGGAAAAGTCTTCCGGCAAAATATTTTTGCTATTCCGTCCCAAATAACACAAGAGATAAAAACATATATCCTACTTTGGAAAAAAGATTAAACAGAATCGCATTTAATTGAATTTGTCATTTCATCTACTTAATTATTATTCTACATTAACTCGACCGCCCGTAAAATGACCTAAAAGGCAAATTTGTAATTAAACCAAAAACCTAAACAGCTAAAATTTATTTTCTAAATTTCTTTATTTTTAATATTATTATTTATTTATTTCATCTAAAATTACACTGAGCTGATTAAGGGACAAGTAATTTTCAGAGTAAATACAATGGTGGAATAATAAGGAAAATATTTGACATTTATAATGTGTGTTGAAGATAGTTTAAGCATAATTACTTTTAAAATAAAATGTCAATTTTTGAAACATGTGTGTTCTACTTTAAATTCATCTAAGCATTAAGTTGCATTGCCTATAAAAACGGTACAATAATTTCGAGATAATCCCTTCAACTATTTAGTTTAACGAGATAAAAAATTTAACCTTTATCTAAACTACTTTCAAACATTTTAAATTATCCATGCAAAATATGTAACAATTAATCATCTCTAGTTTCCTTAGATTTTTTTCCTAAGTTATTTATAAATCACTTTAAGTTACGGCTAAAAATAAAACTGCTTTGAGAATTATGAGCTAAGTGTTTAATAATATAGTGTAACTTCCTTTAAATAGCAAAAATTTGCAAAATAAACTGGAGATAAATTTTTAGGCAAAGTATGAAAAATAGCAAAACACATTTTTACTGTTGTGATATATTTTACTGATCATATGAACATTTTAAAATTTTAATTGCAGATTATGTTTGTTTACCCTTTTATGACAAAAATTCTCACGAATTCTTGATCAGAAGACAGCGAAATAATAAATCAAAGAAAATAATAATAATAAAAAAAAGGTCAGAATACAACCACCAAGCTGAAGTTGAAGTTAAAGGTACAGTGGCCTTTGAAAATGAACTTTTTTAATTACCAATATTTTTTTTTTTTAATTTTCAGGATGTAGTTATAACAAAAAAGAAAAATGTCATGTGCAGAATTTTGTGAAAATATCTTTAAAAAAAAACTTGAGATATTTAAATTTTAAAATTTCCAGATTTCAAAACGCTCCATGCGCAATCAGATTTTAGACACATTTACCTAGTTATTCCCCTGGTTCTCAAAAGCATGAGATTGGGTCCTGATATCGGATCCGAATCCGAAAATCAAACTTCAAGCCAACCAGAAAAATGTCTGAAACATACAAAATAGTTTTCGTCGTCCCACAACCGTATCCGAACCGTAGATGCATAAATATTATATATCTTACATATATTTATATATCTTATATAATCATCCTTGAATGCACAAAAACAAAACTTACAACGAAATTTTACAAAGTTTTATTAAAAAAAAAACTTACAAAATTCGTTTAAATTGATGTTTTTCAATTTTTCATTAAAATTTAATTACATTTTTTATATTACTCTTAAATTTCTAATTTTAAATTCATATAATAAAGTTTATTTTAAGTAACAAATATTTACACAGGTATAAACAACATTTCTGAGACGTTTCAATAAAACTGAAAGCAATGTGTTACGCTTGGAACATTTTAAACTCACGAAAACGGTAAAAATATTGATTCTGACGAAAACAGGTTTTAATCATTTAAATGTTCGTAAATTTTTTTTAAGTTTATATTGAAACAATTCCCATTGCAAGTGAAGGATATAATTTTTTTTTGAGTAGTATGATAATGGGGGTTTTGCGCCACATGTGTGGTGGAGGTGTGGAGAGGATAGTGCCGGTGCTGACTGGTGGATGTGGAATGTCTACTGTAAGACGAGGGAGATTTTTTGATTTTTTTATCTTTAATTTTTTTATTTTAATCTGGGGACTTATTATTTTTTTTTTTTTTGGAAAATTGTGTGTACTCTAACTTGATGTTGGGGTTGAATTAATTTTATTTTGGTGAATTAGATTTTTTTTTTAAATTTTTTTTTATTGGGGAATTTTCGAGTATTTTTTTTTTCTTTCGCGGAGAATTGTATGCTAGAGTACGATGTGAGTCGAAGTAGTTTTATGTGTAAAGAATTGGAAATTTTTGATTAATTTTATTTTTAATTTGTTAACTTAGAAAATTTCCGAGTATTTTTTTTATTATTATCTCGTGTGAATTTGTGTGTAATCTGATACTATGTTGGTTGAAATATATTTATATTGGAGAATTGTAATTTTTTTTATTTTAATTTGAAGACTTTTATTATTATTTTCTGTCGATATTTCTTCCGATATTTTGAAATGATGAAATGCATTTTTACAAATGCATTCAGAAACTGAAAAATTAAAAAGATAATTTAATAAATTATTCCCAACAAATGTTTTAAAAATACTCTAAAAAACAATGTTGTTAAGAACAGGCAGTTCTAGTTCTTAAAAGAACTTTTTTCAAACTAAAATTACAACTAGAAAGAACGACAACGAAATTCGAAATACGAAAACAAACGAGGTAAACAAACGCGAAAAAAAAAAAAAAAAAAAAAAAAAACAGTTTAGGTTAAAATAATCTGTTGCCGAATAATAAAGAAATATATATATATATACTTTATGAAAATTACATGGAGTAAGCTCAGGAAAATCATGTAAGCATGATTTCACATCTTTTAAATTACGTATATCTACGACGAGAAACAAGGAAAAATAATGGCAGAAACGTAAACAAAGAGGCGTGGAGCATCAGCTGTTAAAATCAAAATGGCTATAACTCCGGCAAAAATCAACTTATTTAAAAAAAATTGCATCCGGTAGATACGATTATATACATAATTTTTACATTAAAAATGAAAAATCGACTTTTTGATGCATTTTTGCGAATTTTAAAGTCCACGGTACTCTTAAAACTTATATAGAGAAAATGTTGGTACCAAAAGGTGAAAATATATTAAATTTCTAAAAAAGCATTACTGCTGACTCCGATTGAACTTAAGCATAATATGTATAATATAATATTAATAGTGTTTCATAATTTACATTATATGATTAGTTTTTTCACATATTTGGAAGAAATGTTTGGAGATTTTTGCTGTGACTAAAACTTATATTTAAAATTAAAAGATACGAGGGTTATTCGGAAATTAAGTTCCGTGACTCTGTTAAAACATTAACCATCAGGAATAGGCATAAATACATATCTATTAACTATTGAAACATATTATACAATTTTTCTACATAGTCACTCAGTATATTAAGATATTTATCGAAGCGTGATACAAGTGTGTGTATATCAGCATCAAAGGAGGTGACCACCGGTGAGGTTATGCCGGTGTTACGTCATCTACCATTCCCTGGTTGTTTTCAAAACGATACCAATCCAAGCAGTTCTTCACTTACAAGGAGAAAATCACTATGCTGACCAATTAGACGAGTCAGTTAAATTTTTTTCACTCCACATGGCTACAGATGCCACTTCTCGCTTCATAGTGCGCGTTCATTCTGCCTGAATTAAACAATTAAACTCATCATCTAACCACTCCGTCGCTATTAAAAATTCACAGATTGGTATATTCTTTGCATTCAAAAAGTGAATTATAGAATATAATTCCCAAACCGCGGGCACTTTTATCGTCTAACACCATTGTCGCATGATTACACGTGTCAGTTTTACACCATTCGAATGTGTGCAGCTATGACGGGTTTTATAGTCTTTAAAGAAGCGACTTCGCGTGGCCAGAATAGCTCTACACTTCGGATGCAGAAATTATAACGCTCTATAACTTACTTACCGACTAACCCTCGTATCTACTGATTTAAAATTCTCAACAAATAAACAAATAAAACGAGGGTTATTCGGAAATTAAGTTCCGTGACTCTGTTAAAATATTAACAATCAGGTATAGCCAGAAATACATATTTATTAACTATTGAAACATATTACGTAATTTTTCAACATAGTCACTCCGTATATTAAGGCATTTATGGCGTAATACAAATGTTTGTATGTCAGCATCAAAGGAGGTGGCCGTCGGTGAGGTTATGCCAGTGTTACGTCATCTGTCATTCCCTGGTTGTTTTCAAAACGATACCAATCCAAGCATTTCTTCACTTACAAGGAGAACATCACTATGCTGATCAATTAGACGAGTCAGTTAAATTTTTTCACTACACATGGCTACAGATGCCACTTCTCGCTTCATAGTGCGCGTTCATTCTGCCTGAATTAAACAATTAAACTCATCATCTAACCACTCCGTCGCTCTTAAAAATTTACAGATTGGTTGGTTGTATATTCTTTGCATTCAAAAAGTGAATTATAGAATATAAAATTCCCAAACCGCGGGCACTTTTATCGTCTAACACCATTGTCGCATGATTACACGTGTAAGTTTTACACCATACGAATGTGTGCAGCTATGACGGGTTTTATAGTCTTTAAAGACGCGACTTCGCGTTTCCAGAATAGCTCTACACTTCGGATGCAGAAATTATAACGCCCCAGAACTCACTTACCGACTAACCCTCGTATCTACTGATTTAAAATTATCAAACATTTTATTTGTTGTTATAATATAAAAATTTTCGTAAGGAACGGAAAACATATTACTCCAGTAAAAATTTGTATTTAATTACACTGTAAAGTTTTCATGCAACCACTTTTCTTACATGATAAGCACATTAAAGATATTTGTCTTTAAAAGTAGCAATCTCAAAGATTAAAGAATATATTTCAGTCAATTGTTCTCTAATTTTTTTTTCAGTAAAATGTTCATTTATTGTAAAACATCGTCAATTAATTAATCTTTAAATATAAAAAATTTTACTAGAAAAGATAAAACAAGGAAGGAAAAGAGAGATATATTATGAATCATTTTGAGGTCACATACACATATAAAACAAATCACCACGTTTGTCTGGGGTAGTTTAAAAGAGGAAGTGAATATCAATATAGATTTTTAACGATGTGGAAAGAATACCAGCTGAGTTATGAATATTTAATACATTTATTAAGGGCTTAAAGAGCATGAATTAGAGAGGCAGCGTTGTTTGGATAGTGGGACGCAGAAAAGTGTAAGAAAAAGTAAATATCAGAAATAAATCATTAGAAACACAACATGACTTCTATTTTTACCTATTTTTCGTTTAAAGTGAACTAAATGGTGAAAAAATAAGAAGAAACACAAGAAGAAGATTGATTAATACTATAGTTAAATATATATTATTGCATTTTACTGGCATAAATGCATGTATTACACTGTACATCAGATCTTTTTCATTGTATGTTTTAGATTCCTTTTTTAAATATTCATTATTAGAACTACTGTGATTTTCATGTTAAAATTTTCAAATTGATTTTGATTCCAGCGTCTAAAAACAGCCTAACTAATATATAGTATGTAATAAAACAATTTAAAATTTTCGAATTCATTCTGGATTAAAATAAGAGTAATTTTATCGAATATTGAAAATGTTAGGAAATTATTTAAAACATTATTTTGAAAATAATGGGCTAAAACTTCCGGTGTGAATACATTAAAAAAAATCTTTTGTCTGAAACATAATACATTTCTTTACGTCCTTAACACTGACTTTATTACCGCTGATTTAAAATAAAACCGCTATTCTACAATCTGTATTTTGCGTCGTCTGCCAAAGGGTCAATAACTGTTCTAACACATTTAAATGGATTTTTCTCAAAATGGTATTGTTTGACCTGGTGGCCATTGTGGGTCAAATAGTAGTTACATTATATCCTTCACATTTGAGGTGAAGATATATGTAATGTACTTATCTGGTGAACCATTAAATTTGACTTTGTAATTCCTCTTTTTGTTTTAAAAGAGTGTTAAAAAAAATGAAAAACTTCTACATTCTTTTCCGAAAATTTCGCTTTAAAAATTAAAAAATATAATGATAATATAATTTTTTTGTGCGAAATGAATGATTTGCAAGATTAATGCATTTAGTTAAAAACTTTAAATCCTTATTTTTATTTTTTTTTTATTTTATTATTATTTTTTTTTTTTTTTTTTTTTTGCTTCAAAACCACCGTTCAGAAGGATTCTGTGGTGGAGACTACAAATTACTTTCTTGTTCGAAGCTTCTTGATGATCAGATTAATTGAATCACTTTTATGGAATTTGCCGATGTAATTTGTGTAATCTAATGGTGATTTCCGTATGAAAATAAACTGTCAATTTATTTTGTTTTTAAACCTACACAAATCATCCCCCTTACTGAAATTGTATAAGCTGTATGAATATTAAATAAATAAATCAGTTGATAACCAAAATATACATTACATTAATGACGAATGTATGATACAGTATTCGTCTTTTAAATAGTGTAATCAATATATTTAGCTTAAGAATTACGTCTTTATTTTGATTTACTCATTCATCAGCGCCATGTAGAACTATCATAAGGAGTGACACGTCACACAATGGTTCAGTTTCAATATTTAGCATGGAAAAATAAATTTTTGGAATTAAGTTTTTTTACTTAGTATCTGGGTTTTTACATTAAACAATAATCAAAGAATCATGATATATACTTTTTCTTCTCGAAATAATGTATTAAAAAAAAGTTGTCTAATAATACCAGACGTCTCATCCAGTTAGTAATTTACTATTGTTCATTTCATTGCTTTCCTCGCAATTAACATTAAAAAAAAACTGATGAACTGTTTATCAAAAAAAGTTTAAAAAACGAATAGATATTATTAGTTACTATATTTGGAAATGCGAATTTGTCTGTTTGTGATGAATACTAGAGCATCCAATCGGAATTTCCTGTGTTAGAGAATATAGATGAAAACATCTATATATTTAAAATGAAAAGCGCATTCTGTCAAATTTTCCACACGAATATCGTCTCTTTGCGCACACTCCACACCCAGAAAAAAGTTTTGTTGAATCAACAAAAATTTGTTTGCCCCAACGAAACTTTTTGTTTAAATATGGGTCAATGGAAATTTCGTTTGATTCAACAAAAAAAATATTGTTGATTTTTTTTTGCAATTCCAAAAAAAAAAGAATTGTATCGTCAGCAAAAAAATGTTTTGTTAATTCAAGTAAAATGGTTCAATTTTACTTGAATTAACAAAATTATTTTTGTTACATAGATATATGCTATGTGTTATTTTAACAATCTATTTTCTTTTTTCAACAAACTATATTTTGTTTGTTTAATCAATAAAATATGTTATATTACGAACTTGTTTTGTTTATACTACAAAAACATTTGTTAAATGAACCAATCTACATATGCAATTTTAACTATTTTTTAATTCATTTTCAACAGCGAATTACGCTTGTAAACCTTGAACAACAACAAGTGAATTTTATCCGGCCTTTTTTCAAGCGCAAACCGAGAGAATGAAAATTGCCTATGCCGGGAGTCGATCCCGCGTCCTCGGAACAGCAGCCTGAAGCTTTGACCACTGCGCTACCAGGAACGATATCTGAGTCCGGCATTTCTCACTCTTATATATGTCGGAACGGCTGCAATCGCAGCACAAGATGTAATGTCATGGCAAACATGAGACGACAGTACAAAGCACAGCATACGGCAACACATAGTTAATTTTTTATTCATTTTCAGCAGTGAATTACGCCTGTAAAAAGCAGGATAAAAATTTCCTTGTTATTATTCAAAGATTACAGGCGTATTGGACTGCTGAAAATGAGATAGAGCTATTGCAGAAATCACGAAAAATGCAACATAGCAGCGCCACCTGTTGCGCGATTTAAAGTAAAAAGTAATCAGCAACAATTTATATCAGAAAGTAACTGAATAAAAGGTTTTATTAAATTCCGTGCATTAGTTCTTGAGATAAAAACAGCGAAATCGCGTTCAGGACAACCGGAAATCGAAAATTTTCATGAATCCAATTCTTTCTTCTTGCAAAGATAGAAGCCGGTAATAAATGGGACAGGGGGATTTTTAAAACTACCTTTGTCCGTCCCAGTGAAAAAAAGTTTTAATTACCCCAAAATTATGTTAATCATGTAATTATATAGCTATATAAGTCAAATAAATCAAGTTACGTAAGAGAGATATGGCTACTACACAAGAATTTAATTTTTCAAAAATAAAAAAAAATTGCTGGAATTACAAAAATATTGTAAAATTAAAAGAAACAAATTTTGTTAGTTCAAGTAAAATTGGTGAAATTTTGTTAAAATTTTGTACGAGTGTTAACAATATTTTTTTGTCCAAGCAACAAAACCAATTTTTTTACTTGAACTAAAAATTTGACTAAAACAACCAAAATGTACTCAACAAAACAGGTTTTGTTGTTTTAATCAATTCCTTTTTCTAGGTGCAACGTTTTTTGAAGGCTTCTCCTTTCAGAAAGGGGAAACCTGATGGATTAGCTCTCACCTGTTTAGCCTAGGGGATTGAAAAGGGTTGATTGAAAACGGATGGAGTCACCATTGCATTGAAAGCATAGACCTTCTAATATATTTTTTCTCTGAGATTGAAAACTAAAGCTTTTTTTTAAGAACTCATGTTTCCACTACTAAATATGCATATTTTTTTGGCAAAATTTTAAAGAGAGTTTGGATACAGTTATATATTTATAACAGCTTGGAATATCAGACAGTTCGGAAGATGAAAACAATTTTTTATTGCTATGTTAAAGGAACCGTCGCGAAAACAAACAAACAAACAAAAAGGTGGGAAGAATTTTTTTTTTTTTTTTTTACAACTAGATAACAATATTTTCTCGCGAAATTTTTAAACGGGCTGTAAAACCGTTTTATTTATCACCAATAGATATTTCAAAGAGTTCGGACAAAAAATAATTTTTATTTTAAAACTATGAAACGACCCTACGTAAAAAAAAAACAAGTTTATGAGCGCTTTTATCCCTAAATACCAATATTTTTTCGCGAATTTTTCATTTTAAAATATAATAATTTCATACAAAATCCGGTTAAAGATATAAAATAATAAAAACTTGACGTTTCTCTTTAAGTTTATTATCACGGGCCCTAGTAACGCCGGGAGGGGGTCAGCTAGTTTTATTTTAATAGAAATCTGTAATAGTTTTTTACATTTAATATGTTTTTTAGATTGGCCACTAACAGCACCAAAAATCATTCTTATATGAAAAATATCAATTATAAATTCCAATAGAGTTTTTAAATTTCTTAAAAGTGATACTTTCGTATTATCCGCATGCCAGGAGTTAACAGCCGAAGAAATCGCCAAAAACCTTTTTTTATTTTGATAGTCTCAATGGTTTCAACGCGTAGTTCTGTCTGTTCAATTTGTGTGTAAATTATATTATTTATGTTATTTTATTCATTTATTCATGAAGTTTTAATTCCGATTACGAATATTAGCCGGAAAGAAATGCTAATTTATTTATATTGTTTTAAGTGCAAAAGGGTTAATCATTCTTAATCGAGTTGTTCGCGAAAGATAATGATTTAAAAAAAATATATATATTTGAAGCTTGTTTTAAAAACCATACAAAATCAATAAATTGCGATACAGTTTTTTAAAAAATTGCTTTTAAAGAAATTTGGTTTTTATATTATACGGTGTAAAAATTAAAATTGTGCGATGTTCAGATGTTAAAAATTTACAGTAAAAGAAAAATTTGTTGGTCAGGTATTGCCACTGTCGATTAGTCGTTAGCGTTAGTCAGGGACATGTTTTCGATTTACAATATAGATATAAATTAAATTTTGTCTAATTTTTCAAATATGATTGAATCAACTGGATATTATTCAATTTTATCAACTAACGAAGATATTTTCCATTACATTATTCTGTCATCAGATTCAATTACATCGCAAACTTATCGAAAGAATGCTTTAGATACGAAAAAAGCCAAATGTTTGGCGCTACGAACACAATTCAGACGACTATGCATCATAAGCTTATAAAATAGCTTTTGTCAAAGGAAAGGAGCTCTTTAAAAATCATTCGAAATTTGAGCTTAATTGTCTAGTTCACATTTAATGACATGAACTCCAGAGCGTTATTTAGAAAATGCTTTAAAAGTTTCCAACTTTCAAAAGCACGCTAAAAAGAATTCACTATTAAAGGTAACGTTTTTTTTTTTTTTTTTTTTTTTCTTTTTAACTGAAACTAAAACTAAAACAGACTCTGTTCAGTTATTTACAATTCAGCGTTGAAATACTTTTAAAATAGCATCCTTTGCATTTTAAATGAGATTGTTTTTATCAAACATTCGTCACAAAGCAAATTATTTATTCAAACAGAAACAGTCAAGCTTTTTTTCGATGCTTTTTTTATAAATAGCAAAAGATATCACACTCTATACAAAAAAATATAAATTAGAAACTTCGTAAACATTGTTTAAAGAAAGTTCTTTAAAAGGATTTAGAAAATGCGAATATCCTTTTCAGAACTCCACAAGGGCCTGTAAAGATATATAAAGTCATGTATTGTCATATATGTCATACATACAAAGTCATATATGTTTTGTTAATGCAGAAAATTTTAAAATTATAAAAATACAAAATATATTTTAAAAGGTTATTAGATATCCTAATCCATAAAAATACGTAAAGCACTTCCATATCAATCTTAAAATAATTTATACTCAAAAGTAAATCAGATTCATATGCAACAGAGCATTCGCAAGAAATTTATTTTGAGTAATAAGTAATAATAAATTAGTCATTACAATAAATGTAATTGATTTAAATTCGATTATTAAAAAAATAAAATGCAATAAAAATATTTATATAATAAAAAAGGCTTATGCTAATAGTGCCGAATGCGTTATAAGTCCGTTAAAAGTTTAAAAATTCATTCAAAGAAACAAAAGATGCAAAAAAATTGCTGTTTTGCAGCAATGGGTTAGAGGGAGATCGAAATTGTTTTAATAACAAAAAAATTTGGTTCAAAAATTGCCAATAGATGGCACTGCATCCATAATATGAAGCATATTTATGCAAATCAGGCTGTCAATAAAACCCCTCAATGCACACAGATTCTTCATTCGCTGCCAGCAGTATGCTATCGTTACCAGATCAAGCGCTGTTGTTTAAACTCTTTTACAAGAAGGGGAATCGGCAACTGACGCATTGTAAAAATTCAACCCGGCAAAATGACCTGTTTCATGTGCTGGGATAATGAAACTTGTCAGACGCTTCGCAGAAAAGGGTCTTTTCTATAAGCCTCATTTGCATACATCTGCTTCATATTATGCATGCCAGCGCCATCTGTCAGTAATTTTTAACAACTTTTTTTTCATAAAAAAATCCGATCTCCCTCTAATACCATTCTTGTAAACCACAATTTTTTAGCATCATTTGTTTCTTTTTAATGAATTTTTAAAGTTTTGACGAACTTTTGACGCACCCGGTATATAGCTTTAAAATATGTAAATTTATTCTGGAGTATCTGTCACTTAATGTTTTTCTTCCCAAAAAAGCTCAAAATTCTGTAAACTAGAATAACTCTTTTCTAGTAGCAACATTTTGTAGAATATACCGGCTTGATCCTATTTTGAATTACGATACATTGGCAATATAAAGTGCGTCACTACACACTTCTAACATTCTCAAGCCTACATTATAGGACTTTGATACTTTTTTCTTTTAAAATAGAAAAACCAAGTATATAGTTAGAAAATACCAATAGATTGCATTTATTTTATTTGAGAATTTCAAAGGCAATCACAATTTATTTTTGGTAAAGCAAAAATTTCAAATGTAAATTTTATATTACAAAAAATAGCCTATATATATATATATATTTCATTACGTATCTAAAAGTTACGTATAATGCAAATGTAAAACATGCGCCTGAAAAGGGTAGCTACAACACAGTATCTTTTAAACATCTTTACATGACTGCGATAAGCCAAGGAAAAAATATATGTATATCAATCAAAATGCAATGGAATAAATGAGCTAGGATTAACAAGATTTTCGCGATTTATCCAATTTATAAGAATCCGTAATCCCCAATTTTTTTTGTTTAACTTTGAATGTTTTTAGTGTCTTTCCAGTATATTATATTGATATGTCATGTCCTAGATCATCAAACATCAGTGGATGTATCAATTTAAATAAAAGTGGTGTCTTTGGATTTTATGAACCTTGTGATTGTCACATAGCAAAATGCGACATGGTGAAACTAAGTTAGTGCAAAATACAGTAATAAAATAAATTTAATTTGATGAATTTAAGTTTCGATCAGTATCGTCGTCGATCAGTATCGTTCATCAGTTTACGGCAAAGTAATATAGCATTAGAATGCACAGGATATAATGCACTTTAAAACACAATAACAGTTTACTTACTGCTCCGTAGCACGTAGCACGTTAGATAATCATCACAGAATCGCTTTTTTGACGGGTTAAAATTTTCGAAACACAAGTAAAATGAAGGGTTACACCCTAGCGGAGGACAATGTAAGGGGTCGTATCGTATTTTTGCTAACATATGGGCTAGAACTGTAAGAATATGTGGATTGCTCTTAATTTTCTAAGTATCTAAGGGATAAGGCCGCTTATTTAGTGGATCATACCGTTTTTCATCAAATAAGGCTGTTGCCCGTGAAAATTGAAGGGCAAACGCTCATAAATTTACAGTTTTTTCTGAGAGTGTACGAATTACGGGAAAATCGTCAATTACGAAATTGTTGAGCATCCTTGCAGAGATTATAGAGAATTCTTTATTTAGTATGAAATGATATTTTACATGTAAAAATAACTTGTTTAGAAATCTTGAAATGTAATTATTTTATATCGAATAATGAGCTTTAATTTACCACTACCTGCATGCAGAAATGCGACATTATAGGGCAGAGGGCAGATGTATATTTACTATTAAAACTACACATGTAAGAATGTTACATATTATTTAATAACAAAATCAAATCAAGCATGCTCAATGTATACACCGTAGGGACACATGTGAGATACACTGCTGCATATGGAAGATAGATTGAGCATACTTAACTTGTTTTTATTATTAAAACAAACTGTACCTTGATTACATGTGTTGGTTTTATTACTGAACGCGCATACGGCTTATAATACAACCCTTCTGCATACAATTAGTGGCGTATTTAAGCTGCAGATTGGATATAAAACAATTTCTTTTCAGGGCTTCTGGGAAAATTATTTTTATGTGTATGACACCATTTCATACTAAATTGAGGACTCTGTACAACTTTGTAACTGACTTTACTCCTGTATCTCGTACTATTTTCGAGATAGGAATGCTAACACTGAAGTACGCTGTTAGGAGGTACTGTTTGTTGAGGCACGTATCCGGCTTACTATACTTAGAAACAACAATGTTAATGACTGTTACTAACTTAGTTCACCGGGTATTTGAAGCGAAATGAAATAAAGAACTCCCATTTTAAATCTAAATTTTAAATTCATTTTCAATTTAAAATATTTTCTAATTTTTAATATCTAATGCGGAGCAACTTTTAAGTTGTTTTCTAAATACAAAAAATATTACTTCTAGACATAAATTATTTCCTTCTCTATGTGAAAATATGCAAACGTCAATGCGATCTGCAGTTGACTGCGGTTGAGGCCTCGAAGTGTGTATCCTGAGCATAAGAACGTACGTGTCTTACGAACGTACATCAACTAAAAGTTATTAAATCAATTAAGCTAGTTTCAAACTACTTGAACACCTTTCACCTTCAACTCTTGGTGGAAAAAATTCCAAGTTCTCTATCAAAAGTTGAAATCACGTGCTAAGAACGCAGAATTTGAGATCACCAGCCTTTCCTAGAAGCCATGGCGTGATTTTAAATAATATTTAAGGCTCTTAGATCATCCCCCGAACATGATCGAACTCTCGGCTACTATGGCTGTATCACTGAACTGTTAAAGAAAATAGTTCGGTCTACGACGGGACCGAATCAAATTATTTCCACTTGGCAATTCTTTACACACACATATACATATACAGTGTGTTGAGAAAGATTGTAACGCGCTTCATTTTTTTTACCTGTCGCAGATTAGTGTAGGGAACCTAAATTGTTTAATTATTCAAGAAAATATAAGAAATATGATTGTATTAAAGAAACAATCCTGCTAATTCATTTTTAAAAAGTTACGCTTTTTAATTTTTTATACCGCCCTTGTAGTTAAAATTTATCAATTTAAAAAAAAAAAAAAATCTTTGCGTCAATAAGATCGATGCAAAATACTGCATATCTAAATCGTCAAAACTGAATGAGTTATTCCTAATTAAAAATTTACCATTGTGGATGCTGGCAATATATTAAAAACATAAATCTGTGAAATATTGCACAGATGAAAACCAATTATTTCTATAAATATGCTAAATGAATACAGGTAAAAATATTTATTTGTATCTTTATACTAGAAAACGTTTAATAACAAAAATATATTACCTCTACATACACTTGACATCTGTCAAAAATATTACATAAATCAAGATTATTTTAAAATTTGTATTTCAAAATCAGACCCAGATGTTTGATGTACCGAAATGTTGTTTTTCTCTAGTCGGAAAAGCCTGAGTATTTTTATATTATTTTATTTTTGTATAGAAATCTAAACTCTTAGCTTTAAAATGAATATCGACTGACGTATTTTTAGATGGCATAGCAAAACCACAAAGCGAAAAGATATTCCTTTGCGACAGTATATAGATTTATTTTTAATAAAAACTTCCTAAAAATATTGACAGTACTTCCAAAATTCGTAATAGATCCTTTAGAAATGTATTTTATATTTTTTCCTTTCCAATTTCAAATAGTGCTCCTATACATAAAACATGTTTTAACACAGTACACCGAAAAAAAATGATTCTACATTTGAAAAATCATCAGCTAGGACTGCCAAATATCACATATTAGTTTAAAAAATAAATAAGTAAATAAATAAATAAATAAATAAATAATAAAATAAAAGAAGCTGGAAACTTTTTAGGTAACATTTTGCACATTAGATGAAACAAAAAAATAACATATTATCAAATTACATCTATTTAATGTTCTTACGTTCCCAAGAAAAGTTTTACCATATTATATTAATAAAAGTATTTTCAAGCGATTTTGACTACTTTTTTCGATCAAGATATGAGCAAATGTATGAAACAGGAATATTTAAAAGTTCGTTTTAATAGTCACAATTCATTAATTTCTTGTCATTTCTGCTATGTTAATGCTGTAATTTATGAGTTTCCTTGTAAACCTCATTTCTCCCAAAGACAAATAAAAGTTACATCCTGATTTTAATAGTTATATCTGCAACTTTACCTAGTCTCGAAAATACATTTTTTAAAAACTGACGCAGTTTCTACATATTTTAATTAATATTCACTGTGTTTCTCTAGAAAGAATAATCTACATTTAAATTTCTGAATCCAAATTAAAGTCAAAGACGAAAAAAAGATGTAGGGGAGGATGTAATATCGAAATTTTAACATTATATATATATATATATATATATATATATATATATATGCAAACGTTTCCTCAAGAAAACAAACTCTAAGATAAGTATAGCAATTCATAATTAAGAAAAATAGTTGAAAGAGCTTTTATTTTTCCCTTTCAGATCTAAAGTTATGATTCATGTTCGATTCTTTTGCGCATTTCACATGTAGAGTCTTTAATACTAACATATTTCATTAATTAGTTTGGTCACTTTTTTTCTTTATATGCTTTTCAGTTTTCTTAACCCGTCAGCACACGCGTCCCTTTCCATTACGTTACTACACGCGCGGGATAAATTTTACTCCAATGGGTTTTCTTGTGTCAATTTCCCCCCGGTTTGATTATAAGCAAAAATTTATATTTTGAAATAAACTGTAAATCAATAAAGAACATAATTTAACTTAAAATAAGAGGTTTTTTTATATTTAAAGCAAAAAAAAAAGCAAATATAAAATCTAGCACTAAGATTTTTTTCTGCATATCCTTACATACAAAGCTTTTACAATTCAAATTCAGCCATAAAAATACAAAAAAAAAATATAAAACTGATATATAGAAACTGTATGTGCAAGAGTTGTTAACGTTTAAAAGAAAAATTATATTATTATTTGCACACTATATTTTTTACACAAACATTTGCATTAACGTTTTCCTATCATTATGGGTTACGTTATAACACGCGTGGGGTAAATTTCCTCCCACGTGACATTTTTATAACAAGAGAATGGAAATTCTCACAACCGGAAGTAAATTTTTTTTGGCCACATCTTGATATGTTTCAGCTTGAAAGGTACTATAAAGCTCAGAATTATCACGAACGATTTTCGCACATTTCGAAGTAATAGTTGCGAGCTGGGGTAGATTTTATCCCAGCGCGTGTGCTGACGGGTTAAAAATATTCTTTTCAAACGCAAAAATTAAAATTAACTTATTTCTGAATTTTAAAATAATTGTATAAAAAATGTGAAATCATTTCTTTTCACTTATGTTAAAAGGTTTAAACTAATCACTATAGTGGTTTACATTTGTATTATTTAGCACCATAAGCACCATACAGTAGACTCCTGACTATCCGAAGCTTGATTATACGACACATTCAGTTGACGACCTCCTCACACATTTTATCATTCTACTTGACCAGACATATCTAAGTGTCTTTGTGGCTTTGTTTCAAAATTGCGCAATAAAATTAATGTTTCTTAACTTATAATCAATTACGCCAGACTTTAAGCATATGATAAATCCAGAAACAATTTGAATTTAACAATTAAGATCCATAATTCAGAACGTTATCCAAATGAATTGAATGGTTGAAAATGTGAAAGAAGTGCTTTTGTTCGTAAAATCCGAAATCTTACTGCAAGCAATTCGCTCTTAAAAAATAAAACAAAAATGTAGACACAGATATATATATATATATATATATTCTTTTCTGGAAGTTGTCTTATTTTTACTAGTAAAAAATATGTACTTGATTACAGAATTTTCGCTTTAAGTTTGCTTTATTATATTTTATATTACTTCTTTTATAAAAAGATTTACTTATTCTGCTTACAGTATTTTACTGTGTAAGTGTAGCTATTTATTTTATTTATAGTAAGTTGAATTATAGTTTAATATTTGTGCAATTATAAAATGCATTTTAAAATATACGGGATATATATACGTAGTCCCACGAGTTTAAGATAACCGGGTGTGTAATATTTATATAAATATATAAAAATATTCAATATTAACTAATTCTGAAAAAAAAAAAAAAAAAAAAAAAAAGAAAAGAAAGAAAGAAAACAAACAAACAATGCATGATACTTTACCCTAATTACTCTAATTTATCAATTATGAGTATTCATATTTTCAATAATTTTCGAATTCATTTTCGAATTTCTTTTTCGCATTAAAAAAAAAAAAAAAGAATATTCAATATTAGTCACGAATAAAGACACAAAAATAGTTTATTGTGAATACTGCAGTCGTAAGTATGAAGTTCTATCTTTAGATAAGGCGAATATACTTTTTGCATACAGCGGTGTGAGAATGTTATTTAGGAAACGTATTCTGACATATAATAATGTCTCTTTTTCAGAAAGGCACTCAGCTGAATAATAAATTTCCAAGCTTTTAGATGTAAGTGTTCAATTGTTGTGGAAATAAAAAAAGAAAGAAAACAAGAACACTCCTATTTGCGCAGAAAGAAATTTCCTGTAAAAATTTCTTCTCTTTTTGAAAACTTTTCGACAATTTACGAATACAAAGTAGAAAATTTTCAGTGGGAGTATTATTTCAGATTCCAAGTAAGAATTTAAAATAAATTTTCCTAGAAACATACGAACATTTAGTTTCCATATAGAAGTATGTGTCAGTAAACTTAAATATCTATGGGCGAAATTTTCTCAGAATGTCTGTTTCTAAGTAATACTTTATGACAGAGCATTTATTTTTAGAGATTGCATACGAAAAATATTCTTCCTTTCCTGATGTAATAAATAGTGAACTATCAAGAAGGATGACGACTTTTTTTAACATAATCAACGATATAATATTAATTTTAAAAGATTGTACAGTAATATAGTCTTATATTAATGGATCATTCTTCTTGAAACATACATTCAGTGCTAAATTTCCTTATTTTTTTCCCATTCAGGTAAAAAAAAAAAAAAAAGACATTTCTTATAATTTGTTATATGTATATATGTATGTATATTATAAATGTTTTTACTACTTTGGACTTATCTAACACCATTTCAGTATTTTCTCACATCGAGTATTTTATTAAAATTGCATTTTTGTTGCGTAAAGGCTGTTTTCTTAACCAGCCCATGGAAATTACGTTCACAAACCTGACGTATTTTCCGGAATTATTTGTAACACACTGAATATTTGATCGAATTGCATGTTGCTGCTTGAAAGTTTTGTGTTTTATACCAATATACTTTTTAAACTATTTGTTTTACTATTTTATATTCATTGCATTTTTTACCTTCTCCACGAAACTGATGGGCGAAAAAGCGATTTTTACTTTCATGCTTTTTCCATAGTTTTCATAGATGTTTTACGCAAACAACACTTGCAGCGTATTACTACGTTTAAAATGACTAACTTTCACATTAAAGGATTTTTTTTCTGTCATCTGCTGAGCTCACTTTTATGAAAAATTGACAAGGGGAAATCCTTTCGCAAAAACGTATTAAATTTAACTCATTTAACTCGGCTTCAAATGACCTCACCGCTCGTTCTTCGGCAACCTAGAAAAGTCACTTTAGTAGTTAGTATCATTATAAATGGAAACCCGTGGATACCGATGTTCCTGTTTATTCGTAGTGGAAAACTCAACTTCACACCAAACTGGCGAAAGCTCACAGCCGATAACTCTATCAAAACTGCTAGTCAGAAATTCCGCTTGAAGTCAACACGTGGCTCAATTCCATGAGAGAACTTTTAAAACCCAAAGGCGAGATGCCTTCAAAATCCATTGAGTTCATCTACAACCTCAATACATATATCTACCATAAACCGTAATTACCTAACTAACGTATCATCAAAGAAATAACCATGACAATCAAATTTCCGAAGATCCATACGTACTATACGAAACTTAAAGAAATAACAAAATAGGTCATATTCACGCAGAAATGTTAAAATTCAGGACACCACAATCGCACGCAAAATCTCAAAACGCACTCGTTTATTAGAGTACACTTATAAAAGAGTAGCTAGGTACTTTGCCACAAGTTAAGTTAAAGGGGGGAGTAAACAGTTAGTGTATAAAAGAGTGGAGTTTACGAAATGTAGATACTAATGTAGATGCGAAATGGTGCGTACATTTTAAGAGGCTACTTCACTCAGGCGAAAACACTTGCTCAGTAATGTTAATCCTATGGGGGAAATAATTTAGGATACCTCGTTCGCATTTCAGTATTTTTAAATGACTTTTTTTTTTTTTTTTTTTTTTTTTTTTTTTTTGCATTGGATAGTTCAGGTCAATCTCTATGCACACTCTTTTGTACTTTTTCAATTTTGTTGCACTCTTTTTTTTTTTTTTTTTTTTTTTTTGGGGGGGGGGGGGATACTTTTATTTTCGAAACCGGTTTCAAAAGTGAAAGTATCTTAATAATAAAAACTTGCAATCAAAATCGAAAAAGTTCAAAAAAGCGTGCATAGAGATTGACCTCAGCTATCACTGTGCTTTACAACCACATATTTTTCTTATAATGCCGCTTTTGGTATTATATTAATTTAATATTGTGTACTGTATTTGAAAAAAAATTGTTGAATTTAAAGAATGATCTGGCTATTTTGAACAAAGAAAACAATAATCAGACACATATAAAGTATTTCATTTAATTTTTGAAATTTTTAATTTATTTTATATCGAGTATTAGATGTAGCATTTTTGATTAGATGAATTTACAAAGATACAAAATAAAATAATGAAATATCATGTACTGAACCATTAAACTATTTCTTAAACAAAAATTTGAGAAAAAAATCTAGAAATTAAAAGAAAAGAAATAAAGTTAATAATTTAATTAAAATGTCCAAATATCGCTACACTACAGCCAGAAAATGTTTCTAGTACAGTCTTTTAAGGTCATGGTAAACTTAGAAAAGGGTAAAAATGTGAATTTTTGTTTTGGGTGAATATTTATAGTTAAAATATAAAAATTATCGCTGTATTTCCATATACTAGACCGTTTTAACTTTGACCATTAATAAACAAGAACTAATGACCAATAATTCAACATTAATTTTACCAAAGCAGTATTTATTACTGTATGTTCTACGCAAATATTTCATAAACTAATTTTTTTTTATATTTAGCGATTCCTGAAACTCTGTAGTTATTCCAGAAATTTAACAAATGTGATGATGTCATAACAGCAAACCTTCTGGATTGTTTTTCAAATCAATTAAACATATAACTAAGCAGAAAAAAAACCTTAATGAAAAGTTTCTGATTTCTATATAGCTATTATTAATATTATTTTATAAAATTTATATTTTAATTGATTTCAAGAAAACTGGAAAGTTAGTAGGTATGTCCTTAATTTCATTCGGTTCATAAAATGTCTTATCTCATCGTTCTGGCTGCTTCCAAATTTTGGGAATACTCATTACGATTGTGTTTACGTCGACTTCTTTACCTATCTTAATAATAACAGTACACTGCAAAAAATAATTGTCGATTTTACAGTATAAAACTGGCACCCCAGCTGCCAGTGTCTTTGCAGTGTCTTGAAAAAGTCACCCTCATATTCAACAGTTACAGAGCTGCTAAAATTAATATTATCATTAGACTCACCAATTGGCATTTTATCAGAAAAGCAACTTGACTGACCCAAAAAGTCCATACTATTACTTTATCATGCATTGTTGATTAAATAATATTATATTTCCTATTGGTATGCCATGATGTCAATGAAGCAGCTTTAACATCCTGAACAACTTGTTTAACTTCTTAGATTTTTTAGAACAGCGGTACTTATCACTTTTTCTAAAAGTATTCACACAACGCAGTTTGCAAAAAGCCTTATTTAATGACAGAAATTGTTTTTACACTCGGTGCGCAATACGTGAAATATATAAGGAGCCCTTTTATTCAAATATATATTGATAGCAAATAGATAAGAAAAGATCCGCTTACCTTTTGTTCGTTGGATCCACCACGAGTATATCTAGATTAATCCACTGAGCACCACCACTTGAACGAGATGAAAAAAAATAATTATACATAATATAATTTTATAGTGTGTATTCTGTGTAGAGAATAGCATTTATGCTTGGAACGAAGGTTTAATATATTTTTCTTGATTAAAACATTATAGGAATACACTGAAATAAATGATAAGAGGGGAGCAGAACGCCTGCATTTTCAATCACAACTATATATCAAGAGAGTAACAGATGGAATGATAAAAGCTGCAGTACACGTACATTCGTAGCCGCAGACAGCGCAGAAAATCGCTGTTACATCGAAATTGTCCGCGAAAGTAAGAAAGAATAGTCTAAAATTTCATTTAATAAAAGTAGGAACATCGTTTGCATGAGGGTTTATACTGCACAACAATTCTGAGATAAATGAATGTGATTTTGTTTAATTATATTAAAGTGGTAACTCTGCGGCACGCGGGCCATGTAGTAAATACCACTGTTTTAGGAGCACCCTTAATCATTTTGTAAGCTATAAATTACATCGGAAAATAAAAGTAATAAATAGTAATGAAACTGAATTGAATAATCCGTGTTTATTCTATATTAAAATTATATATTTTAAAAAGTTAAATGAAACATAACTATAGACAATAATTCTGATCATTTACCTTGAGCTCCCATGTTTCTAGGAAAGTTTTCAAATGGCATTTTTGCATTATACTCTACCTCTTTGATTCAAAACTTTATCCGTGCATGGTATTTCATTATTCTTTGCTGAAATATACACAGCTATTATTATGTCAAATTTTTGAATTATTTTTTAAGAAAGCGCAAATGTTTCTATCTTGAACATGTGAACATCTGAAATAAGTATTCAGTCAAAGAAAATGGAATTCTTATATTAATTCAACAGAGTGCAAATATTCACAATTTCTGATTTTAAACATTATTTTATGTTAATATGTAAAAATGCCACACAAACTTACCTAAGCCTCTCCTCATTTGAAGGATCTAATTCGTTGCTCCTACTTGTTGCTTTTGGTCGCATTTTGGTATTTTATTTTTGAAATAAAAATATCAGACACAAAAATGTGGTGAAAATTAAAAAAATAACTAGCTGTAGAATAACTGTAGTTCAAAACGTGTCGTGTTTTGCCCATCAAGATGATATAAACTGGAGAGAGCTATGGCAACTATTTTCAGAAGCACAGGTAAAGTCACATGGCATATTGACTTCTTTCTCCCGCACGCGTTTGTTTGCCTGCGTCTGTCATCCATTCGATTTATATGGGGTTGCTTCCGAAACAAACACGTAGATGATAATTTTGTTTTTTATTTTGTGAGTAATAATGGTGATAAATTGCAGAGTATACGGATGTAAATCAAGATATGTCGTAAGGAGGGGGCATAAACTTTCATACATGAGGCTTACATTTATTTTAAAAACTAGTTTTCTTTTAAATAACAATAATAATTCACACTTAAAGCAGTGTCATTATTTGATATAATGATTGGTATTTTGCCCCGTAAATGAAGCATATTAGTTTTTTAAGCAAAATATTTTACAGTAATATACGTACTTTTATTGGATGTGATTTGCGTAACTATTAAATCATAATGTTATTATTATTTATTTAAACAAATGAAAAGCTCCCGTTTTCTGTCTTGGCGACATTCTTTTACCCCAGATTGTAAATTTCTTTCCTCATGCTATGTATTTATATTTCTCACTACTGTAAGTGTTTCTTAAATTATTTGTAATTTTCAGGTATAAATAATTATTAAATGCATATATATATATATTTAAAACGAGCATTTAAATTTTGTTTTCTGATAAGTTTTTCGAGAAATTATCATTATAAAAAAGAAACATTTTTTAAGAATTTAAGAAATTGAGGAAATAGTTTCAATATATAATCATTGTAATAAATTATTTTTCCCCCTAATTTTTTACACCAAACGACAATTATTTTCCTATTCCAAATAGAAAAAGGAGTTATACACAAAAAATATCAGCACAACTAATGCTTAGGTTAATAATGAAAAAAATTGTAAAAATATTAACGTAATTTTAAAATTTTCATTCGTAGTATTAAAATTATATAAATTAGATGACACTACCTACTCCATCCTATTAAGAAATATTAAGGTTTTAAATAATAGAAGAAAAATAGCATTTTGCATGTTTATTATAGAACGTTTTCTTGTTTTATTTATATGACTCATGCATCAGGCGTAGATTACGAAACACTTTCCAACAGTAGCAGAATATTATTCAGAAATTACATTTATTTCATAAAATGAAAGAAACATCTAAATGAGCAACTTAAAAGACAAATAACTAAGTAAAAATCCATTTTTAGCAATCGCTGTCCATATCCGGTAAGGTGTGTGAATTATTTTGTGCAGCCCTGAATATGATCTATAGAATTTATACACATTAATTACACAATACAATAAGAATTAGACAAGTTTAAAAATGCATATCATGGCGGAAAACGCGCTTCCAACCATTATAGATCATAGTCAGTCCTTTAACCAAATTCTTTTGCTCATCTCTGTAAATTAACGATACATGATACGCACTCCATAATCTATGGAAGACATTTTGTAGTGCACCTCAGTAACAGATTTAAATTTCATTATGTTTGAAGTATTAAAACGTCATTAAAATTCACCGCAAACGATTTTCCCTAACAGATCATAATGCAAAAGAATTCTTTTTTTTTTTGCATCTTTGTAAATGCTACTTCTTCTTTACTCCTGAAATTATGTTGTAGACCAACGGCAGTGATGCATATTAATCTCATTATGTTTGAAATAGCATAACATGAATAAAATGCACCGGAAAGTATCCCCCCCCCCCCATAAACATAATGTGACAAAATCTTTTGTGTGTCCCTGTAAGTGAACTATAAATGCTAAACACTTCATTTTCAATACCGAACATTCTCTAGTTAGCCTTAATAATATATATAAATTACTTGGCAATCAGTGTATATTTATTTACGAGAGTTAGAGCGCGGACAGACAGACAAATCGAATTCATAAACACTTTTCAACTATGTTGCAAAGTGTTAAAAGTACATTATTGTTAGTATTCTCAGTAAAAGTATTGGTGTTTTGTCACAATGAAGCTTTAAAAATCGCACAATTAAGAAAAAATAACAAAACAAGAGAGTGCTAATAGAAACTATTTCATTTGAAAAATAATGCCTAATGTGATTTTTATTATTCTATTTCATCACAAAAGAACAATTTGTCAGTAAATAAATAAAAAAAAATTGATCGCTATTACATACTAGGTCCGGTACATTCGGAGTATCATCATCATCATCATTTCCCTAACGGGGTAAAATGTTGTTTATTTACTGATACTGTACACGTACAGCGCCGAGTATCATTTAAAATTTCAGAACAATTTTTGTTTATGGGGACCCTTTTCCGTCTAAAAATAAAGTTTTTGATATAAATTCTAAATTCTTAAAATATGTAGAAGCAAACTCTTTTATAACTTTAAAAAATAAAATTAGCTTATCGCATATCTGTTTGTGAAAACATTAAAAAGTGATAATACATGTCTTGATAAATGTTTTTGCATATCAAATCTATTCATTTAAAAATCCATGGCGTATTATTCTAAGACGAATACGAATTTTAGTTCATAATTTTACCAATAAAAAATATATTCTAACCAGTGGACCCGTTTGAAAATTTCGCACCGCATATGCAATATTTTTTTAGCAATATCTAATATTTTTTAGATGCAGGTTTAATTTTCTAAAGGAAAATTAAAAACTAAAAATATCGGAAAAACATCAGTCAAGCCAGAATATCATCAAATTTATTCCATCAAAGTTACACTAAAAACTTATCGCGTATAGAAAATGCAAAATATCAATCGTATTTTAACTGCTTTAGAAGATAACATCATCTGTTTTGGAAAAAAAAAAAAAAAAAAAAAAAAAAAAACATGGGATAAAGAAAAATAAATTTAGCATTTGAATTTCAACTTTGCAATTAATCATAAATAAATCCGTGTAGCAACAATGTCTCAATTTATCTTTATAATGCTAGTTATTTATTTTTTTATATAATTATTGTTGCGATATTTAATTTTTGTGGTAACACTGATTTGAGAAAAACCTTTCATTTCGTTAATGAAAACAATGCCAATTTAATTTTTTATTAACTGTAGTTTTTAATCAAAAAACATGTTTTAACGAAATGTATATGTACTAAGTCAGAAGCCTGTTCAAAATCTTTTCATATGGAAGCTCATTTATCGTTCCGCGTTTTGTATATGCTTAGAAAAGACAACAGAAATAATATATACGATTATATTGTCAAAAGACTTATTCTGCTTTTTGTTAAATGTATGGATTTCACAAGAAATGCTAAAAATGATCATCAATTGCTTAAAAACAACGCTGAGCAAAATGCTCCATAATTTATAATGTAGCTGATAACACATACAATTCGGTTTTTAAGAAATTCTCTAAAATATCTTTAATGTTATTAAAGTTATATACAGGGTGTCCCTAAACTCATGGTACATACGCTAGGGGGTGATAGAACACATCAAGACGAGTAATAGTAAATAGGAAACCAAGTGTCCCAAACGTCTTCCGAAGGAGATAGACGCCATTAAAGTTTAAGGTCCAAAATTTCAAATAATTATAAAAAACGGAAAAATTGGTCGATTCATTTGCGGTTTTCGCTAAAACTATTCCTTATGTCAGTATTTTCTTAAAAATAAATGTTAAAGAAAAAGTTTAAAAAATGTGCACAGAGGGCGCTTTAGACTTTGGAGTAACGAACAACTATTTTTTACCGTTATTTTTTGTATCAGATTAAACGCTTTCAAAAGCTTAGACTTAAACTTAAATTTTGAGCTCAATATATGAATCGTTGGGAGTGGTTAAGTAGCGCAAACTGAACTGTGTTCAGGAGTTGAAATTTGAGCCCCCCACAACACAGTTCAGTTATTCCCGATCTTGGTGTCTTAGACCAGGCAGAAACTACTACCCCCTACACGTAAAATAAACGATAGAGGGATGACAAAATTAAATAAAATAAATTTAAAAAATAAATTTTAAAGATAAATTTCAAAAATGCCGATAGAGCGCGCTATAGACTTTGGAGTGATGAACAACTATTTTTTACCGTCGACTCCGACGAGGACCTGGTCGCGAGGATTGCCGTCGTAGCAGGCGATATCCGGGAGATGCCCGGAGTATTCACTAATGTTCGCAACTCCCTCCGCCGGCAGCGTGAGGCCTGCATCGTTGCTGGTGGGCACTCTTTCGAGCAGTTTTTGTGACATCATGCGTGTACCATTTTCTACGTGTCAACCTTCATTTATATTGCGCACTATACATGCATACATCAAATTGTTTCTTTTTATTTTGCGCGAAGAAATTGCTCATGTCTGTTATGAATAAATTTTCTGTTTAGTTTTGTCATTACTCTATCGTTTATTTTACGTGTAGGGGGTAGTAGTTTCTGCCTGGATTAATTTTAACACAATTATTCAAATTGGTAAAGAAATCATATGAGTTGTAATTTTCCAACTGCACGAAAAATGTCCGGGCCAGGATTCGAACCTGCGATCTCTTGGCTGAAGCTGCCATGCTCTACCAACTGAGCTATCCCGGCATGAACTGGATGAAGTATGCCCTCCAGATTCAACCGGGATAGCTCAGTTGGTAGAGCATTGCAGCTTCAAGAGATCCCAGGTTCGAATCCTAGCCCGGACATTTTTCGTCCAGTTGGAAAATTACAACTCATATTGTTTCCGCCTGGTCTGCTACACCAAGATCGGGAATAACTGAACTGTGTTCAGGAGTGGGAGGGGGGAGGGAGGTGTTTCAAATTTCAACTCCTGAACGCAGTTCAGTTTGCGCTACTTAATCACTCCCCACGATTCAGATATTGAGCTCAAAATTCAAGTTTAAGTCTAAGCTTTTGAAAGTATTTAATCAGATACAAAAAATAACGGTAAAAAATAGTTATTCGTTACTTCAAAGTCTAAAGCGCCCTCTGTGCACATTTTTTTAACTTTTTCTTTAAAATTTATTTTTAAGAAAATACTGACATAAAGAATAGTTTTAGCGAAAACCGCAAATGAATCGACCAATTTTTCCGTTTTTTATAATTATTTGAAATTTTGGACCTTAAATTTTAATGGCGCCTATCTCCTTCGGAAAACGTTTGGGACCCATGGTTTCCTATTTAGTATTACTCTTCTTGATGTGTTCTATCACCCCCTAGCGTATGTACCATGAGTTTAGGGACACCCTGTATAAAAAAAAAAATCAAAGTTGAATAGGACTCATTCTATTTTCACTGTATAAGTGTATTGCAGCCATGATTTCTTTTCTTTCTTTTTTCTCTTTTTGTTATTGCGTGTACTAAACGTTTGAAGTAAAAATTTCGAAATTCCGAGTATATCAAAAAGTAGAAAGCTTTGTTGATATCAGCATAAAAAATAATAAAATAAACACGACAGCGCCATTTCGAATCTTATAAAATGTATCCTTCATGAGGTATAAAATACAGCATGTGGATAGAAAGCATCAGACAAACTACTGTTTTCATCTTTATATAATATTGTGTGGCGCCTTTACACGTAATGAAGGATTAATTTTATACGATACGAAAAGGCACTCTGGTGATTTTTTAATTTTTTATGATGAAATTAACAAAATTTTCTTCTAAATTATCTGCCGCCAGCTCTCTGTTAATTTTTTACTACTTAGTAATTGTAAATTAAGTTTAAATAAAACGATATTTATTTGTTATATCTTCATGGTACATATAATGTGCTATGTTTTTTTTTTTTGTAAATATATTGGCTTTTTATTTAATTATCTTAATTATAAATATTTTTGTACACATTATAGCTAGCTTGTTTCACATAGTTTGAAATATATATAGCGTATAATATATAATTTAAGATTTTCGCTTTCACAAATAAGATTTGCGGATATAATAAAACATAGAATACAGCTGTTTTTATTTGTATTCTGTTTAATTTAAATTTAAGAAAATATCTGAATTTTTGTGCAAATAATCAATTGGTTACAAAAGCACTACTGCTTTCCTCTTTATATAATCTTGTGTGGTGCCTTTACACGTAATGATGGGTTAATTTTATACGATCCGAAAAGGCACTGCGATGAATTTTTAAATTATTTATGGTGAAATCAACAAAGTTTTCTTCTCAATTATATGCCGCCAGTTCTCTGTTAATTTTTTACTACTTAGTAATTGTAAATTAAGTTTAAATAAAACGATATTTATTTGTTATATCTTCATGGTACATATAATGTGCTATGTTTTTTTTTTTTTTTTTTTTTTTTTGTAAATATATTGGCTTTTTATTTAATTATCTTAATTTTAAATATTTTTGTACACATTATATCTAGCTTGTTTCCCTTAGTTTGAAAAATATATATAGCGTATAATATATAATTTAAGATTTTCGCTTTCACAAATAAGATTTGCGGATATAATAAAACATAGAATACAGCTGTTTTTATCTGTATTCTGCTTAATTTAAATTTAAGAAAATATCTGAATTTTTGTGCAAATAATCAATTGGTTACAAAAACACTACTGCTTTCCTCTTTATATAATCTTGTGTGGTGCCTTTACACGTAATGATGGGTTAATTTTATACGATCCGAAAAGGCACTGCGATGAATTTTTAAATTATTTATGGTGAAATCAACAAAGTTTTCTTCTCAATTATCTGCCGCCAGTTCTCTGTTAATTTTTTACTACTTAGTAATTGTAAATTAAGTTTAAATAAAACGATATTTATTTGTTATATCTTCATGGTACATATAATGTGCTATGTTTTTTTTTTTTTTTTTTTTTTTTTTGTAAATATATTGGCTTTTTATTTAATTATTTTTAAATTTTTTTTTGTACACATTATATCTAGCTTGTTTCCCTTAGTTTGAAAAATATATATAGCGTATAATATATAATTTAAGATTTTCGCTTTCACAAATAAGATTTGCAGATATAATAAAACATAGAATACAGCTGTTTTTATTTGTATTCAGTTTAATTTAAATTTAAGAAAAGATCTGAATTTCTCTGCAAATAATCAATTGGTTACAAAAGATACAATATTATATTACTAGTTACTATATTTTAACAATGTTTTTTAAAAATTAATCTCATACTCAAATCACACAACATATACTTCAGAAACAATTAAATGCAGCCTATTGTATATTCACACATACAATCAGTTTTAATAAAGATAACCTATTGCTGCAAAATGTTTTCTATGATTGTCAATTAAACATACTTATGCAATCATTTTGAGTTGAAATGAGTAGTCATTAAAATGCTATCCATAAAAGCTGTTTGATAAAACTTGATGAGAAAAGACACAGATTGATATAAGATAAAGATAAATGACAAGATAAAGCATTGAAAATAAATGTAGATTGATCACTCTTTGTAAGTTGATTGATTGATATGATCGCATGAATATACAATTGTAAATTTGGAAACATAATTGAGATGCATAAATAATGACTCTTTAAGCATGTAAATTAGGTTTCAAAATTTAAAACGCAATGTAAATTAAGTTATTTTTAAAATGAATGAGGAAGACGATCTTGATTAGCTAAGAGCTATTACTTCAAGCCTGAGCCAAAATGTGAAACATATACATATGTGTGTGTGTAAGCTTTTTACTAAAAATAAAATGCCCACTCTGAAATATTTGCTACACATAAAAGGTACAAACAAAAATTTTACATTATTTATATCATTCTTTTAACTTATATTGTTGTTTTTGCTTCGTAATTTATATAAAGTTTGTTGTTATGAATTATTTAACCCCTTCGCGACGAGCATCCTTTACAGAATTTTTAATATTTTACCACCGGTTTTTCAAAACAGAAATTTTCGCCTAATTGAGTCGCAGAAATGCTGTCATTAAATAAGGCAAAGCTTACAATAAAAAGTAACTGGTGGGAATAATCTAGGATTCTGAGCATCTTATGCGTCACGTATACGTGTCGCTCGTCCCCAAGGGGTTAATATAATTGCCCCTGTAACCACAAAAGTTTTTACAAACTTAGTTGAACCCATTTTTGTTTAAGATTAAGTATTATTTCTTCCACTTTCACTTTTCAACTAGTAATTTAATAAGATATATATATATATATATATATATATATATATATATATACGTGTGGGGGGGGGGAAGAAAATTTTGTTTAAATTAAATATGAACATGTACCTGTTTGAACAATATCCATAAACATATAGAGAAAAAACAATGAATAAATAAAAAAATTAGATTAATTTATGGATATGCCAGCTTGTGTCAGTGTAAGAAACTATAACATAAATTAGTTATTGAAAGTGGAATTTTATTTTTTTTAAACTGTTTAATTAGAAATTAAGAAATTAAGGAAATTTAATATAAATAATGAATGAAAAGTTGAGAGGAATGTGAAAATTTTATTTAAATTACACAATAGATTATGAAGGAAAAAATAAATCATGAAATAAATAAATAATAATTTTTAAATGTGAAATATAGTGAAAATGTAATTAGATGATGAAAATGCATGTCAATGGAAAATCTTATGAATAGGAGCATCTACAACCTACAAAAGTAGGAATCAAAGATAATACACATGCGCAATTGCAGCATTATACATACTTAGCGTATAATATTTAAAAGTTGTTTAATGCTAAAGAAAAATCTAGCAAACCATTTATATATTGAAAATATATAAGATACCATTTAAAATGAGAAATGTGATTTCAAAAAGAATATTTATATTCAAAGTGAAAATTGTAATAATAATAAACCAATACATTCATAATAATATACGTGATTGCAACAGAATAATTTGAATGCAAATATATAACCATTAAAGCATCACAGAAACATCATTGTCTGAGTGCAACGAAGACTCATACACAGCGCAGTATTACTTTGCCCATATATAGCTACGATGGATATTAAAACATTTCGTCAAGCATAACTCAAAAAATATTTAACGGATTTCGTTCAAATTTTTACAGCAGGTACCTATAAAGGTGACAACGACGTCTATTTATTACCAAGAATAAATGTCAAACCGTTTGGAAATTATATTAAAAAAATAGATAAAAAAGCACAATTAAAGTACATACGTCACTAAAATTTTGTGCGTACGTCATTTTTACCGGCGGGAAATTTTCGTAGACAATCGGAATTGAAAAGTTCATGGAGTACATGGAGCAAAAAAATATGCACGCACTAATATTCAGCACAATAAAATATATTTCAATTTAGTAGAAATCGAAAATTAATCTGGATTTATTTCTGTTTGAAAGAAAAACCCCGCAATAACTTGGTAGACTTGGTATTAGAGATTTGGTGCAAATCTCAGCAATAGCAGCTTTTTTTATTTCGCGTGTGTAAATTAAAAAAAAAAATTCTTTGGTGTTTAAATAAAAGGTTTCGATTTATGGCATTATTTCTTTTTCTTCTCTCTTTTTAGCATTTTAAATGGGATTAATGAAAGGCATGTATTTTAAATTAAATGAGTGAAAGGTTTATATTTAAATGAAATGAATTCAATATGAAAATGTTATAGGAACGATATTTGGCGATTTATCAACTGCGCCAGGATAACATAAAAGTACCAATATATCAAACGGTATGTAGTATGTGAAATGAAACAATTATATTATAATCACCCATCGTACAAGAAAATAAACCAATATTCTGCATTCAGAGGGAAAAATCCATCTCCTGTGCCGTAAGATTTGGCGAGTTCTTTTTTGGTGATAATTTTTTCGATGTGATTGTTGGGATCTGCATGATTTGGCTTACTTTTTCTAAATCTTATTTTTTTTTTTTTTGCAGATATTTTTCTATTTTCTCTATTTGGCATTCTATTTTGAATATTTTCTATTTGGCATTTGGAAAAGTGATTTTTACCTTTTTATCTGTGCCTTCGGAAATATTAAAAAATAAAAAAATATTTACATATATCAAGCGTATAATGTTATGTTTTGTATTTTTATACGAACCACTTCTCCATTTTTAGATTTTAAATGATATTTATTATTTACTAGCCGTTTATTAATTGTTTACAATTTACACCCCTGACAATAACAATTATTTTTCACAAAAATGAATCTTAGGTTTGTTAAATAAGTTTGTTTATGTATTTTCATTACTTATTAAAATATCGAATATGGCAATAAAATTTTATTTTAGAATCGTGCTTAAATTTTTAAGATGGTGCAAAAATATGCTTTAATAAACGTATGTTTGTAAATATTTGAAAAACATGTTTTACCGCTCTCTTGAAAAATTTTGTAAGATGCTAAAACTACCTTTTGGCACCATTTAAAAATTTTTTCGCCAACCGACATAGGATACGAAACTTTCCCCATTCAGATACACAGGCAAGGCTGGTCTCAAACAAGAGTAAAGATAGCAACAATATTGTTTTAACTCTATATAAGAGTTACAATAATGATATTAAATGCTCCGATTGGCTTTGGGCCCAATTACGAAAGTTTCTCCTAAAAAAACTGTTGAAGAAGTCTTTTACATTTGTTTCAAATGAAGCTCGGTCTACAAGGTATTAATTAATAATACAAACAACACTAATGGCATGGAGGCAAAAGTTTTAATTTAAATGTATATATTTGAAACCCTTCTCCCCCTCCCCCCTCCCCCCCCCCCCAAAAAAAAAAAAGAAAAATAAAGTTACAGTAATGAATTTAAAATGGCGTTAAGCCACGCTTTCTGACATAAGCAATGGGGAAGTTGCACTCCCTTTAGATTTTGCATTCTTTTATGCTTAATTGATGAAGTCAACTTTACATACCTCAAAACTTAACTCGGAATCGCAAAAATAATTTAAACTATGTAGTTATTGGAGTTTTAAACTCCATTAAAAGCAAAACAAAACCACGTGATCGGAAAACGCGACGGGATTGGTTTGACGTCACTACACATGAACGGGGAATTCTGCTTAGAGCCGAGTGCTCGCAAGGCTGTTTTATATTGCTTTCTATGTACTGTAAACATCTTTTAAAGACTCGTTTACACAAAAACAAAAACAAAAATTAAAGTGAAAAGATTATTTTATCATATCTAAATATAATGCACTATTCATTTATACATTTGCATTAATTTTCATGTAGAAAAGTGTTGAAGTTGGTCGGATTTGAAAAATACAAAATTAATATAGATATTAAAATAAATATTAATTTAGCAACAAAAAATTAACATAGAACCAAAGAATAAAGAAAACATTTATAGATCATGAACGAAAATTCAAACATACTACCATTCTTTTAATGTTTAAAATGTTAATAACAACAATAAAATTTAAATATACATAACATTGCTTCAAATACATTTAGAATTATTATATTTCTGCATAATATTTCTCTTTTGGCCTTTTTAATTTCCGTGGAAATAGTGTTAATTTATAACAAAAATAAAACAGATAATTTTTAAACTAAACATTATCTCTAATCTGCAAAGTTCTATAAAGCATAAAACCTTCAATCCCACATTCTGAAAATTTTACAAAACTGACAGTATTTAAAATAATTACTTGATTGTTTTGCCTGTGTGTAGTGCAGTTCAGAGATATGTATAGGAAGAAATTGAGTCCTTTAAAGGACCCTTCACAAATATTTTCATATTAAAACAGGAACCTTCACAATACATTCCACCTTAAAACAAGACCCTTCACAAAATTTTGTGTCTTAAAAATAGGCCTTTCACAATTTTTTTCCATCATCAAAGTAAACCTTTAACAAATTTAATTATTTAAAAGAAAAATCTGACCTGACACAAAACAACTGAATCCACCAAAGAATCTATTTATGTAGCTTTTACATATATAAAGGATCTTGTCAAAAATTCATAAACAAGAAACTGAATATAAGTTATTTCAAATTCACAAAATTATAATTAGTTTTTTCACAAATATGAAATACTTTTTACAATTTCACAAAAAAAGAACCCTGTGAGAAAAGTCTGGTTAGGTCCCTGGAAACATTTTATTAAAAATTATTAAACTTTTCTCGTGTATATTTATATCTACAAAAACAACTTTTCAAAAGTAGAAAAAGCCAAGCGTAAAAAAAAAAAAAAAAAAAGTTGTGGCTAAAAAATGGTGTGATATCAAATTTCCAAGCTATTATATTACTTATTTAACTTTTTTCCATTAAATAGGTTATCATATATATAAGTCGAGTGCCTACGTATATGTTAATAGAAATCGTTTTCCCCTGTACTAAATACATCCTAACGAGTTTCTGAAAATGCATTTTTTTTTAAATTATGCATGATGGGCTTGGCGGCCATCTTTGCATATTATTCACAAAATTCTAAACACTCAAATCCGTAGTTAAAATTCGAAGTTCAAAATTGTTATTTAAGCAAATGTTTTAAGCGTTTAATTTATAGACTTGTATGCTCTGAAAATTGTGTGTTAAGATAATGATGACTTATCTTAAAGATTCATCTTATGATTTATTTTTTAGAGTAATTAATAATTTCAAACTAGTAAAAATCAATTTCTCAAAATATCAGTCTTATCTAATTTATCTGTCCGTAGTTAAAATCTGAAGTTCGAAATTGTTATAAACATATTACAGTGCAAACATATTACTCTTTTACTTTAGAAATTTGGATGCTTAGAAATATGGAAAGATGGCCGCCAAGCCCATCATGCATAATTTAAAAAAAATTGCATTTTCAGAAACTCGTTAGGATGTATTTAGTACAGGAGAAAACGATTTCTATTAACATATACGTAGGCACTCGACTTATATATATGATAACCTATTTAATGGAAAAAAGTTAAATAAGTAATATAATAGCTTGGAAATTTGATATCATTTTATCAGACAATTAAATACACTAAACAAACATGAGTGAAAAATTGACCTGGGCCTGAACTCGAACCTGGGACCTTATGCGTACCATGCCGACGCTCTGCGACTGAGCTACCCAGATCCATATTCATAACTGGCAATTTCTTATACTTATTCATGTTAGAAACAATCATCTGCCACAGTTTGCAGTCATATTTAATTATTTGATAAAATATGTGTTCTTATAATTGTGAAGTTTTATTTAAAAAAAAAATATATCTTCAGAAGAAAATGGCTGACTTGCAGATGAAATAGAAATTTGATGTGGTTATATGATAACCTGTAACTGATTTGTGCTATTTTAATACAGATGGTACATGGTCGTTGGCGGGTTTTATCTCTGTTTTGGCATAATTTTTTAATCGCTAAGTTAATTAACAGTTTTTTGCTAATTAAGGATAGAAAATAATTTTTTTTACACTGAATTTTATAAAAGCACATAGATTACGTAATTACTTGTCCAAAAATGCAATCCTTTTTTTATTCTGCCCAATATTAAGGCCTGTAGCTTGTTTGAAAAAAAAAGTTTGACGAAGAAAATAGTGATCATTTTAAGTAACTCGACGTTTTTTAAAAAAAGCTATATCTCTGTTCATAAATTACTTATGAAGATGAGTTTGGTCTTAAATTGAAGAAATTCATACTTAGATTCTTCTAGTTTTCGTTTTTTTTTTCTACGACGCTTGGTTTGTTTGATATCTGATATTTTAATCTGGCATGTTTTGTCGATTTAACATTGCGAAGTTGCTTTCTGTATATAAGCATTAGCGGTCTTTATTCCAGTTCTTGGCGTTGTTTGTGTGGCGTTTTTTTTTAAAGCTTGGCTTGGCAGAGCGACCGCCCTGCTTGATTAGCGGTCTTTATTCCAGTTCTTGGCGTTGTTTGTGTGGCATTTTTTTTTAAGCTTGGCTTGGCAAAGCGACCGCCCTGCTTGATAAAAATTCTGTAAGCGTGTCTTAAAGCTACCTTAGCACATTTCACTCTTTCTAATAACTTTAGCTATTTTTCAAAGATTCAAAACAGTTTATTTAACAATTAAAGAGATAAAACATATAGTGGAACCAAACAAAATTCATAATTTAAGTATAAAATATAAATACAAAAACCCTTTTATAAGTTGACTCCACCCTCCCTAATGAAAAAAATCCTATTTATACCAGTTTATTTTATATTGTGCAATATATATAGGTATACCTTATTCTACAAAATACAATATTGTAGTACGAGTATTAACTTGTATCGATAGTTTATTTCTACATCGAGATCTGGAAATGAAAATTCTTAGAAATGCGATGGAATAAAAATATCATCTGGAATTCACAGTATTATTTATTCATTACAGCAATTTACAATACTTTTAATTTGTTATACTAATCATTTTTAAGAAAAGAAAGAAATCGTCCAGCGTAAAGCAAGCCACCCCCATAGGAAATAACAGGGAGAAATACAGCGAGGGTTTGTTTACATGTGTAGTGACGTCAGAATAGCTTTCGTCACGTGACGTTGCTTTTTCCCGCCACGGCAAAAACTGCGTTTTAAAAGTTAATTTAATGAATTATACAAGTTTCAAATATATGTAAAAATGGTATCAAAATGTTCGTATTTTTACACTCTATCAGATGAAAGTTAAATTGAAAAACGTGCAATTTCCCCATTGGCTGCAAACGCAATAACGAAACTTTCACTTAACTTAATAACATGTAGCTAATATAGCCCTCAGGGTACTTTGCAGTTATACAGACCTTGTGGTTTTTTTGAAAAGCTTGAGACAATTCAGGTTTAAGAAGTTGAGATTTACTGTCAAATGATATAAACAACTATGAACACAAAACTGATGAATTATTATTCAGGTTTATGTATGTATTTAAAAAAAATTGCATCTGATTACACTTATTAGATAAATTACTTCTGTTTGCATTTAATAACTGATAAACGGCTTCTGGATATAAAATGAATTGTTTAAATATTTGGAAGAGGTTCGAGAGGTAGAAAGACGAGTAAACAAACGGGTAGACAGACGGGTAGAGAGACGAGTAGCGACATAGGTAGGCTGACGGGTAGCAAAACGAATAGACAGACGGCTAGAGAGAAAGGTAAAAAGAGGGTTGACAGAGGGGTAGCGAGATGGGTCACGAGACGGGTAGCGACGCCGGTAGACAGGAATGTAGCGAGAAAGGTTGCGAGATGCGTAGCGTGGTAGATAAAGAGACGAGTAGAGAGATGAGTACAGAGACGAGTTGACTGCCGGGTAATGAGATTGGTAGCGAGTCGGGTACAAAAACAGACGGATAGTGAGACGGGTGTACATACGAGTAGAGAGACAGTAGATGGGTACGGAGATGGGTAAGAAGATGAGTAGAGAGGCGTATAGCCAGACGGGTAGAGAGACAGATAGAGAAGTTGTGAGACAGATAGACAAATGGGTAGCAAAGGGGATAGAGACACGGCTAGACATACAAGTAGTAGGACGGATAGACAGACGGTTAGAGAATTAGATTGGCGGGTAGCGAGACCAGTAGGGAAATATAGAGACAGGTAGCGAGATGTGTAGAGAGATAGACAATCGGTTAGAGAGACGGGCAGAAGAACGGATAGGGAAACAGACAGATTGTGGAGAGACAGGCAGACAGGCAAAAGAAAGGTCTGCGGATTGGCGCAGTAAAGGCACAGGGGGCAGAGCCTCCTAGAGAATAATCAAGAAGTACCTGTTAAGCTTAACTTTGAAATATATATAATTTTTCAATTTTGCCGATATGGAGATTTAATGTAAAAGTTATTTTACAGAAGTCATCGAAAGATTTTTTGTTTACTTTAATAGTAATTTAGACTATAGTTTTGCAATCTGGTTTGTAGCAAAGCATGGTATCAATGTGGTTTGAAGTGCAAGAGTTTCTGTAAACATTTATACAAATAATAAATACATAATCAAGGAAGAAAATTTTTAAATTCACACAAAAAAGGTGCAACAATGAAATTAAATTTGCGTTAAGCCACCCTTGATAGAATAATCTATTGGCTGCAAATTCAATTACGTAACTTTAAAAAGCTTGGCATTTTAAAAGATCCGGCGTTTTTTTTTTCCAAGTTTTGCGCAATACGCGCTTAAGAAAATGAGATTCTTTGCCACATTTAAAAAAAAAATATGACAACACATCTGCTGAACGGTACTTCTTTTCTATTTTTTTAACAGTGTATATGAATTTATATATGATATTTTGTAATTCTATCATTTAATTTGCTCTTTTTCTTTATATTGTAATTGTTAACCCTATGTTCTCAGCAATATCACTCAGACTAATCCCTTTGAGGGAAGTCCTAGTACAACATGTGGGGAAGAAAAAAATATATATTAAAAATTAAAAATGAACACGTACCTATTTGAACAATATCGATAAATAATCGAGAAAAAACAATAACTAAATAAAATACTTAGATTCATTTATGAATATGCCAGCTGGTGTCAGTGCAAGAAACTATAACATAAATTAGTTATTGAAAGTGGAATTTTAATTTTTAAAGAAAGGGTTTAATGAGAAATTAAGAAATTAAGAAAATTTAATGTAAATAATAAATGAAAAGTTTAGAGGAATGTGAAAACGTTATTTAAATTACACAATAGATTATGAAGGAAAAAATAAATCATGAAATAAATAAATAATAATTTTAAAAAAAATGAAATACAATAAAAATGTAATTAGATGATGAAAATGCATGTCAAAGGAAAATGTTATGAATACAGGTATCTATATCCTACAAACGTATGAATCAAAATCTAGTATAACTACTATTAGGCCTTTATTTTCATGGCCTCACTAATATTTTTGTCAAATCGCTAACATTTACTACATTTTTTCTGTGTATGAAGTTACACTGCAACTAAAAATGCCATAAAGTAACCTACATTGGTATATTATTGTAATTCTCCTGTAAACTAAAATCCAATAAAGTTATACTTTTCGACTTCGCTTTAAGAGTGTCTTCAATAGTATTTAAAGTATAATGCTGTTCTCTATTGAAAGTATTATGTAAATTGATGTATACATATTAATCTCCTTTCAGTTTGTCAAAAAATATTAATTAATTTTGAAAAGACGATTAACATAAGAATATTATGTATTATATTATGTAGTATATAACGTTGCGGATATATAATATACATGGTGGAAAGCCCGTTTTACACCGCCATTTATTTTTCGTTAGAATGTAACTGCACTTATAAAAGACATTTATATGCAGAAAAGTTTGTACGCACTACAGACCGAGACCACCTAGAGATCCTACATTAGAGAATGTAGGATCTAATGTTCTACTCTAAGACCACCCGCAGCGCTCGTACACCCAGAAAAAAGTTTTGTTGAATCAACAAAAATTTGGCTGACCCAACAAAACTTTTTGTTTAAATATGGGTCAATGGAAATTTTGTTTGAATCAACAAAAAAAAAATTTGTTGATTTTTTTTGCAATTCCAAAAAAAAAAAAAAAAAAAAAATTGTATCGTCAGCAAAAAAATGTTTTGTTAATTCAAGTAAAATGGTTCAATTTTACTTAAATTAACAAAATTCTTTTTGTTACATAGATATATGCTATGTGTTATTTTAACAATCTATTTTCTTTTTTCAACAAAATATATTTTGTTTGTTTAAATAATAAAATAGTTATATTACAAACTTGTTTTGTTTATACTACAAAAACTTTTGTTAAATGAACCAATCTAAATTTGCTATTTTAACTATTTTTTAATTCATCTTCAGCAGTGAATTACGCCTGAAAACCTTGAATAATAAGTGCATTTTACACTACTTTTTTTCAAGCGCAAACCAAGAGAGCGAAAGCCGGTCCCAAGCCGGGAGTCGATCCCGGGTCCTCTGGACAGCGATCTGAGGCTCTACCACTGAGCTACAAGGAACGACATCTGAGCTCGGCATTTCTCACTCTTATATATGTCGGAACGGCTGCAACCGCAGCGCAAAATGGAAATGTCATCAGGAGCACGCAAATTTCTGCGGCAAACATAAGACGACAATACAAAGCCCCCCCCCCCCAATATACATATATATATATATATATATAGTTACTTTAAAATCTCGAAAAAAAAACAATCTCTAAACGAGATTTAAGTATAATATGAACATTTATTATAAAAAAAGAGATTTGATTTACTTTGCGTCATTTTAATTAAAAAAATATTTAATGGTGTATTTAAAATAAATGCACAAAAGTTTACGAAGCAGTTATTTGTAAACGATTCTATTCTGTTACATATTTTTTAAATAAAATGCAGGGCTAGATTAACTGAATCAAATCAAATCTTTCACTGATAGCTAGCTTATTTGTAAATAATGATTTTTATTGCAACCTGTAAAAAATTTTCAGAAACGTTTCTGAAAGTAACGGAGACCTGTGCTGCACGATACTAACAGAAAGGTTTCTGATTCGATCAGAAAAATGTTTCGGCTAAAACACGAAACCTTTCCGATTCGTAATGAAACCTTCCTGAATATATCTGAAAGCTTCCTGAATATATCTGAAACCTTTCTGAATATATAGAATATCTTTCATTACGGATCGGAAAAGTTTCTGAATATATCGAAAATATTTCATAATATATCTGAAACCTTTTTGAATATATCTGAAGTGTTTCTAAATATATTTTTATCTATTTTTGTTATAAATTATCTGAATTTTAAAAGAATACTTGAAAATATAAGAATTTCTGTTCTTTTAAATACTCTAATCAAGCTTTTTTTTTTAATGATTCTTTTTTCTAGGCGAAATTATGCGGTATATTGTGTGATGTTTTTCAGTTTATATCAATATTTTCATCAAATATGTTTTGACCCTAATATTTAAGTATTGGAGAATGAAGATATTTATCTTGTTTTTTAACAACATATCATGAAAAAAATATGGGATTCATACAACTCCACAAAAAAAATATTTATTTTAAAATATTAAAAAAAAATAGCATTTATATTTAGAAAGAAAACTTTCAAAACTTTTCATTAACATGAAAAAGACATACTAAAACTATACTAATATATTTTAGATACATTTCAAAAAATCTAACTCCCAACAACATAAAATGATTAAAACTTATGAGCTTCCCAAAAACAATGCAGCTTCAGAGATTTGTTTTTTAAAAAAAATTTGGTCTTAGAAGGTAATTTTTCATATTAAAACAAGACACTTCACAAAAATTCTCATAATAAAACTGGACCCTTCACAAAATTTTTCGTTCCAAAACAGGATCCTTCACAAAATTCTTTGTCTTAAAAACAAACCTTTCATAAAACTTTACCACCTCCAAACTGAACTTTTCACAAATTTAATCATTTAAAAATAAAATCTGACCTATCACAAAACAATTGAACTTATCAAAGTGCATAGTTTTTTTTTTTTTTTTTTTTTTTTTTTATGTGTAAAGGATAGATACAACGGAACCTGATATAATAATTTCAAATTCACAAAATTATGACTGGAATTTTCAAAAATATTTAAAAAAAAAAAAAAAACTTCACAATTTCAGAAAACAGGACTCTGTGAGAAAAATCTGGACATAACCCGGAGATTAATAAAAACACTCGGGAAAATTTTTTTCATAATCAGAATAAAATAAATACAGTTTGTTTACTTTAAAACAATATTTTTAAAGTAAGACAAGTCAATTTTCAATATATAGTATTATAAAAGTTAGAGTTCTGAAACATCGTTAAAAAAATATATAAACAAACACACACTACCGCTGGGAGATAATATTCTTTAAGAGATTAAATTGCTACTAGATGCTATTTATAAATCATATTTATTGAAGCAACATTAAATAATTTAAAATGAGAGACAAAGGATTTGTATAGTTATATTTTAGAGTATATTTTAATAACTATCCTTCCAACTCAAAAGATCTAATTCCTCACTCATATAAATAGTCCTAAATGTTAGGGTTAAGACATTTGTTAAAAATATTGATATAAACTGAAGCATATCACGGCATATGTGGAATAATAATGAATATAAAACAGAATCATTATAAAAAACATGATTAGAGTATTTAAAACAGCAGAAATTCTTACCTTTTCAAGTGTTCTTTCTTTAGAATTGTCTTTTTGGACCGCTGGAACAATACTTCCACCGCTAACAACGTGCTGTTCGCCGTTCGCGTAAACTACACACAACACAACGGAAGGAGGGGGTTCTAGGGGTAGGGGAAATGACGTATACTTTCGGCATTTCCTGTTCCGGCGATGGGAAAGTAGATGGGAAATACTTGGAAGAGGGTGGATTTTCCTCCACAGCAGATACGAACCCCAAAAAGGTTTCTGATGGTTTCAGAAAGTGAAAATAGCTCTAAGATATCCGATGGTATCAGAAACGTTCCTTTTAGAATACTAAACGTTCCAAATATTTTTTACAGTGCACATTTTAGGAATGAGTGCATTCACGCTCTAAGTTACTTTAATAAGTGTTAAATTACTTTTAATTGTAGATCTTCTAAATTTTCTCAATGCCTTTAATGGGGAGATGATGCCAGTGTAAAACATTTAAGAAATCATCTTTTTTTAAACCTTAAAACATTCTATGCTTATTTTCCGCATACGGCAACACATAGTTAATTTTTAATTCATTTTCAGCAGTGAATTACGCCTGCAAAAAGCAGGATAAAAATTCACTGGTTATTATTCAAAGATTACAGGCGTAATTCACTGCTGAAAATGAGATAGAGTTATTGCAGAAATCACGAAAAATGCAACATAGTAGCGCCACCTGTTGCGCGATTTACACCAAAAACTAATCAGCAATATATCAGGAAGTAACTGAATATAAAGTTTTATTAAATTCCGTGCATTAGTTCTTGAGATAGAGCGCCCACAAAATTTTTGTCACATACAGACAGATAGAGTCATTGACAGTCATTTTCTAAAAAACAGTCAAATCGTGTTCAGGACCTTCTAAAATCCGTCGGAAACCGGAAGTCGAAAATTTTCATGATTCCAATACTTTCTTCTTGTAAACATAGAAGAAAGTAATAAATGGGACAGGGGGATTTTTAAAACTACCTTGGTCCGTCTCAATGAAAAAAAGTTTTTATTATCCAAAAATTATGTTAATCCTTTAATTATATAGCTATATAAGTCAAATAAATCGAGTTACGTGAGAGAGTTATGGCTACTATACAACAATATAAATTTTTCAAAAACAACAAAATTTTGCTGGAATAACAAAATTATTGTAAAATTAAAAAAACAAATTTTGTTAATTCAAGTAAAATTGATGAAATTTTGTTAAAAGTTTGTAAGAGTGTTAACAATATTTTTTTGTCCAAGCAACAAAACCAATTTTTTTACTTCAACTAAAAATTTTGCTAAAACAACCAAAATGTACTCAACAAAACATGTTTTGTTGTTTTAATCAATTCCTTTTTCTGGGTTTAGTGTTGAAACATAGAATTTAGCGATCATATATAGAAAATAGCACTCTATGTGCATGAATAGCATAAACTGAAACTGAAAATTGTGATAGTTGGTACGATTAACCAACATAGCTCCGGCAAGAACGAACGATTTGAGGCCGACGATGGTAACCAATTCGGGCTTCTGTAACGAATTTCTGCTGTTTAATCCACCCATGTATATAAGGAGTGTCATATCTTATTAAAATGACGAAGCTGAAAACTTTATAAATTACTTTTTTCTCGTTTCTCCAAAACTTTAAAAAAAAATGATTGCTAACTTCCAGACTTCGTCGCTAGGGAGCGCTCCGAGTGGTCTCATTGTGTAGCGTATATTATTTTTTCCGAGACTAACGAAAAAGAAAGGCTACCGCGGTGCTTTACGCGTATTTTTTTTTACAGACCGCGGGAATCACGTGATGCTCGAATCCACCAATGCAGGTGTACGAAAAGAGCATCACATCACTCTAGCGGTCTGTAAAAAAAGATAAGTGGAATGCACCGCGGTAGCCTGTCTTTTTCGTTAGCCTCGATTTTTTCTATGTGTCGACATCCCTTTTATAACTATAGCTAAATCTGTTAAATGCAATTGTTCAATATATCGGATAATCTAAACATTCTACTAAGTGTGAAAAGTATATTTGCAGTTAACTAATCATTTATCCAAAGCATTATAAATTCATTGAAAAATGTTTTATTTCATTAACTTTGCAAAGCAAACGAAGCAAACATTATTATTAAATACATGATATAAAGTATTTTCGATCTATTTTTAGAAAGAACTTATTGTCGCAGGATTAAAACACATTATGTTTACTATCGAATGTTATGTCGTACGGGATTAAGAAGATCACTTTCCGGAAATACTTTGCTAACTCCGTGACATAAGATACTATTTCTTTGATTGATTTCGGATTTAGACGCTTTTAGTGCAACCTGATAAAGAGCATGAATTAAATTGGAAAATAGAAGACTTAATCTGGAAACACATTTTATTTCTTAGTTGTTGGACGCTAAGCAATTACAACCTTATAATTGCATAAGGTTAGTTTTTATTTGTTGTCTTTATTTTTAAATGCTTATAACTATCATTTAAAAATATTCAGAATGCACATTGGATGAAAAATGCCTCCTACAGTTATATATATATATATATATATATATATATATATAGGGGGGGGGGGGCATCTTGGAACACTTTTTTATTAATGTTTTTTGTACATCTCATTTTGGGTCATATTTTACCCAATGAATGTATTTATTGCTTGATCCCTTGGTTTAGTAAAACAGTAATAATAATGGTAAGTGCTTGAAATGCGGGTTAGAAAAAGTTTAGTTAAAAGAAATGTGCATATCTTCAACTGTATCAATGTGGACCATACCCTCACTCTCCCCTATATAGATATGTAGATAGATATAGATATAAATATTCGAGTCTCGTGTATGTGTTTGTGTGTGCGTGTATGAGTGAGAGAGAAAAAGAAAGAGCCAAAGAGTTAGAGAGAGTGTGTGCACATGTGTGTTAGACTAAAAAGAAAATCGACATAATTTAAACTAAATTTCATTTTTAATAAATTTAATTTATCTATCTTTAATAGATTAATTTGAAACTTAAATTATAAAATGTGCGACGGTTTTTCGTATATGCATTCACAAATTATGGTCAGGAAAAAAAAAATGTCAGGATAATTAATTTTTTAGCGAGATTATCTTCTTGAATAAGTGGACGTTTTTCAAAGCTAATAAGATTATTTTTATTTAATCACCAAGAAAAAGATTTTTGTGCTTCTAAGAATGAAATTGATTTGTTACATCTTTATAATTATAAAATATTCTAAGAATTCTTTAATCTCTGCTTCATTAAATTACACTTCTAAATATAACTTAGTTTTACTTTTTACTCGCTCTCTTGAGGATTAAAAATAAAACATCTTTCTTTTCTACTATTTATTAATGAATAATTAATTTCTTGCGTATTTAGTTTACATTAATTATCTTAGCTATAAAGCAAATTAAGTATACTTCTGGAGAAAATTTTAATTACTGTCAAACTGGATAGTTTTAAAAGTTACATATCTTTCAGAAAAAAAAATTAGTAGTAATTCTTTGGTGATTTTAAAATGTGCTCATTCTTTTCAGGCATCATTTGTATCACATTGATCCATACAGTTAGTTTTTTTCCTATGAATGCATTATATTCCCATGACGAAAGGACCAATGTCAACAAATAAAAGTACTAATAACCCATTATAGTTCTAAGATACATCTTTAAAAAGTAGACGAACTGAAGGCCAATCATCAGGCCAATCAACAGGCCTATAGTACACCAAGATAACAACAAATCACGAGTTTGAAAACCATATCATGAATGTGATAACTACCCTTGATAGTGACAACCAATATCAAGATGTGTGACAATTATTACCATCATTAGTACAACTACAACCATGAAAAGAGAAAATAAATACCAAGATAATGGACTAGAAAATGTCCAGCGACAACCAAACCATGCAAAATGCCTAAATTTCCAAATCAGAGTTACGAACAAGCATGATATCGCTGAAATGTGCGTGTTTAGTGCCAATTCAACATAGTTAACAGCAATCAAGAACAGGTCAATACAGTAAACTATACTAATTCACTAAATAACGCTGCAGCCGTGACGGCCAAGATGCTAGTCAGGTGAATCACCGCCATGCGGTGATCAGTCGAATTTCTCTCCGCGTCCACGTACACAACCCGTTAAGCCAGGCAATTGACCGACAGGTAGGGGCCTATTCAGCGGTATAATAATAATAATAATAATAACAAGGAGGGTGGGATTTTATCTAAAACAGGCATGAGGGCAGGCCGCCCCTGTGAAACCTTCTAGAGTGATCCCTGGATCACCCACAATCAATAAAAAAAACAAAAAAAAAACACAGGAAATAAACGAAATCCGAGGCAACCGACGAAAACCGAAACAAATTTTTCACGGTAAAAATCGATGATAACCGAAGTCAATGAAAACCGAGCACTCGAAAGTATTTCTTTTTTTTTTACAGCTTTTCTACTGGGAATCCGCAGCTAAATTTGACTGAGCCTTTGTAACGTACATGAGTAAGTGCTTTATTCATTTTTGGTCGGAAACGCATGAAATTGGCATACGTTCTTATTTAGAAACTTTGTAATCAAAATACGTTTTCAATAAAGGCAGAAGATTTTTTTTATAATACTGTCAAAATCAGCATTTTGAACTGAATTTCCGATGCCGCTGCACGAGAAAGCAGAAAAATGTCTCGTCACCTGACACAAATTGCTTATAACTCAATTTAATTTACTGATCAAAAAATGGAAAACTCATTTCGATTCCAAATTGCTTCAATAGTCAGGTCTGCCAATTTTATGCGTTTGCGATAAAAAATGAGTCAGAAAATTTCGCGTTGTTGAAAATGTCAGTTGAGAGCCATGTTAATATATTTATTATTATTTTTAAATTTATTCTTGCTATTTTGACTCAACACTTTGATGTTGCCTATATTTTATGTTTATATCCTGAATTATACAGTCTTATTGAAATTTATTCACAATTTATCGTTTGTATAATAGTTAGGTACATATTTCTATTTTTTACAGTGCATATCTTTGTACAAAGTTATAGTAATCATGGTTATGCCGAGTACAATATCAAGGGTTTTTAAATAATTATAATCAATGTGTATGTAATAAAGTCAATCTCGCATGAGAAATCTTACCAAAAGAATAATTACCCCCCCCCCCCCACACACACACCTCCAAGAGAAACATTCCAAATTATTTCGAAAATAAATCACCTATAAAACACAGTTGTAGACTCTCAACATTTATATTATCTTTATTCTGTTTTCTTATAGTTTGCAATGCAACCATTGATAGAACAGTTGCAAGATATTTTAAGTTCTTAAAATAACTATCTAAAATTAATAGACAGTGTACAGAATTAAGAGATAGAGCAAATACACAGACAGAGTACGGGCCTTTTTTCTTTCCGAACCCATAATTGAAGGAAAGTATTGTCATCACGATTTGTGTTATGTGAACACCATAACGCACAAACGGTACTTCCGATTTGGCTATCATTTGGCCAATATATTATAGACTATTGTCGTAGTAAATATATTGATTTTCGTAAAAATCTGCCAGCGAAATAGGTATTTAATCAATTTTCAAACCATTTTGCGACCAATTCTGTATAGGGAAAATCACATCAGAAATGTGACAGTTTGCATAGGAGTGGGGAAATAATAATAATCTACTTGTCACAAGCAGTGGATTTTTTGACCAGGCGAGTAAATTTTTATGCGGTCTTTTAAATACTACGATATATATATATAAAAAAACTTTCTGATATTTTTATTCTTTGACCATATTTTGTGTTTTTCCCAATTTCTGAAATACAAACACAACACTAACAACGAAGGTCCCCATAAGCGCATACTCAGAAAAAATTATAGAATACAGAGTGTCTCATTTATTTTGAAACCCGCAAAAAAAGAACAATGTATAAACATTAATTTTTATTTTACAGAAGTGCTTAAACGACTACAAAAGGTGTTGGAAGTGACCGCCGTCTTCATCTTTACATATCTGGGCCCATTTGAGGAGGTTTCGAGACACATTCTGCTTCTTCGTAAATGTGTGGGTTTGTGGATGACCAAAATCAATAATTGCGTGTATTAATATAGCCTGTTCTATGAAACCAGGCTTTGTCACTAAAGAACACCTGACCTAAAACACCAATGCCATGTTTTCGATCAAAAGTTTTTAACCAGCAACAAAAGTTGTGACGAAAAGTTGTGTGCGCTGGATCAGGTGCTTTCAATTCCTACATCAATGTGTCACGATAAGCGTGCACGTTCAATCGTTTCAAGGCGCGGTATGCAGTGGCTCGGTGAACGTTAGTTTGTAAAGCTAATTTTCTTACTGATGTGGCCGGTTTCTCCTTGATTTTCGTCTCGATTTCCTTCATTTTGTGGTCAGTTAGGACAAACGACAGACGGTTCCTTCTTTTCGGTTCCACAGTCCATTCTGTTTGAAAATGGTCCACGATTCGCTTAATTGTGCTTTTGTTCGGCACCACCGAGTCTGGAAACTTGTTTTCATATCGTTCCTTGACTGTTATGTACGAAGACGTTCGAAAATAATGTTCCATAATAAACGCGCGTTTTTCTGCACATAACACCATGACACAAAACTACCTTTCACTTCGTTCTCCTTAGCACTGAAGTGTCGTGTGCGGTTTTCTATTGTGTTGGTAGTGTTGCTGGCAAGCCCCTCCACACCGCTACCTGCGCTAACAGTGTGCGCGTGCACTCTTGTTGTTCATTTGCTTCGCGTTTACGCGGGTTGCAAAATAAATGAGACACTCTGTACTAGGGGGCTCGGCCCCCTACTTGCTAACGCTCCCGAACCCCCAACCCCCCACCCCCCGTGAATTGCGAAGCAATTAACATTGAGACCGCTACGTGGTCCCAGCTCGATTCGCTCGCTCGCCTCTTTTTATTTTTGCAGTAATTCTAGCCGGAATAAATACAGTAATACCACAAATCATTTGAACGTCTGAAATTGACAATTTTTTTAATGTAAAAAAGTAATTGAAAACTCCGTTGAAAACACAACTAAAAATGCATTTAGTTGGAGCTATTAATGGACATATAAATAATTTAAATACTATGAAAAAAGGATCTTGGAAACATAATTTGTTTAAAACTTATTGCACCTATAATATTGTACAGCACGGGTTAAATTCATTAAAAAAAAAAAAAAAAAAAAAAAAAAAAAAAAAAAAAAAAATTACGTGATAGGAAGATAGTTTATGATCAATGATTGTTTAAATTTCGTTCGACATTTTACCATTTTACTGTTCTGATTGATTTTATAGATTTCTGCAAAATAAATTATTTTTACTTCATTAAGACAGCAACAGCTGATATTTTCATTATATCCGATTTTTCATGTGAGTGAAATTCGTAAATAAATTCTAAATAAGAGTTGAGAATTCATTTGAAATTAACAATATTACTCATAATTAAAATGAGGAATCATCTCAGGCGCTTTGGATTACGTACATGTTATTTTATTTTTAATATTTGCTAGTTTGATTTTCACTGCTCTGACACTGACCGCCATATTAGAGGCGGAGCTCATCTATCTAACACATTCTAGTCTGTTCATTGGTCTGAGCTATGGAAACTACGTTTGTTGCCAACGATAAGCTAGAAATTCAGCCCTATTTTCGCGCCACGTAAGAGAAATTTATATATTGATACTCTTATGACGACATATCAGGTATATGAATTTATATGATTTATATATGTATATATATATATATATCTTTATAGGTTTAGTGGGTTAACTTTGCTCAGTAATTATTTCTTCCTAATCTAATTTTTTTTTTTTTTTTACACCACTAAAGATAAAACACTTTTCTAAAAATTAATTTTGGTGATTTTATTCTATTAAAAAAAAAAGAAAGAAAGAAAGAAAAATACTCTTTAGATTTTCCTATGTTGTATTAAAACAACGAATAAACTAGAATTCATGATAATAAAAAGCGATTTACTGAAAAAACAATAGGTATCGAAAAATGTCTGTTATATCTCTCGGAACGATATTTTAAAAGTTCTAACTCAGACAAAATACAGCAGAGAATTTCACAGAATTTTATGATATCGTTGATTGAACAAAATACATTTTACTTTTAAATATTATGATTGCTTAAATTATTACTTAGAAAATCATTTATATAATCTGATCATCTTATAATACGAGAGTCCGCTCAGACCGGTGATTAACGTGCTGGCGCAAAAAATGAGCTTGTGCCAATACTCATTGAGAGGTTCTACACTTTAAAGCTGGTAGACGGGAGGTGCTGTTTTCAAACCCCTGTCGCGCTCGTCGACCCAACTAACTGTTCGGAGTTTTCCGCGGTTTTCTTCGAACCTTGCCGTAAATACGGGTTAGGATCCCTTAGAAAGACCACCACGGAGGGCACTATCCCTAGGACCTATATCCCAACAGTATATAATCGGCCGTCAAAAATCAACCAACCATGTACCAATACTCGCGGGTTCGATACCAGCGTGTTTTGGACAGTGTGACTGTGTAATGTGTTCGATTTTCCCTAATACGCCAATGATAATTTGAGTCTCTTTCCTTTCAAAAGCCCAACCTGAAAGCATTCCTTCTACAGCAATTTTACTCATACATACTCTTTTTTTACTTAATAATTAGTTGAGAAACTAACTTCAAGTTAAAAGAAAGGGTAAACGGTATTTTGGGACAAATTGTCTGTTGAATAATTCATTCAAAAACGTCTCCAAGATAATGAAAAAAGATTTTGAGTATTTACAGAATACTTTCTGATATCTCTACACTTGAGATTCGATTTAAAAAAAAAAGAAAGAAAAAGAAAAAGAAAACTTTGAACAGATAATTATTCTTAACCTTAAATCAGTTAGGCATACTGAACAATCGCAAACAAATTTCTTAGAGTAAAAATCCGCACCCAGTATGTTTTTTTAAATCAAGAAATTTTATCTTCTTCAAAAATATAATCAGTAATAAAATCCCGTTTTAGGGGAAAATTTTTGTTACTTAAAGTGTGGTTTTAATATTTATGATGTATTCTTTAATCATTTAAAGAATTTTATATTATTACTTACTCATCATACGTAGCATAAGATAAGTATTGTAATCGTTTTGAAAATCGAAAAAAAAAAAATTGATAGATTTACACGTTTCAGACACTGGAGATTCCGAAAAACATATTTTTAGGGAAAAAAAAATTCCGTCCTTCTGTCTGTCTGTGTGTCTGTAAATGCTCTATATCCCGAACAAATCGAGATAGAGACTTGAAATTTGGTGTGTATTTAGTATGTAATAATGGGAAGAAGCTTATTGAATTTCAGTAACCTCGATTATCTGGAACTATTTTTTTTTTTTTTTGGACTCTCAAAATGTTCGTTCTGATAAAAGGTATATAAAAATTTTCGAAATTGTTTATTTTAAGGAAGAAATGTAAAAGACAATAAAAAAACATAAATTTTGCATAAAGAATGAAGTCGATCGGATAATTAGTTTCCCAGACATTTTTAATCATATTTTCCACACTCTTCGATTTTTCCTGACCTTGTATTTCATTTAAATTTCAATTCAAAAATATATTTTAATCGGAAATGAGACGTTTAATCCGACGCAATAAACAGTTAGTTAATATGATTATCAATTTGGGAGTAATAGAGCATTTAAAGTTTGTGACCTCATCAAGACAGGATTTTATTCGAATTTCAATGCATTTTATAAATAGTTTACACATGTTTTATGTTAATATTTTATACTATGCATATCCATGATGGGTAAGTATTACGGTGGCCCCCAACGACTAGTTTAACTAAGCAAAAATATTTAAAATATAAAATTTGTTCACTTACATTTTCCTAATAATTAAGTAATCTTTCTAGCTATCGCAAGTGTGTTTTGAACAAAGAAGATGTCTAAAATTGTAGCTTTAGAAATTAATAGGCTTTTGTAGTTTAAATTCTCAATCTTCAGTTACATTCTTATCATATTTACCATGATCTAAATAACACAATATTTACAATGAAACTTTAATTAAATATGAAGCCTTTTCATTTATTTGCATAAAGATTTCATAGAATTCGAATACCATTTAGCGATGACCTTTAAGAACATCCTATATTGTATTTTCGTGTAGGGAATTATACATCTGAAATGAAATTAATGAAACGTTCATTGAGGAAATCTCTTAGTTAGAAATTGCTTTGATTATCTGTATAATATATTAATAAATCAATATTTAACGTTATAATTTATGTTAAGCTGCTTTAATCTTTTATAATCTACATACCATGAATTTAAATCCTAGTGATGAGTTTATCATCAAATGGCAAATTAGTTTATGTCTCACTAAAATCATAAACCATAAATTAGCTGATAAATTTGAAATATTAATTTAAAAAGAGACAACATCTAATATTAATTTCAAATTAATTTCAATCTACCACTATGAATAGTATGATATAAACAATTTGATTGATAACTTTTCAAGAAAATTAGACTTACATTAATAATTATAATTATTATTTATGAAAGAGTTATTTTCATTTATGTAATTTTATTTCTAGAATAGATAATTTATACTTTAAAAAGCTTTTTAACTGTATGCTTAAATACCTTAAACACGGTCTTTTTAGTTTAGAAATTCGTATTAGTTTTTAAATAATACCTTTTTAATCTCAAAAAAATTTTGCGTTTTTTAACGATCTTTTGCAAATTTCTTAAATCCGGTGATCTTGACCAAAAAATGTATTATTATTATTAGTAGTAGTAGTATTAGTATTAGTATTAGTAGTAGTATTAGTAGTAGTATTAGTATTGCTGTTAACATTATTAAAACATTATACATTATACATTATAAACAAAAGTAAAAATAATAAAGATCTTTTAATAGTTTAAGATAAAGAACCGCATGTCACGTTCTTCACACGAAAAAAAAAAGTCAAAGAATAAAAGTTGGATAACTAGAGAAGAAAAGATCTATGCGACTAATCATTTTATAAAATCTTTTTTTATATTCACTTTTATTTTTTTCATGTTATTTCTTTTGACAATTGAGAATATCAAGTGGTATACTTTATATCGTTTTCATTATATGTCTTTCCACTGTTTTATGTTTTACAAAGCGATGGAGTATTTTTTATCACGTAAGATGGGTTAAAAAAAAATATTAATTAAAAATAATATCAGACTTCAAAATATCATTTTTTTCTTTTTAGGTATAAATCCGAACTTTCAAAAACGGTAACATTGTTTTTTACATTATGGAAACCAAATTGCCTGTTATTCGACGCATTCTATATATAGATAGATAATGTCAATGATTTAATTTCCATGAAAGTTAATTAACTTATTTCAAACGAGTTTGTCAGTTGTAAATTCTTCAATAGAGGAAGGAAATGTAATATATATATATATATATAAATCCAAGATTTTGTGAATGTAAACGATATGAAACCATTTACGTTATTCTTTTCGTGTAGTAATTTAAATGAATTCACGATATCTCATTTTGCTTAAAAGGTATTTTGTTTCCCAAGCTAATAAGAAATTCCTGCGTATGTATAGACTACATCCCTATTAATTTAAAAGAAATGTGTCTTTTTTTCAATCATAATTTTGAACTTAACACGGACATTTAGGAATAAGATTTTTTTTATTTACATCACAACCAGCAAACTGCATGAATATTAAAATCTAGCAGGTTCATCGTGTGGATTACTATGCATAAATAAATGAAACTAGTAGACCAACACACATACGTAGCTTCTAAAAGTACCACTGTGATATAAGCAATAATAAAGTTTGAGTCCATAATTAAAACCCTTTGTAGTGCACCAACTCCTATTTAAAAAATATTTAATCAGACGTTAGAATACATCATTTCAAACATATATATATATACATAAATTAGAACATAAAAAGAAAATTTTATTGACAAATAGATGCTTGTTTCATAGTTGCAACAAGAAGAAAATTGCATATTTCTCATAAATATTATAAATTTTCTAATTCAAAATGGTAAAATATAGAAACTTACCTTTACAAAAAATATATTTCTGAACGTCTTCTACCTTTTTAATTTCACTAAATTCATAAAGTTAATTTTAGCAATAACCACATGAAACAGCTCAAGTGATAAATAAAAATTTTATACAAAAAATAATTCATTATCACTATTTTCAGGATTTTTCTATAATAACTGCAGTTTTAGAAGGTAGCAGCAATCAACAAAATCCTCTTTTAAAACTCACTTTGGAAATAAAATTGATTTTTGGGCATGTTTCAGATATGCAACAATGGGTTAAGACGTGTAAAATTATTTCAAACTGTGTATGACTGTTGAGTTATAAACCACATGAAAACCATAGGTTATAATAAGATACACACATTGTTTAATAGTATCACAATGTCACTTTTTCTAAAAATAAATTATCAATATCTTACATGTTCAGGCCTGCGAACTTTTATATTACACTTGTATTTTTTAGATAAGCGTTGTAAGCCCATATGCTTATCAAAACATTCTGTGAAAATGCAGTAAAATCTGTTTTAAAGCTGTATTCCAATAATAAGCATATTATTAAAAGTAAAAATGCCGTTATACCAGATAGTTTAGTCCAAGGCACGAAATTTCTGGTTGCCGTGTCACTATCTGGTGACCAGAAATTTTAGGTTGAAGGCAGCAATCGTTCTCGGATATCGAAACAACATTTTTTCTTATACAAATGCCAAAAATTCATTATCATCCTCCTCCGAATACTTTTCTTTATATTGTTTTTCGCCATGAAACTGTATTTCCAACTCCTGGATTATATAATTAACGGTATGTTTAATTAAACATATGAGATTCTATCTCTGAATAATAAATCAGGATAAAAGTGTTTCTTATCACTTACCCATCATACGTAGTATAGGGTAGGTCTTGTAATCGTTTTGAAAATCGAAAAAAAAAATTTTTTTGACGGATTTGCACGTTACAGACACTGGAGATTCCGAAAAACATATTTTTAGAAAATAAATTTTGCCGTCCGTCTGTCTGTCCGTGTGTGTGTCTGTAATGTTTAATACGATTACAGCATTTTATGAAGTATATTTCTGTAAGCAGAAATATGTAGGCAGGAATTAAAGTTACTAAAATTAATTACATTAAATGAAAAATAATTTATTTTATCATTAGAAGTTAAAGTTTTTTTAGGTAGAATAGTAAGTTACATCCCTAAAATTAACAGTAGAATTATTTAAATGGGTGGTACTAAGTTCTGGATTATGAGGATAAGCTGCAAGAAGAGATACAAATTTATTATCACTGAAAAAAAAAATAATTATATCATCTATATAGCTATAGAGTAAGATATTATTGTTAATAAACTTCCTTTTATCGAAATAAATGTGTCTGATAACATGTTAGTAGCAGCTTCCCCTTATAAATTGCCTTGATTCTGAATAAAAATAGCACTATTTTGAAATATATAGTTGTTATAAATTTTAAATAATCAATTATTTTTTTTATATAATCAATATCATCAGAAGAATTTAATAATGGGAAATATTCTGCAAAAAATACATTAATAGTAGAAAGTAAATCCGCTATTGTGATATCATTGAATAAGTCCTTGAAGTCTTATGTAATAATATTAGTTACGTTTGTTATTGCCTATATTTTATCTACTATTCAAAACGTTTTTAATGCAATGACTATTATCTTTTTAATAGTTAAATCATAATTTTGTGTAAAAATATTTAAAAATAGATTATTAGCCCGTGTATTAGAAGTATTACATATATATAACTATTACTTAAATTTCCCTTTACTCAACATCTTCAGGCAAGAAATTTTTTAAAGAAATTTTGAAACTTAAAACATTGCAGATTTTTCTTTATAACTCTAAGAATGTTATTACATATTATATTAAGAATACTACTATGCAATTTACAAAGAGTACAAGAAGTATCAATAATATATACATATACTTTTAAGAAAAGTTATTTAAATTATATCAGATATGTCAGTTTACTAATGTTTAGAATCTGATATGTGTTGTATAATCTTTGATATATTTAAAATGGAAATTTCTATTTTACAAATCTATACAAGGTACATTTATTTTGGGAAACTTAACTATTACATAACTCTGTGTACCTACCTGTATTTCTAAGTCCACTGGGATATATTATTAAAGGAATTACAATCGATATTATAATAATATTATGTACGATTTATTTCAAGTACTATACTTAAATTGAGCGTTAAATTATTTGATAAAAAATGAACTTTGCAGTTGTAGTTATAAAATGCATGTAAGTAAGTAGGATACTTCTGATTGAAGAACAATGGCGTATTAACAATACATTTTTGAGTTATGAAAAGGCATTCCAGAATTTTTAAATTAAAATGGAATAAAATATTTTATTACATAGTTGAATTAATCAAAAGCTTTAGATTTCTATTTAAAAATAAATATGCACATAAATCACGTTCTAATGCTTTTTCTTAAGTGCAAACATTTAATTTTTTTAACCTATAATGAACCATCTAATTTACAAAAAGATTTACAAAATAATAGATATAATTTACAAAAAATATATATTTTAGAATTTCCCACAGTATCTTTCTTTCTTATACCGGAATCAGACTTCATTGTAAAACTACTCAGGTAGGGAAACCATAAAAACCCTTTAAATCAACGTAATAATTTAACACAACAAGTTTCATCGTTATCATTTACCCCTCCTTTTTTAGACTTGCCTGGCTACTTTCCAGAATAAATGCCGTAAAAAGTAACCAAAATCTCCGAAAAAACATTACACTTAAGAGAATTACTACGAAGTCCACTTTTAGACGACTTTTTGGCGCCAAGAAAGTTTTTCTGCCGGTCAGAACTCGTCTTTTTCAGTGTGGTTCTGTCTAGCATATAAGGATTAATTTGCAACATTTATTCATTTCAGGTTCATTCAGGTAATAAATGAAAAACCAGTGTTAAGAGCAGAAAGCACGTAGGCGTAGGAAATTAGAAGTAGCAAAGTGTGGAGTAGGTTTGGAGAAGATATAGATGCTACGTTCTTTTTCTTTAATAAAAGAAGTAAAAACTAGTCGAAATACTTAGCCATAATGGATATGCATAATAGAACATAAGAAAATAAAACATGTGTAAACTATTTATAAAATGCATTGCAATTCGAATAAAATCGTGGCTTGATGACGTTATAAACTTTAAAGGCTCTATTACTGAATTGCGTAAAAGAAACATCCTTATAACTCCAAAACTGATAATCATATTAACTAACAGTTTACTGCTTTGGATTAAGCGTCTCATTTCTGATTAAAATATATCTTTGAATTGAAATTTGAATGAAATACAAGGTCATGAAAAATCGAAGAGTGTGGAAAAATACGATTACAAATATCTTGGCAACTAATTATCCGATCGACTCCATTCTTTATGTAAAATTTATGTTTTTTTTTTATTGTCTTTTATATTTACTCCTTAAAATAAACAAATTCGAAAATTTTTATGTACCTTTTATCAGAAGGAAAAATTTCGAGAGTCCTAAAAAAATAGTTCCGGATAATCGGGGATACTAAAATTCAATAAGCTTCCTCCCATTATTACATACTAAGTACATACCAAATTTCAAGTCTCTATCTGAATTTGTTCGGGAGTTAGAGCGTTTACAGACACACAGACAGACGGACGGCAATTTTTTTTTTTTTTTTTTTTTTTTTTTTTTTTTATGTTTTTCGGAATCTCCAGTGTCTGAAACGTGTAAGTCCGTCATTTTTTTTTTTTTCCATTTTCAAAACGATTACAAGGCTTACCCTATACTACGTATGATGGGTAAGTAATAACTAAATGCTAGAGTAGTTATTTTATCACTAAGCACGATAGGATTAGAATCCTGCATCGCATAGAGTAACCCGATTTTATCCGAATCTTACTCGAACCACGGGTCGGGTCCACTTGGGTTGATGCTAATGATTTTCGTTGCGGTTGGGCTTTAAATCGGTTTCGGATTAGGTTATGACTCGTTGGAATCGGGGTTGGATTGACCTGACTTTTCAACAGAAAGTTTTGAATATTTGTCAAATGAAGAAAACTGTATATTTGAATATTAATGAGTGTAGTAAATGTGTTCATTTTTATAGATAAAAGATAAAATTAATATTGGATATATAATTGTAGACTATTTTTCAATAATTGTATTAAAATAGGGATTAATTTTCTTTCACTTCGGGTTCTGGTCGTGTAAGAGTTGAAGCGTATCGGGTTGGAATCGGGTTTCGGGTTGATTTTAAACAGAAATTTCGTGTTCAGGTCGGGTAAAACCCGAAACATGCAGTATTCTAATGAAGATACTTTCAGCTTCAGTATTTACAGTACTTCAGTTTACATACATCATATATCATACATACACATTACATACATCCTACTTTCAGTACTTCAGTACTTCAGCTTCAGCTTACCAGTACTTTCAGCTCTGGCTATTTGATACATTTCCCCTAGGTCTAAATGATTTTTATACTGTTCCGAACATTTTAGAAACAGCTTAACAAACATGCATATGCATATTAAAAACTTCCATTTTTCTTTATTGATTAAAAGAATTTTATAACGTACTCAAATGGAATAGCTATAAAGAAATTGTTTAATATAACAAAATCAAATTCTTAAAAGAAGTTCCGCATAAGAAATTTTTTTTTAATATACATTATTAATTGATTTGAAATGTTCTTAATTTCTGAATTTCAAATAAAAACGAATGTGAATAATTCTTGTGTAAATACAATTTATTACTTCGCAAATATATGCGTAGAACAGTTCAAATGAAGTACCACACTACAAGGCTCACAATAAGTTTATTTTACTAATAAGTGCTAGTTTCTTTCACCCATCTATCAGCAATATTTCTTTTAGAAAGTAAAATGTTCAAAGATTATTTCCAAAGCTCTTGTAAACAAATATAGTCAACATTATATAAATGAGTAAAAATATAATTCAATAGGCTTCCGTCCTTGGTTCCCTTCACCAAAAAATTAAACCGAGAAATACTCGGAATTAGATTTCAAATTGTTAAAATCCTTATGCAATATTTTTATATAGATTATTCGTTTAAGAAACATTATTTTCATCATTTTGAACATTGAAATGAATTCAAAACTATATACTTGTTTGTTATGTACATTTTCAATTTATTTTATTAAACTAGTAATTAACTTTTCTCAGTTACATACATTACTTAAAACTGATTTCCGAAATAAATATTTTAAATAAAATTACAAAAATATTGCTAAATCAGATTTGCACTGTATTCTTTGAATATACTGATTCGAAATCTATTTCAGAGTATTTTTTAAGTAAGCCGATTTTCAATCTTTGAAATAAAATAACAAGCATATTTCAGGAAACATAATTAATATATAAAGCGCATGAATACAAATATACATTTTCAAAAATGTGGAAATACATTTTCACAATGCAGATTTTTATTAAAAATTATTCTAGAATAAATATGTAATTAGTACTGTGTTTTATAAAATGAAAAATATTGTTATTCATATATTTTGGTAGCTAAATGAGAATTGTGATAGAACTAAAGAAAACCATCTTCGAAGCATATCACTCTCAAAAATTAATTAGTTTCATATATCTTTATTAAACGCATGGCATTAACGATAATAAAGGATTATAAAACGCAATATTTTTAATAATTATTTAAAATGTAATTAATTCAATCCTATGAAGAATTTTAAGATTGACTAAAATACATTGTGATGTTGCGAATTTTTATTTCAATTTAAAATTTAAAAAACTGTCTAACAATTTTCATGTGCCATAGAATGGAATAAAAAATAAAATCAACTTTTTCAAAAATAAAATATAAACATAAAAATTAATATTAGTATATTAACATATTAGATAAATAATTTAGAGATTAACAAGTTGGAAATTGTACGCCAAACGTGACAAATGAGTTCCGTTTGTACTATAACTAGTTTTATAAATATCCAGATCTTGTTGCAATAGCTACAAACAATTAGTTACAATTATGTTACATTAAAATTATACTATGCGCAAATATCCAATACAAGTCAATGTAAAAAAATAATAATAATAATCATCGTTATTATTTCAGTGAATTGAATTATATTGTGTGCACTTAACATAACATAATTTCGCTAAGCTTTGATTGGCTTATAAGGAAAGGGCAGCTGACATCATTGTTTGTCAAATTACTTGTATAGCAAGAAATACCTATCTGTTCTTTATGGCTTCTACTACACATGAGTACGGTTGATTTTATTGGTGTACGTGTAACATGTCTATCATATGATTGGTCTACGCCGCTATGTCGATTCCTGCAATGATCGCTACGACAAATACCAGGTTACATCGCCAAGCTTTGCAAACGATTACTCTATGATTTAATATTTTAAACGTTCACGACGAATGGACCTCTTTTTTGTTTACTTTCATGGATGGAGAATCTGAACTGCCAATCTAATTTCAACTGAAGTTATTGTAGAATATATACATAATTGAAAGCAAGTCATCTCCCAAACATTAATTTATTTTGAAAGATATTTTTTAAAATGTAACTTTTATGCATTTTTATTAAAAAAAATAATTTTGAATAAAAATGGGCACCTGACATATGAAAAAGCGAAACGGCTATCTCGGAACTGTTGATGAATTTTATTATACAGATTATGTATGATATGATTTAATAGAAAGAAGAAAACCTTTATTAATGTCTTTGTAAGATTTGATTCGATTTTCCTAAAATTTGAAATGACTCGACAAAATGCTGCAACGATTATATATATTCAATTTCAAATCATTCGGTTGGGTAGTTTTTGCGCTGTTATATGCGGACAGACGGACAGACATACAGACGGACCAGACGATGACTATATAGGTGCTAAGTATTTATATAATTACGGACGCACCTAAAAATAGTAGATTCTATAATACAATGCTATATAATAAAACTTCTTATTAAAATGAGTACCTAAATTGAGAATTTACAATAAATTTGTGAATTTTTACAGTGATTTACAATGCATTTTACAATGAATTTAGGATTTTGTGAGCTTTGTAATTTTTGAAAAAAAGAGAATATGTACTTATAGCCCATAGAGCATTCGTAACATAATATTTGCTTTTTATAAAATTTGCTGTTTGCTTTAGTTTTATTGTGATAAACAAAAAGTTTAACTTCAGTAATCGGCCGAATGTATGTTCAGTTAGAGATAATTCAGCCTTAAATGTCCTATTTGTTGATCATGGACCTAACAATTTTAGATCCGAACGCGAAATTTTTTTTGTCATCAGAGCCGGAATCCGATAACAAACTTACGCAATAGAAAATTGTTAATACATTTTAAAATACTTTCAAGATTAATTTTCATATTTGAAAATCGCTTCTTACATAGAAATAAGTATTAATCCTAAATATTCCCTCATGATAACGTTTCGTTATTTTCATGTCACTCAAAATCTGTTTAAAATGGTATTTTTTTTATTTATACCTAATCATTAGTTGAAATCTACAAAAGTCACAATTCTCGTTCTTTTAAAATATCATCGTACAACTATGGCAAAAAGACATAAGTGTTGCTTTCCAGTAATTCTGGAAAAAGACATAAATAAAAAAGCGTGGATAGACAAGAAATATCCCAAAGCTTCTTTATGTTACTAACACTGACCGTGGAAACACTTCTTTATCTTACTATCTCTGACCGTGAAAAGGCTTCTGAATCATATATAGAATATTTCCTTATTTCCCATCAATAACAATTCAATTCTTTTTCAAGCTAATTTTTACAAGGTTGTTTTAGAATGTTATACATATTTATAAAATTCCAATATGGGACCCGACAGATCCCACTATTCGCTTAACAGGTGAAAGACAATTTAAAAGACACAAAAATATATTAAAAGGTTGTTTAAAATGTTTTAAAAACTGTCCCAGCTTTTTCGGCCGCCCACCATCGCCATCATCAGGGAGCGAAAATTCTTACTGACTACCGTCTTGGGCATCTGAACTCCAGCTTCGCCTTGAGGTGGAAAAGTCCATTATTTCTTGGGTATTATTTGAGTTGGTTTCTATGGATACTCTGAATGATAATGTAAGTAACTTTATGAATAATGCGAAAAAAAAGAGGGGGGGGGGGTTCATATTCCCCCACTCTTTTTTTCACTGGAGTTCAGATGCGTAAAGCAATTCTTTTGGTCTTGCGCTATTTAGGTAGTCAGTAAGAATTTTCGCTCCCTCATGATGGCGGCGGTAGCCAGCCGAAAGTACTAAGACAGTTTTTTAAACATTTTAAACAACCTTTTATCATCTTTTAGTAAACAACCTTTTAACATCTTTTTGTGTCTTTTAAATTGTCTTCTCACCTGTTAAGTAAACAGTGGGATCTGTAGGGCCTCATATTGGAATTTTATGTATAAAGCAAGGTGAAAATTACATTTCGCCCTATGTGTTTTGACTTATATATATTTGTTCGTCAAATAGCAAGTTTTTGTTCTTTAAAATTGTGAATAAACAAAAATCGATTCCGAGCGTATTTAGGCTCCGCACTCGGACTAAGCCCGTCTCATTTGTACTATTGGCACAAAATTTAGGGCTCAAGCTTTTCTCAGCGCAATGGATTTTCTCACAGTTTAGGCCAAAGTTATTTCTTTCTTTCTTTCTTTCTTTTTTTTTTTTTTTTTTTAGATATGTAAAAATGCATTGGCAAATTAATATGCTATAAACATTTATTGAGTACTGTGATAATTAAGCGTCATTTTTCAGTTATTCTGAAAATGAATTTTTTTTTTTCTGAAATTACGCTTTCATGCAAGTTAATAAATCTACCACAAGTTCAATAAATAAAACTGCACTTTTTGCAATCGTCATTTATTTGTTTGATAAAAATACTTGAAATTCGTCAAAGTGTACAAGGGAAAAAGTTTTATTTGTTGTTTGAAACATACTTTTCCTTTCAGGAAAAGTGAAATCCATTTTTTAATCGGAGGAAAATTTTCTTTTAAAGAACTTGGGTATGAAAGAAATGCTCTTTCTGCAGGCTTTTTTTGATTATCTTTTCGAAAAAAAATAATAATCATCTAATAAGCGCAATCGAAAAATGTTAAAATAATATGATATTCTAAACCATGATGTAATTAAAAATTAATTAAGGAAAATAACACAAAAAGGGTAAAGTGGTGAAAAAACTACTTCTATTTTGTAAAGAACTTCAATTGCAACTACTTTATCGAAAATGTAGTTAACTACATCTACAACTGCTTGTTTTAAATAATAGAGAATATAAACTACTTTACAAAAGGGGTAGTCACTAATTCGCTACTTTCAGATTTCATCAAAGGATTTAATCTATATTCAAAATTAAGAATATGGATTAAGTAATACAGTGTCACTCCCCCTGCTGGTTATATTGCGTGTCTTGGGGTGCAATCAAATATGTGCGATATAACATAGGGCGTTAAAAAATTAAGAGAGATAACTTACAAGAAAATGTTTTCTGTCTCCACAATGTTTGTTCATAAAAATATTACAATTTTCTTAACGAAATTAAGATAGGTGCGTAATACAATAAACATTTATGTATAGTTATATAAAAGTTCGGTTAAACTACATCGTCTTTATTTTTTTTGGAAGAGGAAAGTTACGATCGCGTGACTTCAAGAATGGCACATATTTTTTTTACTTTCTTGAATTAATGTTAAAAGCAGCGTTAGTGCTAGCTATAAACTATTGACATTTTCTATCGCGCTACTCGCTACGTTACACTTTTCAAAATGTAGCGCAAAGCTACTAGAAAAAGTAGGGACTGTTATAGTTTCGCTACTTGCAGCGCGATACCTCCGACCACTGAGTAAACCTTAACATATATTTAGTATTAAATACAGATGTAGATGCTTAAAGTGATAAAAACAGAACACAAAAAGCTTACAAAACCTTTTAATGTGATGATCGACGCACAAACGACGCCATTATCAAGATCTAACACGATAGACAAACTATTCTCGCAAAAATTCGAAAATAAACTTGAAAAACATAAACCACGAGATCATATATGTAATAAAAGCAGGTGCTTAAAAATAAAATACACGAAATAGTAAGAGACAACTAATATATAGAAAGCACCACTAATAAAGTAATTACAAGAATGGAGAAGAAGGAGAAGAAAAACTTCAATAAACAAAATTGAAAATTATTTACTTTACAATATTTCCCTGGGTTTTTTGAAGGATTCAAATATAAACATAGTAAATTCAATATATGCCTTATCGCAAAACCATCCATACAATTAAACAAGAACGAAAAATCATGCGTCAAGCATAGATTATGAAACACTTTCCATCCCAGCCAGCAGAAAACTGTAACGAAACTTAGATAAGAAGATATGAGTAGATAAAGCCGAAAAGAAGATATGCAGTTGAGTAAACAGTTTAGAACACTTTGAAAATTACAGTTTTCGAAATTACTTTCCAGTGTCAAGAATGTAGTCGAATTATTTTGCGCAGCCCTGTATATGATCAATAGATGTGAATATATAGCATGATAAAATTTATCTCAGTTAGAATATTCACATTTAGCAATTTTCGCCAATCGACGGATATGCACTCGAAATCTTTTGTACAGCCTTGTTTATTATCTGAAGGCTTTTGCACACACCCCATATTAAACTGAAAGGCAACTTAAAACTCACTCGCAGCAATTACCAACCGTAAACGATAATGTATTTTTATTTCTTTGCGTAGCCCTGTATATGAATTTATTTATATTCCACAAACTTCTATTAGTCTACTAAATGTAGTTCAGAAGGAAAATGCGTAGCACAATTAAAAACTACCCTTAATCAATTCACTCCCATAGTCTGTAATACTTACAGATTTCCTTGTGTAGTCCTGTATATGATCAACCGAGTTTATAAACACACACGTACTATGAAAAAATTTAGTGAAACTTAAAAACGCAAACCAAAATTGAAAACGCACTTATCACACATAGACTGTCAATATCGTACATGTACTGTAACCGATATCTTTTGTGAGTCCCTGTAAATAAACGCAATGCACACCACACTTTCAAGAGAGCAATTTATAGTGTGCACCTCAGTAATGCATATAATTTTCATTATATTTGAAATAGTGAAAGATTACTAAATTCCACTGCAAATGATTTTTTCCCATAGAACAATGTGAAAATGAATTATTTTGTTTGACCCTGGAAATGAATAATAAATGCTTTGCACACCATATTCTACAAAAAGCATGTTTTAATGCACTTTATAATTATATATCAATTTCATCATGTTTTAAATGACGTAGCATCATCAAACTGCACTTGAAACGATTATTTCCCATTGACTGTAATGTAACGGAATACTTTTGACTATCTCTGTAACAAAACTATAAGTGCTCCACACTTCAGTTGAAATAGGAAACATACTATAGTAAACGACAATAACATACAAAAATTTCAGGGCAATCCGAGTATATTTACGCTTGTTAGAGCACGACCAGACGGTCAGATAAACCGAAGCCATAAATACTTTTCAACTAGGTTGGAAAGTGTTAAAAATGTAGTTTGTAAGAAAATAGACCCTATAAAGCCATACCAACTATCAGGTGTTTATGAAATCCCGTTCACCAGAGCAGATGGAACATTGCAATATTATATACGAATGACAACTAGAAAGTTTGAAACAAAATAACAAGATTAAAAGAGCCTATGGCAGATATTAAATATGACAGAAGACCTACAGCTTTGGTAAGACTACATAGGTCCGAATCTTTAAAAACCGATTTTAAGAATAGTAAAATAATTTATCCATCTAGACTTTATTCCTCATCTATTATCCGTGAATCAATAGAAATCTATATACGTAATGAGAGCATACGCAATGAATCAACCTCTTTTGAATTTCCTAAAATTTGGCACTAGATATTTTTCAATTTTAAAAAAGCAATAAGGAAATATTAATTTTCGCGTTTACAGTTGGCTATTTTTAAGCACCTGCTTTTATTACAGATATGATCTTGTGGTTCACGTTTTTGAAGTTTATTTTCAAATTTGTCCCCCATACTTTTGGAATGCTTACTGTTAAATCCAACACCTATTATCGCAATTTTGGCCACTGCTTTACAATGTCATTATAATTATCAATTCATATATATACAAAAGTTTTGTTATATATATATTAATAAAAAATTTCTTAAAATATCTTAAAACATCTTAAACATATTTCTAAATTTTCTTTCTAAGACAGTAATTTAAAGCCTCCACAAACTTATTAACTAAATATCGTTACATCAAAACGATGAGAATTAACGCTTTCATCAGATAATATTTTCTTTTTTATTACCGGTCTGAAACTAAGTGTTAAGCGTTCAAAAGAAAATAAATATAAATTAGTCTTTGCCCGCAACCTCCAGACAAATAAAAATATTAATTATTTTCGTGAAATTTTTGTTTTATTTGGCACGTCCTCTAAAAGATCTAATCAATATGACAAGTGGTAGTAACCATTGATAGGTGATTACAAAATATCTTTCACCATCAATCATGCCAAATTAGATTATACTTCACAAAGTTATATGCATTTAATGAGCATAATTGCCTATAGTTTTACCCATTGAGCTAGTTTTTTTTTATTCGTTTCATTGACTTTGTGTTGTTATTCAGTTGTGCATTAAGTATGCATTAATGTAAACAATTTATATTCCCTTTTGTCAAAAGTAAAGACTATCTTTGGTTGACAGTTTGCTTTTTTATGCTATTATCTTTTTATATTATATTTACTTCTATTTGTGATTAGCTTCTAAAAGTCCTTAAAAGGAAAATAATCTTATGAGTATTATTAAATGTTTAACTGGCTTATCATTCCTATCATATTATTTCTCTGCTGTTCATTAATTATGCATTAATGTGAATAATTTCTATTTCCTTTTAACAAAAGTAGCGACAATTTTTCTATAAGAATACTATGTAGCCAGTTTGTATTTTATGATATTCGCTTTTTATTTTATAACTACTTCTATTCGTGACTAGGTCGTATAATTTCTTATAACGAAAATATTCGTATGAGTATTATTTTATTTTTAACTGGCTTATGTTTTATATCATATTATTTTTCTATTGTGCACTGTTGTAACCAACGTGTAATTTCTTCTGTGTCAGGTAGAGTAAAATTTATACAAGAACAGTATTTGGTCGTTTTACATTTAAGGATAAATTATTTCTGGTGAAATTCTGATTTATTTTTTAATAGGATAATTCATCTCTTCTAGCCCGATTTCCATTTTTATTTTATTTACATATATATATGTGTGTGTGTGTAATTTTTTCTAGCATTATGGTTTTTTATGAACTACTGGGGGAGAGATGCTAGGATATTCCAAATGGAAAATAAGAAAAGCACAGAAATACGAAAAATTATACAAATCAAGAGAAACATTTTTAATCATATAAAAATAGACGAAAACGATTGAAGTGGTACGGGCATGCCAAAAGAATGAATAAAGAGAGATTGACGAAATTTTTAATGTAATGTGAACCACCTGGAAAAGAAAAGAGTGAGATGCCGAATGATAAATAAAAAGAAAGATAGGAAAACACCCTGATTAAAAGCAACATAAAGATGGGTGAGCATTCGACTGAAAACTTTGGGAGGAAGTACGAAAACTTTTGGTGGAAGGACACCTCAACACCGAGGAAACACCGGTTAAAAGATGAAGTTTATTTATTTTTAAAGTAATTTTAATGAATCTGTTACTAATATTATTCTACTAAATTTGCAAAGATTTTTTCTATAACAAATTTGAAAATTACAAAATAGCATTTTCACCAGTAAATCCAAATAAAAGAATAATAAAATAATAATAATAATAATAATAAGTTTTTTGTAAGAATTGTATTTTTAGATTCACTCAGTGCATTTAAAATACGCTTTTACGATCTGTAAATCAGAAACTAGTTTTTCAAACTAATAATACTCTATTTATCAGCATTTAGAAGAAAGATACCGTGAATTTTAATAAAGATTATTTTTTTTAAGTTCTGAGTAACTCAGGATCCAAATGTATCAGTTAAATAAAAATATATTACAAGAAATCACTCAAAAGAAAAAAAATATATTATTACATGCTTGCTGCTTACATCAATCGGCATTAATATTTTGGCGCTTTTTACAAATATAACATTTTGATTAATATATCATTAAAATACAGTACGGAAATTTTTATATAATCCTGTAAAAATAACATTGTTGTAATTCTTCTGATCCAAAGCATATTTTGTCAGTTTATTTCTATGCAATCAAAAGCAGTGCAATTGCTAAGTATAACAGTAATATCGGTTCGCAATATCGGTGTTTTCGAATTGTGTCAATTTAACTAGAGAGCGCATTGCAGTAAAATCTGTTAAAACAAAACCTTCCTATAATGAAAACCTGTCATAAACGGAAAAATGTCACGATCCTGACGAAAGAAATACCGTACAATTATAGTGCTAAGATAGAAACGTGTGTAAAACTGGATATCTCATATGGTCCCTAATGATTCCGTTTCGCAAGTTTTATTGTAGTACACAGACAAAAAAAAAAAAAAAAAAAAAAAAAGAAAGAAAAAGAGAAAGAAAGAAAGAAAGAAAACGTTTAACAACTTTGTCAACTAAGTTTGTTTTTATCAAGTCTAAAGAAATTTGCTTTCTTTTCTTAGAGAGAACAGGGGAGTCTTTTCTTCTATCCTCCACCTTAGAGAGGACCTGATCAAAGCGTTTTTACAAAGTTTTATGTGACTAATAACATATAAACAGAACAGTAAAAACTTTGATGGTATCTTTTAAATGCTATAAAATATTTATTATTAATTTGTTGTTTCGACATTTTCATGCACATATGAAAATATTAAAGAAGGGCTATTAATTTGCATACAGTGTAATTTTTTTTTTTTTTTTTTTTTGCTACATATATTACTGGAAAAATGTTAACGCGGAAGACGTTCCACTTTTCTTTTAAATAATACGCAATTTTATACAAGACTACTACTCAAATCACACAATCTATTTCTCTGATTGTCCCTGTATATGACTTAAACAAAATATAATATCTTCGATCGAGGTCGATTATGGAAATATTTTTTACATTCCAGATAACATAGATATTACTAAAATTACTATAGCTATTTCACACAATTTACGCGTAGAATGAAACTAAAATTCTAAAGGGAACATTACTTTTTTTTAAAAATACACATGCTTGATGTTTTTAAAATCACTGGTTAATAAAATTAACTGTTTATTGCGTTCTAATTTTTTAAAAACCTATGGAAAATGACATTTATTAAACTCACATTGCAGTTTATAAAACTCATATTTTAAATCAGTACCATAAATGAAAGAAATACCTCCAGATAAACTTATTTTTTTAAGAAAAAAATGCCAACAAAATTTCAAAGTACATACATATTCTCATTTTAACAATGATTTTAAATTATTATTTTAATATATTATTTATTAGATTAGCATTTGCTAGTTTTCATCGTACTATATTAATTTAACATCACAATTTTCAATAGTATACAAATCGGCGTTTTCAAAACTCGACCATTTGATAAGTCATCAATTCAAATATGTTTTCAACAAGAGTGGTTTTAATCAGTGGCAAGTACTGTAGAAGAAATAGGAAAACTGTTCCGAATTTTATCATTTGTTTCAAAAAGAAAATATAAATAAATAAAAATGAAACATATTTAAGGGAATCCACCTGAGAATATGAAACATCTAAGAAAGAAAAATCAAAATTAATATATGATATTCAGCAAACTGAAAAAATAATTTTTATTAAATATTTTTTAAAGGACACTTAACATTCACCATTTAGACTACACATTGTAAATTTCATGAAAAATATTAAATTAAAAAATGTATACTTCCAAAAACGAAATGCCTAACTCAATAGCAGTTTTATGTCATATAAAATAATACATTACTTAAAAATATTTATATATATCTAATTAAATTTTCAGCAGAGCTAAAATTACGCTGGAAATTAATGAATATATCTAAGATGTGAATTCTCACTTATACGCAGTGTACAACCAACAGCGTGAAAAATGTCCAGACCGGGAATCGAACCCAGATCCTTGGTATAATGCACCAATGCTCTACCACTTGAGCTACCAGGACAACATGCATTCTGGCATTTCTCACTCCTATATATTGGAAAGTCTGCAATTTTGCAGCACAGGATGGAAAGTCAATCATGAACACACACGCATCTTTAGAGGCATGCGTGAAACGAATTAATTCCCAGTATCTGAGAATATATATATACATCTAGTTAAATTTTCAAGAGAGTTGAAATTACGCAGGAAATTAATGAATATAACAAAGCTGGGAATTCTCACTTACTGCGAACAGAGTGAAGAATTCCCACCTCTGTTATATTCATTAAAAATATTTATCACTTAATCTTCAATAAAATATTCGCTAATAATTATTTTACTTTCAAAATGGTTATTTGACATCAGATATCTATATAACTTTAATAATTTAGATAGAACATCAATTTCAATGTACTCATTTCATTATTTTTTCTTGAACATTTTTGTTTTATTCTACTCCAAGTGAAACACATTTAATTTAAATTCTTTCATCTTTCTTTTTTTAATCAAACTTTAATTGAAATTTCGAGGTGCCTAAAACTGATAAAAAACTAATTTCAATTACAGTTAGCAATCGGGACTACCTGCCAAATGACGATCGATTGTTTCTACCAAGCTTTTGTTGAAATAGTATATGTTTATTTGACGTCAAAAAAAATGAGGCAAGTTGGCAGCTATACAAATGACGCCATTTTCCCTCCAACAGTTTTTATGAATATTAAACAAAATTGTACAACTTTAGTTTTGTTAAATATGTAATTATTTTTATTTAATGATTTAAACTATCTGATCACATATTCTAATACGAGCAAATCTTATGTGTGTGTGGTTATGCAAATTTTATTTTAAAAACGGCTCTAACGATTTTGACGAAATTTTGTATCCTACCGTTTTGGGGCACCAGAAAACCATTGGGCTAGATCACATGTTCGAGAAAATTCCATTAGTCGGTCATTTTGGGTCATCACGGGTCAGGTCAAGCTAATTGTATCTAAAAAACGGTTCAAACGATTTTGACTAAGTTTTGTATTCTACCATTTTCGGGCACGAAAAGACTATTGGGCTGGGTCACATGTTCGAGAACTTTGGATTAGTGGGTTATTTTTGGGTCAACGCGGGTTTAGTTAATTTTATCTAAAAAACGGCTCTAACGATTTTGATTAAATGTTATATTCTACGAATTTCGGGCACGAGAAAATCATTGGGGTAGCTCACATGTCCGAGAAAATTCGATTAGTGGGTCATTTTTGGGTCCCTTCACAAGCTAATTTTATCTAAAAAACGACTCAGACTATTTAGACTAAATTTTGCAACCTATGGTTTTCGGGCACGGGAAGTCTGTTGGGCTAGGTCACATGTTAGAGATTTTCAATTAGTGGGTCATTGTGGTCATGGATCATTATGGGTCAAGCTATTTTTATCTTAAAAACGGATAAGAGGATTTGAACTAAATTTAGTATCCTACTGTTTTAGGGAACGAGAAGACTATTGGGCTAGGTCACATGTTCGAGAAATTTCGATTAGTGGGTTATTTTGGCCATGGGTCACTAAGGGTCAAGTTATTATTATCTTAGAAACATCTCAGACGATTTGAACTAAATTTAGTATCCTGCAGTTTTTGGGAACGAGAAAACTATTGGACTAGGTCACATGTTCGAGAAAATTCGATTAGTGTGCTATTTTGGTCATGGGTCATTATGGGTCAAGCTATTTTTATCTTAAAAACGGCTCAGGCGATTTGAACTAAATTTTGTATCCTACAGTTTTAGGGAACGAGAAGACTATTGAGCTAGGTCACATGTTCGAGAAATTTCGATTAGTGGGTCATTTTGGTAATGGGTCATGATATTTGAACTTCTATCTAATTTTGACCGAGCATAGCTCGGTCTTCCCTGCTCGTTATATAATGTAGATCAAAATTAAAATTAAAACACACATAAACAACGCCTGCATTCAGCAATTAAAGATACACAAATATTATAATACAGACATACATACAATAAATACAATAATCCAACATGGAGTGAAAAATTAGCCAGAGCCAGGAATCGAACCTGGGTACACAGCGTTCCGGGCCGTTGCTCTGACCACTGAGCTACGCCGGCCCATTCCTGAGTCTGCAATTTCTCACTAATAAACCATGTTGGACAGAAAGTCACCAGCCATCTAATAACGTTGTCCTCTCATCAAGGCTATCTGTTAGATGGCTGGTGACTTTCTGTCCAACATGGTTTATTAGTGAGAAATTGCAGACTCAGGAATGGGCAGGAGTAGCTCAGTGGTCAGAGCAACAGCCCGGAACGCTGTGGACCCAGGTTCGATTCCTGGCTCTGGCTAATTTTTCACTCCATGTTGGATTATTGTATTTATTGTATGTATGTCTGTATTATAATATTTGTGTATCTTTAAAATTAAAATTGTTTTAAAATTTTTTTAAACTCCAAAGTACTTTTAAAACACGGGTAAAATTTACCTAACCCGCGGAGCCATAATCTTTTTAATAACTTGTGGAAAGGAGAATTAGGTTATATTTAATAAATCTGAAAGCAAATATAAATAAAGTAACACGTTAAATTTTTTATTTCTTTTAAATTAATACATGATTTAATAATATGTATGACTTGAACTTAAAAAAAATATATTTACTAAAATTATTTTATTTTCAAATTGGTTATTTCAGATTAGATACCTGAATAACTATTGAAAATGACTCAGATAAAAATCTACTTCAATATATTCATTGCATTATTTTTTTCTTGAGCATTTATGTTTTATTTCACTTCAGATAAAACCGATTCAATTTAAATACTTTCCTTTTCTTCTCTTTCAATCAAACTGTAATTGAAATTTCGCTGAGCCAATAATTCTTCATTCAATGATCGATTCTTAACAACCCACCTGTTAAAACCGATTTCAATTACTGTTAGAAATCGGGACTATCTGTCAAATGACACCATTTTTCCCCAACAGTTTTTATGAATATTAAACAAGGCTGGTCGATCAAGCTTCTATCTAAGTTTTTATGCTCTGACGTCTCAGGTCAACAATGAAGAGTTTTGCTTTTTGTATGAAAATCCATCCATCATGATCTCTTTATTGGAAAAAGAAGAAAAGTTAATTACTAAAAATTACTCTAATGAATGATGAAAGATTATTTTTATGTTTCCGGTTCGCTTTCAGTTTTTCTTGCTCAATAATATAAAGAACAATGCGTGGGTTATTAACTATAATGCTTTTGCTTTTAAATATGATATTTTAATCCACCCACGGTTAATACGTCATGCATCATAAACTTTGAAAATAAATTAGAAGTAAACGGTCCTTCAGATGGGGACTGTGAATTATTTAATTCTAATTCCCCGAAACTGCATTTTTAATGAGTAAATCCAACTAGGTATTGAAGCTATTTTACTAGAAGGAACTTAAACTACTATGCTTTAATAATGGATTTGATAAACAACGCGATTTAAGAATTAGTTTTGGTATTAGTAGTGTAAAAATAAGAGTTCTGCATCAGTGGCACGGTGGCACCGGATGTTGAAGGTCACTGGAAGTTGTTTCTTAAACTAAAAATTGATATTTCGTAATAAAAAATACTACATAAGGTTTCCGAAAATTACGAACAAAAAAGAGGCCTTTTTATTAAAAAAAAAATTTCTGTAATTCTGATTGGTTCTTCTTTTATAGTTTCTGAAGATAGGAGAAATATTTATGGAATCCTGGTAAACGAAAATTTCGTAAACGTATTTGTAATATCGAGAAAAGTATCAGAATGTTCTTATAATGTATATTTACTTTCAGTTCAATTTTTCTCTGATACTGTTTGAAATCGGGACTATATTTTATATTACACTATCTTTCTTTGATAAATTTTACGAATACTAAACAAGGGTGGTCGATCAAGTTTATATCTTAGCTTTTATGCTATAACTTTCTATATGGGTTATGAAGAAGTTTTATTTTTAACATGCAAATCCATCCATTATGATCTCTTTACTGGCAAAAGAAGAAAAGTTATTTCATTAAACATTACTCTAATGAATGGTAAAAGATTATTTTTATGTTTCCGGTTCGCTTTCAGTTTTTCTTGTTCAAAAATAATCCATGGGTTATTAACCAAAATACAAAATTTTAAACCAGCACGTCATTATTTTTGAAATAGATTAGAAACGAATAGGATATAGGTGTTTTAAGATATTGAAAGAACATTACAAATTACAATAAACCGTGAATTATTGTATTCTAATTCTTAAAAATATCATTTTCAATACATGAATTGTAATTTTCAGCATCTATTGAATATATTTTATTAGCCAGTAACTAAATTCTTTAACAGTACTAATTTTAAAATATTTCATAACTTAAATTAACAGTTCTGCTATTTAAATCTTAAATAACACTGTCCCAAATGGAACTGTTGTTGTCTACAGGGCCATCTCGTGAAGTGAGACGTGTGTCGCCGATTTTGGCACAATATGACAGGTGCAGAGATCCATTTTTCGGCCCCAGGTGTAAAGTTTTATCGGGATTCTCACATATGTATCACCATAAAGGAGGGAAAATTTAGAAGGTATTAAAAAAGTTTATTAAATTCGTTGCATTTTTAAGTTAAATTATTTTTTAATTAATTTATGTGCTTATAACTATTTGTAATTAAATAATTTCAAATAATATTTTTAATTTGTTTTATTTAAAGATCAAACTAACTTTTAGTTAATAATTATGTACTATTTATGATTCTTATTCAGAAAACTATTTATGTAATAGCATGCACAATGTACATGTAACCTGTATGCAGGACTTAACTTCTAACGAAAAAAGTACCAGAGCCCTAATATTCTGTAGTACTAATAAACGTAGCGTGCCCCCCCCCTCCCCTCCACCGTCACTCCAATCTGCATATTTATATTTCATACATTATACGTATTTGCAAAATTTAAAGCAATTTTTTTCTTTAGCAAAATAAAAATTTTAAATATATCTATCTGCATTTACTTAGCTGTCAATTATTCCACTTCTTAGTTGTCCCTCCGGCCGAATAGAATTCTTTGCCTAATTTTAATGTTATTTAATCGCAGAATTCTGCGATTAAATAAAGTAAGGATTGTGATTCGGAAACAGTGTTAACACAAAAAAAGAATAGTTCGCAGCTATGCATTTTTATGAAAAAATGAATGAAATTTTCGAAAATTAATATTTATATGATGAAGAATCGAACAAAGTTTTTCAATTTCCTATAAAAGGTGCATATCTTAAACTACAATAGATTCTTTATGTATAACAGCCTTTCGTGATGAGTCCTTGAAAATCAGATAAAATTAAACATTTGACACCGTGATCGGAAAGATTCCATGCTTTTATAGAAAAAGGAGAACTGCTTAATTGCTTACTGTAAGAATAACATTACGTGGCAATTATATTTGCCTACAAATGAAAGTGACTTCGTAAATGTGCAGAGCAGAGCCTTAGGATGGATAATGTTCTGATGAAAAATAAATAGAAAATTTACTAACGTTATTTTGTACTCGTCTGCAATAGAAAATTAAAAACTAAAAAAAAAAAAAAGTCAAGCTGATGCTCGTTGACTAAAAACAGAAAATATTCTTTTCGGTTACATATCTAAATTTTTTTTTTAAATGATCCAATTATTAAAAAATACGCTAGTGTCACAAAAAAAAAATCGAACTGAAAGCAAATTCATTTTTCGCTCTCTTGAATGGCGCCATATATATGTCGCCGCCATCAATGTCAGACATAAATCTGCAAATATCACTAGAATTAAAAAAACACGATTTCTGTTTCCCTTAATTCTGATCAAAATAGCATTAAAAAAGAAAAAGAGTTCTTTATTTTATATATACTAGGGGGCTCTGCCCCCTGCTCGCTACGCTCACCAACCCACCTTCTACTTTCGCAGACTCTTAAAACCTGGTAATGTATCCTGTTTTAAAAAGATGATGATGATATCACGAACGGCGACTATCGTCTGTAATCAGGTTATAATGCTTTTTCATTTACATGGGGTACTTTTCGATTACCCCATCGAAATGGGCCCATCGAATACATGGCCTTACCCACCGCAGTCGCGACAGCTTATGGTTGTATTGGGGATTGATAAGTATTGATATGTAATTATGGATTGATAAATAATTATGTCACATTTTTGATAGAAAAGAATGCAAAAGCATCGATATGGGAGGAAAAGGAAAGGGTAATTTAGGCTTCGGTTTTTCGGAAGCGCTTGCACTGGGCTCCGGTGAATTCCGACCAATATTTAAATATTTACTAAAAGCAGAGAAGTACCGGAGCCGGCCTCCGGTGGGCTCCAGCGCAATTTAAGCCCTGTTAGTTTTATGGGCAATAGAAGAAAACTGGAGTTAATTATCCACACCAACTTAGACAGAGATATTGCAAATGTCATGTTACATTATTTTAAAATGGAATGTTTCTTAGAAAGGCTTATATCAACCATAAATTCTGAAATAAAGTATTTGAAAGAAGTTAACACATTTGTAGTTTTGAGCATCGTAATTTTTCATTCCTGTTCTATACAAAAATATGAATTAAACTTCGAAAGTTCCAAAAAAATGTTCTTCCCATAAATTTGTATAAACGTAATAGAACCGAGGGAACCCTTTTCCTACGGAGCCGTGGGGATATTTCCCCAACTGTCACCCCTCTCTGCGCCACTGACGAGGTATACATTCGTCATGGTGATATCACAGTGAAGTCCCGAAAAGACAGTCAGCTAAGACTCACAATATGACAAAATAAAAATGCAATCTTTTAGTCACCCTTGTTATTGCAACTTTTTGTAACTAATTTAACGTCACAATGACGTCACATCGACTGTACCTCTTATTAAAAACGTTTCTAAAAAGGCACAATTTAAAAATTATTCCGGAATATTTATTAGTTTTTGCCATAATTACTTGTATTATATTTCCGATGAACTTTACTTTTTGTTCTACAAATAAATAGTATGAGTACTACTAAATAAATAAATTTATCTTCTTTAAATTATGAGAAAACTGAGTGTATTGTACTGATATGTAGCAAGTTCTATTGTTTATACTGTCATATACTACATGCACTGAAATATATTTCAGAAGCGCTTTCTGGTATAGAAGAACCACTCAGGAAAATTTAATTTAGTCTCGAAAGATATTAGAATTAGCTAAAATTCCGTAAATTTTCCCTTAACTTCAGAAACTATGTGAAAAGAACATCAGAGACCAGTAGATTTTTTAGATTTACACAAACTTTTCCGAAACAAAATAACTCTTTTTTTAGCCATAATTTTCGGAAAAGCTAAAAAGTAATTTTTACGGTGTTAAAAAATGCACCAGTTTAAAAGAAATAGTAAATAAAACTGCACTAACTCATTTTGGGTTCTCTGGGCGGAAAGAATGGGAACGCAGTTTCTGTTTGTTTATGTTAACTTGGCATTCCATCATATATTATCATTCATGACATTTTAATATGAATGTATTGGATCACCTTTATACTTACAATGAAAAAGCTGAAAGAACATTTCCTGATATAGTAGAAATGTTCATTAAAATTTAATACAACCTCGTTAAACTGCAGAGATATCCACGATTTCGGAAAGCTTTTTCTTAATTTTTAGAAACCATAAGACAAGAGCCCATTAGAAGATTCAGAAATTAGACCTTTCATGCTTGAATTATTTTTTAATCGATGCCAAACGTATTTTTAATCGATGCAAATAATGTTGAATTTAAAAAAAAACTTATATTTCTTACAAAACTATAAAACGACCCTGAAATGAGGTTTTTAAGCACTAAAATATTATCATTAAGAATTATTATTATTATTATTATTATTATTTTTAATAATTTAAATTTTGGTCACTTTGTCTCAAAGTAACATGTAAAAAAAAAATATATATATATATATATTTTTTAGATTTAAAAGAAAATATGTTTTGAAAATATTTTTCTCGTGTAGAACAGAAAACTAATTTTAAAAATGTGGATTTTCCAACTAAATATTCGAAAAGTAAATAACTCTTCCATCTAGGGACCGATTATTCCTACAGTTGGGCCTCTGGCACAGATCTAATTCGGAGGGCACGAAAACATGTTTTAACCACAATTTGTACTCATAAAAAAAATCTTCTGATTTTTTTACATTGGGTAGGCTTTTGTTGTTGTTGTTGTTGGGCTCCCTAGACAACTACCTCGTTTGCCCTGCTACTATCTATTACTGTATTTAAAAAATATTAATGATCTTAATATGGGGTTTATATGTGTTGCAGGAATAATATTAAATTATGAACAGTTCTCTGGGGGTGGTTTTTCAATGCGAATTCATATAAAGGTTTTTAAAGCATCAAAATGTTATTCAGTTTCCTAAATGTACGGAAATCCGTCTTAATTGAAATGATTTCTTTATTGCTCATAATGTGAAGTACTGTAACTATGTAGTTTGTACAGTGTGGTCATTTCACTGAACACACTGTAAAAGAAAAAGAAAAAAAACTTTTTAAAATAATCTAAGCAAATATAATATAACCACCGATGAAAATAAGCAATAACTTCCTCCGAGTTATCCACGATTCCGAAAAGAGCTCTTTATCTTTAGAAATCTCGGAACCAATATATTTTCGAGATTTAAAGAAGCATTTATAAATAGAAAGTTTCATTTGTTGCCAGTGATTTTCGAAAACGTATCCAAATCATTTTTAAAGCGTATTAATCAATTTTCTCCAACCGGGATATCTGCTTTTAGCATGCTATCTATTCTGAAGTAAACATTTTCATGTTGAAGAAACATGTTCAACAGATAAACATAATAAATTAAAAACATTAATATTAACAATAAAATTAATATTATTTTGTTACTCTTGCTTGTATAAATTGTTACTCAGCTGAAAATATGTAACTGAGAATTGATAGCATCCTAGAAAATTGATTAATACACTGTAAAAACTCTTGGAAACGTTTCTAAAAATCAGTGGCAGTATTCAAATTCTTCTTTAAATCTCGAAAATATATTGGTTTATGAAGTTTCTAAAGATAAATAACACTTTTTGGAACCGTGGGTAACTTGGAAGAGGTTATTTATATATTTTCGTTCGTGGGTATGTTATATTTTCGTACGCTTTAAAAAAGATAAATATTTCTTAATCTACAATAATATACACTTATGTTTGTGAAAATTGCAACACCATGAAGGAATTGTCAGAAAATAATGAAATGTGTTCCGCATATTACTGATAGTGGTACAAATAAACGATCAAATGTACAAAACAAAAGAAAAATGAAAAAAATGTGGGAAATTAGTACTTTGTGTGTCCACCATGCTGAGCAATGAAAGCCTGTACATGTCGTGGTATTGAATTATACAGGTTCTGAATGTAATACTGGGGAATGGCGTTCCAGATGGCTTCGACTTGAAGCTAAAGTTCAGTCTTACTGTGTGCCCCACCAGCTGTACGAGCGAGTCGCCGACCAATGAAATGACTGACATGCTCGATGGGAGACATATCCGGGGAATAAGCAGGCCATGGAAGAAGTGAAAGCTATTGTGCACTGAAGAAGGCTTATGTAGTCTGAGAAACATGTGCAGGGGCATTATCCTTCTGAAATACAGCAGCCGGAATGCGTCGAAGAAGGAGGAAGACTTCTGGCTCCACAATTTCCCTTATGTAGAGATCACTGTTGAGGTTGCCCGCAATGTGCACTAGATGGGATCGACAATTATACCCAATAGCTCCGTACACCATGATGCCAGGCATTTATGCGGTATGACGCAGGAAAACACACTGTGGGAGTAGACGTTCTCTTCTGTAACGTCTGTAACTTCTGTAACGTACCCATCCATCATTGTACTCCAGACAGCTTGATGAAACTGAAGACGCCACGTGCTGTGTTGCTGAGCCCATTGAAGTCGGAGGCGTCTGTGATTCAGCGATAGGGGAATCCTTCGTAGAGGAACCCTTGCACGCAGTTAATCCTGCAGCAGACGGCAACGAACTGTGGAGATAGACAACAAAATACCTGTAGCTGTGCTCCAACGTTGTGCTAATCGTTGTGCTAATCGTTGTGCTAATCGTAATGTGCTCTCGTTCCGTGCCGTTGTGCAATTGCGTGCCCTACTTCCAGGTTTTCGCCTTGTTTGATTCTCCTCTGTCCATTTCTTCCAAACACGCATCACTGTTGTAGCATTACACTGTGTGCAGGCTGCGATTTCTCTATACGAAAATCCACCATCTCGCATACCAACAAAGCGGCCTCGTACGAACTCCGTTAGTTGTTGGTATGGCTTCCTCCGTTTTTGACGAGGCATATTGACTACCAATGAAAAGTTTGCCACAGAGAGAGGAAGATAAACAGATTTCAACGCATCTTGACAGTCCTTTATATACCTGGAACAAGCGACTGATAAGGAGCCGGTTCTCGTTCCACGCATGCGCAATCGCTTCGTAATTCTAATCATTTGCATGTCTTACCTCATTTTACATTTCCTGTAAGTTTGGCTCAATTTGCATAATTCCTTCATGGTGTTGCAATTTTCACAAACATGAGTGTAATATAACTACGAATGAAGATATACAATAACTTCCTACAAGCTGAACACTATTCCGAAAACTGTTCTTTATCTTTAGAAAACTCCGAAACCAATATATTTTAGAGAGTTAAAGAAGCATTTAAAAAAACAAAGTTTATTTTGCTGCCGCTGATTTTCGGAAACATTTCCGAGTAGGTTTTGAAGTGTATTAATCGGTTTTCCTCATACTGGAACATCAGTTTTTAGGATGCTATCAGTTCTAAATTAAACATCTTCAGCTGCGTAATTGAATTTATCTTAAACAATATAACTACGAACAAAAATATACAATAACTTCTTCCGAGCTGCCCACTATTCCGAGAAGTGTTCTTTATCTGTAGAAAGCTCCAAAACCAATATATTTTCGAGATTTAAAGAATCATTTATAAAAACAAAGTTTATTTCACTATGCCACTGATTTTCGGAAACGTTTCCGAGTAGTTTTTATAGTGTATTAATCGGTTTTCTTCATTCTTGAATGTTGGTTTGTAGGATGCTATCAATTCTCAATTACACCTTTTCAGCGTAACTGAATTTATACATGCAAGTGTAACAAACTAATATTAAATCTAATGTTAATGCTATTAATGTATCATGTTTGTCTGTAAAACATGCTTTTTGAACATTGTAAAAGGTTTACTTGAGAATTGATAGCATCCGAAAAATCTATGTTCCAGTTGATAAAACTGATTAAAACCACGAATGAAAATATACAATAATCTTCTCCGAGATAACAACGAATCCGAAAAGCGTCTTTATCTTTAAAAACATCAGAAACTAGTATATTTTAGAGATTTAAAGAAGCGTTTATAAAAAACAAAGCTGCCGCTGATTTTCGAAAACATTCCCGAGATATTTTATTTTCGTAGATTAAAAAACATTTGCCTTTTTTTTATAGTGTAGTGGATGTAAGTTTATTATTATGGCATGCGGGTTACTTCACAATGGACGACAATGCATTGATGTATTTTTAACTGCTCCGTGTTAAAATTTTAACACTAAAAGATAATTATTTTGAAATAAGAAATTTGTTTTAAATATATAACTTAAAATCTTTTTCCAGTTTCGGTACAATTTTTATAGTAACCAGTAATCAATACAGTATTTTGATGTTATCCTGTAAAACCAGAGATATGCACGATATAAAGATATCTTTAACTGACAAAAATATGCTGAATGTTTTCTTAATATTTTAGATCTAGAAATAAGAATTTGAATGTTTTAGAAAAATAGTGCTCGGATAGATAAATTATATGACAGATAAGCACGCATGGCAATCGACTAATATTACTAGAATTTAGTTAGGACAAGCTGAAAACGTAAACATTGAAATACAGTAGAAAATAATCGACATTTACTCAACCGTATCAAACTTATGCCTTGAAATGTTAAAGAAATACAGATACTGCATAATGTAACATTCTTCTTGTTAAAATCGGTTACGTAAAGCGTATAATATCGTTATGCCTAACTTAATAAACAATAGTTGTGATTAATGACACTAATAATACTGAGTAAAGTACAAAATAATTTATTCCTAAAGTGACATATATGTATCAATGAGAATTTATATAATAACTTCATATTTTTACGATTGTTCAAATAAAAAAAATAAAAAACATACCAAAAAATTTAAAAAATGTGATATTATGAAGGCACTGCGTTTGAAAAAATCATACTATACAAGTATACACAAGCATACAGAAGTATATATGCATGTATACACAAGTATATACAAGTATGCACAAGAATATACAAGTACACACAATGTAATATATGATACGATATCGAGGCTAACGAAAAAGACAGGCTACCGCGGTGCATTCCACTTATCTTTTTTTACAGACCGCTAGAGTGACGTGATGCTCTTTTCGTACACTTGCATTGGTGCATTCGAGCATCACGTGACTCCCGCGGTCTGTAAAAAAAGATACGCGTAAAGCACCGCGGTAGCCTTTCTTTTTCGTTAGCCTCGTACGATATGTAATGAATTCATTGGAAAATAATATTATCATTTAAACATAGTTCAATTAAATAGAGCATTATGTGTCCTAAATAATTGAATCGAATAAAGCTCTCTGTTTTCTGTGTGTATGTCTCACTCTTTTTTTAATTTAATTTTTTAATTAATTTATTTATTATTTTCTTTTTTGCAAAAAAATGTTAATCTCTTTTATACAGGTTGACTATAATTAAAGTGACAGTACTCCAACGTGCTCTGTAGCGCGATCTAATTGCGAGAATGGAGCCAGATTTGGTATTAGGATTAAATAAACTGGGGAACGCAGGATACTGCGAAAAAAATATTTCCAAACGTTACCGCTAGGTAGAAATAAGGCGCTGTATAAAAGCCACTGTTGTCATATTGAGATTGATTTTAATCGTTATGAATGTGCCAAATAAAAGTTAGTTTTATTTCAGTATTGATTCTGAATATTTTAAACTCCCTTTTCTATTACACAGTACCACGTTTCCACCTAGCGGTGACTTTTGGAACAATTTTTTTTCGCGGTATTCTTAGTTTCCCGTCTTGTTTAATCATCCTACAAAATTTGGCTCCATTCTCGCAATTAGATCGCGCTACAGAGCACTCTGAATACTGCCACTTTAATTAAGGCTCTCCTGTATTAATATTTCGCAATTCTCCCAAGAAAATATGTTTTCAATTAGTTATATAACAGATGACGAAGAAATGCCACACTTACAAAAGAAAAAAAATCCATAAATAATTTACTTTCGACTCCTGTTAAGTCGATGGCTAATTTAAAAAAACTATTATTTTTAAGAAAGATTAGCGTATTTATAAGCCTATGTTTTTTTTTCTTACTTTCACAATAAACAAAAAAAAATATGGCGTGGGTTATCTGAGACATTTTATTTAAATATTTTATCTTTAAACACCCATAAGTCATTATTATTTTTCATAATAGAAGGTACATTTATTTATGGCAGTGTGTAATTAAATTATTTAGAAAATTACAGGCAATCTACTTTATATTCTGTTTTTCAGTTAAATACAAATAAACACACTTGAAGTTTTCTTAGTATTTCCTTTAAAATTATATTTAACTTGTTTAATTAACTGCAATTTTTAAACAATTTTTAAAAATGATATAACTTTTTAATAAAAAGTACTTTTATGCTCTGTCTCACATACCACCTCACACACCCCAAGAGGTTAGCCACAATAAGATAAAACACTTTCTAAATGGTTTATTTTTCATTCAAAATAAAATATAATTTAAAAATGTGAAGTCTCATTCAGCTCTTTTTCAGATACCAGAATAAAAGTTAAGATTTATTATTTAAGATATTATTTTTTGTTGTTGTTGTGTTATTTTTAAAGCTATAAGCTTATTTTTCATGCAGCAAAGTCCCTTTGACATACGCTTTTTTTATAGTATGAATAAAATATAAAACCAAAAGTGTGGTCCCTAATTTGTCCAGATGTGACTTTTTAAATAGTTTATTTTTGGTTCAAAATAAAATATCATAATTGCCAAAAGTGTGATCCCTAATTTGTCCAGATGTGGTTTTTTTAAATAGCTCATTTTTGTTTCAAAATAAAATATCATAATTTCCAAACGGGAAGTACCTTTATTAAGACATCGTGCCATCAGAAAAGAATCAGATATTTTCATAGAGCTAACATGAGCCATTTATGTTAGAATATTGCAAAGCTGATTATAAGACCGTTTTTTCCTATTATACAGAAATTACTTTTAGTCATTGTATCATTTGTTCTAAATGCTGTTTCTTCATAATTATTTCTAATGATGCAACAAAGATAAGGTTAATTAAAATAATGTATTAAAATCAAATACAACATTTATAAATGGCAAGGTTTTATTTTTCAAATAAAGGTAGCAAAGTTGGCTTTGATGAGGCTAGAATCATAATCTCATGCAATAATCCTTATGTTAATACAACTTTAGAGTCCCTTACGATTATTAAGCTTGGGCAGTATACATGTAACGATAATTTATCCTATAACATTCATAAAATCTGGCATAATATGTTATAATCCATTAATACAATCTGTTCATTTTGTTTTCCACCCCCCCCCCCTTTTTCACTATGCTGGTTTGATCCATTTCGCGTTACCATGGGAACTTGGTGACGTTTGCGCACTCTCCGATCAAGTTTTCTCCAGGACTCTCAGACGTTTATGCCCATTTTGACATTTTAGACTTGTTTGTAACATCCTGATGACGTTCGCAGAAGCGAAACGAAACGTAGATTATTTTTAAATGTGTTTGTAAATTCACGATTTTAATGTGCGCACCATTTAGCAAATGTTTTATTTGATTTTAATACATTATTTTAATTATATATTATGATGCAATTGTCCAATTTTTAATTACAAATATAAGGTTTGTTAATTTTCATTGCACTTTCATTGTGTCAAAAATGTTCAGTGTCTTGACGAATTATTTGAACTAAATGGCAAGTATTAAGTATTTTGTTAGGCGTCGGCAGTAAGAATTAAAATGGATTTTCGATAGCAACTGGTGACCTAAAAGTTACACCGTGGTTTTAAAATTAACATATTTTGACTTTGTTTTCTTTTTTTTTAGATATAGAGGAGTTTTACGATGCAAAGTTGCATGATTGATCCAAAAAAAATTTTTTTGATCAAATTCTGTTTTTAAGGCACAAAGAGCACAATGCAAGTAATATAATGTAGGGAGTTCTCACGTTGTAACATTGCGTAAAGGGGTGGTGTGGGGGAATGCGGATTTTAATTATACGGATTCTACTTATAAAGTCTAATTGGACCTGTTACTTTTGTTTCATTAAGAAAAAAATAATAATTCTAAATAAACGATTTTCATCGATTCCTTTCATCGAATTTCGATTTTTCCTCATCCATTTAATTACTTTTCTACGAAATTATTCTTATGTAATACTTTTCTACACATTTTTCTATTTTTTCCCTCCTTCTTCCATTCTTAAACTGCAAATTAAATCTGCCTGGCTGCTTTACGCAAGCTAATCTTGATTGGCTATCTTACTTATTTCGGATTGGCTGATGAAGTCGACGGGGAAATCCTCTGCTTTTCATTCATTTTACATTGCATTTTTGCTACTTTTATACTCTCCTTTCATGGCTCCTTTAATATGTGATACTCAAATGCAGGGCTTGGCAAATGCGGTCACCAGGTCGCCACTGACGACCAAGTTTTTCTACCTGGCCACCAAGTCCTATTTAATTTGATGTTTTTATTATTATTATTAATATTATTTGTACAAAAATTAACCTAAGAAATGAGCACAAGCGGCATTTTTCCTCTTTTTCAGCATTTTTAATTTAAGTAAAAATAAGTTTATCAAATGCAAATTTTAAAGTAATAAAAACAGAATTATTTGACTGACTTTGACACGAAAAATAGGCAAAAATTGTTTTCCTGCTTCACTATTTCATCTATGCGTACTTTATATAACGTTATTTAATTTTTTTCGCCATCGGAAATACGTTGGCAATGTAAATTGCAAAAGTGTTCAAAATAAATAAGGAAATAAGGTTATGTTAAAGAAACAATACTGACACTATTTTTCAAAAAGTTACATTTTTAAAATGTTTACGACAACCCTTAGCAAGCATTGGTCATTTAGAAAATTAGAAAATTTAAAATTACAAAATTACAAAATTACAAAAATTAAAATTACAAAAATTAGAATTACAAAAAAGAAAAAAAAAACGGAATTCAAAAATTTAGAATTAGACAAATATGAAAATTTAGAGTTACAAAAATTTTAAGATTACAAAAATTAGAATTAGAAAAATTAGAACAGGCTAATTAAAAAAACTGCATACCTACATCTTAAAAATTAACTGAACTATAATGAAGGGAAAAAGTTGACATATTACTTTCTCTTGCCATTTAAAACGCTATTTCATCTGTGAAAATAGGGTTCAGAAATAAATTGACGACCTCATTGTTTAGATAAAAAATATATTAACAAGTAGGGAAAAAATTGCATCACAAATAGAACTAAATAAAGCATTAAACAAATAGAGATAATGTAGATAGACAAATGTAGTTTTAAGTCCTAAAATTTAATTCAAATAAAGATGGAAGCATTTTATTTTAATATCAATACATAAATGTACTCTTCTAATAATGCTTCTGAAAATGTTTTACAGTTATTCGCCTCTAAATGTGTTATCATTATTGATTATAATTTGTTTAAGATCAACTGGGTATATTTGACCTTATACAAAAAAAGTCCTTCCGGCCTGTACCGGGAGGAAAAGGTAGCTTTCCTACATCTTCGTTTTAAAATTTCAGCTAATGTTACACGAAAACAGCAAGTTAAAATGCAAAGAAACGTTTACAAAAGATTCGTTAATACTGAATTTGAATAAGAAATTCGCCAAATTATTGAGCAATAGCCAAATTGGCTTCATTTATGAAGACTTATTTTGCTCGCCAAATTTGGCGATATTTCGCCAAATGTCGCCAATTTTGGCGCTAACGGATATGAATATATAGTTTTATGCGTATGATTGGGAAAATTATTACAACAATGAAAGAAAATAATATGCGAGTAATCGCGTTAATGTGCTGTTTTGTTTCAAAATGTCAGCCACCCTAGAATTTCAAACTGCTCTATCTCAGCCATTTTTTAAGATAGAGGTAAACCAAAAAATGCTCTGGAATCCTTGTATCAAGGCCTAACACGTAATTAAAAAATAAATTTGAATTTTTAATTTTTTTGTATATTTATTTTAGTTTTAAATTTTTAAATGACCGCCATCTTGAATCAAAATGGCGGACCAAGCTGGCCAACGAACTCGATCGAGACATTGGTGACCTTAATACACAATTAGTTTCATCAAAATCGATTTATAAATACGAGCGTTATCGTATGACATAGGTCAGTACTTTTTAGTATTGAAAGCTACCTAAAAATTACATATTTTGCATAGATATCTGCATTTGAACTGATTTCTAAATTACATAGCTGCATTTGAACATACACAAAAAAAGATCTTCTCTTTTTGATATTTCTTACAATACCTCATAACTTTATGTTTCTAATTTCATATACGGTTCCCATTCACAATGTTAAATTTTCAACTAAGCATTACTCTGTAACTTATTTAATTTTAAAGATACAGGTATACAGTTTTTCTAATATTCTTTCGGCAGCAATAAGAAAATTTTTCTAACGAAAAAATTTTGTCTAGGGGAAAACATATAAAATTTTAAAAAGAGTAACGTTATGCAAATTACTAATGGCAGGATTATTTCATTATCATAATCTTATTTCACATCCTTCTTTAAACACATTTGTAAGTTAGCTTGCGTATTTATCTCCAACAGATAAAAAATTAAAACAGGTTTCAATCTTTTGAGGTCGTCCGGTATAAATAAATAAATAATATCCAACTATAAATGCATATAAAGGAAACAGACTTTAACTTTTTGTGAATTTAGGAAAATTGTGTTTTTCTTTTATTTATTATTTCTACACAAACATAACGGATTACAAAATTCATGTAATTTATATAAATTAAAAAAAAGGAACTTGCAAAGCAAATTAAAAAAATAAATTTATTTCTATATTGTTAAGCCCGAGAAGGGACAGATATTAAAATTATTTTATTTAGTCAATGCTACAATAATGTTGCATTTTTATATTAAATCTTGCTCAGTCTATTTAATCTTAAAAAATCAAATTTAAATTTGAAACATGATATTAAAGCAACTTTAAAGCATTTCATTACAAATCTAAATAAATCTTCAACTTTTTAAATTATTTGAACTTCTCATGTTTCTTGTCCGTTAGAATTTGCTACAATACAAATTTTCCGTAATGCATGTAAAACGGAAAAAAAAAGTTGAAGATTTATTTAGATTTCTAAATGAAATGTTTTAAAGTTGCTTTAATATCATGTTTCAAATTTAAATTTAATTTTTTAAGATTAAATAGACTGAGCAAGATTTAATATAAAAATGCAACATTATTGTAGCATTGACTAAATAAAATAATTTTAATATCTGTCCCTTCTCGGGCTTAACAATATAGAAATAAATTTATTTTTTTAATTTGCTTTGCAAGTTCCTTTTTTTTAATATCTCAAGTTTTTTAATAACAATTTAATATGAAGCAGATAAGATTCAAACGAGGCAAGTATGTGAAAGACTGCACATATCAAAATCAGTATTGGTAATATGAAATATACAGTTCAAACATTGATTATTCTGTAAACAATTAAAATAATAAAAGTAATTTTTAACAAAAAAAATGTATATAACGGACTTTAACGGATTGTTTCTCATCTTCATAATGATAATGAACGAATCATGTTCATTTTTGCAAATAATTTTATTCCATCGTGTAAAATACATTTGCAACCACTTTGGAAAGAGACACTAGTAAGCGGTGTGTGAAAGCTATTAATAAAATCTTATGTTGTTTTATCACATAAGAAGCATAAAAATAATAATGAGTATATATGAAACAACTGTATTCTGATTTTGTTATAAAATGTGTAGTTATGGAGGATGAAATTTTCAGCAAAATATTTCTTTTTGTAGCTGAATAAATATTTTACCTTATATTGACAATTTCTTAATTTAACATTTCTGTAGAAGCAAAATGTAAACATCTGCAAGATTTTTTACAAAACGTGTACGATCTGTTATTTTCATATCGTCACAAACAGTCAATTTATTGATCTCGTTTTCATTTGAATGCACCGGTTGGTTCCTATTTGAGACCACCATTTGGCGAAATCGTGCCAAATCGTCGATAGTTAGCCAGATGTAGCTCTTTTATTGTTGGAAAGGCTGAGCAAGGATATTTTTTTGTGATGACGCGTTTGTTACGTATGACGTATTTGTTACGTCATCAAGTGATTCTTTATTCGACGTTTATTTGTATTTTAATGATATTTAATGATTTATAAGTTATTTACAACATGTTTTTTTTTAATACAGTTAAATAACACTTACGTCATTAAATGGTTATGTGATATGATATTAAAAGAAAAAAAAGCATTGAAAAAATTTCATCATCTGCTTCTTTATTTAAAGCTTGATTTTTTTTTATGTATGTGAGTGGCTATTCTTGTTACTTTAGAACAGTATAAATTAATTGATTGCAGTTTTCATGGAAGTCTCATGTTCACGAAGCGATCATACATGCGGTATAGTGATCGCCGCATTTACAAATTTCGTGTATTTTTGTGATCTCTATACAACGAGGTTGCTGTATCCAGTGATGTTTTTGTTCGGTTTCATGTTCGCGATGCGATCATACGTGCGGTACAGTGATCGCGGAATTAACGAATTTCGTGTATTTCTCGGGGATTCCGATATGACGAGGTTGATGTATCCAGTGATTTTTTTTTCGGTTTCATGTTCGCGAAGCGATCATACGTGCGGTGCGGCATTAACTAATTTCGTGTATTTTTGGGGATTCCGATACGACGAGGTTGCTGTATCCAGTGATGTTGTTTTTTTTCGGTTTCATGTTCGCGAAGCGATCATACGTGTGGTACAGTGATCGCGGCATTAACTAATTTCATGTATTTTTTGGGATTCCGATGCGAAGAGGTTGCTGTATCCAGTGATGTTTTTTTTTTCGGTTTCATGTTCGCGAAGCGATCATACGTGCGGTGTGTACAGTGATCGCGGAATTAACGAATTTCGTGTATTTCTTGGGATTCTGATACGACGAGTTTGCTGTATCCAGTGATGTTTTTTTTTTTCGGTTTTGTGTTCGCGAAGCAATCATACGTGCAGTACAGTGATCGCGGCATTAACGAATTTCGTGTATTTTCGTTTTTTCAACTTCACATTAATCGTTAACTTTTACGTAATATCGATGAAATGTGTATAAAATGTTGTTTTTTATTGCTCATATCATCTTTTTTATATCTATCTTCTTAAATTTGTCAAATAAAATATTTTATTTCACTCATAAATGCAGTATCTAAAAAAATCAACTGTGTATGGTATAATTTAATAATTCTGTATTTAAATTATCATTCTTTTGTCCAAATTGTTTTGAACGAATAAAATTTTACATTCGTTACATTGTTACTCTCGTATAAATGCAATATATTTTTCAGTGACGTTTTTATCGCTAAATTCATTACTTTTCCTATGTGTAACTATTTAAAAATTAAGAATGGCAACATTTTACCACTTGCTTATTGTGGGTTACAATATGATAAATGTAAGTAAACAATTTAGAAATCGCCAATGTGGCATCATTTTTAAAAAGCGCCAAATGGTGGCTTGAAATAGGACTATGCCGAATGCACCATTGTTATATAATGGCCTGTATCAATGAACTTTCCTTTATGCAAAATAGCAGATTTTGTTTAAAGGTTATATTATTTATTAAAACCTTTTGGTTTTAAAATCCTGTTATTGGGCACGTAATTTAAAAAGTTTTATTCGGACCCATAGAGACATTTGTTGAAGAAAATCTGGCTAGTTGCACAAACAAATATTTTCCACAAGAATTTAATCGAGTTTGACACATTTTAGTTCTGTTTTTGCAATGAACACAGGCAATGTTTTCAGTCTGCCATCGTGTTAGGAGATCATTGAAATCAACTGCATCTTCCCTATTATTAAAGTCATGTAGAAATCTCACAATAAATGCATTAAATGGTTCTGTACTAATACATATATCTCGATAACTTGGGCAATTACCACATTTCTCCCAAAGATCTTGCTTCAGTTGAAAAAGATGTATGGCATTGACTTTTTGTTTTGACAAATTTTCCAGTAGGTAATCAAGAAATTCTAACGGGTCTTGATCAGTACCATCATGAAACTTTACATGAAGTGTTTTTCTGACTTCAAGTGTATCAACGGTATCAATCTGTGGATTTTGCAAAGTAGTGAATATTTGTTTCAAAGCTTTTGTTGTAGGACCAGGATCAATAACTCTTTCCTGAATTTTTTTAACTAATTCTGGGATACAGAAGAGAGTTTGCAACACAGCATTTGCGTAACACAAACGATCTGTATTTGTAAAGCCTTTAAAGACAAAGTAATTTAAATCAGTAATATGGTTTTTATTATTTTTTTCACTAACAATTACTGATATGTCAGATGAAACAACCATTTTACTCTCAGGGTATTTTCTGGAACATACAGCTAATTGTGGCATATCAGATCTGTATTCCTTTCTAAGACGATTATATTCCTTAATAGCATTTGGTGAGGCATAAACTTTACTTGCATCAAATTTAAGAAGATGTAAACCTTCTAAACTTGTGACTCTGGATAAAGCAACATAAGACATGCCACTTTCAAAAATGGTAGGACCCAAGTTAATCATTACACAATTCAGGCTCATTCCTTGACTTAATTTCACGATTTCCTCGATAATATCGTGAATATTTATTTGATATATCACTTAACGGTTCAGACAGAGATACTCTTTGTATAGGGTTAGGATACTCTTCAATTGGGCCATTTAAATCAATGAAATGCCGAGAGCAAACATACCAGTCTCTAGTCACCGTTTCTGTATTTGTTATACCGCAAGCAGAAAGCCATTCGTTACATTTACTCAAGTTTTTCTGTTGTTTAGGAAAAGGGAAAAACAAAACTCCCAGCATATAGTCTTTGTAAAAGTATCGTGCATCACTCTTGCAACCAGAAAATTTGCATTTCTTCACCATGTTGAATTTTAGTAATCATCGATTAAGAGAGAAATTTAAAAACGCATTTCGTAACATCACAGGATCACTAGATAAGTAAATATCGAACATTCATCCAATTTTGATAAAGACAGTAACATCTAAATTAAAGTCCAAATACTGCTTAAAGTGATAAAAACATAACACGGAATATTTAAAATACCTTTTTAATGTAGATCGTTCACAACTATTGGTGACATCTTCGGATCTTAAAGATAAATACAATATTCTCGCATATTTTTGAAATAGTAAACATATACCACGAGATCGCATGTCCAAGGCTAGCAGGTGCTTAAATTGGCCAAAACTGGGAAACGTGAAAAATTATTATTTGTTTTTATTTTTATTGCTTCTTCAATCTATCGATCATCGCGTGCCAAATTTTAGCTAATTATTTTAAATATTCCGTATTATGTTTTCATCACTTTAAGCAGTATTTGGACTTTAATTTAAAGACTCCACGTTTACTACATTTAGAGTTTTTTGATTGGAGGATTTATTTTTTTACAGAATTAGGTGTTTTGAAGAAAATTTGTGGAAGCGCGTACAAAAAGTCGGAAAAACTCTAGTAAATTAACTCGTTCAATGGGATTTCCTGTGTTAAATTAACATTAGGATGTCACACTGGAAATAAATAAGCCTTGCGCTACCGCGCAAGGCTTAATACGTTTTAAAGATTTTATATCTCTATATTAAAAAAAAGTAACCACCGCGGCCGCCGCTGTCAATTAAGATTTTGTGCCTTGAAGTCTTTCTGGACTAATATCCAGAAAACTATTGCAAATAAAAATTTAAAAATTGGTGGTTTTATAAAGAAATGTTCGATAAACACGCTGAAGTAGACAGTTTTTAAATCGAAGAATTATTTTAAGAGATATTTAATATTAAAGTTGGTCCAAATAATTTTCTTATAAAAGTTTTATAGAAATGAAAACTATGCACAGGAATTTAACCATAATTTGTAAGGATATAGTTTACAAGGTTGCGGTGTGCAGACTGCAATTATTTTTTCAATTTGACTCATTTTTTGAGGTTATATTTCAATTTTTTATTCAAAATTTTCATTATTTTGACGAAGATTTATTTCATATTTCATAAATTCCATTATTTGAACCGTTGCCAATTTGTAAAATAGCGCACGTAATAATATTCCTTTTCAATTAAGAAATGTATTTACACGAGACTATTAAAAACAGAAAGAAAACTTTAAAATAATATTTAAATGATCACGTGTTAAAAGCAATAAATGTAGAAAATGACGTAATAAAAATATACTTGCGCGTGAATATTAAAAAGAGAAATACGAGTAACTAGGGAAATTTACTTCACATTTAAAATGATCAAATAACAATATTTCCAAACAATTTCAATTAATAATTATATTTTCATGAGAGATCAATTTATTTCGATACATCTTTTACCTATTATTGCAAATTTTAAAACAGCGTAAATAATAATATTTCCTTTCCAATGTCAAAATTCTTCTATTTGTTTATTTGGTGTTACAATTTAACGATAGTTTTTATTTTTATTTATTTATTTATTTATTTATTTTAATGAAAATTGATTGACCGGGTAATGGAGAAGTATCAAAAGACAAATAAGCGTTGAATTAAAAATTCCCCGATGAAAAAACTAACTCATGTAACGCATCTGATGTCAACTGAAAGTGACGCGACGCCACGATTATGCACGTTTGGCGTTAAATCATATATTTTGGTGACAGTTACAGTTGTAATCTGTTTCAACAGCGACCTTAAAATCCGTCAGTGAAAGGAAAATGAATGGAAACCCTGTTACAGCAGATCGCCACTGGTTGTATTTAATTATAATACAATCTTCCGTAATCGTTTTAGAGATGATCAAATCAGAGTGTTTTTAAATCACTCGGTGTCAGAACGGGGGTTGGCGAGCGCAGCTCGTAGGGGGCAGAGCCCCCTAGTAAGTATAAAAAAAAAACTTTTAAAGAGCATAAAATAAATAATGATTTATTACACCATACGATATCATCAACAAGAAGATTGTCAATTTAGAACAGAAACGATGAAGAGAATATTATGATTCAATTTTTAACACTTTCCAACCTAGTTGAAAAGTGTTTATGACTTCGGTTTGTCTGCCGTATGGCCGTCTTGCCGTCAGATCGTCTGCCATCTGTCCGTGCTTTAACTCCCGTAAATATGCTCGGATTGCCCTGCAATTTTTATATGTTATTGTCGTTATCTATAGCATGTTCCCTATTTCAACTGAAGTGTGTAGCACTTATAGTTTTTTTTACAGGGACACACAAAAGAATTCCGTTACATTACGTCTATGGAGAAAAATCGTCTGCGGTTTATTTAAATAATGTTTCATTATTTTAAACGCATTGAAATTTATATATATCACTAAGGTGCATTAGAAGAGGCTTACTGCAGAATATTGTGTTTATAGCAGTCATCGTTCATTTACAGGGACACACAAAAGAATTCTCTACTGTCTGTTAACAATAATTCCTGGAAATGCGTTTTAAGTTGCTGAACGCGATTGTAAATTTAACTCACTTTTTATCTATTACTGGGTGTGTATAAATTCTGTAGATCATATTCAGGGCAGCACAAAAGTTCGCGAACACATTTCCGTTTATTGACAGAAACTCCAGAAGGAGAATTTTAAACTGTGCTACGCGTTTCCTAACTAAACTAAAATTTAGCATCCTATGTATCCTATGTATATACAAATCTATAGATCATATACAGGGCTGAATAAAAGTATTCGGATATTTTTCCGAATATTGTATATATTGGAAATTTCTGAAATTACTTTCTTAAATATGTTATGCGTTTTCCAAATTGTTTACTTAGATGTTATCTTTCAGCTTACTAAACGGTAATGATTTGTAAAATTATTTTGGAAGCGTTGGAAAGTGTTACATAATCTATGCTTGACGCATGATTTTTCGTTCTTGTTCTTTATATGGTGATAATTCCGATTTTCAGCATCTCTCATGTCATGAAATCTTATTATATTACTCAATGGTGTAATACAGGATAAACATGAAATATTTAGAAATATCATTTTATTGCAACTGAAAAACAAACACATACACCATGATACTGAGAGATGTTATTATAGATTGAGATAAATTAAAGTTGCAATTTTCTGATATTTTATGTAATACAGAATAACAATACATGTTTTGTAGCAAGAAACTGAAAATATGTTTTAACTTAAAGATTTGTATACGATTGTTTCATAATTTTAGGTTTGGGCATTTGACTCCCCTATCTTACTGCAATTTTCTACATACAATAAATGCATCGCATTTAATTTTTAATAAGTCACATTAAAATGGTATAAAATACTGTCATTCAATTATTCATTGAATTAAAAACATAATAATTAAATCAAAGGTTTTAGGTATGAGTTATTAAAATTATATTAAATTTAAAGAAGTACAGGATCTAGAAACGACCAAAACATCATCATGTTCAAAGTACTAAATCTCACAAAATAGCCATTTACGATTTTTTTTTACTTTTCTGTCTTAAGCATATACTCTTGAGTATATTACACAGAAAAATAAATGCTGTGCATACAAAAATAATCTTTAAATTGTAATTTTAAAAATACATATCATTATTATATAAATGAAAATTATAATGTGCTGCGCGCATGATAAAACTAAAAAATATGCATGTAGATAACAATTTTTCACAAAAATAGAATCATAATATACTTACCTCTAACTTAAAAAAATAAAAATACATTGTTTACAAATTAATTCTTACACAATATATATATATAAAATAATAATAATTATTATAAATCACATTTTTCAAGCGTCAAAAAATAAATAGCAAAATACGTCATTTTTTTTGTTATTGTTGTTTCAGCATGTAGACTACTAAGAAACGCACACGTGGTCAAATTTTCAAAACTGTAGCTAAAATAGTTTGAAAGTAAATGTGCGCACAAATTCAAAATTTACGAGAAAACGCATCTTAAACATTCAATATCCACTTACTTTCAATTATACGTACCGTCTATAATTGATTATCGAGAAATAATGCAGATTTTTTAATGCGATTTTCTGCATATTGTTCAGAGATGTTTAAAGATTCAGAATAACACAAAAACCGAAAATTGATTTTTTGAAAGTTTAAAGGTCCTGTGCCCCCTTAACAAACATATATAATGTTGAATAACATGTCGTAAAACTTCCAATCAATACACTTATCTTTGATATTCTATATATACCGAATATTTCCGTGTATAAGCCGAGTATACGATTTTTCAATGAAAAAATGTCCAAAATCAGAAATCCGTATATAAGCCGATTGTAAAAAATGGTCATGAAAAAAATCAGCGAGAAGTATCTGGGCTTGAAATATCACAAGGAATCATCGTCCGATCTTTCAAAAAATGTTGCATCAGTAATGCGATTAATGGAACTAAGGATGATGCCATTTTTGAAGAAGATGGCCACGTCGATGATGATAATTAGACGCTGTGACATTTATCTTGATATTCTAATGAAAGGAAGTAATTTTAAGGAGTTGTTCGATAATTCAGATAGTGACTTGGATAGTGAATGATGATTGGTGACATTTTTCACTTTAAATAAATGGGATATAAGAAAATTTTGGAGTGTTTTTTCTTTGTTATTTATATTTAATATATTTTTTATTTTAGAATATCAGTTTTGGAAATTTTCTTTGATCCGTGTATAAACTGATCCCCCTATTTTGAGGCAAAGAAAAGTTCCAAAAATTCTCGACTTATATACGGTATTTAAAAAGTTCAATATTTTTGGGTGGAAAACGACCATTTGGAAAAACGAAATAAATCTATTAATAAACAAATAACATTCTATTGGAAGAAGAAACACATCAGGTTTTCGTTTTTCTCTTCCCTTTATCCTTTATATATAGACATAACAGATTAAGAGATTCATGAAATTAATTATCTTTAAATATTATATAATTATATAATAAATTTTTAAGATCATAAAATAAGTAACGGTGGATTACACCATACGCAATCATCAAGAACAAAAAGATTGATAAGCTAACACAAAAACTATGTTATGAATTTTATGTATATTGCCTTCTTTTTATATGTTGATAAACCAGCTTTGTAGCATCTATCATGTCACGCAGTCGTATTGTATTACACAAAATTGTAATAAAACGTGAACATTGAATATCTAGAAACATCATGTTAATGTACTTGAAAAAGAAAACATGACACCATGATGCTAAAAGACTATTATGGATTAGGTTGAATTAATGTTTAAATTGTATGCTATGTTTTGCAGTATTGAATGGCATCACGTTTCATAATAGGAAATTTAAATAATGCTTATCTTAAAAGCTTTGATATGGTTCTTTGAGATTTAAACATTTTATCTTTTATTTATTTACTTACTAGCTGACCCACCCGGCGTTTCCCGGGCCTATGACAGAATTAAACAAGCCTAAAGTTTGTATGATTTTATATCTTTAACACGATTTAGTCTGAAATTATTTATTTAAAAGTGCTGCGTACACGAAGAAAATCCTTTATCTCCACTTTCAGCCGATAGGGAGTGCATTCTAATATAAATAACGAACCTCCGACACGTACAGTAGGCGTTCAATCTACACGCTGCAAAATCTTTTAGTTCAAACTTCCGCCACCAGGAAGCGCACTCTGTTCCAAACAAACCACCTTCCAAACGAAACTCCGACACGCGTCCCCGCTGCCTCCGGCACCATATAGACGTGCCACAGACGTGCTGCAAAATTCTTTAGTTCCACTGTCCACCGCCAGGGGGCGCAATTTGTCCTAAACAAACATCCAACATGGGTAGTCGTTGTAAATGAACTAATTCCTGTCGATATCAGGCCCATAGAACTCGAGAAAATGTCGTTCTCTGGCCCATCGGGATCGGAGTCCGAGCAACGCCACGTGTGTCTCCTAGTCTATACTAATAAAAGAAAGTTTCGCTCTGTGTGTGTGTGTGTCTGTTGGCGATGGCTAGCAAAATCTAGCCCACCTAGAAGTCTGTAAATTTAGGTGTGGATAGTCCAAAGTCTGGCCATGTGCACCTGAGCCTCAGAATTTTAATATTTCAATTATTTACTGAAATATTAATTAATATTCACAAAGAACTCTCACCGAAAATACGCTTTTATTCTCTTGGGTTGGTTGGTTCACTGGTTGACTGCATCGATTCTTCACAGAAGTAATTAAATAAACCAGAGTAGCGATGCATATATAAGGATTTCTAACTAAATAGTGTCAATATGGATTGAAGTTATCAGCGTAGAGGAGCCATGCGAATGTCGCGCCACCTGTACATGACAAATTACACATACGTCCTACTGATTGAAATATTTTTCAGGCACACTTTTCTTCATGACAATTAGTCGGGTTTAAATTTTTTTTTTTTTTTTTTTTTTTTTTTTTTTTTTTTTTTTTTTTACATGACATTTATTATTATTATGGAGATTGTTAATACAGAAAACTTTATTTAACAGATTCTTTTTTATATTTGCGGGAATGAAGAGGGGCAAGGGTCTAATTACATTTAAGCTTCAAGATGTATTTCTAGAAAGCAGTTACCAAAATTTCCGAATAATAGTGTAAGCCAAATTTCAAATTAAGTTCCTAGCTTAACCAAATTAATCAATCTTTAAAGATGTATTGTGATCCTCCTAATTAGTTATTTGCTGAAGGCCACTTGAACAACCCCAACCCCCCCCCCCCCCCCCCCCCCGGCCCGTCCTTCAAGGTTTTTTTCTCTAACTCTGCTCCGTTTCCATATCTCAGCAACTATTTTTCCGATTTCAGCGCAAGTGATTCCAAACATTATAATTAACTTAATTGTCACTTTTTATAACATTAAACTAAATTTATGAGTAGCGGTTACTACTATTTCCGAATAATTGTGTAAGCCAAATTTGTAATTAAGTGCAAAGCTTAAGCAAACGAACGAATTTTGAAAGATGCATAGTGGTCCTCCTAATTAGTCATTTGCCGAAGGACACTTGAACAACCCCTCCCTCCCCGGCCCGCCCTTCAAGGTTTTTTCTCTAACTCTGCTCCGTTTCCATATCTCAGCAACTATCTTTCCGATTTCAACACAAGTGATTCCAAACATTATAATTAACTTAATTGTCACTCTTTATAACATTAAACTAAATTTATGACTAGCGGTTACCACTATTTACGAATAATAGTTTAAGCCAAATTTGTAATTAAGTTCAAAGCTTAAGCAAACGAACGAATTTTGAAAGATGCATAGTGGTCCTCCTAATTAGTCATTTGCCGAAGGATACTTGAACAACCCCTCCCCCCCGGCCCGTCCTTCAAGGTTTTTTCTCTAACTCTGCTCCGTTTCCATATCTCAGCGACTGTCTTTCCGATTTCAACGCAAGTGGTACCAAACATTATAATTAACTTAATAGTCACTCTTTATAACATTAAACTAAATTTATGAGTAGCGGTTACCACTATTTCCGAATAATAGTTTAAGCCAAATTTGTAATTACTTTCCTAGATTAAGCAAACGAACGAATTTTGAAAGATGCATAGTGGTCCTCCTAATTAGTCATTTACCGAAGGACACTTGAACAACCCTCCTCCCCCCGGCCCCTCCTTCAAGGTTTTTCTCTAACTATGCCCCGTTTCTATATATCAGCAACTATCTTTCCGATTTCAACGCAAGTGATTCCAAACATTATATTTAACTTAATAGTCACCCTTTATAACATTAAATTAAATTTATGAGTAGTGGTTACCACTATTTACAAATAAGAGTTTAAGCCAGCTTGATAATTAAGTTCCTAGCTTAACAAAACGAGCAAATTTTTATGCATGCATAGTGAGCCTCCTAATTAGTCATTTTCTGAAGGACACTCGAACATCCCTTCCCTTCGGCACCTCACTCAAGGTTATTTTCTGTAACTGTGCCTTATTGCAATAACTGGTCTAATAATGTTCCAATCTTCTCGAAACCAGCTCAATTTTGTAGTGCGCCTACTATACAGTAACGTAGGCAGCGGGGACCTGTCTCAGAAGTTCGTTCGGAAAGAGGTTTGTTTAGAACAGAATGCTCCCCTGGCGGTGGTAGGGGGAAATAAAAGATTTTCTAGAGCGTACGAGCATGCCGGGTATACGGTTCCGAAGCCATCGTAGACCGTGGCCAGAGTTCCGTCTTTTAAGAGATGTGAGTTTATTACAAGGGCTCGGGCAACGCCAGGCGGGTCAGCTAGTTTTCAATAAAAGAGGAATTTCTGATTTTTAAAAAATATATTGTCAAATTTACAGAAGAGTAGTCACTGAAATAATCTATAGGGAATTCCAGACTATTATTTTATTCAGCAACCACTCATCAAATCTGGGTACATTTTTACTATTTCAATCTTACTGATAAAAATGTACAAGAATAATATTGATCATATTGTTCCGCTGTTTAATTATTTCGCAGTGAAAGAATATATATTTTTTCTTTTCCCTACAGATATCGATGTACCTTGTGTTGACAAAGATGTTGTGTGGAAACACCGAAAGATTTTCTTTAACTCCACCACATTCAGAATGGAAGATTCGCGTGCTCGGGAGACTCGCTTACCATAGTTTGGGAAACACTGATGCAGAGAACCACACTCAGACTTCTAGGATCAGAAAGTTGGACGAATTTTACAGTCTTCTCAGAAAGCTATATCTATGCCACTAATACACAGTGATAAATTGTCTTACTTGACATAACGTTTAATTAAGGATTGATTTCATAATATTTAAGTCAATAGAATGATAAAGCGAGCTTTCCGATATTTATTATTTTAAGATACTCTTACTATTTTACGGTATGATAATGTTTTTGTGACATGAAATTTGTCTGCTACGACGCTATCTATATATATAAAACAAAAACATTTCTTTGAGTAACTTTGATGCTATATTGACGGTAGCAACATCTACTGCATTTTTTTTAAACTTCTAAATATCACACAGTTTCAATTTTTACACCGTGACGAATAGGAGAGAAACGTTCTTTCAATTGCAATTTGTTTGAAAACTGTATTTCACTTTATGTATTTTTATATAGTTCTTAAAGTAACTTTATCGCGTACAGCAAGATTACGAAAGATTAAGCCATTTGCACTTAAAACAACATGAATAATTCCTCATTTGTTTCCGACTAATGTTCCTTCAGTAAATTAAAACTATACAATAAACTATAAATGCAATAATAAGATAATATAAATAAAGCACAAATTTAACAGACATGTATTTAAACTACACCCTTAAACCACTGAAATTATCAGAATAAAAAAGGCTGCTGTAAGTAGCGAAATCTTTGGCCATTTCTTCGCCTATTAACACTTGACATGCGGCTAATACGAAAGTATTGCTTTTAATAAATTTCAAAATTTTATTTGAATACATTACAAATATTTTTCCTATAAAATGCTATAAAATAAATTTTGGTGTTGTTAATTGGGAATCTAAAACAATATCTATATATTTAAAACGCTAAGCTTTTTCTTTTGACAATCCGTGAGAACAAACTACTGCATCAAATTACACCATTCTTTTTTTTAATGACAGATATTTGGACACAGATTTGTTATCGTATATTCGTTTGTTCGAAAATTTAATTAATTAGCCGTAATTTTCGATTAAACTTTTACTGCTGCTTATGACGTCATAAAGTCGGCAACTCCCACTGTTGCAAGGCATAGAGTTTATTCTGTAAACTCTATGGTTCGCCAATCTTTTGACATTAGCTAATATCAACTAGGTAATATTTTAACATCTATATATTTAAAACGCTAAATGTTTTCTTTCGATAGTCCGTGAGAACAAACTGCTGCATCAAATTACATCGTTCTTTTTTTTTTTAAATGAAAGATATTTGGACACAGATTTGTTATCGTATATTCGTTTGTTCGAAAATTTTATTAATTAGCCGTAATTTTAAATTCAAATTTTACTTCTGCTATGATGTCATAAAGTAAATCGCCAGAGGATACTGCAACTTTTCATAAAATTGAATTCTGACTCTGATCGTAACTTCAAGCTATCTGGGCAAGGTAGAATTGTAAACAAAGATCGAATACGTTATAAAAATATCAATGTCACCAATTTATTTACTTTTAACATTTGCTGAAACATTAAAACTAATATAAAAAGATTAAAATATATTAAATTACTCATAAATTTGTTGTTAAACGTTAATAAATTTTATTTATTAAATAAAAAATACCCTTACATGGAACAGAAGCAGCAGACGCACAGGAATTGACGCGATTTATTTATTGCGCTATTTTCGCACATTATTTTTATTAAACACACGCAATTATTAATTAGTATTAATTAGTTTATTTTAAATTATTTATTTACACACGTATTCAATTTTATTAACACCAAGTTGCCATACAAAGCAAAAATCGCCATTTTGGCGCCAAAAAGAAACCAGTGCGTCTGCGACATTTGTGCCGATTTAATCAAAATTGTTTGGGTGCACCGCATCTTGCAAAATTAATTAAATCCATGATCATTATTTCTTTAGGAGATTAAAAATAAGAAAATTTAATTCTTAACGAAATACAATTATTTGGTCGAAATTTTTTTCTTAGTTCGGGCTTAGCTAATATTCTGGTACTTCTCCATTATGCCATCGACCACTATCCATATAAAAAAACTATCACCAGATTATTCGCCAAACTGTAGCGCCCAATAAACAAATGGAAGAAGGTTGCCATTAGAATCTGAGGGAAACAAAAGAAAAAAGAAATAAATTTGGAAAAGCCCAATTCACTAAAGTATCATTTATCAGTAACTGTAAACAATAAAATTAGCAATATATTAATGAAAATAACAACAAAAATAACCTTGGAAATTTATTTAATTAAATTATATTTCTTAATTATCTCTCTCGACTGCTGGATAAATGTTTGTGACGTCAGTTAAAATTTATCTATTGTACGTAACTGCGCATCGCAACATTTTGTCAATGCTTTTTCGCTTTTAATATCATGTTGTCGAAGATGTAATTTCTATTTTAATTAATGAATTAACTAATAAATCAGTAAAACATCATTAAAAATACATTAAACGTTGAATTAAACATCACTTGATGAGATAACAAGCACGTGTAACCCATTTGACGTAAAGCGAGTTTGACGCCACGATAATACATTTTTGGCGTTAAAATCCTATAGTTTGGCGATATTTATTTTCTTAATGGAAAGTGGTCGACCGGATAACGGAGAAGTATCAAAATTCTTATAAATCGTATGAAATTGAATGGTATCTATATATTTAAAACGCTAATAGATTTCTTTCGACAATCCGTCAGAACAAACTACTGCATCAAATCACACCATTCTTTTTTTAAATGAAAGATATTTGGACACAGATTTGTTATCGTGCATTCGTTTGTTCGAAAATTTAATTAATTAGCTGTAATTTTCAATTAAACATTTACTTCTGCTTATGACGTCATAAAGTCGATAACTCCCACTTTTGAGGGCATAGAGTTTATTCCCTGAACTCTGTGGTTCGCCAATCTTTTGACATTAGCTAATATCAACTAGGTAATATTTTAACATTGTAGTATAAAATCTTTTAAAAAAAACTTAATTAGCTAGAATATAATCATAATAAAATATCTAAACGTAAACATATCAATATGAATAACAAATCTCACGTAAAATGTTGCAATTTAAATGATTCCAATTGAAACAAGATTTGGAGAGTTATCCTTGACGCCCAGCTAACATAAAAGTACCTATTTTATTTTATTTATTTACACACATATTCAAATTTATTATAAAACACCAGGTTGCCATACAAAGCAAAAATCGTCATTTAGGGGCCAAAAAATAACCCAGGTGCGTCTGCGATATATGTACTGATTTAATCAAAATTATTTTGGTTGCACCGCATATTGCAAAATTAATTAAATCCATGATTATTGCTTCTTTCTCAGATTAAAAATAAGAAAATTGGCACTTCTCTATTATCCCGTCGTCCCCTTTTCATAACAAAAAACTATCGCCAAACTGTAACGCCAAATAAACGGGAGAACGTTGCCATTGAAATATCAAAATAAATAAATAAATAAAATACATGAATTTATGGACACAATTGTTATTTTAATTAATGAAATAACTAATAAATCAGTAAAACATAAGGAAAATAGACGCAAATCTCGAATTAAAAACCACTTGATGACGTAACAAACACGTATAATGCTTCTGACATCAAGTAAATCGCACTTCATTTTCGGCGTTTAATTTTACAGTTTGGCGATAGTTTTTTTGTTATGAAAAGTGGTCCACCAGATAATAGAAAAGTACCAGAAAAATTAATGTTTAACGAAATTCAATTATTTGATCGATCGCGAATTTTAGTTCTTTTCCGTTATACCGACACCATGCCATACATGTAAATATATGCTTGGCGACAATGGTGTCCGTATAATGGAAAAGTACTCAATTTTTTCTTAGTTCGGGCTATACCAAAAACAAACATTTTACAGGTAACAAAAAAATCGCCGAAAATGGCTGCTTCATCAGCTGTTATGACAGCAAAGTTGGATAAAATCTAATAACCTGAATTTTACAACGTTTATGCGAAACACCGCAGAGAACACACGTTATTTTTATATAAGTATAGGGTATATTTAAACGAATAAGAGAACTAACAACCTTCAATAATATAATGCATGAAAAAGTAAACAAATAAGGGATTCAGCAAATCATAAAATATGTATTTCTTAATATAACTATAAAATACAGAAAAATATTCTGGTACCATCAAAAATATTCATTATCCCGTCGAAATTCCGTGCATGATCCCGTCGTCCCATTAAGAAAAAAAAACTATATGCAAATTAGGTACTTTTCGGTTAGCCGGTGCCAGTAATATATATATATATATACATAATAATAAACTCCAATGGAAAAGTACTTGCAGAATCATTATCACAAAAGCCAACCAAAATCTATAAACCACATAAATTCAATACTAGAAAAACAAAACTATATACATTATATATATTTGTATATGTGTATGTATATACTATATATATATATATATATATATACATATATACTTCATTGGCGCCCTGCTAACCGAAAAGTACCTCAAATAATTCGCCAAACTGTAGCGCCCAATAAACAAACGGAAGAATGTTGCCATTAAATCTCAAAAAAAGAAAAATAATAATAAAAAAAATAATTAAGAAAAGCCCCATTTAATAAAGTATCATTTATCAGTAACTTTTAACAATAAAATTTACAATATATTAATGAAAACAGAATCAAAAATAATCTTGGATATTTATTTATTTACATTATTTCTCTTAATTATGGAAAAGGAATAATCATCCTGATTATGTAAAGGAATGAAGAAACCATACAAATAAATTACACTTGAAAACATTAAAAATCTCCTTATCTGCAGATTGATTTATTATTGTAAAAAAATTCTTCATCTTTACATAAAAATTGATTAGCTTAAAACAATGGATGCGTTTCAGAAGATATGGATTTGAAACGAACAATGATTAAAGAAGACACTTTAAAAATTTTGATCAAAACATTTTAAAACTTTTTTTAACGTCGAATTTCGACGGTGCGTTTGGGGAGATGCAATGCACATGCGCATAGGAGCTCATTCGGTTGCATTATCACAAGGGGGGGGGGGGATGTGTGCCTTATTTAATATGTTCTTTTATTGACCGAATATGAGATGAACGTAGGGATATGCTATTTGTATGATACTTCATAGGTTCAGGAAATTTTCTTTCTTGCCGTGAGGAATAGGGCGGTAATGTCAAACTGATTTCCATTTTGTTTACGGATTGTTTGTTTAGAGTTTGCATCGGAAATAATAACGTAATTCACTGGGGGAATTTTTTTTTAAATAAAATATTTGAAAGACTGTTTCATAAGCACCCCTACTTATGTAATAAAGAAGCTTATTTTACTAATATTGTTATTGTAATTTTCTTCGTCAAGTTTTGACGGTACCATCTAGTATGTATTTAATGTGTTTAAAAATAAGATTAATGTTTCTCAAAATTTGAATCTGAAAAACAAGCGAGTACGAGGTGTTATTATGTATTACGTAGGTCGCGGTACGAGCCACCATCTGGGCCGGTTATATACGGCAGATGCCATTTTTTAGTACAATTACACACAAAATATATTTTTATTTGTATACATGGTGGTTAAGCACAAAAGCAACGTATATAAAGTACGTGTGAAAAGTTTGCGCCTGTGAAAATGACGCTATGCTTATCTTGAAATGCATTTTTACATTGATTAATCTAAAGAGAAAAATTTATAGGATTGTGTCAACATGACGTAATTTTAACCGATTTTAAATTATTCATTCTAAAGAGTAGAATGTATAACGATTGTGACAAACGGCGCTATCGCTTTTGTTTTTATCGCGCTTACATCACTTCTAAATATCGTACAATTTCAATTTATACATCATCAATTATAAAAATGTTAACTTTCGAATGAAATTTATTTGAAAACAGCCGCTTAATTTAACAACATTTTAAATCATTTTCAAGCATGAATTATTTTTTTAAATCTATCTCAACAATGGCCGCCAGTTTGATTCAGTAATATAAAATAGCACCTGGGAAAGTTGCCACAATTGGAAATTGATTTCCCTAGCCAACATAAAAAGTGAAGAAAATAATAATAATAATAATAAAACCTCTGAATAAATCATAAAATTAGATTAATCATCAGCATTTTGGCGCTAAACTGAAATCTTTCAAACAAAAAAAACAGATTTTCAATTTATGTTCAACATAAAATTGATATCATGTTGAATTCGTGTTGATGTATGTGTTGCATCGGAATATGCTTGGAATTGTATTTTATTATTATTTTAAAGATCCATGGTGTATTTCACTGTATCAGAGGGAAAAGATCACGAATGTAGAAAAGGTATATCATGATTATGGAAAGAGACCGAAAAAACTATACAAATAAATTATACTTGAAAACTTCAAAAATCTGCATCATCTGCAGATTCTATATTATTATTGTAAAGAAATTTCTCCATCTTTACATAAAAATTGATTAGCTTAAAACAATGGATGCATTTTAGAAAATATCGATTTGAAACGAACAATGATTAAAGGGGACATTTTAAAACTTTTTAGTATTTAAGCATTTTAAAACTTTTTTAACGTCGAATTTCGACGGTGCCTTTGAACAGATGCAATGCACATGCACATAGAAGTTCACTCGGTTGCATTATCACAGGAAGAGAGATGTGTGCTTTATTTACTGAATATGATATGGACGTAGGAATATTCTATTTGTATGATACTTCATAGGTCCACGAAATTTTCTTTTTGCAGTGGTGAATATAGCAGTAATGTCGAACTTATTTCCATTAAACAGTTGTTTATGGATTGTTTGTTTGGAGTTTGCATCGGAAATGATACTGTATTACACTGGGGGGAAAAACTTTTAAAATAAAACATTTAAAAGGCTTTTTCAAACGCACCCCTTCTTAAATAATAAAGAAACTTATTTTACTGATATTGTTATAGTATTTTTTTCCGTCAAGTTTTGACGGGTTCCATCTAGTATTAAAGGTAAAAAATCTATTAGCGTTTTAAATAAACTAGAAATGGAATTTTCATCTTTGTCCTGTAACCCGGCAAGCCCGGGTTGGACCCCTAGTTATTTTATAATACCAAAAATGTCGCTCTCCATTATCTTTAAAGTATTAAAAAGCGGACTTGAGACAGAACCATAGGATCAAAAACAGGGTGAATTTTCCAGTATCTGGAGTATAAATTATGTATTACTGAAAACCTGTAATAAATTATAAAATAAGAATTTTTTTCGGTTAAATTTTAATTAACATCTATATGAAAAATATTCCCGAAAAAAACTCATACCATATTTCTTTATTACAATAAAAAAATTCATTTCTAGATGATACAATATTTCTCAAAAACTATCAGATCCAAGTATACATTATCTTTCTTTGGCTGCTATCGATTTCTTTAAATCAAATGGGATTTTTTAGACTTGCGTTTGATTTTATAATATTCATGTGAAAAATTAAGTAAAATATAGAAATGGAAATTTAAAATAACTCAAAACTTTTATGCCTTTACTCTTTTATAATGCAATTTAGAAACTGTGTCCCACATGAACCGGTTTTATATTATAAAAAATAGACTACTTTTATAAAGTTCAAATGAATAAAATAAAACTTTACATTTAAATTATATTCCGACATCAATTTCATAGTTTAAAATTCCTCTTTGCAGTCTACTGCAGCAGATTTTTGTAATGTAGATTTCTTTTACATAAGTAGTAGTAAAATACGTAGAATAAAATTTGCTTTTTTCCAAGCAAATACTTTTTGGAAATTGAATCTTTTCTATTATCTATGTACGCTTAAGTTAATGCTCGTAAGCTTAAGTTAATGCTGGTTGCTTGAGTCTTTTAATGCATCCTAAGAAAAATAAGTTCTTAAATTAAAATAATAATAATAATAATAATTTTTAAATACTAAAACATTTTCCTTTTCTTCCCTTTAAACATAGATTTCATTTTAAATACAGCACCATTTTTCTGTTTTTGGAGTAAATTCTTATTTTTTCCTAACAAAGTGTTACAATTGATGCACTGTACAGTCTACTTGTATTAGATACCACCACTACGAGAACAGAAAGAAAAGGTTTTTCTGCTCTCGTATTGTATATTTCTTTTACGTAAGTGATAGAAAAATATATAAAATGAAATTACATTTTCCTGAGCAAATACTTTTTTCGAAAATTGAATCTTTTCAATGATCTATGTAAGCTTCAATTAATGCTCCTTCCTAGAGTCTTTTGATGCATCAGAAGAAAAATAAGTTCTTAAATGAAAAAGAAATTATTTTTTAAATGCTAAAATAATTTCTTTTTTTTTTTCAGTTTAAATATAAAAGACACTTTAAATATAGCACTATTTTTCTGTTTTTCAGTAAATTGTTATTTTTCATAAGAAAGTTTTGCAATTGTTCCGATTTATCTCTACTTGTATTATATACCACCAGTACGAGAACGGAAATAAAAGTTTCTTCTACTCTCGTATTTGTAGGCCGTAATGTTGCGACTGATTAAGGAAGATTAATTCTTTCAAAACGGGTTCAGTTATTTTCTTTTTATTGTGTATTTAAGAAGTGTTTTTCCTTGTTATTGAGAGACAAAGCTTAAGAAGTTCTTATTTCTTTGATTTTCTAAAGATACAAGGGATCCAATCCGTAGCTTCCCCAGTTACAGAATATAGGTAAAAACCATTTTTTTTAACTAATAGATTTTTAGATTATTATTTTTTTCTTTTTTTAGATTCCCACTGACAACGATAAAAATATTTTTATTTGAAAAATATGAATAATGTTTTGAAATGAAGTTTGGAAATTTATTAAAAACAAAACTTTCGTATTAGGCGCATACCCGTTAGTTAATAGCCTAAGAAATCGCCAAGGATTTCGCTATGCCTTTTGAATCTGATTATCGATTACATTGTTGTTAAATTTATGTTTTATTTATATTATTTTATTACTTCATTTACTTATTGATGAAGTTTTAATTTCGCTATGGAATATTAGACGGAAAAAAATGCTGAATTATTCATATTGTTTTAAGTGTAAACGTATAAATCTTTTGTACTCGGCCTACCTACGGTAAAGAAAAGGTAAAAAAAAAATAGATTTTTGAAAATTATTTTAAAAACAATAAAAAATCCGTAAATTTAAATACAGTTTCAAACAAATTGCTTTTAAAAGAACTCATTTTCCCTTATTCGACGGTGCAAAAATTTAAGTTGTGCGATGTTTAGAAATTAAAAATATTACAGTAAAAGCGAAATTTATTGGTCAGGAGTCGTCATTCTCAATAGAACGTCAGCGTTACATACGGGAATGTTTTTGCTTTATAATATACATTTAGTAAAACACCTCGCTTAAATTCAGGCGTTAAAATAACTTTTTTGAAAATCACTGGCAGGACTATTTCATCAACATTATTTTAATTCATACATTATTTTTGCTTTATAATATACATTTAGTAAAACACCTCGTTTAAATTCAGGCGTTAAAATAACTTTTCTTGAAAATCACTGGCAGGACTATTTCATCAACATTATTTCAATTCATACATTATTTTTGCTTTATAATATACATTTAGTAAAACACCTCGTTAAAATTCAGGCGTTAAAATAACTTTTTTGAAAATCACTGGCAGGACTATTTCATCAACATTATTTTAATTCATACATTATTTTTGCTTTATAATATACATTTAGTAAAACACCTCGCTTAAATTCAGGCGTTAAAATAACTTTTTTGAAAATCACTGGCAGGACTATTTCATCAACATTATTTTAATTCATACATTATTTTTGCTTTATAATATACATTTAGTAAAACACCTCGCTTAAATTCAGGCGTTAAAATAACTTTTTTGAAAATCACTGGCAGGACTATTTCATCAACATTATTTCAATTCATACATTATTTTTGCTTTATAATATACATTTAGTAAAACACCTCGTTAAAATTCAGGCGTTAAAATAACTTTTTTGAAAATCCCTGGCAGGACTATTTCATCAACATTATTTCAATTCATACATTATTTTTGCTTTATAATATACATTTAGTAAAATACCTCGTTTAAATTCAGGCGTTAAAATAACTTTTTTGAAAATCACTGGCAGGACTATTTCATCAACATTATTTTAATTCATACATTATTTTTTTTTTTTTGAAAACTTTCGCAATTTACATTGCCTGCATATCTAAAACAGGTAAAAAATTGGCTTCAATTTTGGGGGAACATCCTGTATTCCAAAATAATTATGTCTTCTCTTTGTAAATCTTCACTTTTGCATGCAAGGCTAGATTTTATGTGTGATACCATGAATATTTCATATTCATTGCACAAAAGAATCGGTTTTATTTTCATGACTCTTTACTTTATTCAGTATAACCTTGACAACGTTTCACATTGCTTATTGAATGTAACTTAAACGTAATAATACGACTCACTATTGGTTATCACGTTATATTTGGTGCTATACTCATGTATATATTCATAAGGAAAAGTGAGCAAACAGCGTAATTAAACTCAAGTTTTCTAATTCACATCTGCATGACCATTTATTCCAAAATCATTAACAAATACCTCTGCTTGGAACAAAGAAAGCCATAATTACTCTACAAGGAAATGTAACTGTCATTGCGAAACAAGAGAAAATAAAATTGCACTTCAAATTCTCCCGAGACTGATTGTAATAAAATCAAGCATTCCAGCGCTCAGTTTTACTTTCAAAATTAGCACCCATTTCAAGATTTAAACGCAGAAAAGAATTCTAATAGGAGATAAGTCTGATGTGATTAGTTGATAAAACCCCCAAGTCACACCCTCTATAGCAGTTTTTGAATGAATTCCCAACGATGAAATCACAAAATTACGTGTTTTCGTAAACCGAACAACAATGGGCACAAATCCATCACTCTTGTCTAATTTTTTGAGTGGAAAATTAATGATAATTTCAATAAAAAATGATAAAAGCTTCAGCGGAAAGAGATTACTTACCATTGTTTTATCGGGTAATATTAAAGCATATTTTCGATTCTCGAAGTGATAAACGTACACCCAGAAGAAAGTTCTGTTGAATCAACAAAAATTCGGTTGACCCAACAAAACTTTTTGTTTAAATATAGGTCAATGGAAATTTTGTTTGAATCAACAAAAAAACACATTTTAGCAATTCCAAAAATTTTTTTTATCGTCAGCAAAAAATGTTTTGTTAATTCAAGTAAAATGGTTCAATTTTACTTGAATTTTGCTAAAACAACCAAAACCAAAATGTACTCAACAAAACATGTTTTGTAGTTTTCATCAATTCCTTTTTCTGGGTGTAACTGTATTATTTTAACGACCAAATAAATTTGTTTCATAAGTAATTAAACAATAATTCATTTCCTAAACAATTATAGTATAATAATTTTACAAATTTCTGAAATACATGTTTCCAAATAGCCAGAAGCCTTATGTGGATAGAATTATTTGTTGACAAATATTTGATGCTTTATATATGAGGAGAGTAAATTGTTATGAGCATTTCACCTGTCTTTCTCCATCATGTAGTTGATAAATAAAATAGTTGGTGTAACAAAATTTTAAAATGTATGCTGATTATTTTTATTTTGTATAAGATAAATAACTATGTAACAAATTCAAATAAGAATCTACACATTCACGCTTTGCATAATTATTAGTTTATCAAGCATATATACAAAAGATGTTATGCAGATACGCAAAAATTATCTAAAATTGAAAAGCCTAAAAAAATCTAAAAAAGAAACTCATTTTAGATTATAGTGAAATGTACTTTTTAGTAAAAATTAGGACGAAGATTATAAAATTTCTGTTTTCATAATAGATTTTGCTTAATCATTTCTTAAAACACGTTATACAAATAATGCATGATTTTTTTCTTGGATATATATTCCTGGTTTTAGAATTTAAGTCAGTCTTCCAGTGTCAGACATATAAAAACTTTTTAGTACATATTTTACTAGTTATATTAGAGTAACTCTGGGGAGTCGCCGCATCCGGGATAGATGCCGCACTCCTTGTATTTCTTGTAATTATCAATAGATGACAGTCAGACGCACAGTACAGGTGCGCAATGACATTACTTTAACCAGTGTACAACGTGAATCCCATTTCGATGTTCATTTGCAGCGCTGAACAATCTTTATTTTGAGGTAAGCGCATGATTGTACTATCCTTTAACTTTTAAACACGTTATGCTGAATTCTTTTTATACTAAAATTACTAAATGCACGCATGATTTCGAAGACAAAACTAAGAGTAGCGTCTGTATAGAGTACTGTGCATATGGCTACGCCATTTATTTTGCGAGGGCAGGCAACTGTGATGTGCTACATCTGTACCGTACAAAATGGGATACATGCCGCAGTTTCTTTTTTACGAGATGCCATGATTAATAAAATTCCGTTCTTTAGACATTGATGAATGTTCAAACAGTATAAAGTTTACTACACCTCAGGAGAAAAGGCTAAAAATAAAAAGCAAGAAGGTGGAGAAAGATGCAAGTCAAGATGATAATAATGAAAAGTTGGATCACACATGTGACGCAGACGTTCTTTGCAAGGAATGTGTAGAAAACTACTTCAAAACTAAGAGGACGTGGTTTCGTTACATAGTGTGTTAAATGTGGTTACATGAAAACTGTACTATTTTCAATACTTTTTGTGTAAATTGCGGTCGAAAAAACAGGTATATTAACAAGTTAAACAATGTAAACACTATTTTACTTTTGCTGTTCCCTCTCTAATACACTGACGTTTCGTTGTTGCTCAAATAAAATTTAAAATCCCCAGCTTTAAAAAATAAGTAGATAATTTTAGTACTGAACAAAGTAGGCATACTATTATTGATTTGAACATACTAGATCGTTTCATTGTACTCATTTAGTTTATTTTTGTTCTCACATAGTTAATTATAGTTCAGATATGAATATTTGTTTGAATATTTTTTATTTATAATTTCAGTCTCTTCTTATGACAAGCACGGTGCAACTCCCTCACAAGTGCGACGTCTCACCCTGAATGTACGGGTGACGCGCCGCAGTGTAATGTTTTATAAAAAAAAATTGTTAAAAATATTAATTACTTTTTTATATTTTTTTTTGTCGCAGTACACATGTTGTATGTTTAACATTAAATAGCACAGCATGATTTTTTTTTAGTTTGTGTGCACTATGGGATTTTATACACAAATTCAAAAAAATATGCGGCATCTCCCGAAATTACTGTATAGATATACCTAACCCTACCTTGTATAGTTTTTTACAAAGTGTTATTCTTTCAGCAACGACTTTTAGTCATATTGCAGTTAGTAATTAATAAACTTACTGTACGGAACCCTTTGTACGCGAGTAAATCTCGCACTTGACCGATTATTTAATATTTTCTTGTGAAATTAATTAATAGAAAATAGAAACAAAAATAGCATAGGGATACAAATAAACATACTTTGATTTCGATTTAATGTAGCATTACATGTACCAATTGTTTAATGTGGCGGCTGCATTTGTTGATACTTGAATATTTGTTGATATTTCGGTGCTAATTTATTCATAAGCCATCTTTAACATCTAGTCCTAGTGTGATTTTGAATTTTGGTTTACAGTCTATGTGTGATAAGTGCGTTTTCAACTTTGGTTTGCGTTTTTAAATTTAACTAAATTTTTTCATAGTACGTGTGTGTTTATAAACTCGATTGATCATATACAGGGCTACACAAGGGCATCTGTAAGTATTACAGACTATGGGAGTGAATTGCTTAAGGATAGTTTTTAATTATACTACGCATTTTCATACTGAACTATATTTATTAGACTAACAGAAATTTGTGGAGTATAAATAAATTCATATACAGGGCTACGCAAAGAAAAGTTACATTGTCGTTTACGGTTGGTAATTGTTGCGAGAGAGTTTTAAGTTGCCTTTTAGCTTAATATGTGGGTTGTACAAAAGCCTTCAGATAATATACAGGACTGTACAAAAGATTTCGAGTGCATTTCCATCGATTAGAGAAAATTGCTAAATGTGAATATTCTAACCGAAGTAAATGCATCATGCTATATATCCACATCTATTCATCATATACAGGGCTGCACAGAATAATTCGACTACGTTTTTGAGACTGGAAGGTAATTTCGAAAACTTTATTTTTCAATGTGTTATATGTTTTCTAAAATTCTCCTTAACGATGAAGTTTCGTTATAGTTGTCTGGCTGTGCTGGAAAGTGTTTCATAGTCTATGCTTGACGCAAGAGTTTTCACTTTTCTTTAAACATAAATTCGCGTGAACATAATTTTTAATCCGATTCTGCGCAAATGATTTGATTTAAATCGTCTGCTTTCTTCAACGTTTTTATTTATCGTCTGCATGAACTAATTATGAACTAATTCTTTGACTCTAATGAAAAGTCCTGCAAACATCGATGAATTAAAACAAATCATAACTGAAGTAATATCATCAATAACACCAATAATATTGCGAAGTGTGTCAAAAATCTTCGTTCGACGTGTTCATGTTTGCATTAAAAAATGGCCGAACATTTTCTGTAATGAATGATAATGTAAAAAATTTGAATGAAATTATGTTTTACAAAAAAAAAAAAAAAAAAAAAAAAAAAAAAATCACAGGATTATGTAACATTGTGCGTCTCCATTTTCTATTTTACCTCACAAATAAAGTTGTAACAGTACAACAGTGTTCTAAATTGTTTCCCACACTTAAACATGGTTCAAACAATTATACTTTAGTGTTAAAATTTTTGCCACATCCGTCAGATTTAAGGATAATAAGAAAAACCAACGGGTACTCTTTTAAATTGATCACCCTGTATTTACATTTAAAGGACTATTTTTACAAAAGTTATAAAATTTTCTTATTAGCACATAAAAATATCTGCTGAAAAAACTGCATGGAACATTTAATAACTAATAAAAACAATGTAGACTATAGAATTTTACGATAAAAACGCAGTATAGAAAAAGCCGCGAATTGTATTTATTGCGAATAATTTGCATAATCACATAATAAGATCACTTATTATAATTAAAATATAGATAAAATGCTTAAGTGATACAAAGAGAAACACAAAAGGCTTATAAACACCTTTTAATGATCGACATATGTTTCAACGCTCATACGGCGCCATTTTCAAGATATATAACTATGAACAAAAAAAAAAAAAGCAATAAGAAGATATTAATAGTTACATTTACAGTTGATTATTTCAAGCACCTGCTTTTTTACATATATGATCTCGTGATTAATGTTTTCAAATTTATTTTCAAAAATTTGCGAGAATATTTTTGTTTATCGTTATATATCTTGAAAATGGCGCGGTATGAGCGCTGAAACATATGTCGATAATTAAAAGGTTTTTATAAGCCTTTTGTGTTTCTCTTTGTATCACTTAAGCATTTTATCTATATTTTACTGAGAATAATTTGATTTGACACTAGCTGAATATCAGCAGAATATTGCTTTAATGTTTTTAATTTCTTATCTAATCGATAGGTGAAGTGAAATCTGATCTCTCTAACGCCGACGGCCTACTTTCAATTGCCTCTGAGTACACATTAAAACAAAAATTGTCCTCGCACAGAAGAAATACAAATGCTAATTATTTAATGTCATTCATCAATGTTACATCAGTTTAATAACAAAATGAACTTATATGTATCTTTCCAAATTAATTAATTTAATCTTGATTACAGTAGTGAGACATAACAAATGGTCTTAAGAAAAGAAATACGTGTAGCAGAATAGATAACGTTAATATATTTACATTTAAAGGACTTTTTTTACCGTAGTTAAAAAAATTTCTTATTAAAACATAAAAATATCTGCTGAAAACAATCTTTATGGAACGTTTAATAACTAAAAAGTATAAAAGTTTTTAAGCACTCTTTTTTTATAAGCATTCAACTTTTATATAAAACTAGCGCCAAATTTTATGACAGCAATTGATGTTGTTTCGAAAAAGATACATTACAGATTACAGTACGTTTTTGAAGGAGGAGGTCGATCAAGCGCGGATGGTGTCTCAAGAAGATTAAAAAGGATAAGATAAAATTCTCTTACCTTTTCTGAAGGTGCATCTCACTTCGACGAGTTAATCCAGGTAAAGGTAATCCAGGGTTAAATCCAAGGTGTTAGTAAATTGATCGTACAGAACACATAACTGTTGTTATTAACATCACTATGACACTGAAAAACTAATTATTTAATTAGATGAGTCAGAGTAAATAGACTGGTTGTTCCATTTAAGATACTATAATTGAATATAAAATTTTACATATACTTCACAGCTTATATTTAAACATTAATAGCGGTTATTTCATATTATAATGGAGCTAGCATCTGCTCCTGTTTACGCGGTTACATTTTGTAGAGGACTGAAGAAATTAAAGTCATAATAAAAAGTTCAGAGTTTTTCATTACATCACTGGAAATTACGCATACGTCAGTGGAAAATACACATTGCAGGATTTCAGCGTAAGAACGCAATTGGAATAATAAAGTTTCATTTGCTGCTATAATTATTGTTCTAAAGTCTTTAATCTATTTGTATAATAACAGTTTATCAATTTAGAAGAGCTCCCGAAGATTTATTCGAAGTTGAGTGGTCATAAATATCACTCTGCAATTCATTATGCGTTGAAAGAAATGTTGAAGGTCTTTCCTTCTTTCCCCTATTGCAAGAGGAAATGAAAGAGTGGTTTTTCTGTAAATAAATTTCTCGGATGAGGTTAATATTTATAACAAATTTGGCATGTATGATAACATAATATTCATAGTTTTCATTTATGTTCGGTAGAATTTTCAAATTAATGAAATTATTAAAAATATATGTAATTTTTTCTGTGTTTTTTAATTAAGAAACGACACCGGGAATGTAAAATAAAAATCTCTTATATAAACTATCAAGATTTCCAAATTATTTTCTTCATGTGTATACATAATTTAATTAATACTAAACTATTAATTGATAAAAGCATATTTTCAAAAATATATAATACACTTCATTATTTATTCATATTTTATTTTTTACTTTTTAGTGTTTAAAATATTTCATTGATGCAGTTTCGCAGTCAGTTTGTATCATTTAGCTCGTATAGAGTTTTAACTGTAAAGAACATTTGGCGATTTATCAACAGCATCTGGATAACGAAAAAAGGCTTTAAAATTAATTTAATAATTTATAATTAAGTTCAAAATATTCAAATGTTATATTATCATGTAAAACAAGTTCGGAGTGCTTAAATTCACACTTGTCAAATTAAAATAAAAAGTACACACAAAAAATGTGATTCCATTACCTAAATGATGACTATAACTTTATTTAGATTTTAAAACATCATCGTAAATACACCTGTGTACATATTATATATATATACAGGGTGCAAGATGTTATCTATCGCAGACCTTTAATTTCTCAACCGTTGGTCGTAGACATATAGTTCCAATTACAAAAACGTTTCAAATGAGGTAAATATTCATGTTGTGGCATTGTTTAAAGTAAAAGATCAATTTTATAAAAAAAACTACGAAATCTAACTTTTTATACAGTCCCCCGGTTCTTACAGTTATATTTAATAAAATTTTACACATATTATAACAGATATAACATAAAAAGTTTGACTTCTGTATTACAAAAATTGACACAGTTATTATGTTTCAAAGTTTGAGATTTTTGCACATGATTTTGTCTTTCATTGAGGGATCAGTTAAAAAATTAACTAAAGTAATTCGAGATCGAAATCACGGTGCAATGTACTTTTTTTCGGCGAAACCACTTTTAGCCGGTATCGCCAAATTGGGGTATCACAAAAGCGGGTTATTTCATCTAAATATTTTAGCTGACTTTTAGGGGTCGAACAAGATTCAAAAGTCAAAGTAGGTAGAATCGACACCTGGAAAATAAAACGAACTCACTAAGAACTCGATAAATGGCAACAGAATGAAAACGCCCAGTCGAACTATAAGGAAAATGAAAATCGAGATTATGCAAATTACAATAGTACCGCAGCGCTACATGTTTGGGATAAAACACGAGCCATCTCGCAGTCTACATGCTAGTCGGCGCTGAGATCGTGATGGCAGGCTACACATACACGCAATATGCCGAAATGATACTTATTTATGGTGAATGTCAAAGAAATGCGGGAGTGGCTGCGTGGGTTTATTCAGAACGTTTCCCAAGGGATGGACATCCAACGCATGAAACTATAACTGATGCGTTACACCATCTTAGAGAGACCGGCTCTGTTGCATCACGTCCCAGAACAAGTAGATGGGCAAGGTGTAATGTTCGAGTGACACCGGAGGAGGTGCTGGCATTCGCCCTTTTAAATCCACAACTGAGCACGGCGGAAATAAGCGAGGCATATGGATACACGCATCAGCATGTCTGGCATTTGTTACATGCACATGCTGCGCATCTATAACATCCGAAACTGGTGCAAGTATTGATACTGGGTAACCATGCACGACGATTTGATTATTTTAATTTCATGGTCAACACCTTAGAAGAAAATCCGTCGTTACATTGTGACATTCTGTGAACAGATGAATCAACGTTTAGTCGGGGTGGCATTGTGAACGTGCACAATGTGCATTACTGGTCTCTGGAAAACCCCCGAATCGCCAGCACAGTACGACACCAGTTACGTCGGTCAACGAACGTGTGGTGCGGTATATGGGGAACTCAGATTGTTGGATCCATCTTCTACGATGGGACCTTAACGGGCGATCGTTACCTGCACCTGCTACAAAACACGGTAGGTGACTGGTATGAAGAGCTGCTTCTCCAACATGCATGCCGGGTATGGTTTCAACGTTATGGGGCCCCTCTGCATAAAGCATCAAACGTCCGTGCGTATCTGGACACAAAATTCGGTCAATAGATCATTACATATGGTGGTCCGGAAGAGTGGCCGCCTCGTTCGCCGGATTTGACTCCCATGAACCACCTCTGGAGTTATATCAAGGCACAGGTCTATGTGACAGAGCCTACTTCTCTGATTGATCTGAAGCAGCGCATCGTCCTTGCTTGTTGCCCAATTACATCTGCTATGCTCCAACGTGTCCAGGACTCAGCACTGTCACGTCATTCACCTGTGCATTGCCACCAACGGAGAACACTTATAGCACTATATCTAGCACATCCCTGCGTTTGATCAATCCTTTTTTTATTTTACCCTGTTTTCTGATATGAAAATAAATTTATATTTATTTTTCTGTTTAATTTCAATATTTCATTCTTCGCTTTGTATACGACCCCTAAAAGTCAGCTCAATTTTTTAGATGAAATTCCCCTCTTTGGTGATACCCCGATTTGGTGATACCAGCAAAAGGTGGTTTCACCGTAAAAAGGACATTGCACCCTGTTTTCGATCTCGAATTACTTTAATTAATTTTTTAACTGATCCCTCAATAAAAGACAAAATCATGTGCAAAAATCTCAAACTTTGAAATTTAATAACTTTGTCAATTTCTGTAATACAGAATTCAAACTTTTTGTGTTATATCTGTTATGGTATGTGTAAACTTTTACTAAATACAACTATAGGGACCGGGGGACAATATAAAAAGTTAGATTTTTAAATTTTTATAAAATTGATTTTTTACTTTAAACAATGCCACAACATGAATATTTACCTCATTTGAAACGTTTTCGTAACTGGAACTATATGTGTACGACCAACGGTTGAGAAATTAAAGGTCGTCGATATATAACATATTGCACCCTGTATATATAATTCTGGCATATGAAGAAGTAAATGAAAAATAAAACACAAATTTTCATCTTTGTGTCAAATTCAACCAAGTTTAAGCTAAATACAAGAGTAATGAAAACTATGTAGACTGTATAGTATTTTAACATAAACACTCAGTATAAAAAAAGCGTAAAACAATTGTATTTATAGAGCATAATTTGATATAACACTATGAAATCATCAATAGAATATTACTTTAATGTTTTTATACTTTTATCGGAAAAGGGATTGAAAACTGATCACTTTAATGCCTACGGCCTTCTCTCCATCATCCCGAAATACACATGAAATCAAATATGCATTGTCCTCGCGCAGAAGACGTGGAAATGCTAATTATTTAATGTCAAACATATCTACCCAAGGGAAGGCGTAGTTTTGTGACATCAACGTTATTAATAAAATTACCTTATGTCTAACTTTGCAAATTACATCATTTTATCATTTATTACACAAAGCAATGAGATACGACAAATTGTCGTCAAAAAGAATTGCGAATATGAGCATAAATTAAAAATATATACGCATTTAAAGGACTATGTTTATCACAGTTACAAAAGTTTCTTACAAACTGAAATATTTCTTGGAAAAAATTCTTTATCAAGTCTTGGATACGTAGCAAAAGCAATTCAGAATAGAGACTCAATATAAAATAAAAAACTTATCAGAGAATAAAAAGTGAATATACAAAGAATAGTTTGAATAAAAACTCAATATAGAACAAATATTTTGAATAAAAACTCAATACAGAACGAATATTTTGAATAAAAAATAATGTAGAAAGAGACGTCTAAAAAATTTATTTCTAAATTAATAATTTGATTGGACAGTCTTGGAATAGCAACACAATATGGCTTTCATTTTTTTAACTTTTTGATGCTTTTATCGGAAGGGGAAGTGAAATGTGATCTTTCTAACGCCTACGGCTATTTTTTTTTTATCGCCCCTGAATACGCACGAAAACAACAACAACAAAAAATGACATCAAGAAACAAAAATGCTAATAGTTTAATGCCATGCATAATGGCCTAGAGCAAGACATCGTTTTGTGACATCAACTTTATTAATAAAATAGGTTTACATGTATCTTTACAAATTACATTAATTTAACCTTGATTATAGCATGTGAGGTGCAATGAGATACGACAGAAAGTTTTAGAAAAGGAATGAGCAGAGATAAGGTTAACCTATTAGCATTTGAAGAGCTATCTTTAAGATTGTTCTAAAAATGATTTCTAATTAACAATATCGGTTTAAAAAATGAACATTGTTAAACCTTATTTCTGAATTTGTTGTCATAAACATTTTAATCTAATTTAATTAATATGTGATTGATTAAACCGTCGTTTGAATAAGATTCATCAAACATAAAATTAAAAGCAACGTGGAAAATTAATTACACATTAAAATATATTAAGATGTTTCTTAAATGTTTTTCCTTTGTATAAAATCTCTTAATTTCTCCACAGAATATATGAATATCTAAGTGTATTACTTTTAATAAAACTCCAAAAAGATTAAATTACATAATATAAAATTTTTGCATGATCAGTATTTCTTAAATTTTGTTCTTAAATATCCTATATCTTCCCCCTCCCCTTCTTTTTCAAAAATGCTCAAGTTTTTTTTTTTTTTTTTTTAATAAAGCTTTCTCATTGTGATGCAGCGTTAAATTACAGCAACGCAATAGAAGGGATATCTGAATTTTTTTTCAAAATTGGTGATAAAACCAATATGTATAGGTTTTTCAGAGATTATTAAGAATATAAAATTAATTATAAAATTATTTACAAATAACAAGGTAGATTATTAAAAGTTAAGCTTCGATCGTTTTTAATTTTACAAAAGAACTAATTGAAATAATTTTCTGGTTCTGTATCAAATATTTTTGTTTTGCATTAAATAAATTGTTTAAAACAAAGAGATAAATTGAGGGGTCGGGACAAGAGAGTGCTAAGCCACATTTTTCAACTTCTGAGATATATCGATTTCAAAGTTAGATCAAATACTCAAATCAACATATAAAACAAAGTTTTTTGCCAATGTCTTTGTAACATTTGCGATATTCTGAATAATAGTATGGCATTACTTTAATGACATACACTTACTGTCTGTCAAAAAAGTTCTACAAACATCTGTGGCAAAAAAGAAAAAAAAACTGGGACATATGCTGCTACCTAGTGACATTAGAAAAAAATAATAAGTAGGATATTATAATTTACAAAATTAAGCAACATTTTAAAGTGTTAGGCTTATTTCACCATAAATGTGGCTTGCATTTTCTTGCCTCGATTCCCTCAATTGATTCCTATAGTTTTTTTTCCCTTTTGTAAAATCACAGTGCAGTAAAGCTTAACTTTTAATAATTAATTTGATTCTATTTTTTTTTTTTAATTTAGAAGTGTTAAAAACAAGTCTTAGTGTAAATGGTAAATTTTAAATGATCTAGTTTTGGCAGTTTTATAAATTAACTAGTTCCGTTTTTACCCTGTTCAGAAAAGAACAATTAAACGTATTTTATGGAATAATTTCCGATATAGCAAAGAATAGTACTCGTGGCAGTGTTTATTCAAATTTCCGATTTTGGAAGTTTGCCGATCAATCAGCACATTGTGAAACACTGATGAGGCATCTTGGACAATTTACTTCCTTCTATACCTCATGCTGCCATTAACACGAAATTTATGGTTGTCTGTAAAATTACAGGGTGGCTTAGAAAATTCAAGGAAATTTTGTCCTCCTTCGCACGAAGACTGGTATAAAAATCCAGTCCGAGTCCGTTTCGGTCCCTGTTTCAGGATCTAGCTGAGCCCGTCTAATCTCTATTATCTATTACTGGTCTCGTGTGTATACTTACTCTATGTGAAATCCTTCCCATTTCCGTATAATAGGTTATGAAAAAGACTCATTACTCTACGTAATAGGTGGTTCGCAAAATAAGTTTTAAGGTGGGCCACAAAAAATAAAGTTTGGGGCCTGATGATCAAGAAGATTTCTGATTATAAACTTTACAAAATAGCCACGAGAATAAAAAATTACAATTTATAATATTTATTCTTACTAAAACACTTCATTACTCAAACTGCAAACAAGAATTTTGGAAAATAGTTTCTGATGTAAGTTTCTTTCATTTTTAACTTAATTTATAAAACAAACAATCTAAGAACATTGAATTGTACTGTGGTCATATTTATTATCAAAATTTATGAATTAAAATGAAGTATTTCATATAAACAGTTCACTTAAAATTTCCAGAGGTATAAATCTAATCAAAATACTGAAAGAATCATATTTTTGGGAAGAAAGTTATTGCAGATTTCAGTTATTTACAAAAAGTATCCAAATACATGCATACTTTTTGTCACATTTAAATGAAATATTAAGCAATAAATTAAAAATAACATCCCCCCCCCCCCACTCTATCAATTACATCTTTCTTGGATATTTTATGATCATTTTAAGAACCTGAAAACAAATTATAATTTTCTTGGAAAATATGTTATTACTCACACTTTCTTGTCACATTTGAACAGAAAATGCGAGAATCAGAAGTTATATTATATTTATTATATTAGAAACCGCACTTTTCTTGTTTTTTAGGAGCATATTCCAAGCTGTATTCTCAAGGAATCCTATGGACACCTTTTCCCCTTCCATAAAATAATCAAAATACTTCTAAAAAAATTAATACTATTCTTGTAGAGGTTATACATGCATACTTTCTATTACATTTAAATGCAATAGTCAAGAAATAAAAAAGGATATATTTTTTTCTTTATATTAATCAACCATATCTTTCTTAGATTTTACGATCAGTTTAAGTGTTATCCTGAAGAAAATCCTATGAACATCCTTTCCTCTCCCATAAAACAAAAGTTTAATCCGTTTAAGATATTTAATGAACAGTTTTATTATCAATATAAGAAAAACTTCACAGCTAGGATCGTTATTGCCGAAGACAAAATATTATCTTTTTGTCATAATGTAATTGAAAAACATTCACGGCGAGTTTAAAAAATAACAAAAAACAAGGTGTAACAAAATTTAAATAAAATGTAATAATAACTCTTAACGTAAGATTTGCATTATTTACTACGCTGGCGCCTTCTTGAAAATGCATTGTTTCCAAAAGTCTGAAGTAGTGTTATTGTTAAAACGGCGTTCCCTGGAGCTATAGAGATTATGTGTCCAATAAATATGGCATTCAAATCAGCTTTTCGTTATTAGTGAGTAAACTTGTTTTTCATACACATTTTACGATCAGTAGAGGGAGATTTTTCAAGATCTAGGTGTGTCTTGGTGGCGAGATAATACACCATAGCTTGTTAAAAACAGATTACGAAGTGTAACCTTTGTTACTTCCAATGTTAAAATAACAAAATATAGACGCATAAAAATATATTCATAAATTTCAACGAAAATCTCGTGATATAGGGAGTCGGATATATGTCGGAGGTAGAAAAAAATATTTGGAGATACTTATTAATATACTTTAAGAACGTATTTATTAATTGCATCGGAGTGATTTAAGAGGTCTGTTAATTTAGCTGAGTGTTCTGCCTGCCCGTCATAAAAATCATGGCAGTAGAATAATGATTGTTCTTAAACACATTCGTTAAATCCTATATATTTTATGCAATTTAAGTGGATTACAAAAAAGAAATATTTATCGCCCATTATCTGTCACAATAATTAAGTAGACTTAATAAATATGTTCTTATAATTCTTATATTGCAACACACTAATAAAATTGAACTGCTGTTTACAAATACCATATCTGCTTGCAACCAATGTCATCCAAACAACTTTTTTTAAATTAACAAGAATAGTAATTAACTTAAAATAACTTCATAACAATTCATGTTTTTGTGCATAAGTATATTAAGTACACTATTTCAACTAGAAATGGTTCTTTTTTTTAAATATAAGCTAAGGAAATTCATATGTTTCGTAATTTGTTTATTTATAAAATGCAAACTGTATACACATGGAAATTAGCATCTCGTAAAAAGAATTCCGATAAGGTTTGATTTTGAAGAGAAAATTTAATTGTAAATAAATAAATAAATAAAATAATAATAACAATAATAATATGAAATTGAGAGCAAATTCATGAGTTTTTACTGATGAGAAATTGTAATCTATTTCTATCAGTTTCATAATATTTGAAGAAAAATCACTGTCAGATTCTTTCAGTCCTGAAAATGAAACTAAACAATATAAAATTACACAGACAAAGAATATATGTTTTCATAACTAATCACGAATATCTTTTACGTAGAAATTAAATTAATTAATCTGTTACTTACTGAATTATCGGTGATTTACTAAATTATCAGCGATTTACTGAATTATCGGCGCATTAAGCTCTCTCTCTTTTTTTTTTCTAGCTGAAAACAGGAATCAATAAATCATTTCTTTCGGAAATGAAAGAGTGTTAAAATTCCAAGAAATTTAATGAATATATTTCATTTCTAGACATTCAAACACATTGGTAAGACTATGCATTTGTATGCGCTGACGATTTACTGAATCTGAAGCAGTTTACTACAGTAGATTCGGTAAATCACAGAGGAGCTTACTACTGAAGCAGCATTTTCTAATGAAAAATGAATTTAAATGTATTAAGAATAGGTCTTGGAACGTAGAATCACACTCTTTTAAAATGAAATGTATTTTATGTTTTGTGTATAATTATTTTGTAACTTCTTATGAGGCTGCAAGAAATTAAAAAAAAAAAAACTTATATGACTGTAGGGAGTGATACAATAAAGTTTAAAAAGAATCGAATAATTTATACTGAAATGACAGGGAATTCTAGTTGACACAACAAGAGAAGGAGATCAAATGAATAGTTAGAAGGAGTGACACATATAATATTTATTATCGTTATTGTTATTGTTATTATTATTATTATTATTATTCCATGACAAGTAAGTAACACTTTGGTCTTGAAACCAGAAGTTTCGAGATTACATCTCAAAAATGCCAAACCTCCAGAAAAGGTTTAACTGCATTAAATAAAATTCATATTTAATATAGTTTTTTTTACCAGCGTGCAACTAGTAAAACCGTTAACACTTGGAGGTTCGCGCCTGATACGAGAGATACAAGATATGTTTTTTCTGTTGTATTTCTCGACCGCTTGGGGCTTGGTGTAAGAGTGCGCCTCGCCACTTTTCCTTCCTGACTTGTGGCGTCCCATGTCCCAGTAGTATGATTACCTTAGCCGAGTTTTGCTAAAACTGGACGGTGTATCTGACAGATACCTAGAGATCTAATTTGTAAGTATTTTTGTTTTTTCTGATTTCATTTTTTCTTTGCATAGTATAATATGGTATGTTGTCGTATTCTTTTTGTATAATAATTTTTATTACACTATTATTGATTTATAAAATATAGCAACTGAATCTTTTTGACGAAATATACGTTAAAAAAAATAAATAATATATATATATATATATATATTTGATTATAAAGCGTTGTTTTTGTTTTTTTAATCTAAATCTGTAGAAATTCATTAATTATATTCATTAAAAACATTCTTCTTACTCAAATATGTCTTATATGATATAATTTATGCATTTTTTATTCGAATAACACTATTTTAATTTTAATTATTTTTGTATTATTTAAATATCTACAGGCGTATATGATATATAATACAGAACTATAATAGAGATATATATTTCTTTTACTTATATTCCTCTTTTCAGATATATTACATTAAATGGTAAGTTTCCTGGTTAAACATTTTGATTAACTTAAATGGAATTTTTGAATTTTTTTAACTCAAAAAAAGACTTTCCCTACTTTAGTTAAATCTTAAATCAAGATTTAAAAACTGTAAACACATTAACTCTGAATACATAAATACCAAAGCACATACAAATGGCGGGAATAACTTTAAATATTTATACGCATAATTAAACAAAATCTACCTTGAAGATAAATCTGTTTTTTTAATAGCAAAATGCAAATGTGTATCAGAAAAAATTCAGCAAAAATCATGCAGCAGATTCACGTTTAACAAACAGTATCAAAAATGGCGATTGCATCCATTGACGTGAATGTTTACCAGTAATGCCCCTTATCGACCAAGAACAAAACTTTTTGGAAGTAATTACAGTATCGCTCAAATTAATTTGGAACACACAATGAAAAACAGCAAATTTCTCTTAATATACTATTTATTATAAAGAGTACAGACTGAATTTATTTTGATGGTTGATATGTCCTCTCTTGCTCTTTATTACCTCCTGACAACGTTTAGGCATTGATTCAACTAGTTTTTAACATGTTTTTGTTTCAGTTCATCGTCATAAAATCATATCTAGATTAGTGGAGAAATCATAGATGTTTTTGTTGTGCAGTCTTCTTTGGCAAGTTTTTGCTTACAAATTGATTAGAGATTTTAGATAGAGTTTAAGTCTAGTGAGTTACCAGGCCATTGAAGAACATTTATACCATTCTGAGCTAAGACGTTTTACAGTTTTTAGATGTATGGCAAGGTGATATCTTACTGCAATATTCTGCCACCGGCTGGAAACAATTTTTCATCCAAAACATCCCTCAAAGAAAGTGTTTGGGGGCTGTATGACATTTCCTGGACCAGGACCAATGGTTCCAGTAGAATGAATGGTGAATTCTGATAAGTACATATGGTGAATTCTGCTAGTGAGCTCTGTGAATTCAACTCCAGAGAAGAGTGGTTACACTCTTACAAAATTGTCTCCAGATACGACGTGATTTTCTAACAAAATCTTGCACCTGGACATATATCTAAAAAATGTAAAAACTTCTTCGCTCAAAGTGGTATAAATGTTCTTCAATGGTGTGGTAACTCACCAGACTTAAACCCGATCAAAAATCTGTGGTCAATTTGTAAACATAAACTTGCCAAAAAAACTACACAACAAAAACGTTTATGGTTTCTTCACTAATCAAGATATGATTTCATGACAACTAACTGAAAAAAAAATTAAAAACTAGTTGAATCAATGCCTAAACGTTGTCAGGTGGTAATAAAATACAACAGATGGCATATCAATTATCAAAATAAATTAAATATGTACTCTTTATAATAAATAGTATATTAAGAGAAATTTTCTGTTTTTTCTTTGAGTGTTCCAAATAATTTGAGAGGTACTGTATTAGAAAAACTTCTATCAAGTTATTCCAATACAGTATGTCTATCCAAAACATTTCATCAAAAATCATGCAACAAATCGTTGATCGCAAGCGCTGAATCCTTTTCAAAAGTGATGCAAAGTTATCCATGCAGGTGCAAAGTAACCCAAAATTCTTTTCCAACATACCGATAAAGAACAGCAGCAAGGAAATACTATTATTGGATTACAAATAATAATTTTTTAATAAAGAATGATACAAAATATTTTCATGGTAATCGTGTACAAAATTCTTAGGTAGTCGTGCAATAAAAGTATCGATAATTCATTAAAGTATTTAAAACTATTCCAGTTAAAAATAATTAAAAACTACTTACATAAGAGTGTATTATGGTTGTTTGAGATGTCAAAATTTACATAATGTTTTCTTAAGCGATTAAAATGTTCTCTGAATTTCTTTGATGGGAAAGATTTGAGGAAATATGCTACCGGCACATTTATTTATTTTTTCTTATAAAGATATGATATAAAATTCATTTGAAATGTCTCTCTTTCACGCTTCTAAGAAACATTCAGGTAAGCTTAACTTAAAGTGTTATAATCTTCAAATCAGAAACAATAAATATAGGCGTGGTACTTACTTTATAGCTATTTTCCAAGCAAAGAGGATTAAGTGACACTAAAGCCATTCAATACCAGATCTGTTGATGTGACACAAATACGTGGAAATAGTTTCAAATCCCGCTTAGAGTATTTTCTAGCATGGATCATTATACTCAACTTCACAACATTAAGAATGATAGCAAAAATATTTTTTTTGAGTTAGTTTGTTGTTCAGTAATAAAATAGCATTAAATTGTCTCCTTTTTCGCTTAATATGAAGTGTTTTATTGATTGCATTTACTAACACTTTCAACTTATTCAGAGATATTTTCTTTTTGATCTCATTGTTCACCACTTAGAGGAAAATATGAGGAGTTACTTTAGTATGTGTAATAATAAATAAAAATAATACTGTATAGTAATACTAATAAAAATAAATATTTATTTATGTAAAAATTTATGCATTATTTGAAACTAGAACATTATTTAGTGACAGCGCAAAATTTGTGTTCTTCATAATTATTTAAATTACGCATGTGATATAGTAGTATTTTATGGAATTCTTCATCAGTCGCATTAACATACACAAACATAAATACAAAAAACAAATTTTCAAAAGAGTTCTTAATTTTTTTTTTAAATGGATGTTTAATACACGGTTGGAAGTTAGTTTTATAACATGATATGCTGGCGAAAGAGGCGTCATTTAGGGAGAGAAGGTTAATAATGCAATTCAAATGCAATCAAATGCTTTCAAATGCTTGCAATTCAAGTGCTTTCAAATACTTGGAATTCCAGTGCTTTCAAATGCAATTTGTTTGAAAACTGTATCCCAATTTACTGATTTGTATGTTTTTAAAAATAATCTTCAAACATGATTTTTTTTAAAAATCTATCTCAATCGCGTGCAGCTCAATTATGAAATATTAATTATGAATTATTAATCCCTTTGCACTCAGAACAATGTAAAATGTTCAACATCTTTTTCCGGCTAATAGTGCCAAACAAAATTAAAACTTCATCAATAAATAAATAATATTATATAAATAAAATACATATATATATATATATAAATAAATAACATATATATAATAAAATTACCTGCTTAAACACTGAAATATTCAGAATCAAAAATGCTTCTGTAAGTAGCTAACTCTTTGGAGATTTCTGAGTCCATTGACATCTGGTGTGTGGCGAATACGGAAGTATTGTTTTTAATAAATTTCAAAGCTTTATTTGAATACATAATCGATATTGTTTAAGCATTACTGCTCTTTGTTGTTTTAATAGACAATCTAAAAAACTACATTAATTGTAAAAAATCTATCATAGTTTTCAATTTAAAACAAGTCCTTCCGGTTCAATCGAAAGAGTAGGTTGATTGGTTTATTTATTTATTTTTCTTTTAAGGCATATACATCAGATATAAATTTTGCAGGGCAAATTTAAATTAGGCATATCTTACCTTAAATTGAATATGAGACAATTATATCAATAATGTTAAAACATTGTTGAAATAATAATGTTAAAAATTTCCCGTAGACTGTAATAAAACCCAAACCATTCAATGAATGCCACTGGATTTTTTTGCGTGTGTTTTCGTGCGTCCCTGTAAACGAACTGCAATAGAAACACATTAGTGTAACGAATTCATCATAGATCCTTGCATAAAGCTTAGGGTAAATCCAGATTAGATGCCCCATCCGGTTAGTTGCCTTAGTCACCGTATTTCAGTTATTGGACATGTGGCGGAGCTAGTGACATTCTTCTACTGTCAATCGTTATTAAAAAGCTTAGTAGACGAAGTTACAGCGACTCATTTCTTCAAATACACGTTTTATCCATGAAAGAAAGGTAAGTTTGGCTATTATTGTATGCTCTTGTGAGATAGAGACAAGTAGAAGATGAAGTGTAGTGTACTTACTAGAAATTTCTCATGAAATATTTAGTGAATGTTGTTGAAACAGGTATCGAATAATGTGTTAGTATAGGTTGCAGCCATATTTGTTTCTACTTCCAGAGCTACTGGCTGAGGCAACTATCCCGGATTAAAAGGATACATGCTCCACCTGCATGGAGGATATATACCTCACTTGTGATTCTGGATAAGACGCCCAATTTATTATTATCAAGGAACATAGTTGCGTGAGAATAATTTTTAAATCTTCAGGATTGTGAAAAAAAAAAATTTGTTTCTTCTTTTGGTTGACCTTAGTCTTTCGTGGGGATCATCACCTAACAAGTCAGGGCGCGGTGTTAGTAATGATAAATTCTCAATTTAAGCGCTGATTAAAAAAATTCATTTGTTTCATTACAGAAAGTTAGTTGAAAAGATTGCAATTCCCTCACACTTTTAAGTGAAAAATATTTAAGTGTATTTATAGCAGTGTTCAGAACATTTTATCTCACACATTTCGAACTTTCCCTATCTTTAAATAAAAATATATTCAGAAGCGCTAAATATAAACCTAAATACAAAATAGAAAGCTAAATTCCCTTAAGTATATCATTTTCACAGAAAATTCGGAAAGAATATACCGGGGCACCATATTAAAGGTATAATCCATGTTTATGCTTATTTATTTATTTAAATAATATATTTTTTTTATTGTTGGCAATTTTTCTGTCTCCCACCCCTTAATTTAAATTACATAAATTGAACCTTCCATAAAATATATAAAATATTTTGAACTCATTCATTATTATGAAACATAAAATTCTAACGCATTTAATTTGAGAATATTAAATTTGCTTCCAGAAATAATTTTTAGAGTTTGTACATCGAATATAAGAAGAGGGGGGGGGGGTGATCCGTAATACCTCTTAGTTTAGATTAAACAAGTTTAGCTTTCGTTAGAATTATCCGATTGGCTTCAAACTTTGTATACCCATTTATTCGAAGAATTGTGAATATCAAATATCCTTTGATGTGAGAGTGTATGCAGGATTAGTATACACAGCCTGTAAGCTCAATTAAAAATAAATAAATACCTTAAATTTGATGTAAGTAGGATATTAAGTCAAATGAAAATCCAGATTTTGAATTATAAATGTTAGTTACCTATGCTTCCTATTCTTTTACGAATGGGACATCTATCCCGGGCGTATAACCCTGAAGTTCGGGATATATGGTCAAAATCATTAATAACGTTTTTCGATTTAAAAAAAATACTATTTTATATGGTATTTATATTAAAGTAATATTTTTTATGATGTTCTACATAAAATTTGGAGTAGATAGGTTACATGTGCCCTACAAAAAGAATTGCTATAAAAAAGAAAAATGAAGGATGCTTAAGTAGGGCAACTATCCCGGCCTTACCCTTGCACTGTCCCAAATAGATTTCATTTGGTCAGTATTTGGACGTTATCGTGATGACAACTTTCACATGTATTTTGCTTTTATGTGCCCCTGTGATGAAACTCTAAAAGCTACACATTTGATTTACAATCTCTTCTAAGATGTCGGCAATAGCAATACACTGTCTCAGTTATTTTGAAAAAGTTACTAATTTCGGACATGAACAAAGTTTGTCTGCTTTTTTTTTTGTTTTTTTTTGTTTTGTTTTTGCGTGTCTACGTAAAAGAACTATATAAGGAACATGCTTAGCCAACGAACTCCTCCGAGGAATTTCCAAGAACAATTTTAAACAACTCTGCCCAAATTAGTTTTGAATTGGTTTTCAGTATGTAGGACGTTATCTTGATGACATTTTGACACGTTTTTTACTATTGTATGTCCCTGCAAACGATCTGTAGGAGCTACATAACTTCATTAACGCACCCATCCATATATTCACAAGAACAAAAATGCACTTTCCAAATTAGGCTCGAATTGGTTAAATATGTCGATCTGTAGGAGCTACATACTTCATTAACGCACCCATCCATATATTCACAAGAACAAAAATGCACTTTCCAAATTAGGTTCGAATTGGTTAAATATGTCGATCTGTAGGAGCTACATACTTCATTAACGCACCTATCCATATATTCACAAGAACAAAAATGCACTTTCCAAATTAGGTTCGAATTGGTTAAATATGTCGATCTGTAGGAGCTACATACTTCATTAACGCACCCATCCATATATTCACAAGAACAAAAATGCACTTTCCAAATTAGGTTCGAATTGGTTAAATATGTCGATCTGTAGGAGCTACATACTTCATTAACGCACCCATCCATATATTCACAAGAACAAAAATGCACTTTCCAAATTAGGTTCGAATTGGTTAAATATGTCGATCTGTAGGAGCTACATACTTCATTAACGCACCCATCCATATATTCACAAGAACAAAAATGCACTTTCCAAATTAGGTTCGAATTGGTTAAATATGTCGATCTGTAGGAGCTACATACTTCATTAACGCACCCATCCATATATTCAAAAGAACAAAAATGCACTTTCCAAATTAGGTTCGAATTGGTTAAATATGTCGATCTGTAGGAGCTACATACTTCATTAACGCACCCATCCATATATTCACAAGAACAAAAATGCACTTTCCAAATTAGGTTCGAATTGGTTAAATATGTCGATCTGTAGGAGCTACATACTTCATTAACGCACCCATCCATATATTCACAAGAACAAAAATGCACTTTCCAAATTAGGTTCGAATTGGTTAAATATGTCGGACATTATCGTGATGACAAGATTGGCATTATATATAGAGAGAGAGAGATAGATATAGATATAGATGTAAACAAAGTGATTGGAATAGATCGATTTCTAAAGCAATCAACCTAAGAAATGATTTTTTTCCATGTGCTGTAGATTGGGCAGTATGCTCAGTAACCCGGGATGAATCCTCCAGTATTATTAATAAAAATATTATAAATTCCATTGATAACAATGGCATTTTTCGTTATATTAAAATAAATTAAATATTAAAAATGTAAGAAAATCGCCTTATTGTCAGATTTTGTTTATGCGCAGGTTTATCTAAGATATTTTTATTTTCCATTTTTGATGTATTTTTCAACCATTGGTGCATCAGTAAAATGTGCAGGTGAATCAGAATTTTAATGTTTCCAACTGACAGTATCTTTGTTTCTTCGCTTCTTATCTTTGCTTTGTTCTTATTTGCCTTCTTTCTATAAAGGGGCAGCCTGTTCCTTTTGTAATATGTTTGGAGTAGCTGCTTATTGCACTGAACAGTGAGTAAATTCATTTTCTTTGCATGGAGCAAAATTCAAAATATATCCTTAAAAAAAAAAAAAAAAAAAAAAAAAAAAAAAAAAAAAAAAACATAACTAAAACTTCCTATGTATTCTTTTAAAGTGGGGAAAATATGCATATTGCATAAATGTTTGTACAGCTTCTTCAATACACGAAAACAAAAGCTATTTTTTTGCTAATAATACATTATAAATACAACTTTTGAAAAACAACTTATGAACATTATTTTGTTTGCTTAGAACGAAGTTATTTTTGATAAATTTAATGTATTCTGGACGAATTGGATAAAAGACTTCTTATTTTACGTATATAAACAATTAGTTTTATCAAACAATTAGTCTCAAGAGTCTTCTGAGTCTAATATCAATATAATTATTAAAACCTTTTAATTCATATTAGTTAAATAAAACATAAGATTTTTATATATTCTTATTTTTATATAGTTATGAGTATTGTGTTAAAAGTTTCTAAATTACTATGAAGAATATTAACTCAATGAGTTTAAATATTATACTCTCACTTGATAAAATTTATCATATAGGATATGAAATTCTTGGAAACTGTTTTTCTTTTGTTCTTGTAGATAAAATGTTTTTCTAGAATGTTGATATTACTTTGAGAAGAATTTCATAAAATATATTGGAGAACTTTTTGAAGTACTCTTTTTTCAAACTTATGCTGAAATAAATTTTACTCTACATATTAAATTATTAAATGGAGTTATTATTCTTCATTTCTGCAGTTTAACTAATAATTTCATTTTTCATGTGTTTTTGCACGTCTTATTAAGAAAATTCTTAATCTCTTAATTATTTCATTCGATTGTTAGACACGTATGATAGTGGACTGCAAAGGTATTTAAACTGAGTAATGAATACCGATTACCTTTTAATTTTAAATTATAAAAACAAACAAGAAATGCAGTTTGTTCCTTTTTTAAAGAAAGAAAATTAAATAATCAGTAAACTATACATGAAAAACAAACAAAAAAATGTTTTTTTTTTCAAGTTATAACAAAAAATATGATACATTTTTTATAGATTTTGAATTTTTTATTATAATTTTTAAATTCTATTGTTTTTTTAATTTTTTTCATTTTTTTCATTATAGTTAAAAGACAACGTAAATAAGCCTAAATATGCAGAAAACATATGGGATATAATAAGTAGCAACAGCTTAACCAAATATTTCGACTCGAAAACTAGGTTGCTTAATATATTTAACCCCTTCAGGGACAAAGTACTCTTGTAGCTAAAATATTGAAATGATTGATTGATACCAGGATTCACGAACGAATTTATTATAAAATAAGCAAAAAGTTTTCCTTATGTACTTTATAAATTTAAAATTTGATTATAAAATTCTGGTGTCATTGTGGCATTTTGGGATTAAAATTAAGTGGTATATATAATTTACCGTTGCCCTTCAAGGGGTTAAAGAAAATGAAAACGTTGAAATTAAGCGACTGATATTCGAAAACACTCGGCACTATAAAACCTAGTCAGCTACGAAGATTCCAAGAAATTTATTTTGAATACATCTTACGATATACCAGCCTCCCATAAATCGTTTTTCCTAAAATTATCTGACTCACCGAAATATTATGGATTGTGAAAAATACCTTATCAAAATTGCTTATTGAAACATTTCGTAAGCTTCTGGAAATTTTTAATTGGTACGTTTCTGTCTATTTCGTATTTTTCTGCAAAATTCATGTTCCTTTCATATTGCTTATGTAAAACTCATTTCCCATTCTGTTCCCTCATTTCTGTTTATTTAGCATACTTCATGTAAAATCGTGTACCCGATGCAATTCAGGATTGTAGTGAGTAACAATTAATTCCTAAGCATTCTTACTAAATTTGTTGATGCCCATAAGATTACTAAGATAACATTTTTCTAATGTTATACATAAAAAAAAATATTTCAAAAGTTGTAATCTTCTGATGATTAATTTAAGTTCAAAACGAGTCTATTTATTCCATATTATTTTTAAAGTTATAGACATAAAAAAAAGTCTCAGATCAATTATTATACAACACAGACATATCAAATGATTAAAATAAACATAGGCTGACATTTAAATCGCTTATTTGATTTTGTAGGCAAAAATGTTTCAAACAGGAAAAATTATAAATTTATTTAATATTTAAATTTTAACTTGCAAGCAAACAAAAGTGATACCTACAATTTTCTATATAAATTATCTGATACAAACAAAAACAATCATGCCTATTAAACTGTAATTTCAATGCCACATATTTACGACACAAAAAGCTTATGAAAAACTATTCTCTTTTCACTTATTACACAGCATTTATTTATTTAATCTTCGGTATGTTTTACAATAAATTGAAATTAGAAATGTATGAATACATTTAAAGGATATTTTAAACTGAACTCTAACCGACATTCTTTTTAATATCAGTCTGCTTTTATGTGTGCGTGTGCGTGTTCACAATTTAAGACCAAAACTTTTTAAAATATAGAAAATAGATTAAAAGAAACAGTACGTAGAACTTAATAATTGCCTGACTCAAGATCTAATGTCTTGGATTAATCTAAATTTTTCTGTCTGTTAATGTTAGAGTCTATTAATTTAGCCATAAAATATTGATGAAGAACAGAAAATCCCCCCAAAGTTCCTTTACGTTTAGGCAAAACGTCACGGAAAAAGATAAAGAAAAAATCTTTTCAGGAAACCGATATTTCTAATAGGGTTGCTCATGTCCCTTAATATTGGTAAGCGAGTTCTTTACCCCACGCATAGGAAATTCTTGTGGAATATTAATTGAAAAATCGTGTTTTCAACTGATAGAATTTGCAAGTTAGAAATGTAAGAACAGATGTTAAAATTCTTTGGCGATTCCGAGTTATCTAGTCGTGCAACATGTAGGATTTTGTACTGAACAAGATCAAGCGATATGCATCTATTCATTTTAACCGCAAAATAAACTCCAAATAAACTCAAAGATTGAACTACAGTAAAGATGCTATTTTAAGTGAAATGCTGTAACATCACTAACAAACATGATAATACAAATTTTATGCGAAAATTTGGAGTATTTTTGCAACTGTTTTAATTTATTTTCCTTACAAAATTTATACGTTATTTCTCTTATATATCTATTGAATAGAGAAGGCTGTGAAGAAGAATTTTAAATGCTGCGAATATTCAATGGCTAAAATTCTGAAAAGTTTCTTTAACACAAAGATAGAATTTCAGTATAAATTGAACATAATCCCTTCTAGTAAAAAGGCAGCTTAAAACTGAAGTAAAATGACATATAAAAGTAAATTACATTTTAACTTTCATAGTAACATTGTTTTGTTTTTTTTTGCCCTCCCCCTTTTTTATGTTTAAAGCCAGAAATAAAATAATAATTTAAACTTAATAAATGAAATCAAATAGTATTTTCGTAAGAGGAATTTACACGCAACACAGTTAAATTTCTGGTTCAAATCGTACAAAACTAAGAACCCTCATCAAAAATTAAAGGCTGGCACTAGAAGGGTTAACAAAATTTTGTGTGTTTCTTTACAAAACTTTTTTATTTCTAAAAGTATTTTCCAAATAGCATACTAAGTAGTACAGGAAACAGAATTTGTACCATAAAAGTTTTTAAATTTCATTTTAAAAATATCTAGAAAACGACCGGTAGAAATTAGTTTTTAAATACGTCGTAAATATATTAATTTTACCCAATTAGACTATAAATAAATTGTGTTATAATTGCTAATTCACAATCATTTTCGGGAAGAGATAAAATACTGTAGGATATATATTCTCAATAAGTAAGGGTCATTTTCATTTTTCCTTTTCAGCCTTAAGTGACTGACCCGTTTTTTTTTTTTTCGTTTCCCAACTACAAATCATATACTATTAAATGAGCAAGCGATTTTCCTGATTACGGCTGATATGGAAAATGGCAGGAACAATTTTCAGAAAACTTGCCTACTGTATTAAATCGAGTATGTGAAAACGATCTCTGTCCGGAATTCAAGAAAATTCGTTTTGACAGGTTAAAACAAACTCTGCGCTGAAAATGGTGCTTCCTATAAATCGAAAAATGCTCAAACGATTTACAAGAAACGTGCCTCCTATGCTACTTCGAACAAGACAAAACAACAGGAATTAGGAAAAGTTCGTTTTAACAAATTCAGCACTGAAAATACCGCTATATATCGAAAACGACTTGAACGATGGTTACAAGACGTGGCTCCTATACTAATTATAGCACAATACAACTATTTAGCTAGGCCTGGAATTTGAGAAAATTTGTTTTATTCGGTTAAAATAAACTCAGTACTCAAAATGATGGTATAAATTGAATATAGTTCCATTGATTTTCATGAAGTAAGCCTTATTCGAATATGAGAATACGATCTAACTAAGTCTCGACTTCGAAAAATTCTTTTTCATAGATTTAAGCAATTTTCGAAATCAACCTTCAGCAATCGGAATTCTCGCCAATATTATGGATCATTGGTCAGCAACACGATTACGGATGATATCGATGACTGCATGGCAATTTTCATGAAATTTGCCTTCTATAGTAAATCGAGCACAAGAAAACCTTTTTTTTTTTTCGCAATGTACAGCATACAATTCGCACTAACCATTCTTTACTAAAGGGAATATGTTTTATTTTAAGCTAAAACCTACAAGTGTAGCATCGATTATAGATGCTAAATTTGAAAATTAATTTTTATTAATACATTCTTTCCATTATTCTTCCATAAGAATGTACATGGCGAATTACTAGTGAAAGAAAAATATACATAAAAAAACAAAAATGAAAAATCAAGCATCAGGCTTAGATTGTGGAACACTAACAAGCCTTCCAACACTAACAGAATATTATTAAGAAATTGCATTTTTATTCAATAAAATGAGATAAGCAATTTAAATAAAATGCTCTGTAAACCATTTTCAACATAGATCATAATGTAACATAATATTTTTATGTGTCACTGCAAACGAACTATAAATGCTACTCACTTCATTTTTAATAGGAAACATTCTATAGTGAACCTAATAACCTATAAAAATTCCCTGTCAATCCGAATTTATTTACGCGAGTTAGAGCACAAACAGACGGACAGACAAACCGGATTCATCAGCACTTTTCAAATATTTTAGAAAGTATTAATACAAATTATAACAAAACAATTCCTAAGACTATGCAAAAAACAAAATAATAATAATAATAATTTCCCAGTAATTTCATTTTATATTATAAATAAACATACATCATTTTTCTTTTTTCTTTTCTTTTTAATAATAGAATAATGATAGATAAAACGTAGCATTTTATGAATATACAATCCGTGCTATAAATTTTTTGCTTACCAGTCTGTGAAATTTTGCTGTAGGTAGATATTATCACACGCAATTTATTGCCAGCACACCTCATTATCCAATTTTCTACAATTTCTCCCTCCAATTTTCATGTGTTAATGATTAAGATTTTTTTTATGAAAAATTCAAATTTTTTATAATAAAAAATATTCTTTTGATGTAATTTAGAATCAACTACAGCAGAAATTCTCAATCCCTCTGACAGGTTGTTTCTCAGATAAAGATTATCCAAAAACATTTACGGAAAATGTCACGAATTTATGCTAATATAAGTGATATAAAGATTTGTATCAATTCAAAGTCTTTAATTGTAAGCCTTCATATGTCAGACAGAAACGACACTGTACAATTGTTGTCTTGATTGTAAAATTGGAGAAAAAGTCGAATAAAGAGAATTCAGTAAAATTATTTAAATAAAGTAGATTTTAAAATCTTTGAAAAAAGTATTGTTTTGTACTTATTTTTAATAATTGAAAAATATATAATGTATCGCACAAAATAAAGCGTTGCTATGTTTAGTCCTGTGCAGCAGGCAGTTTCCCAAGAACGTCGCCGTGACGTCTTGGAACGACATAAATGTAACATTACATTTGTGAAAAATGTGGCAACAGCTGTAACATTGCATTTGTTGGCTAAATGTGGATGGTATTAAAATTATTATTTTTGTCTTAATTTCTTTAAATAAATTTTATCCATCTAAAATTTCCTTTGAAAAAAAATCTCGAAATGTTTTTAATCATTGTCAATTTGTTGTCGTTGTTTTACTCCGAAATATATTAAATTAAATTTGCAATAGAGGGGTGCATAGAGTTGACGGAAGCAATTTTAACCAAAAAATTTCTCTCTAATAATTGGCCAATTCTTTTCACTCCCTTTTTTTTTCTTTTTTTTTTTTTTTTACTTTTTTTTTTTAAACTTTTGCTGAAATTATCTGACCACAAAACATTTTCTCGATCAATAACATAATTTTCGTATTATGGTTGTTACTAAAGCAAACATAATGCTTTGACATAATGATTTCGAACAACAAAAAAAGCTTCTGTAACATTAATTAATCTTTACATTTGATTAATGCAAATTCGCCCTAAGTTATTTCAAAACTCTCGATAGTAGAAGATGCGGAAAATAATTATTTTACTATTTGAGGTTCGTAACCAGATAAAGATCTAATTAATGAAATTCTTCTGAGCTGCCTTTGAGTAATGTGTAAACTAACAATTACATGAAATTGGATTTCACTTCAAACACATGACTTCCGGAAATATATAATTTTAAGTGCGAATACACATTTATCATTCCACGAAAACCCCATTTCAAATAACAGATGTTAATCCATTTGTGAATAAATTAATATCCATGTTATGTTAGAGTGTCTTTTTTGGGATGATAATGAGTATTTTGCTTTGATTAAACTAATTGATTAAAATTAATGCCTGAACTTTTGCTTCAGACAGTGAAATGCGTTTAAAATTAAAATTTTAAGAAATTATATATAACTTCAACAACTATTGTGAAAAGCAAATACTTAGCACCAAATTTTCCTTCTTTCCCTATCAAATGAGTGAGAATTTTCAAAACATTTTATTATCATTTTATATTCTAATGCCAAAATGTTTGGAAATCAATACAGAAACATTCCCTTTTTAACAGTTCAAATAAAAATATAGTCAAAAGGAGTAGAGTCAAAGGAAATATTCTATCAATCTAAAAGTGCTACATACCGTATATTCCGGGCACTTTTGATATTAGAAAATTTATAGAAAATTACTGGTCGGCGTTATACGCTGTTTTTTTTTTTTTTTTTTTTTTTTTTTTTTTTTGCTATTTATCTGATGAAAGTTTCTTTGCAAAGAATGAGGTATGCGTTATATGTCGAATAGACCTAAGAATAGAAAAATGAAGTCTGAAAGTTTAGGGACGCGTTATATATACGCCGGAATATGCGGTAAATATTTAAAACTTGAGGATTAATTTAGCTTAGCTTCTAATGTTTTACGAAAACAGACATTTAAATTTATAATTCAAACCACAAATTTTATAATTTATTTTAATTTAGAATTTCTGTTTCATCGCTGTAAAGCCTGAAAACTACTTTTAAGTCAATAAATAGTTCTGTAACACATAATTATAAAGCAGAGCAACCAGAACAACATACCCTTGTTGTACAAATGTTTTTCCTGCCTGAGGGATAGCGGAAAAAAATTTCAAATATTTTTTGCTGCAGAATATTGTATTATCAACGAAAATACGACACAAATATTTGATTTTTTTTCTGCTATCCCTCAGGCAGGAAAAACATTTGTAAAACAATGGTATGTAAATGTCATCGCGTACGTGATGGCGTAAATATCATTGATTGCTTCCGAAATAAGCTGATGTTATTTGATTGAGCCGGGTCAATTGTAGCAGAGGAAGAGTGTTAACATTGGATTGCAAAATTTGAGCCTAACGGACATACAAAGAAAGTTAAATCAGAGCTTGTAAAAATCATATCATTCAGTTAAATAAAAGCTTATTAAAAAGTGTGCATTACATGTATTTATTATTACATACTTCGTGAAATGATAAGAAATTAACTTCAGAAAAGAAGTTAATTTCTTATCACAATGTATGTTTGTGACTGAATGATAATGGAGATACATTCTTATCACAATATATGTTCACTTTCATTCAGTCACAAGCACACGCTTAAAAAAACGGTATCTGGTACAAATTGTTCTACTTTTCAATTAAAATTTTCTTTTCTTCATACTGCTGAGCTTATCGATATATTGGGATATGAATTCTGTTCTCCCAATTTTGATGTATCATTTACTGATTCCATTTGTTGAATAGTTTTTGTAATACTTTTTTGGTATATAATTTTTTTGTGTGTGAAGCTGGGGTGGAAAAACATTAAGCTAAAATTGCTAGTCTCATGACAGAGACTTCCCAAATTGCCGTTACATAATAATATAATACTTAATAACATAATACTTAAGAAAATAACACAATACTTAAGTAAATAACACAATAACATAATACATAAGATAATCCCCCACTTACGACGTTTCTCATGAGTAGTCCACATTACTTCGTTTCTTTAATCGATTTCTTATCGATTTAACACATTACCACATAGTTGAAAAGTGTTCGTTTGTCTGTCTGTCTGGCAGTCTGGACGTACTCTAACTCGTGTTAATATGCGCAGGTTTCCAGGTATTTCCCATACGTTATTGAGGTTTACTATAAAATGTTCGCTATTGAAAATGAAGTGTGTAGCATTAATAATTCTTTTACAGAGTCAAACAAAATAATTCCGTTACGTTATAGTCCATGAAAAAAATCGTTTCCGGTGCCTTTTAATGATATTACGATAATGCAAATATGACAACATTGATAGACTTCACTGAGGTGGTCTACAAAATGCTTTCTGTGGAGTATAGAATAAGAAGCATTTATAGTTTGTTTAGATAGACGCAGAAGAAAATTCCATTACATTATGTTCTATGGGGAAAACGCGTTTGCGGTGCATTTCAATGATATTATGATACTTAAGACTTAATGAATTTGATATGAATTGCTGAGGTGTATTACAACCTATTTTCTATATATTATAGAATGCGTAGCATTTATCATTTATTTACAGAGATACTAAAAAACTTTAGTTACAAGAAGGACTATTATCGATAATTGCTGGAATTTCGTTTTTAACTGTAATATGTATTTTTAAATATAATAATTTTTTAATGTATTACGTGGGGCGTAAAAATTCTATAAATCACATACACGGCTACACGATTTTGCACACACTACTAAATATGGTCAGTAATTGCAGAAAAAGAATTTTTATTGCATCATATGTTTTTTAAATTATTTATTTAGATATCTCACTTTATTGTATGAAAAAATGTTATTAACAACAATCAGTTAGTGTTGGAAATTGTTTTATAATCTATGCCGGATGCATGATTTTTCGTTCTTGTTTTATGTTGTTTTGGTTCGTCTTTTGTATTGATGTTCGAATTATATATATATATATATATATATATATATATATATATATACATCCTTTGTTTTCATATGGGTTTTTATTTTTAAATATATACAGGGTGTCCCAAAAGTCTGGAAAAGCTCGAATAACTCGAGAAATATACATCGGATTGCAAAACGGAAAATTGTCTGCTCATTAATTTTTTAAAATCTATTTAGGCATATAAAAGTTGCCCCCCCCCCCCCATCCCCAACTCTACCCCATGGGGGAAAGGGTGGGGGAACTTTGAAATCTTAAATGATAAACCTCCTTTTATATTGTAGATTCGGATTCTACGGGATAAAATACGTAACTTTTATATTGAACATTTTCTTCGGAAAATCGTAGAAGGCGCTGTAATCGAGTAAAATGCAGTGAGAATTGTTTCCATTGAAAAGTCTGGGAACGGTCGAATAACTCGATAAATATATATCGGATTGAAAAACAGAAAAATGCATGTTTCATGAAAAATATAAAATATATGAAAATATATTCATATATATTACAAAATATAAAATATATTCATATATATATGAAAAATGCATGTTTTGAAAACTCTATTTAGAGATATCAAAATTGCTACTTCCCAACTCTGCCCCCTGGGGGGAAAAGGGGAGGGGGATTTTGAAATCTTAATTAATAACCTTCCACTTTTATTGCAGATTCAGATTCTATGGAAAAAATACGTAACTTTTGAATTTAACATTTTCTTCGGAAAATCATAGATGGTGCTGTAATCGAGTAAAATGTAGTGAGACTCGCTTCCATTGAAAAGTCCGTAAACGGTCGAATAACACGGGAAATATACATCCGATTGAAAAACGGAAAATACATATTCAGTATTTAAAAAAAAATCTATTTAGGTATATAAAAGTTCCCCCTCCCAACTCTACCCCTGGTGTGAAAGGGGGTGCAACTTTGAACTCTTAAATGATACCCCCCCCCCCTTCTTTTATTGCAGATTCGGAATCTACGGGAACAAATACGTAACTTTTGTATTGAACATTTTCTTCGGAAAATCGAAGATGACGCTGTAATCGAGTAAAATACAGTGAGAATTGTTTCCATTGAAAACTCTGGAAACGGTCGAATAAGTGGAAAAATATATATCGTATTGAAAAACAGAAAAATGCATGTTCAATAATTTTGAAAATCTATTTAGGGATATCAAAGTTGTCTCCCCCCCCCCAACTGTGCCCCTTAGGGGGAAAGGGTGGGAGAACTTTGAAATCTTAAATGATAACCCCACTTTTTAATTGCTGATTCGGATTCTACGGAAAAAAATACGTAACTTTTATATTTAAAATTTTATTCGAAAAATCGTAGATGGCGCTGTAATCGAGTAAAATGCAGTGAGAATCGTTTCCATTAAAAATTCTAGTAAACGGCAAATAACAACATCGGATTGAAAAACGGAAAAATACGTTTTCAATATTTTAGAGAAATCTATTTATGGATGTAAAATTTGCCATTTTTCTAAAATATTGAACACGTATTTTTGAGAGTGTATGGAACTATTTCTTCTGATGATGTTACATATGCTATAAAATGGCGAAAAGTTGAACCATTGTGGAAGTTTCATCATAATCAGGAGTTTTGAAAAATTAAGTAAACCATGCTTTGATATTCCTAATTTTTATGCACCATCAAAAGGCTAAACGTTTAATTCATTTTTTTTCAGCGTAAAAGTACAGGGAAATAGAAATAATAATATCACCAATAATTTGTTTTGAGTTCTCTCCCTACTAAATTTTTTATGAGATGCATATTTTAATCGATAACATCATCAAAATTTATTGCGAAAAGAATGTATAGATTGTAAGCTGTATTTTAAATTGGAAAATGAATACCAACGACCTAGGCTATTGAAATTAAACGATTATACTAAGAATAAATATTTTTGTTAAAGTCTTTTATTCTCTTCATATATATTCATGGTGTAAAAATTGTAATTTATCTTTGGATCCGTATAATTTTAAATGTCAGAGCTTTAATGTTAAACAAAACTTTTTAAATCAATATCAAAATGCTTTCATGTAAATGCATGTGTAACGAATAAAAATAAAAATTGTTGATAGAATTTCTTTTTATGTGCATGTACAAGCAAAATACATGATGCATGATCGACTAATTGTTGTTAAGACGTCAACATATTGTATTCTATACATTATCCTCACATACATGGCATATATTTTAATTATTTCAACGCAATTTAATTAAAAGAAAACGTATTGATTTTAAGCTATTTTAGAATTTCGTAAAATATTACCACCGACCGTGGACAATTGTAATATATAAAGGTTCAATTAAAAATCAATATTTGTCTTAGAGATATTTTTCGTCTCTTATGAGTTATTCATGATGTGCATATTTCAATTTAACATTTTTATCCATGTAACTTTAGATGTCAGAGGTATAATTTTAAAGATGAATTTTTTATTAATCAATATCAAAAACTTTTGTCATGTATAAATGAATATGTAATGAATTAAAGTAAAAATCGTTGCTCGAATTTATTTCAAACACGTATAAAAGTAAAATACACACTTGGTTATTATTATTAGACGTCTAGCTGTCTATAAATTGTATGCTACGCTTTATGAATACATACATAGTAGATATTTTATATTACGAACCTACAATCAATCGTTAGATTTTACACTGCACAATTTAAATAAACAGTTCAATTAAAAAAATCAATATTTCTGTTACAGTCTTTTGTTTTGAGGTTTTTATGATGTGCATATTTCAATTTATAATTTTTATTCGTATGTCTTTTGATGTCAGAAGTATAATTTATATTCTTTATTAATAAACATTAAAGAATAATTTCGTCTATAAATTTATTAGTAATCCGTTAAAATAAAATCATCGCTCAAATCAGTTTTTAACCACCGCTGAATTGAAATAAATGGTTCTACTAGCATTATATATTATTCCTGTTGTCAATATCTATTTTTCTATGCATTTATAAAACGCACAGGAATGAATGAAGTATCATTCGAAAGGTTTTTGAATCGGGTCCTGACATAGTACACTCACATTTCGTTAAAGCATGTTTTTTTATTAAAAATTGCAGCTAATTAAAAATTAAATCGGCATTGTTTTCACAAATGAAATGAAAAGTTTTCCTCAAATCAATGTTGCCACAAAAATGAAATACCGCATGATTTCGTGCTCAACAATGATTAAAAAAAATAAATTGTACAACGAGGAAAAAGTGGGACGTCTCCGCACGTATTTATTTTACATTTATGATTAAAAAGCAGAAATGGAATTCGAATGTTAAGAAGAAAAAGACACAATCGATCGATCAAAGCAGTGACATTTCACGTGTAGCGTAAAAGGCATATTAGATTAAATTGTTATATTACATTACATTGTATTATATATGTATTAAATTTATTTTTCTTTGCCCTAAGTTTTTCCCGAAGTGGATGACGTCATCCTCTAATGCAATTAAAATACGATTTTTTTTAATTTTATTTTTTACGCGTGCCTTTGCTATCTTAGAGCAGTTTTTACTGTAACTTTGATGGAATAAATGAGAATAAAAAATATTTTTATGCTTAATTTTTCTTTAGAATTTTAAACAAGCATCTAAAAAATATTAGACTGCAGTGCGAAATTCTCGCCCGGATCCACTGGTAAATCTATATTTGTTTTAGAGACTTTCTTTCAGTTTTGAGTTATTCATGATGTGTATATTTTAATTTGTCATTTTTATCTGCATAAATTTCTGTGTCAGAGTTATAATATCAAAGATATATATATATATATATATATAGTAATATGGAATATATTGGACAGTCTTGTTAAAAATTACGTAAGCGGCTAAATTCTAGTTCTCATATTGATAAATTTAAAAAATCTAAATTTCAAACTACTCATAATATTGAATATACTCATTTCAAAAATCATAATTTTAAAAATATTACTATTAAAATACTTAAAATACAAAAAAATTTTACTGAAAGACTTTTTCTAGAATCTAAATATATAAGACATTTTAATACTACCTATCCTTAGGATTAAATCAATTAGTATACAAAAAATTACATCATGTTTTTTCAGATTTAACTAAATATGAAAATTATAAAAATCTTTATTCAAGTTTTAAATTTTTCAAACATAAAAAAAACTTCAAGATCTGGTAGAAGTATACATAATAACAAAAATACATTGATAATATTGTGATACAACAAGAGCTTTATGATCTTGAGGCACAATTTTGTAATGCTTATAGTTGGATAGCTATAAGAAAACATATTTTTAGTATTAAAAAGAAATATTTGAACCAATATTTCAAAGTATTTAAAAAGAATCAATATTCTCCACATTTTTGTGATATCTTTTATGATATTCTTTATTATAAAGCAAACCTATTAAATACAAGTCTTTCTAATAAACCTAAATATAAAACTATAATACGCAACTAATTATAAATTTTTCCAATCATGTATTTAATAATATCAATTTACACAATGTCATAAACAACACTACTAATAATTTTCCAATAAAAAAATTTACTATTCACAAGACATATAAATATAATCGCACACTTGGACGTAAAATTTTTAATTACAATTATTTTGCAAAACAATTGGTCTCTTCAAATAATTACCCTTGTTATTGTAATGACCCAAAATTTCAAAAGTACATAAATACAACACATGGTCATATTATTACTGGTGATCTTAATATTGTAGAACAACCTATTTTACAAAACTTAATGCATAATGGCACAAAATTTCGCCTTCCATACATGTGTAATATTAAATCCATAATATTGCAGTTTATTCAAGATCTTGATTTATTTATATATAAAATTGCTATTGATTATAATAAACCTATCGAGTATTTTAGTGAATGGAGATTTTCTGTTATAGATAAATTTAAAATTGAAATTGTAAAAAATTATCAACATATTACACATGCAGCTTTTAAAAACATAAATAAACATATATCAGAAGTACAAAACAAATTTATAATTACTTATGTAGATTAAATCTCCTAATAATTATGCTATTATTTGTAAAGAGTACTATAAAGTGTTAATTCACAATGCAATTAACACAAGTAGTATTTTTAATAAAACTAAATTAAATATTGAAATTAATAATAGAAAATTATTACATTATCACAAATTACTAAAAATCAAATGTAATAATTTATATTATCCTTATCTTGTTATAATTCCAAAATTTCATAAAAATCCAATTAAATTTCGCACAGTTACCATCGGATGTAACACATATAATAATAATGCAAGCAATTTACTTCTTAATATTTGAAAGCAGATATATGATATAACGATAAAACATAATAACCAACATTGCCTAAAAAAACAGTTTTCAGCTTATTAATAAAATACATAATATCAATCCAGTAAAATTCATAAAAACATTGGATTTTAATGATTTATTTAATAATATTGATATAAAAGACTTACATAAAACAACGTGTATTTTATTTAAAGAATTTAAATCTCAATTAAAATTAAAAGATCATATTTCCGTAAATTTTTTTTAAACTTTATTAAACTTCACATTGTATAATAATTACATCATATATGACAATATTATTTATAAACAATGCCAGGGAATACCGCAGGGTGGGACCGCTTCTAGTATTCTCTCTGACCTTTAATTATATTATTATGAAAGAAATATTGGTCCTAATAATGATTATGTATTTTATCGCTGTATTGATGACATTATTATTTTTTATTTGAAAGATAATAATTGCACATCACAACTCAATTTTTATCCTAATCAGCTTACATGAAGTGAAAATAATTTGATTAATAATAATATAAATTTTCTTGACTTAAAAAGTAATATTAATGATAATTATAAATTAATATTTGATATTTATGATAAAAGATTTGACTTTCCATTTAAAGTAAATATTTTTACCAATTTTGCTTCATGTTTACATAAATCAGTTTATAAAAATATAATTATCAATTACCTTCATAGAATAAAATATTTATGCTCAGATATATATAAAAACAAAAATATTAGATTTATACGAACTCAAGCAAAACTATATGGTTATCCTATTTTTTTGATAAATTCAATTATGAACGCTTTTAAATCTCAATTATTACATCATATAAATATAAACATGCTCTGTAATAATTTATTTTGTTTTAGTGTGCGATAATATAGCAAATGATATAGCAAATAATACAATATAAAGGACTCTTATTAAGCTGTTGGACATTGTTTGCACTTTATATAGTCATGGTGAATGTGCATCTGCCGATCACCTTTGTATTACGTGATACTAATGATCAATTATAATAAAATGTCTATAAAATATGCATTGTATTAAAATAACTGTAAACATAACATTATACAAAAACACATCAAATTATACATGGATAACATTGTTGATTATAAATCCCAAACATAAATATATGCGATAATCTTTTTATTATGTTATTTGAATGTTCAATTTCAATAATGTCTTTTAAATAATGCATTGCATTAAAATATGATTGAAACACACATGTGTAATCTAAATATATTATGTAATATTTATTAATTAAATTATTTTTTAAAAGATTGTGAATTTTAATTTGTTTTAAGTTATATTAAGATTAAATTTAATAATTAAATAAATCTCTATCTTTTTCCATCTTTCTATATATATTTTTAGATGATATTAATTCATTAACTTATTAGTAGAAGTATCAAATCTTAATTATTTTCTGTAAATACTTTATGATATATAAGTAGATTACCATAGATGGAAGCAGTATGTATTATATAAGAAATAACTTTTATTAACATTTGTCAATTTTGCACATAATATTTACTCTAGGTAAGAGTTTTTGAAATACTATGTCAGATAAATTTAATTCCTATAATGGGATTATGTCTGATGTTAATGTAAAACTACAATGTTATTATTATTTATTACTATTTATATATATTATTAAAGCTAATATAATAAATATGTAAATCAAACTTAATTTTGTATAATTATTTTTCCTACAGAGGGCAGCACATTTCTTGTCAAATAAATGTTAAAAATATTTTTAATTTACCTATAGGGGGTGCTTATCGCTTATGTCTTTAAATTTTACTTTTAAATATTAAAATTATATGGGAAATTTGTATATTCACAAATATAAATATGTTTTTGATTGTATTTATTTATTTTTATTCACAAAAATAAATTTTGTGTGTTTTAAATCAATTTGTGGTGAGGTGTAATAATTAAGGTGTTATTTCAAAATATGTTCTCTCAACTTGACTATCTTATCAAGATTATGATATTTCATGATGTGCGCCATGAGGTCGTAATGCTATAAATGGGGACCTTGTGATGTTTACGGAATGTTTGATAATTATTGGGAGTAAGATATTTTATCTATTCTTTACAAGTTTTTTATTTCCAATTTTACTATTTCCAATTGTTTTCTGGTAATAATACAGTATACCTGGATGGATATACTGATCTTAGCATAAATGCCAGTATATTTTTATGAAATACTGTATTATTTTTAAAACACGTGTAGATACATCCAGGCTGAAGGTTTTATTTACATGTGTTTTTTCATATCCAATTCTATTTTAAATCTCTTGTTATCCAATTTTCCATTATATTACATTTTGTGACATATTAGTTCATATTTCATTTCAAAATCCATTTGTATTCATTTGATATCAACTTCCTTTGATATCAACTTATCTTACTTTGTAATAAGTAATTATTAACATTTTATGTTTCTTTTTTTCTCTCTCTCTTTTTAAATATTCTTCATATTTTCAGTATTTTTGGCCAATTACCATTGAAGCAAATGATTCGGTAATATTATGATTGCTCTTGTTCATTTATTAATTTTGGTATTCTGTATGCACTTTATTACTAATTATCTCTTTGGAGATTTAATTAGAATGTTACAAGAACTTGATTAATGTTTTTTGAAATTCAAAGACATTATAATTATATTATGTATGTTTTTTATTCATCATTATCACAGAATAATTTGATGTATAAATAAATACATAACGAGTTAAAATAAAAATTCCAACTGGAATTTCATATGTAAATGCGTATACAACTAAAAAAAACATTTCTTGCCAATTAACATAGATGTATTGATGTCCATTAGATTGTATGCTATACATGCGTTATTGGTGCATAACATCTCAAATATTTCTCCAACCAATCGTTAGTTTTTACATTGCTCACCAACCTTTTATCAAAACTCGAAAATTACATGCTTTAAAACACGTTCACTGCCCGCATAGAAAATTAAAGTGATCGCCATGGTGCCAAACTTAAAAAGACTAATTAGTGTTTGTAAAGGGTTTATTTGTTGTGTTATTTATATGTACAGTATACATAATTCGGAATAAGTTCACAAAAATATGGTGAGATCACTGGTGATGCTCATGGCATTGTAGTAAGGCGTTATAAGCTCTATGCCATGAGCATCACCGGTGACCTCGGCAAAAAAAGAGATAAAAGGTTATATTGTATTCAGTGTTTTTCTGTAACCACGTATATATATATATATATATATATATATATATATATTACATTGCCTGCATTTTGTCGCCACTTTTCTCGTTGTTTTTTGAGCTACTGCCTTCCCACTCTCCTCTTTACGTTTTTCATAAAAACTCACGCATCGGCCTCTTTTTTCTTCTGTTGTTACTGGTCTTCTCCCCCGTTTCTACTAGTACGTGTGTACTGTATCTCAACTATTTCGTTTATTCCAAGCATTTCCAAAACTATAAATTCTCGGAATTGTTTTATGTCTATGGGTACTGGCTAATTCTTACAATTTCTTTCAATTAAAACAGTCTTTTTTAGGATAAAAAGTTAAAACTATTGTCTTTTTCAAACGTGTCTTCAAAAGCAAAAAAATAACAAATTCTATTGGGTTGCTGGAAAATTCGTTCGGGTTGGGAAAATCAATTCGTACCAGAAAACACTATCATTTATTACTATATATTAATTCAGATATCTAATGTCTGATAAATAACATGTAAAATTTTCCGGTACAAATTGATTTTACCAACCGGCATGAATTTTCCGGACAATCCAATAAAATAAAAGCATCGCTGAGCCGACAATAGATGGCGCAAAGTGTTTATGTGTGAATTTTTTTTTAATAACAGTTATCCCAGAGTGCCACATACAAATATAAAGTCATTGCTGACCTGCCCACGATTTTTATTTAATATTATATGTAAAGCTACCTGTGACCCACGGGTGATGTTCGCGGCACAGAATGAAAAATTTTTGAGACCCCACAGGGTTTCCAAATGGTCCCGCTTTTTGAATACCGGTACTTTTTCAGAAAATTTTTATTTTTAGATTTTTCTTGCAAATTTTACAGAAACTACCCTCAAACGTAAATTTTTTTCGAAAATGTTGTAGAAACCTACCATGAAATTTTCTGTTAAAAAATATTGGTATTCAGTTGACGTACCATTTGGGAGCCCTGGTTCCACCGGGTGATGCTCATGGAACGTGTTAAATAAATGTATCAATTGAAAAAATAATTATTTGCAGATATAGAAATAAAAATAATCAACAATTAATTTTGAATTCTCTTCTTCATGAATTGTTTATGACATATGCATTTTAATCGATTATTTCAACAAAAGTTATTGTAAAAGGAATTGAAAGAATTTTTTTTTAAATTATTTGTAAAATTCGTAAAAGAATAGCAATGGCTGTGCATTAAACTATTCCCCTAAAAATCAAAAATTGTGTTAGAGATTTAACTTCTCTTTTGAATTATTCATGATGTTCATATTTTAATTAATCATGTTGATCTCGTTGTTTTTAATGCCAGAGATAAAGATAATTTTTTTATTAATGAATATAAAAGAATAATTTCGTATATGAAAGCATGGCAGCCAAATTCTACACTTTTTTTAAATCAAATATTTCAACCGGAAACTTTACTTAAAACATAAAAATTAAAATATGTACTTGTATTAAATACTTATATTAAATAAAGCTTTCCGGGCCAGTGTTGCCAGTTTGGGGATTTTGTCCTCATTTCGAACCTTCAGGGGAATTTTTTTATTATTTCACGTTTTCAGGTTAAATATTACTTTTAATTATCTAATAACACTGGATCTCGATTTTTCAATTCGGAAATAGAAATTTATCAATTACCAATCAAAAAATGCGTCAGTTGTGGCCTGTAATCAAAAGGTTAAAATCCTTTAAAATAAACTACAGCCATCGACAATAGACAATTGAAATGAAAGATGAATCATGAATAACACTTTTGAGCTATTCATGATGTGCCTACTTAAATGTATAGATTTTAAGCTATTTTTAACCTTTTGATTACGGGGTTGGGACACTGTATGTCCCAAAGACTAATTTTTATTCTATTTGTACTTTTTTTTTTTTTTTAAATAATCTTACGCTTATACTAGAATATTCTCAAAAGATATCTCCCACAAAGAAATTTTTTTGTGAATTGAAGTACGTTTGTATATAAAAAATAGGCCAGTCTTGGCCTGTAATCAAAAGGTTAAAATCCTTTTTAAGAAAAAGCCATCGACAATAGACAATTGAAATAAAAGATGAATTCTGAATAACCCTTTTGGACGGCATTCATGATGTGCCTACTTAAATTTATAGATTTTAAGGTATGTTTAACCTTTTGATTACGGGGTTTGGACACCATATGTCCCAACGACTAATTTTATTCTATTTGTACAATTTTTTGAAAAATAATCTTTAGCATACGCTTATTCTAGGATATTCTCAAGAGATATCTACCACAAAGTTTTTTTTTTTTGTGTGAATTGTGAATTGTTAATTGTGATATGTTTTAATATAAAAAATTCGTCAGTCCTGGCCTGTAATCAAAAGGTTAAAATCCTTTTTTTAACCCTCTAAGCGTGTGGAAAGTAATATTCCGTTCACTAAGCTCCAGGTTTCACTGCAATATATGCAATGTTTAAGATGATATAATTCTATAGATTTAATGAATTTTCAAAACATTGAATAATGATTAATACTCTCAAGGGTTACATTCATATCTGTAATTAAGTTTTATTTATAATGCTGAAAGAATCATATTTTTTAGCATTTAAAACAAAATACAGAGAAAACAACATTACAATTTTACCCTTTTTCAAAACGCTCAGAGGGTTTAAAAAAAAGCCATCGACAATAGACAATTTAAATGAAAGATGAATCATGAATAACCCTTTTGAGCTATTCACGATGTTACTACTTAAATTTATAAATTTAAAGCTATTTTTAAACTTTTGATTACGGAGTTGGGACACCGTATATCCCAAAGACTAATTTTTATTCTATTTGTACCACTTTTTGAAAAATAATCTTTGGCATACACTTATACTACAATATTCTCAAGAGATGTCTCCCACAAAGAATTTTTTTATGTGAATTGTGTATGTTTTAATATAAAAAATTCGCCAGTCCTGACCTGTAATCAAAAGGTTAAAATCCTTTAAAAAAAAATAAAGCCATCTACAATAGACAATTGAAATGAAAGATGAATCAGGAATAACCCTTTTGAGCTATTCATGATGTGCCTACGAAAATTTATGATTTTTACCCCTGTAACTTTCTAAGTCAGAGACATAATTTAAACGATAAAAAGTTTATTAATCAATATCAAGAAAATAATTTAATGTATAAATGCATACGTAACGAGTTAAATGAAAACCGTCGCTGGAATTTGGTTTTTAAACGCAAAAACAAGTAAAATACATGCTTGGCTATTAATTTTAGACATTAAAATGTCGATAGATTGTATGCTGTAACATATGTTATCGGTACATACATCTCAAATATTTCTCATTACCAACCACCAATCAATCGTTAGATTTTTCCAATGCCCATCAACCTTTTACAAAACCCGAAGGTTAAATGCTTTAAACGAGCACCGATTTTCAGCTACTAATTACAAAGTGCCGACGATACCACCTAATGAAACAAATATCAAAGAAAAAAAATAGCCTCCATCAGTGAAACAAAAAATAAATTTAAAGAAAATCTGATTTTATATCCTCTAGGTCTAAACAGATCTCTTATCACCTTCAGCCTTGTATCGAGAAGGCAAAACGGCCGTCTCTTTTAGTCCGTTGACAAACCACTTTCGGCAGACGTCAATTGCAGGATAGCCACTAAAAATGTTTTGAGCCCCGCCCCAATGTTTAGGAAACTTAATGATTATTATTATCATTCCCACTGAGTGTTGCCTTTGCCGTCCCCAGTAGCACCTAGCAGAAGAATTCTGTGATGTACTTTTAAAGAGAATTATTTTGGGTTAAAATAACTTGTTCTGCAGTAAACTGCGTTATGGGTTTTGATCTTCAGAAGGTTGTTTTTTTAATCGACGTAATTGCACCGAGTCGCTTATCGTTTGAGCGTTTTTCTGTTAAATGCGTAATTAAAGGTTATATATATCTGTCACATTAATTATCAATATTTCAAATACTTTTTTTCAGAATTACATAGGTGGAACTGCAATTGAGATTATTATATTTTACCTTGAGGGCTTAATTAAAGAAAGAGTTTATTTTTCGATTAAAGTCATGGTCAGCATGCGAATCAAAAGCAGATAACAACTATTTTTGCAATTTTCTCTAATTTTACATTTTAATTATGGTAAAATTAATCAGTCTGTGAGTATCTCAGGTTCACCAAATCTATATTTTCATGTCAAAGCATGTTAATTATGTTTTTGAAAATTCAAGAATATCAACATTTATTTATCTGCCTACGACTGTAAGATTTTCTTTCTTTGGTGGGATGGCATTTTATTAAAATTTAATTTTCACATATAATACAATATTTTTTTTATAAAGTTCTTTATGGGTTTTAACACAATTTATTTCAGTTGAAATCCTCTACACAATAAAATATTTAAACATTAATGAAATTTTCCATTGTATATCTTTTGACAGTCTCCTTTGTTATAGCTGAACAGTATATCTGTATTTTGCATAATAAAAGAGGTAAATAAGACCGCATTTATTTAAAATACTTCGCTGATCCAATCTCATTTCAAAAATGTATTTTTAATATTAATTTAATTTATTTTTACTTTATAAAAATCACTGCACTTTGTATAATGACTAAAGTTTATTATTCTCAAATTTTAAACTTCCTAATTTTCTTTCCAAGTAAATGCATGCATTATAACAGATATCTGCTGGGAAAATATGATTATCCTGAAGTTATTCAGAAAATAAAAATTAATAAAACTTTTACATATAGTTTTTAACAATATATATATTTTTTAAATGACTAAAATTCAAACGTTAATAAGAAAACCTAAATTTATGATACTGGGATTTTCGCGAATCGTTACCACAGATTAATCTCGGAAAATGAAACATTTGAAGTTACTGAAAAAAGTAATAGCTCGAAAGATATTTGTCACAAAATTGTTAGACAAACTGCGTTAGAAAGGTAAAAAATTCTATTTTTCTTGATATAAATTTCAAATCTAATGATTATGCCGTTTTTTAAATATTGAATTTCAAAAATTAACTTCACAATGAAGTACCATTGCGAAACCTTCACGCGTAAAAAGATAATGATAACGTCAATGTGTCCAGACTGGCTACAGCACGAGTCACAAATTATATTAGCAAATTGAATTATGATGTCACGAGTGCATGATTTTTATTTAATTTCATATAAAAGTAATTTTTGGTATTGTTAGTTAGCAGTCAATCAATATATATATATATATATATATATATATATATGTTATATAAAAATTTATTTTCCTTTGTATCCTTCCATTTTATTCGCATTAATATTTTAAAATTAATCTAACTTCTGTCATAGTCAGTATTTCCTTAATTCTTAATAATATCTATTCCTATTTAAAGTCCTTTTAAAAGTAAATATCCGTATATTAATAATTATTTTATTCCAAATCTTAATCTAAAATTTAAGATCATTCGTAGCTTTTATCAGTTCCCCAATCTATAAAATTCTGAGACGCGTTCTCATTTCGAATGTTTTTTTAAAAGCCATTTTCTTTTTGTTATTATTATTATTATGCTAAATTTTTCGCGCGCTGAGGTATTTTCACTCCAAAATTAATCCGCTACCAGGTTCGGAATTCTTTACCGTCTTATCTCCTCCTTCGCACCTCATTTGCTGGGCTGGAGCTAGCCTCTCACTCATTGGTTTGTACGCTCGTGACGTAAATTACTGTATGTCTCCGCTGAAGGAACAAAACCAGGTCGCATCGGTCGGAGCACTAGATTTTTGACGTTTTCGGAAGCATAAACAAATATGTATCGGGTGTTTTTATGTCCGTAGAATATTCAACTGGCCCAGTAACATCTTAATTCAATGAAGTGAAGCAACGTTAGCCCGAGGGCTATAAGTTTAGACCTTTGATAATTGTTTCTGTGTTGTTCGTCTTCTAATAAAATTATTTGTCTGGAGATTGGCTGGATTTATTGGAAAACTTTGGTGGACTCATTTCATTGCCTTCTACTTCGCCATACTCGCTAATATCGACTGCAATTTGCTATATCGTTGAAGGACTGCCATCTTTTCATCGAATATTATTCATCGTAATATCTCAACCTCGTCAAAATGCTACATATATATATATATATATATATATATATATATATATATATATATATATATATTAAATGTACAAAATCTGTTAGAGCTTTCAATTAAAAGAATGTCTTTCATGTATATTTTGTAACCCGAGAAGCCCGGGTCGTATCCCCTAGTATATTAATAAGATAATTAGACAGTAAGATACTGAGGCAAAATTTGAGGCGTAAGAATATTATACAGACACATCTGATATTTAAATATGTTTTTTATAACGTATCTGAAGAAAAGTAAACAAAAATTTTTATACAATAAAAGCATATTTATGTATACACACACATACACACGCATATATGTGTGTGTACTTATTGTCAAATATCTTGTACAGCTTAAAACACTATGTATTACCTTGTGTAGGTTCAAGTTTTATCTTTACTTGATGTTAGTAATGAGTTATTGTCATTACTTGTTATCTTTCATTTTCAAGAAACTATTGTTATAAAAAATCACGCAAACATAATGTGAATAATTAAATTTTTCCTTACGCACTCTTCGATTGTGAAGATTATTGAGAAGTATGTTCCAAACTGAGTTTAAAAAAGTCCTTCCGGCCTGTACCGGGAGGAAAAGGTAGCTTTCCTATATCTTCGTTTTAAAATTTTAGCTAATGTTACACGAAAACAGCAAGCTAATATGCAAAGAAACGTTTATAAAAGATTCGTTAATACTGAATTTGAATAAGAAATTCGCCAAATTATTGAGCAATAGCCAAATTGGCTTTATTTATGAAGGCTTATTTTGGTCGCCAAAGTCGGCGATATTTCGCCAAATGTCGCCAATTTTGGCGAGAATTTGGCGCTAACGGATATGAAAATATTGTTTTATGCGTATGATTGGGAAAATTATTACAACAATGAAAGAAAATAATTTGCGAGTAATCGCGTTAATGTGCTGTTTTGTTTCAAAATGTCAGCCACCCTAGAATTTCAAACTGCTCTATCTCAGCCATTTTTTAAGATAGAGGTAAACCAAAAATGCTCTGGAATCCTTGTATCAAAGTCTAACACGTAATTAAAAAATAAATTTGAATTTTTATTTTTTTTGTATATTTATTTTACTTTTAAATTTTTAAATGGCCGCCATCTTGAAACAAAATGGCGGACCAACCAAGCTGGCCAACGAACTCGGTCGAGTACCTTAATACACACAATTAGTTTCATCAAAATTGATTTATAAATACGAGCGTTATCGTATGACATAGGTCAGATATATATATATATATATATATATGGATATATATATAAATCAACATTTGAACGGAGGGTGGTTTTGGGGTCTGGGGGTCATGATCGGTGAAAATATATCGAAATTTTTCGGAACTGCTTTCCTCCGAACGGCTGCAGTAGTTTTTTGTATTGAAAGCTACCTAAAAATAAAACACACTGTTAAAAATTTTCAGCAAACTGTCCAGTCATTTGACCGTTTTTAGAGAAAAGGGTTACATGACCGTAATTTAACTCTATTCTGACCATATTACTGTCCATATTATGGTCTGAATAGGGTTAAATTATGGTTATGTAACCGTTTTCTATAAAAACGGTGGAATGATTGGACAGTTTGCCGCACATTTTTAACAGTGCATGAATATAGGTACTTAAGCGATACGACACTGTGAAACACGATTTTACTGCATATTCTACGAAATCCAGTGCAATAACACTAAGTTCAAAAGAGCATAAAAATATGATATTTTTAATATAAATTAAGCATAAAACATTAGTTTAAATGAACAATATTTTAAATTCAATCTGTATTGCAGTGTACCAATTGGTACGTTGTAGCGTATTGCAGTGCATCAATCTATTGTTGCCACATATGGAGACATAAACGAGTACACAGAAAAAAAATAAACAGACACATGTTTCTTAATATAAAACAACGTAATATAACCACGAACGAAAATATATAATAACCTCTTCAGAATTATCCACGATTTCGAAAAGCGTTCTCTATCTTTAGAAATCTCAGAAACCGATATATTTTCGAGATTTAATAAAGCATTTAGAAAAACAAAGTTCTTTTTTTCCTGCCACTGATTTTTGGAAACGTTTCCGAGTAGTTTTTTATAATGTACTAATCAGTTTTCTCAACCCAGAATATATGTTATCAGTTATATACTCGGATTATACCCGGATTATATGTTATCGAATGTTATCAGTTCTCAAGAAGACATTTTCATGTTCAACAAATATGTTTTACAGACGAAAATGATAAATTAACAACATTAACATTAACCGTAAAATGAATATTATTTTGTTACTCTTGGGTATATAAATTCAATTATGTGGCTGAAAATGTTTAATTGAGAATTAATAGCATCCGAAAAATTCTCATTCCGGATTGAGAAAAATGAATAATACACTATAAAACTACTCTAAACGTTTCCGAAAATTAGTGGCAGAAAAAAGAACTTTGTTTTTTGAAATGTTTCTTTAAAAGTTGAAAATAAAATGTTTTCTAATGTTTCGAAAGATAAAGAACGCTTTTGGGAATCGTGTACAACTCGGAAAACATTAATGTATATTTGTATATTACATTTTCTTAGATTAAGAAATATTTGTCTTTTTTTAAAGTGCAGGATAATCTGCTGCTATTGTGATCAGACCAACACATGAACGATGCACGTGTTGAGGTTTACAGACGATGTAAAGAAAAATGAATATATTATTTTTTATTTATTATGACGTAAACTTTACCTCCTCTGTCTTAAAAACTTTAAAGTTATTCATTTTTGTAATGGGTACCCAGAAAGCTGAAGTAATAAAAAAACTTCTATTTTTGATAATTTTGAAAATTTGAGATTTTTGCAATGAAATATTTGCGTTTATAATGGTTGCTGAAAATTAATAACAAACATAAAAATCTCGCATTACCCAAAAATAGAATTCGAAGCGAGTTTATAGATATACCGGTTAAAACAGTTTAAAAAAAATCCGAACTACTAAAATGTTTAAATCTAAAAGTATGTTAAAAGCATTTGATGTTTAGTTCGCAAAAATCTATTCCCCTTAAGTTCCTTTCAAATTGCTTTTCTAAAGCTTCTAAAAACAGATTGTTTTGAATACCTCCGATCAAACTTTAAAATATGTAGGTTTTATCCTGGATGTAAATTTGAAAAAAAAAAACATATTTGTGATAAAAGCTAAGATTGACATAAAATATTTTTCTTTCCAAGATTCCTTTTCAAAATACGCTTCATATTGTCTAGAAAAAATAGATGCTATTTATTCTTTGCAAAAATACATAACTGCAATAAATCAGAATTTTTTATTTTACTTCGAGTTACCAATTTCTTTTCACGCCTTATAAGAAACTTATGTCTTACCCTCTCGTTGTAAATTTCATTTTAAAAATATATATATATTAACCTTGCTTTTTTTCAAATTTCCCTTTAATAACATAGAATAAATACATTTTATGCAGTCAATCCGATCAAGCAATAAAGTGTGCAAGGTGTTACCTAGTTTCAAAGCAACTTAACACTTCACGTGATAGTTAAGCATCTTGCCAGGAGAATAGGGAGCCATGGAAATTACATAAGGTGCCAGGGACAGAATTTTCTTTTCTTTTTTGTAAATATATTTACTCATTTTTTAAATGTATAATTATATATCTGCCTGGCTTTTCAAATGCAAATTATTTAAAATTATATAAAATTTAAATTTAAAAAATTAAAGATTTAAATTTTAGCTGTGTTTAAAATTTTACATACCTTCTGAAGAATAATTTCTTTTTCATACTTTTTTACAGTCTTCTTTTTATTTCTTATCGTCTATATATACAAGAAGAAAGTATTGGGTTCGCGAAATTTTTCGACGGTTTATACGTTTTAGAAGGTCTGGAACATGATTTGACTGTTTTTAGAAAATGTCCGTCCGTGAGTTTATATATATGTGTCTGTCTGCCTGTCGATCTGCTTGGGATACAAATTTTGTGGGCGGTCTAACTCACGAGCTACTGCACGGAATTTATTAAATCTTCATATTCATTCAAACCTTGGCATAAATGGGTGCTGATAAGGCTTTCCTATATATCGCGAAACAGGTAGCACTGCCATGCTACATTTTTCACGATTTCCAAAATAGCTGCATTTTAAGAACTAATGTACAGAACTTCATCAAACTTCATATTCTGTTAGACCTTGACATGATATATGACATGATACCTTGACATTCTGATAAAGTTTTTGAGTGTATATCACTGAACAGGGGCACTGCTATGCTGTTTCGTTTACGCTTTATGCGATGGCTATGTCACGAAACCTAATATACGGAATTTCATCACACTTCATATTCTCATAGTAGTATGAAAACAAGAGTTCAACCTCCGCAGGAGTAGCATAGGAGCACAGCCTTCCTTCTATTAGAGTAGGATATCAGATGAGCATCTCTGGATGTAGGGGAGGGGAGGGTACGATTGTTGGGAAATTATTTCCGGGCGGAAGCGATGAAAATAGCGAAATATTTTTTGAGATTAAATTTAAATCGTCTTATAAGATGAAGTTCTATTTTTAAAGTAGACATTTTCGAAAGGTAATTTAAATTATGCTGTAAGAAAAAGTTTAATTTTAAAATAAAAAAATATTGTTGCCCTCTATTAGGAAGCTATATAATTTACTGAAGTTCGAAAAAATACTTTTTCTTTGAAAGTTTTAACCTGGAATCGAACACGATAACGGAATATTTTTTTAATAAAAATTATTTTATAGTGCTTTAAAGACTGGGTTTAATTTAATGAGAGACATAATTTTTTATTTATTTATTTATTTATTTATTTTTGAGAGATAGAAAGTATGAAATTGAACATAGACAATATGAATGTGACCAATGTGGTGAAGTATTTAATCACAGGCTTGAATTAATTAAAACAACGAAATATTCACCTGTTTCTGAAGCAATATAAATATGAACAGCGTAATTAACTCATTAAAAACATACGTTATTTATTACAACGTTTACGCACTTTACGTAATGCTGTAGCCAAACAAACTAAATCTTCTAAAAATGTTGAATTTTGAACGGTCTTCAGCAAATATTTTAAGCTATATGTAATCTATATTGTAAATGTTGAAAATGTTAAATGAATAATAGACAAATGAAAAAGCTTTTGTAGTTCATTTTTATATTTTATCACTTCGACTAAGTTATATAAATTACTCAGTAGCATTTTGAATATATTAATTACACTAATAGGTGAATGAACTTGTACATTTTTCATGATTTGTATAATCTATAACAATAATTATCTTTAAGTTGAAATGAAATTTTTCATTCAAACATATTACATGTATTACCTTATTTTTTTGTAGTTGTTATACAAACAATAGATTTTACTAATTATACATACAGGTGATTAAACCAACATATGTGAATTTCATTTAGTTTATGTTGAAACCAACGCCATATTTAAGTTAAGCAGATATAAATGTTTTATAAGATATTATAATTGTTTGTTTCTCAATACTAATTAAATTTCATTTATCTACATTCATTAAAACTATTATAACATACTAAGATTGTATGCAATTTATCGAATAGTTTAACATAATTATATTAAGCAACTTATATGTTTTTATTATTTTAAACACTTATTATTACACTTTTATTAAGTGGCTTGCCAAACATTCGAAATTTGTGTTGGGATCTCCTCCATGTTTGAAAAAATCTAGGGCCTATCAAATGGTTTGAACATGATTGATCATTATAAAACATGATGATGTTAGTTGACAAAAGCAATATACGTGCTTTATTTGATAAATCAACAATTTGAAACGTTAACCTGTGATGAAATTATTTCTTTTAAATAATGTGATTGCTTTAAACTGTAATATGTAACCGACACTGATTTTGAACCTATGTTGGTGAATGTTTAGGTGCAACACATTCAGTTCACTGATTTTACCGAGACTACATATCGTCGCTACCATGTCAAACTATCGAATGTGCGAAAATGCATTTTTCATTACTTTTAAAAATGGGCCAATTGCCACCACTAAGTTTTAATAATATTCTATAGAAGGGTTGCCAGTTTGGTCTCTTTTTTATTCAGAAATTTCAAGCTGAAATTTTTGCATTATTTAATGACAGACATTTCGTGATTACTTAAAGTAACAAATTTTCTCCCAAAATTTCCGGTATAAATTCGGCATCTCTCAATCTATAAGAAGGTCAAACATCCAAGCCTGTTCTTCACAGAAATTTTATAAGCGTTCTTACTTGACATAGAATTCTAATAAAATTTAGTGGTGTCAATCGTCCCATTTTTAAAAGTACTGGAAAATTCTTTTTTTCACATTCGATAGTTTGACATGGTACCGACGATATCTTACTGTCTTAAATTGTATAAAAATGGCTTACGAATTAACCATGTTGAAAAGATCCCCCCAAAAATGTTTTCTTCACAAAGCATCGATGTTTAGAAACATCTAACAAACATTAAATATGGCAAGATTAGAATTTTCTAATGTAGACGAGGACTATGTGACAACATCACGTGATATATCTCCTACCAAGTACTTGTATGCTACAGAACCTTAGATTGTGCAGAATTCTTCAACCCCTATATTTATTAGCTGTGATGATGATCATGTTGATGATGCAACATATTTCCCCGATTCCTGTTGTAACTCAACTTCTGCTGTGTCCTATTTGGATGCATTTTTTAAAAACATTGATTTTTTTAATTTGGAATATTACATTACCTCCTTGCATACATACATTCCTTGTTGTCCCGCAAGTGCTGCAGGTGACTTATTTTCAACAAATGAACCCTCACAAAACCAGCAAGTATAATTTTGCGTTCTATTTATCAATTACAAATCATAACCCCTCCCATCACAAGCACGAATGTCATTCAGCAAACCAAATATGATAAATCTCGGAATTCAAATGAGTTAAAGATTGAACTTACTTTTTCTTTTTAACTTTAAAGCAGCAAAATAGACAATATTATGCACATATTCGATATGGGATTATTATGGATAGTCATAGTTGGTACGAGTTTCAATTTAAAATTTTTGCAATTATCGATTAAAAAGGTCCTCATTTGTTGCTAATAACGAAATTTTAGTTTTGAATTATAATAATTATGCCATGGGAATTGAAAATTCAAAGAATTATTCTTATATTGACTTAAACAGGGTTGCGACTGGCGACAATTTTATAATTGTATCTAGAATCACTTTCTCAAAACAAAAATCTTTTACATGTACTTTTACAACATGTGCAAGAGGAAATATACTATATATATTTTTTTAAAAATGCGAATAAAATATAAAAATAGTCGCTAGAGGCAGCCCTGATTAAACATTTATCGAAGAAAGCGCATGATTTGAATAAGGAACTTATTCAGTATATGTATGCAAAACATGTACCATGCTTAATTAAGAAGAAATGTATCATTGGTAATTTATCCGTCGAAAACGAACTTGTGTTACGGTCTAAACTTATCACGTGTATCGAGAATAATGTATAGAGTATAATAAACCGATTGTATGAATGTACTGAATGTGTCTTTAAGCATCAAAGCCAACGTCTTCACTCTTCTTTCACATTTAATAATAGAGAAATTTCGGAAGCTCTGCCTCTAAAATATTGATTAAAAAAAAAGAAGTAACAAAAATAAGGTTTAAATATGGTAGAAAATACTCGAATAAAATTACGCAATTAAATTTATCTTTCTAGATTAAAATTTCACAATGTCTATTTTATAATTTTTGAATATATGTTTTCGTAAAAGCTCGATAACTTTTACATAAGAAAATGAAATGCTCCAGTTATATTTTAAAAATGTGAAATTTAAGAAAAGTGGAAGAAAATAAGCGTGAAAAAGGAAAATTGTCATCTAAGTCGCCAGTAAAATCACTTTACTTTATGTGAAAAAAGCAGTTTTCTTAAATTTAAGAACTATATCTGTCCACTAAAAAACAGAAAGTTTGTTAATCAAACAGATATTTTCCATAAAATAAACTCATTTTTATTATCACCCTAGCTATCAGTTTTATTATTACTATATTATTAATTTGCTTGGGTATACTTTTACGGCGTAAATCCGTTACTATGTTTATCTATTCAAATTGGTTATTCATTACGTATCGTGATTTCTTCTTTTAAAAGAATGATCAAATTTTAATTTCCTATAACAAATGTCAAGATGGAAAATATATCACTATCTATACTAATAAAAGAGAGTTTCGATCTTTGTGTGTTTGTGCTTGTTTGTTTATTTGTCTGCGATGGCTAGCAAAATCTAGCCCACCTAGGAACCTAAAAGTTTAGATTTAGGTAGTCCAAACCCTTTCCTGGTATATCTAAGACTCAGAATTTTAATATTTTAATTATTTACTGAAATATTAATTAAAATCCACAAAGAACTCGCATCAAAAATACGCTTATCTTCCTTCGGTTGGTTGGTTGTATAGAGTATTCACAGAATAAATTAAATAAATCAGAGTAGCGATGCATAGATAAGGACTTCTAACAAAATAGTGTTAAAATATGGATTGCAGTTATCGGCGTACAGCCATGCTAATGTAGCGCCACCTGCACACGGCAAATTACACAGACGCCACCTGTTTGAAACATTTTCCAGATACCCTTTTCTTCATGATAATTAGCTGGGTTTAAAGGTTTTTTTTACATCACATATTTTATTATGATAGAGATTATTAATACTGAAAACTTTATTTAACAGATTATTTCTTATATTTGCGGGGATGGAGCGGAGTAAGGGTAAACATCTTTTTATTAAGTATCGCATTTATTTTACTTGACCACACGCCACCTGGCGGTGGCTTTTTCTTTAATTGATCCCTTTATTAATAAATACAAATCTACGGCTCTGATTTCAACAGATCTAAATATATTTAACAATTTTACCACTTTTAGCTTCCCTCGTCGCATTTAATTGCTGTTTTATATAGAGAATACCGCTATTTTAAATCTCAGCTAATAATGTTCCGAACTTCTAAAAAACAGTTTCATTTTTAGAAAATTATCGTACAAATCAACATTCATAGCTTCAAGGTGTATATCATGAAAGTAGTTACCAGTATTTCCGAATAATAGTAAAAACAAAATTTTAAATTAAGTCCCTAGCTTAACCGAAAGAATCAATCTTTAAAGATGTATAGTGGTCCTCCTAATTAGATGAATTTTGCTGGAGGACACTTCCACATTCGCTTCCCACCCGGCCCCTGCTTCAAGGTTTTTTCTCTAACTATGTCCAGTTTCCATATCTCATCAACTATCTTTCAGATTTCGACGTAAGTGATTCCAAACATTATAATTAACTTAATAGTCACACTCTATAACATTAAGTTAAATTTATGAGTAGCGGTTACCACTATTTCCGAATAATAGTTTAAGCCAATTTTGTAATTAAGTTCCTAGCTTAACCAAACGAAAAAAATTTTATAGATGCATAGTGGTCCTCCTAATTAATCATTTTCTGAAGGACACTTGAACATCCCCTCCCCCCCCGGCACCTCTCTCAAGGTATTTTCTCTAACTGTGGATTATTTCAATAACTCGGCTGATAATGTTCCTATCTTCTCCAAACCAGCTCAATTTTGTAGCACGCCTAATATATAGTGCCGTAGGCAGCGGGGACTTGTCTCAGACTTTCATTAGAAAAGAGGTTTGTTTAGAACAGAATGCTCCCCTGGCGGTGGAAGAGGGAAATAAAAGATTTTCCGGAGCGTACGAGCATGCCCGGTATATGGTACCGAAGCCATCGGTGACCGTGGCCAAAGTTTCGTTTTTTAAGTGATTTAAGTTTATTACACGGGCTCGGACAATGCCTGGCGGTCAGCTAGTCTTAAATAAACAATAAAGTTATTTTTAAATGACACCTTATTTTTGTAAGCTTATATGTACGCAGCTTCATAATTTTTAATTGGGATTTTATTCGAAAAATTACTTCATATGGATTTATCGCAACAATCTCTCTAAACAGAAATATTTACTAATAACGCGATGTTTCAGAGTGTTAAGATCACAGTATTAATTGCCAGTTAGTTCAGGGCATGTAAAAGAGTATTTAACTGCGCCTGGTAGATTGAATTTAACGGATGAAGTCTTAAGTGGAAATCGTATATAAGAATTCTGCTATGGCTTATTGTAAATGCTGATGATCTTTCTCTCTCTTAAAATGTTTTGCAAACTAGCACTTTTAACTAAAATCTAATTACACTACTAATATATTATTATTATTATCTTCCGTTATTGTCTATGTTGATAGATGTAGCCCACTATTTAATCAGCAGCAGGGGATACAGCCCCTATGACAAATGTTGACGAGAACTTAAACCTATACTTCTTATTTTAAATCTAGCCATCAATTACGACAGCTATCGGTCTCGAACACGAATGTAATAAAGTTATAAGAGTCTACAAACCGATCTTTTTAGTATATACTTAAAATATATTATTTTAAATTTTACTGGTGGTGGAAAAATTGACCTATTATGTTGATTTTATTTGTTTTCATCTATTTTTACTCCAAAATGTACCCACATTGGAGAAAAATATAGCTAAAAGGGTTTTTTTTAATTAAAAATGTGCATTTTAGCTTGAAGATAATAGACACAGGACGCAGTTTAACCCGATTTCTTATGACAAAATTAACTCTTATAAATTTTATATAGTATTTGCGTCTACTTTAACAATAGACTAATTAACACAGCATCACATTGACACACCAGTGTTAATACGTTCACTAAGCTCCAGGTTTCACTGCAATGCAAGCATTATTTAAATTAATGGAATATAATGCAGTTTTAATACATTGAGTAATGACTAAGACTCTCAAGGATTGCATTCATATATATAATTAAGGATTTTGATATAATGTTTGGAATAAACATCCTTTTAAAGCCTTTAAAAATAAAATACAGAGAAAACAGCATTACAATTAAACCCTTTTGCTAGACAGTCAGAGGGTTAAGTATTAAAACTAGAGATTAAAACTTAGATAGTACTGAAAATCACGCAGAATAGAAAAAAATCAACATTTTAATAAAATTTAATAAAACAAAAAAAAAAGCAATTTGAATAAATTTCGTTTTTTTTTCAAAAGAAAAAAAAAAAAAGTTATTGTGACGGAAGAAAAAATTAATAGAAAGAAAAAGGGAATTTGGCAACGTAAAACATCACGAATAAATGTAAATAATTGCTTGAGCATTACCACTTTTTAAAATTCAGGTTCGTATAGGTACTTACTTTTGAATACCACTATTTCCGAAAAATTTCACCTTATTTAATTGCAAGATTCACCGGTTGAATAAGGAGAAAATTACTTTTTCTAAATAGTAGTATTCAAAAGTAAGCACCCGTGTGAATGCTGAATTATTACAGTGATTGACACGGCAATCATGCAATAAAGAACTTGGATGTTTGAAAAAATAATTTTACTGCATTTTAATGCTCAATTATTTTTAATTTTGGAGGGAGGACTGTTGTCGGAGGAGAGAGATTATTGCAAAAAATATTTTGATTACAGAAATTTTTATATTAGGTAAAATCTGCTGACTACAGCATTAAAAAAATTCCGTATTTACAAATTCATAACATTACTTAAAGCAGTTTGAGTTTTTAGTATTTCGTCTAGAAGATGTAATGTAGCAATCGGCTATCAAAAAACTACTAAAACATTGAATCCCATAAATGTCGAACGAGGCTAAACCATAAATGCCGATCGCAGCAACATCTGGTAGCTAAATGACTGGTAACTTATGAAGCTGCGATCGACATTTATTTATCAGCTCCGGTCAACTTTTATAGGATTCAGTTTTTTAACAGTTTTTAAAGCATTCCTGGAATAGCGGATTGCTACACTATATCTTCTAGATGCTATAACTCTAGTACTGTAACACTCTGTGAATAAAATTGACATTTAATAGTATATCTTCTCTACGAACAGTATATAAATAAATACAGCACCGTGGTCTAATCAATGCTTTGTAGAGGTTTTTCTATCTAATCAAACATAAGATTCCATCATGATGGAGGGATTTTGTTAAACATCGGTCAGTTTTAAATATATTGTTATAGGAAGGGATGCCTTCAATGGGGGACTTTTGAAGGGAAAGTGGCCTGACTAATAGTTCTCGTACACGGAAAACTTTGAAAACTTCCCTCTCTCACAGTCACCTTGCGCTGACGGTGTTGGTTTCGAACCCTCTAACACCAGCCCATGCTTCTCATTTAGTGGCCAGCATGTTAACTACTTGGTTGTATTTCATCAGATGTATTACCGATTGATATATATATACTGTATATATATATATATATGTATACCTTGTAACCAAAGTACCTTGTAACAAGGTGTACCTTGTACGAAGGTACGTATAGATAAGTACCTTGTATATATATATATATATACAAGGCATCTAAATTGTCACAAAATTAACCTCTGAATGAACTAAATTATGCTAATCAGCTAATTATTGTCATCCAAGAAAGATTTTAATAATAGTTAACAGAATTTGAAACTTAGAGTAACGTAATCCATATATTACCATTGCTCTGCATACAGGACAGATCATATTTATAAAATTTTCGCAAGTCATTTTCACAAGTAATACGTATTTTTATATTTCCGCTGTGCCACTAAAAGAAATAATTGTTACTTTTAAGATAAATGTTAATTTTAATTGTTTTAAATTCAAATGCAATATTATTTATTTATTTTTATTATTTACTTTTTTAGATTTTTGATTTGGGTTAATTTTTACTTTTGATATGACATTTTTAAAAATTTAAATAATTGTGTGAAAAACGCGCCAAATTCTCCAAGTTTAGTCATGAGAAGTTTTATATATTATTGTTGAGTTACACTGAGTATTCCTGAGTAATTGCAAAATGGATGATAAGGTGCCAACATTTTTTTAAAGTCAAATAAACATATTTGAACCGCAGTTTTTACTAAACCAATTTGCATCATCCAATGCATGTATTTCAGGAATTTCGTTTTATTCAGAAATTCCAATTGTTACCAGAAATTCTGAATAGTAAATTTTCCTTCATTTAATGATAGACGTTTCATGATTACATAAAGTAAAAATTCTTCTTTCTGAATTACCGGTATGGATTTGGAATTTCTGAATAATAAAGAAATTCCTGAAATTGACGTATATATGCGCTTGGCATATATATACAAATAGTATATATATGCCAAGTAGTATATATATGCTTGACATATATATGCAAAATGGTTAATAAATAAAATAAAATAAAGGTTTCTCTCGCTTAGAGTGGTAAACATTTTTTTTTTTTTGGATGCTACCTCTATTAGCCCGGGCAAAATTCCGATTAGAGTACACAGTACGAAATGGTAATCCTCTTTTTCCCCAGAATTATAACGTTGAATTTTTGAAAATGAAATTTGCAGAAAACGCCGGAAAAAAGAAATTACATAAAGAATTCTAATCAGCTTTTCAAAAACTGGAATTTTCCAGACAGCATTTGATAACTATAAATCCAGACATCAGTAAAACTATGCAAGTGCACCGAGGATTAGAAAATTAATTTTTTTGTTGCGCAAGATGTATTCTAAAAAGAAAAAAAAAACTGTGCATTTTGTAATTGATAAGTTTCCGCTTAAATGAATTAAAATGTGTATAAGTCTGAAGTAATCAAAATCGTATCAAAATAAGTTTTAAATCAAATTATGTATATTTTTTAAAAAGTAACATAACGGTTAGAAAGCTAACATAAATAATCTAAAGAATTACAGTAATGTAGAATTAAAATTAAAATTGTCCTTTCAATGTTTCTGGATTTTTACATATTAAATTAGCTCACACGTTTATGTTAATGAAAGTTCATGAAAATTAGATAAACTTCTCTTAAGGTTTCAAATGAAGCTGTAATATGTACTTTCTAATAATAATACATCAAAAACCACATCGTGGTACATTATTACATTGCCTGTTTATGTATATTGTGCTTTTGAGAAAGTTGGCTGTGGATCTATTGCAGTTTTTCCTATTCAATGTATGTTTCGATTAGCGTTGTGATATCACTGTTTTTATAACCGCACTAATCGAAGTATATATCTGCATGTACCACATTATATTAAATAAATTCAGAACATGTTTTATTAAGTAAGTTTTTTTGTCCAAACTATGTATATACAATTTTTAAAAGCGTAGAAATGGCAGCTATGCAGATATAACACAATTTACAGTAGTGGGTTATACCATTACCCTATATATATAAGAGTTTGTGCCATTAAGGACACCAATAAAATTTTGAAAGTTTTTTATTTTATTTTATTTTATTTTATTTTATTTTATTTTTTGTTGTTGACTCATTACTCTGTAAAAGCAAATATTTGCAAAAATATTTTTTTTCATGTGGGGCCAAATATGCTTTAAAAATCTATAGGTTCATAACTTGTCAATATTACAGGCAGCGTTACCACATCTAGCCGGATATATATTTTTTTAATTTTTATTTATTTATTTATTTATTTTAGAAATTCGGAATTCACACCAGAAATTTTCAAACAGTAATTTTTTTCCCATTTATTCAGAAAATATTTATCATTATATAAATTAACAATAACTATTCAAACCAATTAACTTTTCAGCTAAAATTACGCTGTAAATTACTGAAATACAAAGGATGGCAATTTTCACTTTACTAAACAGCGCACAACCATTAGAGTGAAAAAATGTCCAAACCGGGGTTCGATCCTGGATCCTTTGGCATAACGCACCAATTGCTTTACTAATTAAGCCATCCGGACGACATCCGGTCTCGCATTCTCTCACTCTTATATGGCTAGGCTACAACCTTGCAGCACAAGATGGAACGTCAATCATGAGCACAATTCCACTGGCATACATGAGACAAATCAAACCCAGTATCGGTGAATATTTATATACCAATTAATTTTTCAGCAGGGCTGTAAATTACTGAAATACAAAGGATGTGAATTATCACTTTACTAAACAGCGCACAACCAACAATCGAACCACGGTCTGGACATTTTTTCACTCTATTGGTTGTGCGCTGTTCAGTAAAGTGATAATTCACATCCTTTGTATTTCAACTATTCAAACTTTGTGGTGGGAATTTGGAATTCCTGATTAAAAAGTCCGTCAGATTTGGTAGCATTGGTTACAAGGCATAATTGTTTATTCCGTGTACTAAAGCCAATTTAGCTTATCATTTATCATTCCAATTTCTTAGAAAAGTTCATAACACTAACTTTTTGAATGTCCTTTTAAGTGCTATCATTTTGTATGTAAGCACTAAAAGTTTTCTGGCAAGAAACAAGACATAATACACACACATAATTAATCTATTTATATAAATCATAAAGCAGTTTTGGCAAAAATTGATAAATGCATCATCAGCACTTGGCATATATGTGCATAAAATCAAGTTAATAAATTGTTCAAAATATGATTAAAAAAATCAGATTCTCAGTTTGAATGGGGTACGTGTTCAAACCAAACTAAATATAGCAATTTAAAAAAAAAAAAAAAACGCGAAAAATTATATTTCTAAAATACAGAAAAAAACTCTAAAATGTCAAATAATTCAAATACACTGAGCTGAAGTAATAATTTCCTAATTGAAATAAAAATACAATTGAAACATGTTTTACATTTTCCACTTCTTGTAATTCTAACCTCCATGACAATTCCAACTAATATAAAACAAAATAAACAACACACTGTTGTGATATTTCTTAAATGACCAAAATTGTTCTTAAAAGTTGCTTCTTTATTTAATGCTTAAAATACTCCATTCAGTACTAAATTGTATCTGTGAATAACACTTTAATGACTTTCTATTTTTATATTAGCGCAATTACCACTGAAGATTACTCAGCTTTTTATAGAAACATTAAAACGGGTTTTCTATTATATAACTTTGAAAAAAAGTAGTAAACAAAACAGCATGGTCTCTTTCATAGTAAACTTTTTTTAAATGTTATTTTGGGGGTTTAAAAAGAAGTTTAGTAAAAAATTCTTCATCGTTCTATTTTTCTATTACACCGAAAACTTCGGTTTTTATCTTTTTTAAATCTAATTGCCGCAATATTCTATTACAGGTCCAAATTTTTGGTTTGCCATATAATTTGAATTAAAGCTTTCTGTTAAATTTGTGTTTAGCTTGAGTTAATAAATTCTTTCAATTTTAGTTTTTTAAGTTGTGTCTGTATGGAACATTTCAAATGGTGATTTTTTTGGTACTTTTCGGTTAGCCGGGCGCCAGTGATATATACACATGTATATGTATACACACACACATATATACACATATCTACATATACATATATATACATACACATATATACATATATGTATGTATATATATACAAATACATGTATATACATATGTATTTATATATGTACATATATCACTGGTGCCCGGCTAACTGAAAAGTACCATTTTTTTTTTCAACTCACAATATTTAAAAGTGAAAAGCAGTAGCTGCTTATTGATATAGAAAATTAAAAAATAATAACAAATTAATGATTCCTAAAAAATCTATTCACTTATTAATTTCTAAAAAATAAAAATATACCATATGGTAACGTCCACAATAAAATTATTGTGAAATTTGAGGAAAATTTTCCAATATATTTATATAATTTTAAAATTTATATTGTTAAAATGTATTCGTAATTTCATTTTGTTTTCATCTGTTTTTTTCTACGTGAACCTACGCCGCATAGCAATAACAATACCTAAATAGTAAAGGAAACAGAGACATCCATGCTATAAGCTAATGATGAAATTACTTTCCACTCTTTGCTTTTAATGGCATAAAGGATTTACGACAACATTTTTTCTTTTTATGTATATCAACATCTTTCTGAGATAATTATATCTCAAGATGCAATTGCTACTCCAACTAAAAAAGGAAAATCATAATACATTACAATCAATCAAGCTGTGTACTTAACCAAAAAAAGATGAAAAGGAATTACTTAAAAGCTTTGAAAAACTTTGATATCTTAACCTCTTTTTAACTTATCAGAATTATTCTTGCGTTAAAACTCCCTCATCCATTTTCCCCATTTGCTTTTTTTCACAGTATAAAATTGTCTCATCTTCTGACCATTCGATGTGCACACCATCTCAGCACTTTTAAAGCGACGATCGCAAAGCTTTTAACGAAAGATTAGCTTGAACGATCGAGGAAGGGCGTGCTGTGGCTTGAATAAGTGCATTCCAACTACCAGGTAATGAAAAACTGATCAAAGAATAAAATAAGAAGAAAAAACAATGAAAGTTCTACTGGGCGTATCGACTTGGTTTTGATAACCATTTACTCGGGGAAGAAGACCGTTTTAGTAAAATAGATTGAATGCTAAACGTCTAGGAGAAGATGTTTTAGGTAATTGCGTGTCAAAATGGCCGGTTATAGCAATTTGATCCTAAGAATTAGGACTTGAGATTGCCTTTTATTTTTGCGCCTAGAGGGTGAAACTTCAACCAATATAGGACACTCCTTTAATCTCCAGAAAATTTAAGAAATATGAGTGGACAGGTTATGGTATTTTTAGAGCCGACTCAGTGGTAGGTTGCCAAGTTGTCTGACAGAAGCTTTAAAGAAAGGATAATAGTGCTTTTAGATATTTGAGACTAGTTTTCAAATTGAAAATAGTGCAAAGATTTTATCTTCTTAATTGTCCATATATCTTCGTTCTATTCATGTTGGGAAAAACACAGAGAGCTACATTATCGTTTAACAATATTAACTGTTAAACCCTTTCAAAAGGAGATCATAGTCGTTTACTGAAGCTTTGTTAGTTCTTGAAGCCATTTATTTATTTCTGTTTGTATTTCTGCTTTATTTATTTCTGTTTGTAATACATTTACTATAGATTTTTACTGTTCAATTAAAAATACTTAAAAGGAAAATGAAAATTCTTAAAAAATATTTAAAATAAAGTGTAATATGGCAAAGATGATTACTCAAATACCAGGTTTCCTTATATTTCAAGACACCTTTTAAAATAGATGATTTGCAGGAAAGTGTACATGATTTGTATGAACTGGTGAGGTCAAAATTTATTGAGATGTCATAGTAATTTAATATCATCAATGAACCACAAATTTACAGTTTAAGATATCAATGGCTACATCTCTCCTTATTTTGTATAAATTATTTAAGAAGCTACTTTATTTATTTATATATTTATTTTATTTTTGATTCATTTAAAGCTGTTGTCACTCCAACCAAATCTACTATTTGTCGACTTTTTCCCCACCCCTCTTCAAAAAAATTAAACCATTCTGAGAAATTATTTTGGCCTTGAAGATGTACATCTTTCCACACCTGCTTGAGTTTCGAGTTATTGAGGTTCGAATTGCTGTATGATAAATCACAAATTCTGCATGGTATCTTGTATGTTTAGAATGACTGGTGAAAGTTTTCACACTATTCTGCTTTTCATTAGGTCGGCTTCGAAATTTCATCAAAACTAAATGTTTTATGTATTTAAAATTAGAAATAAGAGTAGTTTTTATAAACACGCGATTAGTATTGGTTGGGTTTGTGTTAACTCAACTTGGTTTGGTAAGGCATATATTATGTTTCTTAGCATTCGAAATATCACTGGCCAAACTTAGGGTGCGTCTATGGGAGAGTGGCGGACATACGGGATATACAATTTGATTGGTTGAGATGATTTTGGACAAAACCGAATCGCCAAGCATCTTGACAGCAACTGCCCATTATTACCAAGCTAATGTTTCTTAACTTGTCTCACTCGTGTAATCGAACTCGTCTAGGCGATTATCGCCAAGTTCTGGAATCGAGGTTTGCCATATTTTGGACGAAAGCTTTTTTTAGCACAGTCTGAGCATGTTCCCTTGGCCGTAAGCATGCTAGCCAGGCTGTTTGTTTCAGAAGCGGTATGTTCTCTACACAACGCGCTTATACTAATCATTTTTTTTAAAATGAGCATCACTATATCGTTATTTGTGATGAATGTTAAGAAAAAGTAAATTTCCTAATGCGCTTTACCTGTTTTCAATATTTACATTAGTTTCAACACATTGGTATTCGTATAGCATAAGCTTGTAATATCCGCCTCTTTAACTATCTTATTTTTAGATTAAATAAGTGCTGATATATGTAAAGTTTAACGAACAATGAAAACATCTTGGTTATGTTGGTGATATTGATTTATTTAATTTTATGGATTTCAAAATCTCTCGAAAGCTAATTCAACGTAACGCTAGCCTTTATCTTAAGTCACTTTAGTAATGCAGCTCAATTCAAACTGTCTCGGCGAAATCAAGACTACTTGCTGAAAAGTTTAAATCACTTAAATAATTCAGTACCTAATTCTTAAAACTAGCGGGCTTCGAAAACCGTAACAATACTTTATTTGGAGAGCACTAAATAGGAATTTCTTACTCATCAGAACAGCTCTAATAATTCTTCTAAATTAGGTGACGCTGTAAAAGATCGACTATCTCAGGGAAATAGCTTCCTTAAATATCACTCGAACAGCCACATGTTAGATCTGCATCAGCATAAAATGCATTCTACTTTAAAACTCGCCTTCTCCTAAAACACAGTTATAGCGTCTAGAAGATATAGTCTGGCGATAGGCTATTCCAGTAATGCTTTAAAAATGTCTAACGATGTTGAACGATAAATATCGATCACAACGACATCTTCTAGCAGTTTCGTCGGCCAAAACGTTTTCTCAATTTAATTCTTATACAATGTTTACGTTTGAGCAACCAGATTTCACTGCGATCAACATTTATTATTCAGAATCGTTAGACATTTATCGGATTAAATTTTTTAGAACTTTTGAAATAGCCGATTGCCACACTATATCTTTTAGACGCTATAACTGAGTTTCAAATTCGTAAAATTTGTGTACCTTGATACGAGAGAAACGATCATTCACACACACAAGAATAGATATGAGTACAAAATGTCCGTATTCAAGCATAAATTTCGTGGAATATTTTTATAAATATGATCGACTTCCTTATTAAAGCTTATATTTTTGTATAAGTATGTATCCAAAATTAAATCTGAAAAATCAAAATTAAATACTCATCTGCTTAAGTATTTTTTGTTAATATTAAAATTATGTTGCTTTTAATTATTTCGTTCATGTTTTCTACTGATGCATAACTAACTTTACCATGACTAGGAAAAAATTATTTATTTTCCATAGAGCTTAAACCTGCTACAAATTATATTTTTTAAATATTAGGTTCATATCAAATTTCCGATTTTCTAGAGCAAATAATCTATTTTTAAAAGATATATTTGAAGAGAAAATACTAATTCTAAATATAAAGTTGCTGTGCATAACCTAACCGTCTTAAATTCTTTTAAGTACACTATTAAATATTCTGCGAATTATTTCTAAGTATAATCCACACTTTGTGATGAATGAAATCATTTTATGTGATCTTACTTCTGTCAAATGAAACATAAAAATATTAGAATGCTTTTAAAATAAATTGGGACCAAATATATGATTATTCAATATTAATACTAGACATAATTTTGCTTAAAACATAATTGTCAAAAAATATTAAACGTATAAAATGACCATTAAGAACTTTTAAAATATCTCGTGTTTATAATTTTGGAAAGCGAAGACTGTTGTTAAATATTTTAAATATCTCAATTTTATTCCCTAAATTTTAGGTATAATGCGAATAGTTTTATCATAATTTGTTTAGTGATCATTAAAGTAGTACATCGAGAAATAAAATGAAATTCTGTTTCAACCTTCCTGGAAATTCCCCATTCCGATTAATTGCAAATGACCATAACGCCGTTCAGTTTATTTTCAAATGTGGATAAGAAAATTCAAATTAATTGTTAAAATAACTTTAAGGCATATTTAATAAGACATATCTAAGAATAATCCGTAAAATCCAGTCTTAGTTTACGTTTAAAAGCGCTTTCAGATAAAACTTGTAGTCTCAGCTATTTGTATCCGGAAATTTGCTTATACTACACATGCTGTGCTTTACATTGAACAGATTAATTTTCATTTAAACTCATGAAACATTCTATTTTTAGCAAAAAATCATAAAGGTAATTTGGTAAAATTTATAAAATCAAGTAATAAAATTACAGGCCATTTAAAGTAAACTAAATTCTTGAATTGAATTGAATTCTGAAATATGAATGATCACTGATCAGTGACTCCTTTTCACAAATAGGATGAATCCGTCAGCGTAATACAGATTCCTTTAAAGTTCAAGGTATTTAGATTATCAATATAATCTAATTTTTAAATATTTAGAAATTTAGTTTGCTTTATAAAATGAATCATTCCAACTGGCCAATGATTTCCTGCTTGAACGCCTTCATGTAATTACTACAGGAAGAACATATACGTATGGAATGGACATTTGCGAACTGTTAGAGTTAGAAATAGTATAGTTGGGTTTACCAGGAGTGCTTCGAAAATATTCACTATTTCAAAGTCGGAGTAAAAACTATGAAATCTTTAGGTAGCTTTCATTACAAAAAGCTACCTATTGCAGCCGTTCGGAGGAAAACAATTCCAAAAAAATTTAGTATATTTTCACCGATCATGACCCCCAGACCCCAAAACTACCCTCCGTTCAAATAATGATATATATATATATATATATATATATATATATATATATATATATATATATATATATATATATATATATATATATATATATATATAACCATTAATGAAACATTACCGAAACACCAACTGAAACTTGAAATTATGATTTAGGAAGTAATAATTTATTGACAACGAAAATGTAACCCCAGCACTATGAAGATAGATATTAAATACTTATTTAAAAGAAGTAGAAATTAAATTAAAAATTGAATGAAATAAATAGAATGAATGAAATTTGTGGAATTTATACAGAATTATCAAGTCCCAAATGCATAAATTCCACAAATAAAATGAGTGGTTTCATCTTCATATTAGCATTAAAATTGCTAAAGAATATGAATTTGGGACGACCACTCATAGACACATAACCATCTAGTGAAAAAAAACTTAAAGATCATAAAACAAATACAATACTAATACAATACCAAAAAGGAGAGAAACCTTACCCATAATTTAAAGAGAAAAACTTGATAATAGATCCCCAAATACCAAAAACTACGCGATGAAGATGGATTCCTGCTCACAACACTGACCAGATACATGAAGACAACAATAAAGGCAATGAATTGCAAAAAAAAATTTCTAAATGTTGTCAAAAACATTTTTAGAAGATTACAAACCCTGTTGCCAAAACAATTTAGAAAATGAATTACTTCGATATATGGAATATTTTAAAGCATCACAAACCATGGTGCTGCCATCTATGATTTAGAAAATGAATTACATGGATATATGGAATATTTTAAAGCAAACAAACCATGGTGCTGCCATCTATGATCTGAATATGTAGTGAATATACAATGGAAAAATCAATATTAAAAATGAAACTATTCTATCTAAAGTGATAATAATTAGTTAATAGATATAAATGAAATTAAAAATAAAATAAATAATATTTAGTTAATAAATATATATGAAATTAAAAATAAAATGAATAATAAATCTAATTACATTAAAGTAAAAATGGATGTATTAATGATTAATTCTATGTTAAAAATAGGATGTAATGTATTAAAATTAAGAATTAATGATTAATACTACAAATAAATACATGTACCAAGAAATGGCATAGCCACTATTAAATGACATTGCGATAAAAGCAACATCATAAAAATTAAATTAAAATCAAATTAAAATACTAAATATGTGAATTAAGATGCTATGGATTTAAAAATAATATTAATTAAATATTGATATTAATAGTAACATATTATGTTTTTGCATACAAAGTTAAAAATTAAATACACATGATATAAGCGGTTAGGGAAGAACATGAATTTAAATTAATACATATTATTAGCGTTTAAGAAAGTATTACATTATATTAGAATATGACATTGTCCACCGTGGGCATAAAAGTAAATACAATTAATCAATAAACATTCTTAATAACTGAATAATACATTTAAATTAATTAATAAAGATTTAAATATAACTACAGTAATTCGCATATAAAAGTACTACATCAAAGTCCATTATAAAATTTGTATTAGCAAACAAATGTGTAAATCAAAATGCTCCCATTTTTTTTGTAGAATAAATTAATTATGCGCTTTTTCCATACAACTCCGCCACACACCTCCTCAATTCAACGTCTACCCACCCAGCCGTCCTATTATAATTAATTAATTAATTAATTAATTTTTAATAATATTATATGTTTTTTTATACATTTTTAACGCATGTGTTAATTTGGTTGCTTAGATCATATAAGTACTAATTATGTATTAAAGAATATATGAATTTTTTTGGAAAACCATGTTGTAATGCATCATAGATTAGTTTTTAATGTTGCTGTTAATGAGTTGAGAAGAACATAAACTCTTTATTCTGTAAATATGATTAAGGAGTATATTACGATATACAGAATTATGAAGACAGGATTTAAAATTAGTAAATGTATTAACTTTAAATTTAAATTCTTTACGTTTATCAAAAAGATCAATTATTGTTTTGTTTTCTTTAAGTGTAATTTTAAGATCTAAAAAGTTAATAGTATTGTTAGAAAGGAGGTTTTCCGTTAATTCTAAATTAGTAGGATAATCAACTGGAAATATAGATATATTAGTGTGATCAGTGGTAATTAAAATTTGGTCATCAGTATAACGATATAAATGTATATTACTGTTAATAAAAGTACGTTCATAGTGATACAAGTATAAGTCTGATAGTATACTAGATGTACATCCCCCTTGTGATATACCGACTTTCTGTAAATATAACGTATTATCATGCATTATAAAATTATTATATATAATGAAATTTGTTAAAGTTTTAAAATAAGCAGTATCTATATGAATAGGTAAATTTAGTGTATGATGATACTTATTAAATAATGCATTTATAATATTATGTAGATCTAATAAATCTATATTATTAAAAAGATCTTTGAAATCATAAGTCATTATATTGTTAATAAATTTAAGATTTTTTAAAATATTGACGAGTTGATAGCTATTTTTTATACAATGTGTATTATCAGTGGATGTTGTCAGTGTATAAATTTGATTGAGAATTTTTAATAGATGTTTATTGGCTATATTATTATATGTATTGCACCCAATAGTTACAGTCCTAAATTTAATTGGATTTTTATGAAATTTGAGTATAAGAACTAAATAAGGATAATTAAAGTTAGTAGAAGAAATATTTAATAGTTTATAATAACTGTGAATTTTACGATTGTTTACAATTACATTTTCATTAGTTTTTTGAAACGATTTGTTAGTAGAAATACAAGATGTAAGTAGTAGGTGATAATAAGATTTACATATGATTGCATAATTATTAGGAGATTTGTCAATGTATGTGATTACAAAGTTTTTTTTATAATTTAGTAATTTGCTGGAACAAGTGTTTAGTGTTAATTTTAACCAGATGCGATAAATTATGTTTTAAAGACGTAGTTAATTTTTCTATAACTAGTATTTTCCATTGATTAAAATATTCAATAGGTTTACAAAATGAGATTGAAATTTTATAAATAAAAATATCTATATCGTATATAAACTGTTTTATAATAGAATATATATTAAATTTAGAAGGAAGCCTATATTTAGTACCATAACCCATTAGTTTTTGCAGTTTAAAATCATTCACAATATTAAGATTACCAGTGATTATATGTCCATGATCATTATTAACGTATTTTTTTAGAGTGGGGTCATTGAATTTACACGGAAAAGTACTTGCATCAGATGTATTTTTTGAAAATGCATTATAGTTAAAAATCTTTCGTCCGACTGTATTAGGATATTTAAATGTTTTTGAAATTTGATGATTATTAATAGGAAAATAACAGTTTTTATCGTTAAATATAGAATTAATATTAAATTTATTAAAGATTTGATTTGAAAAAGTGATTATCATTTGAGTATTAGAATTTTGAATTTTTTGTTTTTTATGTAAAATAATGTTGAAAAGATTAGCTCTTGTCATAATAAGATCATAAAAAATATCAGAGAAATGATTAGAGTAAGATTTACTAAGAAACACATTTAAATGTTGCACTATCTGTTTCTTTTTAATAGCAAATATGTATTTTCGAATTAATAACCAGTTGTACTTCTTATTATAGTTATGTTGAAGAGAATTATTTGTTTAACAATATATTTTTTGGAAATTACGACTATAGCAGTACACTTTCCTCACTTGTTACGTGTAGTTTTTTTATTTAAATTATGATTAAGTGTAGGATAAATAGGAGAATAATCTATAGTATTATTTGTTGAAAAAACTTTAACTGGTCTGTTAAATAATTCACTATTAAGTCCATAAGGATAAATAGTGTTATAATATTTCATATATGAAGACTCCATGAACAAACGTTCTGATTTAGTTTTTATAATTTGTATAATTTCAATTGTAGTATTTTTAAATTTATGTTTATGAAAATGTTGTATTTCTGCTGTAGACTGTATATTTTTTGCTTTGTTCTTGTTAGTGTCTGAACGATGTTGATTGATACGTTTATATAATGGACCTGATGTTTCACCCACATATTTCAAATCGCATAAGTTACAATTAATACTATAAATAACATTAAAGGCTTTACAAAAAGTTGATAAATTATGATCTGATACAATTTGTTTCTGAGAAGCAAATGGACAAGTCTTGCATCTAGCATCATTACATAATCGAAATAATAATGGAGGAGGAGGTGAGTAGAAATGGTCACTGGATGACGATCCAGGAGCAACCCACTTATTGCCCCTGTACCGGGCACTACACTGATTTGATGCAAGGTGTATCTTGCCGGGAACGATAATTTTACTGAGTACTGCCATATAAATTGTTGTTTGATACATTGAAAATTCAATAACAAAAATTAAATGAAAATATAAATAAATGAAAATAAATATCATTAATATATATTGAGGAATCTTGAATAATTTAATAAATTATAAAATATTTAAAATTTCTTGAATAAGTGAAAGTATATACAAAATGTACAGGTTAAATAGGCAGTGCACATAAAAAACCATCAATAATAAAATCATAACCATAATAATATAAACCCGCAGTGCAATACTCCAAAACAGAAAACCAATGGACTTTTAGTAAAAAAAAAACAACAAATGAACCAAATCATTATACCAAATCCATGAATGACAAATATCAAGCAAAGACTCCCATAATATATTCCCAAATGACTTCTCAGAATTATGCGATCAGATCATAACAATTTACCAAAGCATGATATACATTTAATCATCAGTATTGTAAATAGTAGTACAAAAGTGTAACAAAATAAAGAAAAAGATTACGGATATCAGTAGAACAAGAACCGTATATATAATTATAGATTAGATAGGACAATATCATACAAAAGCATTAGAAATAAATGTAACACTCATAAACAATGGGAATAGTTAAATTCATATAATGAATCATGTGATGCAAATAATGTATCAATAATTGGAAATTCTTATAACGAGGTATCAGATAACTACAAAGTAGAAATAAGATGAAAATTAAAAATACACAATGATAATGCGCAATTGCAGCAGAGTTCAAAGCGTACAATATTTGAAAGATTGCTAAATTCAATTAGCACCATTATATATATTTAAAAATATATACGATACCAAAATGCATAAGAATATATAAATCAAGATGAATTGTTGAAATTCAAAATGAAAAGATATCAAAATATAAAGACATCATAAATGGCTTACATTCATAATTATATGCGCATATGCAGCATAATAATTTGAATGCTAATATATAACCATTAATGAAACATTACCGAAACACCAACTGAAACTTGAAATTATGATTTAGGAAGTAATAATTTATTGACAACGAAAATGTAACCCCAGCACTATGAAGATAGATATTAAATACTTATTTAAAAGATGTAGAAATTAAATTAAAAATTGAATGAAATAAATAGAATGAAGGAAATTTGTGGAATTTATACAGAATTATCAAGTCCCAAATGCATAAATTCCACAAATAAAATGCGTGGTTTCATCTTCATATTAGCATTAAAATTGCTAAAGAATATGAATTTGGGACGACCACTCATAGACACATAACCATCTAGTGAAAAAAAAAACTTAAAGATCATAAAACAAATACAATACTAATACAATACCAAAAAGGAGAGAAACCTTACCCATAATTATAAGAGAAAAACTTGATAATAGATCCCCAAATACCAAAAACTACGCGATGAAGATGGATTCATGCTCACAACACTGACCAGATACATGAAGACAACAATAAAGACAATGAATTGCAAAAAAAAATTTCTAAATGTTGTCAAAAACATTTTTAGAAGATTACAAACCCTGTTGCCAAAACAATTTAGAAAATGAATTACTTGGATATATGGAATATTTTAAAGCATCACAAACCATGGTGCTGCCATCTATGATTTAGAAAATGAATTACATGGATACATGGAATATTTTAAAGCAAACAAACCATGGTGCTGCCATCTATGATCTGAATATGTAGTGAATATACAATCAAAAATCAATATTAAAAATGAAACCATTCTATCTAAAGTGATAATAATTAGTTAATAGATATAAATGAAAATAAAAATAAAATAAATAATATTTAGTTAATAAATATATATGAAATTAAAGATAAAATGAATAATAAATCCAATTACATTAAAGTAAAAATGGATGTAGTAATGATTAATTACATGTTAAAAATAGGATGTAATGTGTTAAAATTAAGAATTAATGATTAATACTACAAATAAATACATGTACCAAGAAATGACATAGCCACTATGAAATAACATTGCCATAAAATCAACATCATAAAATTTAAATTAAAATACTAAATATGTGAATTAAGATGCTATGGATTTAAAATTAATATTAATCAAATATTGAAATTAATAGTGACAAATTATGTTTTTGCATACAAAGTTAAAAATTAAACACACATGATACAAGTGGTTAGGGAAGAACATTAATTTAAATTAATACATATTATATTAGCGTTTAAGAAAGTATTACATATTAGAATATGAAATGGTCCACCGTGGGCAAATTAAAATACTAAATGTGAATTAAGATGCTATGGAGTTAAATTTAATATTAAACATATGATACAAGTGGTTAGGGAATAACATTAATTTAAATTAATACATATTATATTAGCGTTTAAGAAAGTATTACATTATATTCGAATATGATATTGTCCACCGTGGGCAAATTAAAATACTAAATTATGTGAATTAAGATGCTATGGATTTAAAAATAATATTAATTAAATATTGATATTAATAGTAACATATTATGTTTTTGCATACAAAGTTAAAAAATAAATACACATGATATAAGTGATTAGGGAAGAACATTAATTTAAATTAATACATTTTATTAGCGTTTAAGAAAGTATTACATTATATTAGAATATGACATTGTCCACCGTGGGCATAAAAGTAAATACAATTAATCAATAAACATTCTTAATAAGTGAATAATGCATTTAAATTAATTAATAAAGATTTAAATATAACTACAGTAATTTGCATATAAAAGTACTACATCAAAGTCCATTATAAAATTTGTATTAGCAAACAAATGTGTAAATCAAAATGCCCCCATTTTTTTTGTAGAATAAATTAATTATGCGCTTTTTCCATACAACTCCGCCACACACCTCCTCAATCCAACATCTACCCACCCAGCCGTCCTATTATAATTAATTAATTAATTAATTAATTAATTTTTTTTTAAATAATATTATATGTTTTTTTATACATTTTTTAACGCATGTGTTAATTTGGTTGCTTAGATCATATAAGTACTAATTATATATTAAAGAATACATATGAATTTTCTTCGAAAACCATGTCGTAATGCATCAAAGATTACATATTATATATATATATATATATATATATATATATATATATGACGTATGTCATGCTGTAACTCTCCTATTTATGAATCGATTCGGATGTGACTGAGTATGTATATATGACATACCAAGGTCTCAACCGAGTTCGTTGGCCAGCTTCATCCGCCATCTTGTTTCAAAATGGCGGAAAGTTAAAAAAGTTTAAATTTCAAAAATTCCAAAAGATGTTCAAAACATTATAAATTTGAAAACTTGTTTCTGTTAAGTGTTAGAACGTGATACATGGATTCTGGAATATCTTTTGTTTTGACTATATCTTTATGGCGATTTGAAATTGTAGGATGGCTGAGACTTTGAAACAATCTGATATTTGTTATGCTGTAACTCTCTTATTTATGAACCGATATGAATATGACTGATCATGTGTACAGAACATATCAAGGTGTCGACCAAGTTCGTTGGCCAGCTTCATGCGCCATCTTGTTTCAAAATGCCTGCAAGTTATATTTTTTATTTTTTTTAAATGGAAAAAAATATATAAAAAAATATAAATTGAAAAAGTTGTTTCCGTTAAGTGTTAGAACGTGATACAAGGATTCCATAAAATTGTTTGTTTTGACTTTATCTTAAACAAGAACGAAAAATCATGCGTCAAGCATAGATTGTGTAGCACTTTCCAACGCTTCCAAAATAATTTTACAAAATATACCTATTAATAAGCTAAAAGATAACATCTAAGTAAACACCTTGGAAAACGCATAACATATTTAAAAACATAATTTCAGGAATTTCCAACAGTACAATATTCGGAAAAATATCCGAATACTTTTATTCAGCCCTGTATATGATCTATAGATTTGTATATGCTAGGATGCTAAATTTTAGTTTAGTTAGGAAACGCGTAGCACAGTTTAAAATTATCTTTCTGGAGTTTCTGTCAATAAACGGAAATGTGTTCGCGAACTTTTGTGCTGCCCTGTATAGGATCTACAGAATTTATACACACCACGTAATAGACAAAAAGCGAGTTAAAATTAAAATCGCGTTTAGTAACTTAAAACGCACTTCCAGGAATTAGTGTTAACAGACAGTAGAGAATTCTTTTGTGTGTCCCTGTAAATGAACGATGACTGCTATACACACACTATTCTGCAGTAAGCCTCTTGTAATGCACCTTAGATATATATATATATAAATTTCAATGCGTTTAAAATAGTGAAACATTATTTAAATAAACCGCAGACGATTTTTCTCCATAGACGTCATGTAACGGAATTCTTTTGACTGTCCCTGTAAAGTAACTATAAGTGCTATGCACACCCTATTCCATATTAAGCTTCTTCTAATGCACCTTAGTGATATATATAAATTTCAATGCGTTTAAAATAGTGAAACATTATTTAAATAAACCGCAAATGATTTTTCCCCATAGACCGCAATGTAACGGAATTCTTTTGAGTGTCCCTGTAGTAAAACTATAAGTGCTACACACTTCCGTTGAAATAGGGAACATGCTATAGATAACGACAATAACATATAAAAATTGCAGAGCAATCCGAGCATATTTACGGGAGTTAGAGCACGGACAGACGGCCAGACGGCAGACGGCAGACGGCCAGACGGCCAGACGGCAGACGGCAGACGGCAGACGGCAGACGGCCAGACGGCAGACGGCCAGACAAACCGAAATCATAAGCACTTTTCAACTAGGTTGGAAATTGCTAAAAATGGCTGAGATATAGCAGTTTGAAATTCTAGGTTGGCTGACATTTTTGTTATGCTGTAAGTCTCATGCTGAAATTCGCATTTAAATTCAGTATTAACGAAAACAAAGATTGAATCTTCTATAATCGGGTTCCAAGCATTTTAGCTTCAGGTGTTTGAGTAAAAGGAGTTGAATTTTTATAAACATGGACTATGGAAGCTACCTTTTCCTACCGGTACAGGCCGGAAGGACTTTTTATGATATAAGAAACCTTACACATTGAAAATATGTAATGCACTATTACCTTTTGTGCTGAAAAGTATAATTGTCATAATAAAGATAAAAAATCAATATATTTATCAACACTTGACCTCTAACTAGGACGTATAACCTGTAAGCAATTAATTTGACCAAGCTATAACTACTGAAAATGTTACTTTAAAAGTTTGTCACGTTACTAATTATTTATCTATTAACATCATAATGAGCTGCTGAAGTCGTTTCCTGTCTTCTTAAATATTTGTTAATTTATTCATATTTGATATCCCTGAAAAATTAAATTCATATATTCAAGTCCACTTTTAGAACACTTCTGTTTTGATTACGGATAGTACTTCTGGAAAAAGCACACCTAAATTTACAAGAATTCTTTTTCAGTGTTTGGTCCTTCTCCGTATAAGATAAAAAAAATAAAAAGGTTCATAACTTTGCGTGAGATTCACAACTGTATACGAATGTGATCCGAATGGGTAAATTTCATAAAATTCAATGTATCATAACTCAGTGTGTTTTAAGTGTAAAAAAATGGAATTTTTATTCTTCTACTTGTCCATGCACGGGAACAGTTTTACTAAATATAGGACACAGGAAACCTTTACCAATATAAAAAGCGTAACTTTTTGGAAATTAATAGCAAGACTTTCGTAAATTGTGACCATTTACGGCAGCCTCTGATGTCATTGCATTCCACTGAAAGCAAAGTAAGTTTCTTGAAAATATCGCTACAATATAATAGTTATTAATAAAGATATCAACTAAAATCCGGGTTTCTCGAGAAGTGACAAATACTGTATTTTTGACTTGATAAATGGATTGCGACCAGTGTTTTCGATACAAAAAAAAAAAAAAAATGCTTTCAAGTCTATTATTAACTTTAAATATTTACATTAATAATTTTGAGACACCAAGGATGCATAAATTTATACACGATAATTCAAAATTCTTTTTACAAATTTGAAGTGGTGGTAGAACACAATTTTTGCGCAATCAACCAGCATCTTGATGCGTTTATTCAGTAAAAAACACAGGATGTCTCACTTCAATTCAAACCGGATTTTGGTCAATACTTTAACAATCTAAGATATTTTAACGAAAGGTTCAGGGTCTATAAGCCGTGTTTTTGGCCCATGAAATAGATTAAAACTCGATTTTGTTATACTGACTTAATTATTTCCCTTTTTAATATTAGAAGGTTTATCCTGTACGATTTCAACAATAGTTTTTGCAGTTTGTTCGGATTTATATGACTTAAACAAGCTCAAAGTTCGCATTATTCATAGTTTTTGATGAAAAATACGCAATTTCTCCTAATTTTACCTCAATTATTTATAAGAGTGCAATCGTGCAACACTTTCTACTTTACATATATTATAAAATACATCAAAATGTACAATATATGTAAAAATAAAAGTGTTGCAAAGCTGCGCTCATTGTACAATATTAAAAAATATAATATTAAAAATTGAGTTAAAATTAGGAGAAATTGCGTATTTTTCATCAAAAACTACGAATAATACGAACTTTGAACTTGTATAAGTTATATAACAAGAACGAAAAATCATGAGTTAAGCATAGATTATGTAACACTTTCCAACGCTTCCAAAATATTTTTACAAATCATACCGTTTGATAAGCTAAAAGATGACATCTAAGTAAACAATTTGGAAAACGCATAATATATTTAAAAACCTAATTTCAGGAATTTCCAACATATACAATATTCAGAAAAATATCCGAATACTTTTATTTTAGTCCTGTATAGGATCTATAGATCTGTATATATACTACATAGGATGCTAAATTTTTGTTCAGTTATGAAACGCGTAGCACAGTTTAAAACTCCGTCTGGAGTTTCTGTCACTAAACGGAAATTTGTCTGCGAACTTTTGTGCTTCCCTGTATAGGATCTACAGAATTTATACACATCACGTAATAGACAAAAAGCGAGTTAAAATTAAAATCGTGTTCAGTAACTTAAAACGCACTTCCAGGAATTATTGTTAACAGGCAGTTGAGAATTCTTTTGTGTGTCCCTGTAAATGAACGATGACTGCTATACATACAATATTATGTTGTAAGCCTCTTGTAATGCACCTTAGTGAAATATATAAATTTCAATGCATTTAAAATAGTGAAACATTATTTAAATAAACCGCAGACGATTTTTCTCCATAGATGTAATGTAACGGAATTCTTTTGACTGTCCCTGTAAAGTAACTTAAAGTTCTATGCACACCCTATTCCATATTAAGTGTCGTCTAATGCACCTTAGTGATATATATAAATTTCAATGCGTTTAAAATAGTGAAACATTATTTAAATAAACCGCAAATGATTTTTGCCCATAGACCGCAATGTAACGGAATTCTTTTGAGTGTCCCTGTAAAAAAACTATAAGTGCTACACACTTCCGTTGAAATAGGGAACATGCTATAGATAACGACAATAACATATAAAAATTGCAGAGCAATCCGAGCATATTTACCGGAGTTAGAGCACGGACAGACTGACAGACGGCAGACGGCCAGATGGCAGACGGCCATACGGCCAGACAAACCAAAGTCATAAACACTTTTCAACTAGGTTAGAAAGTGTTAAAAACGACCAAAATGAAAAAAATATTGTTTAAATCGTACAGGATAAACCTTCTAATATTAAACAGTGAAATAATTAAGTCAGTATATCAAAATCGAATTTTAGTCTTATTTCATGAGCCAAAAACACGGCTTATTGACCCTGATCCTTTGCAACACACTTACCTTTTTGCTTGTGAAATATTACGATATCAACAAAAATGGTAGAAATTGCCTTGATGCAAATCCAAACAGCACTGAACTATATGCTCCAATTTTCCGAATGTCATTGAAATTAATTATTATTTAATTAATTTAAATACGATCTCACTCACCGAAATACTATACATTTTCAGTACTTTGTGATATAGCATTTCATGCAAATAAAGGTAAGTCTGTTGAAAATTTTATATAAATATCTTTATTTTTGCTAAAGTTATTTTCAGATTGGAGTGAAACACCCTGAATTTTTACTCAATAAATTTATTACGACCCGGTTTCCTGTACAGAAATTGTTTACTGTAGCGTTTCTCAACTACCCCTTAAACTTTGTACGTAAAATTTTGTATTACCCTGTATAGTTTGCAATTTTCTTTGAAACTGCACAAATTCTGACTGAATAGCTCTTGATTTCGAGTGGTGCTTTAAATATCACAAATTGCAATAAATAATTTTTTATAAAATTGTCCGGATTAATTTTCGTTCATAAAAATACAGTAAGGTTTCGATATTCTCAAAACGCTAAAAAAAAAAAAAAAAAAAAAAAAAAAGGTTATAGAAAATATAAATTATAGAACATAATTAAATATGGTGGTTATCTTCAATGAATGCAAATCAACTTTTTACTTTCAAAAATTCGAGTATATAATATACGACGGTAAGATTATATTACTTGAAGTACCAAGATTTATTTCAGAGCATCATAACTCGCATGACAGATATAAATGTTTACTACAGAGAATTTTTCAACTACAACCTGAAGAAACGTTACTAAGAAATCTTCCTCTAGGCTTCTACCTATGACAGGCTCTAAAGAGACGAAAGCTTCAGAAATAAAATATGTGTTAGATCTTGTCAGTTATCTAAAATACGAGAGATAAAAATAATACCCTTTCCTGACGGCAGTGATACATGATATGAACATTTAAGATCGAAACGCTAGATAACAACATGCTAGAATCTCTGAGTTTGAATCACTAGGTGGCGGCCGATTTCTTTCTTCTGGAGCTAAATCCATAAAAATGGATCGATCATCCATTCATTCAGAAGTATTACGATATATCTAGAGCGATTTCACAATCATTATTTCTTAAAATCAATATTTTCATCTCTAGAACATTTATCATATGAAGTTCATTGAAAAAATATGAAAATTTCAAATTTGTATTTACCCTTTCTACCGTAACAAATGTGAGACAGAATTAAATTAATCGTTGTGAATAAGGAAAAACCATACTGTTTTGAACCATACTGTTTACTAAAATCAAATATTTACTGTGAGTTTTTTTTTTTTTTTTTTTTTTTTTTTTTGTACAAACAATAGTTTTTTATATGGTATTAACACTTAGAATGTGATCTTATAAATTATTGTCGGGGTTTTCTTAGCTCATAACTTTTGATTTAAGATCATGACGGAAAATATTATTACATATTCGCGATAAGTAAAACTTAAAAATGTTTTTTTTTTTTTTTTAACACAATTAAAGTTAAGTATTTTCCAACAATTTATGTTGTACTAACACTAGCGGCGCGCCGCCGCACTGTGGATAGCTGAGACGTGAGAATTTAAAATGGTAAGTGCACAAGGGAAAACATTTGTGGTTCTGCCTAACTACCTAACTGTGCTTATAATTATTAATAACTTTTAGATAAATTTGATAACATTTTAATATTAATTATTATTTGATTATGGACGTTTTTGGATTAATAACGCTTTGAGTTTCAACTTTATGCATATGTAACTTTGCTTGTGTTAATAAAAAAAACTTTTTGAGTTATACATTACGAATAAGTAATAATATGTTTCGTCAGGTGTTCATCAAATGTTATGAGGTAAGGAAGTACAATAATTTATGGAGACCCTGTACATATTTATTGAAGTCACCAATTTCTTTAATTCACTTAAATACCAAGTTCTGATTTTACAAATTATCACATGAAGCTAGTGCAGACACGCATGAACTATGGACTTTGGAAAACATTATGGGAGCATCTTGCTTAAGAATTCTATTGATAAATGGAACTAATTACAACATTAAGTTTTTAAAAACTCAATTTTGAAATGAGTAGACTGATTATGTATTTTACATAAGTGTCATAAGTGCAACACAATGGTATAAAGAGTTAACGTAGTTGCAAAGCAGATGATTCGTTTTAAAATTGAAAGTTTAAGCTAAATTCAGCTTTTTATTAGAAAAGTCTTTCTCGGATTGTGGTATAGAAATGAGTAATGTACGTAATATTTTCAATAAAATAAAAATTTTAAGGATGTAGTAAACTCGATCTGAAAATGTATTTTATTATATCTTCTGGTGCTACCTCCTTTATCGCTGTTTTGCAAATAGTTTGCGATTCGTTAGGCCAGTTGCTATCAATGTCTTTGATATCTGCATAATTGTTAATACTCTTTCTCAGCTACATGTATTTTTTTACAAATCTTGTATTGGTATGGTTTAACCCATTAATATTGTAGAAGAAACCCAATGGAGATTGTATATATTTCCTTTGGATCTGCTAGAATTTACTATAGTATTACTATAGTAAATTCTATGAAAAATTAAATTGAAAATACATCGTAACATTTCTAAAAGATTCATTTAATTCATAAGATTTCCTTTACTTTTCAAGAACCAATTCAGTTTTGCTCTTCAAAATCTTTCCTGATTCTTAGTTTTTTCCCGAATCCATCATATATTGGAGCATTCAATACCTAAATTTGTTTCACCTAACTTGTTACCTAAATTTGTTTTGTTTGTCAAAAAAATATTTAAATCAAAGTATTTAGATTGAAGAAATTTTCTCCCTAATTTCATTTAAAATATTGTGCTACATAACAAGAGTTGGAACCAGTATAAAATTGCCAATGATCCGATTTCAGATTTATTTAAGAAATTATTATGATATAAAACTAAGTGCGACCCATTGATATACCAGATTTGAGATTGTGCTAAATGTCAAAGGCGACCAGAACTGAAACTTATCTCAAAGTACACTGTTAAAAATTTTGCGCTGATTTGAACCAAATTTTGTTGCTGCAGTATCTGTTACCATAAGATGGTGAAATCTCTTTCCAACATTTGGATCTATGGTGCAACAGGATCTCCAAATATTGGAACGAGATTTCATCATCTTATGGTTGCAATTACTGCAGCACCGAAAGTTGGTTCAAACCAGCACAAAATTTTCAACAGTGTAGGTAAACAGCTATTGAATAGTATGTTGAGTCATATTTATTATTTTAAAAATAATTTACATTTACTTAAGGAACAAATATATATTAAAAATTAATTTCGCAGCTCCCATTAACTATGTTTTTACAACGCAGAAAGAGATAAACTGTTTTCCAGTACCTGCCTTCTATGAATCCAAATTGTTGTGAGCAGAGTTCTAGATTATTGTCTTTCAGAAAATAGTTCAGTTTAAAAAAAATTAATTTCTTAAATACTTATTCTAATGTTGGAAACAGTTAAAATAAATCAATATAATTTTCATATAAAGGGTTTCTTTCTTTGCTTTAAGACGTATATCACCACTACTTTTTTCAATGCCTGTGAAAAATAATTTAGTTATTTATCAAGCCAATTTGTTTTGATACTATTTGACACTCGTGGGTGTTAAGGTAGCTTAAACTCAGACCAGAGCAGAGTAATATGCAGTGAAATGTGTCATTGTACCAGCCGATTAAACAGTTCAAAAACAGCGTTACCTTTTCTTAGTTTTATTTAAAATCACATCATGTTTTTGATGTTGAAACATAAAACGTTGAATATTAAAACAATATAAGAATCATATTCATAATCGTGATTAATAGCCACATGCTACATTTTAGACGATGAAAAACTATAAGATTTATAAAACATAAAACAGAATTGCTTGCAAAATGTCATCACCACCGCAGCACTTACATGCCATTTTAAACGCAATATATATAGTCAGTTCATTTATCATGCCACGCTACACATGTGCCGAAAAATTTACATAAAACAAGATGCTAAAAAGAAAATGCCAGAAGAAAAACTCTCCGCATGCAGTTGTACACAGAAGCTTGCGTAAAATGCGAAGTGCCTGTCTAAATGAAGGAAAGAAAACCGGCGACAATGAATGGATGCAAATGATTTTGATGGCAACTCGGTAAAAATATTGGAAGGATAATTAAAAATAACTGAAGACATTCTAACTTGCGAAAAACTGTTATACCTGCCTGTCACTATTGTATTAAGATATTTTCTTTAACATAACAGGGAATATACACAAAAATCCACAATTTGTCTTTCTTTTTCTCACAACATAGAAGACGTAAAGTAACTCTATTTTCATATGAATTATATCAGTTGCCTTTTTTCCTTACATGTTATAGGGTATTTCAAACAGAAAGAGCACATTATAATAATTTATTTAACATAAACTGTATAAGACATAACTCCATTTCATATATAAATGGATACAGGTAGGTCAAAAGTTTGATCTTTGGTTCGTTACGTCGCATTAACACATTTACATCATTAGCGCATATATTCGTGTTTTTAGGACTTTTTTTATTCGGAAATTACAAATATGCATACCGAAAATTCCGAAATAGGATATTTTTCTTTATGTAATCATGAAACATATGTTATTAAAAATGAAAAATTACAATTCAATATTTCAAAAAAGAACTAGGAATTTCTGAATAAAAAAGAAGTTCTGAAAAACTTGCATATATGTGCTAATGATGGAGTAAGGGTTAAGTCATTCTGAACATAACTTGTACGCGGCAAACATCAAAATTGTTATTAATTTTTGCTACATATGAGTTAACTGATCTCTAATTACTGAAATTCACGGCTTCCATAATCCGATTTCACAAAATTGGTATAACGCATAGGTGGAACATATATTCTTTCTTTAATGTACCCCGCAGATATATATAACTGAGGAGATATTTGTGTCGGGAGACTTGAAAGGCCATAAATGTAACTAAGATGAATTAATGAAACATACATTACTACCACATAATGATAAAACTTTGAATTTACCTATATCCAGTTATGTTGGGAGTATGTTTCTGTCTTATATGAAATAAATTCTTAAATATTAAAGCAAAAATAGTCTACTCTTTGTTTTTCAAACAACATGCACTTCATAGACATCTTTTAAAATAGTTGGAATACTTAATTGTATAGTTGCTCCAATAATCTGAAATTTATAGATTTTTACAAGGAGTTTAATTTTTTTTCAGGACTATTTGAAGTGTTCTCCTGTAACATTAAGATACAGCTATTTAATACTTCTCATAGCTAGACTTCTACAATGAAATGTGTGCATATAACACGTGTTTATTTCTTAACTTTGAGTCTTCACAGGGATATTCGGGGCTTTAAATCTAAATTTCATAACCATAAATTGGTACAAAAATAGAATAAAGTAATAAGAAAAAGTAAGGTGATTTGTAAACAGTTAATTTACTGGAATTATTTGAACAACTAGACGCTGAATAACAAAATCTAAACTTTAATACAGTCCTAGAAAGACAATTCTACAATACTTCGTTAGTAATTTCTTCAAAATATCTTACACTTCTCGCCTAAAATATACAATACGCTTATTTGCCTTAATTGACTATTTCACACTTCGACGCTTCCTCGATGATAAAAATTATTAGACCGGCTCCTTTTCCCATTTTGAAGATATTCAGATCTTGACCTCGCGATCCAAACTTTTATAACTCGTGCTTTGAAATCATGGATAATAAAAATACTAGAGCGTCAGTTAATTTGATGATCACGCACGTCATAAAGGAAATGAAGTATGTTTAAACTCAAATCCTTCAAATATATATATATATATATATATATATATATAAGCATTTGTTATTCAAAATTAATTTAAAAAATCACGAAATTTAAAATAATATAATTTGTGCTTAACATAATGCATAACTTATCCAAACTTTTTAGTTCTCAATTCTCTGTCAAATACATATGAAATATCAACAATGTCTTCAAACCCCTATAAGGGCCTTCCATTAACACCCAAGAAATTTAATGGAGGGTTTCATTTCACACACATTTTTTTTTTTAATGATAAAGCAATTAGAAGCTGTAGCTGAAAATTGCAGGTAAGACTGTTACACAGAGGAAAAATCAGCCTCACTAAAAGTTGCTGTCAAGGAGTTGTCAAGTATAACTTTTAGAAACGAAAAATTGATGCTCTCTCTTGAAATGATTGGAGTGATAGGAGGGAGGGGCGATTCGATTTTGACGCTGGGAGGCACCAGATAAAACGTTCGAAGTTCAATTGATATTCTACTTCGGTTTCGAATTATACCTTTCAAATACTTTGCTAGTTGGGTTTGGTCAATGGAATATCAGCCCGAAGGGGCAATTATTTAAATGGAAAGTTCTAGTTCGGCTAAAATAAAATCGTTCGATCATTTTGTAAAGAAATAGATTGTAATGATTAACTTAGCGTAGTCCTTTAATAGATGTTTTTAATAGTTAAAGTAAGAGAAATATATAATCATCTATTATTTTAAGAATAATTTCGTAATTTTAAGAAATTTAGAATGTATTTATAAAAAACATTATTGCAATTTAATGAGGTAATAATTTACAATTTAATACCTATAATACGTTTTAATGCTTAAAGGCAGTTAATTTTATGTACATTGATCTCTCTAGATAAGCAGGATTAGATGCGCAATGTAGGATAATTACCTTTAGCACCAAGTATTTCATATTTATGTATGTCTGAATAGAAACTTTCGCCTTTTTAATATGAGAAACTAAAAGGCGAATATTGTTATTCAGAAATAGTTGCACTAAAATAAAATTACCGGACATCGCTTGTAAGTGAGTGGTGGCTGTACTTTAATATTGAAGTGGAAGAGTAAATTACAAAATAAATTTATCTACAAGCCTATCTAATGAAACTTTGCAGCAATGCAGAAAAGCTCCCTACTTTTCTATCCTTGCAGTAATGCAGAAAAGTTTCTTTGTGATAACACAATGTTGATCAGTACGACAGTAGGTACTTTAAAGGACTTCGCAGTTGCGAACAACTTTACACTCAGTCAGATTACACGTAACGAAATGTAATATATATAAGTGCCTTGTCGATTCTTAGGGAGACAAGATAAAAGTTTAAAAGCTGTTAAAAGGGGTTATAATTTAATTACAATTAAATAGTAGTAGAAACGGGGAAAATATTACTTTATTTCATTAATTAATCTAGAGTAATTTTTTATAATGGGAAAACAAATAAAATTTAATAGAAAGATTATGTGATAACATTTAAATTGCAGTTAAGGGATTTTAAAATCGTGAATTTCGGAAAGTGATCCAAAAGTGAAAGTAGCCCCATTAAAAACAACTGCGACCGAAATTGAAAATGTACAAACTAACAAAGTTAGAGATCGACCTCAGGTATCCTATTTAAAAAATAAATAAATAAATAAATAAATAAATAAAAATAAATAAAATAAAACTATTGAAATTAAAGCTAGAAATTTGAAATGAATACACCCATATGTTTAACATTAGCTTGTGAGTTTCTTCGCATTTAAGCATTAATTTTTTCAATTTCAATTTTTTTTTCTGAAAGGTTTTTTAATCGATTTTGTCAAAATAGAGTGCTTTTTTCTATAACGAAATTAAATCCTCCATTTACTTATTTTTAAAAATATGATTTGTCTTGAATTTTCTTCGTTTATAAGCTGTTAGAAAATACTATTATGTGTCACATTTTGAATATTTGGCACTAAACTCTAAAAAATAAATATTCACGAAAAGCTTTGCGTTATTTACAATAGATAAAAAAATCAATAAATTATTGTTGCAATATTTTTATTTATTTATTTATTTATTGTAGTTTTATATATGTTAAAAAACTTCAATGGAACAACAATTCTTCTTAATATAGTGAATAATCCATTAAGTATTAATAAAATTATAACACAAATTTAACATTAATAATAAAAAATAGACGAATCAGTGTTTTAAATGGACATAATTATTTCCTCTACATTTCAAATAAAACTCAAAATGTTTGTCAAAATAATGCAAATACTATATATTAAATTTGAACGCATTAATGATGGTAAAAGAAAGCCCTGAAATCGCTAAAATTATGGGCCTCAAGATGAAATATGTGTGACACAATACTGACATAATAATAGAATTTGTTTAAAAGTTGTTAGTTTTAACCACATAATGATTGAAATATTAATAAAGTAATACTATGGGCATCATTGTTCCTTGAAATCTTCGGATTTCTTTTAGATTCTCATATTACATGCTTGTAAAATTTTATATGTAATTTAAAACGCATAAATGTTTTCACATGTTTCATGCAATGAACAGATTATACTTTTTTATTTGAGCTCATAAAATTTTACATCTCATGCAATCTTAGTAACTGTACTGATCACTTCTTTTCCAAATACTATTTAATAGGTACAATAAAAGGGTATTTAGTTCAGATGACATAAGAAAACAACTTGTTTACAACCATTTAAAAACTACTTTTTATAGCTAATGCAAAAACGAGATGCGGCGTCTTAAGGGGGAAAAAAATGTTAATGAGGCTTTAAACAGCCAATAAAAATAAAGGAGGTTTATAACTACAAAGGCAACAGTTGCTTGACATCGATTAAGTACGGACTTAGAATGCATTTAGCGTCCTTCTGTACATACCACAAGAGAGGGCTGTTGTCTAGAGACGTTTTAATCATTGAAGAAATCCTGATATATGTCAGAGTAATAAATATTTAACATCGCTTGCTGAGTTGTCGAAAGAGTTTACATTGTAAACTGCATAGCGACTGTTTGTAGCCTTGACGTAATGTTTGCATTTAACAGTCAGCACAATGTTAGTGGGACAACGATCCTCTTCAAAAACTGGAATTCTTTCTAAAAAAATAAATATTCTTTGTTTACTTAAAAAAAAACTGTCGCCATAAAATTTAAATATTTGTCATAAATAGGTAATATACATAGCTTATGCATATTTACTTTTCGTAACTAAAAATGTATTTAAAATATGACCTCCTTAATTATGAAATAAATTATTTTATTCATTAAAAAAACGTAACTTAGTGAGATTATTAAATTTCCAACAATACGAAACTTATAAATAGACATAGGTATAGAAAATTCCATTACTTCTTAGAATATCTGTGCAAAAATATAAGTTAAAAGGTAGAAATAAATATTCTGCAAGGAATCGTTTGTAGCAAGAAAATAGATGACAAACGTTCGAATTTTGAGCACCACTATTTTCGAAAAATAATCTTCTTTTCATTTAATAGGAAATTTATGCCATTAAATAAAACAAATATTTCTATTCGGAAATATCGGTACTCGAAAATACTGGTGAAATAGGAAGATTTGGCAACTAGCGAGAATGAACATTTAAACAGATGACAGTTGCAAATTTTATTTCCTGTTAAATTAACTGAGTAAAATTTGAAGTAAGGAAAAAATAGAAGGAAACTTTATCTAAGTGGCGTATATTCTTAATTATATTTACTTTTAGGTATTATTTATATGTACTATCTATATGGGTTGTATTATTTTATCTCTTGTATACTTATGTATGTCTGTCAGTTATAAGCAGTAAATTAAGTACAAATGATAAGTGAATAATAAGGTACCTGTACCAAATATTGTCATGTTAAGGTTTTAGATCACAATAAACTGCATTAAATCAGAATCAACATTTTAAATGTTGTTAGGTATAATATTTATACATAATTTTAAAATATTAAATCACGCATACTCTTTTCGCTGTTTAATTCTGGCCAAGATAGTTAAAAATAAAAGGCACTTTAAAGTGGATTTATTAAGAGTATGTGATTTAAATAAGGCCATAATTTTCTAAATACATGATTTAACTTTAATTAACAGATATTTTGCAGATATTAAATTAAAATAAAACAAACTAAAGAATTATCCATGCAATGCAATATTCCGTGGCTACTATATATTTGCGGACTTGCAGTTTCGAACAGCCAAAACTGCTGATTTCATTTGCCCTTTACTTTGTTGAGCTCTCTTTACCACCGCTTTGATAGATTCTATGGTGTTCTTCAAATATTGAGACAAAAAATGTTTAATTATCTTTAATAATGATAGTATACGATGAATCGAAGTATACTTTACTAAGACCAGGCCTTACACTGCCTCGTCTTATTAGGGAATTCCTGTTTTTCACATATTTTAATTTCAAACACAAACAGAATGAAAAATATAAAATAATTCAATATACATTCTAAAAGTTCGTTAAATTATCTCGAACGTCATGCAAATATTGTAAAATTCAATCAAAATTTTACGCCGATTTCATATGAAAGTTTATTTACTGTTTTTAATAACAATGTATAGAAAGATTCAGTGGTCTGAAAATGACGACGAAGCCGGTATCAGTGGCGGTTGAAACTCACATGTCAATGATACATAAGCTGTCAAGTATATGCCGACATTTTCCGGCCCGAGACCATTCTCTCTAAGATATAGGCTGGTGGTCTTATTAGGAGCATGCCCTTATTTGGTAGAAGTACCTTATAAATAATTTAATGCACATTTACACTTTCTAATTCTTATTACACCTAAAATGTATGGTCTCATTAAATACATATTAAATTTATTTATTTATCAGGTTAAATTATTAATTTAAGGTTTCTAACTTGTTGAAAACAAGAATGAACATTTAACCCTTTCCGGCACAGGCAAAGTCTGTTCGTAAAATGAGAAATTACTGACTGACACCGGAATTTACAAACGACTTTTTTAGAAAATAAGAATTTTTTATTTTAAGCTTTCATTCTGGAAACAAAATTTTATTGAATATTCTTGGTGTCGAATGCAAGTTTGGAAATAAAATTAGGTGTGCCCGGAGTGGGACCACTGTGCTGGAAAGGGTTACAGATAGCAGAAGCAAATGTAATTACTTCCTATAACGTCTGAGTAAGAAATTTAAAAAAAATAATAAAGTAGAATAAAATTATGATTAATTGACCTAAATCGCAATTATGTCCCAATTACATTTGCCTTTAGATATTCTTTAAATATAAATTTCGATTTTCCTTCCGAAATTATTAAAAATAATAATAATAAAATCCAAAATGAGCACTTAAGATTTTTAATTAAATACCATTGGAACATCCCCAATTTTCATAAAATAAAATTTATTCATTTGTCATTTTTATTAGAAAGTTTTCAAATAACTTGTGTTCCAAAACATTTTATGGCATAAGGAAGCAATTTAAAAGTATACTGACAAGATTTAGTTAAAAAGAATGTTTCTGCAATTGTTAGGTATGTTAAAAATTACTGAAAATATTTTTTTATAATAAGCAGTAGAACTAGGAGTAAAAGCTTTACTGAATTAAACAGAAATTTACAATAATTTACAAAGTGTTAGACTAAAGTTACTGAGGTTTCTAATGTATTTCTAGCTTAGGCTCTATTAAAAATGTTCTAAAATCTTAACTGTAATAAAACGACCGTACATGAGAAATTACAATTATTTAAAAAGAACCAGAACACGGAGTTTTAGTAAAAAATTCAGTTTTTTTACTCATGAATAATATCACAATTAATCTCCTAAATTTTAGAAATAAATAATAAAAGTATTAATTACAGAAATAATCCCCCAGTAACAATTTTTGCGAGTATAATAAAATAATACGCATCTCAAATTTCCATTCCTTTCTAATTGGTATTGACTAACAACGATATTTCTTTCTTATTTAATTTAACATATGGAGAGGACGTTGAGAAACAAAATGGTCTAAGCTCGTTTACTCGTACAACCAAGTATGAGATGCATTCTTTCTCTATAGACATGATTTTTTTGTTGTCAGAACAAAACAAGCCTTAGGCAGAAAAAGCGAGCAAAACAGATCGCGCAAATCTCCTATAATTCCGATTGAAACGGAAGAAAACCAATTAACTTTACCATCGATTATCTTTGAATAATGTTTTATGAGCTTCATCCACTTTGATTTTGAACGCTAGAGATGGGACGGTCTCTGCCACGGGCCGACACGAGCTCGAGATCGATTTTTATAGATGTTGAGGCGGGTTTATGCTCAAAGTGAAAATTTTATTTATTCAAACATTGAAAAAGAAAAAGAAAACATTTGACAAAAAAGAATGTAGTCTAAATTCTTTAAAGTATTTTGCAATCCTTTAAAAATCAGTTTAAAAGAGAATTTAATTGTTATTGATGGGATATTAGGAGAAGTATTGATTTGATTATGAAGCCTTTGCACGGTCAGAAAGAAGCCGTGGTACATCCTATGGCTTTCTGTTCGAAGTCTTTTTCCAGAATTACTGGAAAACAGAACTCATGTCTTTCAGTCACAGTTGTTTAATGGTATTTAAAAATATATAAAAATTAGGACTTTTTCATGTTTCTGCCGGTTATTGGGTATAAATAACAAATTTGATATTTTAAACAGATTTTCAGGGACATTGAAACGTTACGAACCACAAAACGTTGTCATTATGAAATGTTTATCATTAATACTGTTTTTCTGTTAGGAGAGATTTTTAAATGAGGAAATTAATCTTGAAACAATTTTCATTATTAATTATGTTATTTATTTATGTTACTATTGTTATGTTATAAACTGTTATTGATGTTAATTTTTTATGTAATTATTAATAATTATTATGTTATTAACAATTTTCTGCTGTGTGCTTTCGGCATCGGGCTCGGACTCTTATGACGCAAAAAGTTTCAGACTCAGGCGGATCAATAACATATTCAAATGAAGTTTTGAAATTTATTGAAAGCGATACTTTCGTATTATCCACATATCAAGGATTAATAGCCGAAGGAATCGCCAAAGATTTCTCTATAGACAGCATCCTTTTTGATTCTGATAATTTCAGTGGTTTAAGCGTGTAGTTCGATTATACGTCTTTTAATCTGTGCTGTTCTCTATATGTACTCTATGTATGCATTTATTTAACAATGAAGTATTAATTGTGTTATGGAATATTAGATGGAAGCAAACACTAAACTATTTATATTGTTTTTCAGTGATCGTCTGCACGTGGTAAAGATGATAGATTAAAGAAAAAAAACATGCTTGAAAATTACTTTTATAACTGTCAAAAATCAGTAAATTGTGATAGAGTTTTTAAACAAATTACATTTGAAAGAACATTTTTTGCCTATTTGACGGTATAAATGTTGAAAATGTGTGATGTTTAGAATTTTAAAAAATTGCAGTAAAAACCAAAATTTCATTGTTAAGTGTTGCCATTTGTAAAATGACATCAGCGTTACGCACAGACACGTTTGCCCTTTATAATATAGATAGATATAGCAATCCTGACAATTTTTCATAATTGTTTTAATTTCGTACAAAATATTTTCATTGTAGAGATATACATACGTATTATTACACACATGCGCACGATTAAGTAAGGTGAACGGTTAAATGCCTTTGAAATAGGCATGACAGCTAAGTCTATTCGCTTCTTCTAAAACGTTTTGAACAACATATTACATTTATCAATAGTTTGCGCGTAAATAACTATGAAAACAGGCAACATAAACTGTTTTTTTTTTTTAATTGATAAAATATTAATAAATTAATAGAAGGAAATTCTCAATAGACTTGATATTTTAACACTTCCTCACAAAGTGTTTAAGACTTTGATCTGTCTGTCTGGACGTCTGTTCTCTAACTCTCTTAAATATACTCGGATTGCCATGTAATTTTTATATGGTATTGAGGTTTACGATAGAATGTTCGGTATTGCAAGTGAAGTGTATAGTATTTATAATTTGTTTACAGGGAGACACAAATAAATTCCGTTACATTATGGTCTATGGGGAAAAATATTTTACCTTCGATTTTTATAATGCTATGACACTTCAAACACAATGAAATTAAAAAGGAGCATTGAGGTGTACAACAACATATTTTCTGTAAATTAGGACGAGCGTAGCATATATCATTCATTTACAGACATGCACAAAATAATTTGGCTATGGACTGGCTATGATCGATAATTGCTTAAATTCCTTTTCCTGCTGTGGTATGAATTTTTAAACTTGTCAAATTTTTAGTATATTGCGTGGTGGGTTTAAATTCTATAGAACATATACAAGATATCACGAAAGATTTCGCATGCATTACCGTATATGGACAGCATTTGCTAAAAATGGAATTTTACTGACTTATGTCTTTTTTAATTTGCTTATTCATACACTCTAAAAACGGCATTTTCAAAACTGAGCAAAAAATACTCAAATCTGAGTATGTCGTATAGTCAAAATGGCTTCTAATCAAAATTACTCAAGTTTGAAACATGTATATACTCATTTCTGAAAACATGCACTTACTCAAGAATAACACATCATGTGCTCATATTTGAGTATGTCCATGTTTCAAAAATGAGTATGAACTGACATCTATGTGCTCATTTTTTAGTATTTCCATGTTTCAAAAATGAGTTGAACTGATTCTAATCATTTTTGAGTATGTCCATGTTTCAAAAATGAGTATGGATTGACCTCTATGCGCTCAGATTTGAGCATGTCTATGTTTCAATATTCTGAGTATGTCTGATATTTCAGAATTGAAAGCATTGGCTCGTCATATTTGAAATAAAAAGTTTCATAACAAAATGTAAACATCGATTTACTCAGATTTGAAAGTGTCATTCTTCTCAGTGTATGTATCTCATTTCATTGTAAGAAAAAAGGAAAATTCTTAACAATTTTCTGTTAGTATTGGAAAGGGCTTCATAATCGTAGCCTGATGTATGATTTTTCGCACTTGTTTAAAATTGGAACAGCGCATCTTTTTGTTTCTGCTATAAAAGCTTCACCGCTTCCCTGAAATAAATCAAATTCCAAGCTCATCTGTTGACTTCTCTTATGATCTTGACAATGCTTTCGCTGTCAGCAGACACCGACATTTATTCGTTTCAGTACCCGACGCAAATGGCAAACTTGACAAATTTGAAAGATTGCAGCCTGTCTGGGTGGCATTAGCGTCACCAAAACATGGCATTCCGATGTCTCACCTTTGTGGTAAAAACCGGATCCCGTCTTTCTCTAAACACCGTCCGGACTTTTATTCTGCCTCTAATTCCAACAGTTTTGAAATATTTCAGTTGTAAACGTATTTAACCTACGCACACCTTGTTCACAAATTTAACAAGCGTTTTTGATGGTCAGAAGTATTCATCATCTGCAAACATACAAAAGACAAAAGAATGCTCGAACAAGAATCGGGGTATGCAATGAAATGGGGTTAGTCTAAAGATGAACTGTACAAAGATGAAAGTATCATAAATTTCTTTAAAGTATTAGTTTGCTTCTTTGGTATGAAAGTATGTTTAAGTTTGGAATGTTTTCAGTTATTCCACAACACCTTGTCATTTTCTCACGAACGTATTTTTTTCAATGGAAATGAAAATAAATGCTTGTTGTCTTTAAATCGTGGCTTTTTTAGAGACAATGGGTTTTTCATGCAGAAATATTCGATTTGCTTCAAATTTTGTAAATAGGTTCATTGTGATAAGGCGCTTCCCTGATTAGTTTGGGGAGTTCATTGGTTAAGTATAAAGGGGGAATGGGGGCTAATCCCCCTTAATTTAGCTAAATGGGTTTTTCATGCAGAATTATCCGATTTGCTGCAATTGTATAATATGCGATTAGTGTAAATAGCCTGTGAGCTCAACGACATCAGCTTAACTGGACCCTTTTCTTTTTATTGTTGATTGTTTTCTTTCTAGAGTGGACTTTAAATCGAAAGTGAAACATTTTATAGAAACTCTCATAAAATCATTTTCTCTTTAAAGCTGTTCTAAAAAATATTTTTTTTTCCTGCTTCAACAAGAACTCGTTTTTAAACGTAAAATCCTATAAATCGCTGACATGGCTATTAAAGTAATTTTAAATCGAATAGTTTTTTTTCCTAAATGTATTGCATTTGGAGTTATAATCGATCGCTATCTCTCATGATACCTTTTCAAAAGCCTTCCAGAAATTGTGTACAAAAAACCAATTTTGTTAGCCTTTTATGAAAAATCTTGACGTTTATGGAATAGGTTTCGCTTGAAAGATCGATTTTCTTTAAAATAATTCCTTTGAGTCATTACTTTCTGTTTTTAAAAATAAATAACGCATTATAATTAAACTTATATACTTTTATTCCGCAAAACACAAAGGTCACAAGTTTTGTTTTAAGATGGACATTTACAATGGACATGGATTACATTTAAATAAGATAGTGGCAGTAAAATCAATTTCGAAACAATTTAAAAATAAAACATAAAGCTGAAACATTCGACATATCCTCAACATATTCCATGTTGACATTCCATTAGACATGTTCCATGCCAAAGAAGGCAGTAAAATCAATTTCGAAACAATTTAAAAATAAAACATAAAGTTGAAACATTCGACATATCCTCAACATATTCCATGTTGACATTCCATTCGACATGTTCCATGCCAAAGAAAACTTTTGGCATCTTCCGCATCAAAGAAAAGAAAAAAACTCTGTGAGAAAAGACAAAGGATTCACAGTCTACGAAAGTATAAATATAACCAAGAACGAAAATATACAATAACCTCTTCCGAGTTATCCACAATTCCGAAAAGTGTTCTTTATCTTTAGTAAACTCAGAAACTAATGTATTTTCGAGATTTAAAGAATCATTTACAAAAACAAATTTTCGTTTGTTGCCATTAAGTTTCTCAAATGTTTCCGAGTAGTTTTTATAGTATTTCAACTGCGTAGTTGAATTAAGACATGAAAGAGTAACAAAATAACATTACTTTTAATGTTAATGTTAATGCTGTTAATTTGTCATGTTTGTCAGTAAAACATGCTTGTTGAACATGAAAATAATTATTCGGGAATTGATAGTATCCGAAAAACATATATTCCACATTAAGAAAACTTATTAGTATACAATAAAACTACTCGGAAACGTTTACGAAAATCAGTGGTAACAATAGAAACTGTTTTTATAGATGCTTCTTTAAATATTGAAAATATATTGGTTTCTATGATTTTCTAAAGATAAAGAACGCTTTTCGAAATCGTTAGTAACTCGGAAGAGGTTAATGCATATTTTTGTTCGTGGTTATCTTATATGTTCCTTATTAAGAAACATCTGCCCTTTTTATTACAGTGAAGGAAAGAAAAGAAACATGGAAAAATAAGGGAAAGGAAAGTATAGTTTCTAACTGCTTTTGCGATGATCAACCAAACTGCTTTATCTCACCAATAAAACTTTAAAATTATTCGTCTTACATTTAATTGCTTATTTTATCATTTCTTGAGTTTAAAAAAAAATTAATAGTAAAATTAAATCAACTGAAGACACCATGCAAACTTTGCGGTAAAAGCTTTTCACTCGACCTGAAAATCCAATAAAATTTTAAAAGCTCTATATACGCTATATACATTCCTAAAACTTTGATATGTTTTACATTCCGCAGAGAATACGTACTTTAAAAGGTCTCTCAGTGTACACCGGAAGAAGTGAAAAGGCAATTTGTCAAAAATAAATATCTGAATGTAAAAACACAGGATATGGAATTATTTTTTTAATATTTTATTTAAGCTTTTTGAAGGATATTTGATAAATCAAGCAGATTGAAAAAACTTGCAAGGAAGTTTTATCTGATTTTTTTATATATATTTATGTACTTTTTGTACATTTGATAATAAATATTATAATCAAACCTAATCTTTGTATTTTTCATATTGGTCAGTTTATTATTAATGAACAGTGATCCCGTGGTAGATTGTTAGACATTATCTCTTTTGTATATATATTTTCTTCTCATCAGAATGAATTCCCAATCTAGCAAAAAGGGTATGTTTCTATAAATAGAATGTAGATATGTGTATATTAAAATACAACAGTTTTTAAAGTCATCAAACTCCACTGAAAAAAAACGATTGATGCTGTATTCATACGTATAGATTTAGTTTTCATTAAGATAAAATTCAATAGCATTAACAAAATCGTAGTAAAATTCGTCAGTCCCATAAATAGTGTACGTTTTACTATTTAAATGACGCATATTTACCGACAAAGGCAATTCGCGTTTCCAAGATTAAAAAGCCATGTACCTTTTTTAAATTTCATAATGTAACTGACTAAACATTACAATACTTAATTCATAAACTGGTGTTAAAATATTTATCTTTTTATTTATTTATTTATTGGTACCACAATTATAGGTTTTCACTCAGTTTTCTCACATAAAAGTACAAAATATTATTAAAAAAATACTGAAGATGATTACAGCTAGTGCGAGAACTTGGTACCACAATCATTGTTGTATATGGAACATTCATTAGATCAGGTTGATTTATGTCGGTCGATTATCTACTCGAGGGATATAGACCCTAAGGGGGGAGTGCCTTCCATGGGGATCTTTCTAAGGAATCCTAACCCGTATTTACGTCAAGGTTCGAAGAAAACCACGGAAAACTTCGAACGGTTAGGTCGCGACTGGGGTTTGAACCTAGTACCTCCCGTCTACCAGCTTTAAGAGCAGAACCTCTCAGCCATTGGTGGGGCCATTAGATCGGGTTAAGAATATTAAAGGGTTAAGAGGGTATGTACAGCTAGCGAAATTAATGAAAACAACCAATATTTATGTTTCATTTTTCAGCAAGCACTTATGTATTTTAATAATTTATCTTATGTTTTAGTTATCGTATTAAGTACATTTTGACCAGGTTTTTTTTTCCTAGAAAATTGGTTGTTGTTAAATAACGTTAGTTTTCTTTTTCTTTTTTAAATCTTACATTTTTGTTTGTTTGTTTTCCTATGAGGTCATATAACAATTGCATTTTTAAAACAAAAACATATATGGTAAAAGTGATTACAATAAACATAAATGCTTAAAAAAAAACCTTTTAATAAACAGTCCTACTAGTTACTAACACACAATCGGTGACATTCTCCAATAATAATAAAATAATCTATTTTTGCAAATAAAATTGAAATATGTGTGAACTTGATCAACAAATTTCCTATTTCAATTAAAAAAAAAGAAATCATCGTTTGTGTGTACAAAACTAGCAAGTCTGTTTATTAAAAAGATTTTTAAGCATTTATGTTTACTGTAATCACTTTTATCATGTACATTTTTATTTTAATGTTAATAAGTGATTTTATTATTTTATTTTTTGCTTAATGATCAAATTATAAATTAGTTATAGCCAAAACATTTTTTTAAATTTGAAATCTCTACAGTAGTTCCTGAAAAAAAGGAACAATAAATAGAAAAGTTTATGAAAGAAAACCTGGTTCAGTGGTTGGGGCAAAACTACTTTTATTTTGTAGCGAATTACAACTACATCTATATTATCGAAAATATAGTTAACTGTACTTTTTTAAAAAAAATACAAGAATTGCGTCCTATTTTGCGTCCCCTGCCGAATTAACGAGGGAGACGTGGACAAATCAGAAAAACTTCCACCACTAATTTTAAAATGTGTTTTCTGCCATAACCTTGATTAAATAGGACAAATAACTTTTTAAAATCAGTGATAGAAGAACGCATGAATGGCTATTTCGCCCCCATGAAGTCGGCGCCATGAGTCAACTTGTAGAAAACCTTGTTCAGTGGTCGGGGCAAAACAACGTTTATTTTGTAGCGAATTAGAACTACATCTATATTATCGAAAATATAGTTAACTATACTTGTTTTTAAAAGCAACTACAAATTAGAAATTAGTTTTCAAAAGAAGCCACTACTTAGCTACTTTCGGATTTTGGTCGGAGGTTTCAATCTTGCACTCGAATTTGAGAGCAAGTACTAATTAATACAGTAGCTCCTCGGGATATCGGTAAAAAATCAAATATATGCAATATGAACGAAGGCTTTAAAAAGTTTATAAAGATAACGTACTTTCAGAAGAAAATGTTTTGTGTTAGTTTCCAAAATGTTACTTTATACACATACTAGCTGCTACACATAACGTCGATCACGTAACATTAAAAGAAGATTAAGTGAATTAATTAAGCAAACCATTTCACTCTCGATAAATAACATATTTAATTATCCAATTTTTTATCACATTTTATAAGAGACAATACGATATTTCTTTGTTATAGGAGCCTTGACATAAGTCTTAAAGACATATAGTCTTAAAAAAGTGAAATTTTGTGCCAAGTAATAACAATCGCGAAAATGAGACTGCAACCAATGAAAAAAGAAATCAGAATTGAGCGAGGGAATGATGATCTAGATACCTAGAATATTATTAAGTGTTTACCAAGCGTAAAACAAACCTGGTTACAAAAATGTTTTTAATTTTGCACCAAATGTTACTCGCTAGATAAAGCACTTTGGCTTTGGATCCGATTACAGAATTTAACCTTCTTATTCTTGGAAATTTTTTACTTACATATGAAAAAAATTGTACCATATACAACGTACTTTCCCATTTATAATATTAGGAATTAGCTTATTTTCAGGAATTGGCACGATCGGGTTTTTCAAGCTTCACTTCTGCCGAATTCGGCAATTCCGCAATTCGGCTTGATGAGCAGTTTAATTAAATTTTTATTTTTTATTTGTTCTTGCATTCGCAAATTGTTATACAGCACACATTTTGCACATAGGAATCTAATTACGATCAAGTCATTTCAAGAAGGCACATTTTCTTTTCCCTGAACTAGCATTAAAAGTGGCGTCAGTGGTCTAACTACTGATTTTTTGCCTTGCCCTACTCACTACACTGCATTTTTCAAAATGTAATGCAGAGCTACAATACAAACTACTAGAAAAAATAGCGACTACTGTAGTTACGCTACTTCCGAGCTCTGACTGGATTTCGTGCATTATTTATTCGAAAGTTTTGATCATTTTCTACTGTACACGTCCAGTTAAAGTTTTAACTAAATTCTGAATAAACCGTGCATTTTAACATCAAAACAGATTTCATGTGTAGTGAAAATATCGATATATATATATTAGTGACACTTAGGAACATTTTTCATGGTCTCAATAAGTACTTAAGATGTTGCTAATCAAAAATACTACATACGAGTTTTCGTTTATTACTGCAATCAAAAATTTAATTATTTTATTATTTTATAAGAACAAAAAAGAGAAACTTCGATTAATTTATTATTAATATTTTACATCTTTTTATAAAAAAATAACAGAATTTTCTAGTTAATTTTTTGAACAAGTTTATATGCACATAACCTATTAAATATGTCTGCAAAAAAGGGAAAAAATAATCAAAACTATCGTGCCATTAAATAAATAAAGCATACATTTAAAAGCTTCTTGTTCCACAACTCTAAATCATGTATGAATATAGCACTTATTTCTATTAAGTTTAATTCATGTAGATTTTGTTTTTTCTTTTCAGAGATTTTCAGCTTATTTCAATGCAAAAAGATAAATAAATAAATAAATAAAATAAAATAAACGAGCCATGTACATTCACATCATAAAAAAATTAAGCCATCAGGGACATTTAAAAACGCCAAAACAAAATTCAAGTTTTTAGATTTTCGGAATTTTCATGCCGAGGATTACTGAAACATAATCTGTTAATTCCTATTTAAATGAATTTTTTTAATGCAAGAACTTACATTTCTGTAAATTCTGTCATAAAAGATAGAGAAGATAAATGGAAAAGATAATTAGAAAGTTACGAAAAAAATTTTATTTAGAAATTATGTTCATTAATTTAGGTACTTTTTTGTGTTATTCTATTCTATTTTTATTTTTTATTTTTGGCTGAATGATTAAATTATAAATTAGTTATGGCCGAAACAATTTTTTCAAAAATTTTGAAATATCTGCTGTAGTTCCTGAAAAAAAAAAGAACAATAAATACAAAGGTTTATAGGAGAAATCATTAAATACACCAATTGCGTCATAATTTCCAGCGATGTTTACTTGATCGAAGTATCGGTCTATTTTTGTCCATAGATCAAGTTGAGTCAACCATAGTCGACAATTTAAAGGGAGAGACGTGGACAAATCAGGAAAAACTTCCACCACTAATTTTAAAATGTGTTTTTTTCATAACCACATTGATTAAATAGGACAAATAACTTTTTGAAATTAGTGATAGAAGAAAGCATGTTTGCCTATTTTGCCCTCATGAAGTCGGCTCCTATGAGTCAACTTGGGGAAAACCTGGTTCAGTGGTTGGCAAAACTACTTTTATTCTGTAGCGAACTACAACTATAACTACAATATCGAAAATGTAGTTAACTACACTTGTTTTAAAAAGTAGCGAATACAAATTACTTTTCAAAAGAAGTCACTGCTTCGCGTATTTTAGGAGGAAAGGGGGACAAATAATAGTGAAAATATTTGTCTTTTAACAAAAACAAAGCAACGAAAAAAAAATATTCGATTGACGGATTTTTTTTAGAGTGTACATAACAGTTTTATTCGTATTCTCTGAAGAAAAGTACACAAAGTATTTTTGTGAAAAAGAATGCTCAAATTTTGTTTTCGTAATAAGTTTTCAAAGCAGTTATCATACTTTACTCAGTCCTATGAGAGATATTTCTTATCTGTCAAAAATAAAACTTTTGAAGTTATGTTCTTGTAGGTTATTTTACTTTATTTTATTTATTTATGTGCTTATTGTTATTTCTAATACCGTTGTTTATGAACAATTCTTTACACGATATTCTAAAGTACTAAATGCATCTAAAATGCGGTTAAATATTTAATAAGACTGCTCAGTAAAGTTATTTCCCCTGTTTTCGTGGTTATTCTGTTGTTTCTACTGTAATTTTAAAGTCAAAAGATTGTAAAGCAACTATACTATTTCGTACTTTGGAAAATTTGAATAATAACGTTGAATGTATTCCGCTTGATATTTTCCCACCGATCTCTAAAATAATCTTATCTACGATGGCTGATAAATGAAGAACAATCAAACTTTTTTATTCGTATAATTTATTGTACACACATTTAATTTTATGTTACATTGTTAGCTTAATGTGTTATGAATATGTGGTACTTTTTAATTATTTTATTTCCAATAACACGTCAGTGGCAGCCGTTCAAGTTCAGACACATTTAGTATCGCCTACGGGAACGATGGTGCATCACGCTATGGGCAATGTGAAATTTTGTTTTCCCTAAATAATTCATCTGCGAAAGCTATGAAATGCTGGAGGAGGCTTCTGGAGTTGCCTGTTCTGCCCTAAAATAGATCTTAGAAGATTGTTTCTTATATTTAAGGAAAAGATACAGTGAACTTCAAATAAAGTTAGAACCGAAGCTCCAGTAAATGCTTTTACAGGCTTCAACAGTAACAATGCCGCTGCTATTGTAATAGCAGGTACTCGAATACCATTAAAATAGCACTATTAGAAATATTGCAGATATCATTGGGTACCATCCACACATTGGTAACAGAAACATTGAACATTAAACGTGTTTGTACGCGGTAGGTTCTGAGACTCCTTATGTCCGAACAACAGGAAGTTCCTTGCAGCTTTGTTCGCAGTTGAATGTGATTTACATTTTACAATCCAGATCTAATCCCATATTGTTCACGATGTGTTACTTCCATCTTTCCCGTAGGCGATACTGAATGTTAAAAGGCAGAAAACCAAAGTTAAAAATGCACAAATAATACACAAAAAAGCAGCAAACACCTGTTTCGAATCCACAAGCGAGATAATTCTTCAGTGGAACACAGAGCAAAGCACAGCGTGCTAGAAAAATCAAGATTGGGCATAACGACAAGGAGGCGGTGGCTTATATACCCTATGCTGGTAGAGAACTCACCAAAAGCAACCAATGAGAAGGAAGCATCATGAAACAACTGAGTGGACAAATAGAGACATCTACTGGAGAACGAAAGAAATAAAAAAAAACAAAAAAGGGAAATATCAGGAGTACTAGATAAGTCATTGACTAAGGAGTGAGAATTTTAATGATGTGGTAAGCTTCCCAAAAATCAAGATCGAGGTTAGAAGAAGATTTCTGGATAATGGTGGGTGAGGAAAAGTTGAACATATGTTGAAAAGCTGAGACAGCGTGACTGAGGTGGCTGAGACAGCAAATCCAAAGAATCTTATGCAGCTGATGTTGGGGCACTGATAAAACGTTGATATAAGTGCATAAATAATGGTGTAGAATATGTTGAGAAATAAAAATAGTTTTGAAGTGAATATCATTGTAAGTTATTATTTAATTATCTTTTGTGACTTACTTAATGACTTTCCCTCGTAAAATTATAACTAAACAAAACGTTTCTAGTTTTTTGATGTTGTCGCAATATATTTAAAATTAGATGATTCAAAAATAATAAGATTACACTTTGTTTAGCTAATAAAACTATAAATTTCATTAAAAATAACTCAATATATCATTTTTGAGGTAGTATAGTATATAAAAGTAAAATAAAACTTTAAAAAAATATTTTTTTAAGATGATATATTTTGTAAAAATAACGCAAAACTTTAATGAACGTACATTGGCATCGCTTAGCATTTTTATTTAAATCAGTCTTCTAAGAACATTTTCTGTGCAAAATATCTTATGATATTTTTAGATACTTAAAGCAATATTTTTTAATTTTAAATTCCAAAATTACCGATCCATTTTTTCCACGTAATGAAACATGGAGAATGAGCGTTTCAAAATATATTTTTAATAATAGCTGATGCAACCTTTAAAAACACAGTTACGCAAGTACATTTATTTTAGATATCCCAACTACATTTTACAAAATAGAATAATTTTAAGCTATTTATAAAAATAGTTATTTACCGTTATTTCAGATCAAGCATGGTAGGATACGTACTGTAGGCAATTTGGCCGTCTTTAATATTTACCATCCAAGTTAAAAAATAAATATAAAGTGACAATTGGAACAACTTTGAATTCATTCATGGCCCACGGTGAAAAAATAAATAGAACTTCAAGATTCCATCTCCATTTCTCCGAAAATGTAGTTACTACATTTCAGGTATTTCAGGTACGTAGATAGATCAAAAGCTCCGGGCATAAAAAAATTCAAATTAAAAGAATTTGAAAGTTTTATTTTGGAATGGCGTTCCTTTGTCCATATATATATTACATTAATTTTAAATTTTTTTAAAAATATATTCCGCATTTACTATATTTATCTGTTCATCATCAAACGAAATTATTATACGAAACTAAAGGACGGATAAAAGGGGCAGGAACGGATAAAAGTCAATGAAAACAAAGTCTTTATTATTAAGAGACTTGTAAGAAAAATTTTATTTTTAGATTATTATTATTAGATTTTTAGAAACGAATGTTGCAATTTGTGAATCGCATACGCAATTCAGAGTATCCATTTTGGTAATAATTTATTCATGGGAAATGAACAAATCTTTTGATTTTACGTAGATTCAGTATTACTGCTAACACTTACTGCTAACTGTTAATATTTCCGTTGCTCAATATTTTCTCCTAAATGAGAGCAATATTTTCTGCTTCTAGCGGTCAACCTTGACGAAATTAATCTTCTACGAATTCTTCGACAGTGTGAAATTGTTTTTCTCATTTTTTTTCACTGCGATTAAAACCTTCTTAATTCAGAATTTAGTCACAGACCGTTACTCAATGTTAAACATTTTAGAACAAATTAGTTGTCTAAGCGAAGCAAAGACTAATACATAGCGCAATATTACTTGGAAGGCACATGTAGCTTGGTAGATATTAAAACCTTTCAGCAAGCATAACTCAAAAAAAGATTACGAATTTCGTTCTAATTGTCGCAGAACGTACCTATGTGATGGTGAGAAATACCACCATCTAGATCTAAACTAGCACACACTATAAAAAAAAAAGTATTTGGTTTTTTTTCTGCATATTAGCAGAGTATTTGGTATCATTTTAATCAGTGAACAGTGAACAATACAAATTAATGATCCATTTTAGGATCAGCGCATACAGATAGATAATTGTGGAACAAAGTGAACCACGGCAGTCAAGGAAATATTTGGTTTTCCGTTCCCACGAATGATTTAACTACACCTAATAAAAATGTCATGGAGAAAATTGTCAGAACAATAATATGACACATTTATTTATGAGAGCTTAAATAGGCACGAAGACCTCACAAGTCAAAGCATCTTTACCTCCCAGACACAGCACGGCGTCAAGAGGAATCGCTATTGTACCGACGGACCTATGAAACACTCAAGGGGAGTACCAAATTTCTCCCGCATGCCAATGGTCATCTCTCTAAAATCAGAGGTATGGCCGAAACATGCAAATTTTCAAGAAGTTAAAACGTATAAGGCCTTAATTTTATGTGAAAAGGGAAAAATGGTTCCATCCCTTTTTTTTTTGCTCCACGAAAAGAATGTGATTTTTCTTGAGAGTAGAGATTCAAAAAAGATGGAAAAGTAGAAGGTTGACTGCTCTCTAACTAAAAAAACAGATTTTGAGTGTGTGTGCCAATAGATGGAAATGTACGCGCTAAGAAAAAGCGAAAACGCGTCAGCCATTACCTCCTGCTGTCAACGTTATCTAGTAATATAAGGTAACAAACAATCTTCCTTCACCATTGTTCCATTTTATTTAATTAAGCTATATTCTTTTAATAATACGAATTTACGTGTGTATGAAGATCCTACCCCGATCTAAACATAAAAAGGCTAATCAAATAAATACTTCTAGGGTATGGAACTCTGCCTTTCAAAATCGAATTTGTTAATTCAGTAAGATAAACTGTAATTCTCAGAAAATAAATGTTGAGAATACAGTTCTCAACTAGGATTGAATATTTTTATTTTTTTAAAACATTTATATTTGTTTTTAATCATATGCTTATAATTACCTTGTAAATAAACTCAATTTTATATTCAATTAATTTTAGTCAGTTTTCCTTTTGTTTACTTAATTTATTGAATTAATATTAAGTCTTTTATTTTAGGAAATGTTTTCTTTAATATTACAATCTAGGTTTTAAAATAAGCCATTATATATTTAATGTTACATAACTCTCTGCAGGTAACCTTTGATGATTGTAATTGGCTCAAAGAGGATCCGAACTTCAAAAATAATTCACAACGCAACTTTTTCTTTTCTATAATTAATTGATAATTTGTCTAATAAAATTTTCTAAGTATAAATTATCATATCAGATCCTTAGAGTCATAGGTGCAAAATAAATACTATACGTCTCGGATAATTTAAAATACTCATATTAATCAATTAACAGCAATATAGTGGTAAATCCTATGCAGTCAGACTTAAATTCAAATAATTTAATTGATCACTCTGTAGCATTCCATCATAGGGTTTACCGAATTAGAAGTGGTACCGTTACCTCTTTCTAAATTATTTTAATATATTAATTTAATTTTAGAAATAGAACTTTAGGTTATTGTATAATTTTTTTTTAAATATAAAAATATATATGCAATATTAAGACTAAAAAAAAAAAATTTTTTTTTTGCTAACATAAATGTTCTTAATTCTAATTCTTTTGAAAAAAATTTTTTTCCTCTTTTCAACAACTAATTAAAAAAAAAAAAAAAAAAAAAAAAAAAATTAAGCATTCATTGGGGAATCTTCATACACTCTGTAACATGCATATACCTGGCAATTCTTTTTGGGTACCTCACTAAATATATAATGATATATTAAATAATAATAAGTGTTATTGGATTGATTTGTATTAACAAAGAATTGAAAATATGACTTGTGTTACATATACTGCAACAGCAGCAAATATAAAATAAATACATAATAATGCTCAAATATTGAAATGATATATATTATATATAATTAATTTCTCGAACAGTGCATAACAATTCACCATTGGGTATCTTTTATTTTATGTTAAACAATTTTTTTTTGCTCTCTCTCTATTTTATGATTTTTGTACTTTAATTGGATGAATAAGCGTAAAAGTCAAAGAATTAGTAGAATAGATACTGGTGTCAAAACTAGACAACAATTACGCGAATTAAATAATCAAACTGTAGACACTAATATTATTTGTAATAATAAGAATAATAATAATAAGAAAAAAAAGAAAGAGAAGAAAATTATAAATTCTGAAAAAGCTACTCCTAAAATTACTACAATGGACACCCCAAATGCAGATAGCCTAATTAATCTGATTCCATACTATGATGGAAAAAAGGAAGCAAATATTAACCATTTTTTCTTACAATTTGACAATCTCATCAATAAAACTGAATTGAATAATGATTCTAAATTAACTATATTAAAGGCGAAAATTGTAGGACCTGCTAAAGATAAATTGATGAGGGATCAAAATTTGTTCGTGGAACAGAACTTAGAAACCTTTAAAACAAAGTTAAAACAATTATTCGAACCCAAAACCACATTTCTAGAAGCGCAAAAGAAATTTTGCAATCTCAAACAAAAACCGGAACAAAACATGAACGAATTTATATTAGAATTTAATGCGGCAGCAGACCTTTATCTAAAAAAAAGTGGGCAAGATATAGGAGCTAACAACAGCTCTACATTCATGGAAATGATCAAATTATCCCAGTTTTTGGAATCAATTCGTAGTGATTTAAGTCTGGAAGTAAGAAAAAACTCTCCGCCGGACTTTAAAACAGCGTGCAACATAGCCTTAAAATTAGAGGAGGCTTATTCACATGTCAATTTAAAGGACATCAACAACATTTCCAAAACTAAAGATTCTGATTTGTTAAATGAACTGCTTAAACTCAATGTAGAAAGTGCAGAGAATATAAAATTATTAACCGCGGAATTAAATAACATAAAATTAAAGGTAAATGCCACTAACAATGATACAACTAGGTTTTGCAAGTACTGTAAATCCACATCCCATACGAACCCACATTGTTGGTTTTACAAGGGCAACGAACAAAACAGCAGTAATTACGTGGACGAAAATAAAAAAATTCCTGAGAATATTCAAATCGAAAAACCAAATTTTTATCAAGGGGGAAACCAACAAGCTCAGGGAAACTTTCAGCAAACCCCAAATTACACGCACCAAAACTTCAACCCTATGCAATATTCTGCTCCTCAGTACATGTACTATGCACCACCCCCACCCCACCAACAATTTATGCCGATATCATATCCCAGTTTCGGAAATTATGGAGGCAATTTCAACGAACAGAGATCATATGACCAGCGAAGAAATTATAGAGGGCATAGAGGGGGCTACAAGCAAAATAATTATAAAAAACATGATTATACAAAAAAAAATAATTCACAGCAGACATTTGAAAACAATAAACAAGATAAAGATCATGATCAGAATTCTAGTAACAATAAGGGAAACTAAAGTCGGGACTTACATTCTCAAATACAAGGCACCCGCGTAAGTCTCACTGCGGGTCTAAAAAAAATAACAAAATTATTGCTAGTGTCAAAAGTAATGACAATTCTCAACTTCCGATTATTACTTTTGAAATTAATGGTGTTAAGATTAATGCTTTGACAGACAGTGGGGCGGCAGTAACTTTGGCATCACCTATATTGTTCGAACAATTAAAGAATGCACACGTAAAATATAAAAATCTCTGTAACCAGGTAAAAATTCAAACATTAACAAATTCGACAATCTCTTTTACGCAATGCATTAAATTAACTTTCAAATTGGAAAACGTTTTTGTATCGGGGGCATTCTATGTTACAACTCAAGATTTTGGTCGGAACTACAATATGCTATTGGGATTCGATTTCCTCAAAACAAATAATATTATCCTAGATTTTGAAGATAAAACCATGAAATTAAAAAACAAAAACATTGCACTTCAATTTCTAGAAAATGAACCTCAAAGTCTGATAAGTAACTTAACTGCTAACTCTAATGAGAATCAAAATAAAGAAACAATACGCAAAAAGAAAAAAAAACGTATCTCGCACAAAAATTTTGTTACAGCAAAACTAACACAGACAACGGAGTTACTACCAGGCGAAAAAAAAATTGTTGCATTACTATTAGATCCAGATAAATTCGCAACTACAAATACAATACTCTTGGAACCGATTACACATAATATGAAAATTTATTATAAAACATCTATTCACTCGGCGACACAAATATAAATAATAATAATACAACATTTTATATTGACCAATATTTATAATAATTCATCCTTTGCTTAAAGCCACGGATTGACGAATCTACTTGAATTATTATAACAAAAAAAAAATCGGTCAGATTTTACAAAATTATTTTAGTTTAATATTTGATATAATCTATAACTTGGTTAGAACAACGCGTTTCAATTTTAATTTTAGAATAATCGTACGATTTCATATTATAAAACAAACAAGTAAAAAAAAAAAAAAAAAAATTATTAGTTGTCCCTAAGGATTAACATTTCAGATAAAAAAAAATAATAAAATAAAATAAAATAAAAAATAAAAAAAAAATACCATTGAACGTTTCAATTATTACAAAACATAAATTGGATGTTTAATTTATACCTTAAATATTTAGGTAAATTATTTCATACTTAAAAAATAATAATAATAAAAAGGTGTTGGATACATGTCAATGATCATTTCAGCAATTTATTGGATGTTAAAGTCTCGTTTTTGCAGGCGAAATTGAGACTATCTGCGCAGAGCATCTAATAATGCATTTAGCTGAGATATTTCTAATTAACTAAATTTCCAAACTTTACAAAAAAAAAAGAATTTGTTTAATCTTTTTTTTTTCTAACTATTATATGTAATATTTTATAAAACAAAAAATAATAAGAGAAAAGAAAAGCGAACGCTCGCTTTCGATTCCTTAAATATGTATATTTACACGTTAATATATTTTAAAATAATAATAATAAGAAGAATAAATAATTAAATAAATATTTTACAATTGCATGCACATTTTCGTTTGTGCAAAGCAATGCTCGCTTGTTCTCGCTAACTTAAATTGTAACTAGAAAATCAATATTATATTAAAAATATATATATATTATAATACATTACGTTTTTATACACAATATAAATAAATAAGTAAATATATAAATTGACGAGAAGATAGTGCGATGCAAACGGATTTGACCACGTTACACGTGTACCGATTTTTTTTTTATAGAAAATATTAAGCAGATATACAGATTTAATTACATACCCCATTTATTTTTAAATCCAAGCCGGGTATACACGACTTTTTTTTTTAACCACACAGTATAATTTTTATTTTTAACAACATAAATCATAATTCCTAGCTGTAAATCATAGCTGCACTACCTTTCACCAATTACACGTGCAATTAACACATTTCACCCCTTTTTGTAGAGTCGAAAATACAGGAGTTTAGTAATCATACACCTGAGGGATAGCAACGATCGCTAGTACATGCATTTCGCAAATCTTCCCTTGTGTACACCTGGATACGAATGTAAAAAAAAAAAAAAAAAAAAGGGGGTGTCAGTTTTTCCACAGGTGAGCTCAGTAACTGTCATTTGGAATCCTTCCCCTTAGCAATTTGATGGATCGATAGGAAAGAGAGGAGATTTTTTTTTCTTCTTTTTCTTTTCTTCGTTCTCTTTCAACCTTGTTCATTCTAGGAGCCGGGCAGTGAAATTGTACTTGTTTTGATTTTACCAACGGATAATTAAAATTTTGGTAGCAAAGGAAAGAGGAAAATTCATTTTTTAGACCTGTTTCTTTTATAAAAATATATTATTGAAAATATCTTTCATTCAGAAAAGTCATCCTTTTATAAGATCCCAAAACAAAATTGTTTTAGTAAGAATGATAAGATGTTTTTTTCACATAACATTTTCTTTATGTATATTATATAAAATAAAATAAAGATGTTTGCCTTTTTGCTCAAGAGAGACATTTCATGTGAGATTATGTATATCTATTTTCTCTCTATGTTTTTGATATAATATATATATATATATTTTTAATGTATGGTATTAATTATACAATGCATACAGTTTACTGATTATATTGAGTATTTGTTTTAAATGATTCTGTATATTGTGTTTCAACGTATGGGTACCTAATTAGCCTGTAATAATTAAAATAAAAGATTTGCCAATTTATATGTATGTAATAACTAAAAATATAAGAGTGGAAAAGAAAATTAATTTTTTTTTCTTTCTTCTCTCGGGCATTTTATTTTATTATTTGGCTTATTCAAATTTTCCTGCTTTATTTGGATTTGGACCTATTAAAACTCAAAATTTTAATAAATGTTTTTGGAACAATGGAAATTGAAACCAACTACACATGATAACTTGCTGAAGAAGTCATGTCTTTCATCAGATTTTTCAACAGTGAACTTTTGATTACGCTTTATTTCACCAATGTGTAAAACTTTTTTCTGGTGTTGCAAACCTACTTACACTCCAAACCTAGTGACACCCCAGCTAATCCCAAGTTCCTAGACTTTTCCATGTGAACATTTTCAGTTTTGATCTTCAATATAATACGACGATGGACTTTCATCGAGTACTTTGTGGCTATATATATATATAAAAAAAAAGATACTGTGGACCTTTTTTTTTCTAATGTCGGGGGAAGAGATGATGGTGAGAAATACCACCATCTAGATCTAAACTAGCACACACTATAAAAAAAAAAGTATTTGGTTTTTTTTCTGCATATTAGCAGAGTATTTGGTATCATTTTAATCAGTGAACAGTGAACAATACAAATTAATGATCCATTTTAGGATCAGCGCATACAGATAGATAATTGTGGAACAAAGTGAACCACGGCAGTCAAGGAAATATTTGGTTTTCCGTTCCCACGAATGATTTAACTACACCTAATAAAAATGTCATGGAGAAAATTGTCAGAACAATAATATGACACATTTATTTATGAGAGCTTAAATAGGCACGAAGACCTCACAAGTCAAAGCATCTTTACCTCCCAGACACAGCACGGCGTCAAGAGGAATCGCTATTGTACCGACGGACCTATGAAACACTCAAGGGGAGTACCAAATTTCTCCCGCATGCCAATGGTCATCTCTCTAAAATCAGAGGTATGGCCGAAACATGCAAATTTTCAAGAAGTTAAAACGTATAAGGCCTTAATTTTATGTGAAAAGGGAAAAATGGTTCCATCCCTTTTTTTTTGCTCCACGAAAAGAATGTGATTTTTCTTGAGAGTAGAGATTCAAAAAAGATGGAAAAGTAGAAGGTTGACTGCTCTCTAACTAAAAAACAGATTTTGAGTGTGTGTGCCAATAGATGGAAATGTACGCGCTAAGAAAAAGCGAAAACGCGTCAGCCATTACCTCCTGCTGTCAACGTTATCTAGTAATATAAGGTAACAAACAATCTTCCTTCACCATTGTTCCATTTTATTTAATTAAGCTATATTCTTTTAATAATACGAATTTACGTGTGTATGAAGATCCTACCCCGATCTAAACATAAAAAGGCTAATCAAATAAATACTTCTAGGGTATGGAACTCTGCCTTTCAAAATCGAATTTGTTAATTCAGTAAGATAAACTGTAATTCTCAGAAAATAAATGTTGAGAATACAGTTCTCAACTAGGATTGAATATTTTTATTTTTTTAAAACATTTATATTTGTTTTTAATCATATGCTTATAATTACCTTGTAAATAAACTCAATTTTATATTCAATTAATTTTAGTCAGTTTTCCTTTTGTTTACTTAATTTATTGAATTAATATTAAGTCTTTTATTTTAGGAAATGTTTTCTTTAATATTACAATCTAGGTTTTAAAATAAGCCATTATATATTTAATGTTACATAACTCTCTGCAGGTAACCTTTGATGATTGTAATTGGCTCAAAGAGGATCCGAACTTCAAAAATAATTCACAACGCAACTTTTTCTTTTCTATAATTAATTGATAATTTGTCTAATAAAATTTTCTAAGTATAAATTATCATATCAGATCCTTAGAGTCATAGGTGCAAAATAAATACTATACGTCTCGGATAATTTAAAATACTCATATTAATCAATTAACAGCAATATAGTGGTAAATCCTATGCAGTCAGACTTAAATTCAAATAATTTAATTGATCACTCTGTAGCATTCCATCATAGGGTTTACCGAATTAGAAGTGGTACCGTTACCTCTTTCTAAATTATTTTAATATATTAATTTAATTTTAGAAATAGAACTTTAGGTTATTGTATAATTTTTTTTTAAATATAAAAATATATATGCAATATTAAGACTAAAAAAAAAAAAATTTTTTTTTGCTAACATAAATGTTCTTAATTCTAATTCTTTTGAAAAAAATTTTTTTCCTCTTTTCAACAACTAATTAAAAAAAAAAAAAAAAAAAAAAAAAAAAAAAAAAAAAAAAATTAAGCATTCATTGGGGAATCTTCATACACTCTGTAACATGCATATACCTGGCAATTCTTTTTGGGTACCTCACTAAATATATAATGATATATTAAATAATAATAAGTGTTATTGGATTGATTTGTATTAACAAAGAATTGAAAATATGACTTGTGTTACATATACTGCAACAGCAGCAAATATAAAATAAATACATAATAATGCTCAAATATTGAAATGATATATATTATATATAATTAATTTCTCGAACAGTGCATAACAATTCACCATTGGGTATCTTTTATTTTATGTTAAACAATTTTTTTTTGCTCTCTCTCTATTTTATGATTTTTGTACTTTAATTGGATGAATAAGCGTAAAAGTCAAAGAATTAGTAGAATAGATACTGGTGTCAAAACTAGACAACAATTACGCGAATTAAATAATCAAACTGTAGACACTAATATTATTTGTAATAATAAGAATAATAATAATAAGAAAAAAAAGAAAGAGAAGAAAATTATAAATTCTGAAAAAGCTACTCCTAAAATTACTACAATGGACACCCCAAATGCAGATAGCCTAATTAATCTGATTCCATACTATGATGGAAAAAAGGAAGCAAATATTAACCATTTTTTCTTACAATTTGACAATCTCATCAATAAAACTGAATTGAATAATGATTCTAAATTAACTATATTAAAGGCGAAAATTGTAGGACCTGCTAAAGATAAATTGATGAGGGATCAAAATTTGTTCGTGGAACAGAACTTAGAAACCTTTAAAACAAAGTTAAAACAATTATTCGAACCCAAAACCACATTTCTAGAAGCGCAAAAGAAATTTTGCAATCTCAAACAAAAACCGGAACAAAACATGAACGAATTTATATTAGAATTTAATGCGGCAGCAGACCTTTATCTAAAAAAAAGTGGGCAAGATATAGGAGCTAACAACAGCTCTACATTCATGGAAATGATCAAATTATCCCAGTTTTTGGAATCAATTCGTAGTGATTTAAGTCTGGAAGTAAGAAAAAACTCTCCGCCGGACTTTAAAACAGCGTGCAACATAGCCTTAAAATTAGAGGAGGCTTATTCACATGTCAATTTAAAGGACATCAACAACATTTCCAAAACTAAAGATTCTGATTTGTTAAATGAACTGCTTAAACTCAATGTAGAAAGTGCAGAGAATATAAAATTATTAACCGCGGAATTAAATAACATAAAATTAAAGGTAAATGCCACTAACAATGATACAACTAGGTTTTGCAAGTACTGTAAATCCACATCCCATACGAACCCACATTGTTGGTTTTACAAGGGCAACGAACAAAACAGCAGTAATTACGTGGACGAAAATAAAAAAATTCCTGAGAATATTCAAATCGAAAAACCAAATTTTTATCAAGGGGGAAACCAACAAGCTCAGGGAAACTTTCAGCAAACCCCAAATTACACGCACCAAAACTTCAACCCTATGCAATATTCTGCTCCTCAGTACATGTACTATGCACCACCCCCACCCCACCAACAATTTATGCCGATATCATATCCCAGTTTCGGAAATTATGGAGGCAATTTCAACGAACAGAGATCATATGACCAGCGAAGAAATTATAGAGGGCATAGAGGGGGCTACAAGCAAAATAATTATAAAAAACATGATTATACAAAAAAAAATAATTCACAGCAGACATTTGAAAACAATAAACAAGATAAAGATCATGATCAGAATTCTAGTAACAATAAGGGAAACTAAAGTCGGGACTTACATTCTCAAATACAAGGCACCCGCGTAAGTCTCACTGCGGGTCTAAAAAAAATAACAAAATTATTGCTAGTGTCAAAAGTAATGACAATTCTCAACTTCCGATTATTACTTTTGAAATTAATGGTGTTAAGATTAATGCTTTGACAGACAGTGGGGCGGCAGTAACTTTGGCATCACCTATATTGTTCGAACAATTAAAGAATGCACACGTAAAATATAAAAATCTCTGTAACCAGGTAAAAATTCAAACATTAACAAATTCGACAATCTCTTTTAAGCAATGCATTAAATTAACTTTCAAATTGGAAAACGTTTTTGTATCGGGGGCATTCTATGTTACAACTCAAGATTTTGGTCGGAACTACAATATGCTATTGGGATTCGATTTCCTCAAAACAAATAATATTATCCTAGATTTTGAAGATAAAACCATGAAATTAAAAAACAAAAACATTGCACTTCAATTTCTAGAAAATGAACCTCAAAGTCTGATAAGTAACTTAACTGCTAACTCTAATGAGAATCAAAATAAAGAAACAATACGCAAAAAGAAAAAAAAACGTATCTCGCACAAAAATTTTGTTACAGCAAAACTAACACAGACAACGGAGTTACTACCAGGCGAAAAAAAAATTGTTGCATTACTATTAGATCCAGATAAATTCGCAACTACAAATACAATACTCTTGGAACCGATTACACATAATATGAAAATTTATTATAAAACATCTATTCACTCGGCGACACAAATATAAATAATAATAATACAACATTTTATATTGACCAATATTTATAATAATTCATCCTTTGCTTAAAGCCACGGATTGACGAATCTACTTGAATTATTATAACAAAAAAAAAATCGGTCAGATTTTACAAAATTATTTTAGTTTAATATTTGATATAATCTATAACTTGGTTAGAACAACGCGTTTCAATTTTAATTTTAGAATAATCGTACGATTTCATATTATAAAACAAACAAGTAAAAAAAAAAAAAAAATTATTAGTTGTCCCTAAGGATTAACATTTCAGATAAAAAAAAAATAATAAAATAAAATAAAATAAAAAATAAAAAAAAAATACCATTGAACGTTTCAATTATTACAAAACATAAATTGGATGTTTAATTTATACCTTAAATATTTAGGTAAATTATTTCATACTTAAAAAATAATAATAATAAAAAGGTGTTGGATACATGTCAATGATCATTTCAGCAATTTATTGGATGTTAAAGTCTCGTTTTTGCAGGCGAAATTGAGACTATCTGCGCAGAGCATCTAATAATGCATTTAGCTGAGATATTTCTAATTAACTAAATTTCCAAACTTTACAAAAAAAAAAGAATTTGTTTAATCTTTTTTTTTTCTAACTATTATATGTAATATTTTATAAAACAAAAAATAATAAGAGAAAAGAAAAGCGAACGCTCGCTTTCGATTCCTTAAATATGTATATTTACACGTTAATATATTTTAAAATAATAATAATAAGAAGAATAAATAATTAAATAAATATTTTACAATTGCATGCACATTTTCGTTTGTGCAAAGCAATGCTCGCTTGTTCTCGCTAACTTAAATTGTAACTAGAAAATCAATATTATATTAAAAATATATATATATTATAATACATTACGTTTTTATACACAATATAAATAAATAAGTAAATATATAAATTGACGAGAAGATAGTGCGATGCAAACGGATTTGACCACGTTACACGTGTACCGATTTTTTTTTTATAGAAAATATTAAGCAGATATACAGATTTAATTACATACCCCATTTATTTTTAAATCCAAGCCGGGTATACACGACTTTTTTTTTTAACCACACAGTATAATTTTTATTTTTAACAACATAAATCATAATTCCTAGCTGTAAATCATAGCTGCACTACCTTTCACCAATTACACGTGCAATTAACACATTTCACCCCTTTTTGTAGAGTCGAAAATACAGGAGTTTAGTAATCATACACCTGAGGGATAGCAACGATCGCTAGTACATGCATTTCGCAAATCTTCCCTTGTGTACACCTGGATACGAATGTAAAAAAAAAAAAAAAAAAAGGGGGTGTCAGTTTTTCCACAGGTGAGCTCAGTAACTGTCATTTGGAATCCTTCCCCTTAGCAATTTGATGGATCGATAGGAAAGAGAGGAGATTTTTTTTTCTTCTTTTTCTTTTCTTCGTTCTCTTTCAACCTTGTTCATTCTAGGAGCCGGGCAGTGAAATTGTACTTGTTTTGATTTTACCAACGGATAATTAAAATTTTGGTAGCAAAGGAAAGAGGAAAATTCATTTTTTAGACCTGTTTCTTTTATAAAAATATATTATTGAAAATATCTTTCATTCAGAAAAGTCATCCTTTTATAAGATCCCAAAACAAAATTGTTTTAGTAAGAATGATAAGATGTTTTTTTCACATAACATTTTCTTTATGTATATTATATAAAATAAAATAAAGATGTTTGCCTTTTTGCTCAAGAGAGACATTTCATGTGAGATTATGTATATCTATTTTCTCTCTATGTTTTTGATATAATATATATATATATATTTTTAATGTATGGTATTAATTATACAATGCATACAGTTTACTGATTATATTGAGTATTTGTTTTAAATGATTCTGTATATTGTGTTTCAACGTATGGGTACCTAATTAGCCTGTAATAATTAAAATAAAAGATTTGCCAATTTATATGTATGTAATAACTAAAAATATAAGAGTGGAAAAGAAAATTAATTTTTTTTTCTTTCTTCTCTCGGGCATTTTATTTTATTATTTGGCTTATTCAAATTTTCCTGCTTTATTTGGATTTGGACCTATTAAAACTCAAAATTTTAATAAATGTTTTTGGAACAATGGAAATTGAAACCAACTACACATGATAACTTGCTGAAGAAGTCATGTCTTTCATCAGATTTTTCAACAGTGAACTTTTGATTACGCTTTATTTCACCAATGTGTAAAACTTTTTTCTGGTGTTGCAAACCTACTTACACTCCAAACCTAGTGACACCCCAGCTAATCCCAAGTTCCTAGACTTTTCCATGTGAACATTTTCAGTTTTGATCTTCAATATAATACGACGATGGACTTTCATCGAGTACTTTGTGGCTATATATATATATAAAAAAAAAGATACTGTGGACCTTTTTTTTTCTAATGTCGGGGGAAGAGATGATGGTGAGAAATACCACCATCTAGATCTAAACTAGCACACACTATAAAAAAAAAAAGTATTTGGTTTTTTTTCTGCATATTAGCAGAGTATTTGGTATCATTTTAATCAGTGAACAGTGAACAATACAAATTAATGATCCATTTTAGGATCAGCGCATACAGATAGATAATTGTGGAACAAAGTGAACCACGGCAGTCAAGGAAATATTTGGTTTTCCGTTCCCACGAATGATTTAACTACACCTAATAAAAATGTCATGGAGAAAATTGTCAGAACAATAATATGACACATTTATTTATGAGAGCTTAAATAGGCACGAAGACCTCACAAGTCAAAGCATCTTTACCTCCCAGACACAGCACGGCGTCAAGAGGAATCGCTATTGTACCGACGGACCTATGAAACACTCAAGGGGAGTACCAAATTTCTCCCGCATGCCAATGGTCATCTCTCTAAAATCAGAGGTATGGCCGAAACATGCAAATTTTCAAGAAGTTAAAACGTATAAGGCCTTAATTTTATGTGAAAAGGGAAAAATGGTTCCATCCCTTTTTTTTTGCTCCACGAAAAGAATGTGATTTTTCTTGAGAGTAGAGATTCAAAAAAGATGGAAAAGTAGAAGGTTGACTGCTCTCTAACTAAAAAACAGATTTTGAGTGTGTGTGCCAATAGATGGAAATGTACGCGCTAAGAAAAAGCGAAAACGCGTCAGCCATTACCTCCTGCTGTCAACGTTATCTAGTAATATAAGGTAACAAACAATCTTCCTTCACCATTGTTCCATTTTATTTAATTAAGCTATATTCTTTTAATAATACGAATTTACGTGTGTATGAAGATCCTACCCCGATCTAAACATAAAAAGGCTAATCAAATAAATACTTCTAGGGTATGGAACTCTGCCTTTCAAAATCGAATTTGTTAATTCAGTAAGATAAACTGTAATTCTCAGAAAATAAATGTTGAGAATACAGTTCTCAACTAGGATTGAATATTTTTATTTTTTTAAAACATTTATATTTGTTTTTAATCATATGCTTATAATTACCTTGTAAATAAACTCAATTTTATATTCAATTAATTTTAGTCAGTTTTCCTTTTGTTTACTTAATTTATTGAATTAATATTAAGTCTTTTATTTTAGGAAATGTTTTCTTTAATATTACAATCTAGGTTTTAAAATAAGCCATTATATATTTAATGTTACATAACTCTCTGCAGGTAACCTTTGATGATTGTAATTGGCTCAAAGAGGATCCGAACTTCAAAAATAATTCACAACGCAACTTTTTCTTTTCTATAATTAATTGATAATTTGTCTAATAAAATTTTCTAAGTATAAATTATCATATCAGATCCTTAGAGTCATAGGTGCAAAATAAATACTATACGTCTCGGATAATTTAAAATACTCATATTAATCAATTAACAGCAATATAGTGGTAAATCCTATGCAGTCAGACTTAAATTCAAATAATTTAATTGATCACTCTGTAGCATTCCATCACTATGAGGTGGGCAATTGTTGTTACAAATTATCAAGAATCAATTTCAAACCGCTTGTAAATTATATTAAAAAATAGATTAAAAAGTTGAATTGAAGTACATGCATCAGAAAAGTTTAGTGCGAACGAAATTTTCACTTTCGGAAGATTTTTGTAGTTTCGGTTTAGAGAACATGCAGCCAAAAAATTACGCAAGCAGTAATATTAGAGCATAACGAAATCTATTTCAATTTAATTCAATTAGAAAAAAAAATCTGGATTTTTCTCTATTTTTTTTAAGTAATAACTTAATAGTAAACATTGGTACCAGTGTTGAAAACAGCATTTTTCAAATCACCTATAGAAAGCTTATTTTTTGCGTGTGTAAACAGTTAAACAGTTTATTGGTTCAACGGGATTCCGAGTTACGATGTAACTCCACTCCCTGTCTACGAGTATTTGTGTGTCACATCCTAGAGGAGCCATGAAAAAAATTAAAGTATTGCCTCAGGACAAAATATGTACTACAATAAAAATAATAAAAAAAGAAATTTATTAAATGGTGAGAAGTGGTATTCATCTCACAGAAACAAAAGTCGAAATAAGGAAAGAGAAGAGAAAAAGTCTATTTAAATGACTGCAAGAATTGAACGACCAATCAAATTATAGGATAAGAAAAGGAGGTGGAGCTTCGCTGACAAATTCTCACGAAAGTAGGGGGATTTGAGTAAAAAAGCATTAAAATTAAAAATTTAAGTAGATAAATAATTTTAAAATGATGTAAAAGAAGTAAAAAAGAAGAATAAATGTTAAAACTGTTTAAAAGACGCAAACATATTGCCAAAAGGCAAGGAAAAAGCAAGAAAAATTGCGTAAATCTACACTTTAAAAAAAGGACAGTTTCCATGACATACATTTAAAATAAAGAATAGCAGTTAAATTACAATAAGTTTAAGTAATAAGATGTGTAAATAGACAAACATGTATATGTTATATATACTTTTAAAAATATATAAAACAAGAAACAAAAAACAATTAAGTATTAGCACAAAAGAACTATACTTCTAATATAGTTGTATATCTGGGTCTTTTACGATTAGAATGTCTGTAAACGTCATAATCAGGCTAAACAGGATTAAAGGGCATTTCTGATACTAGCATTACGAAGGTATCTAGAGCCGCTACGAATAATTCTAAGCTGTTTATTATGGGAGCGAGACCATACTGCTTTTGCAAGTGAAGCCCCGGATTGGACAGGCATAAGTAATAACAGAGAGGATTCATGCATTATAGATAAGAATTTAATTACGAATAGGGAAGGGCGATTACGAAGGGCTACATAGAAGAGGTGAAAGAGATTTAGAAATAACGGCGAGTTTAGAAGAGATGTTAAGGATTTGTTTTCGAAAAGTAAGGCGCTTGTCAATGATAACCACCAGGTACTTAGCACCAAGGGATAGTAGTTGTTACGAAATCCTTGTTCACATGTTCTGTGGGCGGGGTTATGCTCACGGCGCGCGTTACGTAGTGTGACGTAACATCGAACTTATTAGAAAACAGCTTTGTTTTTGTCAGTTGGAATAATTTGTATCGTGAACAATGGAGCTTCTTGGCGGCTGTCCTGAAATTTAATAGTTTTTCAGTCTAATAATCTTTATTTATTTACTTTTGTGTTTACTGTGTTGTCAAATAAAATAAGAAAAGACTACAAGACTTTTTAATGTGAAATCATGATCGACACACTTCACCAGAATTATTTAGTGTGTTTCTTCTTTCGAAATTACGTTCTTTCTGACTGTATCTGCTGCTGCTGATTATCATTATTTTTTATGGCGCCGAATACCCGCGAAATCAAGAAATTGTTCTCCGAATTCGTAATCGACGTGAATATATAGGAAAAAATATTAATTGGAAGTTTCTTTTTTCTCTTCTCGTGGACTATGCTCGGATAAAAGGTACTGTAAAAACTTTTTTTATTATTATTATTGTTATTCTAAAATGGAAAAAGTCGATAAGTTAAAATCAAAACGTAAGCTTGCTCGAACTTCATGCACTAAATTAATTACTTCTATCGATAGATTTATGGAAAGTATTGATACTCAAAGTGACAATGATAAATTTAAACTGTCTGAATATTTAATAAATTTGCAAGAAAAACAAGATGAGCTTAAAAATTTAAATGAAAAAATTGAAGAATTAATAGATGATTCAACGGAATTTGAAAACGAAATACAAAAGTCACTTGAGTATGAGGAAGCTATATCTGATTCGAAAACCAATATAAGAAGTAAATTAAAGCAATTCAAGGTCGAGCAAGCTGAATCCGTGAAAAGTAATAATAGTACTTCTAATTTAAATAATGCATCACAGAATCCTGTCAATTTGCCAAAACTAAACATAACTACCTTTAGTGGTGATTCAAGTAAATTCTTGGAATTTTATAACAGTTTTGAAAGCGCTATAGATTCAAATGAATCATTAACAACTGTTGATAAATTTTTATATTTGAAATCTTTCTTAACCGGTGAAGCTTACAAATCAGTAGCTGGTTTTGCCGTAAAAGAAGATAATTATAAATCTTGTTTAACCTTATTAAAAGAAAGATACGGAAAACAAGACCAGTTAATTAGTTGTTTTGTTAATAAATTATTAGAAATCGAACCTGTTAAATCTTCATCAAATATTAAGGGTCTCAGACATATTTATGATGAAAGTGAAGTCAGTATTAGGAATTTGCAATCTATGGGTATTGCTTCAGATAAATTTGGATATATATTAATACCTATTTTGTTAAAACAATTGCCACATAATTTAGTGGTAGAATTTCACAGAAAAAGGGATCCTAAGAAAATGGGTGATGTAGGGGAATTAATGAAATTCATCAAGTTTGAAATCGAATCTAGGGAGGCTGCAGATCTGGTGTCAGGAATTTCGTTGAAAGGTCAGGAAACGTTTCGTTCGAAAGCTGAATATTCTAAAGAGAAATTTAAAGTAAAAAATAATTTCCCGACATCAGTTGCATTAAATACTGTTACTAAAGGTGTTTGCATTTTTTGCAATTCTAATACACATACTGGATTAGGATGCAAAATCTTATCCAATGAACAAAAAAGATTTAAGTTAAAGAAAGACGGACGTTGTTATAAATGCTTTTTCAAACACTTACAGTCAGCTTGTAAAGTAAAAATTCAGCCATGTCAAACATGTCAAAGCACACAACATAATCACTTATTTTGCCCACAAACAAAATGTAAAAAATTGGTTGAAAATCAAGATTCAAAATTAAAACAAGTTAGCCAAAATCCTGAAAACGAAACAGTAATGCAATCTATTCATAAGTCAAAAAATTTGAGGAATAATTATATCACTCTACTGCAAACAGCTTGTGTTCAGGTGGAAAGTGATCTAAAAAATTATTTGCCAGAATACTATATGATTCTGCTTCCACAAAAACCTTCATTCGGAGTGATTTGGCAAAGGCATTAAATGCCAAAATCTTAAGAAAAGAAAAACTTTTCATTTACACATTTTCTAACAGAAATCCTACAGAAAAAGAATTTGAATGTGTATTAATAACCTTGAGAAGCAGATATCATCCGTATAATTCGGTTAATGTTGAGGCATTAATTACGGATGAAATCTGTGGTACCCAATTATGTCAAAATATTAATCCTCAGGTTCAAAACCTTATTTCAAAGGAATATCAATTAGCTGATTTATTCGAGGTAAATTTACCAGTTCAAATTTTATTAGGAGCTAATTATATTTATGAAACATTATGTGGATCGCTTACCAAAATAAACAAGCAATTATACTTTCAAACGTCTATTTTCGGAACAACATTAGTTGGACAAATGCCAGATAATTATTCGATGAATTCTATTTCTTGTTTAAATGTAATTTGCTATTCGAAAGAAAGAGATTTGACATCTTTAAATGTTTCGGGTGAAAATTTAAATACTCAATTAAAAGCATTTTGGGAACTTGAAGCAATTGGTATTATTGAAAGTAATGAAAAGAAAATTTCTAATTATGAAGTAATAAATGGGTTTCAAGAAAACTTAAAATTCGTGAATGGTCACTATGAAACACGTCTTTTATGGAAAAATTCTCGTGATTTGCTTAAAAATAATCTTGAAGTAGCAAAAAAGCGGTTTTCTAGTTTGGAAAATAAATTCCTGAAAGATGAGTCTTTATTCAAAGAATACAATTCTATTTTGCTTGACCAAGTTAATGAAGGTATAGTGGAATTGTGCCCTAAAAAGTTTTCCGAGAATAACTGTTACTACATGCCCCATAGACCTGTCATCCGAGAGGATAAAATTACAACAAAAACTCGGATTGTTTTCGATGCTTCCTCTAAACAAGCGGATTCCTTATCTTTAAACGAATGCCTGCATGCGGGTCCTAACTTGAACCCAAATGTTCTGGATATTATTTTAAAATTCAGATTACACAAAATTGCCCTTTCAGCTGACATTGAAAAAGCCTTTCTCCAGATATCTATAGCGGAAGAAGATCGCGATTATTTAAGATTTTTATACTATGAAGATTTTGACAAAAATAAAGAAATTGTCCCCTATAGAATGACTAGGGCTACCTTTTGTGTCACCTGCAGTCCATTTATCCTTGCCTGTACTATCAAAAAACATATAAAAAAATATAAAGACTCTTACAAGAAAACATTTGAAATCCTTAATTCGTCCCTTTACGTAGATGACTTGTTTACCGGAGAAAATGATGTTGTACAGGCTTTTAATTTATCTAATGAAGCTGTTAATATTTTGAAAGAAGGGGGAATGAATTTAAGAAAATTTGAAACTAATTCCGAGGAGCTTAGGAAAAGATGGATTGATAAGAGCATACCTATTTCTAATTCCGATCCACCAAATAACTCTCTAAAAGTATTAGGCTTAACTTGGAACAATAATGAAGATAATTTGGGACTAGAATTACGTCCATTGTTATCAAAATTAAATAATGATTCTTGTACAAAACGGAATGTCTTGAAAATTGCAGCTATGTTGTTTGACCCGGCTGGGTTAATCACTCCTTTTATTATTCGAATTAAATATTTATTGCAACAATTATGGGTAATGGGCATATCATGGGATGAAAATTTTTCTGGTGAGTTAGAAAATGAATGGAAAACTTGGATTTCAGAAATACAGGATCTCTCACAACTGAAAATTCCCAGATATTATTTTAGCACCCTGATCATGGAAAAGGAGGGTCTTCAGTTACATATTTTTACAGATGCTAATCCCAAAGCCTATGGCGCAGTAGTATACTTACGATATCAAACATCTAAAGAAAAATTTAAAACTAGTTTTGTCATGTCTAAATCTAGAGTTGCCCCCTTGAAGAAATTAACTCTCCCACGTCTTGAATTGATGGGAGCAGTTATTGGTGCAAGACTTGCAAATTATCTTAAAAATATTCTCCAGGTATTCCAGTTTGTTTTCTGGACAGATTCTGAAATTGTCCTTTATTGGATAAAAGGATCAAAAGAAAAATGGAAACCATTTGTCGCGAATAGAATTTCAGAAATTCATGACTTGTCTGATCCTAGTTTATGGAGACATTGCGAAGGCAAACTTAATCCTGCCGACCTAATCACTAGAGGTTGTTCAGGAAAACAATTGGTCAATTCTCAAAAATGGTGGTACGGTCCCGAATTTCTTTCCTTGCCTGAAGATCAGTGGCCCAGAGTTAAAATGCCCGCAACTCAAGTGTCTAATGTTTCTGAAGAGCGGTCTCGAAAAGCAGAAATTATTTCTTGTGTAGTTAACACAAATAACGCTGATAAAATTCAAATTTTAAATTTGTCAAGGTATAGTTCACTAAAGAAGTTGTATCGAGTAACTGCATGGGTATTTAGATTTATTTTTAATATAAAACTAAAAGCAGAAAAACGAAATCTTGCAGAGTTATCAGCTGATGAAATAAAAAATGCCGAAAATTTTTGGGTAAAGCTTGTTCAAGAAGAAAGTTTTCCTGAGGTTATAAAATGCTTAAAGCTGAACAAAAATATCCCTAAAGAATCTAACCTTTTGCAGCTAAATCCTGTGTTGTCAGAAGAAGGATTACTCTTGGTACGAGGGCGGTTACAAAAGGCTAACTTGCCATTTTATGATAAACATCCTATCGTGCTTCCTCCCAAACATAAATTTACTGAATTGATTATTAAAGATTCCCATGAAAGGGTTTTGCGTGCAGGAGTATCAGACACACTGGTACAAACTCGTGAAAAATTTTGGATTTTGAGAGGTAGACAGTGCATAAAATCAGCCCTCAACAACTGCACAATCTGCAAGAAATTTAACATACGTCCTGGTCAACAAGTAATAGCACCTCTTCCAGATGACCGCATTAACGAAGCACCCCCATTTTCCGTTACAGGCCTAGATTTTGGGGGGCCCCTATATGTGAAGGGGAGTGAGAATAAAAATTACATCTTATTGTTTACTTGCGCTATCACAAGAGCAATTCATTTGGAGCTTGTGAAAGACATGTCAACTGCAGAATTTTTATTAGGATTTCGCAGATTTATTTCAAGAAGAGGGCTGTGTGCTATAATCTACTCGGACAATGCTAAGACTTTCAAAAGAGCTGAGCTTGAATTAAAAGAAATGTGGAAAGCTATCCGCCATCCGGACGTAAAAAAGTTTTACGCCGATCGAGGAATTTCTTGGAAATTCATTGTCGAACGTGCTGCCTGGTGGGGTGGCTTTTATGAGCGAATGGTGCGCTCAGTGAAGTTTACTTTACGTAAAGTCATCGGCAAATCTTCGTTGACTCTAAGTGAACTGGAAACTCTTCTAGTTGAAGTAGAAGCTATCATAAACTCTCGTCCATTGACTTACATTTATTCAGAACTAGATGAACCATTTCCTCTAACACCTGCTCATTTTATTATAGGAAAACGAGTTCTGTGTTTACCAACTATAAAAGTAAACGATTTGACCTTACCAGCAATCAAAGGAACTTTAGTGAAACGTTTTCGTTTACGTGAAACTACTTTAAATCATTTTTGGAAGCGCTGGAAGAATGAATATCTCCTCAACTTAAAATCTGCTCACTGCACGGATCAAAATAAAACTTCTGATTTCAAGATAGATGATGTTGTTCTTGTGCATGATGAACATTTACCTAGAGCTTTCTGGAAGTTGGGAAAAATTACAAAAACATTTGTTGGAAGAGACGGAAAAATAAGGTCTTGTGAAGTGAAAACAAACAATTCCATTATTAAAAGACCTATAAATCTCTTGTATAATTTAGAACTAAGTGACTTGAAAAACTGAAAAAAAACTTTTTTTATTTTCAAAAGACTAAAATTTTTCTTGATGATATGTATATTGAACTTCTCTTACTTATCTTTTTTTTAATTTTTCTAGAATAATATTTTTAAGTGTTTCTTTTTATATTTTTAGTAGAAGATATTGTAATTTGTTTTTGTGCTTATTGAAGAAGGTATGTAAGTATCACTGAATTATATATTTGCATTGTTTCTTGAATTTAATATTTGAAATTTTCTTGTGTTCATGATTTGATCTAGATAGCATATCAAACTTTGATTTCCAGGACTATGGTTGTATCTTGGACAGTTTTATCTTGACCTGAATTATTTTAAATTTAAATAATTTATTTTATATTTGACTGTCTTCTTGAAACTCTTGGGCAAAACTTTAAAAATGTTTTGTTTTACTTACTTGGTTTCATTCTTGAATCGTATCTTGGATATATTATTATTATTTTACTTTTTATAATTTAATTTAAATCTCGTACTTGGAATAGATATTGATCTTGAATAATATTATGTTAAATTGTTTACTTGAATACCTTAATATTATTTTTTATTTGAAAATTGTGTACAATTTAGTTAATTGAAAACTAGGTTACTTGTATTGATGTTATATATATATATGATGTTATATATGTATGGTGTAATATTTTTGAAAATTTTTGATGAACCCCCATGTGTTCATGGTGGGGCAGGATGTTACGAAATCCTTGTTCACATGTTCTGTGGGCGGGGTTATGCTCACGGCGCGCGTTACGTAGTGTGACGTAACATCGAACTTATTAGAAAACAGCTTTGTTTTTGTCAGTTGGAATAATTTGTATCGTGAACAATGGAGCTTCTTGGCGGCTCTCCTGAAATTTAATAGTTTTTCAGTCTAATAATCTTTATTTATTTACTTTTGTGTTTACTGTGTTGTCAAATAAAATAAGAAAAGACTACAAGACTTTTTAATGTGAAATCATGATCGACACACTTCACCAGAATTATTTATTGTGTTTCTTCTTTCGAAATTACGTTCTTTCTGACTGTATCTGCTGCTGCTGATTATCATTATTTTTTAGTAGTATTGTTGATAGTGAGTCTATTGGAATAGGAAATTGTACAACAGAAGTAGACAGCAGTTGTTTTACTTTAGTTTAACTTGATGCGCCATAGATGGCACCACTCATTAAATACCATTGATTTTGATAAATTGATTTTGATAAATTGATTTTGAATATTTTTGAAGAGGAAGAAAGGGTGATGTATAGTGATGAATAGTGATGTGGTCCGCATAAATGTCTGGAAGAGTTTGTAGAGTACGGAGCGCGAGTGTCATTAAAATATAGATTAAATAAGCTTGAGTCCAGAATTGAGCCTTGAATTATGCCACAGATAATGGAGTGTAAAACAGACAGTATGTTATTAATACGAACGAAAAGTATTATGATAGCCAGGTACGCGTGTATAAAGCGTATAAATCTGAGACCGGATGGGATGTTAAGCCGAATTAGTTTGTAAATGAGGCCCTCATGCCAGACTTTATCGAACTCTTTGTCAATGTCTAAAAATACTGCAGCAGTAGGCTTTTTCGCCTTGAAGTTTTCACTTATGAATTCCACAACGCGTAGAAGCTAGTGTTGTGTTGAAAGTTTGCATATAAAGTCGAATTGTTCAGGTATAAGAATATTGTCATCGTACAAGAAGTCATTGAGATGAGATCGAATGGCACGTTGAATAATTTTAGAAAGGATGGAGAGAAGACTGATAGGGCGAAAGTTAGTTAGATCATTAAAATTACACGAAGGTTTAGCAATTGGAGAGATAATAAAAGTTTTCAATGGTTTAAGAAAGTAGCAGAATTTAAGGATGGAGTTTGTAAGTTTGGTACTATAAATGATACAGTTAATAGGTACTTGTTTAAGGGTGTAATTTTGCGTGAGTAAATTAGAAACACTTATTTGATGTTAAAATAAAATGTTTTTTTTTTTTTATGGCATTAGTTCTTTTTATTTTATTTTTTATTTTTAGTATTTTAAATTAAATTAGTGAAAGGCATGTATTTTTTAATTGTGTATATTGCAAATGTAATGAGGGAAAGGCATGTATTTTAAATGCATGTATTTCAAATTAAATGACAGAAAATTTATATTTTAATTGAATGTAATATGAATATGGCATGGGAAGAATACTTTCGCGATTTATCATCTGCGCCCGCCTAATATGAAAATACCAATATTGCAAATAGTAAATTATATGTAAAATGAAACAAATAATTATTTTATAGCCACTCTACGTACAAGAAAAATAATTATTTTTCCTCATTTAGATACACAGAGAAGGTTGTCATTAAACAAGAGTAATGCTATTAACAATATTGTTTTAATTGTATGACAGTTATAATAATGAAGTAAATGTGCCAATTGGCTTTCAGCCCAATTAAGGAAATTTCTCCTAGAAAAACAACCACAGAGGGAATCTATAAAAAATTGACAACCGCGGTCGATGCAGTAAATGAATTTTTTGTTACCGGAGGCCTTTCTCGTCTTATACGAGTATTAAGAAAACTATTGCATATAAAAATATGAATGTCTTTACAAAATGATAATGGAAACAGTAGATCTACATGATGAATACCAGTGTTTACAAAAATGGTGTAGAAAGATTAAAATACTGCATACCATTTTAATATAAAAAATAAACATAAATATACAAATTCTATAATCCTCACACGTAAAAAATGTTAGGAAATAAATTCCTTTTGCAGACATGTAGTGGCAACATTAAATAAATAAATTGTTAAGTCTCGTGTGTGACTTTGTCTGCGGTTTTTTTTCTTTAATCTTTTACAAATGTAAATAATGTAGGGATTAGTCTGAGCTATATTGCTGAGAACATAGACCTAATAACAACTTCTGACAAGTAATGAAAATGAAATGCTATGTTTAATTCATAAAATAAGAGTACAAATTCAAATGATGAAAATGACCAAATTAAATGGTAGAATTACAAAATACAATGTATAAATTCATATACTCAGTTAAAAAAAAATAGGGAAGTAAACAAAATAGATAAGGCCATGCAAGACAGTCATGCATAGATATAACATTGGAAGTACACATACATTAAAGATAATACAGAAAATAAAACACCAAAAGATCGTGTATCGGGATTTCGGGATCTTAACTCTTTGAAATAATGTCAAGAACATGAAGAGATGCTCCAATGCACCAATTTGTGTATCTGTGAATGACAAAATATGTGTTGTTTGAGGACATTGAACTAAGTTGCGTGGCTCGAACTGTTAAGACTGTTGCACATCTGTTTTCCAAAGATGCTATAAAGTTAATTCTGTTCCATTCTTCAAAAAGTGCTATCTCAAAGTCCCTAACAGTCAACGGTGGCATTGCCCTGGCTTCAATGCAACGCCCGATTATGCAGCAGACGATTATGCTCCATCGCATTTAACTGAAGAGGGAATGATAGACACACATACGCGGTATTTGCATTTCAAACATATTTTACACACTCGAGCTGTAGTATGCCTGGCATTATGATGCATTAAGCTCGCCAATGTCTCGACCGAGTTCGTTGACCAGATTGGTCCGAGATTTTGTTTCAAAATTGCGGCCATTTAAAGATTTAAAACTAAAATAAATATACAAAAAAGTTAAAATTCAAAACTATTTTTTGCTTAAGTGTTACACCTTGATACAAGGATTCTGGAGATTTTTTTTATTTTACCTCTATCTTAAAAAAGTCTTAGATACAGCAGTTTGAAATTCTAGGGTGGCAGACATTTTGAGACAAGATAGCACATTACAAAAATCCAACGATTAATTTATAAGTTTTATTGAACGCGACTTCTCGCAAATTATTATGTTTCATTGTTGTAATCATTTTCCGAATCATACGCATAAAACTATATATTCATATCCGTTAGCGCCAAATACTTGCCAAACTTGGCGCCATTTGGTGAAATACCACCAAATTTGGCGACCGAAATAAGTCTTCATAAATGAAGCCAACTTGGGTATAGTTGACTAATTTGGCAAATTTCTCATTCAAATTCAGGATTAACGAATGTTCTGTAATTGGGTTATTTGCATTTTAGCTTGCTGTTTCGAGTAATATTAGCTAAAATTTTAAAACGAAGATATTGGAAAGCTACATTTTCCTCCCGGTACAGGCCGGAAGGACTTTTCTAATAGTAAGATAGATAGTGTCTGATAAAAAATAACTACTTTTTAAACATAACTCGTGCTTCATTATTAACAAAAACAAAACAAATTTAATACATTTTGCAAATTCGGAAACCTTTTTAAAAGATAAAGCAATATAATTGTATGAATAATAACTGAAGAATCGCAGTCGTGTACGTTCATTCATTCTTCATTCAGGATATTAAAATTTCATAAAAATCTTACAAGTCATTTTCTCGAAATCGTGCGCTCACTCTACAAAATAGCCATTTTGAAAAGACGATTTTAATTCCCTATGCGGCATATAACGTTGGTTGAAATCGTTTTTAGCATAACTTTTGTTCTAATGCTAAATTTCAAATGCGGTTTTGATTAAAGTATTATAAACTAAGTAAATGTTAATGCGAGTGAATAAACTTTTTTTCGATTTTTAAGTTAATTTAAAGGTACTGGACCTATTTAGTAGATAAATGTTATTATCAAACTTTTGAAGTGAAATACAAAATGATAACATTTCGGGAAATTTCCCGGCGTTGTAGATATTATGGGTGATCTCGACAAAGTTCTCTTTTATTTATTGTGCTGTCCTCTAAAAAAACCCACAGTGTAATGCTTCCGAAAAAAGCCCACTCTAGTACTATGTGAAATATTTCACTAAAGTTATTTTTTTTGTTCTGTTTTCATGCACCAATTAGAATAATAAAAATAGTTAAAAATACCTAAGGAGTGCTTATTTAATTAAAAAATAATTTAAACTAACAATTGCTGAATTCTGGCAAACAGGAGCTTCATTTTTACAGAATTTCTTGTTATAATAGAAATTTAGAATGATCTACTTATTTTTTTTTATATGTAAAACCATTAATATGTAATAAAATGCTTCATTTTCAGCTGATTCATTTTTCCAGAATTTCAAACATGATAGAATTGATATACATTACTAAGGTTTATTAAACGATGCTAGCTGGAGAATATCATGTGCATAAAATTTGCCGTTCATTTATAGGGACACACAAGAGATTTCTCATACAGTACTGTATCCGAAGTATTGTCTATTAAGGATAATAGCTGGAAGTGCTTTTTCAGTTATGATATCCGGATAGAGTCCGGTTCACATCAAATGCTCTGAAATGTGATTTATAACACAAACGATAGCATCTCACAAAATATGCGGCGTTGTGGTCGATTTTAAAGGTCGTCTTTATTTGTATTTTTTAACACTTTCCAGCATAAGTGAAAAGTATTTAGGAATTCGGTTTGTCTGTTTGTCTGTCTGTTTGTTTGCCGTCTGTCCATACTCTAACACGGGTAAATATACTCGGATTGCCATGCAATTGATATATGTTATTGAGGTTTACTATGGCATGTTCGCTATTGAAAATGAAGTATGTAGCACTTATACTTCATGTACAGGGGCACTTTACAGAATGCCGTTACACTATGTTCTATGGGGGAAAATCCTTTGCAGTGTATTTTAATGATTCTATTTAAAATACACTATATTGCCAAAGGTGACCGGTCACTTACGATTTTAGACGTTTTGTTAACTATCTAGAAAAATACATAAGGAATTAACCATACACTGCAGGTGTGTAAACAGTATAGTATAGGTTATATATTTCCGCGAAGATTTTTTCCCGAAACTCCATAGGGGACTGTCAACAAATTGAAAAAGAACGAATATCTTTTGGATTACCCTGTAAAAACTGATGTAGCAAAAGTGTTCAAACTCGAGATTATTAATAAGTGGCTTATTGTAATATACTGTGTTTATTTTTATGAGGATAGCATGCATACTCGAAGAGAAATTAAGGTTTTTATAAAAACAGTCCCAAATTTCGCCAAGTTTTTTGCTTATAATTTGGAGAGTTCTTAATATAAATAAAAGTTATTTTGAGAAAATATGTCAAACAACATTGTACATAATACTCTGCAATCGGAATTTAAAAATAATAAAAACTGGATAAAAAATGAGCAGGTTTACTAAAAAATGTTTCACTGCGCATGCGCGAAAGCAATCAAAATATAATGTACATAATGTATTCGCTAAGTATATAGAGCAACTTTTGTGAAAGTCTCAAAATTATAGCTTGCAAATTCTGTAAATTATCGTCCATAGAATAAGCTCAAAATCCGTTGTTCTCAAAAGGAAGCAAAAAGATGAGGGGTTGCATCCAAATATAGTAGTATGTGCAATATTGTGTACGCTATCTTGGCACTAATCAACAGATATTTGATACAACTCCTCATATTTTTGCTTCTTTTTGGGAACAACGGATTTCGAGCTTATTCTATCGACGATAATTTTCAGAATTTTCAAGGTATGGTTTTGAGATTTTCACAAAAGTTGTTCTATATACTTAGCTAATACATTATGCATATTATATTTTGATTGCATTCGCGCATACGCAGTGAAACATTTTTTAGTAAACCTGCTTATTTTTCATCCAATTTTTATTATTTTTTAATTCTGATTGCAGAGTATTTTGTACAATGTTGTTTGTCATATTTTCTGAATAGAACTTTTTTTTATATTAAGAACTCTGCAAATTATAAGCAAAAAACTAGGCGAAATTTGGGACTGTTTTATAAAAACCTTAATTTCTCTACAAGTGTACATGCCATCCTCATAAAAATGAACACAGTATATTACAATAAGCCACTTATTAATAATCTCGAGTTTGAACGCCTCTGCTACATTAGTTTTTACAGGGTTATCCAAAAGATATTCGGTCTTTTTCAATTTGTTGACAGTCCCCTATTGGGTTTCGGGAAAAAAATTTCACGGAAATATATAACCTATACTATAATGTCTACACACCTGCAGTTTCAGGTTAATCCCTCATGAACTTTTCTAGATAGTTAACAAAACGTCTAAAAGTGCCAAACTGACCGGTCACCTTTGGCAATATAATGTATATTGAGATTGAAATACATTGCTGAAGTGTACTAGAAGGTGCTTACTATCGAATATAGCACGTGTAGCACTTATAATTAGTTTACAGGATAACTCAAAATAATTCCGTTATATTATGGTCTACCGGGGAAAAATCGTTTGCGATAAATTTTAACCGAGTTACAGTATTACAAACATATTGAAATTAATATAATTCTCTAAGGTGCACTAAAACATGCTTTCTGTAGAGTATGGAGTTCAAAGCATTTATCATTTATTTACAGGGCCACACAAAATTATTCGGTTACATAATAGTTTACGGGGAAAAACTGTTTGCAGCGTATTTTAATTATGTTACAATATTTGAAACATAATGGAATTGATATACATTATTGACGTTTACTACAAGATACTTGATGCATAATATGATGTGTATAGCATTTATCGTTCCTTTACAGGGATACAGTACTATATCCGAAGTATTATCTTTAAGCGATAATTGATGGAATTGCTGCCTCGGTTAGGTATGCGTTTAACTAAATTTTTGCATACTATGTGGTATGTATAAATGCTATACATCATATACAGAAAAATATATACACAGTAAGCAGTGCTGTGTATCAGCGTAAATTTCTTTAGGGTTTTTTAATCGAGTTATGCATGTTGATCGTGAAATATATTTAGTATACTAAGAGATGTTTGTTGAATATAAATAAAAACATATACAGGGCCACTCAAAGAATTAGATACCTGGCCACTTCTGTATTATAATTTCTGGTAAGTTTGTTTTCAATAGTTCTCAACGTGTTTTTTCCTGAATTAAAATCTTACGGTGGTATACAGCGCTGTACAAAAGAATTCAAATATGTTTTTGTCTATTGGTAGAAACTACTGAAGGTGAATTTTCAAATGCGTTATGTGTTTTCTTATACTAAAATAAATTGCAGCATACTATATAGAGTATACACAAATGTATAGATCATATACAAGGCTGAACAAAAGAATGGGAGTAACTGCTGACTGTGGCCTGTAATAGCTGAAATCTGGTTTTTAAATGGGTTTTGCGTTTTCTAAAATGTTAACTTAAGCATTTTATTTACCTTATAATGCAGCGAAGGTTTGTTAAAGTATTCTGTTAATGTTGGAAAATGTTTCATAATGTATGCTTGATGCATGATTTTTCTTTATTGTTTAATTATAACATGGAAGACTGGTAGAAGACGTGGAGGACATGTAGTAACTGGTGCAATTTCTTATAAATGTCCGGTTCACCTCCACTGTTCTGAAACGTGATTTATAACACAAACGATACCATCTCAGAAAGTATGCGGAGTTGTGGTCGATTTTATAGGTCGACTTTATTTGCATTTTTTAAACTATTATATGAAAGACTATAGTAACTGATGCAATCTCATACGAGAGTCCTGTTTACCTATAATGCTCTCAGATGTACTTAAAAAGAACAAACTGACAAACGAACTGTGATATTAAATATTCATATTAAACTGCTGTTTCTCGAAGCTTGCGTTTTGAGAGTGTGCTTTTAATACCCGAAATGTGTCATATATTGGCATTATGTTTAAAAAAATTATAGTATGGTATAATTATAGTATAAATTATCTAATGAAACGCCAAAGATAAAAGCAAGATGAAGAGCGACAGAAATTGTTAGTTTTTGATACCATGGCTGAGAAGTAATGTGCAAAATGTTAAAGCCTTTGTCCCGAAATCACATTCCATATAGTCAGTGTAATATTTAGTTTCAGAACAAAATATGATAAACTATAATAATAGATTCTAAACACTTTCAAATATAAGAGAATTTGAGGCTTTTCGGATAGTAAAAGCGAACTTTCAAACATGAATTTCAAGAATCAGCAGTTTAAATATACACATCTATCATTATCGTTAGTCTGTTATTTTTTTTATAAAGCATATTTTAGAATATTAGAAACAAACTAGATTTTGGGTGAGAAACCCTTGCCACTTCCACGTTATGTAAAAAGAAAAAAAAAACATGATATTTGTCGAGTTTGTATCCGAAAAGCGTCAATTAACATACGGATGAATTTTAGGAATTTGAAATTAAATGAAATAAATATAAAAATGATTTTTTTAATTATACATATTTTTCATTTTGTATTATTTAATAAATCAAACCCAAGGATTAATTATAATTATCTCTTTTGAGAATTAAACCTTTTCAGAAAATTTCTTCCTACCTTGGAACGGCTCTAGGTAAGAAATAATGTAAATAATTTTGAAAATGCCGATGCCTGGTAAAAAGATTATTTCACTTATAATGTATTAAACATGTTATTTGCTGAGAAATAAGAGATTTACTGTGATTGAAGAAAGTATTTCTGAATAAAACAAAAAAAACAAGTAAAATATTGACGTATAATTACGTAAAGTGATACATTTAAAACACACACATACACATATATATATACACACACACACATATATATATATATGTGTGTGTGTGACTATTTCCAGAGCCGAGATGATTGTGCAACAGCAATACCATTTTTTAATAAATGTTTTTTTAAATATGAGATGTTCTTTTCATAAATCAATCGAAGAGGTTTCCGTGCTAGGATTTTGGCAGTCTTACTATTCACCGTAGAGGGCGTGAGTGCGTATTCATAAGAAGGCACTTCATCCAAGAACACAAAAGCTTTTATTTAGAAGCTTAAAACGACACCAGGGGCAGATCTCGTTTCACTCGAGTCATCTTTTAGTTTCAATCACAGGGTTCCCATTACAGCAGAGCATGATGGTTAGTTATTTAAAATATCCATTCCGAAGTAGTATAAGAAAAAGACCTTTGGACTCTACACCAATACCAGGCAGAGATTTGATTACCAACTTAACAAACTAAGCTCCGATCCAGCGTCCCCCTTTCGAATGCTCTCCGAAACCAAAAAACGCGGTGGTATATCATTTCAGCAAGAGTAGGAATACATGGCTCATGTGACGGCTTGTGCGTCAACCGAGAACCGGAATTCTATGCGAACGCGCCAGAAAAATTAAAGTAAAGGGAATTGGCGCCAAAGAAACTCTAATTTTTTTGTCGCCAATTTCTCTAAGAAATTGGCGCCAACGAAGTGTCCAGAAGATTCTACGATGTTCGATAAATTAGCTATGACCCAGAGTGTTTTAAGCTAACTGATTATCGTTAGTTATTTAAAATATCCATTCCGAAGTAGTATAAGAAAAAGAACATTGGACTCTACGCCAATACCAGGCAGAGATTTGATTACCAACTAAACAACTAAGCTCCGATCCAGCGTCCCCCTTTCGAATGCTCTCCGAAACGAAAACGCGGTGGTATATCATTTCAGCAAGAGTAGGAATACATGGGTCACGTGACGGCTTGTGCGTCAATCGAGAACCGGAATTCTATGCGAACGCGCCAGAAAAATTAAAGTAAAGGGAATTGGCGCCAAAGAAACTCTAATTTCTTTGTCGCCAATTTCTCTAAGAAATTGTCGCCAACGAAGTGTCCAGAAGATTCTACGATGTTCGATAAATTAGCTATGACCCAGAGTGTTTTAAGCTAACTGATTATCGTTAGTTATTGGTTTGAGAATATGGAATTATTTTTACTTTTAGGAAAAGAAAATAAGAAAAAATAGTTTATCATACTTGGAATACAGCCAGAATGGAATTAAAATAAAATATTTTACATTTTAATATAAGAAAAAGATTTTATGATTTTGTGAATTATTTTTAATATCTGAACTGATTAAAATAAATACAGCCTGTTTAGAAATTTAGAAAATTAAAAGGGAATTATACGGGTTTTTTAAAAATATGAATATTAGGGAGTTTTTATAATTTAAAGATAAAGACGCCATTTATTGAACTAACTAGCAGCAATTAAAATATTGAATTTAGATATGCGATTTTTGGAATAAATAGAGTTAAATATACATATCCGTTTATATACATTAATAAACGGAGGAAATAAATATTATAGAGTAAGTTAGAATAGGATGGGAGAAAAATACTTTAGCGTATCGCGATAAATTTTAAATTTTGTTATATATATATATATTATGCTCAACAGAAAACAACCATTCTGATCAGACAAATACTGTTCATACATATAAGTTACACTGAATGATGTGTAAAAATAAAGAGTTCAATTACTAGACTATTATAATTTTTTTGCTCTAGTATAGTGCATAATCCGAGTTATTTTCTATAAATTGCAAAATGGGGTGAGGAATACTAGGAATTCTAAAGGCATCCCATGTTATTATAACTAAGCCGCTTGTATAAAAGATTTTAGCGGTTTGTGAATATGATTCCCCGACATGTTCCAAATGCATTTAATAATTGTGATATTTGATAAACGAGCCGCTTAAAAAGAGATTGCTCTTGTTGGAAAGTGCTGTTGGATATTGAGCGCAATATGCCTGTGGGCATTATCCAGCGGATACAGATGCAACACAGTAGATCCGTATTTTAAGAAAGGCAATGTGACAGATGAAAGTGTTGCGTGTAGTGATGATTTAATGGTATGTCATTCTAGAAAACAAATATGGTACATCAATTATATTTAACATTGCCCTTCATTTAGTATTATCTCTCTTTATAACCTTGCATCACCACCATTCTAGAAAATCCCTTATTTTCTTTGTCTTCACACATGTGTGTGATTACAAACACAAATGCGATTTTTAGAGAAAAATCACATTTCTCTTTTCTCTACTTTAGTTGCGATGCTGATGACATCACGATAATTTCTGATTTAGCGCTCACAGACTAATGCATAAGTGATGAGTAACACAAGTGACAACTAAAATTTAATTTAATATGAAAAAGTCTAATGGTCAATCGAGAACGGGCGTTTCATATGATGTATGTTATTAGATTTATATAGTCGATTTTGAAACAGTACAACAAGTGGATTTATAACAACCTGATATTTTATTACAAATTCATCTGTATATGCTAAGTTTTCAAATTTTTCTGACGTACTCTGCATATGCAGATCTAAGTTAAGCACAACATTGAAACAGTGTATCCGTATTAAAAAGAATAGCGTCATTTGAATCTTTAATATTTCTTATGAAACATCCATCTTCCCGAAAAACCCCAATGCTCTTACGCAAAATAATTGGTTAAATGAAAACTTTAAGTATAATGAATATAATCTTAAGCACTTCTGACATAGGTATACTGACCACTATGACTAATTGACTGTTTATCATGATAAACTTATAAGCTATTTGTCATTCTTCCGATATTCTACATACTGACAGATCTCCATTATAATTAGGGTCTATCATCAATCAACGTAACTTTCTCTAACTTAATATGCTGATCAACATGCACTGATACTGATGCTCACGAACATTACTATCCGATGGTTCTGAATTTTAATCCACATTTCAATCCACATTGCACATACGTTATGCATGTATGCTTGTCTTTTCTTCCTGGCGCTGCTTTTTCTTTATATTAAATATCTATCTATCTGTCTATATATGTGTATTATTTTCTTCTATATTTTACTGGATATTATTCAAACACATGTATGCGTTCATTTTTCAATTTTATTTTCATTCCCTCAATTGTTGTAGTGTTTCTGTGTTGTCTTTTACTGTTATATATATATAACCATTAAAACATCACAGAAACATCATACAACATGTAAGGAAAGAAAAAAATATATTTATTAAATATGAAAAATGAACACGTCCCTGTTTGAACATTATCCATAAATATGTATAGAAAAAAATAACGAATAGAATTTAAAACAAAGAGAATATAATATAGATCGGAGGGAAAAATGAAAAGAAAATTAAAAACACAAATCTGTAATGAAATGTAACCAAAATTAATAATTAAAGAAATAAGTGAAATTTTGAAATAGATGAATTTTTTTTTTTAATTGTTGTGGAACCATAGCAGAATTATCAAGCCTAAATATATATATATATACAGTATGTCCGAAAAGTCTGGACACGATCGAATAACTCAAGAAATACACATCGGATTGAAAAGCGAAAAAATACATGTTCAATATTTTAAAAATAACATATCGGCTGATAAGTTCCCGGTCTGGCACTCAGATGGCGTTGCAATCGCCAAACCGATGCTTTTTTTAGTAAATACTAACCTTTAAAAGGTAGCAGAAAAAATGTCATGACGATTCACCGCGCGGATAAAACGTTAGAGTGGTTTTAGTTGAACGACTTTGTTGATAAACAAAGAAATGGATAAACAAGAATTTCAAGAATTTTTATTTGATGGGAAAAAACACCGTTCGAACAAAAGTTTGGTTTGATAAGCGTTATCCGGACACTGCACCAGGTAAATCAACCATTATTGACTGATTAGCTGAATTTAAACGTGGTCGTACGGACACCTGTGATGCACCACGCAAAAGAGGTAGTTACTCTGGAAAACATAAAAAAAAGTCCACAAAATCGTTTTGAGGAACCGTAAAGTGAAGTTGCAGGAGATAGCTCAGACTCTGAAGATATGCAAGGAACGTGTAGGTTTTTATTTTGAATGAACATTTGTCTATGAAAAATCTGTTGTCAAAGTGGGTGCCGTGCGTGTTGACTTTTGACCAAAAACAACAACGAGTCGATGATTCTAAGCACTGTTTGGAGCTTTTTCGTTATAAAATTATGTTATTTATTTATTAAATTACTATTATTATTTATTTATTAAATTATTATTATTATTAAATTATTATTAAATTATTATTATTATTATTATTATTGCTAAATTATTATTATTTATTATTAAAGTTATGTTATTATTAAAGTTATGTTATTATTAAAGTTATAAAGTTATAAAGTTATAAAGTTATGTTAAAAAGTTGTGTTTTGTTTATTAGACCGGGAACTTATCAGCCCATGTGTTATTTATTCAGTGATATCAAAGATGCAATCCCCACCCACAACCCGCGAGAAACTCAACTTTTCTTAAGTAGGTCAAGTGGGATATCGTCTATTATGTATTTTTTAACTTTGAACTGAATGACACCATTCGCAAGTCGATACAATCACTTGCTATAAAGTTACGGAGAGTTTTATGAATCAAAAGTTCATAATTATACTTTATGAGCGAGCACAACTGTATTACACTTGTTTTACGTTTAAAACATGTTCTTTATATCATAATGAATAATCTTAACCCTCTGACTGTCCAGCAAAAGGGCAAAATTGTTATGTTGTTTTCTCTGTATTTTATTTTAAACGCTAAAAAAATATGTTTATTCAAAGCATTATATAAAGAACTTAATTACGTATATGAATATAATCCTTTAGAATATTAATCATAACTCAATGTATAAAAATATGGAGTTATATTCGTAGAATTATATTAATTTAAATAATGATTGTATTGCAAAGAAACCTGGAGCTTAGTGAACGTATTAACACAGGCGTGTCAATGAGAGGGATAAGCTTATAAAATGTCCCCAAAATAGCAATAATCATGTGCATGTAATAATTTAGAATGTTCGACTTTTTATTCATAAGCCTGCCGTCACTTTGTAACAAATCATCATATCAACTTGTAGATTGTCGTGCCATTCAATTCAGAATTTAAAAATAATACTAAGCGATACCCCACTTGACCTACTTGAGAAATGTTGAGTTTTTCAGCACCCCCCCCCCCCCATGAGTTAAATGCCCCACTTTTGCCCGCCTTAAAACAAAGAAAAAGAACTTTATTTTTGGGGGACTCTACGGATCTTCATTTCTAGTGCCAAAACGAAGTTCTCCCCAAATTTTGGGAATGGCCATCAGTTCTCATACTATTGTCTCTCACGATTCGAAGTGTTTTTTCAATGCCGCATTTCGCCCTTCCCAGCGCAATCTACGAAAATCCGGTTACAAAAAAAAGGTTAATTACAAAAGTTACGCATTTCTTCCCATAGAATCCGAATATGCAATAAAAAATAGGGATTCTCATTTAACATTTCAATGTTGCTCCTCACTACCATCCAGTGGGTGAATATGGGGGGGGGGGGGAGGGGCAACATTGATATCACTGAATAAATTTTTCAGAAATATTGAACATGTATTTTTTTGTTTTTCAATCCGATGTTTATTTCTCGAGTTATTCTTCGACCGTTTCCAGACATATATACAAAAAAAAATAATTTTATTCAATCTATTTCGCCATAATACTGAAACGCAAATTCGCTTAACGGAGATTAAACTATGCTTGCATTATTCATAATTTAAATATAATGTTAATACATTTCAAATATATACTTTTATTTCAAAATTTCTCCCTATCCCTAAATAAAATACAAAATGCTATCCTCATATTGTTACGCCTTACCAACTTTTTTGTTCGATTTTGAATATAGTAATATATCTAAATAGTTGAAACTTCAAGCGTAATTAATATGATTTAAAGCATAATCACGCACACATAAGAGCTAAACTGTTATTTTCCTAACACATTTCCTTCTATACCTTCAACCTCATTCACTAATTAACCAACTTACTCTAAAATTGCTGCTTTCGTCCGTTGCATTCAGAATTCTTAGCATTTTAAAATACTGAATCTGACAAATTAATTAAAAAATATATTTATTTTCTTCAATTTCTAAGAGATGCTTATATTAATGCAACATACAAGTGAAAGGAACACTATACAAGATGCATGTGAAAGCCCATTATCCTAAAAACCTTGCAAATGGAGATAGCTACAACTATACAAATGTGGCTACGCTCGAACTAATGCAAACGATAACAACGTCCCTAATGGCAAAGTTTGAAGTTATATACTCTAATCTTAAAACTAAGATACATGGCGAAAAAAGTAAATTCCAAAATTGTACAACGTCTTTGATTTAGGTATAAAATAATGATGGCATGTAAAATAAATTTAAATCTCCTAAATATTCCTAAAATTTAAAATTTTTGATAGCCAATTACTAATTAAAAAACGTCAAGAAAAGAGACCAGGAGTACAGTGTTATACAATGAGTGCACATTTACTAATTAAAAAATACATGTAAGCAAAGTACAATTTGTATTAAAAAGAAAATCAAATTAAGTATTGTGAATGTGCCCACCATTGGCAGGTATACACGTTCTTTTAAAAGCAATGCTCTGGTACCGGTTATGGAAACATTGAGCATTTAAACTTTATTTTCTTATTAAAATACACTAGTGTGCAAAACTAAAGCAACAAACACAAAATGCTAATTTATGAACACGTGTGTACTCAAAAGGAAATTCTATAAACAGCAAGTGTAGAAAATAGGTACTACTCTAACAGCACAGACAGTCGATGTGAAGTCTTCTTGACATCACAAATGGTTACAATTGTCACAGTCACTACAATGAACAGAAATGTGATATCTTTCATTCCTCTCATTTTTACTCTCATTTGGTCACTCCACTGAACAGTCACCATGACTGCTGCTTATTGACGAGTCACCAGGTGACTTTACAAAGAAGTCATCTTGTGACTCTCATGTGACTGTCATTTTGACACTCCATTGTAAAGTCATCATGATAGCCGTTCTGTGACGAGTTCCCAAGTGACAGAAAATGAAATCATCTGGTGACTTTTTACAATGGAGTGCAATGATGACTTCACAATAGAGTGTCGATCACCGGAAAGTCACCATGCGACTTCATTGTCACATTATTTGACGACTCATCACAATGCAATGCTCACAATGACTTCAAAGTTCAGTCTTCAATTGACAGTGACTTGAGAATCACAAGTTGACTTCATTGTAATGTCACCTGGTTACCCATCATAAAGCGACAGTCACAGTGACTTTTCAGTGTTAACAATCATTTGAGAGTAATAATGAGACGGTGAAATATCCCATATTTTGATTCACCGTAGTGACACTTCTAACTATGTGTGACGTCAAGGGGACTTCACATCGACTGGCCGTGCTGTTAGGGTAGTACCTCTTTTCTACACCTGTTCTTTATAGAATTTCCTTTTGAGTACTCACGTGTTCAGAAATTAGCATTTGTGTTTGTTGCTTAAGTTGTGAACACCAGTGTACTTTACATTGCTTATATGTGCAATTAAAAAATACATGTAAAAGTAGACCTGCCTTATAACACCGCATAAATCACACGATTTGGGATGCATTTAAACTGATGATTGGATATTGAAAAGTTTAAATTTTAGGATTTTTAAATAAACTTATTTTTACATGTAAGTCATCACTTCATATTAAATCGAGTATGTCTAAAATTTTGTAATTGACTTTTTTTCGCCATATCTCATACGTTTCGAGTTAGAATCGGTACCTTCCGAATTTCATCATTAGAGACGTTGCTATCGGTTGCATTATGTCGTCCGTGTTTGCTTTACTATACATTATTGTACTTGCATAACTTCGTACGCAAGTTTTGTATTTCGGATAAAGGTGCTTTCCTAAGAACACTTAAAGTATTTGTAAAGTATTTTTATTTTCCTTCCATTATTGTCAACTCCCATAGAAGAACTCTATTCTAAATAATATTTAAAATACAGAATTATTTTTCCTTAGCTGAAGCTTTAAAACTACTCATACTTTTTTTTACTTCCGTAACAAATGTATTTTTATCGCAAATTATTTTTCCATTGAACTATATATTTTGTCGAAGTACAAACAGATATAAAACTTTAAGAGATATATTGCTTCTGGAAGCCATAAAATTTATTTTATGGATGATTTATTTTATTCATACGATTCGACAGAGGACGGCATTTTAGGCAAATATAATATATTTTTTTCCTGTTATTGAAAAACAAGCTCTATTAAATGAAAAAATATATATTTGTATAATATTTTATACATACTACACTGGAAATTGGAGAGTAAGTAGTTTCAAATGATATATCTCATGCTATACAACCATGAGTTTAACATTTAAATAACTTAGTGAGACAAATATTTTTAATGCAGTCAAACCGCGGCAGGTCGAACTTGAAGGGGCTACAAAATATTGGAGATATCGTGGATGTGGGATTTAGAAAATCATTAATTTAGCATTTTACTCAGATTATTAAAAGTGTTAATATTTATATTTTTTTAGAGAATTCTGTGGCATGCGCTTACCTCAAGAACTGAATTACTTTAAGATACAGTGAATTATTGTGATAGTATCGACTTACATTTAGAGAAATCATCTAATGCAGTTTGTTCTATGATTTTCTCCTTTTCCAAGTTCAATTAGTTTCCAAATGTGACATAGAATCAAATGTTTCGTGTACTATCGCTGCCCTAGATTTCACATTACTGCGTACAATATCCATTGCCGATTGTGCTTCTTTAATTCTAGCTTTTAATTGTGGCTGGAATAATCTGCAGTTTCTTCCCAATTCTTTTTCTGATAATGCACATGAAGTTGTCACTTCAGCTATGATTTCTACGTCTTATCAATCACCACATGTCATAACATTATTGTTCACAGTAAACAAACAAAATGACCAAAGTATCATAATATATATCATTTTCTGTTGTCAAAATCCCTTTTTCTATGCATTTACAAAACGTACAACAATGAATAAGGTATCATTCGATAGGTATTTCAACCAAGGCTTCTGACATAGTACATTCACATTTCGTTAAAACATGTTTTTGATTAAAAAATGCAGTTAATTAAAAATTAAGCATTGTTTTCATAAATAAAATGAACGGTTTTTCTCAAATCATTGTTTCTACAAAATAAAATACCACGTTATATCATGCTCAACAATGTTTATAAAAAAAATTTTTAAAAAAAAGTACAAAAAAAATAAAGTTGGGCATCTCTGCTCGGGCTTATTTTATTTTTATGATTAAAAAGCAAAATTCAAAACAAATGTTTAGAAGAAAAATACACCATCGATCGATCGAAGCAGTGACATTTAACGTGTAGCCTGAAATGTATGCTGTGTTATATTAAATTAAATTGTGTTTTATATGTATTCAATTTATTTTCTTTGCTCCGTGTTTTTCCCTAAGCGGATGAAACTATCCTCTAATACAGTTAAAATACGATTGTTGTTTTCTTTTTGCTATCTTCGATTAGTTTTTACTGTAACTTTGATGAAATAAATGATATAATATTCTGGCTTAACTAATTTCGTGTGCGGATATTTTTAATCCTTAATTTTTCTTTAAAAGTTTAAACCTGTATCTAAAATATATTAGATATTAATAAAAAATATTAGATTGCTGTGCGAAATCCTTGCACAGGTTCTCTAGTATATACACTGCTCAAAACAATTAAAGGATATTTGAAGTTTTATATAAAATAAAGATATAAACGAAATTTTTTTTGCCGAAAATAGAAGAAGAGAATCACAAATGCAAATTTTTCTGGTTTTTAAACTGTGGAGTATGCAAATTTTGAGTTCGACGTCAAAAACGTCGCTTCAGCGGCAGCGAATGAAATTTGACTTTCAACTGGATAAAAGAGAATGAAGACAAAGATGATCGGCATTCAGTGATTGCTTTGTTTCGATGAGTACGATGTCTCAGCGAAGTCATTTGACAGATTCAGAAGCTTGGAGAATTGTTGGTAGGTTAGAAGGGGGCCAAACTCAAGCCGAAGTAGCGCAAGCCATTGGAGTGTCACAAAGTGTCATTTCCAGGATCTGGAACCGTTTTTTGGAGAGTGGATGTGCAGGCCGAAGACCAGGGCAAGGTCGTAGACGGGCAACAACGCCCAATGAAGATCGGTATTTAGCGTTAACAGCTCGGAGACACTGAAACATGAACGCTACTCTTCTTCAACAACACCTTCGCTCGGCTACAGGCACCACGATTTCAACTCAGACTGTCCGAAACCGGCTCCATGCTGTAGGTCTGTATGCTCGCCGACCGATGGTATGTGTTAGATTAACATCAAGGCATCGTCGCGACCGCAGGGAGTGGGCAACCGAGCATGTCAACTGGAGGAGAAATGAATGGAGAAATATTCTGTTTTCTGACGAGTCCCGTTTTTCTGTGCATCCGGATAATAGGCGTATTTTCATCTGGAGGGACCGTGGCAGTAGGAATAATCCTGCGTTCGTGCACGAAAGTGTCAGACTTGGCGGTGGAGGAGTGTTGGTGTATGGTGGCATCTCCATTGACGGGCGCACTGACCTCTACATCATTCGAGATGGAGCTCTGACTGGTCGTCGATATAGGGATGAAATCCTCAGACCTATTGTAGTCCCTTACGCTGCAGCAATCGGAGATAACTTCATTTTAATGGACGATAACTGCAGGCCACATCGTGCAAACCTGGTGGAGGATTTCCTTTTCGAGGAAGGAATCGTTCGAATGGAATGGCCAGCGTGTTCTCCAGACATGAATCCAATCGAGCACGTTTGGGACGCTCTAGGAAGACGAGTTTCTGGCCGCCAACAACCCCCACAAACTCTCCAAGTACTGGAAAGAGCTCTTCTGGAAGAGTGGGGCAGAATACCCCAACTCGTCATTAATAGCCTCATTGAGTCCATGCCTCAAAGGTGTTCAACGTTGCTGGCCGCCCGTGGAAACCATACCCCCTACTGAAAATGATTTTCTTTGAAGAAAACACCTTTTCTTATTCTTTTTTTCTCATATGCACAAATTGTGTTTTTTTCCTTTTGTACACAAATGCGCAATAAAATGCATTTTTTTCTGCCAAACATGTGTAATTTATTCTCATATAACCTACTATGTCTGTCGACCATGTATCAATCAGCTAAAAAGTTTCCCAGATACAAAATCCACCTAAAACTGCAATATTCTTTAATTGTTTTGAGCAGTGTATTAAGTCTGTTGTTGATAGTCATGATAGCTCTCTATTCCTTGCAACATGTTTCTATAAGGTAAAGCTAGGAGAGTCTGCGCACAATTCAAAGGAATAACAAAAAATGTATATAATTATTAATTTTTTGCTAAACTATCCGTTAATAATTTTTACTTCATTTGTTTTTTATGCATTTCCATTGCTGTTTTGTTGTTATGTTGCAATTTAATAGAACAGTTGTAATAAAACCAAGAAAGTAATTTTGTGCAATCTGTCCTTACAAGGTTGGTGTGATTGCGCACATAGGTAGGAGAGATTGTTACTAATAATAACTACAATTAAATTGTTAACAATAATAATTACACTTAAATGACATTGTTGTAAGGTTTGTGTGAACAAATATTATTGTATTAGGGGTGAATATTTCAACCTAATGGTTCAAAAATCAGAAAAAGGAAATAATTTTAAAAACGATTAAAAAATTTTAATTAAAGGAAAAAAAATTAAAGAATCAGAAAAAGCAAGTCCTGATAAGATTACAAAATAACATTAAGTTACTTGATAACACATTTAACTTAAAATTAGTCCATTTTCGTTTTTTATTTTTTATGCAAATTTACCAATAAGCTGCGTAATCTCTGCTAGCATTGAAACTAATGGGAACAATGTTCCATCTCTCCTAAGTAGCAGATGCGCAAACTCTCCAATTTCGGTACGAGAGATTGCGCGGCTTTTTATTTAAACATGGCCGCTACTAAAACGAACCGTTGATGTTCACATTGTTAGTCTAGATTAGTAGCTTATGAGGAATCGTTTAAGTTTAAAATATTTTGTACTACTGACATTGTATAGAAATTCTGATAAATAGCTATGAAAATTCAAGCACTTACTTTAGGAAAACAAAACAAAATAGCAATGTTTTATCTCAGACGCTCAAAACAATCAACGTTCACTTTCAAGTACACACTCCACGACTGCTGTTGCACAACTACCTGGAGTCGCTGCGCGCTCACTCTACTCCTTCTCCCCGAACCTCTATGTGGGCAATCTCTCCGACCGCGTCATGCTTCCTGGCTTTACCTTAAAGATTTCAGAACTTGGAATACAAACCGATTCTATGTCGATACATAACAGGTCAAACGGGCAAGAAACTTGTATTAACTTGCTTATAATTAAAAATTATGCCTGGCTTTCCCTAAAGTCTTTATCTCGTTACATCGGGATAAATTCTCTACTGAAAAAAATAATAATAATCTGTTGGTTTTAAAGAAAAAACTGTCAGGCAGGACACCAGTAAAGAACTGTTTTTTTTACGGCAATAACATGTATTTATTACGAACTTTCTCTTATTTTTACAGATTTTGTCCGTATTTTCGTAATAAATACAGATTATTTCCATAAAATAAGCAGGTTTTTTCTGGCTGACAGTTTTTTTTTTTTTTTTTTTTTTTTTTTTTTTTTTTTTTGGTAAAAGCAACAGATTTTTTTTTCCTTTTCACAGGAGGAACTTGAGATAGACGAGTGAAATTTACGTCGTAATGTAGAGATATAATTAAGTTCTTAATATTTAATCTGTGAATCTAAACATGGGCACCATGGTTGCACCATGGTTGTTGATATCACTGGAAGGAAGGACACAATAGCGGCAGATATACTATTTTTTACGTCTAATATCTGGCACTTGAGATTGGTATACTATATCTTTAAGATAGCCTCACAGAAAAAAAAATTCTACAAAAGTTATATTAGAAGAATGTGGAGCAATCAAAATCTTTCAGTGAACTTTTATTATTATTATTATTATTTGAACACATTTTAAGTTTCGTCGATACAGTTTTATTTACACTACATCAATGAGGCAAGAAAATAAAACCTTGATTATTGATTATTTTAACGCAAATGCACCTAAAAAATGTAGACGTTTTAGAAGTTTTTGTAATTTGGATGTTACTGTAATGGGGCAGAAAAGTGGACGTCCTGTATAAAATGTCCATTAGAACGGATATATTATACATGGGGTCTAAAATAGGTCCGAGTGGGATAATTGTCACGATTAAAATATTGAAGTAATTTTCAACCGAAAAAAAAAAACTATTGTATGATGCTTAAAGTCTTCCATTCCGTGTCTACCTATTTGAATATTTATATTCAATAGGACTTATATGTACAAGACCCAAATATTATATTTCAAACAGACACAAACAACATACAATCGATATTAAATTTCTAACAGTTGAAGAAATCTCAGAATTTCACGGGAAGAATAAAGATTCATATTCTTTTTTTTTTTTTTTTTTTTTTTTTTTTTTTTAAATTTGTTACACGATTAACTAGATTCACAAAATTAGATTCGTAAATAGCTGTCAGATTCATCTTTAGTATGAATCATTTTAAAAATATACACAAAAATAAAAACGCAAATTAAAAAAAAAATCGTCAGTTTTGGAAAACAAGAAAGATTTTACCTTAAAATACAATTTTAATGCTGGCAAAGGAAAAATCAGCAGCACAAAGTATCTACTCCTATTATCACGTCGGACTGTGGTATGCTCAGTCTCCTCGCAGTAAATAATTAATCAAACTATTTAAGTTCATATTGATAAAAACAAGATAAGTTTTTGTTGGGGAAACGTCGGTAGCGTAATAAATTTTCTTATTTTTATAAATAGTTAAATCAGTCTTCAAATTTAATATACATTTTCATCTTTTGATATGTTAAAGAAGTTTGTTCAGCTTACCTGAGATTTTCCTTATGCGCTGAATATACCCACAGTAGTAATCCAAAGTGTTGTAGCGATATTTATCTGATCCATTGATTCACTTATATTGGAAGAATAATAAATAGTATTAGTAGAAAATAACAATTGTGTGAAATAAACAGAAGATTCATTTTCCTTTGAATATAACATAATTCTTGGCTAGATGTACATGTTTAAAATCGCATTTTGGAGGCTGCGTATAAGTGCTTCAATTTTACATTATATTAAATATATTTACATCATATATATACAAGAGCGTCTTAACTGCTCGGAAACATTTTGGAAACTGAAGGGAGATTGTTATTTGAGTTCTGTGCACACGCGCGGGATAAACAGCTGTACTTTGAAGGAGGGACATCTGCAGTATTTCTCCAATTAGTTAGTTTCGACAGTCTCTGGTTTTATTCACTGTTTTGCATCTGCGGTTGTCACTTAAAGTACTTATTGGTAATTGGGGTCTGGTTTTTACCATGTTTTTCAATCGTTCGCTGCACGTGGAGATTAATTAACTGCATATAAAAGGTTTCTCCGTCACTCCCCCGTAATCTCCTGTGTGGGGAATGGTTGAAGATTCAGTTTCTTACGGTGTTTCTCGTACACAGGTTTGGGAGTGGGCTTCGTGAGAGTGTCGGCTGTCATTTCTTCAGTGGGGCAGTATTGTAGATCGATTTTTCCTTCTTCTTTCATAAATTTGATGTTGTGGAAACGTATGTCGATATGCTTGGATCGCTTAGTATCTTTATCGTTTTCAGTCATTTTTATACAGGACATATTATCCTCAAATATCGTGATGGGTAATTTTTGTGGAATGTTGAGATCGCTAAGCAAGTTTGTTATCCAACTTAATTCTTGTGCTGCGTTGCTAGCTGAAACGTATTCAGCTTCGGCTGACGAAAGTGCAATGCAATTTTGCCTTTTTGTAATCCAGTAAATCGGCGATTTTCCTAGCATGAACAGATTTCCTGATGTTGATTTACGTGTTTTCAAGTCACCTGCCCAGTCTGCATCGGCGTATGCTGTTAGGATGGGCTTGCTGTTTGCGTTAAGAGTTAAATTCAAATTTTCTGTAGTTTTAAGGTATGAAATGATTCTTTTTACTGCTGTCCAGTCCTTTTGGCGTGGTGTTTCATTTCTACGACATAATATGTTGACTGCTGCAGATATGTCAGGACGCGTGATTGTTGATATGTAAAGTAATGTGCCTGTGGCTTGTCGATATTTCGTGTTATTAGGTAAAAGATTATCATCGTCCTCAAGTCTGTTGAATCCTGCAATCATTGGTGTGTAATGAGGTTTTATGTCGTTTAAATTCAATTTTTTCACTAGTTCCTGTATTTTATTGTTTTGATTTAGGTAATATGTATCATTGATTTTATTAATGTTTATTCCTAGGTAATTATTCACTTCTCCTAAGTTTTTTAGTTCATATTCTTTCTTAAGTTGGTTTATTGTTTCTTCGATATCACTGTCCTTTCCTGCTATCAGGATATCATCTACATAAATGATGATGTATATCGGATTTTCTTGATTTGATTTAAAGTACAGACATGGATCATTTTTGCTCTGTAAGAAATTATTGTTTGTGAGTGTTTCCGATATTTTGGTGTACCAGGCCTTTGCTGCTTGCTTAAGACCGTAGATGGCTTTTTGAAGTTTACAAACTTTTCTTTCATCGCCGGGTTTAATATACCCGTCTGGTTGACTCATATAAACAGTTTCAGTTAATTCACCGTGCAAAAATGCTGTGGTTATGTCAACATGTTTCACGTTCAAATTTTTGTGGAATGCAGAGATGAGAAATGCTCGTATTGTAGCGTGCGAAACTACAGGTGCAAAGGTTTGATCATAGTCAATCCCGAATCTTTGACTATATCCTTGTGCTACTAGACGCGCTTTATAGCTTTGAATATTTCCTAAATTGTCCTTTTTTAGTTTAAAAGTCCATTTTGAGCCGATAATTTTTGTTCCGGGTGGTGGATCTGTTAAAGTCCAAGTGTTATTTTTTCTTAGGCATTGGATTTCATTTTGTGTTGCTTTTATCCAATTTTGTTTATCATTAGGATTTTTCATTTTTTCGATATCTTCCCAATTTTCGGGAATGTTTTCAGATGAACTATTTGTGAGACAAACATATCTGTCAGGAGGAACGCCTCTATTTGTCCTATTAGACCTTCTTGGTTCAATTGGTTGCTGTTTGGGCACGGATGGTGTCTCTTCGCTGTCAAATTTTATTTCTAAGTGATTTTCATGTCTATCCGGTAATTGTGTATTGTCATCTGATGTTTTTGTGGTGATTTGTATCTCCTCAATGTTATCTGAGTGTACATTTTCATTCTCAAGAAATTTCACCGTTCTCGCTATTATAATTTGTTTTCCTTGTGTGTGAATTCTATAACCAGTCGATCGTGTATCATAACCTACAAACGTTCCGGTTTGAGCCCTGTTATCGAGTTTTCCTCTATTTACTTTATCGACGTAAAATAGCGCTTTACAACCGAATGTTCTTAAGTGTTTTAAATTCGGTTTAATTCCTTTCCATAATTCGTAAGGTGTTCTGTTGTTGTTTGCTTTGGTTGGGAGTCGGTTTTGTAAATATGTTGCAGTGTTTATGGCTTCACCCCAAAAATGTTTGCTTAATTTTGCTTGTGATAGCATACTTCTAGTCATATCTAATAAACTTTTATTTTTTCTCTCCGCAACTCCATTCTGGCTCGGATTATGCGGGACAGTCAATTGGTGTAAAATTCCGTTCTGTTTTAAGTATTCATCGATCTCTTGATTTACATACTCACGACCGTTATCCGATCTAATTTCCTTAGGTTTTTTACCGAACTGATTGTATATCATCGTTATATACTCTTTTATCTTTTCAGCAACTTCGCTCTTTTTAGATAATAAATATATCGTAGTATATCGGGAATAGTCATCAATAAGAGTCATAAAATATATTTTTCCGCCTAAGGTCGGTGTATCTAGAGGTCCACACACGTCACTGTGGATCAAATCCGCAATATTAGTAGCTCGATTTGTTGCTGATTTAGGATACGGCATGTTAGTTAATTTAGTTTCGATACAAGTTACGCATGTTTTATTTTGATGTTTACATTTTCCTATCTTTATTCCATCCGCAAGTTGATTTGTTATCATTGATTTAATCGCGTCATAATCTCTGTGACCGAGTCTGCTACGCCAGAGATCTATGCATTGTTTGCTGTCACAGTTATACGTTAGGTTTACATAATTTTGTGGTTCTTCCACATGGTCCATTTCCTCAATAATGTATAAGTTTTTCTCATTTTTCGCCCTAATATATATTTCTTCATCAAAGATCAAATCGCATTTATTATCGTCGAAGATTAGTTTACACCCGTTTTTAGCGGCTTTACTAACCGAAATTAGGTTCGACTCTAAGTCTGGGACATAAAGCACTTCGCGTAATTTCGTTAGTTTTTCTTTTCCTTCGGGAGTTAATGTTTTTATAAAAACTTACTTCTCCTGAACCTAACGCTGTCAGTTTATTACCATTCGCGATCGTTACTGAAGTTTTATTATAATCAATAAATTTACTAAATAGGCTTTTATCATTACAAATGTGCGAGGTAGATCCTGAATCGAGAATCCAGTTATTTTTGCCTACTTTTTGAGTGATTAATGCTTTATTTTGCGTCTGATCATTTGCGTATTTTCTTTCGTTTGGAATTTTATTTTCTCTACGAGTTTCGTTTTTTTCATAACATAATGAAGATGAGACATTCTTTTTATTTTTGAATTGATTGTTACGAGGATTTCCGGATTGTACCGTGTTTCTGCTCTTGTAGTGCCAGCATTCGTAAGTGGAATGATTTTTCATTTTGCAGTTGTTACAATATTTTTGTTCTCTTCTATTTTCAGTGTGTGTATATCTCCTATTTGTTTTAAATGCTCTCTCATTGTTGTTATATCCGCTATGTGATTGTTCTGACATTTCATGTCTACGATTATATTCATCCGTTAATTTGTTTTTGATAAAATCAGGGGTGAGCTCATTTTCTGGTCTCGCCTCCAACGCAGTTATCAAAGTATTGTAACTGGGGGGAAGAGAACACAGAAATAGCGCGGAAATATGTGAATCGCTAATATTTTCTCCAATGGCATTAAGTTTATCTATAATTTGCAAGATATTAGTGATATGTGAGATCATGTTTCCGCCCTCCGCTAATTTAGTACTGTATAATTTTCGTAACAGGTAAAGCTTACTAGATAAATTGCTTCTCTCATGTATATTTTTCAGAGCTTCCCATGTTAATTTGGCAGTTTCTAAGTTTTTTACATTTACGATTTGAGAATCATCAATGCTTAAGTTAATTAAAGCTCTAGTCTTGCGGTCTCTGTTGTGCCATGCGGGGTCGGGTGGAGCAGGTGGATCTTGTACTATAATATCGTCGAGTTCCTCTTTAATCAGGAACATCTGCATCTTGAACTTCCATGTACTATAATTTGTAGAATTGAGTTTTTCAATAAATTGAGTATTTTCTTTTATCGCATTCATTTTTTTCTTTTTTTTTTCTTTAGCGTTCTTTTATTTATTATTATATTTTAGAAATTTCTTAAATTATCGTTTTTGATACTGGGATAATATTCTTTTTTTCAGAATCAGTCTTTCATAATCTTTGTTGGGGAACCGTCGGTAGCGTAATAAATTTTCTTATTTTTATAAATAGTTAAATCAGTCTTCAAATTTAATATACATTTTCATCTTTTGATATGTTAAAGAAGTTTGTTCAGCTTACCTGAGATTTTCCTTATGCGCTGAATATACCCACAGTAGTAATCCAAAGTGTTGTAGCGATATTTATCTGATCCATTGATTCACTTATATTGGAAGAATAATAAATAGTATTAGTAGAAAATAACAATTGTGTGAAATAAACAGAAGATTCATTTTCCTTTGAATATAATATAATTCTTGGCTAGATGTACATGTTTAAAATCGCATTTTGGAGGCTGCGTATAAGTGCTCCAATTTTACATTATATCAAATATATTTACATCATATATATACAAGAGCGTCTTAACTGCTCGGAAACATTTTGGAAACTGAAGGGAGATTGTTATTTGAGTTCTGTGCACACGCGCGGGATAAACAGCTGTACTTTGAAGGAGGGACATCTGCAGTATTTCTCCAATTAGTTAGTTTCGACAGTCTCTGGTTTTATTCACTGTTTTGCATCTGCGGTTGTCACTTAAAGTACTTATTGGTAATTGGGGTCTGGTTTTTACCATGTTTTTCAATCGTTCGCTGCACGTGGAGATTAATTAACTGCACATAAAAGGTTTCTCCGTCAGTTTTACCTGTTTAATTTTAATAATATAAATTAAATTTTATTAATGGACGTGAAAACTTAAATCGTCTCCTCGCAGTAAATAATTAATCAAACTATTTAAGTTCATATTGATATCAAAAAGATAAGTTTTACCTGTTTAATTTTAATAATAAAAATTCAATTTTATTAATGAGAGTGAAAAATTAAATCGTCTCCTCGCAGTAAATAATTAATCAAACTATTTAAGTTGATATTGATAGCAAAAAGATAAGTTTTACCCGTTTAATTTTAATAATAAAAAGTAAATTTTATGAATGATCGTGAAAAATTAAATCGCTTCCTCGCAGTAAATAATTTCTCAAACTATTTAAGTTCATATTGATAAAAACAAGATAAGTTTTACCTGTTTAATTTTAATAATATAAATTAAATTTTATTAATGGACGTGAAAACTTAAATCGTCTCCTCGCAGTAAATAATTAATCAAACTATTTAAGTTGATATTGATAGCAAAAAGATAAGTTTTACCCGTTTAATATTAATAATAAAAATTAATTTTTATCAATGGGCGTGAAAAATTAAATCGTCTCCTCGCAGTAAATAATTAATCAAACTATTTAAGTTCATATTGATAGCAAAAAAGATAAGTTTTATCTGTTTAATTTTAATAATAAAAATTAAATGTCATTAATGGGCGTGAAAAATTAAATCATCTCCACTTAAATTCATTTTTCTACAACAAAATTTACTTTTATTACTTTTTTTTTCATTTTTACGTGTGATGGGTCAAGAGTCTTGTTAAAATCATAATTATTTTTTCATCAAATGACCTGAAATAACACTTGAAAAAGCACTTGGAAAATTTTAGGATTAAGGTTTAAGCTGATTTTGAAATTTACTAATATAAAACAATAAAATGAGAAAATTAATTTATCAAAATGCTAGAATGCTTATCCACATGGCTTTCATTACACTTTTTGGTAAATTTATTTATTTGTTTTTTATTTTTGCAAGCTAATTCTTCAAATTTAGTCAGTATAAGAATGATAAACAATTTTGCATCATTCAATGATGAACATGTCGTTCTTTTTCAGAATTTTCGGATAACTATTCATTATAAAAATATTTTTAATTTAAAGTGTGGCTTTGTATCTTTTATATGTATTTGCTGTTGACAGAATACTTTAATTTTAGTTCATCATATGCAATCTATTTCTGAATTCCATATTTCTGCATGTTTTTAATGACGACTCGTTCCTTGATACTTTTAAGATATACATATCATATAATAGCTATAACTATAAATAAAATCAAACATGATCCATGATTTTTTAAATAAAAATGTTTAAAGAGAAATGCTTAAAAAATTAGCAATAAATATATAAATATATAAATAAATAATTAAAAATTAAATTAATCAAAAATATAATTAAAATAAATAAAATAAATTAAAATAAATAAATTAAAACATCTAGTTTCATTTAGAGGACAAAATATGTGTTGTGCTATGTTATCTAACATTTTGGCTATAGTTTGAATAATAATAATTAATATCTAGGTGTTGTAGAATTTTTCGCAAATTCTAAATTTTTAACTTATATTAACATAACCCTTCATTTCTCTAAATTTTCAGTTAATTTTTCTTTCACTCTCTTTTTTTTTTTTAATGTATAACATGGTAAGTAATGCAGTTCTTTCTTCCAAATTCTAGTTAAATGTTCCTTTTTTTTTCCCTTTTCGTAATATCAACCCCAAGTGTAAATTGTTGTGACCTTGTTGTTCAACCCCACTTATTCCAGGAAAAATACCCGCAAAGTTTAACCTTGTAGGACATGCAGTCAACCTTCCCCCAGGATTTCGGTCAAAAAAAGGACCATTAGGTGACCCGTTCCTTCAAATATTTTTCTGTTACCATGTAGTTAGCGCATAGCAACAGAAGCGATAGGCCCCCGTTCCCCCTTTTTTTTAAATGGGTAGGTCCCATATAGGTTCGAGGAGAGAGAGGTGATACGAGAAGGTCAGTCAGTGAGTGGGAAACAGCTAGTGATGTAGGTGCGAGCCAATAAAATTCGGTACGGGCGAGGGGGTTCATTTTTGGCGGGAAGATGCTTTCCCACTCTACCCCTGAGCTCCGAGAAGGGATCGTGTTTAGTAGTTGATATGACACCTAGCTGAAAAGAAGTCGAGATTGAATAATCTCTCATAATTAGATTCTAGAATGAGGCATATCGCTTAGTGTGAGTTGAAAACACTTTTTTGAAAGTGACAATTTCCTTTCTATGAAATATCTAAGGCGAGTCTTGATGCTGTATGATGTTCAGATGATAGAGATGAACATGAGACGACAATTACCAAGTTGTCAAAGTATCCATGAGTTGATAAGTTTGGACTGGTAGTGGAGCAGTATTTAGCTGTGCGAATCTCCAAAAAAATAAGTCCCGGAGGTAATATCGGTAAAGCGGAGTCTTGCAGATAGCATAAGAAGGTTCGGCTCCTAAAAAATTTATGAGAAGGTACTCCCTTTTGAAAGGCGGTTGCTGCCATAGATATGAGAATTGAAGGAGATAACATCGTTGGATGATGAGTGGAAATAGAGAACAGCAGTAGTCTTACCCTTCGTTGTGAAATAAGTGTCCTAAACTGCCAACTGGGTGAATGACCAAGAATACAACGAAAATTGGCTGGTACAAAAATTTGTGTATTTGTGCAAAGGTGATTTGCTTTGTCTTCAAGAATGTGAGTAAAATTATTCATTTCTATATGTTTATAATGTTGAATTGTGCTTATCCTATATGTATATAAACTGTTTTTTAAAACTATTTTAAATGATTTCAATATAAGAAATTACAGTATCAATGCCAAATAGAGTGTTCGGATAAATGTTGTCTACATATTATGTGTTAATTAATTAAAAAGAAACGATGATAAAAAAAAAAAATGTTTCCTTTTCTCATTGTTTATACATTTCTCCTTCTCTAATTATTATAGATAGACTCTCATAAATAGCAGTATTAATGTTAAATATTTTATTCAAGTAATAAAACCTTAAATGTTAATGTTAAATTTCTACAATAATAACTCTATGCCCGAATATAATAACAGCAATTAAATATGTGTAATGTGAATTTAGAATTCTGTTATTGTTTTATTCAAATGTGTTTATAAATATTATTTAATAAGTAATTCTTTTCTGCACTTTAAGTTTAAAATCTGTAAATTAATAGTAAATTAACCCCCCCCCCCGTCTTTTCTTTTTTATTAGCTTTGTTGCCCTTATATTTTTATTCTGTGAAATAGTCCACCTTCATTGGGTTTTTTTAAATTGATAACAGAATTCATATGGAGTGAAATTCAATCACACATGTTTTCTTTAAATATATTAATTCTGTAAGAGATATATATATAACAAATATAATTTTAAATTAATGTGGATTTAAGATGAAATGTGATGAAATGTGTAGACCTAATCTAAATATCCAAATGTAAATAGGACTAAATAGCTAGACAGATGATAGTAAATTTTATAGATTAAAGTTTATTGATGCACTTAAAATAAATTGTTTATTCTGAATTAAGTTAATTGTGAAATTTTATATATTTTAAAGAGAGTTAATAAATTTTTGGAGTGTTAAGAGAATCCTATTAAGTGAAATATTATTGTTTAGGTAATCAAAAATGTGTCCTATCATCTTGAATCACAGCTTCTCAAATGATTTATAAAATACGTAGTGTGCTCAACTATACGATTTCATTGGTCCCTAAATTTTGAAAGTATAAATGTATTCATAAAATAATGTCATTTTGGTTTTAACTTGCAAATTTTCTGAGTTTTATCCTCTCAAATATGAGAGTTTGTCTCCATTCAGTTATTCAAAATTAGTTTAATTTTCACTATTATTCGTCATTATTTATGAATATTTTATGTTTTTGAGATTTAGAAGTATTGGGTGTTTTTCCTTTTTTTTTAGGTTATGAAAGATATGAGAATATTGTTACCTCCTTTGATTTTATTTAAAAGTAAAATTTAAAAGTAAATGAATTTATTTTGCCATTCTCTCCCTTTTCTTATATTTTGTATTATGTGTGTTAACTTGTACTAAATTTTGGTGCCCCTTCTTAAATCTAATTACCTGGTGTTTGTAATAAATTTATGGTAACAATATTCAGTTGGTGGTATGTCTTTCTCACCTGGTGTAATGTTAAATTTAAATTCTTGTATAATTAGATTGAAGTTAAATATTGTGAAGTGGTAGAATGTAAGATTATAGTCATAAGATGCATTAAAATAACTTCTTAAAAAAAATAGTAATAAGGAAAGACCCAATATAGGTTTTTCTACACAATTGAGTAATAATAATTAACACTTAATAATGATGATTTTTAACATTTATACTGAATCTGTTACACGTATTCAGCTAGGAAATCCTACTTAAAACAAATTTCTTTTATAGAACGAACTTTTCACAAAACTACAGTAAAGTTTAAGTTTTCCATAAAATTTCAAAGTAATCTTTAACGTCATTCTGAGCTAAAAGCAAGATAAAAAGCACCGAATAAAATTACGAAACTCTATCTTTGGGAGAAGCTTTTTTTTTTTAATGCATGCAATAATTATATCTTTGCAAGTCTTAAAATTGGAACATCGATCAATGAATCTGACTATAACACTTCAAGGTAATGAGGTGTAATTATAGCAGAAACGATTCAATTGATTCATCATTGAAACTTACTTATTATCAACAACTTTTATGGATTGTTAAACTTTAAAAGCAACTAATAATTACATCAATTTTTTCTGCAGACAATCAATTACACTACAGCGGACACTCTATTATTCATTATTTCGCTATCAGCAACCAAACACTTTCACTATTCATATTAATTCTTTCACCAGTAAACAGGCCATTTTTTTATTCTTTCGCTTTTTTTTGAGTTATTAATATATATATATTAGTTTACATATTGCGTTCGCCCTTGGTATGAAGATAATGGGATTCCTTAGGGCTTTTCGCAAAATATGCATGCTATAATAAGGATAACGCTCGACTGCATTTATGGCATAGAAAAAAAAATAATATTCATGATGATATATCAACGTTAGAAAGATATTGGTACATCTGACATTTTTTTTTAAGAAGTCATTATTTATCTATATAACTTTTTCTCTATATCCTTAAAAAAAAAATGTTTCTGTTTAGCAGTGTTTATGGCACCGACGTAATTCACAAATCAAGTCTTGAACATTTTAAATGTCTACTAGAGCACAGCTGAAATTTGTATGCATGTATGCATTTGTATTTGTAGTCGTAATTTTCCGAAATGAGGCCTAATTTATCGACAAAACTCTTTTTATTAAATTAGCTCAACATTACTCAATATATAGCTTTTAGTTTATGTAACATATATGACAATTAATAAACATACTACATTGTAAAACTTTACAGAAAAAAAAATCCTGATGTATCTAAGAGAACCGTTTATGTAGGCGGATCGAAAATCCTTACTCGAGGAGCCTGTGACCAACGTGGCACGTCCTCTGCACACAACAAAATAGCTTATTTAACAGGATTAGGGGTGTCTAGAGAATTATGCAAACTAAAGAACAGAAAAAAAATTCTCAGAAAACTAAATAATTAAAAATGCCTCGTGGAAAAAATTAACATGAATAGCGAAAGTGTTTGGTTACTGATAGTAAAATAATGAATAGTAGAATGTATATGCTATAACCTAACCTGTAGATATTTGGTACCCAGCTGGTACCAAAACAGGGAAGAGGGATTTAAGTAACTGAACAACGAATACTGGGAAAATGAGCTCTTGGAGAATGAAGCAAGTACACTATATTGCTAAAGGTGACCGGTCACTTGCGATTTTAGACGTTTTGTTAACTATCTAGAAAAAATCATGAGGAATTAACCTGAAACTGCAGGTGTGTAAGCAGTATAGCATAGGTTATATATTTCCGCGAAGATTTTTTCACGAAACCCCATAGTGGACTGTCAACAAATTAAAAAAGAACTAATATCTTTTGGATAACCCTGTAAAAACTAATGTAGCAAAGGCGATCAAACTCGAGATTATTAATAAGTGGCTTATTGTAATATACAGTGTACATATTTATGAGGATAGCATTTATACTCGTAGAGAAATTAAGGTTTTTATAAAAACAGTCCCAAATTTTGCCTAGTTTTTTGTTTATAATTTGCAGAGTTCTTAATATAAAAAAAAAGTTCTTTTCAGAAAATATGACAAACAACATTGTTCATAATACTCTGCAATCAGAATTAAAAAATAATAAAAATTGGATAAAAATTGAGCAGGTTTACTAAAAAATGTTTCACTGCGCATGCGCGAATGCAATCAAAATATAATATGCATAATGTATTAGCTAAGTATATAGTGCAACTTTTGTGGAAGTCTCAAAATCATAGCTTGAAAATTCTGAAAATTGTCGTCGATAGAATAAGCTTGAAATCCGTTGTTCCCAAAAAGAAGCAAAAATATGAGGGGTTGTATCCGAATATTGTAGTACGTGCAATATTGTGTACGCTATCTTGGCACTAATCAACAGATATTTGATACAATCCCTCAACTTTTTGCTTCTTTTTGGGAACAACGGATTTCGAGCTTATTCTATCGACGATAATTTTCAGAATTTTCAAGCTATGATTTTGAGACTTTCACAAAAGTTGCTCTATGTACTTTGCTAATACATTATGCATATTATATTTTGATTGCATTAGCGCATGCGCAGTGAAACATTTTTTAGTAAAGCGGCTCATTTTTCATCCAATGTTCATTATTTTTTAATTCTAATTGCAGCGTATTATGTACAATGTTATTTGTCATATTTTTGGAAAATAACTTTTTTTTATATTAAGAACTCTACAAATTATAAGCAAAAAACTAGGCGAAATTTGGGACTGTTTTTATAAAAACCTTAATTTCTCCACGAGTATACATGCTATCCTCATAAAAATGAACACAGTATATTACAATGAGCCACTTACTAATAATCTCGATTTTGAACGCCTTTGCTACATTAGTTTTTACAGGGTTATCAAAAAGATATTAGTTATTTTTTAATTTGTTGACAGTCCCCTATAGGGTTTCGTGAAAAAATCGTTGCGGAAATATATAACCTATACTATGCTGTTTACACACCTGCAGTTTCAGGTTAATTCCTCGTGTATTTTTCTAGATAGTTAACAAAACGTTTAAAATCGCAAGTGACCGGTCACCTTTGGAAATATAGTGTATACTAAATAGAAAGATTAGAGATAAAATTCAATGTAAAACCTTCTAATCACCCAAAAATTCCGAAAACTTTTTCGGTATTCCCAAAATTACAGCAAAGATTAAAATTAAAGTAAAATACCAGGACAATGTTTGTCGTCATGTATTTGCTTAAAATGGTATCAAACTATACTGAATAAAATTTTGAAAGACAGTGTTTGATTGAAAGATAATAATTTTATATCTTTATTAAATCTTATAATTATCACAAATATCAAATAATCTGACCTTAACACTTCAGAGTAATGAGGTGTAATTAAAGCAGAATATATTCAATTGATTCATCATTGAAATGTACTTATTATGAACAGCTTTTATTAATTGTTTAAAGTTTAAAAGCAACTAATAATTCTATCCATTTTTTTTTCAGACAATCAGTTATACATTCTACTATTCATTATTTCACTATCAGTAACCAAACACTTTCGCTAGTCGTGTTAATTTTTTCACGAGTAAATAGGCATTTTTTATTATTTAGTTTTTTCTGAGGATTTTTTTTTTTTTCTGTTCTTTAGTTTGCATAATTCAGCTCGTCCTTGGAATGGAGATAATGGGATTCCTTTGGGCTTTGCATGAAATATTCATACTTTAATACAGAGAACGCTTGACGGCATTTATGGCACCGAAAGAAAAATAATCATGATTATCATACTAAAATCATACTACTGATTATCATACTACTATCAGTCTAAAAATGTAAGAAACAACATTTTTTTTTTTTTTTTTACAAATTTGTTGTTATTTATAGTTTAAAGTTTGATATTTTATTGTCTAAATATTTTTTTCTATTTTTCAGAAAAGAAGTACATAAAAAATATTTGGTAAATGATAAAATATGAAAATAACTAATGCTATGTAACAAATAAATAATGATAAAATAAATAATCGCGATACGTAAATAAAATTGGAGTGTCTGTCAGTAATTTTCAGAAAACTTCTATTTCTATATGCCCATTCGACTGTACTATACGATGCATACTCAGAAACAATATTTGAATAAAAAAAATAATATTTCAGTCTGCCTGCCTATTTGTCCGGACTAGGCCAAGAAATGTACACTAAACTTATCTGAGGCAGATTGAGAATTTTTCAGGCTACAATCTACAGTTTGCGTCCTTCCGGAGAAACTAGAAAACACTGGGAAAATCAATCAACAAATCATTCAATACTCAACAACTCGCGAAATAATTGAAGAAATTTAAGAATCTTACGGCGATATCGGAAGGACTAATTAAGATTCATAGAATATAATAACTACATTTTCAGCTTATGACTTATGATTGCATTTTACTTTAAAAACTTGACTGGTAAGTATAAGGAGCTAATATTCCACAATAGAAAGTCGGTCGAAAGTCAAGATTCACATCATTGATAAATAAAGAAATGATCACAATTATATGTTTGGCTCATAGAAAACAAACCTGGTTACGACAACCTGTTAACGACCTGGTTACGTATTCTCCAGTCGAGTTAATACAACAGGGTGGATTAAAAATTATACTTGAAAGTAGTTTTAAAATCATAAAACTTAATAAATTGAGATATAGTTTTCAAACAACTTGCGTCTCAAAACACATTTCTCTTTTCTATCCGATGGTGTAAAAATTTAAATTGTGCGGTATTTAGAAGTTAATAATTTTGCAATAAAACGAATTAGATTGGTCAGGTCATTGCCATCATCGATATGACATCAGCGTTAATCACGTATATATTTTTGCTTTATAATATTTATAATTATAATATTTTTGATTTATAATAGAGACCAGGAGATCCAACCCGGACTTTCCTTTTGTTGTTATAAAACATAGTGCCCTGTGTATAGAACTTAGATAAAAACCATTTTTAATTTTAAACTCTAATATTTTTTTAGATTTAATATATTTTTGTAGTTGCCCATTAACAACACCAAAAAGCATTTTTATAAAAAAAAATGCAAATTATTCATATACAGTTCAAAAATTTACAAAAAGCGATGCTTTCATTTTAGCCTCATGTAGGGGCGGAAGAAGTCACCAAATATTTCGCTCTTTACAGCAGCCTTTTTTTTCTCATTATTTCAGTGTTTAAAAAACAGTGTCTAACGTAAGTGTTTGTTCGACACATCTATTAAATTTATGTTTTATTCATTTTGTTTTATTTATTTATTTACTTATCGATGCAGTTAGGGTTTCGTTTTGCAATATTAGCCTGGCACAAATGCTGAACTATTTATGTTATTTTAAGTGTAAATAGGTTAATCTTCCGTAATTAAGATGCACGCGATAGAGATAGATGGGGCAAAAAATTAAATTTTGCGATTTTTAGAAGTTAATAAATTCGAAAAAATGCAAATTAAATTGGTCATAAATTGGCCACCGTATATGCAAGTGAAATAAATTGGCCACCATATTATGTAAGTGTTACTCACAGATTCGGACATGTTTTTACTTTACAATATAGATAGATATCCAGAATTACTTGCTGATAGTTATTATGACTTATGAAAGGTCCCTAAAAATTCGGAAATTAAAATACGTCATGTTCAATAGAAAACTATTTATACAGTATTTTATCTCATTGTATCTCATGGAGGGAAACGAAACATAGAAGCATTTACCCTAAAACTTGGAGAAAATCATTGAGAACTAAAATAATATGTTTTTGAGTTAATTACATATGAATTTTAAAACTTTCTTTTGGTTAAGACTTATTGTTTAAATACAAGCCTCTTTTGTGCGACAGCTGTCTTCAATGGAAGAATTTTCATCATAATCAGTTTAATACAAGGTGGCCATAATTTAACTGACGGCACACAGGGTGTTCTGTAGCGTGATCTAATTGCGAGAATGGCGCCAAATTTTGTAGGAAGATTAAACAAGACGGGGGCGAAGGATTCCGCAAAAAAAATTAGTTTCAAAAGTTTCCGGCAGGGGAATATGTGGCGCTGTGTATTCGAAAAAGAGAGTTTTAAAAAAAGAAGAATCAATACTGAAATAAAATTACCGTTTATTTAGCACATCCAACTCAGGTAGATGTGGCCGCCGTTTTTGTGGACCACATATTGCATTCCGTGCACAGCATTTACAACAGCAGAATGTCTGCAGGAATCTCCCGTACAATTCGCGATATGTTATCCTTCAACGTAGCCAGGTCCTGGACACCTCCGTGATAGACCTTGTACTTTAGGTAACCCCATAGCCAAAAGTCGCAGGGTGTAAGATCAGGGAACCGAGGTGGGCATGCAGTTGAAAAAAACAGCGGCTAATGACTCTTTCTGTTGTGAATTTCTGTCGTAGCAGCTGCTATACCCGCAAAGCAATATGTGGAGGGGCTCCATCTTGCATGAAAATGATTTTCTCCAGGCACTGTCTTTGCTGAAGTGCCGGAATAACAAAGTTGTTTAGCATTTGGCGATATTTGTCTCCGGTAACAGAACAAGTTACAGGTCCTGTCGGAGTAATGTTCTCATAGAAGAATGGACCTATGATCATATCTGCTGTGAAACCAACAAAACAGTTATCTTTGGTGAACGCAAAGGAATTTCCTTGAATGCTCTTGGTGACTTGTTATCCCAAATTCGGCATTTCTGGGTAGTTACAGTTCCATTCAGGTAAAAGTGGGCCTCGTCTCCCCATAAGATTTTCCAGGGCTAAGCAACATCCAACTCCATTCTGGCAAGAAAAGTGAGAGCAAGTGTCAATCGCTATCATGGTCGGTGTGACGTAACTCTTGTACACGGCTGATCTTGAACGGATAGAAGTGGATAATCTTTCGTAGGATTTTACATACTGTACAATAAGGCATATCCAGATTCCGAGCTATCCAGAGAGCACTGGAAGTGGTAGCAATATTGTCTGGTGCTCTGTCGACAATCGCCGTTGCCACTTCTTCGATTGTATCCTGTGATACGGATTTTCGTCCTCTGCCTGACTGAACATTTAGAGAACCTGTTTTCTCAAACTTCTCAACCATTGCTTTTAAACCATTAACTGACAAAGGACCGTTACCTTTACGCATTTTTGTGGTTTCTAAAAGCACGAAGAGCGGCTGGCGCATTGCACTGTTTGAAGTAAAAGAATTTGACTAGTAGAGCTCGCTCGACTAAAGAAGGAGACATTATGAAAGATAACTATCAATGAAATTGCTTCTAACAGTAGCACATTACCTTTTAAAGCCGAACAAGCTGGCACTGGGCCAAAAGATGTAACGTGAAATTTGAATAAAGAACTTCTTCTTCTGCTGTTGCTTTCTTTAGGGTTCTGTAAGTGAAATTGCTGATAAAGAAACTTTAGCAGTGTTTATGTAAATTTTTAGCTTTTTTAAACTGTTACCATTTTGAGTTTGGATTAAATTGTTAAATTCGTTAAAAAAACGGTAATTTTATTTGAGTATTGATTCTTTATTTTTTTAAACTCTCTTTTTCGAATACACAGCGCCACATATTACCCTGGCGGTGACTTTTGGAACTAATTTCTTTTTCGTGGAATCCTTCGTCCACCATCTTGTTTAATCTTCCTACAAAATTTGGCGCCATTCTTGCAATTAGATCGCGCTACAGAACACTCTGAGTACCGTCAGTTTAATTATGGCCACCTTGTATATAACATCAAAGCACACACTCTAAAAGCGATATTTTCAAAACTGAGCAAAAAATACTCAAATCTGAGTATGTCGCATAGTCAAAATAGCTCCGAATCAAAATTACTCAAGTTTGAAACATGTATATACTCATTTCTGAAAACATGCACACACTCAACAATAAAACATCATGTATTCATATTTGAGTATGTCCATGTTTCAAAAATGAGTATGAACTCGCCATATTTGAAACAAAAAGTTTCAAAACAAAATGAAAACATCGATTTACTCAGATTTGAAAGTGTCATTTTTATCAGTGCACGCCATGCAAGCCATTCACGTTCTTCTGTGATCGTGGGTTCTGTCGAAACTTATCATGCCTAATGAAGGACAAATTAAATTTTCTGTTTGTAACGTAAATTGTGCGGTTTTAAATTTATAGCATCATTATAAAATGTTTTACTAGCGAATTCATCTGGCCAATACACTGTAAAAAATACAAATAACTCCTTGCTTAGAAAAATATAATATAACCCACACAAAAACATATAATAACTTCTCTCAAATTACCCACGATTCCAAAAAGCGTTATTCATCTTTAAAAAGCTAGAAAAATACGCTTTTTTTTTACAGTTTATGCTGCTAAAATAACTTATATAATGTTTTTCACAAACAAAAAGTTTTTTTAAAACAGTAATATATTTGCGCTTCCAGATATTAGTTCATCACCTATATATGTCTTTTCATTACAAATACACATTTTCACAACAGATATGTAATTTTACCACAAATCTGGAAATTGCTTTTTTAAAGAATCTCTTCTTTAAAGTTAGAAAACGAAAAGTCAATCTGCATTTTCTTTAATCCTACACTATTTTGAATCTATTTTGAATCTGCTTTGCATCTTTTTTTCAAAGTAAATCAAAATTGAGAAAAAAGAAAAGTTTTTTTGATAAACATGTACAGAATAACAAACAAATAAACCCTGTGTGTAAGATTTTTTTTTTTATTCAAGTATTGCAGAAACTGCAGTATTGAAAAAAGTTTCTGCTGAAGTTTCTTTCATTCATAGATGACCAAAGAAAACTTTGTATTGGATAGTTTTTTCATTAGTTCGAGAAAAAGATACACATCAGATAATGCTGGTTCAAGAAAATTCCTTTTGAACACTTTATTTAATCCCCTTTTACAAAATGTGGTGTCAAAATGTAGGTATTTACACAATATGGGAAGTGCTTAGACAAGAAAGAGTAGAGGAATTCCTAATGTTAAATTCTGAAGTAGATTTAACATAATAAAAAGCTGACTATAAAGCTTTAAATTATTTCAGAGTTAAATAATGCATATTACTTTAAAAAGGAATCTGTAAAACTAACATCTTTTATAAAAAAGCTTAAGTTTGTTTTAAAAGACAAATATTCCTTAATTAATCTTTGATATAAAACAGAATCGCAATTCTTTGCATAGAGACTTGAAATGTTCGTATTTAAACAGAAACGAAAGAATAAAAGAAAAGAATGTTCACAAAGCTATTATTTTTATTTTACATAAATGTTAATAAGTTAGATAAACAATCTAAATTTATAATGACTATTTCACTTTCAATTTAACAATTGAGAACTTCTTCAGAAAATTTGTTGATGACAACTTATAGACATTCCCAGTTAAGCTGTTCTACATTTGAAAATTTACAAAATTATATTGAAATGCAACTCTTAATAAACTTCAATAATGATAGGATAACTTTTTAAAGTCAGTTTATTTTAATCTGAATACGCCTGATATTTACAAAAAATAAAATGTACAAGAGTTTACATCTTCCTGGATTTCCTGTTATCTACGCTGTATCAATAAGGTGTGAACAAACATCTACGAATATCGAGGACGGCTTCAAATTTGGGAACTCTAGTTCCCGCAGTTTTAAACTTTAAACACTTTTTACATTTTGAGTAGGTTATAGATTCGTGGGACAAAATATATATATTTAAAGCTTAAAATCTTATAAATTTAAAAGTTACGAAAGTTTAAAAAAAGTCTTGTTATAAAACTGTTATAAAAGTTGATTTCTGTATGTAACAAACGTTGCGATGTTAATATTTAATCTCGAGCACATTTATAAAAGAGTAGCGATGTAAGCACAAGGCGCATGTTGGAATTTGAATTTTTTTTTTTCAAAACTACTGTTAATCAAATTTCAGGATTTGTCAGTTCTCGCTTAGAGTATATCACTTGTAAAATAGCATTATTTTATGATTACAACTTTCTAAACTTATCTTTGTAAAAAAGGAAGATTTCATATTATAGCCATCAGATTTTGCACAACCAAATATTGATGAATCGATTTTTATCGCCAGTATGTCGCTAATCTCTTTGAAAAGTACTATGCGTACTACACCTTAAACTAACAAAGAACTGGAAAGTTGGTAAATTTTGCTTACATTGTAGATTTTTTTTAAATTTAACATTCACCAAGAGAGATCGTAAGCAATAAATTTTAATATTTTCAAACTGGTCTATCTTTCTCATCTGGATGAAATCTGAGTGCAACATTTTTTTTTTACGAAATGATGATACCAAAGGTCAGAACAGATATATGAACATTGAAAATTTATTTTATTGATTTAACATTCTTATTTAATGGTTTTAAAGCTGAACAAGGACGATTTATATTTTCAATATCAAAATTTTTGTTGTGTAATCTGCCACGAATGCAACTGGTTGCAAGCCTATACATTGTTTTTGCTCACTGGTTTTGATTTTTTTTTTTCATTAAGTAAAGCAACATGCAGCTAATGAGATCGGTGGTCTTGTAAAGAATATCATTTCATTTAAACGAATCAACAATACGTTTACACATATAAATCTCAGAAAAGTACTGCATTGGTAGTGCATTAAAGCCCCTACGTCATTTTTTAAAAATATTTTTAATTTATACAAGTATAGTCTGATCCCCTCAGGTCGCCAAGAACATTCCTGATAACATTGGCCATTTTTTAAAACCGCATTAACCACTTTCATAAAAGAACTCCTTCTTTTTTTACAATGGGACAACACGTAAACAGACAAGGCTTAACCGGGATTAATAATAACAAGAACGAAAAATCATGCGTCAAGCATAGATTATATAGCACTTTCCAACGCTTCCAAAATAATTTTACAAATCATACCGTTTAATAAGCTAAAAGCTAACATCTAAGTAAACAATTTAGAAAACGCACAACATATTTAAAAACATAATTTCAGGAATTTCCAACATATACAATATTCGGAAAAATATCCGAATACTTTTATTCAGCCCTGTATAGGATCTATAGATTTGTATATATACTACATAGGATGATAATTTTAGTTCAGTTAGGAAACGCGTAGCACAGTTTAAAATTCTCCGTCTGGAGTTTGTCAATAAACAGAAATGTGTTCGCGAACTTTTGTGCTGCCCTGTATAGGATTTACAGAATTTATACACACCACGTAATAGACAAAAAGCAAGTTAAAATTAAAATCGCGTTCAATAACTTAAAACGCACTTCCAGGAATTATTGTTAACAGACAGTAGAGAATTCTTTTGCGTGTCCCTGTAAATGAACGATGACTGATATACACACAATATTCCGTAGTAAGTCTTTTGTAATGCACCTGAGTGATCTGTATAAATTTCAGTGCGTTTAAAATAGTGAAACATTATTTAAATAAACCGCAGACGATTTTTCGCCATAGACGTAATGTAACGGAATTATTTTTACTGTCCCTGTAAAGTAACTATAAGTGCTATGCACACCCTGTTCCATATTAAGCTTCTTCTAATGCACCTTAGTAATATATATAAATTACAATGCGTTTAAAATAGTGAAACATTATTTAAATAAACCGCAAATGATTTTTCCCCATAGACCGCAATGTAACGGAATTCTTTTGAGTGTCCCTGTAAAAAAACTATAAGTGCTACACACTTCCGTTGAAATAGGGAACATTCTATAGATAACGACAGTAACATATAAAAATTGCAGAGCAATCCGAGTATATTTACGGGAGTTAGAGCACGGACAGACGGCAGACGGACAGACGGCAGACGGCCAGACGGCCAGACGGCAGACGGCCAGACGGCAGACGGCCAGACAAACCGAAGTCATAAGCACTTTTCAACTAGGTTGGAAAGTGCTAAAAATATATAAAAGTAAAATTAGTTTTTTTAAAAACACTCTTTTATGTGCATTCAATATGTTTATATTGAATATTAGGCCTAATTTCATGACTGCAATTCATGATTTTTCCAAAGAATTTTCGCTAAAATATGTGAATATGACGTGGGAACCAAACCCAAAAATTCACCGCTTTGATTTACGCTTGATAGAAAGAAGCGCGAAATCGTGAATTTATTTTAAAAAATTATGATTTTTATTCTGTTTCTTTTTTAAGGTATAGCTAACAGGAATGAAAAGCAAACATTATTTAAACTATTTTTTGAGGATTTGTGAATTAATTCCTCAACGTATAATCATAATTTAATCAATTTGAAACTGTTAATTAATAAAAACGTACTTTTAAAAATTATTACACTCTAATTTTTTGTTGTTATTTTATTTTCTCTTTTTTAGTGTTTAAAATTGAATCGTAGCAGTTTCACAGCCATTTGGCATTTAATTAAATCAATTGTTGTTGTAACTCGTATATAATTATAACCGTCAAGAATATTTGGCGATTTATGACTTGTTGGCGGGTAAAAAAAATAATTAGAATTAATATTTTAATTTATAAGTAAGTCCTAAAAATAGTAAAATGTTGTATTGTCATTGGAAATACACCTGTAAAATATTTTTTGTAATTCAGGCATCTGAGAAAGTTAGCGAAAAATTGATTACAAAATTCCATGTTTATATACAAAAACCAAGTTGCTTTTATTAAAAGAGTGTAATAAAGCAGAAATCAACTTTGACATCTTAAAAGTATCATAAAAATATTCTTTATATAAAACATACTTCTCTAACAAGGAAATTCTTCATTAACCTAGATCTAAGGTTAAGAACTTAATCCCGTGATCGAACAAATTATCCAATACGAGAAAACTATCTGTGATTCGAACTATCCGAGCTATCTGAAAGTATCGGTGTTAAACACTTAAACTGCTGTGCACGATAATAGTTATAAGAAAATCGCTTTAAATTCTTGTAAAAAATAACGATTGTAGACTTTGATAATAAGAAAATTGTAAAAAAAAAAAAAACTTTTTTTTCACAAATTTATGAATTTGTGCGCAAACGAAATATCATTAAATTATCTGTTAACAAATTATTCAACAGTTTTTAAAAATGTGATAAAATAATTACGTTTTACACTATTATATAAAAACTGACATTCTTTTAAAAAAATTAAATAATCTGTTAAAATAAATAAAAATAACATTTTATAAAATGTTACATGTCACAACTTTTGTTCAGAATCATATACGGAAATCAATTATTTCTTTAAAAATACTATATATAATCTCAGATACTTTTTTAAAGATATAGGTACTGCTGCTATATGCCGTAAGTAACATAAGGTTCAAAAGAATGGATTATTTAGATAAAATAACTTGCTTTATTTCTATGAACAAATAAAAAATAAATAAATGGAAAAAGAAAGTAGTTCCCAATCTGGAGGAGGGGGGGGGGGGGAGATCATGAATAGTTATATGCCATAAGTAACATAATGCTCAAAAGAATGGATTATTTATGTAAAAGAACTTGCTTTATTTCTATGAACAAATAAAAAATAAATGAATGAAAAAAGAAACTACTTCGCAATCTGAAAGATCATGAATAAGTAACTATATACCATAAGTAACATAAGGCTCAAAAGAATGGATTATTTAGATAAAATAACTTGCTTTATTTCTATGAGCAAATAAAAAATAAAGGAATGAAAAAAGAAACTTGTTCGCAATCTGAAAGATCGTGAATAGTTATATGCCATAAGTAACATAAGGTTCAAAAGAATGGATTATTTAGATAAAAGAACTTGCTTTATTTCTATGAACAAATAAAAAATAAATGAATAAAAAAGAAACTATAGTTCGCAGTCTGAAAGATCATGAACAGTTAAAATAGTTATATATCACAGCGCTTTTTATGTTTCACATTTAGCTTTACTTAGTACTAATAATGTGTAACGTTTTCAGAAGGAAGCAAAAAACTAAAAAGCACTTCAGTACCTTAAACTTGCCAACTCTTTTAAATCCTACAGGAAATTGTACATTTTCCCCCCTCAGAAGCTAATCAACTGCTCATATTTTTTGTTCTTTAGTCCTCTTTTTCAAGTATACGTGCTTCTAATTTTATTTTAATTTCTCTAACAGACTGGTTATTTGTACCAATATATTATAAATATCATATTTATTTCTGCTACATTTGAAATAAAGCAAACATTTTTGCTAGGCTTTAAAAAAAAATACTTAAAGAATTGTGGTTCTTATTTTATTTGTTAAAAAAGCGAAGAAACAGACCTTTTTGGAATATTTTTCTACGTATTTTACTGGACGTCTTACAGACAATTAATACTGGCTAAATATTGCATGAATATTACCAAAATAAATTTTCCTACCAAAACTGCACGATAAATCGCTAGTTCTGATGATCCTACCAATTTTTGCCTAGTTTTGCTTGTTTACATATGTTATTTCAAATGTTTACTTTACATACCTTCAGCAAACAAAAGTTTATTGCATCGACAAAAATCCTTCGTACTCGAGCTTTTCATTTTGCATTCTTTGGTCATGAGGCTATGAGAAATGACTATTTTTTAACAGAGGCTTATATAACATATAATATTTTTTAATGATTATACTGTCTCTATAAGTTTCATAAATGCCATCAAATGCCAAAGAATATATTACTTAGACCAAATAATTTCCTTTATTTCAAAGACTAATTAATTAATTAATTAATTAATTAAAATTTTATTTAAAAAGGGAAGTATTTCGAAATCTGAAAATTCGTGAATAGTCATTTGTCAGAAATATTTTTACGTTTGTCATTTAACTATACTTAGCATTAATAATGTGTAATGATTACAAAGACAAACAAAAAACTAAAATTCCCTTCTATTCATTAAACATGGTCGTTTCCTGTACATCCGAAAGGAAATAACACATTTTATTTTTTTCAGAAAAGTTAGCCAATTGCTCATATTTTTTATTCTTTAGTCCTCTTTTCAAGAATATGTGATTCTGAACTAACTTTTCTTTCTCTTAACCTATTCGGCGCCGCTATACCATACTAACCGATTTTTCTATAGAACATTTTTCTTTTTTGTTGATTATGAATAGGAAGTCTTTAAAGTACTTCTAAAAAAAATCGAATATTTAGCAGAAACAGCATGTTCCAAAAATGGGAGGAATGGCGCCTAATGGGGTAATTTTTTTCAAAATTTTTACTTATGGCTCCGTGCATTTATTGCAGTTATTTCTCAGTTCTTTAGCTATAAAAGGGATAATATCATTCTGAAATTAATATTTTACGAAGAATTCATATAAATTAGTCCAACATCTACATTTATAATTAAAATAAAAAGTTAAATTACCGATTCCATAAGCATTTTCATTATCCACCTCTTTATGTTTCATCATTACAACATTTTTGTCCTGCTATTTTACATGAAAATGATTGAACACTTTTTATGCAGCATTATATTGCATTTTTTTTTCGTTTTCTGAAATTGGTTTTATAACTTTTTCTTTTCTTTTTGTACTTTGTTTAGTTTTTTCTGTATTCCGATTTGAAGTTTCGTCTAAAATATCAAGTATGAGTTCAATACTTTGCCTTTTTTAAAACACTTAATCAGATATTTCTTGATTGCCTGTTGATTTAGAATTTACGGAAAGTTCTTCTCCACCACACATATCAGGGAGTAAATCGTCGCATAAATTATTTTCTATTACACCTTCCTCATCTGTTACAATACTGCCATCAGGTGACAAACAAACAATTTCCGTAGCATTTGAAAAATCGTCCAAATTTAAAATAAAAATTGTTCAATCATCTTCCATGTAAAAAATGATGTAATGATAAAAAATAAAGATATGGATAATGAAAATGCTTATTGAACTGGTAATTTCATTTTTTTTTTATTATAAATGTGACTGATTTATATGAATTCTACTTAAAATATTAGTTTCAGAATGATATTATCTCTTTTATAGCTAATAAACTGAAAAATAAAAAAAAACTTTTCTCTCATTTTTGGAACAACTTATGCTTTCGGTAATTGTGATTAATCTATTATACATATTAATTTTGAATTGATGTTGTTTTATATAATACTCAGTTATAAAACTATTTGTACTATAAAAATATAGTTTTTATTATAAAGTTTTTTTTTTTAACTATTTTATTCAAATGCGTCCAAAAAGCTATTTTTCGCCTAACACGTTTTTTAAAAAGTAGAAAATACATACTTTTAAAGTAGATTTTTAATAATCCCAGATAATCCCTGTATGTATGTATTGAAAAATCATAGATAAAGAAATTTTTAATAACAAATTAAAAGAATGATTATACTTTAAAACTAATATATAAAATGAAACTTTCATTTAAATTACAATCATAATTATGAAAGGAGATCGATTATTTATTAACAAAAACATCATAACAAACAATTTTAAGAAGTTTATAACTTTGTTACATGTCGTAAATTACATCCAGTTGAATAAAAGGGATTATTTAGATTTAAAAAAGAACTTGTTTTATTTCAATAAACAAAAAAAAAAAAAATAATAACTGAATTAGCAATTTAATTAACAAAGAAACTATTTCGAAATCTGAAAGTTTGTAGATAGTTATTTGTCACAAACTTTATGTTTTTCATTTAACTTTACTTTGCCTTAATAAGGTGTAATGATCACAAAGACAAGCAAAAATTAAAAGTCCCTTTTCCTCATTAAACGTGGCTGCCTCTTGTACAATTGAAAGGAATTCGCTCAATGTTTTTTTCACAAAAGCTAATGAGTTGCGCATATTTTTGTTCTTGACTGATCTCTTTCAAGAAAACGTGCTTCTAAACTAACTTTTGTTTCTTAAAAAAAAATCTTTCTTTATAAAAATAAATTTAGGGATAAAGTTTTAAATTTATTTGAGACAAAACTGAAATAAACAATCTAAGCTTTCACATATATATTGAGTAATTTCTTAACAACTTATACATAAACTATTATTCCTTTATCTATGATTTTACAATATATAGAGGGAAGATATATCTGGGATTAATAAAAGTCAACTTTAATAATGAAATATACATACTTTTCCTAAAAAATATGTAATTTAGTGAAAAATATTAAAATTCCTGCAAAAAAGTAACTACTGGATTGTGTAGAGATGAAAATGTATAAAATTACCAGCTTTTTTATTCAGTATTTTTATGATTTTGTGCTTAAATCAAATACGATAAAAAGTACCTCTAAAATTATTTAATTAAATTGTTTAATTAACAAAGTAATGATATAATTATATTTTATACTATTATATGAAATATGTCTTTTACTTAAATTAATTACAATCATGTTTTTAATTTTGCTATGTACCATAAGTTACATCAGGTTAAAAAGAAGAGATTATTATTTCAAATAACTTGCTTTATTCCAATGAAAAATTATAAAATAAATATTTGAATAATCAATTTAATTTTAAAAAAATTACTATTTCATACTTTCAAATTACGTGGCTAATTAATATTTCAGAAAGATTTCTATGTCTCATTTAACTGTATTTAGTATTAATAAGGTGTAAAGTTCTGAAGGATAAGCAAAAAATAAAAAATCATTACTGTTTATTAAACATGATTGTACATCCGAATTGATTCCGCACAATCCGCTTCCCCCCCCCCCCCCTTAGAACCTATTGAGCTGCTCACATTTTTGTCAGTTATTTTACTTTTTCATGAAACTGTGCTTCTAAACTACATTTTATTTCGTACCTTTTATTCTGTTATTTGTACAAATATATTTAGAATAAAATTTTAACTTATTTCAGATAGAACTGAAAGAAAGTACTCTGTCTTTTTTCTACATTAAAGACTTCTTTTTAAATTTTACTTAAAAGATTGTGTTTGTTTCTGTAATTGTTAATAACAAATATAAACATAAATTCTACCATTTCTTTTACTTACATGCCGATTAACAATCAATTTTGATTAAATGTTGCAGTTTATATTACCAGAAGAAATGGCAACAGATGTGAGAACTCTTCCATCTTTTCCTTAGTTTTTCATATTTATTTATGTTACTGCAAATGTTACGTTACATAACATTATTGTAGCAAACAAATTATTACTGTTTCGATAAAGTTAATAAATTATTTCTTTTATTTAAAATAATTTCATATTATAATCTTTGATCATTGGGAATACGAGGTACTATTATTTCTTCACAAAGGTATCATTACAGGTGATTTTTAAAATAATGTTTCCAAATGTCACAAATGCCATCAAGGAAGACATTTTTTTTAAAATTTAGATCAAAGAACTTGCTTTGTGTAAAGAATAACTGAAAAATAAATCAAGGAATTACCAATTTAAATAACAATGAAACTATTTCGAAATATAAAGATCAGGGATTTAGTTATTTACAAAGCTTTTTATATTTTTCATATAACTTTACTTAGTATTAATCAGTTGAAATGAACACAAAGACAAACATAAAGTAAAATGTACTAAAAATACCAACGTTTGACACACAATAACATCGTGTAATAAACAGACGCACGTTTCATGAGTATCATGGACTCACTTCCTCAGTGTAAATAAATCTAAACCCTATTGTATCCCCCCAAAGACATGAAAATGAAACTTAAAACCCAAATGAAAAACAACAACACACCGAGAAACTCATCCAATCTGATTAAGTCGGTTGGTTGGTTGTAGAGGATTCACTATGACAAAGTAACTCAACCCAGAAAGGTGAGATGTACGGTACACTTGAAAAATCATTAACCAGGGAGTTACCAAATTTATGAATATAAACTGCCTCAAAGAAGTCTAAATCTAATGGAGTGTTACATTTCTTAATAATAGTGGCTGAGTCGAAGTTAAAATTATGTCCTTCACTCCAACAGTGACAGGCAATAGAGGACTTTTGTAATTCTTTTTTCTTAATGTAATTTCTGTGTTCATTGAGTCGGAAACGGAGTTGTCGTTTAGTCTGTCCTATATAGGACAAACCACATTGACATTGGATATTGTAAATGCCCCAAAAGTTTTGATGTGAAATTTTATCCTTTAACTGTGAAAAATTTAGTTTATTAACTGGCTTAAAAACAACCTTAAAATCATATTGCCTTAAAATATTAGCTATTTTATAGCTAATGCTATTGTGAAATGGTAAAATAATGAGGTTAGAAAAAGATTCTGGGACATCAGAAGGAACAAGATTACTATTTTTATTTAGACAACGAAAAATTAAACGGTTGATATAAGTCAAACTAAAACCACGATTAATAGCAACAGATCTAATATAATTCAATTCTGTACCAAGGGAAACATTATCAGAACAAATGGAAATTGCTCTATTAATAAAGAAATGAAAAGCCGAGGCTTTCTCCAGAAGATTCCCGTCTAGGAGATTCCCGAAATCATTAAAATTTAGTTATTTTTGAATGTTTTATAAAACAATATTCAGAACAGAGGTGATTTGAGGTAGAAAAGATTTGTATTTCGGCAGATACGTTTTCTCATACCCATCTCAAATGCAAACTAAGCCTAACATGGCTTCATCTTATTGCCGACTGGTAAGATGGGTGGGTTCGTACCGGAATCGTCACCTTAGCATATTATATAAATAGATGTTAGAAAGAAAATTAATGTTAAATATTTTTTTAAATACTTTCTTGAATTATCTAAACGTTTAAGATAAAATTTATCTACATTTTATATAACTGTAAAATGGGAAACGTTTTGATGAGTAATGGTATTTCATTTATTTATTTAAATTATAAGCATTTTTATGCAAATATTCATAATGTGCGGTACTAAAAAACACCTATGCATTTCTATGGTGTCGTTTTTACATAAGGTTATTAGAATTGTTCTAAAACGAAATCGCAAAAGCAATCGACAAACAAACAATAGTTTGAAGACGAATAGTTTTGTAGGTGGAATTTTATGTTATCAGCTTCATCAGCTTTTTCTTTAAGCAAAAAATAAAATAAAAATATAATGCAAAATAAATTGAACATATTTCTGTGGTTCAACAAATAATTGCAAAATATCTAACCTAAATGATATCTTTAAAACTAAAATTAGACCATCGATCAATTGCTTTTGCTCTAACCACACAACGTAATCCGATGCGTTTATAATAAAAACAGTTCAACCGATTCTCATCAACCTTATACAAGACAATCATCTTATATTGATTGTTAATCTTTAAAAATAACAAATAATTACCTTCATGATTTTTTTAGCTACAAATGATCAATCACAATACAGCCGACAGTCTATTATTCATTATTTCACTATCAGCGACCAAACCCTTTTACTTTGCATATTAATTTCTTTCGCGCGTCTCCAGACATTATTTGCACTTTTTCAGCTTTTTTTTTCTTTTAGACTGTTATGTTTTAATCACTTAATATTAAAGCAGGAAACTTTCGAGAATTTTTTTCGGTGATTGATAATTAGTTTCCTCGAATGTTAACTATACATTCGAAAATTTTAAACTAATTACGTAATTTTTTGCCAAATTAAAAAAAAACATTTTGAATATTTTCCAACATAGTTGAAAAGTGTTTATAAATTCGGTTTGTCTGGCCGTCTGTCTTTACGTATTCTAACTATCGTAAATAGACTCGGATTGCCATTTAATTGGCATATGTTATTGGAGTTTCTATGGTATGTTCGGTTTTGAAAACAAATTGTGTAGCATTTATAATTCTTTTACAGGGTCACTCAAAATAACTACGTTCCGTTATTTTCTATGGGGAAAAATCGCTATTTTAATAATGTAACACTATTTCAAACTGGTTGAAATTGATATACATCACGGATATGCACTACAAGGTGCTCACTGTAAGAATATGGTGCAGTGAATAGCATTTATCGTTTATTTACCTGGACACGCAAAAGAATTCGGTTACAGAACTTAATGTACCGGCTATGAATGATAATTGCTGAGAATGTGTTTTCAGTTGAGGTATGCGTTTTTAAATTTAACTATTTTTTTGCATATTACTTGGTGTGTATAAATTTCATAGATCCTGTACAGGACTGCACAAAAGAATTCCAGTGCATTTTCGTTTACTGACGGAAATTGTTGAAGAGGAATTTTTTACTGCGTTATTCATTTCCTAACCGAACTAAATTTTCGCATAATATGTAGTATGTATACAAATCTATAAACCATATACAAGGCTGCACAAAAGTATTTAGATATTTTTCCGACTATAGATGGTAATTGTTGAAATTGGGTTTTCGAATATGCTAGCGAACGAAGTCGAATACTTTTACGACCATAGGTGGTAACTGCTAAAATTGGACTTTGAACTGAATGCTACGCCTATCCAAATTGTTTACTTGTATATCATTTTTCAAATTATTAAACGGTAAAGTTTTGTTACAGTATTCTAAATGTGTTGGAAAGTGTTTTATAATCTATACTTGACGCATGATATTTCTTTATTATTTTTAATTTTAAAAATCTTATGTTTGATGTAAATCAATAAATGGATAATAATTAAGCGTAACTATTTCGAAGAAGTCTTTGTTTTAATAAAATAAACAAAAATCAGTATTAATCTTTGTTCTTTTAAACTTTTAAACCCTGTCGTTATTACTTTTAAGTACTTATTTGATCTGTTATTGTACCCGAAATGAAACTGTTATATTTTTCTTTAACTTACAAAAAGAAAAAGCTATGTTTGATGTAACTCAATAGTTGCGTATAACTGATTAATTACATGTAACTGTTACTAAGAATCTTTTGCCTGAAATGAAATATATACTAAAAGTTCGTATTTAATTTGACTTTCTTTTTCCTCTTTCAACTTATACGTTTTCTCATTTATTAGATTTTATAAATTAAATAGTTTGCTAATCTCTATATTTTTTTCTGTACTTTAGTGTCGCCAATTTTACTGTCACATATTATGTTTAAAATAATTAATTAAAATACTTTTATAGTTTCAAAAGTAACATTAATTTTATTATTAAAGTTTATTTTTATATACACATCTATTTTTTGATTAACTAAAATAAATATTTTTTTCTTATTTAAATTTATCTTTTATGCATTTTCATCATTTCTCAAGTGCTTTTCTCTTATTCTCTCTTAAACTCTTTTCATAAAATAAACAAGAACGAAAAATCATGCACCATAGCATAGATTATGAAACACTTTCCCCCACCATCGTGGAATGTCATTTTTATTCATACAATGAAATAAGATATATAAACAAAAAAAAAATTACACAACACAGTAACAATTCATTTTCAGAAATTGCTGTCCATAGCCGGTAATGTGTGCAAATACTTTCGTGCAGTCCTGTATATGATCTACACATCACGTAATACACTAAAAATTAGTTAAGTTGTAAAATGCATATATCACAGCTGAAAACGGACATCCAGCAGTTATGGCTCATTAGTCAGTCTTTTAATAGAATTATTTTGAATGTTTTTGTAAATAAACGATAAATTCTACGTACTCAATAAGTATACAAAACCTTCTATAGAAATACAGTAGATTCTAAGTCCTGAGGTTCCGGCATAATTTGAAGAAAATGCAGAGACTGAATAACAACAAAAAAAAAAAAAAAAAAACCCTGATAAGCGGGAGTTTAATAAATACTTGCTTCCTGCCCTCCCATACTATTGCAAATATATTTTGTGCACATCAGTAATGTAAATCTATTTCATTGAAATGGTATAACAACATTAATGTACACTGGTAACGAGTTTTCCGCATAGATCATAATGTAATGGGATTATTTTGTGCGCCTCTGTAAACGAACTATAAATGCTATTTATTCTATGCTCTAACAAAGCACGTTGCCATCAACCTTAGTGATGCTTATTAATTATATTTGAAACATTGTAACATCATTAAAATGCACTGAAAACGACTTTTTCCATCGATCGTATTGTAATACACTGATAAAAAATTATGCCACTGGCATCTAGAAAATAAATTGTGGCTCTAGAAAAAATAGTTCCATGTTATCCTTATAATTTCTAGTTCTCTTTACTAGAGAGTTCTAGTCTCCCCTACTCAAATTCAAGAGCGTTTTTCTGTATTATTGTAGTAAAACTTATTTAAAAATCTCTGCAAATAAATGTGAGCACAAGAGGTTAGTTTTAGTAACTATAATTCTTGTATATAAATTTTTTCCACAAATCAAATGATATTTTTTCGCAATTCAAACGATTTATAATATAATTTATCATTTCATCGCCTAGAAAATTATAGACTAGAAATTCTCGATCATTTCGTCTATTCAGTTTATTTGTTTACCTTATTCGCATAACTCGGAAATCTATATTTCTAGTTTAATTACTTAGAAAATGACTGCTTACTCGTTCTAGATGAAAGCGGTATAAGTTAACTTTCAATGTAGAATAATTTTTAGTGTCTCTGTAACCAAACTATAATTTCTACTTATTCTATATTCTATAGAAAACATGTTGTCGTCCACCTCAGTATTGCCCATAAATTTCATTACGTTTTAGATAGTGTAACATCATTAAATGCACTAAAAACAATTTTTCTGCATTAGCCGTAATGTAACGAAATGCTTTTAATGTCCCTTTAACCGAACCCTAAATAGAACACACTTCATTTTCAATTCCCAGCATGCCATAGTAAACCTTAATAACATACATCCGTACATACATGGTACATACATGGCATCCGTACATACATGGCACTCGGAGTATATTTGCTCGAGTTAGAGCACGGAGAGCCGAACAGACAAACCGAGAAACTATTAATAGGCTATCCCAAAAAATACTTTATATTCAATCAAATGGCAGTGGACACGATTATGAATGATTACCCAAAAGGTTTAAAAATCTCCAAAAATGTCTATTTTTAGGTGATTTTAGTATGCTACTGCTATTCAGTAAATTAAGATATATTTAGAGAAGGTCTTACATCTATATATTATAGAAGGATCATCAAAACGGGTTTTCCGAAACAAAAATTGTAAAAACATTGGATTTCTAAATTAGATATAAGTTAGATGTAGTAGATTAATTTTACACTTCCATAAGTTCCTGTCATACATGAGATTTTATTCAACTTATCCATCAGATGCAGGTAAGTAAATAATGCTATTTGGTTATTAGGATAACACAAAATCCTTGTCCAAACTGTTTCTTATCCTAATAAAATCATGGTGTGAAACAAAATCCATGATAAACTGCAATCATTCGCCCAATCAATAGAAAAATTACGAATGTAAATTTAATGAGACTACGGGGGGTTCAGGGGGAAGAGCCCCCCCTGACAAAATGTACGTTTTTATCTAGAAAATTATAAGAATAAGCAGTTCATCAGAATTTCAATTTATCATTGCATAACACCGTGTTTAACGCTTCTAATTTTCGAAACCTCCGAAGAATTGTATATGCTTATAAATATTTATGTAAAAAGGACCACTCTGGAGATTAAAATAGATCTTTCATAAATTTTTTTATTTCAAAGAATTTTGTGAAATGGTCTTTTTTTAAGGTATATATTTTAGTAAAAAATCCATTTTTCTTAAATAAAAATGTTAGTGAAGAGTCGTATTTTAGAAAACAAAACTGAGAAAGGTAGGGAGAACCCATTTAAGGGACCTAAATGACCATTTAAAAGAAACCAAATTTTCGCTAAACAAGTCCCCGAGACGACTTTCTTAATTTGGGTATTCTAATATTTTTATCATTGAAAGTGAACGCTAAAACTATACCCATTTTACCTCCACATTTTTAAATATTTTCTAATTTAAAGTAACAAAATGTTTGAAAAATAGAAGTTTAAAATATTCCTGGAAGAAAGTGCTCAAGAATGAACGACAAATATGTATGATTTCGAGTGTTGCAACTCAAAAAATGCATTATAAGAAAGAACTAGTGATATTTGGTAGACAGAAATGATAAAACAAGTAGGTAAGTGTGATCGAAGATCGCTCAAAGGGTTTCGTTTAATATTCCTTTCAAAACACTTTATCCTTTCTTTAATAAATCCAAATAGATTTCAATTAACAAAAAAAAAAAAAAAAGAAAAGAAAAAAAAAAGTCATGTTTTTTGTTTATTATAAAGTAAAAATTTACTGGTCTATTTTTTCGGGCGAAGCCGGCTATTAAATTCTGTCATAATAATATCTGTCAAGCGGACTAAATGCGATATAAAAAAATAATTTCAAACTTAAACATATTGTACACCTTCAAAATGTTAAAATATGCAAATATTTCCATAATCGGATTTTTATCACGATTCAATATGCTTCTCAAACTCATATTTATATTTACTATTTTCTATTACTCATATTGATACTAGCTTTGTATTATTCTCAAACATCAGAAAAATTCGTTAAACTTCCAATAGGACATCAAATTTTCTTTTTAATTCTCTAATGACGTGATATTAATCTGCTTTGTGTACATGTACATACACATACTCATACTCCTTGTATTATTCAGAAATCTTTGAAAATTTCAGTTTTATTACCACTATGACATCAATCATTTTTATTTCATATTAAACTTTTTTTCAATGGGTGAAACTTTTTATTTCATTTTCATTTTTCACGTGCAAATCGTCTGATAGAAAATTAATTATTGTAAAAAAAATTTCATCGTGGATTTTTAATTTTTGGCATCTGCTATTACGAAAAATGTTTAAATTTAATAGGAAAAGGCTGTTAGAATTTCGGTTTTTTATCTCTATTTATTAAAATATTACGAATTTTTCAACTTTTAATATTTTGAGCTCTTTATAGCTCGTATTCAGCTATATACACAAAGTTTCAACTCTGTAAGTTACATAGTTTCTGAGAATAGCTCTGTGACAGACAGACAACGGAGCGGGAGTAATAGGATTTCGTGAGATGAACGAAACCCTAAAAAAAAGCTACCAAAAATTAGTTATTTTTCAATTTGGGGCATTTTAAAAATTAAAATCATTTTACCCTTCCAGAGAGCACTATAAAATCTACACAAAATTTAATAAATAAAATTTTCATTTTTATGTTCTTATCTCAGAAAAACAAATCAGTGTTTAGAAGAGAACAAAAGAAGAGAAAGAAGGCCAGTTTACGTTTACTTCACATTTTCATAATATAGATCATGTAGATGCATAAGTTTTTTTGTATTGTATTTTTTTATATTTCCGAATCAAGGCATATTAAATGCTTTGAAAATAATATATTACATACGGATTTATGTTAAAAAAATAAATAAACTTGTCGGATGTGCAAATCCCAAAACTTTCTTCTATCTCAAACAGGTTTCGCATACACTAAAAAGAATCAGTACCAATTTATATCATTTTCTAACTGAATCTAAAGTTTTATTAAGTTCTGCGCATTGGTTCTTGAGATAGGGCTATTGCTAAATTCGGGTAAATCCTGCAAAATGCAGCATTGCAGCGCCACCTGTTGGGAGATTTAGACCAGAACCTAATCAACAACAACTTATGTCAACGTATATTCGTAAAGGGTGGTTTTCCTGTGCGGACGTGTGTGTTAGAACTCCTGCAAATGACCGGCTAAGCGCCTCCCCCGGGATCTGCGGGCCAAGCGCCTTTGACCGATTCGGATGTGTGAATGTCTCAGCTACAGTTTGAGGTAAACAGCATGTATTTTGGCCTATTATTAGTTTAACATGCATTTCATTAAATTATCTTCTCCCATTACTATCTGTTTGCCTGTCCAAGCCACTGCCTGATGTTTAAATTATAATCTTAATTCCTTCTTAAAAAATTTTTTTCATGCAAACTGTTTTGTATAACTATGTAATATATTTTAAACTTCATTTTGAGGTATCTTTAAAAGCTGTACTTCAAATAGTTAAGTATTTATGTAGCTGTTAACTAAATAATTTCACTTCTTTCACCCGCGTGGTTCAGGGCATGACCTTGTAAAATCTGGTTATCTGGGCCATATATTAAGATATATATTCCAGATTCCCGTGTGGGTTCGTTGCCTCAGGGGGTTGCCATGTAGGTTTTAGCGTGGTGCCGTGTAGTATAATTACCAGGAATAAGGTAAGGGGTGTATGCATTATCTTCCCTGCTCACTATCTGAGGCAGGTTTTGTTATTGTTGTTATTTACGCTGGCTTCCGGAACTAATTCAAGCAGGGGTTCGTTAGCTTAGTGTTGCTATGGTCATTGATGCGAAGGTTATTTTCCAAGGGGTGGAAGTGAATCATACTGCAATCTTTTGAAAGATTTGTTTTTATAGTTACGTATTTTTTTTTTTTCTGCTTGCTTTGGGGGGGAGGGGGATTTGTTTTTCTTAAATTAAAAAAAAAAAAAAAATTTATAACTAAATGTCTATTTTAAAACTTTATTACGCTTTCTTACGTAAAATTTTAATCAGTTAAGAGATTTTCAGTTTTTTTTTGTTTATTTTTTTTACATTTAATACGAAAACATCGATTGTTTTACTACAGTTATAAACTTATAAAATTATAATAATAATAATAAATTATAATAATAGTAATAATTATAGTAATAATAATAATAATGATTTTAATTCTTAGTTCTATACTTTTATTTCTTCATCGCTTGCCTGTTTGAGCTAATCACTCTCTGGAGGGTCACGTGGAGTCCAGTCAGATGAGCCGACATTCCACCCCCCCCCCCTTTTTTTTTCTCTACGTAGGGACTTTGTCTTTTTTTTTTTTTTTTCATGGCTTCTCAGTTTTTTTTTTTTTTTTTTTTTTTTTTTTTAACGAATTTTAATGCTTCTATTCGAGTTTTTATTATTATTAATTTTTTTTTAAATATTTTTTTATCTATTCATTTTTCAAATTTATTTTTTAAAGTCTTTGCCACTTTTTTTTTCAGTTTTTATGAACTTAGTTATATTCGAACATTTTGTGTAACTAAGTTCCTTTTTTCTTTCTCGCATTTCCCATAAAATACTTTCAGCCTTTGCTGAAAATTCATGTTTATAGAAAAACTTGTAATTGTCTCACTTTATATCCCACATTTTAACGACTTATAAATACTTTAAGGAATTTCTAACCCAATTTGAGACTTTTGTCACTTTTTTTCAACTTTTTTCCATTTTTTTTCCAAAACTTTTTATATTTATGTAAAACATTTTATTCAAAATGTGCTTAACTATTTTATCCATTTTTTCTAAATTTTTTCGGTACTTAATCGATTTCTTTGCACTTTTTTTTTTTTTTTTCACTCTCTTCAAAATAATAATAATTGAAAATTAATGCTTTCTTCGAGTATTTACAGAACTACAGGAAAAAAAGGAAAAAAAAAAATAATTCAACATGTTCCGATTTTTTTTTTAAGTCTTTTTTTAAACTCTGTGTTCTTCTGAACAATTCACTTTTTTTTTCGGGACTAGATTGTTTTTTTATTACACTCATTTTCTACTTTTCTCAAAATATTAATAATAATGGTAGTGATGGTAATGGTAGTGTTAATATTAAGGGTAAATAATAATCGTGAAACTTGTCAATGGCATCTACTTTATTTTGTTTTGTCATTGTTTTGGTTTTTGTCGTTGTTTTTTTTAAATTTACTCTCTCTCTTCCTTTCTTCTCGTCCAGTTTCAAATACCTTACTGGCTTCTAACTTTAAACTATTTCAACCACCTTAAAAATTTCTATGTCTAATTCGAACACCGAACTGCCAACCAACCTTAACTCTTCATAACTGTCTTTTTTTTTTTTTTTTTTTTTTTTTTTTTTTTTTTTTTTTTCTCGTTTTTGGTTAATTTTGTGTTTTATTAGAACCTTTTGCACAAAATTTTAGATTTATTTTTGCTTCTTTCAAAAATCATCTCCCAGTCTATGCCAAAAAAGTAAAGTTAAATAAAATGAAATAAAATAAAATGAAGTAAATAAATAAAAATAAAAATAAAAGTTCATGTTTACGTAAAACCTGTATTCTTCTCACTTTGCATCCCATATTTTAAATCACATTTTTAAATCAATCTCTCAAGGATTTACTAACCCTATTTGAAAATTTGTCACTTTCTTTTCAACCTTTTCCCCCCAATTTTTTTTTTTTAATTTAATTGTTTTTTTTTTTTTTCTTCTAAATGTGATCAACTATTTTTACTTTACTTTCCACTTGATTTATTTTGCACTTTTTCTCCTTTCTAAATTATAAATAAATATTTTTAAAATTTAATTTTCAACCCCACCCCCCTCAAAAAAAAGGGGGGGGGAATAAAATTGAAGAAGAATAAATAAGATAAAAATAAAATAAGTAAAAATTGTGTACGTCTTTTCCACCGGAGTTCGGGGACACCACCGCCAAAACTTGCAAATTTTTGGATTTGTTGGAAGTTATGCAATTTTCTGCCCCAATCGACTAAGCCCACTTTCTCTAAATTTTGTCTATTCCCCCTTTTTTTTTCTTTTATGTAGCATTTCAGTCTTTGTCTGCACCCCTCTAAAAATTTCAAATTCGGTATTCCCGTGTTTCAACGGCTAAAGTCTCTCCAACATACTTTTTTTTTCTATTCCAAATTGTGTTTTTCTATGCGTCGAACACCGGACTGGCTCTTAGCTTTACTTATACCCGCATCCATTTTATTTTATTTTTATTGATTTATTATTATTATTATTATTTTTTTTTTTTTTTTTAAATCCCATTTCATATTCTGATTCATTTACCGGCTCAGTGGGCTGGACTCAGGCGTGACCCTCTCAACAGGGCTATCCCCTACAATTGTTCAACCTTCGCATCTCCTCTCCACAAACGCATTTTCACTAAAATCAATTAATTGTCTCTTCAAAATAAGATTCTTGTAAATTTTGCAGCCTTTCTCTCGTCGTAAAAGTTAATGGCTCATCACTTTAGATGTTTCGGGATTTACAGTAACCTTAACCTAGGCAGTGGCGGGGCCTGGCAAGCTCCAGTTTTGCTTTTCCAACCCCTGCTTATTCCAAATTATTTTATTCTAAATTTAATTCGCTACATGCTGCTATACCAGTGGCGGACGGCACAATTCCGGAGCGGCGAGTGGCGGTGGCCCAAAGATCGCTTCTTTTATTGAGTTACTTCTATAAATATAAATATTTTGAGTCGCCTTAGCAGTTAAGTTCCAGAACCTCTCTCTATAATGTCATCAACAGACCAAAGTATGCTGCAGGACACCACACTTTCACGTAGTCCAAGCATGGTGCCAATAGCATCAACAACAGAAGAATATCAAATTTCGGACCTAGTGAGAAATGGGAAGATCACTCTGAATAAGATGCAATCCTCAGATACCAAGGATGAATGCTTAACGTACATAAAGAATCTGCGTTCGATACTTATAAAAATCGATAAAACAGATAAAAAACAGCAAGAAGAATACCGCCTTAGAATCACACAACTAGAAGAAAGAAACCGTGGCTTTGAAGAGCAATGCCATAGCTTAAGAGCAGGTTTCAACAACTTAAAAACCATCATCCCAACGCCTGCAGACATAGCCGCGGTAGTGAGAACAACACTAGAAGAAGTAGAGAAGCAAAAGACCCTCAAAAACCATTGCACCACTCTAGCGCAAAACACTTTACATGAATCCACTGAACATGCCATCTTCCAAGCCACTAAACAAACCCTTCCTAAATCCCTAGTGCAGCTGCCAGCAAGATCCCCAACCACTGAAAAGCAACAGTTCACAGACAGAAGGAACAGGAGAACCATAGTAGTAAGGGGTAGCTCAAGAAAATCAGGGAAGGAAATTGACAACATTTTCGCGAAGCACCAGATTACCAGCCCAATCATTCTTGAAAAAGTGACGCAAGGAAGATTTCACCTGGAAATCCTGTGTAAAACAGAGAACGACAAGGAAACCCTGATAAGGGACCTGCAAAAAAACAAGCACCTGAACAGCGTGCTCAACTTCGTAACCAAAGCACCGGACCACCACAAAATGATCCTTCTAGGCGTCCCAGACACTGTCACAAAAGAAAGAATCATGGAGACTTTTGAGTCAACATACAAGGTACAGCCTGGTGACGTCATCATCCTAACTGCCCTCAAAAATAAACGTTCTGAAGATGCCAAGGACTGGATAATACTGATGCCACAGACGCTGGGCCGGATGGTGATAGCAGATGGGGGCATCACCATGGGCTTTAGAAATTGTCAACTTCGCCCACACACCTACATACAGCGTTGCCGAAACTGCCAAAGTTTTAAACATCCGACAAAATATTGCAAGAACAACACCTTCTGCGAAAACTGCGGACAAAAACACCCTCGACGTTCTTGCGATGACAAGCCAGAATGTATCAATTGCTGCGAATCAAACGAATACAACGAAACACAATATCAGACCGACCACAAAGCGTCGGACTCGTGCTGTGAAATACAGAACTCTATACACCAGGGAAAGGGAACGCTTAGATGACATTTTCATTCCAAGAGCCCACCTACCGGAGCTTTATCTCCCTGAAAACCAGCCACCTTCATATCCAGAAGCTCACTTTGGCTACAGTAATTTCCAGACGTCCCCCACATTGCATAGTTCTAGCCTTCATCCACGAGGACGTTCAGGGACTCAGTTCAACAACTGGCAGTCTGACGGCTACAACCACCCAGGTAACTTTTAATCTTAAACTAACATTTAATATTAAACCAACTTCTAATTTTAAACATACTTTTAATCGTAAACTAACTTTAAATTTTTAAACAAATTTTTAATCTTAAACTAACTTTTAATTTAAAAGTAAAGCATACTTACAGAGATGTCTCACGCACCTCCCTCTCCATCTTTAGGCCAACTAAATTTCCTACAAATTAACTTAAATCACTGCAAAGCAGCAAATGACAGTGCAAAGAAGCACATTCTTCAAAATTCTATTGATATCGCACTACTACAGGACGCCTACCGCACCAAAGATGGAACTCTCGAGGGTTTTCCAACATCATGGGCAATCTTCCCCTCCAAAAAAAACAGCGCACACTTGGTCATTAGGAATGTTGAGCTAGTGTACTCGCACCTCTTCACGGGTAATCACTGTGCCTTTGTCACCATTGACGCTAAAGAAGGCAAGACCATCATAGGGTCGACCTATGCGGCGCCTTCAGTCGATTTCGAGGAGTCAATGGAAGAATGGAGCCATCTAATCACACAAAAACACGCATTCATCTGCGGAGGAGACTTCAATGCCAATTCTGCTCTGTGGAATTGTGTACGGGAGGACCTCCGCGGGGAATTCCTCACAGAACACTTAGTGGTACATAACCTAGCAATTGCAAATGTCAACAATTCAGAGGCAACCTTCGTAAAAGTAAACTATAAAGGTAAGGTCATTGCCAGGGGCTGGCCAGACCTCACACTCACGAACACACAGACACTTCAAAGAATCTCTCAGTGGCAAGTCATAGACATTTATAGTGCCTCTGATCACAAATACATACATTTCACATATCAGACAACTCCACTTTACACGTTGAGAAGACGTTTTAACACCTCGAGGGGTAAGGTCCATAAATTTGACAAAATTCTAAAAGCACGGAAACAGGCATTAACTGAACAACTTCACAACATCAACAACACAGAACAAATCAATACTTTCACTACCAAATTCATAGAAGAAATCCGTTTAGCAGCAAGTGCTTGCTTCCGACTAAAAACAGTCAGAAAAACGCGCTCGTTCTCTTTCTGGACTCCCGAACTCAAGGCACAGAGAAACCTACTTACGACACTCAGGCGGAAAATGAAAGCAACCAGACAACTCGACCCAAATGCGGATGAGCTAAAGGTCTTGGGTGCTAGATATTCGAAGCTTGCGGCGCAGTACAAGCGCAGTGTCCTGCTGACCAAGAATGCAGCGTGGAGGAAGTTCTGTAGTAGTGAGTCCAATCCTTTCGGCACATCGCAAAAATTTTTCACAGGCAAATATTTCACTCCTGATGAAATCAAGCTTGAACTGCCTCCCAGCGAAGCATCCAGACAACAAAGTTTAGAATTCCTTACAGATCAGGTTTTTGGCAAGACAGCATACCCACAACACGATAACGAGGACATAGAATTCACAGAACCACCAGACAAGCCCTTCACAAAGACTGAATTAAGAATGGCCCTTAATTTACTAAATGACAAAAAAGCACCAGGTCCCGATGCTATAGACATCCGATTGTTAAAACGGATATTCAAAATTCTACCACAACTACTCACAGACTGGCAAATCTTTGCCTCTCTCATAATTACTTTCCACTTGTCCTGAGACAGGGGGAAGTCGTATACTTCCTGAAGCGAGGGAAGTCGCCCTCTGAACCGCGCTCATACCGGCCGATCTGCCTACTACCAACGCTAGGAAAATTGCTTGAAAAGCTCCTGGTCCAACGATTGACCTTTTTTCTAGAAACTAACAATATCCTGCACCCCCGACAATTTGGGTTCAGAGAGGGCAGATCTTGCGAAAAAGCTCTTCATGCCATCATGACTTCCTGCGCTGATAGCATTGCCCGTGGAAATTACACTTCCCTCGTCTCACTTGATATACAGGGGGCTTTCGACAACGTGGAATGGCGCGACATTATACGACAACTACAAGTACTCAACTGCCCAAGAAATATAGCTGGAGTCATCCGCTCCTACTTATCACAGCGCAGCGTTCTAATCAACTGGGGTGCAGGCACCTCAATTCACAATTTAGAAAAGGGTTGCCCACAAGGCTCTTGCCTCGGACCCATTCTTTGGCTGCTAATAGCAAATTTATTCCTTAACCTGTAGCTTACGGGAAATGAATACTTTAAATATCCTCAGATTACGGGAAAAACTTGACCGTTTCATCCCCCTTTTTTCAGAAGCATCACACCCCAGGTGATGGTAGAACATCTGGATATCATTAGGCGCGTCCGCTAAAGACTTTCAATCGTGAGAAATTTCGGGATTTACTTTTCCCTAAAGGAAACCTTTTCATCTGTTAAAAGTAATAGCTTATCGTTATAAATAAGGTTTAAATGTTATACGGACATGAAAATTGCACTTTTTCTGTGAAGTCATTAAATTCAAGTGATTAGGTTTTGAAATAATTGAGTGATGTCTCTTAAAAATAAGCAGAAAAACACTTACAATGAACGTTTAAATAGTGGTTTAAGAAAAGGAGAATATAAAAGAAAATGTTATGTTACAAGCAAAAAAAAAAAAGAGAAGAAGAATTTTTTATGCTAATATAAAAATACTTTATTTAAAAATAGCTTTAAACTTTCAGATACTTTAAAAAATTAAATAAGCAAATAAACAACAATTTCCTTAAATAAACATTTATTTTCTTTTTATCATGATTCAGATTATAAGAAAAAATAAATTCCATGATAAGAAAAATGTAAAAATAAATATATGGGTATCGCAACAAAGAACAGTAAGGAAAAATAAAGTTTTATCCAACTGAATTAGTGTTCCCAGTAAGGCATTAACTTTTTTCATTCAAAATTAAACTTACACTTCCAGTGTTTTATAATTTATTTTGTACTTAAATTAGCGAAAATTCGGAAATAGTGACAGAAATCTGAATACAAACAATTAAACTAATGTGATAAGCAAAACATTTACATACTCATTTTATAACACAAACAACTAGACACAATACTAATTAAAAATAGCTGTAAACTTTCAGATACACTTAAAAATTAAATAAGTAATACAAAAATAATTTATTTAAAAAAAAAGATTTTTTTTTCGTTACAATTTAGATTATAACTAAAAAAAAAAAAAAAAAAAAAAAAAAAATTAGAAGAAAAAGGTAGAAATAAATACATAAAAATCGGTATAAACAGTAAATAAGAATAAAGTTATATGCAACGGGTTTGGTGTTAACAGTTGGGCATTTACTTTTTAAATTAAAAAATAAACCGCTATTTCCAAATTGTATTATAATTTATGTTGTACTTAAATTAGTCGAATATTACTATACAGAAATAGTAGTAGAAATCTGAATAAAAATATTAAGCAAATGTTATAAGCATAATAAGAAAAAAAAATTGTATGCTAATACAAAAATACTTTATGTAATAATAGCTCCAAGCATTCAGATACATTTAAAAATTAAATAAGTTTAATAAAAATAATTTCCTTAAATAAGCATTTTTTTCAATGTGCAAAAAATGAGAGAATATAACTAAAAAATACCTAGCTCCTCTAAACTGATGGTCGGTTGGTTAGTTGATTTATGACGGCCGATTATTTACACAAGGGATATATGCCCTAGGGGGGGATGGCATCAGTGGGAGTCTTTCTAAGGGATCATAACCCGTATTTACGGCAAGGTTAGAAGAAAACCACGGAAAACTCCGAACGGTTAGGTCGACAAGCGTGACAGGGGTTTGAACCCAGGACCTCCCGTCTACCAGCTTTGAGAGCAGAACCTCTCAGCCACTAGTGGGGCCTCCTCTAAACTAAATGTTAATACACACACACACACACACACACACACACACACACACACACACATATATATATATATATATATATATATATATATATATATATATATATATATATATATATATATATATATATATATATATATATATATATATAACTTTTAAGGATTAAAAAAAAAAAACTAAACATGTACATTTTACGTGTGTGCTGTGTATTTTCTAACAACTCAATACTATATTTCCCTTACGCGGAATTTAAAACCGCTGTGTTGAAATTAAATTATACCTTGCTAATTTATGAAATGTGCTTTTTTTGATTTTGAGTCTCTCTAATTTTAATGTCCCCCCCCCTTCCCCTCCCAAACAACCTTAGAATAATAATACTAAAGCAAGCAATAACATTAGAGAAATCATATAGAAAATAGCTGGGAGTAAAGTTCATTTTTCTCGAGAATTACTGAAACGATTTAAAAGAAATTCCTTTTCATATTTTTGACGTTTATTAAACAATAAATGGTCATTCGGCAATAAATGAAATTAAAAAGTGCAATAGGTGCACGATTTCACAAACTAAACATTCTACTTTATTTTGAATTCTCAAATGTTCTGCTGAACAACGCAAAATTTTCTGACGCATTTTTAAACGCAAAATCATAAAATTTGCAGGCCTGACTGTTGAAGCAATTTGGAATCGAAATGAGTTTTCAATTTTTTGATAAATAAATTAGTTGTCGTGTTATAAGCTATTCGTGTCACGTGACAACAGGTTTTTCACCTTTCGTGCGATGAAGAATCGGGAATTCGGTTCAAAACGCGGACTTTGACAGTGTTTTATAAAAGATCTTCTGTCTTTACCAAAAAATGGAAAACGTGTTTCGATTGCGAAGTTTCTGAATAACAACATCTGCCTGTTTCATGCGTTTCTGAACAAAAATGAATTTAAAAATGTATCTGATAGTAGGCCCTTTGTATTTGAGAACAGCGTTGATTAATTTTGTTGAAAATTAATGAATTTTGAGAGACAATCCTTATTTATATATAAGTATAATACAAAGTTTAATAAACATAATACTAATTATATAATAAGTATAATACCTGAGTATAATACAAAATAAAAATAAAATAAAGTATTGAATTAGCTTCAGAAGTTTCCGAGAAAAAAGTACGGCAATAAGAATTGTTTTCCGAAACGATTTTGGAACAGCTATTGCCTCTTTGAACATAGCAGAAAAATGCTTAGGACTTACATTTGTACGACATTTATATTTGTTTATAATCATATGTTTAAAAAATATATAAAGAACAATTAATGTAACTTGTATTATTTTTTGCATAACTTCAATTACTTTTTTTGAATCAGATGATTGCGGAGTAAATTAATTGTAAATATCGTTAGAATTTCATTACTTATTAATATTATTCTGAAGCAGACAAAGTTCAATTCCATGCAAAGAATATAAAACATGATTATTAAGTTGTGTGTGAGCATAAAACTAACTATTTTCTACTGTGTAAAAGTAATTAATTTTACAAAAAAATTTATACATAAAAATTTTACAAAATTAACTGTATTTTTGTTAGATAGTAATATATATAATAATTTCATTTTTGTTGAGTTCAATAAATAAAGTTACGTATATTATTTTAAGATATCTAGTGTACTATTGTCGAAATAAAAAAACCCGCAATACTTAACATTCTAAGAAGAAAAACTTAATCAAAATCAGCGGTACTAAAATAATAAAACAATTTACTGAAAATAATCTATTCTCTTCATATTAATATCACAAACAAAAATTATCTTCCACTAATTTGGAGGAAGTGAGGTAGAAACAGCTTCAAATCGTGCACTTGAACAATGTTTACTTTCTTTGCTGCATAAGTTTTCCCTGTATTTCCCTATGATAACTAATATATTCCCTATAGAATTTCCCTTCTCCAATACCCAATGAGACCCCCGTTGAGCCAAACGCTATTAAGGATTTCCTGCACTCCATCTTTGAGGGGTGGAAATTTTCGGGATGACGATAATCCCAACCCCGTATTTTTCAACAGTCTTTTTCTTGGGACTACGGTAATCCCACCGTAAGCAAAAGGTTAAAGAATTAGACAAACTAGGTTTCCTCCTCTACGCGTTCGCGGACGACTTCACCTTTATTTTTTCGGGCCGCATCCGTTTGAATTTGGAGCAAGAGGCAGCTTCAGCTCTCCCTGTGTTCTGCCAGTTACTGGAATCCCTACACCTACAACTTTCACCAGGCAAATCTCAAGCACTGACATTTGCAAAACCACGCCTTCTGCGTGGCAGGAACCCAATCATTCGCGTCAACGGGACCAGCGTCCACCATGTTCCATATCTCAAGCTTTTAGGCATAACTATCGATAAGCATCAAAATTGGCTAGCACATCTACATCAACTTAAAATAAAACTCATAATTTTTCACCACAACTCACTAAAAATGACGTCAAAAACATGGGGTATTAGCAACTTCATGCTTAAAATATGGTATCACACTATAGTACAGAAAATTATAACATACGGGGCAAGCATATGGGGGGGACACTTTACAAAACAAGCAATAACAAAGTTGATCTCACTACAGCGAATGTTTCTCTTACAAATCTCACGAGGCTACAAAACAATCTCCACGGATGCATTAAATACCATAACTGGCATACCACCAATCGACACAATACTCGCATATGAATACACCAAGGGACGTATTCTCCACCTTAAGCATGAACCGACTGCAAGCGAATTCCTTCCAAACACCAAAATACAGCACAAAGTTCCAGGATGGCAGATACACCCCTCCGATGAGACATCTCACTTCCAAGTAAACACCAATCTTAATTCATTCTCCCCATCCTCTAGAATTACTCTCTTCACTGACGGGTCCGGAACTGTCACCGGCGTGGCAGCAGCATTCTGCGCCATGGAAAGGAATGCCGTCACCCATCAGTGGGCCTGCAGACTAGATGACCACAATTCTGTTTATCAGGCAGAACTCTATGCCATCCTAAAAGCCCTGGACTGGATCCAGACAAACACCACACATCCCTTCGTCCAAATTTATAGCGACAGTCTCTCTGGTCTGCAGGCTATCCATGCCCATAGAACCAAACATCCGCTAATCCTAGAAATCAAACTTAAGTTAAAGTCCCTTCTAAATAGAGTAGCTCTTGGCCACGTTTCAGCGCACACGGGCGTTCAAGGTAATGAAATCGCGGACGCACTCGCAAAAGGAAGCAACAGCTAAACCACACATTGACATTCATCTTCCAATTCCTTCCACATACATAAAACGTTTACTAAAAGCAAATATACTCACAGAATGGCAATCAATCTGGGATAACAGCAGCAAAGGCCGACACACATATAATTTAATACCGAAAGTCTCAATAACACACTACAACCTCTCCGCACACACAACAGCATTTCTCACGGGACACGGTCCCTTTCGAACATACCTCTACAAATTTAAATGTGCAGACACATTCCTTTGCGAGTGTGGCGCAGAGGCGTCGGCTCCCCATTATTATTTCACCTGCCCGTTAACAGCACAGTGGCATATTAGGAAGCCTGCAATCCCTCCCAAGGAATGGCTTCTATTGGGTGTTTCCCTAATTAAAGAGTTAATTTTAATGCATCTTATGACTATAATCTTACATTCTACCACTTCACAATATTTAACTTCAATCTAATTATACAAGAATTTAAATTTAACATTACACCAGGTGAGAAAGACATACCACCAACTGAATATTGTTACCAGAAATTTATTACAAACACCAGGTAATTAGATTTAAGAAGGGGCACCAAAATTTAGTACAAGTTAACACACATAATACAAAATATAAGAAAAGGGAGAGAATGGCAAAATAAATTCATTTACTTTTAAATAAAATCAAAGGAGGTAACAATATTCTCATATCTTTCACAACCAAAAAAAAAGAAAAACACCCAATACTTCTAAATCTCAAGAATATAAAGTATTCATAAATGATGACGAATAACAGTGAAAATTAAACTAATTTTGAATGACTGAATGGAGACAAACTCTCATATTTGAGAGGATAAAACCCAGAAAATTTGCAAGTAAAAACCAAAATGACATTACTTTATGAATACATTTATACCTTTAAAATTTAGGGACCAATGAAATCGTATAGTTGAGCACACTACGTATTTTATAAATCATTTGAAAAGCTGTGATTCAAGATGATAGGACACATTTTTAATTACCTAAACAATAATATTTCACTTAATAGGATTCTCTTAATACTTCATAAATTTATTAACTCTCTTTAAAATATATAAAATTTCACAATTAACTTAATTCAGAATAAACAATTTATTTTAAGTGCATCAATAAACTTTAATCTATAAAATTTACTATCATCTGTTTAGCTATTTAGTCCTATTTACATTTGGATATTTAGATTAGGTCTACACATTTCATCTTAAATCCACATTAATTTAAAATTATATTTGTCATATATATATATTTCTTACAGAATTAATATATTTAAAGAAAACATGTGTGATTGAATTTCACTCCATATGAATTCTGTTATCAGTTTTAAAAAAAAACAATGAAGGTGGACTATTACACAGAATAAAAATATAAGGGCAACAAAGCTAAAAACAAGGAAAGGGGGTTTAATTTACTATTAATTTACAGATTTTAAACTAAAAGTGCAGAAAAGAATTACTTATTAAATAATATTTATAAACACATCTGAATAAAACAATAACAGAATTCTAAATTCACATTACACATATTTAATTGCTGTTATTATATTCGGGCATAGTTATTATTGTAGAAATTTAACATTAACATTTAAGTTTTTATTACTTGAATAAAATATTTAACATTAATACTGCTACTTATGAGAGTCTATCTATAATAATTAGAGAAGGAGAAATGTATAAACCATGAGAAAAGGAAACATTTTTTTTTTTATCATCGTTTCTTTTTAATTAATTAACACATAATATGTAGACAACATTTATCCGAACACTCTATTTGGCATTGATACTGTAATTTCTTATATTGAAATCATTTAAAATAGTTTTAAAAAACAGTTTATATACATATAGGATAAACACAATTCAACATTATAAACATATAGAAATGAATAATTTTACTCACATTCTTGAAGACAAAGCAAATCACCTTTGCACAAATACAAAAATTTCTTGTACCAACCAATTTTCATTGTATTCTTGGTCACTCACCCAGTTGGCAGTTTAGGATATTTATTACACTAATATGGGGTAAGACTACTGCTGTTCTCTATTTCCACTCATCATCCAACGATGTTATCTCCTTGAATTCTTATATTTATAGCAGCAACCGCCTTTCAAAAGGGAGTACCTTCTCATAAATTTTTTAGGAGCCGAACCTTCTTATGCTATCTGCAAGACTCCGCTTTACCGATATTACCTCCGGGACTTATTTTTTTTTGGAGATTCGCACAGCTAAATACTGCTCCACTACCAGTCCAAACTTATCAACTCATGGATACTTTGACAACTTGGTAATTGTCGTCTCATGTTCATCTCTATCATCTGAACATCATACAGCATCAAGACTCGCCTTAGATATTTCATAGAAAGGAAATTGTCACTTTCAAAAAAGTGTTTTCAACTCACACTAAGCGATATGCCTCATTCTAGAATCTAATTATGAGAGATTATTCAATCTCGACTTCTTTTCAGCTAGGTGTCATATCAACTACTAAAACTGATCCCTTCTCGGAGCTCAGGGGTAGAGTGGGAAAGCATCTTCCCGCCAAAAATGAACCCCCTCGCCCGTACCGAATTTTATTGGCTCGCACCTACATCACTAGCTGTTTTCTACTCACTGACTGACCTTCTCGTATCACCTCTCTCTCCTCGAACCTATATGGGGCCTACCCATTATAAAATTAAGGGGAACGGGAGCCTTACGCTTCTGTTACTATGCGCTAACTACATGGTAACAGAAAAATATTTGAAGGAACGGGTCACCTAATGGTCCTTTTTTTGACCGAAATCCTGGGGGAAGGTTGACTGCATGTCCTACAAGGTTAAACTTTGCGGGTATTTTTCCTGGAATAAGTGGGGTTGAACAACAAGGTCACAACAATTTACACTTGGGGTTGATATTACGAAAAGGGAAAAAAAAAGGAACATTTAACTAGAATTTGGAAGAAAGAACTGCATTACTTACCATGTTATACATTAAAAAAAAAAGGAAGTGAAAGAAAAATTAACTGAAAATTTAGAGAAATGAAGGGTTATGTTAATATAAGTTAAAAATTTAGAATTTGCGAAAAATTCTACAACAAGACTCCCCTATCCTGAATAAAAAAAAAAATTTGACTAAAAAAAATTTTTTTTTTTTTTTTTTTTTTTTTTTAAACAAAAAAAAAAAAGAAAGTATAAAGCTAACTCCCAATGGAGAACTCGATTTCCTACTCCAAGTTAGTTAACCTAGACTTGTTAAAACCAAAAAATTGGAAAAATGAAGGTAAAATGGTTTACTGCCTGCTGGAGAAACACCTACGTGGGTCCAAGATACTCGAACAAATCAAACAGCGACTCGAAGAGCTTCCAAGCATCACATAGTTGAAACCCCGCTCGTCACACTCCGGAATGTGCAATTCGAGCTGCACACAATGAACCGTCCACCTGACCACATCCCTAAAAGAAAAATGGAATTGAGTTTAAAAAGGAATTTATACATAAGTAAAAGCTGTGAGCCATATAAGTAACCATGGGGTTTATCACAACCAACTGAGCCTCTATCCTTGCCTTCAGATTTGCCTACAGTTATCTGTATTAGATGATACCTACTGAAAATTTTCACCAACTTCCCGAAACAGACCAGATATCCAGACGGTGAACTCTCATTTCACCACTACTACTTTCTACAAGTGAGTATGCCACTCCACCGTAATTGCCATGTGTAACTGCAGCTAGGCCCCAAAATTGTTGCTAAAATTAAATAAATTTAAGTTTAAGGTTAATTAACATGTGAAGGACTGCCAACTGGTAATTTTCACAATTTACATACACATCAAGACACAGGCTGGAGATGCAGATGTAGATATATATATACATAATACACACATAAAATCTTTTACTCGACATATAACAGTGTGTGAGTCAAAGGTAATAAAAAAAACTATTTAAATCAAATTCATAGAAATAGCACTAGGTTACATACAGGTAAATAGCATAACACACAAAAAAAAAAAAACACAACAGAGATGCAATATTTCATTTTCAGTTTAAAATGCTTTACAAAAAAAAAAAAAAATACATGAATGCAAGTTCATTGTATTAGCAGGGAACCCCTATTCATTTGAAAAGTTCATATTTTGATTGTTGGGGTTTTACTTGGAGTGTACAAATGCACTTACAGATCATTGTGCATACATTAGTGTATGTCTGCAACTCTGTATTCCTATGGGAACAATTACCATAGCCTAGACAACTTTAAAAATGCAGAAACTAAAAACAACATGCAAAAAAAAATGTGAAAAACAAATTCCACTACTAACAGGTAACTCTGCCAACAAGATATAAAAAGGGGAAAATTAAAAAAAAAAAAAAATGCAAAAAAAAAAAAAAAGGGAAAAAAGAAAATATAAACACAATTACCCAAATTTACAGAAGAGAATAGAATATAGAAGGCATAAAAATGTACACACCGAAAGTGTATATGTACGGCTGTAAATAAGTCACACCCCACATACAGAAATGTATAAAATATCTCTGTAAGATTTGCACATATACCCAACAAATTACAACTTCCGAGAAGGTAACACAAATAAGTAAACTAAATAAGTGTTAGAATTAGCTATATATATACAATACAATTATATTTTCAAAAGGAAGTAAAAAAGGGAAAAAAAAATTTACCCAAATCCCTTCGCTTGCATCACGTAATTTTCAAAACATCCCCCAAAAAACTCCAAACATCCCAGAAATAGCACGAATTTTGGTTAAAAATTTATAAAAATTTACACAAAGTGGGTGCGGAGCGGTATGCATGCCAAAATATAACATAATACCCAATACCCTTCTAAAAAAGGTACATATAAAGCTCCAAAAACGCTTACTAACACTTCCGGAAAGCAATCAAAACAAACCCATTTTAAGTTGAAAAATTTTCAATTCCGAGTTTTAATTTCGATAAATTTCCTCTAAAACACATATAAATACAAATTAATTAGACTATATACAGAAAACATTGAGTGAAAAACAGATAAAGTCGTTACTCTTTATAAATGGGACGAACGCTTCTGTCCCGAAAGGAATAATCGACCCGTGGAGTCGATCTAGAACGACCGAGGCGTTTCGATTTCGCGACAGGCCGTATCGAATCACCCTCAGTTGCTTTTTCGTTGCTATCGGACTGATCAACCTCTCTGCCTCTTTCAGCAATATTAGGCTCCTCTTGTGTGCTACCCGAACTTTCCCCTACCGGAGCAATCTGTGGATGTGACTCTTCCCCTCCCGGACTGACCTGTGGTTGTGGGGAAAGAGCACCAATTTCGGTTGAAACGCTGCGCGCCTCCTCCTCGTCTTCCTTAGTTACGGTTTCAGTGTTGCAATCATTCTCGTTTTCTTGCGCTAAAGGGGGCGGAACCCATGCGAAATATCGTCTATGTCTAGTAGTACGGAGGTGGGTTGGTTGCTCGCCACTCTGAATCGGTTCTGTTTCATCGATGGGCGGATTGTGAATCGAATTTCCGTTAGTCGTTTGTTGTTGTGGATTGTTTTGGTTAGGAATCTTCCTGTCTTTGAATAACGTTAGTCTATCAACATGGACAACTTGGGTATTTTTCGGGTTAGCAACTAAAGCGATCTTAAAATTTACATTATTTAATTGTTCAATAATAGTAAAAGGACCGTTATTTAATTTACTTAGCTTTTTAGTCTGTCCTGGCTCAATTCTAGGTGTGTAAAGCCACACTAGATCACCTACTTTTAGATTTTTACACACTGCTGTTTTTTCTCTGTATTTCTCCTGAGTTTCAGCTGCTTTAACTAGATTGTTATGGACTTCTGCATATACTTTTTGGAGAGCAGGAATTACAAGTTCACAGAAAGACGGTGCATCGTTGTAATTAAGTTTAGGTGGTTGTGAAAATACATGATAGGGAAGATTTAAGTTTCTACCATACATGACAGCTGCCGGTGTTAACTTTGTTGATGAATGTACAGCGGTCCGCATTGCTAACAGAGCAAATTTAAGTTTAGAGTCCCAGTCTGTTTGATTTTGATTTACAATATGAGAAAGTGCATTCTTTAACGTTCTATTTTGGCGTTCCACCTGAGCATTTCCGGGTGCATGATAAGAAGATGTTCTGATATGTTTTATGCCAAACATACTGTATACATGCTCAATCGCATCCGATATTAGGTTTTTTCCATTATCTGTCGTTATATAACACGGTGCTCCATATCGGGATATGAAATCTGCCAACGTGTCCGCTATTACATCAGAAGTAATTGAACTGACAGCATACGCCTCTGGCCATTTGGTAAAAGAGTCTATGTATGTGACTATATATTTATTTCCTGAAAATGTTTGTGGCAAGACGCCTATAATATCTAAGTGTACTTTATTTAGAGGAAATTCAGGGGTGGGCATACGCTGAAGGGGGGCAAGCTGATTTGCCTTATGGGCTCTTTTCTCTTGACAACTAACACAAGATTCTACCAGGTGTTTGACATCTGCCGACATCCCTGGCCAGTAAAAGTGCTCTCGGATGCGGTCAATTGTTTTCTGGAAACCTTGATGACAAGCAGCTAGAGAGTCGTGTGTTAGAGTGAACACTTGCAAAACCAGTTCCTTAGGAACCACTAACTTGATGGGGTTGTTTAAAATCAAAGATTCTCTAGTATCCTCACATACCAAGATATCGTCTCTAAAAAAGAATTTCATATACCTAGGTGAGATTTCCAATTTCTGCTCCAATTTTTTTACAATTTCACAGCATTTCGTGTCCGATTTTTGGAACTCGCAAATTTTTCCCATAAGGTTTGAGTATGGTTCAAAAGATGTTTCTTTAGCTACCTGAATACTAAAATTGCAGCTAACTGCACTTGTAGGCTTCTCTACATTAGCAAAACGCGATAGGAAGTCTGCCACACTGTTACATTTTCCCTTGACATAGTTTATTGTAAAGTTATAGTCTGATAAAGTGCATATCCACTTGGCCATGCGTGACGTGGGATCCTGAATCTTCAACATAAAGGTGAGTGGAGCATGATCTGTATAAATGGAAAAATGTGTACTGGCTATATAACACTTAAAATGTGCAGTGGCCCAGACAAGGGCTAAAAGTTCTCTTTCGGTGGCAGAGTATCTTGTCTCTGCATCTTTCAGTCTCCTGCTAGCAAAGGCTACAGGGTGTATCATTTTGTTATTATCCAATTGTGATAACACTGCCCCTAAAGATTCACTACTTGCATCAGAATATATAATGAATTCTTTGTCAAAGTCAGGTAAAGCTAAACAAGGTTTTGAGATAAGAGCTTTCTTAAGATCATCAAATTCCCGCTGGGCTGCCTCGTTCCAGACAAAACACCCTGTTTCTTTAGTGAGGTCTATTAAATTAATTGCTCTTTTAGTAAAATCTGGGATAAAGCGTCTGTAAAAAGACAATGTGCCGATGAAAGATCTGACACCTTTACGATTTGTAGGAGGTTGTAACTTTTCTATAATTTCAATATTTTTATTAATGGGGGATACTTGACCACCATGAATCTCAAAACCAAGATACTGAATTTTGTCTGTCAGGAAATTACATTTGCTGGGTTTAAGTTTTAAGTTATGTTGGCGAAGCCTTTCGAATACTCAGTTAAGTTTGGTAAAATGAGACTCAATGTCTTTAGAAGATACTACAATGTCATCAATATACACTAATATACCCAAATTTCCGAGATCCCCAAAAATGGCATTCATTAATCTCTGAAAGCTATTTCCTGAATTAGCCAATCCAAAACAGTTGCGCGACCACTCAAATAATCCTTTATGCGTAATAATAGCAGTTTTATGCATGTCTTCAGGTCTAATGACTTGTTGAAAAAAACACTAGTAAGGTCGAGAGTTGAAAAATAATTGGCACCTGAAAGGGAGTCTACAGAGTCTGTGATATTAGGAATGGGGTATGCATCTTTTACCAAGTTTTTATTTAGCTTCCTAAAATCAACAGCTAATCTGTATGTACCATCTGTTTTTTGTACGAGAATGACTGGAGAAGAAAATTCTGACATTGAAGGTGACAAAATATTAGCTTCTAATAAAATGTTTAATTGGTCCTCCATTTCCTGGCGCAGTTTATAAGGGACTCTATATGCTTTGCAACGAACTGGTTTATCAGAGGTTAGATTTATGGTATGGGGAATAGTGTCACAGCCAGGTAAATCTAGTACAGAGGCTGCGAACACATCTTTGTTCTTATCCAGGAAATCTTGCATTTGTGCTTTTAAAGGGGTGTCTAAGTGGTCTAAATTAATTTCAGAGCTCCATTTTAAATCTGAATGGTCAAAATCTGCAATTGGGGGGTCAACATTTACATTACAATTTAAATTACATATCTCTGGGGTTAAATTTAAGTTGTCTTTACATTTAAGAATTTTGGCAACATATGTTCCTTTATTTAAATTAATAGAATTATCTGAGAAATTAGCAAAAGATAAAAATAAACCATCCTCTTGTGTGCAAATGGTTCTAGAAATAAGGAGGCCTTGATGCATACTTCTAGCAAGGGGTTCTAACATTATAGGGTCATTAACATTTACATTTAATTCTTTATTACACTTAACATTAGCTAAAATTTTAGTTTGGGGGGGAATTGTAAGTTTGTCACATAATGCGGCAATGCCTATGATAGTCTTGTCATTACTCTCATTGCTACTCATTCTATTTTCACTCTCATTATTTTGTGTGTTCCCACTTAATTGTTCCTCCATATCATAAAAAACAGTCTCATCAGATTTGCTAGCATTATCCGCATGTTGTGCAATATGGTTTACTTGTTGAGCCTCAGTAGTCTGTGGTATACTGTAGTTATTTGTGGTACCCTCTACTTTTTCACTTTGCAAGACACTATTACTTTCACTTGACACCTTATTCTGCCCACCATTATCGAATTCTCCACTAATACTACTTATGGTACCCTGAACTGTCTTTACATTACTACTACAGTCTACCTTCTGCTCCCTTTCACCTTTGTTGACATATTTGCACTGGGAATTTTCAGGGTCACAATTATCACAATTACACATTTTTGAATCATTATTATACATATATTTACAATTATATTTACAATTATTTACTATAACCCCTACATTATTTACAGAATCCTGACACTGTTCAGTATTTTCCTCGACGTTTTCCACACTCTCAGTAGACTCACTAAGATTATGGCAACCCTTGTTTGTCTCTAATTTGGAATGACTTTGCATATCAATTTTTTGTTTACATTGGGTTTGTTCAGGGCTTCTAAGAGTGATAGCATTGTCTGAACAATCAATGAGAACTCGATACTTTTTTAAAAAAGGCATTCCCAAAATAGCAGAAAATTCCTCCGCCAGCTGACCTGGTACAACAAAAAACTGTGCCTTGCACAGCGTATCATTAATTTTAAATGTTGCGAGTACACTTTGATTGAGATGAACTTTTTGACCAGTTACTGTCACAATCGGTGTGCAACACTCTTCTATAGGGCTACCCGTGAACAAATTGAGCATAGTGCTACTCAACAAATTGATAGCCGATCCCGAGTCACATAACGCAGTAATATTTTTATTATTTACAGTAATTTTAGTAACTGGGAGACTATATAAATGGGGTGAAAACACACTATATACAGGGGGTGAGTCGTTTGGCTTTTGGGGGATCAATTCGACCATTAAAGATCCGGCCTCTAACCGTTTAAAGGCCTCGCAGGAGTACCTTGGGCATTAGCATCATTACTCGGTTGGTTTCCATTACTGTTTTCATGTCTGTCCCTATTATTATCTCCCCTATTTATGTAGTCATCACTATCTCTATAACTGTAGTCATTTCTACCCCTATAATTATATTCATTTCTATTTCTATTTCCCCTATAGTTACCATTCCCTGCTTGGTTTGAATTTCCTCTATAATTACTGTTATAGTTTCCACGGCCCCTATAGTTATTATGCCTGCTCCTACCAAAGTTATACTGGTACCTCGCCTGTGGGCAATCTCGTGCATAATGTCCACTTTCTGAGCACAAATGACACTGAAAATTTCTGAATTGTGCTCTTTCCTGGCTCTGGATCTCACTCTGCCTTTCCTGAATTCGAACTAAACTGTCAATTTTTGCTGACAGCAAATCTACCTGGTCTTTCAAATTGCTGATGTCCTGCTGTGATTGTTTATACTCATTTTGGGGATACATAGCTGCACAGGCTAAATTTTGTGGTACAGATTCAGGTATAAATGGAGCACTAATTTCATTTTGGAGGTTATAGAATGGATTTATACTCCTGCACGCTTTTTCCTCAAGCAATGCAACAGTGAGGATTTCTTCAGGCGTTTGTGGGTTTTTCGTAATGACCCCTTTTCTTATTTCTGGGGACAGATTTCCCAAAAGCATTGAGTGAAAGATAGCGTTTCTACTTTTGTTAACTACCTCCCCTTGTAATCCATCAATAACTAGGGCTTTAAGCGACATGTCGTAGGCTCTGTCATAGAAGTCCTGCACCGACATTTGAGGGGTTTGCTTGAAACTAAAAAAATTTGAAAGGGCTACATCTGGAGAAACATGACTGGTGTATCTTTCCCTGAAAATTTTAACAATTTCATCTACCTTTTTATCTTTATGAAGCTTAAATAACCTTGCCGCTCCCCCGGTAACTCTGCTAAACCAAGCGAATTTTTTCTCATCCTCCCCCCATTCGAAAAAGGTAGCAAGGCTATCCCACTTTTCAAAAAATTCACCAAAAGAAACTGAATTTTCAACACCGCTAAAAGGTGGAATTGAAGAAATATTTTCCATAAGGGAATTTTTCTTTTGAATATTAGCCAAGTTTTTTGCCTGATCTTCTGCCATGATAAGTTTTATCAATGAGAAAAAAAAATTAAGTGGGAGGGGGGGTACAACTATACACAGAAATACACATACAAAAGCATAAAAACAAGAGAGAATTTAAATTTGGAACTATCTAAGTGCAGAGATGTCAAAACTTTAACCAAATTGCAATACAGAGTCACAGACTTACCTTTCACAACCATGAAAATTAAATCAAAATACCTTTTACAACCATGAAAATTAAATCAAAATACCTTTTACAACCATGAAAATTAAATTAAAAACACAAAATACAGCTTCATATTTTTAAAAAAATTTTAGATTTTTATAAATCTATAAGCATAAGCCAGGTTTGAAATGTCATGGGCACCAATCTTATTGGGTGTTTCCCTAATTAAAGAGTTAATTTTAATGCATCTTATGACTATAATCTTACATTCTACCACTTCACAATATTTAACTTCAATCTAATTATACAAGAATTTAAATTTAACATTACACCAGGTGAGAAAGACATACCACCAACTGAATATTGTTACCATAAATTTATTACAAACACCAGGTAATTAGATTTAAGAAGGGGCACCAAAATTTAGTACAAGTTAACACACATAATACAAAATATAAGAAAAGGGAGAGAATGGCAAAATAAATTCATTTACTTTTAAATTTTACTTTTAAATAAAATCAAAGGAGGTAACAATATTCTCATATCTTTCACAACCAAAAAAAAAGAAAAACACCCAATACTTCTAAATCTCAAGAATATAAAGTATTCATAAATGATGACGAATAACAGTGAAAATTAAACTAATTTTGAATGACTGAATGGAGACAAACTCTCATATTTGAGAGGATAAAACCCAGAAAATTTGCAAGTAAAAACCAAAATGACATTACTTTATGAATACATTTATACCTTTAAAATTTAGGGACCAATGAAATCGTATAGTTGAGCACACTACGTATTTTATAAATCATTTGAAAAGCTGTGATTCAAGATGATAGGACACATTTTTAATTACCTAAACAATAATATTTCACTTAATAGGATTCTCTTAATACTTCATAAATTTATTAACTCTCTTTAAAATATATAAAATTTCACAATTAACTTAATTCAGAATAAACAATTTATTTTAAGTGCATCAATAAACTTTAATCTATAAAATTTACTATCATCTGTTTAGCTATTTAGTCCTATTTACATTTGGATATTTAGATTAGGTCTACACATTTCATCTTAAATCCACATTAATTTAAAATTATATTTGTCATATATATATATTTCTTACAGAATTAATATATTTAAAGAAAACATGTGTGATTGAATTTCACTCCATATGAATTCTGTTATCAGTTTTAAAAAAAAACAATGAAGGTGGACTATTACACAGAATAAAAATATAAGGGCAACAAAGCTAAAAACAAGGAAAGGGGGTTTAATTTACTATTAATTTACAGATTTTAAACTAAAAGTGCAGAAAAGAATTACTTATTAAATAATATTTATAAACACATCTGAATAAAACAATAACAGAATTCTAAATTCACATTACACATATTTAATTGCTGTTATTATATTCGGGCATAGTTATTATTGTAGAAATTTAACATTAACATTTAAGTTTTTATTACTTGAATAAAATATTTAACATTAATACTGCTACTTATGAGAGTCTATCTATAATAATTAGAGAAGGAGAAATGTATAAACCATGAGAAAAGGAAACATTTTTTTTTTTATCATCGTTTCTTTTTAATTAATTAACACATAATATGTAGACAACATTTATCCGAACACTCTATTTGGCATTGATACTGTAATTTCTTATATTGAAATCATTTAAAATAGTTTTAAAAAACAGTTTATATACATATAGGATAAACACAATTCAACATTATAAACATATAGAAATGAATAATTTTACTCACATTCTTGAAGACAAAACAAATCACCTTTGCACAAATACAAAAATTTCTTGTACCAACCAATTTTCATTGTATTCTTGGTCACTCACCCAGTTGGCAGTCTAGGATATCTATTACACTAATATGGGGTAAGACTACTGCTGTTCTCTATTTCCACTCATCATCCAACGATGTTATCTCCTTGAATTCTTATATTTATAGCAGCAACCGCCTTTCAAAAGGGAGTACCTTCTCATAAATTTTTTAGGAGCCGAACCTTCTTATGCTATCTGCAAGACTCCGCTTTACCGATATTACCTCCGGGACTTATTTTTTTTTTGGAGATTCGCACAGCTAAATACTGCTCCACTACCAGTCCAAACTTATCAACTCATGGATACTTTGACAACTTGGTAATTGTCGTCTCATGTTCATCTCTATCATCTGAACATCATACAGCATCAAGACTCGCCTTAGATATTTCATAGAAAGGAAATTGTCACTTTCAAAAAAGTGTTTTCAACTCACACTAAGCGATATGCCTCATTCTAGAATCTAATTATGAGAGATTATTCAATCTCGACTTCTTTTCAGCTAGGTGTCATATCAACTACTAAAACTGATCCCTTCTCGGAGCTCAGGGGTAGAGTGGGAAAGCATCTTCCCGCCAAAAATGAACCCCCTCGCCCGTACCGAATTTTATTGGCTCGCACCTACATCACTAGCTGTTTTCTACTCACTGACTGACCTTCTCGTATCACCTCTCTCTCCTCGAACCTATATGGGGCCTACCCATTATAAAATTAAGGGGAACGGGAGCCTTACGCTTCTGTTACTATGCGCTAACTACATGGTAACAGAAAAATATTTGAAGGAACGGGTCACCTAATGGTCCTTTTTTTGACCGAAATCCTGGGGGAAGGTTGACTGCATGTCCTACAAGGTTAAACTTTGCGGGTATTTTTCCTGGAATAAGTGGGGTTGAACAACAAGGTCACAACAATTTACACTTGGGGTTGATATTACGAAAAGGGAAAAAAAAAGGAACATTTAACTAGAATTTGGAAGAAAGAACTGCATTACTTACCATGTTATACATTAAAAAAAAAAAGGAAGTGAAAGAAAAATTAACTGAAAATTTAGAGAAATGAAGGGTTATGTTAATATAAGTTAAAAATTTAGAATTTGCGAAAAATTCTACAACACTTCCTAATATTCTAAAGAGGCACACCCTAAACAGAAAGCTACTTAAAATCTATATTTTTCTGACAGAACTCTCTAACCTTACCTAGTAGCCGTCAGCTGCCACTCTCAATGCACAACTCCTATTCAGTCCCTGCTAACTGTCGTGAAAAGGGTCCTTCCCTAGCAGGGCCGAGCTTTTATATGATCTGGTCGTTGACCATAGTTTGTATTTGTATTTGTTATAAACATTCTATCCCGCTCCTTGTCGCGTTTAACGGCGGGTCCAGCTTCGGCTGTAGTTTGTAATTTTTTTTTTTTTTTTTTTTTAAGACCTTAATAAAGGGGACCGGGAGGGACACTATGCTCTACAGACTTACTAGTCTGAGCAGTCCCTCTTAGGCTATCAAATCAAACTTATGTCAACGTCTAACTGAATCTGAAGTTTGAAGAAAATCCGTGCATTAGTTCTTGAGATATAGTTATTTGGATAATAATGAAAAAAGTAGCATAGCAGCGCCACCTGTTGGGATATAAACACCAACACGTAATCAGCATCTATTTATGTCAAGGTCTAACAGAATCTGAAGTTTGATGTAATTTCGTGCACTAGTTCTTGAGATATAGCTATCGTAAAAATCGAGAAAAAAGTGGTATAGCAGCGCCACCTGTTGGGATATCTACACCAAACGCAATCAGCGTCTATTTATGTCAAGGTCTAATTGAACCTGAAGTTTGATGAAAATGAGTGCATTAGTTCTTGAGATACAGCTATTGCGGAAATCGCGAATATGCAGCATAGTAGAATATGCGATATAATATGCGAAAATGCAGCATAGTAGCACCACCTGCCGGGCGATTTTCCCCAAAAACTAATCAGCACCAATTTATATCAGGGACTAACTGAATATAAAGTTTTATTAAATTTTGAGTATTAGTTCTAGAGATAGAGAGCCCACAAAATTTTTGTCACATACAGACAGACAGACAGAGTCACAGAGTCACAGACAGACATTTTCTAAAAACAGTCAAATGGCGTTCCGGACCTTCTAAAACGTATAAATCCGTCGAAAACCGGAAGTCGAAAATTTTCATGATTCCAATACTTTCTTCTTGTAAAGATAGAAGAAAGTAATAAATAAATAAAAACTTTTTTTTTTTTTTGGCATTTGATAATTAACTTCCAGAAGCATTTATTGTATTTTCAAAAATTTAAACTAATTATTTGTACTTTCAAATTGACATTTTCAAATCTCGGAAAATTATTACTTTTAACATATTAGATATTTTAAGTCTGTTATTGTACCCATTTTTTTTACATTTTTTTTAAACTTAAAAGTATGTTATAATGTAAATCAATAGATATGCATTAGTTAAATGTAACTATTTCTAAGAACTCTGTGTCTTTAACGAAATAAAATAATAGTGTGTATCTATCTTTGTTTTTTGTGTTTCAACTTACATGTTTCCGCATTTATTCATTAGATAAAATGAATAGTTTGCTGATATCTGTATTTGTTACTGTACTTTCATACTATTCAAATAAACGAATGGGCAGATACATGCTCTCTTTGTAAATATTGTGAAACTTGCTTTCTTTTTATCTTAACGCCCTTTTAATTTTATTTTTCATGCTTTTACTCTGATTAAAAAGTTGTTTCACACAAATAATTAAACAGTTTCATTTTAAATAAGATTTGTAGTAATATATTAGCTGAATTAAAATTATTTAGAAACGAAAATTTTCCCCTTCCCTCTTTCTCCCCTTCCCTCTTTCTCCCCTTCCCTCTTTCTCCCCCTCCGTCTCTCTGTCTATCTATCTATGTATATATATATATATATATATATATATATTACCTGCCAAAAGTCTGAGCACACACCCCAAAATCGAAAATAAACTTATTTATCGCACATTCTGCTACTCGGGTATGGATGCAGTATGATAAAAATAACAAAATATATTAGTTACGTACCGATTCAACCCGTAAAACCGATAGAAATGTGTATAAAAATTAGTTTTGTGCTTAATACGTAATTTAAGCAATGTTTCTCGCGTGCTTTGCCTGGAGTCCCATCTCTAAATTACCATCAAGAGTGAATTTCATCTACCATTTTGCATCAGTAATTTGTTTGCTATCAAAAACAGTCTTGTTTACCTGTAGTAACGTGTCACGTGAGTGCGAAGTGGTCGTTTTTGAGCAAAAATTACCAATGTGTGATTGTACTATTTTTTTATGTTTCATATTGTCAATAAGTCCCTTAAAATCTGAAAAGAACTGTGAGTTAAGTGTGGAATCACGTGATCAAATTTTTGTTTTGAGGGAAGACGGTCATTCTTTGCGGTGTAGTAACTCCTCTATACCGACCCGATAAAAGATGGTGAGTGGTAGCGAGATCGGATCGCTGGCACAGAGAATTTCTCGTATAAATTAGAAAATAGAATTTATTGCATACCAATATTAATTCTAAGGAAAATATGTACAAGAAAGTTAATTACAGCATTTAATTCTTTTTCGTGAGTCAATCGCTTATAAATTAATGACCTCTTGACTCCAAGTGTAACTGAAACAAACAAAAGTCTCTAAACATTACAGTCAGTCGTGACTACAAAACAAAGTTCATTCGGACCAAGGCTCGTCCGTTCCTTTTCTTCGGAAGATCTACTGATGCTCGTTAATTCTGAGTCTAAGAACTCTCACTCTCGCACTTGGTGTGCTTTTTCACTTCGCTGGGATTTTCAGCGGATACCTGCTGTATCAATTCTAGAGGTCGGACCTCACTAGCGCTTACACCACGCTGAGTTAGAAACTGACGTTTCCTTTTCCCTTCTCCAGAGAGTCAACACTCTCCTTTTCGATCTCTCCAAAAACTGTCCTCTCTCACTTTTTCATTCTCGCAGGAGAACTTCTTCTGGGGGCGGGGGCTTTGTCGAGGCGGGCCCCTCGAAACTCTCCAGCCTCTTAGCAGCCTTGAGATCCTTCTGTTTCGTTTTCACTAAGTCCGTCATTGGACGTTCTAAGACAAAGGGCAAAGTTTCGGGCGCAAACCTAAAAATCGTGTGCAGAGATCGCTTCTCTCGCAGATGAACTCTTTCCCACGAACTCGGCAAGGATCAAAGCATAAGACCCCTTTTTGGGTAACGCCTTACCACTTCATCACTGTCCGAACTTTCCGCTCACAGTACAATAGAATTCGGCGTCTGCTAGTCTTCAAGGCAAAAATAGCGAGGGAAGGTATGCAGTTAAGTGTACTCACAGGAAATGCTAGAATGACACATAATGCAGCTGGATGTCGAAGTTCAATTCTTTACAGAATGACACATAGTGCAGCTGGATGTCGAAGTTCAATTCTTTACAGCGGTAAATCCACAAACAGTTGAAGGTAACCATTCGGGCCGTGCACCAGGCCTTAGAACGAAAGTCAAAAATCGGCCAAAATGTTACAAGAAAACGAACTGGTCGTCCAAAGAGAACAACTGTTCGTGAGGAAAACTTCATTGTTATTATTAACAAGCATAACAGACATTTGACCGCTCCGGAAATAGGAAGGGATTTGCAGAAAATTTGTCTACAGCCTGTGTCCGATAGGACGGTGACCAGGCGATAATAGAAATATGGCCTTAATGGCAGAAATGAGGTAAAGAAATCACTTCTATGTACTAAAAACGTAGCAAAAAGGTACGTATAACATAAGTATTGACTGATAAGTATTGAAGACATCTTCACGCCGAAACTTAGCCAAATTATACCAGCGCAGCTCACAGGCGTGGCTTCTTATTGAATTAGAGTTCTAGTTGCAATGCTTATTTACCTTCCTACGAGCTATAAAGCCATCTGCGCTAGCTCAAAAGACGCTTTTCTATGTTTTTCGTCTGCTTAAACAACCTTTACGACATCAGCGAAGAGTTTGATCCGCTGATTTTTAAGAATTTTGCTTTGAAATGCTTTTATAGAATAGAGTATGTGGATTGGTTTGAAGAGTGCTCCATATGTTCATGAAGAAGTTGCCAATAAATACGATGTCATAAATATTCCTTGATTATTTCTCCGGTTTCACGCCTGTTCTGTCCAATTGACCGCACGATGGCATGACTGGACATTAATTAGATTGCTTGTTACTATGCCTATACGCTAATATGTTTCCGCATTAAAATGACTGGCAATTAGTAGACTTGTACAGTGGCATATCTGCACGCTAGCATGTCTACCCGCTAGTACTAAGTTCTAGTATGTTTCTCTCTAACGGCATGGAGTATATGATCGTCATGAAAGTAGCAATTCTGATCACTGACGAACAAAGATTTAGCTTACTGTTCTCCGAATCCAAGCATTCTCTACTACATCATTAATCTTACAAATACAGTCACCTCTCACTTATGCGCGTTTGAAGGGACTGACTTAAAATCGCGCATAACTGAGAGCCGCGCATAACTGAGAGGACGTTGTATGTAGTAATTCCTTATACACATTATACACATTATTCGAAAGAAAAACATATTGAAATATAAGAATTATGATTAATGATATTTTATAAAATAAATGGGGTGTAATATTAGTATAGTGTACTAAAATATATATATATATATATCCTTATACTTTCACTATAAAATTTAGTTTCAAAAAATACAATAAAGTAATTTTTTTTCATTTGACATAGAAGATGATATACTTACATAAAACAAATGCCAATTAGTCCTCTTTTAAGAAGTCATCAATGGTAGTTTGTTTTTGCTTAGGCCGCGTTTGTACAACGACCTTTTCTAATGCATTAAAGTGCGTCATTGTATTTGATGCTATATCAGCATTTTGTAGGTAACATCTCAAAGTGTCCAGGGCTCCTAAAGCAGTAGCATAAGATGGGACAATTACAGTATCAGTTTCATCATTATCATCATCATCTCCTTCTCTTTCAGCTGTCACATCATCAAACACAGTTTCAATATCTCTAATTGCCGTTGATGTTAAGTTTTCATCAACACTGACGAAATCTTGAAAAGAAAGAGAATCTTGGCTTATTCTATTCCATTCTTCTGCGTCTATGTTAAAATCATTGCTGTTGTTTTCATTTTCCTGTAATGGAATAACTTCAGTATTATTTGAATGAAAAATACCCGCTTTCCTAAAGCAGTTAGAAATTGTCATGGCTGTTACGTTATTCCAAGAGGAAACCAACATATGCAGGGCATCCAGAATCGAAATTTTCTTGAATTCCTTTTTCTGCTCTAGTGATATAAACATTCTTCGCACCAAATCTTTCCTATACTGCGCTTTAACTGATCTTATTATACCGAGATCTAAGGGCTGGAGTCTGCTAGTACAGTTAGCAGGGAAAAATATAACTCGTGCATGTGTCAGCAATGGGAGATCTGAAGGATGGGCGGGACACTGATCCATAAATAACAAAACTTTCTTTTTTTTTTTAGCCATCTTCATATCGAATTCCTTCAAAAAGTCTAAAAAAATTTTCGATGTCATCCAGGCTTTGGTGCTATTTGCGTAAGAACATGGCAATTTCTTGACATTTTTTAAACACCGTGGATTCTTGGATTTACCAATCACTATTGGCGGTAACTTTTCTGATCCGTCCCCATTGCAACATAAAAGCACAGTCAGTCTTTCTTTGCTGTGTTTGCCACCATGGCATGTTTCTCCCTTAAAATCCATCGTTTTGTTTGGTAAAAGACGATAAAATAAGCCTGTTTCATCACAGTTAAAAATGTTCTTAAGATCAAAGTTTTGAATTAAATTTGGAAGGTCTGCGATCCATTCATTAGCAGTTGAATCTGAAACGGCTGCGCTTTCACCACTCAGACAATGATTTGTTAAACCGTGTCTTTTTTTAAGTTTTTCTAACCATCCCGAAGAAGCTGAAAAATTTTCGATTCCCATTTTGGATGACAAAGTGAGTGCCTTTTCTTTAAATAACTCACCGCTAATGGGTAAATTAGAAGCTCTCATTTCTCTGAACCACTGAATTAAAGTGGTTTCTAAAATCTCAAATTTTCCATTCTGAATTCTTGATCGTTTCTTCGCTTGTGCAGAATATTCACTATTAATTTTTTTGATCGAGTCCTTGTTCTTTAAAATCCCTCTGAGTGTTGATTCTGGCAAATCAAATTTGCGAGCTAAATTTATTTTTGACAGTCTAGGATCATTTTCTGCTGCTTTTATAACTTCCATTTTGAACGAAATTGTTAACTTTCTTTTGCTCATTTTGATTGCAAAAACAAAAAAAAAAGAAAGAAAGAATCTAGATGCTACCGTAAAGGCAAGGACGAAATGTAACACGCAGGTGACTTGATAAAATTAAAACAGAAAGAAAAGAAGCAACCATTAGAACTGAGGGGGTGAGTGTAAATGTAAAGTCGAACTGTAACATCCTCTCCACCCTCTCCACCCCGTTTTTCGGTACGGTCTTTTGACCTTGACAGGTGCAGAAAATTATTTATCGATTTAAAAAAAAAATGTGAATTGCGTTGTCATTTCCGCGCATAACTGAGAGAGAAAATTCAAAGTGGCGCTTATAAGTGAGAGATCTATAGCATTATTTTCCTATTCCTCGTGCCGGGACCTTACGAAATTCGCGTATAACTGAGAGACGCGTATAACTGAGACGCGCATAAGTGAGAGATGACTGTACCATATTCTACACTTAGAACAGTAGATCGCACTAAAGCTTACGTATGATATGATATTATATATATATATATATACATAATCAAGTATGTAGCTTTTATAGTTTGTAAAAGATAGTCAAGTTTTAGCATTATTGACAAATCCAGCCACCTCATTGGTCATTTAGTCGTGTCATTTTCAGAGAGTAATCCCTTGGCAGTAGGCAAAATGACGCAAACTCATTTATCTATTTCTATGGTTAGAAAAACGAAGAGTAAAAAATTAAGTTGGTAATTTTGAAGCGACTGTTATCTTCCGCTTTCGTTTAAAATAAAACATTGAAAATAACTTAAGATAGTTTGATGACATTTTATATAACGAGAGTGGAACGGTAATTAAAATTTAAATTTTAAGCTGTACAAAGATTTTAAAATGATATGACAAGTACTTTTCAGAAAATGGAAATTAAAAATAAAATTTTGCTTTTTTTACTTTTTGAATCCAAAAGAATATGAAAATTCCCACATTGCACTAGAAAATTTATTAACTATCGTTAGAAAAACCTTTTTCTACAGTTTAAGATAGTTTAAAAAAACATTTAAAAAATATATATAAGCTCTTATTAAATAAATATAAGTGTCAATACTGAACATTTAAAAAAAAATCTATCTAAAGAAATTAATTAAAAAATCGCTGCAAGTTTTTAAATTAATTTTAAACATAAAGAATAGTTATTACAAAAAGTATTATATAAAAACATTTGTATATCTAAGTTGATTTTTTTTCTTATTTATACTACGATGTCTTTTTAAAATAAAAATTTAATATTATGTAATGTATGTATATCATATATTCTAATACCAGCAAATCTTGTGTGTGTGTGTGTTTGTGAATGTGCAATATATGTATATATATATGCAAATTTTATTTTAAAAACGGCTCTAACGTTTTTGACGAAATTTTGTATCCTACTGTTTTGGGGCACGAGAAAACCATAGGGCTAGGTCACATGTTCGAGAAAATTCGATCAGTGGGTCATTTTGGGTCACGATGGGTTAGGGACAAGCTAACTGTATCTATAAAACGGTTCGAACGATTTTGACTAAATTTTGTATCCTACCATTTTCGGGCACGAGAAGACTATTGGGCTGGATCACATGTTCGAGAACTTTCGATTAGTGGGTCAATTTTTGGGTCAACGTGGGTCAAGTTAATTTTATCTAAATGATTTTGATTAAATTTTGTATCCTACGAGTTTCGGGAACAAGAAAATAATTGGGCTAAGTCACATGTCCGAGAAAATTCGATTAGTGGGTCATTTTTAGGTCCCTATGGGTCAAGCTAATTTTATCTAAAAAACGGCTCAGAGTATTTAGACAAAATTCTGTATCCTATAGTTTTCGGGCACGAGAAGACTGTTGGGCTGGGTCACATTTTCGAGAAAATTCGATTAGTGGGTCATTTCGGTCATGGGTCATTATGGGTCAAGCTATTTTTATCTTACAAACGGTTCAGAGGATTTGAACTAAGTTTAGTATCATACAGTTTTAGGGAACGAGAAGACTATTGGGCTAAGTCACATGTTCGAGAAATTTCGATTAGTGGGTCATTTAAGTCATGGGTCATTATGGGTCAAGCTCTTTTTATCTTAAAAACGGCTCAGACGATTTGAACTAAATTTTGTATCCTACGGTTTTTGGCACGAGAAAATCATTGGGCTAGGTCACATGCTCGAGAAAATCCGCTGAGTCATTTTTGGGACACTGTGGGTCAAGCTAATTTTATCTAAAAAACGATTCAGACTATTTTGACTAAATTTTATATCCTACGGGTTTCGGGCACGAGAAGACATATAGGCTTAGTCACATGTTCGAGAAAATTTGATTAGTGGGTAATTTTGATTATGGGTCATTATGGGTGAAGCTATTTTTATAAAATAAAAGACATTGTAGTAATAATACAGAGAGAAAAATATATCGAATTCAACTCAAAGGTAATTTTGACCAAGCATAGCTTGGTTTTCCCTGCTCGTATATATATATATATATATATATATATATATATATATATATATATATAATGGGAATTTTTTTTAAATAGTATTTATTCAGGAGTAATCCATTAAAGCCTTATACTATTTTTTGCAATCTGCTTTTAATAAATAATGCTCTAAACCATCTCATAATATCACAGATTTTCTTATTATGAATCTGGTGGTATTTCGCATACACATACAGTTTTGAAAATTATTGGTGGAGCTCAACTCTTTTTTACACAAATGTGTGTATGTGAGTGCAAAAAAAGATTGATTGCCAATTTAATGTTGCCTTTTTAAATTCATTTTTATAGAAATTAAACATTATCGTATGTTGATTTAAAAAATCACAAGTTAAAAAAACATTAAGACAATATAAAAATTCGAATGTACAAACCCGTTTATAAAATGATACTCGCTGATATTCGCGAATCGTTTATAATAAAATCACAACGAAAGCTGACTTTAAATAAAGTCTTTTTTCTTCTTCTTTTTCTTTTGCGGAATATGATTTTTTTTTTATATTTTCATTTTTATATAAAAAGTTAAAACGTTGAGCATTTTATTCTAATTAAAAAAAATAGAACATAAAGTGAAAAAGTTTTCCTAATGCCGTTTATCCTTATAACAAAAGAAAAATTGAAAAAAAAAATGGAACATTTTAAAATTCTATAAAATACTAGAAAGTTAAAAAAGAAAAAAAAAACTATTTTTTCTTTTTATATATTAAAAGGGGGAAAAAAAGAGAATTCCATTTTAGGAATTATTGGTGGGGCTAGAGTCCCACGAACCCAAGGCTGTATTTTCCGAATAACATTAATATGCATAGGAGCGTGCAGAGAAAAGCGTCCTGCCCCCTCTGTAAATCTTTGGATAAGCTAAAATTTGAAAGAAAAATTACATAGAATGTAAATATCAAAAGGTGCATGTAATTGTGATTGAACATGGTTTTCTGGTTATTGCATGATTGCAGTATGTTTTACATTATTTTATTTAACTTGATTCATGTATCTAAAGTTGGAATTTTGAAATCAATTTTTCATTTACTTCCTGATAGGTAGAATTATAAAAATGATGTACACAGGAGGTCTGTTTCCGATGACCATACAACATTTTAATATCTTAGAACGTTTTTTAAAAATTAATTTTAACGCATTTTAACAGGGCAAAGCTGGTAAATTTCCAAATATTATTAATAGTTACAGGTGTAAACAAGTTGCAACAACAATGGAGGTTGTGCACCAACTGTGTTCTCTAAAATATGCCAACTGGCTCTAAAAATGCACCAATGAAATAGTTAAACACTAAAAATTAAAATATAAATTTAAAAAAAAGAGTGTAATTAAAAACACACGTTTTATCAATTAATAGTTTAAAAATTAATTAAATTATGATTATACGTTGTGAAAACAATTTAGACATCCTGAATAGATCATTTAAATAATCCCTTTTCTCTTTCATGTTACCATATGTTAAAACAAGTATCTGAGCAAATATTATAATTCTTAATAAATTCACTAGTTTGCGCTTTCTACCAAGCATAAATCAAAGCGGCGAATTTTCTATAATCGGGGCCTACATGAAATTAACACATTGTAATAGAAATGTTTTGGAACAGTATGAGTTGCAGTCATGAAATTAGGTGGCATTTTTATAATAAACATTCAATACTTATAAAAGAGAGTGTTTAAGAACAAACTTTTTTTACTTTCATACTTATTTCATGGGGGAGAGAACCTTATAGGTTTGTAGATATAAAGCCTTTCTTTAAAATAAAAGTACATGGTAATTAATTCATTTCCCAATTAAATTGGGGAGGGATGCTCGTCCTTTCCTCATTTTTATCCAAACTTGATAAAATTAAAAGCTAAAATTCATTAAGATACAACTAAATGTAAATATATTGCTTGAAGGTGCGTAAAAACATACATAAAACATTTAAAAGCACATTAAAGTCCTTTTAAAAATTTCAAAACGTTTTCAACCGAAACTCGGTCATCATCAGTGAAAAAACTAAATTGTTGAGTTGAGTTGTTATCTCTTTCCGTTTTCTTGCTTGCCCGGAATAAACTATTTTACTTCAAGGGTTTGGAAATAAGGTGGGATAGAAAAGGTAATCAATGATGCATTAATTCATTCCAGACTGCGTGGATATCATATGATAATACATCGTTACAGACTATTTCTTTTTTAGACATTATTTCTAGAGACTCTCTTATGATTGCTTCCAGGTGATTATTTGTGCGGAATATAATTTTGGATCGATTGAAATCAACTTTTATAGGTTCAGTTTGCGCTAATCTTGCTAACGCAGTGTGGGGTCTATTATCTTTAAGCTAATCACTTAAAGGTCAACAATTCACCTGTGTGTTCACCAATGTGTTCTGGTATAAAATTTCTTCACACAGAAGATGAGTTTCTTTAATAATAAATAGTAAATAGACCCTACACTGCGTTAGTAAGATTAGCGCAAACTGAACCTATAAAAGTTGATTTCAATAGATCCAAAATTATATTCCGCACAAATAATCACCTGGAAGCAATCATAAGAGAGTCTCTAGATAAATAGACCCCACACTGCGTTAGCAAGATTAGCGCAAACTGAACCTATAAAAGTTGATTTCAATAGATCCAAAATTATATTCCGCGCAAATAATCAGCTGGAAGCAATCATAAGAGAGTCTCTAGAAATAATGTCTAAAAAAGAAATAGTCTGTAACGATGTATTATCATATGATATCCACTCAGTCTGGAATGAATTAATGCATCATTGAGTACCTTTTCTATCCTACCTTATTTCCAAACCCTTTAAGTAAAATAGTTTATTCCGGGCAAGCAAGAAAACGCAAAGAGATAACAACTCAACTCAACAATTTAGTTTTTCCACTGATGATGACCGAGTTTCGGTTGAAAACGTTTTGAAATTTTTAAAAGGACTTTAATGTGCTTTTAAATGTTTTTATGTATGTTTTTACGCACCTTCAAGCAATATATTTACATTTAGTTGTATCTTTATGAATTTTAGCTATTAAACAAGATGAATTTGCACTGAAATTTTAACTTTTATTGATAAAATTAGGTAATAATTTTAAAAACATTATTGATGTTTTTTTCTTACAGAATTTTTCTCGTTTTTCTGGTGTTGAAGGTAGATAATTTTCATTCCTCCTCTCCCCCCCCCCCCCTTAGTAATTTTTTTTTTACTATTTACACTTATATTTAACGAGAATTTATAATATTTAATATATTTTTATATTATTTTAAAGTCTAGAAAAGTCATTTCTGATAATAGTTATTAACTTTTTCTAAGTTAATTATGTTAATTTCTATGTACCTTAAATTAGGTTAATTTCTATGAAAAAACAGAAGCATGATTTAATGTTAAATTTATTAACATAAAATAATGTATAAAACTTCAATTCATTTTATAAAATTTCATATTTTAAAAATCTACATTTAAACGAAATGCACAATATAAAGAAAAATTACAGCTTTTTAAATAATTTACAGTTGTTTGCTGTGGAGTAATAATAATCAACAGTATGAATAGCGGCCATAATAATTAACATTTATTATTAATCATGTTTTTTTTAATTACTTACATTTAAGAGAGGAAAATCGGACATCTTTTTGCATGTAGTATTCAAACATTTAATTTTTTTTTACATCATATACATCTACATCAAGGGCCGTCATTAAAACGAAACTGAAACTATATTTGTAAAGTGTTCAATTTTCGAAAGTTTTCAAGACATATAGGAGTGCGCCAAATCTAAAACGCCAGACACCAACAGCATCTATGACACGTAACTGATAACAGCAAATGAGAACGCAGTTCAAGCCAATCATCATATATTCTAAAAACATGACCCGAAGCCGAACGAAACCTCGTCGAAACACTACGCTTTTTAGCGTTTTCGTCGATTTTTTTTTTAATACTTCTACTCTCGAAAGTTTTGTAAGTGATATAAATTCAATTTACCGAGGTTCTCTAAAAATATTGTGTCGAAATACGGATGTTCAGTTATTTTTAGCATAGAAAAAAGATCGTCTCCAGAAGGTGCGAAGTGACCTGCGATCGCAAATTTTTCAAAAGGGTTAAAATTCGTATTTTTGCAAACCGATTGCACCGTTGATTAGAAAAAGGTCTCAGCTTTAAGAATTTTTTTTCATCAGTACGCGTGCACTTCGGCCGATTTTTGCAGACAAATATAACTGTTTTATGAATTTTTAATTAATATCTCGACTAATAATAAAAAAAATAAAAATTTGAGTCTAAGGTGCATCAAAATCTGCCTTGAACTATCTTCACGAAAATTTTCTGACTTTTGCATGCGGTAGATTTCTCTAGCCATCACAGACAGACGCACACAAACAGAGAGCGAAACTTTCCTGTATTAGTATAGATAGATAGATGGTACTTCAATCTTTTTTTATTGTTAGGGGCTTGGGGATTCAACTGAAACAAGGGGGGATTTCAGTTGGTGTCTAGGAGGAGGGCATCCTAAGTAGAAGTTGCCAACACTGCTGCAAATTTTATATGGAATAAAATGATTCTTTTGAAAAATCTATATTTATTTTATATTTTCAAGGGCAAAATGTGTTATTAGTCTGATTTCGACAACATTTTTTAATGGAAAAGATAACCGAAATCTCCTTCTTTGCCTAAAATTCTCAAAGGAGCAACTGCAAATTACTAACCTCCAAGATAATTTGGTGAATGAGAAATGCATGTGAATTTATTTGTTAATTAAGGTGACAATCACTTCTAGCAACTAACTAGAATCTAATGTTTAATTAAATAATGCATTTATTTAATTCAATAAATTTAATTGACTGGAGAATTCTCCCAATAAAATGTTTGGCATTATATTTTTATTAACAAATAAAGCTCGTGTGATTTAAAATTAAAATACAGATTTTTCGGCAAACTTATTTATTTTGCAAAACTTAGCGACTTATGTAAACAAAATAACATATTTTTTTTTTACAAAAAAAAAAAAAAAAAAAAAAAAAAAAAAAAAGACAAATTTAAAAATGACTTTTTGGTTTTTGTTAAATTTCTAATAAAATATTGAACTTAAATATAAATGAGGCCAATTCCAAAGCATTCTCTTTCAATTATAAAAAAAATCATATGAATCGGTTTCGTACTTTTGGAGTAATTGGTGCGGTAAACACAAAAAAAAAAAAAAAAAAACACTCGTAGAATCGAGAATCTTTTCTTTTTTCTGAACTTAGTTTAAAATAAATAAATAAATAAATAAATAATAACAATAAAAATAATGCTTTCGCCAATAAAAACATTTAAAAAAAACTAAATTTGTATCTTTTATCCTATTTCTCCTTAATCTTTTGAAAGTTTCTGTAGCGAACTATTTTAATAAAACCTTTTCATATTCATTTTCCGTTAAACAAAATCAACTGAAGTGATTCGGAATGAAAATACATAATTTGGTTGGAAAATAATTTATTTTGCGAACTGTTTTTACACCCCAAAAAACAAATAATTACTGTTCAATGAGCAATTGTGAATAATAAACACTGCAAAAACTATACAGGATTTGATCAATAAAATTTCTTCTCTTTTCTTATTACGGCAGAAAAAGTTGATTGTATGACCAAAAAACGAAGGTCATAGTGGATCATTTTGCAAAATATATCCTGGAAAAAAAATAAATATAATGAGAGAATTAAATAAGTTTTTTTTTATTTCGCATCACCATAAATTTATTCATGTACAGGCACAAACCTGCATGTTTTTTCTGGTCCTTACACATCCCAGTCAAGGGATATTAATTGCTTTTAAAATTTAAAAAATATATGCACTTACGTTTAAAAAAACTTTTTTATGTTTGATAATTAATTTCAATGAATATTAATTATACATTCGAAAAAAAAATTAAACTGATTATTTTAGTTGTTAAATTGACGAAACCACTTTTAAATCCCTGAGCGTTATTATTTAAAAGGTAATTAATTTAAAGCTTTTTTCTTTGTGCGTAATATTAAGTTGTTCTTTTTTTTTTCTTTTTTTTTTTTAAATATGTTATGTTTAATGTAAATCAATAAATGTGCATCAACTACATGTAACTATTTCTGGAATTCGGTTTTTAATGAAACAAGCAAAAATAGTCAGCATTTACTTTTTTTCTCTTACTTGTTTTGCATTCATTAAGTAAATAGTTTGCTTATTTCTGTATATTTACTGTACGTTCATTATATGTTATTCAAACAAATAAATATGCAGATGTTCTTTTTGAACGTGAAACGTGATTTAATTTCAGTTAAATTCTCTTTTAATTTCATAATTGCATTATTATTCTGCGTACAGTTGTTTTATTCTAATTTTAAAATTATTGCATCCACAAAGAATTAGATTCTTGTTCTTTAAATGAGATTTGTACTGGAAATGAAGCTGAAAAAAAAAATGATTTAACCCTCTGATTGTCCAGCAAAAGGGCTAAATTGTAATGTTGTTTTCATCGTATTTTATTTTAAATGCTAAAAAAAACGTTATTATTCCAAAATTGTATAAAAAACTGAATTATATATATGAATGTAAACCTTGAGGGTATCAATCATTACTCAATGTACTAAAACTGCACTATATACGTATAATTATACTAATTTAAAAAATGCTTGTATTACTGTGAAAACTGGAGCTTAGTGAACGTATTAACATAGGATGGTCAGTAAAAGTTAACTTTCTTTAGAATATTAGTGAAGATTTTATTTTTAAATGTTTAATATAGTAATACACTGACGGAAAAAAAATCCCAACACCAAGAAAGACTTGTGTTAGATAAACGAAATTTGGTAGGCGTGTTTATACATCTGAAAGATGACATCGATTCAAATTTCGCGCTTCGCTCATAAGTGTGGCGCTAGCAGCGCCACTCAGAACTTGCAAATTAGATTTGCTTTAAATGCGTGCTGTAAAGTTCGTGAGCGTTATTTATCTTCGAAATGTGGCGTATTGAGTTGATGTTAGCCAAGAATGCCTTTAAGAAGTTGAAGAAGCCATTATCAACAGCTCACCGAGGTTGAATGAGGTCGTACAATAGGGCTACGAGAAGCTGGATTTTCTTTCCGCGATATTGCAGAAAGACTTGGGCGGAATGTATCCACTGTGCATGATTGTTGGGAACAGTGGTCAAGGGATGGTACAGACTCAAGAAGATCAGGTTCCGGCCGGCCATGTTGCATTACTGAGAGGGAATACCGTCGTATTCGGCGTACGGCTGTGTCGCATCGTACTGCGTCTGCGGCAGAAGTTCGAGCTGTAGTTGGTACCACTGTGATATAACGAACTCTTAGAAATCGGTTACTTCAAGGACAGCTCCGATCCATGCGCCCTGTAACGTGTATTCCACTGACTGTTTACGTCGCCAGTGGTGTCAAGCCAGAGCTCGTTGGAGGACGGAGTGGAGATCTGTTGTGTTTTCTGATGAAAGCAGGTTCTGCCTTGGTGCCAGTGATGGCCGTGTGTTGGTCAGGGGGAGGCCAGGGAAACACCTGCAACCAAACTGTCTGCGGCCTGGACACACTGGACCTACACCTGGAGTCATGGTCTGGGGAGCAATTTCCTATGACAGCAGGAGCACTCTCGTGGGTATCCCCAACAAACTGACTGCAAATTTGTACGTCAGTCTGATAATTCAACCTGTACTGCTGCCATTCTTGAACGGCATTCAAGGAAGAGTTTTCCAACAGAATAACGCTCGCCCGCCTACCGCTGTTTTAACGCAACGTGCCCTACATGATACCTTGGCTTGCGAGATCACCAGATCTGTCTCCAATTGAGCACGTATGGGATATCATTAGACGACAACTCCAGCATCATCCACAGCCAGCACTGACTGTCCCAGTATTGATACAACAAGTACAACAAGCATGGAACTCTATACCACAAAGTGACATTCGGCACCTGTATGACACAATGCATGCACGTTTGCTGGTTTGCATTCAAAATACTGGAGGTTACACCGGCTATTAATGTAACAGCATTTCGCACTTGAAATGCATTTTCTTGAGCTTAAATTAACCTGTGATCTTGAAAATCTAAACAATTAAACATGTTAACTAGACAAATGCATTGTCCAAATTTCATTACTCTACAATAATTTTTTCTTGGTGTTGGGAATTTTTTTTCCGTCAGTGTATGTAAAATATTATGATGTTATATAATGAGTTAAATTTATCAGATCTATTCTGAGGTATTTTCCATATAGCTATATCTCGGTGTTTGATTTTTTGGTGCTTAAACTTTATTTTTAAATAATAGAAAAGTTTAAATATACCATGTATGCAGAGTTAATCATAATTAATCAACCAAGCATGTCTTAAAAAAACGTTTTTTTTTTTTTTTTTTTTTTTTTTTTTTTTTTAAATCTTAGAATATTTTTTTAAGTTAAATGTTCAAGTGCTTTTTGACCACGAAGAAGTGTGTTTCAGTTATATTCATTAAAGAAAAGAACTTAAGGATTACGGTGGTCGAATACACTTTTTGGTTGAAAAAAAAACTCTGACGGCTCGGTTTACAGGCACAGGTAGATTTCGAAGATGCAGACCGCGGGGCGCCTGTTTGTTGGGAATTGCAGAAGAAATGACCTTTTTTTGTTTGACAGGAATTTTTTTTTTTTTTTTTTTTTTTTTTTTTTTGCTATAAGGTTTGGTTCTATAAAAAACTTGTCAATATAAAAGTTTTAGATAATATTAAGAGGATTAATAATAAATTTAAGCGGATTTGATATCTTGTGAATTGACGAAGTTATGATTTTTTTTCTTCTAAAACCTCCCTTCCCCCCCCCTTCCCCTTGGGGCCATTTTTAATGATATCAAAAATCTGTCATACATAAATTTTCGGCCTTTTTCCTAGAAGTAATAATAACTTTAAACGGATTCGATACGTATCATAATTAATAAATTATGGGGAGTTTTTTGTTTTCACAAAAAGCATCCCCCCCCCCTTGGTTCGATTTTGCCCATTAACGAACTTGACCGAGATTTTATGCAAATTTTCGAAAATTCCAACTTAGGGGAGAATGTAATAGGTAGTATTTCTTACGAAATCTACCTAAAAGAGACATTGTGATTTGTAGTATCCGCCGCTACTTTCCTGAAAAGGCAGCCTTGCGAGCGGAATAGGAGGTACTTTCCCTCGGTCTCCAACAAGTGTAGGTAGTAGGCCCGATCATGGAAGATCCCACAGCAAAAAAATTAAAAGCCAATTTCGATTAGTTTAAGACATAGATCAGCGGATTATTGCACCATTTCTTTTCTTTTCTTTGTTTCGATTTTACCTTTTTTTAAAAAGGAAAATTATAACATGGCTGACAAATTTAAAAAAAACTAAAAAAATTTCAAAAAAAATCCTTACAAAAAGTCTACAAAAGACTACAAAAAGTGCTTAAAGAACTTATTTAGTAATGGCGAATTTTATATTGTCTTAAAAGGAGAAGACTTTTTAAAGAAATCGTGACCTCAACTGTGCTTTTTTTTCATAAAATTCTCAAAAAAGTGACAGCACATAAATGAGTAGAATGCAAAAATTCATCTTTAAAAACTCAAAATTTCAAATTACACTTAATGTGTTTTATTATTTAAAATATGATAAAATTATATATTTTTTAAAAATGTTAAACTACATTAATATTATTCAATGTCATTTAATCCAAGAACTTTCAGCTATACATATAACCATCATCAGGGGTAAAGTACAAACTGTTATTACCAACGGCTTACTTTCAAAATATAGTGAATAACATTCTCCCCTCCTCTCCTTTTTTCATGTCACCTATACAATACACCCAGAGTAATTGGAATTCCCCCAAAAACCCGGATGTAAGAATGGATTTTCCCCCTAGTTCCCGGAACAAGAAGCGGAGATTTTGAAAGTAAGCCGTTGGTAATAAAAGTTTGTATTTTATCCCTGATAATGGTTATGTGTGTAGCTGAAAGGGCTTGGATTAATTGACATTGAATAATATTAATGTAATTTAACATATTTTTTATCATTTTGTCATTTTTTAAGTAATAAAACACATTAAGTGTAATTTTAATTTCTGAGTGACAGCACATTTACTAACTTCTGTGATTGACTAATGTAAGAAAAAGAAAAAAACAGAGTTTGCAAAGTTATTATACCTTTATTAGAGGTCTGATCAGTCAAAAATCTACTGGCCCGTGCATGTCCCAGATCGATTCTTTTTCTACAACGTGCTGTTATTTCTTAACCAACATTATTTTACTATTAAAATATATTTGTAAGATTATTCCATACATATTAATTCAAAAATTTTAAAGTATACCATATTTCGGATTATGTGATCGCAAGGCATGGGATGTGAAAGTTAACAAAGAATGAACATTATTAACGATCTTTTAAAACAGTTGCATACATAAAGACTCATTTTCAAAAATAATTTAATTTAGGTTGAAATTAAAATATTTTTAAAGAAATCTATAACTGTACAATCCTCTATAAACAAAAAATAGTCAATGTTAAAATATTTCATTATACTTTTTAAAATCAAAATAAATTTCTAAAAGTTTCGCTAAATAAATGCCAATATAACTATTTTTTTAGGGGGGGGGGGGGGTGGAATCCGGGTCAGTTCGATCCGAAAAAAATTAAGTCGAGTCCCGGCTTGGCCATGAAAGAATGAAGTACAGGCTCGACCCAACCCGAGACTGCAAAAAAAATAATTAAACCCGTGTCCGACCCAGTCTAATGAAAGGAAACCATCGTCCGGGCTTATTAGTCTTTATCCACATGCAAAAAAAAAAAAAAAAAAAAAAAAAAAAAAAAAATCCAGTGTTTTGAACACCCATTTTCTGGTTTAAAAAAAAAAAATGTTTCAGTCTTTTTTTTCACCTCTTAATGTTTGTACATATAATGCCCACTTATATGTAATATATGAATGCAATCAATAAGCATAAAAATTTTAAGTAAATGTAGTTCAAAGAATACGATATAGTATGTTTTGAATAAAACATTCCATATCGTTTGAACAATCACGCAAACTACAAATAAAAGCTATAGTTTATTTATAAAGTATAGTAGTTAGACAGACTCATATAGATACCGTATTTCCAGCTCCAAGCTTCTTAGACAATACAAGATTTTGATACAATATTTTACATAATTATATTTGTAGTTTTATTTTACTCTGATATTTTTGTGCAGGTAAAATTTGCTGATCAAATCAAATATTACCATTTTATTATATAAGTCCTTAGATAAATTTATTATTATTATTATTATTATTATTATTATTATTATTATTATTATTATTTCTTTAGATAAATTCATGCTTGGAATATCTGTTCACAAAATTTCAAATATGATCAATACTTATTATTTGTTTATGATGATAGATCTCTTTAATGAATTATGGAACAGAAATCTGAAACATGTCATTTCTCAAACCAAATCATTTTTCAAGGCATAAATATGTCATTATTCATGATTCCCAGACCATTTATTAAAAAATAAATAAATAAAATCGAAAGTCCGAGACATTATTTTAAAAAAATCATAAAAAGTAATGAATTTTTATAAGCGGATATCTGCTGTTTGCCATCTGCTCCGAAATCTTGTTCTCTTTCAAACTGTTTACGCTGCGCTAAAGTTATTGATTGAGTGGACTCTATTATGAAAATATGTAATGCATTGATGCGAATAATGAAAAGAGTTTCTAAATTACTAAAATGATTGTATACATATTTACATTACATTAGGTTAAATCCAAAATGCTGACACCATAGTCAGTTCCGAACACTATCATAATGAATGAGCGGACAATACCACTTGAAGAACAAAATAACTATATTATTCTTACTATGATGAAGAAATGACTTCTTATTGCAATATTTAATGACCCCATAGTCATTTTAGCTAATAAAATAGCTCCATTATGCAGTTAATTCAATTTTGAATTATTCGTACGAATATCACAACAAATGCGGGAGAGGCTAACTGTTGCCATGCGGCAAAAACAAAATTACAATAGAATGCGCAAAAGTCGTCTGCAAGACCAAGGAAAGCCGTAACACAAACCTTTTTAAAAAGCAACAATGTAAAAGTTTGAGAGGAAAAAATATTGTATAAAAAATGTGCTACTTCCTGAAGTAATTCATTTTAATGTGCAAATATCTCATTAACAATGTTTTTTAGTGCATTAATCAATATGAGATAAATAAATAAAATAAACAAAAATATAAGAAACAAAATCTGGAATGTAATCGATGCCCTTGTAGCAAAGAACTCCAAAATATTTCAAAAGTTCAGATATGCATTGGAGTTGAAAGAAAGCAGTTTGTGAGATTTAAATGTGAGGTTTTCCTTAAATAATGTTTCTTAAATTTATAGCTACAATGGTGTCTTTACATTACTTCTCCCTGTAAAAATCTTTTTTAGATGTAAATGTGATGCAATTGTTTCACACTTGATAACAATTTTTTTATCTAAAGAATGCCTTCATGAACTAGCACATGGTTCTCATTTTCATTGATGAAATATTTGTCTGATGGAATGTTTCACTCATGGAACATTTTAAAAAGTACGAAAAAAATGGTGGAAGTCAGCTTTTTTTCTTAATTTAATACGGTTAAATTCATATTTAATACTTGGAAATTTTTCAAGAGAAAATTTCCCACGCCTTGCATTCATAATATTCAAACTTTTTAATAAGCGTATAGCCAACATAGTGAAAAAGTACCCAAGCCGGGACTTAAAACCGGGTTATCAGATTAGCGCACTGACGTTCTACCACGGTCCAACTCGATCAGCTCCGTTTCTTCTGAACGCGCTGTATACGGCCCTAACAAACGCCAGTTTTCGATGGAATCTTTAAAGGGCCAGAAAAGTCGACAGATGGCGCTGATTGCCCACCTCATCCGTACGATTTAAAGAGCCATAATACATCATATTCTGCTTATTTTTGTCTGATTAACTGACAGAATTAAGTGCAATTAACTAATCTAAGCATAAAATTTTATGTTTTGAACAATAATGTACCGTTGTATACCCAGAACATTTAAATATTTTCATATTTAGCATTGTTAATATCGTCCAACTTTCGGAAAAGAAGCTCAGCAACAACAATAAAAATAATAATAATATATATATTACAATATATCAATAACAGAAGAAAAACAACCGTTTTTGCATTCAAATACAGATAAATAAAGTATTTTATTCATCACACGAGTATAGATTATTTTTAAAATATATTTTTTAATGTGCAGCTGTGTACACAACTCATTGCTAATATGCAAATCTCTAAAATTTATTATAGATGAAGCAGAAATATAAAATGAATACTAATTAATATTAGTGTTATATTGAATACACATATATATTTTTTATAAAATTTACAATAATATTTATCATTTAAATACTTATAATTAGATTCGTTAATTATTAATTAGATACTTATATTAGATTCGCTAAATTCAAACTCATAAAAAAAAAAGAATCAGAATACATTTATATACACATTTACATATTTATATACATATTTACATGTTTATATACATATTTACATTTCTGTAAAGATTTCAAATGTAAAAAAAAAAAAAAAAAGAAAGAAATTAGGTAAACTTTAAAAATTTTCTAGATAAAGAATATTGCCAGAATTTTGTATTTGCTTTATCAGTTATATTTTTTGCCATATTTTTCAAAATTATGGTTTTATTTTGTTGCAAATACATGAGCACAAATTTTGATGGTGATCATTCAAATGGCATTTCCATAATGGGCAATTTAGAAGTTTGGGATAAATAAAATCATACAGAATTTTTATAACGCCTGTTGTTTTCAGAAATGGAATAGCTTTTTCTATAAAGTCCAGAATAATTGAAATTACAGAAATAAATTGTTGTTTTGGATATGTAAGACCACCCCTGTCTTGATTTTTAATCTTTTTGATTTTTAATCTAAATTTTTTATCTTTGTCTCGATGGAAACTGATGAAATGAAACACCTTCTTTATTCCGAGATGATGAACGGCATACGGTACACAACAATATACCATATTGATTCTAAAAAGAAAAGAAAATAACCAATTTTTTACAACAAATCATATCCAAAAGCTAATTACAAATAACAAGATCAAGAAAAACCTTGACTGGTGAGGTGGGCAATCAGCGCCAATTTCTTGCGACGGCCACAGCCAGAACTATATTTTGATACCCGCGCTCCTATTGTATTTGATACTTTTGTTAGAGCCTGTTAGATCGAGTGAAGCCTTGGTTCTACCAACTAAACTACTTGGGAACGATACTCAGCCTGAACTTTTTCACCATAACATGTTGGCAAGGCAACAAACGCAGCACAAGATGGAATATTTTCCGTGAGCCGCCAAACCTGGGGCAAACACGAAAGCAAAGAAAATCCAGCATCGACAATTGAATAAATTTATATTTAATTATGTATTTTACGGAAAATATTCCATCTTGTGCTGCGTTTGTAGCCTTGCCAACATGTTATGGTGAAAAAGTTCCAACCTGAGTATTGTTCCCTAGTGGTTCAGTTAGTAGAACGTCAGTGCGCTAATCTGATGACCCGGGTTCGAGCCCCGGCTTGGGTACTTTTTCACTATGTTGGCTATACGCCTATTAAGCAATTTGAATATTAATACGGTTAATTTTAAATATACAATTAGGAAGGATTTTTTTATGAAAAGAAAAACTTTTTCATTGATAAAGTTTGTGTAGGCGTTGGGAAGAGATCTTACAAAAATGTAAAAAAGAATAATTTTCTAAAAATTAAACGGATAATATCTCATGAACATATTCTTATTTCATACCTTATTTTGTACCTGTTTGAAAATGGCATTACCTACTCATTTACAACAAGTAGAAAATTAAAGCGCGTTTGAATTTTTGTGGGAATCACTGTATAGAAAATACGATTAATATCATGCTAAATGTGTTTCGTTCACGCTGCTGTCGAAATGTCATAGTGTCCTTAAATTCTTTCAAACAAAACCTGAAACGTAACGGGGTTTTTTAAAAGCAAAACTATGCATCGTGTCACAAAAGATAATCGGCTCCAAAATCTCGCCTTATTTTTAAGCCTTCTCAAACGGCAATGCGAAAGCTAGTAAAAAAAAGCTCTATCACAAATAAACGAAAATATAAACTTAGTGCAAACCATTTTATTTCTTTACTTATCCGAGTAGGACAAAATCTAGTCTAGAAAAATGTTGCTGACGGTTTGTTTCTTTTATATAGTGAAATAGAAGAAAAAGTTCTGTTATCCAAAGTTTTATTTGCTGTAAGATACAAAAAAATTCTTTAAAAGCCCGCCTATATATTTTTTTCTTTATTTATTTATTTTTAGAGAGTGCCATGTCAAGATGTTAGTATTTGCAAAAGGTAATAAAATATTTCGATAGAAAAGTGAATAAAATTCTTGTAAATAAATCGAAGTATTTTCAATAGATGTCATATTTTATGAAAAAATGTGATTTTTATAAGAGTGTTGTTGATGTATTGCATAAAGTTATAATTCACTTTTATTGAAAAACAAAAGAGTTGAAATTTCAATAGAACCTTTTGTAATTTTTCAGACACATCGTAGATAAATAAAAATAAAAGACTGATTTTTATTTATCGTCTAAGTGGAGCTTGTGTGAGGCTTCTATCTTAACCCATTTTCGGCCAAGCATAGAAATTTTATAAAATGTGTATTATTTGCATAGAAATTTGCTTAAATTACGTTCATTAAGACATCAAAAAAGTTTCGTGCATGAAAAATAATATTTTATTTAATTTGACGTTACCATTATTAATTTATTATTATTAATTTATTATTAAATTTAAATAAAAAAATTTAAGTTTTCTTATGGCATTTGTTTTATTTTTATTTTATTTACAGAACTTGCAACTTTACTCCATTATAAAAACATATGATTAATCTCAAGTGGAATAATAATACATTTTCAAAAAGTCGAATTTGTCAATAACCGTTTCAAGTAAAACACCAACGTATTTTGAAAATTTCTCAACAGAAAGTGATTACTTCAATTGAATTACTAATATTTTATAGATGTCTACAGAACCCTTAAAAATAGCAGAAAAATAAAATTAGCGAAAAATATACGTCACACTGTTAATAAAAAAATATTTATTGAAATGGTGCGTTTACGCACCTTTGGCCGAAAATGGGTTAAATTGTGATAAACAGTGGTTTAAAATTGGTTTTCATCTAATTTTGAATGACGCAACTGAAATATCCAGGAATTCTAAGAGGAATTTTTTTCATACTTAATTTGGAACATCATCTTTCATTTTAAGCGTATCAATTCTCAGAGAGATTTTTTCTCGATGGTTATCTCATAATTCGTCAACGAAAGGAAAATATCTAACTAAATAAATTAAAGAAAACTTTAGTCTGTGCGTGTGTGTGTTTGTGTGTGTGTTTGTTTGTTTGTTTGTTGGTGATGGTTAGGGAAATCTATCACACGTAGAGGTCTTCACATTTTGTTTCGGATATCCGAAGCCATGTCCAAATGCACCTGAGGCTCAAATTTCGAATTTTTTTATAAGATTTTTTGTTATTTTATATTGTCCGGAATTAATAACATTTCTTCGTCGATCTTCCAGATTGGCCGTCGATTCAGACTCACTGATAAAAATAATCTAAATTCAATATTTTTGTCCGATATAGCAATTTCTGTCCTATTTTGAATAAACGTTTTTCAGAATTCGTACAGCGATTTTTGAAATTTTCCTCACGTCACGGAAAATGAGGACTATTTAAGGACTATTTTATGAACCAATTTCTATTTCATACCTTTTACATCCATTCTTATTTCTATCGGGAATATCGGGAAATCATTTAAAATGTTTTCAAAAAAATATTAAATAGTTTTGTTAGTTAATTATTAAAGAAAGTATGGCCATATTGTTTCTCTCAAAAGTAGCGAAGAAAGAGAGGAAAATATTCTAGCTTTGGTTATCTAAATAACCACTTTTATCGTCAAAACCGTTACTATGACGCCGCGGTCGGAAGTTTTTTTTTTTTTTTTTTTTTTTTTTTTTTTTTTTTTTTCCAGAGCGTGTAAAGAGGCCGGATTCATTTGGAAAAACCGACTAGCGATGCGAGATATATTTAAAGTAGTTCCAGGAAACGGTAATATTATTTTAGCCGGGCTGTCTGGTCTTCTTTTTTTTTTTAGGATGTTACGTTTATTAATGGCCTAGATGTGCACCCCCCCCTCCTCCCGAAACTTCACAGTGTTTTCCCCAGAGCAAATTTTAGTTTATTATTCCGTGCCCGGGCAATACCGGGCAAGTCACATAGATAAAAATATATTGTGGAGACCACCAACTCTCCTTTCACAGTATACATCTAAAGGAGATAGACTTTTCAAAAGGGTTTGTTTAAACCCAATGGTTCAATAAACGAATTTTCTGTATGGTAAGTATTTTCAAATTATTAATTATTTCGTTATTAAATCTCCCAAATGTTATTTTACAAATCGCATGCTTTATTCTAAAGTGACATGGCTCAGAAAATGAAGTTTTTCAGAAAAGGCGAAAAACGTTTTTAAGCAAGAAAAAAAAATTCCTTCTACTTTAAATCGATAAGGAAATGTTCAAGATTTTTAAATCTAAAAAACATTTACTTCAATATAAGTATAGATATATTTGATTAGCTATAGTTTTGTGTAGATTGTAGGCATGTATAAAGATCAAATGCAAAAAAAAAAAATGATAAAAAATCTAACATAATATAAATTAATTATTTTAATTAGGTCAAGTTTAATGATATTTAAATGCGCTTTTAATGACACATGTAAAAGTTATGTTTGTGATTCAATTCTATTAATAGCTCAAAAATCCCTTTTGTTGAGTTGTGTCATTTTTTAAATAAGTGTGCGAAATATTGCAGTGGAAATTTTGCCAAATTTGCGAGAAATTAAACTTTTATTTGGCTTTTATTTCTAAATTATACATTTAATATCTATATTTTATATTTCTATATTTTAATTATTAATTCTATATTTCTAAATTCTATATTCTGACTAAAATTAAGCTTTTATTTGGTGCAAAATTTGGCCGTGTTTTACCAATTATCACGAAATTTCCGAAAATGTGTGTGTGTGTGTGTGTAAGTATATGCCTATTTAAAGTCGTCGCGTATTACCGTGCGTAACTACAGAGAATGTTCGCACATTATTTGGACATTTTTCATGGCACATACAGAACTATTTTACATACACGTTTTACATGTTTTAAAAGTTCAGTTTGGTAATCCTTATTAAATTTCTACTATTAGCTCAAACTCTCTCTATATATATCTTGTTCAAATTTTCAATCGTTAAGAAAATATTTTCTATTCATCCACTCAAGTTAAAATACATTTTTTTAAACTTGTAGTGGATGACACTTTATGTTAATACAGTTTTTTCAAATATTAATTAATTAATTAAATTTAATTATTAATTTTAGTTTTAAATGGGAGAAAAAAATTCCTCCCATTGTTTTCATAAATGAAATGAAAGATTTATCTCAAATTACTGATGCCAACAAAAAATAAAATACCGCAACGATGATTATAAAATAATGTTCAATAAAGATAACGTGGGACATTAATGCTGCACGGGTTTATTTTATATATTTATGATTAAAAAGTAGGAATTGACTTTAAAAAAAATTATATTACTTGTTTTAAACTAACTTTCTACACCGTAATTTTCATGACAATAATGCCTTTTGAAGTTTTGGAAGAGGTATTTTGACCCATTATTCAGCTTTCCAAAGTCAATGAAGGGTTGTTGGGCGCTGTTTAGATAATGTGCTTTTTAAAATTCCAAAGTGCAAAAATCCAGTGGGTGTACATCAGGAGATTTAGCAGATATATCAATAAAAAGTACAGCCTTGGGTTTTTTCGTTCCATTTTTCCAGGAAATTTACAATAGATTGTGATGTGTGGCTGCTTACTTTGTCTTGTTGCAGTTAAGCAGATTGGGGGCACTGGGGGTAAAGAGATGGTATTTCATGTTTGGGAGTAACATGATTGGGAGCAAAATATGTTTCTGATAGTATGCGGAGTTGATCTTAGCCCTCTCACTCCTGATTTTTTTTTTTCACAAATCAATCTTTGAATTAGAATTAAAATGCTATTAAAGACTGCGATAAAAAATTGATTTATGCCATAAATGACGCCTGCATGTTTAAAAGACATCAATCAAAATAAAATGTAGTCGAAAGAATTTTCTAAAACATCGTGTTTTATCATTTAAATTTGGAGCCTCATATGAGGCTCAGGGGAGAGAGAGGGTTGACATTTCTCTCCACTCTCTTTATTTTTAATTTGCCATTATATGGAAAGCCAGCCGCAATCATAAATCCTTTACTAAAACTTTCTTTAGATACACTGAATAAAACAAATACACTGTTTTAATTTTTTTTTCTCATCTTTGATGATAATAAATTGATCAATTTTTATTATAATCATTTAAGAAGATCAAAGCTTAATCTATTGTAACAACATTTTTCTATTCTTCTCCGGATAAATGCTTTTCATAAAGAATTCTGCATCGTGTCCTACGTTCGGCGATATGTTGTGAGGAAAGACGATGAACATTGTGTTTTTTGGCCTTTTTAAAATTCAAATCAGTGTTAATAATTTTGTTATCAATTGAAACTGGGTATTTTAACGATATAGCAACAGTCCTTTTACTTATAAGATTTTTTTTTTTTTTACCATAAGAAGTCTTACCTTTACAATATTCGAAGAATTCCTTTTTGTTCTTGAGTACATATTTGGAACATTTTTTTCCACTTGAAGCCAGACATTCACGTTTTTTCCCTATCCTATTCACAATATTACTTATTGCGGCTTCAGACATAGAAAAAACATGTTTTTCAAAGCGTTTTTTAATAACGAATACGACTAATTCTCTTCGGAAAGTTCAGAAATATATAGTCTTTTATCCATCGGTTCTTTAAGCGCCATTTTTCATGTAAACAAAACTTTCAGTTGCCAGACGAGAATTTATACTTTCAGAAATATATTAGCTATGAAAAATAATTTCTCTATGCAGACGATTTTTTTATTACACCAAACAATTTCATCTAAAAAATGCGCGAACAGCCTCTGCACACACTGCAGTGTTTTTTATCGTCAGAGCGGTAATCAAAGGCATGTTTTTGCTTTACAGTATAGGTAAAACACTTTTAAGTTAAATATTTTGAAGTCCGAATATATTTCTTTCTATAAATAATATGCAGTTCATCTGATTGTAAGTTTGCATTTAATTTATTATATTATCCTTCCATATATAAAAAAAAGTTTTGGCTTAAAAATGGACCAATGAAAATCTGCGTAGATATTCCGGGTTAGTCTCATCGCTTTTTTATTAGGGACTTTTTTGAGGAGCGATTACTTTTTTCTAGTCATCCTACGGATTCGAAAATCATACCACCAGACGCGAAATATAACAAGCTTTCAGAAATTCAAAAAATTATCACGGTCGGACAATAAAAACTCAAAAAATCCTTAAAAGTCGAGTAAAAAATCTTTTATTGAAAAAGTCATTTTTTATATTGTTGCCAAAAAAGCGCAAATGATTATATTTTTTTATCTCAAAAAATAAAAAATGTATTTGCGCGAGACTATTAAAAACAATAATGAATGTTTAAAATAATAATTAAATGATCACGTGTTGAAAGCAGGAAATAAAGAAAATTACGTCATAAAAATTGTGTTACACATGTATTACACATGAATCCTTCTAATACCTCGAAACGTATCTGATTGGTCAGAGCTTTCTGACTTTTCTTAGGGGGAATTAACATGAAAGTAGAGAATTTAGATAGGATGGACGCTATCAGAGGGGTTACCAAGAGGAAGAGACCCGAGTCTGTAGTCAATTTTAGCGCCAACTTGGCGATATATCGCCAAATTTGGCGGCCAAAATTAACTGCCAAAAGTGGCGCCAACTTGACGCTATTTCCAATATTTCGCCAAATTTCCATAGACTCCTATTGAAATCCAATAGCGTTTACTCGCTTAAAAAAAATCACCAAATTAAGATATTGCAATGCAACAAAAATTAATATTAGCTTATGAATAGAGCTTAATTGAACTATTTACATTATTTTTAAGCACAAACACTAGCTATTTACAATATTCGTAACACTATATATACAATTGGTTCTTGTTAGTTGTCCTGTCGACCAAATTACTGTCGCCAAATTCATATATATTAAACGAGCAAGAGATTTTCCCGATTATTCATATATATTAAACGAGCAAGAGATTTTCCCGATTATTCATATATATTAAACGAGCAAGAGATTTTCCCGATTATTCATATATATTAAACGAGCAAGAGATTTTCCTGATTATGTATGATATCGTAAACGATGTGGAAGATTTTCACGAAAATTATCCCCTGTACTAAATCGAGCACGAAAAAAAGATCTAGCTAGGTTCCGAATACAAGAAAATTCGTTTTTACAGGATAAAACAAACTCAGCCCTGAAAATGTTTTTTGTTATAAATGGAAAAATACTCAAACGATTTACACGAAACGTGTTGCCTATACTAATTCGAGCACGAGAAATCAATCTAGCTAGGTTTCGAATTCGGGAAAGGTCATTTTGATCTATTAAAAGGAACTCAGCACTAAGAATGCTGCTATATATCGAAAACGGCACTAACGATTTTCACAAAAATTAATGACTACACTAATTCGAGCACAAGAAATCGATCTAGCCAGGTCACTAATTCGAGAAAACTCGTTTTCTTTGTTTAAAACTCGACGTGGTATAAAAAACACGTCTTGAAACAAAATCGAAAAAGTACAGAAAGTTCTTTGTCCAGATCGACTTTAGCTATCCAGTGCCAAAAAAAGTGGGTGCTTTTCGAGCCAAAATGTACCAAAAAAAGAAGTAAAGGAAAAAAACATTCATAAATATTGAAATGCAAACGAGATATTAAAACAAATATATCCCACAGGACTAAAGTAAGCCAGCGAGTATTTTTGTATGAGTGTAGTATCCTCTTTAACTAACAATTGTGTTTTTAAACGGCCTCGACAAAATTTTAAAAGCGGTAAAAGAATTGAAAAAATTTAGTAATGCATAGTTACATAGATTAGATCAGTTTCTACTGACGTCACAAACATTCACCTGTCGAGAGGGATAATTATGAAAAATATTGTAAATAAATAAATAGCCAATATTATTTTTTTCTGTTTTCCTTAATACATTTAAAAATTTATTTTAATAAAATATTGATAGTTGACACTTGAGTGAATGCAGCTTTTCCGATTTTTTTTTTTTATTATTCCAATGCCAACATTCACCCATTTGTTTATTTGGCGTTAGAGTCTGGGTCTGGCGATTACTTTGGCGATAGTTTATTTTATGGAAAATGGTTGACGGGATAATGCGGAAATACCAAAAATAGTTTTTTAAAAACACTCTTTTATAAGCAACCAATGGTCATCTTGAAAATACCGCGGAATTTTTTTAACCGCAATTCATATTTTTTACGTAAAATATCTATTACAATGCATTAATTTGGCCTGGGCAAAGACCTCTATTATGAAAAATTCACTTCTTTTTTATACGTTTGCCAGGAAGCTCAAAATAATGAATTTATTTGAAATATATACTTTTTGCTCTGTTTATTTATCAACAAAAGAGAATCAGAAAGAAAAATGAAACATTATTTAAATTATCTTTTTACTCTTTTAAATTTATTTGTCATCGTGTAATCGTAAATTTATTGATATTTAATTATTAATTGATGAAAGCGTATTCTGTATGTTACATTTTTTTAACAATTCATTTTTTACTTTTAACTCTTTAAAATATAGACTTTTGCCATTTCACAACGCTTTGGCCTATTTTGGCGAGCATTTTACTGTCACATAATTAAACCCGTTGTTTTTCAACTCCCATACAATTGCACGAGTTACAGAGATATTTGGCGATGTATCACCTGTGACCGCCTAATTGAAAAAGAACAATCAATTAAGAGTGAATGTATCATATATATTATTTCTCCTGTCAACATCCCTTTTTTTCTGAAAATACGAAACGCAGAACGACGAATGAGATAGCATATGAAAGGATTTTGAAAACGCTTCTGACATAGCACACTTAACATTTCGTTAAAACATGTTTTCGATTAAAAATTGCTGATAATTAAAAATTAAATCGGCATTGTTTTCCTAAATGAAATGAAAGGTTTTCCTCAAAACATTGTTGCCAAAAAAATAAAATACCACATTATATGATGCTCAGCAATTATTATAAAAAACACCGCACGGGTTTATTTTATATTTATGATTAAAAAGCGAAATTTAAATTGAAATGTTTGGATTTATATTTCTATGTCCCAGGTTTTTCCCGAAGCGGATGACGTCATCCTCTAATGCAGTTAAAATACGATTGTTAATTTTTTTTTCCTCGCGCGTGCCTTTAGCAATCTTGGATCAGTTTTTGCTCTAACTTTGATGGAATAAATTAGATGATATTCTGGATTGACTAACAACTAAATGTTGTTTACAGATATTTTTATCCTTGCTTTTTCTTTAGAAGTTTAAACCTGCATCAATAACTATTATATACTAGCCGCTACTGGCGACCAGTTTGGTCTCCCTTAAATGTATGTTAAACATTGCAGCACGTTACATTTATTCATAATTTAATTTTCCCTTAATCCTTCGCCAAATCGGAAGATTCTAATGGACAAATCATGAACTTTTGCGATCATGTTAGCATTTCGCATATTTTTGGGGCACAGGTGTCACATACGCACGTTGGCGCGATTTTTCCCCCCGCCAATTTGGCGAAATTTTTTTTATGGAAATTGTTGTTTATTTACTTTTATTTTTTTTAGTTCTATAAATTATTTTTGATATGTATATCAATATTTATTTACATCAAACTATCATTTGTTTATTTTTATATCTTTTTTTAATTATGAGTATTTTCGTTAGACGGGAGCAGATGATAAATCGTCAAATATTGTTCCCATCACCATCATTCATACTACATTAATTTAATTTTAAATTATAAACCTGTCACTCATTTCATTTTAAATACTTAACTTTAATCCAAAATGCTTATATTACATAAATTTAAATACTTTACACTTTGCATTTAAATAGAAAATAAATAAATAAATAAGAAATAATATCATAAATCAAAACATTTGATTTCAAAATCAAAGTATCATTTCGAATTTGTACACGCGATGAATAAAAGCTGTATTAGCGATTTTAAAAATGCTAAAAATTCGATTCATTAAATATTATTACATGAGTTCAATTTACGTCAAAAGAAGGTCCGGAAGGAAGTTGAGTTGTATAGCACATAATTATGGTAAACTTTGATTGTCTCACTGGTGCGAATTATTTTTTTGACGCGAGGCAGCGGTTCAAAAATTCATTCGCGGAGAACTTGCTTTGTGAATGATTACCTCCATGATTTAATATTTTAAATGTTCACGACGAATCAATCTTTTTTTTTTTTTTTTTTGTTTACTTTCATGAATAGAGAATTTGAATTGTGAATCTAATTTCGACTGAAGTTAATGCAGAACATATACATAATTGAACGTAAGTCATCTCTCAAATATTAATTTATTTTGAACGATCTTTCTTAAAATGTAACTTTTATGCAGTTTTATTAAAAAATAATTTTTAACAAAAATGGCCGCCTGGCATATGAAAAAGTGAAACGGCCATCCCGGAACTGTTGATGACAGTCACATGACTTACGCTTTTATTTTAGAAGATTGATAAAAAATGGTACTTCTCTTTTATCCCGTCGACCACTTTTCATAACAAAAGCTATCGCCAAATAAACGGGAGAACGTTGCCATTGGAATAAATATAAATAAATAAATAAATAAAATATAAATAAAATAAATAAACAAAATAAATAAATAAAATATAAGAATTTAAGGACACAATTGTTATTTTAATTAATGAAATAACTAATAAACCAGTAAAACATAATGAAAAGTACACGCAAATGTCGAATTAAAAACCACTTGATGATTTAACAAACACGTATAATGCTTCTGACATCAAGTAAATGGGACTGCATTTTTGGCGTTTAATCTTACAATTTGGCGATAGTTTTTTGTTATGAAAAGTGGTCGACAGCATAATAGAGAAGTACCTAAAAAATATTAGATTTCAGTGCGAAATCCTCGCACGGGCCCTCTGGTTAATTTATATTTAAGTTGTAAAAATATTAAAATGTTGTATTGTCATCGGCAAAACACTTTTCAACATAATTTATATAATTCTTGCCTATCAGGAATTGTGTTAAAAGTCGATTGGAAAATTCCATGAATTAAAAAAAAAAGTAATTAAAATAAGCTAGCAAAAAAATAAAATAAAATAAAAAAATACCCGTTGAAAAAAATTACCGAGCGAGGATTGGTCTACTAGGTACTTGTAAGATTAAATGCCAATGATGGTTGATCGAAAATGTCACATTCACTTGACAACACGTGTTTACGTCATCAAGTTATTTTTATTTCGATGTTTTATTTATATTTTTATTAATGTTATACTAATTTATTTGTTTTTTCGTTATTTAAAATAAAAATTATGACAATTTGTATAATTTGGTGAGTGAGCAGGAAAAAAAAGAAAATTACGTCATAAAAATCGGGTTTACACATGAATATTAAAAATAAAAAAGATGAATTAAATGAAAAAGCATTATAACCAGTTAAATGAAAAAGCATTATAACCTGATTACAGAAGAAAGTCGCCGCTCGTGATATCACCATCATCTTTTTAAAACAGGATACATTACCAGGTTTTAAGAGGCTGTGAAATCAGAACGGGGGTTGGTGAGCGTAGCGAGCAGGGGGCAGAGGCCCCTAGTACTTTTAAAATAAAGCATGCTTTTATCTATTCGAGAATTCCTAGTAATCCACTTATTTAAAAATTAAATGACGTAAATGATTAAATAATATAAATCTAATTAGTATGTTAAATGGATTAAACCATTAGTTGAAAGCAAATGAATTATCGTTTTAACATAAACATTAAACTTCAATCTTCAAGAAGCTATAAAGGCACCACATTTAAATTATTAAAGTTTATTGCTGTTATGAAGTTGAATTTTTGAAGAAAATAATCCAATTTTCTGAAAACGAAATTAATGTCATTATGCTGACAATGTATCTGGAAATAGAGGGCTCTTAAGATGAGTCGCGTTTAATTTCTAGTTCTGACTTTTGTTTTCGTAATTATTCAGAATCCGCTAAAGCTATAAAATCCAAATGTATATCAATTAGAAAGAAAAATCAAGTGTCACGCATAGATTATGAGACACTTTCCAACACTTCCAGAATACTGTAACGGAACCTCACTATTTAATAAGGTAAAACTAGTCGGATGTGACAATCCCAAAGCATTCTTCTATCTCATACATGTGAACACTTCAAAATTCGCTATCACAATACCAATAAAATAAATGTTTTTCGTCATTCTTCTGCACGTCAGCTGCTTGTGAATCGTTGGGTTATCTGGATGCGAGCAGCCGATGTATACTAAACTATGAAATGTCCTTCTGGCCTGTAAGGGCGGGAAAAGATTCTCCTTATTCCTTGGTTTTAAGATTTTAGCACTATTTTTACTAGAAAACACGAAGCTAAAATGCGTGGAATCCGATTACAGAAGATTCATTCCCAGTTCTTGTCAACATTGAATTTGAATGAGAATATCGCCAAATAGTCAACTATAGCCAATTTGGCTTCATTTATGACAACTTATTTTTATCACCAAATTTGGCGATATTTCACCAACTCTCGCCCAGCTTGGCGAGAATTTGACGTTGGCGAATATAAATCTATAGTGTTAAGCATATAAGAGTTGAAACAACGGTTACAACAATGAAAGAAAATGTCACGAAACGATGTTCACTAAAACTCATAAATAAAACCCGGATATGGAGGAGTCCTGCTGTCTTCCTGCAGTGTCAAAATGTCAGCAACCCTAAAATTTCAAACTGCTATATCTCAGCCATTTTTTAAGATAGAGGCAAAACAAAAGTTGCTCCGGAATCTTTGGATCAAGGCCAAACATTTAACGGAAAAACCTTTTAGGACTTCTAATTCTTTTTGTACATCTTTTTGAATTTGAAATCTTTAAGTGGCTATCGCAGGTCCCCCTTTCGGCGGAATGTCCTCAAATTACACTGGGACCTATAGGCCATTGTCCAAAACATATACATAAAATTTTGTTCAAGTCTATGCATAACCTCATACACCTTTCGATCATACAATAATGAAATTGGAACAAAAATCGCTATCGCAGCAGCGCCCACTTTATGCAGAATATCCCTCAATTGAAGGTGGACCTGCTAGTCATAGTCATAAACCTATAAATCAAATTTCGTTCAATCATATGCATAACTTCTTACACTTTTCGATGATACAATGCGGACGAGCAGACAGACATTTTGTAAAAACATGTTTTTTGGTATCTCTGACCCCTAAAACGTGTAAATCCGTCGAAAACCGGAAATCGAAAAACATTTCGATTACAATACTTCCGTAGAAGGAAGTAAAAAAGAAATCTAAATAAAAATATTAACAATGCACTTTAATTTCATTATATTTGTAACAACATTAGTGTAACAGCATGAGTGTAACATCATTAAAATACACTGCAAATGATTTCTCTCAGGCGATAATGTAACGGAATACTTTTGTGTGTCCCTGTAAATGAATGATAAATGCTATGTAGTTCATATTCCACAGGAATAATTTTGTGTTGCAGCTCAATAATGCATACCAATTTCTATATGTTTGAAACAGCGTAACTTTTGTAAAATGCACTATAAATGATTTTTCACCATAAACCGTTAAATCACCATAAATTAGTTGGAAAGTGTTTTATGAATACGGTTTGTCTGTCTGTCTGTCCGTGCGCTAACTCTGGTAAATATACTCGGATTACCAAGAAATTTTTATGTACTATGGAAGTTTAGGATAGAAAGTTTGGTATTGAAAATAAAGTATGTAGCATTTATAGTTCTTTTACAGGGACACACAAAATATTTCCGTTACATTACGGTCTATGGGGAGAAATCGTTTGCGGTTCATTTATTGATGTTACGATATTGCAAATAATGGGAATGATATACATCACTGAGATTGACTACAACACGCTTTATCAGGAGTACGGAGTAAATAGTATTTATAGTTCGTTTACAGGGTCCCACAAAAGAATTCTAAGACATTATGATCTATGGGGAATAATCGTTCGTGGTGTATTTTAATGATGTTATGATAATTTAAACATAATGAAATCACTGAAGTGCACTATAACATGTTTTCTATAGATTAAGCAGTGTCTAGCATTTATTGTTCATTTACAGAGAACAAAAGAACAAAATAATTCGGTTGCAGGACACAGTAAGATCGATAATTGCTGGAAGTGCGTTTTTCGCTATATTATGTATTTTAAACTTATCTAATTTTGAATGTATTAGGTGGTGTGTATAAATTCTATAGATCGCATACAGGGCTACACGAAAGAATTTGCGCACATATAACTGGATATGGACAGCAATTTGAGAAAATAGATTTTTACTGAATTACAGAATTGTGTGTTTTTTAAGTAGCTGATATCTCATTTTGTTCTCGGAAACAAAATGAAATTTCTTAATAATATTCGGTTATTGTTGAAAAGTGTTTCAAAATCTGTGCCTGATGCATGATTTTCCACTCTTGTTTTGTTTCTTTAACAATTTATAACCAACGTCTATATTTGTCTCCTATGTAATCGTGTACCAAAAATTTCTTTTTGTCACCTGCGATACCAAGCAAAACAAAGATATTATAATTATTTTTAAATTTTGCACTGCTAAAGTAAATATATATTAACGTTCTAGATTTTTTTTTCGGACAACTAAAAACTACAATTATTAATAGATTTAAAATAGATTTATTAAATTGTTTTATAAGGAACAAGAATAAATGCAAAGCTGGTTGACCCACACCGTTCAAAATTTTCAGCAAACTGTCCAGTCGACCGTTTTTGTAGAAAACGGTTACATAACCGTAACGTAACCGTTACCATACGTAACTCTATTCTGACCATATTACTGCCCATATTGTGGTCAGAATAGAGTTTAATTACGGTTATGTAACTATTTTCTATAAAAACGGTCAAATGCTTGGACAGTTTCCTGCAAATTTTTAATAGTGCATATGTGAAGTGATTTTAGCTAAGGTTTTATTAGAAAGAGTTAAATGTAGTTCACAAAATTTATAACGTTACTGGATAAATTTATAACAGACAAGGTATACTTCTTTAGTTTACGCTGTAAAGAAAGATAGATGTTTCTGAATCTTTGAAAATATAATATAACCGCTTGCGAAAAAAAATAATATCTTCCGAATTACCCACAATTCCAAAATCGTTCTTTATCTATAGAAACCCCACAAACGAATATATTTTCGAGATTTAAAGAAGCATTTATAAAACGAAGTTTCCTTCGTTGCCACTAACTTTCAGAAACGTTTCCGAGTAACTTTTTATAGTGTATTAATCAGTTTTCTCAAACTGGAATATCATTTTTATGGTTTTGTTCATCTTACGAAACCCTATTCGCCCCGCTACGTTGTCTGTCCGTCACAGAGCCGGTTCTCAGAAACTATATAACTTACAGACTTAAAATTTTGTGATCTTATAGTTGAATACCTACTATGAAGCTGAAAATCATAAAATTAAAAAACATCGTATTATTAGGTAGCTTTCAATGCAAAAAAGTCCTTCCGGCCTGTACCGGGAGGAAAAGGTAGCTTTCCTATATCTTCGTTTTAAAATTTTAGCTAATGTTACACGAAAACAGGAAGTTAAAATGCAAAGAAACGCTTACAAAAGATTCCTTAATACTGAATTTGAATAAGAAATTCGCCAAATTATTGAGCAATAGCCAAATTGGCTTCATTTACGAAGACTTATTTTGGTCGCCAAATGTAGCAAATTTTGTCGCTAACGGATATGAATATATAGTTTTATGCGTATGATTGGGAAAATTATTACAACAATGGAAGAAAATAATTTGCGAGTAATCGCGTTAATGTGCTGTTTTGTTTCAAAATGTCAGCCACCCTAGAATTTCAAACTGCTCTATCTCAGCCATTGTTTAAGATAGAGGTAAACCAAACAATGCTCTGGGATCCTTGTATCAAGGCCTAACACGTAATTAAAAAATAATTTTAAATTTTTAAATTTTTTGTATAATTATTTTAGTTTTAAATTTTTAAATGGCCGCCATCTTGAAACAAAATGGCGGACCAAGCTGGCCAACGAACTCGGTCGAGACATTAGTGACCTTAATACACACAATTAGTTTCATCAAAATCGATTTATAAATACAAGCATTATCGTATGACATAGGTCAGATATATATATAAATCAACATTTGAACGGAGGGTGGTTTTGGGGTCTGGGGGTCATGATCGGTGAAAATATATCGAAATTTTCCGGAACTGCTTTCCTCCGAACGGCTGCAATAGGTAGCTTTATACTTTTTTGTATTGAAAGCTACCTAAAAGTATAAAGCTACCTATTGCAGCCGTTCGGAGGAAAGCAGTTCCGGAAAATTTCGATATATTTTCACCGATCATGACCCCCAGACCCCAAAACCACACTCCGTTCAAATGCTGATTTATATATATATATATAAATATATCCATATATATATATAGATATATCTGACCTATGTCATACGATAACGCTCGTATTTATAAATCGATTTTGATGAAACTAATTGTGAGTATTAAGGTCACCAATGTCTCGACCGAGTCCGTTGGCCAGCCTGGTCCGCCATTTTGTTTCAGATGGTGGCCATTTAAAAATTTAAAACTAAAATAAATATACAAAAAAATAAAAATAAAAATTTGTTTTTTAATTACGTGTTAGGCCTTGGTACAAGGATTCCAGAGCATTTTTTGGTTTACCTCTATCTTAAAAAATGGCTGAGATAGAGCAGTTTGAAATTCTAGGGTGGCTGACATTTTGAAACAAAACAGCACATTAACGCGATTACTCACAAATTATTTTCTTTCATTGTTGTAATAATTTTCCCAATCATACGCATAAAACTATATATTCATATCCGTTAGCGCCAAAATTGGCGACATTGGCGACAAAATTGGCGACAAAATGGGCAAAATTTGTGACATTTGGCGAAATATCGCCAAATTTGGCGACCAACATAAGTCTTTATAAATGAAGCCAATTTGGCTATTGCTCAATAATTTGGCGAAATTCTTATTGAAATTCAGTATTAACGAATCTTTTGTAAACGTTTCTTTGCATTTTAACTTGCTGTTTTCGTGTAACATTAGCTAAAATTTTAAAACGAAGGTATAGGAAAGCTACCTTTTCCTCCCGGTACAGGCCGGAAGGACTTTTTTAATATAGAGAGATAAAAAACCAAAAATCTAACAGCCTTTTCCTATTAAATTAAAAAAAATTGCTATAGCAGTTGCCAACAATTAAAAATCCACAATAAAATTCTTTCTACAATAATTAATTTTCTATTGAAAGATTTCCACGTTAAAAATGAAAATGAAATAAAAAGTTTTCCCAATTGAAAAAAAGATTAATATGACGTCATATTGGTAATAAAATGAAATTTTCAAACATTTCTCAATAATACAAGGAGTGTGGGTATGTGTAAGCACAGGAAGTAGGTTAATATGATGTCATTAGAGAATTAAAAAGAAAATTAATTTGACGTCATATTGGAAGTTTAACGGACTTTTTCAAATATTGGAGAATAATACAAAGAGAGTATCAATGTGAGTAATAGAGAAAGCAAGTAAATATGACGTCAGCAATTGATTATAACGTCATATGAGTTTGAGGAACGTATTGAATCATGATAAAAAAAAAACGATTATGGAAATATTGGCATATTTTAACATTTTGAAGAACTATACAACACGTTTAATTTAGAAATTGATTTTTTTTTAATATCGCATTTAGTCCACATGACAGATATTATTCTTCGCCCGCTATCGGATCGGTCCAGATTTTCGAAAAAACGAGAAAAATAGACGGTAAGTTTTTACTTTATAAAAAACAAGATTTTTTTTTTAATGAAATTTATTTGGATTTATTAAAGAAAGGATAAAGTGTTTTGAAAGGAATATTAAACGAAACCCTTTGAGCGATCTTCGATCACACTTATCCACTTGTTTTATGGCATCGATTATCAGTTAAACATTTTCATTCTGAACAAATAATGTTTTATAGACAAGCATGATAAATTAACAGCATTAACATTAAAATTAATAGTATTTGTTACTCTGGCATATATAAATTCAATTATGCAGATAAATATATTTACCTGAGAATTGATAGCCACTTAATAACTGATATACTGGTTTGAGAACAGCGATAAATACAACATAAAAAATATTTGGAAACGTTTCCGAAAATCAGCAAAAAAAAACATTTTTTTTAAATGTAAATGCTTTTTTAAATCTTAAAAATATATTGGTTTCTGAGGTTTATAAAGTAAAAGATCACTTTTCGGCGTTGTGGCTAACTCAGGAGAGGTAATTGTATATATTTTCATATGTGCTTATATTATAATGTCGTAGATTTAGAAACATATGTCATTTATTACATTGTATTTGTAGTTATTCTATAGCAACTGTGAATATAAATGCGATTTATTACTTTTTAGACATTCCTAAATGATAACGATAGTTAAAGCGACTTCTTAACGAAAATTTAGACTTGAAGATTCTCCATGAATAGGGCATTCAGTTTATATTGATGAAGAAGTGCAAACGGCTAATGTGGAAGAAGATCCTTGCCAAGCATTTGAGAAAAAATCATAAAAGATGAATGCTTATTGGTAAATAGCTGAACGCCACTTGAAATCGACTAAAAACTTTCAGCATACGAAGACGTTAACCTGTGAAGGCCAAAACTTTAAACTGAGTTATCAAACGAAAGACTTTTTTTCACCGGTATTGCCAGGATAACTATTGATATATTGATTGAACCTATAAACCAAGCAAACAATTTTTTTTTCAAGTTCTAACAAAAATATAATTAATTTTTATGTCTAAAAAAAAAAAAAAAAAAAAAAACATTTTTTCTTTTTTTTTAAGGTAAAATTGAAAGACAACGTAGTAAGCATTAGAAAAAATAAATAACGACTCAAAAATATGCAATCTGGACTTCACAAACGTGGCAAAACTCGCTTTACTTAATTTTCTCCTACAGTATTATTATTATTATTATTATTATTATTATTATTATTATTTTACAATTTAACAAACTTCTTTTTTTTATTTCTAAAAAACACAAATAAATGAATTAAAAAAAACTAATAGTCTAGATTAATTACAGGCTTCGTAATCCACGATCAAATTTCAAACAATTTTCGTAATTTTGGTCCCTTTATAATTTCTATTTTAGATGCATTCTTTTTACGTACGCTAGCTTCTCTAAGCATATTCTTTTAATATAATTCACGATATCTTTCCCAATACGTTTTTAGAGAAGCGTACACGACATGTCCTTTTCATGTTTATGATAGTTTAGCCAACATAAATATTCGAGGATCGAGACATCGAAATTTTAGACTTTCAGGTAGTTATTACTATCATTATACTACTTACATCAATATGCATTATAAAAAATCCCTGACGGCTTGGCCTACAGGCACAGGTGGATTTCGAAGACGCAGACCGTGGAGTGCCTGTTTGTTGGGAATTGCGGAAGAAATTAACTTTTTGCCATGATGCGGTAGTTGGAACCCCCCCCCCCTTCGTAACCTAACTTGTTTGCAGGCGGAGCAGGCAGGGAATTTTTTTTTTCATAATTTTCATTTTCATTTCATAAGTTTCTTTTTCATTTCCTAATTTTTTTTCGACTCATAAAGTTTTGAACTGGGGATGGTTTTGGGTTCTGGGAGTCAAAGTTCGGAGTAGATTTGCAAAAATGTTTAAAAAATTCCAACTTAGGGGCGAATGTAATAGGTAGTATTTCTTACAAAATCTACCTAAAATTGAATATAGGTTTTGATTTTTCAGAGAAAATAATGCATAATGTAAGCATTGATAGCCGAGCTAATGTACACCATTTACATACGCATTGCTCCATTTAATATTAGTACTTATTATTTATGTATTAATTTAGGATTGATACGGCTTGAAAATATATCTATATTTGAGACAATTACGATTATATGAATCATGATATAAGGTAAAGCTAGGATAGTCTGCGCATAATTCAGAAGAATAGCAATAAAAAATCTAAATATTAATTTTTTGCTAAACTGTTCATGAATAATTTTTACGTCATTTGTTTTTTATGCATTTCCATTCCTATTTTGTTGTTATGTTGCAATTTAATAGAACAGTTGTAATAAAACCAAGAAAGTTATTTTGCGCAATCTATCCTTACAGGGTTGGTGTGATTGCGCATATGGGTAGGAGAGATTGTTACTAATAATAACTACAATTGAATTGTTAACAATAATAATTACACTTAAATGACATTGCTGTAAGGTTTTTCTGAACAAATAGTATTGTATTAGGAGTGAATATTTCAACCTAATGATTAAAGAATCAGAAAAAAGAAATAATTTTAAAAAAGATTAAAAAATTTTAATTAAAGGAAAAAAAATTAAAGAATCAGAAAAAGCAAGTCCAGATAAGATTACAAAATAAAATTATGTTACTTAATAACACGTTTAACTTAAAATTAGTCCATTTTCATTTTTCATTTTTTTATGCAAATTTACCAATAAACTGTGTAATCTCTCCTAGCATGGAAACTAATGGGAACACTGCGCCATCTGTCCTAAGTAGCAGATGCGCAAACTCTCCAATTTCGGTAGGAGAGATTGCGCGGCCTTTTATTTAAACATGACCTCTTCTAAAACGAACCGTTGATGTTCACATTGTTAGTCTAGATTAATAGCTTATGAGAAATCGTTTAAGTTTAAAATATTTTGTACTATTGACATTGTATAGAAATTCTGATGAATAGCTATGAAAATTCAAGCACTGACTTTGGGAAAACAAAATAAAATAGCAATACTTTATCTTAGACGCTCAAAGCAATCAACGTGCACTTTCAAGTAGACACTCCACTACTGTTGTTGTACAACTACCTGAAATTGCTGCGTGCTCACTCTACTCCTTCCTCCCGAACCTCTATGTGCGCAATCTCTCCGACCGCGCCATCCCTCCTGGCTTTACGTTATCTCATGGGGACCTGCTCACTCCTGTAGTTAACGTGCTAGGAGTCACAAAATGAGGCCCTTAAAGCCGAAGTTCGCCGATTTGATACCATCACAATCTGGAAAATCGATGTATTTTTACTTTCTTCTATCTTTACAAGAAGGAAATGTTGGATTCATGAAAAATTTCGACTTCCCGTTTTCGACGGTTGTATACGTTTTAGAAGGTCCTGAACACGATTTGACTGTTTTTAGAAAATGTCTGTCTGTAGGTGACAAGAGTTTTTGGAAGCTCTATCTCGTGACCTACTGAACGGAATTTAGTAAAACTTTAGATTCAGTTAGACCTTGATAAAAATTAGTGCTAATTAGTTTTTGATGTAAATCGCCCAAAAGGTGGCGCTGCTATGCTGCATTTTTAACGACTTTCACTCAGCTATATCTCAAGAAGCACGGAATTTAATAAAACTTTAGATTCCGTTAGACCTTGATTTAAACTGGTTCTGATTAGATTTTGGTGAAAATCGCCTAATAGGTGGTGCTGCTATGGTGCAATTTTTAGGATTTACACGATTTCAGCGATAGTCATATCTCAAGATTTAATACATGGAATTTCATTAAAATTTATATTCTGTCAGAGTTACACCTTGACATAAGTTGGTGATGATTAGGTTTTCGTGTAAATCATATAACAGGTGGGACTGCTATGCTGCAATTTTGGATTCTAAAATGCATAATTAAAAAAAATACGCTTTTTGAAGTATTAACATGTATGAAATGGAAGAAAGTTTTGGGACTGACACATCCGACTAGTTTGTGTCAGTTTCCCTTGAAAAGATCCATCTTCAAAGATATTTCTCATGGCAATATTGTCAAAATTTCCCTACTCGTAATAATAATATAACAAGAACGAAAAATCATGCGTCAAGCATAGATTATGTAGCACTTTCCAACGCTTCCAAAATAATTTTACAAATCATACCGTTTAATAAGCTAAAAGATAACTTCTAAGTAAACAATTTGGAAAACGCATAACATATTTAAAAACATAATTTCAGGAATTTCCAACATATACAATATTCGGAAAAATATCCGAATACTTTTATTCAGCCCTGTATAGGATATATAGAATTGTATATATACTACATAGGATGCTAAATTTTAGTTCAGTTAGGAAACGTGTAGCACATTTTAAAATTCTCCGTCTGGAGTTTGTCAATAAACAGAAATGTGTTCGCGAACTTTTGTGCTGCCCTGTATAGGATCTACAGAATTTATACACACCACGTAATAGACAAAAAGCAAGTTAACATTAAAATCGCGTTCAGTAACTTAAAACGCACTTCCAGGAATTATTGTTAACAGACAGTAGATAATTCTTTTGTGTGTCCCTGTAAATGAACGATGACTGCTATACACACAATATTCCGTAGTAAGTCTCTTGTAATGCACCTTAGTGATCTATATAAATTTCAATGCGTTTAAAATAGTGAAACATTATTTAAATAAACCGCAGACGATTTTTCTCCATAGACGTAATGTAACGGAATTATTTTTACTGTCCCTGTAAAGTAACTATAAGTGCTATGCACACCCTGTTCCATATTAAGCTTCTTCTAATGCACCTTAGTGATATATATAAATTTCAATGCGTTTAAAATAGTGAAACATTATTTAAATAAACAGCAAATGATTTTTCCCCATAGACCGCAATGTAACGGAATTCTTTTGAGTGTCCCTGTAAAAAAACTATAAGTGCTACACACTTCCGTTGAAATAGGGAACATGCTATAGATAACGATAATAACATATAAAAATTGCAGAGCAATCCGAGCATATTTACGGGAGTTAGAGCACGGACAGACGGCAGACGGCAGACGGCCAGACGGCCAGACGGCAGACGGCCAGACGGCAGACGGCCAGACAAACCGAAGTCATAAGCACTTTTCAACTAGGTTGGAAAGTGCTAAAAATGAGGAGAAATTTCCATCGTTATTTGATTTTCATACCTTTCTCTTCATTTTTATCAAAATAAATGGAAGAAATTCAACAGAGCAACAGAAAATAAAGTTATGCGTTTTCTCAAGGCAAAATATTTTCTGGTCTTCAGAATTTTATAAAAGGTAATAAAAGGGCTGAAAATGTTTGGACACTATTTTTGTGAAACGTAAGAAAGAATATACAACGATATCATTGCAGTTTCGATAATAGAAATGGGATATTCTGAAATATATGCATTCTTTGAAAACTGAGAATTGTAGGACACTATAACAAATATTTGTATATATTTGATGGTTATATACTATATATATATATATATATATATATATATATATATATATATCATCATCATCATCATCATCATCATCAACCGTTTTCAATCCACTGCTGGATGTAGGTCTCCCCCAGATTTTTCCATTGTTGCCTGTCTAGTGCTTTAGTCATCCAATTAACACCGGCCACTTTTCTGATTTCGTCACTCCATCTTACTTGAGGTCGTCTTCTTGGTCGTTTTACATCTCTGGGATACCACTGTAGGGTGTTTGTGCTCCATCTATTGTCTTGTCTTCTTGCAATGTGCCCAGCCCATTTCCATTTTAGCCATTTAATTCTCTCGATAATGTCAAAAACTTTCGTCTGACTTCTTATCCACGTTATTCTCTTTCGGTCTCTTCTGGTTATGCCTAGCATACATCTTTCCATACTCCGCTGTGTTGTTTGTAATCTTTGTACCATCCGTTTTGTTAGTGTCCAAGTTTCTGCTCCATAAGTTAGTGCAGGCAAAACACATTGGTTAAACACCTTTCTTTTCAAACAAAGATATATATATATATATATATATATATATATGCGGCCTAATATATATATGTGTGTGTGTGTGTGTGTCTTTGTGTATGTGTGTGTGCATTAAAACGTACGTAAATTATTTATATAATTAACGTACATATCATTTATAACATCATTAATAACAACAACATATATAAGCATACAAAAAAAGTGTATTTTTAGTAAATACTTTTATTATTATTTATAGGCATACACAATATTTATAAAAAAATATTCATGTTAAAAATGTTTCAGGGGAAAATATGTTTATTTGATTAAAGTCTTTCCTATTTTAAAGTAAATAAACGGAAGCTTATTCTGTTTGTTCATTTAAGTGTGTTTACATTATTTATTATAAAAGTTAAAGAAAATTTTTAAATTATATATAAAACAAAATGTAAGTTTTTAATACCTTCTTATTTCCTTTAATAATTTAATAAGATGAGAAACACAACATATGTTTTTACTTTGCATTAAAAAATTGTGCAACATTAAGTTAATGCATAAAAATGTTTAGAATGTGTTTGAATTTGGATTGTGGAAAGGTTGATGTTACATATGAATTGAAAGAAATTAAAAATTTATTTTTATTTTTATTTTCTGCTTCAAAATGCAACTACAGATACCATCTATGTTTACCATCTATACCATCTATAACAAGATACCACTAACAGATACCATCTATAACACCGTTGAACTATTTTATTGCATTCTTTCTGCAAATCTGTTACAATATTCATATTGTTTGGCTGATTCTGTTTACAAATGGACAGCTACCAAGCATTTTTATACGGCTAACATATACATACCTTACACATAGAATCAATTTCATTTATATTGCCTATATCATAGTCTATACTGGCTATATTTTGCTTATATCTTCAAGGGTTATACCTACCTGTAAACATTCAAAAATTGTATTTATTTTGCATTTTCTGAAAATAAAATTAGTAAGTAACATTGACCTTCAAATACAAACCTTCTGCAAAGCACCTCGGCCTAATCCACTGCGAGAGGGATTAATGACTATCTTTGTAGATTTTCACATCCTTCGAGACCATGAGGGCACCCGTCAGGCACGTCAAACGCCGTTCCCAAGTTCAGGGGAACTTTTAACGAGCACGACCCGGGGAATTCCTGTATGCTCTACGGTAGGTGGTGGCGCCGCTACATGCTGACCATTTCCATTTTCCCAAGTGATTGACGAATAGTTGTCTGCGATATGCGGTGGATCCCACCCTCTCGGAATACCCAACATTTACACTTGGGGACAAGCAGGAGTCCCCAACAGCTTCGGAGCGGGACATCCAAGAAGGAGCCGGGTCCTAGGCCTTAAGTCGGGTTTATCCGAACCGCACTTGAATTACCAAAGCTCGAGGGATGTGAAGATTTACAATGATAGTCACTAATCCCTCTCTTTATGGATTAGTCCGAGGTGGTATGCCGAAGTTTTGTATCTGAAGGTAAAATGTACCGAAACATGCTATAAAAATATGGTAGGGGAGATGGGGGATGAATGGGACAAGGGATGGATGGGACGCTCTCAATATTTCAGGCAATAAACATTTTTTTTAGTTGCTTCCTATCCTCATAGATTTCACTACCATAGTGTGCTTCAGAACCAAAAGCAGGAGCACATGGCTGTTTTCAGTTTTCTTCAAATTTGCATTTCCTGAAAATTCTGCTTAAAAGTAATTTTTTTTACATTTGAAGTTACTTAAATATCTTATGCAATATAAACAATTAAGATATGTTGTAGTTTTTTTTTTATTTAAAGGCTCAATATTGATAATTAAAATGAATGCATATTAAACATTGTGACAAAATAATTTCTGAGACAAAATAGCTGACAATTGAATATATGCATCATGGGGATGATTGGGACATTTCAAATGGGGATGAATGGGACTGCTTCATTCGTCCCTAGAGGATACTGAATTTTTTTTACTAACTAAATAATATTATATAGCTTGATAAATTAATACTTTATGGTAATTATTCTTTTAACATTTCATCCTTTTTGTAGCCATCGTCTTCAGTCTACCGTTTATGGGCCTTTTAAGGCAAAGCTGAGATGAGTCCAAGATCATTGACTGACAAATAATCCTGGAGATCATATTACAATTTATAATTTCTCAGCTTTTGCCAAGGCGGCATTTTTGTTCAGCTTTTAGTCCTTAACATTGAATACGGGGAGGGAAATGTTTGTGTCCCATTCATCCCTGCTGTGGGGATGATTGGGACATAGAAGAACGTTTTTTTTTCAATTTAATTTATATATCTGTATAATAATAATCTTGAACAAATATTGTGCATAAGATGTAGTCAAACACTTAAAGTTTGACAGGTGATATATAATATTGATAATAACTTATATAAAATATTTAAAATAAATATTTTTGTGAAAATGTCCCATTCATCCCCCATCTCCCCTAATCGTATTGAAAATGTCAGAGTTTGGTACAATTTCAGTATGAAGACAGCCACTTAAATTTTTTTCACATAAATTGAAAGAAGACGTTAATTCCTAATAAAAGGATTATTTTCATTTTCTCTGCGACAATTTGGCGATTAAATTTTATGGGGTATATCTTGTTCTTTTTACAATATACTGCTTGTACATACATCAAATTTAATACGAAATAAACCAGTTGATCTTATTCCTTCTAAGTTCTCTATTTTGGTGAGAGAGATAATTTCTATGGAAATTTTAAATGTGGCTTACCAAATGTAATTGAATGGATATGAGATAATTATATAAAAAATTTTCAACATTTGTTGAAATTATAGTTAAAAAATTGCCCATAAGTCAATATATGTTTGGCGCTCAAACGAAGTTTGAACTCAAACTATTCAACGAATGACATCGACATTTTTTAATACGTCTCACCAAATAAAGTTAACAAATTCTAAAAAATTGTGTGATAGGAAAATAACTGGCAAAATTTTAAAAGGTGGTAGAGGGAACCTAAACAAACATTTTTCGTCATAGTCTGTGTGTACGGAAATGCCGCGTTTAAACGCTGGTAATGAAGAAAAATGTGAAAGTTGCAATGAAAGACAACGTATACGCCCCAACGAGGCTAACGAAAAAGACAGGCTACCGCGGTGCATTCCACTTATCTCTTTTTACAGACCGCTATAGAGTGACGTGATGCTCTTTTCGTACACCTGCATTGGTGCATTCGAGCATCACGTGACTCCCGCGGTCTGTAAAAAAAGATACGCGTTATGCACCTCGGTAGCCTTTATTTTTCGTTAGTCCCAACGCCCCAATACATGACGCTTTTATGCGTCATTTCCGGACACACAGTCTATGACAAGAAATGTTTATTTTGGTCCCCTATACCAACCTTTAAAATTTTGCGTGATAGTTTCCGATCACACATATAGCTATATAAACGAAATGATTCCACAGTTCAATTTATAAATAAATCAGTCAAAAAGTAAAACTTTAACAGATAACTAAATTACATTTAATTAATTGGATCTGTATTAGTGCTCCCGATGCGATACGTATTTCAGTTATACGTTTAACCGATATACGTATATACGTATAATACGTATTTAAGAAATACATATACCTTAAAATATATGTTTAAACGTATCCGGATATGTATAAGCGTATATCGGTTAAACGTATAATTCAAGTATACGTATATTTCAAGCATCGTATTTACTTTTAATGCCAATGGATCTCATCAGTGTTACGTCACTGAATGGAGAACAAGTTGGAAATCGGTGGCGTTACTTTAGCAATCTGTATAATATGTTTCATACATAGAATCTTGTTATTTTTCCCTATAAATGATTGTTGTAAATATATAGCGAAAGTAAAAAGACTTTTTGTGCAAATAAGGAGAATATACACGTTTAAAATTTATTGTTACTCCTTATTAAGTATATTCTTGCGTAATTTAAAAAATATTTTTTATTTTTGTGTGCGTATACTCAAATTGCGCCCGGGAGGTCAAATGTTCTTCTTTCCACGGTGTTAATGTTTTCTACTCGGTGTTAATATGTAACGCAATTTCATTTTTTAACCATACACTCGTGGTATTTTTTATACAAAGTGTATGTGCATTACAAGATATTACTTTTTAAGAATTGTTGTTAATGTTGACAAATTTCTTTTTTTGTGTTAGGACCTAAAAATTTCGATTATTTATATCCAGACAAATAATCATCACTGCAGGTTTCAGAACACAATCACACAAGCTTAAAATGACTTGCCTTCTCTTTTCTTTTTTGCTATAAAACGTATTTTTAAAATATTTTTAATATAGAAAAAAGTATTCTTAAATAAAATAAAAGTACGTTTAGTTAATTATTTGTTACGGCCGATTATCTGTACTAGGGATATAGGCCGGAGGGTGAAGTTCCCTCCGTGGGGTGATTTAAAATAAAAATAAGATTATGAAACTTCCCAGGAGTTTTGATTGATCAATGTCAGTATAAATTATGAAGTCAATGTAAGTTTGTGTTCTGCAATACTAATGTTTCGGGCGAAATGTCCACGCTATAAATCAAAATAACGACAAAATCTAAACTGAGAAAAAATATTCCGATTTTTTTTTTTTTGCAAGTACCAATTGCACTGGATACAGCGGCTGTTTTTCAAAGTCTCTGATCCGCAGACCTAAATTCACAATTTTGACTCAAAACTTGAAGCACAGTAATTTTGTGCATACCACACAGTTTTCAATTCAAAAAAATTGATTCCATGGGTCAATTTCTAAGTAAATCATTCAAAAAGTAAAACATTAACAGGTAATTATTTGATCTTTAATTAGATGGATCTGTATTAAATCTCTTGAGCCGCTTGAAATAGGTGAACTGTTCTTTGATACATTTCACTGTCACGAACGGCAAAATTTACAATTTTGACTCAAAACTTGAAGCACAGTATTTTTGCGTATGACACGCAGTTTTTTACCCCGAACTGCTGTAAAAATACAGTCATTAACAAAAATTTTAAATCACACGATGTTTATAACATTTAAGACTAAATGCTTTTCGCGATGACAATCCAAATTTTTTGCTTAAACGCCTATATACTTCATTTCTTCCAGCCACAAGCAATGTTGCCTTGATTTTCTTACAGGAACTCCTTTGCGAACGCACAGCTATTTGCCATATGAAATGGTCGTCTCGAGACGTTATTGCTCTTGGTCGACTTGATCGTTCCCTTGCACTAAATACACAGGGTGATTATAAAAAAAACTATCCCGATATATGAGTCCTTAACTATCACACCGTTCACAGAAACTGACTGAAATTTTGGTTTTAAGTATTTTGAGGTATGCGCTCAAGAATCATATGAAAAACAAGAGTTAAACTCTAACAGTTACGGTTACAGTGACAAAATTTTGAAAATTTCAAATGCCAACACCTATTTTTTTTTATTGGAATGTGATCTTCATAGTGAAAAACCATAAAAAGCGTTGGGACGGTACCTGTAGCACAAAAATTGCCGGCGCTAGACAGACTAAGAAGAAAAGTGAAAACAACGAATAAGGACAGAGAATCAACAGAAAACAAAACATTTTATTGTGTTTCACAAATTTTCCACGTCACACACGAAGACACGTTGCATGCGGCAGATGGTGGATAGCACTGAATAATAAAATATTTTACTTTCTGTTGCTTCTCTGTCCTTTATTGGTTGTTTTCACTTTTCTTCTTAGTCTCTCCAGCGCCGGCAATTTTCGTGTTACAGGTACCGTTTCAACGCTTTTTATGGTTTTTCACTATGAAGATCACATTCCAATAAAAAAAATAGGTGTTGCCATTTGAAATATTCAAAATTTTGTCACTGTAACCGTAACTGTTAGAGTTTAACTGTTGTTTTTCATACGATTCTTGAGCGCATACCTTAAAATACTTAGAACCAAAATTTCAGTCAGTTTCTGTGAACGGTGTGATAGTTAAGGACTCATATATCGGGATAGTTTTTTATAAGCACCCTGTACATCTATTTCTTGCTTGAAAAACGCATTATGTACATTACTCTTGTTTACATTTAGTTTTAGATGGGATAGAATATCTAGGCGTTTTAGCAAGAATTTTGTATTGTCATCGCAAATCGTAAGTAGTCTTAAATGTTGCTTTCATAAACATCGTGTGGTCTGAAACTTTTATTAATGACTATGATTGTGCGTGTCGCACATGATTATTTAGGTTTTGAAAGGACTTTGCATATATAACCCTTGGTCGCTCTATAAAATCGCTGAATGGCAAATTTATATTCAAATTTACATAACCGAGAAACAATACATTGTGAATACTGTGCAATTTTATTACTAACTGTTACATTTTAATCGAATAAAATTTATTAAAAATGTTTTTTTTTTCCACAAATGAAAAATTAAGCAATTAAATATCAGGGTGCACGTATTACACGAGGAATGGAAAAATACGGATACACGAAAAAAGACGGTAATATATATATTTTTTTCAGTTTTTACACCACTCGTGTAGTAAAATTATAAATAATTATTCAGTAAAATATAAACTATAACTTTCACTTTATTTGAGTTGAAAATACATAGACACTTCTTAACGCCGAACAACAAAGCCCTTGATTGGCAAATAAATGATAATAATAAAAAAAATCTGAAACGGAAAATCTCCTAGCACGTCGTGTAACAACATACTTTAATAAATGTGTGAAAAAGTACATAATCTCTTAAGTACCATTAAGGAATATTTCTCACGTTTGTCCCATAAACACTTCTTTCTTTCAAGGTCTACAAAAGCCTTTCAAGAAAACAAGCAATACAACAAAGTGATATTAGAGTTCAAACATCGTTACTTGGATAAAGCCCTTTTTTCCACTATTCTATGCTAATGGGTACGAAACATCGCTTACCTGCTGAGTCCATAGTAGCCCCATAAAACACACTAGTTCATTTAAGTTTTTTTTTCAGTCGCCAGCTATCAGAAAACAGAAATTTGGTCATAAATAAATCACCCCCAGACACTGCCGTTGATAAGAAACGGCCACCCCTTGAACCTCAACTTGACCCTGGCAAATTTTATAAACTGGTCTTTGAGTGTCAGGTAGTGAGTCAGTTTTACCTGAATTTTGAGTAAAAACTCGGACAAATGCAGGGTTAAGAAGTCGGCCATATTGGTGCTGGATGTGAACGAAATGAAATTTTTTTAATTTAAATTGGTTTTATAGAACCCAATCTGTAAAGTTAATAAAGTATAAGTAGTTTTAAAAAAACACTATTTTATAAGTATTCAATGTTTATGTTAAGTATCACGTATAATTTCATGAAAGTAATTCATGTAGTTTTAAAATATTTCTGTTACAATACGTTAATTTTGGCGTGGATCCCGATTTTTAAAAATTTGCCGTATTGATTCCCTTTTGATAGAAAGAAATTACGAAATTACTGAATTTATGAAAAAAAAACCTATATACAACTATATACTAACGTCATCAAAGTTTTTACTTCAATCTATTGCTTTTTTTAAATTCGTAAATAAGAATTTTTAAGAATTATTAATAATAATAATTATAATAAATTGAAGTAAAAACTTCTGTAGCTGACGTTTATGCTTATCTCTGAGCATCAGCTTCAATGCTATACTAAATTAGCACGCATGGGGTGCAGAAACTTTTCACAACTGTTAAATTTCTCAATAGTGAAAGTCGCAATTCGAATACTCACTTGTCTAAAAATTAGTGTAGTTCTCAAAGCGTAGAGAATTTAGAATTTAGAACTTCTAAACAGCTGAAGGACAGTCCACTATTTGAATTAACAAATCTTTCTTATGTCCCAGTTTTCACTTCGCCCTCCCGCGCATCGTTTTGTTTTCGCAGCGATGTTTACTTTTATAATCGCTCTTTAATTCCGCATCATTTTGTCGTGTTCACTTTTTTGCGCTACATATTTTGAATAACAATGTTTAGAAAAAAATAATATTGTTATTCAAGGTTTATGTTAATTAAACTTAACGTATTTCAGAAATATTGAATTCTACTGCTTATATAGCATAAAATAAACATTCCAACATCAGTATAAACTTTTTAAAAGTACCGACGCTGATTGTTTAGACTGATACTGTCCCTGAATCTACTTACTGAAAGCGGAACACTTGTACTACATATTGAACATTTGTAGAAGGCAATATTACAATCAGTTATATTTGTTAGCATTTGACGTTTAATAATTGGACAAAAGCATGGCTAATCAGTCATCGATGATCAAGATGGATATCATCGATAACAAATATGTCTTTGATGAAAGGTTTGTCATTTCATAATGAAAAACATGTAACAAAGAAATGATTAGAATCCTATCACATGCTTCCATATTTTTCTTTTCTATATGTTGCAATGGAATTTCCAGTTACATTCGATTGTCAGCTGTCAGTTACTAACAGAAGTCAACTCAAAGCAAAAGCTATTTAACTCAGAGGCATTTAATAATAAAAATATGATATGAAATCGTATATCATCGATCAATATTTATTAGAAATATATTTCAGAAGATCTTAGCTTCCTTACTTAAGTACTTTTTTAATCATTATCTTATAGAATATAGTAAATACGATCTCTTATTTTTCATTTATTAATAATACTTGCTAAAAATTGGAAGACATATATATTTAAAATTCTTGAGTCACTTAAAGACTTTGTTAAAGGTATTAAAAATATAGATAAGAATTTAGTTAAATACATTAAAAAAAGATGGAAGAAAACTGAGGAACACCAGTTTTTAATAACTTCACTAAATAAAATACATTTTGATGTGAACATTTACTAAAATAAAATTAAGCTAATATTGACGTAAATGCATATATACAGATATATATATAGATGCAAAACATGCACAAAAAAAATTTAAATTTTGAAACATTATGAGAAAAGCATAGCTACACATTATTAAGTGCATTTATTTATTTACCTTGGTACTTCTCCATTATCCCGTCGACCACTTTTCATAAAAAAAACTTTCGCCAAACTGTAACGCCAAATAAACAAATGAAAGAATGTTGCCATTGGAATCTCAATAAATAAATAAATAAATAAATAAGTAAATAAGTAAGTAAAAAATAAATTAAATAAATAAACGCACGAAATTCGGAAAAACTACACTCACCAATGTGTCAACTTCGTAAGCTTAAGCAGTACAATTTGCAATAATGAAAAAGAAAAAAATGGATATTTATTCATTTACATTATTTAATTATCCCTCTCGGCTGGTGAATAAATGTTTGTGACGTCAGTTGAAACTGATTTACTGTACGTAACTATGCTTCGCAACATTTTTTTCAATCCTTTTTCTCTTTTAATTTCATGGCACCGCCGTTTAAATACGTAATTAATATTTTAATTAACGAAATAACTAATAAATCAATAAAACATAATGAAAAATACAGGTAAATGTCGAATTAAAAGTCACTTGATGAGATAACAAACACATGTAACGCTTCTGACGTCAAATGACTGTGTCGCCATGATCATGCATTTTTGGCCTTAAATCCTATAATTTGGCGATAGTTTTTTCTTATGAAAAGTGGTCGACGGGATAATGAAGAAGTACCCCATTTTTATATATTTACAAAGGAAGCTTCGTGGGTCGGTTTTTCCCAAACGAACCTCAAATTAAACGAACCTGGAATTTGGGGTTAAGGGGGATGTAATCGGGAACGTACACACGTGCAGGCTACGCTAGTTCCGATTTCAAAACAAGCTAATCTTGAATTATTGTGATTTTATTATTTAGACACAGATTAAATTAGGATTTTCAGCATTGTTGTTCACGTTATTATAGGAACCGATTTGGCATTCTTCCTACTTAAATTTTATCAATGCAGTAGCAAAAGTTACCGGAGCGATCTTGCCGTTAAAGATAAAAAACTGTCAAAAAATCGCCAAAAATGCAAAAAATCGCATAAAAAATTCGAGAAATCTTTAAAAATCGTAGAGACCAAAATTTACTATATTAGGCTAAAAGATTGAAACCATATATTCTAGTACAGGGGTTCCCAAACTATGGTACGCGTACCAGTACTGGTACGCAAAGTTCTGGTTACTGGTATGCGAAAGTGCGATGCTGGTACATAAAATGAAATACCAGCATAATATTATAAAATAAAAAACGGCATGAAACGGCACTTTGGAAAATTTTGAATGAAAATTAGAGACTGTAAATTCTTTTGTTGTTGTTGTTATTGTTACTAGAAATGTTTGTTATAGCAAACTGTCTGAAATCCGCACACGCTGCTTATGATACAACCAGTTTTCCAGAATTAAACACAAATAATTATTACATTTATACGGAAAAATATTTAAATTTGTAAATAAAGCCTAATTTAAAAATTAATCAATGAAACAGTTTTAATTAGCAGAAAAGCTGTTTTAAACATGTTTTTTTTTAATTTTATTATCTGAAGGTAAAGTTAGAATTCCTGAAAGTAGGAGAAGCTTGTTCAAATAGGAGGAGTTAAAACTTTTTTTTTCTTTGTACTGGTTATTTCAGCTTTGAAGTTTTATTTGAAACATAATTCATTATTTATTTAAGTCTGTCAATTGAAATTTTTCTGAAGGTAAAGTTAGAATTCCTGAAAGTAGGAGAAGCTTGTTCAAATAGGAGGAGTTAAAACTTTTTTTTTCTTTGTACTGGTTATTTCAGCTTTGAAGTTTTATTTGAAACATAATTCATTATTTATTTAAGTCTGTCAATTGAAATTTTTCTGAAGGTAAAGTTAGAATTCCTGAAAGTAGGAGAAGCTTGTTCAAATAGGAGGAGTTCAAACTTTTTTTTTTCTTTGTACTGGTTATTTCAACTTTGAAGTTTTATTTGAAACATAATTCATTATTTATTTAAGTCTGTCAATTGAAATTTTTCTGAAGGTAAAGTTAGAATTCCTGAAAGTAGGAGAAGCTTGTTCAAATAGGAGGAGTTAAAACTTTTTTTTTCTTTGTACTGGTTATTTCAGCTTTGAAGTTTTATTTGAAACATAATTCATTATTTATTTAAGTCTGTCAATTGAAATTTTTCTCTTGTTTAGTACCAAATGTGTAAGTTTCTTTCTGTTTCATGGAAATCAGTTTTTAAAATTATTTAAAACGGTGATTTGAAATCAAACAAAATATGGGAAGTTCCACTTTCACAGTTTTTCCTATGTTAGCATTATGTTTGATACACTTGGTACGCGGAAATATGAACTTCGATTTAGTGGTACGTCGGTCTAATAGTTTGGGAACCCCTGTTCTAGTATATTCTAGAACGAATTCATAATCTGATGTATTATTTTCTGCTCAAAATTTAGATCTCAGTTACTGAGTAACAGGTTACTGATTTTTATTTCCAAGAGAAAAAGAAACAATTGAGTAGATCATAGACTTCAAGTTAATACGAATTTATCCAATTTCATAATAAGTAAAAATCAAAATAACAGATGTTTTCTGTAGTATTTATTTATCATTCGCTTACATTATTCTAAATATTCCATTCAATTATAGTTACATAAAAGAAAATCGAATTATGAAAAACCTAATTACCTCAATTACTTCGCAAAAAGCAATTTATTGATGTTTCTTTCCAAAAGAGAAAGAAAAAGTAACAATTTAGTAAATCATAGACTTAATATGAATTTATCCAATTTCACAATACGTAGACATTAAAATAACAGATGTTTTATGTATTTATCATTCGCAAGCGTACTAAGATTCCGTTCAATTATTGTTACATTAAACAAAATCAAATGATGGACGTTGCATAATATTATCTGCATGTAATAATTAATAAGTGTAAAGAGAAGTGAAAATTAAATATTTTTATGCATGTATTATTAGCTTGAATAATAAGAAATATTTCATACAGATAAAAGATGTGCAGATTTAATATAGACCTTAAGATGTTAAAGCTAAATCAAGATGTGTTAACTTCGTAGACTGATCCAAAAATATATTTCTGGGTATTTTAGTTCAGAATCGTTTGAGCTTGATTAATAGCTTCAAAGTTGGTAACAAAATACAACATTAGTTGACTAATAGAAAATTTTCTCATCGATTTTTGCATTGGCATATTCTGTCAAAGCATAAAACTTCACCACAATTAATCATGTCTTTTATCTTCTATAAAATGTGGTTATTTTATTTTATTTATTGAAAATATGTCATTTCTCGACATCGGTCGAGATACATCCACAAAACTTGTTAATTGTAGTTCACACATTATCAGTTTCAAAGTACCCCGCTAAAAAAGGGTAATTAATAAAGAGAAAGATAAAATATACCATTGCGTTCGAAGTTTATAGATATATCTAATGAGGAAAATTAGAGCGAATGTCTCTAAGTGAATTTCTACGCATTGCGAGAAACGTTATCTGTAGGTTAAATCTATTTCTTTAATTAAACGTATCTCATAGAATATGAAAAACTGTGTGTCCTTTAGGCTACATTCAGGAAATATTTGTTCTACATTTCGAGCATCCATCAACATAGGCTGTGTTGTCACATTGTTCACAATTATTACATGCTCAGCATTTTTATTTTTATTTTATGCATTACTAAAACATTATCCATGTTCAGCAGAAAAGAAAGATAAATCAAGGAAACATTTAGAAAAAGTTTCGGACTAGAAAAAAAAGGTAATTAATTGATATGACTTTACCCTAATGCATTTTAATTGTATTGTACTTTATATTTCTCATATTAATATTTTTTTTTCGTTAAAAAAGTTACATTCACCTTGCTATTTAAATACGGGTAACTGTCTGCTAATTAAATTCTTTTGGTTAGGTGAATGTTAGTTTAAATAATTACCCTTTATTTTATGTTATATGTATTTTATTTATTTATTTATTTGTCTGTTTGTTTTAGTGCAGCTTTAACTGGTATTCAGCATAAAAAAATATTTGTTTTGCATTCTTAAATATGGCACTCTGTGTAGTTTCAAAAATCTGACAAATGTTATTTATGTTAAGAATTCTTAACGTAAATAGCATTTTTCAGATTTTTGAAACTACACAGAATACCATAATTAAGAATGCAAAACGAATATATTTTATGCAGAATACCAGTTAAAGCCGCATAAAACTATGCATTGATTTTGGAAAAATCTACAAATTCTAGATCAAGCTAGTCAATGCATAGTTTTAGTGCGGCTTTAACTTGCATAAAAAATATTTGTTTTGCATTCTTAAATATGGCACTCTGTGTGGTTTAAAAAATCTCACAAATGTTATTTACGAATAATAAGCTTGATCTAGAATTCGTAGATTTTTCCAAAATCCTTCTTATTCAGAGAAATGACTACTGTTATTAAATCATCTTCTTGACACTATTACAGCTATCTCTTCCTTTTCGACAGTAATTTTGAATGCCGTCAGTCATTTTACAAATAAAGAATGTATGTATTTTTATTTATTTATTTATTTATTAACCATTGGAAAAATGGTTGTTGTTTTCGGTCGAGAACGGACCTCTTGGTGTCGTTACTTTATTGTTTTAAGCGTTTTTAACGAAATTCTGTAACTTTAGAAGAATTTTTCTTTGAACAGGCAATAGAGATGCATAAAATCGTTACAAAAATATTAAAGTTAGAAAAAGGATAGATGCAAACTATCAGACATGGGAAAAAAGCCGAATTCAAAAATTGACGTCGGATGAGAAATCTTCTTATAAAGCAAAAAACGTGGTCTTCAACTTTAATTTCCTCAAAATACCTTTAGCTCAGACATCAATCTAAACAAGAGTTAAAGTTATTGTAGGAAGGACCCGACAAAATATTAAGATATATATTAAGGATAAGGTATAGTAATGGAAAATGCGTTTCAATAACTGCTACGATGGTTCAAACGAATATTTTTGCGAGGACAGTAGACAGGGAGGCGGTAGCACAGATAATCACCTCATCGAGTTCACGGATGAAATTCTAGAATTAGTTAAATCTTGATTCGCATATTAAAACGCAATCGGTCTGCCAAGTCATATCTTGGTGCAAAACACCTGATAACCCGATTTTAGCGACTGACTCGCATGTTTACCATTGTGTTTTCCTGCTCCCAGTCCTCTATGTTTTCATACCTTTTGGTGCAGGAAAACACAATGGTAAACCTACGAGTCAGTCGCTAAAATCCAGTTTTCAGGTGTTTTCCACCAAGATATGACTTGTCAGACCGATTGCGTTTTAATATGCGAACCAAGATTTAACTAATCCTAGAATTTCATCCGTGAACTCGATGAGGTGATTGTCTGTACTGCCGGCTCCCTGTCTACAGAGAATGCCAGGATCTCTTCAACTGTAGTAATGGAACATGCGTTTATTTGTAGATGGTTCCGATTAATATTTTTGAATAATTAATTATTTTTAATTAATTTGAAAAAAAAATTAAGCTTTCGGAACATTTTTTCAATAGTTGTTGTAATTTGTTAAATTACATTTTTTTTACTAGTTTTTTTTATTTATTTACTTATTTATTTTATAGCATTCGATTTCAAATGCACAGCATCAGTTTATATTGACACCAAAATACGGCTTTAGATGGGGCGAAGTGTGCCAACTAGATGGAGCTTTCTCCTATCTCATCACCGGTCATGAGTGCCCTCTCATCATCCAAGATCCAACCCAGGGAGATCAACCACTCTTTGGTCTCGTATGAGTGTTGAAACGGTCTTCGATGAAACTGATCTTGATCACGAAGACAGATTGCAGGAGCTGATCGTATAAGAACAATCCCCCAATCAGAAGAGCTGCTTTTGTGGAATGAATAAGTGAACATGATTTCAGGATGAGGTAAAAAGAACCACCGCTCAATAGATTCCATCTCGGAGATCGCGTGATCCAAATCTTTGATCCAAGGACTGTTTCAGAGAGGCAAGCTGAGAGGGGTTATTACATTAAAATTTTATGATGGTGGGAATAATTTCGCATGAACATGGATGCCGGATGAACAAAATACAGAGAGGGGCAAGATTTTGAAACTGTGGTCGTTTTTTTTTTTTTCGTTTTTTTTAAATCAAGTGTATTTCATGTAATAAAAATGAAATAATATGAACTAAGAATTTTTTTTTTTAATCAGAACTCTCCGCGCAAGACAATTTTTAAATAATCAACACAAAAGAAATACAGAAATGTGACAAATAAGATATGTTAAAAATCCAAAAGTTTACTTCTACCGAGTATTTTCAAAATAGAGAAATGAAACAATTCTTCCTTTTTATCGTCAGGGGTATAGGGAGGTTGAGTATCAAAGTAGATCAATTGAAATGAAGAAAAATTTATGAATTATAATTGAAGATATTATAAGATTATATACATTGAAGATAAATTTAAATTTATTATAAAATACATTTTAAAACGTGAATGTAAAAAAAAGAAAAAAAAATGTTGCCACGACGTGTTTAGGTGGATAGACCCTCTGACTAAAAATCCTTAATTCATTTTCATTTTTAAAATTTAATCATTTTAAGACACTTAAGAAAAATATTTTTTTTTTTTCAAAATCATATAAAAAGAAAATTTAGTTAACTATATTTGAAAATTCAGGGAAGAACAATGGCAATCCACTAACTCCATTGCAGGAACACATGTGCATGTCTTACATATTTTTCTATATAAAATGAAAAAAGAACAATAGAATGCAAAATGTCTGTTAGGGCCTGTAATTACCCCCTTTACTTCACCCATAAAACCGTCAATGGTGGTATCTTTCAGGCCCTATAAAATAAAATGAAATTTTGTAGCATTAGAAATCTTAAGACAAGCATACTGTACTATTTTTCTTTTACAAAAACATTTTTTTTTTTTAGTTATTCGTTTGATATATGACCAGCTTTGTCTTTTAATCGAGAGCAGAGCACTTTCATCTGCATTGTGAAAAACATTTAAAAAAATTGAATAAAAAATTAATTAGTTTACAATAATAAAATATTTTGTTTTAAGGGGACTATGAATCTAAAAATGTTTAAATTTGATGAAATTACAAATCCTTAAAATTTTATGCTAAAACTGTCCATGTGCCCTAAATAATACTTAAAAATTGCCATTCATTAGTACTCTAACTACAGTCAAATGTTTCCAATAATGATTTTTTATCTTTGGCATTAGAATATTTATTTTTTCAGTTGTTTTTAATGTAAAAAAGTTCATTTTTTAATAAATCGTATAGACATGTACTATTAAAATAATTATATTTTTGTTTATAGAGAGAATGTTAATGTGCGTAAAAAAAACGAGATTTTTTTCTATTTGGTACATCCTTGTAATTAAAAAAAGCTGAAAACAATAGCAAAATCTTTGTGTGGGAGACTTTTCTGTTCATATGAAAGAATTTTCAATATCAGTGAATGAACATTGTTTCACAACTCCAAACATTTTGTTTGTATACGAACAGAAACCCACTTTAAACTTTCTGAAGTTTCAAGACCAGATTTCATACGTTATTTTAGATGAAAATATGCATTATATAAGGCATGTAACTTTAAACTTTTAGATTTTATGTACTATTTCTAAAAAAGTTTCTGTTTACAATCCTGGTTACAAATTCTTAGAAACCATATCATTTCTACTTTTCTTAAGAAATATATATGGTAAAAGATATCTGCAAAGCATAAAACTTGATTCAAGATTTCAGGTTTGAAGATACATTCTTGCTTTATAGTGAATTCGTAGAATTGTTAGAAACGCTGAAAGAAAAGTTAAAAACATGACTTAGTATAGAATTTTGTCACACTACTTTTTTTTTCAGTTCGTAAGAACTTGTTTATTATAAGTCATTCCTTAGATTTTAGAAAAAGTAATTTTATGTTACTAGACTACCATTGAGATTTGATTCAACCTTTTTTTCTCAATTTTACGAAGACGTAAAATATATTCTTACACATGCTTTAAGTTAACCATGGTAATAACAGCTATACATATGCAGGTTGATTTAAAAAGAACGACACTATTACAAATGACAATAACTTCGTCGTAAACAATTATAGGAAGAAATATTTTAAAAAGCTCAAAGTTTTGTTTGCGTACTTCGTAACAGACTCCATCACACACGGAACATCCATGAAATCAACCAACCAATCAATGAGGCCATATTTTGCCAGGTATTGCGAAGCAAGTTCGTACAGACATTACAGATGAATTCGGGTTCTATTTTCGTGGCTCGAGCCCGACCGAACCTGATACCAAAAGTACGCAGTAGAAAATTGTTACTAGCATGTTTCAAAATTAATTTTCTCCTTTAAAAATATCTTCTTACATAGAAATAAATATTAATCCTAAATATTCCCTCATGACAAAGTTTCGTCATTTTTATGTTCTCTCACCCCTAGCATTATAATATAGATGTAATTGTATATAGTAAAACCTTGTTTCTGGGGTTTATACTTATCTGGGGTAACCACGCTAAAACAAATACAGAAATGTATTTCTAGGTTGTACTTTTTTTTATGTAAATTTTATAATTTATGTTCCGTATAAAGAAATTGTGGAAATTACAAGACTGAAAGAGTTATCTTTGATTTTTTTTTTTTTTTTTTTTTTTTTTAGTAATATGTTCATACAAATACTTTTTTGTCAAATCAGGGTGTTGCTGTGGGAAATTTATAAGTTAGTTAAAATTTTAATATGTAACGACCTCCAATCTATCCATTACATTCATGAATAACATTTAATAGTAAAAGTTCCGCACATTTGTGCCGTAAAAAAAGAGTTATATCAATGTACACCACTGTTTCTAGATGAGAGGGATTATTTTTAATTCAGAATGATTCCTCATTCTGAAGAGAAACATTCCCCTTCTTTAATGACAGAATAAATAAGACAAATATTACTATTCGAAAATAGCGGTACTATACTAAATTTTTTAATTTCCCGCCAAACTGGTAATGCTAATATATATATCTTTCTGATGTTTGCCATCTCTAAGACCAAGGTTGATTGAAGTTTTTTCCTGTAAAGTAAATTAAAACACAGTTGAAATGCCAAAGGCTTTGGCGTTCCACAGATATGTTCTAGGCGGTTCTGTTGTGGTCCTCGGGCCACGTGTTTGACATGGCTGGTTTAGAGGAATACTCAAAAGAATTCCATTCTATTACGGTCTATGAAAAAAATTCGTTTTCAGTGTATTTTAATTATGTAACAATATTTAAAATATACTCTGATATACAGAGCTGCGGTGCACTACAAGATGATTACTGTAGAATATTGTAAGCATATTCTAAATTTGTTGGAAAGTGTTTCATAATGTATGCCTGAAGCATGTTTTTTTGTTCAATTTTCTTTATTATTAAAACATTTTTAGTAAATTATGCTCTTTAGTACATCTTAAATATTGTTATAATATGCAAATCTAATAACACAAATCTGCAGATAAATAGCAATGTTCCTGAAAAAGCAACTTAGAAATTGGTCTTGAAATGCAAAATTTATTGTTATTTATTTAAACAAGAATCCAAAATTATGCGTCAAGCATAGATTATGTAACACTTTCCAACATTTCCAAAATAATTTTACAAAACTTTACCGTCTAATAAGGTGAAAGATCATATTTAAGTAAACAATTTGGGAAATGCATAACATGTTTAAAACGCAATTTCAAGAATTTCCAGCAATATTCTGAAAAATATCCAAATTCTTTTGTACAACCCTGTATATGATCAATAGATTTGTATATATGCGACATAGGATGCTAAATTTTAGTTCAGTTGGGATACGCATAGCCCATTTTAAAATTCCTCTTTGGAATTTCCGTCAATAAATAGAAAAATTGTTCAACATCATTAAACTAAACCGCAAATTATTTTTCCCCATAGACCGTAATGTAACGGAATTATTTTGTGTATCCATGTAAAGAAAACTATAAGTGCTACACACTTCATTATTAATACCGAACATGCCATAGTAAAGCTTAATAACATATATCAATTACCTGACAATCCTAATATATTTACACGAGTTAGAGCATGGACAGACAGACAGACAGACAAACCGAATTCATAAACACTTTTCAACTATGTTGGAAAGTGTTAAAAAGAGTATTTACACACATTATAGATAAACACTAATCAGCAAAATGTAAAAGCAAACTAGAACAAAGTTAAAAGCGTGTGAAAGAGCAGTTTTCACACTTATGCACAAAATTATATTACAAACTAAAAACCATTTTCTAAACAAAGTTATTGACAGCTTACCTAATAAAACTTTTTTTTTTAAGTTTGACAATGATTATTAATATTTTTATGATAAAATATTTTAATTAAGCATTATAATATACCCGTTAGTCGAATATTTCCTCCACAAAAGAAAAAAATAAGCGAGGCTAGGCTAGAAAGAAAGTATTCCGACCATTAACCGTAAAACGGTATAGTTAACGACCTTAGGGAAGTTTACGGAGATTGATTAAGTCATTAATATTAATTTTTTGACATATTTCATAACATACTAAGAAATTTTTCACCATGTCAAGAGGAAAATTTATGCAATACAATGTTAGCGTCACTTAAAATTTTCTTTTTGCTTCATTTCTAAATTAAAAGTGCATTCTAAAATGTTGACTTTAATTAGCAGCATTAATTTGATGTACTGATTTTTTCAGCGATCATTTACTAAGACAATAATTAGTGTATAAATATCTGTTACAGTTATTCACGCGGAAGAAAAATATCTCTTAACATATTTTATTTTATAAAATGATTATCGGCCTTACTCGCATAATTACCATTCTCGCGTACTTTTACACAGCGTTTTATATATCCTTCTATATTAAAAAAAAAGTAATCTGGAACTGAGCCAAAAACGAAATGTACCAATCAAATTCTGCGTAGATATTCCTTCTTAGTCTCATCGCTTTTTTACTAAGGACTTTTTTGAGGAGCTATTACTTTTTTTCTAGCCATCCTACGGATTCGAAAATCATACCACCAGACGCGAAATATAACAAGCTTTCCGAAATTAAAAAAATTATCACGGTCGGACAATAAAAACTCAAAAAATCCTTAAAAATCGAGTAAAAAATCTTTTATTGAAAAAGTAATTTTTTTATATTGTTGCCAATTTCTAAATAAGCGCAAAGGATTATATTTTATCTCAAATAAAAAATGTATTTGCGCGAGACTATTAAAAACAATAATGAAAGTTTAAAATAATAATTAAATGATCACGAGTTGAAAGCTGGAAATAAAGAAAATTACGTCATAAAAATTGTGTTTACACATGAATATTAAAAATAAAAAAGATGAATTAAATGAAAAAGCATTATAACCAGTTAAATTAAAAAGCATTATAACGTGATTACAGAAGATAGTCGGCGTTCGTGATATCATCATCATCATCTTTTTAAAACAGGATACATTACCAGGTTTTAAGAGACTGTGAAATCAGAACGGGGGTTGGTGAGCGTAGCGAGCAGGGGGCAGAGCCCCCTAGTATATTATATAATATTTTTTATGGAGGGAAAAAAAATTGCCTAATTTTTATATTAAAATCATAAAACAATTTTGAATTGTGGGATAAAATTTCTTCTTATTTCTAACTAACTTCAAATAGCCTACCATTTTTACATTCGTCTATAGAAGGAAGTACTGTAATCGAAAAAAAAATTCGTATTCCAGTTTTTAACGGATTTACACGTTTTAGGGGTCAGAAATTCCCATAAACATGTTTTACAAAATGTCTGTCTGTCCTCTTTGTATCATCGAAAAGTGTATGGAGTTATTCATAGAACTGAACCAAATTTGATTTATAGGTTTATGACTAAGGCCGTAGGTCTTCCTTGAATTCGGGAATATTCCATTGGAAGGGGGCGCCGCGATAGCGATTTTTGTGCCGTTTTCAATATTGTATCATCGAAAAGTGTATGTAGTTATTCATAGAATTCAACGAAGTTTTATGTATATGTTTTTGACTGTGGCCTGCAGGTCTCAGTTGAATTTTGAGATATTCCGCCGGAAAGGGGCGCTGCGATAGCCACTTAAAGTTTTCAAATTCAAAAAGATGTACAAAATAATTAGAAATCCTAAAAGTTTTTCCCGTTAAATGTTCGGCCTTAATCCAGGGATTCCAGAGCAATTTTTGTTTTGTCTCTATCTTAAAAAATGGCTGAGATATAGCAGTTAGAAATTTTAAGGTGGCTAACATTTTGAAATAATACAACAAGATTCCTCCATAAACCGATTCAATTTATGAGTTTTAGTGAACATGGTTTCGGCAAATTTTCTTTCATTGTTTTAACCTTCGTTGCAACTCTTATATGCTTAACACTATATATTTATATTCGCCAATGTCAATTTCCCGCCAAGTTTGGCGATACTTGACGAAATATCGCCAAATTTGATGACAAAAATACGTTACGATAAATAAAGAAATTTGGCTATGGCTGACAATTTGGCGACATTCTCATTCAAATTCAATATTGACAAGAACTAGGGATGACTCTAATCGGGTTCCACGTATTTTAGCTTCGTATTTTCCAGTAAAATTAGCTAAAATTGTAAAACTAAGGAATAAGGATGTTATCTTTTCCTGCCGGCACAGACCAGAAGGACTTTTCGTAGTTTAGCATACATCGGCTGCTCGCATCCAGGTAACCCGACGATTTACAAGCAGCTGACGTACAGAATGACGAAAAATATTAATTTTTTTGTGGGTGTAGTTGTGAATTTTGAAGTATTAGCATGTATGAGATAGAAGAAAGTTTTGGGATTGGCATATCCGACTTGATAAGTCTACGTTAAAGTTAAGTTTAAGCTTTATTAGGCAGGTGCCAATCTGGGGAAAGACTTTCAGAAATAGGGGCGAAGGCAAAAGCATTCATAGGGGCCCCTTACTTAGCAATTTACGAAGGTGTCCAGACATACATTAACACCAACAAGATAAGACAGTTACAGCAAAATCTGTAATAACAACTGTCAGGTTTCCCTAGCATCTGCAAGACTTAGAAACTATTCTTAAGGGATTATCTTTTTGTATATGTATCTGCTGTGTACTGTTAAAGGCTTTCTTAAGAAAAATCTTAATTCGGAGGGGAGCGACCTGAATGTGAGTGGAAGGAATGTTTATTATCGTGGAAGAAGTGTTTATTTTCTGATTGTAAAGGTATAGATAAGACAGATATTTCACCCATTATTTAGGAAGACAGACCCATCAAGAGGGGATGAAGTGTTGTCAAGGAACCCTTGGGAACAGGCCACGAACCCCGTAGAGAGAGGAGGTTCTCTGGTGGATGACGAGAGAGTTAAATTTTTTTTAACGTAGAAGCGAAGGAGGAAGGTCGTTCAGAGATTGCGCTCTGAGACACGTGTATAGAGGGAAAACTCTCGAAAGGAAGAGATATAGGGGGTGTGAGATTAATAGAAATCTCGGTTCTTAGTGAATTAACGTAGCCTAACGGTACACAGAAAGTAGTTTTATGTATTTGTTTTTATTTAATGTTGAACCGGATAAGTTACATCCGAGTTTAAGTATAAATATTGTAAATAAAGTGTTAGTTTAAGTTTAATTGAAAGAGTTAGGTTTTTTTTATATACATTACGTAACGTGTCCGATATCACGTATTCATATCGGTGGTGGCAGCATATCAAAAGACCGGATTATACTTCGAAGTTGTGTGGACGGAGAAGAGGAATCCGACAACAACTATTCTAACGTCACTAGTGACAAGGGGGGGGGGAACTAACAATTTTGAAATTTACCTATGAATAAAAAAAATTGTATGTTCTATGTTTTTAATATCCATTCTTTGAATCTTGTCTATTCTCTCCGAGGCAGAATTGACCAAAAAAATTCTCTCAAAATTGACCGATGAAGCTTTAATTTTTATTATTGTTGAAGTAATAATTCTTTTTGGAACTTTTTTAACGCGTGAAAAAAAATTGAAATAAGCCACGCAGAATCTTGTCTATAGACGAATTGAAAGTCTTTCTTTTTTCGTAAGTACTTCGCTAATTTTCATTGCCGAATACTGTTTGCCAGGCTTTCAAAGCACAACGTCTATGGTTTTTATGAGATTTTGATGGCCATATAAAGTTTTAACTAAAATGATCTAATACTAAATGAGAAATGCATATTTATGCAACTGACATGGGAAAAATAAAGTATTCATTGTACTTTTGCATGGAACTAACAACAATATTGAACCTAAAAATGATAAATTTACTTACATTACGATATTACAATTCGAATTTGGTGATGAAAATTAGCGAACACCATAGGAGTACAAAAGAAAACAAGAAAGGAAAATTATGTGTCAAGCATGGATTATGTAACACTTTCGAAAACATTCAGAATACTGTAACAAAAATTCACCGTTTAATAAGGGTTTACGGATATATGATAGTACACAATTTGGAAAATGCCTAAAACATTTGAAAACACATTTGTGGCAATTACCATCTACAGTCGGAAAAGAAATATTTTTTTTGTGAATATTTATATATGATCTATCGATTTATATATGATTTGTATATATAATACATATTATGCAAAAGTTTAGTTCGGTTAGGAAACTCTTAACACAGCTGAAAATTCCCTTTCAGCAATTTCTGTCATTAAAATGAGATATATTCGAATTATTTTGTACAATTTTGTATTTATATAATTTATACACATGAAATAATATGCAAAAAACTTGTTAAATTTAAAAATGGTACTACAACTGAAAACGCACTTTCAGCAGTTTATGCTCATAGACAGTTCTGCTGTAACATAACACTTTTGTGTGTCCCTGTATATGAACAATAAATACTATGTGCAACATATTCAACAGTATGCATCTTGTTGTGTATCTCAGGGATACATATAAATTTCAATATGTTTGAAATAGTATAACATTGTTAAAATACATTGCAAACTAGTTTCCCCCATACATATATGAAGCGAAACGGAATACTTTTGAGTATTCTTAAAGAACTATCAATGCTATACATTTCATTTTCAATACCACACATGCCAAAGTAAATTCAATAACATATATCAGTTACATAGCATTCCGACTATATTTACGCGAGTTAGAGCTCGAATAACCGGACAGACAAAACGAATTCATAAACATTTTTCAATTGTGTTGGAAAGTGTTAAAAAAGACTACTTAAAAAAAACATAAATGTCACTTTTCATGAAGATAATTTAATATTTATTTGTTAAACCCAACATTTAAATAACCATTTCTCTTTAAAAGATTATTCAAAAGATTATACTTTAATTAAATTAAAAACAAACTTTTTATTCTTCTCGTAAAAAACTTCAATTTTTAAAGATTGTGGTAATGCATTAAGCTTTATAAATCAACAAAAAGTACTCTAAGAAGTTTTCTTTCCAAATGGGAATGTTTTATTTTTTTTTAAATTAAACTTTTAATCTAAAGTTCCTCAATAACAGGAATAACAAGAAATTTTCTGGGACTTATAGAGTACATCACTTTGCACATTTTTATAGTAAACCAATGTTTTATGTGTGTGTTAATTCCGATTTTATTGTATTTACTTAATATCATTACTGACGATATATTTAGCTTATTTTTTGTTGCACTTATAACGTTTACTCATAATTTACTAGAAACAATTGTAACTTCTGTTGAAAACGTAATTATGCAACATTTTTAAAAGAAAGGCCATATTAAGGTAGACGCTGGATAGCAGAAATATTCCGCGTATAAGTATCTTCCGCCTTGTCAATGGACGCGCTTCGATCGTCATCTGGTTAACATTACGGGCTATGATAGTGTCCAACCTTGTTGGTTAATGTATGGGGCCAAATTGAGCCGTTTCCTCTCAAGTACATGCACTTTAAGAATCGGGGTGCATTGCACTCAATAATTATAATATTAAATTTGAAAATAAATAATCAAAAAAATGGTTTGAGTATTATTATTATTATTTGTATCTTTCAAGGTTATTTCAAAAAACTATTTGGTCAAATAGAAAGGCTTGGAGATAGATAATAAAAAATCTTCCTGTGATGTCATAAGGCCATATTATGCCTCTACCTGTACCCCTCACACATTAAGAAATGCGCAGCTTGTCTTTTCAGATCATTAAATACAATATACATTTATTATTATTATTATTATTTAGCCCTATAAAAACTTAAATTGGAACTGAAGATTTTTATAACAGTAAGATTAAACGCCAGCTAGTTGTCAATAGAGATGTTCGCTGGTAACTGGGTTTCTAAGTGAGGATCGTCTCTTATTTATATTCATAAACTGAGAAAACATTCGAAGTTATTAACTATTTGACAAGTAACACACAATATGTATGAACCACAAGTTAAATAGCATTAGTATTTTTTCTGTGAAAAATATTGATATTCCAAATTTAACTTCAGATATTTACATTGTAATTTTTATTTTACTTATTCAATTAATTTGGCGAGCCGTTTTAACTGGCTTGTCCCATTTGCCCTGTGAGAAATCATTTCCAGTGTATCTTGTTTGTTTTTTGTTGTTGTTGTTCGTTCGTTCTTCTGTTTACTTGTACATAATCATTTTTACCCAATTCATTCGCGTTCTGAATTGATTGAAAATAGCTAATAAAAATAATCTAGCTGCAAATTCGCAATATATATACATACCTAAAATGAGCACCAGGTTTCGATCTACATATTATTTTTATAACTATTTTTAAAAAAAATACTATATCTCATTTAGTATTTGTTCTCCTTTTCTTAAGATTGGTTACAAATTGGTTAAAAGAATATCTCTGTGCCCTTCTACAAAATGCGTCCGGCCTTTGAAAAGTCTGTCATTGAAGTCCGATGAAATGCTGAGCAGTCGATGGTCGTATTCTCATCGGAAATTGCTCATAAATGTCTCATCGGGGATAGTTTCATAAACGAGTTTTTAAAAATAATATGATGAAACTTCTAGGATCTATTTTTATGTTGATAAATTTACGTTGGTGATTTACGTCGTTTTATGGTGATGACTTTTAGAAGAGTATTGAAATAAATTTTGGTAGAACACAATATGTTATTGGTTGTTTTTTTGTGATGTAAATTAAGGCAATTTCTCAAACTAATGCTTTTCCTGAGTATGTTTAATATACGTAGACGTGAATTTTAGAAGTTTAAAGTCTAAATGTAGTCGCTGAAAAATTCTATTAATAGTTAGGTTTTACTATAATCGTTCTTTGAAACAAAGAATTAAACAAAATATTTTTAATTTACTTTTTTTACAGGTGTGGACGGATTGAATTATAAAGACATTAAAAACTCCATATTTTCAACTATTTCTGAAAGAAAAAAATGCTACTCCTTCAATTAATTCTTTAAAATCTAAAAAAAAAAAAAAAAAAATGTCTCATTCAAAAGGAATTTTTTTCGATAACCAATTAAGATTTCTTGTTCGTAGCAAATTTTTTATGTACGAGGGGCAGTCGGAAAATAAGTTTCCCTGAGACATTAAAGATAAAACATAACTTTACTTTTCCACATAAGTACCAAGTAGTGCAACGGTGACATCTGCTTGATCGCGGTCGACCTCTACCCAATGGTGTAGCGGTGTCTTGCACGTTCGCGTTCACCTGCTGTGTCGTCTTTCGCCCATAGCCGTTCAACGCTTCGTCCGTATGCAAAGCCCTGATTTTCTTTTCCTGGAGGGCTAATGTCTCAATGTACTTGGTACTTATGTGGAAAAATAAAGTTATGTTTTATCTTTAATGTCTCATTACATTTTTTGTCTTTCATACACACCTCTGTCCACAGTCGCCAGGGGAAACTTATTTTCCGACTGCCCCTCATATAAAGAAATGAATATCAAACATAAAATGTATTTTTAGTATTATTTAATATTTGAATGGGAAATACATAAAAAACTCATACTATCATCATATTTGACATGAGTTTAAATATTTTTAAGGAACTATTATATTGATTTTAAATTTTATCAGGGGCGTTCCCAGTGAGGATTTCATCGGCATTTTCGTACCTAATTTTGAAACAATTTAATCCATTTAATCCCCATATAAGATCATTCTTGCTTAGCCTTCTCGAACAGTGACGGATCTAGGGGAGGGGGGGGGTTAGCCGGGGCTGCTGCCCCGGGTGCAAGACTGGGAAGGGCGCAAATGAAGAATCATAAAAGATTAAAAATAAAGGAAAATTAAAAATTCACATTAAAAGGTACTCAATTTTATTTTGTTCAACGGCGGTTTACTTTTGTTGCATAAGGATCAGAAATAAAAAAATAAATTAATTTGTATTACATTATATAAAATATCACATTTCCACCAATATTTTAAAGAAATTTTTATTTATTTGAAATTCAAAGATTTTGCGTTATTTCTTTTCCAATATCGTTCTATGTTGCTTTACAGCGTGTGCAGTATTTTATTTCGGTTATGTCTAAAAGACATTTGGGTACGTATTACAGAAAGAAGGCTAAAAAAAGAGAAGAGGAGGCTTCACAGCTATCATCTAGTATGTCCTCATGGCTTAAGCCGAGCGATATTCATGAAGGTAAGCAACCAAGTTACTTGTTTTTTTATACGTGTTTTATACGTTCTAAAAATTTCCTTTTCTATGCAGTAACTGAGTTGATATGTAAGAAAAAAATTAGAAATCGATATTTTAATTATTTCTTCTAAATTTAGATATTCTGGTAATTAACAGACATTTTTGTCTAAAAAATGAAAACGAAACTTATACTCCGTTGAGAATTCAACGCGTTCAGGCCCTTTAAAGCCATTTTATTTATGTAGTTAAAAAGGTTTTCTATCCATGGGAATCAGTTTTATGTTTTGATTTATATATATCAGTTGTTAATAAGCCTTTTAAATTTTGATTTCCAAAATATCGCACCTATACTTTTTAAAAATTAATTAAATCTTTCATTAGAAATGTTTATCTAATAAAATATGTTAATATGTTAACTTAAGTTGTGTTTCACAGTCACGGCACTTGTACTAATTTTGAAGCAAAAAATTCATTAATTAAATTTAAACGGCACAGGTTAACATAGCAATAAATTTAAACATTACTTTTAATTGAAATCATCATGATTGTTTACATTTCTTTCTATGCTTATATTTTCGCTTCAAATCTCCTGTTTCTTTTTTCGTACAATAACGAATAAAGTTGATAACATTTCTACTATAATTTTTAAAAATTTATAGTTATTTAAAAATATGTTTCCTGCTTAAAAAAATTACTTGCTTCTTTATTTCTAATGTAGTTCAATAACAAATATTTTGAAACTTATTAATGGAGCATTTACTCAGTAACCAAGTACAGCTGACAAAAAACTGAATATTATTACCCTTTTAAGAGGTAATTTCTGGCAGTCAGACTCTTGGTCATCACTCTAATTTTCATTCGTTATATAACCGTGAAAATTGTAACAGAATATTTGGTGCGTGTTTTTAGATTTTTGTATATTAAATATTTATTTTTAAACTTTTATAGTAATAGTCAAATTTTAGAATTGTTTATGCAGCAAAAAATGAGAAACACCAAAGTATCCGTTTTAGCATTTAAAGATTATTATTAGAAACGCGGGAAATTTTACTAAAGTTTAATAAAAAAAAAAAAATTATATCAGATTTTTTATTTAAAACAGTTTAACTTGCATATTGAATTTATTTTTGTAAATCATACATGGTTGGAGCTTATTAAACTTTAGCTCTTGGGTAGGCCTCCTCACCTAGCTGAATCTGGGAAACATACATTTAACTTATACTTATTTTATAAAGACTTTCCTGATACGAATCGACGTGTATTTATTTGGTAATAATTCTCATCAATGACCCATTACCGCACTTCTGTTTTAAGACTTTAAAACAAGCCTGCACATGTTGAGTTGGAGACCTTTTATCAGCCCCCAAGAGCGGGCGAACGCCACATCGCCGCTCCTTTGAATCCACCATTATTATACATAGATAAAGTTACTGTTTCTAACTGTTGTATTTATATTTATATAGTACATTGTTTGTATACATAAGAATACTGAGTATATTTTTTGAGACATTTTGTAACATATAAAATGAAAAAAGAAACGCCTGTATACAGAGTTAGACAAATCCAAGTGACTTGATTTCAAAAGGCTCACTTTACATAGTCCTCGTTCATTAAAGGAATTAAAAGAAAAAAAAGTATTTTTAATTAAAATTGATGAATGAATTGAAATGTTTAAAAGCCAGTAATGTAAGAAAAATAAATTGCAATTTTTAGAAATTGTTTAAACAGTCAAGTTCAAATACATATTTTAAAATGCTACTCCTCTTTTATTTTATTTTTTGTCATTTTTTTTTTATACATGGTTGTAAGTAATATAGTCGACGAATTTAAAAACCAGCTTTTAATAAATATATTTAGTTTTTTGGAAAGAAAAAAAAAGTTGTAACAGAAAAAAATCATGATTAATATCATATTAATATAATAATATTAAAGTATTAAATGAATTTTCAATCTTATCCTTAAAGACTCATACTTCTTTTCAATGTTCAATTCCTAATGTGTCATTTCCTAAAAATGTCAAAAGAAGAATTACAAGCGCAAATTAAGCTGTTGGCAAATATGTATAAAAACGATATAGATAAAGAGTAACTTCTTCTGGAAGTCGAAAGCTTCAAATATCATGCATTGGAGTTAGACTAAAAGATGAGTCAAGTTCGGCTATTGAACTGATAAGAATGATAAATTTATATGGACTTCAGGATGCTTATTCAAATCTAACTAACTTATCTAAAAATATTCCTAACACTACCTGTATCCGTCGCTTCTAATGAAAGAAGTTTCGGTAAATTAACATTGATTAAAACATATCTAAGAAATTTAACAAAAGAACAACGACTATCCAATTTATGTATAAAAAATTTAGAAAATGAGATAGCTTGCAAATTACCTTATGACAACATAATAAAAACTTTTGCATTAATGAAAGCTCGCAAAGTAAATCTTTAATAGGTATTCTAGATGTTAAAACAGGTATATTTTCTGTAATTTCGTATTGTATAATATTGTACTTTTCATATACAAAAAATGCATAGTAAAATTACAGATTTTGAATATTGAGTATTAATATTACTTCATTAAACAATTGTTTACGCAGATTTTATTCCGATATTCTTGGGTGCAGATGGGGGGGGGGGGTGCAAATCTACAAGCTTGCCCCGGCTAAAATTTAGTCTAGATCCATCTCTGTTCTCGAAAACAGATTTCATGGTATTCCACTGAATTCCCTTTTATGCTATTGTTATGGAAAGCATTATGGAATAGTATTATGTATTAAGGTATTACGAAATGTATTAAATTTATCCATGCTCGTAGATTTAACACGTATAATTTCGTTAACACCTGCGCGACCAGCATCCTTTACAGAATTTTTTAAATAATTGATTAAAAATAATGATCTAATAAGTTTTGAAACTACATTGCATTTTATTCCTAATTGTTTGCTCCTTAAAATAATATTTTATTGGGGATTACCATTTTTTTTATTATTCAATTCAAGTTCATGAAAACTGAATGTAGTCTCCATAAAATTCTCTGATTCTTGGCATCCCCTTAAATTTAATACGTACTAAATGCAAGAAAAGTTCAGAGAAATGTCATATAAGTAACAATACATTTTTTTGTAGTGAAAAAGACTTATGTTACGCTTGAGAGCTAAAATTGCTGAAGATACCGAAATAACTAAAGAAGCCGTTACGGAAATCGCACTTGAAGCATCTATATCTTTTATGTATTAATTTTGACTTCTATTTTCCTTTCAATAAATTAAATTTCTTTTTTCTAAATATGCACAAGATTCAGATTGATACAAGATATATCTTTGGTAGTAGATAATATCTCATAGAAATATCGGGTATTCTCTTATCTATTTCATTTTACACAAATGTGCTAAAGGTTTTATTTTTTCTCTGCACTTATCATTAGCGATTTATTATATTTCAAAACGCTTTTTTTCTGACTTCATGGATGAAGTTACAGCATCTAACGATTGGAGAAGAAAGTATTCACGTAATATTGGCTATCTTAAAATTAATCTCTTAACATAAAGTTTCTTTGCTGTAAAAATCTCACATTTCAATTTTAGCTTTATTTTTTTTCCTTCTTTCCAGGCTGAGCGTAAAATATTTCCTTTAATTATTAATGTTATTTCTGCATAGTACTCATTCATAGTGTTAATTCTACCTAGTCAAATAATAATAATTGATAATTCAGCAATAATTTTAACACTTTGCCGTTCACATATCTCGTAAAAATACTTCTATTCGTAAAATGTTGAAATGATTGATTGACACCAGAATTTAGAAACAAATTTATTCGAAAATAAATAAAATCTTTTCTTCATGTACTTGATAAAAGGAAATTTTTCATTCCAAAATTCTGGTGCCAATGTAGCATTTAAGGATTAAAATTAAGTTACTTTACGTACGAGACCACTGTGGTGTCGCCGGACGGCAAAGTGTTAATAGCGGCAATTATTAATAGCGGAGTATTAGTTACCACATCAGTATCTCGTAAATTTGGTGACTTGGAAAAAGGTTTTTTTCACACCATTTTTCTTTCTAATATACATACGGGATGACCTCTCTTATAGCTGCTGAATTGGTAATACCTGAACTGTCTGTTTTTGAGTTTATTGCTCCAACTGCGAAAACGTTTCAATGTTGTTTTCTGTCTTATTAAAAGTCATTTATGTCAAAATAGTTATTTCTGTAAAAGTTCGAATTTTAAATGTTTTTACGGTCTCTAACTACTTACGGTTTAGCAATGAGCTATTGGACAACAATAAGAGGAAACATCTTGTATATAGGATGTATCCAAAATTGATAGTCATAACTATAAGGGATGATAATATACGTCAAGAAAAAATATTTGTATAACATACCAGGGTCGCAATCCACTGAATCTATTAAAAATACAAGGCGTATCACATTAAACTAAACCTAGATTTTTTGTTCATAACTGTGATAAAAATGAAGATAAAAATAGAAATAAAACCTTTGTGTAAGAATATTAAAAGGCAGAAAACCAACTTTAAAAATGCACAAATAATACACAAAAAAGCAGCAAATAGCTGTTTCGAATCCACAAGCGAGATTCTTCTTCAGTGCGACAAAAAGCAAAGCACAGCGTGCTAGGAAAAGCAAGACTGGAAAATCTTCAACAGAATAGTTTTCAGTGAAATCTCTTAGCCTTCACAGAGGTACTGAAACTGAGCTGTAATTCGGTCAGTGACACCGCTATACACTGTCAGTTACCTTCTGATTTTTGAAACGTCTAGCATGGTGTAGTTTGGATGTGGATGATTGCCATTTCTACCACTTCATGTAATTCGTGGGATTCCATGATTTCGTGTGATTCCATAATAGTTTTTGCGATTTCAGTTCGGATTGGTATGAGACATTCTGTATTTTTGAGAAAATAATTGGATTGCGAACCTGGTTTCCTGTGCAATTTTTCTTAAATCTCGTCATGTATTATCTTTCCTTGCAGATCTAACCTGCAGTCAAGATACACTCTGTATATATTTCTCTCTGATAAACTAAATTTATTTTTTGTGAAAGGTAAAGCATATTTACTAGAAAAGTTAGTTTTAAAATAGTTTTAAAGATGCTGAGTGAACGTTACTAAAACTATTTTTTACTCGTCCTCATTTTTCTTTTACAGAAAATTTCTAAAAAAACATTTTTTCATTTGCACTTATTATCAGCGATTCTTCTACTTTTACTCAGCAAAAGTTCCTTCTCTAACTGCATTCACGAGTGGTTATGATGTTACATTAAAAAAAACTGAAGATCAGTAGCAGAAAATGCTTAACTTTACATCCATCATTAATGGCTGACTTAATGGAAACTCCATCATTAATGGCTGACATTAACAATAATTTCTTAATATATTTTACAGACGCATTTTAAACTATCTGAAGTGGAAAGTTAATCCAATTTTAAAGTATTTCCATTTTTCTTTTCAAAGTTAGCATGAATTTTAAACATTTCTTCCAATGAATAATGTTAATTATGTCCTTTTTATACAAAGGGATTTTGTTTTCCCTTGAACGATATTTGGTACCTCCTTATCTCTGAATCCAAACACCAACATTAATTTCTTAATGTATTTTACTAAAGTAGAAAGTTATAAGATTAAAATTCCTCGTTTTTTTTTTCAATTTTAAACTAAACTTAAACTCTAGAACACTTCCTTTAATTAGTAATGTTTGAACAAGAAGTAGGGTTACTAAAGTTTTAATTTTATTATTTCTAAATTAATTATATCTAATTACTTTTTACAATAATTTAACTAATTGTTTTTCCTGTGGTCTTTAGTTTGCTCTTTGTTTTAAAATAACAGCCGAAAAGAGAATGAAGTATTTACAAACGCGTTGTCCAATTCCAGGAAAGTATTGCTGGAAGAGATAAAACAACGGCCTTTAACTATTTTTAAAATGAAGGAAAAAGAAAAGTAGCGAAGGTTTTTAATATTTAAGACATATGAAAAAAATAAAACAGCGGAATTCAAAAAGCCTGGAAGTCGTCACCCATCTAAATCTACACCAGAAATCATTCGGAAAGTGGAGAACTTCAAGAAAAATCCTTCTATTTCAACCCATGAAGATGTTAAAAATTTTAAATTAATGTATATTAATAAGATTATGTATTTAATGAATATTAAAAAACAAAACAGACTGAAAACTAGACTTTTTTTTAATGCTCTAAAGTGCGGGAAGAATCAGTTAAAAATCTGGGTGTAAAAGCGTCTGAACAAGAAGTAAAGTTACTAAAGTTTTTATTTTATTATTAGCAAATTATTTATATATAATACTTATTACTCACTTTTACAGACAATTCAAAGATTATTATTTTGCAATTCAACATTGTTCTTGCTCATTTTGAAAATGGTTAACGGTCGTTGCTTTTACTTACCCATCATACGCAGTATAGGGTAAGTCTTGTAATCATTTTGAAAATCGAAAAAAAAATTGGCGGATTTACACGTTTCAGACACTGGAGATTCCGAAAAACATATTTCTAGAAAAAAAATTGCCGTCCGTCTGTCTGTGTATCTGTGTGTCTGTAAAAGCTCTATCTCCCGAAAAATTTTGAGACAGAGACTTGAAATTTGGTATGTACTTAGTATGTAATTATGGGAAGAAGCTTATTGAATTTCAGTAACCTCGATTATCCGGAACTATTTTTTTCGGACTCTCGAAATATTCGTTCTGATAAAAGGTATATAAAAATTTTCGAAATTGTTTATTTTAAGAGTTGAATATAAAAGACAATAAAAGAACATCAATTTTGCATAAAGAATGAAGTCGATCTGATAATTAGTTGTCGAGATATTTGTAATTATATTTTACACACTCTTCGATTTTTCATGACCCTGTATTTCATTCAAATTTCAATTCAAAGATATATTTTAATTTTAAATGAGATGCTTAATCCGACGCAGTAAACCGTTAGTTAATGTGATTCTCAATTTTGCAGTTATAAGGATGTTTCTTTCAAGCAATTCAGTAATCGAGCCTTTAAAGTTATGACGTCATCAAACCACGATTTTATTCGAATTGCAATGCATTTTATAAGTAGTTTACACATGTTTTATTTTCATATTTTATATTATGCATATCCATGATGGGTAAGTACTACAGTGGCCCCCAACGACTAGTTTCCCTTCCAATAATGTTTTCCCAGTGCATGTCAACACATTTTGGAACAACACATTTTACAAATGCTTCATTTTCTTTTCGGCTGTTGTTTAGAAACAAAGAGTAAACAAAAAATAATATTGTATGACGAATTAATAATCATTGAGTTACCTGTGCAAAAGAGTAATAAGTATTAGATATAATTAATTTTGAAATACTAATAATAGAAAAATTAGTAATCTTAGTTCTTGTTCAAACCTTAATATTAAAAATATAACAAATTATAATACCTTGTAATAATATACATCTTTTAATTGCTTAAAGGAGTAAAATAAAAACTTTATAAACAGCAAAATAAGTTTTATTAGACTTTTCACATGATACGACTCCATCGAAGCCATTATTAAAACATATAAGAATATTCTGCAATTGCATGATCTACATAGTCATTATCTGAAACGCCATCATTTAATTTTTCACGTATTTTTCAAACTAATTTATTTCCAAATTGTGGCTCGAGTTACTCCATGGTTGCAAATATAGAAATTAACATCCAAGTAAAAATAAGAAATAACGTGTGTAATTTGAAAAAGTACGTGAAAAATTAAATGATGGCATTTCAAATAGTAGGGAAGGGTAGCCTAAAAACATTCCCTTAGGGAAAAAACTAGTGTAAAATAACATAACTGTTTAAATAAAACTTTGGCCCTTTGCTAGTATGTTTTACACTATATTTTGCAATTTAAACATATTTTAATAATATTTGAAACCCAAATTGAGTAATGAAAAAAATAGATTTTTTTTTAAGTGTCCAAAGGATCATTTCACCCTCATCAAAGGGTAAAATGATCCTTCTTTAAAAATAATTGTAAATTGTTTTTTTATCGGCAAAATAAAGAATATAAAAGTAATTATGACAATACATAAGTGTAATTCACATCTAAAAACATACTCTTTTAAATAAACCATGTCATTTTTCTGCACATGAAAAGCTGTAATCTAAATAAATATTAAAGTTAGCTAGCTACCTTATGAAAGATGTTATAAAAACAAATTTTTCAAAGAATTCTATTCAGACGTGAAATACTGCGATCGCTTGAATATTGCCATTGTTTCTTTTTTACTTATCACAACTAGTTTATGTGTTACCCTGTAGATAGCGCGACATGTCTGGAAGAAAACATACGTGGATCGTTTTGCCCGTTAGGATCATTTTAGGCCACCTTCTCCTAACTTCATAGACCGTGCAATTGTAGAATATTCTTATTTGTAGAATATTTTATCTTTTAGAATATTCTTATTAATTGTAGAATATTCTTATCTTATTTGATGCACTATAAACTTATTTTACTGTAACTATCATATTATAAAGTTTTATTTTACATCTTTTTAGCAGTTAAAAGAATTAACTTAATGTTAAATTATTTGACTTGGGAAAAATATTACTTTTAAACACATTTTACTTTTAAAAATTATTAAATATAGATTTTTTTATTGTTAATTTAATTTAGATTTTATTTTTCCAAAATAAAGCTTATATAGTAGAAAAATGTATTTTGAAAGTAGTTTCAGAAATGTGCTATGCAGATTTTACTAAACTATTTTATGCTCGTTCTCGTTTATTTTACACAAAATTTCTAAAGAACATTTTCCATTTGCACTTATCATTAGCGATTTTTCAAATTCTATTCCGTAACGCTTCCTCGTGTAACTTCCTCCATGGATGGTGATACTACTTTAACCAACTGGAGATCAATAGAAGAAAATGGTCACATTTTACAGCCAGAAGCCCCATCATTGATGACTGCGGGGGAGTACCGACCTAATAAATAGTGCCATAAAAGTGCAGACTTTGTAAAATAAAATATAAAAGTATGATGTTTTGAGATATGTAATGTATAGCGATTAGTTTGACCTCAATGTGGTATTGAGCAGTAAGTCATGATTTAATAGACTTTTATTATTTCATATGTCACCGAGATTTAAGCATGTAAATATTTTCTGATGCTACCTTTACCCATAAAAGCCATTAGATTTTGAAACGAAAATGTTTTCCATTGGTCAAAAGATTTGTTTTGAAAATGGCATGAGTTTTTCTACACGGTAAAAGGAGATATAAAAAAATATAATAATAAAGTGAAATAAAATTTATTTGAGAAGTTTCTTTTTTGTCTACATAATCATAAATAAGATTTTATGCATTGATTTTACGACGAATTAAAGTAAAAGCATGCTATTATAAAGTAGCAATATTTCATCGATAGTTTGATCTTCCTCTTTTATTGAGAAATTATATAAGTCGATTTTATAGTTGAGTTAAAAGTTAAGCTATTTGGTTGCTATTACTACTGGCAAACATTAAATTTTCATAGAAGAAATATATCTACAGCCAAGCAAATATACTATCATTGCTATTTTAAAGATTTTTTTTTTAATCAAAAGTCTAGATTAAATTACCTTTTCTTTCCAAAAATTTACTTTATAGTCTCAGTAATTTTACACTACGTGATATTTGACCTAGTTTTTTTAAGCTTAATGTCTGTTAATGTTAAGATCACATAAACATTTCTAGTAAAGATGTTTTACCTTTTACTAGTGTTTGTACACTAAAAAAAGGATATGACATCATATTACATAAAGGTATATCTAATAGTATAGCTCAAACAAGAAAATAAAGTATGATTTTAATATGGATAATAGAGGAAAACGAATAGCTGAAAATCTTCATTTTTAATGTGCTACTTATGATTTTTTTAGTTTACAAGTATATATATATATATATATATATATATATTGTGATATTCTTTAAATATGCACAGCTCATTGTAAATAAAAAATACATTTGAAAGTTGATTTTAAAAAATGCATGTTCTATAAAAATTTTTAAATAGGTGCAAATGTTTTATAAATTTTAAAAAATGTTTAAATGTTTAAATGTGTGTACGTGATTCAAAGAACATACTTAATACAATAATTATTTCTCATAAAAGTCAAAAAATGTCTCACACTAACGATGAAAGTAAGCCTTTTGGGAAATATGTTAAACATGCATTTTTTTTTCTTTATATAATCAAGTTATAATTAAACAAGGAGATTATTTTACATATTCATAAGAATAAAACTGCTATTCACTGAGTAGGTAATTTAAGTGTGCGAATATGTTGCTGTTTTTACAGTTTCCTTATTTGAATAATTTATGCAATTATTACTAAATTAACTCAAAATTAAACAGTGAATAGAAAGAAATATGCTAGTATTAAAAAAAAAAGAATGCAGTCTTGTTGAAGTCATTTCTTTCATAAAATTGGTTATATGGCTTACATATATCGTCGCTACTATGTCAAACTATCGAATGTGAAAAATGTATTTTTCATTACTTTTAAAATGTGCCGATTGTCATCACTAAATTTTAATAGTATTCTTTACCAGTATTGCCAGTTTGGTCTCCTTTTTTCAGAAATATCAAACATAAATTTTTGCTTTATTTAATGTCAATCATTTTTTGATTACTTAAAGCCAAAAATATTTTCTCAAAATTTCCTGTATGAATTCGGCATCTCTGAATAAAAAAGACAGCCAAACTGGCAACCCAGTTCTTTAAAAAAAATTATTAGTATTTTTACTAGGCAAATAATTCTAAAAAAATTTCGTGGTGACAATCGGCCCATTTTTTAAAGTACATTTTTGAAAAAAAATATAAAAAATACATTTTTTCATATCCGATAGTTTGACATGGTAGTTACGATATAATTAATTAAATTAAAATAAAACTTGACTGTTAAAACTTTTATTCTTATAAAACTTTTAACAGTCGAGTTTTTTTTTTACTCTACTAAAATGATATACTAAATATACTAAAATTACATTAAACGTTATTCACACACATGGAAGAAAAAGAATAGGGACTTACAAGATTTTTATGAATTAATTTCTGACACAAACTTTAGTTAACACCAAATAATTAAAGTTTCAAATGCACTGTTAATCAGGGCATGTCATTTTATCCACAACAGTTTACATTTAATCATTTACAGTAGTCTACATTTACTGATATATTCATGCACACTAATTTATTCATACATTATATGTGTCTTATTTTATCTTTTTATGTTTTTTAAGCAAGTACTGTTTTCATGTTTAAACAAGAACGAAAAATCATGCTTCAAGCATAGATTATGTAACACTTTTCAACACTTACAAAATAATTTTACAAATCATTAGTGTTTAATAAGGTGAAAGGCATAGCGTATTTAAAAACAGAATTTCAATAATTACCAAAAATATTCGGAGAAATTTATTTCGGAGTTATTTTGTGAAGCCTTGTATATGATTTATAGATTTGTATATCTATACTATATAGAATGCTTAATTTTAGTTTAGTTAGGAAATGCGTAGCACAGTTTAAAATTTCCCTTCTGGAATTTCCGGAAATAAACGGAAATGTACTCGAAAACTTTTGTGCTGTCCTGTACATGATCTATACAATTTATACACACCATGTAATAAACAAAAAATTAGTTAATTTTAGAAATGCGTTCAGCAAACTAAAAACGCACTTCCAGCAATTTTTGTTAACAAACAGTACCGAATTTTTTTTGTGTGTCTCTGTAAAATAACGATGAATGCTCTACACACAATATTCTATAGTAAGCCTCTTGTAATGCACCTGAGTGATATATATCAATTTCAATATGTTTCAAATAGTGAAACATTATCATAATAAACCGCAAACAATTTTTCTCCATAGACCGTTATGTAACAGAATTATTTTGAGTGACCCTGTAAAGGAACTGTAAGTGCTGTACATACCCTATTCTATAATAAGCATCTTGTAGTGCACCTCAGTGACATATATAAGTTTCAATAAGTTTGAAATTGTGTAACATTCTTAAAATAAGCCACAAATGATTTTTCGCCAGACCGTAATGTAAAGGTATTGTTTTTAGTGTCCCTGTAAAAAAAAAAAAAAAAAAAAAAAAAAAAAAACTAGAAGTGCTACATACTTCATTTTCAATACCAAACACACCATAGTAAACCTTAATAGCATATATCAATTAAATAACAATCCGTATATATTTACGCGAGTTAAAGCACGGAAAAACAGACAAACAGAAAACCGAATTCATAAACACGCTTCAACTTTCTTGGAAAGTGTTAAAAACGCACGACCGTTTTTTAACAATTTGATTTTTACATGAAAGCCTGAACATTAATCTACTTATCAACATAATTTGTGTCCATATTAATGTAATTTCATATCGTACGACCAGCTTTAGCGTCCCATCCTCATAGAAATCTGCCGTTTGCTATGCTAACTACTGCATCATAGAATTTTGAGGTTGACATCCTCGTTGTAGTGTTAATAGCCAAGGCAAGAACTCTAAATGCAAGAACAAGTCGTAGTCAGTTGGCGCTAGGTCAGGGCTAAACGGAGAGTCTTAAAGTTGTTCCCAACCATATGATGCGATGAGATCCTCAGTTGGATGAGCCGTGTGTGGACAAGCATTGTTATGGTGCAAAACGATCCCTCTAAGGAGCTGCCACGCCTTTTGTTTTGGATTGCACGACTCACTTTACAACGATGTCGACACTAAAATGGCGTGAAGTAGTGAATAACACAGCAGGCGGCAGAATTGTTTATTGACTCGTTTATTTCAAGAATTTGGTTATGTTTATATTACAGCTACCAACCTTCAGATTTTTTCAAGTAAAAAAAAATATTTAGACACAAAAATTTCAAAACATAATAATTTCAACACATTTTAATTCATAAACAAAATAAACACCAAATAAAAGCATGACGCATTTTATTAAATAAAATTGCTGGTTCAGGTTCAGGTTCAGCTGAGTGGAGTGGCCTACCAATTGGCTTAAGCTCTACTAGCTTTGCTCAGCGGGAGATACCTACGATTTCACAGACCCCAACCAAAGGCAGGGTCCGGCCAATCCCAGAAGAAAGCTATGTCTTTATTTAAACTTGGAAAAAGAATATATACAAAAGCAATCACAATATACATGTAACTTACTTGAAAAATAAACCTGAGAGGTTGAAAATCTGTATGTTTTATATAAATAATTTACAGAGATTATTCAGGCCATATTTAATACAACGTAGACATTTTCCAACTATAGCAAGAAATTCCTGTGATAAAATTATTTCCTATTTAAAGCTAGAATTTCTTTCTTTATTTAATAACTGTCACTGTAAAAATTTGAAAAAAACTATTAAAATACAAATTTACATACTGAATAAAAACTTGTGTCGATAATTATACACTAAAAACCAACGTCTAAACCCACATATCAAACTGCAGCACAATGAACAGACGTGTGTAACTTGGACTCAAATCATCAGTGTCATTAAAAACAAAAATTACACACCCCCAAAGACATGAAACTAAGTCGAAAACCCAACTCACAACAAAAAGCACACCGAAACATCATCATGCACGAGCAACCAATCAGATTAACCGGAAGTGATGCAGTATGGCACAGCAATTCGACCCAGAAAGGTGAGATGTAAGGTACGCTCGAAAATCGTTGACAGGGGGTTACCAAATTTATTAATATAAACTGCTTCAAAAAAGTCCAAATCCAAAGGGGTATTACATTTCTAAATTCCACATCAAAACTTTTGGAGTATAAACTATATCCAATGTCAGTGTGGTGTCTTCTACATAGGATAAACTAAACGACAACTCCGATACAGAATCAATGAACACAGAAACTATGTTAAGAAAAAGGAATTACAAAAATCCTCTATTACTTGTCATTGTTGGGGTGAGGGACACAATTAAGAAATGTAACACTCGTTTGGATTCAGACTTTTTTGAAGTAGTTTGTATTAATAAATTTGGTAACTATAAATTTGGTAATCTATGGGGGGTCAAAGATTTTTCGAGCGTACCTTACATTTCACTTTTCTGGGTCGATTTGCTGTGTCATAGTGCATCACTTCCGGCTTAGTCTGATTGGTTTCTCGTACATGATGATCTTCCGGTGTGTTGTTTGCTGTCATTTGGGTTTTCGACTTATTTTCATGTCTTTGGGGAGATGTAATTTTTGTTTTTAATGACACTGGTGATGTGAGTCCAAGTTACTCACAAAATGTGTGCCTGTTCATGGTGCTGCAGTTTAATATTGTGTGTTTAATCATTGGGTTTTAGTGTATGTTTGTGTGCATACCATTTAGTAAAAGTAGTATGATTGGCTATTTCAAAATCTGATATTAATATGATCACTAGATGAAAAAGAAGCTTAACATAATTGTTCCATTTGCTATTTACAGATATTTAAAACGTCAAAATACAAAAAATGGGTGGTTAGTTACGATACCAGCAATTTTATTCGTATCTTCATCAAGTAAAACTGTAGCCACCATCACCTAAAAACAAAGAAGACAGAACCGCAATCACCTACTTGATATCGAATTTTAATTCGTGTCTATTAAATAGTCAATGAAAACTATAAAAATATTGTTCTGAGAGCAAGTTAGTTACTTTATATATTTCTGAAATTTGAAGAAGTTGCAAGATTTATTACTTGAAAAACCGCATTATTAGACTACGACTTCAGGTCATAAATTTAAATTATTCTGGATCAGACTTTGCAATTACCAATACATAAAATAAAAGGAAAATATTTAATAAAATATATTCAACACCTTTAACGCTTCATGAAAAAAAAAATCTTTTTCAGTTTAATTTTATGAATCAACCCTTTTTTTTTCAAACCAAAACTAATGTTGCAAATTTTTATCTATATTTATATTCATTTACTCTCTAAAAATTACTTTCGAGAACTATTCGTAGAATATGAAACAATAAGATGTATTGTTAAAATATTTACCTAAAATTTTATACTATACGCTGTCTAGAAATCTGTAATTTTTTTTTTTTTTTTTTGTATATTACGACTTATTTCCTTGAAACGTTCATTGAATGAAAATTTTATATAAAATCAAACAGTACAATATATTCAATATCAGTAGGTGATATAAAAACATGCCTAGAGAAACATGTGCAAAACAATTTTCCACGAAATTATTATGTTTTGTAAAATCCAATTTAAAACGAAACGCTTTTACAGAATAATTGCATTGAAATTTCATGAAATCCCTCTTTGTATTTTATAGACCGATTTTTTTTTTTTTTTTAAGATACATAAAAAGGAAATAACTGATTATTTATTTAGCTTTTGAAAGTTTTAATAAATTTTACACGAAATTTTTTCAAGAATTTTTTTTTCTGAAGTGGTTTTTATGTTTATTTTAATTAAATGCTATCTCGAAAAAAAATGAAATCATGACTAATAAAAATTTACTGGATAAAATTATTATTTTAAATTATTTAAAGAAAAAACTGAGGAGGGTCAGAAAGATCTTATAGTAGAAGTAATACCGTGTTATAGATAATGTTATGTAAATACATCAGATATGAGATTAGTCGTAGGTGGAACTATTGGTGGAACTATTAGCGTCTGAGGACATTCCTGCATTTTTATAAAAATGGTTAAAAATCCCAGATTAATTTAAATTTCTCTTTGCAGTTTGGTTCTATAAATATCTTTCATGAATCTTCTTCATCTTAGTTAAGCTTTAAAATATCATTCTAATAAAAATATTTTTCTCTACAGCAAAAACAAGTTATTTTCTGAAAACGCAAAATTACGTGCGGACGGTAGAGAGTTAAAATAAAAGTATATCAAGCCCAGTAAACTTACTTTATCCATAAATATTTGGAAGTAAAATTACTTGACTCCATTTCATTTCATTTAGAATCATAGGAGAACAGCGTCATTTGTTGGCCACATTTTCAATATAAGACGTGATTTGTTACAGCACTAAACAAATAATCGCCTATAGGTCAAGAATTCAGCTCAAACTGTGTTTATTAACGAAACAATGGACTTGAGCCACTTTGGTTCTGAATGCCCTATATATAAGTAAGCTAAACTAAAATAAACAAAACATTCTGTTATATGGGAAGTTATAATAGATTTTGGCGACGAAGTTCATTAGTCGACGAGTTTAATGATCATATTTGCTAAACAAATATATAAAAAAATTCAAAAATAGAACTCTTAATATGGAAATAAATCAAGATATCCAGTAAAGAAACCTCAGATGATGTCATCAGATTTTTGTCACTAAAAGTGGATATGAATAGGACACTGTGCTACAGTAGAAGATCTCTGTGATAGGTGTCAAATATTAGACAGAGCATTTAGAGATATCTCCCGCTATTTTCTTGATACCTTTAAAAATGTGTCCATCGTGTATTTTATATATTCACCAAAAAAAAAGTACATTTATTCTGCGTTAATCATTACGTTTTTTTACGATTTTTCCTTAACCAAAATACGAGTGGTTTTCTATCATTGGTGTCAAACATAACTAATGTGATTGATGCCCATTACTAGAAGCATGAAAGACGCAATCTCTAAGAGATTTAGAAGTGCTATTAGAGAAAATAAAAGCTGAGCAAGACGAATAGAAATCTGCACATAATTTCAATTTTCAAAACTATTTATTTAACCATTGTTTTAAAATTTTCGTAAAAATATATTATTTTACAAATATACATAAATATATATATTCTAAACATCACAATATAAAAACATAAATAAAATATCAATAAATTTAATAAATATTTCGGTTTTATCTGATGTGTGTAGATGCGTAGTTCCACGTTTAGGCATATCGTAATTGTAGAGTAAAACGAAAGTTCTATTTTACCGGAACATTTAATGAGGACCTATACATTCCTGGAGAAACAAAAATGACCAAACCACGCTATGTTAGCACCAAATTGTTCTATAGAGATGCGAAGGACACCGTTCGACTGGGAATTGTGCCTACTTTTTGAACATGAATACAATTTTTAGAAATAGGGTCCGCCTACATGTTAAAATTTGTACAAATTTGTATTTTCAAAACATTTACTTTTGATACAATCTTTGAATTTATTTGATCAAGATAGCCCACTAACTGTATAGTTAGTATATTTTTCTTAAATCTTCATAGAGTTAGAAGATGTCAAAGTTCGTGGATGCTAATACGAGGGCTGTTCAATAAAGAACGATCATATATATATAGTGGGGTGAGATAGCTAAAAAAAACTTCACATCTGGCAACCAATGTGCCACTTTGGATTCAGATAGTATATGGATAGATGAGTCTAAAAAGCCCGGGACACAAATTTTCCTGGCCCTCTAGCGGCGTTGATGACGTAATCAATATGGCCGCCAAAGTTTTGTGATGCGCTTCTATATTTCTCTATATAACTCGGTATAATATTTTGATATTAACCTATATTGTTAGTGATTATTAATCTTGAGAAAACGGTCTTTCCAACGGTATATTTGACATCATTGTTTAGGTTCATAACACCACAATTATTTACAACTTTATTAAAATTTTTGGTTTTTATTTTTATTTTTTCGAAACATTTTGCTAAATAACTTGGAATCTGTTGCACTTAGCTGAAAACATATCGGATACTTTTTGTTCATCAGAAAATTACCTTTGAACGGTATATATGACTTCTATTTTATAACAAACAGTTGCTGAAAATTTGCCAAAGCAATGTAGCGTTGCACTGAGAGTCGTTATGGCAACAATGTAATTTATATGGGTTCCGAAAATTAATACAGTGGCTTTATAACTATTTAAGTAGCACATGTTATTATTGTAATTTTTTATGTATATGTAAATATATTCTAGTGTTTTAAGGAGAAATTTTTAAAATCGTAGCTCCCTCGAAATTTAAATTTTGGGTGGTCAACTTAAAAATTGTAATAATAAATAAAACAGACTAAATAAATAAGATTCGATTGAGTTGTGGATTTCATCGAAAACATCTGAATGTCCGCAGTTTCAGTATTGGAACACAGTCACCAAACTGGGGTCCTTTCTAGTACATCTTGTATTGAGTATTCGTACATCTAACTTTACAATGTACGTCGATACTTTGGCTCAGTTATGTCAGTGGACATTTGCGTTGGACGCAGTCCACTATTACCGTTGGTTACCAGTATTTATGCGCACTCTACAGGACCTTCCAGAAAAACATCCAGATATACATGCTGAATTTCTTCGTGGCAACTTTACGAACAGCAAAACTGCTACACCGTTTTCTTGAATATCTGACGATTAGCTTCATGAACACAATAACAAATTTATAAAGGGTGGAGGTGGTACTATTTGAATCCTTGATAGTGAAACCGTTATGCTTAAGTGGATGGTAGAAGGCCCTAGGATCAGCTCTTTAATTGAGGAATTGGAAGAGAAATCAAATTTAAACGATGACAAAAACGTGGGCGCAAAGCATCATGAAGATAACAGTTCTTGAACCATGCCAAAGAAATGATTAACGTCTTAACCGAACAAGGACATCCATTTGAAGAAACCTATTTAGTGTTAATAAGGAGCTCCAAAATAATTCCACGTTTCGAAGCTGTCAAGTGTGTTACAGAAGAATTTACTGTATGACTAAAACAGTAAGATGATTATGTTGTGTCCCGTCTCGATCAAGTTCAAAATTCAATTCATGATATTATTCCGCGAACTAATATTCACGTCTTCAAGACTATAACAAGAAAAACAGATAAGGCAAAGTCCAAAATTGCTTACTTGCGTGAAGACTCCTACTTATTCTACAGGTTGTATGTTGCATCTCAAACACGGGATGGCAACATTGATGATTTCTTCTTTCACATGAAGACCAAATGTACTCCGAAAACCAACCACCAAGTCGGATATCTTTTACTGCATTCAAACAAAATATGACAATACCTTTAATCACAGGCAACCGAAAGTAACAGCTAAAATATTTGATGGAGCAGCCGTAATACACATGCTTAATCCTGGTATTGCGACAACATTTTCCGGATGCTATGAACATTGAAAGCTTGGTTCCCGGGGCGGTCATCCCTTGCTATGAACATGTTTTCAAACCATATTTCATAAATGAACTGAAGAACAGTTCACGACTAGATATTGTATCCGACAGATATATTAGTAACAGAATGAAGGCATATACCCGAGAAACAAGACAGAGTGGCATAAGTATTAAAGTCTCAGACTCAACTGCAATTCCAAACTAATTTCAGCAATTCTTATGTATCAACGAAAACAAGACCCAATTGTTCCAGTTGCTAGCTAAGAATATGGTGGGAGACGAGTATCCAGGAAAGCATGTTGTCTGTACTTATGATGACCGAGTCTGCGCGTCAAGCATTTGGGATGTATCAAGCATTTCTCCCATCTCACACGAAGAAGCATATGGCCGCCTACTTCTCCATGTTAAGCATGCAGTAGAAAGTGGACATACTCGCATCTTAAAACGAACTGTGGGCTCAGATGTAGGGGTTATCACTGTTCCCACAAATACAAGATATTGATGAACTATGGATTGAGTACGGTTGTGGGAATTACAGGTAATTCGTTCCAATTCAGGAGATCTGTGCCAAACTTTCACCCGAAATTTGTTGGATTTTCACTCTGTAACTAGTTGCGACACAGTTTCCACATTTTGTGGCATTGGCAAGAAGACAGCTTGGAAGGTCTGGATGTCATTTCATGAAATTGATTGTGTATGGCATCAGCTCTGTACAGACACCTCTGATATTGATGATGAATGTCACGATTTGTTACACTACTTTTTTATCAAGCATCAGATCTTCAGAGCATCAATGAATGCAGACGAGTGTTATTTACAAGAAAGAATCGAGTCATCGAAAACATATTTCCTACAGCAAATGATTTGACACAACACATCAAACAAGCTACTCTCCAAGCAAGAATTTGGAACAACAGCCTCGTTCTACATTACACAATACCTTCGCCAACCAAGTGGAGATGGATAGTAACTTCAGGAGGATCATACCGACCTGTGTGGACAACAATTCCAGAAATGGCAAAACACTGTGAACACCGTTCCCCCTGTACTTGCCGCAAGCGATGCACATCTTGTAAATGCGTTAAAATGGGAATACGATATACAAAACTTTGTGTATGTGAAGGGCAGTTCTCCGACAGTGATTGGAAATCACAAGTGAATTTACATAAATCATTTGGATATTATTGCATATGACAGCAAGATATTATGTTATTTAGATATTATGGCAGACACTAGTGTATTTTATAATCTATAGGATGTGATTAAATTTGGATATTAAATTGGAATAATATTGTATTGTACATTCTTTTGTTTCTCACTCTTGTACGTAATAAATGTTTGAAACTTTTTTTACAGTTGCCTTAAGTGTTCCTCATGTCACTGATTTTAAAACGGAAATAAAAGTTTCATAGCACTAAAAAAACTAGAATTTATTTACATATACATCAAAAATTACAATAATTACATTTGATACTTAAACAGTTATAAAGCCACTGTATTAATTTTCGAAACCCATATAAATTACATTGTTGCCATAACGACTCTCTGTGCAACGTTACGTTGTTTTGAAAAAATTTCAGCAAATATTTGTGATAAAATAGAAGTCATATATGCCGTTCAAAAGGTAATTTTCTGACAAACAAAAAGTATATTACACGATTTCAGCTGCAGGCAACGAATTTCAAGTTATTTAGCAAAATGTTTCGAAAAAATCAAAATCAAAACCAAAAATTTTAATAAAGTTATAAATAATTGTTGTATTATGAACCTAAACAATGATGTCAAATATACCGTTGGAAAGAGCGTTTTCTCCGAATTAATAATCACTAACAATATAGGTTAATATCAAAATATTTTACCGAGTTATATAGAGAAATATAGAAGCGCATCACAAAACTTTGGCGGCCATATTGATTACGTCATCAACGCCGCTAGAGGGCCAAAAAAATTTGTGTCCCGGACTTTTTATACTCGTCTATCCATGTACTATCTGAATCCAAAGTGGCGCATTGGTATATATATATATTAGTTGGATAATTTATTATACACAAATATAATTTCTTGTTATATTGTCAGATTAGTCTGTAATGATTATTTGGAAATAATTTCTTTAATTTAATTTTTTAAAAAATCCTTTTTTTTAAATGGGTATTTAACAGTGCCCAAAATGGATACACAGTGGTAACCAAAACAGGCATGACCCAATTTGGGCACATACCTAAGACTCTTTCGACCCAAATTGGGTTTTATTTTTTCTGTGTACGGAAACGATGAAGGCCACATTCGATGAGCCATCTGAAATTTTGCTTTCGCATTAAGAAATCGTTAGCCAAATCCATTAAAATGCTTCATAGCGCTTTTCCTTCAAGCGAAAGCAAAATTTAAGATGTCTCATCACGTGTTACCTTCATCCTTCCCGTAGGTGGTTTGAAATGTGTCTGAAGTTGCACGGCTGGCACTGCCGGCCGTACTACTGGAATTGAATTAATGAAACAATTTCCAAACATTTATTACAGACTAACATGATATTACAACAGGAAATTAAATTTGTTTACTATAAATTATCCAAATAAAAAAAATATGACCATCCTTTACTGAACAGCCCACGTATTAAGGCCATGTGATAAACTTTTGTATAATATATTTTAAAAAAAATCATGCGATTGAAATTTCTTTTTTTATTAAACTACTATGAATAGACATAACAATATTCTAGACATTTTTTTCATCCAAAAGCATATTTTAATTATGAAAATTATTATTAAATTCATATTAAAAAGAATTCTGAATTATTATCTACATACTTTTTAGATAAAACGAATTACAATCGTATAAAATATAGGTGTGTATTACATACAAATGTGTGTGTACGTATTTACATACCAATCATTAGTTTTCAAGATCTAAAAAAATTTTACTTTTAGACTGTCTAATGCTCGTATTCACCATCTTCCTTAACCTGTGAAATCTGGGTTGAACGCTCAAATGGTATTCATCATTAATCTGATTACTTCGACCGCTATCAGGTCCATTCAGGTTTCATTTGAGCGTTCGACCCAGGTTTTCTAAGTTGAAATTGATATGAACATAAAGCAGTTATTTCCAACCTTTTTTAATCATTGCTCTAACTAACTAGCTCCAAATTCACGATGCCCTCCCCCCCCCCCCACACACACAACCTCCAGTGATATATACTGTTTATTATTTAGAAAGTGACCACTTATTTACGTGGAGGAAGCCTAAAATGAAATTAATTTAGCCTAAATGAGCTTTCAAAGGGCATATGGCTTCGATAAAAAAAATAAAAATAACGATAACAGTAATAAGCAAGAACAAAAAACCATGCATTAGCTATAACTTATGAAACACTTTCCAACGCCAAAAGAATATCATTAAACCATTTCATTTTTTCATATAATGAAATGAGCAACTTTAAAAACGCATCACTCAGTAAAAATTCCTTTCAGAAATTGCTGTTTATGTCCGGTAATGTGTCTATGCAAATTCTTTTGTGCAGCCCTGTATAAGATCTACAGAATATATTTAAACCACGCAAGTACATGCCACAGCAGAAAACGCACCTCCTGCAATTATCGACCATAATAAGTCCTTTAACCGAAGTCTTTGTGCGTCTCCGTAAATAAAGTTTTAAATTATAAAACAAATCCATAAAAATATATAGAATTCTATTTTTTTTCTGTAATACTTTGATCATTAATTCTTAAAAAAGTTTTCATATAAATAATAAATTGATTTCTCGCATAATCTTTGTCACCAGCCGATATTTGTGAACATTCTGATGTTACTTTTTTAAAATATGTGCGTCATATTATAATTTTTTATTCTATATATTTATATATCTCTTACCCCTGAAGTAAAAGAAATTAGATATTATCCCCTTTCTTTCCGAGATCCCCTCTGGGAGATTTATCATATTTCTTTTTGAAAGTTAAATATGTATTATCTTTTCTTTTTCTTTTTGAAAATTGCATTCAATGTATATATATATATATATATATATTACACTAACAAATTGCTTTTTGAAAAAAAAAATGGTGGAAAATAAGTTAATAGCTGTTGTGAAATTGTTCCCATTAAAATCAAAATTCAGTCAATTTTGGGAAACTCTTTTCTCTAAGGGGACCGTATCATTTTATTGAACAATCCACAGAAAAGAAAATCTAGAAAAATACTTTGAAAATTTTCACATAAATTTCCTTTATGCAGAGTTTCATTTAAATTAAAAAATTCTGTATAATTTTTCTGATAAAACGTTTAGATACCTCGCACTTTTTTTTGGTGAGATTTTTTTTTTTTTTTGTTAAATTTAAGGATAAACTCTTAACACATTTTTTCATATTTGGCTCTATAAAGCTTTAAGAAATAATATATGCACTAGGTCTCTTCTGAGTTGCCCTAATTAAAAATTTTTTAATATGATATCAAAAGTGTGTTTAACTATTTGAAAATTCATAGTTAATGCAATCTGTAATATGTAAATGACCACTGTTGTAAAAATTGTACTCATATTCAAAAGGCAGGCATAATTCTCCGTCAAACGATACCTTTCGCATCACAATACTATAATTTGATATGATACGATCACTTTCTTTTGCAGTTCTGTACATTGCAGAAAAGTCTAGCATATAATAATATGAAATGAAATGTGATATATTTACTGTCCGAACCTCCTATCCTGATACTAATTTGTTATCCTGAACTGCAAATCAAAAATTTTCGCCATAATATTATCTGTTGGAATAATTTTAAGATATATATACAGTGTGGGTAAAAAATTAGAGACACCCTCTAATAACGAGTTGGTTCACCTTTACCTCTGATTACAGCTGATATTCTTTTTGGCATAGACTCAATAAGTTGCTGATACCGTTGCTGAGGAATGTTGGACCATGCTGACAAAATGGCAGTTGTAAGTTGGGTCAGATTGAATGGTGGCGTTTCCAAGCTTTGAAATGCTCTTTAGACTTCGTTCCACAAATGCTCAATAGAATTGAGGTTAGGAGACTGGGCTGGCCATGGAAGCAAGTAAAACTCTGATTGATGTTCGTCAAATCAAATTAAGACCAATCGAGTAAAGTGGAAAAGTGCATTGCCCTGCTGAAAGTGCACATCTCCATAAGGGAACAATATAGCCATAAACGAGTGCACGTGATCGGTAACGATATTGAGGTAAACTGTGCTGTTTAGAGGTTGTCCACATATATCAAAGGACCATATGTTCTCCAGGAAAACATTCCCCACCCCATAATTTTACTGCCACCAGTCAAATGAGTTGCTATTTGGCCGGAGGAGTCCATGAATTCGTGCTGTTTGTGCCATGTTGTAATCCTGCCATCTGCATGATGGAGCAGGAAACGAGATTCATCTGACCAAGCTACTTTTCCAGTCCTCAAATGACCAATTTCGACATTCCTTCGCCCACAACAGGCGCCTTTTCCTATTTGTGACACCAAAGGCACTCTTTATAGTCTCCTGCTGCTAAAACCCATCTTTTGCTAAGTTCATGTTGTTGTGCGTTGGGACATGCTTTGTGATGCACCTACATTAATTTCAGCTTTAATTTGTCGTGTTGTTGGTCTTTCGTGTCTGCGGACTATGCGTGCTACTCGCCTTTCACCACTCTCGTTCACCAGTCTTTTTCGACCAGAATGGTCCTTATCACTTGAAGTTTTTGTTTCTCAACTACAACTCTCTAAACATCCGAGATATTGTTGGTCAAGAAAATCCTGATAGAATCTTAGTTTCAGAGATGCTAGCAGTAGCTCTTCTTGCGCCGACAATCATCTGTCGTTCAAAATCACTTAAATCTTTCGTCTTAACCATTTTTAGAGTAACTTCCATTCTAACTACGTCGTGCGAAACTGGGAGTTCCTGATATAAGTAACTCTGCATTGTTACATCATTCTAAGTCACTGTCAGACTGGTTTACTTTCAAATAAGAGGTGTCTCTAATTTTTTGACCACTCAGTGTATATATATACGTATATATATTAAGGTGGCATAAATCCTTCTCATTAAACTTTAATCCGAAAGAAGATAATTAAATGTATTTAATCCTCTGATTGTGAATCAAAAGGCTATAAATGTAATGTTGTTTTTTCCTGTGAATTTTGATGTCCTGAAAATAAGAGAGTTATTCTAACATGAAATAAAAAAAATTAGCTATAATATAACCTTGAGCTATAATATAACCTTGATTATATTAGCCATTACTTACTTTTTAAAACTGTGTTAATTCTGAATAATTATAAATTTAACCCTTTGAAGTGCGGTGAGATACGTTTTATATCCCTTAATTTTAATTAAGATTTGTACCCGAATTTTTTAATACTATTTTATTTTTATAATTTTGGTGAAACAAAAGCTGTAAACTTCATTTACTTATTTTCAAATACACTCTTTCGAAAATTCTGGTGTGAATTCAACATTACTTAAATACAATTTCTTGCCCCTGATAAGGTTAAACAATACGTTTTGCAGTGAAAACTGCAGCTCGGAGAACGAGATAACTCGGGTTTGATAGTTATAGGTTTGGTAATTTAGAAAATCTGAGAGACGTTATCAAATAAAATAATACTTTTAATTCTAAATTTCACGCTTCATGTTAAGGAATAGTGAGTTATAGAGGACTCACGCAAGACTTTTGTCTGTTTGTCTGTAATTTGCAGTATTTTGTGGAAATGGGGAAATGTATTTTAAAGATTTTTGTTAAACTTTTTTTTTTTCTGTTAATGCACGGTTATTGGTATTTTATGTTTTTGTAAAAAGTAAAACGCTTAATATGAATTTTCTATTTTATTTTTATACAATAAAATGAAGAGACTCTTTTGTTAAAATCTTCATATCTCACCACTGATATTAAGTGAATAATATTTTTTGGACAACGAAAGGAAAGATTTCACAGCTTTTAAGATACAGGATGCTTTCGACATATGTTTTCCATTTGTCAAAAATTCCTTTATAAATATCAATTGAACTTATATATTAAAAAAAAAAGGTTTTTTAAGAGTATAAATTTCTAAAAAAAAGTTTTGCACAATCATGTTTGATAAGAAATTCTGTTAGAAATATCGGCTACTGTACATTACAAGAGGAAATTCAGCCACACCTTTATAGCCGTAACTGTCAAAACTCTGCAGGACAATTTTATTGCAGGGGAATGGAAGATTTTAGAACCATGAGGGTGGACAGGGCTGATAAAGTTGAAGCCATAAATACAGAGAGTGGTGATAAAAAGGGTGTGATAAATATAATATCAGAACATTGTGTAACAGATTTAACATCAATTCTTTGTTGTTATTATTGTTAGATACGACTATTTCTGTAGCGTAGGCTCTAATATTTTATTACCTAATGCTTTCTGACCTTTGGGATTCCGCAAGTACGACTACAAGAATTGCTAACATAAAACAATGTCGTTTATTAATAAATAACAAAAACTAATATGGTATTAATGAAAATCAAATGTGTTTATAAAATTCTTTCTCACGCTCTCTCTGAAATATTTGTAAGAATAAAATATCATTCCTTTACTTCGACAAAATCTTCATTCGCGTTTGTGATAAATCTATTGTTTCACTCACTGAATCAGTTTTAAAAAACATATTTTTTTTCTGTATAAAGAGACTACTCATGGACAGTGCTTTAAAAATTTGATAAAAATGTGGTAGCCAGCAAAGTTTTCTAGTCGCCAGTAAAAAATATCCCACACCTCTCCCGTTATTGATTTTCAAAAAACAAAATGTTTATTACGAATTAATTAAGAAAAACAATAATAACACAATTAGTTTAGAATTATTAGTTACATAGTTTAAAAAGGTACACAATTTAGAAAGATAATATCTGCGTTTTCTTGATGAAACTTTTCAATATTATAACATCTCTGGCAAAAAAGAAATACTGTAAAATTTGAATTAAAAGGTATGTTCGGAAAATACTGATTACCAAATGCTTCAAATGTCCGGATAGTTGAGTGCTACAAATTTTATATCTGATGAGGGGGTCATTGATAAAATAGTGAAACAATAAAGAAAAATTATAAAACAGTAAAACATTTTTTTGCCTATTTTCTCGTCTAAGTCAATCAAATTATTCTGAATTTATTATTTTAAAATTAGCAGTTGATGAACTTACTTTAGCCAAATTAAAAATAAAAGTTTTAAATATTTTTGCAAGTTTATTTCTTAATATTGTGGGGAGAGTGAAAAAAATGCCGTGTATGTTCTTTTCTTAGGTTCAATTTTTATACCAAAGAAAGAAAGAAAAACACCGCCGGATTAAATAACTTGGTCGCCAGATAAAAAATCATGGTCACCAGTGGCGACCTGGCGACCGCATTTCTCAAGCCCTGCTCATGGATGATATTCATCAAACTTGTAAAAAAAGGTATATTTTATCCATTAACTTCGATATAATCGTATTATAATATTAGCGAAAAATGTAAAGAGTTACATCCGTTTCGCGATGTATCTACATCAGTCAACTACTGTCAATTTTTGAACCACCAAAGGCTTTCGTGCATGCTCTGTTATGTGTTTTTGCTTCCTTCAATAAGCATATTTGTGCTGTATGGTTTCGAAATGTTATGTAGAAAATTTCCAAAATTTATAGCTAATTGCGCACGTTAGGCATTGAGAGTTCAGTTTAGGAACTGTTAAATCTTTAAAAGAATTATCTTCTTGGTTAAAAGAAAATAAGATGTTTGAAAGAACGTTACATTTTTTTTATAAGGATTAATACATATATTTGTAAAAATAATCTATAATTACGGACGTTATGACTAAAAACATACCAAATGTTCGCTGTAAAAATGATTAAAAAACGCTTTAAAGTGATTTATCACTGAAGCTGGCCAACAAACTTTGTCTCGACCTTGGTAAGTCCTATACACATGCTTAGACACATCGACATCAGTTTGTCAATACGAGTGCTATCACATGACAAAAAACAGATATATATAAATCAACATTTTGGCGGAGGGTGTGGGGTCTGAGTGTCATGATTGTTGAAAAGAAACGGAAATGTTCCGGAATTGCTTTACTTCGGACGTCTGCAATATGTAGCTTCTTACATTTGTAATGGAACATACCTCGAATTCGAAAGTCTGACGAACAACACAGAACAATTCCCAAAAGGTCTAAAACTTATAGCCCTCGGGCTAACGTTGCTTCACTTCATTGAATTAAGATGTTACTGGGCCAGTTGAATATTCTACGGTCATACAAATACCAGACACATATTTGTTTAGCTTCCGAAAACGTCAAAAATCTCTCGTTCCGACCGGTGCAGGCGAGTTTTGATCTCTCCGCGGAAACATACACAGAATTACGTCACGAGCGCTCAACCCAATGAGTGAGAAGCTAGCTCCAGCCCAACGAATGAGGCTAGAGGGCGAGGCTAAAACATTAAAGAATCCCTTACTTTCCCTTAAAGTTTCATTTTCTATAGAATTTTTTCTATATTAAAAAAAAAACTATCATTTATTAGGAATATTAGCTGTTTACGATCGAAAATCGAATTTAATCTTATCTTCTTGATTCGCCGGTATGATGTCAAGAAAAGTTATCTCAAAATTAAATCATTTATTTAGTCAAAACATTGTCAAATTAAGCATGTCTACCTTACCAAAAGTTCTTGTTACTAGAGTCGATATACCAGAAGATGGAATTACCCTTTTAAGAAGCAAATGTGATGTTGACATTTGGAATAAACCTAGCCCCATACCTCGTCAAAATGCTATATATATATATATATATATATATATATATATATATGTGTGTGTGTGTGTGTGTGTGTGTGTGTGTATACATATATATATATATATCGAATTCGACAGGTTCCAACTCGTGTATATATTATACTTTTACTGTAATATTTGTTGATTTTATGAGAAAAAAATCAGATATTATCTGTAACTCAATGTAGAGTTATTGACAGTATGCGTCTGAAATACGAAATGCCTTTCAAGAGAATATTTGAACCCTCCGGATTTCCGTATTTCTAGAAATACATGTTACGATTCATGTCAACATCTCGTTATTCGAGGAAAATAAAGCTTTGGATATCAAAACCTCACTACATGTGACAGAGAATAAAATAAAAATTCCCTCCAGGTATAACAAACACAATAAAGTTTGGAGTTATTTTCACAATTCTAGTACATTGTAACATTTATGATTTGCCCTCCCCCCCTTACCCTTACGTAATTATTTTATTAATTATTCTCATTAAAAAAAAAAAAAAAAAAAAAAAAAAAAAAAAAAATCGTTCAAAAAATTTTAAATGAAAAGAAAATATATATACATTTTTCAGAACATATTTAAGCTAGTTTCATAACAAACTAAAGAAATTATATATACAGAACGGAATGAATAGAAAAATATATATTTTACAAATGTATTCGAAACTTCTAAAACAGTTATTTATATTTTCTAAAAAAGAAAACATTTGGATAGATTTTAAAACCACAAGAATTAGGAAAGTTGAAGTCTTGAAATCGCAAGTACGTAAAATCGTATATAATGTTGCGGAATTTTGTTCCAGTGAAGCTTCATCTAAAACTGTATTAATTCCGCTCCCACAAGCTCTGAAACGGGCTTCTCGAGCAAGTGGAATTTCTGAAGCTACAATAAAAAAAATAAGAAATGAAGTTTCTGCATTGGGTTCATCGACAGTTTTAAAATCACCTACTAAACATAGCAAAAGACCTAGTGGATGAAACTGCTTTGACAAGTGCGTTATACGTCAAACGATTCAAGACTTGTATATAAGAGAAAGAAAAGTACCATAGACTGTAATCTTCCAAAGAAAATCATCTATAAAATTGATAAAGAGAAATAAAGACACGAAGTTCTACGACTCCCCCCTTATCACTGCGATCTAAACGCAATAGAATTTGTGTGGTCCTCTGTGAAAAGAAAAGTCAAAGAACGAAATGTTACTGTTGATTCAAGTTTGGACAATCTAAAATCTCTACTTCAAACAGCTATCACTGAGGTTTCTTTGGCAAGGTGTTGAATTCAGACACTTTTCTCCGGGAGGGATTTCTGTGGCTCCGGGGGGGGGGGACATTATTGAGTTCCGGGAGGTTACTGGGGGATTCCACTTTTTGATCATTGAAAGCATAAAATCTCACATCTTCCGGTGGGGGGACATTTCAATGCTGCGGGGTGAATGTCCCCCCCCCCCCGGGCCACCCCCTGGATTCAACACTGCTTCGGCAGAATGGGCAGCGCATTGCAAATATGTGGATAATGTTGAAAATAATTACTGGGAAAAAGATGGGCTGTTAGAGGATTTATTGGACGAACTGTCATTTAACATTAATAGCGGCGATTCTGATTCAGAAGAAACCGAGACTTTTGAGAGGGATTTGGAGAACTTTCACATCCATAAATAAAATTCTAAAAGTTTAGAAGGTATTATTTTTTATATTTTTACTGATAAAAAAATTTCTCCATTCTTGCACATTGTTTGAAAATACATGCTAAAATTTATAATAATCACTGAAGTTCGGTCATTGTATTAATTATTTAAAGTCATTGATAATTATTAATGGCTATGAAAATATTACTTTTGAAACAATTATTTAAGTTAATTTAATTAAATTTTTACTGTAATAAATTTCATTAATTAATTCCTATTGATTCATATTTTGTTTTCATTTGTAAAATCTATATATTATCATATAAATAATATATGAAACAGTTTTCTTTCACTCGATGAATTGATTAACATCGCCAAAACGCCCTCAAGGCGCTCAGTAAGCCAATGTGAATGCCTATCTTCTGGCTTCCCCTGTCGAAAATAGAGCGAGTCTTGTTTCCACGGCAACAGACAGGCACAGACTTTTAGGCGAGAGCTATTCTTGTGATCGACAAACAATATTATATATATTGTACTTTTTTTGTAATATTTGTTGATTTTATAAAACAAATTGGAAGATTATCTTTCAATATGACAATCAGCTATTGACAATATGTCTCAAGTACGAAATGCTTTTCAAGAGAATATTTGAACCCACGGATTTCGGCATTCCTAGAAATATACATCTTACGATTCATGTCAATCAAGCAGGGCGGTCGCTCTGCCAAGCCAAGCTTTAAAAAAACGCCACACAAACAACGCCAAGAACTGGACAAGACCGCTACTGCTTACTTACAGAGATCAACTTCGCAATGTTAAATCGACAAAACATGCCAGATTAAAATATCAGATATCAAATAAACCAAGCGTCGCAGAAAAAAAAACGAAAACTAGAAGAATCTAATGAAGAATTACTTCAATTTAAGACCAAACTCATCTTCATAAATGATTTATAAACAGAGATATAGATTTTTTTTAAAAACGTCGAGTTACTTAAAATGATCACTTTTTTCTTCGTCAAACTTTTTTTTTTCAAACAACCTACAGACCTTAATATTCGACAGAATAAAAAAAGGATTGCATTTTTAGACAAGTAATTACATAATCTATGTGCTTTTATAAAATACAGTGTAAAAAAATATTATTTTCTATCCATAATTAGCAAAAAACTGTTAATTAACTTGGCGATTAAAAAATTATGCCAAAACAGAGATAAAACCCGCCAACGACCATGTACCATCTGTATTATAATAGCACAAATCAGTTACAGGTTATAACCACATCAAATTTCATCTGCAAGTCAGCCATTTTCTTCTGAAGATATATATATATATTTTAATAAAACTTCACAATTATAAGAACACACATTTTATCAAACAATTAAATATGACCGCAAACTGTGGCAGATGATTGTTTCTAACATGAATAAGTATGAGAAATTGCCGGTCATGCATATGGATCTGGGTAGCTCAGTCGCAGAGCGTCGGCATGGTACGCATAAGGTCTCAGGTTCGAGTCCAGGCCCAGGTCAATTTTTCACTCATGTTTGTTTAGTGTATTTAATTGTCTGATAAAATGCGTGTTCTTATAAATTTTGTAAAATAAAGTAATCAGACGTACTGTTTATGCTTTAAAAAATATTTTAAATATATAATTTACGTTTTTAGAAAGATCTTTAAAAATAAATTAGTTTTTGAGGGAAGATGTACCTTCTAAAATGTATACATTAAGAGTTATCGCCATTTAAAATTTCTTTTTAAACGTAAACAAAATTTTTGAAATGAATTAAATGTGATTCATTTATTTCTAAAAATAAAAAAACACGGTAAAGGACAGGCATTTCGTTCGCAGGAATACCTTTCACGTCATTTTCCTATAAATTAATGAAATCCAGGGCTGTGACCACTGTCCAGGCTGTGATCCAGGGCTGTGAACAAAGGGCTGTGACCACTTATTCGTGTTATGCACCACATGTATCACCCCCATATTTTGCGCCCCCCCCCCCCCCCCGACACTACTCATGTGATATATTGTTCGAAAGGCCTGTGACCGCTTATTCATATTATGTATCTTCGGGGTCCATCCTCCCACTTTCAGCCCCCCCAAAAGGGGGCACTTTTCTAAATTTTGCCGACACCTCTCATGTGATATATCGTTGGAAAGGTCTGTGAACGCTTAATCATAATATGCAGGGGGGGGGGGGTATTTTCCAAATTTTGCACATACCCCTCATGTGATACATCGTTTGAAAGGTCTGTGACCGCTTAATCCTATTATGCATCTCCGGTGTTCATCCCCCCCTTTTACCCCCCAAACACGAGTAGCTTTCACCACCAGGGGACGCTTTCCTATCTCTGTATCTATGGGTCGGATCACGACGGGGTATGGCTCATTCGACTCGACATCTATAGCCTTAACGATTTCAGTGCCCGAGGTTCATACAGAACAGATTGCGCTACCTGGTGGTGGAAGATGGAACTTGAGCGTGCGCAGCACGACTGCTATACGGTGCCGAAGGAAGCGGAGACCCGTGTCGGAAGTTAGTTTGATTAGAGGTTTATAGTATTCGATGTGCAAATTAAGGGATTATCCGGTGCCGAAGGCAGCGAGGAACCAGGTCGGAGATTCGTTCGGTTCGAGGTTTATCTTATTCGAGGTTTTACAAGATTCGAGGCTCCGATGTAAATTAGGGGCCCACTAGCGGGCGAAGCCAGCTAGTGCTAATAATAAAAGAGCGTGATATCCCGTTTGATTTCAAATGCAGCGCTGACACGCTATGTACGTATTCCATTTTGAATCATTTCATCGATAAGTCAGTGATATTTTTTAACGGGGGATAACAAGTATTATAACAAGCCACATTTAGTATGTTGTTATTAGTTTAATTGAAAAATCTACTGGTATTTCTAGTTAACCTTTTAAACAATGACTGAAAGTAAAATGTAATTTTAAATTATTTCTCATGTTTAGATTATTTAAATTACGTTTATTCTGTTTTAAAAAAAAGAAATGATATCTAAAAAAACAACTTTTCAAAAGTAAAAAAAACCAAGCGTAAGAAAAAAAAAAAAAAAAAAAAAAAAAAAAAAAAAAAAAAAAAAGTTGTGGCTAAAAAATGGTGTGATATCAAATTTCCAAGCTATTATATTACTTTTTTAACTTTTTTCCATTAAATAAGTTATCATATATATAAGTCGAGTGCCTACGTATATGTTAATGGAAATCGTTTTCTCCTGTACTAAATTCATCCTAACGAGTTTCTGAAAATTCAATTTTTTTCAAATTATGCATGATGGGCTTGGCGGCCATCTTTCCATATTTCTAAGCACCCAAATTTCTAAAGTAAAAGCGTAATATGTTTGTAACAATTTCGAACTTCAGATTTTAACTACGGTCAGATAAATTAGATAAGACTGATATTTTAAGAAATTGATTTTTACTAGTTTGGAATTATTAATTACTCTAAAAAATAAATCATAAGATGAATCTTTAAGAAAAGTCATCATTATCTTAAGACACAATTTTCAGAGCATACAAATCTATAAATGAAACGCTTAAAATATTTGCTTAAATAACAATTTTGAACTTCGGATTTTAACTACGTATTTGGATGCTTAGAATTTTGTGAATAATATGCAAAGATGGCCGCCAAGCCCATCATGCATAATTTGAAAAAAATTGAATTTTCAGAAACTCGTTATGATGTATTTAGTACAGGAGAAAACGATTTCCATTAACATATACGTAGGCACTCGACTTATATATATGATAACTTATTTAATGGAAAAAAGTTAAAAAAGTAATATAATAGCTTGGAAATTTGATATCACACCATTTTTAAGCCACAACTTTTTTTTTTTTTTTTTTTTTTTTTTTTTTACGCTTGGCTTTTTTTACTTTTGAAAAGTTGTTTTTTTAGATATCTCGTTACTCGAGAAAAATAAAGCTTTGGATATCAAAAACTCACTACATGTCGCAGAGAACAAAATAAAAATTCCCTCTGGGTATGACAAACACAATAAAGTTTGGAGTTATTTTCGCAATACTAGTACATGACTTTTTGTATGATTTATCATCTACTCTACCCCTACCCATAGGTCATTATTTTATTAATTATTCTCTTAAAAAAACAGCAGAAATTCGCTTTAAAATTCTAAATGAAATATATATATATATATATATATATATATTATTCAGAACATATTTAACCTATCTTCATAACAAACTAAGGAAATTAAAATACAGTAAACTCTGTTTAAAGCGGAATCGATCGGCCCGAGAAAATTTTTCGTGATTGATAGTTATCTGCCATTTGCAAAACAGCCCCCTCCCCTCCTTCCCCCCCCCCCCCCACACATACACAATCAAACATTCCGAAAACAGAAAATGAAGAAATCGTATATTTTTTTTACGTTCGTAATACTTACAAGGGGACCGCCAAACATGATGCCCACAGATTGTGATGATTTTAAGGTATGTTGTAGAGGTCATACCCCTAAATATTCAGGTCAAAGGTTTCCTTCAAATCGCCCTTAGTTTTTGAGAAATTCGGGGTTAAAGTTCAGCATACGTTTGTAATACCCATTAGATTGCAACTTTGAACGAGGTCTACGTGGTGCTGTGCGAGTGTTCGAGATTCCTGTACGGAATGCAAGGGTTCTGTCCCATCCTATGCCCTCTTTTTTTATATTTTTGGTGCGTTGTATGTTTTAGGCAGAAATGTGAATTCTGCATCTTTGAACTCTTTTATATTTTCCTAATAAATTATATTTACATTTTCGAATTTTTCATAAAAACTTATAACTTTTCTGCAATTATTAAACTGATATTTCTATTTACGAAATTCCAAGCTAATTTATGTATAGATTTATTTATTTATTTATTATTTACTTTTTTATATTTTAAGCACAATTCTAAAATAACACTTTTTTTTTTTTTTTTTTTTTTTTTAGCGTTATGCAATTTTAAATGAAAAATTACCATTTCTTTTGTATAACTTATACAAAATAGTTTACACTTCGAATCTCCCAAACGTATGCGAGATTAGATCTTTTCAAAGAAATAATAAAATTCTAAAGCAGTAACACTTATATATTTAAGTTTTTACCAGTTGTATAAATATTTAGTGACTCTAAATACATTTATCTGTAAAGTTCAAACTCAATATAATTTTTCATTTGCACAAAAAAATGATAGATTACATTTCAGATTTGTTTTTATTCTAACAAGTGAAAACATTGCTAATATCATACATAAAAATTCAACTGGAAATGCTAAAATCGTCTGTAAATGAGAGATAAAATTTACAATACATACAAAAAAAAAATTTTTTTTTAATCGTCTGCTGCGACTTTCATGGTAATATCAGAATGAAATTGTTTTCCTTGATACAAGCTTTTTTTAAGCCAGTTGCAATGTTTGGAGTAACGCTGTATACAGGAAAATTTTCTATATGAAAGTTGACAACAAGCTACCGATTGTAATATAATGGAAGGAACAAGCATTGATATTGACAATTGTGGTTTGGAAGAAAAACTAAAAGATGAAGTAACGAATGCTCTAAAATATTGCGAGACATTGTTAGAAAATGATAATCTCTTTAAAAATTCGCCATCTAATAATATTTCTAGTTAATATTTCTTAATTTATACATTATTCCAACATTGTTAAAAAAAAGTTCATGTTAAGAAATTCTTTTATGGTGATTTTTAATGCCATTTTATGTTTTGAATATTTTTGCGATACGCATCATCACCCAATTAATTCTATATTTATATAATTAAAAATGTCAATGACGGTAATGATAAACATTTTTGTATTTCATTAGTTAAGATGCTGCAAGATATTTAGAACTAATCAAATATTAAAGGGATATATTATTTTGTAAATGTTTTCCTAATCAATTATTTTTTTTTAAATAGAAAATCCAAGTAAAATAAAGTATGCATTATTTTATATCTATGATAAATAAATAAATAAACATAAATGCAAACAATAATAGTAAGTTTTAAAAAAACACGGGACTTCTACACATAAATTATCTTGGATTTTCGTCGACAGAAATATTAGTTTAATAATTGCAGAAAAGCTAAAAGTTTGTATGAAAAATTCGAAAATGTAAATATAATTTATAAGGAAAATATAAAAAAGTTCAAAGATGCAGAATTCACACTTCCGCTTAAAACGTACAACGTGCCAAAAAATAAATAAGAGGGAACAGGACGGGACAGAACCTTTGCAATCCGTACTGGAATCGCGAGCGCTAGCTCTGCACCACGGAGGCCACGTTCAGAAAGGCAATCTAATGGGTATTTCAAACGTATGCTGAACTTTAACCCCGAATTTCTCAAAAACTAAGGGCCATTTGAAGCAAACCGTTGACCTGAATAGTTAGGGGTATGAACCCTACAACATACCTTAAAATCATCAAAATATGTGCGCATCATGTTTGGCTGTCCCCTTGTTAGTATATTTCTTTAAAATGAAATTTGTATTGAAATTAGACGTCTCTTACAATTTATTGTTTTTAATAATCTCGAAAAACAATATTTGAACACAACAAATAAATATTACCAATACGAAATTGCTTCAATTATGATATTTAATGAAAATCATTTTCTTAAACAAATACAAATACATACATCATGTTTCATATAGTAGTTTAGAGAATGGAAAAATAATAATTTATTGATGCTTGATTTTTCTTTCGGTTTACCATGTATTCTTGTACACTACGAGAGGGAACTGTGAGTACCTTTCTAGGTTTTCACATACCTCGAGTTCTGGTAAAGCAAGTACGGGTCGGAAAAACCCGACTTAAGGCCTAGGGCCTGGTTCCCTTCTGGGTGTCCAACTCAAACGCTGTTGGGTTACGCCGGTCCGTCCCCAAGTGTCTCGTGGTAACTCCCCTATTGAGTTTCACTGCGTATCGCTACGACTTACGTCGTCGACACGTGGGTTTAATGTTGAAGGGTCTGCAGGTGGCAGTACTCTGGCCGTCCGAAGCGCCGTAGGAGATAGATCCTACTGGTGTGATATAAGTCCCTCAGGACTTGGGTTCGGTGGTCGCCTACGCGCCGGGCACCAATCTGGCACCTGGCGGTTTCTTTTACCATGTATTCTTCAGTAACACATTGTAAGTCTGCTATTATCGGTATTATTCCTTTGAACACGAAAAAATTTTCGAGGTATTCGATTCTGTATTTGGATAATAAAATTTTGAATACGAATTTTGAAAACAAATCGAAAGGTTGCCAAGTTTAAAAAGTGATTGGACATTGCACACTATAGAATCTAGTCAAGTATGTTACTCCAAGAGATGGTTAAATTGTTAAGTATAGTTTTTGATCCTATAAAACATATGTAACTAAACCATCTTAACCGATTTCAACATTGGATAGCGCTTAAAATAATTATTCTATTTAAAAGCTGTTTGCTTCAGCATGCTTACCATACATTTCTCTATAAAACTACCCGTTTTCAGATTTTTATATGCAATAGTTTTTGTATTATAAACCGAGAAAGTACAAAAGAAAAGGTATAATGACAAATGGCGTCAGCGTTAGTAACATTTTTTAGGTGCTTTCGTAATTATATAAAAACGTAGCACCTATAGTCGTCGTTTGATCCATCCGTCCATCTGTCTGCATATAACAGCGCAAAAACTACCCAACCGAATGATTTGAAATTTAAGATATATTATTTTTGCAGAATTTTGTCGAGTCATTTCAGATTTTATGGAAATAGAATTAAAACTTTAGAAGACATTAATAAAAATATTTATTAAGAAATTTGAATTAAAAGAAAAAAAAAATCGTTGCTTTCTTGTTATAGGAGCTTCCGAGGTTTAATCGTCAAGCGACCGAGATACTTATTTTATTACAGAAATTAATCTGCAGACGATATAATTCATTTCACAGAATTAAAAATCATCAAGATCTGAATATTTATATAACTCGCTATAGTACGAACGCACCTCATTTGTCACGTTTGACGTACAATTTCAAACTTGTTTTAAATAGTGAGAATTACTTTTTGTTTTAATTTTGTATTTTTTATTAGATTATTATTTATTAGAAAAATCCTTTTAAAACTTTCAAGGGCAAAGTACCTCTGTTGCTAAAACTTTTAAATGATTGAATAACACGAGAATTTACGTAAAAATGTATTTGAAAGTAAGTAATTTTTTTTTTTCACGTACATTATAAATAAAAAAAAATTACAAAATACTAGTGTCATTATGTCATTTTGGGGATTAAAATTAAATGTTTTAAAAATGCCGTTGCTTCAGGGGATTAATGATAAAATTTGTTTTTAAAATTAACATTTGTTAATTAACTATTGTTAATAAATTAAAAATAGTTTATAAACTGTCCTTTAAAATAAAACACACTCAGTAAAATGTATGTCTAATTGTCTGAGTGCAACGAAGACTCATACACAGCGCAGTATTACTTTGCCCCAATTATAGCTACGATGGATATTAAAACCTTTCGTCAAGCATAACTCAAAAAATATTTAACGGATTTCGTTCAAATTTTTACAGCAGGTACCTATAAAGGGGACAACGTCGTCTATTTATTACCAAGAATAAGTGTCAAACCGTTTGGAAGTTATATTAAAAAAATAGATAAAAAAGCACAATTAAAGTACATACGTCCCTAAATTTTGTGCGTACGTCATTTTCACCGGCGGGAGATTTTCGTAGACAATCTGAATTGAAAAGTTCATGGAATACATGGAGCAAAAAAATATGCAAGCACTAATATTCAGCACAATAAAATATATTTCAATTTAATAAAAATGGAAAGTTAATCTGGAATTTTTTCTGTTTGAAAAGTATTATAGATTAGTAAGAGTAGTATTAGTATTAGAGATTTGGCGTAAATCACACCATTAGCAGCTTTTTTATTTCGCATGTGTATGTTAGGAACAATTCTTTGATGTTTAAATAAAAGGTTTCGATTTGTGGCATTATTTCTTATTTTCTTTTCCTTTTTAGTATTTTAAATGGAATTAGTGAAAGGCGTGTATTTTAAATTAAATGAGTGAAAGACGTGTATTTTTAATGTATGTATTTCAAATGAAATCAGTGAAAGATTTATATTTAAATGAAATGAATGCAATATGAAGATGTTATGAGAAAAATATTTGGCGATTTATCAACTGCGCCAAGTTAACATAAAAGTACCAATACATATGTGGGTACTTCTCTATTATCCCGTCGACCACTTTTCATAACAAAAAACTATCGCCAAATAAACGGGAGAACGTTGTCATTGAAATATCAAAATACATAAATAAATAAAATATAAGAATTTAAGGACACAATTGTTATTTTAATGAATGAAATAACTAATAAATCAGTAAAACATAATGAAAAATACACGCAAATGTCGCGTTAAAAACCACTTGATGACGTAACAAATACGTATAATGCTTCTGATATCAAGTAAATGGGACTGCATTTTTGGCGTTTAATCTAACAGTTTGGCGATAGTTTTTTGTTATGAAAAGTGGTCGACGGAATAATAGAGCAGTACCTCTATGTGAAATGAAACAAGGTACAGATGTCATATACGCACCACGTTGGCGCGATTTTTCCCTCCACCAGCTTGGGGAAAACTTTCTTTTTGAATATTAGTTACAAATAGTGTGACAAATAGTACACGAGATTTTTTATTTCAATTAAAAATAAAATAACGTAATAAATGAAACAGCTTCTATTATTTTAAAAAAGGAAATAAAAACAAATAAATAATAGTTTGATATAAATAAAGGCGCGGATGTCATATACGCACCACATTGGCGCGATTGCAACAAAATGGCAATTTTATGCCTCACATGGTAACCCGGTTATTTTGTTTCAATTGTTGTTTATTAACTTTTATTTTTTATTTTAATTCTATAAATTGTTTTTATTATATATATCAATATTTATTTATATCAAACTATCATTTATTTATTTTTATTTCCCATTTTTGAATAATAGGAGCTATTTCATTTATTACGTTATTTTATTTTTATATTGAAATAAAAAATTACATGCTATTATTGTATGGTATTTGTAACTAATATTCAAAAACAAAGTTTTCGCCAAATTGGCGGGGGAAAAATCGCGCCAATCTGTTTCGTATATGACATCTGTGCCTAAATTAATATTGATATACATATAAAAATAATCTATAGAATTAAAATAAAAAATAAAAGTAAACAAACACAACAAACAGTTTTCGCCAAAGGGCGGGAGAAAAATCGCGCCAACGTGGTGAGTATATGGCATCTGTGCCGGGATTTTTACCCTTTTATCTGTGCTTTCGGAAATATAAAAAAATTAAAAAATTCTTATATCAGGTGTATAATGTTTTGCATTTTTATACGGACCACTTCTCCATTTTAAGATTTTAAATGCTATTTATATCAGATATTTCTTTCTTGAGATTCCCACAAGTTTTTTCCGGTAATTTTTTTAGTTCGCTTATTAATTGTTTACAATTTGCCCCCCTGGCAATAACAATTATTTATCACAAAAAATGGGTACTTCTCTATTATCCCGTCGACCACTTTTCATAACAAAAAACTATCGCCAAACTGTAACGCTAAATAAACGGGAGAACGTTGCCATTGAAATATCAAAATAAATAAAATATAAGAATTTAAGGACACAATTGTTACTTTAATGAATGAAATAACTAATAAATCAGTAAAACATAATGAAAAATACACGCAAATGTCGAATTAAAAACCACTTGATGGCATAACAAATACGTATAATGCTTCTGGCATCAAGTAAATGGGACTGTATTTTTGGCGTTTAATCTTAGTTTGGCGATAGTTTTTTGTTATGAAAAGTGGTCGACGGGATAATAGAGAAGTACCCAAAAATGGCTTAGTTTTGTTAAATTTGTTTGTTATGTATTTTCATTTCTTATTAAAATATCGAAAATGGCAATAAAATTTTATTTTAGCACCGTACTTAATTTTTTAAAATGGCTCAAAAACATGGTTTAATAAACGTATATTTGTAAATATTTTAAAAAACATGTTTTTCCGCGCTCTAGAAAAATTTGTAAGATTCTACAACTGCCTTTGGCACCTACCAGTACATGATACGGAACTTTTCCCTATTCAGATACACAGAAGAGGTTGGTCACAAACAAAAGTAATGCTAGCAACAATAGTGTTTTAACTCTATAAGAGTTAGAAACAATAATGATATTAAATTCCCCGATTAGCTTAGGGCCCGATTACGGAACTTTCTCCTAGAAAAAAAAAAACTGTAGAAGTCTTTTACATTTGTTTCGAATGAAGCTCGATCAACAAAGTATTAATTGATAATACAAACAACACTAATATTAACATGGGGGCAAAAGTTTGAATTTAAGTGTATATATTTGGAACCCTCCCCACCCCCAACCACCCACCAAAAAAAGAAAAATAAAGTTACAGAAATGAATTTCAAATGGCGTGAAGCCACCCTTTCTGACATAAGAAATTGGCTGCGAACCCGATTACGAAACTTTCACTTAACTTAATAACATGTATCTAATAACCCTGAGGACAATTCCCCTTCCCAGTTATACGGACCTTGGGGCTTTTTTAAAAAGCACGACGCAGTTCGGGTTGAAGAAGTTGAGATTTACTGTCAAATGACATAAACTACTATGAAAATAAAACTGGTGAATTATTATGCTGGTTTATGTATGTATTTAAAAAAATTGCATCTGATTACACTCTTTAGATAAATTACTCCTGTTTGCATTTAATAACAGATAAACGGCTTCCGTTTACTAAATTGTTTAAATATTGGGAAGAGTTGGCGAGAGATAGATAGACGTGTAAACAAACGGGTAGAGAGACGGATAGCGACAGAGATAAGCTAACGGGTAGCGAAACGAATAGACAGACGGGTAGCGAGGCAGGTGCAAAAAAGGGTTGTCAGAGGGGTAGTGAGATGGGTAGGGAGACGGGTAGCGTGGTGGATAGAGAGACAAGTACAGAGACGACTTGACAGAAGGGTAGAGAGAGGGGTATATAGACAGACAGACGTGTTGATAGACGAGTAGTGTAACGGGAAGCGAGACAGGTAGAGACACGATTAAAGAGTCGGGTAGAAAGACAGACGGATACTGAGACGGGTATACAGAAGAGTAGCGAGACAGTAGACAGATGAGTTCGGAGAGAAACACAGCTAAGACATACGAGTAGTTAGACTGGTAGACACGTTTGTAGCAAAGCATGTTATCAATGTGGTTTGAAGTATACGAGTTTCTATAAATAGTTATACAAATAAACAAAGGAATTTTTTTAATTCAAATATTAAATATTTGATTTAATATTTCAATATTTAATATTTTATTTTTTTAATATTTTATTTAGATATTTGTCACAAAGAAAATGTTGCAAAAATTAAATTAAATTTGCGTTAAACTACGCTTGCTAAAATACGCTATTGGCTGCAAATCTGATTATGTGACTTTAAAAATATCGTTTTAAAAGATCCGGCGGTTTTTTTTTTTTTTTAAAGTTTTGAGCATTTCCCGCTTAAGAAAATGAGATTATTTGCCAAATGTTATAAAAAAATGCACATGAAAACATAACAGTATATAAATTTATATATGATATTTTGTAATTATATCATTTAATTTGCTATTTTTCATATGTTGTATCTTTATCTATCTCTTGTCTATCATATGCTGTATATTCACTTAGATTCTTGTTGATATCTTCTTTATATCGTAATTGTTAACTTTATGTTCTAAGCAATATCACTCAGACTAATCCCTTTGAGGGAAGTCCTAGTTTAGATTGTCTAATTTAGATTAGACATCTAAATTAGATCTACTTTAGTCTCTTATGGGGTATGTACAGTCGTGAAGAAAAAAAATACTCATGCCTGTCATTCGTTATTAAATTTAAAGCTTTTATTAAACATTTTAAACTTTGCTGTAATGTTTGGAAATTCAAAATAAAAAATCAGAGATTATCTAAACCTGACAACGCCCACGGTCACCTCCAGGTGACACATCTTTGTTCGATTTTCAGTGAATATGTACCGTGGCACTTTTATTGGGATCTAGAAGAGTTCGTCTAGTCATATAAAGAAGAGTAAAAAAGTTAAATATATCTCGTATTTTCTGATATGATACAATAACCTTCCAAATTGTTGCACTTCCTCCAAACAGACAAGGAATTCAGTTGATCTTCTTCTTTGGATGAAAATGTAAAAAAGAAAAAAAAAACAGTAAGTTTTTTATTCTTGCCTGAATGTTATAGATGGCTAAATGTTTTTTTAACTGATATTTGTAGGATTTCGAATGCTTGATTAAACCTTTTCAGGGGGCAAATTACTTCTATTCGTAAAAAGCTGAAATGACTACATGACACCAGAATTTTAAACAAATTTATTTAAAAATAAATAAGAGCTATTTTTCACGTACTTAATAAAAGAAAAATTTTCATTCCAAAAATCTGGTGCCAATGTGGCATTTAGGGATTAAAGTTAGGTGGTCAAAAATTAACCAATGCCTTTCAAGGAATTAAAATTAGTTCGTGTCATGCGATCTTGAATTTGTATGTCACCAAGAGGTGACATGTACTTTTCGATAAAATTCGTGTTTTATTACTGTTTTTTAGTGAAAACAATATAATACAACCTATGAATTTGAAAAAATATATATATGTTTTTATTTATGGGCGTTGGAGGGTTAAACTCAATGCGGTGTTAAAAACAATACAAGTGAAATACGAAAAGAATTTTTTTTAAAAATCAGAAACTCTGTATTTCCACATTTGTGTGATTATATATTACCGTGAGCGTCAATATCTCACAATTCTAAGAAAACAAAACTTGAAAAAGGATGATATTTAAAAATCAATATATGTCACAAAAGATAAAAATTTTTTTAAGTGTGTGAAAGACAATAAGGCTTGAAGTAATTTTCGTAATACTACATGATAATTTGTGTGGTTTATAAACTGATTAGCCCCCTGTATCATTATTTTTATAAATTACTAACTGAGGTAACAACCCGATGTGTTGCATTTGCGTTGCATGATGTGTTTCGACTTTTTGGGGGGAAATAAATCTAAGTTAATTTTATATTTAGAAAAGATTTATAATATAAATTTATTAAATTTCTTATTTTAAGCAAGAAATCATATTTATAATGTATATGAACTGAAAATTACAAAAACTGCATTTTGCATGTAACGTAATTTTGATGGAATTATAGTAGAATGTCTTTATAAGAAATTAACGACATACGGGTATACGGGTAATAAATAAAGTTCCATTGGTCGAGAGGATTTTGAATGAAAATTTGGTGAGCTTGCCCTTGTTGCCAACTAATGCATGTTTACTTGCCTAACATGCCTAAGGGAATTCTTCGTCTGTTCTAGTGTCATCAAAGTGTACTGTGTAAATGCTATATGCCCTTTACGTATGGTCTTATAATGTCTTAACTCACGAACCTTTTTTTTTTTTTTTTTTTTTTTTTTTGTTACTCGGTTATAAAAAGGACAAAAGTCGCCAAACTTTGGGGATATTTTCCTTTCATGGTAGCTTGGCTATTATGTTTATAACCGGCGGATTAGAAAAGATAGTATGGCGCGGACTTCAATCAAAAAGTCACTAAACATCGTTGAGTGAGTGTAACACACCTGTTCCTACGTATGTTCAGACTCCATGCTCAAAATTCCATGGTCTATCACATTCCATTGATTTACATTTTAAACAAAATCGGAAAATATTATTTCATACGGTTCAGTAATAGTTAAAACTTTCAGCTTTTGTGTAATAATTTTAGTAAATGTAAAAGTAAGTCATATGAAAATTCTTTGCATTGCATTATTTAAAACAGAGAATGTAAGCTAAAAATCATTAAGTCAATTTATTCAAACAAAACAAAATAACTATATTTGTTCATCATTTCGGATAGCAGACGATATAACATTATTTAATCTATTCTTTCGTTTTTTTGTTGATTTTTTTTGTTTTTTCCCCACAAAAATGGAGTAATTTAGTTGCCATCTTTAGAACAACTTCCTTAAAAGTTACAAAAAAAAAAATAATATCTCGAAAACTAATTCAAATTTTTAAATTCTGCGAGCTTATATGACATCCTCGGATCCATGCGGATAACTGGTCTTAACTTCAATGCGCTGCGTTGCATATTCTAGGAGAAGTAGTTGGAAAATACAAACAGACAGTCAGATTTTAATATAGTAATAGATTCCCTTAAATAAGACAGAAGATCGTTTAATTAAAAACAAAATGAAAAAAAATCTATATTACTGAAAACCTGACGTGTTACCTTGGCTTCATGAGAGACTGGGAAAGTTAAAATCTATTCTTTCGTTTTTTTTTTTTTTTTTTTTTTTTTTCCCACAAAAATGGAGTAATTTAGTTGCCATCTTTAGAACAACTTCCTTAAAAGTTACAAAAAAAAAATAATATCTCGAAAACTAATTCAAATTTTTTAATTCTGCTAGCTTATATGACATCCTCGGATCCATGCGGAAAACTGGTCTTAACTTCAATGCGCTGCGTTGCATATTCTAGGAGAAGTAGTTGGGAAATACAAAACAGACAGTCAGATTTTAATATAGTAATAGATTCCCTTAAATAAGACAGAAGATCGTTTAATAAAAAAACAGAATGAAAAAAAATCTATATTACTGAAAACCTGACGTGTTACCTTGGCTTCATGAGAGATTTGGAAAGTTAAAAAAAAATTAATAATAGAATGAATTAAAAAATGTGTATTTCACAATTTTGAGGGGAAATGATAAAACAATACTGTATTGGAACAAATTTGTATAATCGCTTTGTGTTTTAATTTTCTATTCTTTATTAATGGTATTCTTTAATAAAAAGTATTTATTTAAAAATCCTTCTAAAGATAACATTTTATTTTTATAATTACTATTACAATAATTTCAAACTGTCCATTAAAATAAAATAAAAAAAATACTCTGGAAGTAATTTTTTTTTCTTATTCAGTTTGACTTCTTTTGGATATAAAAAGCCTTAGAAACAAATATGCTCACCTTATATTTTTTCATTGAATTTAAAGCTTATATTGTACATTTTCTACTTTTTTTCTGAAATCGTTGTAATTTTGAGATAAAAAATCAGAGATCATCTTAAGCTCAATGCGGATTTATTGACAATGTATGTCAAATACGACATGTTTTTTTTTTTTTTTAACAAAATATTAAAACCTCCGGATTTCCACATTCGTAGAAATATGTCTTAAGACACGTGTCTTGAGACAACATCTTGAAATTCGTGGAAAATAAAACTAAAAAGTTTTTGAAAAATCGATTTATGTCACAAAAGATAAACCAAAATTTCCCGGTACACTGTAAAAAAAGACAAATGTTTTTTTTTTTTTTTTTATTCCAGCTCTTATCTTTCATAAAGTTTACGAAAGTATAATATCTGTCTAGTTAAACGCGATTCCGAAAAGCGTTTCTTTATTTTTAGATGCCGCTGAAACCAACATATTTCTGAGTTTTAAAGAAAGATATCTGCAACAAAAGTTTATTTTGTCTTCGTAATTTTCCGAAACGTTTTCGAGTAGTTTTTACATTGTATTAATCAGATTTTTCTACACGAAATATCGGTTTTTCAGATGCTATCAATTCTTAAGTAAATATTTTCCGTTGCGAAACGAATTTATACATACAAGAATAACAAAACAATGTTAATTTTAATGTTAATGTTAATGCTGATAATTTATCATGTTTGTTGAACATGAAAGTGTTGACTTAAGAATTCATAACATCCACAAAACCGGTATTTCGGATTGAGAAAACTGATTAATAAACTGTAAAATCTAATCAGAAACTTTCCCAAAAATTACAAGCAGTAAAAGAAACTTTTCTTTTAGAAATGCTTCTTTAAAACTCGAAAGTCTGTCGGTTTCTGATGTTTCTGAAGATAAAGGAACGTTTTTCAAAATCATTGGTAATGCGGAATACGCTGTATTATATTTACGTAAATTTTAGGAAAAAATAAAATCTAGATCAAGACACTTTTTTTTTTACAGTGTAGGCATGAGAAAGATAATACAAGCTTCAAGTTATTTTCGAAATACTACATGACAATTTTTATATTTATCAAATATCTTTTTCTTTTCAGTGTTTCTGAAAGTGAGCTAGCTACTCCTGACGTTAATGGCGTCTGGTGCATGTAAAATCCGTCTTGGGTGATAAGTCCTCCAAGTTCCCTATGTGAATTATACCTCTGGAGGTACTTTGTCAGGTGAAGGTCTCGTCACCTGATCAAGGTTCTAAATTACAATACCATTTCCTTTCTCTTTTTAATTTTTGCTTTTTTTAAATAAGCCAATTCAACAATGTTAAATAGAAACCATGAACCGGCAAACAAATAAAACTGTAGTAAACCAATAGAGAGCACTGCAGCGATGCCAACAAGGCTCTTGTCAGATGGATCACAGCCATGCTGTGATCAGGCGAATATCGTGCCGCGTCCAGGTAGTAAATCGTCTATTTAGGCACTCATGCCCAGCAGGTAGGGGCCTGGTTATCGGTATATATATATATATATATATATATATATATATATATAAGTGGGTTATTCCTTACCTCTTAGAAGTACATGAAGGTTATAAGCGTACGCGATGTATCTTTCCTACATATGTCGCGGCGTGTCCCAATTAAATGATATGAAAGATTTTTCTATTATTATTATTTTTCTTAATTAAACTTTGTATATATTTATTAAAACAAAATATATGAAAAAACGATAGATATTGGAAATAATGTGCGACTCTAATCGCATAAAATACAAAACATTCAATATACATGGAAGGGTAAACAAGCACACGTGTCACATTCAAAAACTTGCTACCCAAACTCATTAAATATATATAGTACTTTTTAAAATGTCTTTACGAAAATAAAAATCTGGGCTGTTCACAATGTAACATATATTCATGATAGATTGAAAAAAAAAAAATGAAATAATAAGTCGAGAGTGGAATGAATAGAAAAATAAGCCCACATAAATTGCTCTCGAAGTTTGTTTTATATTCTCAGATATTCGATGAATTATTTTCCCGATTTTTAAATAAAAATTGAAGGTCATATTAAATTGAATGCGGATTTGTTCATGATGCATATGAAGTATTTAAAAAAAAAAAAAAAAAAAAAAAAAAAAAAAAAAAAAAAAAAAAAGAAAAGAAAACTAAAGAAAAGAAAAAGAAAACAAATTATGTTTCTCGTAATCTGCATGTTTGTAGGAATTTATAAATTACAAAATATGCCAAAAATGTTTGATTCTAAGGAAAATTAAATTCCAAAAACTGCTGAGAAAATATAAAATTTCCATGCATGTCACAAAGATTAAAGCTAAAAAATTTTCTAAGTATGGAAAAAAACTTCGGAGTAATTTTGGTATGACCTTTTTGTGTAATTTATCAACTGCTTCCCCGAAGATCATTATTTTTTTGTCATTCTCATAAGCGAAATGAGAAAATCAATCAAAAATCCTTTTTGAAAAAAATCGGGATTATTTAGAATGTATTATAAATTCATGGCAGATTGGGAAAATACATACATACTAAGTCAATAACGGAATAAAATATAAAAGTAGACAAATCTATATTTTTACAGCTTTATTAGGAAATAATAGTAGAATACTTTATATTTTTTTAGCAACTTTAGATTAATGCTGTAGATAAACTCTTTACGCTGTTATATTTTTCTAATAATGTTATTCTATAGGAAGGCGTGAATAGGTGGTTCCTCAATAGTAAATTAAATAATAGAAAAATTGTACTTTTTAGTTCTGTGAGTTATCCAATTTAAAATAGATTCTTCTTGATATGAGAATATATATATATATTAAATTGAAGAATATACACAGAATAAATACTGGACACAAAATACTTGTAGCAACACTCACAACATCAAAAAACAGAAATTTATACTAATAAAAGAAAGTTTCGTTCTGTGTATCTGTGTGTCTATGTGTCTGTTGGCGATGGCTAGGAAAATCTGGCGCACATAGAAGTCTGAAATCTTATGTGAGGATAGTCCAAGTCCTCTCCTGGTGCACCTGAGTCTCAGCATTTTAATATTTTGAAAATTAGAGTAGTTATTAATTAAAAGCCTGATCAAAGATCACAATCAAAAAAGCACTTTTCCGAAATCCGCGCGCATGCTCAGAAGCCCTTTTACCGCATCTTCCGTGAAGAGAAGAAAGAAAGTGGCCGCCGACGGATCGTTTTTTTTTTTTTTTTTTTTTAGTTTTTCTGAATTTGCCATGGACGAACGAACGAAAATACAAAAAAAAGTCTAAATATTCAAGAAGAACGTACTTTTACGTCTGGAACGATCCGGTCGGTTCGAAAAACTTTCACATTTAACATTTTACAAATAATAACAATCAAGAAGCGTCAAATTCAGGTTTTTTATTTTCTCCCGTGTTTCGAGCCTCGGATCCGCCGGACTACTAAAGATATAAAAAAACGGAGTTCACAAAATAAAAGACATGACTTTGCCCTTTTCAAAGCCACTTTTGATTTTAAAAAATACGAAAGTTAACCCTTCGAAAAAGTATATTTTCTGTACGCCATTTAGCGAATTTCGGGATTTTGCCGATGAATAAAAATTTGCATTGGCAGTTCCGAGCAAGTTACGAAAAACTAAAAATACCAGACAATATTTACATTTGTCCTTTTTTGATATCTGCAATTGTTTTCGAAAAATACGAATATTAATCCTTTGAAAAAAAATCGCGTGCAGGACTCAATTTTGCGAATTCCGATTTTCTGCGATATATAAAATCGCGCATCGGCTCTCTAAAGTAACCAAACAAAAAACAAACACACGTAAGGACATCTATGTTCTATAGGGTTCAGGCAGAAACCTTTAGCTAAAAAAAATAAAGTTAAGACTTTCGAAAACAATTTCGCATTTTTAACGATTTCTCCTATTTTTAAAAATTCGAATCTGCGTTTATAAACAAGATACGACAAACTAAAGTTACAGCGCTTAATCTACGCTCCTTTGTTTTTTTAAATCTGGTATCCATTTCGAAAAAATTGAATTTTAACCCTGCGAAAAAAAATCGTTTTCAAAACTAACTCACGTGATTTTCGTTTTTCGGCCTAGGTTTAAAAATCGGCATCGACTCGGGAAATGCGAATACGGAGAAACAGAAAGACACCAGATCATAGACACTTTTATTTTTTGTGCAGTTCAGGCTGTAACTGCACTGAATTTCTCAAATTCAAACTGGCTACTTTGACATAATTTTAATGCATTTTTGTTTGGAAACGCAAGAAGTTGATAGGTGTGCTTATTCCAAAACTTTGTAATCGAAAGACATTTTCCAGTTTTTGATCAAAGCAGTAGATGTTTCAGAAAATACTGTCAAAGCGTTTTGAACCGAATTTCCAATACCGCAGCACGAGAAAGAGGAAAATGTGTCGTCACATGAGACAAATCGCTTATAACTCTATAAGTAATTTTTTTATTATTATAAAATGAAAAACTCATTTCGCTACTTCCACCTTTAGATACTTCCAGCCTTTAGTTTAAAAAATTTAGTTTTCTTTACGGCTGTTTGTCAATTTAAACTGACTATTTTCTAACATTTTTACGAAGTCCTTTTTATTTGTAAATGCATAAAATTTACAAAAATTTTTATACAGATATCAAGAAATCGAATAGTGTTTCGCATCTTCTATAAAAGCGAATAATCTTTCAGAAAATTGTTAAAAATTAGCGTTTTAACCCGATGAATGCCGAGTAACATTCATTGAAAAGAGAACAAAATTTACTATATCTATCTAGAAGATATAAACAAAAAATTTTTTGTTCATGTGGAAAAATCACGCAAAAACGCTAAAAATAACATTAAAAATCTCTAAGATTTCAAAAATTGCAGAAGAAAAAATTTTCTTTTTTGGACTAAAAGACAATATATTATAAATTCAATAAAATTTAATTATAAAGTTCCTTTTACGAATGTGGAAAAATCGCCTCCTAAACCCAAAAAAATTATAAATTCATCTTAAAATATTAGCATAAAATTCAAAAATGTACGTACGAATTCCAAAAAAACTTTATTGAAAAGAGAATAAAAATTACTAAATTGCACTAAAAGTTTAAAACCAGATTTATATTTAATAATGCGGAAAAATGGCCGCGAAACGCAAAAAACCTGGTTAAATCGCATATTAATCGCTAAAAATTTAAAAATCACAGATAATAAAATTTAGTGCAGTGGGTTAAAACATTGTAAATCGAATTATTTAACAAATATAAAAAAATAAGCGCGGAACATAACAGTAACTCGAGCAAATTTATTCCTCCAAACAGCGATAAACTGGCGATTCAAGGATTTACATCAAAAGTAAACAAATATTATAAATTAAATCCGAAAAGGAATTTTCTACACGCCAAATCATCGCTTATTTCCTAGTATAGGAATCTACTAGCGCCAAAGTAAGTGAACAGACCTTCGTAGCTTTTCCTCTACTGCCAGGATACCTTTGCCGTGACATTAGTTATACTTCGTTTTCTTCCCCTTACAACTGTTGAATATGCAACGTTCTTCCCCCTCCATACCTAAATTCAACAATGTTTTTCAAACATCTTCCAAGCTAACAGATGGTACTGTCACCTAAAATCTTGCAATAAGTCGACAATATGATCGTTTTTCGCTCTTATCATTCAAATAATAATTTTTAAAAACATTCAGTTCAAAATTGATCCCGACTATTACTTCCATACTTTTCAATTATTATGCTCTTGTTGTAGATCTTTAAAGGACTTTATCAAAGTCTCCTAAACACTCTATAGATAACTTCAACCCTGCTTTCAAAATACACTTTCTAAGCTAACAGATGACATTACCACCTAAAATCTTACCAAAAGTCGACTATCAACTAAGAATTATTCAACTAATAATATTTCTTAAAAAATCAATACAAAATTTATCCCAACTGTCCTTCAATACTTTTAAATTATCATGCTCTTCGAATTTGTTGTAGATCTTTAAAAGACTTTATCAAAGTCTCCTAAACACTCTATAGATAACCTCAACCCTGCTTTCAAAATACACTTTCTAAGCTAACAGATGGCATTACCACCTAAAATCTTACCAAAAGTCGACTATCAACTAAGAATTATTCAACTAATAATATTTCTTAAAAAATCAATACAAAATTTATCCCAACTGTCCTTCAATACTTTTAAATTATCATGCTCTTCGAATTTGTTGTAGATCTTTAAAAGACTTTATCAAAGTCTCCTAAACACTCTATAGATAACTTCAACCCTGCTTTCAAAATACACTTTCTAAGCTAACAGATGGCATTACCACCTAAAATCTCACCAAAAGTCGACTATCAACTAAGAATTATTCAACTAATAATATTTCTTAAAAAATCAATACAAAATTTATCCCAACTGTCCTTCAATACTTTTAAATTATCATGCTCTTCGAATTTGTTGTAGATCTTTAAAAGACTTTATCAAAGTCTCCTAAACACTCTATAGATAACTTCAACCCTGCTTTCAAAATACACTTTCTAAGCTAACAGCATTACCACCTAAAATCTTACCAAAGGTCGACTATCAACTAAGAATTATTCAACTAATAATATTTCTTAAAAAATCAATACAAAATTTATCCCAACTGTCCTTCAATACTTTTAAATTATCATGCTCTTCGAATTTGTTGTAGATCTTTAAAAGACTTTATCAAAGTCTCCTAAAAACTCTGTAGATAACTTCAAAGGTACTCTTCCATTTCATACTCTCTTACAGTAAATTTAATTTTTAAATTACCTACGGTATCATGAGAAAAGTATTTTTTCCGAATATTTCTTTTCTCCCAAATGCTTTTTCAACGACATTAAAAAGAATATCCAACTTGCTATGAGATAGATAAGACTCAGTAGTTGGTAAATTTATCGAAGATGAGTTTTTTTTTCCTTCTTTTTCAAATTGCATAAAATTGGAGCAAATTGTAGTAATATGTGCAATTCACTGAAAAAATAACATGTTTTCACTAGTTCAACAAAATTTAATAAATTTTCTTTTTTAGATGTATGCAAGTATTCAACAAGATTCGTACGCTTTTACCACAATTTTTTAATAGAATTTTTCGTCTTCTTTAATACAGAAAAGTGCTACAACTCTTGCAATTAAACGAGATGTCTGCAATTTCTGCTATTTAAATATTAAATAGAAAGATTCTAATACAATTTTGTGGTAAAAGCGTACAAAACTCTGATTTAAGATGTATGTAAACATGTAAGCATGTGACATAAATGCATCTAATCACACTGTAAAATAAAGGCAAGTGTTCTTAATCTTTGAAAATATTACAACGAACATAAATATACAATAACCTCTTCCGAGTTACCACTATTCCGAGAAGCGTTCTTTATCTTTAGAAACCCCAGAAACCAATATATTTTCGAGATTTAAAAACGCATTTATAAAAGAAAAAGTTCCGTTAGCTGCCGCTGATTATCGGAAACGTTTTCGAGTAGTTTTTATAATCGATTTCTCAAACCGAAATATGGTTTTTTTAAAAGGCATCAATTCTCAATTAAATATTTTTAACTGTGTATCTAAATTTATGCATGCAAGAAAAAAAAGTAATATTATTTTCATCTTAATGGTAATACTGTTAATTTATCATGTTTATCTGTAAAACATGTTTGATGAACATGAAAATGTTTACTTGAGAATAGATATGATCCGACAAAACCTATATTCCAAGAAAACTAATCAATATATGAATTTATACGTGCAAGAAAAACAAAAAACTAATATTTCAATCTTTATGGTAATTTATCATGTTTATCTGTAAAATATGTCTGTTGAACATGAAAATGTTTACTTGAGAATGAATAGGATCCGACAAACTTATACTCCAGGTTGAGAAAACTAATTAATATCTGAATTTATCCATGTAATAAAAACAAAAAAATATTATTTTAATCTTAAACATCATAAATTAATATCATTATTATTAAAATTAAAATAAGATTATTTTTTTCTACTTGCATGTATAAATTCAGATTTTAATTAGTTTTCTCAACCTAGAATTTAGGTTTGTTGGATCCTATCCATTCGCAAGTAACCATTTTCATGTTCAGCAAACATGTTTTACAGATAAGCATGATAAATTAACAACATTACTATTATCTATAAAACATGTTTGTTGAACATGAAAATGTTTATTTGAAAATGGATATGATCCTACAAACCTATATTCCAAGTTGAGAAAACTAATTAATATCTGAATTTATGCTTGCAAGAAAAACAAAATAATATTATTTTAATCTTAATAGTAATGCTGTTAATTTATCATGTTTATCTGTAAAACATGTTTGTTGAACATGAAAATGGTTACTTGCGAATGGATAGGATCCGACAAACCAATATTCCAACAAAACTAATTAATATCTGAATTTATACGTGCAAGAAAAACAAAAAACTATTATTTTAATCTTTATGGTAATTTATCATGTTTATCTGTAAAGCATGTTTGTTGAATATGAAAATGTTTACTTGAGAATGGATATGATCCGACAAACCTATATTCTAAGTTGAGAAAACTAATTAATATCTGAATTTATGCTTGCAAGAAAAACAAAATAATATTATTTTAATCTTAATGGTTATGCTGTTAATTTATCATGTTTATCTGTAAAACATGTTTGTTGAACATGAAAATGGTTACTTGCGAATGGATAGGATCCGACAAACCAGTATTCCAACAAAACTAATTAATATCTGAATTTATACGTGCAAGAAAAACAAAAAACTATTATTTTAATCTTTATGGTAATTTATCATGTTTATCTGTAAAGCATGTTTGTTGAATATGAAAATGTTTACTTGAGAATAGATAGGATCCGACAAACCTATATTCCAGGTTGAGAAAACTAATTAATACACTGTGAAAAATGCTCAGAAACGTCAGTGGCAGCAAAAGAAACTTTGTTTTTATAAATTCTTCTTTTCGTCACAAAACTATATTGGTTTGTGAAGTTTCTAAAAATAAAGAATGCTTTTTGGAATCGTATGTAACTAACAAGAGGCTACCTTATATCTTCGTTCGTAGTTATATTATATTTTCCGTAAAAGTAACAGAGGGAAAATTTTTGCTCTGGTTTCACTCATGATATAGCAAAAAATCAGCAATTATAAATTCAATTGGTATTTCTACAGGCGTATGCCATTTTTACAAATTATGCAATAAAACTGCGAAAGAAAATATACAATAATCTCTCGCGAGTTATCCACGATTCCGAAAAACGTTCTTTATCTTTAGAAATTTAAAAAAAAAAAAAACAATATATTTTGATATTTAAAGAAGCATTTATAAAAACAAAGTTTCTTTTGCTGCCACTGGTTTTCGAATAGTATTTATAGTGCAATAATAAGTTTTTCTTAAACCGAAATATCGGTTTTTAAGAGGCTATCAATTCTCAGTAAAACATTTTTTAGCTGCGTAACTGAAGTTATACAAGCAAGAGTAACAAAATAATATTAATTTTAATGTTAATGTTAATGCTGTTAATTTATTATATTTGTCTGTTGAACATGCTTCTTTAACATGAAAATGTTTACTCCAGAATAGATAGCATGCTAAAAACTGATATTCCTGGTTGAGAAAATTGATTAATTCACTATAAAAACACATCGGAAAGGTTTCTGAAAATCCGTTGCAGCAAAGGAAAATTTATTTTTATAAATTCTTCTTTACACCTCGAAAACATATTTATTTCTGTCATTTATAAAGATAAAGAATGCTTTTCGGAATCGTGACTAACTCAGAAGAGGATATAAAATGAGCACGCGCCGCCAGACGCCCATGGGGGTCACCGGCTCGCGATCCGACCATCGTTCCCAAGTCTCTAAAGGACTTATATCGCACCAGCAGCTTTGTCTCGCCGCGGCGCTGCGATCGGCCTGGGGCCGCTCCCCAACTGCGGACCCCCAAGCCAATTTACCAAGTGTCGACGACACAGGTCATTGCGGCAGTAACCCCACGTCTCGGAGGAAACTTCCGCAGGAACGGACACTTGATGAACCTCCGAGAACACCCAGCGACTTCGTTGCCGAAACCTCAGGAAGGGAGCCGGTTTCTAGGTCATCTGGTAAGCTTCGCGACGGCTCTTGCTTTATCACAGCTCGAGGGGGGGTGCGAAACCTACAAAGGTAGTCACGTTCCCTCTTGTTGTGGCTTTCAGAAGAGGATATATCATATATTTTCGTTCGATTTTCTTACATTAAGGAACACTTGTCTTTTTACTTACCCATCATACGTAGTATAAGGTAAGTCTTGTAATCGTTTTAAAAATCGAAAAAAAAATGACGGATTTACACGTTTCAAACACTAGAGTTTCCGAAAAACATATTTTTAGAAAAAAATATTTGCCGTCCGTCTGTCTATGTATGTGTCTGTCTGTAAACGCTCTATCTCCCGAACAAACTGAGATTGAGACTTGAAATTTGATATGTACTTAGCATGTAATAATGGGAAGAAGCTTATTGAATTTCAGTAACCTCGATTATCCGGAACTATTTTTTTTCGGACTCTCTAAATATTCTTTCTGATGAAAGGCATATAAAATTTTTCGAAATTATTTATTTTAAGATGTGAATATAAAAGTTAATAAAAAAAATATAAATTTTGCATAAAGAATGAAATCGATCGGGTAATGAGTTGCCGAGGTATTTGTAATCCTATTTTCCACACTCTTCCATTTTTCATGACCCTATATTTCATTCAGATTTCAATTCAAAGATATATTTTAATTGGAAATCAGGCGCTTAAACCGACGTAGTAAACTCTTAGTTAATATAATTATTATTTTTGGAGTTATAAGGATGTTTCTTTTACGGAATTCAGTAATAGAGCATTTAAAGTTTATGACGTCATCAAGCCAGGATTTTATTCGAATTGCAATGCACTTTGTAAATAGTTTACACATCATGTTTTATTTTCATATGTTATATTATGCATATCCATGATGGGTAAGTATTACGGTGGCCCCCAACGACTAGTTGTACAGTGTAGATTCTATTAGTTTCTAGTTTTGGCTGCCAGTATATAATCAAAGAATGATTTAGTCCAGAGTTAAGTATATTAGAAGCCAACTTATCGTGATCGGATAGTATAAAACCTGTCTTTTGGGCTGTACGAAATTGAACCCCTGATCCGCTTTAAGAGGGGACTATACAGCAATAATAATGAAAAAGAAACTAACAAGCTACAATCTAATAAAATTTTCAGAGAAAACAACTTATTGACGACTTTAAAAACATTGCATGTAAACAGAACATAAGTAAAAAGATAATACAAGAGAATTTAAGACAAATAAATATAGAGATGAAAAAACTTCAGACAAATCCTGAAAAGCTAAAATGCATACTTTCAGTATAATAAAAAAAAATGTGATTAATGTGTCTCAAGATGTTCATCTAATCTTTAGGTAATAATTCCAAGTAATATCTGTGTTTTAAAATACATGTATCATAATCCTAAATTTTTATTTATATATATATTAACAATTAATAATTACAAAAGTAAACTAGTTGGATGTTCCAATCACAAAACTTTCTTCTATCTCATACATGTTAATGCTTCAAAAAGTGTATTTATTTTTAATTATGCATTTTAGAATCCAAAATGCAGCATACCAGCTCCACCTGTTATATCCCTTACAGGAAAACCTAATCAGCACCAACTTATGTCAAGGTAATCATCAAATCATCAAATCATCAAACTTCATAATATGAAGTTTGATGAAATTCTGTGCATTAATTCTGAGATATGACTATCGCTAAAATCGTATAAATCCTGAAAAATGCAGCATAGCAGCGCAACCTGTTGGGCTATATACACCAAAATCTAATCAGCAACAACTTATGTCAACGTCTAACTGAATCTGAAGCTTGGTGAAAATCCGTGCATTAGATCTTGATATACAGCTATTGCGAAAGTCGTATAAAATGCAGCATAGCAGCGTTACCTGTTGGGATTTATACATCAAAACCAAATTTCAGTACATTTATAAAGAATTATTAAATTCCGTGCATTAGTTCTTGAGATATGACTATGACAAAAATAATGTAAATCCTGAAAAATGCAAGCATATGTAGCGAAACCTGTTGCGAGAACTGCACCAAAACCTAATCAACAACTACTTATGTTAACGTCTAACTGAATCTGGAGTTTGATAAAATTCTGTACATTAGTTCTTGAGATATAACTTTCGTAAGAATCATGCAAAATGCAGCATAGCAGCGCTACCTGTTGAGCTATTTACTCCAAAACGTAATCAGCGTCTGTTTATGTTAAGGTCTAAAAGAATCCAAATTTTAACAAAATTCTGTACATTAGAACCAATTTATATCAAGGTCTAACTGAATCTAAAGTTTTATTAAATTCCGTGCTTTAGTTCTTAACATAGAGCGCCCACAAAATGTTTGTCACATACAGACACACACACACAGAGAGAGAGAGAGAGAGAGAGAGAGAGAGACAGACAGACTCACAGACAGACATTTTCTAAAAACAGTCAAATCGTGTTCAGGACCTTCTAAAATGTATAAATCCGTCGAAAACGGGAAGTCGAATTTTTTCATGTATCCACTGTAAAAAATTGCTGCAGTAAAATTACTGCAGCAGAGATTCCAGACAATGTCCGTAAGAAAACGGGTTTTGTACCTAGATAAACTGACTTTGCTCTTACATAAACGGTTTTTGCACGTATAAACATGAAATTTACGGAAATTGACCGCTTACGTTGAAAAAGGGACATTTTCCGTAAAATTACGGCAGCATTTCAAGGAGAATGCCCGTGAATTTACAATTTTTTTTACAGTGTCCAATACTTTCTTCTTGTAGAGATAAAAGAATGTAAAAAGAAAAAAATAAGACAAATGCGAGATACATAAAAAGGAGAAACATCAACTTGAATTAATGCAACAATACTTACATTAATTACGTAAAAACGCATTCTTACGTAAAAACTTCATGAACTCCCTCACATTCTTAGAAATCGAATTACATGGAATGGTTTATTTTTGGTCATTTAAATATCAGTTCGATTTATTTACTTTTCCAAACAGATTAAATAAACGTTAAGTTTACATAATTTTGCCGAGAAACGAGAAAAAAACTATTACTGGGAAAATAGCCATGAAATTCAGTCTAAAAATAGATATAGTAAATGCGCCTATCTAATGGCTTAAAATGAACTTTCTTATGTCATTAAAATACCTTTAGTAAGATTACGCATTTTCCAGGCTGCGAATATTACAGTTTTAAAGAAATATCTTTAAATATTATAATATAATCATCAATTCATTCCTGAAAATATTATGATAACTTATTTAAGTATATTGAGCAAAAAAAGTGAAATAATGTTTAAATAATTTTAGTTAAACATTTTCAATATATATACAATACTTAAGTAAAAACAAATGTGTAAGTGTGATCTAAGATAGTAATAGGGGTTTCGTTTAATATTCCTTTCAAAACATTTAATTAGTAAATACAAATCATTAATTTCTAATTATCCTTATCATTTATCAATACACTTAATCAATAAGAACATAGATGGCAGCACCATTAAATTTAACAATAAGATGATAACAAGATGATAACAAGATAGCAAATATGATTTGTCATATCACAAGAGGAGGAAGTATTCAGCTCTGAGGATACAAAATTTCAAGTCTCTAACTTATACAGTTTACGAGTAGGAACTCTGTGACGCACAGACAGATATGAGTGACACGAATAGGGTTTTGGCAGATGAACGAAACCCTAAAAGTAACACTATTAAATTTAAAAGGGCGAATAATAGTTATTTTAAGTTCTAAAATGTATTTATTATAAATTTATTACATTTCACTGAATGAAACTTCATAAAATAGTGTGTAAAAATAGATAGCAAATGTACTTATCTAATGCCTTGAAAAGAAGTTGAAAATTTAATTAACATACCTTATGGAAGTTTAAACATTCTGTAGGTTACGCTTGTTATACAATTTATAATTAACACATCGTTTGGAAGTTTAAACATTCTCTAGACTACGCTTGTTACACAATTTATAAAAGATATATGGCAATATTGACCTATTTAAATATTCTAAAAAATGGAAATGATGTTTAAATAACTTTAGGTGCACCATTTTCAATATTAAATACTACAAGAAAATATATTTTATTAAATTTAAAACAACATTTAATTGGCATGTGTTAACAATTATTAGATACGAAAGTTTAAGAATCATAAAAAGAAATGTAAAAGCTAGAAATTCAACATTAATGGATTTTATATATACACTGTAAAAAAATTGCGTAAAATTTCAGTTGATGTACCGTAAATTAACGGTAGTTGTACCACTTTCACTCTTTACGGTATGAGTATACCGTACTTCTAAGGTATATTAAGCGTAAAAAAAAACCGTATATGTGGCATTTCGATTATAAACGGTATTTATACCGTAAAATGATTGTTTTTCAGTAAAAAATCGCTATTTATGCGGTAAAATAATTATTTTTCAGTTAGGAAAAAGCTGGTATCCCCGCCTCGGTGTACGTCAACTCCTGAAGTGATGCTCTTGCTAGAACTCCTATAATAGGAGTGTTAGCTCTTGCTCTTATTACGTAATGCTGCACGCATTACGTGATAAGAGCAGGAGCTAACACCATGAGGAGAGGAGGGAGTGCAGCTGGTACATATACTTTAAATATTTTACGGTACATATACCGTCCAGTTAAATTACGGTATATATACTGGTCACAAAGTTGCCAGTATATTACCGTATTTTTTGACCAATTATTTTTTACACTGTAACTATTACTTTTGCCTCTGTTTCCTATAATAAGAAGCTATTTTCTAATACTCTTTGGTACAATTTATTTGTATAAATTCCTTTATATTAAAAAAGGTAATATTAAAATTAAACTTACATTAAATATTGGGTTGTTTGAAAAGTTCCTTCCGTTTGGGAAAACCAGTTTGTACCGGAAAATTCTGTACGTCAATTATTAGACATTAGATTTCGGAATTAATATCTAATAATTAAATAATAGAATTTTCCGGTATGAATCTTTCCGAACAACCCAATAGTTATTTGTAAATAAACTGTTAACGAGAGTAACAAAACAAATCAGAAAATCCACAAATACATCGTGTACTTGCTATCCTTAGCGTGCAAGAAATAGCAGAATAAATCTTGAGTATGGCTTTTTAAAGTTACCAATTTTCCATATTTACCGATAACTTGAAAAATAAAAGATAGATATGAGCACAAATTTAGAGGGTTTTCGACCATGCGTATTCTAATGGTGACGAAAAAAATATGTTTCTATTTATGAATTTTTAATAATCACATTATTATTTATAATAAGTAGTATTTGATAACGATTTTATCCCAAAATAAATATGAGCGTTATGTTTGAACTTTTACAAAATATCATATAAAGCTAAAAGTAATGAAACAAGCAAATTCTTCTTTGAATTAACTAAATAACGGATTTTTTCCTTTAAAATTGATTGGTTGATTTTTCCATAATATCCTATTAATATCCGATTTTTCCTATATCTCAATAACTTTTCATTCCAAATTGATGTAAATTTGTATTTCCATGTATTGTGGCATGAGGAATATAAATATAATATATAAAATTAGGATATTGCTATTGAAATTTTAAATGTTCAATTTTAATATGTAGATGATGCCTTATGACAAAACAGCCACATATGATTATAAAGAAATTTATACGATTTAAAACGGTACATATTTTTTCTTCTTACTTAGATAAAAACTGGAGATATAGTCATTGTTTGTTTTTTGACTTTTTTTGTCTTTTTTTTCGCGTACTGCACATTTTAAAAGAAGATTCAAGTCTGAATCAAATTTCAACTTTTATGAATATTACTTAGACAATAACCTGAAATTATATAACGAATATGCCTATTGGGGTCCGCGTGGACCCCAGGACATAGTGATAGGGTTAAGCATAATAGTCCGGGTGGAAGCACCACATTTTTGCAATCAATTTTAGCGCCAGTGATTTTGAATGCCAACGAATGATGTTGCAGATGGTTTGTAGATTGTTGCTAGATGGTGCAGATAACGAAACTGCCTTTCAGCTGGCGCACCAGAAGGGGGGTGGTGGCCGTAGCAACATCGTGCATCCTGCTGCAATGTTAAATGAATGACAACCCGATTACGGATTATGCCTCTGAGTCGTAGTAACGTCAGTAATCAAGGTTCCCATTCATTGAACATTGCAGCGGACTGCGCAATGTTGTTATGGCAACACCCTCACTCTTGGGCCATTTGATTGGTAGTTTCGTTTTCTGCACCCTCTAATTTGTCATGTATACTAAAATAATCTATGTTAAAATTGTTCTAAAAATGTGAAGTTGCCTCCTAGACAATCTTTCTGAAAATATGACGATATTAAATTACTTATATTCTTTTCCAAACAACTTGAAAAATATTTAAATAACGTAGGCAGTATCATTTTTAATATACACATAACACACAAATGAAAAAAGCTTAATTTAAATAAATTAAAACTGACATTTAAATTATTAAATACTTTTTTTTAATTTACGAAAAATTTTTAAGCATCCAACATTTTTCTGTTACTTGTCTGAATTTTTTTTTTATATATATACTTCAATTTTAAATTCTTCTGATTACATTTTAATTTCCAGTCTTATTATTTTTAATCTTCTGATTAAATCTTAATGAACGCTTAATTCCATGGAATATTACTTAGTAAACAACGCTTAAATTATGTCTAAAAATAGAAAGCAAATATGTCTGTCTAATGCCTTGTAATAAAATTGCTTGTGTAAATAAAATACTTTTCGAAGATAAAGCATATTCTTGACACATATTAAACAGCTTGAAAGAGACATCATTCAGTAGTATAAGCACTCAATAAATCCTTAAAATATCTTAATACTGAATTACTTAAATATTTTGTTCAAAAAAATTTGTAATTGTGTCTAAATAAATGGAATATAGTCTAAAATACTTTAGGGGAACCTCAAATAACTAAATATATTACGTCTGAATCAAATTATTAAAATTAAAAAGACATTTTGAAATTCAGACATTTAATAAAATTAAAAAAAACAGAAATATACCACATAACATAAACATTAATCATTCAATCTATACCGACCACATTGCAGATTTTCAAAATATTAATATTATTAAGTTCAACTGCAATAATTATAAAAGTAGATTTTTTTTTTAAATTTGTTTTACAAGGTTACAAAAATCTCCACTAAACGAAGCATGTATAATTCCACCAGAATAGATGGCCCTATTGTGATGTACACTGCCTCGTGTCTTAATATTTTTTAAATGGAGTATTCTTGAACAGCATGAATATATGTAAACATCAGCTTTGTTTTTCGATTTACATTTGTACTGGAACTTGTGTAAAATTTGAAACGTCTACTGTAAATGTTTTTAGAAATTTATTTTATAAAGTTACAGAAATCTCCACTAAACGAAGCACGTATAATTCCACCAGAATAGATGGCGCTATTGTGATGTACACTGCCCCATTCTTAATATTTTTTTAATGGAATATTCTTGAACAGCATGAATATATGTAAACATCAGCTTTGTTTTTCGATTTACATTTGTACTGGAACTTGTGTAAAATTTGAAACGTCTACTGTAAATGTTTTTAGAAATTTGTTTTATAAAGTTACAGAAATCTCCACTAAACGAAGCACGTATAATTCCACCAGAATAGATGGCCCTATTGTGATGAACACTGTCTCGTGTCTTAATATTTTTTAAATGGAGTATTCTTGAACAGCATGAATATATGTAAACATCAGCTTTGTTTTTCGATTGACATTTGTACTGAAACTTGCATAAAATTTGAAACGTCTACTGTAATTGTTTTTAGAAATTTGCTTTACAAAGTTACAGAAATCTCCACTAAACGAAGCACGTATAATTCCACCAGAATAGATGTCCCTATTGTGATGTACACTGTCTCGTGTCTTAATATTTTTTAAATGGAGTATTCTTGAACAGCGTGAATATATGTAAACATCAGCTTTGTTTTTCGATTGACATTTGTACTGGAACTTGCATAAAATTTGAAACGTCTACTGTAATTGTTTTTAGAAATTTGTTTTACAAAGTTACAGAAATCTCCACTAAACGAAGCATGTATAATTCCACCAGAATATATAACCTTATTCTGATGTACACTGCCTCGTGTCTTAATATTTTTCAAATGGAATATTCTTGAATGTGAACATGTGTAAACATCAGCTTTGTTTTTCATTGACATTTGTACTGATGAGGAACTTATATAAACTTAAACGTCTACTTTAATTGTTTTTATTATGTGATGTTATTTCTGTTTTTTTTAGTTTTACTAAATGTCTGATTTTAAAATGTATTTCTTAACTTTAGGTAAACTAACAGTCGGCCAAAAAAAAAAGAGAGAGTGAGAGAGAAGACCCCATACATTTTAATTACCAAAACTTTCCCAGAAAGAAACAAAAATTACCATTCGACTGGAAATTTTGTCTTCTTTCAATTTATGTTAAAAATAAGTTTAGGAGGTTGTCTTCATACTGAAATTGTACCAAACGCTAAAATGTGTAATCCGAACACTTAATTTTGACATCATGTTTGAAAGTTACGGAAAACTTTACCTTAAAATAACAAACAAGAAGTCATTCGATCAAGTAGTTTAGAAATTATGAAAGTTTAAAGTATGGAACTCGCAATTCAATTCATGGTAATCGTTTCAAAACCGACAGCAGTGTGGGTAATTTTTTAAGCATAACTCAAACACTACTTTGCAGAATGAGCTGTAATTTTGGTTCTTATATATGAAACTTTTTGAAATCGATTTTTACTAAAAATGCATTGGATAATGTCTTATTATTATTATTATTATTATTAATTTAAACAAATACAGTATTCCGAAATAAGTTTTTGAAAAAAAATATGAAATCTAACCAACATTTTAACGACCCCGATAATAAGCATTAAAAAATTTAACAGTTATTAGAATTTTTTTGTGATAATGTAAAGTTTTAATTCTTTACCAAAACGTTAAAAGTAAAGAAACATTTTTGGTCATGTCCGTAAACAGGAAAACTTTGAGAAAATCTTGTCTCGTCCAGAACAAAAAAAAATGTCAAAATCAGATTTTTAAGCATAAGTAAAATTATAATTACTTGGCATAAAACACGGTATATTACTTGGGAAATAATCTTGAAAGTCAGTCTAAAAAATAGACAGAAAATGTTCCTCTTCGAAAGGAAGTAACTTATGTAATTAAAATACATTTTGTAAAATTAAACCTTTCCTATACTTCTGATATTACAGAGTTTGGAAAGACATCCTTTAATATAAGTACTTAATTATTCGCGAAAACAACATGGTACTGTTTGTAAATAAAAGTAAAATAAAAATATGTATATAAAATAACATGCAGTTGTAATCCAATGTTAGAAAACTTGATTACCTCGATTATTAAAGATTGCTTCGGTATCACACAAATTGCGCAATTAATTACACACCACCCGTTCTCAATCTAACACAAACGATATTACATGTTTATACTTTTTTTATATAAGACACACGAATGGACATACATTATACACAGCATTATAACAATAAACGTAATTTTATACTTAAACGAAAAATGGCGAACTATATGTTTGACAATTATAACACAAGAATGTCAATATTCACTTGCGACTCTTCACTTGCGACTCTTGCGACACTTGGTTTCGTACAACCAACATTAATTTCCAGCGTAATATCAGCCCTGTTAAACATTTAATTAGATATATATATATATGTGTGTTATCCGATGCTTGGATTTAGTTCGCCTCATGTATGCCACTAAATAGATGTGCCCATGATCGACATTCCATCTTGCTCCATTCCATCTGGGTGTCGTCCCGGTAGATGAAATGGTAGAGCATTGGTCCGTTATACCACGGATCCATGTTTGATTCCCCGTCTGGACATTTTCAGTTGGTTGTACGCTGCGTAGTAAGTTAATATTCACATCCTTTGTTATAGTTATTAATTGCCAGCGTAATTTCAGCTCTGCTGAAAATTTAATTATATATATACTATATGTGTGTGTGTTTGACAGCTTTTCAAAGCAAAAACAGGGTCTATTTTAATGACTTTTTCGGGTCTTTTTAAATATCTTTAGCAGGAAACATCATATTCAACAGATAATGTCTTATTTAAATAGTTTGTTCAAAAAAGGGAATAATGCCTATTAGAATTTTAGGTGCACCTTTTTACAATGTAGATAAATCATTAAATTGAAAAACACTTTATTTAATTTAAAATAACATTAAATAGTCTCGTTTTTAAATAGCAAAGGAATATATATTTTTCATGAAGTTTTTTCACTAGTCCAATATCATTCGATTTATTTCATTTTTGTTTATTTTATTTCAGAGAGTAGTTTTATAATTGTTTCTATTTTCGATTTATTTCAAATAGATTCGTTTCTCGAACAAAATGATCAAATTTAGTGAGATGAAAGTTACATTAAATTATTTCTCTTTGATCATTTAAATATAGCTTCACTCCAAATAGATTAAATGTAAGCAAAAGTCTAATTTTTCAATATATTACTTGGAAAATAATCCTGAAATTCATTCTAAAAATATACAGCAAATGCGCCTATCTAATTGATTCGAAATGAAGTTGCCATGTAATTAAAATATCTTTCGAAAGACTAAAATATTTCCAAGACTGCGGATATTACAGAATTTGAAACAGACATCATTAAATACATCATTAAATATAACTACAGTCGGCCAAAAAGAAAAAAAATACACCGCCATGTATTTTAATATCCATAATTGCCATAGAAAAAACAGAAATAGCCCTTTGACTGGAAATTATACACTGTTAAAAATTTGTAACAAACTGTCGAGTCATTTGACCGTTTTTCTAGAAAACGGTTACATAACCGTAATTTAACACTATTCTGACAATATTGTTGCTCATATTATGGTCGTGATAGAAAATGGTTACGGTTATGTAACCATTTTCTATAAAAACGGTCAAATGACTGCAAATTTTAACATTGTATATTCTTTCAATTTATCTTATAAAAATAATATTTGAGGGTCGTCTTTATAGTGAAATTGTACTAAACTCTAAAATTTGCAAAGTAACACCTAATTTTTACGTCATATTTCGCCTTTTCGGTAAATTTTACCTTAGGATACCACACAATGCGATCAAATAGTCTAGGAATTATAAAGGTTTAAAAGTTTGGAATTCCTAATGTTAAATTTATTTGTAGTCGTTGCGAAACAGAGATTGCAATAGGGGTAGTTTTTTAAACATAATTCAAAATCTTCTTGGCGGAATGAGCTGTAATTTTTGGTTCACACATTTGAAGGTTATAAAAAGAGATTTCTGCTAAAAATTCATTTTTTTGTTTTCGAAAATTAATTTTAAAAAATATATATTTTCTACTTAAATTTTCAGAACAAATTTCATTTTTAACCTATATTTTTTTTTAAAACAAAAATCTATTTCTAGAAGTTTCAAACATGCAAATCCAAAATTGCAACTCAATCTACTAAGTATTTTAGAGTTATAGTTAAAAACTATCCGTATCGGAATCTGTTTTGCAATGATTACAAATGAATTTAACATTATGAGTTCCAAATTTTAAACCTTCATGGTTCCTAAACTACTAAACCAAATGATCTCCCGTTTTGGTATCCTAAGGTACAATTTACAGAAAAACCATATATGATGTCAAAATAGGTGTTACTATTGAAGAATTCAGAATTTAGTGCAATTACAGTATAAAGACGACGTCCTAACCGATTGGTTTTTGAACCGGCCTCTGACATAGTACACTCACATTACGTTAAAACGTCTTTTGATTAAAAATTGCACTTAATTAAAAATTAAATCAACATTGTTTTCATAAATGAATTGAAAGATTTTCCACAAATCTATGTTGCCACAAAAAAATACCGCATTATATAGTGATCAACAATGATTATAAAAAGTAAACAGTAAAAAAATTAAAGTGCGATGTCTCCGCACGGGTTTATTTTAAATTTATGATTAACAAGCAAAGTTAAAATTCAAATGTTTAGAAGAGAAAGACACCATCAATCGATCGAAGAAGTAGCATTTTACGTGTATCCTAAACTGTATGCTTTGTTGTATTTCATATTAAAGCAATTTACTTTTCTTTGTCCTGGTTTTTTTTTTTTTTCAGAAGGGGATGATGTCATCCTCTAATGCTGTTAAAATACGATTGTTATTATTATATATATATATATATTTTTTTTTTTTTTTAGCGCGTGCCTTTTTGCTATCTTCAATCTGTTTTTAATGTAGGAATAAATGAGATCTGGCTTGACTAATGTTGTTTGCAGATAAATTTACCCTTAATTTTTCTTTAGAGGTTTCAACCAAATGATTAATAAATTTGCATCTAAAAAATATTAGATATTTCTAAAATATATATGTACAGTGCGAAATACTCGCACGGGTCTACTTGTAGACTGTATTATTGTCTTTATGTAATGTACTACAAACCAAGTATGTCACAATAAGTATCGAATGTTGATAATTTGCGAGAGTACATGTTGTTGTGAAAATTAGGACTACATGACCAAGAAATAGAGTCCCTTATTTCTAGATAAATTGTCTCATCATTCTACACACATCTCTAATGAAATATAATTCTTGTTTACCTTTTAAAATTTAAAAGTATCTTAAATTGTAATATATCTTAAGTATATTAAATTATATTTATGTTCATTTTTATTTTAATTTATTAAATTAAACAATATTTTTATTCAAAGGATTTCATAAGATATATTTTTACTTTAATAATTAAACCTTAATTTATGTTTAAAGTTGTTAAATTAAATAGCATTTTTATTCAAAGACTTTCATAAAAATACATTTTTATATTAAAAGTTAAACTTACTTATATAGTTAATCCGGTTGTATTTTACTTGTCTTAAATGAAAATATATATTTAGTTTTTACTTTAAAGCAATACATCGTTTCCCGTTCGTCTATTTACCATACGTGTCTTCGTAACTCGTGGTAATCTTTTTCGATTAGATAGATATACGATATGCTCAATCGATTTCGGTCTCCATCATCATAGTTGGCTTGGATGCCGAGAGATGGCATTGTCGTGTGGCGTGGTCACGGAGTGTGTCAGGAGCTTACGCCGGAACAATGGATTTGCATAAAGCAATGTTGTAGTTGTTCTAGAACTTGATGGAAGATCGTTGGGAACATGCGTGGTGAGTAGGTCTAGGAGAGTGATGCGGTATAAATAGCTACGTGTACCGGTGGTCAGATATCTCTATTCCAGATTCTAGAAGTCTTGTTCTGTTTTTCTCGTTTCTCTCACCTACGTTCAACGATGTGTTAGTTTAGTCCTGGAAAAATGTATTCGTAAGTTTTATAATGTAAAAAGTAATACAAGTGTTAGTTAAAGTGATTTGGTGTTAAGTTAAATAAGGAAATGAATTGGAACGTTTTAAAGAATTTTTTACTGGTTTTGCTTTGATGCAGACTTCAAGCTGTTTAATCGGATGTCGTCATGGATGAACTTGTACTTCGCAGTTGAAGTGTTTTGCTTTTCCCCTTGAAGTGAATGTGTGGAATTTGTGCTTCGTCTAACAGCTGCTATATTATTTGAATTGGCTTCATTTAATAGTGGCATAGAGTGAACTGGGAGAACTTTTGTCATGTCACGGAATTTGTAAATTTATTCCGAAAAACGAATAGGGACACCTTTTTTCGGTATACAAATTATCTTTATTTTTCTTCAAAGTTCCAGATTGGCCAAATCGAATATAACCTAAGTTAATCTGAGATATTTCTCAAAATTACGTCATGGTGTCAAATTAAGAGCTAAGTTACTTTTTATTTGTGTTTAATGGTAAATGTAATGTTGTTATGAATTTGAATATGATTTATTTTAGGTTTAATTGATTTATATGTTGTTAATTAAACGTTGAAATAAATATCTTTGTTTTAAATATGTTATCTTTATTTTTTTCAAACCACTACATAGTTTTTCTTAGCTTAAGTGAATTTCATCCTTTTTTCTTTGGGGCTATAAAATCAGCTTAAACGTCTTCACTAAAAGCGTGATAACTCTGCTAAATTTATTTAAGCCCCATAACTATTATCTTTTATAATAGTTAATACATGTAATAAAAATTCTAGCGCGCTAACAATACAAGTCTATTTAACTGCCCTCGCGTTTCTATTACTCAGAAGCATTTCGCTTAAATATGAATCGTGAAGGAACTAATATGAAGACTAATTTTAATGCGATGCAAATATGATTCACGCAACGCTTTCAAGAAAATGCAGTGTGAATCGTATTTGATTCATGCGGCGTCAACGTATGTTTTCCCTTTCATTAGGAAAGCCTTACGCGTTTCTTTGTGTTTAATCCAGCATGATCAAATTTTATATTTTCTAAGCATAGCGAACATGGACTTTTAAAACATTTATATATGAAAACAAACTAAGGAAATACTGGCTGCATGTTAAATTTGATATATTATATTTAAGTTTAAGTAACTGGTACAGATGATGAATATTCTTTTGAGCTCTAAAGGTCAGCTGTGTTTAAACTTAACTTAATACTCTAGAATTAATTTGAGCAATTAATTTTTTTTTATAGAAAGTCTCATTTGTTTGATTTAGAAATTAAAACATATAATAAGTATACGTTTAAATGAAAGCGTTAAGAGTAATTCAGGTAAATTAAATTATCGTTAAATAAGCAGTCTTTGTCTTCAACATTAATTTCCACAGTAAACTTTTAATGGGGGAAATTTCAGTGTATCTAAAATATCTCTTTTTTTTTAGGATTTGATTTTTTATATCGGGGGTAACTTTGAGGAAATAGAAATCACAATCATGGATATAATACAGAAATTACAATCATGGATATCTGAAAAACATTTGCCATTTACTGTGATGGAAATGAATCCCCTTATCAAACAAACCCAGTATCAAAAGTAATTTCTTTTTCGTACCAAAAAAATATATACCACTTGAAGCGATGTCCCAGCATATGTAATTTTCTTATTTAAAAGAAACAAGAACGAAAAATTATTCATCAAGCATAGGTTATGTAACACTTTCCAACACTTCCAATATAGTTTTACAAATCTTCGCCGTAAAAAAAAAAAAAAATCATCCTCTTGTGTATATCCAGCCATTAAGCATAGGAGCTTTTCTCCACGATGGGAAATGTTTATTGAAAATTCATATATTAGAATACAGATGTTGAATATTACATTAGAGATTAAAATAAAATTAGTACAAGGTTAGTTTTTACAATACTAGTTCACATCACAACATTTCTTAATATTAAAAAAAAAGAAAAAATATATATAAGAAAAAGTGTAAAAGAAAGTAATTAGAAAATTTGTGAAATGAATACTTAATCATAACACAACTAGTAATTTTGCCTGGTTCAAACAGTAAGCTGAAATAGGAACAGTATGAGTACAAAAAATGTGATCAGTATGTAAACTAAATATACAAATTCCAAAAACAAAATATATTCTATTAAAAAGTACTTTATAAATGTAGGAAATAAAGGAGAAATGTTTTTCAGAATATTGTACTTTTCATTTAGTTTATCATAGTTTAAAGGATTAAACAGAGTTATATTCAGATTTTGTCTCACTGTGACATGTTTATTGAAATTGAAAGTATGTCTCATTAGAAGACAATTACCATATATGTAATACGTAGAACCGTTCCTGAGCTTTTTTGGAATATGGAAGCATGCTGGAGAGGAGCGTTTTCCTATTTTATTTTTAAATGATGGGAAGCTACCGTGTCCACTAATGAAGTAAGCTATGACTGGTTTTTTGCAAATAAAGTTCAGATCCACTTTTCGTAAAATTTCATAAGTATTAAAGCCTTTTAATGTATAAGACCAATCTTGCTGCCAACCTGTGACTATTTTAAGTCTAAACCATAATTTAACTTTTGAAAATGGGTTTTGTTTCCTTCTCGTTGTAACGGTCATTTGGGATAGCACCCTTTGCCAGTAAATCTGCTAGTTCATTACCCTCTGTTCCAACGTGCGATTTGATCCATGCAATTGTTACTTGTTTTTAGGGAATTGCCAATAAAATGCTATATATTTTAGTTATTAAATAATTTCGTGGAAACACCATTTTGAGGTGATTAGCTTCTAGTGATGAGCGGCTATCCGTTAAGATGAGGAGATTTTTATATTGTGAAGATGCAAACCAGTTTATTGATTGTAAAATGGCATTAACTTCTGCTTGATAAATTGAGTTCTGGTTATGTAGTCTGATTACATTATCGTAAATATATGTATTCTGGTAGGTTACTGTAAAACGCTGATGTAGTACCTTGCTTCATGTTGGAAAAAGCATAACATATTTAAAAACCCAATTTCAGGAATTACCAACAGTATTAGGAAAAATATGAGAAATATTTTGTGCAGCCCTGTATATGATAAATAGATTTGTATATATACTACATAGTATGCTATTGAAAATTCCCCTTTTAGAATTTCCGTCAATAAACGGAAATGTGTTCAAGATTTTTTGTGCTGCCCTGTATATGATCTATAGAATTTATACACATCAAATAATAGGTAAATCAAAATAGAGTTAAATTTAAAAACGTGTACTGCAGCTGAAAACGCACTTCCAGCAATTATTGTTAACATACCGTACTTTAACCGAATTCTTTTGTGTAACCCTGTAAATGAACGGTTTATTTTAACACGTTGACGGACACTTGCGGCTATAGCCGTCAAAGCGAAGTTCACTATGTGGCATGACGGCAATAGCCGCCCAAAACGAAACGGTCGTTTTTAGACACTACGGCTATAGCAGCACAAATGTGCATTTACCGGCGTACAAGTAGAAGCCCAGTGTCATGTTTTGGAAACAATTTTTTAGGCTGAAGTTCGTTTTCCACCTGTTATACGAGTTGCAGCTTCAGTATGCACGTGCAGGGTGGCTAGTGGTCAGGGAAAAATACAGTAAAAAAAAATTATAATTACCAGTATATTCTTATAGAAAAATTCAAATTGATTATTTGATCGAATAATCAATATAAATTTTTTTATAAGAATATACTGGTGTTTGTCACTTTTTTTACTGTATTTTTCCCTGACTAGCCACCCTGACGTGGTTGTGAAGGAAGTAGTGCAACCTAATTAAAGGTGCTGAATTAATCAAAATTAAGTTTATTTAAGTAGAAAGAGTAAAACTATACTTCTAATATTCTAAAAATTACAAAAACATATAGTGTCAATTTTCGAACTTCACTTGTTCCTACTGTCCGTCAATGTGTTAATATTGTTTCATTATTTCAAACATATTGAAATTGACATATATCACTAAGGGGCATTACAAGAGCCTTACTATGGAATATTATGTGTATAGCATTCATTGTTCATTTACAGGGATACACAAAAGAATTCGGTACTGTCTGATAACAATAATTGCTGGACGTGCGTTTTCAGATACTGAACGCCTTTTTTAAATTTAACTCATTTTTTGACTATTACTTGGTAGGGTTGGCCGCTCACGGAAAATATTCCATATTGTGCTGCGTTTGTAGCCGTGCCAACATGTTATGGTGAAAAAGTTCCAGGCTGAGTATCGTTCCCAAGTGGTTCAGTTGGTAGAACGTCAGTGCGCTAATCTGTTGACCCGGGTTCGAGTCCCGGCTTGTGTACTTTTTCACTATGTTGGCTATACGCCTATATTAAGCAATTAAAAATTTGAATATTATGAATGCAAGGCGTGAGAAATTTTCTCTGGAAAAATTTCCAAGTATTAAATATGATTTTATAATATATTTATTTATTTAAAAGTGATTTTTGCTTGAAGAATGCGGTAAGATATTTAGAACATTGTTCGAAATTTGTTTTTTATTCCTTTGTATGTTTGTTTTTTTTGCATTAAAATTTTTAAATTAATTTGTCTGGAAGACAAAATATTCTTGCGTTATAGAGTTAAAACTTTTCCATAGAAGTCTCAAATTACTTTTTCTATCAAGTAAGCTTATGTCTTGAGAAACATCGACTGTCTAAATTAGGTTTAAAGAACTTGCGTAATGGAGTTTTAAAAGATTAATTTAAAACCGTTTCTTAGAAACGTAGATAAAAATAAGTTTTCTTTACTTAGCAGCATTTAAGTCTAATAAATTGGCATATTCTTTTTAATTTAAATCTTAATTTAATATTTCTTAAAGCAAGTGCTTTTAAATTAACTATTTACAAGCATCGGGGCGTTAACAGCATATCACTCGTACTTTTTATATAGCTTGAATAATTAAGTGGAAATTACTTTTTTCTAAAATTATATCAAAAGAGTTACAATGTTAGTTTTTTACGATTATAAAAATATAATTTGATCCAATGGAATTTTTTCAACTTTAAAAATGATTTTGATATGCCTGCAAATATTAATGTAATCTAATTTTCACAAATTAAGCATTTATAAATTTTAAAAAATCGTGTTTGATGACAGCACAGTAAAATGACGCTATATTTTAGTATCAACAGAATTATCTATTTATTAAATTTAATAGTTATAGAGTAATTTGCACTTTCAGAATTTACATTCATTCAAAATATATATATGCGTAATATAGGTGATGCATAAAAATAATTGGGGGGGATCTTGGTCAGGGATCTTGAAAACTACCTTTCTTCGACTAGAACACATTTAAATCTAGAGAAATGAATCGTGTACTGTGGAGGAAAAGGGACAAAAGATAATTGTGGCTACTAGTCTCATGGGCTATTTTTTTTTTCATGATCCGATCACTTTTTTTAATGGTCTTGGAGCAAGAATTCGTCAGAAATGTTAAAAACTACCTTTCATTGACTAGAACACATTTAAATCTAGCGAATAAATAGTGTATCATGGAGGAAATGGGAAAAAAGATGATTTTGGCAACTAATCTTAAATAACTTTTTTTTTTTTTTTTTAATCTTGCTTCAAACATCTGCCAGGGATCTTCAAAACTACCTTTCAACGACTAGAACTTATTTAAACCTAAAGAAATGAATCGTGTACCGTAGAGGAAACGAAAAAAAAAATTGGCTGCTAGTCTCATGGACAACATTTTTTTTTTTTTTTCATGTTTCGATCAATATTTTTTAATGGTCTTGAAGCAAGGATCTATCAGGAATGTTGAAAATTACCTTTCATTGACTAGAACATATTCAAATCTAGAGAATATATAGTGTATCGTAGAAGAACAGGGGAAAAAATTATTTTGGCTACTAGTCTCATGGACTAACTTTTTTTTTTCATGATCCGATCATTTTTTTTTTCAGCAATCTTGTTCCAGGGACTGCCAGGATCTTGAAAACTACCTTTCAATGACTAGAACACGTTTAAATCTAGAGAATGTAGAGACGGTAAGATGTTCGCTTCATTATAATTTTTCTAACAAGGATTCTGAGAAATACTTAACTGTTAAAATTCTTTGAAGCCTTGACCGGAAGAATGTGATAATGGCACATAATTGCTTTTCCAATCACTTGAATCACTGTAATAACTCGAATTCTTAAAACACTTAGGTTTTAAAGAAAAAATAAGAACAAAATTTTCACATAAATACAGGGTGTTCGTAAATTATTTTGACAAAATGAAAGGAGTGATAGAAGCCATCATAATGAACAATTTTTGTGTGGAAAACTAGGTCACAATCCTTTTATTTAGTCACAATTACCGGATGCCTCACTGCAAACTGAATCGGTGTTTGAAACTTTACCGGTAATGAATACTAATACTAAATAATACTAAAATTTAATGACTTTGGGAGAAGTACTAATTGAAATTAATTTGTTATACCTGAAAAATACATCAGGCATTTTTTTTTTCATACTCTTTCTGCTTAAACAACATTGTTGCCATTTTTTCTCCAGAATTCCCTCTATTGAAAGCTTCTTTTTGCGAGATCATTTATCTGACAATGATAATCTTTAGTGCAGTCAGCACTCTATAATGAGAAGCGAAACATTTTGCCTATATGTCATTCAAGAGTACAATAGTGTTATTTTATAAAAAAAAAAGTTACATTTTGAAAGAATTTAAATACTCATCTGTGAACAATTCGTAATATCTATTCATTAACTATCTTTTTAGCTTTTAATATCGTTTCTGACACTGCATTTGGCACCAGAATTAATCCACTTTCTGAAATTTCCCCAAATTTCAAGCTTTTTCTCTCTTTTCTGCCACATTTTAGCCAGTGAAAGTTGATTGGTTACCTGCTTATTTCTGATTGGCTGTTCAAGTTGACTTTCGAATCCTTTAGTGTAAATTTTAATATAGCTTTTTTCTCATTTTTTAAAAATATTTTTTCCTACATAAATGTTAATATCCATATAAGTTTAATTTCTATTAATGAATATTTCTGCAAATTTTGTAATATAACTTTTTATTTAACCCTATTTCTAATATTTGTTTTTGCTGAGACTTGTTATCATGCAACTAAATTTATATAAATTAAAACGTAAAGCTCTGGGGCCCTTTTTCCCCGCCCTTACCTTCAATGCTTAATCCATTACATGAGGGAACCGTGGTTACCTTTGTAGGTCTCCACATCCCTCGAGTTATGGTAAAGCAAGTGCGGGTCGGGAAAACCTGACTTAAGGCCCAGGACCTGGCTCCTCCCTTTTGGGTGTTCAGCTCCGAAGCTGTTGGGGAACTCCGGCCTGTCCCCAAGTGTTTCGCGGTGGTCTCCTAATGAGATCCACCGCGTATCGCAGCGAAATATATCGTCCGCATATGGGTTTAATCGGAGTGATGCGCAGGTGGCGGTGCTCCAATGGCCGTATCACATACGGAGAGCAGCCTCCGGTCGTGCGAATTATATGTCCCTCAGGACATGAGAACGGCGCTACTTATGGCGCCTAGCGGCGCGGCCTAGTTTTATCCTGAAAGCTTGGTTTGGCAATCCCAATGTAACGGATCTTGTCTGTCAAGATTCTCAACATGCTTATTCCTTCACGCAACAAGATATTTCGACTTTTCTACTTCTATGGAAGGTGAACGAAGTCATGAAAAACTTCGTAAGAACCTTGAACTTTCTGCATTGGTACATTGGTACATCAGTCAACAAAGTTTGTATGTACTGCAGTTAAAGTTTTAAATAAGCAAATAAATGAGTAGAATGCTAAAATTAGTCTTTAAAAAGCTAAAAAAATAAAATTACATTTAACGTGCTTTACTACTTAAAAGATGATAAAATTGCAAGAAAGGTGTTAAGCTTCCTTAACATAATTCAATGTCAATTACTCCAAGCACTTTCAACTATACACGTAGCATTCATAAGGGATAACAATACAACTGTCATTACCAATGTCTTACTTTCAAAATCTCCGCTTCTTGAATAATGTTCATGATGAACTTCGTAGAAACTTTGAACTTTCGGCATTGGTACATTGGTACATCAGTCAATAAAGTTTGTTATGTACTGCAGTTAAAGTTTTAAATAAGCAAATAAATGAGTAGAATGCTAAAATTAGTCTTTAAAAAGCTAAAAAAATAAAATTACATTTAACGTGCTTTATTACTTAAAAGATGATAAAATTGTAAGAAAGATGTTAAACTTCATTAGCATTATTCAATGTCAATTATTCCAAGCACTTTCAACTATACACATAGCATTCATAGGGGATAACAATACAACTGTCATTACCAACGTCTTACTTTCAAAATCTCCGCTTCTTGAATAATGTTCATGAAAAACTTCGTAGGAACTTTGAACTTTCCGCATTGGTACATTGGTACATCAGTCAACAAAGTTTGTATGTACTGCAGTTAAAGTTTTAAATAAGCAAATAAATGAGTAGAATGCTAAAATTAGTCCTTAAAAAGCTAAAAAATTCAAATTGCATTTAACCTGCTTTATTACTTAAAAGATGATAAAATTGTAAAAAGATGTTAAACTTCATTAACATTATTCAATGTCAATTACTCCAAGCACTTTCAGCTATACACACAGCCTTCATCAGGCCTTCATCAGCCTTCTTCCAATAAAATTCAACTGTCATTACCAACGTCTTACTTTCAAAATCTCCGCTTCTTGAATAATGTTAATGTAGTTTAGCATCGTTCTTACAATTTTATCACCTTTTAAATAATAAAGCACATTAAGTTTAATTTTAATTTTTTAGTTTTAAATAAGTTCAAATAAAATTTAATATTTGTGCAACTAATGTAGAAAAAAAATCATTCAAATATTATTGTAAAGTTATTTTTAAAAATACAGTTAAACATCATAGTGCATCATTCTAATTTCTTATTCAATTAAAAATACTTCTTCTGAAACAAAAAACAGCTTCTGAAAGCGGCATTATATATCTTTGTAGAGATATATGTATCCTTTAACTGAAATTCATTTGTTATAACTGCAAAACATACCAGGCACTCCTTTTCATACTCTTTCTGCCTTAATAACATTGTTGGCATTTCTTTTCACAGCATTCACTCTACTGAATTCTTCTTTTTGAGAGATCATTTATCAGGCAATGATAATCTTAAGTCCAGTCGACACTCATCTATTTAAGATCCTATTTCCGAACGTCTGAAGTTCTCCTCATAGACTGCCAAAACACGTAGCAAGTACAATTGACTTGGTCAATTTATCAATTGCAAAGCAGTCAATAAAAGGATAGTAAGCAGTTGAAGAAAATCAATGAGTTACATAGGCTTTGTGAACCGATTAAAGTTGCGTGTCTGCCTGTTAATTAAAATAGTCGTTGGGGGTCACCGTATAACTTACCCATCATGGATATGCGTAATATAAAGTATGACAATAAAACATGTGGAAACTATTTATAAAATGCATTGCAATTCGAATAAAATCGTGGCTTGATGACGTCATAAACTTTAAATTCTCTATTACTGAATTGAAAAGAAACATCCTTATAACTCCTAAATTGATAATCATATTGGCTAACGGTTTACTGCGTCAGATTAAGCGTCTCATTTCCAATTAAAACATATCTTTGAATTGAAATCTAAATGAAATACAGGGTCATGAAAAATCGAAGAGTGTGAAAAATATGATTACAAATATCTCGGCAACTCATTATCTAATCGACTTCATTATTTATGCAAAATTTATGTATTTTTATTGTCTTTTATATTCACTTCTTAAAATAGACAGTTTCGAAAATGTTTATATACATTTTATCAGAACGATATTTCGAGAGTCCGAAAATAATAGTTCCGGATAATCGAGGTTACTGAAATTCAATAAGCTTCTTCCCATCATTACATACTAAGTACATACCAAATTTGAAGTCTCTGTCTCAATTTGTTTGGAAGATAGCGCGTTCACAGACACACAGACAGACACACAGACAGACGGACGACAATTATATATATATATATATATATATATATATATATATATATATATATATGTTTTTCGGAATCTCCAGTGTCTGAAACGTGTATATCCGTCAAAAAACATTTTCGATTTTCAAGACGATTACAAGACTTGCCGTATACTACGTATGATGGGTAAGTAAAAGAAGTTTCGTCGTTTTTACTTCGTATTTTAAGTTAAAATGAAGAATTTTTCAAACTCCTTTAAACACCTATTTTTATTCATCCATTTATTTATTTTTTTAAAAAATGCTTTTAGTAACATCAATTTAATGTGAATTGAATAAAAAATATATTTCAATTTATGTTCATTTATTTACAATTATTTATCCAATTTATCCAATTTATTTTGTTTTTTATATCAATTATGTGAATATGTTTTCAGTTTTAATAAAAAACAAACGAATCATATAAAATTTCTGGCATGAAAACGTTTTCGAAAATGCTAGATATGTAAAAGACTTAGAGTTTGCCCGTTCTATTTTTATTCATCTATATTTTTATCAATTTAATGGAAACGACAGAAAGGTTATTATTGTAATTTCATGCGGAGCAACTGGAAATTAAACAATAAGGCAAATTAAACATTAAGGTTGGTTGGTTATATAGGGTTTAACGGCACAACAGTCCCTTCTGGAACATGCTGTGCCAAGAAAAAGTGAAATAAGAATATAAAATTATATTTAAAAGGTTATATATAACCTTGCCAAAAGAATTAGATAAAAAAAAAATTTTAAACAGTTTAGTGAAAAAAGTGATGTGATGATATATGTAATTAAAATCATTTAATGAAGTCAGAATGATGCTTAAAAACTCAAAGAAAGTCTTTGCAGTTAAAATCTGTACAAACTGTAATGTAATGATTAAAGAACAAAGTATACAATTCCCAAATAATGCAGCATAAAAACAGGTATATTTGAAACAAAGAATATATATATATATTTTTTTTTTATGTAAAATCACTTAGGCTCAAACTCTTCAAAAACAGTATTTTCTTCATCTGCGTCCGAGTCATAACTGTATGAATCTGATTCCATAGCCTCTTGATTAAGGAAAATTTCTCAACTTTCCAGAAATTCTTTAAAAAACAGGTAGTTTTGAAATCCAGAAAATTATAGTTTTCTTCCTTAGGCGAATGCTTCAGAAAAAGTATGAAAAGTTAGAACTACATTTCTCCCGTTTCAAATACCCCCGTGAATTTTTCTGGTTAAAAGAGCTACAAAATCATTTTTATAGAAATTACTCATTTTTAACTTGTACTATGACTTGTTTACCTTGTAAATTTTTAACTTGTAACATGAAGTACATTGAAGTTTTCCTTGCGATTAAAAAACTTATTCCTAAGTTACAAAAAAATATATTAAAAAATTTATTTATAATTTAAAAAATACGAATCACATTTTTATACACATTCTGTTTGCCTTTATTTAAATTCTGTAAAAACGGCTTACATTAAATAAAACATCCGGTGAAAATAATATTATTTAATAAATAATTTCAAACATTAGCAATACTGATAACTAATACTATTTTTTTTTTTAAATCTCGACGAACTAACACAAAACTTATAAAAAAAATTAATATATGTAAAAATGCATTTATAAATATTGAGATGCGATCATTAAAAAACGAAGAATTGAAATATTTTAGTGGTGAATAGTTAAGATTCATTAAATTACCGACGAATGTTTGAAACTGGATACGAAATATTTTTAATTAAAACAAAATCTGTTTGAAATAACATTCATTTTTTTTAGCAAACGAGAATAAAAATAACTTCGAGCAAATAATTAAAAATTATCTTGTTAAAAACTATTTTAGTGAAGTAAGTACATATTTAATTATTCTCTTTTTTAATTCATTTTAAGGCCGTAATTTCAATAACAAAAATGTTTTAAAGAGGAGAAAAGAAATTGCTTAATTTTGTGAAAATAAATGCTTTGAATATTTTAATCATGTTTTCTGTTTTAAGAAATAAATATATTTATCATTTTTAATTAGAAAAGACATTTATATCTTTCAGAAACTAATTTCTTTAAAAATATTTGAATTGATGGTAAAAATATTTTGCTGTTGTGTTAACCAAAAAGATCTGTCACATATACTTTAACTTTTGGTTCCAAATTCTAAAAAAATATTTAATGTATTTTTTTATTTATTTATTATTTATAACTCTTGCATATTTTTCTATGATTTATCATAAATATTTAATACAATGTAATTATAATAAGTATATCTGTATTTCCAATGTACAGACAAATAAAGTTTGATAATTGTATCCCATTATTTCCATTTCATTGAAAGTTTTAGAAATCCTCTGCATTATTCTTGGGAGAAAAGAAATATTATTCTTTTCTCGTTTTAATAAAAAAATATATATTTATAACTCTTGTATATTTTTCTATGATTTATCATAAGTATTTAATACAATGTAATTATAATAAGTATATATGTATTTCCAATGTACAGACAAATAAAGTTTGATAATTGTATCGCATTATTTCCATTTCATTGAAAGTTTTATTAACCCTCTACATCTGCATTATTCTTGGAAGAAAAGAAATATTGTTCTTTTTCTCGTTTTAATAAAAAAATATATATATTTATACGTCTTGTATATTTTTCTATAAATTAACAGTATTTTTATAATACATTTTAACTAAGTACCTCTCTATTTTCTGATTTCCCGACAAGTCAAGTTTTATAATTGCATTTTTTTCTTCAATGAAAGTTTTATGAACTCTCTACATTATTCTTGGGAGAAGAAATATTGCTCAGTTCTCGTTTTAATTTTTAAAACATTTATAACTCTTCTATAATTTTCAATAACTTAACAGTATATATTTTTTAGATATTTATTCTAAGTATATCTGTATTTCCTAATGACCAGAGAAATAAAGTTTGACAATTGTATATACTTTTTTCATTTTGTTGAAAGTTTTGTGAATTATCTATGTTATTCTTGGAAAAAGAGATATTGCTCGGTTTTTGTTACAAATGCTGAAAAAAATAAATTATTTTTAAATGATTAGAGATAGAAACATAATGTAAGATTAAAAGTTAGTAATTTATGACAATTCATGCACAGTAAAACTTGTGCAAATGAAACTTATCTATAATGGAATTTTGTCATAAACGAAAACTTTTCATAGTTCCGGGAAAAGAACTAAAAAATGCATGTAAACAATATTACTTGCTAAGACGGAAAACATACCGAAAACAGAATTTTTTGGCAATCCGAAATGATTCTGTTTAAGCATATTTCGGTGAATTAATATGTGATTATAACAAGATATTCATTAATTACTTTGGTTAAATGTTGCCTTTACAAACTACGCAGTTTATTATTGTGTTGAATAAATAACAAGGGGGATAGTTTACGGCAAGACAAACAAATTTTATTGTGAAACTCGTGATCGTACATCACTTATTTGTGCTTTTTTTTTCTACAGGTTATTTGTCACCTTTTAAGAGTTTTTGTCACCTTTTTTTCACACTTTTTAAGATATTTTGATTCACTGTTATTTTACTTCTAATTTTTAAATTAAAACAATACAAACCATTTTTTAATGTATTAAAGATTTATTTTTATACTTATTAGCTTTTAAAATTACAAGTAAAATATACCGTAATAAATCAAAACTTTAAAAGGTGTAATTTGACACCTGCAGTGTTAGTGTTAAGTCAAAATATATGTGGTCTCACTCCAAGCTGAACCCAGATGGTTTTCTTTCATAATTTGAAGAATGGTTAAGATAATGTAAAGAAATTATTAATAAATTTACCTTCTTTACCTACTTGTGATAACATCCTAACAAGCATTGAAAGTAACCACCATCCATGTACAAAATACAATGATCTGGTTGCTGCATATTGCCGAATGTGGTTCACAAATCACATAGACCCATACAAAACGCATTCCAAAACTTCTTGCTATGTCATCGTAATGCATACGATTTTAAAGGCAATCAACTAAGTATTTTGTTAATGAAACTACATTATACTGTTTCTTCTTGATTTTTAGAAGCTACAATGCAAGACGTTTTCCAATTTAAGGTAGATTTTTTTCTTTTGTTTTGTTTCTTTTTGCTATAATGATTCAAAATTTACCATATTTGGATAAATTTTTGATATAACGGATTCTTACACTGTTAAAAATAATCTGAAGTTCACGGATATTTTTTTCCTGAATTTAAAAAAAAAGTCCCTTTTCATGACAAAGGGGTATATTTTCCGTAAAAAAACAGAAAATTTCATCAGATTTCCAGAAAACAACGGAACGAAAGGGGATAACGGAAATATTCCGTTATCTTCTTCATATTTATTTTCAATATATAAAAAACTGACATGTTGCTGCACAGAAATGAAAAAACTCAACGAAAGAATCCTAGCTCTTTTGTGAGATTTGTATCGTGCTGCTCCATTGCAACTATATTGCTTTTTGTCATCAAGATCACAGACTATATTATTCTTTGACAGTGACCCGCACGATGTCGTAAAGACAAGTTTGCTGTTTGTTCACCGTCCACTGTATGGATTCCCTTACGATCTGAAGTAAGTAAGTGTTTGGTTTCTATTTTTAAAATCATAGTTTTAAACTGAGTATAAGTGATATTTTTGTACTAATTAGGAAGAAAGTTACCGCTTCTTCAAACGGAGTTTTTTCTTCTTTTATCTCCGAAAACGGAAAATCTACTAACAGAACGGAAAAAGTCCGGCAACTTTGCTGCCAGTAGTTACACTGAAAATAATTTGCAGCAAAGTATCCGGTCATTCGACCGTTTTTATAGAAAACGGTTACATAACCGTAATTTAACAGTATTCTGACCATAATAGGGGCAATATTATGGTCATAATAGCGTTAAATTACGGTTATGTAACCGTTTTCTATAAAAACTGTTGAATGATCGGACACTTTGCTGCAAATTTTTTACAGTGTACCGCGAATTCACTGATTTCTTTTTAACACTATAGTTTGTTTCTCTCTTTCTTACTGTCTTCTTTTTTAACTTCAAAATTCCTTTTCTTTCTCAATATTTATTACCTCATAACACACTAGAAATAAGCCAAAGTAAAATATACATTTTAATAATATCTGAAACATTTTATCTAGACTAGAATTTTCAACATTCACTGATAACATGATATCAAAATAGAAACTATCACTCTACATTAAATTATTTTTGTTAAAATCTTCTAAAAATAGCACTACATCGAAATATCCTTCATAAAATATGCTCAAGTTTCTCTTTAGTTAGACATATAGTAAATTCTACCGTCATAACTTTTGCCATTTGTTCCACCTTCATGCTTCATATTCTGATAATATCGCCTCGTATTACGATTTCTATCAACCGTGCCAAGCTTTAATGAACTACGTCAAGTGAAAACCAATCGTTACTTTTAGCCCAAAAGTTATAAATCAGACTTTCAGGTTTGACTAAAAATTATACCCTTCATAGCTTAAGTATAGGATATACAGCGTGTCTCAAAAAAAAGTTCAAATGCACTTAAATGTTTTGATTTTTGGAGATTAGTAACTCCTGGAGATTACTAACTGTTAGAGTTATTTAACTGTTAGTGCAGTGTTCATAAAAATTTAGGAAATAACATTATATTAATGAAATATTGTTCTGCCATTTATTTCTTAAAAGTTACACCTTTTAAATTTTTATACGATCGTTCTCGACAAAATTGGACACGTAGCAAAATTTTATTTTTACTGTAACAATGTCATTAGAAAAAAATCCCTGACGGCTCTGCCTACAGGCACAGGTAGATTTCGAAGACGCAGACCGTGGGGCGCCTGTTTGTTGGTAATTGCGGAAGAAATGACCTTTTTGCCATGATGCGGCAGTTGGAACCGCCCACTTCGAAGCCTAACTTGTTTGCAGGCGGAGTCGGCAGGGATTCGCTTTTGTTTTTATTTTATTTATTTATTTATTTATTTATTTATTTATTTATTTATTTATTTATTTGCTATAAGGGTTGGTCCTATAAAAAACTTGCCAATACAAAATTTTTAGATAATAATAAGAGAATTTATAATAAATTTAAGCGGATTTGATATCTTATGAATTGACGAAGTTATGAATTTTTTTCTTCTAACCCCCCCCCCCCTCCTGTTTTTTCCTTGGGGCCATTTTTAATTATTTCAAAAATCATACATAAACTTTCGGCCCTTTTCCTAGAAGTAATAATAACTTGAAACGGATTCGATACGTATGCATACTTAAGAAAGTATGAGGCTTTTTCTGTTTTCACAAAAAGCCCCCCATTTGCCCCCCCCCCCCTCCCCCCGCCTTGGTTCGATTTTGCCCATTAACGAACTTGACCGAGATTTTATGCCACTTGATTTCATGTATCTGTTTGGAAGAGATTTCTGCAGAATTATTGAAGTTATCGTGTGCATAAAAAAGTGACATAGACAGATAGATAGATAGATAGATAAAGTTTTGAACTGGGGGTGGTTTTGGGTTCTGGGAGTCATAATAGGCGTAGATCTGCAAATTTTTTTCAAAAATTCCAACTTATGGGAGTAGTATTTCTTACGAAATCTACCTAAAAATGCAGGACTGTAGCTTTAAAAATGAATTAATTATTCTTTCTTAAAAACTGACCATTGGGATTGAATATCATATATGAAATTAGAAGAGTAAATCTGTTAGATATTGCTAGAGAAAGGAAACACGAATGATAATACATGTGCAGTTGACCATCAACAAATGATAATTGATGATTTTAATAATATTAGTAGCAAAGAACTCCGAAAAATTATTATAAGATTTTGGTTATGTATTGGGGATAAAAGAAAACACTTTGAAAAGGCTCTGTGAATGTTTCTAGGATTTAAAACTACATTTGTCTCTGTACATGATCTCTGACTGTCCAATGCTTTATTTAGATGTTTTTCTGATGCAGTCTTTTCACGCCTATTGACATTACTTTTGTCTATAAAGTGAAGAACTAAAGCATCTAAACAACTGTATCGTCAATTTGTTAATGGTCCCGATTTTTACTGATGAAAGAGCATTTTAAAAGGTACGAAAAAGTGGTATGCCAGCTTACTTCATTTATCATAAATCAGTTAATTTTAAGGACACAGATATACAATTTTTTTAATTAATTTTATTTTTTAAACAAAAAGAAAACTTTTCGTATTGACCAGTTTTGTATAAGAAGGTGAGGGTTGGTGGGAGCGTATAAAAATTTAAAATATTTAAAATTCGGAAAATTAAGGGGAGAACTGATAAAATAATTTTCTTTCTAACTCTATTTTGAACACTTTTGCCATTTATATTGCCATTTATATTGCTTATCTCCAACAGGTATTAGAACGTTTTAAACTTTTTGGGACACGAAATGTATTGTTTCAATAAAATCTTGATTTCGTTTTTTGATGGTTTAAACAAATTTTCAGAGCAACGTATTTGTTAAAATATAAAGTGATTCTGTTTCGAATTAAATGAAGTAAAAAATTTAATCATCTGAAATGCGTAAAAGGAAACATGGAGGGGAAAAAAAAAGCTGATTTATTATTGTCGATCATTATTTACGCACCTGAGGGTTGAAAAAAATATTTTTAACCGCTAACGTACCCTTATTTTAAATATTCTTATTTTTCTTTCCTTTTTTTTTTTTTTTTTGGGGGGGGGGGGGGTGTACCCAAGTTACAAAAGATATCTATCCTCCAAACTTTATAATTTTGGGACCGATGAACTTTCATCTATTGGCCAATGTTAATTATATGATAATTATGGATTGATTCAGAAATATCGTCATAACTATATAGCCAAACATTATTTAAATATACTAAACATACTAAAAGTTTCCTCACAAAATTACATCACTATCAGTGCTTTTATTTGAGTTAGTATAAATTGTGTTCCATTTTCATGATCGAGTTTCAACGCATACAGTATATATAATAACACTTTTGTCGACAAATGAAAGTGATTGCGACAAATATGGAATCTTCCACAATATAACAATCACCACAAAAAAAGTTTCTCTCCATGATAAGGGTGCTTTAATAAAACATGACAGGACTTTTTCTGATAATCAGCAGCAATAAGTAACCCCTGTTTCTTAAAAGAGCTAGATACATGAATTAAGTTCACCTTAAGAGTAACGCAACTGAATATAGTTAAAGTGGTCTTGTTAATAAGTTATTTATCTGATGTTATAATGAGAATGAAGTAATCGTGATAAATTCATTGCATAAATTATTCTTTTTTTTCAATGTATGAAGAAATTTATTTAGATGACAATTTGAACAGTTTATAAATATGTTCAGAAATATTTGACCAAAAAAACTTAAAATCTAACAATATTTCTTTTTTTACTATTTAAAGATTTTTGTAATAAAATAAAATAAAATAAAATAAATAGTTATAGATTACACACCTTAAAATATATTTGTTCCTCTTTTTAAGGGATAAACTTTCAGCCCTACCAAATCATTGAACAAACTTTTGTCATTCGTTCCGCTTTTACGCATCATATTCTATCCTTAACTTTCCTAATTAGAATTCTGATAAACTGTCCAAGCTTTAATGAACTAAGTCGCGTGAAACCAATCTTTACTTTTACTCTAGTAGCTACAATTTAAATTTTAAGCTCAGAATAAAAATTAATCCTTTTAATAGCACACTTAAAAAGATACTTCTTCAGTAAATTATTTGTTTAAGAAAAGTTTTGTCCAACAAAATCTAATTTACGAAGCAAATTTTTTTCTTAAAATAACAAACTATTCCCTTTTGAATAAAAGGAAGTTAAAAATTAAATGTTTATAATATGTAAAAAGAAAAAAATCTAAATACAAACGGCCCAGAATAAAAGAAAAAAGAAACACCTTACATTTTAATCATCAAATTATCGTAGAGAAAAAAAAACGAAAATAGCCACTTGATTGGAAATTATGTCTTCTTTCATTTTATATGGGAAAGAGGGGCATAGAGAACCCCCTCCCCCCCCCAATATTTCACATATATAAAAAATTTGCACCAAACTCTTTTTCGAATACTTATTTCATATTTTTTAATTAATATTCGAAAGAAATATTTATTCTAACATATAAAAATGTAAACGGTAGTCTATTTCTAGAAGCTTAAAGTGCGTAAATTCAAACTTGCAGATTTCAGTAAGTAGTTTTTGAGTTATGCTTAAAATCGCTTCATGCAATACAGTTTGATTCACAACCATTAAAAATGAATTTAACATTAGAAATTCCAAGCTTTAAATCTTCATAACTCCTAAACTACTTTGCCGAATGGCTTCCCATTTGGAATCCAAAATTGAGTGGTTATATTGAAAATTTCAGAGTTTGGTACAATTTCTCTATAAACATGATGGACCCCTTAAGATTTTTTTTCATATATAAATTGAAAGAAGATAATAAAGAAAGAAAAATAATCTCGATATTATAGAATTTTTCTGCAATAATTTGGTCATTAAAATACATGGGGTGTTCTCCCTTTTCTCTTTTTCTTTTTTTTAGAACGTAGATTATGTACAAAGAAAAGAAAAAAAGAAACCAGAAATGATTCGATGATATGGCTTCAGTTCTAAATGACGTCAGGAAAAAATGGAAATTACTCTTTTAATTCGTAGGAATTTTATATAATTGTAATATGTCACCTAAAGCTCAATGATTAAATTTTAACTTTCATTTATAGTTTTTTTGTATACCGAGTGGCAACAGCTTTAAATTGTGGTCTTTTTTTCCCCTATTGATATGTAACGATTTTCTGTTATTAAATGTTTTAATATTTTTATATGCAAAAGTGAATCTATGTTGTATTAAAAACGTTTATAAACTTGGTTGATAATGATGAAGATTGTGCTACTTTCTATATTAGGCGGCATTTTAATTGTATAAGCAGATTCTTCTGAATAATAGATCATCCGGATCTTTCCAATAAGTTTCTTTCACTATGACAACGAAGGGTTACATAATTGCATATGGTATGTTTTGTCACGAACGGTCACCTATATTTTAAAACAGGCCCAACATTTGAAAATTCAATAGTAACACATAATTTTGTCACATATCGAAATTGAGCATTCCAAAAAACCTTCAAATTCAAAATTTCATCTTACTTTAAAGGATTTGTTTGTGAAATATAAGTTACTAAAAAATAAAGTAACATATTTTAAAGTGATAACGTTGGTTAATTATAAGCCAAACATTTTTTTCTGTTTGTCGTGTTTCATATGATACTTCGTAAAAGTCCAAAGATGATGCTTATGTACATTGCTTGTTAAAATGCTTCCGACATATTAATTATTAATTACAAATAAGGATATATATATATATATATATATATATATATATATATATCCTTAATTAAAACAACATTTCGTTTCCTTGAAAATCAGCTTAAATTAAAATTTGACACCGTTATCTGAAAGATCCTGTGCTTTTACAGGAAAATTAGAAACACTCTTCAATTGCTTTCTATCGGAATAACAATACATGACAATTATATCTACTTACGAATGAAAGTTTCTTCGTAAATGTGCAGATCAGAGCTTGAGCATGAGCATGAGCAGAGTTCATGATTAAAAATAGAATCACTGACATTATTTTCATACGAAGAGCGAGTATGACTCGCACACAATAAAAGACTAAAAATACTAAACAATACTTGCAAACCTAAGCTATTGCTCATTGACTAAAAACAAAAAAATATATTCATCTCGCATTAGATCTCTCTAAAAAAAAATAATAATAATAAACGTTCCAATTAAAAAACATTCTATAGAAAATCTAGCAACAAATTTTATTCGCGCCACTTCGTATTGGCTGGCGCCATATCACCTTGTCGCCGGTCGCGTCGCAAATATCGTAAATTTTCTTTCAAAGTAACATTCTATACTAGAAAAGAAAAATAAGACTTATTTTTCCCCTTTTATTCAATCTGATCAAAATAACTTTAAAATTACTTGAAATGGAATATGTAATTTTTGAGATTTCATGTGTGGCTTCAAATTTGTATTATTGTTTTACAAAAAACGACGGCCATTTGAATTCTTAAATGCACAAAATTTTCAACTATTCTGATTCATACTGAAAAATCCAAAAAAAAAAAAAAAATGTATAAAGACTAAAAATCCTTAAGAAAATGATATGAATGTTGAAGATATAACCCAGTTTATTAGACACAACTGTCAGGGAGAGTCTTCATTGGGAAAGAATTAATTACAACACAAGATGCAATACATTTATAGAAAAATGAAAAACGCTATTCTATTCTAAAGCGCTTGGATATTCATGTCTGTAAATTTCATGCGCATATAAAAATTGCTTTGTCGTTATGCCAGCAAATTTCGCATTCTTCAGTAGTAATTGATTGTATTATATTTTTAATGAACAGCCCTAAATTTATTTAATACAAAATATTGCAGAAAATTTAAGATTATTCATACTGCTGATTTCCATTTCAGTGTTATTCAGTGTCTGCTTTCAATATGTGTTCAGTAAGTTGTAAAACTTTACGTTGTGCATATGCTGATTTAGCTGTTAAAAGTCTCGTTAATTTGTATTATTATTGTATTATTTGTATTATATGGCGGAAGCGCCATAAATTCGTTAAAACTTTAAAAATCCATTAAAAAGGAATGCAGTTTGCACAAATGGGATTAGAGAGAGACCGGATTTTTTTTAACAACATAAAAAGTTGTAGTTCAAAAAATTAACGATACATGTCGCTATGGCATGCATAATAAGAAGTAGGTTTGTGTAAATCAGGCTGTACTCAGTATCAATAAAATACTCAGTAAAATACTTCGATGCACATAAATTCTTCATTCGATGACAGCAGTATCCTATCATTACCAGATCCATCGTTGTTAGTTAAGCTGTTTTACAAGAATTGGAAATAAGCAACCAGCGCTTTGCAAAAATTCGGCATTGCAAAAAGACTCAAGACGAGAAAAAAAGCCCGTTTCATGTGCTGGGATACCAAAGTTTGTCAGATGCTTCGATGAAACGGATCTTTTATTATAAACATATTTATCATACATCCGCTTCATATTATGCATGACAGTGCCATCTACCGGTATTTTTTAACCACATTTTTTTTTTTTTTTTTTTTTTTTTTTTGTTAAAAAAAAAAAAAAAAAAAAAAAAAAAAATTCCGATCGTCTTCTGATACCGTTCCTGCAAAGAGGAATTTTTTAGCATCATTTGTTCCTTTTTAATGAGTTTTTAAAGTTTTAACGAATTTATGACGTACTCGGTACTTTTAACAAATTTGTTGACCAATGGCATTACAAACGCCTGACAAAATTCATTTAATTAATTAAGTGCTATTTCGGGAAGTCTCTCATTGTGAGTCATGCAGGAGAGTAAGCACTGCGAGGGCTTCAGTAATTTGAATGTAAACAAGAACGAAAATCATGCGTCAAGCATAGATTATGTAACACTTTCCAACGCTTCCAAAATAATTTTACAAATCATACCGTTTAATAAGCTGAAAGATACCATCTAAGTAAACAATTTGGAAAACGCATAACATATTTAAAAACATAATTTCAGGAATTTCCAACATATACAATATTCGGAAAAATATCCGAATACTTTTATTCAGCCCTGTATAGGATCTATAGATTTGTATATATACTACATAGGATGCTAAATTTTAGTTCAGTTAGGAAACGCGTAGCTCAGTTTAAAATTCTCCTTCTGGAGTTTCTGTCAATAAACGGAAATGTGTTCGCGAACTTTTGTGCTTCCCTGTATATGATCTACAGAAGTTATAAACGCCACGTAATAGACAAAAAGTGAGTTAAATTTAAAATCGTGTCAGTAACTTAAAACGCACTTCCAGGAATTATTGTTAACAGACAGTAGAGAATTCTTTTGTGTGTCCCTGTCAATGAACGATTACTGCTATACACACAATATTCTATAGTAAGCCTCTTGTAATGCACCTATATAAATTTAATGCGTTTAAAATAGTGAAACATTATTTAAATAAACCGCAGACGATTTTTCTCCATAGACGTAATGTAACGGAATTATTTTGACTGGCCCTGTAAAGTAACTATAAGTGCTATGCACACCCTATTCCATATTAAGCTTCTAGTAATGCACCTTAGTGAAATATATCAATTACAATGTGTTTTAAATTGTGTAACATCATTAAAATAAACAGCAAATGATTTTCCCCATAGACCGCCGTGTAACGGAATTCTTTTGAGTGTCCCTGTAAAAAAACTATAAGTGCTACACACTTCCGTTGAAATAGGGAACATGCTATAGGTACGGGCAATAACATATAAAAATTGCAGAGCAATCCGAGCATATTTACGGGAGTTAGAGCACGGACAGACGGACAGACGGCCAGACGGCCAGACAAACCGAAGTCATAAACACTTTTCAACTAGGTTGGAAAGTGTTAAAAAGGATAAAAGTATCACTGAATAGTAGAAGTGAAAAATTTTCTTTGTATTTTAATGAAAATGTTAACTTCCTATTCTGACTTACATAAAATCAATTTGATATGTCTAACTGTAAAAGTATAAAATGGGAATTCTTATTTATTATTTTTTTTCGGTGAAAGAAGTTTTTAAAATAAAGAAATAATAAACTTATATAAAAATCTCATTTAACAGTGGTAATGAATTCTTATATAAATAAAATGAATATAAATTGCATGTATATACAGATAAAAAAAATGCAGTTAGTAATTTAGACTTGGTAAAATTCATGTTTTATTCTTAGTACTAGCAAGCTACGCCCGCTACGCTGGTCAATTTCTCTTAACGAACCTTTAATCAAACAAAATATTGACATTTCATAATTCACTTTTATATTTTAACAGAATAATAAGGATACTATAATTTGTGACTCGTGCTATAGTCAATATACACGTCAGGACACGTCGCCCTTATCATTATCTTTTTACGCGTGAAGGTTTCGCTATGGTACTCTATTGTGAAATTTGGTAATTTTAGAAATTCAATAGTTGAAAAATCGCAGAATCATTAGATCATTTTTCTTTAGAAATTGTTCTTAGAGCGCATTGAGATCTTATAAATAACAATCATGCCGAACTTGAAGTTTCTAGCTCCTTCAGCATCGCAAAAATCGCAATTTTAGAACGTTTTTCGCTTCTGCACCCCCCTCGGGGTAGTGGCACCGACATAAAATATAGCCTATGTTGGAGCAGGGATTGTCACCATCCATTTGCCACCATCACTTTTGAAATCGCTTTAGTAGTTCCAGACATTCCACACAAATTGTAATTTAGAATGTTTTTAGAAAATTTTTTGCTTATTTCAGCCTTTTAAATTTCGAATTTTTTTAGATTTTGCTCTTATAGAGCATTTAAATCTTGTAACTAACGACCATACAAAATGTCAAGTTCCTAACTCCTTCATTATTGAAAATATCATAATTTTGGAACGTTTTTCGCTCCTGCACCCTCTGCGGGCAGTGGCACCGACAAAAAATTTAGTATATGTTGGAGCAGGGACTGTCACCATCCATTTGCCACCATCACTTTTGAAATCGGTTCTGTAGTTTCAGAGATTCCATAGAAATTGTAATTTAGAATGTTTTTAGAACGCTTCTTCCTCATCTCACCCTTTTAAATTGCGAATGTTTTTATAATTTGTTCTTAGAGAGCATTTACATCTTATAAGTAACTACCATACCAAATTTGATACTTCTATCTCCTTCAGTACACAAAAAATCGAAATTTTAGAACGTTTTTCGCTCTTGCACCCCCCCCCCCTGGGGGTGGTGGCACCGACATAAAATATAGCCTATGTTGGAGCAGGGATTGTCACCATTAATTTGCCACCATCACTTTTAAAATCGCTTCAGTGGTTCCAGAGATTACCCCCTACAAACCAACAAACAATCTTTACTACTTTATATATTAGTATAGATAAGGGGGAATTAGCCCCTTGTTCCCCCCCCCCCTTTATACTTAACCAATCAATCCCGAAAACTAATCAGAGATGCGCCTTAACACAGTGAACCTATAAATAAAATTTGAAGGAAATGGGATAATTATGCATGAAAAACCCATTTACATAAATTAAGGGGGGTATTAGCCCCCCGTTCCCCCCCCTTTATACTTAATCAATCAATCCCGAAAACTAATCAGGGAAGCGTCTTAACCCAATGAATCTATAAACAAATTTTGAAGCAAATAGAATAATTCTGCATGAAAAACCCATTTATATAAATTAAGGGGGGGATTATCCCCCCGTTCCCCCCCTTTATACTTAACCAATCAATCCCGAAAACTAATCAGGGAAGCGCCTTAACACAGTGAACCTATAAACAAAATTTGAAGGAAAACGGAATAATTCTGCATGAAAAACCCATTAATATAAATTAAGGGGGGATTAGCCCCCCGATCCCCCCCTTTATACTTAACTAATCAATCCCGAAAACTAATCAGGGAAGCGCCTTAACTCAGTGAACCTATAAACAAAATTTGCAGGAAAACGGAATAATTCTGCATGAAAAACACATTTATATAAATTAAGGGGGGGATTAGCCTCCCTCCCGTTCCCCCCTTTATACTCAGCCAATCAATCCCGAAAATTATCATGCAAGTGCCTTAACACAGTGAACCTATAAACAAAATTTGAAGGAAAACGGAATAATTCTGCATGAAAAACCCATTTATATAAATTAAGGGGGGATTAACCCCCCGTTCCCCCCTTTATACTTAACCAATCAATCCCGAAAAGTAATCAGGGAAGCGTCTTAACCCAATGAACCTATAAACAAAATTTGAAGGAAAACGGAATAATTCTGCATGAAAAACCCATTTATATAAATTAAGGGGGGGAATTAGCCCCCCGATCCCCCCCCCCCTTTATATTAACTAATCAATCCCGAAAACTAATCAGGGAAGCGCCTCAACAAAGTGAACCTATAAACAAAATTTGAAGGAAAACGGAATAATTCTGCATGAAAAACCCATTTATATAAATTAAGGGGGGGGAGGAATTAGCCCCTTGTTCCCCCCCTTTATACTTAACCAATCAATCCCGAAAAGTAATCAGGGAAGCGTCTTAACCCAATGAACTTATAAACAAAATTTGAAGGAAAACGGAATAATTCTGCATGAAAAACCCATTTATATAAATTAAGGGGGGGGATTAGCCCCCCCCGATCCCCCCCCTTTATACTTAACTAATCAAACCCGTAAACTAATCAGGGAAGCGCCTTAACTCAGTGAACCTATAAACAAAATTTGAAGGAAAACGGAATAATTCTGCATGAAAAACCCATTTATATAAATTAAGGGGGGTGTTAGCCCCCGCCCCGATCCCCCCCCTTTATACTTAACTAATCAAACCCGTAAACTAATCAGGGAAGCGCCTTAACTCAGTGAACCTATAAACAAAATTTGAAGGGAAACGGAATAATTCTGCATGAAAAACCCATTTATATAAATTAAGGGGGGGGGGAATTAGACCCTTGTTCCCCCCCTTTATACTTGAACAATCAATCCCGAAAACTAATCAGGGAAGCGCCTTAACTCAGTGAACCTATAAACAAAATTTGAAGGAAAACGGAATAATTCTGCATGAAAAACCCATTTATATAAATTAAGGGGGGGGATTAGCCCCCCCCCCGATCCCCACCCCCTTTATACTTAACTAATCAAACCCGTAAACTAATCAGGGAAGCGCCTTAACTCAGTGAACCTATAAACAAAATTTGAAGGAAAACGGAATAATTCTGCATGAAAAACCCATTTATATAAATTAAGGGGGGGATTAGCCCCCCCCCCCCGATCCCCCCCTTTATACTTAACTAATCAAACCCGTAAACTAATCAGGGAAGCGCCTTAACTCAGTGAACCTATAAACAAAATTTGAAGGGAAACGGAATAATTCTGCATGAAAAACCCATTTATATAAATTAAGGGGGGGGGGGAATTAGACCCTTGTTCCCCCCCTTTATACTTGAACAATCAATCCCGAAAACTAATCAGGGAAGCGCCTTAACTCAGTGAACCTATAAACAAAATTTGAAGGAAAACGGAATAATTCTGCATGAAAAACCCATTTATATAAATTAAGGGGGGGGGGAATTAGCCCCTTGTTCCTCCCCTTTTATACTTAACCAATCAATCCCGAAAACTAATCAGGGAAGCGCCTTAACACAGTGAACCTATAAACAAAATTTGAAGGAAAACGGATATTTCTATGAAGAGTTATCGCATTACGTACGTACATACATACATACAGAACCGGCTGCCAAGCTCTCAGGGCTTGACAGCCAGTGTGATAACTGAAAAATCGCAATTTTAGAACGTTTTTTGCTCCTGCACCCCCTGGGGTTAGTGGCACCGACATAAAATATAGCCTATGTTGGAGCAGGGGTTGTCACCATCAATTTGCCACCATCACTTTTGAAATCGGTTCGGTAGTTCCAGAGATTACCCCCTACAAACAAACAAACAAGATTTACTCCTTTATAATATTAGTATAGATGAAGGTGTTTGAAATATTACAAAAATACATCAAGCTGTAAAAATTTTCAAACATACAAATAACAATATATATATATATATGTGTGTGTGTGTGTGTGTGTGTGTGTGTGTGTGTGTGTGTGTGTGTGTGTGTGTGTATATATATACTAATAAAATAAAGTTTCGCTCTGTGTGTGTGTCTGTTGGCGATGGCTAGGAAAATCTAGCCCACCTAGAAGCCTGAAAATTTAGATTTAGGTATTCCAAATCCTCTCCTGGTACACCTGAGACTTCGAATTTTAGTATTTTGAAAATTAGAGTAGTTATTAATTAAAAACTGATCAAAGAACACAAATAAAAAATCACTCTTCCAAAATTTGCGAGTGCATGCTCAGAAGCCCTTTATCAGTATCTCCGTTAATAGAAGAAACAAAGCAGGAGTCATCCCGATCCTTTTTTAAGTTTTTCTAAATTCGCCATGGGCGAACGGCTAAAAATACGGAAAAACCGTATATTCTCCATACCGTACATGTTCTCGTACTTTTATGTTTCAAACGATCCGGTTGGTTTGAAAAAAATTCACATTTAAACCTTTCAAAAGACAAAAATAATCAAGAAGGATCGAATTCATGTTTTTTTTATTTTCTCCCGTTTTCCGAACCTTGCATCCACCGGACTACTACAAGAGATATAGAAAAACAAAGGTAATCAAATTAAAGAGCAGACTTTTTCCTTTTCAAAGCCACCTTTGGTTTTAAAAGATACGAAAGTTAACCCTTCAAAAAACTATATTTTCTGTATGCCGTTTCGCAATTTTTGCAATTTTGGCAGTATTTAAAAATTTGCATCGGCGGTTAAGAGCAAGGTACGGAAAACTAAAAATGCCAGACAATATCTACATTTATTTCTTTTATGACATCTGTATTTATTTTTTTAAAATACGAATATTAACTCTTCGAAAAAAATCTCATTTTTGCGAATTCCGATTTTCTGCGATATATAAAATCTGGCATCTGCTTTCTAAAATAACCAAACAAAAATCAAACACACCTAAAGACATCTACGTTCTTTCGGGTTTAAGCAGAAACCTTCAGTTTAAAAAAATCACCTTAACTCTTTCGAAAACGTTTTTTACTGTAATTCAATTTCGCATTTTTAACGATTTCTCCTATCTTTAAAAATTCGAATCGTCGTTTATAAACAAGATACGAAAAACTAAAAATACTGCACCTTTAAAAAAGCACCTAATCTACATCCCTTTGCTTTTTAAAATCTGGTATCCGTTTTGAAAAAATGTAATTTTAACTCGCCGAAAAAAAAATTCATTTCCAAAATTCCTTCACGCGATTTTCGTTTTTCAGCTCAGGTTTAAAAATCGGCATCGACTTCGGAAATGCGAATACGAACAAACAGTAGACTGACTCCACATCATAGACACGTTCATTTTCTTCAAAACGTACCGTTGGGTTTAAAAATATATTTACATTAACCCTTTCAAAACCGATCGTTTACGTAACTCACTTTCCCGATTTCCGCTATTTTGGCAGTGTTTACCCGTGGTTAAATTTCCATTCTAATAGGAAATTTGGTTGGGGCGAGTGTTTTGAAAAGGCCTCTTTCATAACAGATTCCGCTCCCTGGCGGTGGAAGGTGGAACTACAAGCGTATATATCTGGTTCTATGGGTCCGATTATGACGGGGTTTGGCTCATTCGACTTTATATCTATAGCCTTAAATATTATAGTTGCACTTTCGACCACCAAGGTGCGCTTTTTGATATCGGATTCTATGAGCCCGATTACGGCGGGGTTTGCCTCATTCGACTTGATTTCGATAGCCTTGAAGATTTCAGTCATATTCGAAGAACAGATTGTTATTATCTCGGGTCTGGGCAACGCCGCCGGGCGGGTTAGCTAGTATATATATAAAGTTTTATACCTATAATTCTTTTTTAAAAAAATACATCTGCTGGAAATTCTTTTCCATGTAAATGTAATGATCGCACTCTACAACATATATATATATATATATATATATATATATATATATATATATATATATATATTAATACTGATCTTGTACGTATTATCACTGGAAATCTTAATATTGTAAAAGATCTAACATTGAAAAAAATAATGTGTTATGGAACATATAGCGACTTCCTTCAAAATTTAACACTAATTCTATTTTGAAACAGTTCACACATGATACTGATTTATTTATATATGAAATTTCAATCTCGTACTGCAAACCTGTTGAAACTCTTTTGAAACATTCAAATTTTATTTCTTTAGAACGTCTCTTAGTGTCATCTTTATTTTTATTAAAATTATCATTCGATATCCCATAATCCTTTCGGCTCGCGCGTCTTCCAGTTCACCTCAAAATTATGCCGTATACAGTAATAAGTTCCCCGGCTTTACAAGCTTCTTATTGGCTAGTCCTCCCGCTGCATTGCGAAAATATTCATTCGCTCTTTTCCTTTAAAACGCGTTGCACCGGCTTGGAGAGCAGAATTTGTACGCTTTTCTTACTGCTAATAAAAGCACGTAACCTGGAGGAGGGATCTTGTCAAAATGATGTAATCATCTCTAATTTTTTTTAACATCTACATGCTGTCAGATATGAATTCTGAAATTTTTAGTAAGTGGAATTGATTTATATTTAGTATCGTGTCAATAAAGAACTGATCTCTACTACTCATCTTTTTTTTTTCTACGGGAAAACTCCATGTTTTGCATAACCATATTGTGAAATGCCATATTTAACATATATATATACTATATATATATATATATATTAATACTGATCTTGGACGTATTATCACTGGAAATCTTAATATTGTAAAAGATCTAACATTGAAAAAAATAATGGGTTATGGAACAAAATAGCGACTTCCTTCAAAATTTAACACTAATTCTATTTTGGAACAGTTCACAGATGATAGTGATTTATTTATATATGAAATTTCAATCTCGTACTGCAAACCTGTTGAATATTTTAAACAATGGAAATATTGCTTATTAAACAATTACAATAGTTGTAATTTTCCAACTGAGTAAAAAAGTGTCCAAGTTAGGATTCGAACCAAGCGCCTCTGGCTTAAGATGTCAATGCTCTGCCAACTGAGCTGCATCTGGAAGACACAATTCACACAGAACGCATTGTTAATTATGACATCTTGTCTGATATCTGAATCAGCTAAACAGAATAAATCGCAGGTAATTTAACTCCAATAAAACGTTGGATACGTAATTACACTTTATTATTTTTAACACAACTACTTCAATTGGAAAATAAATCACACGAGTATTAATTTTCCAACTATGAGTAAAAAAGTGTCCATTCCACGATTCGACAGTTCGAATCCTGACCAAAACTGGTACGCGTACCATATTTTGTGAAATTTTAGTCTTAAATATTGTTTTTAAAACGTAATCTTAACTCTTCCAAAAGAAAAAAAATGCAAATTGTTTTCATTATTTGGTAATTTTAAAAAGAAAACTTTATCCAAACGTAGATAATAATATACTATAAAGTTTGTGTCTTTTTCTTTTTTATTTAAAATTAAGATAAATGTTATTGGAAAAAAATAATTTCTTATCCAAACTTATAACGTTCCGCATTTGTGCTTCATATTAGCTGACATATATCTTCCATATCATTTTATAAACATATATCTTTTCTATTTAAAATTCCAATAAACCACATCAAGTTAAAATGTGAACAAAAGCGTTAAAAATGCTAAAGAAGTAAAACGCAATAAATTAATATGGATTAGCTTAACAATAAAACAAAAGTGATTTAAGTCTGTTATGTTGTTTGTCTATAAAGGAAATAAAGAAGTAGTGATAAATGCATGGTGTACATTCCCTCTTCATATGCAGGGTATTTCAAATAAAATTGCACAAAAGTTAAGAGGTGGAAGTGCACATCAAAACAAACAACTTTTGTACAGGAAACCAGCGTCGAAATCCATTGTTTTATTTAGAAATACAGTTTGAAAGTTACAGTCTCTCTAGTTTGAAACATGACTATCCTTTATAACTTTAACGAAAATATAGGTATTTAAAAGCCATTTTGAACAGTTCTACCTTGCTTTGTGTGGAATGCAGTTATAGCGTGAAACATGGCGGTGTTGTACAGCATTTTGGTAAGTGAAACCGTATCAACTGTCAATTACATTCAGAAATATAGAGCGTCTCATTCAGCTCTATTTGGATAAGAAAAGTACCCACTTCTACAATTTCTTCAAATAATTTTAAATTTCACACGCAAAAGGTCACTCTGTTTCGAATTCCGTTAAAACCCTCTGAGCGTCTGTGGGCTTTCCTGCATTTTCTTAAAAATATTCATAAAACAAATATTAATTTAAATTTTATTTCGCCGTTTGTGTTTAATATACACTTCATATCTCTTTATTTTACATATGTCTTAAAAAACAATTCTACTAAAAAAAAATTCTCTACAGCCGATTTAAGTTGTTTTGAGGATACGAAAAAAATACTCGCAAACCGCTTAGACGGCTAGAATATTTTCATTATTGTTGAAATTATGACGAAATGTTTAATTCGTATTTAAGTGAGCCCCCTTATATTTCTTATGAAAAAAATTAATTTCGATCCTTATACAAAAATTAAGTTTGTAGCACTACCGGCGCTTAAAGTTCGTCCAATCTTTTTTTAATCACCTTGTATTACCTAACTACACTGCTGTCCAGAAAATAAGGGGCAGTGACCGGACGCTTTCGCTTTTTACACGGACTGCCGAGTAGCTCCTGAAATTCTTGACAAATTGTTCATAAACTTCGAGGATATAAAGCACATGTTTGACTTCAAGAACACTAGAAACAGTTTACTGCAATTAAAAGATTAATCTATTGAATATTTGATGAGATATAGGCATTTTTATGAAATAAATTTGCATATAATAAATAGGTATTTGTATGAATTTTTAACTGCGCATGTGCGAATCGTACCAAGGATTTTCTTTCTTGATTTAGTAGTCAATTCTATAGAGTCTCTTATATAGAAAGACCAGTCAAATATCGTGATAACAAAGAAAGATATCGGCTATACAGTTAGTCAATTGACAAATTGGGGGGGGGGATCCAATTGGATAATAAGGATCTCCCCCACCCAATTTGTCAATTAGCTCACTGAATTGCTGATAAATTCCTGAGTTTTCACGATATTTGACTGGTCTTTTTATATGAGTTGTTCTATAGAATTGACTACCAATTTATGAAAAAAATTCTTTCGTATATTTCGCGCATGCGCAGTTAAAGATTATTTCATACAAATGCCCATATCTCATCAAATATTCAATATATTAATTTTTTAATTGTAGTATACTGTTTCTACTGATCTTAATGTCAAACATGTACTTTACATCCTCGAAGTGCAAAGACAATTTGTCAAGAATTTTAGTAGATATTTGAATAAAAGAAAACTGCCCAGTTAAACTGACGGCATTGAGCTCACAGGCTATTCACACTAACTGTAAATTATATTCTTATTTCAAAGAATTTGAAATAAGCCCTCGAAAAATGAAGAAATCGACAATATATTAAGAGGGGGGAACCATCCCCCGTTTCTCCTTCTTATAATTAACCAATGAACCCATAAAACTAATCAGAGAAGCGCCTTACCACAATGAACCTATATACAAAATTTGAGAAAATCTGATAATTCTGCATGAAAAATCCATTTATCTAAATTAAGGGGGGGGGGGGGGTTAGCCCCCCGTCCCCCCTTTATACTTAACCAAAGAACCCCCAAAACTAATCAGAGAAGCGCCTTATCACAATGAACATATATATAAAATTTTAAGAAAATCGGATAATTCTGCTTAAAAAACCCATTTATCTATATCAAGGGGGGTTAGTCCCCCCCGTTCCCCCCTTTATACTTTACCAGTGAACCCCCAAAACTAATCAGGGAAGTGCCTTACCACAATGAGCCTATATACAAAATTTGGAGTAAATTGGATAATTCTGCATGAAAAACCCATTTATCAAAATTAAGGGGGGGAGCCCCCATTTCCCTCCTCTACACGTCACCAGTGAACCCCCAAAACTAATCAGAGAAGCCCCTTACCACAATGAGCCCATATAGAGAGTTTGAAGAAAATCGGATAACTCTGCATGAAAAAAATCATTTATCTAAAATAAGGGGGGAGGATTAACCCCCCCCGTTACCCCCTTTATACTTAACCTATGAACCCCCAAAACTAATCAGGAAAGAACCTTATCACAATGAACCTATATACAAAATTTAAAGAAAATCGGATAACTCTGCATGAAAAAATAATTTATCTAAAATAAGGGGGGAGGATTAACCCCCCCGTTACCCCCTTTATACTTAACCTATGAACCCCCAAAACTAATCAAGAAAGAACCTTATCACAATGAACCTATATACAAAATTTGAAGAAAATTGGATAATTCTGCATGAAAAAACCATTTATTCAAATTAAGGGGGGTTAGCCCCCCGTCCCCCCCCTTTATAGTTAACCAATCAATCCCCAAAACTAATCAGGGGGAAGCGCCTTATCACAAGGAACCTATAAACAAAATTCGAAGAAAATCGGATAACTCTGCATGAAAAATTCATTTATTCTAAATTAAGGGGGAGGATCCCCCCCCCGTTAGCCCCTTTATACTTAACCTATGAACCCCCAAAACTAATCAGGAAAGAACCTTATCACAATGAACCTATATACAAAATTTGAAGAAAATTGGACAATTCTGCATGAAAAAAGCATTTATCTTAATTAAGGGGGTTAGCCCCCCCGTTCCCCCCTTTATATTTAAACAATCAATCCCCAAAACTAATCAGGGAAGCGCCTTATCACAAGGAACCTATAAACAAAATTGGAAGCAAAACGGTTATTTTTGTCAAGAGTTATCGCGTTACGTACGTACATACGTACATACATACATACATACATACATACATACATACAGAACGGGCGGGCACATAAGCTCTCAGGCTTTGATAGCCTGTGAGCTAAAAACCGTGTAAAAAGTGAAAGCGTACGGTCACAGCCCCTAAATTTTTGGACTGCAGTGTATTTCCCAATGCAAATTTCAATCAACCTTTTCCAGCTTTAATGAACAAAATCAGCGACAACCAATCATTATGTAAAACAGCATCACATACAATTCAGTTCTTAAGATTAGAATAAAAAACATCCCATCAAAAGGGAGGTAAATTAAACAGATATCGTTACAGTAAAATATTCCCTTCAAAGAATTTTTAAATGTCAGAAGCTAACATACGCAGCAACGTTATCTTGCAAACAACTATTTAGAATATAAGAAAGTTAAAAACTAAGGGTTTCTGGAAAAAAAAAAAGAAAAAAAACCCTGTTCAACAACGTGAAACATTCTGACACATTGTCTTACTCATTTTTAAATGTAAAACCATGCAACTTGCAGGTATGATTATTAAAGTTATTTGTAATCAAACAGTTTTTTTGTATTCATTTTTCGAAAAATGAATTACATATTCAACTATACAAGGTTATTCTCTCAGAACGGCAGTTTTATTTTCCTTTCCTGCGCTGTCGCGTCCAGAAATTTGGTTCAAAATGCCAATCTTTACAGCTGTTTCTGAAAAAACTCTGCCTTTACTGAAAAATGGAAAAAAACGTTCGATTACACAATTTCTTAATAAGAGCACCAACCAATTTGATACGCTTGTGAACAAAAATGAAAAAAAAAAAGTCTAAAAGTAACTGGTTTGGAATTGAGAACATAGACAGGAAATGCAAAAACAATAAAACGCACTGAATCAGGATGAACATCACAGCCACTCAATATGATTTAAATGGTTTTGCTATAAAGTTGTTTGTCTAACACTATAAAAGGAAAGAACAAGTCGTGATAAATTCATGGTGCATAAAAACAAATGCACTTAAAAATGTCTGAAGTATTTTCTTTGGAAGATAAATTTAACAATGCATCAGTTGAAATTTTAAAAAGAAAAATCAGAAACTAACAAAACATTTTGTCATTCCGCAAAGTTTTTGTTGTTGTTGTTGTTGTTGTTGTTTTGTTGTTTTGTTGTTGTTGTTGTTTTGTTTAATTGAACTATCCAGACAGAGACACCCTATTTTAAAATATGTCCATTTCTTTTTAATTTATTAAAATGAAGTCATTCAACGTTCAATTCTGCTATTCACTTCACGTATGTGTTTCATATATTACCTACATTATTTCTAATTAAAATTTCAATAATTTTTTTCACGCTTCAAGGAACAAAGCCATGTGCAAATCATTATTTACTTAAAACAACTATAGCTACAACTGAATTTTGTTCATAAGATAAACAAGAACGAAAAATCGTGCATCAGGCATAGTTTATGAAAACTTTCCAACACTAACAGAATATTATTAAATTTTGTCATTGTTGTATACAATAAACTTAGATTTCTAAAAATTAAAAAAAAATTTAAAAAACATAACTCAGTAAAAATTCATTTTCAGCAATTGCTGTCTATATTCGGTAATCTGGACGATTTTTTTTGTGCAGTCCTGTATATGATTTATAGAATTTATCTTGATCACGTAATAAGCAAAATATTACATAAGTTTAAAAATGCATACCACAGCGAAAAATCCATTTCCAATTATTTTTTATCATCGCCAGTCCTGCAACCGAATTTTTTTGTGCGTCTCTCTAAATCAACGATAAATGCTATGCACTGGATAATCTATAGAAAACATGTTGTAGTTCACCTCGGTGATACTTTTTAATTTCATTGTGTTTTCAGTATTATAACACCATTAAAATGCATCGCAAACAATTTTCCCTATAGATCGTAATGTAATGGAATTCTTTTGTGCATCCCTGTAAACGAACTATAAATGCTACTTATTCTATACTCCTGGGAAAGCATGTTGTAATCCACTTCAGTGATGCATATCAATCTCATTATGTTTGAAATATGGTAAAATCAATAAAATACACCGCAAACGATTTTTCCCCCCATAGACCATAATGCAACAGATTTCTTTCGTTTATCCCTGCAAACAAACTATAACTGATATACACTTCAAAGAAAATTACAACATTCTGAATAAACATTTCTCCTTTATTAAAAAGTATCTATGATCCTTTTTCCTGCATTTATAAAGTACTTTTTAATAGAATATATTTTGTTTTTGTAATTTGTATACACATACAGTCTGCTTCAGGTTTTATCAGCATTGGCGCAAGACCACAGCATACGTCACGTGACACGGATTCTCCGAATCATAAGGGCTTTATAGGAACTTCATTGGCATTTCCGGTGCAATTATTTTGAGGCGATTTAACTTCCGCGCGGGAAAAATATTCTACAGGCTTCGATAATCTCGTACCAGATGAATGACGATTGTTCATGAAGGTGTTCTGGATTGAAAAGAATAGGGGAAAAGAAAGCTTACCTTTATTAACCAGCACTATTGTCCCAATTGTTAATATAAATATTGATATTTATAGATTAACCAATACCTAGCCATTTAAAGGTACGTTTGATATGTCTTTGAAAATAGTGCATATAATATTCCAAAAAAGTTCTTTTTTTAAGTTAAGTGGCAAAATTGCAAAAAATGTCACTACTGTTCCTGTCACTTCTGTCCCCTTACAATTTGTGTTTTGTCTAATAAAAACTGCCATATCATATTTATTAACACTTTCCAACATTGTTGAAAAGTGTTTATGAATTAGGTTTGTCTGTCTGTCTGTCCATCTGTCTGCCTGCCGTCTGTCTGCTTGCCGTCTGTCCGTGCTCTAACTCGCGTAAGTATTCTCGGATTGCCATGCAATTCATGTATGTTATTGAGGCTTAGTATGGCATGTTCAGTATTGAAAACTAAGGATTAGCGTTTATACTTTGTGTACAGGGGTACGCCGAAGAATGTCGTTATATTATGGTCTATGGGGTAAATCGTTTGCGGTGCATTTTAATCATGTTACACTATTGGAAACATATTAAATTTGATATCATTTTCTAAGATGCAGTAAAACATGCTTTCTGTAGAATATGGAGTGAAAATCATTTATTCTTCATTTACAGGGCCACACAAAGTATTCGGTTACATAATGTTTTAGAAGGAAAAACTGTTTCCAGCGTATTTTCATTATGTTACTCTATTTGAAATATAAAGTCCTATACATTACTGAGGTTTACTTCAAGATACTTGATGTATAATATGATGTGCATAGAACTTGTCGTTCATTTAGAGTGACACACAAAATATTTCGGATGCAGTATTGTATCCGAAGTATTATCTATAAGCGATAATTGCTGGAAGTGCGGATTCGGTTAGGTATGCGTTTAACTAATTTTTTGCTTATTATGTAGTATGTATAAATGCTATACATCATATACAGGGTTACACAAAGAATTCGTAAGCATTACTGTGTATCAGCGTAAATTACTTAAAGTTTTTTTTAATCAAGTTATGCCTGTTGAACAAGAAATATATTTAGCATATTAAGAGAAGTTTGTTGAATATAAATAAAATCATATACTGGGCCACGCAAAGAACTGGACACATGGCCGCATCTGTATGATAATTTCTGGTAAGTGTGGTTTCAATAGTTTTCAGCGTGTTTTTGCCTGAATTATACTTTAGATCAGTATGTGGCGTGTATAAAAATCTTATCGTAGTTATACAGCGCTGTACAAAATGATTCAACTATATTTCCGTCTATTGGTAGAAACTGCTGAAGGTGAATTTTCAGCTGCGTTATGTGTTTTCTTACTAAACTAAATTGTAGCATACTATATAGAGTATATACAAATCTATAGAATATATACAGGGCTGCGCAAAAGAATTGAAGTACTTTTCCGGCTATGGCCTATAATTGCAGAAATCTGATTTTCAAATGTGCTTTGCGTTTTCTAAAATGTTTACTTAAGTATCTTATTTATCTTTTTAAGCAGCAAAGGCTTATTAAAGTATTCTGGGAGTGTTGGAAAGTGTTTCAGAATCTATGCTTGATGAATGATTTATCTTTCTTTTTTAATTATATTAAATGCCTGAATTTAATATGTCTTTTTAATTTTAAAAATTTGATTTAGACGTAATATGTTTAATTATTTGATATTCACCTAAACTTTTTAGACTATGTTCAATTTATTTAGACACAATTATAAATTTTTTGAACAAAATATTTAAGTAATTCAATATTAAGATATTTTAAGGATTTACTGAGTGCTTATACTTCTGAATGATGTCTCTTTCAAGCTGTTTAATATGTGTCAAGAAAATGCTTAATCTTCGAAAAGTATTTTAATTGTACAAGCAATTTTATTACAAGGCATTAGACAAACATATTTGCTTTCTATTTTTAGACATTTAAGCGTTGTTTACTAAGTAATATTCCATGGAATTAAGCGTTCATTAAAATTCAATCAGAAGATATGATTTTAAAATGCAATCAGATATTTTAAATTAAAGTATATTTAAAAAAAAAAACGGACAACTAACAGAAAAGTTTTGAATGCTTAAAAATTTTCATAAATTAAATAAGTTATTTAATAATTTAACTGTCAGTTTTTATTTATTTATATTAAGTTTTGTTTCATTTGTGTGTTATGTGTACATTAAAAAGTTTTTTTTTAATCTTTTATTTCGTCTTACTATCGATATATTAAGAACAAAAGTTAGAAGTTAAACTAAATCGTTCTTAAAGTTAAGATGAAGTTAAGACATTTATGCAAAATAATCAGAACAACCAAAGGTTAGAAGGAATTCTATTTCTCACAAAACTGATTGTACAGTATTCGAAATAAACACCAAATTATACCTAATTTCTATTTAAAATTACCAACTTCTTCATATTTTGTTAAAAAGTAAACAAACTTTTGCCCCCTTTTTGTCAAAAGTTCTATTAGAAAGTAATATGTTTTGCCAATATATTACTTAAAAGAAGAACTACGACCGTAGGCAATCTCCTTGTGTTCTCAAAATGCAGTAGTTAAGCATCGAAAATTTTTCTTTATCGTGCCTCTAACGAGATATTATCAATATTCTTTATATACACCCAGTAATAATAAATACAGTTGATTTAAATGAGGTAATTATTTATGAAAGTGATTGCTTAATTTAAATTCACTGTGAATAAATCATCATATTAGATAATAAGATTATTCTTAAAAATTGCTTATGAAAAGAATTTCTGCATGCTAAAGTGATAGATAAATATCTTACTTTGACTAGCTACCGAAAATTTAATATTATGATGGCTAATTTAATGAGAGTTGCTCCTGAATAAATTATATTTAGTCCTTTCGGCTAAACGTGCCATAATTTATTGGGTGGTGCCAATTTCCTTTTTAACAGCTCATATATTTTCATACATGTCTGAACAAACAGGCATATTCCCAGTATCAAACGGTATCTGTACAGCAAAAACCTGAACTTACGGTTTATATAGATAGTCATGGTAATATTCTCAAAAATTAGTGAGATTTGTCTGAACTTTTTGTTTTGAAGTACGTTAAGTTCTGTAGTGTTGTTAGGTAGATTTCGTAAGAAATACTACCTATTACATTCTCCCCTAAGTTCGAATTTCTGAAAAATTTTTGCAGATCTACGCCGATCATGTATCCTAGAACCCCAAACCACCCACAAGTTCAAAACTTTATCTATCTATCTATCTATGTCACTTTTTTATGGACACAATAACTTCAATAATTCTGCGCAAATCTCTTCCAAACTGCTACATAAAATCAAGGGACATAAAATCTCGGTCACGTTCATTAATGGGCAAAATCGAACCAAGGGGGTGGGGGCTTTTTGTGAAAACAGAAAAAAAACTAACTTCTTAATCATGAAGCGTATCGAATCCGTTTAAAGTTATTATTACTTCTAGGAAAACGGTCGAAAATTTATGTATGACAGATTTTTGATATAATTAAAAATGGCCCCAAGGGGTGGGGGAGGGGGAAAGAGGGGTTTCATAAGAAAAAAAATCATAACTTCGTCAATTCACAAGATATTAAATCCACTTAAATTTATTATAAATCCTCTTAATATTATCTAAAACTTTTATAGTGAAAAGTTTTTTATAGGACCTATCCCTAGCAAAAAAAAAAAAAAAAAAAAAAAATTAAAAGCAAAAATATCCTTGACGGCTTTGCCGGCAGCCCCAACTGCCGCATCATAGCTAAAAGCTCATTTCAGGTTATTTCTTCTGCAATTCCCAACAAACAGGCGCCCTACGGTCTGCGTCTTCGAAATCTACCTGTGCCTATTGACCGAGCCGTCAGGGATTTTTTGTTATTTAGCTGTGATGATAGAGGATAGTTGCAGATAGCGCGAGACTGTCTAACATTAATTAAGAGCTGGATGTAATCGAGTGAAGAAGTTTTAGTCACGGGATATATAAACATGTTTATTGGGAGCGCCTTGCATATCTAATTTAATAATACACTGTAAAAAAATACAAATGTTTCTTAATCTTGGACAATATAATGTGACCACAAACGAAAGTATACACTGCAAAAAAAATTGTTGATTTTACAGCATAATACTGGCATCCCGTCTAACAGTATTTTACCGTAAAATTAACAGTAATAAACAGTAAAATAAGCAGTAATACCCTACCGTGCATGCGCGTCGGCGTATTACTGCTTATTTTACTGTTTATTGCTGTTAATTTTACGGTATAATACTGGTAGCTGGGAAGCTGGTATTATACTGTAAAATCAACATTTTTTTTTTTTTTTTTTTTTTTTTTTTTTTTTGCTGTGTACAATAACCCCTTCCGAGTTAACCATGATTTCCCAAAAACGTTCTTTATCTTTAGAAACCGCAGAAACTAATATGTTTTCGAGATTTACTGAAGCATTTGCAAAAACAAAGTTCCTGCTGCTGCCACTGATTTTTGTGAACGTTTCCAAGTTTGTTTGTTTGCTCATAATGTATTAATAAGTTTACCATCTTGGTTGAGAAAATAATATATGCGTTTATGCGTTATTCAGATGTTATCAATTATCCATTAAACATTTTCACGTTCAACAAACACGTTTTGAAGACAAACATGATAAATTAACAGCATTAATTTCAACATTATTTTATTTTTCTTTTACTGCTGCATGTGTAAATTCAGTTATGCAGCTGAAAATGTTTTCTTGAAATTTGACAGTACAATTAAACCCGATATTCCGGTTTCAGAAAATTTATTAATACGCTATAAAAACTACTTGCAAGCGTTTCCGAAATTTCATTGCAGCAAAAGAAACTTTGTTTTCATAAATCTCGAAAATATATTGGTTTCTCAAGTTTCTAAGGATAGAGAATCCTTGGCGGAATTGTGGGTAACTCGAAAGAGGTTATTGTATATTTTTGTATGTGGTTATATTGTATTTTCGTATATTAAGAAACAGTTGTCTTTTTTCACAGTGTACACGTTTCCTGCAAGGCCGTCACTTTGAGAGACAGACATAATCAGATTTATATGCAAAAACACTGTTTATTTAAAACCACTTGGGTAGGGATGCGATGGAGCTTCTTTTAAATTATGTCTACTCTTCGCTGCGATTAACAACAAATTGTTGTTGGATTAATATTCAATAATGCGAAGAAATGCAAAATTAAAAATTCAAGAAACTGACTTACTTAAAAAACCCTGGCGGCACAAATGGCTCCTAACTTAACTTCGAACCTAGACCAGCTGACATTGTGGCACGTGTTTATTTTAATTACGATAAAAATGTGAAGGAATTTATTTTAAATTTGGAGGACTATATCACATACAACAATATTACTGACAAAAATAAATATTTAGTGCTTAATTGCTCTTTGAAGGGCGAAGCACAAATATGGCTAGAGAATACAGATTTTTTTTTTAATTTGCGATGACTCGGAAAGATATGACTCGAAAAAATGACTCAAAAAGATGCACAGAGAATTCCCCTTCATGAGATATGAATTTTGTAGTACTCAGCTATCCGGACATTTGAGGCATTCGGCAATCAGCATTTCCGGAACATGCCAGTTAATTAAGTCTTTACTTATTTTGACTTTGAATATTTACTTATTGCTTTTTAGAAATATTTAATTTTGTCAAGTTTCATTGATAAACTTCGTTTATATTATCTTTCTAATTATGTATAAACTATATAACTAACAATTCTAAACTATGTTTGTTATTATTTTTGGTTAATTAATTCATAAAAAACTTTTGTGCTTTTGTAAATCAATGAGGAGGAGGGGAGAGGGGTAAATATTTCTTACTGGTGACTAGAATTTGTTGCTGGCTCCCAGATTTTATCAAATTTTTAAAGCACTGGAGACTGGACATAGCTATCAACCTTTTGGATTTTTCTTAAATGAATAACAAGTTAATCGAAAAACAAACAAAAAAACTAAAGAGCATAGTTACGAATTTAGTCTGTTTTGCTAAGAGTTTTTATTACTCATTGCAAAATTAAACATTGGTATCCGTAATAATTTACGAAAGTTGATTTTCTACAGTTAAAAAGAAAATTGATTTTGCTGCAGTTGATTACAGCGACTAAGTTTAATTTTATGAGTTGACTTTTATATGTAAATATTAATTTCTTATACTCGAACTTCTCTATAATTTGTCATCTTTATAGAAATACCTATACATTCAATTAAAAATATTATACATGTTTATGAAAGATAATTAAAAACATTTTCTTCTTTTTTAAGAGGGAACATCAATGACGTAAAAATGTATTTTTTACTTTTAAATTTTTTATAATATTTGTACCATTAAGAATGTCGTGCAGTTACTTCGATAGGTAAATTCATAAAATTACGGTCGTAAGAGTCGTAAACGTTGTGTCGCGCAAGCTAGCGGTACTTGCGCAAGGCAAAACTTAAACTCAGTTACCTCCAAACACAATTTTTCTGCGGTTTTGCCACGATAATTTTTGAACGTGTTAACGTATTTACCTGATTCTTTTTTTTTTTTTTTAAATAAAAGAAATTGACTCTACAAACTATGACTGAAAACTGAACAAGCAAAATGAAAAAAAAAAAAAATTCAAATTATAATAAAAAAGGATTTTTTTTTTATGGATTTTAAATTTTTTATTATAATTTTTTTTTATTTTTTTTTTTTTTACAAATAATTTTTTGTTTGAGGCATAATCCAAAGATAACGTAATTAGCAATATAAATAAGAAATGATGACTCAAAATATGGAATGTGGATTTGAAAATCTTGGCAAAACTAGTTTTCCAAGATTATCTTTGTCATACAATAATAAAACATTTGTTGTTCTTTACATTTTAACATATATATATATATATATATATATATATATATATATATATATATATATATATATATATATATATATATATTAATCAAATATAAATAAATAAATTCAAAATGAAGTAATAGTGTTATTAATTACAGGCTTATTAATTACAGGCTTCCTAATCCACGAGCAAACTTCAGTCAATTCTACTTATATAACATTCAAGTGTAGGAAAATGTAGGTAACCATTCCGAGGCGAACCGACCGTAGCTAAACGCCATGTTAGGCTTAATGAAAAACATTACTAACATATGACAACTAAATAATAATTTCTTCTGCCTTAAATCATGTCAGTAGATGATAAAAGAGAGTTCTGCATCAGCTGTGGGTGCTGTGGTGACCTCTGAAGGTGAAGTTCAAGGTTACCGGAAGTGGCAGGTGTGGACACCGGAAGTCGCAGGTAGGGATAACAGGCATGTTGAGACAGGAAGTGAACAGGAAGTACGATCGGAAACGCGAAAGGAAGTTTAACCGGAAACACCACAGGAAGTGAATGCGATAAGGAGAGAGGGGGAGGGCTTATTTTTGTGGGGGGCTTATGCTAACCTGAAATAAAAATGGAATTATTTCTTACTTTATAAAAATTTAACATAAAATGTATCTTTTTTTTTTTTTTTTTTTTTTTTTTTTTTTTTTCACCTGAAATAAAAATTTTATTTGCTAACTAACATCTAATATAAAAATGGAAATCTTTCTGACTTTGTTTTACTTTCTAAAAGTTTTACATGAAATTTATTTTAAGACTGGAAACGCGACAGGAAGTAAGACCTGAAACCGGATTAGACATGCTTTTTCCAAAAAGGGTTTTCAGGAAGCAGTAAACATGTTTTGGGAACATGTTTGGGAGCTTGTTGCAACAGGAAAGGCAGTTTAAAAGACCGGAAGTGATTAAGCGATAAGAAAAGTACAGGAATATACACGTAGATTTTGTTCTTTGTAGAGGGTGAAATTTTATTTTATTTTTTATTTAAAGAGTTTTCTTTTTTTTTTTTTTTTTTTTTTTTTTCTTTAAAGCGTTTAAAATTATTTTTTATATTATTATTATTTTTTTTTTTTTGGTAGTGGTTTACGTATTATTTTAATTTTTAGTGACGTTAGAACCTGCAATGTTCTGTACCACACATGTCTTATCTTAGATTATCAAGGATGTGTGTGTGTTGTTATCTCTTTAAATGCGAGAGATGGGGCTTCAGACCTGCGTTGAGATATCTTTATCATAGTTTTAATGAACTGCAGGAAATTGTCTTTCACTATTGAGTAATTCGCGAGTTTTGGTTTAATATGACTGCTTTTCCATCTGTTTGTTTAATTTACAAGCACATTTCTCTTACAACATTCTGTCAACAGATCATTTCCATATTCGAAATAATAGTCTAGAAGGAAAATTTTTACTTTCTATACGAAATGTCATTTATAGAGATTGACAAAAATAGCATGCTTGATTCTTTCTTGTATTAACCTTATAATCATTTATTTTAGAAATATAGGTTTCTAGTTTTGTTACGAAAAATAACGTGTTTACATATTTTAAAAACGAAAGCAAAGTGATTTTTACAAATGTAACTATAAGCTATACACCCACGCATTTGTGTTATTGAATTAAATTTCAATGCTTAATATTGTATTCACCGTACTATTTTCCTGCAAAAGCCGTTTCACAAACTTGTGTACTGAAATTAATGTGGCATTTTTAGGGAAAAATTAATTCAAGTCTTTGAGACTAATCTTTCAAAGGAAAAAAAGATTTGCCATACTTTCTCTTACATTATATCTTCCGTTTTTTAAGTTTACAAATTTGTGGAGTAACTTAAATAATCGTTTTTATGCTAATTAAACAATATATTTTTTAATTATATGTTTTTTTTAATTAACTTGTAATAGCTTCTTTTTTTTTCTTTTTCTTTTTCTTAAAAGGGTACTGTAGAATAACTTATGTCACAAATACTACATCCTTCTTTAGTTAAATATGTTTCACTTAAGACATGACAAAGTGTCTTAGAAACATTTCATTTTGGAGTTAAGTGATTAAACAAGAAAAATATTATTTATAAAAACACAACACATAAGACTAGCGGCTGAGAGGTTCTACTCTCAAAGCTGATAGATGGAAGGTGTTAGGTTTAAACCTCTCTCACGGTCGTCGACCTAACCGTTCGAAGTTTTCTTCGAAACTTGTCAATATGGGTAAGAACACCCTAGAAAGACCTACATGGAGACACTTATCCCTAACGCAGATAATCAACCCTATATTTAACCAACCAGTCACAACACGCAATTCATAATCATTACATTCAGTTAATAAGTGATTTGACATGCAAAATTTGATTTATAGAAACATACAATATGATATATCACACTAAACATACAATTTGAACGATTTTTTCCCTTTCATATGAAAAAATTTTAACAAGAATTTAGTGACTATTTAACTTATTAAAGAGAGCGGTTATTTTGTTTAGAGTTATACGATTAAAATAAATTTTCAATAGATTTGACTTTATACAAGCAACATTTAAAAAAAAAAGAGAATGGAATCTAGTGTTTATAAATTAACGTATTTCAATTTTACAAATACTTCACACACCCCTCTTTTTCCCCTATTTTGGTAGACTTTATACACATAAGACATAAAAGGCGTTTTAGAATACATCATTTAGAAATTAAGCAACTTATTTAAATATTTGAAAAATACTGAAGTATTTTTATTTATAATTGTTCATTTATAAATAAAATATTTAAATTTAAATTTATAAATTTATCGTGAATCGTTTTGAAGTATGGTGAACTGTGTGTTGAGTATTGTAACCTTGTAAGATATTGTGTGCGTGTTTGTGCATACATTTTTTTAATTACAAAAATATGTAAACTATTCTAACTTTTTCTTATATTATTTATCATGAGACTGAACGAGTTAGCTATAAGTAATATTATTATACAAAACAGACGTGCAGCACAGAAACAAGTCTGGACAAGTTTAGACAAACACGTGATGACGTCATTCAACACGTCAAAATAAGAAACTAACAACTGCTATCAAGTAAGAGTGGAGGAAGAATGACTGAGCGAGTGTAGTTTGTATTTAAAGTTTATTCTTATCTCAAACCGGAAATGACGTCACAAACCGGAAGCCTGGTAACGACTCTAGCGTCGATTGCAGCGCCCCCTAACAAAGATAAGGGAGAAAGGTTAGTCTAGTGAAAGAAAGCACAAGAAGTGGACGTGTTTTTCGGTAAGTATTTAATTCTATTTTGTTTCTGAAAGGTAATCGAGTTGTATAAAAATTAGCAAATAATTTAAAATCGAACTCAAGTTAGTGTAAAAGTGTATGTTTTTTATGCACATGTGCAGATAGTTGATATGCACCAGTTGGTTACAAGGATTAACAATTAAAGTATAGTCTCTCAATAGTTAAAATTAAAAAGTTAATTTTAATTAATTTAAAGATTTTTAAACTTTTTGTAAACTTTTAATTTTTTTAAACTATATTTTTGTTAACTTTTTTAACGTAACTTACAATTTTTTTAACTTTAAAAACTTTTAGTAAACTTTATTTTTATGAAATTTTAATTTAAAAAAAATAACTTATTCAACCCTCTGTTATTAAGTAAACCTAACATATCAAATTTATTCACTTTAAACATAAATCCTAAGTTTATCAATAAGTCAATTTAACCTTTCGAAAAATATAATTAATTAAAAAAAACTATGCATCGTGTTCTATTCATTTTGTAGTACTTTAAGCAGTAAACCATTCAATTAAATTGAAAATTTAGATGATTTCCTTTATCGAATATCTTAAAACATCTCTAAATACTTATAACATCATGGTTTTCTCAGTTAAACCTACCCTAAATTATCAAACCGTAAAATAATTTTTGTTGTGGGTTCGAATCCAAGTTAAAACTTTTAATTATCTCCTAATTCCATTACCCACCGATAGAGGGCGATACAAAAAAACTTATTTCATTTTAAAAGGTTCGCATCTAAATTCTAATTAAACTCTAAGTCATTTCAAATTTTACTCTCGTCTTCTAAGATTAAACTTCTTCAAAAATTTAACTCCCCTTCTGCAGTGCACTTCCAAGTTATCGCACCCTCCAAAATTTTAACTCGTGACTTTCAAAACATTTGATTGTTTTACACAATAATGTGATCGTTTGTTTTTTGAATGCTAATTAAATTTATTGTTTTTAAGTGTATCATTAAGAAATAACTTGAATATTAAATGAATTTAACCTTAAAAAAGAAACCCAATATATTCAACCAGTTGTTATCAGTGCCTTTGTGATGTAATTGCCAACGCATTCAGCTGTTAAGTGAAAGGATAATGGTTCGATTCCATTCAAAGACAACTTTTCATTTTATTTTCCTATGTCCTTTTTCTTATGTAGGGGGAAATTTCAAAAAGTAGTCAAAGTTGTAGTTTATATTTCTCAAATATCTTAAATCTCAACTAAACGCCGTGCTCATAAACATACCCTGAACTATGATTTTATGACTTGGTCAGTAAATATGCTACAAGTGACGTCAATTGTGGGGGAAAAACACATCTATAATTCCTAACATCGTGTCTTATCTTGTGAGTGTTTAAAAGTAACACATTTTCAATCAATTCTCTAGTAGTATAAGTTACATATAATAAATACCTCGAGTTTATTTCACCAAAAATAAAATTTCCTTTAAAAGTTATGAAATTTTTCATGTTTTATATAATTTCAACAAATTTATTCACACTTTGTCTAAGACATTCAAAATGTTTAACAGTTGCTTATTTAAAAAAAGTGAAAATTTTATAAAGTTTTATTTTTTAAATGAGTGAAGTTAAAAAATTTCAATATTAAATTCCACTAAGTTGAATTTTTTGCAGGTATACTATTTCCACTGCTTTCAAAATGTCGTGTTATTTTCAAAAAACTTTAACAATGTGTTAAGTCTGATGTTTAAAGTTATTAATTTTCCTTGGTTTAAAATATTGTATAAGTGTAAAGTTATTATTTTTCTTAGTTTAAAATATTGTATAAGTGTAAATTTATTATTTTTCTTAGTTTGAAATATTGTCTAAGTGTAAAGTTTACTTAAACTTAATTGTTTTCTTTTGTCAATGTATCGAAATGTTTATTTGTTGCTTATTTTATAAAATGTATAACCTAGATATTTTTAAGTGTGTTAATTTCGTTAGGTCGAATTTTCTAAAATTTATAACCAACTAGATATTTTTCAAAGAAACTGTAACAATGCGTTAAGTCTAGTTTTTCCTTAGTTTAAAATATCGTCTCAGTGTAAAGATATTATTTTTTCCTAGTTTGAAATATTGTCTAAGTGTAAAGTTTACCAAAATGTAATTTTTTTTTTATATTTATTTATCGAAACGTTTATTTTCTAAAATTTGTTACTTTATGTTAAATTTTCTAAAATTTTTAACCAACTATACATTTTTCCAAAACCTCTAACAATGTGTTAAGTCTATTTTTCCAACTTTCTTATCAATAAGTAAGATTAATACATATTCAAAGGAAAACCCATCGATGATTCATAACGTCACGTCTTACCTTGTTAGTGATTAAAAGTAGCATAGATTTAAAATAACACATTTCCAATCATTCTCTTGTAGTTTAAGTAACATATAATGAATACATCACATTTATTTCATCATGTTTTACATAATTTCAACAAATTCATTCCCATTTTGTCTAAGGCATTCAAAATGTTAAACAGTAGTTTATGTAGCATTGTCAAACTGTTATAAGTAATTTATATAAAATAGTTACCATGAAAATAATAAAAAACTTATGATTTTTTAGTCATAGACTATTTATTTATCATTTTCAATAACTACAATAGCAAAAACATGAATATACATGTTTCAAAACCAGTCCACACATTTTAAACCATTCTATATTTAGCTGTAGACAGTTCTAGATTTAATATTTGTTGCAATGTCCAATTAGATCCTTGTTGAGTGAATTTCTCAAAAGAGTTAATAATTTTCGTAAAGGCATCCTCAACATGTACAGGTATGTTTTGATTCGTCAATTCCAGTACAGTTCTTGAATGAAAATATGGGGTGATGGTATCTATATCACCGTCCGGTGTTTGGCGGCTTACAACAACTTTTGCAGTTGCATACCATTTCATTGACCTTTTTACTTCTATCTGATAATTTAATTCATTCAAAACGTCCGACCGAATACTGTTAAAAAACGTGTGAAAGTCTTGATCATTCTCCTCATTAGAATTTATTACAGTTTTAGTAAATACATTTAAAGCATTTTGTCTTTTAAAATGCTTCACTTTGTCATATAACGAATCTTTTAAAGATGTCGATTTGACAACTTTGGGTAGTACTTTGTGTGCAGTGTCTATATGACGTGATAAATCGTATTTCCGATTAAATATTTCACTACACTGGATGCATTTATACTGCTTTCGGGGCCTATGGATCTTCTTATGTTTCAATAAGTCGTACTTTCTCGAAAACAGTTCATTGCATTTAATACACTTATATTGTTTGGGTGATTTGTGAATCTTTTCATGTTTCAATAAGTCGTACTTTCTTGAAAACAGTTCGTTGCAATCACCACACTTATGCTGTGTAGGTTCTTTTAAATGAGACAATTTATGGCGATTCAAAAGAGCTTTTCTAGAGAAAGCTTTTCGACAGATGACACACACAAAAGGTTTTTCTCCTGAATGGGTCATCAAATGTTGTTTTAAATGATCCTTTCGGAAAAAATCTTTGTTGCAAGTAAAACACACAAACTGTTTCTTTAGTCCTGATGAGGTGGGTTTCACTTCATACTTCGAAACGGGTCCTTCTTTGGATAAAATTGTAGAATCCATCTCTTGATTATTTAATTCTGGTGATGAGGGTTGACACTTCGAGTTGGTTAGATCATCAACATAAGAATTCATAACTCGTTCCATAATAGCTTAAATGAAAAAAAAAACTAGCTTAAATGAAAAAAAAAAAAAAAACTAACTTAAACGAAAAATGCAACCTATTACACCGATGAGAAGGGACAGTATAATATTCTATTACACCGATGAGAAGGGACAGTATAATGTTATGAACTCATTTCATTGAAATTTATATAATGATAGAGGGCGCTCGTGTAAAAATACTAACATTTTATTGGTTTAAAATACTAATATTTTATTGGTTTAAAAATACGTCAAGTGATTATTTCATCCTATAATGTTATAAGCTCAATCACCACTTAATTCTTGCACAATGATTGAGAAGGTCTTACCTATCAGAATTTCGTACATTTGTAAGTAGAAATATTTATTACTTTCGTATCTATTGCTTTTAGAAATAATATTTTACTTATCAAGTTGCTTAATTTCTAAATGATGTATTCTAAAACGCCTTTTATGTCTTATGTGTATAAAGTCTACCAAAATAGGGGAAAAAGAGGGGTGTGTGAAGTATTTGTAAAATTGAAATACGTTAATTTATAAACACTAGATTCCATTCTCTTTTTTTTTTAAATGTTGCTTGTATAAAGTCAAATCTATTGAAAATTTATTTTAATCGTATAACTCTAAACAAAATAACCGCTCTCTTTAATAAGTTAAATAGTCACTAAATTCTTGTTAAAATTTTTTCATATGAAAGGGAAAAAATCGTTCAAATTGTATGTTTAGTGTGATATATCATATTGTATGTTTCTATAAATCAAATTTTGCATGTCAAATCACTTATTAACTGAATGTAATGATTATGAATTGCGTGTTGTGACTGGTTGGTTAAATATAGGGTTGATTATCTGCGTTAGGGATAAGTGTCTCCATGTAGGTCTTTCTAGGGTGTTCTTACCCATATTGACAAGTTTCGAAGAAAACTTCGAACGGTTAGGTCGACGACCGTGAGAGAGGTTTAAACCTAACACCTTCCATCTATCAGCTTTGAGAGTAGAACCTCTCAGCCGCTAGTCTTATGTGTTGTGTTTTTATAAATAATATTTTTCTTGTTTAATCACTTAACTCCAAAATGAAATGTTTCTAAGACACTTTGTCATGTCTTAAGTGAAACATATTTAACTAAAGAAGGATGTAGTATTTGTGACATAAGTTATTCTACAGTACCCTTTTAAGAAAAAGAAAAAGAAAAAAAAAGAAGCTATTGCAAGTTAATTAAAAAAAACATATAATTAAAAAATATATTGTTTAATTAGCATAAAAACGATTATTTAAGTTACTCCACAAATTTGTAAACTTAAAAAACGGAAGATATAATGTAAGAGAAAGTATGACAAATCTTTTTTTCCTTTGAAAGATTAGTCTCAAAGACTTGAATTAATTTTTCCCTAAAAATGCCACATTAATTTCAGTACACAAGTTTGTGAAACGGCTTTTGCAGGAAAATAGTACGGTGAATACAATATTAAGCATTGAAATTTAATTCAATAACACAAATGCGTGGGTGTATAGCTTATAGTTACATTTGTAAAAATCACTTTGCTTTCGTTTTTAAAATATGTAAACACGTTATTTTTCGTAACAAAACTAGAAACCTATATTTCTAAAATAAATGATTATAAGGTTAATACAAGAAAGAATCAAGCATGCTATTTTTGTCAATCTCTATAAATGACATTTCGTATAGAAAGTAAAAATTTTCCTTCTAGACTATTATTTCGAATATGGAAATGATCTGTTGACAGAATGTTGTAAGAGAAATGTGCTTGTAAATTAAACAAACAGATGGAAAAGCAGTCATATTAAACCAAAACTCGCGAATTACTCAATAGTGAAAGACAATTTCCTGCAGTTCATTAAAACTATGATAAAGATATCTCAACGCAGGTCTGAAGCCCCATCTCTCGCATTTAAAGAGATAACAACACACACACATCCTTGATAATCTAAGATAAGACATGTGTGGTACAGAACATTGCAGGTTCTAACGTCACTAAAAATTAAAATAATACGTAAACCACTACCAAAAAAAAAAAAATAATAATATAAAAAATAATTTTAAACGCTTTAAAGAAAAAAAAAAAAAAAAAAAAAAAAAAAGAAAACTCTTTAAATAAAAAATAAAATAAAATTTCACCCTCTACAAAGAACAAAATCTACGTGTATATTCCTGTACTTTTCTTATCGCTTAATCACTTCCGGTCTTTTAAACTGCCTTTCCTGTTGCAACAAGCTCCCAAACATGTTCCCAAAACATGTTTACTGCTTCCTGAAAACCCTTTTTGGAAAAAGCATGTCTAATCCGGTTTCAGGTCTTACTTCCTGTCGCGTTTCCAGTCTTAAAATAAATTTCATGTAAAACTTTTAGAAAGTAAAACAAAGTCAGAAAGATTTCCATTTTTATATTAGATGTTAGTTAGCAAATAAAATTTTTATTTCAGGTGAAAAAAAAAAAAAAAAAAAAAAAAAAAAAAGATACATTTTATGTTAAATTTTTATAAAGTAAGAAATAATTCCATTTTTATTTCAGGTTAGCATAAGCCCCCCACAAAAATAAGCCCTCCCCCTCTCTCCTTATCGCATTCACTTCCTGTGGTGTTTCCGGTTAAACTTCCTTTCGCGTTTCCGATCGTACTTCCTGTTCACTTCCTGTCTCAACATGCCTGTTATCCCTACCTGCGACTTCCGGTGTCCACACCTGCCACTTCCGGTAACCTTGAACTTCACCTTCAGAGGTCACCACAGCACCCACAGCTGATGCAGAACTCTCTTTTATCATCTACTCATGTCTGTTCAGCATATTTTCACATAAAACATGTATATCAACATTTCTGCAAACAATTTTTTTCTGCAACCATTTTTTTTTTTTTAAATAGGGTAAACAAACGGATAGCGCTTTGGTGAACCATTCATTTTTTAGATTCATTCATTTTCATAAAAATAATACATATTAAAATTTAAAAAAACTTTAACGCATTTAATTTTTATGTTTTGTGAAGTCCATTCAGAAGTGTCTTCAGAAATTGTGTTTCACTTTGTTAATTATTATTCTTGTTGCAATAAATACTGCAGTGTCATTCACTTTTGAACTCATTCATCAAAATTATTTATTTGTACTGATTAGCAATTGGTGTTTAAACATCTGTGTTGATCTAAACATTGTTTTGAAGTTTTATCGTTCTTAATCTTTACAGAACACTTTTTTACAAAAACTTTCGCCCGTGGATTATTAACACTTCCCAACTTAGCTGAAAAGTGTTTACGACTTCGATTTGTCTGCCGACTGGCCGTGCTCTAACTCACATAAATATGCTCGGACTGCCCTGAAATTTTTGTATGTTCTTGACGTTTACTATAGCATGATAACTATTCAAAATGAAGTGTGTAGCACTTATAATTTTTTTACAGTGACAGTCAAAAGTATTCCGTTACATCATAGTCAATGGGAAATTATCGTGTCAGGTGCAATTTGAGGATGCTACACCACTTGAAACATGATGAAATTGATATATAATTATAAAGCGCATTAAAAAATGCTTTTTATAGAATATGGAGTGCAAAGCATCTTTATTCATTTACAGGGTCAAACAAAAGAATTTTGTTATACATTCTGTTATACATTATCTCTACAAGATGTAAATGCTCTCTAAGAACAAATTCTAAAAAAATTCGAAATTTAAAAGGGTGAGATGAACGAAAAGCGGTCTATAAACATTCTAAATTGCAATTTCTATGGAATCTCTGGAACTACAAAACTGTTTTCAAAAGTGATGGTGGCAAATTGATCGTGACAGTCCCTGCTGTAACATAGGCTATGTTTTATATCGGTGCCACTACCCCCAGGGGGGTGCAAGAGCGAAAAACTTTCCAAAATTTCCATTGTTTTTTTATACTGAAGGAGCTAGAAACATGAAATTTGGCATGGTAGTTACTTATAAGATGTAAATGCCGTGCAAGAACAAATTCTAAAAAAATTCGAAATTTAAAAGGGTGATATGAGCGAAAAGTGGTCTAAAAACATTCTAAATTACAATTTCTATGGAATCTCTGGAACTACAGAACCGTTCTCAAAAGTGATGGTGGCAAATTGATGGTAACAGTCCCTGCTGTAACATAGGCTATATTTTACATCAGTGACACTACCACAGGATAAAATAAATCTTTGTTATACAATGACCGGTGAGATCTTTTTCAATATCCTTAGCATTTGGCATATCTTAATTCTTTAGTCAGCATCTCGAAGAATGATATTTTAAGGCGATTCTCAAATGACCTACTCAACAACGCGAAACTTTATGACACAATTTCTGAATCATTTTAAAAAGCAAAAGCATAAAATTGGCAGGCCTTATTATTGAAGCGATTTGGAATCGAAATGAATTTTCCATTTTTTGATAAATAAATTACTTATTGAGTTATAAGCGATTCGTGTCACATGACGACGCGATTTTTCCTTGCCTCGCTCTGCTGCCTCGGGAATTCGGTTCAAAACGTCGACTTTTACAGTATTTTCTGAAAGATCTCACTTTATCAAAAAATTGAAAACTCATTTCGATGACATAATTTCCGAATAAGAACACCCGCCATTTTCATCCGTTTCCGAAAGAAATTAATTGAAAATTATGTCAGAAAGTAGCTTCTTTGGTTTTGAGAACAGATTTAAGTTTACAACAGAGTTACCATAAATTTAACATCCAAAGGTTATACGGAAAGTTATTGTAAAACGGAAAACAGCGCTATTTTAAGATTAGAGATCGCTGATCTGCCAAACATGCAACTAAGTCAGGAAATACTATCGATATCGACTAAACTATTATTAATAAATCATAATAAAATATTTTGAATACATTTTCCTGATTTCATTGTATTTTTTAAAACATGTATGCAATGTTTCTTATTGTATATTGAATGAATTTTGTATTAATATAAAATCATGGCGTTAGTTCTTATTTGAATATATATAAATGGAGAAAAGCGGGGTTTTAACTTAATGATGTAATAATGCCATTTTAACTGTTAACATGCGACGAAATTATGAATTTCGATTTTATTGCGCACCAATTTAAAACTTTGAAAACCCCTGGTTTAGAGCAAGATGGATGATTTTTCCTTTCTTTGTGTTTCAAATCGTTACGAAAAAAATAGCTTTTAGCTGTGAAATTATCTGCTTGAAAATTGCTGTTTATATGGTAAGAAATATACAATAAATGATAATTTCTTCTTTTTTTTCTTAAAACATTTAAAAAAATATTTATTTTGCAATCTATTACGAGGATTTATTAGTTATGCTGAACATATCGTAATAATTCTTTGATCAGCATCTTAAAGAATTATATTTAAAGATTAGAGCAAGATGAATGGTTTTTCTTTTCTTTAAAAAAATTAACGAAGAAAAAGCTTTTAGCTATGAAATAAGAGGGTTTTTAAAAATTTTTTGAATGGAAAGAAAGTCTTAATAAATATCTTCTTTTTTCAGTTTCTCTCTAAACAATTTAATAAACCCTTTGTAATACAATCTACTACGAGAAGTTTTTCAGTATCCTTCTTAGCTATTCACTGGGCATATCCTAATATTCCTTTAATCAGTATCTCACAAAATGGTGAGATCTAAAGATTAAAGGATATTTTCTCTTTCTTTAAACTATTTAAAAAAATAAGGAAGAAAAACAAGTTTTCTGGTATGAACTAATGTGCTATTAAATCGTTGCCTGAATGAAAATATAATCTACAATAATAATCCATCATTTCTTCGGTTTTTCTGTAAGCATTTTTATAACTGCTTAGTTATAGAACCATAATAGAAATTTTTTCGTATCCTTCGTAGCTGGACATTTGATATATCATAACACTTTTTCAGTCAGTATCTCAAAGAATGGTGATAGTTAAAGATTAGAGGAAATGATTTTTTTCTTTCTTTACACTATTTAAAAAAATAAAGAAGAAAACACAGTTTTTAAGTATGAACTAATATGCTATTAAATCATTGTCTGAATGAAAAGAGAATCGACAATATAATAATCCAGCGTTTCTTCAGTTTTTCTCTAAACATTTTAATAAAACCTTTGTCATACAACCTACTACAAGAAGTTTCTCATTATCCTTTCTAGCTAGGCATTGGGCATATCCTAACACTTCTTTAGTCAGTATCTGAAAGTATGGTGATATTTAAAAATTAGAGGAAAAGATTTTCTCTTTCTTCAACCTATTTAAAAAAAATAAGGGGAAAAAACAGAGATTTTTGGTATGTGAAATAATGTGCTATTAAATCGTTGTCTGAATGAAAAGAGAGCTATAAGAATAACCCATAATTTCTTCAGTTTTTCTCTAAATATTTTAATAAATCCTTTGTTTTACAATCTACCACGAGATTTTTCAGTTATCCTAGACATATCCTAAAAATTTTTCAATCAGTATATCAAAGAAAAATATTTAAAGGTTAAGTAAGATAAATTATTTTCCTTTTCTTTATATTTAAAACATTAACGAAGAAAGGGTAGCTTTTAACTGTGCAATAAAGTGCTTTTAAATCGTTTCTGAATAGATAGAGAATCAATCTATCATAAATTATTATTTCTTCAGTTTGTCATTGTATTAAATCATTGTCTGATTGGAAAGAAAATCTATAATAATAATCCAGCGTTTCTTCAGTTTTCTCTAAGCAAAACCTTTGTCATACAACCTAATACAAGAAGTTTCTCAATATTCTTCCTAGCTAGGCATTGGGCATGCATATCCTAACACTTTTCTTTCTTACACTTTTTTCTTTAGTCAGTATCGAAAGTATGGAATTGTTTTCTGAATGAAAAGAGAATCTACAAGAATAATCCATCATTTATTCAGTTTTTTCTCTAAATCCTTTGTTATTCAATCTACTACGAGATTTTTCAATTATCCTAGACCTATCCTAACAATCTTTCAATCAGCTTCTCAAAGAAAAATATCTAAGGGTTAAATTAAGATTTTTTTTTCCTTTTCTTTATATTTAAAACAATAACGAAGAAAAAAATAGCTTTTAGCTGTGAAATAAAGTGCTTTTAAATTGTTTTCTGAATGAATAGAGAATCTATCATAAATTATTATTTCTTCAGTTTTCTCTAAACATATTAATAATTTTTTTGTCATACAACCTACTACGAAGAGTTCTTAAGTATCCTTCCCAGCTAAGTTTGGGCATATCCTAACACTTCTTTAGTCAGCATCTCAAAGAATAGAGGTATAGAGGAAGTGATTTTCTCTTTTTTTTAATACTATTTTAAAAAGTAAGGAAGAACCAAAAAGAAGTTTTAGGTATGACATATTGTGCTATTAAATCGCTGTCTAAATGAAAAAAGAATCTACAAGAATAACCCATCATTTCTTAAGTTTTTCACTAAACATTTTAATAAATCCTTTGTTATACAATCCACTACGAGATTTTTCAGTTATCCTAGGCATATCCTAACAATTCTTCAATCAGCATCTCAAAGTCACGTCTTCCTATGACTCTGATATATTTATTGTGCCGCCTTAATTATAACATACCGGTTACGTTGCAACACTACGGTACAACTGAGTTTCGCAACCGGATCACGTCTTAGGATAGGACCTGCCAATAGACTCTTTCAAAGGGCGGGAAGCTCTGGCTAAGCGGACCACATTTTTAAAGGTTGACAATTTTTGCGAACACACCCTACGTAAGCACGGACTTACTTTATTTATTTCATTATTTATCTGGAAGCATCCTTTACCCCTAAGAGTTGAGAGGAAGGAAGGAATAAAAAAGTTTTTTTTTTTTCTAGGGGGAAAATAAATAAAAATAAAAGACTCAAAAAACTTCCGGTAATGATTTATAGTTCGTAGCTGGTGGTTGCCGCCTTTACGCACCTCCCAGTTATCTTCTTTTTATGTCTTCTTTTTTATTCTTCTTTTTTTTCCATTCTTGATATTTTCTTTTCTCTTTTAGGTGGGTTTCTTATTTCTTCATAAGCGGTGTGTTAAAGAGGCGCCAAAATTTGTAAACTTTTTTTTTGTTCTTTGTGTTTTGCATTTTTTTTTCTTTGCTGGGCGCTAATTGATCTAAACAGAAAACTTTAACCTTTCAACGTGATCTGTTTATTAAGATCTAAATTATCCGGAGAACAAAAAAAAAGATAAGATTTTATACAGTTAGTTTTTTACATATCTCAGCAAAATTCAACCAAGGTAAAAGTTTTAAAAATTACTTTTCTTACTTAAACATAAAAAGAAGAGGAATTTTTATAGGAAACTTCCGTAAATAAATACTTTCCAACACTGTTTTTTTTATTTATTTAGAAAATGAGAATTTAAGTATTTATATAAATACTTGCTTATATCCTCTTTTCCTGATAAAATATCAAAAACTGCGAACCCACAATGGAGATATATGTTGTCAGTAATCTACGCAGACATCCATTTTATCCAAATACAACATCTTAAACAAAGACACTTACTTATCCTAGAAGTATTTTCCAATTTCTATACTCTGACAAATAAGCTGAATCTTAGGGTAATCTACGATTTTTAAAAATTTATATTCGCATAACCCAAAATCGAAAAAATGAAAGTCAATCCGAACCACATCGAAAAAATGGAGCGCCAACCCGACCCGCCCCGAACCGCATGTCAGGTCGGGTGCGGGTAAAAGCGGGTAACCCAACCGATGCTGGACTCTAATCTGAATTCAATCTTCGCCATAGTTTTCTTATAATTTAGATAAGTGATAAATTGAAGGGGTGTGCCGAGGAAAATATCCCCCCTTCTTGGAGCTTCAAACTTTTCGAACTGGAAGAATCCGGGAACCAATTCCTCTTTAGAATCCCATAATATCATATCTCCAAAATTGCATAAATTTATTCTGGGGTAAAATATGTCACTCCAACACTAGTTTAGACCAGATATAAATCGATAAAAGACTATGTTTAGTATCAGACAGTTTGAGGAAACATTACGTAACATTTTTCATTTGTTAAGAATATTTAAAATTATTTAGCCAGTTTATAGCATTTGCTTTGTTTGAATCAAAACTGAGTATTCCTTGGCGTGTGTTCCAATCTGTAAAATCTGTCTTAAAAGTGTTTAAAATGGATAAGCAGTTTGCAGTTACACTAAACCAAAATTTTTAATATAGTTAATAAAATAAATAAATCATTTGGAAAATTTTCAAATTATTGATTAATTTGAATAAGAACTCATTCCTCTTTAAATTTGAATTGAAAACAATGATTAAAATGATTAGCTAATTTAAATTTTCAATCCACTGTTTTCGATAATTCGAAGTTTCTAAATTTTTGCATATATTTAGTGTACTATAATGTAAAAAGTAATACGGAAATATGTTTTATCAAATAAATGTATCTTTATCCCTTTTCCTTCTAAAGTATTATATCAAAGAAAATCTAAAAAGTAATATCGAAATTTTTACTGTGGAAAAATAAATTTAACAAATCTAATAAAATGTAACTTTTATCCCTTTTCCTTCCAAACTTATCAAAAAGAAGTCTTTGGGGAGAAGAAGACTTTGCTTTAGATTTTCCTCCTTCTTCAGTAAAATGAAATTGTCCACTTTTTTTGTATGGAAATCCTTGTAATCTCATTGTAATTGCTCTGTGAGTCAGAAACAATTTGAAAGAATGGACAATCGCAAAAGTCGTTAACTATATACAGATCTGTTTAATGAGTTGGGCAGTTACCATGCTTTATCAACTTTCCGACATTGCAATAATCAAAGTTCTGTATACTTCAGTAACATTAGAGAAAAAAAATGGAGATTATGTGATAAATTGGATGTTAATACAAAAATATCTAAGAGGAATCGGAACCAGGATTTCCATTACTCAACATATCAGAAGAAACAGTGTGGCGGACCCTTCGGACCCGTCAGCTAGTCAATGCTCCACAGCCTCAAGATTAACAAAGAAATAAGTTTTTTTCCCAAATTAAAAAAGATAAGCATTGAAGCGTAATAAATTAATAAGATGACTTCAACTAATTCGAATACTAAAATGAAAGGAAGAGGAAGTGGGGAGAACTTTTTTCAATTTTCGCAACTATAATTTCAATATTAAAAATTTACCCCTGGTTAACTGTATGGCTACAAACTAAAATTTCTTTTACAAGAAACAAAAGTTCACTTATAGATCAGAGCTTAAATGAGATCTTGTGGACGTCGATACTTCTTTTGTTCAAAGTACTTAACTTTAATTCCTTACCAAAAAACCGCAACTCACAGAAGCTCTAGCTTCAAGACTTATGAGGACGAATTCCCTCCAAATGCACGCATAGAATCACCTAACAATCTTATAATAGACAAGATCTAGGGAAAAATCGAAGTCTCTTGCTAAATCTCCACTATATACTAGACAGTTGCCAGACGACCACAATAACCGACTTAACATAACTTCGCAAAGTGCAAGTGGCGCAAAGTGCAATTCCGAAGAACTTTTCATTGATTGTGAATTTTAAAAATAAAATAGGTTTCAGATTCCCGCACATAAAGTTAGCCTCGCAAGACACTACGCTGCATTCAAAACTCACTTTACTTTATCCTTAAAAAAAGTACCTAAACATACTGTCACAATGTCATAACCTAAGAAGATAATATAACTGCAGCTTTAAACGATTTTTTAGGAGATAATCAATACAAGGCCAGACGTAATAAGGCAAACAAAATTAAATCAGAAGCATATAACTTCCCCATAAATATTGATCATATAAGTAAAGAATGCGCAAAGAAATGTGTTTGAACTTTATAAAAAATGCATATAGGGCATTTAAATTGATAGATATTCTAAATGTCTTGTATTTACATATAATGCAAACCGATGTACAGGGAAGTTGCATGTGCTAAATGTGCCGACAGTAATTCATTTGCCGCGGAATGTTCTAATCAGTGGTATAGTCGAGGGGGTACGCGGAAGGACGGCGTCCCTTCACTTTTTAATTTTATTTCAAGCGTCCCCCTACACTGTTAAAAATAAATCCGTTAATTCACGTTAAAACTACTGTCAGCAAAGTTGCCGGGTATTTTCCGTTCCGTTAGTAGATTTTCCGTTTTGAAAGATAACAGAAGGAAAAACACCGTTTGAAGATACGGTAACTTTCCGTTTTGAATGACCTCGGATTAAAAAAAAAATATTATCTTTCTGTTTGTGCTGCCATCTGTTGACTACACCGAGAGTATTTAATTTAATTATTAATAATTTGATATACTTCAAGAATATTTTCGGCTGACCTTGGGGTTCGAACCAGAGATGATAGAGTCTCGAGTCTTACCGCAAGACCAGCGGGCCCTTGCTAGAATAAGAAATTGAAACGATGATAGGAGATTTCTTCAAATCGCGGCTTGGAACTTAAACAATCTGGGGTTTAGAAACCTGGTAATTTTGAAATTAATTGGGGGATATTTTGTTATAAGATTATGACCGAAAACTTTATTATTAATAGAGGATTAAAACATGAATTATATATATTCTTAATTTGATTGTTAGATGCAAAATATGAATATTATATTTTGAATTAAATTCGATAAAGTATGTTTGCTATTTTGAGAAAATCGATTTTTTCAACTATTATAGATTTTTTAAATGTGTTCGGTTAGAATATATTTTTAGTGAGAGTGTTTTTTATAACTTTAAAAAACAAATTGCGAATAATTTCAAAGGAATGAGAAAATTATTTGTTGTTTTTTTAAATTCGAAAGCATTATTTTTGTTTGTTGCTTTTTTGAGTAAAATCGATTTTTTTTTCACTTAACTATTATATATATATATATATATATATATATATATATATTAAGCAGCTATTTGTTTAGAATATATTTTAACTGAATATTTTTTTATAACTTTAAAAAATAAATTGCTAATAATTTTAAAAACATGGGAAAATTAATTGTTGCTTTTTTAAATTCGAAATAACAATAATAATAATTTAAATTTTTGTTCTTTTAAATAATCTCGAAATTTTAGTTTTTCTGTGCTGGAACATGTCAGTTTTTTAATCATTGAAAATAAATATGCAACAGATAACGGAATATCTCCGTTGGTCACTTTCTTCTCCGTCTATTCCGTTATTTTCAGGAAATATGAGGAAATTTTCCATTTTTAACGGAAAATGCCCTTTTGTCGTGAAAAGGGACTTTTTCTGTGAAATTCAGGGAAAAAATACCCGTGAATTTCAGATTATTTTTAACAGTGTACTTTTTATTTTCAAGAGGACGCTAGGGACACTAGCGGACGTGAACTTTCACTCTAAAATTGGGAGGAATGAGAAGTTGACTCTTTGGAAGAGTGAGAGGCATTTTCACTCTTTTTGGAGTGAATTTTATAAAAATACACTCCTTAAAGAGTGGAATTTTCCACTCTCTAGAGTGAAATATGTCACTCCGTTGTCGAGAGTGACTGTCTCACTCCTTTGACAAGAGTGAAATATTTCACTCCGTTGAAGAGTGAAAGCCTGGCATTATATAATTTTGTCCATATTTATTTATTGAGAGAAACGAAATTATCATTTTTACTTTTTTCTTTTTAGGTAGATTTCGTAAGAAATACTACCTATTACATTCTCCCTTATGTTGGAATTTCTGAAAATTTTTGAAGATCTACGCCGATCATGACCCCTAGAACCCCCCCCCCCCCTCCCCAGGTTCAAAACTTTATCTGTCTATATAGCTATATCATTTTTTCATGGACACGATAACTTCAATAATTCTGCACAAATCTCTTCCAAACTGATACATATAATCAAGGGACATAAAATCTCGGTCAAGTTCGTTAATGGGCAAAATTGAAATGGAGGGGGGGGGGTTGTGAAAACAGAAAAAAAAACATAACTTCTTAATTATGATACGTATCAAATCCGTTTCAAAGTTATTATTACTTCTGGGAAAAGGGCCGAAAATTTATGTATGACAGACTTTTGATATCATTAAAAATGGCCTCAAGGGCGGGGAGGGGATATATAGGAGTTTAAGAAGAAAAAAAATCATAACTTCGTCAATTCACAAGATATCCATCCGCTTCTTGGAAAACATGAAAAAAAATTGAATGCACTTAAAATAAAATTTATCAATAACAAAGCATACCTTTTATTATACACGTGAAATACCACTGCTTCGACCGATTGATGGTGTCCTTTTTTTCTTTTAAACATTTCAATATCAATTTTGTTTTTAAACCATAAATATAAAATAAACCTATGTGGAGAATTGATATTTTATCTTTTTTGTACAACTATTTATTTTTTTTAATCATTGTTCAGCACTATATAATGCGGTTATTTTATTTTTGTGGCAACACTAATTTGAAGAAAAATCTTGCATTTCATTTATAAAAACAATGCCGATTTAATTTTTAATTAATAGCAATATTTAATCAAAAACCATATTTTAACGAAATGTGGGTGTAGTACTATGTCAGAAGCTGCTTCAAAACCTTTCGAAGGAGGATACCTCATTTGTTGTTGTGTGTTTTGTAAATTCATAGAAAAAGGGATGTTGACAACAGAAATAATATGTATGATTTTAGAATAAAAGGACTTTGCAAAATAGCGCTAATTTACTGAAAAGTACTGTCAAAAGATAAGAGTTTATATTTAAAACAAAAATTAAAGTGATTTAAAGTAATTTTTTTTATTGGTCAGGCAGCTTTGTCTTCTTGATCCCCTCTTCCATGTTTAAAATAAATTCGAAATGCATGATCGTCAACTGAAAACAGAAAAATTAATAATTGACTTCTACCAGAGATTGAGGACTGCTTCTCTGACGAAAAATTCTTAGTTTGTTTTTCCTTCTTGTGTTTAATTATTATATATACATTTTGAAAAAAAATTTTTTTTTAATAATCCGACAAAGAAAATATAATTAATTAAATTTCAAAATACAGGGAGGGGCAATGGTCCTTCATCCCACTCTTGCTGGATCTTATACTTAATCAAAATTCGGTATATTTGCGTTACGACAAAATCTTTATTTGAAGTATGTTTTTCCTCTATATGAAAGTATTCTGTAATAAATATATTCAGATAATTGATAAATGGAAGTAGTGAAAAGTACCAAATAAAGAAAATAAAATGTTTCTGATTTCTTTTATACAATATTCTATTTCCGGCTGATAAAAAGTTTTAATAAGTTCACCATAACAGCAGAATGAGTCAGTGAGTGCGTTAGATATGAGAATTGCTGACTTGTTTTTTTTTTTTTTTTTCTTTGCCAGGAGATGTAGTACGTGTTTCCATGCATTGCGCCATTAAAATTTAAATGTTCTTTGAAAGATGTTGGCAGTTCTGTTTTTTTATGGTGAAAAATTCGGTTATGTGGTATATTGGGAATCTATATTCTGGTTCCGTTAATTCCATATGTGTTGTGTACAAGCTACAATGTAGTGAAATTTCTTGGAATTACGACGTTTTTTTTCTTCAAATGGTGTATAGTTGCTTGAAAATATTGTGAATATGTTCTGGTTCCGTTAGTTTCATATATGTTGTGTACACAGCTACAATGTAGTGAAATTTCTTGGAATTATGACGTTTTTTTTCTTCAAATGGTGTATAGTTGCTTGAAAAATATCAACATGCTTGAGAAACATAAGTTAATGGAATGTGAATTAAAATACATTTCTGGAATGATATAAATTACATTTAAATTATTATCAAAATGAGATGATTACTATAGAGAATGATATTATTATAAAATCTTCTTCAATGTTTTGTTTAATTCTCAATATTCATCTACAAATTTAAATAAATTATATTAGGTCAAGAAAATGTGCAGATTTATTTTCGCGCTATCAATTGGATTTATATTTTATGGCTAAAGGTAAGGGTTAGTGCGATTATTTAAAATTTTTTATTTTCAAATACGTTTGTTGAACATTATTACTTGCGTAATATTTATTTATTATATATATTACTTTAAATTACTACTTTTATATAATGAGTAGTTATCATATTTGTAACTATTGAAATCCAATAAATATTTTTCAGTGTTTCAAGATTTCTGTACTTTTTTATGATTTTCATTTAAATTTATTTCATTTTGAAGATTAATAAACTTGTTTAATAATTCTTTAAACCTATACATTATAAATAAAAGTTTTCTTATACTAAAGAATTTGATTAGTGCTTGATTACATAAACAATAAAAGCACAAAGATTTTATTGCTTATGTTTTCACGCGCAAATTTGTCAACATTTTTCTTATTATATTTTTTTTCAAAAAAGAAAAAAAACAGTTGCAGAATTATGTATTTTTTATATGAATATGAGCTACTAATCTGAGTGTAAAAATGTTAGTAACATTATATAAAAAAATGCTTAGTTTAAAAAAAATCTATATAAAAAAAGCAAAAACGTAATTTTTTCGAATACTTTACTAAAAAGAAATGTTGATGTATGTTTTGTAATTAAAACATTTTTTTTTTTTGCTTTGATGTATTAATGAATTTAATGTTTAAATCAATATATTAAATTTCTTATAACATTTTCTTTCCTTAAAACTATGTTTTCTTTTCAACTGACTTTTAATTTAATTGTTGGTTTGCTATGAAGAATATGCAATTCACCCAATATTTGATAGTACAGGATAAAAATTGTAAAATGATCAAACAGCTGCTTTGATATGTACAATTTTCGGGAGCAAAACTTATTTAGCCATAAATCTGTTTTTGCCAAAACTAATTTGAATTTTGCAAACTGATTTGGCATTTTTTAAAACATTTGAAAATGCCTACTTACAAAAAAGTTATAAGTATCACATATATTATTTGATTTGAAAGCAAATTTTAATTGTATCGCATATCCCATATATATATGCAATACAAATAAATTTGGCTTTCACTGAAAATGACAATCAAAATATACAAATTATTGCGAATTTATAAATAAAATCAGTATTAAAATTTTCCCATTTTTAATAGTTATTTTATTAAAAATATAATTTTTACAACGATAATTTGATTTTCTCTAAAAATTAAATAAATAAATCACTATTTATTTTGATTTACTGCTTTAAATTTTCAAGTTATAGTTTTTTACAGTTTTACAAGTATTTTGTAAGTTTTTTACAATCTAATGAATATACCAAATATTGCCCACATGGTAACATAATTAAAAAAATTAAATTGTAATAAGTTCTTTCATTGCTATTTTCTTCTACAGGTTCTATTGATATAATTTTGCATATAAATTTTCATTTTTAGTGACAGAATAATTAATTATCTTACGGATTATATTTTCGAAGGTAATGTTTCCATATTAACAAAATTAAATTTATTTCTGGAAATTGTTATGAACATTGTTGCTTCAGGGGGTGGACATAGAACAAGAAAACGAATCACAAAAACATTAAAATAAAATTATCATGAAATTCTGAATGTTTTATAAATAAATTTTGAATATTTCTTATGATAATGGATTTTTAAAGAACATTTCTTTATGTAAACTTGTTCAAAATATAAAAACTGCATTTAGATGTATTTTCTGTGGTCCATCTGCATAACATATTTAAATTTCAAGACACGAAGCTATTTTGAAGTATATTACAAACAAATAATCTAAATCGGTTTACTTACTCTGATATGAACTGGAAAAATTTTAAAGAAAAAAAAGTCAAATTGAATAATAATATAACTAAAGAATCAAAATAATGTGGAACGAAAATAAATGAAAATAAATAAATAAATAAAGAATGATGGTGGTGGTGCTGTGTGTGTGTAAGTCTTGATGTCAGCTTTACGCGAGGGGATGTAAATATCGGGAGGAAAAAAGGGGAATCTATACTGTCAAAGGTACCCGTTGACACACCCTTTCGCACTCCAGTTTGAAATACCCGTAGCCGTGACGAGTAGATAAGGCCCATGGTTAGCACATGACAGAGACAAATATTATTTCCAAGGAGTTTTTATTTTCGTAATAAAATTTAGAATTTAATTGGTTATTTTTATTGCTCTAGACTAAGCATGCTAAGTACAAGTTATAAAATATAAATTGTTTAGCAAATTTTAATATACTTTAACATTTTTTCAAAGATCTTTTTTTTTCCTTAATAAGTAGGCTTATAACACCAGCCTAGTTTTTATAGATGTTAATATTTGAATGAAAATGTGAAACATTCAGAGAAAGAATTTTTTATTTATTTATTATTATTATTATTGGACTATTCTATTCAAATATTAAGGTAATTCAAAGCATATTTCAAGGAAGAAACTTGTACTTTCTGCTAAAAAAAGGAACAGCAAAAATGAATATATACATTTAAAATTCTCAATAGCGGACACATCGGGGCTGCGGAGTTTGTCCTCTACATACCTCTATTTTGCGAACTATAAATCAGGGTTGGGTTGCTTCCAGAAGCAGGACCTGATTAATGCATGGGCAAACTGTTCCAGGGCTCTGACACTTTCCCCCTAATTTTTGGTGCCTCCCATAGATTTGGTATGCAATTTTTGTAAAGCTGATATTTTAAATCTCTTTCGACACTGTACTGATTATTTTCAATATTTTGAACTTTTAGAGTAAGATAAGGTTAAAAACAAAAAATATATTTATCGAAATAGGGCAAAATCTCTCAATAGCGAACATTTTGAGATTACAGAATCTGTCTGCTATTCGGAGATGTCCCCTTTTCTGAGGTAAAAACTTGCGTTGTGAATTGAAAAAAGTGAGTGTTCACTAAATAGAGGTGTCCTCTATTTGGAAGCATCTCTTATGGAAGTTTACTGTAAATCCTCCATAACGGACACTTCTATTTAGCGAGCACCTTTTTCCATCCATAACACATGCATATTTGTATACTTTTATCTCTAAAAAGCAGACACCTCCGAATAGCGGATAAATTCTGTGGTCCTGATAGATCCGCTATTGAGAGATTTTATTGTATTTAGATAAATATACTTTTCGTTTTTAATCTTATCCTACTCTAAAAGTTCAAAATATGGATCAATACAATGTCGAAAGAGAGTTAAAATATCAGCTTTACGAAAATTTCATTCCAAATTTGGGAGGGGGGGGGTGTCTAAAATCAGGGCCTGAGGGACAGTGCCATGGTGCAGTTCGCCCCTTTTTTAATCAGGTTCTTTTTCTGAAAAAACCCTAGCTCTGTTTTAAAATAAAATATTTTCCAATTTATTGAGGATACGATGTGGTCAAACATGGCTGCGTTTAATCCTTATGAAAAAAAAAAGAGTGGTCAGAAATGGCTGCCTATTACCGACAAATCACAGCACAAAATGGCCGCAATTCAGACGTTTCAAATTTCTGAAATTCAGACGGAAACAAGTGTCTTAAAAAATTAACACACTTTAAAGTGTCTCTTTTTTGAACCATACATTTCAGATACTTATCTGCCTGAATTTCAGACATTTCAATTTACAGTGAAGGAATTATTAAAATACTGAATACAACTTATGGGTATTTGAAAAAGAAAGAAATAATATTAGCTGATTAAGATTTTGGTTAATTACTTGCCCTTATGAGCATTTTAAAACTATCATATCTTTATAAGGCATGCAATGAAAGCAAACACAATAGTGATAAGCGTGGAATAAAATATTTTAGTTTATTTCTGTCAGTAATCTAATTTAATTCATTATGTAACTCTAATTGAATTTTTCCTTAAGAGTTCAATTACTGTTACAAACTATGAATTAAATCAATATTGCCAATAAAGTATTTTATTCCAATCTTTACCTCGCTTGAGTCTATTTTCATTGCATGCTCTAAGATATATGATTCTTTTAAAATGCCCGTAAAAGAAACATAAAAAAAAATAATTCACTCCATAAAAAGTGAACATTCACTCCTATGAAAAAGTGGCTATTCACTCCTGTCAAGAGTGAGAAATCCACTCCTTTTGCAAGAGTGAATAGTCACTCCTATGAAAGAGTGGATAGCCACTCCTATGAAAGAGTGACTATTCACTCTTATCAGTGTGAAAAACCCCACTCTTTTTGCAAGAGTGGATAGTCACTCCTCTGAAAGAGTGAGTATCCACCCCTGTTTAGAGTGAATATTCACTTCTCGGGAGTGAGTATTCACTCTTTCAGAGAGTGAACAATTTCACTTTTGCCTAGAGTGAATAGTCACTCTAAAGAGGTTGGGCAAATTTTGACTCTGCGATAGAGTGAATATCCACTCCTCCGGAGTGAATAGTCACTCTTTCTTATTTAGAGTGTTTGAAACGTATTGATTTTTTTTTAAAGGATAAGCATGCTAACAAATTAACAATTTAAAGAAATAAATCACTGATTTTTAATACTGTCAGGTTTCTCTCGCAGGGGCAAGAGTTGAAAGCTATTCTTAAGGGATTAGCATATTGTATGTATTGTATCTATATCTATTGTGTACCGTTAGAGTCTGGTTTAAGAAAAATCTTAATCCGAAGGGTGGCGACTTGGATATAATGAAAGGTATTTCCATTGCAATGCGGTCTTTGATAGATAAGAAAGAGAGTGCACCCTTTTATTTAGGAAGACAGAGCCGTCAAGAGGGAGGAAGGGTTGTCAAGGACCCTTGGAAACAGAGGAGAAACCCCGTAGAAAGGAGGGTGTTCTGCAGTTTACGAGAGAGAGAAAGTTAGTTCTAACGTAGGAAGCGAAGGTGTAAGGTCGTTCAGAGTTGGAGCCGGTCTCAGAGGCCGGTCAACACCGGTCTCAGAGTTGGAGCTCTGAGACCGGTGTTGAGTTCGGACGGAGCAGCGAAGTGTGAAGGTTGCTCGGGGAATGAGCGCTGAGAGCGGGTGTGAGATGAATAGAAATCTCAGTGTGGAATAAATGAACGTAGTCTAACGGTACACGTAAAGCGTTTCTATAATTATTTTGATTTAATATTAAACCGGATACTTTACCTCCGAGTTTAAGTGTAAATATTGTTAATAAAGTGTTTGTTTAAGTGTAATAGAAAGAGTTAGGTTTTTCTTGAATATACATCACGTATTGCGTCCGATATCACGTATTCATATCGGTGGTGGCAGCATATCAAAAGACCGGATTATATTTCGAAGTTGTGTGGACGGAGAAGTGGAATCCGACAAATACTTTCCAAGAAAGTTGAAAAGTGTTTATGACTTTGAATCGTCTGTCTGTCTGTCTATTTATCTGTTCTTACACTAACTTCCGTAAATTTGCTTGAATTGAGACAAAATTGATGACCTTTTTTCAGGTTTAAACCAGTATTATCACTATCGAAAATGGTGTATACAGTCGACACAATAGTTTGAATTATATCATGTTTACTCATTTCCTCCCACACACATCCAGACTCATCGTAAAACAGCAAAAACGGACACATATGTACATACATTCAGAATCGTTCTAAAAAAAAAAGTGGATCCAGGCTCAAAAACGTAAAGGTATGCCAATGGCTCAAAACATAAAGTTATGCCAAAATTATTCTATTGATGTACTAGGCAGACCCTATGTTCAGGGATATCAACGTCCCTCCCTCCCCCCCCCCTTTTTTTTCCCCGAGCACTACACCACTGGTTCTAATTCCTTTTTTGCTTTTAAAAGATAGCTGTAATCATCGAGCTTATACTCTAGAATACTCATAATATAAATCCAAAATACTCTCTAAAATATCATACCACCACCACGGATGATTTAGCAATTGTGTCGCAGTTAGCGACTTTGCCATTATTGTTACATTTCATTTGTAATTTAATATCGCGTGAGTTTTTTATTATGTCTTGCTTTACCCTTGTATAACTGAAAGATATGTCATTCTATTACACACACAAACACCTGTTATTTCGATTTTATACCTTTGTCTGACGTTTCGCTGGTTGGCAATGGGGGGAAGGAGGGGGGAAGGAGGGGGGAAGGGGGGTATACCCCCAAGCTATGACGTCCACAAATCTAATGGTTGGTGCACCAGCAGGGTGGCTATGATTGTTAAAATAATGAAAAAAAAACGAAATATACTGAGATATGGCAGTATTAATCAATAATACATTAGTATCATGAATGACTGAAAAATAAATGCTCGACAATAATGTGTTATGATATTTTCATTTATTCTCTTTTTTTCTTTTACTCGTTAATAAGAACATTTAAGGTGCTAAACTCCCAATATCCAGACTGTCAGTAAAATTAAACCAAATTTTAGAGAGAGAGGTTATAATAGTTCAGCTTACTTAAAATCAGGTGGGTCGCAATGTTCCTCACTAAAAATCTAATATTTCATTCGACAATTGGCCAACTCTATGCTTAAATTTTCATGATTCACGGTCACAACTATTTATCTTAGGAATACTTTTTGACTTTTTTCATGAAAATTTGAAAACAAAAAACAGAAGTTACATCTAATAAACAACTTCTTTAATTTGAAACATTAATGACATAGCTACCAACTTTTACGCTTTTTTGTTACTGCTAAAAATTAATAGAAATTTTTGCCTTATTGAATCACATGATTTCGGTGATTTGATAAGTTTAAATTTACTATAAAATTTTAGTGGTAGGAAAAAAACGTAAAAGTTTACAGCTATGTTAATGCTTACTTTTCATATAAAAAATGATTTTTTTTTCTCAAGTGTACATGCATAATTGTTTATATTATAACATTTTAATTAAAAAACTCAAAACCCATCTTGCAAGAAAAATGTTCAAAGGCTATAATTAGGTACATTTTTCGATGGTCGTTTAATATATGAAAAAAAAAGCAATATGCATCTAATTAAATACTTAAATACCTATAAAAATCCATCATAGCTAAGAAAAACTAGAAAATATCTTCACAAGATACATAAAACTGTTTTTTATTATGCTTCAAATTAATAAAATGTTTAATATTCAACAAAAAAGTATTTGCATTTAGTAAATCGATTTTTTTTTTCTTGAGGGAGGTATTAAAAAAATCGTTTAATATGCAGGCTGTATTGTGATTTTGCATGCACTAATAATGCGTTACATTAGGTTAGAATTAAATGCACTATTTAATAGCTGAATAGTTATTAATAACCTTATAATTAGGCTAATAAATTGAGCAATCTTTCTATTGCCAAATATTAAAATTTTACTTAAACAACATTTTGAAAGCAAATTGTTCCGAACTATATATTTTAATTACCTTCGTTATTAATCGATTAGTTAAATATTAGTTTCGTTGGGAAACGATAATGTTAATTTTAGTCTCATAACATTTTGTGAGTTTCATTTATCTTTAAATACTGGGTAATTCAAAACTGCACGTACAAATTTAATGGGTAATAGAAAATACTACAATAAACAATATTTCCACGGGGTTACAATCGATTTAATCAGTCAAAAATACAGAGTGTCTCACTCCAATCCCAAATCGGATTTTTTTTTTCATAACTTTAACAATAATGAAGATATTTTAACGAATTTGTTACCGAACTTATCCTCTTTTGTGTGAAATGTAACGATATCAAGAAAAATGGTAGAAGTGGCCACCTTCCAAACGCAAATATCGCCGAACTAGGTGTTCTATCTTTCTAAATGTAACTGTTCAGTTACCGAAATAGAGAGCTTTTAAAACACGTTTCACGATGTCATTGCACTCAACACAAAATAAGGTAAGTCTGTTGAAAACTTTTGTAAAATATCTTTGTTAACATTCTGAACAATAGTCACTTTCGGATTGGACGGAGACACCCTATATTTCTGAGAGAGAGAGATTACGATCTTGGTTTCCTATACAAAATTATTTGTTGTAGTCTCTACATTGCTAAAAGTTTATACGTGGAATTTTGAATAACCCTGTATAATAAATGCGTAGGAAAAAGATGATTATAATCATTTGTAGTGTCATAATTTTTATGGCCTGGTTTTTATGTTTCCCAACATGGTTCTGTAGTTCGTCTGTTTGTATGTACGAGTATGTATGTCTGTGTTTCTGCACTTCTCTAATATACATGGACTGCTACGAAGTTTAAATATGTTATTAAGAAACCCTGTAAAACTGTGGCTTAAAAATGATGCGCATAGCATTTATAATTTCTTTACAGGGATACGTAAAACTTTTCATATGCATTTTAGGGGTAGTAATTAAAGGTAATTTTAATGATGTCAATCTATTTAAAAAAGAGCAGAACTTATATATTTATACTGGTATACTATAGGTTACTACATTGGGCTCTTTAGTGAAAATGATATGTATAACTTGCGGGTTCATTTATCAAGAAGACGCGAAGGAATTTGAATACTGTAAGTCCAATGTTTACTAATTATTTGACTAAATTTTAACAATATTAAACAAAAAAAAAACGAATTTAATAAATGTTAGTAAAGTTTACGACAGAATGCTATCTACGAAAAATAGTGTGTTTTAACGTTTATAGTTATTTAATAGGGATCACAAAATTGGAATATAGATATTTTATTGCGTATCAGAGTAATTGTTGAAGTTGATTTAATGAGGTTGAACAGTTTCAAGTCATCTATATTTGTATGACTTTATAAGACACTAGCAAAACCCACGGCATTGCTCGCGTAATTCTTGAAAAATGCCAAGTGGTATTCGTTGGCCTATTTTCATTGGAGGAAATTTTACTACCACAGATAATTCAGAAATTACTAATTAAGCCGCACTAATTAAGCAAATTTCTGTAATGACTATATCACAGAAATTACAATTTTAAAACTTTTCTGTTCCTGTTCACATTAAAATTTCAAAAATTTTAAAAACTGTTCTATGAATGCATTTGTTTCTTTAGCGTAACAGCCATGTAAAATTTCAAGTTTCTATCCCTAACAATTTCGGATAAATCATTGTTTAGAAGGTTTTTAGAACCTTTTTCAGCTTATTTAGGTATGTGCCCAAATTGGGTCATGCCTGTTTTGGTTACCACTATGTATCCATTTTTGGGCATTGTTAAATACCCATTAAAATATATATATATATATATATTTATTTATTTATTTTTGAAAATAGGTATTTAACAGTGCCCAAAATGGATACACAATGGTAACCAAAACAGGCATGACCCAATTTGGGCACATACCTAAGAATTTTTCGACCCAAATTGGGTTTTATTTTTTCTGTGTACATTAATCAGACTATGCGTTTGAATTAAAACACATTCCTACTAAAATTGTGGATTAGTCGATACAGGATGTCCCAAAAACGTTGAAAGGTACTTTAATTTTTCTACTTGTTGGTGATAAAGAAAGTAATGTAAATAACAAGAGCATAGATGCCAACCATCCGTTCCTTTTTAAGTCAAATAAACACACTTTAAACCAGAAATTTTGCTTAAGGAATGAAGTAAAATAAATATCCCGTAAAAAAACGTATAATTTTATTTAAAAAAACATATTAATACATTTTATGGTACCACGCATACTATTTGACTTGAAAATAACCAAAAAGTTGGTAGCTATGAAAAAGTAATCAGAATAAAGTAAGAAACAAGTTTATGTTAAAGAAAAAATGCCCAAATTTATATACAATCCCCTGTCCCTTTCTCTCTAGACAATTTTGGCCAACTACATTTTTTTTCTTTCTTTTAGCACTAACAATATCATTACAAGAAACTGCATACCTATATCTTTAAAGCTAACTAAATAAAGGAGTAATAAAAGGGAAAAAGCTGACTTCTGCCATTTGTTCATGCTCTTTGAAATACTAATTTCATCAGCAATAAATATAAAAATAAAATTAGTCTTTTCAAAATCAAATCCTGCAATTCATGGCTTTCCGAAAAAAAATTCCATTACATTGCGTTCATTTGGCGTGAGAACCGGATCCATTATGGACCGGATACCACTTTGATTTACGATTGGTAGAAAGCGCAAGATAGGGAATTTTAGAAAATTATACTTTTTGCTCTGTTTTTTTTTTTTTTTTTTTTTTTTTTTTTTTTACGATAGGACAACAGTCAAGGAAATAAAAGCATTATTTAAACTATCTGTTTAGGATTTCTAAATTGATTTCTCAACGTATAATCATAATTAATATGAAACTATTAATCGATTAAAGTGTGTATTTAAAAAAATATATTACTCTTTATTTTTTTTTATTTATATTTCTTACTTTATAGTGTTTAAAATATTTTGTTGGTGCATTATCATGAAAGATAATTGTTCTTTACTAACTAACATTTTTTTAAACTATTATTTTGAAAGAAATTACTTAGACAAAATACTGATCAGTAGCCTTAAGTATCAACTTAATGGCACTTTACCTTAGAGAAGAATTTTATAAATACTTTTTCTCACATGCTTCTTCAAATTCTGCATTTTTCTACTTTTATCTTCGATTTTCTGAGAAGAACTGATCTCAGATGCGGGAACCAGATCTGTAGAGCATGGATGTCCCTCCAAGTCACCTTTATTAAAGTCTTAAAAACAAGGGTTACGGACTGGAGTCCGTGAAATAGAACCGCCAATAATGAGACAAAGGGCGGCACAAAGATATATGATATATAAGAAAATAACAAAAGATAATAAAAAGGCCAGGTTGCTAAAAACGCGACAATGAACAACTAATAAGATAGGTATAATAAATACAAACTATGAGGGTATCACTTGCTGCTTTTCAATTTCTATTGTATGTTTGGAATTTTTTTTCTTTTTAGTACCTCTTATCTGTTCTAAGGTTTATAATCTTTAAGAAAAGGGCCCGTTCACAAGGGAATTATCGTTAGATTATTCAATTTTAATGCTCATAGTCGCCAAGTTAAAATATTTTGGTCGCGACCTGGCGACTACATTCATCGAGCCCATATGTATAGACAAAAATTACATAGGTTTATTTATCAGTTGCTACATCAAATTGCCGTCTATTTCAAAAACAACATTAGACAATACTAAGACATATTCCAATCGCCAATAACAGAACAAGAAGAAAATGTGATCGAACACGTTGGTGAATATGATCATGTGCTTTAATAAATAGGTGCCAATGATTACAGGTTTTAAATACCACTATTTCCGAAAAATAATCTTCGTATTATTTATATACAGAGTTCTGCCACTTAATAAAATGATTATTACTGTGCGAAAATAGTGTTTTTGAAAATTCGTAATATTTGGCAGCTATGAAATTAATGTCAATCCTTAAAACTTAATTACTCGCACTGGTGTAATTTGTACGCCATTGGATGTTGCAAATTTAAATATGCATGTTACAAATGCGCATTGTTCGAAATTATACATATACCTATGTTCAGGGTTTTTTAATATAATATAGTTGTAGTATATGTTAATTGCATTTTACTTAAAATTAATATTATAAAGCATTAATTTACATTCCTAGAAATTTAGAAACATTTGATGTGCAAATATATCATGCACCACGTAGGAAGCTTTGCTGCTTGAATTTGCGCGAGCATTTAAGAGTTAAGCTACAAACGTAAATGATTTATGTCTATTCTGTCAAATATCGTATAAAATATTATTAATATCTTCTTTTGTATAGTATTTGTAGGGCACTAAAGGTCAAAAGGTTTTTTTAAGTTATTTTTATCATTATTTTAATTATTTAAAAACAAATAACAAATATACGACAAACATATTTAAATAATTAAAATATATAGAAAACACAGAAAAGTTCTTAAAATATCTATCATTTGTGTGTAGCACAGTTTTTATTAATTCCTGAAAAATCTTAAACCTTAGATTTACGTTTTCGAAATCACTTATTTATGTTAACAAGTGTGAAAAGTTTGTGTCACAAATATGTCTAAATAAAGCACTGCATGGACTTTAAATCTTTATATCAGAACTAAAACGAAAATATGCAGTTTTAATATACCGGAATGTGCCTTTCTGGTTTTAGGGCTGGAAAATATTGAAAATTCAAAGTATCATACCTCGGAAAGTTTCGGTCGTAAAAGAATGTGATTTTTTTTATGTTCTTCTTAGACGCAAGTAAACATTTTTCTAAATTTAAATTATAGGAATTGCGAGCCGTAAACAAAAATTAATATTATCGATGGATATGCGTACAGTCTCTAGTAAAACAAAAGCACGGTAAAAATAGACAGATGTTTTTTTTTTTTTTTTTTTTTTTTTTTTGGGAAAAATTATTTTCTTAACCACGAATGAAAATATATACAATAACCTCTTCCGAGATACTAACATACCTGAAAAGCCATTTTTATCCTTAGAAATAATATTCGGAAACATTTCCGAAAATCATTGGCAACAAAAGAAACTGTTGTTATTAATACGTCTTTAAATCTCGGAAATATATTAATTTCTGAGATTTCTAAAGATAAAGAAATCGCGGATAACTCGGAAGAGGTTATTGTATATTTTCGTAGATCAAGAAACATTTATCTTTATTTACAGCGTGCCCTATCTGAGAGTATACATTTGATATTGTAAGAATGTTTCTATTATCTGCGGTTTAATAAATGATCGCTAATACATGCATTTTTAATCATTAGATATATTATCCAATATAAATGCCGAAAGGCAAAATACCAAGATTCTTCAAAATTTATATCTAAAATAACCATTTGCTGTAACAGTAAATTTAACTCAAAATTACGTATATTTGGTACGTATTCGCCCGTGAAAACCTTGGAAGCGAGAGATGAAAAGTTGTGAATTAGGATGAAGGTACTATCTATCTATCTATATTATAAAGGACAAACGTGTCCGTGAGTAACGTTGACGTCATTTTCCAAATGGCAACACTTGACGATAAAATTTCTGTTTTACGATTTTTGCTACTGCAATTTTTTTAATTTCGAAACATCTCACATTTTCAATTTTTACACCGTTAAATAGGAAACGAAATCTACTTTCAAATGCAATTTGCTTGAAAACTATCTTAATTGACTGATTTGTTGTGGCTTTTAAAATAATTTTCAAGCATGATTTTTTTTTTTTTTTAATATATCATTATCACTTGCAGACGATTACGAAATATTAATCCGTTTGCACTTAAAACAATTTAAAAAGTTCAGCATTTATTTCCAGCTAATATTCCATAACGGAATTAAAATTTTATTAAGCAATAAATAAAACACAAATTTAGCAGACATGTAATTGAACTAAGCGCTTAAAACCGCTGAAATTATCAGAATTAAAAAAAAAATGCTGTAGATAACGAAATTTTTAACGAGTTCTTCGGCTATTTATTAAACTTCTGGCACGAGACCAATACGAAATTACCGTTTTTAAAATTTTCAAAATTTTATTTCAATATATAATTGACATATCTATCTATATTATAAAAGGACAAACGTGTCCATGCGTAACGCTGACATCATTTTGCGAATGGCAACACTTGACGATGAAATTTAGGTTTTGCGATTTTTGCTACTACAATTTTTTATATTTCTAAACATCGCATACTTTCCTTTTTTTTTACACCGTTATATAGGGAAAGAAATCTATTTTCAAATGGAATTTGTTCGAAAACTTTATCGCAATTTACTCATTAATTATAGAATTTAGATTAAAATTCAAGCATTTTTTTTTCTTATCTGTCTCTATCACTTGCCGACGATTACAAAATTTTGTGCGTTCCGTAATATCCGTTTGCAATTTAAACGATATAAAAAGTTCAGCATTGGTTTCCAGCTATCCATAATGAAATTAAAACTTCAGAATTAAAAAAAAAAAAAAAATAGTCTAGATAACGAAATTTTTAGCGATTTCTTTGGCTATTTATTATCTTCTAGCACGAGGCCGATACAAAATTACCCCTTTTAATAAATTTCAAAATTTTATCTGAATATATCCTAATATCCTATCCTAATAATATTATAAATCTGATTGTGTGCAAATGTTAGGCTGAAGCCAGCGTCAAAATGAAGCATTTAATTATCCTGTATCTTTGCATATAAGTTGATTATAACCCTCATATGAACATAGGTTGGTTTTTGTTTATTTTATTTCAATATTTTTCTTAATAATTCAAAATTTCATTATTTTCATAGAGAATAAATGGACATTTTTTCGTATATTTTAAAATGGTTGGTTGGTTGGTTTGATGTCATATATAGAAAAATAAAACAGATTTGTTTTCATGTTAAAATAAAATTATCTTGGGTTATCAAATTATTTGTGATTAATTTCTCTTATTTTTTTCTTTTTCACATGAAAGGAATTATTTTAAATGTACGTAATATATGTATTTTAAATGTATGTGTTGTAAATTAAAGTTCTGTGTTTTAAATGAAATGAGTGAAATATTTATATTTTTTATGAATTCAATACGAATGATGGGATAGGTTGGCGATTTATCATCTGCACACGGCTAACATAAAGTTACCATATTTTTAATTTAAATTTTAAAAAGTAAAAAAAAAAAAAAAAAAAAAAAAAAAAAATTGGATGGCAAATGTCAATGATATGCATCGCAAAATTATCCGTATCGAAAATCAGAAAATCTTAATAAAAATAACTATGTATTTTAAAAGAAAGTTGCTTTTCTCATAAAAGCTAAAGATTTAATATGATTATGTCGAAGTAACAGCATTTTTCCTCTATCATTTTCCCACAATCGAAACACATTTGTAAATCGTCGTTTCGAACCGGAATTTAATATTACATTACTTTTAGTTTTAAAATAGGAAAAACTTTGTTGTCATTTTTAAATATAGTTTTTTTTTTAATTGTTTCATAATAGATTTTTGTAAAGTCTTGTAGGATAAGAAAAATTGCATAGATTTTAAAGCAATGTTTAAGTAAAATTACAATATTTTTTAAACTTAAAAACAACAATGTTATCGAAAAGAAAATCGATTTTACCAACAAATTCGCGTAATGCAAAAGCAAAGAAGAAATCAAAAAGTAATGAATCTTTTCTTCCAGCCGAATTGTGTAAACTTGAACAAGCCGATCGTGCCAATTCATAACATTATAAACGTGAAAGCGCGTTCTATATAGTAGAATTTTTTTTACATATAGGTAGAAAATTTCTGAGAATAGGAAGGTTAGGAGTCTAAAATTAGGTCCATAGTCAATTTGCCTTTTTTTTTTTTATCAAGTGAAATTTGGCGAAAAATTAAATACATTGTTGCAACCAGATTTGTTTTTTGGGTGGTAAACACTTAATGGTATTTTAGATGATCATTTCCCCGCTCACCTTTGATGCCAACTATGACTGTAAAACATATTAAAAAATATTAGCCGATAATTTTCTATTTTTTATTGCTTCATGATGTAAATAGACATCCTGTTTCATACTTTAAACCTGAATCGTTCATGCCATTGTCGTTCAATCTTTATTCCTAATCCTAACCCTAATCGTATCCTATCCTAATCCTGATAATAACTTTAAAGAATATTCTTTGACACGAATATGTAAATGAAATCAATATCCATAAATGGAATGAATGGAAAATAGAATAAATAGAAATGGCAAAATAAAATAACAAGAAAGTACATTTATTCGACACCTAACCCTTAGAGAAAGCGTAAAAAATTTCAAGCACATGAAATAAATTAAAATAATCTTATATATACTAACAAAAATATGTAAATTTAGATCATCAGATTTGTGTCGTCGGTATTTATTTGCTTATAGTGTTCTTGACGCGATAGAGAAAATATCGGGGTTAAATTGGGCAGAATTTAATCCCTTGAGGGGCACCGGTATATAATATATACCACTTTTTAATATATAACTTTGCCACCAATATTATTAAATAAAAATATTTAGTATAATTTTTTGCAGATTGAAAAGGTAAAAATTAATTATTTAAAATTACTGGTGTCAAAACATCGCAAAATTTAACATTTTTAGACCACGTGCTTGCCCTTCAACGGGTTAAAGTACTTTCCAGCAACCTTTATTTACATTTTAGAATCGCATCAGATTGTTATATCTTTGTGAAATAGCTATCAATGTATAAAATCAACAAGCAGTTTGTTCACTATTTACAACACTTAGCGTGAAACACTTAATTTAATATATACATAAACAAGATAATGTAGTAAGAAATATGTAACATATGTCTATGCAAATAAACAATATAATAATGCCCATTTAGCAATGCACACATATACAAATTGTACACCAAATACCACCTAAAATGCACTGTTGTATAGAAGAATTCTGCCAGTGTTGTTTTTCGTTTTACGAAGAGGAATTCCTCGATTTTACTTGGTCCTCCTTTTTGCATTAGTTGCAGTTTCATTTTCGCGATTGTATGTATTATTTGGCATGAAATTTCACTTTTTTAAGACTGGGTTATGTCAAGGCCCCTATAGCAAAGAAATACCGTATGGTCTCCTATAAAATGTGATAAAGCTTTGGTTAATTATATATGTTGTTAATTATCAAGTGAAATGTTTTGCTAAATTAATGCATTTTTTTTTTTAATGTTACGTCAACGAAGTCACGGGTAACAGCTAGTAATTGATATATTTCATATTAAAATTCGATTTGGTTAGGAGACATTTGGGGACATAGGGGACATAGGAGTCTTTGTTAGGGGACATTTTTATTACTAAATGTAAATATTACTAAATTATTACTAAATGTAAAAAATCTATTAGAGTTTTCAATTAAAAAAATGGTTTTTACCTATATTCTATATCCTGGGAAGCCCGGATTGGATGCCCTAGTTTAGTTAAAAGGCTAAATCACGACGAAAACGCATTGTTAACGGAAATGCAAACATAATGCTTTAGTGTTTCGAAGTACTATCGGTAGAATTTTTAAAGAAACTTGATTATTTTAAAAGATCCCCAAAATAAAATTTCTTGAGGATCGTGCGGTTTACCAATTTAATGATCTCTAAACTTTCCAGTCTTCAGTCCTATTAAAATTTATCGAGTTATCAGTAACAACAAATCTTTTTAAGCGGATTCGACTAATATTATAGAGTAAAAATTCTTTGCTGTGTATTTTTGGGACAGTATCAATTCATTACCTTTGGAGTATTTTTAAACTGGTGTGAAAAGAAGATTAGAAGAGCATAATTTCCGAAATGGGGAAAAATAATGAAAAAATAAAAAGTTACATATCTTGTAAATTAGAGCTTCTGAAACAAAATAATGTAAGGTTTGTTACAATAAATGTTTCCTAACAAATTTACGTTTATTTATATGTCTACCAATTTTTTTTATCTCTGTCATAAATATGAGTTTTTATTGGCTTATAAAAAATAAAATAAGCATGTTTAAATATGTCTATCCCAAACGATGCGACCTGTATATATTTATACCTGTATATATTCCTTATATGTTTATCCCAAAATAAAATTTCTTTAGGATCGTGGTGTTTACCAATATAATCATACCTAAACTTTCCAAACTTCAGTTCTATTAAAATATATTGAGTTATCAGTAACAACAAATATTTTTAAGCGGATTCGACTAATACTAGAAAATCTACAGATCAACATCAGACTTGCAAATCATTGTACATTAATATCACTAATTTTTATTATAATCTGCATAATATTTGATATCGTAAAATTCAATTTTGTTAAGTTATTTATACATTTGTATACACGATTTATTGGAACTTCCGGAAATTTTAGAAGTATTACATTAAGCGCAATTTTATGCAATGATATGATAAACTACTTATTACCGTATTTTTTCATAATAAGAATACATTTCTTCAGGGGAGCTCCGCCCCCTGAAACCCCCGTTGTCGCCTTAATTTTATGTTCTCAATCTCCAGTAATTGTGATAGTTCATTACTCGAGTATATGTCTGAATGCATTTACTGTTGTATTTACATTAGATTAAGCATCTACTTGTACAGGAGATTGTATAATATCCTTAAATGAATACTTACTTTTAAACCACTAAGAGTCATCATATGTTGCTAAAATTGACACAAGTTCATGTACAAAATATACTTATACAAATGTAAATCCCTCTTATGATATTTATATTCAATTTACACATTCAACGTTTTTATAATTTTCGCTTGGAAAACCGATTTGGTCATTTTTCTTTAGTAGTTAAAATAAACCCTCATCTATTTCATTAGAAAAAGCATATTAAAAACTAAAATCTCCCGAAAATCAGCTTTTTTTGTTAATATAATTTTGCATCAAAGTAATGCGATTTACTCGAATTTTCTTTTTTTATATATATTCTTTGAAATACTGAAATACGTTGCTAGGCAACCATTTAAAGAAAGGAAGGAAAAAAATTGCATTCGACATTTTTGTAAAAAATGAGAAAATAAAATCATTTTAAATCTCTCCAATTGATGCGTAAAATTTCCCAATAATTTATACAATTAATTTCGAAATTCTGAGAAATTAGGTAAATTTTAAAGCGATCGTATTAATTTAACATCTCCATTCCGAAAATTCAGCATCCATAATTTCATATGTCAACTATCCCAATGCATCATTTTCCATTCGATAATTTGTTAAAATTAAAAAATCGTCTTCATTCCCATAGGAAAGCATTATGACCTAAAAAGAAATGTTCTATATTTTTCGAACGAATGAACCAAATTTAACCAATTTAACAGCTAATTCTGGGTATCTCACCAACATACCTACCAAAAATCAACTTAATCGGATCATTTTTGCGGCGGTTATCGCGGAACAGACAGACAGACAGAAACCAAAAACTTTTTGCGTCTCCACAGTTAGCCTCAACTGACGTTTCGGCAATTATAGAGTAAAAATTCTTTGCTGTGTATTTTTGGGACAATATGAATTCATTACCTTTGGAGTACTTTTTAAATTGATGTGAAAAGAAGATTAGAATAGCGTAATTCCCGAAATTGGGAAAATAATTAAAAAAAATAAAAAGTTATATATCTTGTAAATTAGAGTTTCTGAAACAAAATAATGTAAGGCTTGTTAGAATAAATGTTTTCTAACAAAGTTACGTTTATTTATATGTCTACCAATTAGTTTGCTCTCTATGATAAGTATGAGTTTTTATTAGCTTATAAAAAAGAAATATATATATCATGTTTAAATATGCTTATCGTAATTTAACATTGAAATTAAATAAATATGTTTAAAAAAAAGTATGCGTTTGAATACAGAAGGTACAGAAGGCCACAGTTTATGGTAATGATTTTCAAAGTTAATTTCTACGCATAAATGGCATATTCTTTGCCACAATTTAACTTTGTTGGATAGTCTTGATTTTTGGCTATAGCTTTTGATCAAAATTTCTATAATAGAATTTCCTTGTTACAGTTACGTCAATTTTTCCCAATACCTCTCGTAAAACTTTCCAAAATCTTTTCAATGTTCGTGAATTCATTTAAACAATCCAATTTCAGAAAAAAGGCCATTGATGAGTAGGGGGGCATCAGGTGATTTTACTCGCATTTATGCATTTCTTCAATTGAGACACAATTTATTTCCGTTTGATATTCTTTTTATGCTAAATATGAATTAGTTGAGTTGTGGGAGAGCGGCTGGAAGACTTTGTTCATATGAAGCTCAGTTAATGTCTTTTTCATATACAGCTGGAATTTCTTCTTCAAAAATGGGTTCTAAAATATTTTACTGATAATAAAGTGAAATCAACTTAGATTTACTGCATTTTTCGCCTTTGATTTAATTTCATAACTAAATTAAGCATGAATTCATTTGAAATTTTTATTTTACATTCACAAACCCATTTATTTATTTTTTTTCTATTCATTAATAAAAAATGCTCTTCTTTTGATGCACTCACTGAAATAAAGCCATATTTCATCCAGTGTTACGATAATTTTTTATTTATCACCACCTATGTGTTGTCACCCCGAGCGTTAGAAAGCGCTATCGACAATACATTGGAAGACTTTAGAAAGTTTTCCAAGAGGTGTGGGAGAAAATTGATTTGATTGTACTCAGAGAAAAAATCGACTATGATGGAAATTTCAATCTAAAGTTATAATCAAGAGTCAGGGCTATACAATAGAGTAAAATTGTCGCAAAGAATATCGCATATATATTCAGAAATTAACTGTGAATATCGTTTCTATAAAATGTGAACGAACTTCTGTATTGTCCATACATATATTGCAATAGTTTTTTTTTTTTTTATATTGCAATAGTTTTTTTTTTTTTTTGGCGAAGTTTCCTCTTAAGGGTGTATTCAAACCCAAACTTCTTATTTTGAGACACATTTTTAAATTCATTTTTGCTCTAAAATGCATCCAATTGGCAGGTTCTCTTATTCAGAAACTTTATAATGGGCGAAATTGGTCGATTGTTTGATAAAGGCAGAATATATTTCAAAAAATGCTGTCAAAGTGGACATTTTGAACCGAATTTCCCGAATCAATAGCGCTGGAAACAAAAAAAAAATTATCGTACTGTAAAAATAATTGTTTGTAAATCAATTTCTAATTAATTGAACGAAAAATAAAAACATAGGTCCCTTATAAATCTCTTCATAAATCATACCGCCAAGTTTCTTGTTTTTACTTTTAAAAATGAGTCTTAAAATGTGTCTCAAAATTTTGAGTTGTTGAGCTTGGAAATTTTTTTTTTTTTAATACCGCCTTAAGGTATGCAACAGGAACAAATGAAAATATATAACAAATCCGAGCACCCAGAGATAATATACCTCATTAATTGCTAAAAGGTACTAAATAAAATAGTACATTAAATCAATCAAAAAGTTTTATGCACAAATTGTGTCCATGTTTCTGCTTCAACGAAACAATTTTCAAGATAAATGAGAATATTTTACAGAATCTTCAGAATATTCGCATTTGTACGTTTGATGTAGTCTAACATCAACAAAATGTACTTCAAACAGTTTCCTTCATAGACCTTAATGTGTCCGAAATATTTTGAGTGTCCCTATGTAAACAAACGAATAGTCCAAATTATACCAAAAATGATACAGCTAATTATGTGTACCTCACTAACATATCCTGTAAACAGCAAATAGCAGATATAATATACTTTAGGAGGATTTTGGCGGATTCGGTGGGTTTTGCGGCACTTATCGTGCGACATACACACAGACAGTCAAATAGATACTAAAAACTTTTCGTGACTCCACGATATAGCTTCAGTTTCAACTGACGTTCCGACAGCTAGGTATACTTCACCAACTGATAGAAACTAAATGCTTTTAATAACATGTTGTTGCTATATCTTCTTCACCGTGAATATCAATAATTGAATATTGTTTGTAGTTTTATTTAAATTGTTATAAATAAGATAAATTTTAAAATGTGCAAATAAATTTCATTTTAGATTTTTCGGTCAAATTTAAGACCCATTAAATACTAAAAATAAAATTTTATGCTTCTTTTTTTTTTTTTTTACTTTATTATTATTATTATTTTTTTATTTTTTTTTTGAAAGGCTCATAACATAGACGAAGTCATATACTACGTATACTTCACCAACTGACAGAAGCTGAATGCTTTTAAGAATATATTGCTACTATATCTTCTGCCCTATGAATATACAATTCGGTGCATGGGCGGTAAGGAAATAGTGTTTTACTGTAATTACGTGTTAAAGTGAGTAATTGTTATTGCTTGATTGATGGGAAGCTATATAAGAAATGTATCTAGCAATTAACCTCATAATTAGTAATTACAGAAAAATTAATGAGAAACATAAATCTATGGCGATTGTTTATTTCCTTGGGTTATAGGTTGATTCGTTAACCGGTATTGTAGTTGCCTAGAGTTGTTGGAAATTTTAACTTGGAAACAAAAATATTATGAAAAGACAAGCGTTTTCGGAATAGAAATGCTGAAATTATGGCCAAATACATTTATTTTCCGCTCAGCACGACAGTGTAAGGGTGTGAAGAATAGACAATCTTACGTGGTGTGAATTATGGTATCATCACCTTATTAATTTAAGGATCTGTGTATACACATATCAACACTTGCATTATTTATCAGTAAGATGCTTAGGACGGTAATGATCGTTCTGGGTGATTTATCCTATGAAGGTGTTGCGAATTTTTCAAGAGCTTCATTGTCGTTAACCATAAAACTCTAATTCAATACATTTTATTAATATCTATCATACGTTGACCCTTTTCGTCTTTAAATGTAATTTGTATTGATTCTAATCAGGAAAAATATTGATTAAAACAATATTAAAATATAGATAAAATGCTTAAGTGATACAAAGAGAAACACAAAAAGGCTTATCAAAACCTTTTAATATAAAAATAGACATATGTTTCAACGCTCCAACGGCGCCACTATCAAGATATACAAACGATAAACAAAATATTCTCGCAAATTTTTGAAAATAAATTTGAAAACCATAAATCACGAGATCATACATGTGAAAAAGCAGGCTTAAAATAGTCAACTGTAAACGTGAAAATTAATATTTCCTTATTCCTTATTTCCTTAAGCCTTATATCTATATTTTAATTGTAATTAGTGATCTTATTATGTGATTATAACAATATTTTCAATAAAATGTATTAAAATTTATAAGAGAATATTTATATACGATAGAGGGATAAAAGTCACCGGAAACATTCGATTTTACATTTTTTATCGAATATCTAGAAAAATGATCAATTCTAAAATTTCATGAATATAAAGTACGTGTTTGACGTCATACATTTTTCTACGAAGGTTTGACCATGAAGGCAATTAGGGTACCAACAGCAAATTGAATAAAAAATAATATTTGCGATCACACTGTAAAATAAAATGCTATAAATTAGCAGTAGCTATAGAACATGACTATGTGCGTCTCATACAACATCTGTCTTCATTTGTGTGGGAATAGTACATGTATTCATGAAGATGTAAAGGTTTTTTAAAAAATTCAAATTTCCGCTTGTTCTCCGTTTATAGCATGCAGTGTTTTCAGTCAAATTTAAAGCCACTTTCACGAAATTTCACGAAGTACAATAGGAGCAATATACTAAAATTAGAAAATAAATATAATAAATGCTTGATGAAATATAAACATTTGTATGAAATAGATTTTAACTACGCATGCGCGAATGATTATTTTTTTTTTTCATAACTTAGTAGTAATTTGTATAGTGCGTATTAAAAGGACAGGTGCAAATCGTGAAAGTTCAGAAAGATATCTGTGGTATAGTGAGTTGAATTTCAGTTGCCTTCGAAAAATAGCCTGATGATAAGGGAATTTGCACAAATTTTAATTTTTTTATTAACTGACTTTATTCTTAACTGGAGTTAATATTTAACGTATGTCAATGCTTTGGAACACACGCTTCGATTTTGATAGTTCTTTTTTAATTTTAATTCAATTTAATTTAATTTTATTCTTCTTTTGTTGTTGTTGTTGTTGAAATGGGTTTATTCTGATTAGTTTTTGAAGAAGAACTAAAGCATCAATAAAAAAAGAAAAGGAAAAAAATTAATAATTAAAAATTAAAAATGACAATTTGTGAAAAATCCCTTATTATCCAGTTACTTTTAGAAAGCAACTGAAATTCAGTTAACTACATCGCCGATATCTTTCTGTATTTTCACGATATTCGACTGTCTATTTTACATGAGTTGCTCTATACAGTTAATTACTGGATTATGCAAGAAAAAAAATATTATCGTACGCGCATGCGCAGTTAAAAATTATTTCATACAAATGCTCATATTTCATCAAATATTTAACATTATTACTCTAATTGCAGTATATTCTTTTTACTGTACTTTGCCAAGATTCCTGAAAGTTGTGTTAAAGTTGGTTGAAAACAGTACATGCTATAAACAAAACACATGCGAAAATTTCTGGCACTTTTTGAAGAAACCTTCATATCTCCATGCATATACTTTCTATTCTTATACAAATGAGCACAAATTGTGCACAAGATCCACATAGTCATATGCTAGAACTACAGATAATTTCTAGCATTTTATTTTACAGGGTAATTGCAAATATTATTTTTAATTCAATTTCTTGCCAGTCTCTTAATGCATCTCGTGGTCAAACATTCGGTGAATTTTTCGAGGTCAAACATGTTTATAGGTGCGTTCGTAATTATATAAATACGTAGCACCTATAGTCGTCGTCTGGTCCGTCCGTCTGTCTGTCTGTCCGTCCGTCCGTCCCCATGTAACAGCCCAAAAACACCCAACCGAATAGTTTGAAATTGAATATATATATATATATATATATATATAATCGTTGCAGAATTTTGTCGCGTCATTTCAAATTTTATGAAAATCCAATAAAAACATAAAAAGATATTAATAAAAATATTTATTATGTAATTTGATTTTTTTTAATAGGTTCCTCCTTGTTATAGCAGGTTCCCACGATTAATCGTCAAGCGACCGAGATTTTTGGCCAAGTTATCTGACATATACGGCGTTATAGTCATATATGACGTATATGACATTTTATAACCTCTATAACCAAGTTATAATCACATTCTTCATTCTATTAAATTCTATCATGCTTAATTATTTCTATGATATACCGTGGTAGGTAATGATTCTAGGTTGTCGTGGTGATTACGTCATATTTAAGATGGAACCATATTATTTCCGTATTACTGAATTCGAAAACCGAATTTACATACTAAAATTGTTTAATTATAGCAATCATATAATCTACCGACAGTTTTTGGATAGATGTTTCCAGAGAAATAGATATTAAATGGAAAAAGAGCCTAAATATGGATTTCAAGTTCTGAAATTTTCAAAGCTAGGCTTAAGTTTCCCATTGGAAATTTCAGTAAATGTCAACAAAAGATGAGATGTTGCCTTAAAATTTACTTATTTTATTACTGAAATTGATCACATAATAAAAGACGATATAATTCATTTCACTGAAATTAGTTATAGTACGAACGCACCCCATTTGTGACGTTTGACGTACAATTTCCAACCTGTTTATATTCCTAAAGTTCCATAGGAATGCGTCAAGTATTTGTCAAAGCATAATAGAAGCAATATACTACAATTAGAATACAAATGTAATAAATACTTGATGAAATATGAGAATTTGTATGAAATAATTTTTTACTGCATATGCCCAAATGATTATTTTTATTTCTATTTTTTTTAATAATTTAGTAGTCAACTATATAGTGCATATAAAAAGACCAGTTTTAAATCGTAAAAATTCAGAAATATATCGGGGATTTAATGAGTTAAATTTCAGCTGCCTTCGAAAAATAGCTTGATAATAAGGAATATTTTGAGAGGGGGTGGGTGAAATGTATTAAGTTAAATTTGGAAAGTGTTTAATTAGTTTTTCATTTCTTTTTAAATCATCAACCACCCTTGGTATTCATATAAATGAGAGTGTCCTGAAAATGCAGCGTCAGTTACTTGCACAGAGCTTACCAGAAATATCAAAATAAAAAAAAATCTTAACGCAATTAATATTTAGCGTATTTTATTATGTTTAAATTTACGGCATTTTTATTTAAATTTTATTATATCTACCTTATGTCTATAACATAACTTAGAATTTTTTTTCCGAAATTTAAATATTTGTGAAAACAGCGTCATTTAAAAACAAGAAATTATAATCATGCGTGAAGCATAGATTATGAAACGCTTTCCAACACATTCATAACACATTTTAGAACCTAATTTCAGCAAGTACCATCAACAGCCGTAAAAGTATTCGAATTCTTTTGTGAAGTTATGGGGGGAAAAGTAAGGTAAAACCGGATACCTAACGGTTTTCCTTTGTTGACAAAAGTCTAGAATAGCGGAAAAATTGGAAAACCCCACAAAAGTGTTTGGAGACATCTGGGCTATTGTAAAAACACACCTGTTGCCACAGAGAAATTCGTCTCTACTAGGGAAAAGGTGATTTCTAGGACCATCTGAAACAGTTCGAATTAGGGTGGTAGGGTAAAATCGGGTACTAACCAGAAATTAAGTTTTTACACTTACAGTCACAAAAAAGCTTTAGTGTAACAAATTTTGAATCAAACTTTAAAACATATATACATATTTTAAGGTCAGTTTTTTTTCAGGCTTTCAAGTATTTTTTAATGTTGTCATGCAATGGCTTTCTCAGCTTTTACTTCTCGTATCCGCTGCACTCCTCATGTGCCCAATCTTTGTGGACTGAACATTGTAATCATCCTTCACCACATGTTTGCTGAAGAAATAATTCATTACAAAATTCAATGCAAAACCATGGGTACCTAGTTTTACCCTAACAGACGACCAAAAATCAACATAGTCGTTCTCATTGATAGTTGGACGTACACACCTCTACTTGGCATCAAAATATCGTATGAAAGCTATGGAAAACAGTTTTTTACTTACCTAAATCGATCCGTCAAGCTGAATTTATTTAAAAAGTAGAAAAAAAGGCGAAAAATTAAAATTGTTGAGGTAAATTTCTTTCCATTAGCACTGTACGGGCAAAGAATTAACAAACTTCAAAAGACGATTGCATACCGCTAGTTGGACGCTAAGGTATGCACTTAAAACGGGTGTGGTCCACAGGGCAGTACCCATCATCGAGAAAACAGAATAACCGGTGTTACTCTACTCTCCTCTATATGATATACAGATTTGTATGATACTACATAGTATAGTAAAATGGAGTTCAATTAGGAAACGCATAAGACGGTTCAAAATTCCTATTCCGCAAATCAATAAGCGGAAATGTACTCGAATTATTTTGTGAAGCCCTGGATATCATTTATAGAATTTATACATACCAAGTAATATGCAAAAAGTTAGCTAAATTAAAAAACACATACCACAACAGAAAACGCAATTGTAGCAATTATTGCTCATAGACAGTACTGTAACCGAATTATTTTGCGTGTCCCTGTAAATGTAAGATAAGCGCTCATCATATTCTACAGCAGGGTTCGGCAACATATGACCCGTGGGTCACCGAGTGACCCATTTCATAATTTCAAGTGACCCACTTGAGTTCCGAAAAAAATTATTGAAAAAATGAAATTGTATTGAAAAAATATTTGAAGTTTATTTTGGAACTTTAAAAGGTTTAATTTTAATTCAGAAATTCCAAACTATTAAATAAACATAACAGAAAATTGCACGTATTTGTTATAAAAGTCATGTTTTAAAACAGGAAAATAAAGAATGACGAAGAGAAAAAAAGAAATTCTCCGGAAATTGAGTTGCTATAAATTTGGCTTCTTCTGCAGCAATGAACGACTGCATAACGAATGCAGTGATTGAACGAACGAAGGCGCGGCGGAAGGCTGCGTCCAATCACTGACTTGTTCAGTTTGTTAAAACAAATTATTACCACGGGCAAACAAGAAGTAAAAAAGAGATTGTTTCAAGATGCATGGTAAGAAAAGTATGGATGTGTCGAAAATGATGACAACTTGATATGTACTTTATGCACAGATGTAATTATCACCAGAACTTACAACATTGAGCGACACTTTCATTCAAAACTTAAAAATGTGAGTGAAATGTCAAGTGAAGAAAAATTTGAATACATTGCTAAACGTGTATTAGATTTTGGAAAATAAAATAAATTCATAAAGAAATTTGTTTCTAGCCACAATCACGCTACATCTGCCAGCTTTGTTGCAACCCTTAGTATTGGTACCAACGGAAAACCCTTTACAGACGGCGAATTTTTTAAAAACGTATTCTTAAATTGTTGCAAACACTTATTTAATGACTTCACAAATAAAAAACAAATCATTGAGAGAATTAAAGAAATGTCATTGTCAGCTAGAACAGTTCAGCGTCGCATTGCAGATATGGCCAAAAATATTGATGAACAGGTCAAAAATGATTTTTTATCTAGTCACGTAATTAACATTGCACTCGATGAAAGTACCGATATAAATAGTATGGGTAGGCTTGCAATTGTTATGAGATATGCATCAATAAATAGTTCAAAACTCGATGAAGAACTTTGCGTTCTTGCTTCTATAAATGACACGACCAAAGGCACTGACATTTTCCGTCAAGTACAGGAGTTTACTAATTTTAAAAAAGAGCAAGTATTGGATTTAAAAGTAAATTGTTTTCCTTAACAACTGATGGTGCTCAATCTATGAGGGGAAAAATATTGGATTTGTGAAACTAATGGAAATGAACTTGGTCGCTCACTTTTGTCGTTTCATTGTATATTCATAAAGAAAATTTATTTGCAAAGATTTTGGAACACAACAACTTAAAGATAGTAATGGGGAAAATTGTTAAGATCGTAAATATGATAGTAGCACGATCAGCATTAGTACACAGGCGCTTCAAAGCGTTTTTGAAGGAAATTGAATCGAAATATGGAGATTTGCTGCTACATTCGGAAATACGATGGTTAAATCGAGGCAAAGTTCTTAATAGATTTGTAGAGTGTTTAGGTGAGATACAAAAATTTCTTTACGAAATCGGTGAACATGATTTCGGAGTTAATGATAATGAATGGTTTGCAAGACTTTTGTTCTTAACAGACATAATGAACCATTATAATGATTTCAACCTACGACTTTAAGGAAATAACCACACAATTTTGAAAATGTACGAAGAATGGAAGAGTTTTTCTTCGAAATTAATATTACTTGAAACGGACATAAAAAAGAAAGAATGTCGTTTCTTTTCTTTGTTAAAAGGGCAACACGAAAAAGAAAATATCGATGAAAGCAATCTTAAAATGTTCGAAAGTTCGATTTTGTGCATTAAATGTGAATTTGAAAGTCGATTTAAAATTTTTAAGAAGCACGGCGAAATGTTTACTTTTATAATAAATACCCGATGAAGTAGAAGAAAATGTTTTAGATTTGCAGTATTTTCAATTTCTTAAAGTTGACAATTTTAGTTTAGAAATGATTGACTTTAAAAGTTCAGAGTTATGGACGGATAAATTCAACACATTGCGGAAAGATTTGGAAAAATCAGAAGATCGTGATCTTTTGACGATATCAGCATGTTGGGCATCACTTCCTTACGAAGTTTTCATATCTGAAAAAAATTGGCTTTGCCATTTTGTCTGCATTTGGTTCAACTTATAAATGTCAGCAAATATTTTCACACATGAAATTTATTTTAAGTAAGAATTGGAACAACTTAACTTACTGAAAATTCAGGTGCTTGTATTCGTTCTAAGACGATTAACTATAAACCAGGCATGAAATAATTGACGTCAAAAGTTCAGCATCAAGGGAGCCATTGAAAAAAAAGTAAAGTTCATTCAGTTATGTTTCCTTTTATAATAATTATAATTTAATTTTTTGTGTTTAAAGTTTAAAAAGGAGTATGATAGTTATTTCCTCAATACAATTTATCTTATTATTCACCAAAAAAGGACTATTTTAAAATGAAAATACCACTGACCCGAAACGTCTTCTTAATACACATATTTTGGTTGATTGTGACCCGCAGCCAAAAAAGGTTGCCGACCCCTGTTCTACAGTAAGCATCTTGTAGTGCACCTCAGTGATGTATATCAATTTCAATATGTTTGAAATAGTGTAACATCAATCAATAAACTGTAAATGATTTTTACCCATAGACCATAATGTAACTTAATTATTTTGAGTAATCCTGTAAACGAATTATAAATGCTATACACTTCATTTTCAGTTCCGAACATGCCATTGTAAACGTCAATAATATATATGATTTACAGGGCAATCCGAGTACATTTACGCGAATTAGGGCACGAACAGACAGACAGAAAGCCTAAATACTTTTGAACCATGCCTTAAGCACTTTTCAACTATGTAGGAAGATGTTAAAATTAAGTTGGCTCCATAAAAAAAATATCGTAAAGTGCTTGTAAAAAATTTAAATATAAATATATAAAAATTAAATCCTACATAGCGTCATACAGAATTCAACTGTGAAGTTTTGTATTAAAATTTAAAGGAAATTAAGCGAGTGGTCCTCAAATAATCCAAGAGGCCAGTAGGTAAAAAAACAAATTCTCGTTTTGAAAAAAAAAGAACACTAGAACGGCCGACAGTTCCAGCATCCTAAAAAAGCCGCATTTCGATACCACTAATTTAATTATGCAAAATGGACGCTATAAATTCTAATTTAACACTATATTGCGTCATTGTACTTTAATTAAGCTTATATTATTTCCTTTTCACAAAAGAATGATGATTTATTTTACACAAAAATACATTAAATCAAAACGACCGACAATTTCGACATCCTAAAACAGCCGCTAATGTCATTTTGACACCGCTAATTAATGTATGCAAAATGGACGCTATAAATTCTAATTTAAAAATTTATTGCGTGTAACTACTTTAATTAAGCTTATATTTCTTGATTTTCACAAAAGAACGATGATGTATTGTAAATTCTGCTTGGTGTCGAAACAACACCAACGGACGTTCTAGGTGAATTTGGCTGTATTTTTTTTTTTTTTTTTTAACGAATCACAAAAATTTCGATTTAAAAATTTTGAATTTAAAAAATAAATAAATAAATATTACGTAAAATGATAAAAAGTCGTACAATTTGAATATAGGTGAAAAAAATGTGGCTAATTTCAGTTTGGTGTCGAAATAACACCAACGGCCGTTCTAGTGTTAAAGTTTAGAGTTTGGTTTTAACGGTAATTACTGACAGAGGCATACTATTTGTCGCTGTAACATTTATAACACTCCAAAAAAAAATTGTTGATTTTACAGTATAATACTGGCATCCCAGTTGCTAGTATTATACTGTAAAATCATTTTTTTTTTTCCAGTGAATGATTCGAATTTCAAAAAATCGGTTTTGGTTATATTCTAGATAGAAAATTTCGAAAGATTTACAATTTCAAAGTTGTTGTTTTCAAGTGTTTTCAAGTGTTGTTTTCAGAGCTAAATAATAGCTTTAATTGAAATAAACTCATAGTGAAATTTTCAATTGGAGAGAAAAAAATATATATATAACTGTATGAAGGTTTACAATTCATTTATTTCTGTCATATATCACAGTTAACTTACTGAAAGCCCGTCTTTATCGATGAGCAATTTTGTCAAATCCCGGGGGTAAACTTTATTGAAAAGTTTTGTTGTATTAAACACCTTGCTCAAAATAGAAATAGAAAGAAGCCATTTTCAGCAAGATATATTCCAGTAGATTAATTTCTTTTATTATTTTAACGGTACGCGACACCTCAAATAAGGTTTTTTTAACTTTATATGTTTTACTTTATGTTATTGTTAAAGAAATGCTAAAAATAGTTAATTTATTGCCAAATAATTATTATCGGAATTATTTTCGAAAACAAATTTCAACTAATACGCTGTGGCCATTACAAAGCTTTATTCTATAATACAAGGTGCTTCGAAAAATGTATGCATACACTGTTTAACTTAGGGATGCGCAACCTGTGGCCCGCGGTGAATCTAAATGTCAACATCTCCAGAAATTGCAAATTTCGCCAATTGGTCACGAAAAAAATTGCAAATTTTGACCATAGGTTGCAGAAAAGCATCGTAAATTCCACCGATCGGGCGCACAAAAATTGTGAATTTAGACGATCGGTAGCGGAAAAATGGAGCATTGCATCGATCAGGCGCGTTAAAATCGCAAATTTCGTCAATCGGGCGCGTTAAAATCATGATTTTCGTCGATCGAGTGCGCAAAATTCGTGAATTTCGTCGATCAGGCTCATAAAAATCGCGCATTTCGCTGAACGGATGCTTAAAAATTGCAAATTTTGTCGATCGAGCGCGTGAAAATCGCACATTTCACCAATCGGGCGCGTAAAAATCGCATATTTCGCCAATCGGGAGTGTAAAAATCACGAATTTTTTCGATCGAGAACGTAAAAACCGCGAATTTCGTCGATCGAGTGCGTAAAATCGCAAATTTCGTCGTTCGAGGGCGTAAAAATCACGAATTTTGCCGAACGGGTCGAATGGTGGCCCTCGACGTCGACAAGTCAGTCATTTTTGTAAGTGGCCCTCCTCTTATAAAGGTTGTGCAGCCCACTGGCCATAACTTTTCGATTTTTCTTTCTTTTCAGGGCTTAATTAATTGAAAATAATGAGTAGACCAAGATTAACTTTAGAAAAAAGAAAATGTATTTTAAACTGCTATTCGAAGTATGAAAATGTAGCAGAAGTACAAAGACAATATCGCCGGGAGCTTCAGGCAGATCCACCAACGCGACTTACAATTAATCGGATAAAAGATAAGTTTGAAACGAATCGATGTTCACAGACACCGTTCCGGAACTGAAATTGTACAAGAATGTGCCACAACACCAAAGGAAATGTTTGTTCATGTTTGTGAATCAATAGCCCAACGTTATCAGCAGTGTATTTACAAGAACGGTAATAATTTTGAACATCTGCAGTAGGAGGAAAAATTATGCATTTTATGAGATTATTTTGCAATTTACATATTAATTATATGTGAATAAAAACTGAAGTTATAATAATTCAAACTGTGTATACATTTTTTGAAGCCCCCTGTATTCTAATGTATTAATTTAAAAAGCACTGTTACACACATATAATTTCGAAGTACAGTGCTTTTCTTTGAATTTATCACTGAGTTACACGCAGTCATCACTGAATCTAAAAAAACACAATTCAACAGCATCCCTTGTTGGGTATGCCATTACGAAATTGCACCAACATCCTATATATTTTTAATTAATTACTTCTAATATAAAATATATGCAGCACAGCAGCACCACATGTTGGATTATATACACCGAAACCTAATTAGTACCAAATTATGTCAAGGTATAACTGAATATGAAGTTTGATGAAATTCCGTCCCAAAGGGGCCGAGATATAGCAGTTACGGAAATCATGCAGATATGTATGGAGATGCATATTTGAACTTGATATTAATAAGAGTAATGTACATAAAATACATATAACTCAAGATACATTTTTATTTAAAAATTTATAGAAATAATTATACTGAAAAATGTGAATCCCTGGATGCTTTTTCAGAAAGCTTCACGTTTTCAGCACCAGCTTGGCGAATTGGCGAAAGAGAGAAAGCGGAACCAGCTCTATCGCCAATCGTCATCCAATTTTTTTTTTTTTTTTATGTTGAATGTGAAATGGTGGCGGAAGTAATAATCCTTGTGTGTGTGGAAAAGAATATTACTAAACAGGAGAAAAAAACTTTTTTATTCTTGAAGTATATGACTGAAGGAGGAGGTCGATCAAGCGCGGGTGGTGTCTCAAGAAGATTAAAAAGGATAAGATAAATTCTCTTACCTTTTCTGAAGGTGCATCTTACTTCGATGAGTAATCCAATTGTAGTTAATCCAGGGGTTAAATCCAAGGTGTTAGTAAATTGATCACACGGAACACTTCACTGTTGTTTTTAACATCACTATCATACTGAAAAAACTAATTATTTAATTAGACTTTGACTGCAAATAATTAAACTTCTTTTAAAACAAATTCTTGATTATTTAATTACGCGGATAATAAAGACAATTACATGTTACATACATATTTAGGTTTAGATTATAAAGTAATATACAATTTGTTAACATCTTAGAGATTATTCGCTCTACGTGTTTACGCGTTTACATTTTGGTAGAGGACTGAAAAAGTTAAAGTCAAAAATAATAAGTTCAGAGTTCATCATTATATCATTGGAAATTACGCATACATCAGTGGAAAATACACATTACAGGGTTTCAGCGTAAGAACGCAATTGGAATAATAAAGTTTCATTTGCTGCTATAATTATTGTTCTAAAGTCTTTAATCTATTTCGTATAATAACAGTTTATCAATTTAGAAGAGTTCTTGAACATTTATTTGAAGTTGAGTGGTCATAAATATCACTCTGCAATTCATTATGCGTTGAAAGAAATGTTGAAGTTTCTATTTCTTTATCAAGGTCGTTCCTTTTTTCCCCTTTGCAAAAGGAAATGAAAGAGTGGTTTTTCTGTAAGTAAATTTTTCGGATGAGGTTAATATTTATAACAATGACTTCTGAAATTAAAAGCATTTAACCACGGTAAAATAACATTTCCTCATACTATATTCTCCCCTTGATAACAATTTCGGAAAAAAAAACACTCTCTTTGACTTTCACAGCAGCAAAAGACTGGGGTTGCTGTTTGCTAAACGTATGACGACAGAAACAAGAAGTGTTACATATTCTGTACGTAGCGTTGAATTCAGTACCATGTTTACCGCGCCAAGGTGCTGAAAATGTGAGGCTTTCTAAAAAAGCTGCCCGGATACCAAACCTCTAGCAGTGATTTTAATTTTTCGAAAGACATGTATTCGGTTATTCGGTGAACACGATTACATGTTTTCAACAAAAGATCTGTAGCAGGAAAAAAAAAAAACTTTTTTATTCTTCAATTATATGTGCTCTGAAATTAAAAGCATTTAACCACTGTGAAATAAGATTTCCTCATACTATATTATCCATTTGATAACATTTCGGGAGAAAAAAAAAAACACTCTCTTTGACTTTCACAGCAACAAAAGAATGGGGTTGCTGTTTGCTAAACGTATGACGTCAAAGATATGACAGGCTAAGATATCAAGATGAAATCTTAGAAGCTCGTTTTTTAATTTTTTAAAATGGTAATATTTGAATCTAACTTTTTATTAGCCTATACTACACGCCCCCAAATCTTACAAACCTCGTTAATGATGTTTTTTAAAGTTATTAACTGTTTTGCTTGAACACCGCTCGGGCACGTGGAAAGGAGACTTTTCTCATTTGCTTGAACACCTCTTGGGCACGTAGAAAGAAGACTTTTCTCATTTGTTTGAACACCGCTAGGGCACGTGGAAAGAAGACTTTTCTCATTTGCTTGAACACCTCTTGGGCACGTAGAAAGAAGACTTTTCTCATTTGTTTGAACACCGCTAGGGCACGTGGAAAGAAGACTTTTCTCATTTGCTTGAACACCTCTTGGGCACGTAGAAAGAAGACTTTTCTCATTTGTTTGAACACCGCTCGGGCACGTGGAAAGGAGACTTTTCTCATTTGCTTGAACACCTCTTGGGCACGTAGAAAGAAGACTTTTCTCATTTGTTTGAACACCGCTAGGGCACGTGGAAAGAAGACTTTTCTCATTTGCTTGAACACCTCTTGGGCACGTAGAAAGAAGACTTTTCTCATTTGTTTGAACACCGCTAGGGCACGTGGAAAGAAGACTTTTCTCATGTGCTTGAACGTTGCTTGGGCTGCTTATTATTTGTACATCAATGTACTTATTTGTATGTATTTTTCACTGCATTTCATTCTCCATGTTGTTAACAGATTACTTTTTAATATCTCACCAGGGAATGCTTTTGTCCTGAATTGGGACAGCTCTCATTTGAATTTCACATTTGACTTATAAAACAATTTTTTTTAGTGATTGCTCGCAGTGACAAAAAATTGCAACTGACTTGCAGTGTTTTGTGTGCTACTTATAAAATGTACGATAATGAAAATTTAGCGGAAAAAGAAACAAGATATTTATTTCCTGGTAGCGACGTATCATCTCCATTTTTCAAAATTTATCATAGAAAAACAGGTTTCCGAAAGAATACTAAATAATAAAAGCAAAAGTAGTTTTTTAAAAAAATATTCTTTTATTGATAATTTAATTGATATATATATTATTGACGTTTAGTATAGCATGTGCTCTATTGAAAATGGGGTGTGTGGTATTTATAGTTCGTTTACATGGACATTCAAAAGAATCCCGTTACATTATGGTCAATGGGAGAAAATTGTTTGCGATGTGTTTCAATGATGTTAAACTCGTTAAAATGAATATTTGAACATTAGTATGAATATTTGAAATGTTTCATTCAAAAAATAATAAAACAATGTAACATATAAAATGAAAACAATATGAAAAATAATATGGAAACAATATAACATATAAATTGAAAACAATATGAAAACTAATATGAAAACAATTTTATGTGAAATTTAAAGAGATTTCAGAAATTGTGCACAATTTACTCGTATGTGCAGAATTGAAATAATTAAAAGTGATTACAGGTCATTTAAGTTAATGAACAAAACATTTAATGTATGTAGCTGTTTCATCGTTGCAATATTACCGTATTATAATCAAATAAATTAAAATAAACAACTCAATAAACGCTAAATGGACAAATAGACATGTCGCCAGATTTGTTTCTCTGTGTCTTTATAGTTTCCATCCACAAAGAAGCGATGATACAAAGTTTTTTTTTTTTAATGCTTATCTATATTTAATTAATAGAGTTTTACAGATATTTTTTTAATAAATCAGTATTTAACATAGTCTCTTCATGAAAACTCCAGTTTTCCCTTTTGAAAACTGAATAATCCATTACATCAGATAGTTTAAGTAACAATTAATATTACAAAAGATGATAAAATATTATATCTGTAATCGAAATATTTTATTAATGGGAAAGAATTCCGCGTTTTATATCCCTGTAGATTAAATATTAGTATCACAATCTTTTGTTTTCAACGAAAACACTGCAAACACACCAGTGGAAAAGAATACATGTTTGAGAAAAATAAATTAATTTTGCTGAAATAAAGATATAAATAACCAAACTGATTCAATATTAAATTACTATATTTTCTTTCTCTTTTATCAGTCATTGCGTAATTTTGTTGCAGCAAGAAAGATATATGTTCAATCTATTTTTGAAATAAGGCTCAATAGTATTGCTTTATAAATTTCTATATATAAAAACCAATTTATTTGTTGCAGAGATAAGGAAATACACATTAACAGTTACAATTTAATCCTACTAATATTCGATCCTTTTATTAATAATAATTAATTAATTTCTGTATAAATTTGCAAATAATTCTACACTGTAGGATAGACCGGGGCACGTTTACGCGGTTTTTTTTTTTCAATGAATTTTCTATTTTTTATGTTTTAACTTAGGAAATTTTAGACATTGTGGTTTTATAAAGCAGTTAATAAAGTCAAAATTTGTGTATTCAGTTGGTGCCCTATTTGTGTTTTTAACCGTAAAAAAAATTTTTTTTAGGTCCAAGTCTTTTGCGTAAACTTGCCCCAGGAACGGGGCACATCAAGTGGGGCACGTTTACGCATATTATAAATAATACCAAGGAGTAAGTGAAATAAATATTTAATTAAATTGACATGTTTTATTTATAACTTAAAACACTGTTTAAAAATAAAAAAAATTAAAGAGAATTGATTAAAGAACTTTTTATAGGCTAAACTGAAAACATAGGGCTTATTGCTAATTAAAAACAAAAACTATTTAGTCATCTTCATCATCACTGTTACAGTTTTTACAAACAGAAAATAAAGTATTTCCTTTTGCACACTTGTCATGGGTCCACCTTTTGCATCTAAGACATTGAACCCTTGTCCTTTTTTGGATTGGTTGTATGATTTAAACAATAAATACACCCACAGTTTTAATCTTCGTCATCAGATTCATTCACTATTTTCTTTTTTCCAGAGTGTACCTACTTTTTCCCTTTTGCAGTTTTTGGTTTCATACTTTTTCCTTTGCTGTCTTCTTGTTCTGCTTCCATAGAAACTAGTAAATTTTTACGTAATTTCTACTTTTTGTTTTGTTGTGTCATCATTTTTTTCTTTTTCGCTTCTAACTGCTCTTGTCTGAGGGCTTCTTTAACCGGACTATAAGTTAGGATTGTGGACTTCCTCTTTTTCTTCCCTTTGTTGGTGCCAAGCCTTGGTCCTGCCTTTTCAAATGGTCTCAGTTGTTCAGGTATTGGGTAGTACACATGTTACGAAGTGGAAGGCCTACTGGAAGAAATACTTGGAGGACGTTTACGCAGTAAGAACATGCGTAAAGGTGCCCCGATGTCAATGCGTAAACGTGCCCCGTCACCATGTTTGGATTTATTTATAACGTGCAACGAAAATTAATAACATTTTTGTTCATACAAATACAGTTCTCAAAAAAGGATAAAATTCTGCTAATGTTCATATATTTGTTTATCCTTAACTAAGTATTATTAGTCCCCAATAAGTTTCAATAAGTTCAACACAAAATTTACTCACCTTGAGAGAAAACAGGTTATTCTTTCCGCATGCTAGACCTAAGCTCGACTGACGCTGAAAAACTTGTGAGAATACCCGCTAGGGAGCAGCATCAATCTGACATGACTGGTGGCGCGCCAGTTATAATTCGTTTCGAAAAAAGTGCACTGCGTAAACGTGCCCCATGCGTAAACGTGCCCCGGTCTACGTAATAATAACGTATTATTAATTTTTTTACTATGTCTGACTAAATTTTGGTGCTGCACTAGCTGAAGCCCATTAGTAGGTGAAACATTTTATCCTCACTTGATACTTTATGTGATCCCTGAAGTATAAGAGTTGTTTTTATTTCAACCTCCGAAGGACCATAAAAAAAGACAAAAGTAAAAAACAAAATTAACGTATTGCCAAAAGTTACGTACAAACATGATTACTTTTCTACTATTATATCTGTAATCAAAATCTTTTATTAATGGAAAAGAATTCTACGTTTTATATTCCTGTAGATTAAATATTAGTATATCATGATCTTTTGTTTCTAAGAGAACACTGCAAACATACCAGTGGAAAAGAATACATGTTTGAAGTAAATAAATTATTTTACTGAAATAAGATTTCAAATATACAAACTGATTTAATATTAAATTACAGTATTGTCTTTCTCTTTCTGTTCATTGTGTAATTTTGTTGCAATAGGAAAGATATATGCTCAAAATATATGCTTTAGCATTCGAATAGCATTGCTTTATAAATTTCTATATATACAAATCAATTTCTCTCTTGAAAGGATAAAAAAAGACACATAAACAGTTTCAAATAATTCTACTAATATTCGTTTCTTTTATTATTAATAATTCATTAATTTCTATATAAATTTGAAAATAATTCTACACCGTATATTATTATTTTTTTTTACTATGTTTGACTAAATATTGGTGCTGCACTAGCTGAAGCCATTAGTAGGTGAAACATTTTATCATAACTTGATACTTTATGTGACTCCTAAAGTATATTTGAACCCTATTCTGTTTTAAGGTTGAATCATGATTTGAACATTTTATGGTTCACGTAAAGCACCAAATAATGGTAAAATGTTTCAATAAGGAAAGGACAGCTGACGTCACTGTTCGTCAAATTACCGTTGGATAGCAAGAAACACCTGTCCATTTGTTATGGCTGCTACTGTACAGAGTACTGTAGATGAGTACGGGCGATTTGATTGGTCTAGGTTTAACATGTCTATTATATCATTGGCCTACGTCGCATTATCGATTCCTTAAATGATCGCTACGACAAAAATGCAGTGGTAGATTAGTTGACGGAAGTGTTTGTTTGTAAACATGCCCTTTCCTTATATCATATGTTTCAACTACTGCAGCGCCGCAATTTTTGTACAAGAAAACCTGTGAAAATGAACTCGCAAAGGACCGGAAATAATTTCCATTTTAGACAGATCTCCGTCTTAGGGATGATGTCCTTGAAGCCTATGTGAGGTTGTTCCGGGTTGCTGTAGTCCCGGCCTTCATGTTTATGGACGATAATGCGAGGCCACACAGAACTCACATTGTTGATATTTTTCTTGAAGATATTCGCCGTATGAATTGGCCCTTGAGGTCTCCGGATCTCAGTCCTATTGAACATGTTTGGGATGGTCTAGGAAGAGCCAATGCACAGCATACCCCCCCCCCTCCCAGGGCCTGCCAGGAGTTAAAAGATGCGCTTTTGGACGAATGGGCTTTGTTGTCACAAATATTTATTGATACCCTCATAAACAGTATGAGAGCTCGTTGTGAGGCTTGTATATCAGTGCACGGCGCTCACAATCCATATTTGACAGACTTTTCAGAGAGAGATAAATGCTTTATATCTGATTTATGATTTAACACTTTTTGATATACCCTGTTTCTGAATTCACAATTAAAATCTTTTCCATATTGTTATGTTGCTATATTCTTTCTCCCATTGAATATACCTCTGTGCCAAATTTCGTGGCAACACAGTGGATAGTTTATCAGTTTTCTCAGATTTTATGTTTATGACCTTAATTTTGGACATAAATGTATATCATTTTGCCCATAAACAATAATCAATAATATACTAGCATGTTTAGAATATTTGTTTTACTCTTATACCTCTTAATTCAATAACATATTGAACAAATCAAATAGCAGTAAATGTAAGCAAATTATAAAATATATTCCAGCTTACACAGAAAAAGTATAAAAATATGCAATATTTTATTACAATATTAAATGCACGAAACATATACAAGCAATAAAGACAGAAAATTTATATATATATATATATATATATATATATATATATATATATATAAAGAAATAGAGTAGGTTTTTTAATTTTCATCATGTTTTCATAATTTTCTCTTCTAATTTTCCCGAAAAATAAAAGCACCTGCATTATATAAAATAATATATTGTTGAAGGACGCCAACAGCTTCAGTAGCGATTTGTTAATCTTCACCAGTCCGATGTTCATCCATCTCTTAATCGAATCCTATTTATTTTTATAAGTGAGGCGTTGAGAACCAGAGTGGACCAATCTCACCAGCTGCGAGTTTCAGAAAAAGCTTTCAAAATATATACAATTTTTTTTCAAACTGTTTTATGTCCGTTCTGTCAGTGCCAGAGGACAGCAAGTCTCTTCAGCAAGCATGTGGTGATTAAGTATTCAGTGTCAAAGTGGACCACGCCACTTTATACACTCTTGTACTGACAACTTGATATTCAAGCTATTTTGAACCATCTGTTAAACTGGCTCTAATACTTGAATAGTTTCGAAATTAATAAAATTGACTGTAAAACCAATAGATGGCATGACATATAATGTTTTGACACTTCAAATTCATTTTTCACAAAATTGTGGGATAGAACAATCTGGTTCCCAACGCTTCATGTTATTATTGATAAAATTCGCCGTTAAGCGGAAAAACAAGCGTCCTTAGGCGGCATTGTTCTGATGGAAATATTGCCGGTACAGCAAAATAATGTCCTTAAAATGAAACTTCTTTGTTAAAGAGAGCTTCCCTATGCGTGATCTTATTGTTCGCATTGCTTCTTGAATACCGGGTGCATCATGAGTTCCTTAAAACTTTAAAAATCCATTAATAAGAAACAAATGATGCTGAAAAAATTGCGGTTTGCAGGAATGGGATTAGAGGGAGATCGAGTATTTTTATAACAAAAATATTTTGGTTCAAAAATTACCGATAGATGGCGCTGCACGCATAACATGAAGTAGATTTATGTAAATCAGGCTGTCAATAAAATCTTTCAATGTACACAGATTTTTCATTCTATGCCAGAAGTATGTTAGTGCTTCCAGATCAAACGCTGTTGGTTAAACGCTTTTACAAGAATGGGGAATCAGCAAATGGCGCATTGTGAAAGTTCCGCACGGTAAAATGACGGAAGACGAGAAAAGAGCCTGATTCATGTGCTGGGACACTGAAGCTTTTCAGACGTTTCGCAGAAATGGGTCTTTTACTATAATCCTAATATGAGTACATCTGCTTCCTATTATGCATGCCAGCGGCAACTATCGGTAATTTTGTTAACCACAACTTTTTTTGTTATCAAAAAAAGTCCGATCTCTCTCTAATCCATTCCTGCAAACCGCAATTTTTTAGCATCATTTGTTTCTTTTGAATAATTTTTTAAAGTATAAATGATGTACGATTACACCATGAAACATTACAACATTAAAGACGTGAGTATAAAACATTACAAATTTACTGAATGGTGTATACAAATGTCAAATTTAAAATTTTATACATACATTAAAATTAAAAATGTCGACGTTTCGACCACCTTCTATGGTCATCCTCAGGAAAAATTTGTTATATTGCTTCTAAAGTTTCAAAGATTTGAAACTTTAGAAGCAATATAACAAATTTTCGACATTTTTAATTTTAATGTATGTATAAAATTTTAAATTTGACATTTGTATACACCATTCAGTAAATTTGTGATGTTTTATACTCACGTCTTTAATGTTGTACATTTTTAAAGTTTTAACGATCTTATGACGCACCCAATACGTGCTTTTTGGGGTTAAAGTTGACATGATATTCATAAAGAACCACGAAGAAGACTATTTGAAAATTACGTAGAACTATATCGTGGTTTTTCTGTTTTACACCATGGATTGATTGCTTTTCATCTAAGAATTTTAGCCGTGTATGACATATCTAAATATTTTTTTATTTGAATTATCTTCACATTGTTACTTTTTAAACTGAAAATCAGCAGATTAGCTGATCATTATAGTAAATTTAATGGTTGAAAGTTGATTACAAAACTCAATTTTTTATCATTCTCTTCGGAATTTAAGTTTCAAGTGACTTTAAAAAATATATATTTAATTATTTAAGAGATTGAAGATGGAGTAATTTAATTTAGATTTTCTATTCAACTTTCATCTAGAATAACTTAAATAAAAACTTTTATTTTCTACTAAAAGCCTCCCAAAAATCAATTTACTTTTTTTATTAGTATTTTACGTTCATTTAATGTGTGTTCCAACAAACTTCTCTGGCGACCGTTAAAATAGATTAGATGATGGATAACGTTGCTGATTCTGACTCGTACTGACAGTGTTAAAAAGACAGAAGTTCATTTATTTCAAATCTTATTTACAGGAAAACAAACCTAAACAAAAGAAAAAGCTACTTTCCTTTTATAAAAAAATAACTTAAAGGCTTTTTCCTCTCATTTATTTTAAATTATATTACGCCTGATTTTTTTTTCCCTTTGGGTAGTCGATTTATCATTTGTTTTTTACTCAGAATTTTTTTTGTAATAACTTCTTAACAAAAGTACTTTAAGTAATGTCACATTTCATTTTAACAAAATGTAGTAAAAAAAGATGGTTTCTTCCCTTTATTTTTAATTCTCTACGCCAAAAATTAAAATGCAGTTTCTCACATTTTTTTAATACATTGAGTGCTGTTTTATTTTGTACAGCTGTTTTATATTTATGCCCATATAATTTGGCTTTAAATTTCAAATCGATCTTAAATTTCTTTTATTTTCTACATGAAGTGCAGTACTAATTATTTAGAGAAAAGTAAATAAAATGTAGAAGTGATTATCAAAAGCAGCACTATCAAACAACATATATATATGATGGAGCATGCTCCGAAAATTATACATGAACACAAACATATTCACATGTACTCAGAGTGTCCCTTCTTGTTACTGTCCAATAGCTAATTCTTAAATTGTAAGATTTAAATGTACACTTCCAATTGCAAATATGTTGCAAATGTTATTCTCCATCATATTAAAAGCCCTTTTCGGTAATAAAGTTATTTTGAAAAAGTTGCTAAATTAAATTTTTATATGGTCTACGAGGAGCAATATAAGTTATATTTTGAAAAACATTATCCATGCTCTGACAAGTGAAAATTCCAAGTAACTAAGTGACGAAGTAAGTCTAACAAGTGACAAAGCAAAACTAATCAAGTTTTGATACTTTGAATTTTATGAATTTCCACCATTTTCCAGAGTTAAAACATTCATAAGACGCTGTTTCAATAACGCCATACGATAATGTAAAATACAAGTTTCCGTTAAAACTCCAAAGTAAGCAGCATTTGACACGGTAAGCACTTTGTAGGATGAATCTTGGGTACTGGGAAGGTTCTTGTTCATGCTATGCTGCAGACCAGCACAAAAAAACCAGTGGTGTAGAGGGTTCTCTTGCTGAAATGTCAGTAGTTGGGAGATATATACAGAATTGGGAGTCTTCCATCTTTTCCAGTTATACGACGTCCACATCGGATATTTAAGATATCTCAGACCCCAATTTTGGAGGTGGTATGCCTCGGAATTAAAATGCCTGTTCACACCGCAACATCATTGAATGTCACTGTGTCTAAAATCTGAACAAGAGGAAGAGTGTGCATGCGCATAAGTTAACAGCCCATCAGTTAAAGCGAAACTCCACAGCCAATCAGAGTGAGTGGTAGTGGCTGCATTTAGCCATAGAAAGTTTCTGCACTGTTAAAACTACAGGTGACACTTGGCACCTCCTAGGGGTGAAAGTCTTGTCCGATTGTTGACACCCCTAGGGTAGCCAGAATGGCACCCTTGACTATGGTGAAATGATGGCACCCCTAATCCAGGATGCTCCAGGGGGTGAAATAATGATACCCTAGGGGAAGCAATGGCACCCCTACTCCAAGGTGCCCAGCGGCACCCCACAAGGGAAAGCATTCCCAATCCATTGTGCATAGCCCCCCCCCTTGTCTAGCAATTGTATTTATTGTTTTGAATCATGAAATACAAGGTGTTGACTCATTTTCACATTGAATTCAGTAAGGAAAATGATAAAAACTTCAAGATCACCAATAAGTATTGTAATTTAAGGCATTTGACCACGTTTGGTTCTTTTTTTTTTTTTCATGATAGATGTAATATCATATTTTAAAACTTAGTTTAAGTAAAAATACCAGGTGTTCAAGAAAAGTGGTAACATGGTTTATTTCTGTATACTGTATTCGAATTATCTACCTTCTTAAGAAATTTTTTCAATGTACATTATTTATCTATCTCTTATAGTTATCTCTTTGTCAATTGCAAAAAATACTTATTAACAAGTAGCTGTGCTGACTACCTATGCACATTGAAAAAATAAATGCCAACTCTAGTGTTGATTTTTACATTTGTTCAAAAAAATTTTGCATATTTATTTTTTAGGTATTTGTGTAATTTTTATAATGTATCAAACTGATAAAACTGCTATTTTTATTTATGTTACACAATTTCATTTTATATTAATTTTAATCAACTTATTCAAATAAATGGAAACATTGTACAAAAAGCATGCTATTTTGCCATAATGAGAAGAATTTTATAGCATTAAATTTTATGATATACTGTGATGAATTCGTTAAATCCCTCACAGTCTGCTAATTAGGCAGAGTAATCAAAGATAGAAGTTCCCAAGAGGTGGAAAACTTTTCTCACGCTTATCTGTGGTGTTACAAGAATGTCGCCTACTACAATAGGAAAAGATAAGCTTCGATCAATCTTGTGAAACTGAAATTGCTAGACAGCAAATATTTCTCTGATCTGACCGTCTATATGTGAGGTCTCGGATCGTGGGAAAATTTCCTGCGACAACATTTAAAAGTTCAGTAAGACCTCCCTAAAGAAAGCTTTAGCCAATGACGTAAACTAAAACTTTTTTGATTGGTGATCGGAGAATCTTTTGTTCGAACAAGCGGACCGGAGAAGAGAATCGGGGGAAAACAGTTAGATTTTGGAGAGCAGAGGAGTGGTGGTGAAAAGACACTGATCTCTGGATGGATTCCCGACCAAGTGGGGAAGGAAAGGCTTTGCTGACAGATTTTTGAATGAGAGAGTGCGATCTCTCTGAAGTCAACGCAAAAGCCTTGGATTTGACTTTTCGGGGAGAGTGAAAAGTAGCTCTAGTGAGACTTTAAGATTTTAAAACTACTGTAAAAGACTGGACTATTCGGTGATTTGCTATAAATTACAAGTCGAGCGAACTCAGCTAAACAAATTGTTGTAAATAATTTTTACCTCTAGAAATTTCAAGAACGCTTTTTAATAAAATTTGTTCTGAAATATTTAATGAAGTTGATCCATTGTAAAACGGTTCCACGCTACCCCATTTCAAAAACTCACAACATCATGGAATCTTTACAATACTTATTAGTTTCTTAATTTGTGTCTTTTTCAGTCTAGTTAGCTTAAAATGCTCCGAGCTTTAAACAAACTGATTATGTGAGGGGTAGGGTAGAAAATCATTTCTGATACTTAAAAAAAAAGAGATCCTTTACAAAAAAATTCTTCTTGATAAAATAGACTCTTTCATACAATTCCATTCCATAAAAACATACTCTCCATTAATTATTTTTATTTTGTTAGGTTTTTAAATGTGTAATTTGCAATGAAAACAAATTCACTAGGAAGGAAAACTTTAACAGAGGGATTTAAAGAAGTTATTATTATTAAATGCTTGGTTTGAATTTGAGAAGCTGGATTTCATCTTTTGTAATAAAATATTAATTTTCACAAAAATATAATAAATTTCACAAAAACATGATAAATTTCTCAAAAATAACTTTTACTTTTCACAAAATGGGCCCAAGAAAAAAAAAAAAAAAAAAAAAAAAAAAAGCTGCATCGACCCCTGATATAACTCATATGCAATGTTTAACTTAGCTGCAATAAACTAATCAATAATTCAATCTCTCTTTTGAAATTTATACAAAGTTGGAATTTGATGATATCATATGTAGGTTAATATATATGAGATACACCAGGAGTTAAAAAATAGTCAATAGACACCAGATAAATAAATGACAATTAAGATGTTGGGTTTTGTTTAAGGTTAGAAGTAATTTTACTTACAACTAAATTTTTTAATGAACGTTTTTAGTCAATAAAATATACATTAAAACATGCTTAAAAGGTGACAAATGATGTTAAAAACGTTAAAATACAAACATTTACATCCCGAGACTTTCGATCACTAACGCGATCTTCTTCAGTGGGGAACTGTTGACTGAGCTGAGTGTACGAATGTCGCTTTCACTGTGCTAATATGTAACTGAGTTTTAACGGGGCCAGTCTATTATTCTGTAGGGGTGTATCAGGAAAAGTCCATTAGTTCCAGCACTGGGGTTCTTGATAATTTCAAAATATTAAACCAGATTTTAGGTACATTATAAGATAAGCAATCATTACAGACTCGATTTCCGTTACATAAAATCTCCAAAGACTCTCTGATTTTAGCTGTAAACTCGTTATTTGCAGGAACTATAATTTTTGCGTTTTGAAAATCAATATTTATAATCTGTCGCTGATTTAATCTCGATAAAACTGTGGATGGACGGTTAAACTTAATGTCAGAAATGTGTTCTTTTAATCTTTCTTTAAATTTCCGGGTGTTCATCCGTATATAGGATAAACCAGTTTGTGTTTCTGTACTGAATGGGATAGAGTATATTCCTGCGATGTCGTTATTGGGTATGGGATCAATTTTATTATGAACTAAAACTTTCAATTTTTGCGGGGGTTTTGCAACCAAACTGATATCAAATTTCTTTAATGTATATCTTAATCTTTCGTATAACTGTGGTATGTAATCGAATTTGCATAATTTAAGAGATCTCTTGTGTATAATATCCTTAGGGACTTTCTTCTCTGTTTCATAAATTAACTTATTTATGCAATGGGGGGAGGAAACCATTTTCTGCTGCAATATATCTAATTTTATTCAACTCTTTATATAAGTACTGTTCTGTACAAATGTCGAAAGCACGCTTTATATAGAATCTGTAAGCTGCAATTTTATATTTAAACGGATAATTGCTGTCATAAGCGATGGTATTATTTGACCTGCATTGTTTTCTGTATACTTTTCTTTCTATCGTTCCTTTGTTTATGTTTCTTATTAGTTCAATATCTAGAAAAGGCAAAATCTTGTCCTTCTCCAATTTCAAAGTGAAATTCATATTCATGTCAATTTCATTAACTTTTTTAACAAAATCGTTTAGAGATTGGATGCCATGGTCCCAGATTACGAAAATGTCGTCCACATAGCGTAGCCATAGCGTAGGTTACAAATCAAAATTTTCCATAATATGCTTTTCAAAGGGTCTAAGGGTTTACGTAATAGATTCCACATCCGAATTTATAAGGAAAATTAAAGATATTACCATAGATCAGAACAGTATACTTGCAAGTTTAGACGTTGTATCCCTCTACCCATCAATAGATGCTAATGAAATAGTTAAAGTCATAGAAGAAGCCATCGATAACAACCATACTTTTAATCATGACACACGGATCACGCTTAAATCAGCTATTAATCTTATCACACATAATAATGTATTTATATTCAACCAAAAGTTTTACAGGCAAACAATGGGGGCCCCCAATGGGATCACCCATCTCCGCTTTAATGGCAGAGCTGATACTTAGACCCTTTGAAAAGCATATTATGGAAAATTTTGATTTGAAACCTACGCTATGGCTACGCTATGTGGACGACATTTTCGTAATCTGAGACCATGGCATCCAATCTCTAAACGATTTTGTTAAAAAAGTTAATGAAATTGACATGAATATTAAATTCACGTTGGAATTGGAGAAGGACAAAATTTTGCCTTTTCTAGATATTGAACTAATAAGAAACATAAACAAAGGAACGATAGAAAGAAAAGTATACAGAAAACAATGCAGGTCAAATAATACCATCGCTTATGACAGCAATTCTCCGTTTAAATATAAAATTGCAGCTTACAGATTCTATATAAAGCGTGCTTTCGACATTTGTACAGAACAGTACTTATATAAAGAGTTGAATAAAATTAGATATATTGCAGCAGAAAATGGTTCCCCCCCCCCCCCCCCATTGCATAAATAAGTTAATTTATGAAACAGAGAAGAAAATCTCTAAGGATATTATACACAAAAGGTCTCTTAAATTATGCAAATTCGATTACATACCACAGTTATACGAAAGATTAAGATATACATTACAGAAATTTGATATCAGTTTGGTTGCAAAACCCCCGCAAAAATTGAAAGTTTTAGTTCATAATAAAATTGATCCCATACCCAATAACGACATCACAGGAATATACTCTATACCATTTAGTACAGAAACACAAACTGGTTTATCCTATATAGGGATGACCACCCAGAAATTTAAAGAAAGATTAAAAGAACACATTTCTGACATTAAGTTTAACCGTCCATCCACAGCTTTATCGAGATTAAATCAGCGACAGATTATAAATATTGATTTTCAAAACGCAAAAATTATAGTTCCTGCAAATAACGAGTTTACAGCTAAAATCAGAGAGTCTTTGGAGATTTTATGTAAAGGAAATCGAGTCTGTAATGATTGCTTATCTTATAATGTACCTAAAATCTGGTTTAATATTTTGAAATTATCAAGAACCCCAGTGCTGGAACTAATGGACTTTTCCTGATACACCCCTACAGAATAATAGACTGGCCCCGTTAAAACTCAGTTACATATTAGCACAGTGAAAGCGACATTCGTACACTCAGCTCAGTCAACAGTTCCCCACTGAAGAAGATCGCGTTAGTGATCGAAAGTCTCGGGATGTAAATGTTTGTATTTTAACGTTTTTAACATCATTTGTCACCTTTTATGCATGTTTTAATGTATATTTTATTGACTTTAAATACAAGGTGAATATTTCATTCCACTTCAAATTCGTTTTTATTTCGAAATTTTCTGTTAAACATTTTTAACTTTAACTCCCAGCCTAAATTGTAAATAGATATTTTTAGCTTGAAAACAATACAGAGTTTTGTTACCTTCAAACTTGTTAGTATTTATTATAATTTTTTCTATTGTTATTTTTATTAAATGTAGTGCAGAGATATTTATTTATCATTATTATTTTAAGATGAAAAAAAAAAAAAAAAAAAAAAAAGAGCAATGCTAGTTAAATATATTTACAAAACTCAATCATCTAAAATATTCTCATTCAGTCTAAAATATTCTCATTCAGTCTAAAATATTCTCATTCATACACTCATTCAGTCACACTTTGAAATGTTTCAGTGTTTTATTATTATTATTATTATTATATTACAATACAGGAGACTCACAAAACATTTTTCAAGGTAAGACACTTTTATAAATCTCAAAATATCAATTCATGAATTGCGATATATTTATTTTGTTAATAATTCATAATATGTAATTAGGCATATTTTTATTTCTTCATTTCATGATCAAACACAAATTCTAAACAGGAAATCTCGATAATAAAAAGTATTTGATTAATAAAAATAAATTTAACAATTTATGTTTCAGCATTTTTTTTTATTATAATGCATCATTAAATCTATTTCTGTATGATTAGTAATAAAAACTGATGCGATAAAATTCATTAGATAAAAATATTAATAATACGAAATTATTATAAGCTGTAATAAGCTAAATCATAATTTAAAAAACAAGTAAACAAGTGCTGCGACATAATTTCACTTTCACGAGATAAAAATATCCACTTTCGACATCAAGATTCGAATGTTTTAAAATGCCTTACTTGAAAATAATGTATTGAGCCATTTATGATAATATAAAACATATCTAAATTATATATAACAATTATAAAACATAATATACAAAACCACTGAAACATTTCAAATACTTGTATTTAAAGTGAGTGATATTCCCGAGTATTTGTTAATGTTGCAATTGTTGTTAATGTTTTATCATATCACGCGGCACGTGTTTGTGTTCGCTGTGATTCTCAAAGGCAGCCATTGCTTTTCTCTACTGTTTACGATCTAGTTGACGCCGCCGAAGAGAAGGGGAACCTGTCACATGCGCATGTGCAAGCGCCAGTCTTCCTGTCGGGTGCCGTGCCAATACGAAGTGGAAGGCACCTTAATTCGCTTCAAACACACAGTGAGAAGCGATTTGGCACCCCAAACACATTTTCAAGTCTCGATGGCACTTTAAGGTACCAACTGGCTCCGTCAAATCACCTCGAGGTCCCAAATGGCACCGGTTTGTCACCTCCAGTTTTAACAGTGTACTCTTTTAAGTGAGTTTATGGAATTCGCTCAGTGAATTCAGAGATCTGAGATATCTTAAATATCTGTTGTGATGGAAAGGAAGGATCAAAATTGTGGGAAAACCTTGATGCTAAAGTCAGATTTTTGCACCTCTGATGCTTCGTCAAAGGGAAGCCGCACCCACTCGCCGCGTGCTTGAAGACTTGACATCCCGTTTTGGCTTGTTAGGATTCACTAATAACAACAATAACATTTGTTGCTTTGTAGTGGGAAACAAAAGTCTGTCTATTGATTTAACTGACGGGAAATTTTATGTCCTTTTTTTACGTGGGAAGGTTGTCTTCTTTTAATTATTATTTAATACCTACACTCTCCAATAGTTGAACTTACTAATATCTAAAAAAAAATTCCTGACGGCTTGGCCTACAGGTACAGGTAGATTTCAAAGACGCAGACAGCGGGGTGCCTGTTTACTGGGAATGCAGAAGAAATTACCTTTATGCCATGATGCGGCAGTGGAGACCGCCCACTTCGAAATCTACCTGTGTCTGTATGCAGAGCAGGCAAGGATTTTTTTTCTTGCTGTAAGTGTTGATCCTATAAAAAACTTGTCAATATAAAAGTTGTAGATAATATTAAGAGGATTAATAATAAATTTAAGCGGATTTGATATCTTGTGAATTGACAAAGTTATGAATTTATTTCTTCTTAAACCCCTATCCCTGCCCCCTTGAGGCCATTTTTAATGATATCAAAAATCTGTTGAATTAATAATAACTTTAAACGGATTCGATACGTATCACAATTAAGAAGTTATGGGATTTTTTCTGTTTTCACAAAAAAACCCATATCCCCCCCCCCCCATTGGTTCGATTTTGCCCATTAACGAACTTGACAAAGATTTTATGCCCCTTGATTTTATGTATGAGTTTGAAAGAGATTTGTGCTGAATTATTGAAGTTATTGTGTCCATAAAACAATTATATACATAGATAGATAGATAAAGTTTTGAACTGGGTGTGGTTTTGGGTTCTGAGAGTCATGATAGACGTAGATCTGAAAAAATTTTCCAGAAATTGCAACATAGGGGAGAAGGTAATAGATAGTATTTCTTACGAAATCTACCTAATAACATTTAGCATCCTTATTTATCATCTTTATTTTGTCTAAGCTTAATAAAGCATAAGAAAGTTTAGCTAAAACTTTACTTTTCGTTTGCCATCAAAAGAATATTTTTCTACACATTCTCTTGAGATTTTAAAGCTTTCTCGTGTCGGTTAATTTTAAAATCTATATTTATTTGAAAATACGTTGATAAAGGCATGCAATTTAAATATGTTTTCTTTTCAAATGAAAGTTAAAGAAATTTAGAGGAGAAATGTGTAGGCGTATTCTTTTTAACAATATCCACAGAGAATTTAGAAACACTCCTATGAACAGATTTTTAAATAAAGTATTCACAACAAAGTAATTTCAAACGATTTTAACAACTATCAAACATTCATGTAAGGAAGAAAAGTCTTTTCAAAATATTCCATTTCTACATTTCTTCCTATTATTGGATTATTATTATTATTATAATTTTATTTTATTTAATTATTATTATTATTATTTATTTTTAGATTGCATCAGCAAGCGGAAATATCAATTGTCATATAAAATTGCGCAATGATAATTTCAAGCAACATGCATCGTTACACCAATGCAGAGCTTGCCGATGCCGACATGCTTTTCATGTATGCGGTAGAGATGAGACGGGCTCATAGGCCGAGCCCGGAAGCCCGAGCCCGAGCCCGAAAGCCCGAGCCCGAGCCCGGGTCCGACGCGGGCTCGGTCTCGATTTTTATATCAGTCTTCGGGCCTGGGCGGGCTCGGGCTGAAACTAACAATTTTATTTATTCTCATATAGAAAAAATAAAAAATAACTTTTTTCCCCTAAAAAATTACGTATTCCATTTTTTAAGTCATTTTAACGCTATTTTGATCAGAATGAATAAAAGGGGAAGAAGAAATCTTATTTTTCTTTTCCAGTTTTAAAATGCTACTTTAAAAGAAAATTTGCAATATTTGCAAATTTATGTGCGGCATTGACGCGTCGACTGGATGATATGGCGCCAATGGAAAAAAGGCGCGAATAATTTCGATTTTCGTTTGTAAAAGTAGGATATTTTTTTCATTTGGAACGTTTATTTATTTATTTATTTTTAGATATCTAAAGTGAAGTGAATACTTTCTTTTGTTTATAGATAATCAGCACTAGCTTAAGATTTTGAAATTTGTAGTCTTTTATTGTGTGCGAGTTATAATGGTTCTTCATATGAACATAACGTTAGTGATTCTATTTTTCATCATGAACTCTGCTCATGTTAACGCTCTGCTCTGAACATTTACAAAGTCACTCACATTCGTAAGTCATAATAAGTGTCATATATTGTTATTCCCATAAAAAAGCAATCGAAAAGTGTTTCTCCTTTGCCTATAAAATCATAGGATCTTTCAGATAACGGTACCAAATCTTAAATTTAAGCTGATTTTCAGGAACACGAAATATTGCTTTAATTAAGGAATCAATTATAATTTACGAAATACACCTATTATAGGAAATAGAAAAACGGCATAGGAATAGTAATTTCTGCAAATTTCATTAATTTATTCATAAAACGCACTTCATTAATGTGTCCATCAGGTTTGCTTATTGGGTGAGAAAATTATGAGAATCTTTTAAGGAAGTATATTTTTATTTCATACCAAACTTCTCTTTTGAAACGATTGAATGTAAATTCCCATAAAATTTAATTATGTGCTGTAGATTAACAGTTATTTTCATGTAAGAAGTTTTTTAAATATGAGATATTACTGTTAAAACTTTTTTTTAATTTTATGCATTTTTTTTTTTCGATATCGGGGTCGGGCGGGCTCGGGCTCTAATGCACAAAATGTTTCGGGCTCGGATTTAAAATCGTCGGGCTCGGGCGGGCCCGGGCTCAGAAAAGAGAGCCCGAACTCATCTCTAGTAGGGTGCGACTCAAACGTGAAAGGTTCCATTCTCCCATTGGTTGACAAAAAACCGGCATGCATTGTAGCTAACATAACATCGTTTTGTGCTGCTGCCCTCTGTGGGCAGGATAATAAAACAGAATTATGCCTTAATGCTTCGTAATAAAAAATTAAACTGTGTAAATTAACTTGTAAATTAAACTGTCTTTTACAAAATAAATTTTGGGATAATATAAATTTATTATACAAATAACTAAGTACATTTAATGTATACATAAAATATATTTAATTTCCATTAAATACATTTTATGTAAATTAAAATGTATTTAATGGGATCTTTTTAATTAATTGATATTTGATTATTAGAAATACTAATTAATTATGTACGAGAATTGTTTTAACAAATTGTATAATATTAATTTGTAAAATTTAATACATATTTCTTTGCATTTCTTATATTATAATTTTTGTAAATAATTTAAATTAAATATTTATAAAAATAATATTTCCCATAATGATATTTTTATTCTTGGTCATGAAATCATGACATAGTAAATTATAATAATAATAATAAAATTAATTAAAAAAGAAGAAAAATTAAAGAGATATGTTATTGTATTCGATTAGTTTATAAAGTGACACCTAAAAATAAATTATATTTTGTTTAATACATTTTTACTTATTAAATATCAATTAAAATTCTTATTAAGAAAATATAGATTTTATACAGGGCCCCTAGATCAAACTTTTGTTGTTTCTTTCCAGTATGACAGTATAGTAATATACAAAGATGAATCAATTAATGTTTTTTTTATAATCAGTATAACATTGGTGTATTATTGCTGTAGTTTTAACATTTTCTTACTCTTACACTGCAATCCAATAAATCTGACATAATTTTTTCTCGTAAAAGTGAAAACATATACAATACACATATGCATGTATGATATACGTATGAATATATATATGTATATAATTATACGAATATATATATATTTATATACGTATGTATATTTATATTTATATATATGTATATAAATATATGTAATATATAATTATATGAATATATACATGCATACATGTCTGCATAATTTTTATATATGTAAGTCTGTGTTTCTAACATAGTCGAAGATTTTATATGATTTAGATATTATTTGCTACTCCAGTTTTCAAAAATTTATTGAGATCACAATCATATTTTGTTATATTATTGATGTAGGCATATACAATAAATCAAAAAAAAAAAAAAAAAAAAAAAAAAGTCAATACTTCTGGATTCTAATAAGAACCAAGAAGCATACGTTTCTATTATGTATTTTTAATAACAGATAATATTTATAAAACAAGTTTAGTTTAATCCTAAACATACGAACATGTAATGTTTGGGCTTCTACAAAGTGTATCATCCAAAACTAAAATTCATTGTTTGAGTTACAATTAAAAAAATCCCAAGTTTTTCTGTAAGATATATTGGCCTATTTTCTTAAATGTCTTATTAATTATTTGCTGAAAATGGAAGAGAATGTATTACAAACCACTGAGTGAAAATATTAATTATATGCATTTAAATAATAATATTTATTAATATTAATTATATATTTAAGTAATAATAATAAATATTAATTATATATGTATATACCCGCATACACATATTTAAATAAACTATTAAATATTATTAATTATATATATTTAAGTATAATACTAATTACTAACATTAACTATATATATTTAAATATAATATTAATTAAGATTTATTACATATTTACATAATAATTAAAAAAAATTATACTGATCTTTAAGTCAAGTAAATAATCTCTATTAATTAATTCCGTAAAGACCAAAACAAAACTCTAAAAAAGGATTTTTTTTTTAAATCAGAGAGGACACAACTTAAAACCTTCAGTTTACAAGTCCGGTGCTTTAACCACCGCGCTATATTGTTCACAAATAGACTGTGCTTTAAGCAAACTTGTACGAAAATATAAAAATCAAGTGACTTCCGGTTTTTTTGTCAACCAATGGGAGAATGGAACCTTTCACGTTTGAGTTGCACCCCTCTAGTATGGGGCTACGCAAAGAAACGTAGCGGCTGCTCAAAAAATGTACATGGAACGATTCCCTGGTGGAATCTGCTGCATTGCCGAACATTTGAGCGTCTTCATAGAGAGTTTTGCATGAGTGGATCGTTTTATGCTTCCATGCGTGATACGGACATTGGAACACCCAGAAAAAAGTTATGTTGAATCAACAAAAATTTGGCTGACCCAACAAGACTTTTCGTCAATGGAAATTTTGTTTGAATCAACAAAAAAAATATTGTTCATTTTTTTTGCAATTCCAAAAAAAAATTTTGTGTCGTCAGCAAAAAAATGTTTTGTTAATTCAAGTAAAATGGTTCAATTTTAGTTGAATTAACAAAATTCTATGCTATGTGTTATTTTAACATTCTATTTTATTTTTTCAACAAAATATATTTTGTTTGTTTAAATAATAAAATATGTTGTATTACGAACTTGTTTTGTTTATACTACAAAACCTTTTGTTAAATGAACCAATCTAAATATGCAATTTTAACTATTTTTTAATTCCTTTTCAGCAGTGAATTACGCCTGTAAACCTTGAATAATAACAAGTGAATTTTTATCCTGCTTTTTTTTAAAGCGAAAACCGATAGAGTGAAAATTGCTCGAGCCGGGAGTCAATCCCGGGTCCTCAGAACAGCGCTCTGAGGCTCTACCACTGAGCTACAAGTATCGATATTTGAGTTCGGCATTTCTCTCTCTTATATATGTCGGAACGGCTGCAACTGCAAGACAAGATGAAAATGTCATCAGGAGCACGCAAATTTCTGCGGCAAACATGAGACGACTATACAGAGCTCAGCATACGGCAACACATAGTTAATTTTGAATTCATTTTCAGTAATAAATTAAGTAATGCAAAAAGCAGGATAAAAATTCACTATTATATTTTACCAGTGTACTTTCTTCCAGTACTAGAGTACTTATTTACCAGAGTACTTTCTTCTTGTAAAGATAGAAGTAAGTAATAAATGGGACAGGAGGATTTTTAAAACTACCTTGGTCCGTCCCAATGAAAAAAAGTTTTAATTATCCAAAAATTATATTAATCCTTTAATTATATACCTATATAAGTCAAATAAATCGAGTTACGTTCAAAAATTATAGGCGTAATTCACTGCTTAAAAAGAGATAGAGCTATTGCAGAAATAGCGAAAAATGCAACATAGCAGCGAATCCTGTTGCGCGATTTACAACAAAAACTAATCAGCAACAATTTATATCAGGAAGTAACTGAATATAAAGTTTTATTAAATTCCGTGCATTAGTTCTTGAGATAGAGCACCCACAAAATTTTTGTCCCATATAGACAGACAGAGTCATTTTCTAAAAACAGTCAAATCGTGTTCAGGACCTTCTAAAATCCGCCGGAAACCGGAAGTCGAAAATTTTCATGATTCCAGTACTTTCTTCTTGTAAAGATAGAAGAAAGTAATAAATGGGACAGGGGGATTTTTAAAACTACCTTGGTCCGTCCCAATGAAAAAAAGTTTTAATTATCCGAAAATTATGTTAATCCTTTAATTATATAGCTATATAAGTCAAATAAATCGAGTTACGTGAGAGAGTTATGGCTACTACACAACAATTTAAAATTTGCAAAAACAACAAAATTTTGCTGGAATTACAAAATTATTGTAAAATTAAAAAAACAGATTTTGTTAATTCAAGTAAAATTGATGAAATTTGTGAAAATTTTGTAAGAGTGTTAACAATATTTTTTTGTCCAAGCAACAAAATCAATTTTTCTACTTCAACTAAAAATTGTGCTAAAACAACCGAAATGTACTCAACAAAACATGTTTTGTTGTTTTAATCAATTCCTTTTTCTGGTGAAGCTATCGCAGAATTTTTTCAGTGGAATAAGTAGTATTACATGCAGTAGAGAATAGTCCTTCGACAAGCCCGAGAACTGTTGGACGTGCGTACGGTGTGCGCCATGTAACTCTTTGGAGGATTTTACACTAGGACGGAATGCACCCGTATCATTTGCAAAGAGTGCAAGCATTGCAACCGGACGATTATTCGAGCAGGGAATGACGATTCAAGCCAGCGAAGCACTTTCATCCGCCGAACTCAACAACGCCCTCTACTTCCCCAACGCTGCATTTCCGCACCCACATTCCTATACAAAATCTCCTTATGAAGATCTCCTCTACCTTCCTTTACATTTCTGACATATAGTTTTGAAACACCCTGTAGCAGGTGTTTTAACTACATACATTTAAATGAAGACACTACTTCATTTTAACGCACGTATAGTAAAATTTTAAGTTGATGTACAAAAACTGTGATCAAAATGACGTACATTGCGCATGCGAAAATATAGTGAGTGATTCTAAATTTACACGTGTTATCAATTGTTTTTTTTTTTGTTGTTGTTGTTTGTTTGTTTGTTTGTTTTTATATTTCTTGCGTCGTTTTGCAGGATGTGGCAACAGGAAAGAAAAAAATTGCATTAGAAAATTTTAAAATATATGTATTTGTAGAAAAATAAACTATACCAGGTGGTTTAAAAAAAATGGGTAAAGAGTGGTCTGAGAAATTTTTAAAGTAAACATTCATTTTTTTCGGGTTCTAAAACATATGTATATAAAGTTTCGTGCTAGTCAGTCAGAAATTATAGGTTGGTTTAAGGAACATACGCACGCACGCTGATGGTTATATAGAAAGATAAATATGTGTCTGCATTATAATGCCACAGTTCTGGATGCAATTAGTTGCGTATTTAAGCTGGGGATTGGATATTTAAAAAGTAACATTTCATTGCTATAAATAAAGTTATTTTTACATGTAAGACATCATTTCATACTAAATCGAATATGTTCTACAACTTTGTATTTGACATACATCTCCTACCTTTTTCGAGATAAGAACGCTAACTCTGAAATTTCTCGCTAGTTGGGGCTGTAAGTGGCCTCATCGCATAGCGCATAGCCACTTTACTGTACCTAGACACGGCAGTTATGACCATAGCTTTCGTTGTTGTGAAGTTAACGATATGTTACGTCATCGTACATTGCCTCTGTATTAATACAATTAAATTAATTCCCTAAAATTAAATTAATTATCATTTAGCTAAAATTAATACTCATTTTTCAATAATTCAATTTTCTCTCTAAAATTCAAATATTATGTTTAAATTAATTACATTCCGTTATTAATGACTAATCATTAAGTTATTTTAGAAGCTTTCATTTAATGATTCTTGGTTTAAATACTATTCTGTAAATTATTCTAAGCAAAATTTTCGTATCTCGAGTAACAAGAATGCATCAGTAAAAATTTTCTAAGTGGAAAAAGCATAAATCGTATTTATTAAATATTAGTTATTTTGTTTCAAAATTATATTTAATGAATAGAAATATTTATTTACTTTCAGAATCTGTTTACGGTTTCAAAATCCATTAAAAACTTCGGAAGTTATGCGAAAAATAAGAAATAATCCTAATGCATAAACAAAAACCAATTACAATGTTGTAACGCACAAATATGAAAAATGGTACAACAAAACGCATACGGCCGTTTCAAGGATGCATCAATCCCCTTCCTCAGTGCGAAAAAAAAAAAAAAAAAAAAAAAAAAAAAAAGATAAAAATGGGTTTAAAGAACCCCTCGGTTATAGCCCCGAGTACTGGCTTGAATGAAAATGCTAAAGCAAGAGTTTATATATACCAAAGAAGTGACGTAGTTGACCGGAAATAACTGAAAAAAGGAGTCACTGCGCAGGAAACCTCCACACGTACGAGAGAAAAGGGGTGCTGGTCATATCATTCACCAAGGATGAACCATGTTTGTGAATAAGGTAATAAGCTTCGTAGAAGTCGAGATCTATAACTGAATTACATTTTTGGATAATTTTAGTTTCTGAATAATTAAACCTGTGGTTGGAATCCCAACAATGTTTAGCTATTGTAGATTTCTCATACTCCTGCTTTTTAACATAATTTTGGTGTTCTTTCAGCCTAATTCTAAGAACACGCTTCGTCTGCCCAATGTAAGAGAGGCCGCATTCAAAAAAAATTCTGTAAATGCCCCAGGTATTATGTTCATCAATTGGATCTTTAAGGTTGGAAAAATAAACTTTATTGGGTTGGAGAGAAAACAACTTTGAAACTAAACCTATTTAAAATACGAGAAATTTGTGCACTGATTTTATGAAAATAAGGTAAGACAATAACATTTTTAAATTCTTTATTAGCTGGAACAGAATCAGTGTTTGTCGGAGGTTTAGATGAAATACGGTTAATTATATTCAAGTTAAATCCACGATCGATGGCGACTGCTTTAATATAGTTAATTTCATTATTAAACAACTCGGAATTTGAACAAATTTTAAAATTGAAATTAATGATAATAATAATAATTAATAATAATAATAATTAATAATAATTAATATTGAAGCTTAGTTGAGAAAATTTTGTTCCACAACTTTCAAGACCAACAACTTTCCACAACAACAAGTTTCATCGATTCTTTCCAAAACCCGGGTTTTCGATTGATAATGAGCATGTTTGTCAACTTCATCACTAGTTTCCTCTTGTCGTAGACAAACATTCCCCGCTCAATGCACTGTTTCCTATGAGAAAGCGAATTCCTTGCATTTAATTATGGATCATATCTATTCTAAAACAAATTTTCTTTTATCAGATTATGCACAGAACTTATATTATGCTGCTAATCAAGATTATTTAACAAGCAAATTTTACCCACCAGCCCGTTGAAAATTGTTATGACAAAATGTATGCAACTGTAAAAATAGTTAATTACTATTACTACAATGCATTTTCATATATATTTTGTTCCTATAAAATTCAAAATATGAAAGTTTAGTATAGGATAAAACACCATGTTTACATCGTGCTAACTACTATCGTCTGCAATTTTTCAAAGACTATCTAAAAATCCACTTGCCAGCGTCAATTAAAATGATGTATTTCCCAACTCCTGAGTATAGATTAATGGTTTTACATAAACACAATTAAAATTTATGTATATAATTTTAACATGTTGTATTATGACAAGGAAATCTGTGAAAATGAAGCTTGCGCTTTGTCAGAATTCTGTATTGTTAGCTGAAATTATTTTTATACTAAATAAACACTCCTTAGGTTTTTAAAAATATTTTTACTATTCTAATAATATGTATAAAAACAGGACAAAACAAAAAATTGACTTATTATATGAAACATTTGATGAAATACTAGGGCGATATTTTTTAGGAAACATTTTACTCTTTTTTTTTCTTTCTTTTTTTTTTTTTTTTTGAGAAGAGAAGAGAATTATATAATTTAATCTAAAAAAAATCGATGTCATGTTTTTAAAAAACCTTAAAAGCATTTAATCAGGTGTCGGTGCAGATTTTTTTTTTTTTTTTTTTTTTTTTTTTTTTTTTTTTTTTTGGCGTGGGGGGGGGGGCATTTTGCGAAAAGCAAAATTTATTTTTGCGAAATTTGTTATATTTTGTGAAAAATAACATTTTGTAACAAAAGATGAAATCCAGTTACTCAAAATCGAACCAAACATTTATTAATGACTAGCTGACCCGCCCGGCGTTGCCCTGGCCCGTAATAATAAATTTAAAACAAAAAACTCAAGTTTTCGATATCGAGTCGAATCCTGTTGAAATCGAGCCCATAGAACCCAAGAAAAGAATGAGACCCCAGGCGGTGGAATATTCACCCCCCCCCCCCCTATAAATTTAACGAATTTCCTTTAACATTAACCTGATATTTAAATTACGGATGAAATCCCCTCTCTCTAAACTTAACCCGTTATCTTTAACAGTAACGCGATTTTTAATTTACAGCTGTAGTGAGTAAACGTAAGTTGATGCCGAAAAAGAAGATTAATATTTTTAAAAAAAAAAAGTCTTAGTTGGGTATCTAAGGAAATGTTTAGTAGTTTATAAAGTAGCTGGAGTACCTTAGAACTATGTTAATGAAAATTGCAAGAGAATCGGATCATTTTTAAAGAAGCTGCACCAGAGGCCCCAAGGAGATTAATATTTCAAATTGGTGGCAGCTGAAGTCCGAGAAAATTTGCTGTCGTGCAGATAGTAGCTGGAAGTTCAAAGAAGTTGTTAGAAAAAAAAAAAGCTAGTGAATCGGACGATTTTTAAGGGAGCTATAATAGAGGCCCAAATGAGACCATACGGGATAATTTTGAGCAGGACCCTAGAAGGAAAACACTTTAAAAGTCCTAGTACTTAGCGCTTTAGATCTTTAATCAGTCGAAATTAAGCTTTGGATATAAATTAATCATTAGAATAAAATTTTAAAGAAATGCTTAAAAAGGCAAAATAAAAATATGAGGATGGTGGCCCAGGGAGAGAGGTCCAAAACTCAACTTTAAAGTTATGTATTTACATAACTTTAAAATGAGCGACACTCAAGTGGAGTGCGCCATGCATGGCGCACAAAAAGTTCAAGGCCCCGGACAGGGCTCCAGGATCCTAACTGGAATGTAGAAATGGGGAAATAACTATATAGAGAAAAGGCCCGCTAAGCGAAGAAGATCGGATTAAAAGGGGGCAAGTTATTAACAATTTAGGGAACAAAAACTTCACTACCGGGACACAGGGTGCCAGGGTCTTAACTGGAATATAGTACTGGAGAAATAACTAAATGAAGAAAGGAGCACCAAAAGCAAAGAAAATCGTATAAAAAGGGGGCAATTTATTAAAAATTTAGGGTACAAAAACGTAAAGGGGACCAGTGGGACTGGGTCTTGTCCGAGAATTTTTTCTGTCACTCATGTAGTAACTGGAAGTCCTAAGAAGTTGTTAGGAAAAAAAGGCTAGTGAATCGCATGATTTATAAGGGAGCTGAAGTAGTAGGGATCCCTAAAGGGGCCGCTGATAGTTTTGAGCAGGGCCCTAAGATGAACGGTCCTAACAGGAATGTAGAAATGGAGGAATAACTAAATGGATAAAAGTCCCCAAAAACGAAGATTGAATTAAAAGGGGACAAGATATTAACAATTTAGGGAATAAAATCTTCAGAAAACCCGTTTCTTCTCCGATTTTTTTTTTATTGTCGTTCATGTAGTAGCTGGAAGTTCTAAGTTGTTAGAAAAAAAAGTTAGTGAATAGGACGATTTTTAGGGGAATTTTAGTAGGGGGCCCAAAAGGGACCAGCTGATAGTTTTGAGCAGGGTCCTAAGATGAAATGTCCTAATTGGAAAGTAGAAATGAGGGGATAACTAAATGGAGAAAAGGCCCCAAAAACTAAGAAAATCTGATTAAAAGGGGGCAAGTTATTAACAGTTTAGGAAACAAAAACTTCAACGGGCCCCGTACCAGGCCCCAGGGGGTTAGGGTCATAACTGGAGCGTAGAAATGGGGGGAAAGCTAAAGGAGGAAAGGTCGCAAAAAACTAAGAGGATCGGATAAAATTTGGGCAAGTTATTAACAATTTAGGGCAAAAATCTTAAAAGGGCCTCAGGGAGGCCGGGTCCTAAAAAATTAAAAATCCGAGCCTCAGGTGCACGCGACCTACATTGGACTATCCACTGCAATTAGGAAAAGCAAAATTATATGAATAATTAATAAAAGAAATATGAGTAATAAGCAAACAACACAGCTAACTACAGTAGGCAATGCTAAAGCATGCGTATGTTTTGCCTACGCTTGGTTTAGTTGTAAGATCTTTACTGCTTCGTGGCGCCACATGCACATTATATAGTAGCCTTAATTCAGGGCATTCACCTTGTGCATCGGGAGCTGTTGCCACTCGCGTAATTCTAACTCAGAACAACTAAACTCTATGACGGGCTTGGGCGAAGCAATGAGATCGCCGGTGACATCGTATCATTGTGGAGACGTGGCCCGCACTAGCCGATTGGCTAAGCGTTGTGATCTTAAACTTCAACGAACTTTTTTGACATCTGGTTCTCATTCAGTTTGTCATCAGGAATTAGAGTAAAAAATTTTGGCTTTATAAGCGGCTGGGCACCGGCGGCTTTCTCGGCAAAAAATACGTGTGATGAAGATTTTGTGTCTTGCTCTTAGATTTTAGTAAATGCAATTTTCCTTAAGAATCGACGTTAATATTATAACTAAGTTCTCATGAGTAAATCTTGTATTCTTCATCTTTCAATGAAATGTTTCATAACTAGATGTTAATCTTCAACTACATTGTTTTACAATTCTTCATAACGCCACAACCATTTTTCTTAGAAAACAAATTCGATTAAAGTCTGTATTATCTCCAAATATGACTCATCAAAATTTATTCATCGCTGCAGTTAGATCATTGTGATCATCAAAGCATTTTTCTTGGTAAATAACTATTATTATAGTCTGTACCATCTCCTAATTGTCGAAGCCTATTTCTTGAAAGATAACTACAAAAAAAAAAAAGGTCTGTATCGTCTCCTAATATGAATCATTGAAATGTCATTCATCGCTGGAATTGTCGAAACCATTTTATTAGAAATTAACCACTATTAAAGACGTTTCTGTGTCATCTCCAAATATTTCATCCTGAATCAATAAACTTTCTTTTAGAACATTTTACTATAATCGTTATTATGAAGTTATACTTCGTTTACTGAATCGGCAATAATTTCCGATCTGTTCAATTCCATTCTTAATTTTGAACTCTGAAACTGCACTTCTTACCTTCAAAGAACTTTTAACCCTTACAACATAGAATATCATTTATCTAAGAACTTAAAATTCACAATAATAATCGTTACTAAATACTGTTTCTGTGCATCTTTCAAGTAATTAAAATTTTACAACAAATTTATTTCACAGCACGAAAATAATAGAATACATTTCTTCAAAGAATATTGATTTAAAATTAAGTTATATTGCTTATTTCTTTGTCTTCAAATTTATTTGATGGTTCAAAATAAATTATATTGTATATTTTGTTGAGTATTACGGACGTCCATATATATTTTCAGTGATAAATATTTAATATGATTTCATAAATAAAAAGGAATGTTGTGCTTTGAAATTTGAATTCCTTTATTTATTTGAACTCTTCATCCACTTCTTGATGAGTTATATTGCTTATTTCTTTGTCTTCAAATTTATTTGATGGTTCAAAATAAATTATATTGTATATTTTGTTGAGTATTACGGACGTCCATATATATTTTCAGTGATAAATATTTAATATGATTTCATAAATAAAAAGGAATGTTATGCTTTGAAATTTGAATTCCTTTATTTATTTGAACTCTTCATCCACTTCTTGATGAGTTACATTTTCAATTTATTATATATTTATTAGTTGCATTAATTTTGGCAATTATTATTTTTTTATAAATTTCATTTTAAGTTGTTTATTCAAAATTATATTAATTTATTTAATGTTATCCCGCTTATTCTTTGATTGCAACACTATACTTTCACTTCCAGTGACGTTGTTTCGGAGTTGCATTTTCTAATAATTTTCCAAAATTTATTCAAATTTCAATATTACTTTTAATTAACTATTCATTTTCCTAATTGTTTTTTATTTACTTTATTTACCAGAATTTGCATATCCGAAATAACGTTACATGAGGGAATAGGATTTTAGTGGGTATACTGTATAAATGCTAATACAGTAACAACTAAATAATGAAGTTAAAAGGCTTTCAATGAAATTCTGAGAAAAAATATATTTTTCAGGAATAGAAATGGGGAGGAGTTGATGCAGGTGGTTGTTTCCTAATCAGCGATAAGTAAGAGATACGTATAGTCTCTTAAATTCGTAAAATAACACTTTGCAACAAAAATTGATTAAGTTAATGCTTTTAATATAAAAATACTTAATTCATAATAAATTCGGAATGCTTAACTATGACCAGTGTAACGTCTCATCCAGGGTTGCCAGTGGGCTACTTTTTTTAAATTCATATTTTTTGATTGGCACCACTTTTTTGAAATGGTATTAATTTGCTTGATATTTGCATTATCTAATCTGTCATTAGATAAGGCGAATTTTTGTTTCTAAAAATACTGGTGGCAATCAAGAAAACAGAATTTTAAAAAAGTAGCCCAGTGGCAACACTGGTCTCATCTGCGCTCCATATGCTAAAACCAGAGGGCTACTTAAGCATTACTTATCAATTCTTAATTGGATCTGCAGATACCCTCAGCTCGGCATTCGCATCAAAACATCACAAACTCCAGATGGGTGTTTTAAAGAATTTTAACGAGGTACATATTCTCGGTGGCAAAGTGGATGGGTGACACTGTGGAAAATAAACCTTTTTAATGAGACGCTAGGACTATCACGTGGTCATCCAATTAAAACCAGATAAATAAGTCGAAGAGGCCCCGAGATGAGATGCTGTCTTGTAACCAACGAGGACGGTCGTTTTTTTTGGCGGACCGCAATTGTGGGGCGAGCGAGCTCCGATACCGTACGAATCTTAAATTTCACGTAACTGTAAATTTGTGTGTTGTGTGTGTTGTCCGTGTCGTAAAATAGAATGTGCAAAGAAAATGAACTCAAAGTTCTCTTTAATTAAGATTAAAGTCTACATTCTTAGTTCTAGATTATTTTGCGGTACACCAGAAAACAAAATACTAAACTGGTTACTTTTTTTTTTTACTTTTTTGTAATATGCATGTAGGTTTTAAAAACAGCGATTTTATAGGAGACAGGATTTTTAGAATTTAAATTAAAATGTTTATTTAAATATTGACCTGATTGTTTAAGTACTGGCAGTCAGCAAAAGTTTTCATGTCAGTGCTTAAAATTTTATTCTGAAAATACTGTTTCCCTTGAAATCGCAGCTGTTAAAAAATTAGCTCAAAGAGCAGGAAAATATTGTATCAATGACAAAATTCTTCAATTAGAAAAAAAGTATTTACCGATTTGAAATGTAATGGTTACCCTTATACAAGGGATGGTGAAGCTCATGGCTCGAGATGACATGCAAGAAAGTTCCCGTAGCCCGCGAATTGATTAAAAGTAATAATCGCTATATCAGAGAAATTCATTTTTACATAAATTTCCAATTTTGAAAATTTGAAGTTGTTTAACCCCTTTGCGACGAACTTACATATACGTGGTATAAACGGCAAAAGTATATACAGAAGTTTTTTACATAAACGGCAGACGTTTATGCAGAAGTTTTTTCCATAAACAGCAGAAGTTCTACAAGTTATGTTTCCAATCCATATTATAAAAGTATGTCAGAAAAAGTAGTTAAATCATTCACAAATTAATATTGGTACAGTTTTTTATCCTCAGAATACTTTAAAGAATGTGTTAGGTAAATTCAAGCCGAAAATCCCCCCCCTTACAAAATGTCGGTATAGTTTACAGTATCCCTTGTAAAGACTGTGACTCTGTATATAGTAGCTTAACTGGATGATTATGCAACATCCGTTTATAAACATAAACGCGCTTTGAAATCCTGCAATTTACAATCGAAACTCGCAATAGATATGCAATAGACACCGACCGCATTCCAGATTTCGGAAATACAGTGACCTCTCACTTATACGCAATGTTCAGTATTTCTTTTTCGTACCACTATTTTAAAACAGTAAAATTCGATTTATAAATACTGTGATTAAAGAAGAAGAAAATTACTTTAAAAAGAAACTGGTGCAGAAAAATAATTACCGTGTGTCGCGTATAAGTGAAAGGTCACTGTATTACAATAATTAAATCTAACTGAAATAATTTTAAATGTAGAATCTCCTTAAAAGATTGGCTTACAAGAGTACAGAAATACACTCCATCTCCTTCTTTAAATGAAGCATATACAATTCTACGGGGATACGTAGTCCTATTGTGATGTGACGCATGCTCCCTCTTGATCATATACACTGGTCGCCAAAAAGTTAACGTACATGTACAACCGGCTTTTTGGCACTCATCATTAAAAGAATGAAAATAAAGATATGATATTAGGGTTATATGAATGATCAGTTACTTTAATAAATCTGTATGAAGCAATTATATCTACCACTATTTTTTTTTTAATTGGACACTTATATTGGCAGTCGGAGAAAACTGCAAATATCACAATTTTGCAATTTGTGGGGAATTATTTTATGCTTGTTGATTTTTAATTGTTTGTACAAAGATACTGTTGGCCTTATCCAGGAGATGTCGTTTACCTGATTCATTAAGATGGCGGCAATCGCGTGGATGGAAATAGAGTTATCACAAGCTGATGCTGCTTGATATCTTATTGTGTCTTGTAGTGTGATCCAAAGACTCTGGGATTAAGTTGAATCCCAAAATTGAGTATCAAGAAGGCCTGAGCATGATCGCTTTCTATCCGTTTTGGCCCAAAGGAGGAGGAACACAACTGTGGCGCAGCTAATTTCAGATCATATTAACGCAACAAGGATGACAATATCTGCTACTATGATGCGCAGATTTCTTCACAAGCAAGACTCTATTCAAGAAGACCCTATGTATGTGCCCCTCAAAATCAACGACACAGAAGTATCCATTTATGTTGGGCAAGAGAGCACGTTACCTGGGCCAGACAGCAATTGATCTTCTGTATTCTTCACAGACGAGTCCCAATTTGCTTTGGAGGGTGAATCAGGTTGTGTGCTGCTTTGAAGAGAGTAAGGCACCAGATGTTACCAATGTAATATTGTTGAAAAACACAGCTGTATAAGAGGATCGTATCATATTTTTGCCTGGAATCTATCTGGGTGGTCACACCGACCTGCATGTGTGTCATGCAGGAACTATGATTGCTATGAGACATTGACACGAGATCCTTGCTCTGTATATCATACCATAGCTGCTGAACTCACCTTAAGGGATGATAATGCCCGAGCTCACCAAGTTACACTTTTTGATGAACATCTAGATGATTCATGTTTAGAGAGAATAGAATGGCCATTTCAATCCCCGGACCTTAATCCGATAGAGCATCTTTGGTTCTACATCGGGAGACAGCTGGCTACCTTAACCCTAACTCAGAGGACGTTAAAAGAGCTGGAACAAATGTTGCTGCATATATGGGAGTTGCTTCTAATTCTAGTGTCCGATAACTTAATTGACAGACTGAAAAGTCAATGCCGCCACTGCCTTACAAGTAGGGGCGGACACATCCCTTATTAAAAACCATTTTTTTTTTCTCAAAAATCTGTGATTTAGTTTATTTTATCAAAGAGTGAACTTTTGCAAAAAATTTAATTATGTATTTATAAATCATGCTGGATGTTAAAATAAGTAAAATTAAATAACTGTTCAAAGAAGAATTAATCTAAGTTTCATATTTTTTTTATGTTAATTTGTTTTCCTATTAGACACCAAAGTCCGGTTGTACCTTTTTGGAGGCTGGTGAATAAACAACAGCCTCGGTCTCAATTATCATTTGTACTGGTGAGGAGCTCTTATAGAGCTCGAAATGTCTATCTATATTATAAAGGACAAAAGTGTCCGTGCGTAGCGCTGACGTCATTTTGCGAATGGCAACACTTGACGATGAAATTTCGGTTTTGCAATTTTTGCTGCTACATTTTTTAAAATTTCTAAACATCGTATCTTTTCAAATTTTACACCGATATACAAGAAAAAAGAATATACTTTCAAATGCAATTTTTTTTTTAACTGTATCGCAATTTACTCATTTATTATAAAATTTAAATTAAATTTCAAGCATGTTTTTTTTTTTAATTTATCGCTATTGTTTGCAGACGATTACAAAATATTAATCCGTTTGCACTTTAAGCAATATAAAAAGTTAAGCATTTGTTTTCAGCTAATATTCAATAACGAAATTGAAACTTCATAAAGAAATAAATAAAAAAGTAAAAATAAAACACAAATTTAACAGACATTTAACTGAAATAAGCTCTGAAAATATCAGAATTAAAAATAAAAAAAAAACTTCTGCAGATGAAGAAATTTTTACTGATTTCTTCGGCTATTAACTTCTGGCATGAGGCCAATATGAAATTAACGCTTTTAATAAATTTCAAAATTTTATTTGAATATATAATTGACATACTTCATATGAAAATGCTCTCTGGTGTTGTTAGGGGGCTCGTTTTCAATTTTAAAAAAAATGGTCTTCACATATATTCTCTATCCCGGGAAGCCCGGGTTGGATTCCCTAGTTGTATTAATTGATTTTATTATGTTATATTAATGTATTGTGTTCAGTTTTATATTTATTAAATGTTCGATATTAAATGTCTTATTAATTTTAAAAGTTTTGATTTAGACGTAAGATGTTTAATTATTCGAAACATGTCAATGTGCTTGAAATATATCTCTAGAAGCTTTGAATATTGTAACACATTTTTTGAGCGAAGTTATTGATTCAGAAAATGATTATAACAATATCAAGGAAAGGGTAAAGGGGGAAGTGACACATCTCGTAATGAAGCATTTTGAAACTTACCAATATAGTTGAAAAGCGTTTGTGACTTCTCTTTGTCTGGCCATCTGGCCATCTAGCCTTGCTTTAACTTTCGTAAACATACTCGAATTCCCTGAAATGTTTATATGTTATTGATGTTTACTATAGCACGATCGCTATTGAAAATGAAGTGTGTAGCATTTATAGTTCGTTTACAGGGACAGTAAAATTATTCCGTTAAATACAGTCAATGGAAAAAAACATTTATAGTGCATTTTAATTATGCTAATCTTACACCATTTCAAACATAATAAAATTGACATGCATTTATGATGGGCACCAAAACGTGCATTCTGTAGAATATGAGGTGCAAAGCATTTATTGTTCATTTACAGGGGCACACAAGTGAATTCCGTAACATAATGATCTACGGGAGGGGGAAACTGTTTGTAGCGTTTTTTTTAATTATGTTACACTATATCAAATATAATGAAACTGATACACATTACTTAGGTTTACTACAAGACACTTGCCGTAGAATATGGTATGTATAGCATTTATAGTTCATTTACAGGAACACACAAAAGAATTCGGATACAGTACTGTATCTCTGAAGTATCAACGACAATTGCTGGAAGTGCGTTTTCAGTTAAGATATGCGCTTTTAAGTTTAACTATACTTTTTCATACTACGTGTTGTGTATAAATGTTTTAGATCATACATAGCGCTACACAAAAGAATTCGTAAACATTACTGAGTATGAGCGTAAAATGCTTAAAGGTGCTTTTTAATTGAGTTGTGTGTTTTCGAGCTGAACTTATATTTAGTATACTAAGAGATAAAATTATATACCGGACCACGCAAATAATTAGATACATGACCGCCTATGGATTATAATTTCTGGAAGTGTGGTTTCAGTAGTTTTAAGAGTGTAAAGTGTGTGAGTCAGAATTAAATAATATGTGGCGTGTTTCTGTGGGTATACAGAGCTGTACGAAAGATTCAAGTGTGATTCAGTCTAGAAATTGTTGAAGGGGAATTTTCAACCTAATATGTGTTTTCTTTCTAAACTAAACTTTAGAATACTATGTAGAATAGATACAAATCTATAGATCAAAAACAGCGCTGCACAAAAGAATTGGTGTACTTGTCCAGCTATGGAAAGTAATTGCTGAAATCTGCTTTTTAAATTTGTTATGCGTTTTCTGAAATGTTTTTCTTATTTATTTTATTTACCTTATTAAACAGAGAATCTTTGTTAAAGTATTCTGGAAGTGCTGGAAAATGTTTATTTTTCTTTCTTGTTTGAATATTTATGAGGATTTTCATACAACAAAGGGTATTGTTTGTATATTTTTCTTTAAATTTATCTCTCCTCGTGTATAGAATCACCTTCAGTTTGCAGGTGACACTGTCAATTCTTACGTATTTTTACAGTTAACTTAATTTAAAATTTTATTTAAATAAGATTAAATGAACAGTTTTTCTTTGGCAAAAATTTTATTCTATTTCTGCTTTGATTGATATTCTATTCTTATTTAACCCTCCATTTCAAAGTTTTCTTCAAGTTTTACGATTGTGTAAATTTTAACCCATGTTTTTAAAAATCGTTTTGAATTTCAAAAAATTTCTCAACAATTTGAATTGTGTTCTAACCTGTATAATAAAAATGTTAAATTCAACAAATCAAAAAAAAAAATATATATATATATATGTGTGTGTGTGTGTGTGTGTGTGTGTGTGTGTGTGTGTGTGTGTGTGTGTGTGTGTGTGTGTGTCAAGACTGAAGTTACATAAATTGTATTTATTTAAGTTAAATATTTAAACTGGTTCAGCGTGTAAGAGTAAGAAAGATTCAAAAGTAAATATTACCTAACACCTAGAATGCCAGCACAAAATACCATTTTTTACATATTAAAGTATGTTTCCTCTTTCTTTTTCGCCTTTTTTCTTAATTCAAGTATATTTAATCCCTCTCCCCCCCCCCCCCCCCTCTCTATTCAGTATTACTTCCGTTTTACGTTTGATCTTTTCGATTCTCTATATTTTTACAACAAAATTAATTAAAAATATTTTAAACAAGGTTGAATAAATAAATTTTCTTCACCTCAAAATTTATTTTATTTCCGATTTTCCTCATATTAAATCCCTTTTTAATCTTCCGTTCCATTTTCTTTTTTTTTTTTTCTTTTTTTGAAAGGTTAGCGGTTTTATGGTTTATGTAAATTTTACATATATTTAAAAAATATATATTTGAGTTCCAAAAATTTTTAGAGAATTTAAATTTTGCTCTAAGTTGTATATAGTTAAACTTCCCTAAAATAAAAAAGTCATATTTTTCTCAAAACTATTTTTAAAATTCATCTATTTAAGTTAAGCTTATTTAAAATGGTTCAACGTGCAGAGTAGAAACACTTCTTGGGTACATTTTCATTGTGTCGCCAATCATTGATAAATCGCCAAATAACGAAATTTTCATTATATTTTTTATGATGTGTAATTGAGATTCCCCCAAAAATATATATAAATAAATAAATAAAATTTCATTATAAATACATAAAAATAAAAACATGTATGAGAAAACCATTACAATTTTTTTTTTTCAAAATTTTTTGGGTATGCGCTTATAGAGACCTTTCATGTTGATATCATTAGTGCTCCTGGGTTTTTTCCCTTTTCCATTTTCAACACTCGGTTGGTTGATTTATGACGGCCAATTATCTACACGAGGGATATAGGCCCTAGGGAAGTTGCCCTCCGTAGGGGTACTAATGCGTATTTACGGAAAGATTCGAAGAAAACTGCGGAAAACTCCGAACGGTCAGGTCGACGAGCGCGACAGGGGTTTGAACCCAGCACCTCCCGTCTACCAGCTTTGAGAGCAGAACCTTTCAGCCACTGGTGGGGCTTTTCAACACTCGGAGATATCATTTTGCGTTCTAAAAGAAGGCAGTAAATTAAGCTATGTCTTTTCTTTTTTTTTTTTCTCTTTTTTTTTTTTTTTCTTTTTTTTCTTTTTTTTTTTTCATTTACTTTTTGTTAAAAGTCAAAATTCAAATCCAGGGCTAATTGACCGATTTCAATGATTTTTTTTCAACAAATTTCTTTATTTAAAGAAAGCTAAAAGAAAAAGATGGTTACATGCACATCACTATCAGTAGAAAGCAGTGTTTCAATTATTATTTAGGTTTTCCTTGAGAGTTTTTAGTCAGAATTGAAAAAGCAATATATCTAAATATCAGAAATTAAATCGGTAATCACTATAACGGAACACCTTGGTTCGTTTGGAAATACTTTCGTCTAAAAATACCAAAATCAGACAAATCCGAGGTTCGTTTGAAAAAAAAAAAAAAAAAAAAAAAAAAAACAGATAGGAGAATGCGTAGCACGTCCGGATGTACGTTGCCGAAGGTTATTGTTTGGATAGATATTCTATCCAAACTACTATCTGTCCTACTCTATTCTATTCTATCTATCGTTTGGATAGATTTTTTTTTTTAATAGAATATCATACTTTTTCAGGCATCATTATTTAGGAGATTTGTAAATGATCAGTTTTTTTTTTTTCTTTTTTCGATAAATAAAATACATATTCCGTTATAAGCGATTGCTGTAACAGCTTTTTTTTCCTACCCGAGCTGTCTCAAAGCTGGTAGATGGGAGGAACAGGATTCAAACACCTGTCGCGCTCGTTGACGTAACCGTTCGGAGTTTTCCGTTGTTTTCTTCAAACTTTGCCGTAGGTTAGGATCCCTAAGAAAGACCCCCACGGAGGGCACTTCCCAATAGGGCTTATATCCCTGGAGTACATAATCGGTCGTCATAAATCAACCAACTAATCAACTAATCTCGTTTAGAAATTCGGTTCATAACGCCAACTTTATCAGCATTTTCTGAAAGATCTTCTGCCTTTACCAAAAAATGGGATAAGAAATGTTCGATTTCATAGTTTCCAAATACGATCACCTGCTAAATTCATACGTTTGCGAACAATAATGGATTCAGAAAGTCGCCTTAAAAACGATTTTCAGCTACCTCCTGTACATCGTGCCGTATTTCGGGCATCTTTAGGGTTTAATTGCTTGGTCTGTTTATCCATCGTGTCAGTAGTGCTGCCATCTGTTGCTAATTAATTGAACTGGCGTTCGTGAAATTGCCAATATATTTAACAGAAATAAAGTATAAAATAAATATTTCAACTAGACACCTTAAATTATATCCAAATTGCCTTTAACCAGGGTTGAATCGTTTGCTGAGGAGGAATGTCATAGACTTCACTATCTTTCTTTTGAGAGAAAAGTCTGTTTATCCAAAAATTTCCACCATCTGTTTATTCTGTGTCAATAGTGCTGCCATCTTTTGATAATAAATTAAACTGATTTTAGTGAAATTGCCAATACATAACAAAATTAAAGTACAAAATAAATATTTCTTCTAGAAACCTTAAATTATATCCAAATTGCCTTTAACTAGGGTTGAATCGTTTGCTGAGGTGAAATGTCAGCGACCTCACTATCTTTCTTTTGAGAGAAAAGTCTGTTTATCCAAAGAACTTCCACCATCTGTTTATTCTGTGTCAGTAGTGCTGCCATCTTTTGATAATAAATTAAACTGATTTTAGTGAAATTGCCAATACATAACAAAATTAAAGTATAAAATAAATATTTCTTCTAGAAACCTTAAATTATATCCAAATTGACTTTAACCAGGGTTGAATCGTTTGCAGAGGTGAAATGTCAGCGACCTCACTATCTTTCTTTTGAGAGAAAAGTCTGTTTATCCAAAGAACTTCCACCATCTGTTTATTCTGTGTCAGTAGTGCTGCCATCTTTTGATAATAAATTAAACTGATTTTAGTGAAATTGCCAATACATAACAAAATTAAAGTATAAAATAAATATTTCTTCTAGAAACCTTAAATTATATCCAAATTGCCTTTAACCAGGGTTGAATCGTTTGCTGAGGAGGAATGTCATAGACTTCACTATCTTTCTTTTGAGAGAAAAGTCTGTTTATCCAAAAAATTTCCACCATCTGTTTATTCTGTGTCAATAGTGCTGCCATCTTTTGATAATAAATTAAACTGATTTTAGTGAAATTGCCAATACATAACAAAATTAAAGTACAAAATAAATATTTCTTCTAGAAACCTTAAATTATATCCAAATTGCCTTTAACTGGGGTTGAATCGTTTGCTGAGGTGAAATGTCAGCGACCTCACTATCTTTCTTTTGAGAGAAAAGTCTGTTTATCCAAAGAACTTCCACCATCTGTTTATTCTGTGTCAGTAGTGCTGCCATCTTTTGATAATAAATTAAACTGATTTTAGTGAAATTGCCAATACATAACAAAATTAAAGTACAAAATAAATATTTCTTCTAGAAACCTTAAATTATATCCAAATTGCCTTTAACTAGGGTTGAATCGTTTGCTGAGGTGAAATGTCAGCGACCTCACTATCTTTCTTTTGAGAGAAAAGTCTGTTTATCCAAAGAACTTCCACCATCTGTTTATTCTGTGTCAGTAGTGCTGCCATCTTTTGATAATAAATTAAACTGATTTTAGTGAAATTGCCAATACATAACAAAATTAAAGTATAAAATAAATATTTCTTCTAAAAACCTTAAATTATATCCAAATTGACTTTAACCAGGGTTGAATCGTTTGCAGAGGTGAAATGTCAGCGACCTCACTATCTTTCTTTTGAGAGAAAAGTCTGTTTATCCAAAGAACTTCCACCATCTGTTTATTCTGTGTCAGTAGTGCTGCCATCTTTTGATAATAAATTAAACTGATTTTAGTGAAATTGCCAATACATAACAAAATTAAAGTATAAAATAAATATTTCTTCTAGAAACCTTAAATTATATCCAAATTGCCTTTAACCAGGGTTGAATCGTTTGCTGAGGAGGAATGTCATAGACTTCACTATCTTTCTTTTGAGAGAAAAGTCTGTTTATCCAAAAAATTTCCACCATCTGTTTATTCTGTGTCAATAGTGCTGCCATCTTTTGATAATAAATTAAACTGATTTTAGTGAAATTGCCAATACATAACAAAATTAAAGTACAAAATAAATATTTCTTCTAGAAACCTTAAATTATATCCAAATTGCCTTTAACTGGGGTTGAATCGTTTGCTGAGGTGAAATGTCAGCGACCTCACTATCTTTCTTTTGAGAGAAAAGTCTGTTTATCCAAAGAACTTCCACCATCTGTTTATTCTGTGTCAGTAGTGCTGCCATCTTTTGATAATAAATTAAACTGATTTTAGTGAAATTGCCAATACATAACAAAATTAAAGTATAAAATAAATATTTCTTCTAGAAACCTTAAATTATATCCAAATTGACTTTAACCAGGGTTGAATCGTTTGCTGAGGCGAAATGTCAGAGACCTCACTATCTTTCTTTTGAGAGAAAAATCTGTTTATCCAAAGAACTTCCACCATCTGTTTATTCTGTGTCAGTAGTGCTGTCATCTTTTGATAATAAATTAAACTGATTTTTTGAAATTGCCAATACATAACAAAATTAAAGTATAAAATAAATATTTCTTCTAGAAACATCAAATTTTGCCCAAAGTGCTTATGATGATGCTTTCCAAATATTTAAATAGAATTCACATTATATTAGGCGGATCACAGCCCTTATTAACAAAAAAGGAGGAGGTTACCAAAATCGACGTGTATGCGTTTTTTTTTTTTTTTTTTTTTTTTTTTTTTTTTTTAAGGAATACTCTCGAATTGGTCCGATAGAAATTTTATGAAAATTGGTTCAGGATTTTTTCAGAAATTCAGCAAAAACGAAAAAAAATAATAATAATAAACATTTTAAAAATATTTAATCCTTTTTTTTTTTTTTTTTTTTTTTTTTTTTTTTTTTAAATGGTAAAATTGATAGAATCCAACTAAATATCATTTCAAAATATCTTGAGAATGAAAATAAAATCAACACAGTTTTCTTTAAGAACGTAATAAGTTCCGAGATTTGCTTCTATATTCCTGAATTTGCTTTATTTATAATGATTATCTTCGGAAAAAGTTTTTCTAGAATTCACGTGAAGAATATTCTAAAATTTAACTCCATAAACAAATGTGTAACATAACTGAATCTTATTCCAGATAACTTTCTGTATGATATGGTAATCAAGATATTTAACATTTACTCCAAAAAAAAAAAAAAAAAAAAAAAAAAAATCAACCATGGCTGTGGTGGTAAACAACGAGAATATTTTAATAATTTTATTTAAGTAAAAAACATTGTCAGATAAAGACAATTAACTAAAGTAAAGCCTTTTATTTACAATGTTAGAAATTATTAAATTTGGAAAAGAAAAGGATTGTTAAATATATGAAAAAAGAATTCAGATCCATGTGACTTTTATTTTACTATTTCGCCTTCTAATGATCTAATTTAAATGTATCAATAAATATAACGGAAAGAAAAAAATACCTATGTTTTATGATTTATTCTTATTTGTATAATGTAGTTTCACATCCGAGAACATGAGAGTTTATTGGATTACAGCAAATTCCTTTCTTTTTAATACTGTGTAGTGTATACCTTACGTTCTCTTAATAATGTTAATAATTTTAACTATTTTTATAATTTTTTACACTTTTTTAAAGGGTCCATTTCTCTCACTTGAAAATACCCGCCCGCTAATGTTAATCCTATGGGGGGACATTATTTTTCTAATATCTCGTTTGCATTTCAATATTTTAAAAAAAAAATTTGCATTGGATAGCAAAGATCAATCTCTATTTCCGCTGTTGATTACTTTTTCGATCTTCTTTGCGGATTTTATTTTACGAAAATACTTTTACTTTCGGAACCGGTTTCGAAAGTAAAAGTGTCTTCCAAAAAAAATCCACAAAGAAACTCGAAAAAATAATCAACGGCGGAAATAGAGATTGATCCCTGCTATCCGATCAAAAAAAAAAAGTCGTTAAAAAATATTGAAATGCAAACGAGGTATTAGAAAAATAATGCCCCTTAGGATTAATATTAGCGAGCGGGTGTTTTCAAGTGAGTGAAGAAGACACTTAAGTTTACTCCAAAGTTTACTCCAAAAAAAAAAAAAAAAAAATCAACCATGGCTGTGGTGGTAAACAACGAGAATATTTTAATAATTTTATTTAAGTAAAAAACATTGTCAGATAAAGACAATTAACTAAAGTAAAGCCTTTTATTTACAAAATTTACATTTATTTACTCCAAAGTTAAGTTTTACAACTTAAGTTTGTTTATGTATGTAAACATGGAATTTTGTAATCGATTTTTTAATCACTTCCTGTTGTACTAGAATTATAAAAAACAAGAACGAAAAATCATGCGTCAAGCATAGATTATGTAACACTTTCCAACGCTTCCAAAATATTTTTACAAATCATACCGTTTAATAAGCTAAAAGATGACATCTAAGTAAACAATTTGGAAAACGCATAATATATTTAAAAACATAATTTCAGGAATTTCCAACATATACAATATTCAGAAAAATATCCGAATACTTTTATTCAGCCCTGTATAGGATCTATAGATCTGTATATATACTACATACGATGCTAAATTTTAGTTCAGTTAGGACTTGCGTAGCACAGTTTAAAATTCTCCGTCTGGAGTTTCTGTCACTAAACGGAAATTTGTCCGCGAACTTTTGTGCTTCCCTGTATAGGATCTACAGAATTTATACACATCACGTAATAGACAAAAAACGAGTTAAAATTAAAATCGTGTTCAGTAACTTAAAACGCACTTCCAGGAATTATTGTTAACAGACAGTTGAAAATTCTTTTGTGTGTCCCTGTAAATGAACGATGACTGCTATACACACACTATTCTGTTGTAAGCCTATTGTAATGCACCTTAGTGAAATATATAAATTTCAATGCGTTTGAAACGGTGAAACATTATTTAAATAAACCGCAGACGATTTTTCTCCATAGATGTAATGTAACGGAATTCTTTTGACTGTCCCTGTAAAGTAACTATAAGTTCTATGCACACCCTGTTCCATATTAAGCTTCTTCTAATGCACCTTAGTGATATATATAAATTTCAATGCGTTTAAAATAGTGAAACATTATTTAAATAAAACGCAAATGATTTTCCCCATAGACCGCAATGTAACGGAATTCTTTTGAGTGTCCTTGTAAAAAACTATAAGTACTACACACTTCCGTTGAAATAGGGAACATGCTATAGATAACGACAATAACATATAAAAATTGCAGGGCAATCCGAGCATATTTACGGGAGTTAGAGCACGGACAGACGGACAGACGGCAGACGGCCAGACGGCAGACAGCCATACGGCCAGACAAACCGAAGTCATAAACACTTTTCAACTAGGTTGGAAAGTGTTAAAAAAAAGTATGCACATAAGTGTTTTTCTGATGACAATATAACATTTTAATATTTTTATAACTTAATTATAAATTAATAAGTTATTTTTAAGTTATTTTTTCATTAGTAGAGTGCAGGTGATAAATCTCCAAATATTCTTTCATTGCAAATTTCAGTACACATTCACATTGCACTCATTTTATTCAAGGTACAAATCTTTCACACATTTCATTTAAAATACATACATAAAATACATTTAAAATAGATACCTTTCACTGATTCAAATATAAATAATGATATTTATATAGCAACAAAAACGTTTTATTTCACCGAAAACAATGTATTAAGAGGCTACTTTACTCAGACGAAAACACCCGCTCGCTAATGTTAATCCTATGGAGGAACTATTTTAAGATATCTCGTTCGCATTTCAATATTTTTAAAAGGTTTTTTTTTTTTTTGCGTTGGATAGCTGAGGTCAATTTCTATGCACGCTCCTTTGTACTTTTTCGATTTTTGTTGTAGTTTTTTCTTTTTATTATTGAGGGTACTTTCACTTTCGAAACCGGTTACGAAAGGGAAAGTATCTTAATAAAAAAAACTTGTAATCAAACTCGAAAAAGTACAAAAGAGCGTGCATAGAAATTGACCTCAGCTATCTAATGCAAAGAAAAAATCATTTAAAAATATTGAAATGCGAACGACATATGTTAAAATATTTCCTCCATAGGATTAACATTAGCGAGCGGGTGTTTTCGTCTGAGTGAAGTAGCCTCTTAACGGAGAGAAGTAACAGTTTAATTAAATTTCCATCATATGTTGAGACACGGTTGCTAGTTTGGCCTTTTTTTTTTTTTTTTTTTTTATTATTTATACATTTCGAATGATGAATATTTATTTTAGGTAATAACAAAATGTCTGTCATTAGATAAAACAAATTTTACTATTCGGAATTTCTGAATAAAAATGCAGGCCAAACTGGCAACCCAGCGTTGAGAAAACAATATGATGTATATGTCGTAGGCTAATTGGGAAATCCGGCTCTTTGGAAACAGCCTAGGCTCTTTGCAAAGAGCCGGTCTAATTGGAGAATCATTCCCATTTTCCCAATCAGCCTGATGTTTTTCAGGCTTATTGCAAAGAGCCTAGATAGCGTTAGGCTAATTGAAAAATGACCATGCCTATTTAGAAAATGACCAGTTCTTTGTCAAAATATGGTGTTGTACCCAACTCGAACCTGAAAATTCCATTCGAAGTCGACCCGAACCCGACAGAAAAATTCCATCGGACCGTAACCCGATCCTAAAAGGACAAAATAAATTCCTTCGAGTCGCAACCCGACCCGAACCAGAAAACTCAAGTTAACCCGAAATCCGACACGTACCTGACAAAAAAAAACCCATCGAACCGTAACCCGATCCGAACCCGACAAAATTATTTCCTTCCTGTCGCAACGCGACCCGAACCTAAAAATTCGATGTTAACCAGTAACCCAACCCGAACAAGACATAAAAATTCCATCGAACCGTAACCATATCCAAACCCGATAAAATAAATTTGGTCGTCATGCAACCCGAACCAAAACTGAAAATTTAAGTTAACCAAAAACCGACCCGAACCTGAAAATTTAATTTAACCCGAAACCTAAACCAAACTGAAAATTGAAGTTAACCCGAAACCCGAAACCGTCAAACAATCTATCAAACTGTAACCCGATCCGAACCTGACAAAATAAATTCCTTCGTGTCAAAACCCGATCCAAAACAGAAAATTCAAGTTAACCCGAAACCCGACCCGAACCCGATAAAAAAATCTATCGAACCATAACCCGATCCGAACCCGACAAATTAAATTTCGTTGTCACGAAACATGATCCGAAACTGAAATTTTAAGTTAACTCAAAAACTGATTTGAACCTGAAAATTTAATTTAACCCAAAACCTGAAAATTAAAGTTAACACGAAACACAAAGTCGAAACGCAACGCAACCTGAAACTGAAAATTGAAGTTAACCCGAAACCCAAACCCGTCAAAAATTTCATCGAAACGTAACCCGATCCGTTAAAAAAATTTCTTCGTGTCACAACCCGATCCAAGCCAGAAATTTCAAGTTGACCCGAGACACAATCCGAACCCGATAAAAAAATCCATCGAACCGTAACCCGATCCGAACCCGATAAAATAAATTCCTTCGTGTCCCAAACCGACCCGAACCCGAAAATAATAGTTAACCCGAAACCCAATCCGAAACAAGAAAAAAATTCCGTCTAACCATAACCCGGGCCGAACCCGGAAAATAAATTTCGTTGACATGCAACACGTACCGAAACTGAAAATTTAAGTTAACCCAAAACTGATCCCAACCTGAAAATTTAATTTAACCTGAAACCTAACCCAAACTGAAAATTGAAGTTAACCCGAAACCCGAACCTACCAAAAAATCTATCGAACCATAACCCAATCCGAACCCGACAAAATAAATTCCTTCGTCCAGAAACGAAGGAATTTATTTTTTCGGGTTCGGATCGGGTTACGGTTCGATGGATTTTTTTATCGGGTTCGGGTCGGGTTTTGGGTTAACTTGAATTTTCTGGCTTGGATCGGGTTGTGACACGAAGGAATTTATTTTGTCGGGTTCAGATCGGGTTACGGTTCGATGAAATTTTTGACGGATGCTGGTTTTGGGTTAACTTCAATTTTCAGTTTCGGTCGGGTTGCGTTTCGAGTTAACTTTAATGTTCAAGTTTGGGTTATATTTCGGGTTAAATTAAATTTTCAGGTTTAAATCGGTTTTTGGGTTAACTTAAAATTTCAGTTTCGGATCTGGTTGCGTAACTACGAAACTTAATTTGTCGGGTTCGGATCGGGTTACGGTTCGATAGATTTTTTTATTGGGTTCGTGTCGGGTTTCGGGTTAACTTCAATTTTTTGTTCTATTCAATGGTTGGAGTATCATAGTTGAGATTTTTTTTCCAACGGAGCGAAAATATGCGGGACCAGGACTAGAACCTGGGTACTTTGGTTTGCCGTACCAACGCTCTCCCTACTGAGCTATCCCGACGATATCCTGGTTTGGCATATTTCACTCTTATTTGTTGGACAAGGCTGCGAACTGCAGCGCTAATTTCATTCATCCGAGCTATAACTATAGCATTTACATGATGAATCTTGAAACAGCACGGAAACTCCTGTATACCACGTAATTAGGTCATAATAAACAGATGAAAGTATATTCAACTAGGTAAATTATATTCAATGGTTGGAGTATCATAGTTGAGATTTTTTTCCAACCGAGCGAAAATATGCCGGGACCAGGACTCGAACCTGGGTACTTTGGTTTGCCGTACCAAACGCTCTCCCTACTGAGCTATCCCGACGATAGCTCAATAGGTAGAATTTTGTGGTTCAGATCGGGTTGCATGACGACGAAGGAATTTATTTTGTCGGGTTCGGATCAGTTACGGTTCGATGGATTTTTTTGTCGGGTTCGGGTCGGGTTTCGGGTTAACTTCAATTTTCTGGTTCAGATCGGGTTGCGTGACGACGAAAATGATTTTGTCGAGTTCGGATCGGTTTATGTATCAATGGATTTTTATTTCACTGGTTTGGGTCGGCCTTTGGGTTAACTTCAATTTTCAGTTCGGGTCGGGTTGCGTGACGAAGAAATTTATTTTGTCGGATTCGGATCGAGTTACGATTTGATGGAATTTTTTTCCTGGTTCGGCTTGGTTTTCGGGTTAACTATTATTATCATGTTGGATCTGGTTACGGTTAGATGGAATTTTTATGTCTTGTTCGGGTTGGGTTACTAACATCGAATTTTTAGGTTCGGCTCGCGTTGCGACAGGAAGGAATTTATTTTGTCGGGTTCGGATCGGGTTACGGATCGATGGGTTCTTTGTCGGGTTCGTATTGGTTTTCGGGTTAACTTGATTTTTCTGGTTCGGGTCGGGTTGCGACTTGAAGGAATTTATTTTGTCCTTTTAGGATCGGGTTACGGTCCGATGGAATTTTTCTGTCGTGTTCGGGTCGACTTCAAATGGAATTTTCAGGTTAGAGTCGGGTACAACATCATATTTTGACAAAGAACTGGTCATTTTCTAAATAGGCATGGTCATTTTTCAATTAGCCTAACGCTATCTAGGCTCTTTGTAATAAGCCTGAAAAACATCAGGCTGATTGGGAAAAGTGAAATGGTTCTCCAATTAGACCGGCTCTTTGCAAAGAGCCGGATTTCCCAATTAGCCTACGACATATACTACATACGTGTTACAAAAATGGAGTTAATTATGCCTCAACCATGCTCGCTAAAATGTACCAACTGGCTGCAAAATTGCAATAATGAAATATTTTGAACACTAAAAAGTAGAAAATAAAAGATAAATTTAAAATCCATTTTTCTTCTCCCAAGTTACGACAGGCAAATGTTACAAAGTAAGAAAACATCAGAAATGACACTTTCAAATTCTTAATCAAATAAAAACAGTTGCTATCAATATACATAAAAAAATTAAATACAAGAAAGTGAAAAAAAAAATTTTATAATTAGATATAAAAATATCCTTTAAATAATATAAAATTTAGCTTTACAAATTAAGTCAGTTTGATCTCTGTATTGCAGGCATTGTATATTTGTTGCTTCACTACAATAGGAGGTGTTAGAAAAGAGACGGGGTCAGACAAAGCCCGATCCCGGATCCAATACAGGCTCGTAGTCGATTTCGGACTCAAATTGAAAACTTGCAGTCGAACCCGGTTAAGACGCATTTCAAGGGACTCAATAAAAGTCGTGTATTAAGCGGGTTCGCATATTAAACAGAATTTGCAAAACAGTGATTTTCTCAAGCGCCCCCACCCCCACCCGAATTTTTATTTTCAAGGGGACAGTAGGAAGGCTGCAGGACGCTGCAGGACACTCCTTTCCAAACTTATTAATTTTTTAAAGGGATAAGCACGCTAATAAATCAACAATTTTAAGAAATAAAGCACTGATTTTTAATATGTACTTTCCAACAAAGTTTAAACATCAGTTCACGGCCCGCCCCGGTCCGACTCAATTTCTTTAAAAAAAATCGGATATTTTTTAGAGTAAAATTAATAAAATTTTAGAGTAAATTTCAGACTACATGTCCGCAAGCCATAGAAAACAAAATAGAAACATTAATGATCAAGTGATCATAAATAAGACTCTTAGACTATTATCTTCAAATAAAGAGTCGTTAAAAAAATTAATGTAGAAATGAAAAAAATATATATATTTAAAAAAAATCAAGACTTTTAAAGTGGTAGTAAAGAAAAAGTAGATTCTTGAAAATATTTCTCTGTAGTTTATTAAAGTATAGTATTTCCATAGATTCCTTTAAGACTGTTCTCAAATCCAAAGAAGCTACTTTCTGACGCATTTCTAAATTCAATTTTATTCGGAAACTGATGTAATTGACAGGTGTTGTTATTCAGAAACTATATCATCGAAATGAGCCATCCATTTTTTTGGTAATCCAGAAGATCCTTCAGAAACACTGTCAAAGTCGGCGCCTTGAACCGAATTCCTGATGCAAGAAAGTGAGAAAGGGAAAAATCGTGTCGTCATGTGACACGAATCGCTTTTAACTCGATAAGTAATTTATTTATCAAAAAATAGAAAACTCTTTTCAATTCCAAATCGCTACAATAGTCAGTCTTGTCTTTAGATTTAACCCCTTCAAGGTCACAAATGTGACCACTTAATTTTAATTCCAAACTGTCAAATAGCACCCAGAATATTTTACAAAAATTTTGCTTTTATAATGAACTTGAATGGACGTGAAGAAAAGATAGCATAAATTTTCTAAGAAATTCGTTTTTAAATTCTGGTGTGAATCAATCATTTCACCAGTTTGCGAATAGAATTACTCTGCGCCTGAAAGGGTTAAAAATGAGTCAGAAAATGTGTCAAACTTTCGCGTTGTTGAGCAGGTAAATTGAGAACCATCTTAACAAAAGTCATTACTAATTCAACTATAAAAATCACTATTATTAAATAAAAATGTCTGCTCGACACGTCCTGGGAACAATTAAGTCCAGACCCAGCTTGGCTCTAGTATGTAGAGATAAAAGTAAGCCTGAGCCGGCCCGAATCTGCTGAAACAATGCAGGACATGTTAAATTTCTGTTTTGGTGTTGTCAAATTAGAATCAGCTTATGCAGTACATTTATAACTTATTATCGACCCAACAAGGTCCATAGAAAATCACTCATACTTTGTCGGCTTAGTCCGACACTTTTAAATTTCTTATGTTGGGCCATTTGGGCCACTTATTTTTTTTTTTTTTATATCGTCCCGGATGACCTGTTTAACTTTGTTATCGGCCTCGCCCGGCCTTAAAAAAAAAAAAAAAAAAAAAAAAAAAAATGTCTTTATTCTGACGGCCCTTCCCGTTCGAAAGTTTGTCTTCATTTTCCCGGCTGCGTACAAGTCGCGTTGCAAAAATAGCAAAAGCGAATTTAGTAGACCTCAAAACATAAAGATATACCAATCTCTCCAATCTTTTTCTCTTCCATAGTTACACAATTTGTTTTGCACTCCGGAAAGTGAAAATGCTGTATTTTTTCAATGTTGTCAGTGGACAACAGTTTTCACGTTATAATATGACTATTTCCAAAACGAATTGAAAGAAGAATTTCATTGCGCGAATTAGTGTTACTGAATTCAGAATTCTATTCCAAAAATTTTCAGATATGAAATAAAGTTCTCAACTTTTCCATTAGGGCAAGCTATTTAAAGTATTATAAGTAAAATAACTTTCATTAAATTAAGCTGTTTATTTTTTTCCAATTACTTTTCTCTACAGTTCAAAGTGAAAGGCAAGATTCAGTATAAAATTTTCTGTCGGTGACACAGACCCTATGTTCGAGACTATAAGCGTGCCCCCACCTTTTTTTCTTAGGACTACACCACTGGCGATATCGGACTCAAATTGAAAACTTGCAGTCGAACCCGGTTAAGACGCATTTCAAGGGACTGAATGAAAGTCGCGTATTAAGCGGGTTCGCATATTAAACATAATTTGCAAAATAGTGCATGGGATTTAGTCTATTTACGCATCTAAACGTCTATCTAAATGAACTTCAGCGATATCGGACTCAATTTGAAAACTTGCAGTCGAACCCGCTTAAGACGCATTTCAAGGGACTGAATAAAAGTCGCGTATTAAGCGGGTTCGCATATTAAACATAATTTTCAAAATAGTGCATGGGATTTAGTCTATTTACACATTTAAACGTCTATCTAAATGAACTTTACCGATATCGGACTCAATTTGAAAACTTGCAGTCGAACCCGGTTAAGACGCATTTCAATAGACTGAATAAAAGTCGCGTATTAAGCGGGTACGCATATTAAACATAATTTGCAAAATAGTGCATGGGATTTAGTCTATTTACACATCTAAACGTCTATCTAAATTAACTTTAGCGATATCGTTTATATGTTTACGGTCGAAAATATTGACTTTTATGCATATTTAGATTAAAATTTAACTGAATAATAATAAATAAAAAAAAGTATATGGATTCAAAAATGAGCTTATTGTCGATTAATATGTTACAACCAAAAAAACGTACCGGACAAAATGTGAATTTCTTCGCAATTCACGGGGGTTGGCGAGCGTTAGCGAGTAGGGGACTGAGCCCCCTAGTTCATTATAAAACATAGTAGTGATATAACATACAGTAATAATTTTCACGTCATAATTTTTATGACGTATCTGAACAAGATATTGAAGGTATTTTCAACAGCAGATATTGGTAAAATACACGGGGCTTCGAGTTTTTCGTTCCTGCCTCTACTTGCTAAGTTTTTAGAATCATGGACATACCCATTAATATGTCTTTTTTGAGTCGTTTATAAGGTTTTCTAGACTTCCAAAGTGAGTTGTACTGACGGCTTCGTGATATCAACAAGTCTGCTAAGAAAATCTGTTTCTGCCTGTTCTGTTGCTTTGATTCACTGCAGTTCAATATTCAGACAGGAGGTGGTCCTCCAATTTCTCGCGTTGAGCATCACTGCAATTTTGTCGATTACGTCTTGGTTTTTTTACAGGATGCATAACATTGATTCCGAATTATTTACTGATTTTGCGAATGCTTTTTTCTTATTATTTATCATGCTCTTGAGAGTCATTTTTGTATGATGTTCAACTTTTGTATGATGTTCACAAATGGTGATTTCACGTCACCATTAACCAGACATGGTCATAAACCTGCCAATCACTAGCAGCTGAGTTGATATTCCATTCTCTTCTTAACAAAGCCAAGGCTTTGTAATAATTTATTGACATATAAAGTATGATGACTTTGAATATAATTAACCTGTATATACAATGATTCTATCGACACAGCATTTCTAAAAAATAGTAATGCACTTGTAAATTGACAATAATACTGTAATTAAGAAGGATTATTAATTAAAAAATTATATACAAACACATAATTATTTAAAATTATATATATTTTCGTAAAGTTGTTTAAAACTGAAAAGTGGTAGTTTCACGCCACCATAAGTTATTTGTACAAGTTGTAAAATAAATAACATAATATGAAACTTAAGTGTTTTTAAATTGTTGCCTACTCATTCACTGGAAAAATTTACGTTCATTCACTGATAATGATAAGAAATCTTCATTTACTTGGTTTTTGTATAGCTATTTATTAAAAAAAATTCATCCCAAACAAATTAAATAAAAACTTCCTTATATTATTTTTTAATCATTTGTATACCAACACACACACAAAAAAAAAAATGTTCGTAAGCGTTCATTTACTGGTCGGACAACCCTAGCAAGTTTTATTTTTGCTTTTTTGAAATTTTAAATAAATGAAACATCCACTTTGAGTCTGGGCCCACGCAAAGACTGGTGTATAAATATCGAGTCCGGGCGTGTTTTGGTCTCACAGACTCTGGCTGAGTCCATCTCATCTCTAATGCATAGCAAATGAAGATTATGTTTTATATTTATATCACATTATTATTTATAATTATGATTTTCGCATTTGGAATATATATAACTGATTCCAAGCATATGTTTCGTTTATGTTTGTGGCGCGTGTATATTGTTTCGACAGTAAAAAGTTAGCTTCATGAAAGTTCGCCTTTCTTGCTGGACAGATTGTACAAAAATCTCTATATACCTACATATTAGATGAGTCGCAAATATTTTTCAATCTTTAAGGTGTTTTATACGGAGTGTGTATGGAGTTTCTTTAAAAAATCTAGAAGTTAACAACGTATAGCACCATATAACCCTAACCATCCACTACTCCTCTGGTAACACCTGTCAAAACGAACCTGTAAAGCGGAATCCTGCCTTACACGGAGTAAACTCACTGTCCGTGCGAAAATTATTTATTACAATTGCAATTCTTCGTTTACTTACTAAAACGAATACATATGTAAAATGGAATTTCTGTTCGGTCACTTGCGAATCTGTTTAAGGAGATTTTATTGTAAAAGTAATTTTCAATTAAATGGAAAGTTTTGGCCTCTCGCCGAAAAGAAATCCTAGCTACGCCATTGAAAGCAGTGTTGAATTCAAGGGGTGGCCTGGGGGAAACATTCCCCTGGAGCATTGAAGTGTCCTCCCCGGAAGATTTGAGATTTTATGCTTTTAATGGTTAAAAAGTGCACCCCCTCCCCCCGGGAAATCTATCATGTCCCCCCCTGGAGTCACAGAAATCCCTCCCGGAGAAAAGTGTCTGAATTCAACACTGATGGAAAGTCTGCGCAAAGTTTGGATACAATAGCGCTTTTGATACTGTTGTCTTTTCATAATAAACATTAAATCAAATAGACAGAATCTCGAACAGCTAAAAATTAAAATCTTCGTAAAATACTGTATTTAACATGAAATCTAGCAATAATGCATTTCAGTTGGACAAAACAACCAAATGTTTGGTGCTGCCATCTATTGACGATTTGTCAAACGTTTTAGAGTTAGCTAACAAAAGTTTTATAAGAAGAAAAAGAAATCACGATCATATTTATTGTCAGGAATTTAATTTACACGATTTGTTTTCTTATTATTAATTATATATTTTTCGTTTTTTAATGTTTCTAATTTTAGCTATTCTTAGATAACTAAATAACAGTCTTTTTTTTTTTTTTGTATAATGTTCAACATAAAATAAGTAAATAATTTTTCCCTAAATTAGGTATTAAAGTTTTCCCAGAACATCATAAATACCACGTAAATTTGAGGCCTAAGCCATTATACATTATCAAATTTACAGAAAAAAAAAATATTTTTTTTTAGTGATTTGCAGATTAAAGCGAATAGTGTGTCCAATTGGATGATAAGGGATTACCCCCTACCCCACCCCCAATTTGTCAATTAGATCACTATATTGCCTATATCTTTCTGAGTTTTCACGATATTTGACTGGTCTTTTCGTATGAGTTGCTCTATAGAATTGACTACCAAATCATTAAAAAAAAAAAAAAAGTTCTTTAGTATAGTTCGCGCATGCGCAGTTAAAAATTATTTCATACAAATTACCATATCTCATCAAATATTGAATATATTCATCTTTTAATTGCAGTATACTGTTTCAACTGTTCTTGAAGTCAAACATGTGCTTTACATCCTCAAACTTCACGGACAATTTATCAAGAATTTCAGTAGATATTCGACAAACTCTGTGAAAAGCCTCTCACTGCCTCTTAACTTTTGAACAGCAGTGTATTAAAATCCAGATTTTATATAGATTCACTGATAAAAGGGAACATGTAAATATATTTAAACCTTGTAATCAAGCAGCGATTCACAGAACTATAAAAGCTCTATGCTTAGGGAAAAAAAAAAAAAAAAAAAAAAAAAAAAACAAGTTTTTTAATCCACGAAAAGGAATATAACCACGAACGAAAATATACAATAACCTCTTCCCACGATTCCAAAAAGGTTTCTTTATTTTCAGAAACTTCAGAAACCAATATACTTTTGAGATTTAAAGAAGCATTTGTAAAATCAAAGTTTATTTTGCTGCCATTGATTTTCAGAAACGTTTCCGAGTAGTTTTTATAGTGAATTAATGTGTTTTCTCAACCTGGAATATAGGTTTTTAAGATGCTATCAATTCTCAAGTTTTCATTTCATGTTCAATAAGGATGTTTTAGAGACAAACACGATAAATTAACATCATTAACAATAATCATAACATAATAATAACATATTAACAATGGTATTAACATAATAATGAAATATTCACAATTACATTAACATAATAATTAACATTTAATAAATATTCACAAAATTAATATTTGTTACTATTGTATGTATAAATTCAATCACGCAGCGTAAAAATCCCTAAAACCCTCTACCATCCTAAAAGCTAATATTTGGAATTGAAAAAACTGACTAATACACTATAAAAAGAACTCGGAAAATTTTTCCGAAATTCAGTTGCAGCAAAACAAACTTTGTTTTTATAAATGCTTCTTTAAATCTCAATAACATATTGATTTCTGAGATAGATTAAGAACACTTTAAAGAATCATAAGTAACTAATTACGGCGAAACAAATAATTTTACACAGTATTTACATGCTTAGTAATTTTTATAACTTAAAAACTCATCCTTTATCTTTAACATTCGGGTTTAACCCTTTCAGGGGCAAAGTACTTCCATTCGTAAAATACTGAATTGATTGATTGACACCAGAATTTACAAAAACATTTATTTGCAAATAACCAAAACCTTTTCTTCATGTAATTTATAAAAGGAAATTTTCATTCCGAAATTCTTGTGCCAATGTAGCATTTAGGGATTAAAATTATGTGGTCCAAAAATGAACCACCGCCCTTGAAGGGGTTAAAAATAACATTGCATTTTACAACAGGTTATGTTTTTAACTATTTAAAATAGATGGCAGCACCAAACATGCACTAGTAAAATTTCAAGATTGTATCGAAAGAAATTCAACGAGAATGTATTTCTTTTTATAATTTTGTGCGAGCATAAAACAACTTCTAACAAGGTTACAAGCATGTCTTATATAAAAATTAATCTTTTTTTACTGGCTGATAAATCATTAAAGCTGTTCTCTCGCCTCGGATGTACTCTCAATCCAAAGTGACTACGTTCTGACACAATCACGATTCACGAGATTACTTGTATTCTTACATTAGCTATTTTTTATTTTATTGCGTTTATCTTATTATTATTATGTATTTTTTATTGGCATACTTTCACTTTTGAAACCGGTTCCGAAAGTAAAAGTATCCCACAAAAAACCTGCAAAAGGTATTGAAAAAGTAAAAAACGTCAATTGTAGAGATTAATCTCAACTATCCAATGCAAAAAAAAAAAAAAAGTTTGGAAATATTGAAATGCAAACGAGATATTAGAAAATAACTATCCCATAGGATTAACATTAGAGAGTGGGTGTTTTCGCCTGAGAGGACAGGACCCTTAAGCCTCACGCCGCGGCGTTGCCTTGGTCTGGACAGGTCACAGATTGCCGGGAAAAATTCAGTCTAATGAAGACAAAAATGAACAAAGAAGGAAAATAAAAATAATAAAATAAATAACGGAAATAAAATTCTCTGCTCGGTCCAAATCTGTCAAAAAAAAAAAAAAAATAATAACTCGAGCTTGGTCCAAACCTCAAAAGAAAAAACTGGACCAGGAGAGGATTTCCGGCCGCAACAACAAAGTTCCTCAAGTCATTTAATTGTTTAAAAGGAGAGACGTAAAAATATCTATCTCATTTTCTCCCCTCCAGCCACAAAAAATAAAATAAAACAAAACAAAAAGGCTGCAGTAAGACATAAGATGAAATCACTTATATCTCACGTAAGAAACCCAGTTACAGTTGTCACAACAATAGCTTTTGAGCAATAAATAGGTTATACCAACGCGAAAAAGTCCCTTCTTGGGTCTTCATTACTGTCAACACAAATTTTTCATTTTCATATTGACTTTCAACAATCGTATGCAGGTTCCTCTCGATTGGTGCTGTTCATTAATCCTTATATATTATTTCTCCTGTCAACATCCCTTTTACTCAGAAAATATGAAACGTAGAACAACGAATGAGATACCATATGAAAGGTTTTAGAACAGGCTTCTGACATAGCCCACTTAAAAATTCGTTAAAACATGTTTTTGATTAAAATTTGCTGAAATTAAAAAATTAAATCGGCATTGTTTTCATGAAAGAAATGAAAGGTTTTTCTGAAATTATTGTTGCCAAAAAAATAAAATACCACATTATATGATGCTCATAGCAATTATTATAAAAAACACCGCACGGGTTTATTTTATACTTATGATTAAAAAACGAAATTGAAATTGAAATAGATTTATATTTCTAAGTCCCATGGTTTTCCCGAAGCGGATGACGTCATCCTCTAATGCAGTCAAAATACGATTGTTAATTTTTTTTTTTCTCGCGCGTGCCTTTAGCAATCTTGGATCAGTTTTTAGTCTAACTTTGATGGAATAAATTAGATGATATTCTGGCTTGACTAACAACTAAATGTTGTTTGCCGATATTTTTATCCTTACTTTTTCTTTAGAAGTTTAAACCTGCATCTAATAAATATTACATATTGATAAAAAATGATACTTCTCTATTATCCCGTCGACCACTTTTCATAACAAAAAACTATCGCCAAATAAACGGGAGAATGTTGCCATTGGAATATCAAAAAATAAATAAAAAATAAGAATTTAAGGACACAATTGTTATTTTAATTCATAAAATAACTTCTAAATCAGTAAAACATAATGAAAAATACACGCAAATGTCGAATGTAATACCACTAGATGACGTAACAAACACGCATAATGATTCTGACATCAAGTAAATGGGACTGCATTTTTGGTGTTTAATCTTACAGTTTGTCGGTGGTTTTTTGTTATGAAAAGCGGTCGACGGGTTAATAGAGAAGTACCTAAAAAATATTAGATTTCAGTGCGAAATCTTCGCACGGGCCCTCTGGTCTCTCGATATTGCCGCACTTATCGAAAGATACATTGAATGGAAAAACTGCAATAGAATCACAGCCAAGTTTATTATAAACTAAATATACATACATACATATATATATATACTAGCAAGCTATGCCCGCTGCGCTGGTCAATTTTCCAAATGAACCTTGAATAAAACGAAATGGTGAATTTGACCATGTATTTTCAAGTAATTTGGACCTTCACCTGGCAAATCCTTCAGCATTGTTCAATACAATGCGAATGCCACTGCGTTATTATTTTATTTTAGGTGTTCGACAAAATTCAGGCTACTAAGAAGCAACTCTTTTATTACATCATTTATAGTAGAGTTTGGTACACAAATGCGGCCGTTATTATGGTATAGATCCATATATATGCTTTTTAATATACAGGCAAAAAACCATTTTTAATTATTTTGTTAAAAGTATTTCTTCTCTTTTCTTTTTATTATTTCTCGATATCACTTTAATTAATTACGAAAATTAATTTGAAATCCCCTTTTTTTTTGTAAGTAAAACAACATATAAGGAGGACGCGGAAAAACACATCCGGGCAAACTATAATCCCACTCGTCACTGTACCTAACCGATTGCCGACTTTACAGAACGAGAATTTTATGCTATCATATCTTGAGCACTTCACTACACGGAAAAAGCACCTTCGCAATTTCTCCAAAAATCTTCCTTCAGCGACAAAAGGAGTAAGAAAAAAGAAAAAAACTTTTCTAACCGCCGGAGACACAAACACACTGTTGTTGAATCCACAATATTCAAAAGATGCAAACAGACGTATATCACAAACGTGCAGAAACTTCCATTCATAAGCACTGTACGAAAAGGGGGAAAAAAATTCTCCCGTACACGAATATGTTGAACAGAGCTGCTAATTAGTATGTAATTTCTTATGAACGGTCGCTCCATAGATCTGCTTAGACGAAAATCCAAAAGAAGCATACGTCATCAAAGGCCGCATACACCCTAGTCCATAGTCCGTCACTTATGAATCAAAAGAAAATCGAAGTCTTGCGATATTCGGAGATTGCAGTGTATCAGGTCGGTAAATATCTCGATTTCAAACTTTTGCCGCACACAGATTCCATCTATTATCAGGGAGACACAGTCCCATTTAGCAGAGTGATAGACACGTGAAAAAGTTTTTTATACCAACGTAGACATGCAAGCGAAGCCAGACCACCCATTTTAACGTACATACTTTACTTCAAAAATAAGGCACCGCTTTGTGTACTGTACGTTTAGTATACAATAGTTGACGTTTGCATTCTAATAATATTATCGAAGAGTTGGCCTGATCGTCACAGTGGATATTTTACTATATTAGTGCATAGTTATTAAAATGAAGTTCGTTGCACCGCAAAACACTTCAGATGCGTTTCCTGAGTAAAGAGAAACAACAATAGTTCGGAGATATAATAAGAACTCATTCTGTCGAAATTAGTCCTTTATTTGAAGCGAAAAGCAGCATAACAGTAAAAGCAAAACAGGTGGTCGGCTTGCTCCATAGCAAGGCAGTATTAAAAAAAAAAGTATTTTCACCTCTACATCTCAGCAAAGACTGATCATCTCAAATCATGACAATGTTCACAGGTCAGTGAGTATTTTACACCAAAAATAAAGTAATTGGTAAGATCCATTAACGCCAGCAAAAATAACCGTTAATGATAAGAAATAGATATATTTAAATTTGGTGATTAAAGAGGGGTGTGTAATATCACAACGTTCATCAGTAATCTTTTTGTGGCTTTTATGCGCTGGGAAAACATCTGCGATCACGAAATATCGAGACAGAAATAACGATTTGTAAAAACAAACTGCGGATGTATATAAATTTTGTGTTAAACTGAAATAATTACAAGGCTAAAAGTAAATGTATTATGATAACTAGCAAATGCTCAAAGTTCAGAATTAAAAAGAAAGAAAATAATACCGGACAAAGTGCATACACACAGCGAGAAACATATTGCTCTAATATTCGAACTGCGGTGTACATGTAAAATAAAAAGGTAAGAGATGAGAGAATAAATTGCATCTGCCTGCAAAAAGGATAAAGCATTAATTTGTTAATAAATGAGACTTGATTTTAGAATAAAAAGCGGCAATTTCAGGTGCTCTTCTCCAAATGTATAATGACCAACTCTTACCTATTTCTTATTTTTCAAAGTCATTAAAACCATCTGAAAAAAAAATACCCCTCAATAAAATTAGAATTAATGGCTATTGTAAAATCTATAAATGCATTCAATTACTATATTTACAATCTTAATTTTGTCATCTTATCTGATAGTGAACTATTAGAAAAGTATAAAAAAAACTCTAACCCAGCTGACATCACAACTCGTTGGCTAATGCATTTGTCCAAATATACTTTCACATTTCAACACATACCCGGCTCTAAAAATGTTTTAGCTGATTATTTATCCAGGTGTAGTTTTAACGACAACAACATAGAAACTCTTGACTCGAATCCCCAACTAATGTCTGAAAATTCTCAACCTTTACCAATTGTCGAAAATGATATTAATGTTATAGACTCCCATGAATTCATAAATTGTTTGGTTAACAAAAATGCAAAAAACAAAGATCCTTTACTAGAAATTTCGAACACAACTTTTGTTCAAGAACAACTTAAAGACTCACAGTTATCACCTATATATAATGAAATTTTAAATTCAGGTTCTTGTGTTAAGTATCCTTCTTTCTTCATACATCCAGACTCTAAGGTCCTTATGCAAAAGAAAAACAACATTGCTCAAAACTCTTTTTCATATCTTATAATTGTTCCAGATTCTTTAAAACCTAAAGTATTAACAATTTCGCATCTGTCACATTTTGGTTTTATAAAAACATATGACTTTCTTTCTTCGCGTTATTTTTGGAAAGGCATATACACAGACACACTTAATTTTGTTGCTTCGTGCACAAAATGCCTCCAAGCAAAACATCACCGAATTCCTAACGCACCTCTTCAACCTACTTACACACCAAAATTCCCAGGAATCACAATTTCTATTGATCTTGTTGGACCTTTCAAAAATGGTCACTCTATTTTAACTGTGACCGACCACTTTTCCAGATATCTTGAACTGTATCCACTTCAATCAACCACAGCTCCTAAAAATGTAAAGTGCCTATTCTCATATATGACTATTTTTGGACGTTCGGCAACCCTATTGTCAGACCTCGGTCCCCAATTTAGGGCATATATTTATGATACTTTCAACAATACCCTAGGCATCAAAATTTCCCATTCGTCAGCATCACACCCGGCTTGTAACTCTATCTCTGAGAGGGTGAACACTTCAATAAAATACTCTATAACTACTCTAATGCAAGAAGGATATACATTTGAAAACGCTATTGCTATACACAAAAACTTATACAACGGTTCCAAACATTCCTCCACTTCATTCTCTCCTAACTTCTTACATTTTGGCAGAGAATTATCACTAATTCTGAACTTTGAGCATCTGCTAGTTATCATAATACATTTACTTTTAGCCTTGTAATTATTTCAGTTTAACACAAAATTTATATACATCCGCAGTTTGTTTTTACAAATTGTTATTTCTGTCTCGATATTTCGTGATCGCAGATGTTTTCCCAGCGCATAAAAGCCACAAAAAGGTTACTGATGAACTTTGTGATATTACACACCCCTCTTTAATCGCCAAATTTAAATATATCTATTTCTTATCATTAACGGTTATTTTTGCTGGCGTTAATGGATCTTGCCAATTGCTTTATTTTTGGTGTAAAATACTCACTGACCTGTGAACATTGTCATGATTTGAGATGATCAGTCTTTGCTGAGATGTAGAGGTGAAAAGACTTTTTTTTAATACTGCATTGCTATGGAGCAAGCCGACCACCTGTTTTGCTTTTACTGTTATGCTGCTTTTCGCTTCAAATAAAGGACTAATTTCGACAAAATGAGTTCTTATTATATCTCCGAACTATTGTTGTTTCTCTTTACTCAGGAAACGCATCTGAAGTGTTTTGCGGTACAACGAACTTCATTTTAATAACTATGTACTAATATAGTAAAATATCCACTGTGGCGATCAGGCCAACTCTTCGATAATATTATTAGAATGCAAACGTCAACTATTGTATACTAAACCTACAGTACAGTTATGACCAATAGAAATTAAAATGTCCTCTATTCACCCTACTACTAAAAAAGAGAGCAATCATTTCAGAGATTAACCATTGGATTTAAATAATCTTCGGGTTATTCATTTTCATTTGTTATTTATTGAATTCCGGACCTCTCAGCTTGGCGCTATGTGTGGTTCTGGTAGTTAAACTAAAATCTCACTCAACGTTACATTATATTTCGTAATATACGTCATCTTATGGCAGATCTACTGCAGTTTTCTATCTTTGGATTTCTGCAGAGTAAATATAGTGAAAATATAAATAAATTTCTTGCACATAAAGAACAATGTTTAACTTTCATATTTAACAGAAATGTGAATCTTAAAAAGTAAGTTTTTAAAGGCGAATTCTTTGAATAAAATTAAAATTACGTTATTTTTACTGCCTTTTCATTTTATATACCAGTTGCAATCATGCAACAATTAACCTGGAAAAATCCTCGAAATCTGATTTTGATAGAAAATTAATCCTCTAGTTTGCATCCAATAAAATCTTCTTAGTCATCCGTATTCGGGACCACAGCCAAGTTGGAAGTCAAAGCTTAAACGTTTTTGCAGCGATATGGTTACAAATATACCAGAGTTAGCTACAAAATCTAGTTAATTATGCGCCAGTAGGGGTAAAATGTGAGTCCGAAAACAGTGGTGCTGTGGTGCCGAGTTGAGTTGAGTTGTTTCCCTCCTGCTGGTGAGTTGAGTTGTTTTCTTCCTGGATGTTGAGTTGAGTTGTTTCCCTCCTACTGCTGAGTTGAGTTGTTTTCCTCCTGGATGTTGAGTTGTTTGCTTGCTGCATGTTTTGGTTTCGGTTTCAAGTTTTGTTTTAGAGAATGGCAACACGTGAATGTTTTGGTTTCGGTTTCAAGTTTTGTTTTAGAGAATGGCAACACCGAATTACTTTTCTGAAAATGGCAACACGTGAATGTTTTGGTTTCGGTTTCAAGTTTTGTTTTAGAGAATGACAACGCCGAATTACTTTTTTGAAAATGGCAACACGTTAACGTTGAACTTGTAAAATTTTTGATAGATTTCACGTGTTTACGGTATTTAATTAATTGAGAATATTGTTTTAAATAATTTAAACTTAATGAATGAGGAATTACATTTAAATAAATTGAATTTGCTATTTTTCTCGCAAGGTAAAATCACGTGACGTCACGCAATCCTGCTTCAACAGATTCATTCGTGTTGGCACTCGAACGCTGACTCACGTGGTTATGACGTCATGTTTTCATGCCAGAACACAAGAAATACCTTTTGTTCGTGAACTCGACTTGTTTTTTTCTATTAAAATCTCGTTTAACTGTAAAGTAGAGTTGTTTAAATGACTATTAACTGTAACCGATAAGGAAAAACTTTCTTATTCAGCATTTGGCATCAGTTGTATTTGTCAGTTGCTTACAGTTTTCTGCAGGGTGTAGCATCGTTTGGTGAATTGTGGATTTTATTGAAGTATTTGTGCAGATTTCTTAACAAAGTTTTAAAATGAAAAGACTTAGTTCCGATATCTGTAATTTGGAATCCAGAATGCGAAAGAAAGCGGCTAAAGACTTAACAATTAAAAATGAAAATAGTGGTGCTACAAAGATTTTAGCACAGAATGTTCGTGTTAATTCGTCGGGGAATGCTGACTACACTCTAGACTCTTTGCCTAAAGATATGATCCATCTAGGAGGTGAAATGTTCGTCAAAGTGTCTAATTTCCTTGGACAAACACGCATTCATGTTAGAAGACATGTTTGCGACGAAGACGGATTTTATTATCCTACGAAAGATGGGATTTCTCTTTCTCCTAAAGTGTGGCTTTCATTCTGTAGTGAAGTGAACAGTGTGCTAAACCACAGATCATCTGACAAAGTATTTGTGATAGATAGAGACTTGTGTGTGTCCAAGCAAATCAAAGATGATTTTCCACTCTTTGTTTTTCAAAGACTTTTTCAACGAAAAAACTTAAGTATGCAGTTTGTGTCGGAACATGTTGTGCTTAGAGCATGCGAGTTCGGTAAACTCGCTTTTCACAAAGATTTTATAACAGAATGTCTAAAAGACAGTCTAATTACTTACACTTTGTTCAATAACATTAGCAAAGAAATAAATAACCCAAACCTGGATTTCAAACCAGATGATACTCGTGACGGATTTCTTCAACTGATTGAATCTCTGGGTAAATGCTTATGCACTTCAATTACTCTTAAAATTTCAGAACTTATAAACTGTCGCGGATGTAGAGACAATTATCAAGTAGATTTTATGCACGATTGTCTTTCTAAAAGTAGAACTGATAAATTTGGTGAATATTTCGATCAAGCATTGTTTCAAATAAATTTGAGTGATGTAGCTAAAGACATTGTGCTGAAAAACTTAAATGTTGATTTTGATTTTGTATTGGGTCAGAGAGAATTTTTCGATGCTGTCGATGTAAAAGAACTAATTAAAAGTATTGAAAAAATGTATGTTTCAGATGAACAAAATGAGTTTGAGCAATTAATGATTTCATTGTAATTATATTTGTAATTTTTTAGATCTGAATAAATGTATATTTGCATAGTATTTTTTTGTCTTCTTTCTTTTTTCTTTTTTTTTTTCATAAAATAAATAAGATTGTTACAAGTTGATTTTTTTTTTTTACTTCAGAAAATGAAATATATATATATATATATATATATATTGACTTCAGAAAATGAAAAAAAAAATATATATATATATATTTTGACTTCAGAAAATGAAAAAAAATATTTATATATATTTTGACTTTAGAAAATGAAAACAGAAATATATATATTTTTTTCATACTTTGATTCTTTCAACATTTTTCTTAAACATAAGACTTTTTACTTAGCTTAATTTTTTTTTTTTTTTTTTTTTACTGAACTTAAAACTTTTTTACTATACTTTAAAAAATTATCCTAAACATAAAACTTTTTTCCTACACATAATTATTTTCTGAAGTAAAAAAAAAAAAAAAATTTTAAGAAAAAACAATCTTAAAGTTTACATTTTTGCAAAATGACGAAAACACATAAACACAGTCATACACATAAATATTTAAAAATAGAAACATTTTATTTGGTTCATAAAATACATTGCAGTTGCAAGCATATTTTTCTACAATTTTTCAATCCATTTTTAACCAAGGTACTGATGATATTGGTAAAGTGACATGGTAAGATGATCTTCTTTTTCCATGATGGGGTTGCGGTCTTGCATAAATGGTTTTCGGTTCATTCTTTAAATATTTGTTTTTTATAAAGTCTTGAGGAAAGCTGATAGAATTTAAAAGTTCTTGAAACTGTTCAAAAGCAATAGGTTTTTTAGTTCTATCTCTTAATAAAAAATTGATCAGCTGGATAATATCTGATCCCACGATTGCAGTATCATCTATTTTCAGTTCTTTGTTTTTTGTATAGAAAATTTTCTTTTCTTTTAAAAAAGCAATAATTTTTACAGCAGTATTTTTATGTTTCACTGGAACAGAGCTTAGAATTTCATTTTCTATATCGGAAGACTTTTCAAAGTGTTTCTCAGGAAGTAGTTCCTCAGTGGGTTTGACCGCATTCATATCTGGAAATGACACAAACTTTTGCAAAATTTGTGTGTAAAGCTTCGCTTTTTCATCATCCCCCAATTTTCTTTTCAAAATAATCTGAATCTGTTTATCTAAATCACTTAAATGTTCATCGTTAAACTCTTGATCTCTGTCAGCAGGAACAAGCCTAAATTTACGAGCGAGCTCCATTGATCAGAGTACTGAGCAATGACACTGCAGCAGGAATAAGTATAGACAAAAAACCTTCTCCTTTTTGAACGAGAAGTCGTCTTTTCTTAAACAAAGGAAGTTTCTTATCTCCCAGTCGACGCAATGTTCTTTTATGAGCGGATAATCTATTTTTTTGACGTTTAGAGACAGGTATGTTACCTTTTAGAAGATTTAAGGCGCATTCACAGACACCTTTTATAATACTATTGGGGCACTTTTTAAGAAAGGCTGCTTTTTGCTTTGTCTTGCTTAACAATTTGAGATGTTCCAACGTCGACATCCTGAGTATAAATGATGATCGATGAGCTTAATCTTTCTTTTATATGCATGCCGTAAGAAAAAGCTTTCGTCAAAGCACAATGTTTAAAACAGTATTTGTGACTGGGGCAGTTTATATCTAAAATATTTAATAAATCAATCTTAGGGCAGTTAAAATCATTCAGATTCAAAATCTTTCGTCCAGACATTCGTTCTAAAAACTTTGTTTTTTCTAATCCTTTGGTATAGACATTTTTATAAGAAGTAAACAAGGATAAAAGTATAGGCTCCAATGCTGAAAAGGGTAAATCACCACTATTCCAATGCAAACCATGACGGTAACGAGTCAGCCAGGTAAACGTCTTTCTGTGTTTGAAGGATAGCTGCATCCAAGGATGCGGAGGGAGGAAACTCCAACGGGCATGATACCCATGATCCACTGCATAAAAGGCGAGTTCTTTGATAATAAAATCACTTGAATTTATCTGAAACCCCTCGAATTCAACAACAACGGACGACATGTTGACCGGATGACACCCTCTGTACAAATGGCTTATCGAAGTTCGTACACGTAATGCTTATCATCAGGAAATATTTTTGTGCGCAAGCGTAAGCTTTCGAAAGAATCCTGTCTTAAATCAATGAATAAATAGCTGAAAGGTAATGCAGTAGCATCGTTAAAAATTTCTTGAAAAGCCTTGGTTTTACCAGGAAACATTTGTCTGGCTAAATGCATTACTTGGCTTTTATCTCGAAGATTTTTGTATAGTACCATGTAATGGGAATTTAAATTCATATTTCGCATTTCTTTGCCACGATGAAACAAGTTTTGGGTTATAAAAATGACTGATAGATTTCGGTGATGACTGCCTTTCGTGAAAAGTTTGCTCATTCGCTTATCACTGGCTAACTCTGTCATTAAATCATCGATAATAATTAAAGCATCATGCAGGGAGTTAAGGTTAGAGGGTAAACCTTCTTCAAACTGTACACCTTTCATGGAATTGAAAAGGGGTTGATAGCTTCCATAACAGTATATAATGCTTGTTGGCATAGGTTGAAAATATTTAGAATCAATTAATTTTTTAACAAATATAGTCTTACCTGAGCCCGTCGGCCCAGCAATCAGAACAGTCGAAGGATGTACTAACTTGAGTAATTCCATGCTTTAAATGAAAAAAAATAATGAAAAGTTTGATTTTTATAGTTTTTTTGCTTATTTCGACGAATTACTTTTATGGTTTTGCTAGAAAAAAGTCATGTACATGCACTTTTTTCTAAAAAACAAAACAAATGACTCATTTTAATGTAATATACCATAAGTGATCGGATTTTTAAAAAAAACAGTCAACACACATTAAATAAGAGAATTTTTTTTTTTTTTTTTTTTAAAAATCATGTTTACAGCATATCTTTTTTTGACAAATTGATACATTCGAAAATCATTCTTCTTTCTGGATAATACTTTTGTAATAGAATCCATGCAAAGTCCTTGACATCGTTTTAAAAGAAAGAAAATACAATATTGTCCACAGACATTGGAAGTTAAACTTTGAAGCATTGCCTTGTTCCAACGAATTCGGGGATACTTGTTCACAAATCTTGTGATATCTTCTCCATAGGTTTCGGGAGGAAGTCCGTAAGAATCAAAAAATTCAAGAGTTTTTTTGTCTTGAACGTAAACCGCTAGCCAATGGGATCCTTTTTCATCATGTTTATCAGTATTGAGCACTAACGCACAGGGAAACTTTCGAATTTTAGGTATTTTGTCGGAAGGAAAAACGCCTGCAAAATATCTCGCAGAAACAAGATCACGAGATAAAATTCTATAAATCTGTGATGAATTCATTAGTTTCCAAAATCATACAGAATATTTCGAGATTTGTTGATTTCGATTAAATTTTCAAATTCAGCATACACTAGCAAAGAGACTGTTTGCGCCAAAGTCGTTCCGAACTTAATTTCTAATCTTAAATTGCTATGGCGAATAAGATTAAGATGTGAACCATCACATAAATCAGGTGACAGATCAAAACAAAATAATGAATACCCCTGTGAAAATTCTGATCTTGAAAGGTACAAGCCTTTGTTTTCTGCATTCATAAATAAACTCTGATAAGCTCGAATGTATAAATTATTTTCAAAATCAGGTTGTAGTGGATTGTGTGGAACAGGCTGACCGTCCACATAGACGCCTATGAAATTAATATTGTAATGTTTGAACTCAAAAGGAGACTTTTTATAGTCGCCGTTAAATGAGTCATTATCCACACAAGCGATCACGATGCGATTGGGCATCTGGCCTGTAAAAATATTATCTTGCACAAAACTCATATTGCCGGTAGGGATGGAATACGTTTTGCAAAGCACTCTGTTAATAGGGTATTTGGCTGTTGTTTTTTCTAAGCTTTTAGCATGTCCTAAGACAACGCCAGGGCTTACTCGTACTTTACGGACAAATAAGGAAGCGTGTTCCAGGGAAACTTTAAACTCCCCTTCACCTGCCAACAAACAAAACTCTGGTTTACTACGAATCAGTTTAATTTTCACATCTACCATGTTAAGGAGAAGTCTTTCTTGGTGAAACATGTCCAGGTGTAATCGACCAATCATATCAACTGAAGCACTGTGTTTAGTCATTTCGGCACGTTTACTAAATCCTTTATTGGGGTTTGCATCTGCCGGATCCACAACATTCATACGACCAGCAGTATCTTTAAAAAATAATTCTGAGGAAAGTTGAGACGTTTTTGCATCATAGCCATGATTCAGTAATTTCTCTATCATGGCTCTGTAAGGATAAGTATTATTACTGGAAGAAACGAGTCTATCGTTAAGACTAATATCAACTTGGGAAAACATGGAATGCAAAAAAAGATTGACGGGTCCAACTTTACATTGATCCGGAATGGGTTTGCCATCCTTTTTTAAAATCTTTACTTTGACATATAACTGAGTTTGAGATAAATCAAGGTAATCTTCTCCGCTTCCAGAAACATTAAATTCTACAGGACCTCCATCAGAAGCATTGGAAAGTGGGTGAAATTCCACCCACTGGCCTCTTTCAATAACTGTTTGAGTAGCAGGGAGATGAAATAGTTCTAATTCCGATTTAGCACATTCCGGAGAGTCCTTTAAAAGAAAAGCCATAGTAAATAATGCGTATATTAACAGTCAAAAATATCACGTCTTTCCACCTTCCGTGTTTTCGATGAAATGATGTGTTTCGCAGGTTTTCTCTTCCTTTTAAGCTTTCCATGTCCAATCATTCGATCCGCTTTTTCGACTGCTTTTTTAGCTAATTTCTTTCCACTTTCTTTAGATCGTGTTTTGAGAGACGATTTAAAATTTTCACCTGATAACACATCATTCGCAACCATAGTGCCTGTTCGTAATGCTTCTTTTCCAATTGTTTTGGCACCACTTATCAAAAATGGCATCGCACTGCGAAACAATTTAGCAAAAAATCCGCCTATACCATATCCTCTCTGCAAAACTGTTCCTCGATAGTAAGGCAAACCATCTCCCGTTTGCCCTGCATAATAATCTTCGAACTTTTGTGTACAACATGTATAAGGCACCAACATTTTGTTGATCTTTCTTTATCGCAATCAGAAAGGAAAATGAGGTTAATTTAAACGTAAGGCTCTTTTATATGATTTGTCGTAATCGAAAATGCAACGTTACAAAAACTTTACCTCTTTCAAAAGGCACTAAATCTCCAGAATGAAGTCTGATATCAATTTGTACCGTTTGGAAATGTTGACGAATAACTGGTACGTACAATGGTCTCGGATAATGAGCGTTAATAATTTCGCCATCGCTTCCTTCGACAGACACAATTTTTAATAGAGGGGCTTGTACATCACCTACTATTTGAGGCTCCACGAGATCACAGTACACATACATCACGGAAAACGATGACTTTGGGTCGGCAACAAAAGGACTTTGTTGCAATCCTGTAAATTCCCCGGGTTCAAACCCTAAAAGGTCTGCTAAACCTTCATAGAGAACTACTTTCGATTTTTTATCTGTCTTGATTGTAACTTTTTTCGTAACAGGGTGAAAATGAAATTCAATCTTATTTTTATGCGATGGTATTGTCATACTTTTAATGAGGTCCGGTATGGTTTCATAACATCCAGAAGGAACTCTCCTACCTTCAAATTTTCCATCCCCCAAGTCAAAACCAAACAAATTATTAGCATTTCTAACGTTATACCATGTATGCGGATAAATGAAATCGACCAAAGCCATTTCCCATTCACCGTTTAAATTTATAGGGGTGGGTAGTTGGGTTGTAAATTGTGATATTTTATTATTTGGGAAAAAGCTCATAGAGCTGTCGCTGATCAGTGTGACGTAGAACGACATCTTTTGATAAAATGAACGGTAAGTATGATGACTACTCTATTTATATCATTCGAATATCTTTTACCCATGCGTTGAATTTTTCAGGATATCCTTGAAATTTCACAAAATAATGAACTTTTCCATTTCGTTTCCTTTTCTTCAAAACTTTCTCTACAGGATAAAAACCCGAATCTGAAACCTTTTGTAGCTCTTGTTTGTAAAATGTTCCTTTTATTATTTCTCCTGCTAAATCTTTTAATTTATAGACAACAGGCACTCGATGTATGATTTTATGAATAGTAAAAATTTCTCTTGTCCAATTTTGTTCGTATCCTTTCTCAAAACGAAGTTTCTCCTTACTTATGCGAACGGTATCACCCAGAATCAAGTCATATTTCTTTGCAGGGATTTTATCATTTGTGTACAATGTTTTCCAAACCTGACTTTGATTGTTAAAGTTTACTGCTACAGGTTCCATTTTGATGCTACGATGCCACGTACTATTATAACTTTCAACTAATTTGTCTATTACATCAATATAACGTTTCGTATTCATTTCGGTAAAATACTTATACATTTTTGTTTTTAAAGTACGATTAAAACGTTCAACTACCGAGGCTTTTGTTGAATTATGCGTTGTAAAAAAATCAACGCCTTTTTCTTTTAAATAATTTTGAAAAGGACTATTCAGAAATTCTTTCCCTGAATCTGCCTGCACCCGGACGGGAATTCTTTCAGAAAATATAGTTTTAAATGCATTAACAATCGTGTTTGATTTCTTATCTTTTAATGGAATTGCCCAGGCGTACTTTGATAAAATATCTATACAAGTAAGCAAATATCTATAACCATCGTTATAGGATGCTAGAGATTGCATATCCGCTAAATCAGTCTGAAACTGTTCATTTAATTTCTATACGATAACCCTGTTCCTTAAAAACTTATGCTTCAGCGGTTTGTGTAATGTATAAGAATCTTTCGTCTGCAGCCAAGATTTAATATCTTTAATTTTAACACGACCTTTCATAGCACGATGCAAAGATCTGACGCCACCAAAGCTAGCTGGATGAGCTGGATTCTTATATGCCTCATTCAAAATGTCTGCTACTGACGTCATTTTCTTTTAAACAATATTTTTTTTTTATATTTATTATTTAGCATGCAGAGTGAAAACAGACGTCTAAACAGTTTGGTTTCTACTTTAAAACTATTTTATAACAATCACAGCACCCTATTTATAGTTCATACCCCCCCCCCCACCCACCCCCCACCCACCCACCCCCCCCAAAAAAAAAATGTATATATATATATATATATATATATATATATATAAAATAATGTAAAAAAATCTTTTTTAAAATATGATAACCATAGTAAACAATACACAGCATGGAAAAAAATCACACAAAGCAAAGCATACAGTGTTAATGTAATTTTTATTCAATATTTATACATTCAAAATTACATAAATAATAACAAAAAAAATATTTGTTCATCAAATCATCATGATAATACACAGATTTTTTTTTTTTTTTCATCTAATGAAATTTGCAGTCTTGAGAAATTAATTTCAGTATAACCATTAAAAAAAAAAAAAAAAAAAAAAAAAAAAAAAAAAAAATCCAGTTTTTAAAAATATGAAGTATGAGTATGACATACTAGTTTCAACTGAAAATACGTACGAGTAGGCTAAAAGGAGTTTTAAATAAGTTTAAGGAATAGATAGAAAATTCAAAGTATGCTATAATGTCCAAAGGGTAAAGTGTTAGTTTTATTTTCTAAGATATGACGTTTTTCATCTTTAGAGGAAAGTGCTAATTTATTTTGTTTTACAGAAAAAATAGTATGCTTTTTCGAACGAATTAAATTCATCGTTGTTAGTTTTTCTTCTTCGTTGAATAGACAATTATAATAGTCTTCAAATATAATTTTGTTGTCTAAACAAGTTTTTTTCACACCTTTTAATTTTTTTATCACAGTTTCATCCTGAACTTTAAATGTGTACATTTTAGAACGTAAACCGATAAATTCTGTCATTATCTTACCATTGCACTCGTCTTTAAATTTTCCTAATATTTTTTTATTGACTAGAGGCATACGAAAGGTATTCTCAGGGTGATAGTCAGATGTATCAAAATAATCAATGTGATGTTTTATGTCCTCGTATACATCCTCAGTGCGTATATCATAAATAAGGCTGTCAGTATCAGTGTATAATAATTTTAAATCCGATCCATATTTAGTCTGCATAAAATTATAGTGGAATTTGTACATCAGGGTTTTAGACAAATCAAGAATGCACATACCCACTATAATGGGTTTATTAAAAGTAATACACGTGCGTCTCATGTGGATTGCGGCCAAATTTTCAGAGAAAATAGTCCTATCTTTAAAATTAGGTTTTGCAACTAATTTCTCTAATCGTTTATCGTTATTACACAAACGGATATCGACACGTTTTCTAAGAGACTCCATAGTCTTTCCAAATACGGCGTTATTCATCAACTTGTAAAAGTTTTTTTCAAAATTATTTTTAGATTGACTACGACAAGCCGTATTTAGGTCTATATATGATTTTAGCCAAGGAGTTTGTTTGAAGCGTAGGACTCTGTGAATTTTTGTTATGCGCAAACCTAAATTTAAACATTGTTTTAAATTTCGGTAATGAATGATATATTTGTCTTTATTGTGCAAAGTAGTTAGTAATCGTTTTTCTTTACAGCCGGGTGGGGTTTCATTCAGAGGAGTTAAGGGTAAATCTGAATGCATATCGTGAATTTCTGACGGGTATTCGATATCTACTTCCAAAATGTAACCTAACGGGGAATCATCAGAGATGCTTAAAACATCGATGTTTGTATCCTCCCAAGAAAAGTGATTAAGCGGTAAATACTCGCTCATGGCCCACCCGTAAAGATTGTTTGCGTCTAAATAAAGAAGGAAATTGGAAGGCTCCTCAGATTTATAATTTATCATATATTTGTTATTAGCTTTGGAGTATCGGTGAGAGCATTGCGATATCCCACCTCTAATGCCCTTTTCAACAAATAATAACATCTCATAATCGGTGAGCAATTCAATTTCTACCTTCGTCATTTTTAACATCGCATCCCAGGAAAGACCAGGAGCAGTGAAATACCAAGCGGGGTCTAAATTATAAGTCTGTAAGCAAATTCGTCGAAAATTTTCAAAAACATCACACAAAAGTAATACATCGCTTTTAATGTATAAATCTGAATACTCGCCTAAAGTTTTAATTTCGAAACAATCCCAAACTTGTTGCGCGTGTCTATAATCTTCTTCGGAAACATCACACTCATTCAATTTATTATAAAAAAAATTTCGTGGTGGTAAACATGTATCTAAACATTTACTTTCATCCGAGACATAATCATATGGGTATACACCTTTCCTGAGAAGTAAGTCTACTTTATCACTCGGAAAGAAAGTAAGAGTATGAAAAAATTGCTCTCGCATTAAATTTTTACTCAGAGCATCCAAGCTACTCGCCATAAATCGAAAGGAATCCAAAAATCTTATTTTCATTTTAGCGGATATTTGTTTCGAGGCAGAAATATATTTTTCCTCCGTTTGGGCTATTAATTCGATAGGACGATCGTCGGTGCCAAATTCTCTTATAAATAAATGCAGGTCATAATTACTCAAATTATGAAAAAAAATAGGTAGAAAACGAGGAGTTTTGTATTTTAAATTGCAGCTATTACAAGCGGCCCCCCTATAAATACCTTTTACATGGCAATGATCGCGTACTTTTAGATTAGCAGCAGTAAATTTAGTATTGCATAAGTAACATGAAATTGCTTCATTGTAAGTTTTTAAATTTTCCTCACTTAAAGGAAGCATGGGTTTAGGGTTTGTATAAATATCTTCTATGTGTTTTGCTTCTTCCAAAATGCGCTTAAAAATATTTTAGCTGCATTCGGACCTCGATATGTAACAGGAGGTTTGTAGACATTTTCAGAGTAGACGACATAATAACAAAAAGACATAGGTATATGTTTTTGATAGGCATTTGTAAAAGATTGATCGCTTGAAGGTTCACATTGGTTTATGGGTGCGGTGAAACATTCAAAATCTGCATATATCACAAAGGGAATCTTTTGCATATGCTGAATATTTTTAAATTTAAGAACTTTATCGTGCGGCATTTCAACACGTACAGCCTCGTGTTGAGAACAGTTAGTCTTATGATTAAAAAGTGAATCAGCTGATGGGAAAAATAATAAGCATCGGCGGCATATATGCTTAATAGAACGATTTTTAGAAAGTTGACTGGATACAAGGCGTGATAAATTTTTTATCCAACAATAATGATTGGCGGTCTCGTTTTTAATCAATAGTAAATCCACATGGATATTTTTTTCATTATCCGTAATAAACAGAGGATAAATTCGAAAATTATCCGTATACGCATATACATTTATTGAAAGAGAATTCATTTTCTCGAATTTGGGTATATCCTTAAACTCAACAGGAAAAGAAATGCCAGAAAAATCTAAATCATTAGAAAATGATTCGTATTTGCTTAATCGATTAGGATTTTCATTCTGGGGGTGTAGGGCAGAGAGTACAGCCCACTTAAAACATTGCTGATCATTATTTCTAACATTAACGGTTGCTTGTTTAGCCTTTATAATTTCTGGTAAATCAATAAAAGAACTACCCCTCAAAGGTTTATACTTACTCGTACGTATTTCCAAAGCTTTAATTTCACGGAGGGTCCATCCGGAATCTTTCTCTTGAAAATCATCGCTTTCGGTGATTAATTTTTCTTGAAATTCGTCAAAGATGGCACCAATATTTGAAGATTGTAAAATAATAGTGTTTTTCGTTTTGAAACATTTTTCTTCTATTGTAGTCTCACTCTGCAGAATTTTTTCGTAAATACACAAGAGTCTTACATTTACAGTCAGTTCACATTGTCTAAGTTCATTTGAGACGACTTCAATGAATTCGGTTTTCTTTCCAGTAAGAAAGGTATTTATGTCTAGGTGACCATCGTTATTGAGCAGCGTTACATCCTTTAAGCGTCCATTAAAGGCACTTCGAGAAGGTTTCTGAATGCGGGGAAGGGGAAGGCTTGCTTCAGCTCGTGTCCGTTTGGTGCTTGTAGAGGGTTCATTACACAAGCGCTTTGCAGTTTGTGTCCGTTGTTGAGCTTTGCATGCTCCAGATTTTTCATGTCGGTGTAGAGCGTCGAGTCGGGAAAATGATGCTCCACAAGACAAACACTGCTTGGATGCGTCTCCATGTATGCAGCGTTGGTGTCTCAACAGGCTGCGACGGGCAGTGAAATGAGATCCGCATGTCTCACAGGTGAAGTTCGTAGTTGCAGAAGCTGGCACATCAGGTACTGCTGAATCACTGGTACTAATAAAATTCATTTCTTTCTGGGAAAGCGGATTCTCTTGAGTAACTGAGCCGGTAGCAGGATCATGAGAATTCATCATAGGAATATCATTATCTTCGAGAATATTGATTTCTCTCTGGGAAAGCGGATTCTCCATAAAAATTTGGCTGACTGATCCGATAATAGGATCATCAGAATCTCGCATGGAAATGTTGTCATCTTCGAAAAATAGGTTTTCGGAAGCCATCGTAACATTCCAGCGAAAAATGAAGCAAACGTTCTCACAACTAAAGTTGATCACATTTATGAAAATATATATATTTTTTTTTTTCGTCAGCTTTGCATCTGTTAAGCAGCAAATGAAATCCGGTTTGTACGAGTTCAAACAACCAATCTGAATAAAGATTTGCAATGCATTCCTAGCATTGAAGGGATTAGTCCGTTTGTTAGGATAACAATAGCCACTCATTCACCAAAAAATACCTACATTTCTTATCTATGCATTCGTGTTCAAACAGTAAATATTGGTGCTAGAGGGATTATTAACATATCAATCATTTCATGCTTAACCATAAGCTGACAAAGTATCAATGCTCGCTTATCTATCTGGGATTATATTGCAGGTATTCTGCTTTTCATACCTTTAGTACAATTTCTTCTTATTCGTCTTTCTTTTTTTTCTATTAGTGTTCTAAGAGTACATTTTAACAATGGCACATAACACAAGAGTCTTTATGTCTAAAGATTTAACAAAAGGCTGTTATTAATACCTTTACTATATGTCTTCTTATCTTAGCAATCCTCTTCGAATAGAAGAGAGATAAAACTTTGTTTCTTATAACATATGAATTTATCACATGAAAGCCAGACTTTAGTAGAAAAGGAAATCCCATCTTTCGTAGGATAATAAAATCCGTCTTCGTCGCAAACATGTCTTCTAACATGAATGCGTGTTTGTCCAAGGAAATTAGACACTTTGACGAACATTTCACCTCCTAGATGGATTATATCTTTAGGCAAAGAGTCTAGAGTGTAGGCAGCATTCCCCGACGAATTAACACGAACATTCTGTGCTAAAATCTTTGTAGCACCACTATTTTCATTTTTAATTGTTAAGTCTTTAGCCGCTTTCTTTCGCATTCTGGATTCCAAATTACAGATATCGGAACTAAGTCTTTTCATTTTAAAACTTTGTTAAAAAATCTGCACAAATACTTCAATAAAATCCACAATTCACCAAACGATGCTACACCCTGCAGAAAACTGTAAGCAACTGACAAATACAACTGATGCCAAATGCTGAATAAGAAAGTTTTTCCTTATCGGTTACAGTTAATAGTCATTTAAACAACTCTACTTTACAGTTAAACGAGATTTTAATAGAAAAAAACAAGTCGAGTTCACGAACAAAAGGTATTTCTTGTGTTCTGGCATGAAAACATGACGTCATAACCACGTGAGTCAGCGTTCGAGTGCCAACACGAATGAATCTGTTGAAGCAGGATTGCGTGACGTCACGTGATTTTACCTTGCGAGAAAAATAGCAAATTCAATTTATTTAAATGTAATTCCTCATTCATTAAGTTTAAATTATTTAAAACAATATTCTCAATTAATTAAATACCGTAAACACGTGAAATCTATCAAAAATTTTACAAGTTCAACGTTAACGTGTTGCCATTTTCAAAAAAGTAATTCGGTGTTGCCATTCTCTAAAACAAAACTTGAAACCGAAACCAAAACATGCAGCAAGCAAACAACTCAACATCCAGGAGGAAAACAACTCAACTCAGCAGTAGGAGGGAAACAACTCAACTCAACATCCAGGAGGAAAACAACTCAACTCACCAGCAGGAGGGAAACAACTCAACTCAACTCGGCACCACAGCACCACTGTTTTCGGACTCACATTTTACCCCTACTTGCGCCAAACTACGTTCCATTAAATAATGTTAAATTGCTGTTGACTGAATAATTATAGATCTTTCACCAATAAAACTACTTGAGAATGATAAAGTTAGTTATGCAAAATTTTTAGTAATAATTATTTTCGTAAATACTTGAACCAAAGCTTTTTTTTGCATTTTTTTAATGAGAATAATAATACGGAAAAATAAATAGTCTTGCAATTTCTTTTATTTTGAAGATTAAATTATTCTTCAGTCTGTTGTCTAAATAAACCCTATAATGAACACAATCGATAAGTTATCACTAAGTTTAGCGGCTAGAGTTGTGCGTTAGCAGAAATTGTGTTGTAATGATCAAAATTGTATCTAATCTGAATTCCAGGTACTTTTTTTTTATCTATGCTAAAATGATAAATCAGCAAATATTGTTACTTGGCCACCATTTGCATGTCCAAGATTTTTTGGTACATTGCAAGTATTGCTTGTTTAGTGATAGTAAAATAACTGACAGTGAAATAATATATAATAGTAAATCTTCTTTTCTCCGTTTGCTTCATTATGAAAATACATAAATTTACTAATTGCTGAGTAGAAATTGCGTGTAATCTTCTTCAATCGGATTTACCGTCTAATGCCCCCTTCAAATATAAAAGAAATTTTGGTACAGATGTCACAGACGCACCGATGAATCCGTTTGGTGATTTTATGCCTGGGCAACCCGGTGATTTTAGCGAGATTTTGCTTCGGATGGCAACCCGGTAGAACATATTCTATTGGTTTTATATTACATTTTTTTAAATTTTACATTAAATGATTGTGAGTTTTATAATAAATTAATCATTGTGTGTGTTTATAATAAAAAATGTCTGTGTTTCATATTAAAATCAAACTAACATGCTGCTTTAGGAATCTAGGTCTAACGGGTGCAAAAACCGGGTTTTAATGTTTTTTTTTTTGTCTTGGTTTTTCTGAGCCAACATGGCGAAAATAAATATGGAGCCAACCCCGGTGTGTCTGCGACAGTTGTTCCGAAATTTCCAACAATATAATATATACGCTAATTGGTGGGTGACCCGATTACAGAAGATTATTCAAATATCTTTTAGAAATCGTCAAAAAGAAAAAAAATGTGTGCAAAGAAAACTAAAAAGAAATGAATGGTGAAAAACTTTTTAAATATGTGTTATAATTTACACTAAAATTTAAATATGACTTCATTTTTATAATATTAACTGATATTTATATCATATACATTCGAATATAAAAAATTACACTAAAAATGCTGTCGTATACTTGAAAAAACACCATTTTTTTTTTAACATCGCTCGGACCGATGTCGCGCTTATGCCTTTTTGGCATAAAATCAAATTGTTTGGCGACAAAAGTAAAATCAAAATCGTAAATAAACAAATAAAATGTAACTCACAAATACAGTCAATTTTATAATTGCGGCTGCAAGTTTCTCCTGTAAGTTACATGATAAAGGAGTTTATTAAAAATAAAATTTTAAAAAGAAGAATAAATCAAAAACATAATTGTTACTCAGATTTTATCAAATCAAATGTTTAGAAGTATTTTTCTTAACCTGACGCAATCGATAAATCGCCAAATATGGTTTTAATTGCAATATTTCTCATTGAATAATTTTTTAAGCATTACGAACATTCTTTTCCATGTACAAATTAAATATTTTCGTTTTATAACATTATTTCACATCAAAACTGATTTTCTTTTTTCCCCTTTTATTATTTTAAATAAAGTTTTTTCTTTTATTTTTCGAGGTGTTTGTATTATTTTCAAATTGATATAGTTGTTTCAATTCTTTCACCAACGGTAATGTTCGCCAAAAAATGATCAACGGTAACCTTTTCGTTCAAAATAACATAACTTTTTAACATAATTCTACAACTGATCTACGTAGAACGATGTGGTATATACTAAAACCTTCCCTGAAAAATTATCTATCGAACAGTGCAAGTTTCATCAAAATCCATTCAGCGGAACTCGACTTATAAAGGAACGGAACGAAATTTCCGTTTGTGTTTTATATATATCTACTATATATATAAAACACAAATGGAAATTTCGTTATGTGTTTCTTATATTAAACTAAACTCCATCAAACTCGAGTATATAGAAATCTATAGATTATATACAAGGCTGCACAAAAGAATGGGAGTACATTTTAGGCTATGGCCTGTAATTGCTGAAATCTGATTTTTATATGGGTTTTGTGTTATTTATTTATTTATTTATTTACTATGCTTACTTAGGTATTTTATTTACCTTATTAAACAACGAAGATTTGTTAAAGTATTCTGTTAGTGTTGGAAAGTGTTTTAAAATCTATGCTTGATTTTTTTTTCCCCTTTGAAACATCTTGCGGCGACACGAAATTTGATGTTCTAACCATCCTCAGTGCACTTTCAAACTCCTACTCATATCTGGATCTATGTCTATCAAATATTGTTTGACAGAATATGTTTCGTGAAAATGAATTATTTTATTCTTATTTCTTTTTCAGCGTTTTCCGCAATTTTCGTTTTCAACATTTCGTCACTGTCTGGCTAGCAGCAAATAAATAAATAAAAAATAAAGAGCACCTACTTTGTGCTTTGCGCACTATTCGAAATCTTCCCCGCACTAATTGAGGGAGCATCTACAAAAAGTTTGACGCATAACTGAAAATTGCATTAACCGAAACCGCACTAAACAAAGAGAAACCGGTACATTCAAATTACGAATATATTTTTAAAGCGATTCCCGAAGGTTTTCTCCATACCGGAATATGAAAGCGGAATATGCATTGGATGCTGAAGTATCAAATAGATATCGCAGATGGTTAAAAAAAAAAAAAAAAAAAAAAGTAAACTTTTTTTAAGTCGCGAAAAATTCAAAAATTGCTGTAACGTTCCAAATGAATTTTTTTTTAAGAATGCAAAATTTATTACATTAGGCTAAAACGTTGAATTTGGATTGCTCTCATGTGGGACTCAAAATCGCCGGCAAACTTGGAAAATCTTGAAAATACGTGAATTTACCGTTCAATAAAGAATACCAAAATCTGAGTCCCAGGGGCATTAGGACCTAGCTTCCTCTATCCGGAACCAAATTTCCAGGCCTCTACGTGAGATAGATTTCCCTAGCTATTGCCAAAATACACAACCAGACTAACATCTTTTTTTATAATATATATGCATGGAACTGACAATGCTGTTAATGAGAGAGAAGTAAATCAAATAGCGTTTTCCCTTTTTCGATCAAGACAAATAATTTCTTAGAAAATGCTGTCAAAATTGGCGTTTAGAACAGTTTTTGGCGAGCGACAGTCCGAAAAGGGTCAGCATGAAACTGCAGTCTCTTATAACTCAAAATGTAATATATTTATCGAAAAATGAAAAATACTATTTCAAATCTCATCAATTTTAAGTACAACTTTCCACTCATCAGTTTTAAGCACACCTTGGCAACTTCAGGCTTCTACATTTAAAAATCATCCCATGAATAGGGCAAAAACTTTCACGAGAAAAAATATATACTATATGTATATATAGTTAAAATCAAAACCCATGTGTGAAAATCAAAGGAAGAGATGGTCTGTGATCACATTTCTCACATACACTGTAAAAAAATTTGGTCAACAATTACGGTACATATACTGGCAACTTTGTGACCAGTATATATACCGTAATTTAACTAGACGGTATATGTACCGTAAAATATTTAAAGAATATATACCGGCTGCACTTCCTCCTCTCCTGAGGCCTGCAGGCATTACGGAACAAGAGCAAGAGCATCACTTCAGGCGTTGCCGTACACCGAGACGGGGATACCAGCTTTTTCCTTACTGAAAAATATTTATTTTACGGTATAAATAGCGATTTTTTACTGAAAAACGTCATTTTAAGGTATAAATACCGTTTATATTCGAAATGGCACATATCCGTTTTTTTTTTTTTTTTTTTTTTTTTTTTTACGCATATTATACCTTAGAAGTACGGTACTCATATCGTAAAGTGTGAAAACGGTACAAGTACAGTTAATTTATGGTACATCTACTGAAATGTTACGAAAATTTTTTACAGTGTATGTTACTGTCAATATGATTAATCCGGTCATTATTAATAATAACGGTTTATTATTAATAATGACCGGATTAATCATATTGACCGTAACATATACATTATATTTTTCATGGAGTAAATTGAATACATACTCATTCGCACTCAAATACGCATTTATTTTCATCTGAAATACAGTTCTGCTCAAATTTTCTGTGAAAATCTTCACAACCTGACTTGCAAAAAGTCCAAATCTGACGCACAAGAATTATTCTGGAGTGAATCCAACTTGCAGAAAGAAAATTAGAATCACCCCGACCCGAAAAAAGAAAATTAGGAGCAACCCAACCCGAAGGCAGGATTTTATTCAATTATCCCGAACCCGAAATGTCCGCTATTCAGAGGTTTTACTATATTTGGATTTTAAATAATATAGATATGTTAATTTTTCTATATAAAATATAAAATTGGTATTAAAGAGATGTAATTGTAGATTACTGTTCATAAATGCATTAAAACATGATTTATTTTCATTTCGGGTGCGGGTTGAAGTATTTCAAGTTAGGGTCGGGTTGCGGGTAGATGATTTTTTTTTTTTTGTAACAGGTTGAAGGTTGATTTCAAATGGAATTTTTGAACACGAAACATAAATTTAAAATGATTTTTACACTAAAATTAAAGAAAAATGTCAAGTAAATGCTCTTACATTTTTTTAATCTTGTATATGCGCACTGAGAATCGTACTTTAAATCTACACATATTTAGTCGAGTCACATTCTACTAAAATAATGAGACAAAAATTTCCATCTCGGTTGCAATAGCTCTATCGTATATGTTTGTGTAATTTTAGGATTCATATAAACGAATACTCTGAAGGTTAAATATCACATGCTCATTACTGGCAAAACTGTATCTCTACACCTGCCAAAAATCAACAATTATTTTTTCTACTACTTTCAGGCAAAGTAAGCAATCATTAATGGCCAAGAGAAAAAAAAAAACATTTCATTTTACTTTTCGGCGTTGCTCAGCCGATTCTTCATATCTGGTGAAAATATGTCACTTTTTGTAATGTACGCGACCGACGAGATCCATCGATTATCTATTTTTACCGAGTTTCATAATTTTGTTTGTTTTATTTTTCATGTTCATTTTTATTTATTTATTTTATTTTATTTTATTTTATTTATTTATTTATTTATTTATTGCCCAAACAGAACTTTACACCCAAACATATGCAGAAAATATTCACCCATTTCTTTAAACTCTTAGATATTTCAGAAATGCCATTCGAAATTCTTAATTCCTCGTTTCTTTCTTTTTTTAATTAAAATTACATTATTCATAAGTTTCATGTAGTAAAACTTAATTTTAATTAATTATATGTGTTACGGCTTCCCTTGGTCTTGCAGACGACTTTAGTACATTCTTTCATAATTTTGTTTTTGCCGCATGGCATCAGTTAGTCTCTCCCGCATTTGTTGTGATATTCGCACGAATAATTCAAAATAGAATAAGCCGCAAAATGGAGCTATTTTATTAGCTAAAATGACTACGGGGTCATTAAATATCGCAATAAGAAGTCATTTCTTTATCATAGTAAGGATAATATAGTTATGTTATTTATTAATGATCGTAAGAATAATATAGTTATGTTCTTCAAGTGGTATTGTCCACTCATTCATTATGATAGTGTTCGAAACTGACTATGGTGTCAGCACGTTAGATTTAACCTAATGTAATGTAAATATGTATATAAACATTTTAGTAATTTAGAAACTCTTTTCATTATTTGCATCAATGCATTACATATTTTCGTAATACAGTCCACTTAATCCATAACTTTAGCGCAGCGTAAACAATATGAGAAAAGAAAATTCAAATTAGCCGAAAAATATCACCTAATAAATCAATCACGGGTCAATAAAATCATCATAAGTTCAAATTGATAACGCATGTGCCACAAGTGATACCTGCAACAATACATTTATTATCAAGTAGTGATAGTGAACCTATTTAGTTTTACTATCAGTACTTGGTTAGGCAAGAAATAGCGTATTTCATCTGCATACAGTAAAACTATGAACCAGATGGGAAAAAAAGAATACAAATTAACGGGGTAACCCCTGAAAAGCCGAAATCGTCTAAGGTATGAACTTTTAACATGATGATTACTAAATTGGCAAAGATTTCCTTTTACACATTCCTTAAAATAGTTTTAATGTTTGTTAATTTATATATATATATATATATATATATATATATTTAATTCAATTATAAATAAAATTTCTATTATTTAAAAGCGTTAGCAGTCATAGAATACGTTTATTTAATGCCACCTTTGAAAAATATTTAAAACGTATTCTCTATATTTTTAAATGCACTGTAAAAAAGACAGGTGTTTTTTAATCTAGGAAACATATAACTAAGACAACATAACTAACTAATAACAAACATAACTAAATAACTATTAAGTATATAACATAACTAAGAACAAAAATATACAAACCACGATTGTGAAAAGAGTGCTTTATTTTTAGAAACCTCAGAAACCAATATATTTTAAGATATAAAGAGCATTTATAAAAACAAAGTTTCTTTTGCTGCCATAAATTTTCGGAAACTTTTCTGAGTATCGTTTTATTGTGAATTAACTAGTTTTCTCAAACCGGAATTTAGTTTTTATCGTATGCTATCCATTCTGAAGTACACATTTTCATGCTCAACAAACATTTTTACAGACAAACATGAAAAATTAACAGAATTAACATTAACGATAAATGGAATATTATTTTGTTACTCTTGCATGAATAAATTCAATTACGCAGCTGAAAATGCTTAGTTGAGAATAGAAAGCGTTCTAAAAACCGATATTCTGGTTTGAGAAAATTGATTAATAAACTATAAAATTATATTCGAAAACCTTTCCTAAAATCAGTGACTGCAAAAGAAACTTTGATTTTATAAACGATTCTTTAAATCTGAAAAATATGTTGGTTTCTAAAGTTTTTAGTGATAAAGAACGCTTTTCGGAATCGTGTGTAACTCGGAAGAGGTTATTGTATATTTTCTTTCGTAGTTATATTATATTTTTGTAGATGAAGAAACATTTGTTATTTTTAACAGAGTTACTCAATTCCTTTCTAATTAAAATTTCTACTTTCTGAAGTTTTGAAATTTTCATAGTCTTAATATACGTATATGCTGACTCTTATTGGTAAACAAATGTATTTATTATATTCGTTATATATTTTTTAAAAGTTTGAAAGATAACGCAGTCAAATCCAATGTCTGCATTTGTGTGTAATGTAGAGTTGGTAAATCTTCTTTATTTAACCGATTTGTATTTCAATAAATTATTATTAAATTATGGAATACAAATATACACTGCAAAAACAAATTTTTGATTTTACGGTATAATACTGGCATCTGAGTAATACACTGCCGCGTATGCGCGGTAGCGTATTACTGCTTATTTTACTGTTTATTACTGTTAATTTTACTGTATAATACTGGCAGCTCAGATGCCAGTATTATACCGTAAAATCAACCATTTTTGTTGCTGTGTAGTACTTTTGTATACAGGTGAACAATCTGTAGAGATATAACTTGCCACAAGAGAAAGCTTAGAGGAAGGAGTAAAATAACTACAAAAAAGATTAAGATTAAACACATATAACAAATAGAAATTTTAAACGATTCAGGTTTCTTGTGTGAAATGAGGGCCTGATTAAACCTTAACTGCTTCACAGAATTTTTTGCATAGAGACCGCTTGATCGAAAGCTGAATAAAAGGCTAGATTAACTTATCGGATACTGTTTATGGGCTAAATTTTCTGTACAGAAATATTATAATTAAAATTCACCAATTCAAAAGTCCCTACACTGCAGAAAAAGAAAAAAAAAATGTTGATTTTACAGTATAATACTGGCACCCCAGCTGCCAGTACGCTGCCGCGCATGTGTGGTAGCGTATTACTGCTTTTTTTGTCTGCTTTATTGTCAGTATTATACTGTAAAATCAACACCTTTTTTCGCAGTGTAGCGATAGTACTAAAGACTCCAAACAAAACAAAATTGAACAAGCATTTATAGTTAAACTGGAAACTAAACGTTAAACTCACAGTCTAAAACGGTCTCATAGACCGCTAGTTTAACGGTCTCACAAATCGCTACCAACAGTAAAGGGTTAACCTCTGAAGTTAGAGGAAGCACGATATTATTTCGTGCCCGCTATCATTATAAATTTAATTATTAAGTTATATTAAATTTTACAGCTCAGAAACTCGTAAGTGTGACTAAAAGAATTATCAGGAAGTAGCTTAGTAGAATTTAAATTTAAGAATGTTCTCAAAAAAAAAATCTCCTTCAGAAACTTTTTGATACATTTACTGTCTCATTTTTAAACGTAAAAGCGTGATACATGCTGTCCTTAGCTATTGACGTAGTTTGGAATAGATTTTTTTTTCGATAAATGAATTGCATCCTGAGTTATAAGAGATTGTTTTCTCATGACGACCTTTATAGGGCTGTCGTTTCTGGAAATTTGGTAGAAAACTCCAACTTTGACAGCATTTTCTGAAAGATCATCTGACGTTATTCAAAAATTAAAAAAAAACTATTCGATTTCAAAGTTTTTGAATAAAAAAATCATGCGTTCACAAAAAAAAAAAAAAAAGAAAGGAAATTAGGAATGTTTTTGAAAGTAGACACACACTCAAAAAGATCCGTGAATTGGAGGCGTTTCTCTGTTACTATGTTTTCGTTAAATCACAAAAATTGCTACTTTGATTTGTCTATTTTTTCAAAAAAAAATATAGAGAAAATTCACAATCTAATGTAAAATTTGCCGCATTTTCGAGAAATCACAAGGGTGTTCCGCCAACTGCGATTCGTGGTGCTTTTTCGTATTAGAAATGGGATTTTTTCGTATGTCCTTTTTCCTCTAAATGCAAAAAATTCTCGAACAAAAATTCAAAATTTAATGAAATTCCCCACTCAAAAGAAGGAAACTTCTAATCACAGGGGTGTCTGGCAACTTACTGCCTGTACTTTTTACGTTTTTGACGATTTTTTTTTTTTTTTTTTTTTTTTTTTGAGAGAGGGAAAATGGATTTGAGAACAGCCTTAACAGTCTTATGCATTTTTACCGTTTACAAATAGTACACTGCACATTTATTTTTAAAAAATAATAATAATCTAATATATAAAAATGAAAATTTGTCTATCTGTATTTTTATACAAATCCACAGTTTAGAAGCGAGAAAGTACTGTTACGTACGGGCGTATTAAAATACAGAATCCGAAATCGAAATAAATTATAGGTAATTTTTAATTAATAAAAAACCGCAAATAAAAAATTTAACAACAATTTTCTATCAAATTTAAACATTTTTCGTTATAGCAGCTGCCAATAATTAAAAATCCACAATAAAATTCTTACCCCAACAATTAATTCTCTGTTGAAAGATTTCCACATGATAAATGAAAATGAAATAAAAAGTTTCAAGCATTAAAAAGAAGATGAATATAACGTCATAGTATAAGTATAATGAACATTTACAAAGATTTCTCAATAATACAAGGAGCATAAATATTATTAAGTACAGAAAGTAGGTGAATATTACATCAGCAGGTGAATATATAACGTCATATGAGTTTGAGGAACGTATTGAAATATGACAGAAACCCGATTATGGAAATATTGGCATATTTTAACATTTTAATATTATCTGAATTTGTTTTCTCCATTTTAAATGTACATATATAAGTGTGTTTATGCGTAAATATTAGAATTTCCACAAAGGTTTAGGTCCCTAGAGCTCATTCTTAGTGAAGAACTGAAATAAAGATATTTCAGATTTTCTAAAAATAAAATTGATAGAATTATTCTATTTACCATTTTTTCTTATCATGAAAAACGTATTTAAATAACACAATACTCAGAAACAACTTTTCATCAAAAGCTTTTAATCTCGGTCTCAATCCGGAACCACGGATTATATTTACTAAGTAGGTAAGCTGTCGTCCGAATTAAATGAAAAAAGAATGAAAATTCCACAAATTAAAACTCAAAATAAAACCGTAAATTAAAACGTTACTTTTTTAGAATGGTAACACGTGTACTTTGTTTACATGCAAAGTTATATTTGAAGGAAACTTGGCAGTTGTGAATTTTCAGCTTTTATTGCTCCAATGATGAATGAAAACTAAGCTGATTTACAGCTGATTTCTGATGCGTTTATTATATAAATTTATATATTTTTATATTGGGTTTTCATTTGATTCATGACTATAATATTTCGCATACTTCTTTTATTAGGTTTTTATACTGCATGTTTAATTTGGAACTTGATTTTTCTAAACGAACATTCTTAAAATCACGGGCAAGACCAAGCACTTCAGCTAGTAAATTTTTAAAATAAGTCAAAAAACTAAAAATGGGAACTCGAAGCCTCGTTTATCAATCATTTTGGGGGCTACTTTAAAATATTAGATGGGAAGCTTGTATTTCCTGTGCTATTTTGGTAATCAGGCTCCGGCCGGACTATAGTTTGTTATCGAATACAATATACTTTTCACATAAAATATATGTATACAATATATGCCCGATAAGATAATTTTCGTTATCTCTGTTAAATCTAAGCAAACGAGTGCAAATGCACAGCTGTTCTTTCTTTCTAGTAGTGTCTTTTCTCCTAGTTTTTATCGGCTCCTTTGCATGTGTAAGAGCAATATCGTATTTAAACTTCTGAAAGCCTCCGCCTACTTCTCATTTATTCAGTATATGCACATGTTTGTTCAAAATCCACTATTTAGTATATAAGACGCTTTTTTTCTATAAGACACATCCCAAATTTTAACACATGTTTTAGGAAAGAGTATGAAGTAAAAGAATGGCAATACCTAATTTAAAACATTTAATAATCTATACTATTATATAAAGAGGAAACGGTGACTGACTGACTGAGTGACTCATCAACGCCCAGCCGAAACTACTAAAGTCAGGGTCACGCAATTTGGAATGTAGATTGCTGTTATGGCCTAGGCAAGCAATAAGAAGGGATTTTTGAAAATCCCCCCCCCTCCGAAGGGGGTTAAAGGGGGGTTCGAATGTTTTAGGTCATTTTGCCATATCTCAGCAGCAGTTATAGGTAGCAGATTGAAATTCCAGAAAACAAATCTACTAAAAAAATGATTAAACACCTATTTCAGCGATTTTAGAAATTCATCCCAGAAGGGGGTTAAATGGGGGTGGTCGAATTTTTAGGTCATTTCGCCATATCTCAGCAGCAGTTATAGGTAGGAGCTTGAAATTCCAGAAAACAAATCTACTAAAAAAGTGATTAAACACCTATTTCAGAGATTTTAGAAATTCCCCCCAGAAGGGGGTTAAAGGGGGGGTGGCCGAATGTTTTAGGTCATTTCGCCATATCTCAGCAGCAGTTATAGGTAGAAGCGCGAAAATCAGGAAAACAAATCTACTAAAAAAATTATTAAACATTTATTTCGGCGATTTTAGAAATACCCCCCCCCCCTTGAAGGTGTTAAAGGGGGGGGGTCGAATGTTTCAGGTCATTTCGTCATATCTCAGCAGCAGTTATAGGTAGGAGCGCGAAAATCAGGAAAACAGATCTACTAAAAAATGATTAAACATGTATTTCAGAAATTTTAGAAATTCCCCTCCCGGAGGGGGTTAAAGGGTGGGGTCGAATGTTTTAGGTCATTTTGCCGTATCTCAGCAGCAATTTTAGTTAAGAGCACAAAAATCAGGAAAACAAATCTACTAAAACATGATTAAACATGTATTTCGGGGATTTTAGAATTTCCTCTCCCGGAGAGGGTTAAAGGGTGGTGGTCGAATGTTTTACGTCATTTCGCCATATCTCAGCAGCAGTTATAGGTATGAGCACGAAAATCAGGAAATTAAATCTACTAAAAAAATGATTAAACACGTATTTCAACGATTTTAGAAATTCCCCCCTGAAGGTGGTTAAATGTTTTAGGTCATTTCGCCATATCTCAGCAGCAGTTTTATGTAGGAGCACGAAATTAAGGAAAAGAAATCTACTAAAAAATTGGTTAATCACGTATTTCAGCGAATTTAGAAATTTCCTCCCAAAGGAGGTTAAAAGGGGAGGGTCGAATTTTTTAGGTCATTTCGCCATATCTCAGCTTTTATGTAGGAGGGCGAAATTAATTAAAACAAATCTACTAAAAAATTGGTTAAACACGTATTTCGGCGATTTTGGAAACTCCCCCCAGAAGGTGGCTAAAGGGGTATTCAAAAGTTTCGGGTCATTTCGCCATATCTCAGCAGCGGATTTAGGTAGGTGCGTGAAATTCAGGAAAACACATCTACTAAAAAATGGATAAACACGCATTTCAGTGATTTTAGAAATTCCCCCCGAATTGTTTTAAAGGGGGTGGTTTTGAAAATTTTAGGACATTTCGCCATATCTCAGCAACAGTTTTAGGTTGGAGCGCGAAATTCAGGAAAACGAATGTATTAAAAAAATTACATTGTCTACCCGTGCAAAGCCGGGTTTATAGCCTAGTTAATAATAAATTAGCTAATTTTTAATAAGAAAAATAAAATATTTATTTAAATGTAATAACACTGTGTCCTGAACTTGCATTAAAAAATTGCTTTACGTTAAAACTTCAGTAACATACATAAATGTATCATTAGTATATTTAATGTATGAATTGTATTAATTTTCTATTAAATTTCTGAAATCAAATATGATGCATTGAATAAAAAGTAGCTGACCGGCCCTTCGCCGGTGTTGCTCGGGACCGGGACAGTTAATAATAATAATAAAATAATAATAATAATAATGATTCTGTTAATAATAAATACAATTTTCACTTTGATTCCAAAGCCGAAGACTGGTATAAAATTCGTACCCGAGCCCATCGTTATTAACTACCTCTTAACTTATTATTCAATTGATATATTGAGAGTGTTACTTTGGAAAGACATTAAATAAGTATATAAAGCATGACCTCATGATCTTTCTCTTGTTAGTTTTAACAACTCCACACTCATATTCAAATACTCATATAGGTGTACTAAATGAAACAGTTCGTGAGATTCGACTCCCCCGTTCAAATGAAGACAATTATTTTTAAGTCACATAACCTTTCCCAAAGTTTTCAATGTTTGATAATTTCATGATAATTCTGCGGCGGTCTCCCTGCCCACCCACACCCAGAGACTAACATTAAGTTCGAAGCCGCAAGGATCTTTCGTTAGCCTGAGAGTCTCGAGCCCAACCCTTGCTGTATTTGGGTGCATTTAATTTATTCATTTTTCCTTTTAAATTTGTCAGGTTTCAATTTTCAGAATATATATTTTTTTACTTTCTTCTATCTTTACAAGAAGAAAGTATTGGATTCATGAAAATTTTCGACTTCCGGTTTTCGACGGATTTATACGTTTTAGAAGGTCCTGAACACGATTTGACTGTTTTTAGAAAATGTGTGTCTGTGAGTCTGTGAGTCTGTCTGTCGGTATGTGACACAAATTTTGTGGGCGCTCTATCTCAAGAACTAATACTCGGAATTTAATAAAACTTTAGATTCAGTTAGTCCCTGATATAAATTGGTGCTGATTAGTTTTTGTTTAAAATCGCCCGGCAGGTGGCGCTGCTATGAGCATTTTTCGCGATTTCCGCAATAGCTCTATCTCAAGTACTAATGCTCGGAATTTAATAAAACTTTAGATTCAATTAGTCCCTGATATAAATTGGTGCTGATTCGTTTTTGGTAAAAATCTTCCGGCAGGTGGCGCTGCTATGCAGCATTTTTCGCGATTTCCACAATAGCTCTATCTCAAGAACTAATGGTCGGAATTTAATAAAACTTTATATTCAGTTAGTATCTGATATAAATGGGTGCTGATTAGTTTTTGGTAAAAATCGCCCAGCAGGTGCCGCTGCTATGCAGCATTTTGCAGGATTCACACGATTTTTGTGATATAGTCATATCTCAAGAAATAATGCACGGAATTTAATAAAACTTTAGTTCCAGTTAGACCTTGATATAAATTGGTGCTGATTCTTTTTAGTGTATGCGAAACCTGTGTGAGATAGAAGAAAGTTTTGGGATTGACACATCCGACTAGTTTTTTTTTTTTTTTTTTTTTTTCCCTTTCTTCCTGGCTTTCGCTAGTGTCTCGGCATAAGGGGCGTATTAAGGACCACGCGAAACTCTGCGCTCCGCGAATTCTGTGCGTTCGCTATTCAATCATCTCTGAAAAACCAACTCTGCACATAAAGAAACACTAGAAATGTTGTTTATATTTCTAAGATGCAAGATAAGAGGCCTCCGTTCTGCAAATGACATTTTTATTTTGTTAGGCATTTTATTTAATATTTGAAACTTACAACCTACAGTTTCATTTTTACCTTGTTGTCACATAGTGTGAGGGAAATCTTGTAATCATGATGCATGTGTGTGTATGTTTGTGAACACGATAGCTTCCAAACGGTACTGTCGCTACCGAGCTTCTATTTGGCGAATATGTTATAGATAACTGTCGCAAGAACTGTCTCGATTTTCAAAAAAATTTGCAGGCCGATTAGGTGTTTAAACCATTTTTATACCATTTTGCGACCGATTCCACACGGATAACCACCAAGGAAATGTAACAGATAATAAATGATAAATAATGTGACGATGCAGTTCAGCATTAGTGACTTAGAGATAACATCTCCTGTTTCGAAACGGGAGTTCCAGTGTTTGAATCCAAACGATTACAGTATGTTATAAATTTACATGAATCTACGATATTTTATAAAATGTTCGGAAAGTCTAGTGAAGTCATTTCAACTTTTCGTTTTCATATTAGTATTATACAAAGTACTTTCTGGAGATTTAAACTTTGCAAAATGTAACACGAAATGCGATCACATACATACTCTAGTACTTTTTATTTTCTGAAAAGTCTTCATTATAATAGAGGGGGTTCTGCCCCCCCCCCTCCAGAATCCCCCATTGTTCGGTTAATTTCATAATCATAACACTATGAAAGTCAATACTTTAAATATATCTATTTAAATTATAATCTAATATATGGATTTTTTGATAATGGTATTATAAATTAGTTTGAACAATTCATTATACACATAAATATTTAATTAGTAATTGACAATTCTAATTATACAATTTATTTAAAATTGAGTACTTGACCCCTCTCATAATTTTTTAATTGTTAGGCTACTGAATTCGACTAAAAATACAGCTAATACGAATCTGACTTATTTATTTGAATTAATATTTTTCAAAAATACTTTCTTTTTTAAAAAAGTTTTTTTTTAATTATGTTTTCACTTGTAAACTATAAATTTATGCATATAAACACACGCCTCAAGTGTTAACATATGTACATAAAATATATGCGTCATCCTTTGCAAAGTTCTACATGTTGACTACTGTTATTTTTAAAGATATTAAAAAAAAACACAATTAGTATAGGAAACGAATATTTTTATTTATCTTTTTGTATTTCTAAGAAGAATAGTCTTATTGGCTAATATTTGTTCTAATAAACGCATAAAAATATCCACATCCTATTTTTATCATTTATTATCACGTGATTTGCACATGAGTATGATAATATTTGAGTAATATTGATGTAGAGAGAGAAAAATATACACAGCTAATAATAAAGTAACAGTGATACTTAGCGAAATCATACAACTTTAGGTAATAGCAATAACAGGAAGAAGAAAATAAACAAGATTTGTAAAATTATTCATCATGATTATTATTACATAAACTTAAAAAAAAAAAAATATATATATATATATATATATATATATATATATATACAGGGTGGTTATAATATAAGTATCTCTATTTGGAGCTGTCTGTAGCTCGAAGGAATAACCCGAATAAACCAAAATCGGTACACTTACTATTCGAGAAGGGGGAAGAAGAATGGAACAATAAAAAAATAATTGCAATAATCACCGACAGATGGCGCTACAGAGTGTGAAATGTAATGTGTAATACAAGAACAAAGAATTAAGGCGTCAAACCCGATGACACACCTAATTTATTAGAAAATGTCACAGTGAATATGGTTACGCTTTCTCATAGCGATGGCGATCATGTTCAGGTTCCACATGACCAATTGTGATGGAGAATACAATCCAGGTGGTGCACGACGTGCTCAACTGCGAAATGTAACGCATCAGGAGTGATGTTTCGCTCATGTCATGATATGCGGTAAAGTTATTGAGGTTTACGAAACCTCCACGGTACACAATATTACACTTTACATTTCACACTCAAAAGCGCCATCTGTCGGCGATTATTGCAATTTTTTATTGTTCCATTCTTTCCCCCTTCTCGAATAGTAAGTGTACCGATTTTGGTTTCATTCGGGTTATTCCTTCGAGCTACAGACAGCTCCAAATAGAGATACTTATATTATAGCCACCCGGTGTATATATATATATATATATATATATATATATATATAATGAGAAATTTAATCAACAACCTGTTATAAGTAATGCAGGTATATCTGTAATTAAGTGATGTTCTGCATATCACTTAAAGTCGTGAAAAAGAAAAAAAAAGAAAAAAATCAATCCTAAACACCATACGTTAGTCAGGATACTTTTTAAAAGAAAAGTTTTAAGGCTGTTCTAAAATTCGAACAGGTTGTGACACATTCCCGAATTCAGTTTTGTTCGCAAACATACCAAATTGGCAGTAGCTCTTTTTCGTCACTTTGTAATCGAACTGTTTTTTTCTATTTATCGATAAACGCAAAAGATATGTCAGAAAATGCTGTCAAAATTGGCTCTTTAAACCAAATTTCCGAACGCGCTAGCGCGGCAAAAGGATAAAAACTGCCTTTATGAGACAACAATTGCTTTATAACTCACAATGTAATTCATTTATCGAAAAAAGCAAAAAATAATTCGGTTACAAATTATTTCAATAGTTATGACTGCAAGTATAATTTTTTTATGCTTAACAATGAGTCTGAAAATGTTTCACTAAGTTCCGCTTTGTTAAGCAAGGAAAAAAAAAGCCGTGCACAGAAAAGTGCTATGGCGCTTTCCAGATCTGTCACACTGAAGAAATTTCCGAGAAATACTAGCGAAATTTCCCAAAATGCTGGCCAAAACCCGAAAACAAAAGTTACGATATTTCTAGGCGGGATTTTGCATAATTGTATATTAATCTCCTTAAAATTGCGTTTAGTAAAAGTATTAAATTTTATTTTCGCGTTTACTATATTGTGATGTTGCATATTTTGAAAATTAATTATATATATATAAATAATATATAATATAATGAATATCATGATATGACTTAATATCATGAAGATTAATTAATTAAAATAACTAAATACATTGGCTTCCAAAAGTTAAGGTACAACCGGTTTTTTGCGTCTAATTTGCAAATGAATGAATATAGAAACAACAAATTTGGAGGAAATGTACGCTTAACTGTTATTTATTAAATGCGACATAGAAATTTACTTAAGTTAAACGTATAAATGAAATTACAACAAAAAAGCACTCATGGTGGAAAATTCCATTCTTGGAGAAATCAGTACATCACAGTATTATGCAGTAAAATGTGACAGAAACATTAAAAAACTGGTTCTAATACGGAATATGTCCACCCTGGACTTGAATGCATTGGCGGCATTAACTTTCCATGCTCTCAATTAAATTGTCGGACACCGAAAGAGGCAACGCTGAGCAGACTTGGAGTAAGCCTTGTTCCAGCTCATTTAATGACCTTGGAGGAGGACTTAAAGCCGCAACCTGTCTTCCAAGATAGTCCCAAAGATGTTCTATCGGATTCAAGTCTGGAGAGTGAGCTGGCCATTCCATTCTCTCCAAACCGTGATCCTCAAGATAATCCTCAACAACTACAGCTCGGTGTGGTCTCGCATTATCACCCATTTGAATGAAACCATTGCCAATATCACCGGCATATGAGCGCACATATGAATCAAGGATCTCATCCCGATATCTCGCACCAGTCACAGTTCCTCCATGGAACACATGCAGGTCAGTGGACCTCCGAGTGAGATCACTGCCCAAACCATGATTCCACCGTTTCTGTACCTGTGTGTTTCGACAGTGTTTGACTGATGGTATCGAGTGCATTGTTCTCTCCAGATCAGAAGACGTCCTGAATCGCTCTCCAGTGTGAATCTGGACTCATCTATGAAGAGTACAGAAGCCCACTGTTTTCTGGTCCAGGAAACATGTCCAACATAAGCGGGCCCTTCTCTGTCGTCTGTTGAGGGTGACGCACACAACTAGTCGCCTTGCATAGAGACCTGCATTATGCAGACGTCTTCGCACAGTAGTGGCGAAGATTCTTCTCCCTGATGCTGCAAAGTGGTCTGAAATGAGTTGCGGCACAGTAGTGCGTCTTCTCCTTCGGACCGAAAGAGCTAGAAACCGCTCTTCTGCAGGTGTTGTAACACGTGGGTGGCCTGGAACATGTGTTCTGGACAGAGAATCTTCGGATTCATACTGATCCCAGAGTTGTTGGACTAAATTGCGAGACACATTGAGCCGTCTAGCAGTATCGGCATGTGACAACCCCATTTCCATCCATCCTACCGCCCTCCACCTTAATGAATCGGGCAAACTACATCTTCTAGACATTTCTAGACTCTACTGGCTGTTGTGAACAAAACTGACAACAATAGTTCGAATACAACAAAACTTACACCCAAAATTACGAAAGCTTCGTAATTACATATTTTCTCTCATTCACAAATACCTATTCTTTTTTATATAGAATAAAAGTAGTAGCTGTAATTTTTGCGTACGTTTCTTTAAAGCTTATTATTGTCATTCATATAAACTATGAAGTCTAATCTGACTGCCATTTTTTGTCTGGTGAGCTTCGAAAAACATGTTGTAACTTAACTTTTGGAGGCCAGTGTATATCAATGAGATGCATACGAGTGAGGCATTGTAACTAGAAGTAACTAGAAGCTTTTCAATAATAATAATATATATATATATATATATATATATATATATAACATATACTTACTATGAATATTCTTATAACGCCCTTCTGAAGATTCTATACGATATTCATAGTTTTCCATTTTTGCTTTTTCATCCTTTGAAGTATAATTCCTTCAGTGTCCTTCCATTGCTTTTTATGGTGTTTTATCCGTCGTTCTTCACATGTGTATTCATTTATATATATATATATATATATATATTAAGAAATTTAATCAACAACTTGTTATAAGTAATGCAGATATATCTGTAATTTAGTGTTCTGTATATCACTTAAAAGTCGTGAAAAAGAAAAAAAATAGATAAAAATCAAGCCTAAGCACCATATATTAGTCAAGATACATTTTTAAATAAAAGTTTTAAGGCTGTTCTCAAATTCGAACAGGTTATGACACATTTCCGAATTCATTTTTCTTCGCAAACGTATCAATTTGGCAGTTGCTCTTATTCAGGCACTTTGTAATTGAACTGTTTTTTTCTATTTATTGATGAAAGAAAAAGATATCTCAGAAAATACTGTCTAAGTTTAATATAAAAACATCAAGACATCACGTTCACAGCACAAAAATAACATTCAGAGACTAATTAGATCTACAATGAAAATAATGCATATAGATGGCGAAACCGTACAGACTTTCTTACAAATTTTGGTGCTGCCATCTACAGACTATTAACTGAAGTACAAACACTATAGTTCTACCCCACTTAATATTTGAGTCGGGTAGGAGCTCTTCTAATTCTTGTAGACCGTCTAGGTACCTGTGGGGAGCATGAAGAAGAAGAATTAGGTTTTGAAGATTTTGCAGCATAATCAAATGTACTTTTTGGAACAATAGGTTTTAAAATTGGAGATATCATACCAGAGTCAGGTGGTTTCGGACATAAATTATTTGGTAAACAAGATTCACCCGGTTTAGGTCTTGGAGTAGTTGGGTGGGAAAAATCAGCTTGTTTAGGATTTGGGGTATTTGGTCAGCTAGTCGAAGATCTATGAAACTAGGATACATTAGTTGAGAATTACTTTGTTTAACAACTGTATTTTCCCTTCTGCAACTTTCTGTATAACTTTCTTCAAAATTTGTATCATTAGTTAAATGTACCTTTGAACCTGCGTTCGTTATTTGATCAACATGTCTTTTCCAAATATTTGAAGCAACCTGAATTCTATAATGTAACTTGTCCTGTCTTGCAATAATGCGACCAGTTTTTCACTTGGCTTCAGGAGAATAATTTTTTACAGCCACTTTCTGGTTAAGATTAAATTCATTTACTTTAGCATTGGAATTTCTCGCATTTTGCTTATCATGAACACAATTTGTTACGTTTGGAAGTATAAAATCTATTTTTGTTCTTATAACACATGGGCTGATAAGTTCCCGGTCTAATAAAGAAAACACAACTTTTTAACATAACTTTTATAACTTTATAACTTTAATAAATAACATAACTTTAATAATAAACAATAATAATTTAATAATAACAATAATAATAATAATAATCATTTAATAATAATCATTTAATAATAACAATAATAATAATAATAATCATTTAATAATAATCATTTAATAATAACAATAATAATAATAATAATAATTTAATAATAATAATTTAATAAATAAATAATAATAATAAATTTATAATAAATATCAATTTTTTAACGAAAAAGCTCCAAACAGCGCTCAGAATCATCGATTCGTTGTTGTTTTTGGTCAAAAGTCAACACGCGCGGCATTCACTTGGACAACAGCTTTTTCATAGACAAATGTTCATTCAAAATAAAGCCTACACATTCCTTGGATATCTTCAGAGTCTGCGCTATCTCCTGAAACTTCACTTTGCGGTTCCCCAAAACGATTTTGTGGCTTTTTTTTATGTTTTCCGGAGTAACCACCTCTTTTGCGTGGTGCATCACTGGTGTCTGTACGACCACGTTTAAATTCTGCAAACCAGTCAATAATGGTTGATTTACCTGGTTCAGTGTCCGGATAACGCTTATCAAGCCAAGCTTTTGTTTGAACGGTGTTTTTTCCCATCAAATAACAATTCTTGAAATTCTTGTTTATCCATTTTTTTGTTTATCAACAAAGTCATTCAACTAAAACCACTCTAATGTTTTATCCACACGGCAAATCGTCATGACATTTTTCTGCTACCTTTTAAAGGTTAGTATTTACTAAAAAAATCATCGGTTCAGCGATTGCAACACCATCTGTGTGTCAGACCGGGAACTTATCAGCCGATGTGCTATGCCGCTTTAGAAATAGATATGCAGGACTCACCCTTGCTGTAACATGAGGCATCTTTCTATACTGTAAAAGAAAGTTATTTAATTTCATTTGTTAAGTACCATATTCTAATCTTTTAATCCACGTTTGCTAATTTGCACATATCTCTCAGCCTGATCATTTGTAAGCTAGATGGCATGGAGCCGTATTTTTTTACACCAAGATTCTTTAAGAATGTCCCAAATTCTGTAGAATTAAATTGTTTAGCATTATCAGATACGAAAGATATAGGATAACGTATCTGGAAAAAAATGAAGAAGAACAAGTAATCGTATGTTTTGAAGTTGTATTAGAAATAATGAAAATTCCTGGCCATTTGCTATGAACATCAACAACAAGGAAAAGCATTTTATCCATAACTGGACCAAAATAATCAATATGAATTCTTTGCCATGGAGCTCTAAGGCATTCCCAATGATGTATATCTACCTTAGAAGAATTATTTTTTTAATTTACACAAGTAGTACAATTCCGTGCAAGATCTTCAATATCTTGATCAATTCCTGGACACCATACAAAGCTGCGAGCTAAGTACTTCACTGTACTGAAATGTCCAAAGTGTAAATAATTTAAAATTTGTTTTCTATGAATTTTAGGAATCATTACTCTATATCCTTTAAAATACAACTATGTTAAAGAGTAAATTCTTCTTGCTTACCGCCAAAAAGTAAATTTTCCGGAATTGGAGAACCAGAAATTAGGGAATGGAAAAAGGTAATAAAGGATCTGATTTTGTAGCTACGACAATTGTTTTGGAAGTTAAAGGTAAAATAGAAATTTGGTAAATTTGAAAAAAAAAATCAGATTCATCAATTGCATTACTTGAGTTAAATTGTGGAGGTAAATCTTCGCTACGTAAGGAGGACGTGAAAGAGCATCGACATTCCATGTCCGGAAGTTTTCTTATATTTAAACGCTTGTACATATAAGGCATATCTTTGAATTCTAGCAGCTAAAAGTACAGGAATACTCTTAGTAGGAGAAAAAATAGACACAAGTGGTTTACTCTCCGTAAATAAAATAAATCTATTACCGTATAAGTATTGAAAACATTTCTTTACACCAAAGATGTGCTTCTTTACCCAACTTGCTATACCATTTACTGCACTAGTTAAATAGCTAGACACAAAACCAATAGGTTTATCCATGTTATCTGGCATCACATGCGAAAGAACTGTAGAGATACTATATAGAGAAGCATTGGTTGCTAAACTAAAGGTAATTAGGCTTGAAATGTGTAAGAACTCTTTCAGATGTAATCTCATTTTGTATACTTTTAAAATGCTTGTTCACAAACGGAAGATCATATAAATTTCACACTTTTTCTGAGCAATTGGTTTAAAGAATGAGTAATTGTAGATAAATTCGGTATAAATTTAGAATAATATGTAACTAAGCCTAGAAAAGCTTTAACCTGTGATACATTTACTGGTCTAGGAGCATTTAAAATAGCTTCTACTTTACCTTGTGTTTTATGAAAACCTCCTTCATCGATTTTATAACCACAATATGTAATTTCATCCGCCATAAAAAATTATTTGTCCGAATTAATTCTAATATAATTTTCACGTAATCTTTCTAACACTTGTTTTAGCCGTTTGAAATGTATTTCAGCAGTTTTCCCTGTAACACCAATATCATCAATTAAAACTATAACTCCATCAATACCACCTAAAATTTGTGCAATTGTTCTTTGACAAATAGCTGGAGAACTGGTAAGACCAGTGGGTAACTTTCAAAATTGGAATAAGCCTTTCGGAGTGTTTATAGTTAACAACTCTGATGAATTTTGCTCTACAGGTATCTGAAGATATGCTTGGTTTAAATCAACCATTGTAAAATGCAAACCACCCCTTAATGTATCCGGCATATTCTCTAACCTAGGTAAAGGATATTTCTAAACCTTTAAAAATTTATTTACTGTTACTTTAACATCACCACATAAACGAATTTTACCATTAGGTGTAACCACTGGAAACTATAGGAGTTGCCCACTTGCTAGTAGTGACAGGTTTTATATTACCCTCACCTTGTAATCTTTGTAATTATCCATTTACACGTAACATGTAAGTTACCGTTCTAGCTTTGCAAAATACGGGAGTAAGCATCTTTTTCTATAGATTAAACCTTTAATCGCCCCCAACTCTTTTTTTTTTTTTTTTTTTTTTTTTTTGGCAACGGGAAAGAAATTGCATTAGAAATTGAAAGAGAAATTAGATTTATGTAATGATAAACTATGGGAGATGTTTGAAAAAAAGTGGTAAAGATTGGTCTGAGAAATTTTTAAAGTTTACAGTAATTTTACTCGTGTTGTAAAGCATATGTACATCGAGTTTCGTTCAAATCGGACAAAATCTGTAAATTTGTATAAGAAACATACACACTTATCAAGAACGACTTTTATATATATAGATTTAATTATGCCATTCAATATACGCACGAAATGTTTGGATTTTGCACGGAAGTTCACAAAATTACATTACATGGCGACAATGACCTGTAAGTTTCATAAAATACAGGTCCCCCTCCGCCCGACACACAAACACACACACACCAATCACCATCACCCCGTAGTGATTTACTAAACACAATTCACCTTTCTGACTATTTAGCTTGTTCTACAAAAAATCCCCGAAAAAGCAAAACACTGTTCGAGTTTCGGCCAAGATGTCGGACAAATGCTAATACGCCACTGTGCGACAGGACTCTCGCTTAGTTGAATATCCTGGGGTATGGCAATTGGCGATTTCTCATCCACGACGGATTTAGAGTGCATCAGATGCCATTCATAAATGTAAGTGGCGATATTTGGTTGCATCGGTCCCCGAAAACTTAATACTCCGACCATTAGTCCAATGCTCCACCAATCCCAGCGTATATCTTGTCGATATTATGAAGTAATAACAGGCAGTGTTTTTTACTGAAATTAACATTACAGAAATTTAGATGAAGAAATAAAAGAAATCGAGAGTAAAATTTTAGCTGCCAGCAATTTTATCTTTTATTATACAGTGTGATTACAAATGAATATCCCGAATTTGAAGAGCTATTAAAAGAAAAAAAAAGTACAACCATGTTGTTAATCAGAAATCAAAACTAACAGTTGAAAGTTTCAATTCAACACAGTTATAAAGGTTCAATGTGAGCTCCTCTAGGAACACAAACGATATCGAGACGGTACGATAACTCATCACTGACATCACTCCATGTGATTTTTTTGGTGGGGCCTCATCAAAGATCAGGTGTTTATTCCACTGCTACCAACCGACGTTGACGCACTTAGGACAGGCATATCTGCAGCCATTCAAAGAGTCACACCAGACATGCTGAAAAAAATGTGGCATGAGTTACCGTACCACCTCGATATCGTTCTGGTTCCTCGAGGGACTCACATTCAACACTTATAACTGAACTGTGTTGAATTTAAACTTTCAACTGTTATATTTGATTTCCGCTGAACAACAAGATTGTACTTTTTTTCTGTTTTCTTTTAATAGCCCTGTAAAGTTGGAATATTCATTTGTAATCACCGTGTATATTAAATGTTCAAATATGCATGCAGATCATTATTGCAGAATGGTTTATTAAATGCCGCAAAAGATTAGCATTATTGAAAGTAATGTGTTTAACTTTTACTTACAAAGATGACATTTAACATGATTTATGTCTGAAAGCTACTTTGCAAATTACCTTAGCTATTATTGTTGCTAAATTAGCTAATCCAATAAACTAAATAATCTAATCTCACTTAGTATTTAGGAACTTATTCTGCTGGAAGCTACATGTTCTTGTAAGAGGCAACCAGTCTCTAGTTTCACAAACTCATTAATGATTACACTAAATCTTTCCAATTGAATTGCTACAGTAATTCTGCCAAATTAAAATTTGACAGAAGTTAAATGTTTGGCTTCTCTCAAAAAATACGCAAAAAAAAATAGATTATATGTATTGATTAAATCTTGTAGAAATTTAATTTCAAATATCAACCCCTCATTCTCGGTTTATGCAACAGATAAGGCCAGGATGTTCTAAGAAATATCACTAAAAATAAAATTTAGATGAAATTCAATTTTTAAAACATTACTTTTGAAGGTTAAGAGCCTCATATGAGGTTCAGGTTAGCGATAAGATAAAAACCTCAATTTTGCACTCTCTAAAACTGATGAAAATGAGACTATTATAAAGGAAAAAGAGAGATAAAAGAGATAACAAGCGAAAAACTGTGAGATTTCGAAATTTCTGCAAAACACTTCCCCTAACAGCGAAACATTAATTTTAAAAACATTATTTGCTATCAAGAGTGTGGCAACAGAAATAACAAACGAAAACTTAGAACTTGCGACGCAGACGAAAAATTCGAAGCCACGCTGTCTGTTTCTCAGAAAAACACCTGCGAGTAAAAGCCATCAAAAACAAAACAGAACAAAATAAAATAAGCCAACAACCAGGTACAGTAAAAAATGAAAGAAAGAAAAAGCAAAGAAACTTGAGGCCTTTCCCCCTCCCCCCTCTTATGCCCGGTTCATACCAAAGGATCTTGCAATTAAAACGGCTCCATGCAGCGTGCTATATCCCTCAGATGTACCTAAGAAATTGGAATGTCAAGGCGAGCTACTCTCTCAGCTTGCAAGCTATCATCGTAATGGTTGGAAAGAAAAAGAATTAACTTTCAGCCATTTTTTTTTTCTGGTTTTGGCGGCAAGCAGTCTAGCACAACGCGTTTTGACTGGAATGCTTCGTTTTTAAGCCAGATTACAAAATGGGGATGCGTAAAATGATAAGGCATCCGCATGTCAGCACATTAAAGATCTTATGTTTAGATTTCTATTTACAACAGAGAGCGCAGTTAAGCACCGCTTTTTATCGTTTATCTAATCAGAAGATAAATCATGCGGGATAGGTGATATTGAGGGAGAGTAAATAAACCCAAGATTTTTTTATGTTAAAATATTTTTCTCTTAAGGACATTCTCAAAAGTTTTATTTTTCTGCTCAAAAACTCGAAACTTTCTGACACTTTCATGATCCCATTTTTGCATGAAAATGAAATGAAATTTTCATACATCAGTAATTAAGGGCCTAAAAATCGAATAGCGTTTTTCATTTTTCCGTAAATTGGATACACCATGAAATACAATTTATCTAGAAATCTAGCTGATTTCTTCTTTGAATAAAATGTATACTATCAAAGGAAGCTAACAATATCTCTTTATCTGCTCTGTAAAGAATTCGCGGTAATGTATTTATTTTTTAATTTTATTTAACCTTATTAAACAGAAAAGCATGAGTGAAAATGTGGATATTTAGCAGAAGACGAAATCCGGTGTGAATTAGTTAATTTACCTTAGCTAACGTAAAGTTGCGAGTGAATGGCCTCTCAATCGAACTCAGTCATACATTTTTAAATCTTATTTAACCTTATTAAGAGCCTGTGCTAGTCCCGCGAAGAAATGCTTCAGCTAATGTTAAGTCTATGGGAAGGTTATTGCGCGATTTCTCGCTCGCATTTTAATATTTTTAAATAATTTTTTTTTGCATAGGATAGCTGAGGTCGATCTCTAACATTGTTAGTTTTTACTTTTTTGATTTTAGTTACGGTGTTTTTATAAGCGGACATTTTCAATTTTGGAACCGGTTGGAACCGGTTCTGAAAGTTAAATTACCCTTATATAAAAAAAAACTGGAACCAAAATCGAAAAAGTAAAAACTAACAACGTTAGAGATCGACCTCAGCTATCCTATGCAAAAAGAATCATTTAAAAATATTAAAATCGAGCGAGCAATCGCGCAAGAACCTTCCCATAGACATAACATTAGCTTGCGCGTTTTTTCGCGTGACTGATGTAAGCTCTTAAACTGAAAAGCATCAGTGAAAATGTGGATATTTAGCAGGAGACGAAATCCGATGTGAATTAGTTAATTTATCTTAACTAACGTAAAGTTGCGAGTGAATGGCCTCTCAATAGAACTCCAACTTTCGCTAGATGTGTGTCGAAGGGAAACCATCAACATAAAAATTATACAAGTATTATGGTAGCATAACTGATCAAGTTATATATAGGAATGCTTAAGGAGTGTGAAAGTGTCTGTAGTGTGTCTTCCTGTGCCTTTAAAAGCATTTTAATTATATGCTTGCGATGTGAATATGGTCAAGAAAATGTTGTTTTCCAGGTTCGCAATTGAATTCGGAAGTGACTTTACTAAGACTGGTCTACAAGATTGGTGCATAATTGTGTGGTCAGAGATGATGATAGCTCGAAGTATTTGATGTATGTGAATAAAAGCTGCTGGCTGCTCCAATGAGTTGAGTTTAAGGTAAAGAAAACAAGTACTATTATCGCTAACGAATGCTCAGTTTTCCCTAATTAAGCATGATAAACTTTTTTTTAAAAATCTGTGTCTCGCTTAATCAGGGGTGCACAAATATAGGCACTAAAGGGCTGATTCCCACCACTAAATTTTATTAGTATACTTCGCCTAAATTTCATCAGTATTATTATTAGGCGAAGAATACTAAAAATTTAGTGGTGGGAATCGGCCCGTTGGCGCCTAGATTTTTGCACCCCTGCGCTTAATTATATAGAATGATTGGCAAGTCAAAGCAGCGCATTTCTCAAGGAAGTTCTTTTCCATTTCTTCAATTATGTTAATAGAAATCGTGCAAATCGAACAAAAAGCTTAGCCCACCCCTACTTTTATTTCAATGCAACATAGTGTTCCCAAGTCCACTGTTTCAAATAACAGGAGTATGATGACAAAAACAAAAAAGCGGAGCAGCGACTTCTAAATCGAGAGTTGAAATTATAAATAATTTTCAGTCATTAAATTACATTTATGACAACTATATGATTCCTAAGGAAATGAAGTTAATTCAATAATACTTGTCTTTGTATTAATTAATAATAATGGTCGGAAAATCTTTTATTCATAAATTAACAACATTCCATTTACGAACGTACCATTCTAGTAATAAAATAAAAATAAAAAATTTCTACACATGCGCTGCTAAGCCTATAATTAATTAATGAAACTCGCTAATTTTATATTAATTCGAAACCTTGCAATGTATTTTGAGTTATCCTAGTTTTACTTATGTTCACCTTAAATTATATATCTCTCTTTAGAAAAATATAGTCTTAATAAAAAATTCCTCAGAAGAAATGAAAGAAAGGAAAAGATAACTCGCCACTAAATCTATGGAGATAAAGTATTGATAAGTGAAAATGCTTGTCTTAAACTTTGTAGTTAAAAAAAAAAAAAAAAAAAAAAAAAAAACTTAAAAACAAAAAAAAAAAGGAAAAAACAATTACAAATTATCAAGACAATACCATTGAAATTATCAAATATAGCAAGAAATCAAACCTGTTGCTTAAGAATTATTTAATTTGTCTACAATTTAGCAGTATTATACGAAATGAAATTCAGCAATCTTCGATTGGAAAGATATTCAACACGACCGCTGTGTTGTGTAAACAGCGGCAGGTTTATTTAACAACAAATCAAACGTGTCTTTAAAGATCTTAATCAAATATTAATGGTAAAAGTTTAACAATTAAATCTTAGAGAAAACCACCGTTTTATTTTCTTAAAATTCAGTCTTTTAAAAACCTTTAATAATTCTTTTTGTTTGGTTGTTGATTATTTTTCGTAATCATGATTTGTACTGAGTTAAGCTCAACGCTGAATAATAAACGGCGGTACGAGCCAAAATATAAAAGAATTCGTCCATCTTAGGCTTTTGGCGTTCTGTACAATGCTTTTTGGAATACCCAGAAATCGGAACAGTCTGCGTAAATCCTGACATTTGGCAGCATAGTCTAACACATGAATACCATCGAATATTTCGCGCATGATGTTGTTTTTGAACCCACTCTCACTTTCTAGGTATGCCAAAAAATGATTCCCAATAAGATAAACAATCTCATTTACCGTTGCCAGATTATTATTTTAGTAATCGGAAATTTGTATTTTTAAAAATTTAAAAACGTAATTTATGTGCAATAAATGTTTTACAAAATTAGGTATCGATTTAAAGAACCTAAAATATTTCAAGGACGACCGGTATACGGCGCCGAAGGCAGCGGGGACCCGGGTCCGAGGTTCGTTTGGTTAGAGGTTTATCTTATTCGAGGATTTACAAGATTCGAGGCACTGATGTAAATTAAGGGCCCGCTAGCGGGCGAAGCCAGCTAGTTATTTTAATAATCGCAAATTTGTATTTTTAAAAATTCAAAACGTAATTAAGGTACAATAAATATTTTACAAAATTAGGCACCAATTTAAAGAACCTAAAATATTTCAAAATACATATTTCACTGAAACACATCAACGTCAGTAATTTTGCAGTGTTACAACAATAATTAGAAAATAATTTTAATTTTAAAAATAGTAATACTAAACAAAAAGATATGACTCATCCGATTCGTGCGCATTATATGTTGTGTAGCGCATTATGTGCTGCGTTAGTGAGGGTTAATTTTCGACGAGATAAGTGCGATCAGTTATTTCATAAAGTATTAATTTATTCCTTGGCTGTGAGTAAATCTTAAGTACATTTAAAAAAAAATAATAATAATAAAAATTCTTAGTGCTAAAGCGTAAGTGTATAGGTAAGTGTAGTTTAGAGTGTTTAATTGCACAAGTACATAAATATATAAGCATATAAGTGGAGTACAAATCTTATATACATCGAGCATCACTTAACTTTGGTGGTTTCCCCAAACTCCCGCTTACTTTTTAGGCAAGTCGGAAAGTTGTTTGTATTTGAACCAAAAATGCTTTCTTAAAAAAAAAAAGAAAGAAAGAAAGAATACGAGAAATTAATCGTCCCATGCAGGAGCTTTAATTTTAGCAAAAAAAGTGGGACGCCTGGCAACGCTAGTCTTGAAGAAAGTTCTCCTAATCACTCATCCAATTTATCCGCATTATCTATGAGTGTTGTTGAAGGATAGGCAAGATAGCTGCCACGACTTATTTTTTCTCTGGAAGCTTAAACCGCTTCTCTAGCTACGAGAAGGAAATCCCGCATTATGTAAACTTTTAAAAATAACTGTAGTTCAAGCCTGCGTTGGAATGATCCGGGGCTCAAAATCTTACTTTTTTAAAAGTAATTTTTTTAAGGATTTTGTAATTCAATGATTCCCAAACTTTATTGTCATGCGACCCACCTTAATGTTTGAAATTTTTTCGCGGTGGATTATGTAGGTCGATGTTTTTGTATATTCTATTCTACAAAAATAAGCGCACTTTCGTACAAAGCATGCAACTAATAAACAGTAACAGCTATTCTTGATATTTATAATCATCATAATAATAATGTGTATAATTGTAAAAAAATAACCTTTTTTATTAACCATAAAAAAACACGTATATTAATGAATGTAGCATTAGAAAATACGATTTAGCTTTCGATGCGATATATAGCGATTCGATGTGTTGTTTTCACGAACGAAAGAGTCTGTATCATGGTTGAAACTTGTTAATTTAATCACCAAATTTCAACACTTAAATTCCTCTACACTTACCTTAATAAAATACAGTCTTTTCTCAAAACTGTATAGTTTATTTTTTTCGCGATGTCCTTAAAAGATATAACGTATTGCGTTCCTTGCATTTTTACAGCAGATACTATTAACAAATTTTTGAAGAACTGATTAATCATTTTGGGACCCACAACATCTTCTCCCGCGACTCATAGTTTGGGAACCGCTATGAAATGTACATTTTTACAGATGTCACTCTTCATTAAAAAAAATTACATATATATAAATTTTTAAAACTTTTGGAACAAAAAACAAAATTTAATTTTAAGAATATTTAATTTCTTATATAACGGAATTCGTCGAAACTTAGTCATCTGGTGCTTCACATACGCCGATAGCAAAATACAAATATTTGGATATGGCTGATATGCAGATAAATGAGATAATTTTTACAAATTTATCAACAGAAAGTGTGAACAAATATTTTTAAATACATAGATAATAATATTCAGGGGTTGGGTTACAACAACACAAGAGGAAAATCAGCATATTCCGCAAATGAAACTGATGCATTTACAAAATTTGCGTACATGACAGGTACATATATGAGGAAACAACTAATTCATAGAAAAAATTCATATCAGTATTTTTTAACAAAGAAACATATTTTGTGCAAAAAAAGCATTTTTCTGAGGATTATATAATTATGTGGATCTCATAACTGAGAGAAAAAAAACGAAATAATTAAATTTTGGAAAGTGATTAAACCACATCAGTTGAATAACGTCAGATGATGGAAGACCAAAGAGGTCTCGAAAGAGCTTGCCACAATAGAATGCCGCCCGTGCCCTAAAAGTCAATCGTTACATCATTTACCGCTTGTGGATCAAGTATTATCAAGTGTAAGGAATAACGTTGCGAAAAGTAGTAAAAGGGCGTCTAAAAGCCACAACAAATCAAGACCATTTTCTGTGCCTATAAACACCAAGCCAGATGTCATTTACTGAACATTATCTTGTTTATATACTGCGTCAATAAGAACAAACTGTATCTCGACAAATCGTTTACAGATGGTCACAAGGAATTCAACTGTAATGCATCTATTTATACTGTACAATATTGCGATATTGACCACTGACTTGGCATCCTAGTGACACCTTCACACTGAAGGAACTCAGCAAATTCCACTAGAGATCATCTTAACATGACTCCACAACGATGGAAAATTGTACTCTTCGCGGTTTAATCGCTATTTGGCTGCAGACTGAATTCCGCTGATTATTGATTTGTAGATGTAGAACTTCTAAAATTTCGTATCATGCCAGCAAAATCCGCTAAATGCACGCATGCATAGGCTGTGGTTCGTTGGTTTAGGCCGATATTGCTATCAGCGCCCATACTAATCTCTACTGTTCTCTAATTATACTATGACTGCAATGTGGTACAGTGGGTGACATCCTTACTCAAAATCGTAGCCCATTTCTTACTAGCCGTGGCTAACAAATGCCCAATTTTACAGGACTAATATTATTGCCTTACACATAAAAACACTGCTTCGTATGGAATGACCATCAAAATTACCCGATTTGAATCCCATTGAACACATATTACAAATACTTAGGTGGCATTTATATTCTCTCCCTGAACCTCCCATGATCCTGTACGAGCTAAGAGAATGCTTCCTCGCGAGTGGACGATATCCCGAACTGACATAGATGATTTCATTCTTACCATGAACTGACGCTGTTGGGCATACGTTTCATCAGAATAGGTGGTCATCACAATTCCTATTGATAGAACCGACTCCGCCTGCAGTAAAGTTTTCTGTCATCCACAATCTTGCAATTGTGTGCTTAACTATGCTACTTAAATATTTACCGATAATTTTCTTTGCTTTTACCTACAAATGTCATCAATGTTAGGATGATTTCTTTAAGTTCGCAAGTTAAAAATAGAGCTGACTCAAATGATAGCCCAATCCTGGAAAAAATTGCACCACCTTATGTTATTTCAGCATCAAATTGTCACAGAGACTTGCGAGAAGTTTCATTCGACTGTAAACCGTGCCTACTTTCATAATGGGAATTCATTTTTTTAAATAAGGGTCGTCCTATATTACAAATTGCACTAACTTTCATCTCTCAAATTCATTTTCTCACCCCACCAGCAGTGAACTTTTCTCCCATCCATAATCCTGCAATTATGTGCTTAACTTTACTACTTAAATATTTACAGATCATTTTCTTTGCTTTTACCTACAAATGTTATCAACGTTAGGATGCTTTCTTAAAGTTCGTAAATTAAAAATACAGCTAACTCAAATGATAGCAGGATCCTGGAAAAAATTGCACCACCCCTCATGTTATTTCATCATCAAATTGTTATTGAGATATGCGAGAAGTATCATTCGACTGGAAACTGTGTGTCTACTTTCAGAATTGGAATGCTATTTTTGAAATAAGAATCGTCCTGTATTACAAATTCCACAAACTTCAATTTCTCAAATTCATTTTCTTACCCCCTTTTGACACTTTATTTGCGTTTTTTGGATCAAGACAGACCAGAAAAAGGCCTAATTTATATGCTTTCTCTTAAATCTTCATAGAGTTATTAAAAAAAATGTGTTTTGGAGTTTATTGATAGTTTTCGAAAAATAAAATAAAAATATTTAAATGAAAAGTGCCTGGAATACACAATTAATAATAAGAAAAAGTAAATGGAATTTCTAAATATAAAATAAACTCACTTTGTTCGAAAAAAAAATTCATAAATTTTTTCATATTGTTTTCCAAGATTCTCTTTCTGTGGATGCTATGACAACATAAGGCGGTCCCTTTAGACCGTCGAAAAGTAAAATTGAGCTATATATCGAAAACTAATGATTGCATTCAGCTGTAAACTTACACACCTATGTTTTTAACGATTGTGGTACATTTTATGTAAAAATTAATGTCGTCGTAATTCATAATTTTTTAATGTAAATTTATTAGTAGTTTTCATAATTAAAAACACGTTTTTGATTCAAAAAAATACCTGGAATATATTTGGGCCTATTCAATGTATCTAATTTAGAAAAACAAAATTTCATCCGGATGATTTTTTGGGAAGATGTGATTTTAAGTTGGTCCCATGGATTTAACATTACCATTTTCAAACTTTTACCTCTTCTATTTAATTTTAAGAAAAAGTGTATAAATTATACTTTTTCCGGGCTACTTTGATCCAAGGAACTCAAATAGGGCGTCAAAAGTATATGTTACCATTTGAAAATTAAAAATTGATACAATGTTTATAATGTAGATGACTTTTATTTGAAAAAATCCAGTCATATTCGGAAAGTAGACATAATTATCCGTCGAATGGTACTTCAGGTATCTCTCAGTGACAATTTGATATGAAATAGCCTGGGTGGAGGGGGTTCTTTGTTCCCAAAGACTGTACATTCTAACACTTGCAACTGTTTTATAACACGATTTTTATTTTATACAACAAAATTTCATTATAACAGGTATGAAAAAAATTAAATTAGATAGGAAAGGGAGATCAGATAAAAATAAAAGAGTAGCCGAAAACACTAGTGACAAATTTAATTGAGCGTCCTTTTTACACTGATCTCCATATATAACGGGATTTCTGAATCGGTGGTCAGAAGCTTGCAAAGCAAATGAAGCATGTAAAGCAAAGATATAAAATAGTCCGCGTTGTCAATTCTAGATATTAGTGTATTCATTTACTATTCTCCTAATTTACGCTTCTCTGATTAAGCTATTTTTATCTAATTAATCAATGATTCTGTAATCATGTAAGACAATGCGATAAACAGCATATTTTGCCATGAATGCGAACTAAAATTATTGTCACTGTATCCTGTCACGCTTACCGCTGGAAATTATGTTGGAGAATAGAAAGACAGATCTCCTGTTATATATGAAGCTCAGTGCCTATGAGAGAAAACGTCGCATACCTGACCCACGTTTTGCATTGTTTCCCATAAGGCGCTGTTGGGGGCCTAAAGAAATCAGTGTATAACTGAGATAAGGGAGACAGTGTGTAAATGAGAGGCACATCAGTGAGAAATCACTGTATAACTGAGAGAGTTGTGTAAATGAGAAGCACATCAGTGAGTAATCACTATATTCCTAATGTTTACTGTCAGTTGTGAGACATCTGATGTTAATATATATATATATATAGGTTGTTTAATAGCCGCTGCTTGTTAACTACAAAAAGACCCTTTAATAGCCTTCGAGAAGGACTTAAAGGAATCGACTGGGAGAAGAGACTTATTGTCCAATCCATACCTTCCACCAGTGAAGCTTGTTAGTATCCATGTCCAGTGCATGGCGAACGAACGCGAATGGGCTTCTTCCAAACCGTTTTATCAGCCGTTTTATCAGGGGAATTTGCCACCCCTTTCTTTATTTTACCAGTAATTAAAAAAAATCACGACGCTCAATTCACGGTGGTGTGCGAGTCCCTGGTTACGGCAACGATCAGAAAGACATGAAGACGGAGTATACTAAAAATTACCGCGCTCGGCATGGCTGCCATAAGTTAATGACCTTACCTACGTACAACGGGTGATACCTATCTTCGGAAAATCATTTACAAGAACTTAAAAAATAATTTTAAAAAATCAACTGGGACATCTGTAAAAATAGAGCTGAACCAAATGATAGCACAATCCTGGAAAAAAATTGCATCACCCTATGTTATTTCATCATCAAATTGTCTCAGAGATTTACGAGAAATGTCATTCGACTGGAAACTGCGCCTACTTTCAGAATTGGATCGCAATATTTTAAATAAGGGTCTTCTTATATTACAAATTGCACTAACTTTCATCTCTCAAATTTGTTTTCTCACTATACATTTTGTCTATATAGAGACACCGAAAATGGAAAAAACAAGTGATGTAGAATTTCTGATTCAAGGTGGAAGAATCACATAGTAGAATATGGTAGTACATCGGACAGAGTTGCAAGGTTAGTTATACAAGTGTCAAGAAGATACAACATAAAAATTTTAAAAAGTTTATGCACAAACAATAAGCTAAAGCTGATGAAGAAGTTGAGAATTTCCATGAAGAAGTAGCTTCAATGAATCAGAATGGAAAATGCTACATCAAATTAATAATGGGAGACTGTAATGCTAGAATTGGAGAAAAAAAGAAAGGCGAGTTCTCTGTAGGAAATCATGAATATGGGATGCGAAATGAAAGAGGGAACATATTGATTGAGTTTGCATATAATGTGAGTAGATGTATACCATGAATTCAGTTTTAGAGAAGAAGCCACAAAAAAAATAGACGTGGGGAAAGCGCATATGGAAAAACAAACAAAATCGACTACATCATGCCAAACACAAAGCATATTATTTAGGGTTTCAGCGTTCTCAATTACTTCAATAAAGGGAACAATCACAAGTCAATGTTGATTAAATGCGAAATGCTGTTAAATACTAAAGTGGAAATAATTAAGCTTTTGCAACACTACACTCCAAGAAATCAGTTGATATTATAAGTAACCGAAAACATAAAGAAGAATTTCATTTGGAACATAAAAACCGTTCCGAAGTACTACGGTCAATTTTGGAAGAGGAGCAAGATATTACAGAGTGAACAAGAAACTAACCATTACTCTACAAGAAATTGCAAAGGAAATAGTAGGTGAAGTACAAGTAAAACAGACAAAGGAAATAGAAGGTTTAAGAAAGAAGGAATAAGAGACAGGAAGATTCATGGAGAAACGCAGCGAATTTAAAACAAAGAAAACGATCTCAAATCAAGAGTTGAATATGGGAATTGTATAAAATAGTACGAAAGTGCATTATAGAAGATATCAGAAAACTTAACTGTGATCTTATTAAGAAAGTTCTAGAAGACAACGAAAGTGAAAAATCAGCTAAGCGCTAACTGTATGTTGGAAGAAAAGGTATTTTTCACAGAAGAGGTAGATTGAACAATCACCATAATCACCAATTTTGGAAGAGGAGCAAGATATTACAGTAATGAACAAGAAACTAACCAATACTGCACAAGAAATTGCAAAAGAGATAGTCGGTGAAGCACAAATAAAACAGACAAGAAAAAATGTTTAAGGAAGAAGGAAGAAGAATCAAGAAGATTGATGGAGAAACGCAGAAAATTTAAAACAAAGAAAACGATCTCAAATCAAGAGTTGAATATGCAGAATTGTATAAAACGCTAAGAAAGTGCATTATAGAAGATATCAGAAAACTTAACTGAGATCTTATTAAGAAACTTCTAGAAAATAACGGAAGTTAAAAATCAGCTAAGCGCAAACTGTGTGTTTGAAGAAAATGTACTTTTCACTGAAGAGAGTAGATGAAACAATCACCAAAATCAATAATGAAATCGCAAGTATTATAAAAAAAAATTCTATAACCATCTATATAAATCTGAAGATTAATCAAAGCTCCAAAACAACTTCCTTGATCCGAGAAGAAACATAACCGAAACTGGAGAGATAATCCCATTGATGACAGATGAAATTGTACAAGCCATTAGATGTATGAAAAGATGTAAATGCCTTGGCGAAAATATAATCATAATTGACCTTATCAAAAGAAGCAGGAGAATAATTTGGAAAACTGCTAACCATATACTATTTTCCAAATATCCAGAGAAGTCAAATGTACCAGAAGACTGAAATAATACTGTGATGGTGCTACTTTACAAAAAAGAAGCGAACGAAAACATTAAAAACTACTGTCCGATCAGCTTACTGTCAGTGATTTATAAAATTTTCACGAAAGTTTTAACGTGAAGGCTTGAATCAGTTTTAGACTGAGCTCAACCTAGAGAAGAAGCATCCGGATTACAAAGTGATTTAACACAATGCATCATATACACTCTTAAAACTGTGCCTCTGATTTAAGAGGTACATTCTGAATTTTTGTGCCTCTGAATGTTAAGAGGCACATGGTGCCTTTGAAATTAAGAGGTACATAGTGCCTTTGAGATTCAGGGGCACAGCGTAAGTGCCTTTGAAATTAAGAGGCACAGTGTGCCGCTGAATTTATATATTCAAGTGCCTCTTATTTAAAAATACATTCTGTGCCTCTTATAATGGTGGCACATGCATGTGCCACCATTATAAGAGGAACAGAATGTAATTTAATCATATTTTATATTATATTTATATCTTTACAGTGAATTCTGTCTACTGCAGAAAGATTTTCCAGCATGGCATATCCAAAGACATATTAAATTTTGTGTAAGGCAGAATACTATGTATAATAGAAATTTTTCTCACTCCCAATTTATTGAAACAAATTTGAAATAAATATTAAAATGTGTGTCCATGTGGCCTAAGTCAGTTCTGTGGTTCAATAAAGAACCTTGTCTACATATCAGTTTATTTTATACATATCAAAATACGTAAAAGGGCATAAAAGCTTTATTAAAAACAAATAAGAAAAACGTTAAAAATAATCAGCGTAAAATAATCACAATATTGATCTTGTGATAATGACAACAATTAATTTCAAAAAGTAACTCTGATCATAAATATTTCATTACTGGTATCCTAAATGTTAAATTTATTTGAAAATAACTAATTTGTTTCATTAGTATATATTTTCATTATACTGAATTCCGATTCTAAATAAAATACGATTATAAAAACAATATCTATTACTTTCTGTAGGATGTCCGTTGCTGAAATTTTGGGTGTTTTGATTTATTTTTGTTATTGCAGTTAAATTTCGATTACAATGGGAAATGTAGCTGAGATTAGTTAAATATCGTTGACAGATTAATATCAGTGTTTAATTCAGACATTTTTCTCCGGGAGGGATTTTTGCGGCTTTGCTTCGGGGGGGGGGGGGGGGGGGGGGGGTTGCACTTTTGTCCATTAAAAAGAATAAAATCTCACACTTTTTGATCATTGTTCCGGAGAGGAAATGCCCCCCCTCCCGGGCCACACCTTGAATTCAACACTGATTAATATAATACAAAAGAAACTGGACTTTATTAGCTATAACTATTAATAAAAAAATTAAATTTCTCAAGGGAATGATACATTTACCCGCGAAATATACATATGTTTGTAATATAAAACATTTCTTTTACAGTGTCCATTTTTATACTATACACATTCAAAGAAAATAATCAAGTACTAAACTAAATACACTTACTTATTGCAGGCTTTTCTATAACTCGCTATATTCATTATAATCCGCCGGTGGATGAATGCAATAATAACACCATTACACGTAATTTTATGTTTCCTAACATAAATTCATTGTATTTTCCACAGGAACATTTACCTGTGCGGCGTCGTTTTATATCGTAGGAAAACCTAACTCCTGTTATCAGCGATTGATAATGTTGCAATCCTGAACGACAATAATAACACGAGCGTAATTAAAAAACGAAAGCACAAAACCTCTTGAGTTAAAATAATCGTCTTGCGAAAAGGATATAATATATAAACTCTGTTTGTGTCGTCAGGTACCGCTTCTCGAATAATCCACAAGAAGCCATTTCTTCTGGTCAAGCGTCCATTTCTTCCTTCTCCCCTATCCCTCATTGAAAGTAAATATCCCGCGCCCGCTCAATGCATCATGGGTTAAACATCTGTACGCATGCGCGCTTCCCCACTGTACCGCTTAATAAATGACCGCTTTTTTTAAGAGGCACACATTTCGCGCCGTGACTCTGATATATTTCGTTCTGTCATCCGTGCCTCTGATAAGTTTTGAGACCTTCATTTGTGCCTCTCATTTCTTTGTGCCTTTGATATTTATCAGCTAATCAGAGGCACTTTGTCTGTGTGCCTCTCATATGCGCTGGTGCCTTATATATCAGAGGCACAGTTTTAAGAGTGTACAAACAGTAAGGGAGAAAAACTTTAGAAACACACGTAGACAAAGATAAAGAATATAATTTACCTCTCTGCCTCGTCTTTATTAATTATGAAAAAGCATTCGATTCGGTCTACACATCAGCAGTAGTAAAATCTCTAGGACATCAGTATAGACAAACCTTACATCAATATTATAAAGAAGATTTACAAGGTTTCTGGAATTGTTGGAAAGTGTTTCATAATTTATGCTTGATGTATGATTTTTCTTTTACTTTTATTTTAAATAACCATCATGCTCAATAGTTCATATTTACTACCTCCGTACCTTTCTTATATATTTACATACTTAGATCCATCTTTATGACATATACATACCATAACATATATGCAATGAATATAATAACACTGTTCTCTACAAATGAAATAAGAATAACTAATCAAGAATCTACCGTAATCCTGATTTAAGTAAAACTTTAAAAAATTATTAGGTTGATGCAAAAGTTTGTAGTATTTATATTTTATCTGAGATGGATTGCATGCAGAAATGAATCAGCAATAGATTTTTCTCCACACTACAATGGTACAATTAGTCAAAAAAAAAAGCAAAAATACCATCCATTTTAAAAGTTAAATTGTCTCAAAAAAAAAAAAAGAAAAAAAAACTAGCATGTTGGGATTAACACAAATTTCATTCCATATAAATCAAATCAATTAAATGATTTAAATTAGAATGACAATGTATTCCTATATTCAGGATGGTAGGCGTGAAATTTCGTTGAATTCTATGCATTTAAACTGGTTATACAAGCATCGCATATTTTGATCAAATAAACGAATTTCGACAATCGCTCCTAGATGACTGCAACCAAAATTGAATGACAATCTATTCCTATCACGAGTATTAAAAATTTGATGTTTCGTCGAATTCTGTTGGGACAGACATTTTCTAAAAACAGTCGTTGAATTCTAGGCACATAAAAGGTAGATATATACAACAAATTATCGATCTGATAAATAGAACATAAATCATCACATAAATAGAACAAATCATTGATCTGCGACGCTTCCTCTTGGGGGATTTTGCCTAGAAACTAATCAGTATTAGTTCACATAAGGATAGAACTTCATACGAAATTTCATCCCATTCTGCGCAGTTAGTTCTTCGTGAGTTAGAACGCCTGCAAAATTTGTGCCACATATAGGCAGACACACAGAATCTTGGACAGACATTTTCTAAAAACGGTCGTTGAATTATATGCACATAAACTGGAGATATTTGTATCACATAAATAGAATAAATCATCGATTTGCGGCATCCTCTCTTGTGGGAGTTTGCCTAGAAACTAATCAGTACCAGTTCACATAAGGATAGAACTTCATATGAAATTTAATCCTATTCTGCGCAGTTAGTTCTTCCTGAGTTAGAACGCCCGCAAAATTTGAACCACATATAGACAGACACACAGACTCATGGACAGACATTTTCTAAAAACAGTCGTTGAATTATATACACATAAGCTGGAGATATTTGCATCACATTAATAGAACAAATCATCGATTAGCGGCACCCATTCTTGGGGGAATTTGCCTAGAAACTAATCAGTAGCAGTTCACATAAGGATAGAACTTCATATGAAATTTCATCCCATTCTGCGCAGTTAGTTCTTCGTGAGTTAGATAGAACGCCCACAAAATTTGTGCCACATACAGGGTGGTTCGGAATATATGTCAAAAATGTAAAGGCAGGTAGAGGGAACCTAAATAAGCAGATTTCGTATAGAAATGTGGGTGCGGAAATCCAACGTTGAGGAAAAAGAGGGCGCTGTTTAGTTCGACGGATAAAAGCATATCGCTGGCTGGAATAGTCATTCCCCGCACGGATGTCAAGCAACATGCATCGTTACACCAATGCAGAGCTTGCCGACATGCATTTCATATATAGGGCTGCGCAAGTAAACGGAGCGTCTGCAAAAAGGATGCGCACGTTCAACGGCTCTCGAGCTTGTCGAAGGACTATTCTCTTACTGTGCGTAATACTTCTTCTTCTACTACTGAAATTCTGCGATATCTTCCAGTGCCCGTATCACCCCTGGAAGCATGAATTCCTACGCAGATTCCTACGGAAGATTCCTACGCAGGAATTGTTCCATGGACATCCTTTGAGCAGCCGCTCCATTTCCTTGCGCAGCCCCATACATGAAATGCATGTCAACAACTTCCGCATTGATTTAAAGATGCATGTTGCTAGAAATCCGTGCGGGGAATGACGATTAAAGCCAGCGAAATGCTTTCCTCCACCGAATTCAACAGTGCCCTCTACTGCCTCAACACTGCATTTCCGCAGCCACATTCCTATAAAAAATCTGCTTATTTAGGTACCCCTACCTGCCTTTACATTTTTTACATATAGTTCTGAACCACCCTGTATAGACAGACACACAGTCTCATGGACAGACATTTTCTAAAAACATTCGTTGAATTATATGCACATAAACTGGAGATATTTGCATCAGGTAAATAGAACAAATCATCGATTTACGACACGCTCTCTTGGGAGATTTTGACTAAGAAACTAATCAGCATCGGTTCACATAAAGGATAGAAATTCATATAAAATTTCATCCTATTCTACGCAGTAATTCGTGAATTAGAATGCCTACAAAATTTGTGTCACATACAGATAGATAGACACAGAGACTCACGAACAGACATTTTTCTAAAAACAGTCAAATCTTATGTTCAGAACTTTCAAAAGCGTATAAATGAGTCGAAAATCGGAAGTCGAAACATTTCCGGGAATCCAATACTTTCTTCTTGTATAGATAGAAGAAAGTAAAAATAAGCAAGGGGGGATCTCCATACTGAAATTGTACCAACGCTTAAATAAACACGAACACACAATTTTGACAGCATATTAGGGTTTTTCGTTATGTTTTACTTTAGGATACCAAACGGTTTGCCATTGGTCCAAATAGTTTGGGATTCGTGAAAGTTTAAATTTTGAAACTTCAAATGTTAAATTCCTTTTTAACCCTTTCAGGGGCTAAGAAATTTTCAAATGACTGTGTAACCCAAGAATTTAAGAACAAATTGATTTAAAAATAAATAAATGCTTTTCTGGATGTACATTATAAAAGCAAAATTTTAAAATTTTATTCAAAAATTACGAATGTAATTTGGAAGTCTGGAATTAAAATTTAACGGTAGAGGAACTTCGGGTATTATGGAATACCAAGGTTTCTGTTTGATAAAGTGCTGCTACCAAGCGACAATATCATAAACTACTTAAGAACGTTTGAAGAATGCCCCTCCCACCCCCTCAAAAAAAAAAAAAAAAAAAAAAAAAAAAAAAAAAAAAAAAAAAAAAAAAACTCGCAGTTTGTCGGTCGTTGTTAGGGCCCGTTGTGTGAATAAATATATTTGTTTTTCGTGTTTGGAAAGTTTCAGGAGATAATTTTTCAATATTTTTTATTCGCTATTAGAAGTAATTTTTTTATACTGAAATTAAGCATGATGTACACCGAAATACTTCATTGTTTATGATTTAATATTCTCTTTTAGCTTGCGATTCACACCAATAAACATCGAGTAATTTTTTTCCCGGCTCGGCGGTGTCGGATTATACAGAATACCAGTATCTCATAATACTCCATGATTATAATGGCGCAAAGATAGATCATTATATTTGTGATTTGTGCAAATCTGAAATATGAACTGAAGTATTTTGGCTACCTACCTAGATACTATATTTTGATCATGCTCTCTTAATACCATTAAATGTGTTTTTTGCCAAATTTTGTACGTTTTCTTCATTTTTATATAACCCCCTATTCTATATTTCCCAACTATTCACAATACCCGCAAAATAAGTTTATTATTATAATTATTTGTTTGTAAGTGATCAAATTTTGTAAAATATTTTTTTTTTTATAAAAACTATTCGCAGATATTTAAAGTTTGTAATTGTATTCAGTTTTCGGGTTTTAAGCAATATCGGGATGTTGTATTGCCCCAAATGTAAATAGTAGTCCATGCTACAAAAAGTTCCTCTATAAATAATATGTCACTGATCCTTCAAAATGTTTTAATCATTGTAAAACAGATTGCAACGCGGGTAGTTCTTAAATTATAACTCAAAACCTTGTATTCGCATATTAAGCTTCTAGAAATCGATTTCTATTAAAATTTTCATATGTTTCAATTTTTTTTTTCAAATATTTTTGAAACAAATATAAATTTTGAGCTATGTTTTTTTTTAAAAAAACAGAAATCGATATTTAGGAATTTTAAATACAGTTCATTCCGCCAAGTAGTTTTTGAGTTATACTTTAAAAACTATCCGCATTGCAATCTGTTTTTCAAGGATTAAAAAAGGAATTTAACATTAGAAGTTCCAAACTTTAAACCTGCATAAATCCTAAACTAAAGTATTTGACCGAATAAATTCCCGTTTGATATCCGAAGGTGAAATATACCGAAATATTTAAATATGCTGTCAAAATTGAGGGTTCAAATTGAAAATTTCAGAGTTTGGTACAATTTCATTATGAAGACGACCCCCCTAAGGCTTATTTTCTAAACATAAATTGAAAGAACACATTAGCTTCTAGTCGAATGGCTGCTTCCATTTCTTTCCGGGACAATTTTGTGATTAATATGTATGGGGTGTGTTCTTTTTTTTTTTTTAGCCGAATGTACATCAATTGTTTCTGTCCGTGATCGGGGTGCTTTTTTATAAATGACACGATAGCTTTTCCGGGAACTGAAAGCAATAAATAATTCAGTTGTTAATAATTCAAAAATTAAATATGCGGCTTAAAATTTAGAAAATATAGTAAAATAGTAATTTCGTTTGTTATGGAGGCAGCAAATGCTTAATGTTAAGCATGTGTTCTATGTTTAAATTAAATATTTTTATCTCTTCACATAATCACAATGTTTCACAACCTAGAAGTACATAAAAACAAGTTTAGACCCGGATATATACACCAACTACGTCACCTTAAATTGTGTCCTCGTGTATGTGTATCGTATTTTATCAGCGTAACAGGTGGGCAAACATGACCGATGCGCACTTATCCTAGTTCTGGCGTCAAGCAGTCTGCAAGGTATAGGTAACGTTCAAAAGATTTTCTTTTCTTTTGACATTAAGTTAAATCTTCCAAGGATAACAACTTTGCTTAACAAACAGAGAGGAAGAAAGAAAAAAGAAAATTTTCGAATTTCATTAACTGAACATTATGGTTATAAAAGCAGCTAAGAAAAGAGATGATAACAGAACTTATATATTAATAATTTTAAGTATTTTTAAGGGAAATGATATAACAATTTTTCGTAAGCGATTCTTATATACCATCATTTAAATATCTTTCTAAACAATACGAAATACATGAATGAAACACTGACAGAAATAAATGAATTAATGAATAAAATATATAAATGCATAAAAGATTTTAAAAACGGATAGGCTAGCAGATACTTTATTTTGTCACCAGATTCTTTTTTCAGATAAAGATATTTTCATCGGTAGTACGTACAAAATAAAGCATTATTTAAATATTTTAAGGTACTTTTCGGTTAGCCGGGCGCCAGTGATATGTATACATGTATATATACACGTATATGTACACATATACATATATATACAAACATATCTATACACTTATATGTATGAAAAAAGATATATATAATGTATGTACATAATTTATATATGTACACATATCACTGGTGTCCGGCTAACCGAAAAGTACCTATTTTAATATATAAAAGTAACACATAAAAGTGTCTGCTAATGCTCATGCATAAGATTTCGTACATTTCATACTCTATATAAATAAAAACAAAATAATAAAGTGTGATTAGTTAAGAAATTTTAAAACACTTAGACAAATTGATGCGTTGCGGATATTAACCCATTATACATTTTCACTTTATATTCATTTAATCCTAATCACTAAAGTTGAACCCTTTATTAGTACGTAAGATATAAAAATCTCATTTTCATATTAAATAAACCGACTGCTATTATAATCCATTAATTAGGTCATCATGGTTACTGATCGAAACTTTTAAATAAGCTCTAATTAACATTACACAATAAAACGTTCGAAGTGTTTGTACGTATGCAGTTATTTTGTCGCCTGATTCTTTCTCAGATGAAGATCTTTTCACCGGTAGTACGTACAAGAATACAGCATTATTTAAATAGTTTAATATCTAAAAGTAACACATAAAAGTATCTGCTCGTTTTTCCGATAATCTTACTTATAATAAAATCCGAAGGCAAGAAAGTGTCTGTAACGGCTCCGGGCTCGACCACTCTGATCTGCGAATCGGCCATATAGTTAAACGCCATGTTAGGCTTAATGAAAAAGCTACGCTACACCCGATTCTGCTGTTAAAATATTTGTAAAAGCATATTAGAGCTTTTAAATATTTTAATTTTGTTTAAAACCTTCAAAAACTATTTCATATAAAACACGTATATCAACATTTCTGTATACATTTTTTTCTGTAAGAACTTTTCTTTTCAGAAATAGTGGTGAATTCTTTCGTACGGAGGATTTGAGTGATCAATCCAGTACATTGGCGCCATCTATTGGCGTATTTTGAATTTCTTCCATCTTAAATACAGTACCGGACCTATTATGCGAAATCCTCTGGACCAAAGGCTTTCCGAGTTTTGGAATTTTCCGGATTTTGGGTCCTCCCGAAGTTCACGATTATTTGACAAAATTCATGTTTTTTTTTTTTTTTCGTGATTTTTTTCTGCTACTCATTGACAAAATTTGCGTTTTTTTTTCTACGATCCTTTGAAGAAATTTGCGTTTTTTGCTATTCTTTGACGAAATTTACCTTTTATTTACGATCCTTTGACAAGATTCGAGGTTTTTTTCTGAGATTCTTTGACGAAATTAGCGGGGTTTCTTTTTTCGCGATCCTTTGACGGAATTCGCATTTTTTCTGTGATCTTTTGACAAAATTTGTGTTTCTTTTTCCTTCGATCCTTTGACGAAATTTTACTTTTTTCGCGATCCCTTAACGCAATTAGAAATTTTTTTTGCAGTGCTTTGAAGAAATTTGCGTTTTTTTTTCGCGATCTTTTGGAGAAATTCATGTTTTTCCGCGATTATTTGACGAAATTCGCGTTTTTTTTTCCCCGATCCTTTAACCAAATTTGTGTTTTTTTTTTTTTTTTTTTGTGATCCCTTGAAGAAATTTTACATTTTTTCGGAGTCCTTGGAAGAAATTTGCGTTTTCTTCGCAAGCCTTTGACGGAAATCGCGTATTTTCTGCGATTTGTTAACAAAATTAGCGTTTTTTCGCAATTCTGCGACGAAATTTGCGTTTTTTTCTCAATCCTTTGACTAAATTCAAGTTGTTTCCGCAATCCTTTAAAGAAATTGTCTACTTTTTCTTCGAACGATAGACGTAATTGTTTTTTTTCGGCGACGATCGTTCAAAATTCGAGATTTTGTTATGTTCGAATCTTTGGACTGAAGACTAAAATTTTCGAAACCGAATGCCTTAAATTTTTAGGAAAATTCGGAACAGAATCACCCTTGATGAAATAAATATATAACTATTTTTTGTTTCAAACGAATCGTAATATAAATTAATTTTAAACTAAAATTTGAGAGAAAAATGATTTGTTTCTAATTTCGGGAAGAAGGGGGAGGGGGGCGTGTTCACCCGCTACCGAAGTAACAATATTTTGGTGATTACACACTAAAAAAAACACAATGAACTGAAAAAAAATTAAAAATTGGTAAAATTTTCGAAAAATTTCAAAAATTCTAAAATTTTAGTAAAAATTTACAAATTTAGAAAATTTTCGAAATTTTTTTGCTGACTTCGGGTTTTTCCGGATTTTGGAATTCCGGATAAGGGGTCATATACTGTAAAATGATTCTTTCTGATCAAACGTAATTAAAATATAAGGAATACATAGTACAGCGTAATTTGCATTTAATTTTGCTTATGTAATCAAACAGTGAGTTATGTGGTGAGTCAATCTGCTTAGAAAATCACTGATAACACTTTTTTACAAAAACTTCCGCACATGGATTATTTGTTAAAATTTAATTTGAATGTTTTGTCCAATCGTTGAACTACTTCAGAAATTTAATACTGAGTAAAATATATATATCCTCATCATTTTTATTTGTAAAAATCATTTGTCATTTTTAAAATGTACTTTTTTACAGTACAAACCTTTCAATAATAAAATCTTCATGCTGTTTGTTTGTATGAAGTCTTATGAAAAAGAAACGCAGATCAACTATCTGTCATTTTTGACGGGGTTATATACTAGTTTTTAATATAAAATTGAATCGACGTATTTAGTTGATAAACTTCCTAACTGATATTCTCTATATTTTTGCGATATGTTTCTCAGTGAAACTGATGAAACTGAATTATAGATATACAATAACACTAAAAATGTATAAAATGCACTTTTTTTTTCTAAGAATCATATTTAAATTTGTGAATTTTAAGCAAAAGCATATTCATAGCATTTCTCATCAGTTAAAGCATATTCATAGCATTATTTATATGAAAATGAGATTTTTGTATGTAATTACTAATAAATGGATCACTTCAGTTATTAGGGTTAGTGACCGTCAGTTAATCAAAAATTAAAATCATGAATAAAAATTCGTACATTTGATACTCTATGTAACTAAAAACAAAACATTAAAATGTGATTAGTTAATAAATTTCAGAACACTTAGACAAATTGGGGCGTTGCGGATATTACACCATTATCCGCTGATGTTAATTACCAAGCTACCAGTATTTTAAAATTATAAAAAAGAAAAATTGACTTATTTAATGACAAAAGCTTTCCGAATTATTAAAACAAGCATTACCTTTCGATTTTTGTTTTTATGGGGATACTTTTATTTTTCACTTTCGAAAATAAATTTCTTCATGGAAAAAAAAAAAACAACTAAAAAACGGCGATTGTAGATGTAGAGATCAATCTCAGCTATCCGATGCCAAAAAAAAAAAAAAAAAATGTAATACAAACGAGATATTATAAAATCACTCTCCCATAGGATATAGGATTAACATTAGCGAACAAGTGTTTTCGCGTGAGTCAATTGGAACCTTAAGGGGGAACTCCCAAAATACAAGTTTCGAATAACAGCAGTTTAAACACACACATGTATCATTGTCGTCAGTTTGTCAGTCTTTTCTAAAGCAAATTTCAGAATATTAGAGGTGAACTGGGCCATGTAAGAGCTTACAACAGTCACTAAAATATTCCATGTTATGTTTAAACAAAAAAGAAAATTCATGCATCAAGGATGGATTATGAAACACTTTCCAACACTTCCAGAATACCACAACGGAATTTCACCGTTTAAAAATGTTAAACCTGATTTCAGCAATTACGTCTATAGCCGGAATGATACTCGAACTATTTTGTGCATCCCTGTATATGAGCTATAGATCTGCATACATACCACATAGTGTGCTAAAATTTAGCTTAATTACAAAAGCCATAACGGTAGTTGAAATTACGTCTATACCCGGAATGATACTCGAACTATTTTGTGCATCCCTGTATATAAGCTATAGATCTGCATACATACCACATAGTGTGCTAAAATGTAGTTTAATTACAAAACCTATAACGGTAGTTGAAATTGCACCTTCAGCAATTTCCACCTATAGGCGGTATACTCTCGAATAATTTTGCACAGCCCTGTATATTATCTACAGATTTTTATGCACTTCTTCCTAAAAAAAGGTAACTAACGCTGTCACCGGAGTAAATTATTATAATTTATTTTTATTTTTTTACCTTGAAGTCTTTTTCGGCGAATATTAAGAAAACTATTGCAAATGAAAATATGAAAATTAGTAGTATTATAGAGAAATGTTCGATAAACACTCTGAAGCTGACAGTTTTGTAAATCTAAGAATTATTTTAAGAGCTATTTAACGTTGAAGTCCGTCAAAATAGTTTCGTTAAAAAAGTTTTATATGAATATATTGCAGATTCAATTATTTTAGTATTTTCGGAATCTGGGGTGCACTGTAAAAAAATTTGCAGCAAAGTATCCACTCATTCGACCGTTTTTATAGATAGCGGTTACATAATCGTAATTTAACAGTATTTTGACATTAATATTAGCAATATTATGGTCAGAATAGCGTTAAATTACGGTTATACAGCCGTTTTCTATAAAAACGGTCGAATAACCGGATACTTTGCTGCAAATTTTTTACCGTGTGTGGTCGATAATCTATTGAATGATTAACAAGTTTCGATTGTAAATTGCTGGATTTGTAAGCGCGTTTATCCTCTTCTAAGCGGGTGTTGCATGATCGTCTAGTTTTACTGATAAAAACATTGTCAAAATATTTACAAGAGACACTGTAAAGGTAAACTCTACCGGCATTTTGTAACGGGGAATTTTAGGCTTCAATTGGTATAACATATTCTTCATAACTAGGCGTAGTAATTTAACAATATTTTGCAGGGATGTACTTGACGAGCTTGCGGTATGCAGTGTGCAATCATTTTTCAAATGTGACTATTTTTTTTAGGCTTTATTTACTATTTTTTATACAAATTTTCATCATTGTAAAATGCATAACTCGGTTAAAAAAAAACACCCTTGAGCATGTCATGCTCATACCCAATAATGCGGCCTCGGAACCTCCTCTTCTTCTTAAATAATATACGGTAAGTTATCTGAAAATTCTACAAATACATTAAGTTTGCTCCTTATTTACTTAATCTTATTTATGAATACATTCATAAAAATGTAAGACAATATCCCCATTTTATTCTTTTTCTCTGGCAATATGAATGTTTTGTTAGATTTGTGCATTTCACGTTTATGGCGTGCAGCTGTATTAACACAGATTACATCCACCCACAGAAGAAAAGAATTTGGCGACAAGCAGTCTGTGGAACCAGCAGGTGACGTTAAGCAATTGCCGCATTTTGTTCTTGCGTTCGTTTTTAATATTTCTAACCTTGAATTTTTTTATGATTTCCAGAAATAAACGGTACGCAATAAAGAATGTTGAAGCTTGAACCAAGAAAAAAAATATTTTTTCGTGGATGCTACATAACTGTTCCATTGAAAAATAAGAAATATGACTGTTTCGTGAATTTTAAAAATTAAGGAAGAAGGGAAAATAAGTAAATAAACGTGTTAAATTAATCATTTTTCATTTCTATATCGTAGATGGAAAAGAGATTTTAAGCTCGATTTAATAGACAGTCCTTGTGCAAACTCAACAGATACGTATATTTTGGTCCTTTTTTACTTAATATTATTTAGGACTAAAAGCTTTGTTTGATCCTCTTTTTATTATTTCCATCAGTAATATAAATTATTTGAAAATTAGCCCTTGTAGAGTACCAGATGGCTAAACCATTCAAAGAAGAACGTTATTAACTATTCAAAGAAGAGTGGCTATGGCGACAAGCAGTCTGTGAAAACATCAAGTGACGTTAAGAAACTGTCGCTGTTACTAGATGGTATCAGTTTTTAATATTTATAACTTTGAAATGCTCAGGTTTTCTAGAATTAAATGTGTGTGCAATAAATAATATTAAAACTTGTAGCTGGAGAAGAAAGAATTCTCTGAGATGCTGTAATCATTACATTCAGAAATCAGAATGTCATGGTTTCATGTGTTTTAAAAATTAAGTAAGAAGAAAATTGGAGTAAATAATTTTTCTGAATTTTTCTGATTTTTCTGTATCATTTAATTTTCAAATAACTAAATATATTACGTCTGAATCAGAATTTTTAAATTGAATCGGTGATTTCTCAAAGGAACTAAATCCATATTTTGATATTTATTATTTTAAGATAATTTCAATGTTTCTTCATTTTTATTGACCATTTCGCAAAGAAAGGAATTCATTCCGGGTGCTACCTATGCAAATTTGGGTCTAGAAACGGCCAATTTAAAATCAGACATTTAATAAAACTAAAAAACACACGAATATCGCATAATAAAATCAATTACAGTAGTTGTTTATAGCTCTATACCAGCTCTTCATTAGTTCAAACGACAATCGAAAACCAAAGCTACTTTATATGTTCGCGTTCTAACTATGCATTTTAAATATTATATCACCAAGGGGTATACATCGTAGTAGGACCACACATTTTGGTGGAACTGTACATGCTTCGTTTAGAAGAGATTTCTGTAATCCTGTAAACCAGCCTTCTAGAAAAAAATATACTTTTAAAATTATTGCAGATTCAATTATTTTAGTATTTTCGAAATCTGGATGTGGTCGGTAATCTATTGAATGATTAAGTTTCGATTGTAAATTGCTAGATTTGTAAGCGCGTTTATCCTCTTCTAAGCGGATGTTGCATGATCGTCTAGTTTCACTAATAAAAACATTGTCAAAATATTTTTATAAGGGATACTGTAAAGAGAAACTTTACCGGTATTTTGTAAGGAGATGTTTTAGGCTTCAATTGGCATAACATATTCTTCACAACATTCTGAGGTTTAAGGGCTGCACCAATATTAATTGATTTGAATAAATTATATAGTTTATCTGACTTTTTTTTATAATATGGAATGGAGACATAACTTACAGGATTTCTGTGCTTTATTAATGGTCTGAAAAAAAATCGTTTTAGCCATCGTATAGTGTATTTCAAATCGGTAAAAAAAAATTTTGAATTGAAACACTTTGTCATTGCTATAATATTATCTTGCTCTTTGAGCCACACTCTAAAGCAGCTACTTTGTCTGATTTGAACTCTAGAAGTTTGCTCCTCATTTACTCAATCTTAGATATGACTATACCCATAAAATTGAAATATATTAGAGTTATAGTCGTTCATTTCATTCAAAATATGAAATGAGGATGAATCTTTCAAAATATGAATCTTTATGTTGTAATAACTTTAAGAATTTTATTAGAATTTTTAAATTTTAATTGGTTTCTGAGATATCATAACCTCATTTATGGCACCTATTAGAAATCAAGACAAGTTTTGAAAATTATATAACTATTTTCTCTTATTTTGATGCAGGTAATTGCTTAGCTATTAGATCATTTCTTTTTAATATGTATAGAAAACAGTATGATAATCTCTGATGCTGGCTTCTTTGTATAAAATGTAGAGGTTTTAAAGTACAATTTAATAAATAATGCAGAGAAGTTGACATATTCCCATAAACCGAAATTAAGGTATGGTTCTATTAAATTTTAATAACTTGTCTATGGAACAACACCTCCACAGCCAATTCAATCTGAGACTTAACAATTATTTGTGGAATAATAAATTAACAGAGATTATTTGGTGGATAGAGACTATTGGGGCTGAAAGGTCATCTATGTCCTAACGCCTCTATATTGATACTTAGGGAACCTTTACATCTTTCAACAATATAAAGATGACCTAAAACATACTGCTCGATTCGTATAAGAAAAGCTTCCATAAAGGGCTCAAAACACATTACTCATTATAAATTCCATTGAGTAATTGATAGACTAGATAGAAAAGGAAAATAAGAAATTTAACATTAAGTGGACTGCTATTAGAGGAGTGGATTAAAATACCATCTTCAGTCACTCCAAATTTAATAAACTCAAAGATATTAGCAGTAAAATCAGTAATAAAACTCAATCTCTATCATAGAAATTACAAATTTTTAAGTTTTATAAAACAAATTTGTAAAAATTACTTTTTTTTTTTTACCATTGATTGCATACTTGCTTTTGTAACATGATTTTCATCATAGTTTAAGTTATTACCGTCTCTCACTTTAAATTTTTGTATTTTTGTGATGTTTCTTGTTTCAAGATAAAGTTAAAACGCTGTGTTATTGAAATAAATTATTCTTTTGAATGTAATAGAATCATAACTCATTTTCCTTGAAGAGATATCATCACAACTGTTCTGCATGCTTATTTTTATGACTAAGTGTATGTAACGTAAATGTGGTAGTAAAGGACACTTTCCAATAATAATTACCTCCAAAGTTTTTAGTTTATAAGAAAATAACCAACAAAAAATCAGCTTTCATTTATTTTTTTCATAACTTTCTTTTGCATGTTTTATAAGCTGAGTTATTGTTGACAACCTTAATCAAACCAATTAAGAAGCAGAAAATAAGGTTTCACTGTTTTCCTTGGAAATTTTAATGAATCACCATAATGCTAGTTTTACTTACGTAATTTATATCTTCTTTATTGTCTTGCAAAAATTGCATGTTTGGTTTTGATAGCAATAGGAAACTTTGAATTTTATATACTAATGGTCATTTATAAAATTTCATTTATTTTTAAGGTTTTAGGATTGTTGTCCGTTACTGGAATGCTGAATTAGTCAATTTCCAGTAATCATCATCCAATGTGGACACTAAAAGTGCAGTTTAAGTAATGTTTATAGTGCGAAAATATTTTGATTTAGGTGAAAATCTAAGTAATCAAATTTAATTTTTCAATTACACTTACCTGAATGTAATAAGAACATTTTTTTTTATAAATAGTTACTTTTAATTAATTGCATGTGATTAATAAAAAATTTTAATATTAAACCAGATTAATTTTTTTATAACTCTGCCTTGTATATTTTATAATATGGCAATCAATCATACCAATCAGGAAGTAGAGCATAATATTTAAGGACATAGGAGAAAAGGGGAGTGGGAGTCTCATGTTCTCTCGTTTAACCCTTAATTGCACAGTGATGTAAATTTCCATCACTGTTTATTTAACTTTTAATAAATAAATCAACTTCTTCGCCACCACTATATTTATATAGAAATATTAATCCAGTAAATTTCCCGTGAACTATGTTGCTGAACAAAGTTAAAAATCTATCTTCAAATTTCTGGTGTCTAATATTTAATATATGTATAAAAAAACACAATTGTAAAAGAAAAACTCATGCAAAGAAGGGTTAAAAAAGACATTTTTTTAAGTCGCACAAGTTGTAAAAAAAAATGTATCATTTTCTGTCTTAAATGTTTGATTATTCATCTCTAACAAAACAACTCTGTACATAAAAATATACTATAAATAATAATTAAATTTATAGTAGTAATGAAACTAGGAAATTTGCATATCAGGAGCCTCAAACGTCAGTTATGCAGTTTTATGTTGAAATTATTTTATTCAGTATTTAAAATATCCAATCCATAGTTTCATTTCTTTAATATTTGTATTACTATTTACTACAAGTAATATAACAAGTAGTTTAAGAAAATTTCACTGTTAGGAAATGTAATCGGAAATATGATTCCAGGCATTAATACTCCAAAATATTTTATTCAGTTTTTTTTTAAATTAATTTTCCTAACTCTTCCCCCCCAACTATTCTCTCAATAATTTGCTAAATGTAATTCTTCTGAAATTCATATTCTTAAAATTTTCTGTTTAAAATAATTAAAATCTTTATCCCATGATAATGACAGTAATTAATTTGAACAACTAATTATTTTATAAATATTTTATAATTAATTGCTATCGTAATTGTTGAATTTATTTGAAAATAACTGCTTAGTTACATTAGTATTATTTCAATAAGTTCTGATTCTAAATACAATCATAAAATAATTATCTATGTAGGATGTCCATTACTAGAATGGTTGGTGTCCATTACTGGAATTTTGGGCGTTTTGATTTATTTCTAATATTTCAACTAAATTTTGATTCACTATGGGAAATGTGACTATGATATTGGTTAAATATTGTTCATAGATTAATATAATATTAAAAAAAAACTTGAATATAATAATTATAACTATCAATTAAAAAATAATTTTTAAAGAACTTCTGTAAAGATGTCCATTACCAGCACATTTATCCTAGATTTCAAATGTATGTAGATATAATATATATACCTTATATTCCGTTTATATATTATGTATGTGGGTATATATATTATGTTTAAAATATATATACCTTATATTCCGGCGTTTAACAAGGATTTCTGATGCAAAAATATCAATGAAAATTTATAGGTGCGCGTTATACGCCAGTTATAAAAATGAAATAATAAAAATTAAAGGACAAAATTGTAATGTTGTTTTCTCCTTAATTGTTTTTTAATGCTAAAGAAACATGATATTTCAAACATGATATAAAAAACTTAATCACGAATGTGAATATAATCCTTGAGACAATTAACCATTACTTAATGTTTTAAAACTAAACATTATATTTGTACAATTATATTAATTTAAATAATGCTAATATTTTTTTAGACCGCTGACCAGATCCTTACCTGCCGGGCTTTTGCCCAATTTAATGGGTTGATGCCCGGCAACGGGGCGAGGATTCGCCTGCTCTTCGCTTGGCGAAGATGTGTTTCTTAAATCTATAGGCCGACGTGGCTTCAGTGCGTCTTGTTGCTTTAATTGCTTTTTCTTAGTTGGCCGGTTGCTAATTTATGTTTGGATGAGTCAGCACTGCACAGTGTAGGGAAATCATGCTGGACGGATGTGAAATGCTGGCGTATTTATTAATTTCACGCTGCATCGCACACCCATACGTCATGATATCGCTACACGAGATGGTCTCGTAGTTTGGAACCTTGACCAGGTGACGAAACCTTCACCAGACTAGGCACCTCCAGAGGTATAATTCACAGAGAACTTGGAGGACTTTGCATCCACGACGGATTTTACATGCGCCGGGTGCCATTAGCGTACATGATCGACGCGTAACGGCGCTCCACTTGTCTGGTTTGACTCTTTCATGATAGCTTGTCGCTGCTGTGTTTGTCGCCTCTATTATGGGCTGATCTCTTTGTTGAGTTTATTTGTCTTTTTTAAGGTTTTTTGCCGTTTTTATTAACTCATCTTTATTGGGTTAGTTTGCCTCTGCCATGGTAGTTTGTCACTATCATATTTATCGCCGCTTTTATGGGCTGATCTCATTTTTGTGTTTATTTCTTTCTGTTAGAGCTTTTTGCCCCTTTTATGGGCTCATACCTATTGGGTTGTTCTGATTCTCTTGGTGAGACATTCTCTTGGTGAGTTATGTCTTGTCACTGGCTTGGTTGTCTATTATTACTGGCTTGTTGCTTGTGTTGTTTGTCACTTTCTTGGGTGTTAGTCACTTGCGATGTTTTCGTTGGTTATTTGTCACATTTATTGGGTTTGTCAAATAATTCTAATATTGCAGTGAAACCTACAGCATAGTGAACGGATATAGCAGAATCAATTCATGGCGGTAAGAAGATTAATGAAATCGCTGCTTTTTAGAAAAAACAAAATCTCATTCCTTATCATCTTAAAAATTTCCGTTATCGGATAGCATGAAAAGTCTGTTATATTTGTACTTTTTTACGTATATTTCCAGCCACATCATCATTATCTATTTTATTCTCACCATCTGTGTCGCTATTATCCATCTATAGAAAATCATTTAATATACCACTGCTGTTCTGAATTGCGTTTGAATGAATCATTTATACAAGTAACGAAAGGATGAACTAATGATGTTAATCCAGCTGGAATAACTGCTATCTTAGTATTATATTCTTTTAATAATATTTTCGTACTATCCCTTATATGGGTATATTTTTCTCAGTATTATGAACTATTCGTACTAAAATTTATATTTTTGAATGTTCTGTATTGTATTTTTATGCTACATATCTCATGAACATTTCTTTGCAATAAAAGGGATGAGTGTAATACGGCAAATATGGTTAAAAACAGGAAAAATATGGTTAAAAGTTTTTTGTGCGTGTATTACGACGGAATATACGGTACACAGATATGTGCATTTAAAAGATATATAAATTATAGATTATTTAAATTTAAAATATCGGGGAATCGGGATTTTCGAAAACTACATGCCCACTTATTTCAAAATATATTTATATATTTAAATTTTTTCCTTGGAGGTAAGATCACATGTGTGGACAAAAACTACATAGGTTTATTTCTCCGTTGCCATTCGAAATTGACGTTTATTGCAAAAGTCGAATTAATCAATGGCATTACCAAGATACAGGTACAGCACAAAATAATAAGTACACCTGCGAAAGAATGCAAATGTTTTATTAGTAGAGGATTGGACCACCCTTGGCCTCCATTACGGTTTACATTCGACATGAGATTGACAAATAAAAGTCGTGCACATAATTCATGGGGATTCGCACCTATTCCTCCTGCAGAGCGGTCTCGAACTCAGGTAGTGTGCGTGGAAGGGGAAATTGAGCATGAAATTTGTTCTCTAAAAAACTCCACAAAGCCTCACTGATGTTAAGATCACGGGACTGAGGATATCACGAGAGATGTTCCACTTCATCATCATGCTCATCTAACATGTTTGAACACACCGAGCTGTGTGAGCAGGGGCGTTGTTGTCTTTGAACACATGACGTTCTTCAGGAAACAGAGTCTGAAGCACAGGATGGAAATGGTCTACGAGAATAATGCTAGCCTGTGATTCTTCCCTGCAGTACTACGAGTGTCTTTAAGACACGCCCAGCTATTGCGACCCACAGCATCACAGAGCCCCCTCCATGCTTCACGGTAGGAACCAGACAGTCAACATGAAAGGTTTTTGCCAGTGTTCGCCAGGCTGACCCATGTCTTGTGGTCTGAAATAATTTAAATGATGATTCGTCAGACCAGATGACGTGTTCCCTTTGCTATTCTGTCTAGTTTTTGTGGCCTCGTCGCCAGTGTCGTCGCTCCATAGCATTTCGCGGCGACACTAACGGCTTTAGAGTAGCCACTCTGCTATGAATGGTCACAGCATGCAGCTCCCATTGAATACTTGTCGTAGATATGGGTATTCATCTCGGAGATTATCTGTGGTAGTGTAGTCTTGCGTTTTCGGGTGACTATACTTTTCAACACTCGTCTATCCCGGTCGGACAACTTCGACTTTGCCCACTGTTCTGCTTCGCAGAGGGTACCTTTCCCAGGATTTTGTAGGTTGTCATAATCCTTGACACAGTGGTCCTTGAAACACCGACAAGGTTGGCTGTTTTTGATACGGACACTGCAGTGAGGCTCGTCCAATGATCATGCCTCTTCGCACGTCGGACAGGTCGGACATAATGGAGCTTTGCTGGGAACACAATTTTCTCATACATCTGTCACACTGGCAAATACTCAGTAGATACCTAACCTTTCGTCGCCACTAGATGACAGACTGTTGCAACACGTGGTGGGGTTGTATTGGACTGACACTTTCAAAATGTGTGTTCCTATTATTTTGTCCTATACATGTATATTCCAATGACCAACAACAGAACAAGAAGAAAATGTGACGGAATACGATGGTGAATATGACTATATGCTTTAATGTATAGGTGCCAAGGATTACAGATTTTGAATACTATTACTTTCGAATTGGCCCACCAGTGGCTGAGAAGTTCTGCTCTCAAAGCTGGTAGACGGGATGTGCTGGGTTCAAACCCCTGTCGCGCTCTTCGACCTGACCGTTCGGAGTTTTCCGTAGTTTTCTTGGAACCTTGCCGTAAATACGGATTAGGATCCCTTAGAAAGACCCTCACGCTGAGCAATCCCCCCGCCAGTCTTTTATCCCTAGTGCAGATAATCGGCCGTAACAAATAGCCAACTAACCAACTACTTTCGAATAGTAATGTTCACATCATTTAATCGCAGAATTCTGGGATTTAATAAGGCGAATATAGCTATTCGGAAAAAATGGTGTTCAGAATCCGTAATATTTTGCACCTATGTATTAAATGTCAATCGTTAATTACTTGCACTGGTGTATTTTGTACAAAATAGAATGTTACAAATTTAAATATTCATATTACAAATTTATATTGTTCGAAAATATTCTCACATATTCCAAGGTTAAGGGTCTTTTATAATATCTTACTGCATGTTTATTGTGTTTGACTTAAAATTAATCTTTCAAATTATTAATTTATTTTCCTAGAAATTTAGAAATATACGGTGCACAAAATATGCCGCGTCGCAAATTATGCTGTTTGAATTTGTACGAGTATTTAAGGATTAAAATACAGATATGAATGATTTTTGTGTATTTTGTTAAATGCATAATAAAAATATGATTAATACTTTTTTTTTTTTTTTTGCAACATTTTTAGGGCAATAAATCCCATTGACTGCAAAAACAACATAAGTTCTGGTTTTTTTAGGTTTCTGTTTCTAATTTTAATTCTTTTAAAATAAATAACTGATAACCGATATACACAAACATTTAAGAAATATAGAAAAGTTCTTAAAATTTCTAGCATTTGTCTGTAGCACAGTTTTTATTGATTGCAGAAAAATCTTATACTTATGTAGTTTTCGAAATCACCGATTCATATATTTATATAGATGTATAAATATCTGTTTAAAATATGTATATAGATTTTAAAACAAATAACAATTATTTTCTTTAAATTTCCATTAAACGTTCAATTATTACTTTCTTCTATAAATCATCAGAAGAATGTACTGCAATTGTGAAAATGTTCGACTTTCATTTTTTAATGGATTTATATGTTTTGGATGTCTTGAACAGTGATGTGTTTTACGCAGCCTCTCACTTTCGATATCGAATTCCAATTAATAAAATATGATTTTCGTGTGTTTAAAGAGTTCTTGAACCGACAAAATAACAATAATAATGATAATAATTAGTCAAAGTGGTTTTACTCAATAACACTCTAATGTCCATGGTAACATGTATGCTACCATCAGTGTGGCCAGTTGGGCGAAGATTTTTTTTATTCATATTTCTTCATTGCTACCACATTTTTGAAATAGCAATATTCATCTTATTTAATCTGTCATTAAATAAGACGGATATTACTATTTCATAAAAAGAAGAAGAAAAAAAAGGGGGGGGGGAGCAAATAAGCAATCTGAATTTTAAAAAAAGAAAAAGAAAAAAAAAAACATCAGCCTGACAACATTGATGATAGCTTACATGCTACCATGGGCATTAGAAGGTTAAGAGAAATATATCCATCGGAGGAGGTGTGACTTTGGCGACAAGCAGTCTGTGGAAACGCGAGGTGATTGCTACGTTTACTAACTAGTGTTCGTTCTTAATATTTCTAACCTTGGAATTACATTATTTCAAAAGTATGTGCCGTAAAGAAAGTTGAAAATTGAAGCGGAAGAAAAGAAGATTTTCGCAGATGCTGCAGCCTCAGAAAAATCAAAATGTTTGGTTTCCTGCGTTTTAAAGATTTAGGAATTAAAGAGAAAGAGTACATTATTTTTAGATGTATCAAAATGGATATTTGTGTTGACATGTTATTTAAGAGAAGGCATCCCTGATTAAGCTCAAACCCAGATAATTGTATTTGGGAACTTATACTTTTTGCATTGTCTTTTCAGTATTAAATAATAGTCTAACAAAACAAATTATCGATTTCAAATTTTAATGGATTTCAGTTGTAAATTGGGAAAGAAAATATTTTAATTTCAATTTATATAATTTTATGTGGAAGTTTTGTAAACTGCGATATAAAAGTCCGAAAATAAATCATATTGAGTACGATATCGTAGAAGAGTCAAATTCATATTTGATGCTTTTAGTCCTTTTCCTTTAGGACTTTAATGCAATTTCCATGATTATATACCGTTGAACATAATCAAATGCTGTGTAAATACAATGTTATAGTGCCTTAAAAAATATATATTTTTTATAAACTTGGCACACACGTGTGTGTGTGTGTGTTTCTGGAAAAGTTATAACGAGTTTAGTTTTTAATATGTCTGCCTTTTTGTTTGTCTGTGTTCACTAAATCATTTGTTAAAATATTCGGATAGCAAAGACATTATTGTGCGGATGTATAAATACTATGTTTCCCATCTTTGATTAGGTACTACAAATTTTTACCGAAATTAGTTTTAAAAAGCGCTTTTTATCTTGATGTTTTACTGCTGAAATATTTATTAAGACAATCTTTAAATACGAAACAATTTTAAATTAATAAATACAATTGATAAACAACTTATAAATTATCAGCATGTTGTACAAAGAAGCAAAAATTCACAATACTGTTAAATGACCACAATTTTTTAATAAGAATCTACAGAAGAAATTATTATAATCAAGAATTGAAATCATTAGAAGAAGTTAAGAAGTATGTAATGAAATGTGTTTTACAAATTATAAGATTCGAAATCCCAAAATTGATTAATTTTCTTGCAAGATGGTCTGAAATGGTTCAGAAATGGCAAAATTAAGAGAGAGAAAAAAACATTTCAAAAATACTTAGACTTTGTTTGTTTTAGAACAAATATATTTCAGATGTAGTAAGCTTATCTGCACAATAGTAAAACACTTAAGGGGCCGCTTCACTGAAACTCCCCGATCGCGAAATCTCATATTAACCTATGGGAAAATTTACAAACGCGATAACTCATTATCAGGCATAATTATGAAAAAAACTGCTATACACCAATAGAAAGTAGACGTTAGATGCCGATGATGTGCGCTTTTTAAAAATTGTCTCCTTAAACTTTAAATATTTTTAAGAAGGTTATAAAAATTCATCAAGTGGAAATATCACAATTTATATATATATATATATTTAAATACTTAATACTCCAGGAGGCATATTTTTTAAAACGCCCACCATCGGTATCTAACGTCTACTTTCTGATGGTGAAAACAGTATTTTAATAATTATATGAGGTATTGCGTTATCGCGTTTTAAATTTTACCATAGGTTAATTTTGCGATCGTGGATTTTCAGTGAAGTGGCCCCTTAAAATGCCATACGGTAAGAAAACGGGAAACCTTTATCAAAATGTTAATCAAATTCATAAAACCTGCCAGTAGTTTCGCATGAGATTCAAAAAAGAAAGAAAAAAAAACAGTAAGAAAGTTCGCGACTTCATCAAAGAATGCTAAACATCATTTGGATTGTTAAATGGATTTTAGTGTCAACAAGTACTGAATCCATTCGTAAGTCATTGAAAGGACCTGTCATAGTTCAACGATGCGAAAAATTTCTGGCATTTTTGGTTAGCTTCAATTCTAGGGTTTTGACTTTTCATTCCAATCCTCAAATATCCTCATTCTCCAAAGATCGTTAACATGCTCGGCCCCACGCAGACTAGCATTATCTTCGAAAAAAAAAATTAGGGGGGCATCCATACCCCCGACAAAAAACGCATCAAGCTAAAAAGTTTCGTTCCCTGACGATGTGGGAATGCTACCCTCAAACACCTGGAATGGCACGTTCCTGGCCAAGATGCCATCCAAGAACAGCAAATTACTATCTTTTCGTGATCTTGGAGGGAAAATTACGGGTTCCATGTTTTCTTCAGATGAAAAATCGTTCATAGTAAGTCTGCAAACTGAATCACGATTCATTGGTCAAAAGAACACTGTCCTATTGCTGTGTTTCCGGTATAATGTTGTTTGCAAGAGATTAAAGAATGAGATGTGGAATAATGCAATTGTTTTTTAGTGATATTTTTTTTCCTTCTTTTCTTTTTTTTCTTTTACGAGGGGAAAGGATAATTCCATTTGAAAATGTTAGGCACACATGCAAATCCCCTCTTCTCTCAAGCATTATTGTAGATAAAAGTGATATAGTCTTTAACGAGTCCGTTTATGAGCAAAGATTGAGGGCTATTAGGCTTTTTTTTCCTCCATTCATCCATTAGTCAGACAGGATCTTATCTACCTGTAAATTATATCCAGATTTCAAAACTTTGAAGCAGCTGACAAAACTTAATTCATTATTTTTGTCCTAAATCCGTTAGTAGTTTAACTACATGACACATATATTTTAACAGATAGATTATGGAAAAATTATTACAGAACTTTAACTCTATAACTCTAAACAATTTAATTTAAAAAGATAATCAGACATTCAGTAGATATTTCTTATATATATATAATGAGATTTAAACTTTCAGTATATTTGCCTTATTTTCAACGTCTGGAAATTTTGTCCTTTGCTGATATTTGGGGAATATTTATTTTTTAGATTACACATGCAAATCCCCCTCATCTTTTCAAGCTTTATTGTGGATAAAAGTGATAAGGTTTTTAACAAGCCTGTTTAAGAACAAAGATTAAAGTTATTAGGTTTGCTTATTTTATTCTATTATACATAAGAAGAAAATATAGGAATCGTGAAAATTTTTTACTTCTGTTTTTGAGGGATTTACACGTTTTGACTATTTTTGAAAACTGTTGTCTATCTATCTGCCAGTATGTTAGTCTATTAGTCTTTTTTGGCCTCTCTATTTCAAGAACGAACGCACGAAATTTAATCAAACTTCGATTCGGTTAGATCTTGGAATAAATTGGTGCTGATTAAGTTTGGGTGTATATCACCCAACAGGCTGCGCTGCTATGCTGAATTTTTCACTATTTCCGCAATAGCCATATCTCATCTTCTATGGGATGGAATTCCATCAAGTTTTATATACGGCATACAAGTTACTTTCTTCCATATACAGAAGGAGAAATAGTGCATTTTTCACGATATCCACGATAGCTATATATCAGGAACTAATGCACTGAATTTCTTGAAAATATATATCCTGTTAGATCCTGACATACATTAGTTCTGATTAGATTTTGATGTATATTGCCTCACAGATGGCGCTATTATTCTGTGTTTTTTAAGATTTCTGCGATGATCATATCTCAAGAACTTAATGGACGGAATTTCATCAAACACCAGATTCAGTTAGACCAGGGCATGAATTGGCGCTGATTACATGTTGGTGTATATCGCCTAACAGGGGGTGCTGCTAGGCTGTGTTTTTTTACGATTGACATAAGTTGTAGTTCAAGAAATAATGAGTAGAAATTCCTCATACTTCACTTTCAGTTAGACTAACATAAACTAATGCTGATTATATTTTAGTGTATATCGTCCAACAGGTGGTGCTCCTATGCTGTGTACTCCATACTTCTATGATATCTATATCTCGGCACCTGTTGGATAGAATTGTACGAAATTTTATATGTAAGTTGCTTTTTTGAAAATCAACATACAATTTTTTTTGTCATAAGAGGTCACAATTGTGACGGAAAGGAGTTGCGAAGTGTTGAGACTTAAAACGTAGAGTCACACACATGCAATCAATTGGTGTATTTGACGTTCCAAGCTTCTGTGAATAATCGCTTGCTTATTCTGAATAACAGATTATTTGTCTTCGACTTCTCGTATAAAATTAATTGGAAATTACTTTTGGAAATGATGACTTGCAAAAATGGGTGAGATTAGAAGTAAATGTTACACTAGAAACTTTCACCTGGGATCTTTCAAAATGATGTGAATAGCAAAATAAACTTGAGATATGAAAAAACAACACTCATTTGAATCAATTTCACCTTTGTACGATAATTATTATTTAAAACAACACAAATGTCACAAAATACATATGCATAATTTAATAAAACTTTAATTAAGGTGTTTTTCAAACATACATAACTGTATTTCATAATGATAAAAACCTAGCGCTTTCGAGAAACCTTAGCTCGTCATCAGGGTTATAAAACTAACACCATTACTTAAGGTGTTTTTCAAACATACATAACTGTATTTCATAATGATAAAAACCTAGCGCTTTCGAGCAACCTTAGCTCGTCATCAGGGTTATAAAACCAACGCCTGTTAGTAACACCTGTGTTAGTTTTATAATCCTGATGACGAGCTAAGGTTGCTCGAAAGCGCAAGGTTTTTATCATTATGAAATACAGTTATGTATGTTTGAAAAACACCTTAAGTAAAGTTTTATTAAATGATGCATATGTATTTTGTGACATTTGTGTTGTTTAATATAAATAATAATGATGTGAATAGTATATGGCAATGTCGCCGTGAGGAAAGAAAAAAAAAGCTGTACGAAATATCCTACCATCACATGTTTTGTACAATCAAGGGTACGGAAGTCATTTCAGCTCTGTCTAGCACAGTAGTTCTCCACCTAAGCGACTCTAAATTCATGATTCCCCCCCCCCTCAACACCGTCTATAAATCATATTATTTTAAAAAAAGTTAAATATTTTTTTAATGCAGGAACCTAAAAGAGCTTTATTAATGACATTTCAGAATTTGTTAGCTTGCCAAGCAGTTAAAATTTTTTCACAAATCATATCATATCATATATCCATGTACGAACAAATCTTGTGTGTCTCTGCATGTGTATGCAAATTTTATCTAAAAAACGGCTCAAACGATGTTGACTAAATTTTGTATCTTCCCGTTTTCGGGCACGAGAAGACCATTGGGCTAGGTCACATGTTCGAGAAAATTTGATTAGTGGGTCATTTTGGGTCACTACTTGTCATGGTCAAGCCTTTATTATATAAAAAACGGCTCTAACGATTTTAACTAAATTTTGTTTCTTACGTTTTGGAATACGAGAAAACCATTGAGCTGTTTCACATGTTCGAAAAATTTGATTAGTGGGTCGTTTTCGGGTAAAACTAATTTTATCTAAAATACATCTCTGACTGTGGCGACTCATCCGGGCAGTGCTCTCTAGCTGTTGCTGCTGTGGACAAACTCTAGAGTCTAACTACCCTAGATTCGAGCAACGCATTTATGCAGTCACTCTAGCTGTTTCGACAATGGTCAAATTTCACCAGCGAGACCTACTGGAACTGAGATATGGAAGTACTCTACTTCTCGACACCCACTTCGATGGTTCTGATTTCCGATGCGAATTTTCTGATGACAGAATCGGACGGGTTGATAAGATGCAAGATCTCTCACAGGACTGGACTCATTACTTCTTTTCAAAATGGCAACAGTCGAATGCTCTTGTATTTAAACTTAGATTTATTGACAATAAGAGAGGCAGGAGGTCAGGAGAACACGACAGAGCTTTCTATGCAAGCTGGCTATTATAGCCTTATGTGTGTCTTTAGCAGTGCAAAAAGCACGTTAATTTTATTTTATAAATTTCTTAACTTATGTTTGTCAGGTTAATAAAGAATTGGTTAACCTCCATTGGTCTAGCTATTCGTCTACATACTTTCACACGCAACTATATTAAGCTGTCGGCGACATTGTAGGGCTAAGTTCATGTACAGGTATGCTTACCCGCATCGCCACCACATGACAATGACTAAATTTTGTATCCTACCGTTTTGGGATACGAGACAACCATTGGGCTAGGTCACATGTTCGAGAAAATTCGATTAGTGTGGGTCACTACGGGTCAAGCTAATTTTATCTAAAAATCAGCTCTAACGATTTTGACTAAATTCTGACTCCTACCGTTTTGGGGTACTAGAAGAGCAGTGGACTAGGTCACATTTTCGAGAAAATTCGATTAGTGGGTCATTTTGGGTCACAACAGGTTAGAGTCAAACTAATTTTATCTAAAAAATGGCTCAAACGATTTTGACTAAATTTTGTGTTCTACCGTTTTGGATTACGAGAAGACCATTGGGCTGTGTCACATGTTCGAGAAAATTGGATTTTTGGGTCACTACAGGTCAAACTAATTTTATCTAAAAGACGACTCCAACGTTTTTGGTTTAATTTTGTAACCTATCGTTTTATGTTGCGAGAAGACCACAGTGTCTCGAAATGTGGGTAAGTCACACTTCGAGAAAATTCGATTAGTTGATCATTTTGGGGTCACTACGGGTCAATTCATTTCAATGTGACTGCATGAAGGTTGAAACATTTATTAAGTTGTTGAACAGTTGTCAGTAAACAAAGTCGGAAAGTTGACAACGTTTCGCCAAATATCTCTAAGTAGAGCGAAGTGTTGGCGGGAAAATCTACTTTCAAGATGACCGACGCAAAAACACATGCTTGGTGCCAAATGAAAGAATGTGCCAAGTTTGCACCTTTTCGCCAAATTTTGGCGATATATGGCGAAAAAATTGGCTTCAGAATCGGAAGGAATTTTCTAGAAATTCTCTATAGAAGCCGAGATACATGGTTCAATCAATCAAGAGTCTGTAGCGATCTCATCTCACTTGAACAGTATAAAGAGAGTGTCTAGCTTATAGTTACTCGGCTTGACCTTTTGCTTGACGCTAACGTTCTCGCCTACTGTTCATAAGATCCTTGGTTCAACTCCCACCAGCGCCAATCTTCTCAAGTCCACAGATCATTGAACACCACAAACACTGAATTGAATCAATCAGGGTATATCGAACTGATTGTTATATATTGTACAGAGAGTTTATTGTTATATCGAGTTGAACACAACGCTAATTTTAACCGTTTTAATTTTTTTTATAATTATTGAAATTGTGTGATATTTTGATGTCGTGATCAATAAAAGCAAAAACGAAAGCGCAGATCGTTACCACCATCGTTATACATTTCTTAAAATAACAACCGTGATCGGCGACCATCCAAAAATGAACTAAGAATTTATGCAGACGACGGAAAAGTCCGTAGTGAAAGAAATGCGACTTTTTCCCTTAAAAAAATGAAACGCTTAAAAATAAAATTTCATTACGATTTATTTAGACATACTCGTAATAGAAACTTCGAAATTGGTTTGGAAGTTTAGCATGTGGATGCTACCGTTATTATGTGCGTTCGTAATTATATAAATACGTAGCACCTATAGTCGCCGTTTGGTCCGTCCGTCTGTCCGTCCGTCTGTCTGTCTGTCTGTCCGTCTGTCTGTCCGTCCGTCTGTCTGTCTGTCCGCATATAACAACGCAAAAACTACCCAACCAAATGGTTTGCAATTTAAAATATATTATCTTTGCAGAATTTTGTCGAGACATTTCAAATTTTATTAAAATCGAATCAAAACTTTAGGAGATATTAATAAAAATATTTATTAAGAAATTTGAATTTTTTTTTTTAAATCGGTGCTTTTTTGTTAGAGGAGCTTTCGATGGATGTTAAATCGTCAAGCGACCGAGATACTTATTTTATGACAGAAATTAATCTGCAGACGATATAATTCATTTCACAGAATTAAAAATCATCAAGATCTGAATATTTATATAACTAGCTGATACATATATATCTGAATATTTATATAACTAGTTAAGATATTTGTATGAACAGTGTCATAAAATGTATACTTAACTAGCTGTTTAACCCGTTCCACGCACGGGATATCATGAATTTAATTCTAAAACGTGCGTACGAACGCACCTCGTTTGTAACGTTTGACGTACAATTTCCAACTTGTTATTATTGTTGTTATTATTATTATTAGTATTCTAATTTTAACTGGGCAAAAATACTGGAATAGCATTTTAAATAAACTTTCCATCATGATTTCTATGGAACTGTTTAAACAAGGGGAATCAAAATTTATCTCGTGGAATACTCTGTGGACCTAGGCTTTCTAAGAATGTTTTCATAAATATTTTAAAGAGATGAAACGAAATACAAATCTTCTAAAATTATGTTTTCATTATGATTTATCTGAAATTGCTAGGTTTAAAATTTGAAAATGGATATGTAGAGCAGGCCTGCCCAACCTTTGAGTAAACAGGGGCGTACCTCAGCTGGATGACCGCAATGTAGGGCGCCAATCTTCTACACTTTTTATCAATGTTCCAAATTTATTGCGGATTTTTTTTTTCAAAATAGCTATCAATATTTTCGATTGGTAATCTTCACTTTATGTAATCACTGAATGTCTGAAATCAAATGAAGCTAAGATTACCATACAGAAATAGTAATAGATATTTTGAATAAAAAACGCACTAAACTGGCAACACTGTGTCTTATACGATGCACATATGTATATCCCACAGGATAAAAATTATAAGGATCGTAACGATTCAAGAAATCCTATGTAAAAATAATTTGTAGAAAAAATAACATAAATCTTAGTAAATTTAGATGTAAATTTTTCTGAGAGGGAACCTATGTCAAAACTTTTTGTAGGAGAAAAAGCCTTATACCGCTTCTATATAATTTTAAAAAACATGCAAATATTATAATTTTAAAGAAAGCAACCTTTAAAAATAATTTCTACTTTCAGGAAAAGTTAGTAATAGGAAACATTAGAAAAAGCGTCCAGAAAATCTTCAAAGGGCGCCATGCTGCCGCGGGCGTCGCGATGGACAATCCTGGTGTAGAGAACCACCTTTTTGTCACCTAAGTATTAAACACATGTTTTTTTTTTTTTTTTTTTTTTTTTTTTTTTTTTTTTTTTAATAAATTTATTATACAAGAAAATGACGAAAATTGCAACATTAAAAACACCAAACTCGCTAAATACTGGTTGAACAAAAATGGAAAATTAATTAATTAACTTCTTTTTCAAGTTTTTCTAAATATAATTTATAGGAGGATGGAATTTAAAGAAAGTTTAATTTCGGAACTTTTTATAAAATAACTACATTGTAAATGAATTTCCGTTTGATGTTGAACAATGTTTGAAGCATTTTTCAAATTTTAACTAGTGTATCTCTGAAACTATTATTTAGGAATTAGCTATTAGTCAACGATACGAAAAGACACCCTCTGTATTTAATCCTTACAAATATACCAATTAATTGATGTAGATTCTCTTCCTTTCTTTACTGATATTATTACTGTTGTATAATGAACGATACTGTAAAATTAGTCTTTTACAGAAATTTTCAGATACCTATAAATATTTATACGCCGCACATCAGACAATTCGATTTCCTACCAGAATTTATTTTAAATAAAATGTGATTTACTTCTGCTTAGCACTTAATTTGACTTCTTATTTTCAATAAAATTTCCGGTTTGAAAAAGACATAACTAAGGTGTGGCGCATACGCACGAAATTACGGTAGTTGGAAAGTGTTTAGGACTTCGGTTTGTCTGTTTGCTGTCTGTCCGTGGAATAACTCTCGTAAATATACTCGAATTATCGTGTAATTGACATATTTTATTGACGTTTACTATGGAATGTTTGCTATTGAAAGTGAAGTGTGTAGCATTGATGGTTCGTTTACAGGTACACTCAAAAGATTTCCTTTACATTATGGTCTGTATGGAAAAATCGTTTGCGGAGTATTTTAGCCATTTCAAACTTAATGAAATTACACTAGATTAATTTTAACCGAACTATTCAAATTGGTAAAGAAATCATGAGTTGTAATTTCCCAACTGGGTGAAAAATGTCCGGGCCAGGATTCGAACCTGGGATTATTCCACAATTGACCACAATTATTCAAATTTGAATACTTGTGTTAAAATTAATCTAGTGTAATCACGTATCCAATGTTTACTGAAGTTCCGTTATCTGCGATTTATTCTGTTGAGCTGATTCGGATATCAAACCAGATGCTATGATCAATAAAGATAACTGGAAAAATTAGGTCGTTCAGATTCGACCTGGATGGCTCAGTTGATAGAGCATTGGCAGCTTCAGCCAAGAGATCCCAGGTTCGAATCCTGGCCCGGACATTTTTCAACCAGTTTGGAAATTACAACTCATATAATGAAATTAATATTAATTTCCGTGGCGCACGAAAACATCTTTTCTGTGGAATGCAAATCATTTATCGTATTTCCAGCGTCATACAAAAGAATTCTGTTACATAATGATCTACTGGAAAAAAAAATTTGCGCTGTATTTTAATTATGTTACACAATTCCAAACGTAATGAAATGTATATACATTAATGAGCTGAATAACAAGTTGCTTACTGTAGACAATGTTGTGCATAACTGCCTTTGGTCATCTGCAGAAACACACAAAAGATTTCTGTTTATAGTACAGTTTGTGAGCCATAAATGCTGGTAGTACATTTTCAATTGTGGTATGCGTTTTTAAGTTTAACTAATCTTTAACACTTTCCAACCTAGTTGAAAAGTTTTTATGACTTCGGTTTGTCTAGCCGTATGGCCGTCTGCCATCTGTCCGTGCTGTAACTCCCGTAAATATATTCGGATTGCCCTGCAATTTTTATATGTTATTGTCGTTATCTATAGCATGTTTCCTGTTTCAACTGAAGTGTGTAGCACTTACAGTTTTTTTACTGGGACACTCAACAGAATTCCGTTACATTACGGTCCATGGGGAAAAATCATTTGCGGTTTATTTTAATGATGTTACACAATTTCAAACACATTGTAATTGATATATATCACTAAGGTGCATTACAAGAAGCTTAATATGGAATAGGGTGTTCATAGAACTTATAGTTACTTTACAGGGACAGTCAAAAGAAATCCGTTACATTACGTCTATGGAGAAAAATCATTTGCGGTTTATTTTAATGATGTTTTACACAATTTCAAACGCACTGTAATTGATATATATCACTAAGGTGCATTACAAGAAGCTTAATATGGAATATTGTGTGTATAGCAGTCATCGTTCATTTACAGGGGCACACAAAAGAATTTTCTACTGTCTGTTAACAATAATTCCTGGAAGTGCGTTTTAAGTTGCTGAACGCGATTTTAAATTTAACTCACTTTTTGTCTATTGCTTGGATTTTATAAATTCTATAGATCATATACAGGACAGCACAAAAGTTCGCGAACCGATTTCCGTTTATTGACAGAAACTGCAGAAGGAGAATTTTGAACTGTGCTACGTGTTTCCTAAATAAACTAAAATTTAGCATTTAATTTAGCAACTAAACTAAAATTTAGCAATTATTTTGTGTAGCCCTGTATATTATGTACAAAGATTTTACACACCACGTAGTATGAAAATAAATGATGGTAGTACATTTTCAATTGTGGTATGCCTTTTTAAGTTTAACTAATTTTTTTATACTACGTGGTGTGTAAAATCTCTGTACTTAATATACAGGGCTACACAAAATAATTCCTAAGCATCAGTGTGTATGAGCGTGAATTGCTCATACTGTGAATTTCTCATCATGAATTGCTTAAGAGTGTCTTTTAATTGAGTTATGGATTTTCCAGCTGAGCTATATTTAGTATGCTAAGAGATGTTTGTAGAATATAAATAAATCATTTACATGGCTAGTCAAAAAACTTGATACATTCCCGTCAACGAATAGTAATTTCTGAAACTACGTTTTCAGTTGTGTAATCGTTTTTTGCCTACATTAAATTTTAGTTTAGTATATTTTAAAAACTGTAGACAATATACATAGGGCTGCGCAAAATTATTCGACTGCATTTACGTCTATTGGTGGAATTTGCTGAATGTGTATTTTCGACTGTCCTGTACGTTTTGTAACTAAGCTAAATTTTAGCACACTATGCAGTGTACATAAGATCTTTAGATGTACAGGGATGCACAAAAGAATTCGAGTAACTTTCCAGCTATGGACAGTAATTGCTGAAATCTATTTTTCAAACGTGTTATGCGTTTTCTAAGTTGTTTACTTAGATTTTTTCATTCATGTTTTTAAATGCTGAAGTTCCATTTCAGTATTCTGGAAATGTTGGAAAGTGTTTCATAATCTATTTTTGACGCATGATTTTTCTTTCTTATTTATTTACTCAAAATGTTTGAAACTAAAATAACTTCTGAATACGTTAATATTAAATAGCTTTTGGCCGAATTTGTGAAAGTTCCGTCGTTATTCTTTTAACCCTTAAACATTCCTATATCACTTTTTATTTTATTATTGAATTAAGTTAAATTTCTTTTAGTATATCTCTTTATATTTTATTTCTGAAATAGACCATTTCTATTGGAGCTGTATTTTCTTACATTTTACATGCTAAAAATTCATTAAAAATCTAAAATGACAGAGTGTTTTGTTTCGAAACGCAAATATTGAAATAGTTCTTGGATTTCAGAGGCTACATTTTGAAAAACACCACAAATGATTGAGTGGAACGCAACAGCGAGAATAAATATTTGAACGGTTCTTGAAATAACATTTCCTGGGTGAAAAGGTTTAGAATAAGAAGAGTGCTAATAATGTAATAGATTTAAAACAGCAAAGAAGTGTGTTTAACATTCACCTGAATAAAGAAACATCTGTATTTCGTCAATAAAAATGATATTTTAAAGATTCAAAGAATTGACGTAATTATACATTCGCCTTCTTTCTTACTTTGATCCGGGGCAGCTCCCACCTATTGAAGTTAGTAAGCTAAAAGGCAAATATAAATGTTTTAAAATATAAACAAGAACGAAAATTCATGCGTCAAGCATAGATTATGTAACACTTTCCAACGCTTCCAAAATAATTTTACAAATCATTACCGTTTAATAAGCTGAAAGATAACATCTATGTAAACAATTTGGAAAAAGCATAACATATTTAAGAAACATAATTTCAGCAATTTCCAACATATACAATATTTTGAAAAATATCCGAATACTTTTATTCAGCCCTGTATATGATCTACAGATTTGTATATATACTACATAGGATGCTAAATTTTAGTTTAGTTAGGAAACGCGTAGCACAGTTTAAAATTCCCCTTCTGGAGTTTCTGACAATAAACGGAAATGCGTTCGCGAACTTTTGTGCTGCCCTGTATATGATCTAGAGTATTTATACACACCAAGTAATAGACAAAAAGTGAGATAAATTTAAAATCGCGTTCAGCAACTTAAAACGCATATACAGGAACTATTGTTAACAGACTGTAGAGAATTCTTTTGTGTGTCCCTGTAAATGAACAATGACTGCTATACACACAATATTCCATATTAAGTTTCTTGTAGAGCACATTAGTGATATATATCAATTACAGTGCGTTTGAAATTGTGTAACATCATTAAAATAAACCGCAAACGATTTTTCTCCATAGACGTAATGTAACGGATTTCTTTTGATTGTCCCTGTAAAGTAACTATAAGTGCTATGCACACCATATTCCATATTAAGCTTCTTGTAATGCACCTTAGTGATATATATCAATTACAATGTGTTTGAAATTGCGTAACATCATTAAAATAAACCGCAAATGATTTTCCCCCATAGACCGTAATGTAACGGAATTCTTTTGAGTGTCCCTGTAAAAAAACTGTAAGTGCTACACACTTCAGTTAAAATAGGAAACATGCTATAGATAACGACAATAACATATAAAAATTGCAGGGCAATCCGAGCATATTTACGGAAGTTAGAGCACGGACAGACGGCAGACGGTCATACGGCCAGACAAACCGAAGTCATAAACACTTTTCAACTAGGTTGGAAAGTGTTAAAAATAATCAATTTTGAATATTCGTAGTATTCAAGAACAAGTATATCGTGTATATCTGTATCGTTTGATAATATGGCTGGAATATAGTTAGGTAGTTAACGTAATAAATATATTGGAAATTATTTTTATGGTCAAGTATATTTTTCTTAATGCAATATTTCAAAAATTGTGTCTCTACACACACACACACACACACACACACACACACACACACATATATATATATATATATATATATATATACTATCAAGTCTGTCCATATTTCTCAATTTCTCATATGAATTATATACGAAGTTTAGAGGTTTATCTAAAGATGACGAATAATTAGAAGCAGTAATATTATTTTATTATTATTATTATTATTATTATTATTATTTGATCCAACAGCATTTCTCTGTCAATGCACATAATAAAAATGATAATAGTACTGAAGATAGCGTCACATTTTGACAACGTTTTAGCATCAATGGCTTCGCTATATATGAGAAATAATTTTACAGCGACAGTACAGCGAACGAAACGGCCCGTCAGCTGGAATGAGGGATATTTCCATAGCAACATCGCACAGCTTGCTACAATGGGAAATTAATCGCAACCAGATTACTGATATTACTCCGATTCAGGTACAGCATCAGTAATTGGGTTGCCATTCTTTTCACATTGCAGCGGGTTATGCAAGTTTTCTATGGCAACCCTCCCACCCCCCGCCGATACGCAAGCTGACTGGCAGTTTCGTTATCTGTATCATTAAATCTACCATATATATCAAAATCATCGACGTTGAAATTGGTAGCAAAAATGTGACGCTGCCTCTCGGACTATAAGTACAGCTGGAATTTTTTACCATTATTTTGCAACTATATTTCAACATAAAACTATTTTCCTGAATTAATATCCTCACTTAAGTAAAAGAACTATTAGAAATTTAAAATAATAATAACTAGCAAAAACTTTGCAGCAAGTGAAATACTTTGTTTTATCAACAAGTGGCAATTTATACATATACAGAGCCCGCCCAAAGTCACACCCTACCCCTTCTCTCTTCTTTTATCTTAGAGATACATTAGAATTTCATAAAGGAATATTTAATCGATTCGGGTTTTAGAAACACCCATCAAGATTTTTTTTTTTTTTTTTTTTAATGTAATGCAATATTTCTTAAGGAAAGCGTGACAAATTAATATTTTAACTTTAATGTCATAAAAAGTGACGTTATAAGCATACCAAACTTACACTATTATTTATTTTTCTCCTCAATCATACTGTTTGGTAAAGATATCTTAAGAATTAAATGTTTCCAACTGAGCAAAAAAAGGTCGAAACCGAAATTCGAACCCAGAACCTTTGACTTAAATTGCCAATGCTCTACGGTATGAGCTACCTGGGCGACAACCGGCGGACATATTTTGCTCAGATAACTCTATTGACAGCATCTATTCAGCCATGTAGATAGCTCAACAAGATATACCGCAGGTAATGGAACTCTATGGTAATTGAGTTCACTTATCTTCGATGAAATTAGAAGGCGCATTGAAAACTATCAATTTCAAAAGCTCCAACAGAAAGAAGTTATTAGGGGTCAGATCAGAATGCCGTGTAGGCCATTCCAAAAATTTCTCATTCGATTCTGCTGCGATTCTAGGCCACAAGTATTTAAATATATCGAGACCCAATATCCCCAAAATGTTAACCCTGACCAAGAATTCTATGAGGTAATATAATCGATGCTATTTTATCTGAGAGAAAATTTAACTGGCAATCTTTATGTTACAATTCTACAGCACACAATTGATCCAATGATCACAGAGGTTGTTGAAAAATCTTTCGATTTTTCTTAAGATCAGATTATTTCCGAAAAAAAGATCATCTATCAAAAAAAAAAAGAGGCTGCTCCGCTAATTTAAAAAAATATACCAGAAATCAACTAGATGAGAATTATCCAAATCGATGGATAAACAGGGGGAATGGAGGATGGGATCATTTGTGGAGTGATCTCTTCGTTCTCGAGCTCTGACACTAAATGACTTTTTATGTGTGGGGGGGAGGAGCATTTGAAAGCGATAGTTCACAAAAATACAGAAAATTCGATCGTAAAATTGAAGCAGAGAATTACGGAATGGTGTAATTAAAACGATTCAGTCACATTTTAGACATATTTAATGTAAAATTTAAGTCATGAATGAATTTCTACAGCGTCTCTACTATCATTTCGCCTACTTTGTATATGCTTTCTATAACATACACTACGCCAAGCTCTAATTATAAACTTTGTTTTCCTATTTCAAGGTACCATAACATTGTAGAGGAAAAAAGAGTAAAAAAAACAGTCTTCTTAAAGTCATGGGAATTTTCCAATAACTACCTAAAATTAGTATCTTTTCCTGCTTATATTTCTAATTTTATCATCTCCAAAATTACTTTTTTCAGCTACTCAGTGATTCTAACTACAAAATGTACTGCAGCTCCGATATTCACAGAATTAGAAGAACTCGTTATACTAACGATTTCATTCAGTGATGATTAAATCTCTACGGATATTTTCGCAAGTTGATTTTTGCAACGATTTTCCTTTAAAAATTACTTATGAGATTATTTAAAGATATTAAGTATCTAGATATTATTAATTTTTTTTTGACAGATCTTGATAAAAATAAGATTTAACGAAAAAACTATATTTTTTTCCCCTAATGCTTTAATTAATTTCAAATAATGACTTTCCACCTGAATTTCGCGCTTTAGTTACATATGTGTAGTTCGTTTTATTTTAAAATTTGAAAATAGTTTCTGCATAATTATCTGCTTATTTTTTTTATTTTTTTTTTATGTTACATTTAATTCTTTTTTCCTACCTATTGATCCTTCCACATCACAAATAAATTTTATATTTTTCATTAATATTTAAAGGCTGTTTCGTAAATAGAGTCATTGAGCCTCCATGGTAAAATGATGATTTTGACCTCATTAAACTCTGTGTTTCTCCATAATCGCTTTTCAAATCGCTAAACGTTTTTCTTTAATCGCTTTTCTTGATCAAATTACACATATAGCGATTTATGTTCCTGGTGCCTAACCTTGCTGTCAATTAGTTATAGTGCTGTTCTGAGAAGCCGCAATAGCAATCTGAGGTAACTTAAATAGTAATAATGACGATAAAATAAACATCACGGTAAATTTAATATCATACTTTGTTTAATATAATTGTATTTATTGATTTATACCCAGCCTCTGAAATAAGTTTCTACTACATTTGATTTGTTTTTAAATTGAAAGTACGCCATTATGATTAACAGTTGTGGAAGCAGATATTGGATAACAAATTTAGGTGAGCACTCTATCTGTCTAAATCTCTCTACCTCTCAACTGAACTCTTCCGATACTTACCTTCCAATGTTCATATAAGTCTGGAATTCTTCAAAAAAATAAAAGGAGTGATACTAATACGTCTGGACACACAACATTTATTGTGCAATCTATAACCCTAATTTACTTATTAAGTCATAAATATAAGATATTTCACTTCAATAGAAGACTTGGTTTCCATCAATGATTTTAACTAAACTAAACATATTGCAATAACACTTTTAACAGTCTTATCTTATTTGGTGTGGGATTTGATGTAATGTCTTATAAATGGTCACCATTTGCTTCTAAACGACGTTTAATTGGGTACACTTCATATTTTTGAATAGGACTGCAAATACGCCTGATGTCATTGACCTAAATTACCCAGTACTACCGAAATTCTCATGATGTTATCCATTTCACACTTAGCCACTTAACCCTTTAACGGGCGGTGTCCACAAAAAAGGACACCTAATTTTAATTCCAAAACTGACAAACGACACCAAGAATATTTAATTCATTTTTTTTTAAATTATTATTCAGTGCCGGAATATAAGCAAGTTTTTATTTTCTAATAAATTCGTTTGTAAATTCCGGTGTCAGTCCATTATTTCATCTTTTTGCAAACTGATTTACTTCGCGCCGGAAAGGGTTAACACTGTTTAAAATTTAGTTAAAAAATCAGAACAGTAATATTAAATTTACAGAGCCGGGCGAGAGCAGCTCTTATGCGTCCACTGCAATGGTTTCTTTGTGGGGCTACTACTCCTACACTATTAGGCAGATGGCCATCAAATTCAGTACCGTGATAGCTATCGTTGTCGACATGTTTCCTGTAAAAAACAAGAACGAAATATCCTGCGTCAAGCATACATTATGTAACTCTTTTCATTACTTCCAGAATACTTTAACAAATCTTTACCGTTCAATAAGATGAAAGATGATATCAAAGTAAACAATTTGGAAAACGCATAATATATTTAAAAACCCGATTTAAGGAATTACTAACAGAATTTGGAAAAATATCCGAACTCTTTTGTGCAAACCTGTATATGATCTATAGATTTGTATATATACTTACATAGAATGCTAAATTTTAGTTCAGTTAGAAAACGCATAGCACAATTTAAAATTCCCCCTCTGGAATTTCCGTTAATAAACGGAACTTTTAATAAGTCGAGAACTTTTGTGTTGCCCTATATATGATCTATGGAATTTATACACACCAAGTAATAGACAAAAAATGAGTTAAATTTAAAAACGCGTTCAGCAACTGAAAATGCACTTCCAGCAATTATATTTAACAGACAGTACCAAATTCTTTTGTGTGTCCCTGTAAATGAACGATGAATTCTATACACACAATGTTCTATAGTAAACCTCTTGTAGTCCACCTTATATAAATTTCAATATGTTTTAAACAGTGAAACATTATTAAAGTAAACCGCTAACGACTTTTCTTAATAGATCGTGTTGTAATGGAATTCTTTTAAGTGTCCCTGTAAAACAACTATAAGTTCGATGCACACCCTATTCTATAGTAAGTCTCTTGTAGTGCACCTCAGTGAGACATATCAATTTCAATATGTTTGAAATTGCGTCACATCATTAAAATAAACCTCAAATGATTTTAGACTGTAATGTACCGGAATTATTTTGAGTGTCCATGTAAAAAAATATAAGTGCTACACACTTCATTTTCATTACCGAACGTGCCATAGTAAACTCCAATAATCTATATCAATTGCATGAAAATCCGAATATATTTGCGTGAGTTATAGCACAGACAGACAGACAAACCGAATTCATAAACACTTTTCAACTATGTTGGAAAGTGTTAAAAACTGAAATAAATCGTGTCTTTAAGGAAAAATTGCAGATCATAAATGTCATAGACTTAACGTTAAAAGCTTAATTTGAAAAGCGTCTGTACGACACGATTGTTTACATAATTTAGAATTTGTGAGATTTTGACTAAGGAACTTCGCACCATATGCCAATACAGTGGATCGATAGATGTTTCTCACTGTAAAACCGCTCTTTGCTTACTGGTAGGAGCAGGAATACGATATAGTCTTTCCCCGTGATAGGAGTCGTTAGTCTTGCTTTTCGAAAAAAACTTAATTTTACATTCACCTCGCCATCGGAATCATCTTGCGTTTCCACGATTAGGTCGTCATTTAAATTTTTGAGTTTTGTAAATGTCAATAATTATAATTTTTCTTTTAAATGTGATATCATTTTCACTGGTAGACGGATGCGTCATTTCCGTTTGAACCTTTTGTCATTTCCGTTTCAACAGCGGTTTCAAGTTTCAAGTGCTGCAAAAGTAGTTTTCACGACAAAAGTACATTAAATAAAACTGTAAATAAATATTTAATAATACATATACTGCGCCAAATCTCGCAACATGTTCTGTAGTTCCGCATTCTAGAAAGGAGACGACAACATCAAAAGCAATCTCGCAATTTTTTGTTTTTGATATTTTCTTATTATTTCCGTCATCAGAAACTTCAAATGAAAAACAATATTAAACAAAAACAGTAAATAAACGTTAAATAATACAGATACTACACCAACACATGCAATTTGCCCTTACAACCTTATATTCAATAGTTCCGTATTTTAGCGAATGAAACATCAAACAATTTCTCACTGAGCTTTTTTTTTCTGTACTTTCCTATTGTTATCCTCAACGGTGAATTCAAATCAAAAAACCCTATTGAACAATAAATGTTTATTAACAAAGATACCTTCCAAAATTTTTAACTTATCCATACTTATCACTTTTAGACTCGCAATGCGAGAATTTTACTATCACTTTAAAACCACAAGAGAGAGAGAGAGAAGGAGAGGGAGAGGAAACTTCTTAAATTTCTTACGTTGTTCTTTTTCTTTTTGCACACACTCGCAAAAAATACATAAAAAAAAAAAGAATTTTTCTGCATTCCTCCACATCTTGAACCCGTCGAGAATTTTAATGAATCCTGCTTTCTCCCTTAAAAAGATTGAGGGTCATTTGCAACTGACAGATTTACAGAGAGTCACACACATTTTGCAGCTGCAGGAGTACGCCGTAACTATTTTCTCTCCGTCATTATCTTTTGAAGTAGAAAAGTAGAGGGCATTGATTTGATTAGACATCATTTTAAAAGAAAGGTAAATGCCTGCGAGACAGGGGAGGATTTAAAAGCGACAAGTATCGAAAGCTTGTTTGGAACGTTGAAAGTGTGTGTACTGCGTGAAAAATGGGAATCGAGGTCAACCTGCTACGAAGTATCCAGCGTTGATGGAAATTGAATTTTAATAGAAAAAAGATATTGCTGAAATTATTTTCTAAGGGTTTGATGCAGAGAAATAAATTTCCATCCGTGAGAGATAACGGGGTACTGCGGAGAACTATGTTATTTTTTTTTTATTTTCTTTTACCTTTTCACTGGTATATACCAATTAAGAAAGCTCCTTTGTAAGGTATTATCAGTCCTCTAATAATGCAGAAATTGCGTTTTATTTACCTTGTGGAATTTCATGGGCCATGCTTTTTTTATACTGTATCTAAACTTAGATGTACCGTAAAAAATGCACAGATAAAGTACAAAAATTCAACATAACCTAGTCGTTTCGGGGGATTGAAGAAATCTTACCATTATCCTCAGAAACCATTTTGGCTCTAGATGGAGACAGGTCAAACCATTATAGAGACAGGATGGAAATTACAAAGACAGGTAAAACACAAACCCCAGAAAACAATTGGTTTCCTAGGTGTTTGGAAAAAAAGGGCCTCTTGGCTACTTTCGGAAATCTGTGGCTTTCTGAGATTGCTGTCTTTTTCTTTTCCTTAAGGTTTTTGAAGATAAGGGAATAATTTCCAGAATTGTTAATAGCTATAAATTTTAACTAAATTTTCGTTAATATATATCTCTCGTACTGGGAAACATTTAAGCAATTATTTACGTATGTAAAAGTAGAACGCTTAACAGTAGTCGAAAGAGTTTATTCATTACATAACAACTTTCCTCGCAAAATAACGCATCTCAGAAAACGTTAATTTTTCACATATTAGAATGGGTAAATTTATTTTTAATTAAATATATGATTAAATTTTTAAAAATTGGGAATCACTTTCTAACTGACAGATATTTTGCAGCTGTAGGAGTACGCCGTAACAACTATTTTTTCTCCGTCTTTATCTTTTGAAATAGAAACCTTGAGGGCATTGATTTGATTAGACATCATTTTAAAAGAAAGGTAAATGCCTACAAGACATGAGAGGATTTAAAAGTGACAAGTATCGAAAGCTTGTTTGGAACGTTGAAAGTGTGTGTACTGCATGAAAAATTGGAATGGATTTCCACCTGATACGAAGTATCCAGCGTTAATGGAAAGCATTTTATTTATTTTGTGCAATTTCTTGGACCCTGTTATTATTACATTGTAAGAAATTTTAGACAAACTGTAAAAATCTTACAGTTATAGAAGCTTCTATAACGTAGCAGAAACATTTACAAAAGTACAGCGTAACTTCGTCGTTATCTAGAAAAAAGGAACTCTTTCGGTTATCTTCAGAGATCATTTAGAGAAAAGCCAAACATAAATCTTAGAAAGTAATTGGTACCTAAAATTTCTAAGTATAAGGGCCTCTTGCTTACCCACAAATTTCGGATACTTTTGACTTTGATAGGTTCTACTTCTGAAGATTTCTGAAGATAAGTGAAAAGTTTCTACAATCGTTGGTAACTATAAATTTACCCGTAATATTATTTTCGTTAACGTGTCTCTCACATTACAAAATGGTTGAGTATTTTTTTACAACCCATCTATGTAATATGAGATGCCTTATTAATAGTCGAAAAATTTATTCATATATGCCTTGCTAGCATAATAAGGCATCCCAAAAAACAGAATTCTGTCAGATAATACTTTTAGCAAATTTATTATTAATTAATTACACGAGCAAATTTTAAAAGATTAGCAGTCATTTGTAACTGACAGATTTACAGAGAGCCGCACATATTTTGTAGTTGTAGGGATATGTTGTAACTATTTTTCTTGCGTCATTTTAAAGTGGAGAAGTAGGTGTTATTGATTGATTAGACATAACTTTAAAAGGAAGGTAAATGTCTTCAAAAATACGTTAAAAGACCCTTTCTTTCCTCCGAGCCAGTATTTTATTCAGTAAAAGAATTGCTAATATTTCTCATGTATTACAGAATTATACGATTTTTTTCATCTTAAAAAATTCTTTCTTTTAATATTGTAAGTTATAAAGCTTTAGACTATGTAACCAAACGGTCCTGCTTTTTTCTAAAATTTTGTTGTTTACTTATTTAATTTTTAAGTGATTCATAGACGAGAAATTATTATAATCGAAAGGTCTAACTGCAAAGAAACTGCGCAATACTCACTAGTCTGCTCAAGCAAGGGTCACAACAGCATTCAATTTGGGATATCACAAAATCAAGATGGCACAGAAGTTTTTGTTTTATCATAATCCTCAAGATAAAGTAGAAGCATGCTAGGAATCAGAAGATCTTGCGTGCAAAATGAAATTTCTAAAGTGTGTAACATCATCTGGTTCTTTGGTACAATATAAAAGAAAATTAATGGAACAAATTTGCAAAATCCTCATTCAGAATCAGAAATTCAGAATCGGAAATCTCATTCCGAAATTCAGAATCGGAAATCTTATCCAGAAATTCAGAATTCTCATTCACAATAAATTTAAATGAAGGTGTATACAACTCTTAAAGTTTTTAAATGAATAAACATCAGGGTTTGAGTTAAAGATTTTAGATGTTGAAGTAAAAAATAATGCAGTATAATAACTATAAATATATAGGAAAATACAAGAAAATATAATATTTGCTGTTATAATATAGATATGTACTTCATATTTACTATAGCATTTAATTTTTTTTTCTAACTTTTTTTCCCTAAAAGTTGCAATATCGTTATATGGATGGGGTACTTTGTAAATTGATGCTAAAAAATTAAAATAGTGGTTGAACTTTTTGAAAGAAAAAACAAATCCTAAAAGCACAGCCAGTCAGTTGGGCCACAACTGACCAATGTAATGTCTGATAATTGTTATGTGTCACAATTATCAGAAATGGTCTTAGTCACAACTCTGACCAAAAGGTGACTTCTATATTTCGTCACATTGTGATTCTCAGGTGACTGTCGCTGCAGGACATCACAGTGAAGTCAACGTGACCAATTTTGGAAACATTCCCATCTCGTTACACAATCGGACACATTAAGACTCCTATAATAGGAGCTGACGCATATCTATTTTGTTTTGGATTATTGGTGCTCAGTTCAGCATCAATCTACCACAACCGGAGTTGGGGTTGCCTAAGACTTGGTTCTGATTGGCTGAACCGGTTCTGATTAGCTTGATTTTTCGACTGAACTTCAACTTGAGCACCAAATCTGCGAGGATGCGTCAACCTCTATTATAGGAGCTCTAGGACACATATATACTTCACAGTGACATGGAAAAAACTAATTTTCCACGTCACTTGACGACAATGTGGAAAGTAAGAGTTACGGAAGTATTAGGAAATTTTATTGCATACTTATTTTAAAGCAAACAGAAACAATATATACAACATTTTTAAACATCTGTACGGTGAATGAACGCTTATCTAATTTAAGAATATGCGAGAGAAAGAAAATAAAGGATCTATTTGATATATAAATAGCAGAAACTAAGCAAAGGATTATGAGCTTTTCAAACGTTGAAATTTTAAAGTTTAGAATAATAAATAGGAATACTTTTCTCTGAAGAAATTAATTACATTACCGTATAATATTCAAACTCAATCAGGGTGCGATGAGAAATATTACCCAATCTATATAAATGTCATTTCTTTCTTTACAATAAATCTAGGTATAGTAGAAAAATATCTGCAAATGCATGGTTTTACAAATGACTACATTTTTATTATTTTGTATACCAAAGTTTTCAAACTGTAATCTTTCACGATTTTTTTTAAAACGATTTTTTTCGACAACTAAATTTCTATCACCCTTACAAATGTTATTTATACCCAGGGCTTGACAAATGCGGTCGCCAGGTCACCTCTGGCGACCAACTTTTTTTATCTGCACTCTAAAATTGGAAGGAGTGAGAAGTTGACTCTTTGGAAGAGTGAGAGGCATTTTCACTCTTTTAGGAGTGAATTTTATAAATATGCACTCTTTAAAGAGTGGAACTTTCCACTCTCTAGAAAAGAGTGAAATATCTCACTCCGTTGTCGAGAGTGACTGTTCACTCCGTTGACAAGAGTGAAATATTTCACTCCGTTGAAGAGTGAGGAAAAACAGTTTTTTACAATAAAATCACAAGATGGCGCCAGCTGACGGATGAGAATCCGAGTAATCTCCGTTATCAAAACGAAACTCCTAAAATGAAATCCTTTATATATAGTAGCACGATTTAAAAAAAAAAAACTGAAAAAGGCATTGAAATAATAAATGAATCGATAGAATTATGGACAGGAAATATATTTTATGCTTTACAAATTGCAGGATTTGCCAATGCTAAGAAAAGTGCAGGGAAAATAAATATTTGAAGTAAATTTATGCTTAGCTGCAACACAATTTTGCTTCTATTTTATAAACAGAAATTTAATATCTCTGAATGCTAATTATTTTCCTCTTTATTTAAATAACCTATTCTACATATTTTATATCATTTCTAACCTCTTTATGAATATAAACAAAATATAACTATACAGATTAAATTTTCTGTTATTTTTAGCACGTTTGAAATTAAACATAAGAGAAATGAAAAACGTTGCATTTAATCACTGATTTTATAACATTTATTATAGAAAAAAAAAAGAGTATAAATGTGTCGGAAATAATCTTAGGAAAAATTTAACAGCTATAATTTAAGAAAAAAGAAAACGTTTTTTACCCTGACTAAAATTTCCCCTCTAAAAATTAGTTTTGAAAAGTAAATTTGGGGGCCCCTTTGTATTTCAGTGAGTAAACTTCGGCTTCACGGGCCTATTTGGTAAACAGGCCCTGGGACTCGGACAATCTTAATCGGGCTCTAATTATGAAAACATTATTAGCAAGAAAAAAATGAATGAATAAATAAATAACTGCTTTGTTGTAACGGAATTTTTGTCATAGCGGAAATGTACAGACGGGTGTTCGCACATTTTTTAGACGATTTCGGCGTTGTTGTTTTTAACGTTTAAAATATGAATATTGCTTTCTGAAATAATCTGTGTGATAATCTTGTTTCTTGATTCTAATTCTGCATAATGCTTTCGATGGATATCGATGGATGTTTTCGATGTAAGATAAATTTGCGATAGTTATAAATCCTTACTTGAAACTTCGTTTTCCGCCTTGAAATGGGCTTTTTTTTTTTCCCTGTTTTTTTTTTTTTTTTTTTCATCTGATATCTTTTTACTATGTATATGTACTGATTTTTGGAATAGCACTTTCCAATCAATTGTTATGTTTATTTCGCACTAAAAAGTTTTTATATTATGTGCTTTGCAATCATTTTAGACTGTGGAATTAGCATACTTCTGTTCGGAAGAAGGAAAAAAAAAACGCAAACGCATCTTCCCATTCACAGCTTTTTTAGCATGCGCAATCTTGAAATAAGAATAAATTTGAAATTATCAGACGATAATATAAATTACACATAATAAGTTGTTGTCAGAATTTTTTCCTCTAAAAGAATTCCATCTTTTTAAATAATTTATCAAATTTGTCTAAAAAATGTGCGAACAGTCTCTGTATTATATGATACAAAAAGAAGGTTTCAGTTTCTTATTTACACAGTTGAGAAACACCGTAAATATTTATGATTTCTACACAAATTTAATAAGTGTGTTCGAATATCACAAAAGAAACAAAGCTAAAATAATGTAATAAGAGCTTTTTAAATTGTAAGCGGCTGTAGCAAGCTGTAGGTACCAGTTCTCGTCCGAGCGCAGAAGTCAAGCAGCAGCGAGCTCGGTTACTACTTGGGAGGGTGATCGCCTACGAACAAGCGTGTGGGTTAAAATGAGTTGCTCTTTTTTATTCAAGAATTTTAGTCACTCCTGAAAGAGTGACTGTTCACTCCTATCAGGGGTGGAAAAACTCACTCCTGAAAGAGTGAGTATTCACTCTTTCAGGGAGTCAAGAATTTCACTTTTTCCTAGAGTGAATAGTCACTCTAAAGAGGTTGGGCAAATTTTGACTCTGCGATAGAGTGGATATCCACTCCTCCAGAGTGAATAGTCACTCTTTCTTATTTAGAGTGTGGCGACTGTTTTTTTATCTGACTTTTTTTTTTTATTTATTTATTTATTTATTACAAAAATTTAACTAAAAAATGAGCACACACTACAGTTTGTTCATCCAACTTCCCTACTTGTGCGAGCAGCAAGCGCAGTGATCTCTTTCTTCTCTCGTACTTTTAATGGAAAAGCCAAGTTTAAAAGACATTTTCATTTCATGCACATAAAATGCCCTTATTTTCCGCTCTAGTCGGCTAGCATGTCACGTGATTAAAATGTGGGGAGAGGAGGGAAGTTTCAATAAAAAAAAATATTGGGAATCGAATGTATGTAACATCTAATAATTGGATACGGTGATAAAAAAGGTTTACGCTTTTTTGTAAGTTTCAAGTGAGATTTTTGTGTTCAAAATTAAAACTGATTAATCTATCACATTCATTTTAAAGAATAATAACATATAATTGATTATAAGTAATTCATTCGAAGAAAAACTATAAAACTTTTTAATATTTTTTAAATATTACTTTCTCGCTTAATATACTTGGCACCTAGCGTCTGTGTGCACCACACACCTTCGACAATAGTTGAGCGTCAGTCTGTCTTGGAGACAAGTGTCCGGTACTTGGTATATCAAGAATATTTTATAATTATATTGTTTGAATTATTATCTACAGTATCATTGATTGCACTTCAAAAGAGTAAGTTTTTTTTTTTTTTTTTTTTTTTTTTTTTTTTTTTTTTTTTTTTTGTTGTTGTTGTTGTAAATTCTTATCTTTCATTGTTGGATAAAAATAAAACTTAGCCTGCTGCTGATTCCGATTATGTAATCAAGCGCGAGAAAATGCTTTTCTTTTCTTTTCTTTTCTTTTTAGCAATGCATATTACTTAATAACTCTGGAGTTTTTTGCGAACGTCACAATGTTTAATTAAATTTCTTGAAAGATGTCTCATTATAGACGCTGCAAAGTTGCAAAATATTAAGAAATAAATTTGAAAAAAAAAACCATTCTTATTTATAATTTGGCAAAACTAAGAGAGTTTATGAAATGCAAATTTTTAAATAATAAAATCAGAATTATGTGACTTTCTGAATTCGATAGGCTAAATAGGCAAAAACTCGTTTTTTGGCTTAATTTTTTATCGATGCCCTCTCATCAGATATAGATTTTGTAGCACTCAACTATTCGGACATTTGAAGCATTCAGCAATGAGCATTTCCAGAACATGTCGGTTAATTCAGAGTTTACAATATTTCCTTTTTTTTTCAGAGATATATAAATTTGATAAGTTTCCTTAGAAATTACTTAGTTTTATTATATTTTTTTAATTATGTACTATTCTATACTATTCTAAACTATGTCACTAATAATTCTAAACTATATTTGTTAATATATTTTCTCATTTAATTCATAAAATCTTTTGTGCTTTTTGAAAATCAATAACGGATGGGGGGGGGGGGGGGGGTTAAAAATTTTTACTGGCGACTAGAATTTATACCTGGCTACCAATTTTTTTTATTAATTTCTAAAGCTCTATTTATACCCAACAATAACACAGCAAATTTTGATATATAATCCAACATGATAGAAGGCCAGTATTTGCAACGAAATTTCCCAAAGATCTTACATCAAGTTAAAAATTTCTTTGTCAACCAAAATTGCGTGATTCAGAAAAATAAGCATCAGATTTTGTGACACATAAAAAAGAGATGAAATAGGGAAAGAAGATAGTTTTATTTACAACGCATTTACTATTTGCTATCAAAACTTTTGTAATTTTTTTTGTCATGTATTTTGAAATGCACTGGCCTCCGAAAGTTAAAGTATAACCAGTGGTAATAAATTTGAAAACAAATTAACGAAAAGACATGAAATTTAGATGAATTGTGCTTTAACAGCCATTTATTGAAATTTACTTAATTTTAACATTAAACATGATTTACAAATAAAAATTTGCATTTTTTTTTTCGAAAGTCCACTGTTCGATTAAAAAAAATGTCAGTTTTTTATGAAAAAAATTAAGTAAACGGAATTTTATAAGGCTTGTGTTCGGATCTACTTGTAATGAATGCATTTGTAGCATCGATTTTCCATGCTGTCAATTAAGTTGTAATACACTGGAATGCGAAACAACAATCATACATAGAAAAACGCTTGTTCTAAGTTCATTTAGCTACTTCGGAGGAGGACTTACTGCAGCCACCTCTCTGCCGAGATAGTCCCAAAGATTCTCTATCGGATTAAGGACCGAAGATTGAGCATGGAACCCATTTACAGCCCCTTCTATTAGCTCCAAATCTTGATTCTCAAGATATTTATAAACGACTCAACCGCAATACGATAGAGAATTAGCATCCATTAAGATTAATTCATCACCAAAAGCACCAGCATACGGTGGGACAAATGGAGCAAGGAACCGGCCTGATATTTCACAGCAATCAGAGTTCTTCTATGGCACGTACAGATATTACTGTGACCACCAGAGAGATTCCAGCCTAAATCATGATTTCATGATTCCACCTCCTCTATAACTGTTTCTTTCAACAATGTTGCATATAGGTAGAATCTTATGTCTTGTTCTCTCCAGATTAGCACACGAACTGAATCACTCTCCAAAGTAAAACGGGAATCGTCTGTGAATAGTACGGAAGCCCATTGTTGCCTATTCCAGGTAACGTGCTCTCTTGGCCAACATAAAAGGACACTTCTGTGTTGTCGATTAAGAGAGCCACACACAACGGGTCGTCTTGCATACAGTCCTTAATTGTGAGAACGCCTGAGCACCGTAGTAGCAGATATTGTCATCCCTCTTTGTTGCCTTACGATGCTCTGAAATGAGCTGATCCACAGTAGTGATGCTCCTCCTTTGGGCCAAAAGAGCTAGAAAGCGATCTTGTGCAGGGATTGTAACCCATGAGCTGTCTAGAACAAGTCTTCTTGTTACTGAATTTTCGTATTCAAATTATTCCCAGAGTCTTTAAACCAGATTACGAGACACATTACGACATCTAACAGCATCAACTTGTGATAACCCCATTTCCACCCATCCGATTGCCCGTCATCTTAATGAATCAGGTAAACGACATCTCCTAGATATGGACAACAATATTTTAGGACCAACAATTGAAGATCAACAAGCATAAAAAAAGTTCCATATAAATTTACAAAAGTGGGATATTCTCAGTTTTTCCCGACTACCATATAGGTGTCCAATTCTTTAAAAAAAATAGAGATGGTGTGATGAGTTGACATGTTTCAACTCCTCCCTTATTTGTGGAAAAGGGATAATCTCTCTGGAATGAAAATAATCTGACAGATTGATCTCTATTGACAAAAATTCTATCAATAGTGTGAATTTCATTTTCACTTTGAGATAAGCCAAGCTGCAATACATGCTTTGTATTGAATGGTATGTTATCTGAATGAGTAGATAAGAATTGTAAAGTATTGTTCTTGTGGATACAAAGAACTGGGCCCTTACGAAATGCAATGTTTTCTGGGAAATTCCAGGAATGCAAGGAAAGCCCCTGGGAAGTGAAATTGCGGACGGCAGTTGAAGGTGGAAGGTGTTGAATTTGGAATACGCTAGAGTGAGGTTCGACTTTGAGCGGACGTGAGAATCGGAGTTTGTCTGACCATGTAAATTTACAGCATGGATGCTTATCATATTTTTTCATGTTTACGTTTTGTTTTCGTTTTTTAATGTGTTAATTTAAAATAAAGTTTTTTCGTTTCAAACGATAAATGGAATTTATTAATTATATATACAACGTCTCACGCTACCACAGCAATAGTATATATAATTAATTGGTGGCAGCAAATGGGATATGTGATCTAAAGTAAATTAGATTACGGATCTATGCGTTAACCTGATTAAACAGATGAAGAGCCAGTGGAAAACGGACGAGCAGAGTTGTGGAGTCTTGAAGTCTAATTGGAGTCGTGGATTTTTCTCGGAGTTCTAGCAAGTAGAGAACTGGTAAAGGAACTTTATCGACTAAATCTGTGAGGTGTATGAACAGTCAACTATAGACTTGGTGCTATTTGTGTGTGCTTCAAAATATATCAGTGAAATGAAGATATGCGGCGTACCATCTGAGTTGTCTACATACGAATCTAAGGTGCAATTAGTGCCTCATCAGTGTCTTCAAATCTTCAAAAATCTGTGTGTGTCATCTTTAAAAGTGCTTGGAAACCTGGTATCAGTGTGGAGGAAATATCTGCATCTGGAGGTAAGCTCTTTTATGATATCTTCTATAGAGGTCTGTTTTAAATTGAATTTTGTGTATACATTTTAATTTTGGGGAACAAAACTCTATGTGAAATTTAAGAATTCTAGGGAAGCTATTAATTTGGTACTTAAATTTTTAGTTAGAATTTTTATGTTTGTTGATTTTCTGGTATCTGTTTGGTATAATATTGGGTTAAGAAAATTTTATATTTATGTATATGTTAAAATTTACTTGGGGTATAGTAAATTGTTATTGATTAATTGAAATTATTAATCAGGGTATTTTAATCATAATTTTGTATAAAACTTTTGGAATTAAGAGTTTTGTTTACATACATTTTATTTATTACAGTAATAAAGTTATAGCTTAATTTTATGGGTATACTGTGGATGATTATGATTAATATTTCAAAATAAATTGATGTTATACTGTACTGTTGGGTATAAATTTATTTTGGGGGATATACTCAGTTTGAAAGACGTCACTGTTGCATGAGAATTTGCTATATTGGAATTGCGTCGTTTTTGAATACATTAATATACGTATAGTGAAGAAAATTCTATTTCTGTATTTATTGTATTATTGTAAATTGAATATATCTGATATTTTGAAATTTATTATATTTTGGGGGAAAATATGGCAGACTATTTAGTAAAATATAATAAAAACGTCTTGCTATTATTAGCAGAGGAATTTGAGACCAGTGTGTCAAAAACGTGTAAAAATCAAGCTATAATTCAGGCTATCGTTAGTGCTGAGGATTATAAAGAAAGTTACGCAAAACTTCGCTTGCAATATATTCTTGAACAGGAGGCAGAGCGGAAAGAACAGGAAAAACAAATTGGAAAAGATCGTAAAGAACAAGAGAGACAAATTGAAAAAGATCGTAAAGAAAGAGAGAGGCAAATTGAATTAGATAGGATTGCGCAAGAGGAAAAAGATAAACTTAGGAAATTTGAATTAGATAAACTTGAAAAGCAACTTGAGGCAGATAAACTTGAAAAGCAGCAACAACTTGAGGCAGATAAATTTGAAAAACAACAACAACTTGAGGCAGATAAATTTGAAAAACAACAACAACTTGAATTACAAAAACTTGAGAAACAACAGCAATTTGAATTAGAAAAATTGCGTATTCAAAATTCTGCGGATATTGTTAGCGTCTCATCTAATGAATCAAATGTAGATTTTCATAGAACTCCTAAGGTAAATTTAAAGGATTTGGTTCCACGTTTTGATTCTAAATTAATTGATATAACTCTTTTCTTTATGATTTTTGAAAGACAAGCCGATAAAGCTAAAATTTCTCAGGAAGATCTGGTTAGTCAATTAATTCCTTTGTTACCTTCTGATATTGCCGAAATTATAGTAAAACAACCAGCAGACAAATGTGATGATTTTCAACATATAAAGAAAGTTTTGTTAGATAGGTTTAGGCTAAGTACAGGCGCCTTAAAACAGAAATTTGAAACTCATCAAAGAAAATCTGGTGAATTATGGGTAGATCTGATTTATGAGTTAAGGGGTTATCTGGATAATTGGTTAGAGTCATTAGAAGTGAGAGATTTTGAATCCTTAAAAGAACTAATGCTCACGGAACAACTAAAAAAACGTGTCCCTTTTGAGATAAAAGAAAAATTTATGGATGATTGGGAGGAAATAAAGATTGCTTCTAAACTCGCGGAAAAATCGGATAAATTTGAGAGTATAAGAAGAGAATTTAACAGGTCGGATAGAAAACCGTGGGAAAATAAATCTTTTCAGGATAAGCAAAAAGACAGCTTTAATTCTAAAAGTAGACAGGAAATTAAACCAAAATCGGAATTTGAGAATACAAAAGAGTGTGGGAAATTTGATCAATTTAAGAAGGACAATGCTTTCGAAAAGCAAAGACAAGTCCAATGTTATAATTGTTTGGCTGTGGGCCACATCCGTCCAAATTGTCCGGAATTGTTAAAAAGTAAAACTAATTATGAGGATAAAAGCATAGCTTGGATCATTACTAGTGATGGGAAAAGTGAAAATAATAGGGAAGGTGTGGAAACCGAATTACCTATGGTTGATTTATGCGTGAATGGTAAGAAAGTAAAAGCGATTAAGGACACAGGTGCGCAAATTGCGGTTTTTGATGCTAATGACATTCCGTGGAGTGCTAAGAAAGTGGGAAATGTCTTTCTTATACCGGCCCTCGGAAATAGACAAAAAGCGGATTTGGTGTCAGTGCCGGTTGCTTTGATGGAAGGTGAAAAAGAGTATGTTGAAAAAAATGTGGTGGTTGCAGTTGTGAGAAAACTAAATTCTCCGCCCCTTATAACACCAGCTGTTTATGAATTATTAAAGTTAGGAAATATGGATAAGCAAAATTCAGTGTGTAAACAGGTGGAAAATCAGAGAGAATTCAATGGGCAGGGAACCTTCAGATTGTCTAGCGATGATGAGCAAAAATTTGTTAGAAAAATGGTTGTAAATGAAATCTGTGAAAAGGATAATCAGTCTGTTAATGAGATAGAGATAAATTCATCGGGAGACGGGACTGATAGGAATTTGGAAAAAGGGTCTAAATTGTTCGATCCAAAAGATGATGCATCTCGAACGGATAGTGATAAAAGGTCAGGTAAAGGAGGTCAATTTCGGGAAAAGAATTCTGAGCATGATGTAAATATACCCAGGTATTTTGTTGGTAGTATGGGATTTATACATGTTAGAAATAGAATTAGAAAGAAATTGAGTTCACCTATGACTGTGGCCAGAAAAATTTACTCTGGGATGAAAGATGATAATAGAGTAAATTGTGGGGTTAAATGCCAAGAAAGTGGATATGGAGATTCAAAGAATTCAAAGTTGAAAAGAATGGAGTATTCTGCTTTTAAAACGGATCATAAAGAAAGATTTATTAAAATCAAACAAGTTTTTGAAAAGAAAAATTGTGATCATGAAGTTGTAAAGCGAAATTTATTGTCGAAAAGATTTTCTGATAGAATTAATTTAGATATTGGTTTTTGGGAGAATTCTCTAAATTAAGTTTATTCTAAATTTGGGAGTGCTCATTTTTGTAATATCTGTATTGTGTTTATTTATCATTTAATGCTTAATATTATTTTCGTAATAGTAAAACTTCCTTAATTTAATAATTGCATAATTTAGTATGCTTTCTTTTTGTGTGTAGAAGTGTCTAAATTTAGGCTTTTAAGCAAGTTTTTAAGAGAATCGGTTTAGGCATTGTGTTATATATAGATTTATTCTTTTTTTCTCATTATTATTATTTTTTTGTTAGAATCATGTAAAGTGTAATCTGTTTTTGGTATTATATGTATGTGAAATATTTCAAAATTGTTTCTTAGGGCATCAATAGTATAAATTATTCCTGGAATTATACTTTGGTATTGTAGGTATGGGATCATAGTAAATCCTGTTGACAGTGTGGTCTATCAAATACTGAGTATGGGAATGTGTTTGTTTTCTATAGGGATTTTTCATGTGTTATTCAAAATTCCTTTGTGCTTTGTTGACCTCTTTAGAAATTGATTAAAGGAGCTTATTATATTAATATATATGCCAAATTTCTTCTAGAAATTTTTCCTTAGGGGGAGGTGCTGTGATGAGTTGACATGTTTCAACTCCTCCCTTATTTGTGGAAAAGGGATAATCTCTCTGGAATGAAAATAATCTGACAGATTGATCTCTATTGACAAAAATTCTATCAATAGTGTGAATTTCATTTTCACTTTGAGATAAGCCAAGCTGCAATACATGCTTTGTATTGAATGGTATGTTATCTGAATGAGTAGATAAGAATTGTAAAGTATAATAAAATCAGAATTATGTGACTTTCTGAATTCGATAGGCTAAATAGGCAAAAACTCGTTTTTTGGCTTAATTTTTTATCGATGCCCTCTCATCAGATATAGATTTTGTAGCACTCAACTATTCGGACATTTGAAGCATTCAGCAATGAGCATTTCCAGAACATGTCGGTTAATTCAGAGTTTACAATATTTCCTTTTTTTTTCAGAGATATATAAATTTGATAAGTTTCCTTAGAAATTACTTAGTTTTATTATATTTTTTAAATTATGTACTATTCTATACTATTCTAAACTATGTCACTAATAATTCTAAACTATATTTGTTAATATATTTTCTCATTTAATTCATAAAATCTTTTGTGCTTTTTGAAAATCAATAACGGATGGGGGGGGGGGGTTAAAAATTTTTACTGGCGACTAGAATTTATACCTGGCTACAAATTTTTTTTATTAATTTCTAAAGCTCTATTTATACCCAACAATAACACAGCAAATTTTGATATATAATCCAACATGATAGAAGGCCAGTATTTGCAACGAAATTTCCCAAAGATCTTACATCAAGTTAAAAATTTCTTTGTCAACCAAAATTGCGTGATTCAGAAAAATAAGCATCAGATTTTGTGACACATAAAAAAGAGATGAAATAGGGAAAGAAGATAGTTTTATTTACAACGCATTTACTATTTTCTATCAAAACTTTTGTAATTTTTTTTGTCATGTATTTTGAAATGCACTGGCCTCCGAAAGTTAAAGTATAACCAGTGGTAATAAATTTGAAAACAAATTAACGAAAAGACATGAAGTTTAGATGAATTGTGCTTTAACAGCCATTTATTGAAATTTACTTAATTTTAACATTAAACATGATTTACAAATAAAAATTTGCATTTTTTTTTTTTCGAAAGTCCACTGTTCGATTAAAAAAAAATGTCAGTTTTTTATGAAAAAAATTAAGTAAACGGAATTTTATAAGGCTTGTGTTCGGATCTACTTGTAATGAATGCATTTGTGGCATCGATTTTCCATGCTGTCAATTAAGTTGTAATACACTGGAATGCGAAACAACAATCATACATAGAAAAACGCTTGTTCTAAGTTCATTTAGCTACTTCGGAGGAGGACTTACTGCAGCCACCTCTCTGCCGAGATAGTCCCAAAGATTCTCTATCGGATTAAGGACCGAAGATTGAGCATGGAACCCATTTACAGACCCTTCTATTAGCTCCAAATCTTGATTCTCAAGATATTTATAAACGACTCAACCGCAATACGATAGAGAATTAGCATCCATTAAGATTAATTCATCACCAAAAGCACCAGCATACGGTGGGACAAATGGAGCAAGGAACCGGCCTGATATTTCACAGCAATCAGAGTTCTTCTATGGCACGTACAGATATTACTGTGACCACCAGAGAGATTCTAGCCTAAATCATGATTTCATGATTCCACCTCCTCTATAACTGTTTCTTTCAACAATGTTGCATATAGGTAGAATCTTATGTCTTGTTCTCTCCAGATTAGCACACGAACTGAATCACTCTCCAAAGTAAAACGGGAATCGTCTGTGAATAGTACGGAAGCCCATTGTTGCCTATTCCAGGTAACGTGCTCTCTTGGCCAACATAAAAGGACACTTCTGTGTTGTCGATTAAGAGAGCCACACACAACGGGTCGTCTTGCATACAGTCCTTAATTGTGAGAACGCCTGAGCACCGTAGTAGCAGATATTCTCATCCCTCTTTGTTGCCTTACGATGCTCTGAAATGAGCTGATCCACAGTAGTGATGCTCCTCCTTTGGGCCAAAAGAGCTAGAAAGCGATCTTGTGCAGGGATTGTAACCCATGAGCGGTCTAGAACAAGTCTTCTTGTTACTGAATTTTCGTATTCAAATTATTCCCAGAGTCTTTAAACCAGATTACGAGACACATTACGACATCTAACAGCCTCAACTTGTGATAACCCCATTTCCACCCATCCGATTGCCCGTCATCTTAATGAATCAGGTAAACGACATCTCCTAGATATGGACAACAATATTTTAGGACCAACAATTGAAGATCAACAAGCATAAAAAAAGTTCCACATAAATTTACAAAAGTGGGATATTCTCAGTTTTTCCCGACTACCATATAGGTGTCCAATTCTTTAAAAAAAATAGAGATGGTGTGATGAGTTGACATGTTTCAACTCCTCCCTTATTTGTGGAAAAGGGATAATCTCTCTGGAATGAAAATAATCTGACAGATTGATCTCTATTGACAAAAATTCTATTAATAGTGTGAATTTCATTTTCACTTTGAGATAAGCCAAGCTGCAATACATGCTTTGTATTGAATGGTATGTTATCTGAATGAGTAGATAAGAATTGTAAAGTATTGTTCTTGTGGATACAAAGAACTGGGCCCTTACGAAATGCAATGTTTTCTGGGAAATTCCAGGAATGCAAGGAAAGCCCCTGGGAAGTGAAATTGCGGACGGCAGTTGAAGGTGGAAGGTGTTGAATTTGGAATACGCTAGAGTGAGGTTCGACTTTGAGCGGACGTGAGAATCGGAGTTTGTCTGACCATGTAAATTTACAGCATGGATGCTTATCATATTTTTTCATGTTTACGTTTTGTTTTCGTTTTTTAATGTGTTAATTTAAAATAAAGTTTTTTCGTTTCAAACGATAAATGGAATTTATTAATTATATATACAACGTCTCACGCTACCACAATGGGTATAATTGTTGCATGGATTTATTGAAGTTACTTAAGACTTCATATTAACCATATTTTTTACATTTATTTTCATTCTTTTAACACTGGGTGTCAAAAAATTGGTTGTACCTTAACTTTTGGAGGGCAGTATATATATTATAAAAGAACGTTACTGTATTAAATATTGCAATAAAAGTCAATACAGGCTCCAATATAAGAAAAAAAATACTTTTTCACAATGTTCATCAGCTCTTAAAATATCCCGCAACTGCACAACTTAAAGGTTTGGTTAATAAATTAAAGTTTCCTTAAGGCGGTTCTAAAAAAATGTTTATCCCACTCAACAACGCGAAACTTTCTGACACATTTTTAAATATAAAAGCGTGATACTTGCAGGTATGATTATTGAACTGATTTGAAATTGAATTTTTTTTCCTTTTCCTATAAATAAACTACATCTTGAGTTATAAGCCATTTTTTCCCCTCAGTACTGCAGTTTTTTCCCTTTCATGCACTGTTGCGTCCGGAAATTTGGTTCAAAGCGCCAACTTTGACAGCATTTTCTGAAAAATCTTCTACATTTACCGAAAAACGAAAAACAGTTCGATTACATATTTTCTGAATGCATCTACCAATTTGATGCGTTATAATGAATCAAAAAGTAGTCAGAAAGTAGTCAATTTGGAATTGAGAACAGCCTTAACATGTCTACATTACTACCGATGATCTTAGAAATATTCTGCATTACATCACGCAGGATTATCGAAATATAATTTTAAAATAATTTTAAATTTAATACTTCTACACTCAAACGCGTTCTATCATATAGATAAGATTATACTTCACGTAATCCATGTAATAAGTGAAACTAAGTTTTAAGCAAATGACGTTTCGATTTTCTTTTTATATCATTGCTTTCTTTTCAAACATTTTTGGGAGATTCCTAAAGAAAATTATGCATAGCCTTAAATATTACGTCGGATTATGGAAAATAAACACATTGGGAGGAAAAGAATAAATAAACAACGTGTAAAATACCATATTATTATTATAAATAGAAGCTCAACTTAATACACTTCGGACTCAAGGCGAAAATAAATTATAGGAGTAGGAGTGTTCAAACCAGAAAGTCGCTCTTCTAGATCTTCAATTATTAACTTCCTAGGATCACAAGAGAAAAGAAAAGAGAAAAAATAAACTACCAGTTATTCAGATCTTTTTTTCTTGTTTATTTTTTTTTTCTATATTTTTGACATATTTCCCTCAAGAAAAGAAAATAGGAGTACCTATACGAACTTTCACAGACTCAATTAAATGTCATCTCAAAGAAAGTCCGTTACGGTCTGTTACCTATCAGGCATTTCAGAAATGCTTATTTAACATCCTTGCATTTTAGCGGTTTTCATTTTTTCAGCTTGACTTAAAATGGTTAAAACGTCTTTTAGTCTAGTGATGAAATAAATTGCATAACGGGATAAAATAAGTGATTATGTAACAGTTTCAGGTAAAGTAAAAGAAGAATGCAAGGTTTCCTCCAGAAGAATTTTGTGCTACAAAACTAACACTATTCATCATCGTTATGGTAAAATATATTTATGCAAAAAGAGCAAGGTTGTTTTTGGTGGTTTAAATGTTGTAAATGATTCTTCTTTAGCGTTAATGTCTTCTTCCATACCAAAGGGTTCTTAAGAATTTTTTCCTTTTGTAGTATGGAACCTTTTTTCTGTCAAAAAAAGTCTACTGATCCCCTACACGAATTAATAAACTTTGTTTGGATTAAACCATCAGTGTTCGCGTCATGAGCATTTATCTCACGCTAAGCTTAAAAATGGTATATTTAATTTTTAAATTCCCTTGTTTTCCTTTAAATATAAATTACATTGCGTTTCAATTAAAGAAATACTTGATAACTATTTTCATTACGCATACTGCTTAAACTATGGTAGATGGTAGTATGGGAGAAACGGAACACACGCGACCAATGGTATCATTAAACAAGTGGGCAAGTGTGATCGAAGATCGCACAAAGGGTTTCGTTTAATATTCCTTTCAAAACACTTTATTCTTTATTTAATAAATGTAAATAAATTTCATTTTCCAAAAAAAATAATAATAATGTTTTTTATAAAGTAAAAATTAAATTGGTCTATTTTTCTCGTTTTTTCGAAAATCTGAACCTGTCCGATAGCGGGCGAAGTCCGCTATTATACTCTGTCATAATAATATCTGTCATGTCGACTAAATGCGATATTCAAAAAATCAATTTAAAAATTAAACATGTTGTATAGAAACCTTCAAAATGTTAAAATATGCCAATATTTGCATAATCGAGTTTTTATCATGATTCAATACGTTTCTCAAACTCATATATTTACATCCATTACTCATGTTGATACCTTCGTTGTATTATTCTCAAACATTTGAAAAATCCGTTAAACTTCCAATTGGACGTCAGATTAATTTTCTTTTTAATTCTCTAATGACGTCATGTTAAGCTGCTTTCTGTATTTACACATACTCATACTCCTAGTGTTATTGAGAAACGTTTGAATTTCTGTTTTATTACCAATATGACTTCATATTAATCTTTTTTTCAATTGGTGAAACTTTTTATTTCATTTTCATTTTTCAAGTGGAAATCTTTCAATAGAAAATTAATTATTTTGGAAAGAATTTTATTGTGGATTTTTAATTGTTGGCAACTGCTATAACGAAAAATGTTTAAATTTAATAAGAAAAGGCTGTTAGAATTTTGGATTTTTATCTCTCTATATTAAAATAATACGATTTTTTCAAATTTTATGATTTTGAGCTTCATAGTACATATTCAGCTATAAGTACACAAAATTTCATGCTTGTAAGTTACATAGTTTCTGAGAACCGGCTCTGTGACGGACAGACAACGTAGCGGGAGTAACAGGGTTTTGTGAGATAAACGAAACCCTAAAAAGACACGACCAATGACGAATTAAATAATAGTTGACCTCATAAAAATAAACATATTTTTAAACAAGATTTGCATTTGATAAGATTCTGAAATTGTAATCTGAACTTCAATATGCATATTAAATTAGTAACATATCTGTACCCAATTTCGATCGACGGTCTAGAGCAGGAGTTTAAAAATCACGCTTCTTCGCTGGACGCAAATGACCATATGTATTAAGTGGCGAGCCTATTATCCGTGGCGTAGATAAAATTTTGACGAATATGGGGCTCGTACGTAAATACAAATACGCTATTTAAATGCACATAGGCTGGCTATTAAAGTTTTAATTTGAAACATCTATAAAAGAAAAACTAGCAGGCCAAAAGTTATCAAACTTGGAAATATAAAAAAAAGTCATCAGCGTTTTATGTTCTGCGAAAAAATAAGTACATAAATAAATTTAAATATTAATTATTTCAAAAATTCACCCTAGTCTAAGAAAGTAAGGTTAATTCTTGATATTGACACCATAATAGATTTTTTTAAATAACAATCAAAGCAGTAAATGTTTAGTGTGTCCTGTTCACCATTTTCTGCAGACAGGTTAAAACGAAATTTTGCACCCTCTCCTGTATCTTAATACATATAAATCGGAATGTTGCAAATGTGTTGGCGAACTGCATATTTTAGCTCTGTAAAGTTCAGTAGCGCCAATTTTTGAAAATATTGGGTGGGCTCAAAAACGTTTTGGCAAAATGTCATGGGTAGTTTTTTTTTCTTTGAGGATGGGAGGGGGAGATAATAACTGTAAGTCAAGTATGAAGCTATAATTTTTTTAATGTATCAAATAGTAATTTTATTAAATCATTACAAATTAAATGCGTAAAAAGCTGAACTTCGAGAAAATAAATGCAGTTATCTTAGTGCTTTATGGTTGTGAGTCAGGGCATTAATACAAGTGACCGTTGAATTATACTCACAGGTAAAATATGCAGGAAAAATAATTTTAAATGAAATCAAACTATACGTCTGTTAAATTATTTTTAGTTTTTCTATCTTTCTTACTGTTTTTCAAACAAACAATTTTGAGAACGTCAACAGAATGAAATTTCGTGTCAGAGGTAAATAAATAACAGAACAATGGAAATTGGGTAAGATGGAATAGCAAATTATTGGGCGGACTCTGGCCCCACCGGCCCATATAAGTTGGCGCCACTGGTTAAAGTTTGTAATTTGGCACCATTTGTCACGTTTGAGCTATCCTCAAAAACAACAGTTAAATGGATTTTGTTTTGGGGACCGATGTGATATTGTTACTGAAAAATGTCGACTAAAAAACTCTAAACGGTCTGTAAAATGTTACCTAAAATACGTTCTCCCACATGTACTAATATAAGGTGGCGCCTCATCATGCATAAAATTTGTGCTTCCTAAAATGATACACTGCTGAAGATCCGGTACCAGGAATCTTCATAACTTGGATGTATTGCAAATGCCAGTTACAGAACATGTGGACGGGTCCTGGCACAGATTGTCCTTCAAAGAAGTATGGTCCAATTAGGAAACTGTCAGTAAAACCATCCCAGACGGTGACGTTGGCTGAAGCAATGGAATTTGATGTACAACCAGGGACCGATTATCGCAGGGGCAAACTTCCACCAGCACTTTCGTAAAGAAAATTTCGCCTTATATAAACACAGAAGTTTTGTCTTAAATAAAGCAAAAAGTTCTATTATAAATTACTGGAGAAAGGTGCATCTGCGTTAATCGGGTTTTGTGTACAACATTGGGGATTTCTTGTGCTCAAACCTGCAGTTATGTGCGTTGACGGCTGCGTCTAGTTACAAATCCGTCTTCAGGAACTTTCAACAAGCATTATCAATCTCCGTGTATGGAACTGCAGCGAAAACGATTGTTTTCGAGCAGGATAAATAAATTAAATTGTTGAATAGATCTGTTTTTGTAAGGAGAATTATGCTGAGTTTTATGAATTACTTTTTGTTTAGTAGCGAATGGTAGTTTCATTTTATGCGAAACACCATGTAATCTGCAACTTCCATTGTGTTTTCCAGGACTGCGTCTTCCAGTGCCAATGTGTCAGTTTCCTTTTTGCAGGAACAAGTACTCAACCTTCTCAAGGTACGATAGATAATATTCATATGTCTTTAAATTTCTTCATGTATGTATATTCATTAGGCATGTTCATATATATAATTTTTTTTATTTAATTTAATTTTTTATGAAGAGTAATAATTGATCATTTTCGTACACTCTTCCTTCTTATCTGGTTCGATACAGTTCCAATGCACCCTGTTTATTACTACCGCTTTGATAATAGCATACGAACAAAGCTCAGCTTTTCATAGTAAAAGTATCATTGATTTGAAACATTTGAATATTCTTCAGAAATTCAAAGCTTTATAACTGAAAAGCCGTATGATGTATAATATGAACATTCATAAATGTGGAAAGTTGTATTTTTTCTGGTGTGTGTGTTTTATGGGCTGTAGTTTGCCTTTGACAGGTCATTGGGAGTTGTCATGAATACTCGGATGTTTATAAAGCCAAAATCCCTGGTCCTGAATACAGCATACACCGCCATTTTCGCTCTAGTAGGCACCTTTTAAACTAATTTGTTTTCAGTATGTAAAGTCCAATGGCCTTTTTAATACTTTCCAATTGAAAAGTGTTTATGAATTCGGTTTGTCTGTCCGTCTGCCTGACTGTCCATACTCTAATTCGCGTAAATATCCTATCGCCATGTAATTGATATACGTTATTTAAGTTTACCTTGGCATGTTCGGTATTGAAAAAGAAGTATGTAGCATTTATAGTTCATTTGCAAGGGGCACATAAAAGTATTCCGTTACATTGTGGTCTATGGGAAAAATTATTTGCTGTGTATTTTAATAGTGTTTCAGTATTTCAAACATAATACAATTTATATATATTATTAAGATGCAGTACATTATGGTTACTATAGAATATGTTATGTGTAAAACTTACAGTTCATTTACAGGGGCACAATTCCGTTATAGTATGGCCTATGGAGAAAAATCGTTTGCAGTGTATTTTAATGATGTTACTCTATTTCAAACCTAATTAAATTGATATACATCACTGAGGTGCATTACAAGATGCTTACTATGTAATAGGGTGTGCACAACATTTATGATTCATTTACAGGGACACACAAAATAATTCGGTTAGAGTACCGGCTAAGAAGAAGAATTGCAGGAAGTACGTTGTTAAGTTGTGGTACATTTTTAAATTAAACTTATTTTTTGCATATTACTTGGTGTGTATAAATGCTATGTATATGCATGGCTGCACAAAAGTATTCGATTACATTTCCGCTGATTGACGGAAATTGCTGAAGGTGAATTTTCTACTGTGTTATGCATTCCCTAACTGAACTAAATTGTTGCATACTATGCAGTATATATACAAATATATACTGTACAAAAGAATTTGGTTAATTTTCCGATTATAGATTGTAATTGCTGAAACACTATGGCATTTTCCGGACGCGACAGCGTACGAAAGAAAAAAAAACTACCTTCCTGCGACAACAATCGCTTATAACTCAAGGTGTAATTCACTTATCGGAAAACGAACAAAGAAAAAAAAACCGATTACAAATCACTTCAATAATCATGCCTGCAAGTATCATGCTCTTATGTTTAAAAATTAGTCAGAAAGTTTCGCTTTGTTGTCCAGAAAAAATATTTTTTTTGAGTACCGCCTTAACATCTTAGTGGTCAGTAGCTGACATATCAGTTACATCTAAAATTTTAAAACCATTTTACGCTAGAAAATTTTATTGTGAAAAATTCTTGAATAATTATGAGTAATTTAATGTGAAGGTATTTTACAAAGACACACAAAAAATTATACATAAAATTAAAAACTTTTTTGTTAGATAAGTAATAAGAAGTTAAAGCTAAAAAGTATAATTTAGAATATTTTTTATATTTTTATATATAAGTATATATTAAGGGTGGAGTTTTTTGCTTATCTCTTAAATACCCTTGACTCTTACGACCTTATCTTTTCCTATGATAAATTTGAAACATATTTTATTATGCATGCAATGAATTATATATTTTTGAAAACATGAAGAGAATCAATTGATAAATTCCAAACTATTCAGAATGGACTTGCGGGTAAATTGAAATCATATTTTTTTAACTACAATTTTATTTTATTTTCAGAATAACGGCAAAAGTGGAAGAGTTAGCCAGGATATTCAATATGCTGTTTTCAACCTTTCTGTAAGGATTTGAAAGGGGGGAGGTGGGGGGGGGGGGGAGAGTGTATGAACCCAAAAAAAATTTTGCCCCTATAAAAAGAAGGCTGGATCTGGGTTAAATTAACTAGTTACTTCACCAAGCCACCAAAAATTATTTGTTATATCTATCATTATTTAATGTTGTTACATTTAGCTAAAGTGGTCAAATTTAAAAAAAAAAAATTAACTTTATAACCTGAAACTAGTCGGATGTGCCAATCCCAAAAGTTTCTTCTATTTCATACATGCTAATACTTCAAAATTGGCTATCACAGCACTCCTTTTCCGGTGGATTATCTCCAAATTCAAGAAGGACCTGCTGGCCATCTATGAAACCAAACCTATAAAAAAATTGATTCAAATGTACGCATCACTTCATACACTTTTCGATAGTACAATAATGAAAATGGCACAAAAATCGTTATTACGGTGCCCCCTTGTGTCGGAATATCTCCAAAGTTAAGAAGAGCCTGCTGACCATATTCACAAACCTACAAAAAAAATTGGTTCAATTCTACGCATAACTTCATACACTTCTCAGTGGTATACTAATGAAAATGGCACAAATAACATCGCTATTACAGCACCCCCTTGCGACGGAATATCTCCAAATTCAAGAAGCCCATCCAGATAGTATTTCTTATTGTACTAATTTTGTGTTTATGCTTTGCTGTGTAAGAATTAAAAATCTTTGTTTTATGCACTTGTATGACTATAACTGGCATTTCCTATTCAGCTTTGTTTTATATTCACGTTTTTTATGACACTGTTTTAGCATGATATTTTTTGGAGAATTTTGTGTTTCCTTATAATTCCTATTTTGGCGCAGCATACCTCTAAAGTGATTTTGTGCTATTAAACCCTATAGAACCAACCAACCAACCAAATTCATGAAGGACCTCCTGGCCATAGTCACAAACCTATAAAAAATTTTTGGTTCAATTTTATGCATAACTTCATACACTTTTCGATGATACAATGAAGACAGACACACGGACAGCACACAGACGGAGAGACGGACAGATGCACAGACAGACATTTTGTATAAAAATGTTTTTCGGTAGCTCAGATCCCTGAAATGTGTAAGTCTGCCGAAAACCGGAAGTCGAAAAAAAATTCGATTACAATACTTTCTTCTATTGTAGATAGAAGAAAAAAAAATCAAAATTTATAATTTTTTAAGTTTAAACTTTCTAAATTTATCTTTTTTTCTAAATCTCAATACGTTTTCTAAATAAAAGTTTGTGGATTAGCCTATAAATGTGGACTCTGCCCTCGAAATTTTGTCTTCATCTCGCCGCCTTAATTTAACGACAAATTGATTGATGTATGACGTCATAAATTGTGAAAGACGTCATAAGTTGTAAGTATCTCTGTGGATTTGTTTACGCTTAAAAGCATATAAATTGCATATTTTGGGAAATATATCGATAAGATCTTCCATTTGATTCTCATTTCAACAACATTCCAAGAAAACATTTATTTGCAGCATAATTTGACATCTGCTATCTGGCATATTTGTCTTTATGAAGTCATATGAAACGTAGTATACAATTATGGCAATTGCAGTATTTAGTGATAGACCAGTTCAATAATCTGCCATTTTTACGCTCTTTTATTTAACTCAACTGGGGGGGGGGGGGGGGGTATGTAAGAATGAAATTTTATAATCAATTTTTCATTAATATTTTATAAGCCAGAATTATAAAAAATATGTACACAGATGGATTTCCTATGTCAAAACAACATTTTCATATTTTTAGAGTTTAATTATAAATTAATAAATTAATTTTAAGGCACTTTTCCACTAGCCGGCGCAGGCGATGAATCGCCAAATATTATTTTTGGTTACTTGTTTAAGAGTTGCAAAAACAACGGAGCTCATTGCGCGCCAAACAACGTATGCCAACTGACTTTGAAACTGCAACAATGAAATATTTTAAACACTAAAAAAGTAGAAAATATAAATAAAAATATTGAGCGTAATATATATTTTTTTCAAAATATTATTTTATAATTTAATATAGTTTAATATTAATTAAACTACGACTATACGTAGAGAAAACAATTTATATATCCTGACTATATAGTTTAAATAATACTTTTTTTCCTGTTTACATTTTTTCCATCTTAAAAAAAGAAACAGAGCAAAAATTATAATTTCTTTAATAAATTAACTAATCTGCTCTATCTATTAAGCGTAAATCAAAACGGTGCATTTTCGGCAATCGGGGACCACGCCAAATTAACGTATTGTAGCGGAATTTTTTCAGAATTACGTGAATAACAATCATGAAATTAGGCGTGATTTTTAAAATAAACATTGGATGCTTATAAAAGGGTACTTTCAAGCCTCGGTTGAGCGTAACGTGCCTGACAAGCGCAATCGTCAAGGCTTAGGGATGGCTGCCTTGGAAATTGCTTAGTATTTTACTTGTTTTAAGGTTAATGAATGCGATTTTTAAATGTAACTAATCTAAACCTTCGGCGCTAAAACCTATTAAGCATCATGGCCTACAGTGTCCAGACGCAACCTACGTTATACACGGCCGGTGCATGACGTTTAAAACGTCACATGGAGTGGATTATTTTTACACGGTGATTGGTGCAAAGCGACGCGCCCCCCGTTTTGCACCAATCACCGTGTAAAAATGATCCACTTCATGTGACGTTTTAAACGTCATGCACCGGCCATGTATAACGCAGGTCGCGGTCCAACCCTGTTTTCTTGACCATGAGTCCTGAGGTGGTATACAGCAAATGTCCGGTCACGTGGCCAGCCTAACGCTTAACGCTCAGCCTCAGTGTTTAGTTCCCAAGCAAACTTGATATACTCATTTTAGAGTCCAAACAGACAGATAGATTTACCCGCCTAGCAGGTTTGTTTACATAATTATGCTGATCATTACTAAATGATACTTTGTGATATTGAGCAATAATTATACTATGTAATTCTGAAATACAATTTCTGAAAATACAAGATTTCAAACATACAAAATCTGGAAATACAATTTGCCAATCCTACTTAGCAGTAGTGGAAATATTCATGATCAAGGTCAAACCGGGCGGAGAGGCCTACCTTTCGGCTTCAGCTCAACTAGCCCCGCCCAGCAGGTTTGTTTACCTAATTATACTGATCATTACTAAATTATATTTTGTGATATTGAGGAATAGTTATACTATGTAATTCTGAAATACAAATTCTGAAAATACAAGATTCCGAAAATACAAATTCTGAAATTACAATTTACCAATCCTACTGAGCAGTACTAAATACTACTATGTGATACTGAGCAATACTACTACCATGTAATAATACTGTAAGATGCTGCAGTAAATAATAATAATGGATAGAAGTGAGTACTAAATGAACAATAATGAATGAATAATAATACTAGAGTAAACAATGATAAATTATGCTAAAAATGCTAAATAACACTGTATGATGCCATTAAAAATAACTAAATTGCTAAGGTTAGAGTTTATGTAGTGTGTAAAGATCCTTATGCTTATTAGAAGTCCACTTCATCCTCAACCTCCACTAAGTCTAATGGAGGCAGCATGAATAAGTATTGATTGCATTCTAGCAGAAACATACAATCTGTTACTTTTTGAAGCAATGTTGACACTGTTTCAGCACGTAGGCAAACGAAGCCGACAGATACATTTGTGATGGCTTTCTAATGTGATGGTGGGCAGTCAGGGTACAATCTAGGATATAATGTAAGGACTCTTTTCCCACAGGCGCATCTAGGTGATGATGGCTTGCCGAATTTATTACTGTTGGGATTAAGGCGTGAGTAAAACGACCCGTTCTTCCCAGATTCCAATCCATTTGCCATGATCCTATTAATTCTGATGTTGTTATCGTCTTTAAATGTGATGGTGGAAATGGATAGAATTTTTGTAAGATGTCCTGTGGCGGTTTCGTTGCATCGCGGGCCAGTTTATCAGCATGTTCGTTTCCAGCTATGCCAGAATGACCACGCACCCATTTAAAGAAAATGCATTCCGATGTTTGTTGCAAGACTGTGATTATGTCACATACGAGTAAGTTGGAGGTGAATATATCTGCTAATGCCTGCAGGCTAGATAGACTATCAGAATTGATTGTGTAGCTTTGAAAAATATTAGAATTAGCCCAGTCTATTGCATCGTGTATTGCTAGTAGCTCTGCTTGGTAGACACTATTTTCTTGGTGTAAGCGAATCTGTCTTGTTCCCTGTAAAACTGAACCTTTATATGCACAGAAAGCGTATGCAGTGCCATCTGATGTTTTTGAACCGTCAGTGAATATATCATTATCGATTTTCCTCTCATTTTCTGTTTGCCACTTAAAATACTCAATGTATGGCAGTATTATGCTTTTAGTTGATTTCGGTTGGTAATTCTTCGGGTTATGTTCATCCGCAGGGACTCCAAGGCGAAGAACCCTTCCGAAAGTGGATATCTTTTGTCAGCTGCAATGCAAGAGAGGGAATTCCCGACAGTACGCAAAGAGCTGCATTTGGAAATTTTTTATAGGCACCCGTGACTAGTATTAGGCATTAAGCCTGAATTGAGGAAATAAGCTTTAGACTATGTGACTTTTGAATTCGAGCAAACCATATCGATGCAGTATATGCGATTTTTTTTCGACAGAATATTATTACACCATACTTTGAGAATTTCTCTAGAAATCCCAACTGATGATGATGCGTTGTCAAAAGTGGAAGTAAGCAAAGTCAAAGTCAAACCGGGCGGGGAGGCCTACCTTTCGGCTTAAGCTCAACTAGCCCCACCCAGAAAGTTTGTTTAATATGCGGCAAAGCCTTACAAGATAATTATTAATGTTGAGAGAAAACAATAAATACAAAACAATACTAATAGCTCACTTATTGAAACGACAAACAATTAATAAATACGATAAAGACAAATGAAATAATCATAGAATAAACACAAATCAAATACCACCATGAGATTAGAGAAGTAGTACTGAAACACAAATTCCAAAATTTCAAATTTTGATGATATAATAACTGAGATTTTTTGGAGGAGTAAATTTTAATAATTTACTAATTATACTGAGCAATACTAAATAATACTTTGTGATACTAAGCTACAATTATACCATGTAATACTAAAATACGAATTCTGAAATTACAAAATTCCGAAAATATAATTTACCAATTATACTGAGCAGTACTAAATAATACTATAATACTACGTGATACAGCAATAATGCTACCATGTAATAACACTGAAGTGGATAATAATTCTGGATAGAAGTAAGTACTAAATGAACAATAATGAATGAATAATAATACTAGAGTAAACTAACATAAAATATAAGCAAATTAAAATGTACAAGAAAATTCAATCCAGCTGGGACCAGACTTAAAGCTTAAAAGACTTTTAATATGAATTCGTGAACAAAGTTAAAACAAATTGGAGAAGATGCTAACTTAATATAAGAATTAAATAAAATTCCCTATGCTGCTGAAGGGTCCAGCTGGAAAGGTATGTAATTACAGAAAAAAACTAGAAAACGCATAATACATTTCATACCCCAATTTCAGCAATTACCATCTATAGTCGGAAAAGTATCCGAATTCTTTTGTGCATCCCTGTATATGATCTATAGATTTGTATATAAACTACATAGTATGCAAAATTTAGTTCAGTTAGGAAATGCATAACACAGTTGAAAATCCCCCTTGAACAATTTCTGTCAATAAGCGGAAATATACCCGGATTCGTTTGTGCAGCCCTGTTCACGATTTATAGCATTTATACATACCAAGAAATATGCAAAAAAATAATTAAATTTAAAAACGCATATTACAAACGAAAACGCACTTCCAGCAATTATTGCTCATAAACAGTACTGTAACCGAATTCTTTTGTGTGTCCTTGTAAATGAAGGATAAATCCTGTGCAAACCATATTCTTTAGTAAGCATCTTGTTGTGCACCTCAGTGATGCATATTAATTTCAACATGTTTGAAATATTGTAACATTAAAATACACTTTTTTCCCGTAGACCATAATGTATACCCAGAAAAAGGAATTGATTAAAACTACAAAACATGTTTTGTTGAGTACATTTTGGTTGTTTTAGCAAATTCAAGTAAAATGGTTCAATTTTACTTGAATTTTGCTAAAACAACCAAAATGTACTCAACAAAACATGTTTTGTAGTTTTAATAAATTGCTTTTTCTGAGTGTAATGGAATTCTTTTGAGTATCTTTGTAAACGAACTATAAATGCAACACACTTAATTTACAATACCGAAAAATCCGTGGTAAACATCAATAACATATACCAATTACATGACAATCCGAGTATTTTTACGCGAGTTAGAGTATGGACAGACAGATGGCAAAACAAACCAAATTCATAAACACTTTTCAACTATGTTGTAAAGTGTTAAAAAGGGATTTTTGCATTCTAATTAAAATGTTATCCTTGTCGGGTAAAAATTAAAGACAAAATCCTAATCTAAATATCAAATTAAGATGTCTTTATTATGTGTCCATTTTTCTTGTTTATTATATGTTATAGAATAAAATTTATTTAATTATATTTATTTATGTAGGTAATATTTTGTCAGAAAAACAACATAAAAGAACATAAAATGAACTATATTTCTTCGAAATTCATTTCATTACCTTTCAGTTTGAAAGCACTAGAAAACGAAGAATGAAGAAAAATGATTTTCGCATTCAAACATAAATATTCCGATAATCGGTCGCGACCTTCACCCATCATCAGATGAAGAGGATCGTATGTCAATCACGTATTGCGTAATCGGGATGAAATAAACTCTTAAATTAACAAGTCAGCAACTGAATATTGGTATAAAACGAGGCAATAGGTGTTTTGAATTGTAAAATAAAGCGTGCAATAACACCTATAATTAAATAATTTCCAAAAAGGCTCAAATAAGTAAATGTAATAAAATATTCTTGTTTACAATCTGAGTTCTAGAGAAACAGCTAAAATATGGATTAATATAAATGGATATTTTTCTGTTTAGTGAAATTATTTTTATGAAATTTAAAATCATAGAACACCTGTTTTCAACGTCTTCATAAGCTTTAATGCTTCATTAGATGTATTGTTCGTTTTTAAGGTTCCGTACTAGAGATGAGATGGGCTCGATTTTTATAGCGGTCTTCGTTCTCGGGCTCATTCTTTCTGAAACTGAAAATTTTATTCACGTATAGAAAAAATAAAAATATATTTTACTTTTTCTATTTAATTACTTATCTCATTTCAAGTCATTTTTATGCTATTTTGATCAGAATGAAGGGGAAACAAAAATCGCGTTCTTCTTTTCTAGTACTAGAATGCTATTTTAAAAGAAAAATTGTGATATTTGCAGATTTATGTCTGGCATTGACGACCACGATCGGTTGATATGGCGCCAATCGGAAGACGCGCGAATAATTAATTGTTGTATTTTCATTTGTGATAGTAGAATATTTTAAAATCAGCGATAAAAACTACAGCGACAACCCACCATGAGCGTGACAAGCCAACAGAATTTTTAGAAATATGATATTTCATGAGAATAAATGAGCTCTTGTACAACCTCTTGGTAATTCTTTGCTTTTTAATTGTCTGGAAAAGTGCAACACACGTTTTCAAATGTTAAAAAAATTTATTTATTATTATTCCTTCAATTTTGGTATGAAAATAGATTTTTTTTATTAGCTCCCGAATTTTGGTCGTCTATAAAAAATTATTCTTTTAATTTTGCATCACTGATACCGGAGAATTTTGGTTTGAGAATTTAAAACATTTATTCTGTTAAAAGAAGAATACCAACGTTATAAATGCACAAATAATTGTGCACTTGTAACGTTGGTATTCTTCCTTTTAATATTATTGCACAAAGGTTTTATTTGCTATTTTCATTTATTCTATGTCTTTACAAAATTTTCACCAGTTCTAGTTTTATGTGTATTAGCCCTTCATACACACGCCACACTTTTCCTGCACTTTTTTTTTTTCATTTTAAGATTGATAATGTATATTACTTTCTTTATTTCATCTTGAAATTTTATGTCTTACAATATATATATATATATATATATATATATATATATATATATATATATATATATATATATATATATAAGTAAGGAAAAATTAACAACAGTTTTCCTTATATTGTTTCGCTTTTTAGCTTGGGATCTACAAAATAAATCTCTCGAAATTAAAAGATATATTTCAATGAATTATTGAAATATTATGAAACACTAAAACTCTTCATTTATATGCATTTATTTATTTGTATTTTCAAAATCAATAAAGTATTAATAAATATTTAAATTAAATTTTAGTTTTCGAACGAATTTTATATGTAATGTTAATTTAATTTTGATGTTTTCAAACTTAATTTATAAAATCTACTTTCTTTGACGCACTTGTCTATTTGTATATATAATTCTGAATAATTAATTTTTTCAGTAATAATTTTAATTTGCAATTCATTTTCATGGATTGATACGTTTCCGTAAGAATTCTCGCCGTTAGCATTACTGACCTGCTTTTTTACGAGAGTTAGTGATAGAACGCAGTTTGTCGAAGAAACTGAAAGACGATTTTATGCTGAGGTTCGTAAATTCCTAAACACGCCAATTTCCTGTTCTTTATTTACGCACTTGACTACCCACGAATTCAGCATTAATGAAATTTAATATTTCCGGCAAAGAAAATCTTTTATTTGCTATAAAAACCCGCATAACCAGAGCAAAACTATTCGAAACTCCCGCATAAAAATACCTATTCCACCAAATGAAATTCCCTCTTAAATATATACTCCGCTTTATATGATGATGGACCATCTTTATATATTGAGTCTGATTTATTTTTTATTATTATTACTTTTTTTTTCATGTTAAAATCCAGGTGTGCTCTGTGCACCTGTGTGGAAGCTAGTAGCAGAAGCGGCCAGTGAAAAGGGACATTGTAGGATCGCGGAAAGATCTTGGAAGGTGATAGAGTTGGAATTTTTCTCCCGCTTCTTGTATACGTGTGATGGCAGCAGTTTGCGAGGAAAAAAGGGTTTTGAAGCGTAACGCCGTGGATCCGAACAAAGACGTGAATGGGCCGGAATTTGCTTAAGTCCGTTTCTTAATCCAGGAAATTTTGAGGTGGTGGGATCGGACTTCAGCTAGAAGTTTTGACCTTTTTTTTCTATATAAAAAAGGGAGGGTCACTAAATACTGACATATATGTTTATGTATTTAAATCCTTGTCTGTCTGCCTAGTCGTGTGCACAAATGTTAGTAAGAATTACTGGAGTAACTTTCTATTGCGTCTGCGGTGTGACTTTGAGGTCAACTAGCGAAATGAACTGTTGAGAAAGGTTCCGCCTTTTTTGTGCTGTAGTGTAGAGTATATTTTAAAGTATCCTAGACTAGCATTTCAACTACAGTAAAACTTCATAACAGACACTCCCGAATAGTGGGCATCGCTATTTAGTGCTGATTTATCCAAAACACTCCTTTATTTGTATGTTTTTATGGATTTATTTCTCAATAGCGGGCAAATTAGGCGTTCCAATTGTGCCCGGTAATTAGGGGTTTTACCTATATAGTCATGCATCAGTTATACGGGAAGTTCCTAATCAGGAAGATAATTTTAGTAGAACTGTATGACAAAAATACTTAATTACAAGAAATACATTAAAACAAAACTTTCCAGTGGATCTGAACAAAGAAGTAAATGGGTCGGAATTTGTTAAGTCCGTTTGTTAATCCAGGAAATTTTGAGGTGGTGGGATCGGACTTCAGGTAAAGTTTTGACCTTTTTTTTCTATATAAAAAAGGGAGGGTCACTAAATACTGACATAGATTTTTATGTATTTAAATCCTTATCTGTCTGCCTAGTCGTGTGCACAAATACTAGTAAGAATTACTGGAGTAACTTTCTATTGCGTCTGTGGTGTGACTTTGGGGTCAACTAGCGAAATGAGCTGTTGAGAAAGGTTCCGCCTTTTTTGTGCTGTAGAGTATATTTTAAAGTATCCTAGACTAGCATTTCAACTATAGTAAAACTTTATAACAGACACTCTCGAATAGTGGATATCGCTATTTAATGAGCACTGATTCATCCACAACACTCCTTTATTTGTATGCTTTTATGCATTTATTTCTCAATAGGTGGTACAATCACGCCCGGTAATTAGGGGTTTTATCTATATAACCACGCATCCTTTATCCGGGAAGTTCCTAATCAGGAAGAGTTTTAGTAGAACCGTAATGCAAAAATACTTAATTATAAGAAATACATTAAAACAAAACATTCCAATGAATCTGAACAAAGAAGTAAATGGTTCGGAATTTGTTAAGTCCGTTTCTTATGCCAGGAAATTTTCAGAAGGTGGAATCGAACTTCAGCTAGAAGTTTTGACCTTTTTTCTATTTAAACAAAAACGGAAAATCATGCGTCAAGCATAGATTATGAATTACTTTCCAACACATCCAGAAAACTGTAACGAATCTTCACCGTTAAATACGGTGAAAGAAGAGTGAAGAAGAGTGTATGTAGTAAGCAGTTTAGGAAACATATAGCATATTTAAAAATCCAGTTTTAGCATGTACCTTCCATATTAAAAATTTAGTCAAATTATTTTATGCAGCTTTGTATGTGATCTAGAAATATGGATATTGGATATATACTTCATAGAATGATAAAAATTAGTTCAGTTAGAAAATTTACTTTTAGCACTTTTCGCCAATCGATGGAAATGCACTCGAAATCTTTTGTTCAGCCCTGTATATTATATAAAGACTTTTGTACGCGCCACATATTAAACTAAAACTTAATTCAGGTTAAAAATGCATAAGACATCTTAAAACTCACTTCGAGCAATTGCCAACCACAAACGGCAATGTGTCTTATTCTATGCGTAGCCCTGTATATGAATTTATTTATATCCCACAAACTTATATTAGTGTACTAAATAATGTAGTTCAGCACGAAAATGCGTAACACAATTAAAAATACCCTTAAGCAATTCACTCCCATAGTCAGTAATACTTACGAATTCTGTGTGTAGCCCTGTATATTATTAACAAAATTTATACATACCACGTACTATGCAAAAATTTAGCTAAACTTAAAAACCCAAACAAAAGTTGAAAACGCACTTATTGCACATAGACTGTAATTATCGCTAAAAGACTGAAACCGATTTTTTTTTTTGTCCTTGCAAATGATCGATGAACGCAATGCATACCATAGTACTCGGTGAGAAATATATAGTACACCTCAGAAATACATATAAATTTCATTATGATTTAAATAGTGAAACATTATTAAATTACACTTCAAACGATTTTTCCCCGTAGAACACTGTGTACCAGAATTCTTTCGTGTGACCCGTAAATGAATAATAAATGCTTTGCACACCATATTTTTCATGGTGTATTTTTTTGTGCAAGCATGTTTTACTGCGCTACATAATTGTATATCAATTTCATCATGTTTCGAATGGCGTAACATCATCAAAATGCACTTGAAACGATTTTTTCCATTTATCGTAATGTAACTGAATATTTTTGACAGCCCCTCTAAGCAAACTATAAATCCTACACGCTTCGTTTTCAATAGAGATCGTTCTGCACTAAGTGTCAATGACATACGAAAATTTCAGGGCAATCCGAGTATATTTCCGAGAGTTAGAGCACGGTCGGACGGCAGACGGCCAGACAAACCGAAGTCAAACAGTTTTCAATTATGTTGGAAAGTGTTTAAAAGGAGAGTCACTAAATGATGACATAGATGTTTATGTATTCAAATCCTTGTATGTCTGCCTAGTCGTGTGCACAAATGTTAGTAAGAATTACTAGAGTAACTTTCTATTGCGTCTGCAGTGCGACTTTGAAATCAACTAACGAAATGAGCTGTTGAAAAAAGTTCCGGCTTTTGTGAGCCGTAGACTATACATAAAAGTATCGTGGACTACCATTTCAACCAGGTCCAAAACTAGAGGGGAACGAGCGAGGCATATGCACCAGGAGACAGATTAGAAGGGAAGGGGGCGCCGAAAGAAGATTTAGTTCGTCGTTCGGTACAAGAAACAAATAACGAAATTCAGTCAAAATGTCATGGAGTCGGCCACCCAAAGAAAAAATGTGTTTGTTAATTTTATTCTCTTTGTTTTGAACAGGGTCGGCTTTTCCATTAGGTGACCGCCAAGGTGCGCCAGAACAATACTTGATTAACGAATTCATCCAAGATACTTGCAAGATCAATATACTGTCCCAATTAGGTTTGAAACGGTTCCCTATTTTGGACATTAACTTGATAACAAGTTTTGCATATTTTGTTTTTGTGTGTCCCCCTAAACAAACTGTAAGATCTACATACTTGATTAACAAAGTCATCCAAGGTACTTGCAAGATCAATGCATTGTAAAAATTAGGTTCAAATTGGTTCAGTATTTTAGACATTATCGTGATAAGATTTACATTATATATAGACAGATATATATATGAAACGAATTGATTGGAATAGACTTAAAAATCTTAAGTTTAATATATGTAAGTAGGTAGAAAAGGACAGTTTTGACCCATGAGGTGGTGCTGTGGTGCGGCGGTGGTGCTAAATTGTTGTAAAAAACTACGATGATAAAATTCAAACTTAAAATCGAGGGTGGGGCGAAAGGGTGTGCTATAGGAGAGGGGATTTTAGGAGGGGGAGCATGTTATAGTAGGGGGGTATTTTTTTAAGGGGGGCTTAATTTTAAAAAATTTAAAATTGTCTCATATTACGAGGTATCGGCTATGGTAGAATACGACTACTATCCCCTTGCCCCCCCCCATTTTTTTTTAATTACATTTTTTTTTAAAATTGTTTTATAGTACGAGCTATCGGTGATGGAGTACGACAACTATCCCCCTACCCCCTCCCCCCCAATTTTTTTTTTTTAAATTTAGGAGAGAGAAAGTTTAAAGTTCTGTCGCCCTCTATCGTAAGGTTTAATAGTTATGGAATTCGAAAGAGATTTTTTGAATTTTAAGTTATAGCATAGTATAAAATAAATAATTTTAAAGTTTCTTACCAAACTGCTTACAATGGAATCTGTAAAAGAATTTTGTTATAGCATAGTATAAAATAAATAATTTTAAAGTTTATACCATACTGCACGCAATGGAAATATTTAGTTATAGCATTGCACTTAATAAATAATTTTAAAGTTTCTTAGCAAACTGCTTACAATGAAAATATTTAGTTATAGCATAGTATAAAATAAATAATTTTAAAGTTTCTTACCAAACTGCTTACAATGGAAATATTTAGTTATAGCGTAGCACTTAACAAAAATTTTAAAGTGACACATGTAAATAATTATAGTTATAAACCGACATATAGGCAGATAGACAGGCACACAGACAAGCAGGCAGGCAGGTAGGCAGACAGACAGACACACAGTGAACTATTTGTTACGTACACAAGCATGCATATACGAAGTGAACTAATTGTAATAAAATACAAGACGTGCATACGTTTTAAAACATTTTTTTTTCTTCACAGAAATTAAGAAAATATTAAATTTCGACTACAACTTTCACTTTGAAATAGCGTACTCCCTTGTTAAAAATTATTAGCTTTTAACAAACATGTAAATGAAGCGGGGTTCGAACCTCGAACTTGACAAAATGATCTCATGATGTGTTGATTTGCAGTAGGTTTAAACGAACACACCATGAGACCATGTTTATTAGACGCGATTTAAGATATATAAGAAAAGGTGTCACGTGACTGAACATATTGGATTATTACTATACAGTACTAATGATATTATAAATTTTGTAAAATAATTTGAGCTTTACGATAAACTTTAATGTTTAAACTTACAAACACATTGGAATGTATTTATAACATATAAAATAACCTTATAAAAGGTTGGTTGGTTTGTTGGTTTTATAAACTTGCAAAACAAAGCGTATCTTACCAATTTGCATACAAGAGATTTTGTAACATAAATTATATAATACAGCAAATTTTAACTTACCAAGTGAGGTTATTTTTCTACAAAAATTAAGGATTTTATACTATTTCATTAAACATGTGTACCATTATTATAATATAACTTACATATTGTATACAAAATACTACCCTTTACTTGATAAATTATTTAAGATTTTAAACCAAAACTGAGAGAATATTATAAAGATTATCGAGTTTGAAAATAGATCTGTTGTCTACCAGAGCAAAAACAGGAAACTACTTATTTGCGGATAACATCCCTGTTTTCTTACTGATAACGTTACTTCTTTTATCTAGTTTAAGGTATAAAAATTATTTCATTTACTTAATTAGCAATACCATATAAAGAACGAGTATATTCACACATTTAAATTTGCATTTTAAGCCACGATGAATACATAATAAAACATTACTTGTTTACTTTTACATAAAATATGAGAAAAAAAATTATACTTACCTTATGAAATCACCCACTGTATAATAAAAGATACTTTGCTAAATTACTTATGTTTAACATACAGACTAATTTCTGTATACGATATATAACACGTGACGCTATTTTTAATTATTTTAAGCATGCGCGCCCTCTACAATTAAATAAATATTCATGAAAAGTTTTATTTGAAATAATATACATACTGTTTCTGTGCCGTTAAGACGTTCTAATTTTTTCCCCGTTTAAGTAATCTGTGATTTTAATTGATTTAAATTAAATAAGTACAATGCAAGACATGGTGTTAGACGAACCAACCAAGATAAGAAAAGCCTTAACATCGGAGTTTAAGGAGCAAATCGACTCTACTATTTTAATGAAACCTGTTTTGAATAAGGAACCAATGGCCTCTTCATCAGATCAAGTCGATCAAAAGTTTCCTTTTACATGTGATACGTGTAAAAAAGTATTTACTAAAAAATATCTGTTATTAAGACATATGAACTTACATTTAGGAAAAAAACCCTCTAAGTGTGATAATCTGTTTACTACAAAGAGTGCTTTACGGGATGATATGCTAATTCATCCAAAGTCATCTGCCACATATAAGTGTGAGAAATGCAGTAAGACTTTTTCGCGAAAAAATGTATTAGTTAGACACATGAAATTTCATTTAGAAAAGAAACCTTTTAATTGTAAAATATGTTCGAAATCTTTTGTGCAGAAAAGCGACTTACAAAAGCATAACTTAGTACATTCTAAACAAGGAGTTGTGCATAAATGTAATGAATGTGATAAAAAGTTTTTACGGGAAAAAAATTTAATAAATCATACTATGATTCATAACACCCCTCAGCAAAAGCAAAGGAATATTGAACCGTTTACCAGACACTGTAAATGTGTCGATTGTTCTGAAATATTTAATCACAGATTTGACTTAGTGAAGCATAGAAAAATTCATCTCTTGCCCAAAGAACATATATCTGAACAGCGTACTGAACTTTTAAACCATTTACAGAATTTATTACTACGTATAGACACTTTACAAAATGCTATAAAAAAATGAAACTATTCCTTTTTGAAATATTGACTTTACCAATTTATTTGAACTATACATATTCTTGTATATACTAATGTATGTGTTTAAATAATTAAATAAATAATAGATAAGTGAAAAAGCTTTTGTGTTTTATTTTTCAATATGATTATATTATATCACTATTATGTGAATGAATGGACTTGTAAATTTATGCACTATGTATAAAAGTAAATTTCTTGGACTTTTACAAGAAGTAAAAATTTAATACAAATATATTTCAGATTTTTTAAATATATTATTGATTCACATATGATAGTTAAATTAATATGCTATTAAGCATATAATTTTATATAATCTATATTATTAATTTTCTTTAACACATATTACTTTTTTACAATAAATCGATTTAACTAATTATACATTTGTGTAATTAAACAAACTTATTTTACTAAATATACGTATCGATAATTAATTTATATTATTTACATACACATGATTATACTTTTTATCGTACGCGATTAACTATTTATACATTTAATAAGCGTTGCCATACCCGCTTTTATAAATAACTAGCAAGCTACGCCCGCTACGCTGGTCAATTTCTCTTAACGAACCTTTAATCAAACAAAATATTGACATTTCATAATTCACTTTTATATTTTAACAGAATAATAAGGATACTATAATTTGTGACTCGTGCTATAGCCAATATACACGTCAGGACACGTCGCCCTTATCATTATCTTTATACGCGTGAAGGTTTCGCTATGGTACTCTATGGTGAAATTTGGTAATTTTAGAAATTCAATAGTTGAAAAATCGCAGAATCATTAGATCATTTTTCTTTAGAATTTGTTCTTAGAGCGCATTTAGATCTTATATATAACAATCATGCCGAACTTCAAGTTTCTAGCTCCTTCAGCATCGCAAAAATCGCAATTTTAGAACGTTTTTCGCTTCTGCACCCCCCTCGAGGTAGTGGCACCGACATAAAATATAGCCTATGTTGGAGCAGGGATTGTCACCATCCATTTGCCACCATCACTTTTGAAATCGCTTTAGTAGTTCCAGAGATTCTATAGATATTGTAATTTAGAATGTTTTTAGAAAATTTTTTGCTTATTTCAGCCTTTTAAATTTCGAATTTTTTTAGACTTTGTTCTTATAGAGCATTTAAATCTTGTAAGTAACGACCATACAAAATGTCAAGTTCCTAACTCCTTCAGTATTGAACATATCATAATTTTGGAACGTTTTTCGCTCCTGCACCCTCTGCGGGTAGTAGCACTGACATAAAATTTAGCATATGTTGGAGCAGGGACTGTCACCATCCATTTGCCACCATCACTTTTGAAATCGGTTCTGTAGTTTCAGAGATTCCATAGAAATTGTAATTTAGAATGTTTTTAGAACGCTTCTTCCTCATCTCACACTTTTAAATTTCGAATGTTTTTATAATTTGTTCTCAGAGAGCATTTACATGTTATAAGTAACTACCATACCAAATTTGATGCTTCTATCTCCTTCAGTATACAAAAAATCGAAATTTTAGAACGTTTTTCGCTCCTGCACCCCCCTGGGGGTGGTGGCACCGACATAAAATATAGCCTATGTTGGAGCAGGGATTGTCACCATTAATTTGCCACCATCACTTTTAAAATCGCTTCAGTGGTTCCAGAGATTACCCTCTACAAACAAACAAACAAACAAACAAAAAATCTTTACTACTTTATATATTAGTATAGATAAGGGGGAATTAGCCCCTTGTTCCCCCCTTCATACTTAACCAATCAATCCCGAAAACTAATCAGAGATGCGCCTTAACACAGTGAACCTATAAATGAAATATGAAGGAAATGGGATAATTCTGCATGAAAAACCCATTTACATAAATTAAGGGGGGTATTAGACGCCGTTACCCCCCCTTTATACTTAATGAATCAATCCCGAAAACTAATCAGGGAAGCGTTTTAACCCAATGAACCTATAAACAAATTTTGAAGCAAATAGAATAATTCTGCATGAAAAACCCATTTATATAAATTAAGGGGGGATTATCCCCCGTTCCCCCCCCCCTTTATACTTAACCAATCAATCCCGAAAACTAATCAGGGAAGCGCCTTAACACAGTGAACCTATAAACAAAATTTGAAGGAAAACGGAATAATTCTGCACGAAAAACCCATTTAAATAAATTAAGGGGGGATTATTCCCCCGTTCCCCCCTTTATACTTAACCAATCAATCCCGAAAAGTAATCAGGGAAGCGTCTTAACCCAATGAACCTATAAACAAAATTTGAAGGAAAACGGAATAATTCTGCATGAAAAACCCATTTATATAAATTAAGGGGGGGGGGGTTTAGCCCTCCGATCCCCCCTTTATACCTAACTAATCAATCCCGAAAACTAATCAGGGTAGCGCCTTAACTCAGTGAACCTATAAACAAAATTTGAAGGAAAACGGAATAATTCTGCATGAAAAACCCATTTATATAAATTAAGGGGGGGGGGAATTAGCCCCTTGTTCCCCCCCTTTATACTTAACCAATCAATCCCGAAAACTAGTCAGGGAAGCGCCTTAACACAGTGAACCTATAAACAAAATTTGAAGGAAAACGGAATAATTCTGCATGAAAAACCCATTTATATAAATTAAGGGGGGGATTAGCCCCCCGATCCCCCCCCCTTTATATTAACTAATCAATCCCGAAAACTAATCAGGGAAGCGCCTTAACACAGTGAACCTATAAACAAAATTTGAAGGAAAACGGAATAATTCTGCATGAAAAACCCATTTATATAAATTAAGGGGGGGGGGGAATTAGCCCCTTGTTCCCCCCCTTTATACTTAACCAATCAATCCCGAAAAGTAATCAGGGAAGCGTCTAAACCCAATGAACCTATAAACAAAATTTGAAGGAAAACGGAATAATTCTGCATGAAAAACCCATTTATATAAATTAAGGGGGGGGAATTAGCCCCCCGATCCCCCCCCCTTTATATTAACTAATCAATCCCGAAAACTAATCAGGGAAGCGCCTTAACACAGTGAACCTATAAACAAAATTTGAAGGAAAACGGAATAATTCTGCATGAAAAACCCATTTATATAAATTAAGGGGGGGGGGAATTAGCCCCTTGTTCCCCCCCTTTATACTTAACCAATCAATCCCGAAAAGTAATCAGGGAAGCGTCTAAACCCAATGAACCTATAAACAAAATTTGAAGGAAAACGGAATAATTCTGCATGAAAAACCCATTTATATAAATTGAGGGGGGGGGGAATTAGACCCTTGTTCCCCCCCTTTATACTTGACCAATCAATCCCGAAAACTAATCAGGGAAGCGCCTTAACTCAGTGAACCTATAAACAAAATTTGAAGGAAAACGGAATAATTCTGCATGAAAAACCCATTTATATAAATTAAGGGGGGGGGGGGATTAGCCCCTTGTTCCCCCCCTTTTATACTTAACCAATCAATCCCGAAAACTAATCAAGGAAGTGCCTTAACACAGTGAACCTATAAACAAAATTTGAAGGAAAACGGATATTTCTATGAAGAGTTATCGCATTACGTACGTACATACATACATACAGAACCGGCTGCCAAGCTCTCAGCGCTTGACAGCCAGTGTGATAACTGAAAAATCGCAATTCTAGAACGTTTTTTGCTCCTGCACACCCCTTGGGGTTAGTGGCACCGACATAAAATATAGCGTATGTTGGAGCAGGGGTTGTCACCATCAATTTGCCACCATCACTTTTGAAATCGGTTCGGTAGTTCCAGAGATTACCCCCTACAAACAAACAAGCAAGAATTACTCCTTTATAATATTAGTATAGATTCGATATTTATTATAGATTCGATTATAAAGCATACGGATTTCACATAAACAAGCAATATTCATTAAATGAACAATTTGAATCTTTAAGCTGTAACGTCATATTTACTTTTAAACTTGCTTTTAACTGTAACCATCACTCTTTTTTAACATATGTTAGTAACTGTTTAGATATAATATAATCAGTTTACTGTTGACTTTTGTCGTGACTGAACCTTTTACTGTTTGTTATTTAAAAATGACTTGTGAATTAGATGGGATTAAACGGTCGTGTGAAGAAATGGCTTCTTCAACAAAGTTTCAACGTTTAGATAAACCTATGGAAAATTCTGATTTTTATAAAAATGAATTTTTACCCAAATCTAATATACAGGAGAACTATGAAACACTATCACCTACCATGGACTTGTATGCAGCAGAGCCTAAGATTACCAAGGATTCTACAACCCCAATATTTACTAACTGTGATAATGACGAAACGTCTTTCCCCGACACCTGTTGTGAGTCTACCTCTGCTAAAAGCTTTTTGGATACAATGTTTAAGGATCTAGATTTTAAAAATTTGGAAACATATCTTACCTCACAGCCTACAAGTGGTTTAATTTCTTCAAATGAACCATCAACTAGCATTACACATAGTAGTGAACAATTATATAACATACCCCCTCCCATCGCATGTGTGAATAGCATTTCCAAAACCAAACATGGTAAATCTCGCATTTTTGTCATGTTTCGGATTAAACTTGCTGATTTTATATTTTTAACTTTAAAACGACATTATAAACAGTTTTGTACATATTGAAGAGATCAAACACAATGTATTTACAAATGAAGAAATTTCATCAACAAATAGAATTTTTATGGATATTTCAACATGGTATGAATTCCAATATAAAATTTTTGGATTCAATTTAAAATATAAAAGTTCATCGTTTATTGCTAACAATACAGTATTAGTGTTAAATTATAATAATTCTACTATGCAAATAAAAAATTTAAAGAATTATACACATTGTGTTTTAAACGATTTTCAGTTAGAAAATTTAAAAGAAAAAGCTATTGATTTTAATAGCAATCTTATTAAACACTTGTATACAGTTCATCTACCGCAGTTAATTAAGCAAAAATGCACACTCGTTAATTTACCTTCTGAAATCGAGCGTGTTTTACTAACGAAACTTATCTCTTCTATTGAGGATAATGTACTGACAATATTAAACCAAATTTATGAATGTGTAGGATGTATATTTAGACACCAATCCCAAAGTCTACATACATGTTTCACCTTTAATAAACGTGAAAGATTTAATCACTTAGGGGATATGATTTTAATGCTTGTAAATTTTGATTATGTTATTTCAAGGTTTTTAAACGGAGTTGAATGTATCAGTGAAAACTTTTTACGTAACATTAATGTGGAATTTATTCGAAATGTATTATTTAAGTCCTGAAAATAAAATATTTTGCTTTAAATCTGTGTGTTTATTTAAACAAAATGTGTGTGTGTGTTTATTAATATTGTTTAACTTGCAATTTAAGATTAATAATTTCTGTTATATGTTTATAACAGAAACATGATAACATAGTATGTATACTAAATGTTAGTAACATACTACACATGTTAGTAAATGTATTTTTGAACTATTATAAAAGTTTTTAAAATTTTACAAGATAGCAAAATTATTTTTCAGTTAAAAAAGTTTTAAAACTTAATAAAAGTATTTCATACTTTATCAATGTTGATTCGTCTTGTATGTTTATATTATATAATGGTAACATACTATATAGTTGTTATGTTACTACATGTACTTATAAAAATAATTTAAACATGTTATATTATTGTAAAAGTTTTTAAAAAATTTACAAAGTAACTTAATTAAATTATAAGTAAACAAAATAATTATTTTTTTAATTAAAATAAATTAACAAAAATGAAAAGTTATCAAAATTATTTTATAAATGTTTTAAAATACTTAATTTTAATAAATTGTGTCTATGTATATATATATATATATATATATATATATATATATATATGTGTGTATGTACCTATATACATGTGGAACTTTAGTTAATTAATAGAAATTCTCAATCTTTGTCATTAGAAACTCTATATTCTGATAATTAATAACAATTAGCTTTAAATTAAAGAAATAGATTAATTTATACTTACAAATATAGCCCACTTATAATAGCACATCCATCTTACATAGTTACTTCAGACATTATGCTTGTTACTATCCTAGCAACAGGCTGTTTTTGTCGTACCGCGTGATTTCCTTTAAAGTCACGTGATCATGAAGATAACAGTTAAACACAACGTGTTTGACATTTTCACTTCTGCTATAGAAGAGGCTTGTTTAGTAAGTTATAATGTCCTGTATTCTTTATTTTACACTTTATTTTTCAATTTATTAAGAAGATCTAATTTAAATAACGTTTATATTGCAAACGTAAGGTAAAAGCACTAAATTATTGTTTTAAAAGCCTTTTATTTTGTAATTCTATCGACCATAAGATGATGTAATACATTTAAAACCTTACTATTGGGTTTTATTTTAGCATAAACATTATTTATTCAACTGGCTAATGCTTTTAGAAGTAACTTAATTTTCTTACACAAGCGGAAAATAATATTTCTTCATTAATATATCATGTTTACAAAATTTTTAAGTTATATATAATATAACTTGTAAATACATAGTATATTTTTTATACTATAAGTATCTATAAGTATATGTATACTTACATGTTATTTAAGTATATATGTATACTTATGGATTTGGTATATAAATATACTATGTATTTACAAGTTATATTATATATAACTTAAAAATTTTGTAAACATGATATATTAATGAAGAAATATTATTTTCCGCTTGTGTAAGAAAATTAAGTTACTTCTAAAAGCATTAGCCAGTTTCGTTAGTAAAACACGCTCGATTTCAGAAGGTAAATTAACGAGTGTGCATTTTTGCTTAATTAACTGCGGTAGATGAACTGTATACAAGTGTTTAATAAGATTGCTATTAAAATCAATAGCTTTTTCTTTTAAATTTTCTAACTGAAAATCGTTTAAAACACAATGTGTATAATTCTTTAAATTTTTTATTTGCATAATAGAATTATTATAATTTAACACTAATACTGTATTGTTAGCAATAAACGATGAACTTTTATATTTTAAATTAAATCCAAAAATTTTATATTGGAATTCATACCATGTTGAAATATCCATAAAAATTTTATTTGTTGATGAAATTTCTTCATTTGTAAATACATTGTATTTGATCTCTTCAATATGTACATAAAACTGTTTCTAATGTCGTTTTAAAGTTAAAAATATAAAATCAGCAAGTTTAATCCGAAACATGACAAAAATGCGAGATTTATCATGTTTGGTTTTGGAAATGTTATTCACACATGCGATGGGAGGGGGTATGTTATATAATTGTTCACTACTATGTTTAATGCTAGTTGATGGTTCATTTGAAGAAATTAAACCACTTGTAGGCTGTGAGGTAAGATATGTTTCCAAATTTTTAAAATCTAGATCCTTAAACATTCTTTCCAAAAAGCTTTTAGCAGAGGTAGACTCACAACAGGTGTCGGGGAAAGACGTTTCGTCATTATCACAGTTAGTAAATATTGGGGTTGTAGAATCCTTGGTAATCTTAGGCTCTGCTGCATACAAGTCCATGGTACGTGATAGTGTTTCATAGTTCTCCTGTATATTAGATTTGGGTAAAAATTCATTTTTATAAAAATCAGAATTTTCCATAGGTTTATCTAAACGTTGAAACTTTGTTGAAGAAGCCATTTCTTCACACGACCGTTTAATCCCATCTAATTCACAAGCCATTTTTAAATAACAAACAGTAAAAGGTTCAGTCACGACAAAAGTCAACAGTAAACTGATTATATTATATCTAAACAGTTACTAACATATGTTAAAAAAGAGTGATGGTTACAGTTAAAAGCAAGTTTAAAAGTAAATATGACGTTATAGCTTAAAGATTCAAATTGTTCATTTAATGAATATTGCTTGTTTATGTGAAATCCGTATGCTTTATAATATCTAATTATTTATAAAAGCGGGTATGGCGACGCTTATTAAATGTATAAATAGTTAATCGCGTACGATAAAAAGTATAATCATGTGTATGTAAATAATATAAATTAATTATCGATACGTATATTTAGTAAAATAAGTTTGTTTAATTACACAAATGTATAATTAGTTAAATCGATTTATTGTAAAAAAGTAATTTGTGTTAAAGAAAATTAATAATATAGATTATACAAAATTATATGCTTAATAGCATATTAATTTAACTATCATATGTGAATCAATAATATATTTAAAAAATCTGAAATATATTTGTATTAAATTTTTACTTCTTCTAAAAGTCCAAGAAATTTACTTTTATACATAGTGTATAAATTTACAAGTCCATTCATTCACATAATAGTGATATAATATAATCATATTGAAAAATAAAACACAAAAGCTTTTTCACTTATCTATTATTTATTTAATTATTTAAACACATACATTAGTATATACAAGAATATGTATAGTTCAAATAAATTGGTAAAGTCAATATTTCAAAAAGGAATAGTTTCATTTTTTATAGCATTTTGTAAAGTGTCTATACGTAGTAATAAATTCTGTAAATGGTTTAAAAGTTCAGTACGCTGTTCAGATATATGTTCTTTGGGCGAGAGATGAATTTTTCTATGCTTCACTAAGTCAAATCTGTGATTAAATATTTCAGAACAATCGACACATTTATAGTGTCTAGTAAACGGTTCAATATTCCTTTGCTTTTGCTGAGGGGTGTTATGAATCATAGTATGATTTATTAAATTTTTTTCCCGTAAAAACTTTTTATCACATTCATTACATTTATTCACAACTCCTTGTTTAGAATGTACTAAGTTATGCTTTTGTAAGTCGCTTTTCTGCACAAAAGATTTCGAACATATTTTACAATTAAAAGGTTTCTTTTCTAAATGAAATTTCATGTGTCTAACTAATACATTTTTTCGCGAAAAAGTCTTACTGCATTTCTCACACTTATATGTGGCAGATGACTTTGGATGAATTAGCATATCATCCCGTAAAGCACTCTTTGTAGTAAACAGATTATCACACTTAGAGGGTTTTTTTCCTAAATGTAAGTTCATATGTCTTAATAACATATATTTTTTAGTAAATAGTTTTTTACACGTATCACATGTAAAAGGAAACTTTTGATCGACTTGATCTGATGAAGAGGCCATTGGTTCCTTATTCAAAAGAGGTTTCATTAAAATAGTAGAGTCGATTTGCTCCTTAAACTCCGATGTTAAGGCTTTTCTTATCTTGGTTGGTTCGTCTAACACCATGTCTTGCATTGTACTTATTTAATTTAAATCAATTAAAATCACAGATCACTTAAACGGGGAAAAAATTAGAACGTCTTAACGGCACAGAAACAGTATGTATATTATTTCAAATAAAACTTTTCATGAATATTTATTTAATTGTAGAGGGCGCGCATGCTTAAAATAATTAAAAATAGCGTCACGTGTTATATATCGTATACAGAAATTAGTCTGTATGTTAAACATAAGTAATTTAGCAAAGTATCTTTTATTATACAGTGGGTGATTTCATAAGGTAAGTATAATTTTTTTTCTCATATTTTATGTAAAAGTAAACAAGTAATGTTTTATTATGTATTCATCGTGGCTTAAAATGCAAATTTAAATGTGTGAATATACTCGTTCATTATATGGTATTGCTAATTAAGTAAATGAAATAATTTTTATACCTTAAACTAGATAAAAGAAGTAACGTTATCAGTAAGAAAACAGGGATGTTATCCGCAAATAAGTAGTTTCCTGTTTTTGCTCTGGTAGACAACAGATCTATTTTCAAACTCGATAATCTTTATAATATTCGCTCAGTTTTGGTTTAAAATCTTAAATAATTTATCAAGTAAAGAGTAGTATTTTGTATACAATATGTAAGTTATAATAATGGTACACATGTTTAATGAAATAGTATAAAATCCTTAATTTTTGTAGAAAAATAAAACAAGTTTCTACATTTTCTGAATAAAAATTGTAAAACTTTCCGAAAACTAAACTTGTTTATTCCTTATACATAAATAAAAAACAGACACATGATGAAAAACTAAACAAATATTTATTAAATATAAAACATTTCTACGTTAATTTATAAATACATTGCTCAAATGCTTATTATAAAAGTCTACATTCATAGATTCAAACAATAAATAAGTATAATTACATGTACATTTCTCTAGCAGGTTTTTCACAAATTCCTTAATGTTGAAATTTAACAAAGCACTGTCTGCGCACCAGTTAAACTGTTTTCTTAAATTATATGTCATACATTCATGATCCATTTCTACTGGTTGGCCGATTGAACATAAATAACAGTCAAACGTGCGATATACTGATCTCTCTAATTCATGATCGAAGCATTCTAAAAAATAGTCCATCGCCTCTTCCTCTGTAAAATGAGAACATTTACATATTTTTACGTATTTTAAAACATAAACAGCTAAAAGTTTTGTTTAAAAAGTTTGAATAAGACATTCGCTAATTTCAATACAGTTTTTCTCTAGTTTGAGAAATTGTTCTTTTGTAAGTAGTAAACAATCAGGTTTCAGTAGTTTTTGCAGTATGCATGATTCCTTATCCACATAAATCGTTAGTAAGTCGTTGTTAGATACGAATGTTTCTTTTTCTGCAGAGTCAAAATTAAATTTTGTCATTCTCGTTTCAAATTTATCAAAGGTTGCGCACGATATTGTAATTCCTTCATTTGTAGGGTACATTTTACCACTATTCTCAAATTCTTTATATTTTTGAATGTGAACGTTTAACTCACAGTCCTTATTCATTTGCACTTCGACAATCGTATCCTCCCCTAAGTCCCAATGGTATGGGGTAAAAACGTCAAAATACTGAAATATTCTACTAAATTCGCTGATTTCTGAAATTTCATAGTAAGATGTGTTAAGCGAAGTGGTCATTTTCAGGTTTAGAAGTATCCAAAAAGCAGGGTAAACAGATAGGTGATCAAGCAAATATACAGCAAGGTTTTAAGTAATTAGAAGAATAATCGTTTAAGTCAAAACTTTAAACAGTAAATTCATTATGGTGTACAAGCTTCTTATATTGCTATTCTTATCGTAGTAAAACAGGATGTTATTCTATAAATGTCGTCATATCCTGTTTTATTAACTTGAAAATCTTAGGAAAAAAAAGTAACATTGTGTTAGGTTTCATTATTTATATTAATTGTACGGAGCCATCGTAGCGTAATTGGGAGCGCATTGGAAAGCTAGCCAAAAGGTTGACAGTTCGAATCCGAGCATAAACATAATGGTAAGTTAAACTTTCTTTTTTAAAGTATACAATTAAATATTCTATTACAGTATCCTTAAACCTCACTTGGTAAGTTAAAATTTGCTGTATTATATAATTTATGTTACAAAATCTCTTGTATGCAAATTGGTAAGATACGCTTTGTTTTGCAAGTTTATAAAACCAACAAACCAACCAACCTTTTATAAGGTTATTTTATATGTTATAAATACATTCCAATGTGTTTGTAAGTTTAAACATTAAAGTTTATCGTAAAGCTCAAATTATTTTACAAAATTTATAATATCATTAGTACTGTATAGTAATAATCCAATATGTTCAGTCACGTGACACCTTTTCTTATATATCTTAAATCGCGTCTAATAAACATGGTCTCATGGTGTGTTCGTTTAAACCTACTGCAAATCAACACATCATGAGATCATTTTGTCAAGTTCGAGGTTCGAACCCCGCTTCATTTACATGTTTGTTAAAAGCTAATAATTTTTAACAAGGGAGTACGCTATTTCAAAGTGAAAGTTGTAGTCGAAATTTAATATTTTCTTAATTTCTGTGAAGAAAAAAAATGTTTTAAAACGTATGCACGTCTTGTATTTTATTACAATTAGTTCACTTCGTATATGCATGCTTGTGTACGTAACAAATAGTTCACTGTGTGTCTGTCTGTCTGCCTACCTGCCTGCCTGCTTGTCTGTGTGCCTGTCTATCTGCCTATATGTCGGTTTATAACTATAATTATTTACATGTGTCACTTTAAAATTTTTGTTAAGTGCTACGCTATAACTAAATATTTCCATTGTAAGCAGTTTGGTAAGAAACTTTAAAATTATTTATTTTATACTATGCTATAACTAAATATTTTCATTGTAAGCAGTTTGCTAAGAAACTTTAAAATTATTTATTAAGTGCACAATGCTATAACTAAATATTTCCATTGCGTGCAGTATGGTATAAACTTTAAAATTATTTATTTTATACTATGCTATAACAAAATTCTTTTACAGATTCCATTGTAAGCAGTTTGGTAAGAAACTTTAAAATTATTTATTTTATACTATGCTATAACTTAAAATTCAAAAAATCTCTTTCGAATTCCATAACTATTAAACTTTACGATAGAGGGCGACACCACTTTAAACTTTCTCTCTCCTAAATTAAAAAAAAAAAAAAAATTGGGGGGGGGGGGCGGTAGGGGGATAGTGGTCGTACTCTACAATCACCGATAGCTCGTACTATAAAACAATTAAAAAAAAATTTTAATTAAAAAAAAATGGGGGGGGGGCAAGGGGATAGTAGTCGTACTCTACCATAGCCGATACCTCGTAATATAAGACAATTTAAAAATTTTTTTAATTAAGCCCCCCCTTAAAAAAAATACCCCCCTACTATAACATGCTGCCCCCTCCTAAAACCCCCTCTAATATAGCACACCGTTTCGCCCCACCCTCGATTTTAAGTTTGAATTTTATCATCGTAGTCTTTTACAACAATTTAGCACCACCGCCGCACCACAGCACCACCTCATGGGGCAAAACTGTCCTTTTCTACCTACTTATCTACTTCCTAACAATTAATTTATATTTAAAATAAAAATTATTGGAATGAAATGAAAACTTCTCTTTATAAATTTATTTTGGAAAGAAGAGGGGTGGGCGCCAAAATTCATGTGTGCCCCAGGTGAAAAAAAATCATAGTTTCGGCACTCATTTCACCTACAGTAAAACTTCTATAACGGACACTCCTGAATAACGAACATCTGAATGTAGGGAATGATTTTTCATTTATTTGAGTGTTTTTATGCTTTTATTTCTGAATAGCTGACAAATTCCGGGGTCCAGCGGTGTCCGGTATTTAGAAGTTCTACCTATATACTCATGAATCAATTATTGGAAAAGTTTCTAATCACGAAGAGAATTTTAATAGAACTTTATTGGAAAAATGCTTAATTACAAAAAAAAAACATTAAAACAGAACGATTCGGTGGATCCGAACAAAAAAGTAAATGTGTCTGAATTTGCTTAAGTCGGTTTCTTAATCTAGGAAATTTTGAGGTTGTGAGATTGAGCTTAATCATAAGTTTTGATCTTCTGCTTATATAAAAAAAGAGAGTCTCTAAATGCTGATACAGGTGTTTATTTATCCAAATCCTTGTCTATCTACCTGGTCGTGTACACAATTGGCAATAAAAATTACTTTTTGAAAACAGTTTATAGTGCATCAACTTCTAGTGCTAGAAACTGTCGGGCCGTCACTTGCCGTTGTGTTAAGTCATTGTTTTTATCATCCTCTGTCCAGTGTTTATCTATTGTTCACCACCCCGCCCTCTATCGCGCTTACCGGAGGGTTTTGTAATTTTTTTAATTAACTCAATAAAGGGGACAGGGGGGACATCTATGCTCTACAAACTTGGTTCGTAGTCTGAGAAGTCCGTCTTGGACAGTAAAGTAAAGAAACTTTCTACCGCGTCTGCAAAATGTCAGTCACAGTGGCGGCTCGCGGATTATTTAAATAGGAAATCATAATACATAAATTGCGAAAATAAATCGGTCAGTATAACTTAATGTTCAGGTTGAAATACATTTGAGTTTCCAAACGTTAAATAAAACAACGCAACTAAAAGTAATAAAAAGCACTTAAAAATGTAACATTTTACATTCTATAAAGGAAGACCATACAATCAAACAAATAAACAAACAAAAAATAACTAAATGAATAAAGAAAAACAAAAGAGATTTCGCATAAACCACAGTCAAGAAAGAGACAGCGAAATATACGGCCCTCCGCACACTGAAGGTTGTGTGAATCGAAAGATAGGAGTGGTGTCTTTGAATCACACTCCCTTCGCCGCTTTCATCCGCATAAGCTGATTTCGAAGAGAATTTCTTCGATCAAACGTGCTATCCTGGAAAGAAAGTGCACTCGCTATTGATAATTTTCGAAATTTAGATTATTGCTGTAATGTTTTGCCATGCACATATTTAAAAAAGATGAGATTAAAATCATTCTCGAAATTGACAAAAAACTGGAAATGTGATTAATATTATTTTATTTAATTTGTTAATTTATTTCTTCGTTTTTCTTTGAGGGTACGCGTGCTCATGTGCTCCAATAGAGAAGCCGCCACGGACTATATTCACTAGCATTTTAACTATGCGCTTAAACATCAGTTATTCGAAGACTGTTTATTCGAATAATTGATTATCCGGGAATTTCAGAATCATGAAGAGACTTTTAGCAGAGCATTTATGTAATTGTATTTAACTACGAAAAAAATATGTTCAAGTAAAAGGCGCTACAATAAAACAAGTTATCGATATCCAGATTTTGAGCTTAATTAGTCAAATGCAATACTAGTTTAAAATGGAACCTTTCATATACATATACATATATATATATATATATATATATATATATATATAAAGAGATTTGATTTCCCATTTAAAGTAAATATTTTTACCAATTATGCTTCATGTTTACATAAATCTGTTTATAAAAATATAATTATCAATTATCTACATCGTATAAAATACTTATGCTCAGATATAAATAAAAACAAAAATATTAGATATATTCGAGATCAAGCAAAAATATATGGATATCCTATTTTTATGATAAATTCAATCATCAACTCTTTTAAATAACATTTATTATATAATTTAAATATAAACATGGTATGTAATAAATTATTGTTTTAGTGTGCGATAACATATAACAAAAGATATAGAAAATAATAATTATAACATACATTATTACAATTATAACATATTAGGAAATTTAATATTTAATATTTGTTTGAACATTATATACACTTTATGTAGAAAATTACAAATATAACATACATAATTACAATTATAACATATTAGGAAATTTAATATTTGATTGAACATTATTTATACTTTGTATAGTTGTGATTGTGCGTTGCCGATCACCTCTGTTTAAGGTATTATTGATGTGCAGTTTTCATACATTTATAAATTAACTTATACAATAACAAATTAAATTATACAATGATAACATTGGTGATTATAACTCATATATATATATCTATTTGCAATATATATAAAAATAAATATATATAGTTTTTATTTTTGTCTATGAATAATTAAAATTAACAAGTATTTTAATTACTGCATTGCATTAATTTGATTGAAAAACAGTAGTAATACTATTAATTATCAACATTATAAATTTTGAGATATTTTGAATTGTTTATGAATTATTTAATTAGATATTTAAATTAATCTATAAATATAAAATATATTTACAATGTAGTATAAATTAAACATTAATTATTTAAAAACAAGTCTAATATATATTTAAGTAGTAGTAAAAATAAAACATTAATTATTTAATAAATGTCTATAATATCAGTGGATTAACACAGCTGGAAGCAAAAATAATTTGAATTAAAATAATATCTCTTTTACATAATATATTCTTGTTAAGAATATCTGAAATGCTGTGCAAGTTGAATTAATTCTGTGTAGATTTATTCATATAGTAGTATTATATTTTTTTTGAATTTTAAGTAAAATTACAAGTTAGTATTGTTTTTTAAAGTTTATTTATATAAATAAATCTAATGAAGTGAGTATGTAACTAATAAAGTGGATATATAACTAAATATTAATTATGAACTATTATAATACCAATAGATGGCGACACTTTACCTTTCAGGTAGTTGTAGATAATATTGTTAATATTATATTTAATTTAACTATAGAGGGAGCTATTGATTGTATATTAATTTTACTTTCAGGAATTAAAATTGGATGGAGTAATATATATTCACGGATATAAATTTGTTATAAGTGTATTAAAACCAGAATTATTTTGAGTGTTTTTGAATCATTTTGTGATTGGGTGTCATTTATGGGGTTGTGTTTTAAAAAAAGTGTGCTCTCAACTTGTCTTACAAATCATTTCTCTCAACTCGACTTAGTTAACATGTATGATGCATTGCCATGTGGATGTGAATATTATGTAGACGTTGTGACATTTTAAGGATTCTGTATAATTATTGTGAGTAAAATATTTTATCTACACTTTACGAGTTCATATTTCCAATTTTATTATTTCAAAACTGTTATCTCGTGGTAATTTAGTGAGGTGTTAATTGCAGTTTTTTGGATAATCGATGTGTGTGAAATATATTGTATTTTCTTAATGGTTTTTTATTTCCTATTTAAATGTTTCCAAATTTTGGTATTTCCAATTGTTGTCTGGTAATAATTCAGTGTACCTGGATGATTCTACTGATCTTAGCATTATGCCAGTGGAATTATGAAACACTGAATTATTATTTAAAACACATGTGGGTGCATCCAGGCTGATGAGTACATGTGCATGTGTTTTTCCATGTCCAATTCATATTTGATTCTCATGTGGTCCAATTTTCCATTGTGTATGGTTCATATTTAATTTGTTAATCCATTTGTGTTTACTTAGTTGCAACTCCAATTTATAATTTTTTTTTTTTTTCCCCTTTCTCTCTATTTCTTTTTTCAATATTCTTTTGGTATGAGTAAAATTTGGCTAATTACCATTGAAGCATCAGCTATGGTAATATTATGTTTGCACATGGTATTTATTAGCTATGTGGTATTCTGTATACACAGTATCATTGATTATCTCTTTGGAGATTTAAGTAGAATAGAACTTGATATGTTTTTTGAAATTCATAGATATTATAATTATATATATATATATATATATATTGGGATAATAATTTCATTGCATTTGGTCAGTTATTTCTGTTTCAATGGTTAATTTTTGCAATAAGTTTATATATATATATATATATATATATGTATATATATGTGTGTGTGTGTGTGTGTGTGTTTTATCGCGTCCGGCAATCCTTCATCCGTCGGTGTCGGCTATGAAATGACCTTCGTGGCCGCACCTTCGAACAATTTCTATAAAAATGTGTCGCCGTCTCCTTTCTAACGTTGCACTGCAATACATTGTAATCATGCTTGACATCATATAAAATGTTTTTCTACTTATTATTGGTCCTTTTTGTTCCACTCGACGTCACATCCTTCATAACTATTTTTGCGATTTTCTCCCACTAAACATGGTTTGCGACCCCATATTCTATAGTAAGTTTTCATCCTCTTGATGCCTTCTATCATCCCTCTTAATTTGTCGGTCGAATCTTGGAACACCATGCATATAAGCTTTATGTTTACTTTTATTGTAACATATTTTTTAAATAAATGGGAGATCTTTAAAAATTACACTTTAGTAAATATAAATCCCATCGAAAACGTCACATGTGAAAAATGCCGCCAAGTCTCGCGACACTTTTACCGTAAAAAGTACGGAGATCGTGTAAAGCCAAGTTTAGCTGTCTTATTAACTCTGAAATTTTTATTCACAAATCATTCCTTAGTCTCAACATCTTCAGTTAATGATTATTATGTGACTTGGCAATTACCCAGCACGAGAATGACAGATATATATAATTAGACTTAATCAAATAATAACATCCCCATTCCATAACATAGCAAGGTGTAACAACGTAAATCCTGAATTTTTTATGGAAAAAAATATAAATAGCTATTTGACAATGGACGGCATTAATAAGGGAAAATTTTATTTAACAGAACTTTTCATATTTGGGGTGATGGGGAGAGGTCGGGGTCGGGGAAACGAATTTTTATTAAATATCGCATTTATTGCATAGCCAGTATTCTTGCAGCGATATTTAGCGTGTTTTCGAGTTTCGTATTGCTTTTTTGACGGGACCGGCCAACACAGAGAGGATCAACTATTTTAATATAAAACACACGTAATCTGCTTTACTGGATTGCCAGCCGAAGCAAAATCTCGGGAAAATCGCTGTGTTACCCATGTACAAAATCGCCATTTTGGCGTCAAAAAAGATACCTTTGTGCGTCTGCGACGTCTGTACCATAAATTAATACTAAACAGTTAGTTGGTAAAAGCGGATATTTTTAAATATTGCATTCTTAATTTACAATTATTATTTTATTTTTCAGCCGTTAAAATATTTCATTGTTGCAGTTTATGGCAGCCCTGTGGTATATTTTATTAATCTAATTATTCAACACGAGAATGTGACGTATATAATTAATCAAATTATCTCATTCTATCCCATAACATAGTAGGGTGTAATAACTTCCCTGTGCTGCATAATTCCCAACTCACAAAATAATCACTAACTAAAGACGTAGAGACTAGAAATTATTTGTGAATGAAAATTTCAGAGTTAATAAGTTAGATAAATTTAGCTTTACACGATCTCAGAATTTTTTACGGTAAAAGAGAGTCACGAGACTTGGCTGCAATTTTTTACATGTGACGTTTTTGATGGGATTTCACATCTTTTTGTAAGTAATCATCTTTTTCTTGACTTTGGTCTCTTTTTGGACATCACCCACTGGTTTTCGCTAAACACACACTCTGTCCCTATCATTTGTAGATACTAAAAATTTGGAGCTTTAGTTCCGTTTGCAAAGTCCTGTAGATAAAAAGACGTTTCAGGTTTCTATGCATTCACTAAGTTATGGGGAGTCTGGGGTATTACTCGCAGCCCTAGATATTTGATATTTGGCATAACAGTACTGTTTAGGATACAAAGAAACACAAAATTAAAAATTCAGGAAAATTCCACAAATCAAACTATTTTCGATTTTTCGAATTTTTCGATTTACTTTTCTTCGATTTACTTTTGTCTTTTCTTCGAAATTTCCGATTTTTTTTTCCTTTCTTTGTATCCTAAACCCCTACCTTTTTGCCAGATTTCCAATTTCTAAGATGAAAAATAGAATTATTTTCGATTTTTTTGATTTTTTACAAAAATTTCGATTTTTCGATTTTAATTTTTATTTTTTAAAATTTTTCCCTTTTTTTTTTAATACTAAACACTACCTTTACACTAAATTTTAAGTTTCTAAGACTGCAAAATCAAATTATTTTAAACTTTTCGATTTTTTTTCTCAAGTTCTTTAAATTTTTCAGATTTATTTATTTTTTTTTTTTTTTTTTAGGGTTTCGTTTATCTCACGAATCCCTATTACTCGCGCTCCGTTGTCTGTCCGTCACAGAGCCGTTCTCAGAAACTATATAACTTACAGAGTTGAAATTTTGTGTATGTATAACTGAATATCTGCTATGAAGCTCAAAATATTAAAATTTGAAAAAAATCGTATTATTTTAATAAATAGAGATAAAAAACCAAAATTCTAACAGCCTTTTCCTATTAAATTTAAACATTTTGCGTTATAGCAGTTGCCAACAATTAAAAATCCACAATAAAATTCTTTCTATAATAATTAATTTTCTATTGAAAGATTTCCACGTGAAAAATGAAAAGGAAATAAAGATTTTTACCAATTGAAAAAAATATTAATATGGAATAAAAATGATTGACGCATATTGGTAATAAAACGGAAATTTTCATAGATTTCTCAATAATACAAGAAATATGAGTATGTGTATGTACAGAAAGCAGATTAATATCACGTCATTAGAGAATTAAAAAGAAAATTAATCTGACGTCATATCGGAAGTATAACGGATTTTTCAAATGTTTGAGAATGATACAAAGCGAGTATCAATATGAGTAATAGAGAATAAATAGTAAATATATGAGTTTGAGGAACGTATTGAATCATGTTAAAACCCCGATTAAGGAAATATTCGCAAATTTTAACATTTTTACATTACAACATGTTTAATTTTGAAATAATTTTTTTTTAAATATCGCATTTAGTCCACATGACAGACATTATTATGACAGAGTGTAATATAGTGGGCTTCACCCGCTATCGGGTCGGTTCAGATATTCGGAAAAATGAGAAAAATAGACCGGTAAATTTTTATTTTATAAAAAACTTTTTTTTTTTTTTTTTTGAAAATGAAATTTATTTGGATTTATTAAAGAAAGGATAAAGTGTTTTGTAAGGAATATTAAACGAAACCCTTTGTGCGATTTTCGATCACACTTACCCACTTTTTTTTTTTTTTTTTTTTTTTTTTTGTATCTTAACCTTTATTCAAAATTTCAATTTTCTAGTGCTACAAAATCGAATTATTTTCAAAAAAAAAAAAAAAAAAAATTTTTTTCGATTTTAATATGTTTTTCATTTTTTCTGAATCTTAAACACTATCTTTACACCAAATTTTAAGTTTCTAAGGCTATAAAATCGAATTATTTTCGATTTTTCAATTTTTTCGATTTTTTTGAATTATTTTATCTTTTTTTTTTTTTTTTTTTTCTAAATCCTAAATACTACCTTTATTCCAAATTTCAAGTTTAAAGCGCTACAAAATCGATATATTTTCAAAATTTCGGTTTTTTTCGATTTTTGATTTTATTTTCGAATTTTATTGTGTTTCTAAATTTTTTCTTTTTCTGAATCCTAAACACTTACCTTTACACCAAATTTTAAGTTTCTAAGACTACAAGATCGAATTATTTTCAATTAAAAAAATTTTTTTGGAATTTTTGAAATTTTTTTGTTGTTGTTCTTTCTGGATTTTTCAATTTTTACCCTTTCTTTGTATCCTAAACACTACCTTCATTCCAAATTACAAGTTTCTAAGGCTACGGGATGTTCCTTATCTTTTTGATGATCGGTGAGTGAGTATCAAAAAATCGAAACTTTGAGTTCATATATCGTCTGAACTAGAAAAGATAGAAACGAGAAATTTAAAATTTTGGTCCTGTGTACAACATATAGATAAACGTAGTTTCATGTTTTTGAAGAACTCCAAAGCAAAGATATGGGGTGTGGGATCAAAAAAGCCCTGAGTTGCTTCCAGAAACGGATGCTTACGATTGTGCTTTTCAGTTTCTGTATTGTTTCCGGCTTGATTTCAAACCAAATGTGTATAAGGGACGGTTTTAAGTCTTTAACTGAAGAATGCTGCTTAACATTTTGACAAACTGCGCATGAGAACACCCCATACGTTTTCTATTGGGTTAGGTCAGGACTAACAAGGAAGGTCTCCTTAAAGCATATACTCAGAATATTTTGAAAACAATGATAATGGAACTATGCACATAATAAAGGATCAGTCAAATTTAGCTGCGGAATCTCAGTAGAAAATCTACAAAAAAATATAAGAAATTCGAGTATTTGGGGCAGAAACACCTTATTTGGCGAGCAACACTCTGCTCTCGCCAAATGCAAGCGATTTTAATGGGTTGGGTTGATTATTGACGGCCAATTATCGACACTAGGGATATAGGCCCGGGGGGAGTGCCCTTCGTGGGGGTCTTTCTAAGGGAACCTAATCCGTATTTACGCATGGAGAAAATCCACGGCTCGAAAGAAAACCACGAAAACTCCGAGCGATTAGGCCGACGGGCGCGATTGGGATCGAACCCAGCACCTCCCGTCTACCAGCTTCGAGAGCACAACCTCTCAGCCACTGGTGGGGCCGATTTTAATGTATTTGGGAATTGCTTTTTTAAGTGAGTGTTTGAATGTGTTGTACTTTATGAATTTAAAGTTAAACGATTAAATAGTTTATTATTTTTCTATAAGCTTATATAACATGTATATACGTTGCATGTTGCTGAAGTTGTTTAATTTTACACGGCTGGATATGTTTTCCGTGTATTTTAAGAGTAACTGCCCGATTAAGAACGCTATCATGATGCGTTTCGATGTTGAATATGTCATTGTTTCCATAGAAACAATACTTTTGTCTTGTTGTCTCCGACACTAACAATGTCCAAGTCAAATTAACAGTGCTCAGAATCGGACATTAATTTTAGTTTGAAGCATTTTTAATCAATTTAAATTTTGTTCTAAACCGGAGAATACGATTGTTAATTTTCTTTATGTATACATATATGCATATGGCAAAACCGTAGTTATAAAAGTGTATTAATTTAACTTAAACTTACTTAAATTAGTTCAGTATGAAAAGTAGAAAAAGTTTTTCCTAAAAGAGCATTTATCATGAAAGTGTATATTAGGTAGCTTTCAATACAAAAAAGTATAAAGCTACCTATTGCAGCCGTTCGGAGGAAAGCAGTTCCGGAAAATTTCGATATATTTTCACCGATCATGACCCCCAGACCCCAAAACCACCCTCCGTTCAAATGTTGATTTATATATATAGATATATCCATATATATATATATATATATATATATATATATATCTGACCTATGTCATACGATAACGGCCGTATTTATGAATCGATTTTGATGAAACTAATTATGTGTATTAAGGTCACTAATGTCTCGACCGAGTTCGTTGGCCAGCTTGGTCCGCCATCTTGTTTCAAGATGGCGGCCATTTAAAGATTTAAATTAACTTAAAATCTAAAATAAATATACAAAAAAATTAAAAATTAAAATTTATTTTTTAATTACGTGTTAGGCCTTGGTACAAGGATTCCAGAGCATTTTTTGGTTTACCATCTTAAAAAATGTCTGAGATAGAGCAGTTTGAAATTCTAGGGTGGCTGACATTTTGAAACAAAACAGCACATTAACGTGATTACTCGCAAATTATTTTCTTTCATTGTTGTAATAATTTTCCCAATCATACGCATAAAACTATAAATTCATATCGTTAGCGCCAAAATTGGCGACATTGGAGACAAAATTGGCGAAATTGGCGACAAAATTGGCAAAGTTTGTGACATTTGGCGAAATATCGCCAAATTTGGCGACCAAAATAAGTCTTTATAAATAAAGCCAATTTGGCTATTGCTCAATAATTTGGCGAAATTCTTATTCAAATTCAGTATTAAGGAATCTTTTGTAAACGTTTCTTTGCATTTTAACTTGCTGTTTTCGTGTAACATTAGTTAAAATTTTAAAACGAAGATATAGGAAAGCTACCTTTTCCTCCCGGTACAGGCCGGAAGGACTTTTTTTTTTCATTTTGTCGCCAACCTGCGATAAATCGCCAAAAATATGAAATTTTCATTTATTTTTTACGGACGTTATATCGAGTTTCCACAGCAATTTTTTTAAACGTATGATACCCTCATGAGAAGAATATTCTGTATATATTTTTAATTTTTTCTGAGTGTGCGCTTATGGACACCTTCCTTGTCAGTGCTGGCCAGTTCATAACCAATACCATATTCCACCTAAACCACTGTGATGTTGAGTTGGAGATACTGGATGAAGCATTGTCATGTTGAAAAATTCAATCTGCTCCACCTAAAACTCCCCAGCAGGAATCAAATGATTAGCAAGTATGTCTTGAAAGTTTTCAGAGTGTTGACGACCACGGATATTTTAATTTTATTTATTTATTTATTTTTTATTTTTTCTTGGGGGGGGGGGGGGATTTTGTTATTTTATGATTTTTTTAAAATAAGTTTTAATAGTTTTTTCAGCAATCTACGTCCTCCTTTTTTAATATTGTTTTCAATTTTATAATTTTTGTACATATTTAATGCCTGTCTGGTAAAATTTGATTAATGTGTTAATGTTTAATCCATGTAGAAAGAAAAGCAAGGGAATAATTGTAAGACAAAGCTGTGTGTTTTAAATGTAATAAATTATGACTAATTAAATGAGAGGATCATAAACGTTTAATGCGATTGCAGCGGTTTAGAAGAATATTTCTGTAAACTAAAATATGTAGACATGAGTGAAAGTTGGTAAAATTAATAACATTAAAGGAAAAATCATTACGTTTATCATAGTTATTAATTGTTAAAGTGTGATTAGAAAGAATGGAGACATTAATGTCCATAAAATTAATAGTAGACTTATTTAGATGAGATAATATATTGTTCTTATATGACTATTTTAAAGAGGCTTTTATACCAAGGGTGCAGCTGAAATCAACCTAAAATTAAAGCAAGTAAATATAAAAGATGAAACTTTTACTGATACAAAACATATTTCATTAAAAAATTCAATCCGAAAAAAAAAAAAACATTTTATTTTAGGACATGTTAAAATTTATTAGTCTTTGTTAAATGTGTGATATCTCATTGGATATTTTAGGGTGCATAAGTTATGCAAATAGAATAGAATAGGATGCGTCAATGATTTTGAATTTTATCTGAAAGGCTGTAAATTGGCTTTTGCGTATAAAATTCATAAAGCGTTATATTGCGTTCGACTAGTTTAAAGTGTGAATAACGGGTACATGATATTGATATAAAAAATAGCAACAAAATAAAAGAAGTTTCGATTAGGAAACGAGAAAAATACTATGAACCAGCACTGAAACATGACATGTTACTATCTCTGTTTTTAAAATGTCTTTAAAACAATTAACACAGTATTGAATCAGAAAAGAATGTTTTTGTATTTTTAGAAAAAAAAATTAAATTGTAAAGATTTCTTTTTTAATCTGATATGATCGTCTGTTCCGTATAAAAAGAAATCTGCATAGATAAATTTGGGGATTTTAGTTCGTATAAACAATGAGATCCAATTTTAAATATTCCATGAATAAGAAATCTAAAGCTGTCTCGTTATCTATAATGTTTGATTAAATCTTTTCAAAAGGCAGCTTACCTTGAGTTTTAAAATCTTTTGTTCTCACTTAAAATTTGTTTTACTGATTTTTCTTTATACTTTAACAATTCTTCATATTACGTGTATGATGACGCATTGATACGTGTATCATTCGCTACAGATAGATTATTTAGACAGAAAATAAATGACCGTACAGAAGCCCTTTTTAAATCCTTAATGTTACATAACATACTATTAAATATGTGGATGTATATTTGTTATTTATTGTCTGGTCTATCCTAATCCTCGAATTCAATAGATTTTTTCTTTATACTATAACATTTCTTCGTTCCGTACATGATGACGCATTGAAAATCAGTCTCTGCAGCTAGAATAGTTAGACAGAAAATAATGATTCGAGCAACAGCTCCTTTTAAATATTTAATGGTCGGTAAATTATTATTGTGTCTGTTAAATTGTAACTACAATGAATGAATATTTGTTCTTTATTGTCTGATCTTTTTCTTCATACTTTAACATTTCTTCATATTCCGTTCATGATGAAGCATTGATACGTGTATCGGTCGCTACAGTCAGACTATTTAGGCAGACAGTAATGATCCTAATAACAGCCCCTTTTAAATCCTTAATAATCCATAAATTTCTATGTAAATACGTGGATGGATATTTGTTATTTATTTTCTGGTCTATCCTAATCCTCGAATTCAATAGATTTTTCTTTATACTTTAACAATTCTGCATATTCCGTTCATGATGAAGCATTGATACGCGTATCAGTCGCTACAGTCAGACTATTTAGGCAGACAGTAATGATCCTAATAACAGCCCCTTTTAAATCCTTAATAATCCATAAATTTCTATGTAAATACGTGGATGGATAGTTGTTATTTATTTTCTGGTCTATCCTAATCCTCGAATTCAATAGATTTTTATTTATACTTTAACATTTCTGCATATTCCGTTCATGATGAAGCATTGATATGCGTATCAGTCTCTACAGTCAGACTATTTAGGCAGACAGTACTGATCCTAACAACAGCTCCTTTTAAATTCTTAATGATCGGTAAATTATTATGTCTGTAAATAGATGGATGAATATTTGTTATTTATTGTCTGGTCTATCATAATCCACGAATTCTCGATTTTATTCCTTTAAGGGAGTATTGAAAAAAATATTTTTCCGCTCAACAATGCGAAACTTTCTGACACATTTTCGAGATTATTTTTAAACGTAAAAGCATGCTACTTGCAGGCATAGCTATTGAAGTGATTTCTAATCGAATGAATATTTGCTTTTTCAATAAATGAATTACATCTTGAGTTATAAGCAGGGCTTTACAAATTTTATACAATCTGGTAGCCAGTAAAAAATTGTCTGGATAATTGAGTGCTACAAAATCTACGTATATCTGATGAGCAGGGCATTGGTAAAATAGTGAAGCAGGAAAACAAGTTTTAGCCTATTTTCTCTGCCGAAGTCAGCCAAATAATTCTGATTTTATTATTTTAAAATTTGCAGTTGATAAACCTATTTTTTTTTGCCAAATTAAAAATTTAAAAAAAAAATTGTTTGAAAATAGTTTTTAAGTTTATTTCTTAATATTGGGGAGAGAGAAAAAGTATTTTTATAACAAAAAAAAAGTACCGCTAGATTAAATATCTTGGTCGCCAGATTAAAAAAAACTTGGTCGCCAGTGACTGAATTTGTAAAGCCCTGGTTATAAGCAACTGTTGTCTTATAAAGGCATTTTTTTTCCCTTTGCCGCGCTGACGGGTGCGAGAATTTGGTTCAAAAATTCAACTTTGAGAGCATTTTCAGAAAACTCTTTTGCTTTTATCGAAAATTTAAAAAAAAAAAAAAAAAAAAAAAAAAAGAGTTCGATTTCAAAGTTTCTGAACAAGAACGTCTGCCAATTTAATGCAACAAAAATGAATTCAGGAATGTGTCAGAAACTAGTTTGTTTGAATGTGAGAACAGTTCTGATTCTTTTCTTTACTGTTTCCGAGTTATATTTGTATCTGAAGTTTCATGAATGTGGCAGTTTTATATTAAGTGTCATTATTTCTTTACATACATGTTTGTTCTAAAATGTACCAACACCAAACTCTCACAGACTGATAAACGCTGAAATCACTTTTGGGATTCTTTCTGCATTTTTGTGATTATACGAAAAATATTGTAACTTTTGATATATAAAAATCTGATGTTCTATTTTTGGTATTTGTTGGTAGGCAATTACCGGGTTCTGCTTTTTTTTAAGTACATGAGTTAAAACTTTCAAATTTATTAAACTTATGATACAACAGCTGATAAATTACATGAAATTATAAGTTTAGTTAATATTCAATTAAATGCGGTATGCCTTAAACGTCTGCAAATTCATATCTTTCGTGTTAGTGGAATTAATTACAATAATAAGCGAAATATGTAGATTTCTTAACAATATAAACATTTCATTTGAAACCATTGTAAATATAGTCCAGTAGAAATAGCGTAAAAAAGGGCCTTGCCTTGCAAAAAATCGGGTAGTTCTGATTTTTGGATATGTTGTAAAGGTTGACCCTCTAATAAAAAAAAAACAAGTTTTCGACCTTCTAGTTTTAGCGTTTTTCACAATATTGAAAAAACAAATATTTTTCAGCAATTTTTTCGATTTTTCTTAAATAACTCAATTTTAGTGCATTTTACAGAAAAAGCACTTTCACCCTTTTGTAGAGCATAAAATTCTCTACAACATGCAGTATTCATGTTTGTAAATTGTCTAAATAGGGGGTGAGATACGGAGCCGGGAAAATAGGGTAAAATTTGCAAAAAGTGCACAAATCCACAAATGACGTTAGTTTTTGCTTAATAACCTACTTTTAGTGCGTTTTAGAGACAAAAGTGTCATTATAAAGTTTGTAAAGCATGAAGTAGTCTATAAGTTTCATTTATTAGATCATTAAACATATATAATAGACTTTAAAAATCAAAATAATACAATTTATGGTTAAAACAAAAAAATACCGCCTGACAAGTCATGAATTTAAAAACGAGCTTTTATTTTTGGTATTGATTAAACGATGCAATTAATTAATTATAGTATGTACAATAATAGGTAGCCGTTGAATAGTTGAGGGGGGGGGAGCGAAGTTAACCAAAAAACCTAGTCGGTAGACATAGGTGCAGGGCCAAGAATTCAAAGTCGAAAGTAAAATTAATAGCTGGGAATAATGTAAAAAAAATACATGAAAGATAAATAAGTTATAATTTAGAAATTTTAAAAGGAAAAGGAGTATCTAAGGCCGAAACTAAGGGAGGTGGGAGCAAAAGGAGCATGTGGCCCGGGCGCTAGAATGGAAGGAGAAGAGGGCGCACAATGAAGATTTGGTTTGTCGTGTTTGTATTCATTTGTCCCACATATTTTTGTTAGTCAAAGTTTACATTGATGGTAAATGTATCTCAGTTTGAGAATGTTAGTCCCAACAGAAAGAATAACAACAATTATACCTGATAAGATGGAAACCTGTATAAAGGAGAATTGTTTTCCGGTGTTTTGAATTCAGTTTTAAATTTTAAAATAAAGAAAATATTATAAACTTATCCTGAACATAATCAAAAAGTATAAAAAGTGCAGAAAGTGCTCGTCGCTTGAAGATTCATACTTCTGCTGAGGTTAAGTTCAATGAGACTATGTTTCCACAGATGCCACAAGAAAAATTGTTGGGAAATGAAAAAAAATAAAGAATTTTTCATTTATATGCTTCGAAATGAATTTGAAAAAGCACAAATGATCACGACGCAGGCCACTGAAGATGCAGATGTGCTAATAGTGAACACAGCTATTTCCTAAGCCCGTGATTACGATGCTGTCATCGTCAATGGTGAAGACATGGACCTTCTTGTTCTTGTAGCTTCTATAGCTGCAGACAATGTTTATTTCCGAAGGGCCAGGAGATGGAAACTGCCTGATGATCTCTACTCCAAAGAGTGTTTCAAATTTAAGGAAGTTGCACAAAATATTCTTTTTCTTCATGCAGTAAGTGGTTGTGACACCACTTCTGTGCTCTACAGCCATGGGAAAATGAAATATTGCAGAATTCTTCAGAACCCATCCCTGAACCAAAATCTTCAAATCTTTAAAGACCAAAATGCAGAGAGGCACAAACTTGTTGAAGCCACAGAAGGTGTACTTCTTGCCCTGTATGGAGGTGATCCCAACCAAAACTTGAATGTATTGCGGTATGTCAGCTTCGCTAAAGCAGCTAACAATATTAAATTAAATTTAGCTAGACTACCACCTACTCGTGATGCTGCTGAATATCATGCATTCAGACATGGCTGGGAAACGAAAAGGATCCTCTTGATTGCGGCTGGAAGTGGGGTGGTCATGTGGGCTCATTCCAGTCACCATAATGAATGGACCAGCTCCTCAAACTCTACTTCATTTCATATCTTGCCAATGCAAAAAAAAAAATGTAGTACGAATTGCAGTTCTAGAAAGGCAGGCTTGAAGTGCTCAGTTATCTGTGTGAAGTGCCACAGCAGAAAAAGGAAACATATATAACAAAGCGACTATATAATACTTACTATGTATTTGTTGATTAAAGTATTGTGCATTCTATAATTAATTAACCACATCGTGTTTTCAATATGTAAAATAAAAGCTCGTTTTTTAAATTAATAACTTGTCAGGCGGTATTTTCCTGTTTTCACCCAAAATCTTATTGCTGTGATTTTTAAGGTCTATTACCAATATTTAATTATCTAATAAATGAAACTATAGACTATCTCATACTCTAAAAAGTTGATTATGACAGTTTTGTTTCTAAAATGCACTAAAAGTGGGTTATTAACAAAAAATAACGTCATTTGTGGATTTTTGCATTTTTTCCAATTCGGCCTTAGATACACCTTTTTCTTTTTAAAATTTCTAAATTATAACTTATTTATCTTTCAAGTATTTTTTTACGTTATTCCCAGCTATTAATTTTACTTTCGGCTTTGAATTCTTGGCCCTGCACCTATGTCTACCGACTAGGTTTTTTGGTTAACTTCGCCCCCCCCCTCAACTATTCAACTGTTACCTATTATTTATTGTACATACTATAATTAATTAATTGCATCGTTTAATCAATATCAAAAATAAAAGCTCGTTTTTAAATTAATGACTTGTCAGGCGGTATTTCTTTGTTTTAACCATAAATTGTATTATTCTGATTTTTAGAGTATATTATAGATATTTAATGATCTAATAAATGAAACTTATAGACTACTTCATGCTTTACAAACTTTATATTGACATTTTGTCTCTAAAACGCACTAATAGTAGGTTATTAAGCAAAAACTAATGTCATTTGTGGATTTTTACACTGTTTGCAAATTTTACCCTATTTTCCCGGCTCCGTATCTTACCCCCTATTTCGACAATTTACAAACATGAATGCTGCATGTTGTAGAGAATTTTATGCTCTACAAAATAGTGAAAGTGCCTTTTCTGTAAAATGCACTGAAATTGAGTTATTTAAGAAAAATCGAAAAAAGTGCTGAAAAATATTGGTTTTTTCAATATTGTGAAAAACGCACAAGGTCTAGAAGGTCGAAAACTTGGGTTTTTTATTAGAGGGTCAACCTTTACAACATATCCAGAAATCAGAACTAAGTAAAATCTACTAGAACTAAGTAAATACTAGATCTAAAAGAACTAAGTAAAAGTGCCAGAAATCAGGCAAAGTACATATACTATAAGAACTAAAACAAAAAAGGACTTTGTTAAGAGAAAGGCGGTTGTACAGAAACTAACGTAGCAAGAAGAAAGAAAAGGAAATATATGTTCATTAAAATATACTTATATATATATATGTATGTCCTTTATAAGATATATAAGGTATATATATATATATATATGTGTGTGTGCGTGTGTGTGTGTGTGTGTGTGTGTGTGTGTGTGTGTGTGTGTGCAATTCCAATGCAATTCTTAATTGCAATGGTTATCAGACATCTGTTCCGAATACTGAGTAGAATTTACCGAGAAGTTCTTGAGCTAAGGCATGCCCATTTTTCGATCAGCATTTCGTTTATCTTTTGTGTGTTTGTTGTGGGATATAGACGGACAGAAAAGCCTCTTCCCAAAGCATTTCATACATGTCCAATGGGATTTAAAAGAGGAAAGCACGCTGAACAATCTGTTTGAGCGATATACCCTCTTCCCAACAGATCATCCACAGCATACGATGTGATCTGGCATGGGGAAGAATTACTTGCTGGCAACATCGATAGCCGGTATGTTCATCAAAAATGTGGTGCTCAGGTTTCCCATTCAGTAAGAGCTACCCCATTCGAGAGCTCCAGAAACGGTGTCTCTCCTTGGTATAACTGGGATGAAACCTGGTTTCCACCTCTCTCAAAACCAGTTGACATCCTGAATCACGATCCGTCCAATCTATGCTTTCTACATCAATCTAAAGGCCGCATGGTGTGCAGAAACGTCGTATATCCACGACATAAAAATTATATATTTTTTGCTAAGGTTTCTCAACTATGTATAGTTTTTCAAAAAGTCCCACAGAATGAGAAACCACATGTGTTTTTTTCTTTTACATACTGTACAGCCCTGTTTTTAGTAAAAAAAAAATTATCGGAAAAGTAGAAAAAAAACAGATGAAAACGAAAAATGAGTAACTGATGAAAATAATGTTATGTAAGTCTAATTTCTTATACTATTGTAAGTTATGTTTTTTCAATCTTGTGAGCCATATCCTAAGCCTTTGTTTTTTTTTTATTATTAATTAATTGGGTTTTGATACCTATGTATTGTTTAAAAAATAATTTTCAGAAAATTTGTCTTGTAAAGTTAAGATTTCGCTATATCCCGCAAAATCGTTGGTACATTCCTCTTATGTAGGTACTTGAGGATTGAGAAGCGGTGGTATTACCTGCATCCGGGTGCAACTTTGGCAGTTAGCATTGTTTGATGGAATAAAATACCACATAACAAAACATGCTTCTGCACCAACTTCATTAAAAAAAAAATATATTTAAAAATGACTAAAATTCGAAATTTTTTTATTTAAAAAAGTATAAAATCACTACTTTGTATAAAATTAACAAAATTGTCGTTATTGGGAGTTGTGCACTGACTCGATAAACACTGAAAACCGCTTTGTCAATGTCTGCACTTTGTCACAGTGTGTGTCGCTGTTGATGGACGGACGACCGTAACATGGTATCTTCCGAAAAGATGGGCATATAGGCTTTCGGCTACCTTTCTAAAGATTTGTAGTCACAGTAAACCGCAGCACTTGACATTCATTTATCTCACGCGGTGTTAAAAAATTTTGAAAATGGCTGAACCAACTTTTGGTGCTACAGGTGAAATCATGGCGAAATCTCGAAGATTTCACCATTTTATGGTTGCAGCTACTGCAGTATCAAAAGTAGGTTCAACCAAAAACAAAATTTTTAACAGTGTACAGCTGCCGCGCAATGTTCTCCATGGGCTTATAGACATATCTTTTTGATTGCGACACGACATAATGGTCATTTGCTGATGTCTTTTTTCAACCTTTCTCACGTCTGTACCAGTGCTTTGGAAGGTTCACTATGTGCATTTAAAACACGCTGTGGATGATATCACTTACAGTCCACTCGTTACATTAGATCACTTCTCCAGCTTACCAAACATTCTTCCTCGCGTAAAGTGGATTTCTTCTATTTATGTTACACTTGAAATTAACTAACATTTGTTTATAAAAATATTTGTACATCTCTATGTAAGCTCTGTTGCTTTCGGGCAGGATATTCAGACTGTATTCCAGTTCAACACTTAAGAGTTTCTGAATGTTCCATGTAGCCAAGAAGAGGTTTAATTAATGCTTTTAATTCACTGATATATGTTACATTTTCTTGTGCACATTACTTTTAAATTCAAAGGAAAAACTGCATTAGTCAAGTCTTCTTCTAATTTACTCCGGACATTTTGAAATAGAGTTGGCTTGAAGAAGAATATCGAATTGATATTCAGGAAGCAATCAAAGAAGAATGTGTAGAGATCTACTGGTGTTAACCCTGTGATCGTTGATGCCGTCTTTTTCTGTATTGCAGTTAATGAATTAAAAGGCTGATGTAATAAAATGTTGAATATATATTGATTTTCTACTGTTGCATAAGATAAAAAAAAATGTAAGATAAATATCCATTAACGTACTAATACTTTCAGAAGATATTATTTTATTAAGCGCTTTGTAAAAACATTCAAAACGCATATGAAAAAGGTACACATGCAAAAACATTGCCTAACCCTTTCAAAGGGGCCTCCGTGGCCGAGTGGTTAAGACACCATTCCGCTAATCGCTTGAGAGCGTAGGAGTCAGGTCGGCGGGTTCGACTCCCGTCAGCTCCATTGCACACGCTTTGTGGAGCTCCCGGATGTAACTCTCTGGTGTTGTAAATTTCCTTGTGGCTATCTCGTCCCTGTATGTTGACGATGTCTTATAAGCGGGCACTTGATGTCAAGCACATAAGTCAGATGTATGTTCTCAATAAAACAAGCAAACAAATCCTTTCAAAGAGTGAGAAAATCTCAGTTTTGTCATTATACGTGAGTTGTTTTGTCAATTTTTTTTTCTTTACAGAATATGAATATACTTTGAAATTTTAATACTGTTAAGTGTAATTTTATAAAGACTTCGAATATGTCTCCTTAGTGTCGTTCTCCTACATATATTACCATTTCACGAATTTTTAAAAATAGAATATTGAAATTTTATGTACATATTTTAGGACACCTGTACATAATTAGATAAATGACTGATTCTAATTCCTTATACTACTTAACCTTCCGCGTGACAATAAAAACTAAACTTAAAAATTCTTTTATTGTTGCTCTTTCCTGAACTTGCCTGGGTCTGCATATTATTGACATCTCCCCAAATACCTCTGTTCGAAACTAGATCATCGAGCACGAGCTGTCAGTCTTCTTCAGATTGACCTCAACTATTTAACGCCCCTTCTACGAATCTAACCACATAAACTTCCTAATTCCCACTATGCTGATAGCTCGTAGGAGGAGTTCGTGCATTCTTTTCAAGGACTATCGAGAACTAAGGTGTGCCGTTGACTAGCCATTTAAGCCACTTTTTTTGTTTGTAATTTACATGAAGAAGTGTAGGTTACCTTTCAGGCAATTGTAAATAATATAATTTGAGGAACTTACCACAGGTTTACAGATCGGAAGTTCAATACTTCAAGATATTACGATGGTTATTCCAGCAATGAAATTAATGTTTTTTTTTATGGTTCGTATTGTTATTATGTTTGAATGGGTTGCGTGGATATTAGTCTTTTTCACGATAAATTTGTGGATGGCCATTTGTCGAAATAGATAAAACGGATATAAGTTGCTGCAACGAATGAAAGTGTTTGGGGTTTTCTTTAAAGGCAACTGTAGATACTTGATCGAAGACTTAATTACCAATCAGAAAATTTAACCAGTTAGAGTCTCGAATACAAAACACGATATAAAATATATAGAGTTTGTGGTATAAATGATGCATTATATATTTACAAATCCATACTAATTCAATCGTCAAGAATTCACCATAAATACTGTGAAGTTAAATAAAATTGGTGTCACTTGAAACGTCCAAATATATCGCGTGACCCTTTTTTCAAATAAGCGATTTAAATTTTGTTACACTGGTTCTCATTAGCTTCAATCTTAATGCATATATAAAACGACAGCTGACAAATAATGCCAAAACATGTAAACAAAGCCGGTGCATGGATTTTGTACATTGTGCGTGAAAAACTTCAGGCGAGTTTTAACCCTCTGAGCGTTTTGAAAAAGGGTAAAATTATAATGTTGTTTTCTCTGTATTTTGCTTTAAATGCTAAAAAAATATGATTCTTTTAGCATTATAAATAAAACTTAATTACAAATATGAATGTAACCCTTGAGAGTATTAATCATTTTTCAATGTTTTGAAAATTCATTAAATCTATAGAATTATATTATCTTAAACATTGCATATATTGCAGTGAAACCTGGAGCTTAGTGAACGGAATATTACGTTCCACACGCTTAGAGGGTTAAAATAACAAACGCGAAACATTTCTCATGTTACACATGAATTATGGAATACTTTTCAATGGGACAATCTTACGCCTGCCCTCAATGATTTGTCCTCTTGTTTTCTAAGCCAAAATTTTCACTACAAAACATTTTTCAAGGGAAAAAATTAATCCGTGATCCAATTTATTTAATTATAAATTTCATAAATTCATTTAAATGCCTCATTAAAAAGGGGTAAGGAAAGAAATTTGCTCACCCATGAGTTACAAATGCTGCTTTCGATCTTTAGAATTTTAATGTAATCCCGATGTTACATATTAAGATTTATAATTAAAAAAATTTTAAGCACTTCGAATTTATTCCTTAGACTATCCATGCGTTTTCTGACACCTTTGTGATGAGTGTTAGATAACGCATAAGATTTTCATTTTTTCCTACTAGTAATTTTGAATAGTAAATTTTGCCTTGTTTAATCACAGAACTTTTGCGATTAAATTAGGAAGGATTTCTATTTGGATTAACTGGTACTAAGATATGAAAAATTGTGTATGTGACCCTCGTCTCGACAGAGTTGGTAAAATATCTGGAGGCGACCCTCTACCAGAGGCGCCTGTATGCATTGCACAAGCTACGGGCCGGGCCTCCAATTAACTATGAAGATTTCCTGCATTCTTCTTAAAGACTATAGAGAAGTAAGAAGGTAGATCTCCATAAGCGTACACTCTAAATGTTTTTTAAAAAATACTGAGGATACTTCTCCTGTGGATATACATACATATATTTAAAAAATAATTTCAAAATATCCATATTTTCGAAATTAATTTTTTTTTAATTGAAAGTCACAAACTTTTTTAACAGAAATCGATTTCTAGAAGCTTCAAATATGCGAATTCAAAATTACAGCCCATTACGCAAAGTAATTTTTGAGTTATTCTTAAAAAACGACCTGCATTACAATCTGTTTTGCAACGATTAATAATGAAAATCACATTAGGAGTTCCAAACTTTAAACCTGCATAATTTCTTAAACTACTTGACCGAATAATCCCCCGTTTGGTATCCAAAAGTAAAATTTACTAAAAAAAATCCAAATATCATGTCAAAATTTGGTGTTTGTAATGTATTTTTTTATGTTTGGTACAATTTCTACAATCCCTAAGCATTAATTAGTAAGACGTTATTAATAATAGATTGGTACCAATTACATTTCTATATCATGATGTTTGGCAGAGTTAGTAGGAATGATTACTTTTTTCCAAGGCTGTAGAACAGCTATACAGATCTATAAAGCTCTAGCAAACATTTACTAAATAATTCTATGATGTTAAATGACAATCAAGCCACCCGAAATATATAAATTCATAACTCATGTGTCATTTTCTTTAAAACAAGAAGCTAAAATTTTGATAGGCTGTTTCACTTAAGGTCTGTCATAAAAGTTTAAGCACAAGCATAAAATGTCGATGTTCAAAGAATTATAAAAAGTTAGAATGAATAATTTTTTTTTTTATTTGCAGATTTTGCAATATTATTTTAATAAATTATATCAAAAGTAGAAAAAAATAAATTGCATAATTGTAAAAAATATAATTAAAAAAATGTAAAAAAAAACCTGTCTCAAATGTTTTTTACATAAATTTTACTTAGAAATTATTTTTCCGTGATTTCGGATTAGTTCAAATAAACGTGCGTCCATCGAAATTATTAGTTTTTGTAGGGTTTCTGGTGGCAAAGAATACCATGCTTTCTCAATAGCCTCTTGGAGTTCTTCAATAGAGTCATACTGTTTTCCATTGCCGTAAACCTGGCGGGTTAAAATACCCCAGACATTCTCAATCGGGTTTAAGTCTGGACTTAAAGCTGGCCAGTCAAGAACTTTAACATCTTTCTGAGAAAGCCAAAGTTTTGTAGAATGTGATACGTGGATTGAGCCATTGTCTTGTTGAAAAGTCCATTCAGAGTCCCCCAAAATGTCACCTAATGGAAGCAAATGTTAGTTTAGCGTCTCTTGATACTTTTTTGAATCTTGTCTTCCTTTTAGAAAAGCCAGAGAGGTCTGGCCATTGAATCCAAATGCCCCCCAAACCATAACAGATTTACCGCCTTGCTGCCTGCTGAAAACCGCCCTTAGTTCTTTTCGTAAATCATGCCAATAGGCGTTCCAACCATCAGGGCCATCTAAGTTCCACTTTTTCTCATCGCTGAGTAAAACAGTAAGCCATTTGTCCCCGTAGGACATGTGTTTTTTACCCCAGTTCATTCTTGCCTGTTTGTGATGTAATTTGAGAGACGTTTGCAGGCCATTTTCTTTAGTATAATGTAATCACACTCTTTAATACGTCTATGTACAGTGTCTTTGGACACCTGTACACTGAGATTATTTTTAATTTGCCGTATGGACATATTTTGTCTAGATACCAATCTCCGTATTCATCAATAAGTCTGAACAGTCGTCATACGTGGTTGTTCACATCTTGGTTTCCGCTTAAAATTATCATTTCTAGAGAGTACGTGATATGTACCTCGCTTTGATCGATTTAAAACTTTTGCAATTTCAGAAACACTTTTATTTTGCGATTTCAATTTCAAAACTTTCAAAATCTCACATTTTGTGAATTTTTTACCCTTTGGCATTTTTAAAACGAGAGGAAATAATTTCTCCACCTTTTATACTTTTATAAAAGTGTAATATGATGTCATACAACGTCATTACACACGGAAAATCCCGCGTTTCTAAAAAAAAATTGCATAAAGTGCTTAAACTTTTGAGACAGCGTTTCTTCAAGAAAAAAGAAAAATTAAATAAAAATAAATATTTTTTTTATTTTAACCACCCAAAATGGCTTATTTTATTTTGATTAAATTTCGAGCATTTATTGTAATTTAACAAAATATTTTCTTCTTCAATTATTTTAAACCAGATTTGCAGAGTTCTTAAACTTTTGAGACAGACTATAGTACCATCTTTACTGAATATATAAACTCATCTGTAATGCTCAAATATATAAACATATAACTATGAAACATCCGTGTGCATTCTTCCCATGATCTGTGTCATTAAATACCCATATAAGACACTTTTTTGAGATCATACTGTATCGCAATTAAAGAAGTGTAATTTCCTTTTCAGACGATTCTAAGCAGTCTGTTAATAAGTTAAAGAACTTACCGCATGTTTGCAACTCAGAAGTTCAATTCTTGAGGTTATTACGATGAGTATTTCATCAATGTAATTAAATTTTTTAAGGTTCAAGTAATGTCATATTATAACGTATTTGAATTAAGTGTCCGAGTAAGGGTTGTCTGGTTTACTGTGAAATGTCTAGAGTTTAAGACCACTATCAGTAACCTTTTCACTGTAAATTTGTGGACGGCCAATTCTCAAGATAGGTGAAGTTGTTATATTCGTCGTTTCAATGTCAAATTCTCGAATGAGAAAAAAATTCTTCTTTTTCTTCCGTTAAATCACTGCCTCCTTAATACTAGAGAATTATGTATGGTCATAAAAATTCTTATCGAATATTAAGTACTGTCCAGAGCCTATAAACTACATTTGCAAATTATCGGACGGATGATTTTGCATTCTACTCTTAGAACTTTTCTTTTCATCTTTTGGCCTCAGTAAAGCAAAAGTTTTCGAATCCGATTATTTGACATAGGAGCAACGATACATCACTGCAATATATGTAATTATTTGAGGTTATTAATGATATACATTTTAGACTTTATGACCAATACTAGGGGGCTCAGCCCCCTAATCGCTAACGCTCGCGAACCACCCGTGAATTGCAAAGCAATTCACATTGAGACCGCTACGCGGTTACAGCTCGCATCGTTCGCTCGCCCCTTTTTATTTTTCTAGTAATTCTAGCCGGAATAAGTACTACAATAAATCATTTGAACATATGAAATTGACAATTTTTTAAATGTAAAAAAGTAATTGAAAACTCCGTTGAAAACACAACAAAAAATACTTTTAGTTGATGCTACTAATGGACATATAAATCATTTAAATACTATGAAAAAGGGATCTTGGAAATGTAATTACTTTAAAACTTATTGCACGTATAATATTGTACAGTACGGCTTAAATCCATTTTAAAAAAGAAAAAACACTACGTGGTAGGAAGATAGTTTATCATCAATGATTTTTTTAATTTCGTTCGACATTTTACTATTCTAATTGATTATAGATTTCTGCAAAATAAATTATTTTTATTTTAAAAACACAAATTGCACAAATTGTGCTTATTAGTTGCTAAAATCAGTGTAAAAATTGTTTTAAACTCATAAAAGAGCTAAAATCCTACATGTTTCGGCTTTAAACTTAAAGCCATCATCGGGGAAGAGGAACAACACAAACGACTACTGATCTTTTAATTTTCGACACGAGAAAATTGAAATCAACAGTATGGAAAAATTTAAATAAAGTAAGCGGGCGCTCTCTGTTGCCAAAGAGCGAAAAACAAAACAAGGAATTAACAAGGGGTTAAAAATGTATCCCATAAACTAGGTATGTTGAAAGAAAAGTTATCATTACAAATACAATCTTTTCTAATTTTAATTTCCAATGATTCCCTAATGGCGGCTTTAAATGGGTTATTGAACCTATGGATAATTCTTGCTTTATCGAAATTAATTACAGTATCATTATTTTTAGCGTAAAACCGGGAGAGTGCAGTGGATAACTTTCCAAATTTTATGTCGTTTTTATGCTCTTTTAACCTTTCCAAAAACTTTCTCTTAGTCATACCAATGTAAAAAATTATACTATTATTATTTAAGCTAATGGGGATTTCATAAACACCTGCGAATTGATCAGGGGGATAGGATCTAATTTACATGAAACTAAGTCAACCAATTTTCTGGGAGGGACAGCAATAAGATGGATATTGTATTTATGGAGGGCCCTTTTAATCCTTTCAAATATAATAGGTATATTTGGAATTTACGATAGTTTGGTTTATTATTGCTAGGGACAGGATGCTGAATTAAATGGCCATTGAATTTTTCTATAATTTTCTGTACGTGATGAGCGGGGAAACCATGGTCAATGGCGATATCTCTGATAAAATTAAGTTCATCTTGGATGAATTCACTTGAACAAACCAGAAAAGCACGCTTGATGAATGAATTGAAGGCAGCAATCTTATAAGTGAAAGTTGTAGAGGCATTAAATGGGATTATTGTGTTACTTCTCATCGGTTTACGATAGACTTTACGTTTTAGGTTGTTGTCATCTTTAATTAATTGAATATCCAGGAACGGCAGTGATGAATTTTCTTCTATTTCCAACGTAAACTTAATATTTTCATCTATTTCGTTCATTTTTGAGAGGAAAGATAGGAGTTCTTGCTTTCCATGATTCCATGTGGACGATACGTCCTATCTTTCCTCTCAAAAATAAACGAAATAGATGAAAATATTAAGTTTACGTTGGAAATAGAAGAAAATTCATCACTGCCGTTCCTGGATATTCAATTAATTGAAGATGACAACAACCTAAAACGTAAAGTCTATCATAAACCGATGAGAAGTAACACACTAATCCCATTTAATGCCTCTACAACTTTCACTTATAAGATTGCTGCCTTCAATTCATTCATCAAGCGTGCTTTTCTGGTTTGTTCAAGTGAATTCATCCAAGATGAACTTAATTTTATCAGAGATATCGCCATTGACCATGGTTTCCCCGCTCATCACGTACAGAAAATTATAGAAAAATTCAATGGCCATTTATTTCAGCATCCTGTCCCTAGCAATAATAAACCAAACTATCGTAAATTCCAATATATACCTATTATATTTGAAAGGATTAAAAGGGCCCTCCGTAAATACAATATCCATCTTATTGCTGTCCCTCCCAGAAAATTGGTTGACTTAGTTTCATGTAAATTAGATCCTATCCCCCCTGATCAATTCGCAGGTGTTTATGAAATCCCCATTAGCTTAAATAATAATAGTATAATTTTTTACATTGGTATGACTAAAAGAAAGTTTTTGGAAAGGTTAAAAGAGCATAAAAACGACATAAAATTTGGAAAGTTATCCACTGCACTCTCCCGGTTTTACGCTAAAAATAATGATACTGTAATTAATTTCGATAAAGCAAGAATTATCCATAGGTTCAATAACCCATTTAAAGCCGCCATTAGGGAATCATTGAAAATTAAAATTAGAAAAGATTGTATTTGTAATGATAACTTTTCTTTCAACATACCTAGTTTATGGGATACATTTTTAACCCCTTGTTAATTCCTTGTTTTGTTTTTCGCTCTTTGGCAACAGAGAGCGCCCGCTTACTTTATTTAAATTTTTCCATACTGTTGATTTCAATTTTCTCGTGTCGAAAATTAAAAGATCAGTAGTCGTTTGTGTTGTTCCTCTTCCCCGATGATGGCTTTAAGTTTAAAGCCGAAACATGTAGGATTTTAGCTCTTTTATGAGTTTAAAACAATTTTTACACTGATTTTAGCAACTAATAAGCACAATTTGTGCAATTTGTGTTTTTAAAATACTAGTTAACAGTGTAGTGTCCAAATGGATTCAATTGTGAAATTATTTTTACTTCAATAAAACAGCAACAGATGGCAGCAGGGGCATTCTAGAAAGTTTATATTTCATTATCTCCGATTTTTTGTGTGAGTGAAATTCGTAAATAAATTCTAAATAAGAGTTGAGAATTCATTTTAAATTAACAATATTACTCATAATTATAATGAGGAATCATCTCAGACGCTTTGGATTACGTTCATATTATTTTATTTTTAATAATTGCTAGCTTGAGTTTCACTGCTCTGACACTGACCGCCATATTGGAGGCGGAGCTAACACAATATTGTCTGTTCATTGGTCGGAGCTCTGGAAACTACGGTTGTTGCCAACGATAAGGTAGAAATTCAGCCCTATTTCCGCGCCACGTAAGACAAATATATGACTAATATTTTAGCAAATAATGTTGTGTTTTATGCTATTCATCTAGTGACTTGGTCAGTATTGTTGGTTTTTGACACAGTATCTGGGCTTGAAACACATTGGAAGCATGCTACTTATCAACAGTACAGGTAAAATTGACCAAAAATTGAGTAATAGACGACAAGTGGCCATTCACGAATATTTGGAAAGAACTTCGTTTTGACACTAGTAATGTTGATAAGTCCCCAAAAAATAAAGTTGTTTTACCTTGTTTTGAAGGGCAAAAAAGGAGCATTTTAACTCAGAGGGAAAGAGGATCTCAACTTTTTTTTTTTTTTTTTTAAGTTCGAGTAGGATATTGTTTGCTTACCATGTAGTTTTTAATTCTGAATCAAATGACACCATTTGCAAGTCAATGGCAATCAGCATTTGTTACAAAGTTACGACAGGTTTTATGAATAAAAAGTCCACAATTACACTTTATGAAAGAGCACAACTTTATTACACTTATTTAACGTTCAAAACATATTCTTTATATCATACTGAATAATCTTAAACTTAGTATTAAATGTCTTGAAAATAGCAATAATCAAAATCAAGATCATCTGAGTCTTTTTCAAGGTCATCGAAGTTGTGGACGTAAAATATGTAAAATAAAGTTGTGCGCTCTCATAAAGTAAAATTTTAGATTTTTTATTCATAAAACCTACCGTAACTTTGTAACAAGTGATTGTATCAACTTTCAAAGAGTGTCATTCGATTCAGAATTTAAAAATGCATGGTAAATAATACCCAATTCGATCTATTAAAAAAAGTTGAGTCCCCTCCCCCTCGAGTTAAAATGACCCCCTTTTTCCCCCCCAAACCATAATAAAATTATTTTATTTTGAAAGGGACTCGTTGGATCTTCATTTCTCGTGCCAAAACGAATTTCTTTCCAAATTTTCGTGAATGACCACGAGTTGTTGCTGTAAAACCCTATTTTACCTGTACTAAAGTATAATTTTCGACTTTCTATTCATAAAACCTGCCTTAACTTTATATTTAAAAATAATAATAATCGTATTGACTTGTAGATGCGCTGTTAAAAATAAATCCGTAAATTCACGGTAAAACTACTGGCAGCGAAGTTGCCGGACTTTTTCCGTTCCGTTAGTAGATTTTCCGTTTTAAAAGATAAAAGAAGGAAAATCGCCGTTTGCAGAAGCGGTAACTTTCCGTTAACTCTCTCAGAAATCACGGAAATATTCCTCGTAGAACTCACAGAAAAGGACATTTTCCGTTTTAGATAAACTCGGTTTAAAAAATATCTTGACATCTCACTTGGCGCTGCCATCTGTCGACTATTGCTGAGTATTTACTATCTGATATACGTCAAGAACAGCTTCTGGTCGACATTGGGTTTTGAACCAGGGGTGGTAGTGCCTCGAGTCCAGCGTCTTGCCAGTTTGACCAGTGGGCGATTGCTAGAATAGCAGTTTGAAAGGATCATTTGGAAATTCTCAAAATGGCGGCTTAGAACAGGCATAATTTGGGGTTTAGAAGATTGGTAATTTTGAAGTTAATTGCGGGGAGATTTCGTTATGAGATGATGTTGATGTTTTAAAATTGTAATATTAATACAGGATAAAAACATGAATTATATATATTCTTAACTTGATTGTTAGATGTAAAATATAAATATATTTGAATTAAATTCGATCAAAAATGTTTCCTTGTTTAAGAAAAACGATTTTTTTTCAAACTATTACATATTTTTTAAATGTGTTCGCTTAGAATATATTTTCAGTGCGAGTGCTTTTTATTACTTTAAAAACTAAATTGCGAATAATTTTAAAGGAATGAGAAAAATATTATTTTCTTTTTATTTGAAAGCATTATTTTTGTATGTTGCTTTTTTGAGTAAAATAGATTTTTTTTTTCACTTAATTTAACTATTATATATATATATATATATTAATCTGCTTGTTTAAAATATATTTTAAGTGCGAATATTTTCTTATAACTGTAAAAAATAAATTGCAAATAATTTTAAAAGAATGGGAAAATTGTTACTTTTTTTAATTCGAAAGTACTATTTTGTTGTTGTTTTTTTGTTTTTTTTAATAAACTCGAAATTTTAATTTATTAAATTTTTAGTTTTTCTGTGCAACAAGATGTCAGTTTTTTAAACATTGAAAATAAATATGCAGCAGATAAGATAACGGAATATCTCCGTTATCCCCTTTCGTCTCCGTCCGTTCCGTTGTTTTCAGGAAATATGAGGAAATTTTCTGTTTTTTAACGGAAAATACCCTTCTGTCGCAAAAAAGGACTTTTTCTGTGAAATTCAGGAAAAAAATACCCGTGAATTTCAGTTTTTTTTAACAGTGTGGTGTCATTTGATTCAGAATTAAAACATAAATAATAAACGATACCCCATTTGACCTATATGAAAAAAGTTGAATTCCCATCCTCCCTGGATTAAAATGAACCCTCTTTTGCTCCCCCCTCCAAAAAAAATGGCAAAACAACTTTATTTTGGGGGACTCATCGGATCTTCATTTTTAGGGGCAAAACGAAGTTTTTTCCAAATTTTGGTGAATAGCCATCAGTTGTCTGTGTAAAACCCTATTTTACCTGTGCTACAAGTATTGTTATTAAGTTAGTTGCATAACATGCCTCCTGTTGATAGCGAGGTGGATCCATTTACTACAAACTGATCAAAGATAGCTGCATGAGTAGACATGTTATAGATTCTACCAAATAACGATCAGAATTTAAAGATGGGCTGTTTTCTGCTATTCCGCTTATGCTTTTTTCTTAAATAACTGAATGAACAGATGACTACAATTTTTCTAATTTTACTATATATTTAAACCTATAAATATGATAACCTAATACATTATTATAAAGGATTAGTACCTTTTAAATACAGCCTATAATATAACTAAATGGCATTTATGACTTCAATTCACCCAAGCGTTACTCTGTCTAACTGTCTGCAGCCTAATCATCATGAAATTATTTAAATTGCAACGACATTTGAATATAATATTGAGTGGTATAATTTCGGACGTTTACTATTCCAAATAGTTACTACAACACGACAGATATTTTAAAAACTGTATAAAGGTTATTTAGGTTATTCGCAGCCTGTAATGCTGAAACGGAAAAATTATAGGAGAATTTATTCCACATGCACATTACCTCAGCAAAAAATCCATCAAAATTTCTGGCTATCAGATTAACAGTTTAGTGAACATTCCAGTTTGAAACTCCTTTGTAATGGTATTTAATAAATTACCGCAAAAAAATATTTTATCATCTACAAATACTTATTTGTTTTAGTACATTTTAATTGCCGTATATATTTTCCTTTCTTTCTTTTTCTTCTTTTTTTTCCCCAAAACTTAACGAAATTTACTAGATAAAATCTTCAATGATCTCCGCTAAAGTTGATCAATATCACTATGACCTTGACGTTTGTGTTTGTTTATACGAAAAATGAAACTATCATTTTACTACTTATAACTTATAAGTGGCTTTCGGCTAGATTGTAATTCAATAAAGTTTTTTTTGTTTGTTTGTTTAATAAAGATTTCTCCCTTTTTTTTAATATTGAAGTTTTTCGTATTACATGCAGGTGATCTCTTTAAAATTTCATGTGCATGATTACTACTGTAAATAAGATAATATAGCTTGGATATAGAATATTTGGAAACCAATTACCAACAAAAATCCCACACCCAGAAAAAGGAATTGATTAAAACTACAAAACATGCTTTGTTGAGTACATTTTGGTTGTTTCAAGCAAAATTTTTAGTTGAAGTAAAAAATTGGTTTCGTTGCATGGACAAAAAAATATTGTTAACACTCTTACAAAATTTTAACAAAATTTCATCAATTTTACTATAATTAGCAAAATCTGTTTTTTTTTTTTAAATTTTACAATAATTTTGTAATTTAAATTTGTAATTCCAGCAAAATTTTGTTGTTTTAGCAAAATTTAAATTGTTGTGTAGTAACCATAATTCTCTCACGTAACTTGGTTTATTTGACATATATATATTTATATGATTAAAGGATTAACATCATTTTTGGATAATTAAACTTTTTTAATTGGGACGGACCAAGGTAGTTTTAAAAATCCCCCTCTCCCATTCATTACTTTCTTCTATCTTTACAAGAAGAAAGAATTGGGATTTATGAAAATTTTCGACTTCCAATTTTCGACGGATTTTAGAAGGTTCTGAACCCGCAATGCAAATTTCTGCCGCAAATATGAAACCACAATACACAGCCCAGCATGCGGCAACACAGTTAATTTTAAATTCATTTTCTGCAGTGAATTACGCCTGTAATCCTTGAATAATAACCAGTGAATTTTTATCCTGCTTTTTACAGGCGTAATTCACTGCTAAAAATGAATTAAAAATTATCTATGTGTTGCCGTATGCTGGGCTTTGTATTGTCGTCTCATGTTTGCCGCAGAAGTTTGCATACTCATGAAGACATTTCCATCTTGTGCTGCGGTTACAGCCGGTCCGACATATATAGGAGTGAGAAATGCCGAGTTGGGCTATCGTTCCTTGTAGCTCAGTGGTAGAGCCTCAGAGCGTTATTCTGAGGGCCAGGGTTCGATTCTTATCTTGGGACATTGTTCAATCTGTCGGTTTACGCTTGGGAAAAAGCAGGACAAAAATTCACTTGTTATTGTTCAAGAATTACAGTCGTAGTTCGCTGCTGAAAATGAATTAAAAAATAGTTAAGTTATCAAAACAAAAAATCATTTTAAAGTAAATATTATAATAGTTTCTTTAACAAAAACCTTTTGTTGTTAAAACAAAGAAAATGTTTAAAATTACACAAAACTATTGCACTTTAAACAAAAGTTTTTGTTGCCGAAACTAAAAAGAACTCTTAAAGTAACAGATAATTATATTTATTTTGAGAAACCTTTGAACAAAAGAATTTTGTTAATCCAAGTAAAATTGGACAAATTTTACTTGAATTGACAAAACATTTTTTTGCTGACGATACCAAATTTTTTTGTTAGAATTGCAAAATAAAAATTTTTGTTGATTCAAACAAAATTTCCATTGACCCATATTTAAACAGAAAGTTTTGTTGAGCCAACAAAATTTTTGTTGATTCAACAAAACTTTTCTCTGGGTGAACACACCTAAAAATTCGTTGAATTTTGATTAAATGGGTAAGAATATTGAGATAAAAGGAGAATGATATGATATAACATTGAGAGCAAAAATTCAATTTATTGCTCAAATGCAGGTGTTCTATATCATGAGTTTGCAATAATATATATATCAGATCTAACAACGGTGCAGTAGATGATTTGACAAAAACTCGTACTAATATGTCGATTTTTTTCTGGAGAAGGTCTTGCCAAATATGCTGTAATTGCAGTGATAGTTTAGCAACAGTTTGTTTTCTAACAAGACCTTAAAAATGAAAATTTGTAGCATAATTTTAGATGATGGTTGCAGAAGGTTTTAGATTTAGAAATTCGCCCTCCTACCTCTCAGGAAGAAAAACATATCTCAAAATTATCTCGGCCTTAGAGAAGAAAATTTCACGATGATGACACATCTCAGGATATAGGCTCGGGATACAGAAGAATTTTTCGAAAATTTGTCCCAATGTTTTACTGTGAAATAACACACCTTTCCAGAGTGACCAGATAAATAGACAGTATAGATGGTGTGCACTGATAGTTTGGCGACAGTTTGTTGTCTAACGGGACTTTAAAAATCAAAATTTGTAGCACAATTTTAGATAAGTTGTGGAATATTGTGGATTTAGAAATTCGTCCTTTTACTTCTCAGAAAGAAAAACATATCTCGAAACTATCTGGGCCTTAAAGAAGAAAATTTCACGATGAAGCCAAATCTCAGGATATAAGCTCGGAATACAGAAGAATTTTTCGAAAATTTGTCTCAGTGTTTTACGGAGAAATAACACACCTTTCCAGAGTGACCAGATAAATAGACAGTATAGCTGGCGTGCACTGATAGTTTGGCGACAGTTTGTTGTCTAATAGGACTTTAAAAATCAAAATTTGTAGCACAATTTTAGATAAGTTGTGGAATATTGTGGATTTAGAAATTCGTCCTTTTACTTCTCAGAAAGAAAAACATATCTCGAAACTATCTGGGCCTTAAAGAAGAAAATTTCACGATGAAGACAAATCTCAGAATATAAGCTCGGAATACAGAAGAATTTTTCGAAAATTTGTCTCAGTGTTTTACTGAGAAATAACACACCTTTCCAGAGTGACCAGATAAATAGACAGTATAGCTGGCGTGCACTGATAGTTTGGCGACAGTTTGTTGTCTAATAGGACTTTAAATATCAAAATTTGTAGCACAATTTTAGATAAGTTGTGGAATATTGTGGATTTAGAAATTCGTCCTTTTACTTCTCAGAAAGAAAAACATATCTCGAAACTATCTGGGCCTTAAAGCAGAAAATTTCACGATGAAGACAAATCTCAGAATATAAGCTCGGAATACAGAAGAATTTTTCGAAAATTTGTCTCAGTGTTTTACTGAGAAATAACACACCTTTCCAGAGTGACCAGATAAATAGACAGTATAGCTGGCGTGCACTGATAGTTTGGCGACAGTTTGTTGTCTAATAGGACTTTAAAAATCAAAATTTGTAGCACAATTTTAGATAAGTTGTGGAATATTGTGGATTTAGAAATTCGTCCTTTTACTTCTCAGAAAGAAAAACATATCTCGAAACTATCTGGGCCTTAAAGAAGAAAATTTCACGATGAAGACAAATCTCAGAATATAAGCTCGGGATACAGAAGAATTTTTCGAAAATTTGTCTCAGTGTTTTACTGAGAAATAACACACCTTTCCAGAGTGACCAGATAAATAGACAGTATAGCTGGCGTGCACTGTTAGTTTGGCGACAGTTTGTTGTCTAATAGGACTTTAAAAATCAAAATTTGTAGCACAATTTTAGATAAGTTGTGGAATATTGTGGATTTAGAAATTCGTCCTTTTACTTCTCAGAAAGAAAAACATATCTCGAAACTATCTGGGCCTTAAAGAAGAAAATTTCACGATGAAGACAAATCTCAGAATATAAGCTCGGAATACAGAAGAATTTTTCGAAAATTTGTCTCAGTGTTTTACTGAGAAATAACACACTTTCCAGAGTGACCAGATAAATAGACAGTATAGCTGGCGTGCACTGATAGTTTGGCGACAGTTTGTTGTCTAATAGGACTTTAAAAATCAAAATTTGTAGCACAATTTTAGATAAGTTGTGGAATATTGTGGATTTAGAAATTCGTCCTTTTACTTCTCAGAAAGAAAAACATATCTCGAAACTATCTGGGCCTTAAAGAAGAAAATTTCACGATGAAGACAAATCTCAGAATATAAGCTCGGAATACAGAAGAATTTTTCGAAAATTTGTCTCAGTGTTTTACTGAGAAATAACACACCTTTCCAGAGTGACCAGATAAATAGACAGTATAGCTGGCGTGCACTGTTAGTTTGGCGACAGTTTGTTGTCTAATAGGACTTTAAAAATCAAAATTTGTAGCACAATTTTAGATAAGTTGTGGAATATTGTGGATTTAGAAATTCGTCCTTTTACTTCTCAGAAAGAAAAACATATCTCGAAACTATCTGGGCCTTAAAGAAGAAAATTTCACGATGAAGACAAATCTCAGGATATAGGCTCGGGATACAGAAGAATTTTTCGAAAATTTGTCTCAGTGTTTTACTGAGAAATAACACACCTTTCCAGAGTGACCAGATAAATAGACAGTATAGCTGGCGTGCACTGATAGTTTGGCGACAGTTTGTTGTCTAATAGGACTTTAAAAATCAAAATTTGTAGCACAATTTTAGATAAGTTGTGGAATATTGTGGATTTAGAAATTCGTCCTCCTACTTCTCAGGAAGAAACGCGTATCTCAAAACTATCTGGACCTTAAAGAAGAAAATTTCACAATGACAATCTTAGGATATAGGCTCGGGATACAGAGTTATTTTTCAAAAATTTGTATTAATGTTTCAGTGAGAATAACACACCTTTCCAGAGTGAAACAAAACACCCTACGAGCATTTTGAATGAAAATTTAAGGATAAAACACACCGAAAGCGACGTTGTCAGATTATTTGACGTGATTATTCCATGTCTTCCATGACTCGTACACGGCAAGTGTTGCCATGTGTCCCAATTTACGCGGGGTGCCCCGAATTTCAGGTGTTCAAAATATCTCCCACTATTTTCGAAGAGTAATCTTCACTTTATTTAATGACAGACATCCCATGATTAAATGATGCTAATATTACTAGTAAAAATAAAAAAAAAGAGGTAGATATTTTGAATTAAAATAATTCCTACATTTTAAAGATACATCTTGCAAAACATTACTCTACGAAAAGCTTTCTTATAAGCGGAAAAGCTGAGACACTAAGGCAAACATCAGATATTTAAAAGTTATAAAATTATTAATTTTTAAAGGACTGCTTCAATCAGAAGGTATCCACAGATGAAAGTAAAAAGTAATAATCTCACAATTTTACGTATACAGTTTCCAAAATAAATTCCAACAAACGATGTTCAATACATAACAATCAAACTAACAAAAATAATTTCATAAAAATATCTTTTTTAACACTTTCCATCATACTTGAAAAGTGTTTATGAATTCGGTTTGTCTGGCCGACTGCGGTCTGTCTGTCTGTCCGTGCTCTAACTCCCGTAAATATAGTCGGATTACCATGTGATTTAGATATTTTATTGGGGCATGTTGAAAATTAAGTGTTTAGGATTTATTGTTCGTTTACAAGGGCACTGAAGAGAATTCCGTTAACATTATGGGTCTATGGGGGAAAATCATTTGCGGTGTATTCTGATAATGTTACACAATTTCAAACCTATTAAAATTGATATACATCACTGAGGTGTACTACAAAATGTTTACTGTAGAATATGGTGTGTACAGCACTTATCATTCATTTGCAGAGACACACAAAAGATATCGGTTACAGTATTGTCTATGAGCAATAATTCTTATAAGTGCGTTTTCAATTGTAGTATGTGTTTTTAGGTGCGTTCGTAATTATATAAATACGTAGCATTTATACTCGTCGTGAAGTCCGTCCCTCTGTCTGCATATAACAGCGCTAAAACTTCCCAACCGAATGGTTTGAAATTTAATATGTATAATCGTTGCAGACTTCTGTCGATTCATTTCAAATTTTATGAAAATCGAATCAAAACTTAAAAAGATAATAATAAAAGTTTTCTTTATTCTATTAAATCCTATCATACGTAATCTGTATAGCAAAAGTGCAAGTCATGTGATGAGGAAAACAAATACGGGCTAACCACATCTTTTTCCATATGCCAAGCGGCCATTTTTATTCAAAATTATTTTTTCGAATAAAATTGCATAAAAGTTACATTTTTAGAAAGATCGTTGAAAAAAAATTGTTTGGTTGAGGGTTGAGTCTCAGTCAGAAATGTATAGATTCTCAGATAACTTCTGTGAAAATCCGGTTAACAGCCGAATATCTCAATCCATTCAAGTAAATAAACAAAATATTCATTCATCGTCAATCATAGAAATATTAAACTATGGAGGTAATCATTCGCAAAGAAAGATCTCCATGGTGAATTTTACAGCGCTGTCTGGCGTCAAAAAAAAAAAAAAAAAAAAAAAAAAAAAAAAAAAAATCAGATATGTCAACATGGCATACGTAATAAGAAAAAAAAAAAGCATCCTCATTTCGCTCATATCAGACGATATAATTTATTTCACTGAAATAGTAACGATGATTTTTTTTACATTGTAAAACTATTTATAGCACGAAACGAACACACCCCATTTGTCACGTTTAACATACAATTTTCAACTTGTTAAATTTAACTAATTTTTTGCATATTACTTGGAGTGCATAAACTCTAAAGGCCATCTGCAGAGCTGCACAAAATAATTCGAGTACATTTCCGCTTATTGACGTAAATTTTTGAAGGGACATTTTCAACTGCGTTTCCTAACTGAACTAAATTTTGGCATGTAGTATATTGATTAAATTATAGATCATATACAGGGCTGCATAAAAAAAAAGTCGGATATTTTTCCTACTATAGATGAAAATTGCTGAAAGTGGGATTTCAAATGTGTTAAGCTATTTCCATATATTGTATACTTACGCTGTTAAAGATTGCTGCAAACTCTCCAGTTTTATAGAAAACGATTACATAACCGTGAATTAACTCTATTCTGACCACATTATTGCCAATATTATGGTTGGAATAGAGTTAAATTACAGTTATATGACCACTTTCTATAAAAACGGTCAAAGGACTGGACACTTTGCTGCAAATTTTTAACAGTGTAGAAATCATATTTCACCTCATTAAACGGTGAAGTTTTGTTACAGTATTGTTAATGTGTTGGAAAGTGTTTCTTAATCTATGCTTGACGCTTGATTTTTCTTTCTTGTATGTAATAAACTTAAAAATTTATTAAGTTTCATGAAAGTAAATATGGTTTCATAATATCGTAACAACAGTTTGAAAATCTCGTTTCAATTATCTTTTAATTACATCCTTACAATGAAGAACTTATATCTATATTTAAATCTCTAAGCATGTATATGTTTTCCTACCATCATATATATTATTTCTATTGTCAACATCCCCTTTTCTATGCATTTACAAAACGCAAAACAATGAATGAGGTATCATTCGGAAGGTTTTTGAACCGGCTTCTGACATACTACATTCACATTTCGTTAAAACATGTTTTTTGATTAAAAATTGCAGTTAATTAAAAATTAAATCAGCATTGTTTTCATAAATGAAATGAAAGGTTTTCTCAAATCGATGTTGCCATAAAAATAAAATACCGCATTATATCGTGCACAACAATTGTTAGAAAAAAATAAATAATACAAAAAGATAAAGTGGGACATCGTTGTTGCACGCGGGTTTATTTTATATTTATGATTAAAAAGCAAAAATCAAATTCAAATGTTTAGAAGAAAGAGACAACATCGATCGATCGAAGCAGTGGTATTTCACGTGCAGCCTAAACTGTAGGTTTTATTATATTAGATTAAACTGTATTTTATACGTATTCAATTTATTTTTCTTTGTCCCGTGATTTCCCCGAAGGGGATGACGTCATCCTCTAATGCAATTAAAATTGGATTGTAATATTTTTTCCCTCGCGCGTGCCTTTTGCTCTCTTTGATTAGTTTTTGCTCTAACTTTAATGGAATAAATGAAATGATATTCTGGATTGACTAATGTTGCTTGCAGATATTTTGAATCCATGATTTTTCTTTGGAAGTTTAAACCTGCATCTAAAAATATTAGACTGCAGTGCGAAATCCTCACACGGGTTCACTGGTATTTATAATTTCATTTATATTTATTAATTGGTATATATAAATATTTATAAACATTTGTAAATTGAATCAATGCTAAAATACCTCTTTCATGTCTTATCATTTTTTATAATTCTTAAAACATATTTTTGTTCAAAATATTTTCTTTTATATAGTTATCTGAAATCGTTTTCAAAAAACGGAAAAAAGGCCAAATTAAAAATACGAAGGTAAAAATATTTTCTAAACAAATATCATATTTCGATACTGTAGTACCTCTACTGAATAATGCTCATTTAAAGAAGAAAAAAAAAATCTAGAATAAAAATAAATGACAGTGATTTAATCCTCTTCTGACCACTTTAAATCTCGTTATCAATCTGTAAAATCTGTCTGTAAATTATCTGCTTCTGTCTTAATCATACGGGCAATTTCAATATTTGAAATAGTGAAACATCATTAAAATAAACCGCAAAAGATTTTTTCCCATATAGACCGTAATGTAACGGAATTCTTTGGTGTGCCCCTGTAAAAAAAAAAAAAAAAAAAAAAAAAAAAAGTGTTACACATTTTATTTTCAACACCGAACATTTCATAGTAAACCTCAACAACATATATCAAATGCAAGACAATACGAATATATTTACGCAAGTTAGAGCACGCACAGACGGCAGACAGGCAGACAAAGCGTAAATACCTCTTTCATGTCTTATCATTTTTTATAATTCTTAAAACATATTTTTGTTCAAAATATTTTCTTTTATATAGTTATCTGAAATCGTTTTCAGATAACTATACATCCTACATAAGCCCCTTTTCAACTATGTTGGAAAGTGTTGGAAAACGGCAGTTTTAATAGGTCTTGTCTCACGTGATGCTATTTCGACAATTTAATAGAGGTAATGTAGCCAAACTCGAAATTAAAAAAAAATAATAATAATAAACATGTAACACTGTAAGTATATTAAGACTACAATGGGACGCTTGATTATAGAATAAACGAGGCAAAATATGCTAATTTACAAAATGCGAAAGAGACTAAGATGCAAAAATTATTTTAAACAAGAGCGGAAAATTCGTGCATCAGGCATAGATTTTGAAACACTTTCCAACACTAACATAATATTATTAAAAAATTTCATTTTTTCGTACAATGAAATCGATCATAGTCCGCCTTGTAATCCAAATCTTTTGTGTGGTCTTCAAATTAACGATAATTGTTGCGCATTCCATAATCTATATAGAAAACACGTTTTAGTTGCACCTCGGTGATCCTTTTTAGGTGCATTCGTAATTATATAAATACGTAGCACCTATAGTCATCGTCTAATCCGTTCGTCCATCCGTCTGCTGCCTGTCCGCATATAACTGCGCAAAAACTACCCAACCAATATTTTGAAATTTAATATATATAATCGTTGCAAAATTTTGTCGAGTCATGTCAAATTTTATGAAAATCGAATCAAAACTTCAAAAGATATTAATAAAAAAGTTTATTAAGTAAGTTGAATTAAAAAAAAAAATTGGTACTTCCTTGTTATAGCAGCTTCTGAGGATTAATTGTCAAGCGTCCGATATGTATCGTCAAGTTATCTGACATGTATGACGTATATGACATTTTATAATCTGTATGACCAAGTTATAGTCATATATGACATATATGACATTTTATAACCCCTATGACCAAATTATAGTCACGTTATTCATTCTATTAAATCATATCATACGTAATTAATTCAGTGATATCCCAAGATTGGTAATGATTCTAGGTTGCCACGGTGATTACGTCCTATTTAAGATGGAGTCATATTGTTTCCGCATTACTGAATTTAAAAACCGAATTTGCATGCTAAAATTGTTTAATTATAGCAATTGTATAATCTACCGACAGTTTTTTGGATAGATGTTTCCGGAGAAATAGATATTAAATGAAAAAAAAAAGTCGAAATATAGATTTCAATTTCTGAAATTTTCAAAGCAAGGCTTAAGTTTCCCATTTGAATTTTCAGTAAATATCAACAAAAGATAAAATGTTGCCAACTTAAAATGTACTTATTTTACTACGGGAATTAATTATATCATAATAACAGACGATATAATACATTTCACTGAAATAATAACAGTACGAACGCACCTCATTTGTCACGTTTGACTTGCAATTTCCAACTTGTTAATTTCATTATGCTTGAAGTATCGTAACATTATTGAAATGCATCCAGACGATTTTTCCCCCATAGATAATAATATAATGGAATTCTTTTGTGTGTTCCTGTAAATGAACTATAAATGCTCCTTATTCTATACTCTTGAGAAGGCCTGCTTTTGTCCACCTCAGTGATGCATATGAAGTATAACAGCATCATTAAAATGCATCAGAAAAGATTTTTCTTTAATGACTATAATATAATTATTTTCTGCGTCCCTGTAAACGAATATTACATGTTACACGCATCATTTTCAATATCGTACATTCTATAGTTAACCTCAATAACATGTAAAAATTACATGACAGTCCGAGAATAGAGTTAGAGAACGGACAGACGGACAGACATAGAAAGACAAAACGAATTCATGAACACTTTTCAAATATGTTCGAAAGTGTTAAAAAGGTGAAAAACTTGATTACAAAACATGCTGTTCATATAGAATATGGTGCAAGAGTATTTTAATGCGGTATGTTTTATATGAAATGTGCAGTTTTTTTTTTTCAAAATGCGTCATTTCCACGATTGTGATGCATCACTTTTCAAAAACTATTGCTCGCATCCACATAAAAATTTCAGAGCACATTTCTCATATAGAAGGGAATATATATATATTTTTACATTATTTAATTAATAGTTAATAAATTTTTATTTTCATTTTGCATCATACGAAAGATTTTTTTTTTTTAATTCTTATAATTAAAATTTCTTAAAAATCTTTTTTTAGCACCGTACGTCCAAAGTATATAGATGCAGACAGAAAACAAAACATACGTAGTTAGAACAGTTTGCAAGAAAAGGTACATCGAAATTGGCCCTTTTTAACCTCTCAAAATACAGCATTCCGAAATCGTTTAACGTGTGTGTGTGTGGGATTTTACCGGCATCAAATATAACTCCCGATCGCAAAATCCCATGTTAACCTATGGGAAAAATTAAAAGCGCAATTACTCATTACCTAATATAATTATTAAAATACGGTTCACCCTCGGGAAGTAGACGTTAGATTCCGACGAGGTGCGTTAAAAATTGTCTTCTTAAATTTTAATTATTTTTAAGAAGATGATAAAATTTTATCAAGTGGAAATTTCAAAGTTTAGAGTGATTTTTTAAAGTTGCGCGAAACTTTCTGAGATATTTTCTGACTCATTTTTAAACCCAAAAGCATAAAATTGGCAGGCCTGACTATTGAAGCTAGTTGGAATCTAAATGAGTTTTCCATTTTTTGATAAATAAATTACTTATCGAGTTATAAGAGATTCCTGTCACGTGACGACACGTTTTTCCCCCTTTCTCGTGCTACCGCGCCTGGAATTCTATTCAAAACGCCGACTTTGACAGCATTTTCTAAAATATCTTCTGCTTTTACCAAAACGTGTTTCGATTACAAAGTTTCTTAATAAGAGCACATGCCAGTTTAATACATTTGCGAATAAAAATGAATTAAAAATTTTGTCATAAAATAGCCAGTTTGGATTTGAGAACAGCCTTAATCCATTTATGCGTAAAGTCGATGCTTTAGTAAAATGAGAAAAAGTGCATTTCACACCACTTTTTTTAAAAAAAAATAGAAATTTGGTTCCTCGATAAAATAAGACACCAAATTACTATTTAAAAAAAAGTGGTGTGAAATGCACTTTTTCCCATTTTACTATAGCGTGCCAAAATTGGGACGCTAAGCATAAATGGGTTAAATATACTTAAAATTTAAGGATACAATTTGTGAAAATTCACCTCGTCAACATCTGGCATCTATGGGGAAATCAGTACTTTAATAATTATATTAGGTAATGAGTAATCGCGCTTTTAAGTTTTTCCATATCGGTTAACATGAGATTTAACGGTTAACATGACGGGGAGTTTGAGCCCCACTTCCGACAGATGAATTAAATTTTAACGAAATTAGTATTAACAAACTTGGCCGCCTTCTTATCTACCCTTTTCTTATATAAGGGGGGAAATATATACCACATGTTGTTTCTTAGGAATGAAAGCCGGGTCGGCTTCATGAAAGTAATTTACAGAATAGAAGGTACAATAACGAGGGTATCGGCGTTAGAATGAAAATGGCAACAATAATTACGCCTCTTTCATTTGACTGCATATTATTTTCAAAGATAAAATTGTCTTCCCCCCCAATAACCAGGAAGTCATCATTAGAATTGTCCAAACTTGTAAGTTTATTCGCAATTTCAGGACAGGGCATGAAATTTAAATAATATAACATTCTATTGAAGATAAATGAAAGCTTGTGAGATTTTTGAATATTTAAAGAAAAGTAACGAGGATTTGTTTGTATTTTTGTAACTAAATGGTTTCACAACGTTATCATTAAAGTTAAGAACAGTAATATTGTTACTGTTACTGCACTTTTAGTGAATTTTGGAAAATTTCTGTTTTTGTTAAGAAACCTTCTGCTATTTCTAAACAAAGCAATTTATGTCCAAAGCAATATTTTTTGAGGTAATATTATTATTATCTAACTCTTCAATTACTGATAAATTAATGATTAGATGGTCCATCAGTCATTACGCGTGGAACGCTGAATGAACTATTTATTAACACGTGAGAATCACGTTAGAAATAAACATTGCTTTCAATATATTCAACATTTTGATTATAATTAAGACTATTACTTTTTTCTATTACGCCTAATAAAAGATAATCTTCATCCATTTCATAAAAAGAAAAACATCTTTGAAAGTTTTCCTTAAAATTCTAAAATAACAGATCAAAATCATGTACATACACAGGGTATTTCAAAAAGATTGAAACGCGCTTTATTTTCTTACCTGTTGGAAGTGGAAGTAAAAACAGCAGAAACGGTGAATGAAGTTTAAATATATGAATAACAAGTGAGAATCACATTAGAAATAAATATTGCTTTCACTATTTAAAAAATTAATTATAATTAAGATTAACACTTTTTTTATATTATGTCTAATAAAAAAAAAATCTTCGCCCATTTCATTAAAAAAAAATCTTTGAAAGTTTTCCTTAAAATTCTGAAATACCAGATCAAAATCATGTACATACACAGGGTATTCCAAAAAGATTGCAACGCGCTTTATTTTCTTACCTTTTGGAAGTAAAAACAGCAAAAATCCTGAATGAAGTTTAAGTATATGAATAACAAGTGAGAATCACGCTAGAAATAAATATTGCTTTCACTATTCAAAAATTTAATTATACTTAAGTTTAATATTTTTATATATTATGTCTAATAAAAGATCATTTTCGCCCATTTCATTTAAAAGAAATAAATCTTTGAAAGTTTTTCTTAAAATTTTGAAATACCAGATCAAAAGTACATACACAGGATATTCCGAAATGATTTGAGCGCACTTTGATTTTTTGCTTGCTGGAAGCAAAAACAGTAAACACGCTGAATGAAGTATAAATATATAAATAACAAGTGAGAATCAAGTTAGAAATAATTATTGCTTTCACTATTCAAAAATTTAACTATAATTACGGCTGTTACTTTTTTATATTATGTCTAATAAAAGATAATCTTCGCCCATTTCATTAAAAAAAAAATCTTTGAAAGTTTTCCTTAAAATTCTGAAATACCAGATCAAAATCATGTACATACACAGGGTATTCCAAAAAGATTGAAACGCGCTTTATTTTCTTACCTTTTGGAAGTAAAAACAGCAAAAATCCTGAATGAAGTTTAAGTATATGAATAACAAGTGAGAATCCCGCTAGAAATAAATATTGCTTTCACTATTCAAAAATTTAATTATACTTAAGTTTAATATTTTTATATATTATGTCTAACAAAAGATAATTTTCGCCCATTTCATTTAAAAGAAATAAATCTTTGAAAGTTTTTCTTAAAATTTTGAAATACCAGATCAAAATTTTGTACATACCCAGGATATTCCGAAATGATTTGAGTGCACTTTGATTTTTTGCTTGTTGGAAGCAAAAACAGTAAACACGCTGAATGAAGTATAAATATATAAATAACAAGTGAGAATCAAGTTAGAAATAATTATTGCTTTCACTATTCAAAAATTTAACTGTAATTACGGCTGTTACTTTTTTATATTATGTCTAATAAAATATAATCTTCGCCTGTTTCATTTAAAAAAAAAAAAAAAAAAAAAAAAAAAAAAGAGTTTTTCTGAAAATTCTGAAATACCAGATCAAAATTGTGTACATACACAGGATATTCCGAAAAGATTGAAATGCGCTTTAATTTTTTTACACGTTGGAGATACGTAAACAATGTAAATTACAAAAGTGTTCAAAATAAATTAGGAAATAAGATTATATTGATCATTAGTTTTCGAAAAGTTACATTTTTAATACTTCTATATGCCCCTGAGTACTTATGGAATTTAATTTTTTCAGTTGTCAGAGCTTTGAGAACATTTTTCTAACTGTAACTTAAAAGACTAAGAAACCATATAAAAAATTTAAAAAGTGTAACATTTTGAAAATTAATGGCAGGACTATTTCATCAACATAAATTTATGTCCTACCTTATTTTTAACACTTTTGCAATTTACTATGTCTATTTAGGTGTAAAATTAAAGCGCGTTTTAATGTTTTTGGCACACCCTGTATATTTAATAAAAAATGATAAAGCAAGTGCTTTCACAATCATCTTCATTTTATGTGATCTAAGATAATATATATTATGTAATAATGGAAATTTGAATAAAATAATTTGTTCTAATGATCAGATTTTGACGAAATTGAAATGGGACCACCTTGGACCCTTACTCTTTCAAACAAAATGAAAATTATCAAAATCGATGCACATTTACGAGAGTTATGCGTGAACAACAAAATACATACATACGGGTCGAATTGATAACCTCCTCCTTTTTTTAAGTCGGTTATAAAAGCTAACTTTCGCTCGGGAATTTATAAAAGCAATGTCACATCTACATTGACCAATTTGACATTACGAGTTTGAACTTATGTAAGCTTTAATTTTTTTTTTCCTTACTGATACAAAAACAGAGATGTTATGTATCAAAAATAATTTATTGAATTTTTTAAAATATTTTTTTAATAAAATCAAACCAAAATATATGCTGATTAACAATGCAAAATTCAGACTTTTTTTTTTCCTTTTGATTTTTCTTTTTTTAGGATTTCGTGAGATGAACGAAACCCTATTACTCCCGTTGCGTTGTCTGTCTGTGACAGAGCCATTCTCAAAAACTATGTAACTTACAGAGTTGAAACTTAGTGTATAAATCTGAATAGCAGTTGTGAAGAGCTCAAAATAATAAAATTTGAAAAATTCGTATTATTTTAATAAATAGAGATAAAAAAAAAACAAAATTCTAACACCCTTTTCCTATAAAATTGAAACATTTTTCGTTATAGCCGATGCCAAAAATTAAAAATCCACGATGAAATTCTTTCTACAATAATTAATTTTCTATCAGACGATTTCCACGTGAAAAATGAAATAAAAAGTTTCACCAATTGAAAAAAAAGATTAATATGAAATAAAATTGATTGACGTCATAGTGGTAATAAAACTGTAATATTTCTCAATAATACAAGGAGTATGAGTATGTGTAATGTACACAAAGCAGATTAATATCACGTCATTAGAGAATTAAAAAGAAAATATGACTTCATATCGGAAGTTTAACGGATTTTTCAAATGTTTCAGAATAATACAAAGCAAGTATCAATATAATAATAGAGCCAGTAAATATATGATATAAATGCTGGACGATTACACCATGAAACATTTCTACATTAAAGACGTGAGTATAAAACATCACAAATTTACTGAATAGTGTATACAAAACGTTTATACACATATACACCATTCAGTAAATTTGTGATGTTTTATACTCACGTATTTAATGTAGTAAATATATGAGTTTGAGAAACGTATTGAATAACGATAAAAACCCGATTACAGAAATATTCGCATATTTTAACATTTTGAAGGTGTACAACGTGTTAATTTTGATTTTTTTTTTTTTAATATCGCATTTAGTCCACATGACAGATATTATTATGACATAATATAATAGCGGGCTTCGCCCGCTATCGAGCTGGTTTAGATATTCGAAAAGACGAGAAAAATAGACCAGTAAATTTTTGCTTTATAAAAAACATGACTTTTTTTTTTTTTGTGCTAAATGAAATTTATTTGGATTTATTAAAGAAAGGATAAAGTGTTTTGAAAGGATTATTAAACGAAACCCTTAGAGCGATCTTTGATCACCACTTACCACACTTATTTTCTTTTCTTTTCAATAGATTTCAAATTCAAGTATATATATCGACCAATAATCTTTTAAGTTGGCTAATTGTTATTTAAGTTTATTCTTAAAAAGATAATAATTCTTTAACCATATCTGCATAGTGTTGCATATCTGCAACGTACACAAAATTCAATGTTACTTATAACAGTGGGCTTTAAAAGGCCATTTCATTTAGTGCTGCTATGTTCTCACACAGCGGTTATGGGTCTTCGTCACGCACTTGAAAATACACGCTCGTTAATGTTAATCCTATGGGGCATTATTTTTCTAATATCTCATTTGCATTTCAATATTTTTAAACGATTTTTTTTTCTTGCATTGGATAGCAGAGATCAATCTCTATTTCCGCCGTTGATTACTTTTTCGATTTTCTTTACGGATTTTGTTTACAAAGATACTTTTACTTTTGGAACCGGCTTCGAAAGTAAAAGTATCTTCCTAAAAAAAAAAAATCTGCAACGAAAATCGAAAAAGTAATCAACGGTGGAAATAGAGATTGATCTCTGCTACCCAATGCAAAAAAAAAAAATCGTTTAAAAATATTGAAATGCAAATGAGATATTAGAAAAATAATGCCCCATAGGATTAACATTAGTGAGCGGGTGTTTCAAGTGCGTGTGAAGAGGACCCTTAATATAAATTGTTCATAGAATTCTCAACAGACGGTGTGGTACTGAGTTAATTTTTCTTGCCAAAGTTTTATTTATCATTTGAGCAGTTTCACATCGTTTTTGCTAAAATAAACTTCATAAATTTTTTCAAATTATAAAGGCTGAAGACGTCCAAAAATATTTTTTTTACCAAGGTAAGTTCGTATATTTTACAATTTAAAAATTGACAAAATTTGTGAGAGGTATGCAATATCATGTTTATTGCAGATGTGAAAAAAGTACCTTTTAGTCAATAATTTTTCATTTTTATATTCTAACTTTTCTTTTTAATTATTCTTTACATACTTAAAATGATGTATATTCTAAGATTTTAGTAAATATTTTTTAAATCGGAGTAGTATTGTCGGTTGTTAAATTTTATTTACCACAGTCCCAATATTTTTTTAAAAATAACAATATTTAGTATTTCTATTTTTTTTTTGTTTGTTTGTTTGTTTGTTTGTTTTTAACTACATGACCTTTAAAATTTGTCATTAAATTGATTTTTATCAGTCTGATTCTAAAACCCTGAATTTAACCTTTACTGTTTGCAGCTAACGATTTATAATACATATTTTTTAATTACTTTAATTTTTATTTTACATTTTCACACATCGTTTAGTTGTTAAATCATGAATATCAAGATAAGATAGAGTTCTTGTATGAATATTTTTCCTTCTTTTTGTTTTCTCTCCTTTTATTTTCCCCTTTTTATGAAAAATAATCACATATTTATCTTATTATATATATATATGACATTTTGATAGTGGTCATACCAAATATAATAAAAATTGTAGACCAGATTAATTTATTTAATCGATAATTACATGCACAATATTTTAATTTAAATACTTTTAATATAAATTTAGTAATTAAAACAAAATATTCTTGTGTGTTAAATTTTACTTAATTACAAAGCATTCGAACAAACAAAAATACAACTTATATAACTTTTGCTCCTGAATTAACTATGGCATTATTAAAATGATTTATTGCCGATAAAATAAGAAAACCAATTCTGTTACTGGTAATTTTGCTTCATTCCTTTAAATTTGTGAAACATATTGATGTTAACAATATGGGGAAGGAGAATCTTTTATGAAGCGTTTTATCTTTTCTGTTGTTGTTGTTGTTGTTGTTTCATGTATAGAAAGAAGAAAAATCTTTTTTTTTTTTCTGAAAATCACCACTTAACCACCCCTTAAGTTTTATGAAAAATATATCTCGTTTATATTAATGTTATAAATATTAAACTTAATGATATAAAAAATATATATACAATCAATCTGTTTTTAAGATTAAAAAAATTCTTTTATTATTATTACTTTCTCTTATCTATAATAGAATAAAGTATTGTAATCGAAATTTTTTCAACTTCCAGTTTTCGACGGATTTAGACGTTTTAGGGATCGGATATCCCGAAACACATGTTTCTACAAAATATCTGTCTATCCTTGTGTGTGTGTCCTCTTTGTATCCTCGAAAAGTGTGTGAAGTTATGCAGATAATTGAACCAAATTTCTTTTATATGATTTTGGCTATGGCCAGGAAGTTCCCGTTGAATTTGGGGATATTCTGCCGGAAGGCAGCTCTGTAATGGCGAATTTTGTGCAACGTTATTTTATTTTATCTAAAAGTGTATGAAGTTACGCATAGAATTGAACGATATATGTTTTAGGCTATTGCCAGCAGCTGCCAATTGAATTTGGGGGTAATCCGTCAGAAGGGGGAGCTGTGATAGTGATTTTTCTGAGTTTTCAGTATCGTATCAGAGGAAAATACACGAAATTATGTATAGAATTAAACCAAACTTCATACATATGTTTTTGACTATGGACGTCAGATCCTAGTTGAAAATGGTGATATTCCCTCAGATGGAGGCAATGTAATAACGTTTTTTTTTTTTTTTTTTTGTGCGATTTTCTCGATTGTTTGCAGTTTAAGTGAAGAATGTGTAAATACGTTGCGACGAAATTTTATATTTAGATGTAATGTAATAGGCCGAGGTTTGTATAAAATTTTGGAGAAAATAGGCCTGAAGGGGGTTATGTGATAGCGAATTTTGTCCTATTTACGGGACAGACAATGTAGCTGTTAAAAAAAGTTATACTGAATTACCCAATTGTTCAATCTAGGTTTAATTTGCATGTTTGTAATAAGCAAAATTTTTCACGTTTTTATATATATATTACTTCATTACGATTTTTTTCCTCTCCTCAACCCCCCCCCCCCCCCCCATCCACAATTATTTTGAAACATTTATTGACAAAAAACTGGAAGTGTAATTTAAAAAAAAACATGCATGAAATAGAAGAAATTTTTGAGATTGGCACATCATCCGACTAGTTATTATTATTATTATTATTATTATTATTATTATTATTATTATTATTATTTTCAGTTAAAATATAAATGGGAATTACGAGTTCTGATTTCAAATTCAGATAATTCAAATTTTGTTATGATGAATGCATTTCGATTGATGCATGCTTAACTAATTTATCAACTATATTGATTTAAAAAATGTATTTAAAAAAATGAAGAAATCCTTTTCCCAGTCTCATAAACATTTATTTATCATGCATTTCATGCACAGAAATGTTTCATAATAAATTTATTTTAAGCTTTTTACAATTTTTAATTTGCTAAAAAGGCTTTCAAATGTATAAAAAAAAAGAAAGAAAGATTATTTTTTCAAGTTACTTTTATTTTTGCATTCGCCCCAATCTATATATATATTATATAAAAATAGACGTGTGTGTCCCTATATTTCACTTTGCAGCCACAACTATTCAGCGCAGACCACTGGTGTTTATGTGTGGTCGTAGCCTCGAGTCTTCCATCGTCACTATGGTGGATGCATGTCGGTAACTGTCGAGGTATGGTAGATACGGTGGTTGAAAGTGGTCGACCTGGTGTATTTTCATATTTCGACAAAAGTGTTCTAAAAAATGTTTGGAATTTTCTTCAACGGGAATTGGTTTATTCAACTTAACATAAACTAAATAAAATATAGATAACTAAGTAAGAGGATTTCGGACCGCCTAGCGGTGGAAATTGAAACTAAACGATATTGCAGCGCGTGCGTAGCACGCCTGATATACAATGACGTAGACGAATGCCGGAATTTCGTTCGGAAAAGGGTTTGTTTAGAACAGAATGCGCGCCGTTATTTTTATCGAAACTGCAAAAGAAAGTTACTAATTTTCGTGCAACGCCAGACAGATCAGTTAGTTTTAACATATAATTTGCGTATGAATATGAATTTTAAGAAAAATATCCAAAATATATAACAAAAATAACAGAAATCGCTCTTCCTAACAGTCAGTGATGAATCCAAGGGATGCCCGGGAGGGGGGGGGTTGCCCTAGAACATCATAATGCCCCTCGGAAGATTTGGAATTTTATGCTAATTAAAGGTCTTTAAATGCGGCGGCGCCCCCCCCCCCCCCTGCGGAACATTCGAATGCCCTAGGAAAATTTGGAATTCTGTGCTAATTAATTGTTTTTAAATGCTGCCCCCCACCCCAGAACTCAAATTCCCCCCCGCTCTCGGAACTGCAGAAATATCTTTCGGAGAAATCTTCATGTCCTAACCTCCGTCCTTCAAGGTCTGAATTCAAAACTGCTAACAGTAAAAGTACACTCTTTTCAGATGTCTGGATTTTAATATTAATAATAATCTTCATTATATATATATATATAACATAAAAAAGCAACAAAAATAACATATAGGTCATAAAATGGAAACAGAAATTTTAATAGTGATATTTTAACTCTACATCTCTTATTCGAAAACTTCGGACATCGATTATTTTTAGTAAAATTTAAATAAAATCAGCAAATTATTACGCTGATAAGAAGTTGTGGAAGAAAGGGAAATTATCGGCGCCTTTTCGCGCACATATGGTCATAGTTTTCACTTTCGTGTGCAGGAGAGTACTTGAAAGAAACCGACTTAACCAGTATGGTCAGATTAGATAATGTAGATAACAACAGCGGAAATAATCAATGAAGTGATGGATGTGGAAGCTTTTGAGCATACGGAGAACAAGTCCTTTTGGGAGTGAATTTCAAATTTTACGTTACTGGCAAAAATGTTAAAAAGTGATATGCCGTTGCACCAATCACAGCACTGGAAAATCTTTAAGACACCTTCAAGATTCTAAGCGGTTATTCGCTACAAGAAGGCTGAACAGCATTAGATATATAACGAGAACTTAGAAAAATTACAAAGTTTGAATTGATTGAAAGCTTAATTTGTTTGCTGCTTATTACTTCAACTTAACAGTCTTAACTTTATTGATCTACCGACTTATTATATGTAAACATGCGGCATTTAAAAATTATATTCTTTTTCTTTGCGGTCATCTTATTTGTGACACATGTTGGTGAATCTGGACATGAACATCGTAAGGGACATAGGATTATTAATCATCAAATACTGAAGAAGATGAGTCAAAGTTTCATTGATGAGGCTAATAAGCTGAAGCTCCCCGGGGTTCTTCGGCGGAAATATGTTGAATATTCGAGAGCGCCCGCATATGTTACCGCCCTGTACCACAGTATACCAGTTACAAGTAAGTGTTCTTTACTTTTTATAAATATAATAATCTTCTTATGTTTTATACATTAACAATATACATATACAGTGAAACTTCCATTTAACGAAGTCTCATCATTACACTTAAACACTTCGTTATGAAGAAAATTCGTTAAATCGAAATAAACTTAAATTTCTCAAACTTGTATACATATAACCTGCATAAAATTTAAATTGCACGTAAAGTGGAAATATTTAAAAAACGTATTTTAATTCGGCAGTCAATTTTTTATGCAATGTAAGATATGAGAATAATTTAATTAGAATAATGTGTAAAAAAAAAAAAAAAAAAAAAAAGAGAGAGAGAGAGAGAGAGATAGAGAGAGAAGTAAACAAAAACCTAAGCATACCTTTTCTTTTCTCATTAAAATGGGATTAAATGTGTGTATTTTGATTAAATGATTCAAATGTGTTCATTTTCATACAGTCCGCTGAAATAAATTCATACATCCATCGCAACAGCAACCTTTCCCTTTTTGAATGCTCTACACGCACGAAAGTGGAATAAACTTCGTTATATAGAATAAGTTTTTCGTAATATGGAGATTAATTTACATGTTAATGATGTGCAAAGTAAAGGTTCTGCAGAAAATTTCGTTAAGTAGAAAACTTCGCTAAATAAGGACTTCGTTAAAGGGAAGTTCCACTGTATATATATTTATTTATTTATTCCTTACTCCACAAGCAATACATATTTCAATTACAGACTTTTGAGAATTTCTCTTGAGGGAAAGAATAACTTGACGACAGACATGGTGATTTCCTAGTGATATAAAGCGCGCGGTATGCAATATTTTATAGGTTTGCAAAAATAAGATTTCTAATGGCATGAAGAAATTTTATAAAAAGTCAATGATTTACAACTATTAATTCATTTAACCTATTGAACATCAATATTGTTTTTGTTTTGTTTTGTTTTGTTTTGTTTTGGTGATGGCAAATAAATTGCAACTTAGTTAAAACCTTCTCACCGCCGCGACCTGATATATCCGTTCACTATGCTGTAGGTTTCACAGCAATACAAAGTTTGTTTAAATTAATATAATTCTACAAATATAATGCATTTTTAAAACATCAAGTAATGATTGATAATCTCAAGGATTATACTTATAAACGTAATTAAGTTGTTTATCTCAAGTTTGAAAATTCAGATTTTTTAAGCATTTTTAAAAAATTACAAAGAAAACAACATTACAAATTTGCCCTTTTGCTCGGCGGTCAGGGGGTTTTAAAGCGGTTCTCAAAAAATATTTTTCTCTGCTCAAAACGCGAAACTTTTTGACGCATTTTCTGACTCATATTTAAACATAAGAGCATGGTACTTGCAGGCATTATTATTGAAGTGATTTGTAATCGAACAATCTTTTCCATTTTTTGATAAATGAATTATATCTTATATTATAAGTTATTTTTGTCTCAAGACGGCAATTTTTTTTCTTTCCTGCGCTGTCGCATCCGTAAATTTGGTTCAAAACCCACACTTTGACAGCATGTTGTGAAAAATCTTCTGTTTTTACCGAAAAACGGAAAATAGAGTTCGCTTACATAGAACCAATTTGATAAGTTTGCGAACAAAAATGAATTTTAAAAATGTGTCAGAAAGTAGCCAGTTTTCAAATACATACTGGCCATAGTTCAATTACATACAGCCAATTTGATAAGTTTGCGAACAAAAATGAATTAAAAAATGTGTCAGGAAGTAGCCAGTTTTGATTTGAGAACAATTTTAAAGCTTTAAGGTCTAAGGACATTCTTTTTGGGAGAAATGTTAATTTAATTTTATAGTTAAATAATATGTAACTCTTGATTAGCGGCTTTTGGAAGAATCTCTGCTATTGGGGGCTAAACAAAGATATTCTAATATAAAGCTCAACAAAATTTAATATTTTACAGATGTAGGAAGCCATATTTTTAAGTGATATGAGAATATGTGAGTTACTAGGTTTACATCATTAAAAGGCCTGAAATATTCGTTAAATTTTTTTGAAATTAGCATCATAAGAAAAATATTTCTAATTTAATTAGTGGTGTTAGGATATTCTGTTGAGGGAAATAAGTTGCGATAAGTTATAAAACCTTAAAAAGAAAGTAATATTTTATAGAAAAATATATTTTCTAGTAATGTGAAAAGTGTTTAGATCCATCCCATCAGGTCTATCCCTAAGTAAAAGTTTGCAAAAAAAAAAAAAAAAAAAAAAAAAAAAAAATTCCTTGTTTCATTCACATTTTTGATGCATTATAAATTTATTTAAATATAGCCAAATATAAATTTAAGCCAAATATAAATTTATATATTGTTTAATATAAAAAAATTAATATAAATTATTATTATTAAAATATTATTATTATATATATTATTATTATAAATTATTAATATAAATTAATATAAATAAAAAAAATTAATACAAATTTAAGTCAAATATAAATTTATATATTGTTTAAGTGTCATTAGTGGAAATATGTCACAAACAACTGAGTATTCATATATTTGCTTACATTTTTCTCATTTAACAATTCGTAAATGTTTGAAATTGCGGTTTTTAAAGTATGGAAGTGTATTTATTATATAATCTACAGTAAATTGTTTACAGTATTAATTCTTTATATCCGTAATAAAAATCATTTAACTATATTTTATATAAAATTTTAAAACATGGCTTTTTTTCTGGTTAGAAAAAAACAAAATGTTTATTGTATCTAATATAGACCAAAACTATCAGCTTACCATCATGAATTTGTTTAATCTCTGTTTTAAATATTATTCACCTTTTATATTTTTATCTTGTATTGTTTTGATTACGATTCAAAATTATTTTTTTTTTTTTAAGTAACTTAAAAGAAAAATTCGTATAGTGTAAATTTTATGATGAATAAAATGATTAATCATTTGTCATATCATTACAAATACTTCAACTATTTTTTATTTATGGAAATTTTCCTTTTGCTTTTATTCAAAATTTTGATTTCATCAGATTTTGATACTGTGCTTTTAGTTGGTTCAGGTAAAATTTTTATAGCATCTAATGTGAATTTCACATGAAAAATTATATCCCAGTCATCATACATTTATATTTCATTTAAACCAAGGCTCCCACTTAATTCGTTTTTTGAATACCACTTTATTCATAGAATAACATATATATATATATATATATATATATATATATATATTAGATTTCCTTTACAAATTTTGTAGAAACCTCCTTGAAAGTTATTTTTAATGCAAATGTTTTAGAAGCCAAGCACGGAAAATTTTCTTCGGAAGTACTGGTATTTAAAAAACGGATCAGCGGAGCCCTGTATAATATTTTTTTCAATATTATTTAACCTTTCTATTTTTATGCAAATTCGTTCTTATGAGGCTTCTAAATTACTGATTTTTTTTTTTTAATAATTGTGTGAAAACAAAATTATCATACCGTCTAAAGTGAATTAGATGCTATAAAATTTTTATTCAAATTCGTTCTTATGAAATTTGGAAATTACTGATTTTTTTAAAATAATTGGGTGAAAACAAAATTATCATACCATCTAAAGCGAATTAGATGCTATAATGCATTTTTAGGAATAATTAATATATCAATATTTAATTCACTGTTGCAATGATTGTTAAACATTTTATTATACGGGATAAAGTGATTAACAATATACCATGCAAATTTGAATCTTTACACTAATTTTTTAATTATTAAAATCGCCTTTTTGATTTCATTGAAAGCATTGTCCGCACATTTGGTTTCAATATGGCTTTTTTTCATTGATAAAAGTAAAACTATTTCGGCATTTAATGTGGATTTTACATGGAAAAGACGTTAAACCAAACATTTTGCATTTATAAATTCTTTAAACAGACTCTAAAATATTATTATTGTTATTATTATTATTATTATTATTATTTAGCCTTATTCAGAGCTGAGTTGAAAATGAACTACTTTTTAATATGAGAAAATAAAATTGTTATACCAGCTAATGTGGAATAAAATGATAAATTTGCCATACATTTGTAAATTATTTAAATATATTTTTAATTGTTATATTTTCCCCGTTTGTTTTTTATTAAAACCTTACCTCTCCATGTTTCGAAATAACGCTTTTTTGGTCAGCACAAATCCAAATAGTATTGAGTGTAGTGTGGATTAAATGTTAAAAACACCAGCATACATCTATAAGTCTATTTTTAAAAAAATTTAAATATTAGTTTTCCTTTTGTTGTCATGTTCTTATTAGGTTTTGGAATTTTTTTTTATCGTAAAAAACTCAAATTATATATTACTTTATATTATTACTTTATATATTACTTTATATTATTACTTTATATATTACTTTATATTATTATTATTATTATTATTATTATTATTATTATTATTATTATTATTACTTTTATTTAGTCTTATTCAGATCAGAGTTGAAAATTAATTACTTTTTAATACGAGAAAATAAAATTGTTATACCAGCTAATGTGGAATAAAATGATAAATTTGCAATACATTTGTAAGTTATTTAAATATATTTTTAATTATTATACTTTCCCCGTTTGGTTTTTTTATTAAAACCTTACCTCGCCATGTTTTGAAATAACGCTTTTTTGGTCAGCACAAATCCAACTACTATTGTGTATAGTAGGGATTAAATATTTAAAATAAATAAATAAATAAATAAATAAATAACCATCATACATCTATAAGTCTATTTAAAAAATTTTTAAATACTAGTTTTCCTTTTGTTGCTACTCAGTTATGTTCATATTATGTTTTTTTCTTAATTTATCGTAAAAAATTCAAATAATTTTTACTTTATATTATTACTGTATATATTACTTTATATTATTACTTTATATTATTACTGTATATATTACTTTATATTATTACTTTATATTATTACTGTATATATTACTTTATATTATTACTTTATATATTAGTTTATATAATTATTTTATACATTACTTTATATTATTACTTCATATTATAATAAATTACTTTAGTATCCTAAGACTACTTGAGACTATTACCTTAAGGCTACTTAAGACTACTTACCCTGAGACCCTAAGACTACTTTAGTACATACAGTAGTCCTAATTATGTGTAAATAAATAGTGAATTGATTGATGCACCATGAATCTGAATATCATTAAACTAACTTTTTTATTACTATAATTTTCTATTTTGGTTTTATTATTATGGCACCTAAAGGAAAGTTTATTAGGAATAAAATGATAAAACATATTTGAACATTCTTTAACCATTTTATTTTTTTAAATAATTAGAATTTTCCCTTTTGTTGTTATTCATAGACTTGTCTTGATTAAATTTTCATATGATGTTATTTCAGCGTGTAAAAATAATCTTTTATAGTACCTAAAGTAATTCATTAGTGTAAATAATCAAACTTGATTAGTCTTAATTGCGTGTATATAATTAGAAATTGAATAGTCAAACAGCATGAATTTTATATCCTTTAACGAACTTTTTGATTACTATAAATTACAATTTTGGTTTTAATATTATGGAACATAAAGGAAATTTTCTGAAGAATAAAATGACAAAAAATCTTTGGAAATCTTTTAGTAACTTTTTTTTTAATAATTAATTTTTTTTTCTGTTGTTGTTATTCATGAACTTTTTTCATTAAATTATGATATGAACTTTTGGTGTTTAAATATATTTTTTTGCACTACCTAAAGTAATCCATATGTGCAAATAATTACTCTTGATTAGTCTTAATAATATGTAAATAATTAGTAAATTGATTAGTCGAACAGCATGAATTTGTACATAATTTAACAACCTTTATTTTTAATATAATTTACTATTTTGCTTTTTTTATTATGTCACCAAAAGGAAAGTTTATTAGAGATAAAATGATAAAACATCTTTCAAAATCCTTTAACTATTATTATTATTTTTTTTAATAATTTAAATTTTTTCTTTTGTTGTTATTCACAGGTTTGTGTTCATTAAATCTACATATGATGTTATTTCAGTGTTTAAAAATTATCTTTTATAGTACTTAAAATAATTCATTAGTGCAAATAATTAAACTTTATTTGTCTTAAATGTATGCATATAATTAGTAAATTGAATAGTGAAACAGCTTTAATTTGTATATCCTTTAACGAACTTTTTGATTACCATAATTTCCTATTTTATTTTAATATTATGGCAGAAAAAGGAATATTTATTAGTAAATTGATTAGTCAAACAGCATGAATTTGTGTATCATTTAACGAACATTTTGTTTAATATAATTTCCTATTTAGTTTTTTTATTATTATTATGACACCTAAAGAAAAGTTTATGGAGAATAAAATGATAAAATATCTTTGTAAATCTAACTTAGTAAAAATAACTTTTTTTTTTTAATAATTAGAATTTTCTGTTTTGTTGTTATTCATAGACGTGCTTATATTAAATTTCGATATGATGCTATTTCAGTGTTTAAAAATAATTTTTATAGTACCGAAAGTAACTCATATGTTCATATAGTTACTCTTGATTAGTCTTAATTGTGTTTAAATACTTAGTAAATTGATTAGTCAAACACCATGAATCTGTGTATCCTTTAACCAAATTTTGATTACTATAATTTCTTATATTGCTGTTATTATTAGGCATCTAAAGTGAAGTTTATGAGGAATAAAATAATTAAGCAAACACCATGCATTTAAAATTGCTTTAACCCTTTTTTTTTTCCCTCTCTCTCTCTCTCTCTTTTGTTGTTCTTCAAATACTTATCCTTAGTAAACTTTCATATGACGTTCAGTGTTAAAAAAAAAAAAAATTATAGTACCTAAAGTAAATCATACGTGCAAATTATCAAACTTGATTGTGCATACACAATTAGTAAATTGAATGGTCAAACACCATGAATTTGTATATCCTTTAACGAACTTTTTTATTACAATAATTTATATTTTGCTTTTATTATTACGGTACCTAAAAGAAAGTTTATGAGGCATAAAATGATTAAGTATCATTGGAAATCCTTTAACAATTTGTTTTTTTTTCTTGTAATAATTAAAATATTTCCTTTTGTTGTTATTCATAGACTTATCTTCATTAAATTTTGATATGATTCAATTTCAGTGCTTAAAAATGTCTTTTGTAGTACCTAAAGTAATTCATATTTATAAATGATTACTCTTGATTACACTTAATTATATGTAAGTAATTAGTAAATTGATTAGTGATTAGATTAACAGCATGATTTTTTATATCCTTTAACGAATTTTTTGATTACTATAATTTCCGATTTTGCTTTTAATACTGTGGAACCTAAAGAAATTTTTCTGAGGAATAAAATGATAAAAAATCATTCGAAATCTTTTAATAACTTTTTTTTTCTTAATAAATAAAATTGTTTCTTTTGTTGTTATTCATGGACATTTTTCATTAAATTATGATATGATGCTACTTCTGTGTTTAAATATATTTTTATAGTACCTAAAGTAATCCATATGTGCAAAGAATTACTCTTGATTAATCTTAATTATGTGTAAATAATTAGTAAATTTATTAGTCAAATAGCATGAATTTGTACATAACTTAACGAACTTTATTTTAAAATCTAATTTCCTATTTTGCTTTTTGTATTATGTCACCAAAAGGAAAGTTTAAGAGAGATAAAATAATAAAACATATTTCGAAATCCTGTAACTATTATTTATTTTATTTTTTTTTAGTAATTCAAATTTTTCCTTTTGTTGTTATTCATAGGTTTGTCTTCATTAAATTTACATACGATGTTATTTCAGCGTTTAAAAATATTCCTTTATAGTACATGAAGTAAATCATTAGTGCACATAAAGAAAACTTGATTAGTCTTATTTGTGTGTATATAAATAGTAAATTGAATAGTGGCATAAGAGCATGAATTTGTATATCCTTTAACGAAATTTTTGATTACCATAATTTCCTATTTTATTTTAATATTATGGCAGATAAAAGAATGTTTATGAAGAATAAAATGATGAAGTATCTTTGTAAACCCTGTAACTTTTATTTTCTTTTTATAAGTCAAATAGTATTTCTTTCTGTTATTATTCGGACTTATATTCATTAAATTTTTATATTATTCAATGAATGTGATTAAAAATATTTTTTGTAGTAGCTAAAGAAATTCATATGTGCAAATAATTAATCTTGATTAGTATTATGTAAGTAATTAGTAAATTTATTAGTCAAACAGCATGATTTTTTATCCCCTATAACAAACTTTTTTATTACTATAATTTCTTATTTTACTTTTATTATTATGGCACCTAAAAGAAAGTTTATGAGGAATAATATTATAAAAAATCTTTGGAAATCCTTTAACCTTTTTTATAAATAATTAGAATTTTTTCTTTTGTCCTTGTTTATAGACTTGCCTTCATTAAATTTTGATATGATGCTGCTTCAGTGCTTAAAAATATTTTTATAGAACCTAAAGTAATTCATATGTGCAAATAATTACTCTTGATTAATCTTAATTATGTTTAAAAAATTAGTAAACTGATTAGTCAAAGAACAGGAATTTGTATATCATTTAACAAACATTTTTTTTAATATAATTTCCTATTTTGCTTTTATTATTATTATTATGGCACCTAAAGGAAAGTTTATGAGGAATAAAACGAAAAAATATCTTTGGAAACTCTAACCTTTAAAAAAAAAAAAAAAAAATAGAATTTTTTTCTTTTGTCATTGTTTATAGACTTGCCTTCATTAAATTTTGATATGACGTTATTTCAGTGTTTAAAAATAATTTTTATAGTACCGAAAGTAACTCATACGTTCATATAATTACTCTTGATTAGTCAATTATGTTTAAATAATTAGTAAATTGATTAGCCAAACATCATGAATCCGTTTATCCTTTAACAAAATTTTGATTACTACAATTTCTTATTTTGCTTTTATTATTATGGCAACTAAAGTGAAGTTTATGAGAAATAAAATAATAAAACAACCACCATGCATTTCAAAAAGGCTTTAACCTTTTTTTAAAAAAAAATTATTAGCATTTTTCCTTTTGTTGTTATTCAATTACTTATCATCATTAAATGTATATGATGCTATTTCAGTATTTAAAAATATTTTTTGCAGTACCTAAAATAAATCATGTGTGCAAATGTGCAATTTATTACTTTTGATTATTCTTAATCATATGTAAATAATAAGTAAATTGATTAGTCAAACACCGTGCAGATTATTCTTAATCATATGTGAATAATTAGTAAATTGATTAGTCAAAAACACCATGAATCTGTATATCATTTTACCCAAATTTTGATTACTACAATTTCCTTTTTTTTTTTTTTTTTTTTTTTTTTTTTTGCTTTTATTATTATGGTATCTAAAGTGAAGTGTATGAGGAATAAAATAATAAAGAAGCCCCCATGCATTTCAAAATGCTTTAACCTTTTTTTATTATTATAAGAATTTTTCCTTTTGTTGTTATTCAAATACTTATCCTCATTAAAGGTATATGACGCTATTTCAGTATTTTAAAATATTTTTAATAGTACCTAAAGTAAATCATATGTCCAAATGTTCAATTAATTACTTTTGATTATTCTTAATCATATGTAAATAATTAGTAAATTGATTAGTCAAACTCCATGAATCTGTGTATCCTTTAACCAAATTTTGATTACTAGAATTTCCTATTTTGCTTTTATTATTATGGCATCTAAAGTGAAGTTTATGAAAAATAAAATAATAAAGCAACCACCATACATTTGAAAATGCTTTAAACTTTTTTTTTTTTTTTTTGATTATTAGAATTTTTCCTTTTCTTGTTATTTATAGTCTTGTCCTCATTAAATTTTGATATGATGTTATTTCAATGTTTTAAATATTTTTAAAGTACCTAAAGTAAATCAATTGTGCAAATAATTACTCTTGATTGGTTTGAAAAAAAAACATCAATTTCGGAAGGGTAGTTTTAGCCCCCTAGATTCCTTTCTCAGTCAACATATTCAGTTCTGTTGGCAAGGATATATCAACAGTTTACATTTGTATTTATAAAAGAGATATAGCTAAGATCATTTTCAAGGAGTGAAAATACTCTGACTTTATTTGAAGGAGTAAATTTAGCTTTAAAGGTTGTCAGTGCCAAAAAAAATTGTGTTTTCACGAATGAAGGTGGGAAGGAGGAGAAACATATTATTCTAAATTTTACTTCTTAATAAATTCAGTCTTAAAATGTAGATAGGAAGTAGGGGTGAACAACCTTTATAAGAGTGTAAGAGCCAGTGACAAAAATGACTGGCTTGTCGAAAGCCAACATCCGTAGTACGGACAAAATTTTGTTTTGGGGAAGGAGGGGGAGAATCGGCCTAAAAGTTCATAAAAATGCTAATTTTAAAAGGAGGGTTAGCCCCCTATACTCAACCACCTCTTAGTCAACATAACCCAATAAAGTTTGCAAAAGGATAGAAAAAAGGTGCATTTTTTTCCACATGCGATTGACAATATTCGCAGTTTTTTCCTAGTGATTGACAAAATTCATGATTTTTGTGCGCCCGTTAGGGGAAATTTACGATTTTATCGCGCCCTATCGGCGAAATTTGTGATTTTTTCGAGCCCGATTGGCGAAATTTGGGATTTTTTTTCGCACCCGATCGGTGAAATTGTGATTTTTTTCCCACCCGATCGGCAAAATTTGCAATTTTTTTCACCCGATCGGCGAAATTTACGATTTATACGCACCCTATCAGCAAAATTCGCGATTTATATATACCCGATCGGCAAAATTCAAGATTTATACGCACCCGATTGGCAAAATTCGAGATTTTTACGTGCTCGATCGGCATAATTCGCGATTTTTACATGCTCGATCGGCAAAATTTACGATTTTTATGCGTCCGATCGGTGAAATTTATAATTTATACGCACCCGATCGGTAAAATTCATGACTTTTACGCGCCCGATCGCCGAAATTCGAGATTTTTACGCACACGATTGGCTAAATTTACGATTTATATGCACCCGATCGACAAAATTCGCGATTTTTACGCACCCAATCGGTGAAATTGATTCGCGGGCCAGCAGTAAACCCATCGCGGGCTACAGGTTGTGCATCCCTACATTATGGTATAACCTCATTAAAATAATACTCCAAATTTACCACCGATAGAATAAATTGCATCCGAATTATTTGTAGTGCAGCTGTAGAGTCACATTTGAACAATAGGTGTTCGATCAGTGCTCCACGCAACAGTTACTATTAGTAACATGCTGTAATTAACACCAAAAACACATATCTTCGAATATATTTACGAGAGTTGGATCACGGGCAAGCAGACAGACTAATCGCACTCGTAAACACTTCTCAACTGTGTCATAACGATTCATACCTTGTTTTTAAAAAAAAAAATCTGTTATATACAGGGTGATTCATAAAAGATGGGCAGAACTTTAAGGGGTTATAGTACACTTAAAGACAAATAATATTAAATAGGAGACTAAGGGTCCCAGACGTATTCCCAAGGAGATAGGGGGCATTAAAGTTTAGGGTCCGAAATTTCAAATGATTATAAAACATGGAAAAATTGGTCGATTCGTTTGCGGTTTTTGCAAAAAATTTTCTTTATGCCAGTATTTTCTTGAAATAAAATTTTAAAGTTCAATTTCAAAAAATGCCGATAGGGGGCGCTTTAGACTTTGGAGTAACAAACAACTATTTTTTAACGTTATTTTTTGTATTTCTTTAAATGATTTCGAAAGCTTAGACTTAAACTTAAATTTTGATCTAAAAATCTGAGTCCTAACGAGTAGTTAAGTAGCGTAAACTGAAATTTGAAATTTGAAACCCTTCTCCCCCCAGAACAAAAATCAGTTATTCCCGATCTTTGTGTCGTAGATTAGGCTCTAACTACTGCCGCGTTTTGCTAAAATTATTCTTTATGTCAGTATTTTCTTGAAAATAAATTTTAAAGAAAATTTTCAAAAAATTCCGATAGAGGGCGCTTTAGACTTTGGAGTAACGAACAACTATTTTATACCGTTATTTTTTGTGTCTCATTAAATGCTTTCTAAAGCTTAGACTTAAATTTTCAGCCCAAAATCTGAATCGTTAGACGTGGTTAAGTTTCTGGGGAGAGGGGTTTGAAATTTCTACTCCTGAGCACAGTTCAGTTTACCATGTCCACACATTGTGTGCTGTGATACGAGGTAAAAAGACACAAATTAGGATTATGTTACCAAAGCATATTTATTAACATGTAATCACAATAAATGTTCAAAATTGTGACCACCAGAGGTTATGCACGCAGAACAACGGCGACGAATGGAACGGCGAACATTCGCGAAAACATCAGGCTTTTCGAGCACTTCCCCTACAGCGGCGGAAAGTCTGGCGACCAGTTCCTCGGGGGATTCAATGGGTGTCTCATACATAAGAGCCTTCAATCGTCCCCAAAAAAAGAAATCGAGGGGTGAAAGATCTGGCGAGCGAGCAGGCCAAGCAACAGGACCACCTCGACCAATCCATCTGTTCGGAAATGTGATGTCCAGATAGTTGCGGACGTCTCGTACGTAATGGGCTGGCGCTCCATCGTGCTGGAACCACATGACCCGCCGGATGCGTGGAGGAACAACGTTTAACAGGTCTGGCAGCACATGTTGCAGAAATGTGAGGTATGTTTTACCGTTGAGGCGTTCAGGAAGAAGGTACGGTCCGATTAGGTGGTCTCCGAGGATTCCTGCCCAAACATTGATGGAAAAGCGTCTCTGATGAGCATGTGGATACGTAGCATGTGGATTGACATCCGCCCATACATGTGCATTGTGTGTGTTAAATGTACCTTCACGTGTGAAGGTACATTCATCGGTGAAAAGCACAGTTCGTCCAAAATGTGGATTTAGCGCGTTCTGCTGCAGAAACCAGCGGGCGAATTCAATACGATTTGGATAATCCCCTGGAGACAGTTTCTGGACTCGTTGCACATGAAACGGGAGCAAATGTTCATCCTTCAGTACCCTCCAAGTCGTGGACGGTGAGGTATCCACCTGGCTAGCCACTGTTCGTGTACTTGTACTTGGCTGCGCCGCTACTACATCCAGAATGGCTTCTGCAACAACTACTGATTCGTCCTTTTTTGCACGACCTGCATTCGACCGGGAAGCGAGAAATGATCCCGTCTCACACAACTGTCTGTGCAAGCGCTCGAAAGTTTTGCGGTTAGGCAACCGCGTGTTAGGAAATCGCTCTCCGTACATTCGTTGTGCCTCTGCACCATTTCCATCTGCCGCTCCGTAAATTAAATGCATCTCAGCCTTTTCCTTATTCGTGAAGGGCACCATCTTCCGATTCATTACTACAGCGACTTACACTTGACTCACCGTTCAGTGGTTTTTATGCCTGAATCGTGTCGAAATTTTGCATACGTGTTCTTCTTCTTCCCCATTTGACATTTGCATACTTTCTGTTTCCTTCTTCACCCGGTGACTAGCGTCAGGAATGGAGCTTTAACGTTTGCATGAGCGGCGTTTCCAACTGTGCCAGTGCCTTTATGAGTGAATTCCGACTATGCAGTCCTTGACGAAAGTTGTATTTTTGCCTCGTATCACAGCACAGAATCGTTGGGCATGGTTAAGTAGTGCAAACTGAACTATGTTCAGAAGTTGAAATTTGAACCCCCTCCCCTCGCTACTGAACCACGCTCAGCGATTCAGATTTTGAGCTGAAAATTTAAGTTTAAGTCTAAGCTTTAGAAAGCATTTAATGAGACACAAAAAATAACGGTATAAAATAGTTGTTCGTTACTCCAAAGTCTAAAGCGCCCTCTATCGGAATTTTTTGAAAATTTTCTTTAAAATTTATTTTCAAGAAAATACTGACATAAAGAATAATTTTAGCAAAACGCGGCAGTAGTTAGAGCCTAATCTACGACACAAAGATCGGGAATAACTGATTTTTGTTCTGGGGGGAGAAGGGTTTCAAATTTCAAATTTCAGTTTACGCTACTTAACTACTCGTTAGGACTCAGATTTTTAGATCAAAATTTAAGTTTAAGTCTAAGCTTTCGAAATCATTTAAAGAAATACAAAAAATAACGTTAAAAAATAGTTGTTTGTTACTCCAAAGTCTAAAGCGCCCCCTATCGGCATTTTTTGAAATTGAACTTTAAAATTTTATTTCAAGAAAATACTGGCATAAAGAAAATTTTTTGCAAAAACCGCAAACGAATCGACCAATTTTTCCATGTTTTATAATCATTTGAAATTTCGGACCCTAAACTTTAATGCCCCCTATCTCCTTGGGAATACGTCTGGGACCCTTAGTCTCCTATTTAATATTATTTGTCTTTAAGTGTACTATAACCCCTTAAAGTTCTGCCCATCTTTTATGAATCACCCTGTATACATATTTTTTAAGTTACATTTATGCTTTGATGAAGCAAATGTTCATCAACTTTTCATTGAAAATAGTTTTATCTTTAAAAAAAAATTTAAATCAAAATTATATATTTTTTTCATTTTTTATCCTTAATGATAGTATTTACAAAGTTTGACAGAAAATAAATGTTCGAAAGATGATTTTAAAGTTTTTAAAATCAAAATTCATTTTTTTAAAAAATTTATTGCTTTAACGGTAGTATTTCCAAAGTTGGACGGAAAATAAATGTTCGAAAGATGGCTCTTTTTTAATCTAAAACATTCTATAATGACTATGTTTCAGTTAATTCTTGTAACTCTGGCTTTAATTTTTATTGTTTTAAGCATTTCAAACGTGTCTCTGAACAAAATGGATAAAAAGCAATTTAACCATGCAAAAGTTGACATTATTGGGGCAACGCTTTATCAACATTATTCTAATAAAAGTTTTTCTTGCAAATTTATAAATATCAAATTTCAAAATTCCGAACGTACTTTTAAAGACAATTGCATAAATTCTAATGTTTGAGAAAGGATAAAAGTTCTAAAGGTGATTTTTCAAATGTATATATAATATTTTATAAGAAAAATGTTAGAACGCATCATCACCGAACAAATAAAAGAAAGAAAGGGTAATTTAAAATGCAAAGATTTGTTCTGGAATTACTGCTGAGAAAAAGTAAGAAAGCCAAGAAAGAAAAATCATCTAATACGTTCGCTTTAAAGGCAACGATTCATGAACTCAGCTGTAATAAATGTTTTTCTTGCTTTTTTTCTTCTTTTTTTTTTTTTTTTTTTTTTTTTTTTCGAAATTCAAAATTTTGAAGTTTACATTCCCAAAACTTACATACTTAAAAAAAAAAAAAAATAGAATTTTAATGGAGATAAATGTTTTTAAGCCACTTCTTCACATTTTTATAAAATCTTGTACAAAATTTTTATTTTTACTTAATTTTCTTTACAACTTAGAATTTAACTTATATTGCTTTTAAAAGTTTTCAATATAAGTTGCAGAGAACAGGAAAAAAAGAATTGTAATAAATTTAAAATTTCATATTTTTTAAAATTTTAAATGCGTTAAAGTAAATAAATAAATATATAAAACCTTCAGATAATATCCGATTTTTAAAAATGATCGTTGGCCATATAAATTTATGTATAAAAATCAAATATTAGCTTAAAAATACTTTGAGTGAAAAAATAATAGTAAGGAATTGAATCGTCAGTTTATTATGTAATTTACAAAATCTGTACCTTAACTTCAAGCTGTGAAAGAAATATTTTGGCATACATTACATACCTTTCGCAAAAAAAAAAAAAAAAAAAAAAAAAAAAGACTACATTTAATTAAATTAATCTAGAAGTATGTATGTAAGAGATGATTTTTTTATTTATCAACTAGCTAACCCGCCCGGCGTTGCCCGGCCCCGAGATAATTACAATCTCAGAGAAAGGCGTTAACCCCCTCCTTCCCCATACCCACAAATATAATGAATAATTTGTTCAAGAGAACCACCGTCACCTACATTAACGCGATCATTAAAAAAAGAATTACATTTTTCTGATAATTAGAACATAACGAAGACCCTACGCTAAAATAGCCGGCAGATGACACCCCTTCCCGACCTCAATTTCAAATCTATATCTTAATTAGTTACCTAAATTTTTGTTCATTAGTGAAAATTGGCAATTATTTCCTTTCATTTTCGCAAACTAAATGGCGGGATTGGCCAGAGAAACAGATCTCTTTGTAGTTCAGTTTTTAATGAAAGCAGATCACTGTCTGAAACTTTCTCGGATTCTTTTCACTTGCGCCGGCAGATTTTTGCATAAATTAAGAAAAATTACCGACCGAATTTTTCAAAAATCACATAGTCGGATGCAGAATTTTTTTTTACATATGCTCAGAAATTTTTAAATTGATATCTCAATTAGTTTTCTTAAAATTCGCTAATTAGTAAAATAATTTCGAATTCGTTCATTTCCGCTTGCAAATTCAATGCACTTGTTTGTTTCTTTAGCCATTTTGATTTAAAAGATGTCATTTTAGAAGCGATGGTTAATGAGAATCTAATTATTATTTTGGGTAATTATCAAAATATTAAAATTCTGAGATTCAGGTGCACATGGCCAGACCTTGGACAATCCACACCTAAATTTTCAGACTTCTAGGTGGGCTAGATTTTGCTAGCCATCGCAGACAAACACACAAACACACACACACACACACACACACACACACACACACAGAGCGAAACTTTCTTTTATTAATATAGATTTCAGGATTAAATTTACGTAGACTTCCTTTTTCAAAAGTAAAACACAAATAACTTGCTATATAATTTCATTAAATCTCAGCTTTTTTAAACCCTGGCTGAATGTAAAGAAGAGATATATCTGTTTATCCTATTTTTTAATTATCTCCTAATTTGATATATCTTAATACTAATAGTCATTCGTATGACTCTTAAGAAGTTTTGAATCGTGCTGTAAATAATTTGTTCATATTTCGCTTTTTTTTCTTTTTAATTAAATAATATAGATTTATATGTTGAGAAAAAATTTTACTTCTGAAAATTAACTGTATTGTGGAAAGTTGCAAGAAAAGGGGGTGGGGGGATTATATTTTGTGATCTTATTTATTTATGTATCTTTAAGAATATGACAAACTAGATAATAAAAATAAGGATAAGTATAAATAAGGATAAAGATAAGAAATAGAATAAATATTATTTCTGAAGGGAAAAATGGTACACAAGCGCATCTTACCGTTGTAAGAAATGTTACTTTTAAAGAAAAATAAATAATAAAAAATATATAAAAAATTAATAGTATAATATTTGCAAGTAAAATTCGCCACGTGTTACGTGTATAAGTTAAGTAACGATAATAATAAAAATTATTTTTCAGTAAAAATTTCTCATCGCCGTTGTTAAAATAGCAATATTGTAAAAGTTTCGCTCTCTCTTTATCTCGCTTCAGTTAGACAATAACAAAGACCTTTTCTGCATAAGTGTACTCTATTTAAAAAAAAAAAAAAAAAAAAAAACTGTAGATTTATAGAAATTATAACATGCGTTTTTCTTGTAAGTTGACACTCATTTTAAGTATTTAAGTATTCCAGATTTAAATAGAGGGGTTAAAAAGGGTGAAAAATCAGCAAAAATCCATATTTCCTATCCATATGCAGTAATGTATCCAAATTCTATCGTTTTCGCTCTGTATATAATCTATAGCATTTACGCACCAAGTAATACACAAAATATTAACCCCTTAAGCACCATATTCAATTTAGTGATAGTATGCTGAATACCAGATATTGGGTTGTTCGGAAAGTTCCTTCCGTTTGGGGAAACCAATTCGTACCGGGAAATTCTGCCCGCCAATTATTATACATTAGATATCGGAATTAATGTCTAATAACTGAATGATAGAATTTTCCGGTGCGAATTGGTTAGAACATTGCAATCTGGACTTAAAATGAGGACGTACGTACATACGTCCTGGTATTGCAAATGAAGAGCTCATGACGTACGCAGGTACGTCGTGGTGCTTAAGGGGTTAAATTAATTTAAAAATCCATAACACAGCTGGAGACGCACTTATAGCAATTATTGGTCATCTACGCACTCCATAATCTATAGAAAGCACAGTGTAGTCCAGCTCAGGGATGCATATCAATCTCTTTATGTTTGAAACATCGGTAAAATGTACCGCAAACGACTTTTACCCATAGACCATAATATAACGGAATTCTTTTGTGTCACTGAAAACGAACTATATACATGCTAAAAACTTCCTTTTCAATACCAAACATTCTGCACTAAATCGCAATATCACATAAAAATAAAGTATGGCAGTTCGAGTATATTTACGAGAGTTAGACGCACACAGACGGCCAGGCAGCAGAAAAACCGATATTATAAACACTTTCCAACTATGTTCGAAAATATTTAAAATGTATCACAGTTTTCGCAAAATAATTGCCATTTTGGTGCTCTGAAATTAGATCTTTCAAGTTTCTTATACGTATATCAATATTGTCCATATACATAGGAAGCGAAATTTCAGATGATATGTTAAAATTATACGTTTAGAATTAATGTGAAAAGTTACACGAAATTTCTCATATAACACTTGTTATTTCTTGAATCAAGAGTATTTATTATTTGAATTTGCTTGAGTTGGCTATCGGATAATATAAAAGTGACATTAATTTACATTTTATGTTTTTATTTTATTTCCTGTTTGAAATACTTTGAATATCGTTACTACTTTAATAAATGCTGCTACCAAAATATGAGAGTTCTAACCGCCCAACATATTAATGAATTCAGTTCGACATATTCAACTTATAAGATTATTTCTGGAGAATTTAACATAGTAACTGATATGCAATCCTCTAAATAACAGGAAAGGAAAAATAATAGCGTTCTAATTTAATTTTTTAATACTCTCACATTTTATTATATTATCTCGAAATAAATAAATTCAAAATTTTACTCCATTTAAATTTTAAAAACAGCAGATCAAATAATTTAACCATGCCACCATAAAAATTTAATTATTTCTTATTGTGTTATTTTCTATAATTTTTAGTCCCTCTTCATATTTGTTGATTTTTCTTGTTAAAATTTTAAATGCAACATTCGCTTTACTTTTATTTAAGCAATATATATACACATAATATATATCTTTTTAAAAAAAAACTGATTTCGTATAACACAACCACAAAAATAACTTTTCATATAATGAATGATTGAGAAAATCGGAGAATTTTTTTATTAAAATTTTCATTAAAAAGTGTCACAAAGTTATTTTCTGGATTCAAAAAGATTTAAAAAAGACTCCATAAAGTAAGAGTATTAAAAAAACTGTCTTATTGCCCTTACTGTTCTTCACACCCATAGTTGGAATAAGACTAACTAGTCGAATGTGCCAATACCAAAACTTTCTTCTATCTCATACAGGTTTCACATACACCAAACACGAATCAGCACTAATGTATATCAAGGTCTAACTGAATCTGAAGTTTGATGAAATTCTGTACATTAATTCTTGAGGTCGTCAAAATCATGTAAAAAATGGCATATCAGCGCTACCTAATGGGACATTTACACCAAAACGTAATCGGCATCTATTTATGACAAAATCTAACAGAATCGGAAGTTTGATGAAATACTGTGCATTGGTTCTTGAGATATAGCTATCATGAAAATCGTAAAATAAAAAGTAGCATAGCAGCGTCACCAAAACTAATCACAATCACTTGATACACCAATTTAGATCAAAGTCTAGCTGAATCTAAAGTTTTATTGAATTACGCGCATTAATTCTTGAGATAGAGAGCCCACAAAATTTTTATCACTCACAAACAATAAAACAGACACACAGACAGGCATTTTCTAAAATTACAGTCAAATCGTGTACAGGACCTTCTAAAACGTATAAATCCGTCGAAATTCCAAAACTTTCTTCTGTCTCATACAGGTTTCACGTGCACCAAAAACGAAGCAACACCAATTTATATCAAGGTCTAACTGATACTGAAGTTTTATTAAATTCCGCGCATTAGTTCTTGATATATGACTATCGCTAAAATCGTGTAAATCCAAAAAATGCAGCATAGCAGCGCCACCTCTTGGAAGATTTACACCAAAACCTAATATAATCTTTATAAACTTCAAAAAAGTTACTTTAAAATGTTTGAAAGCACTTTAGAAGACAATCTTAATATGTTTAAAATAAGTTTAATTTATGAAAATCTTAATATGTTTAAATCTGTAATTATGGAAAAATATTGTAAGAATTTGTTTTGGCAGAGTACAGAATAATATAAAAAAGTTTGAAATCTGTACGGTCATTACAGCTATGGAAAAAATTATAAGAACAAGCGAAAAGTCGCCATATGTAGGAACCGCTGGGCCAGAAAATTGCGCAAATATTTGTATGATAAGAAGGCTTGAAACGGAACATTTCCAAACAAGTTGAAAATTTGGAAAATCATTCAAAGGCATGAATTTAAAAAGTTTTAATAGCTTGCTGCTCGGAAAAAATTATAAAGATACGCATTTCTTTTGAAATCGCGAACAAAAATTTGCATACTTGGTAATATCATAGGATTGTTTAAAGAGCCTAAAACTGTTGCGCAGCAAGATTGTTCAGTTTCTCTCGTTCTTCATTATCCCAAAGAGCACGCACCTATCTGAATTTAAAAAGGGAAAAATCATTGCTTACATAGAAAATGTGGAATGAGTGGACGTGAAATTGCAAGTAATATAAACAGATCTAAAACTGTAATTTAAAATTTCTTGTAGAAACCAAAAGATTATGGCAAGAAGAAGCATACAGGTAGACCTGTTTCTCTGACTATGCGCCAGAAATGTGGAATTGCACGTCGAGCTTGCTTAAAACAGCGTTCTACTCAAATTAAAACAGAAAAGAATCTACTATGCACCAGCCGAACAGTCCGTAATGTTCTGGAACAGAATCCCAATGTTAGACATGCTAAACTACGGCCACGTCCATCACTTACAAAACTACATAAGAAGGTTAGATTGGAATTTGCTAAGAAACACGTTTCTTTTGGATCTCGCTGGAAAGATGTGGTATTTTCGGAGAAAAAAAAATAATTTGCACGGAACAGTTGGTTTTCGACATTATTGGTATGACTTGCGAAAAGATAAGCCTGTTTTTTCCAAACGCCAATTCGGAGGAGGTTCTGTGATGGTGTGGGCAGGTTTTGCAGCAAATGGAACGACACCAATCGTGTCCATTCGAGTACGTATGAATTCAGAATCATATGCGGATATGCTAGTTGAAAAATTATTACATGAAGCACCCCTTATCACAGGATGTGATTATTTGTTTCAACAAGACAATGCAAGTTGCCATGTGTCTCGTGCATCACGTTCATGGTTCGAGGCCAATTCTGTCAAACTTTTGGATTGGCTGCCAAGAATCCCTGATTGAAACCCCTCAGAGAATCTGTGGGGCATTTTTGCTTGAGAAGTATATAAGCATGGCACACAATATGCAAATACAGACGATTTGACATCATCCATAGAATTAGCGAGGAAAAACATTTCTAAACAAACTTTAACTAGACTTTCTGATTCAATGACTGAACGATTAATAAGGGTCATTGGGAAAAAAGGTGATTTTGTAGAATATTAATTTATGTCCAGACATATTTCATTATGTCCTTATAATTTTTCCATGTTTCACGTCATATATTTGTATTAATATGTGATTTATAAATTTTATTGTAATTTAATTTCGTATTAATAGGTTCCCAATGTTTCCTAATTACGAGTAGTAAATTATGTTTGATTTTGTTTTCAGTTGAGTATTACTTTAATACAAATTACTCATTTTTCAACGTGTCCTTATAATTTTATTAAACGGATACATACTTCTCAGAGGCAAAAAATTGACATATTTTGGAATTTTTTTTAGGAAAGGAGTAAAATTAATCGAAAAACTAATAATTCTACGTTGTTTTTTATTGCTTCAAGTATTTAAAAATAATTGTTCTGTTAAATTTGGTCACGTATTACGTCGGAAGCCTGCAGCGCGTTGACGTGTATCGAAATATCCGGGCAGATAGGAAGCATTTTAACTTCCTGTAGAAACAAAAATTATTAAAATCTCAGTTTCTTCTTGTGAATAAGGTTTTAGCTAAGGGCCATTGGCTCAATATTTTTTAATGTTTTAAAAATAAGAAAATTGCGTTATTTTGAAATAAAAAAAAGTCATTTTTCGTTTAAAATTTGTTCCTTTAAACTTATTGAACAAATATTTAAAAAAATAACATTTTCAAGAAATGGCTCGATGGCACTTAGACAATTTAATTCTGCGTGTGTAAGCGCAAATTTTATCCAAAAATGTTTAAAATTGTCCAAGTTATTATGCTGCCCATGATGAGAAATGAAGTTTCCAGAAAATCGCGTTTAAAGTTGAGATAATTAAGTTAATAATAACAAGATATAATAATAATAATATAATAATAAAACATGATGAACTGCAGAATCCGCTGTTTGCTCCGAATATATTCACAGCGCCATCTGCAGCTTTAATAAGGGAATAGACTCTTTAGTAAAATCTTTTCGGCGAGGTCGGTTTTATTGATTGTGCGCGTGCTCACATTTTTGCTCATACCTTTCTTAATAGTTAGGATATCACTTTAAGTCTTTTTGCTCATAATTCTACACACTATAAGAATTTAATTTCCGTCAGAAAAAAATAAATTGTTTTTTTGAATGTTGAGAACATATGTAACCCCTTATTGTGAAATCTGAAAGTCTCATTCTCACACAAAAATACAAGACTTTTTGACATTCTTTCAATTCTCACAACTTACAAATGCATGAGCAACCTCTGCAATGCAATTTCTGTAAATATGCTTGAGAAATTTATCTATTTTGAGCAATTTTTAATTTACCCCTTTTTACAACTGAGTTTAACCTCCTAATGTTAAATTATTTTTTTAATAATTTTATTCATATCTTTTAAAATAATTATTTTTTCACATTGTTTTTTTTCATCATGTGCTATTAGCACTGATTTCTCTAATAAATGTGTAATTTTCTTACATTTGAAATTTTTTTATATGCGAAATGTGAATTATGAAATTAATATCCACAAACATTTTGGAATATAACCTGTAAAAGTTTTAATAGAAATTCATTTCTAGAATCTTTTAATATGCGAATCTGAAATTTCAGCTCGATCCTATAAGTAGTTTTTGAATTACGCTAGAAAAACCGTCAACAGTTTGAAAGACCACTTAGTTATTAAAAAAAAAAAGAGAGAGAGAGAATCATTTCTTAAAACCTTTTTTTTAATGTAACAGTAGTCTTAAATATTTGTTGTATTTAAACAATTTATTTAACGTTTTTCTAATTGAAACAATACCTCCCATTGAAAAACGTAGGGTATAAAGAAAGGGAATTTATAAAATTTCTTCAGAGTTCGCAAATTTCCTTTTTTTTTTTTTTTTCTGCCAAAACAAGATGTTTAAAGCGATACATTTTTTTATCTTTACTTTTCTTTCTTTATTTTATTTGTTTGTTGTAAAGAGCAGTAAAATAAAAAAAATTCTTCAAGGTTTGCAATTTGCAAGTGTTAAATGCAAGTTTCCATCATAAGAAGCGATTTTGATGCAAAATATTTGTTTTAATTGTGCAAATCATTTTCACAAAAGAAAAAAAAAAACGAGAACGAAAAGAAAAATGTTTTATTTATATCTAAATCTTTTGTTTTCTTTACATTTGTTAAAGATAGGAAATATCAAAAGATTTCTTCAGAGTTCGATTCTACCACCCGCACCACCACCTCCTCCCATTCCATAGTAGTTTGCCTCATAAACTCTGAATTCGTTACAATATTTTTTTTAGTGAAACTAAACATTCTCACTAGTGGAGAAGCGAGAGTATGGGCTCAGGTGGGGGGTGGACTAGAGATGAGTTCGGGCTCTCTTTTCGGAGCCCGGGCCCGCCCGAGCCCGACGATTTTAAATCCGAGCCCGAAACATTTTGTATTTTCAGAGCCCGAGCCCGTCCAATCCCGATACCGAAAAAAATTGCTTAATATTTAAAAATTATTTTAAAAGAATTATCTCATTTAAAAAAAAAAAAAACTTCGTACATGAAAATAACTATTAATTCCGTGTACATAATTAATTTTATGGAAATTTACATTCAATCTTATCAAAAGAGAATTTTGCTATCAAATAAAAAATATACTTCCTTAAAAATCCTTAATAGGATTTTCATATTTTTCTCTCCCAACAACCAATCTGATGGACACGTTAACATACTGCGTTTTATGAATAAATGCATAAAATTTGTAGAAATCACTATTTCTATGCCGGAGAATTGAAAAACGTTTTCTATTTCGTATAAAAGGTGTATATCGTAAATTATAATTGATTCCTTAATTAAATCAATATTTCGTGCTCATAAAAATCAGCTTAATTTTAAAATTATCTTCTCCTACTGGTGTCGTATCACCCAGTCGTCAGTCGCGTCGCAAATATCGTAAACCATGTAGCATTCTAATGCTAGAAAAGAAAAATAAGATTTATGTTTCATCTTCTATTCATTCTGATCAAAATAACATTAAAATGACTTTAAAGGGAATATGTAATTTTTTAGGGAAAAAAAAGTTATTTTTATTTTTTCTATATGAGAATAAATAAAATTGTCAGTTTCAGAAAGAATGAGCCCGAGCCCGCCCGGGTCCGAAGGCTGGTACAAAAATCAAGCCCTAGCCCGTGTCGGGCCCGGACTCGGGCTCAGGCTTTCGGGCCCGGACTGAGCCCGTCTCATCTCTAGGGTGGACCAATGAACCATCCATCCCCCTCCCGTGCACTTGCCTAACGTCCAATAGGGATATCATTCATACGAAAAAGTATGAATGTTATCGATTTTTACCCATGTTTTAAGTTTTGATTGTCTTCTTTGTATGATTTTAAGCTTTAGACCATTGCAATTCAGAGAAAATACTCAAATTTAAATAATTTTAAAGCACAATTTTAACAAAGTAATTCATTTTTTTTTCTGTGTTTTCACTTGTTTTAATTTTCTGATTTAATTCCAGTTGACTTTTATTATTATATAACAGGATATCAGAGAATTAAAATTGATTTTTCTTCGAAGATTATACCCATTTTTAAAATATAGACGATGATTTCTATTTTATTTTTAAGTAAGGCAGACTGATCTAGATATTTTCATATCTTTATGCCATTTACATAAGACTTAGAATAGCTTAATATATGAATTATGTTTTCTATGCAGCGATTCGAAACCCAAGTTAAAATTTATACTTTTTTAAGAAAAACTTTGTAATTTTTTAACTTTTTGTAAGTACCTCAAAACTTTTTGTAATTTTTTAAAGTTTGGATTTTTTTTTTTTTTTTTTTTTTTTTGTTAATATTTTTAAACTTTTGTAATTTTTTTTCGTTCAATAATGTTTTTACGTTTGATATTTTTAGAGAGTTATAATTATTTATTCTTAATTAATAATTTTAATTGTACTTAAAATCTAATAAATACTAATAAATATCAAAATTTTTATTTAGCGGTCAATTTCAAGTATAGAATTATTTAATGTATATTTAATTCCTATTGTGTTTTTTAATATGGTAATATGGTTAAATTATACCCAGGTATAATTTTCAACGCTTATGTTTGATATTCTTTCGAAACATATTTTCACCCAAAATTTCATTACCTTTCATAAAATAAAAGCATTCATTTTTTTATTTTCTCAGGTATAGAGAGGGAAATGACACCCTCCCCTGCGAACATAGAAGAGGGGAAGAATTACCCTGTTTACACGGAATTTCTTGAAAATTTAGCTATGAATCAATCTTTACCATGTTACTTAGTCACAAAACACTTGAATTCATTTACTTTATACTTTTACCTTACACAACTTAAGTTAACTTTACTGTTTATCAGATAATAATTTAATCACAGAGTGTTTTGCACTACATATTTTCAACACCATTTTACTAAGACATTCTAACTATATAGCCCAAATAATCATTATCATATTAAAAAACACAATAGAAATTAAATATACATTAAAATCTTATACTTGAAATTTGCCGCTAAATAAATGTACATCAATTAAAATAATTAATTAAGAATAAATAATTATAACTATCTAAAAATATCAAACGTAAATAACTATTGAACGAAAAAATTATAGAAATTTAAAAATATTTACATTTTTGTTTTTTAATTACAAACTTTAAAAATTTTTACAATATTTACAAAAACTTTAAAAAATTACAAAGTTTTTCTTAAAAAATATGAAACAGTAAAGAAAATTATATAAACCTGTGTCTAAAACTTAACACTGAATGAAATACTAATAATTAATTAAAATAATGAATTATCACATAAAATATCAACTATTGAACAAAAAAATTATAAAAATTTTAATGTCTTGTTTAAATTTTTTTATAAAACTTACAAAAGTTCTCGAAAGTTTAAGGTTTTCTTAAAAAGTTTTTACAAAAATAACTACAAAATGTTTACAAAGTTTACAAACTTTACAAAAGTTCTAAAAAATTTATAAAAAGTTTTTTAAAAATTACAAAAAAAAAAATTAAAAATTTGTAAAAAGTTAAAAAATAATACAAGTTAGTGAAAAAATGTATAATTTTCTAAAAAAGTTTAAAAAACTGTACAAGTTAAACTGCTATCATAACCCCCATTGCCACCACCACTTCTCAAAATATAATAATCTGTGATTTACTATTAAAAAAAAAAAAAAAAAAAAAAAAAAAAAAAAACTTTAACTGTAGCCATTACTGTCATTATTATGGAACAAATATAAGAATACACAGACAACCTATGGAATTTGCAATGATCGCATCTACTAAATTTTATACTACATTTAGTGAATTTCCAAATAATATCTCTCAAGCCAAGTATTTTTTTTCATTTAACATTCGGAGTTGTGATCTACATATTTATATATTTACATATTTTTTATCAAATAAATATTTTAGTGTTAATATACTGAAGATCAAATTTTCCACAACCAAATAACATCACCTACTAACGATGTTTTCACACCTGCTTATTACAACTCGACCCCTACTTCAGCACCACATAAGCTTTACAAAAAAGTGATACATATAAACGACAGTAAACAAGATATATCGGCATCCATCGATACAGCTAACAGTAAATTATCTCTCAGTTTTACTGTATTGAAGAAGGAACCTATAGACCTGCTGTTTTTATCCCTAGAACTGTCTAATACTGAATTAATTCATATACGACATTTTAATCATGATCCGAATAAAACCAACATATAGCCATCAAGTCAAGAAATAACAATGGATATTTTAACACGGTATGATTTCTACAAGAAAATTATGAATTTTGATATTAGCTATCCAACGTCTTCGTTTGTAGCAAATAACAGTATTATAGTATTAAATTGTGATTGTGAAACATATATGCAGAATGTAAATGCATGTAAATCATCTAAAATAAGATTGAGCGAAAATCAACTCGAAATTTTTAAACATTTAATTCCAGAATTAAACGATTCGAGTATTAAATTTATGTATTTAAAATATATACACAACCTAATTACACAAAAGTGCAGAGTTGTTACTAGATCTTCAAAAAGTGAAAATTGGATGATAACAACTAATTATATGGATTTAACATGAATTGATAAGTACGTTTATTAGAATATTTAAATTGATGCCGAATTTATGATATTAACCCTCTCAATCACGTGTATATGACTTTTACCAACCGTGAAAAATATCAACAATTAGGTAGCAAATTATTAATGCTAAAAAACATACATTCTGTTTGTTATAAAGAATTTTTTAGATCAGGAAGATTTTGTTACTCATGATTTTCTAATTGATATATGAATGTAGACATTATAGTTGTTTAAACAACAATAATAAATATTTTTCGATCTATGCATATCTATGTGTGTTGTTTTTTTTTTTTTTTTTAATAAAACCTATTTCATTATTGGAATATATTTTAAGATTTTTAACTTTAAATTTCCACATGATAGCTAATAGCTGATTTTACTTTACGGAAGACTTGGAATATATTATTTTTAACGAAACAACATTTTCGACAATAGTCCAGTCATTTGGTAGAAAATAAAGGAAAGTTTTGGTGCAGTTTTGATATTTGGTTCGTTTATGTTTTGTGGGTCGCTGACGAATCTGAGGTTTTCCAACAAAAATTTTTCCGGAAAATACGTTTTTTTTTAACAAAAAACTTGTAAAAAACGGACTTTTCTCAGTTTTTGTTTTTTAAATAACTCCAAAACTGTGGATTTTGCGTGAAAATCAACAATATATGAATTAAAGAAAATGAAAGTTACTACATTTTATGTACTGAAAGTTTTTTTCTCTGATCAATGGTTTAGCCGTGAGAGTGCTGCAAAAATGGGTGTTAAAAACAAAAAATTGTAAAAAAAACGGGAATTACGGCACTGTATGTCGATTTAACATGAAACTAACCATATTACGCAAACGTTAACCATTAATGATACTAAAAATTATATGACTGACAATATTTTATGCATTTGAGGTAGAGGAAAAGTGCGGTTTCGGCGCCAGAGGAAGGTGGGAGCAGTGGAACAGCTCCACTTCCTCTCATGAGTGGAGGGGGCTGTTTCTCCGGAGAGCTCGTACTGTAAAAGAAGGTAAAATTGGGTGGAGTAAAAGACAAAAACTGTAAAAAAAAAAAAAAAAAAAAAAAAAAAAAAAAGGAATTACGGTCCTGTACGTCTATGTAACATGAAAATTATCTATTTTAAGCAAACGTTGACTATTAATGAACCTAAATCTATGTGATTGACTACATTTTACAATGAAGTTATCTGATAATACAAACGATGGCTCATTATGAATCATTATTTAGTATGCGAGACTATGTCTTTGATGGCTAACTTGATTACTTACAAAGATGGTACAAAAACTGCTGAGCGTATGAGACAAGCAAAATAACATGCTTCAACTGACGTATTGTTTGACGGTACAATGATACTTACCATTTCCAAAGAAAAGTTCCTTGCTAACCCAAGAAACAATATTCGGTTAATATCTATGATGATTGACAAGTTATCATCAGCAGATATTACATGCAAGCAAGCATAAGTAGACGCAGGCACCTTGATTGTAAACACTGCTTTGTCCTCGGCTCCATCAAATAAGATGGTGATTATAGTTGAGGAGGATGTAGAACTCTTGGTTATTTTGATAGGTTTCTGCAGGGTTGAAAACGTTTTCTTTTTAAAACCTGGGAAGTACGCTGTTTCTCCAGCGACATTGTCTCCAATTAATGCTGTGAATTCAACGGTTTCGGAAAACATCCTCTTCCTACATGCTATGAGTGAGTGCGATACAATGTCAGTACCGTTTATGCAAGGAAAACTAAAGTTTCTCAAAACCCTTGTAAATAATATAGATGTCGCTGATGTTGTTAAAGTATTCAAAGATTCGAACGCAACTCTGGAGATGATTGCAGCTGCTGGGAAACGTTTCCTTGCCTCGCTGTACGGCTATAGTGGGACGAATGTGCCTTCACTTAACCACCTAAGGAATATTTCGTAAAAAAAGCCAGCCTTTAAAAACAGATCTAATATTTCTGCTTTACCACCATCTGCCGCTACAGCACGACAGCAATCTTTAAGAGTATATCACCAGGGGCTGCAATGGCTGGTAGTTGAAAAAACGCTGAAGAGTAGGGATGTAAGAAAACAAATATCGCCCTTGAGCCTGTATTTACTGTATTACCCGTTGCTTTGTTGAAGCTTGTATCCTGTAAGTGCAAAAATAATTGCCAACAAAATTATGGGTGCAAGAAGGCAGGTCTTTATTGTTCCAACGTGTGTCTCAACTGCGAAGGGAACTGCAACAACATCTCAGTGGTGAATCAAGACGAGGAAGACGAGTTATACCTTGAAACTGAGCTGGAGCTGGATTGCCCACCCATTGAATCCGTGGAACCCAATGAAAGAGGAACAAGCCATGCCACAAGGTTATGAAATATTTACCATAAAGAAAACATTTATTCCCTAATATTGGTTGTAAATAAAACCCCCACTAATTCCATAAGTGTATTTTCTATGCTGTAGATGTCGATGAACAGAAGGGGCCTTCAAATGAAAGAATGCGGAAATAAGATTTTTTCTTTTTTACTATATGTAAATATGTTTACTAATGTTTGTTACTAATGTACATAATTATTTATAGTTAAATTAGGGTTCATAATGAGTCGTCGTACATATTATCAGACAACGTCATTGTAAAATGTAGTCAATTACATAGTTTTTAGTCAACGTTTGCTTAAAATGGTTAATTTGCATGTTACAAAGACGTACAGGGCCGTAATTCCCGTTTTTCAAGTTTTTTGTCCTTTACCCCCTCCCAATTTTACCTTCTCTTAGAGTATGAGCTCTACGGAGGAGGAACACCCTCGGCTCAAGAAAGGAGGCGAATCTGCTCCACTGATCTGACCTGCCCCTGGCGCCGGATCAGCACTTTTCCTCTACCTCAAATGGATAAAATATAGTAAATCATAGAATCGTTAGTATCATTAATGGTTAACGTTTGCGTAAAATGGTTAGTTTCATGTTACATCGACGTACAGGGCCGTAATTCCCGTTTTTTTTTTTTTTTTTTTTTTTTTTTTTTTTTTTTACAGTTTTGTGTTTTTAACACCCATTTTTGCGGCACTCTCACGGCTAAACCATTGATCAGAGAAAAAACTTTCAACACATAAAATGTAGGAAATTTTATTCTCTTTGATTCATATGCTGTCGATGCTCACGCAAAATGCATAGTTTTGGAGTTATTTTGAAAAAACAGAGAAAAATGCGTTTTTTACAAGTTTAAAAAAAAAAAAAAAAAAAAAAAAAACGTATTTCTCGAGAGAAATTTTGTTGGAAAACTTCAGATTCATGTTCAGCGACCCCAAAAACATAAAGGAACCAAATATCAAAACTACACCAAAACTTTCCTTTATTTGCCCTTTATTAGCCCCTAATGCCTGGACTACAATGACTAACCGATTAACCAGCATTCATATGAAAGTTAGCTTTTGATAATACCAAGCAACAGTTAAAAAAAACTTGTTAAAAAAATGTTAACTTGCAAATTTTTTAAGCTTTTTCTTAAATTGCTCTATTTTTTTTTTTTTTTTTTACTTTTTGTTAATTTTTAAATATTTTTAGAAAAAAAATGAATTTTTTTTACTTATTTTTATATTTTTCATTAATTTGTCTTTTTTTTAAACACTTTTCGAAAATATTGAAAACTTTTTCGCTAACTAGTAATTTTTTCGTTAGTTTGTGAATTCTTTTAAGATTTTTGTTCATTTTTGTGTATATTTTTGTTAATTTGTAATTTTTTTTAAAAAGATTTTCTGCAAATTTTGTAAATATTTTTAGAAAACTTTGAATTTCTTTACTAACTTGTACATTTGTTTCATTCATCTGTTAATTTTGTTAACTTTTTTAGAAAAAAAAAAAAAAAAAATTCACTAATTTTTAACTTGCTTGTTAGCGTGTGAATTTTTTAAAGATTTATGTAAATTTCGTAAATATATTTACGATGTTGTTATTAAATTTATTTGTTAAATTTTAATTAAAATTAATTTGTTTTTAAATTGTTTTTAAATTAATTTAAAAATAATTTGTTAAATTAATTTGTTAAATTTTAATTTGTTAAAAAAAAATTAAGATTTTTTTATAAATATTGTGAATATTTTTGTTAGTTTGTAAATATTTTTAGAAAACACTTGAATTTTTTTTACTAACTTGTATATTTTTTTCCTTTTTTGCTTTTTTAGAAAGTATTGAAAAAATGTTCACTAACTTGTAATTTTTTTTGTTGTTGTGGTTCAGTTGTGAACTGTTTTTTAATTTTTGTAAATATTTTGGTTAATTTGTAAATTTTTTAAAGATATTTTGCAAATTATGTAATTGTTTTTGTAAATTTGTAAAAAAAAATTAAACTTGAATTTTTCTACTAACTTGTATATTTTTCTCATTCATCTGTTTTTTTTTTTTTTTTTTTTTTTTTTTTTTTTTTTACTTTTTTAAAAAGCATTGAAAATTTTTTCACTAATTTGTAATTTTCTTTTTGGTAACTTTTTTAAAGATTTTCAGTAAATTTTGTGAATATTTTTGTTAATTTGTAAATATTTTTAGAAAACTTTAATTGTTTTTTTACTAACTTGTGTATTACTTTCGTTCATCTGTTAATTTTTTTTTTTAACTTTTTTAAAATTAAATTTGCTAATAAAGCAGATTTTTTTTCTAGCTGTTATTATTAACTAAGGCATCCAACTCGCGTTTCTCGGGATACAGAATATATGTGAAAACCATTTTTTTAATCGAAAATATTAATAGATTTCTATACATTTAATATATACATTTTTGTTTTAGCTAATTCCACTAACACCACCAAGAAGCTTTTTTACATGAAAATATCAAGCGTGCATTCAGTTAAAGTTTTGAAATATATTTTTCAAAAGATGAATATTTTATGAAAGGTAATTTCATGTTAGCCATATGTCAGAAGTTGATAATCGAAGAAATCGCCAAAGATTTCGCTACTTACAGCATCCTTTTTTATTCTGATAATTTCAGTGGTTTCGATTGCATGTTTATTAAGTTTGTGCTTTATTTATATATTTTTATTTATTTATTTAGTGAATGAGTTTTAATTTCGTTATGGAATATTAGCTGGAAACAAATGATGAAACGGGTAAATCCTTCGTAATCGAGCTGCACGCGATAGAAATAGATTTTAAAAAATCATGCTTGAAAATTATTTTTTAAACCTTAAATATCTGTAAATTGAGATACAGATCAAATTGTATTTGAAAGAACATTTTTCCACCATTCGACGGTGTTAATTATTGACATTGTGCGATATTTAGAATTTAAAATGATTGCAGTAAAAGCGAAATTTATTGGTCAGATATTGCCAACGTCGATATGACGTTAGTCGTATCTCAGTCGTATAAAGTGACGTAGACGATACTCGCAGATATGTTTTTTCTTTATAAGATAAAGATTCTAGCTAATATTATCTGATACGAAATTTTTTTTCTTGAAAATTGTTTTAGTTGTGTCATTTCATTTCATACTATTTATTAGCTCAAAAGAAATCTTAAAGTATCTAAAAATATTTCTGAAAACAATTTTTTGTTTGTAATCACATAGTTTACACCATTTTTACTGGTGTCAAATGACGACTTTTGAAGTTTTGGTTTATATTTATTTCACTTGTAATTTTCGAAACTATCAAGTATATATCGGGTGAACCAAAAGTTCGTTAAAACTCTAAAAATTCATTAAAAAAAGGGATAAATTATGATATAGAAGTGCGGTTTGCAAGGAAGGACTCACAAGGTAGTCGGAATTTTTTCGACAGCAAAAAAAAAAGTTAAAAATGTCATTGGTAGAGGGCGCTGACGACCCCAAACACAATGAAGAGGGCAACAGTACATTCCATCCATTTATTCTTGAAATAACAATTGTTCAACATGAGCTCCAGACCACATTTTTCGTTTTCAGTCCTTTCGCAGTGCGAAATTTTCACAATGCAACAGTTGCTGACTCTCCGTTCAAATAGAACAACTTCACCAACTACGCTCGATCGGGTAAGGATAACATTCTGCTGAATCTTTCGCATGTTAGCGCCATCTACAGGTGACTTTTTTAACTAAAAAATTCTTTGCTGCTAAAAAAAATCTGTCTACCTTGTGAACCCTTTCTTGCAAACGGCACTTCTTTATCATAATTTCTTCCTTTTTTATGATTTTTTAAAGTTTTAACGAACTTTTGGTTCACCCGGTATGTAAAAAAAAAGTATTCTATGTGTTAAAACCGACTCGTGGCTGTTTTAATCTAAAAATTACAAATAAAATAACCATAAATCAAAATATTTTAATCGTTTCCATTTGACACCAGTAGAAATGGTGTTAATATGAATTCTGAATGTATCTTTAAAATGCTTTTTTGCTTTTGCTTTTTTACAGTGGAACATATCGAGGATGACAGATTCCTTTTATTTGCACCATATAGAGAAACAAACAGCACCATTTTGCAGATTCAGTTGTGGATGGAGTTTCCAGGTATCAAAAAATCCCCTGAACTTATGTGTAACGAGTTCTCGCTAGAGATCGTCCCAGTAATTGGATCCCGAAACATGGGCGGCTACATCAGTGATTGCTCCATTCTGACGCTTGTTTCAAAGCCCCGTTTTCCAGAAGATATATTAGAGATGAAATTCGAGATAAAGCGTCTATATCAAGCTTGCCAAAAAAAGGACGACTCGCCGCATTTCAATTACAGGATCCGTTTCAATCCGGTTGAAAATACATGTGACATAAACCTCGCCAAAGATCATGTTGATATATTTCTTATTTTTAAAGAACTCGACGGCATGGAAGATATAAGTTACTTTGATCCCCATGCGCAAGATTTTGTATCTCTTCATTATGATAATCTTATAAACAGAAAGCCTCTTTTAAAATCATTTGCGCATAAACGAAAATTCCCCAAATCGTGCTCACTCAGGCCTTTTACCTTCAGTTTTGAACATTCAGGATGGAAGGATTTTGTTATAGCCCCAAAGGAGTATCAGTCCAATAAGTGTCAAGGTAGATGCGCTTTCCCTTTGGCAGAACATTTGAATTATTCTAACTATGCTGTTATACAAGCAGTTGGAAGTACGATTTATACTGGGATTAAGAATCCATGTTGCATTCCCATGGACTTAGCCCCACTTACCTTGTTAATTACCGACGAAGATAATGAAATAACCTTGAAATCTCAAAAGGATCTCGTAGTTACTAGCTGCAAATGTGGCTAAAATTGGTAAAGAGATTATAGATTTCATATTTCCACAAAATTATTGGAAGGAAATTAATTTTGATTTCTAATTTTTTGACAGTTTAGAATTTGGAATAATTTGAAATAAATTTTTCATTACATTTTGATCTAACAATTATCAAATTCATTTTCAAAATCTCAAAAGTACGTTTTCGTTAAATATAGCATTCTAAGTCTTTATTGACAGTAAGGTGAGCTGATCTAATGTTTTCTTAATTATTCTCGAAATAAAATTATAATTTTAAAAATATCTGAGGGGAACATTCTTGGATGTTTGTTTAATAATCAAATATGCTTGTTGTTTAAAAACTGATACAATTTATCATAAGTATAATAAAGTATTTTATGTCAATATTTCATGTTTTAAAAGATTTGTAAAGTATGTAAAGAAAATAACTTAAAGAACATGCCACTCATATTTTCCATAGAATATTAATTCTTCCATGAGTCTTTTACGAGAATTTAAACCACGTAGTAACTTTCTAACTCTTTTATCATGTAATTTAAAAGTTTGTATATGAAAATTTATATTACTTTGTTAATGAGACACACTTTAAATATTTTCATTTTATCTTTGTGTCACAAAGTGTTGAGCCTTTCGTCTATCAAAAAACAGTCGAAATGTTTAAACATTCAAACAATTGCATTTATCAAAAAGCATTATTGTTGAATCTTCCACCAACAATTATACTTGTGACAAAAGTATGAGCATAATTTGCGAGAGTAGGAATTTTACCAGAAATATCTCAAAAATTATCTCTTTCACATTGTAAATTTCTGAATAACTTAAATTATTCAGATAAAAAAAATAATAATAACTGATTTTTAAAAGAATGTGAACTGTATGTTGTACCTTCACACTGTTCTGCTATTTGCAAAAATAAAATAAACTCTAATAAAAAAAAATAAAATAATACAACTCCCTGATTAGACTTAAATATATATATATATATATATATACATATTTCTATCTTACAATTAAAATTGATTTTTCAATATTTTATAGGTATGTAAGTTAGAAAGAAATTTAGAACTTATAAATTTCTTGCTCAGCATTCAGTTCATATAAACTCCAACATTTTTCTTTTAGAATTTCCATTACCACGACAGAATGAATTTATTTAACTGAAATAATTATGAATGGAACTGGCAATTCCTATCTTTCTAAAAACATATTCTCTAATCCTAGATGGGCTTAAAAAATAAAATTTATATCTTGCATTAAAATTTGCTTTTTTTTCACTTGTGAGATATTCAAATTTAGTACTTAAAAATTTATTTCTCAGCCTTGAGTTAATACAACTCCTAACTCTTAGAATTTCTATACCGCGATAAAATTAATTTCTTTCGCTAGAATAAGTAACAGCGTGATTGACAGTTACCGACTATATAACATAATTAATTTATACTTTATTACTTTTCTAGCCTTAGTTACATGATTACAATAAATTTGGATGATTGTGTTATGGTAATTCATGTGCGTCATTCATTGTAGTAGAATAAAAAAAAAAAATCTTTATGATAATTTATCCCCATTAGCCTTTTATTACTTTACTTTACTGCCATAAAAACGTTCTTTCATTTCAGAAGTCTACTGATTTAATTATTTAATTTTATTAATTAATCCTGCTGATTTTTCATTAATTATTTTTTTTTCTATGGAAGAAAGATACTTTTAGGAATTTGTGTAGTTTCTTTTTTTCTTAAGTTAATCAAAAATTTGTATTTTGATTTTGATTTTGATTTATTTGTTTACATCATGCAATTCACTTAATTTGAACATGTATCTAAGGTTTTTCAAATTTTACATTGATCAAAAAGTTTGTAATGATATGTGTATGTGTCACAGTGTCAGCATGCGTTCATTAAAAAATATATGTGTTTATGTTAATTAAGAAGTTTGTATTTTGATATTGATCTTATTAATCGTGTGTACCATGCTATTCACTTAATTTGAACACATATGTGTGATATTTCAAATTTTACGTCGATCAAAAATTTTGTATTGATATTTGTATGTGTAATGCTATTCACAGTGTCAGCATTCATTCATTGAAAAATATAGGTGTTTATGTTAGTCTAAGAAGTTCGGGTTGATATTTGTATATGTTGTGCTATTCACAGTGGCAGCATTCATTCATTGAAAAATATAGGTGTTTATGTTAGTTAAGAAGTTCGAATTTTGATATTTACCTTAATAATTGTATGTGTTGTGCTATAGAAGGTCCTTTGCACTTTGTAAAAATGATTTTTACAGTTAATTTCCAAGCATAAATTCCGCATTACTCGAAAATTGTTTACTCTGTTAGATAACACTGACTCTTGGCTATAGCTCTGACTCAAAATTTCCGTGATAGCATATTTTTTTTTTTTTCTTAATACAGTCACGTCAATTTTATTCCATACCTCTTCGACGGCTTTCTAAAATTTTTTCAATGTTTATGAATGGCGTTTTCCTAACTCTCGTTTTAAGGAGTTTGGTCAGTGAGATCTCAATTTTTCCTCGCTAATGTTAAAACTAACAGGTGTGAAATGATTTCTTATTTAACATATCTCATCAGTAAATTAATATTTTTAACTTATTTTTTTCTGTGTACGCTTCTTAAAAGGTGTCTCTTCTTTTTTAGTGGTTAAATTAATATTTCTAAAATATATACCTAATTTTATTTGAAGTGTTAAAATCTTAATCACAGCTCAATTGCTTTTAACACATAAAATATAAAATTAAGGATAGATTTTAGAAATATTTTGTCAACTAAAAAGTAAATTGAATCCTTTAAAAAGAGTATACAGAAAAAAAGTTTAAAATATTAATTTCCTGATGATATATATTAAAAATAAGAATTCATTTAACGCCCAAGGGTTGAACATTAGATAAGGAAAAATTGAGATCTCACAAACCAAAACCCAAACTAACAAACAGATGGTGCTAAATGGAAATTTATGATACCACTGGATGAAGTACGGCTTTATTTAAGAGGCTTTAATATTAAAAAGAGGGTACTTTTTATATCAATAAATGGTAGAATCCCTTTCCCCTCTCCCTCCTCCTCACCCGAAAAAAAGGAGGAAGGTCATGAATGTAAAGAAAAGTTTCTGAAGAGATTCATGATTGCTGCTAGATTTTGTTATAAAGGTAAATTAAAGCTCAGGAAAGTATCAAGCAAAGCTGAAGCAAATTCACTCTTTAATCAGTAAAATACTTTAGAACTCATTTTTGATAAACTTCCAGCTTTATGTGGAAAAAATATCAATAAAGTCGAGCTTCAATAATAAACAAAGTCTCTGGTCACACTTCTAAACCAACTGCCGCATAATTAGCAAAACAATAATCATAAACGGAAATAAACTGTATCCCATTTAAGGAAATAAGCTGCAAATTTAGTTGATACTTCCCCCATGGTCTTTTCTGCATTTGGATTGTTAAAGAGAGCGTTTGGAAGACGCTAATGAACATTGAAAAAACTTCGTAAATCCATCCAAAAAGTTTTGGATAAAATTTATATGACTGCACTAAGTGAAATTAGTCTATGAAAATTTCGGACCAGAAATATAGCTAAAAGTAAAGAATATCTAAAAGAGTCAAAACGTTTCATGAAACACGGTATTTATGCATATAAATTAACTGTAAAAATCTTTTTTTTTTTTTTTTTTTTTTTTTTTTTGCAAACCTTTTTCTTTTTTTAAACTTCCGTATCTTGTGTTTAATGTAAACGTGCAATTATATACTCCTCTCGATTGCACTTTCTTATTTTGAACCCATTATCTGTATATGTTGTGTATAAGTTGTACTTAATGTGAAGCTTTGTTCATAACATTTTTTATTAAGCTTTTATAGATCAAGGGGCTTATATTTCGACAATAATTTAATAATTTCTATGTTTATGATATTCACTTAGATCGAACTTGAAATTGTAATTCATTTTATGTTATTTGTTAATCCAGAAATTTATATTGTAATATTCATTTCATTATTTATATGTTGCCTGCTATCCACATAATTTAAAAGTACATTAAACTTCCAAGTGCAAACTTATTTCATGCTCAGAATATCCAGTTTTTACTCATTAATTATTTATCCATATTTTTTTTAAAAAGGTACTGAATTTTTGAAAACAAGTTGAGATTTGACAATTCGGAAATAGGTTGCTAAAAATAGTAAACTAACAAACTAATTTTTTTTTCTTGAATAATCGCATTAGACTATCTTCTAACTCATAAAATTCAGATAACGGAATATTAGGAATGACTTTCTAATATTTTTTGTTTGTTTTATATTTTAATTGCTTATTATTTATTTTTTTTTTTTAATCTGTAACTGGATTTTCTAGTAATTATTTAATGTTTAATTTATTAAAATTCATAACTTCAAACTGTTTTCTCACTCAAAAATGCACAGGGATGCAAAAACGAAATTAAATTATTTCAAAAATTCACATAAATACTATATTTTGAGAAGTTTTCTCTTTTTTTTAGATGTTTAATTTTTTCAATTAAAACATTCAAATATCCTCATTTCATTTAACATAAGTCACTAAGTATGAAGGAAATTTTAGATTTTTTTGAGATGTTTAAATTTTTTTCAATTAAAACATTCAAATAATTTCATTTTATTTAACATGAGTCACTAAGTATGAAGGATGCATGCATTGATTGTTTTTCTACATTTACTAAAAGTGTATGGTACCTCACATTAAGAATCACTCTGTATAATTAATGTAAAAGAATGAGAAATGTTTAAAGTAATAACAATATCAATTGAGTGATTATCATAAATTCTGCCATATGGATTCTATAACATCAGAATTTTTCTGACTAATAATTATTTAATACTTAAGTCCTAAATATTCAAAATAACAGAGAAAAACAGAGATATGCAAAGATGAAGGGAAATTATTTTCAAATTTTCACATTTTTATATTTTATGCATGTTTTTTTTTAATTGATTTTAAAATAATTTTAAAATAACAGTATTTTTATAATTTTTTATACGTTTCTAAATGCAGAAAATGAATGCATAGTTTTAATATTTAATAAGTATCAAACAAAATTTAAAAAAAAGTCTCAAAAGATGTATTTTGAGAATGTTCCTAATTAATTTAGATAAATTTCCTAGAAACATTTTCAGGTATTTTATTTTCAAGAAATATTTTACCTTCGGATTTTTCCTCGTGAAGAATTAGGAAGTGCAATGTAAAGTTTCCTTAATATTTTAACTATACGTCCTATTAAATGTTATTTAAATGTATGTATTTGTTTTATTAATACCATCTCCATTATATTACATATAGATTTTGTTTTTCTTTTTGGTGTACTCTTTTGAAGAATTTTTGTTTAAGCAGTTCAATAGCTTTTGAGCTCTTAGGAAACAAAAAAGGAATTTCATTTATATTTCATGACATGGTCATTTTAAAATGTTGTTTGTATAAAACTATTTTTAAAAAAAAAGTGAAATTTGTTTTCCCTACTTTTTCAATGTTTCATTGTTAAAAAAAGAGTTTTTCTTCCATTGTATTTCTTTACTAATCTAGTATTTATTTATTTTTTCTTATTTATTATTAAACTTATTTGTCTTACATTATGTATTTCATATTCAAGAATTTTTGTTTAAGAGGCTACTTCACTCAGACGAAGAAAACACCCGCTCGTTAATGTTAATCCTATGGAGGAAATATTTTAAGATATCTCGTTCGCATTTCAATATTTTTAAATGATTTTTTTTCTCTATATACGCTTTTTTCTACTTTTTCGATTTTGATTACAAGTTTTTTTTTTTATTAAGATACTTTCACTTTCGGAACCGGTTTTGAAAGTGAAAGTATCCTCAATAAAAAAACCTGCAACAAAAATTGAAAAAGTACAAAGGAGCGTGCATAGAGATTGACCTCAGCTATTCAATGCAAAAAAAATCATTTAAAAATATTGAAATTTGAACGAGATATCTTAAAATATTTCCTCCATAGGATTAACATTAATGAGCGGGTGTTTTCGTCTGAGTGAAGTAGCCTTTTAAGCAGTTCGATAGCTTTTGAGCTCTTAGGAAACAAAAAAAGAGTTTCATTTATATTTCACAACATGGTCATTTTAAAATGTTGTTTGTATAAAACCATTTAAAAAAAAAACCAGTGAAAATTGTTTTGCCCTACTTTTTCAATGTTTCATTGTTAAAAAAGAAGTTTTTCTTCCATTGTATTTCTTTACTAATCTAGTATTTATTATTTTTTTTTCTTATTTATTATTAAACTTATTTGTCTTACATTATGTATTTCATATTCAAGAATTTTTGTTTAAGAGGCTACTTCACTCAGACGAAAACACCCGCTCGTTAATGTTAATCCTATGGAGGAAATATTTTAAGATATCTCGTTCGCATTTCAATATTTTTAAATGATTTTTTTTCTCTATGCACGCTCTTTTCTACTTTTTCGATTTTGATTACAAGTTTTTTTTTTATTAAGATACTTTCACTTTCGGAACCGGTTTTGAAAGTGAAAGTATCCTCAATAAAAAAAACCTGCAACAAAAATCGAAAAAGTACAAAGGAGCGTGCATAGAGATTGACCTCAGCTATTCAATGCAAAAAAAAAATCATTTAAAATTTTTGAAATTTGAACGAGATATCTTAAAATATTTCCTCCATAGGATTAACATTAACGAGCGGGTGTTTTCGTCTGAGTGAAGTAGCCTTTTAAGCAGTTCGAAAACTTTTGAGCTCTTAGGAAACAAAAAAAGAGTTTAATTTATATTTCACAACATGGTCATTTTAAAATGTTGTTTGTATAAAACTCTTTTTTTTTTTTTTTTTTTTTTTTTTTTTTTTTAACACAGTGAAAACAGTTTTGCCCTATTTTTTCAATGTTTAATTCATAAAAGAAAGAGTTTTTCTTCCATTGTATTTCTTTACTAATCTAGTATTTATTATTTTTTTTCTTATTTATTATTAAACTTATTTGCCTTACATTTTGTATTTCATATTCACCATTTAGATCTACGGTGTTTACAAAAATATTTTCTTTCGCCATGGTTTAGTAAAGCTGGTGAGTAATGAAAAGCTTCATATGCTATTAAATCTTTTAATAACGAGATGTTTTGCATGATTTAAAAAAAAAAAAAAAAAAAAAAAAAAACATTATAAAAAAAAAAAATTCAAAAATTGTGGAAAATTTTTTTGAAGTGTTGATTTCTAAATGCGTTAATACAGTTAGACTTGGATAAGTCCGAATTCGAAGGACGACCAATTTGTATCAATTACAGAGCTGTATCATTTAGCCGATATCTCAAGTACCCATAATCAGGAAATGCTTGTCTCATTAATAGCTATTCTCATTATAAGTTCAATGAACTTTTACGAAAAAATAATAGAAAAATTTAAGAAACATCTAAAAATTGTGTAAAATTCTTTGACGAGATTATTTCTAAATGCGTTAATACAGTCAGATTTTGATAAGTGAGAATAGCAATTGCAGAACTGTCTCATTTAGCCGATATCTCAAGTATCCAGAATCAAAAAATACCTATCTCGTTACTAGCCGTTCTGATTAAATAAGTTCAATGATCTTTTTTTTAAAAAAAAGTAATAGAAAAATTTAAGAAAAATTAAAAAATTGTAGAGAATTCTTTGATGAGATGATTCCCAAATACAGTCAGACTTGGATAAGTGAGAATTCAAAGGGCGACTCATTTGTAGCAAATACAGAGCTGTTTCTATTAGGTGATAATTATTTTATATCTTCCATATCATAAAAAAGGGAACTTTTTCTCTTCCCGAACTGCTAATAACGCATGAAAGTATTGTAGCGCCCTTTACAATAAGTGCCCCGCCATAGCATTGTCCAACTTTAAGTATAAATGTTTAAATGCTTTAAAAAACACTAGAAGATTAAATCTCGGGTTCTAACTATGCAGGTTCGAATATACCATGTCATGTTTGTGATATCCCTTTTTAAATAGCTCTATTAAGCCATGGCGTAATTTTCTCCCGCAAAACATTAGGATTAAGTGTAACCATGGGTGTCGGCAGAGGAGGACCATTGCCCCTCTTTGGATTTTTAAATGAAATTAACAAAATTTTCTTTACCTAAGACAATTTTGGAAAGAAAATTGTAACATTTATGTATCACACATATGAATTAAAACTATTTATTTATAATTTTATTGTAAATTATTTTTTATTAAAAAATATCTAAAACGGGGTTTTAGGAACTCAGATCTCTTCTGGCGGAAAAAAGTATGTACAAGATTAATATATCTTAATTGTTGAATTTCTGTATTACTTTTTACGTTTATATATTTTAAAATTGTCTTGCACTGGAGTTTCTAACAAAAACTTCTTAGTTAGCCAGTTTCAGGTTTATATTTTCCATTTTAAGACATACAGGTTTAATATATTTTTGAAAGTAATCGCTATTTCGACAACCGGGGATTCCCGGACTTTCAACGTCGCTATCAATATCAGAAACAGCATTTTGTCGCAATTTCAAACATAAATAAATAAATGCATAAATAAATAAATAAATATCCAAGCCTATATGTAGCGAATCACTGACTTATTTATTTTAAAATCTTGCCCCTTCCCTGGATTTCGTTTTAGAAACGCCCATGAATGCAACTTTTGCATGGATTCCTAGTTTTGTAAGAGAAAAATTACCATTGAATCATTTTATAATTTTAATCAAGATATTTGTATTTTACTTATTTACTTTAGTGTTTCTGTGTGTTTTCATAATAATCTTTAAAGTGAATTTGCATTATTGTGCATTGGACTTTTATAGTGCATATTACTACTGCTGAATGTATTTCTCTTTTGCACATGCGTGGAATTCAATGATTTTCATTCAATATTTTGTGTAGCTGTTTTTCGTGTTTAAAAAAATTGTGTTTTTTGCGCTTTTTCACTGTATTTGTTAATCAAGAAATTTGTATTACTGATGTGAATTTGCATTATCGTGCATCGGACATTTATAGTGCATATTACTACTGCTGAATGGTATTCCTTTTTTGCACATGCATGGAATTCAATGATTTTCATTCAATATTTTGTGTAACTGATTTTCGTGTTTTAAAAATATGTGTTTTTTGCGCTTTTTTACTGTATTTGTTAATCAAGAAATTTGTATTTCTGATGTGAATTTGCATTATCGTTCATTGGACTTTTATAAATGCATATTACTACTGCTGAATGTATTTCTTTTTTGCACGTGCATGGAATTCAATGATTTTCATTCAATATTTTGTGCAGTTGTTTTTCGTGTTTAAAAAAATTGTGTTTTTTGCGCTTTTTCACTGTATTTGTTAATCAAGAAATTTGTATTACTGATGTGAATTTGCATTATCGTGCATCGGACATTTATAGTGCATATTACTACTGCTGAATGGTATTCCTTTTTTGCACATGCATGGAATTCAATGATTTTCATTCAATATTTTGTGTAGCTGTTTTTCGTGTTTAAAAAAATTGTGTTTTTTGCGCTTTTTCACTGTATTTGTTAATCAAGAAATTTGTATTACTGATGTGAATTTGCATTATCGTACATCGGACATTTATAGTGCATATTACTACTGCTGAATGGTATTCCTTTTTTGCACATGCATGGAATTCAATGATTTTCATTCAATATTTTGTGTAACTGATTTTCGTGTTTTAAAAATATGTGTTTTTTGCGCTTTTTTACTGTATTTGTTAATCAAGAAATTTGTATTTCTGATGTGAATTTGCATTATCGTTCATTGGACTTTTATAAATGCATATTACTACTGCTGAATGTATTTCTTTTTTGCACGTGCATGGAATTCAATGATTTTCATTCAATATTTTGTGCAGTTGTTTTTCGTGTTTAAAAATTTCGTGTTTTTTGCGCTTTTTCACTGTATTTGTTAATCAAGAAATTTGTATTTTGTAACATTCTTTTTGTATCTCCATTTTATGTTATTCGTGTAATCTTCAGGAAAAATCATGTAATGTGAACTTTGGTACATAAATAAAAAGTTTATATATATTTGAATATATACATTTGATTACATTTGATTACATTTGATACATTTGATTACATTTGAAACATACATTTGATACATACATTTGATACATTATATACATTTGAAATGAATATATACATTACTTCGAGAAATGTAGTTTACATCATTAGCACAGAAGAGCAGTGTATATATATTTTTCATTAAAGTAAAAATCTTTGCATTTGTGTGACAAATTGAGATCACGATTGGGAATATGAATGAATATCTTAAGAAAATGTCATCAGAATGAGTCATTTATTTATAGTGCCATTATAACAGCCATTTGTTCATGACACTGATATTTTACTGAATTTAAATCTACAAAAGAGAAATTAAGTCAAAGGTCTGTTTTATTAGAATTTGAGGAGAAACATTTCAATATAATATGCTAAAACATACATTATTAAGTTCTATCGTGTTCAATGTCTGATTAAATTACCTTTTTAAAATTATATGAGCATTTTACATTTGTCCAAGTTGTATTCACATTTGTCTTTGCTCAGCAATCCCAACTTGTTCCACCGGACAGGCAGGTTTAAACAGCTGAAGAGATGTACATTTAATTAAATGTTTTCTAAGCCATCTATTGAAATCACAATTTTTACGTTGTTAAGGGATTAATCTACACATAATATCAATCTCCCTTTTTTTAAATTATACGTGCATTTTATACTTGTTCACAATTGTGTTCACATTTGTCTTTGCTCAACTGTCTCAACCTGTTCTACTGAGGCAGGCAGGTTGGAACAGTTGAAGAGATGTACATTTAATCAAATGTTTTCTAAGCCATCTATTGAAGTCACAAAAATTTTTACTTTGTGAAGGGATTAATCTAAAAATAATATCAATCTTCCTTTTTTAAATTATATGTGCATTTTATACTTGTTCACAGTTGTGTTCTCATTTGTCTTTGCTCAACTGTACCAACGTGTTCTGCCGTAGTAGGCAGGTTTGAACAGTTGAAGAGGTGTACATTTAATTAAATGTTTTCTAAGCCATTTATTGAAGTAAACTATTTTTTCCTCACTTTGTTAATGAACTGATCTATATTTAATATCGAACTGGTAAAAACTCAATTAAAGTCAATCAAAAAGTGTTCTAAGATGCCCCACTAACCCCTGCAAACTTTTATATAATAGGGAATATAATTTTTTTTTTTTTTAACTCTTGATCAAATAAATTCTCCACAACTTATATTTTTATTGGTGATTTTTCGTTAAGCAATACCTGACACATTAAAAATTCGATATAAATGCTTGAAGTTTTTTATTTTTCACCTCTTAATACACATGAAAAAAGTGCACTAACATTATTTGATGTAACTAAAAACAACAAAACCAAATAGAACAAAACTTTATGTAAATTGGTAACTTAATGAAGCATGATAATAATTACTTCACTGTCAAATAATACCAGTTTCACACTGGAAAACGTCAAATTTTAACTTCTCTTGCTCTATAATTTTTTAAAAGGTCCAGATATGTTGGAATTGAGCTTTGATAAGAGGGTAAAGTTATTTAACGATCCTTGAGGCTCTCTAATCGAATGCTCTTGTATCCTTAACCTCGAAGGAAGGTTAATCTATTTGCCTTTTGATCTTGGTGGAATTTCTTGCCCAGATAGATGGAATTTTAATTTGTTCCGGATTATGGTGGGAGTTTTAGTGTTATCGAAAAACGCGAGAAAAGACACTGATTCATTAAAAGAAAAGAATGTGATCCGGGTTCATGTTTGTCAAATGCTGAAAAATAATCATATATTCTCTTATCTCTTGTTTGTGTAATTTTGACACATGGATGCGATTAGTAGAGTGGTAAATATTTTTCACTTTTATAATAGATAAGTGTGAGAAAATGCGACTTTTAAAAACTATAACCTTGCAAGCAGTGTTGTTTCTAATTTTTATTATTATTATTATTATTGTGGTAGAGATAAATCAGTTTAAATAAAAAGTAGTAGGCAGTGGCGTAGCAATTAAAAAAATATGAAAGGGATTCAAGTAGTCATTCCCAAATTAATTTAAGAATTATGATTAACAATAATTAACACAATATTTATGAGAATAATAAGTCCTTCAAATTAATTATTAACACCATTATTATAAAATAAACCCATTTCAATATTTGAAATAGAAGATTTAAGATATTGAATTCAATAGAGTTCAGATTATTGAATTCAATAGAGTTCAGATTATCAAATTAATGAAACAACGGTGGATTCAGGAGGAAGAACTCCCCCTTTTAATAAAATGACATATTTTCACAAAAAATGAACAGTTCTGTAGTATGAGAGCATGCAATCGTATTTCGAATTACAATTCGCAAAAGTTAAATCTCCTAAAATTATATTGAGAAATTCTAATATGAAATAAATGAAACTACGTGTTGAAAGTTTTAAATCTATACTCATATATAAAATTGTACTGTCTATCTGTGATTTTCAGCAAAGCAAATATTTCTAAACTCATTCGATTATTTAAACAATGTATTGTCAAAAATATCATTTTAAAAAAATTGTCTGTTTGTAATTACAGAATAGGTTTAGAAACGGTTGCATAACAACACTAAACTTAACAGGGGCAGATAGGGGATGTTTTTAAATACAATCTGCAGTTCATCGCATTCCAATATCTAAAATAGTTTTTGAAATACTGGAAAATCCGAGATAATCAACCAACTAACCAATCTTTCAATATTCAAAATCTTGGGAACTAATTGGTCCATTTTAAGGAACCTTACGGTGATTGAAAGGTTGAATTAATATTTATAAATGATAATTTTGGCTACAAGATGCCATTTCCCAAATTTTTACATCTAAAACAATTTTCGAGAAAACAGGGAAAAGCCGGAAGTATCATTCAATCTACCAATCTTCCATCACTCAAAAATTCGATAACTAGTTGATCAATTTTATGGAATCTTGCGGCGATTGAAGGTTCTAATTCAAATTTTTAAATGCTAGTTCTGGATACAATCTGCAGTTTATCGCATTTTGATATTAAAATAGGTTGTGAGGAAATAGGAAAAAACCGGAAGAATCAATCAATCAACCAATCTTGCAATACTCCAAAACTCGAGAGTTAATTGATCAATTTTAAGGAATCTTACTGCGATTGAAAGGTCTAATTAAGACTTATAAAGGATAATTCTGGCTATAATCTACATAGTTTGTGAGAAAGTAGAGAAAAACCGGAACAATCAGTCAATCAATCAATCTTTCAATACTCCAAAACTCGAGAGTTAATTGTTCAATTTTAAGGAATCTTACTGCGATTGAAAGGTCTAACTAAGACTTATAAATGATAATTCTGGCTATAATCTACATAGTTTGTGAGAAAGCAGAGAAAAACCGGAACAATTAGTCAATCAACCAATCTTTCTATACTCCAAAACTCGAGAATTAATTGATCAATTTTAAGGAATCTTACTGCGATTGAAAGGTCTAATTAAGACTTATAAATGATAATTCTGGCTAAAAATCTACATAGTTTGTGAAAAAGCAAGGGAAAACCGGAACAATCAGTCAATCAACCAATATTTTAATACTCAAAAATTCGTGAATTAATTGATTAATGTTAATGAATCTCTTACGGCCATTGAAAGATCTAATTAAGATTTATAAATGATAATTTTGGCTACAATCTGTAATTTGTCGCATTTTGATATCTAAAATAGTTTATGAGAAAACAGTTAAAAACTGAGACAATCAGTCAATCAACGAATCTTTCAATTTCTCAATAACTCGAGAACTAATTGAATCATTTTAAAGAATCTTACAGCTATTTAAAGGTCTAATTAAGATTGGTAAATGATAATAATTACATTTAACTTATGACTTATACATGTTAATCGTAAATATGATTCCTTACTTATATGAAAAAACTTATAAAATTAATATTATAAATAAATGTAGAATACAATTAGATTTCTTTTTCTTAGAAAAATTTAAAATATCTTATAAAATACAAACACAGCGGCTTGCAGCGCAGCTAAGTAATAAATAAAATGAGTTTGAAATAAAATTGCCAATTAGAGAGCTAATACTGAGGCTCATGATCTGCAAATTTACATTTTGGAAACATTATTAGTATCTATAATGCTTCATTATGTACAGAGTTGCTTTTTTTTTCAGAGGCGAATTACAAATTATTAAAGTCAAAAATATTACAGTCCCTGGAATAGCACAACTGACATCGAAAAAATTATCCTGTGTGGAGAAAATTGCTATGAATCTCGATATTTTATTGATTGATCCGTAATCGATCGATATGGATATCTTATTGATCATTGCAATGAGAATACTTGCAATGCAATACCAACATTGTAGAACTGTTGATATCTTATTAAAAAGTTCACAATTCAATGTAAATCATCGCCAATGTTCTAGAAACATTGTTTGGCAATATTATTTACAAAATTTTATTATAACTATTTTAATATCGCTGCAATGTCCTAAAATTTGGTCTAGTAATGTGTCAAGATTTCTTAGCTTCAACAAAATTAACATTTCACCTAGGTAATTAAAACTTTTATACAGAAATCAGTAACCATCATCTTAATTCATATTCATTTATAAACCAGGTAACTAAACCATAGGAAATCATATATTTTTATCTGAAATTGAATGAATTCAAAAACAGACAAAAGGAAACAATAATTGTAAAATACTAATAATGATAATAACAATTTAAATAACAACAATTAGATAATAACAATTCCGATCATATTCTGATGCAACTAATTTAACTTGATATTAATTTTATGTTCAAACCAAGGTGCAATAATTGTGGTTAATCTGCTTTTTTTGTGTATATTTGTTCTGAGCAAACAATTGCCAAATGTGGTTACTCAACCATTGCTCCTTTTCCGACCGAGGTTCAGAAGGCTCTGTCAATTGTTACGTGCTTGTAAATAAACTAGCTCTGTGAAACTTTTACAGAAGATAGTCTAAATGTATCAGTTTTTAACCCAATTGTTCAACCACAGGTGACACTGGTAGTTAGTTGCACGAAAAAAATATAGGTCACCTTTTCTAATAGACAGACTGTACATTTTTACATATTGAGGTCCCTGAATCAGTTTTATCTATTTTAAAACCTGTTTCATATGTATGTGTGTGTATCATACATATAATTAAAACATACTAGTTCTTATTTATTAAATAAAATTTGTAAAATGATGATAAACAAATTTTTGATAATATTACAAGACATTCCCCGTACATCCAAGGAACCCTTGCTGTTTTATAACTATAACGAAGATCAGTCTATAGAGAACACAAAAACATGTCTGCCACCCAATCTAGAAAAACTCCATCTCCTTCCCGTCTGCATAATACCTCAGATCCTACTTGATTGACTCATCCCTCTCCTAATCGCTGGTTTTTCCGAAAACTATTTCTTTTGTCATACTCTTCATACGAATACCTTTCTGGCACATTTTAAACCCATTCAGGTAATCTTGTTTCAGAAAAATCCACACACATTTAGAAAGGCTATACAAAGCATGAAAAGGTTTTTCATTTTTCTTTGAGATGAGAAAAGAGATTTATTTAGCTACAGAAATTATCTTACAATAGGTGAAACTCAAGACCCATCACTTCTCTTATTCTGGGATTACCTTTATCCTATTAGAATGAGTTGTTATTTTGATGGTCCTAAGTCATCACAGTGGTTTCCGATGATGTCGGTATGTATGTGTGTGTTTGAGTGAACATGAATGCACCCATCATGCAATTAACAATGACAAAATATGAACCAGATAGAACGCTTACAACAAAGAAAAATATTATTTATAGATTGGTTTAGAGGAATAAACACCTCCAGTTTATTTCTTCATGAAAGAGCATTTTTGTTGTCATGTTGTTACTCATTAGGGAAATTTTGGTGGTGTACTATCATTTTTGGTGCAAAACAACGTCAGTTAGTAGCAGAGTGCTTAGCTATTTTTAAGTGCTATTTTTATTTGTAAGAGTACTCTAGTCGGCAACTGAGTTTTGAGTTTTCGCGTGCGATCGTGTCGCCTGAATTTTAATATTTGTACGTGAATGAGACCTATTCTGTCATTTCTTTAAGTTTCACAGATTATGTATAGGAATCTCCGGGAATCTGACTGTCATGGTTATTTGTGTTATTAATGCTATGTTAATTTGGTAAGTATGGTTGTGTAGTAGCTGTATATAGTGCGATAAGAGATGGAATCGATAGGTTTTGAACGCATCTTGATCTCGGCTAAATTAGTTCTGACGTGCAACATGTTGACTTCAAGAGGAATTTCTGACTAGCAGTTTTGATAGAGTCTGCTGCTGTGATTTTTCGCCAGTTTAGTAAAATTTTGAGCTTCATACTACGAATAAAGAGTCTTCAAAATTTACGAGATTTCATTTTATAAGGATATTATCTATTAAAATGACTTTATTAGGTTCCTGCAAAACGAACGATGAGGTCATTTATAGACGAAATTCAATGAGTTAAATCTAATACGTTTTGAGAAAAGAATTTCCACCTCTCATTCTCCCATAGAATTGAGCTTATTTTCATTATCTGCATTAAATTCTTCCCGCTTCAATTCTAATTCCTTTATTACTGCTATATATAAATTGTTGAGTTTTTTGTTAGATCTGTGCCACGGCTTTCTTTCCAGTTGACAGCGCGGAAGGGTATGACACAAGTTCACATAAAATTAGGGGCTGTCCATAAATGATGTCACACTTTTTTCAATATTTTTTACCCCCCTCCCCCCCCTTAGTCACAGAGTGTCACACTTCACCATACCCCCCCCCCCCTTGTCACAAGTCACGCTTTATTACATAGACATATACTTGCAGTTCAGAAACAAAGCACAAAGTTATAGATCATATTTCAAATTTTATTTTTAAACTTTAACTAATGACATTTGTAAGCATAACAATTAAATGATTCGTGTACTTATTTTGTATGAAATAAGATTAAGGTTTACAACAGAAAACATAATTAATATACAATAAAGTAATGCAATTAGTAATAAAATATTAATGTATTTTTTATTAAAGAAAGGATTATAAGTGAAAACAAATCACATGAAAGTTGTTTTAGCCCGATTAAAAAATACCCTCAAATTCTGGTAATTTCAAAATAGCTTCAAAATTTAATCTGCTGATTTTAAATGATTTTATTTTAACCAAAATGTGTGATATCACACTTCTTCTTACCCCCTCCCTCCCCCTTGTCACAAACTGTCACAATTTCATGACACCCCCCCCCCCCTCTCCAAGCGTGACATCATTGGTGGACGGCCCCTTAGTCAAAGTTGCCGCTGAAGAACAACGTGAAACCCGACTTTGCGCTTTTCACCAAATTGATTTATATGGGCTGGAGTTCTTTTTTTTCCACTGGATCTTTAAATTTATTATTAATACATATTACAGTGCAATGCGACTTTATGGCTGTGGTAGGGAATTCATACAGCAATAAGTTAGGAATCGAATTTAGGATAAGTAAAAAACTATTTCAGTAAAAATTCTATAGAAATTAATTCCTAATTAAGATTTTTCGAATTTTGAGTGTTCTTGACTCGTTAAAATGGCGATAAATAATACTTATAAGATTTTTGGCTCGCATCACTAATTTTCACTTTTAGGGAAATGTTTTTCACCAGAATTTTCTCTTTCGTAGATTTAGAAAATAAAATAAAATAAAATAAACGCTACATCTTTTACTACTTTCATTGAGAAACAACTTTAATTTCAATAGGGTCATTCCATGCTAAATGAACAAATCAGCTGTGGCTGACATGTCATAGATTTTAATGAAAATCAGCATATAAGTAGATCATATTTATTTATGAGTAAATGTAAAATAATAGATTTCAGGATTGTTTATTTAAACTTCCATTAAAAGTTGATATAAGATCGTGGTTTTAGATGTTGATATAAGATCGTGAAACATGCTTGAAATTTCAATTTTCATTATTAGCCGTAGGAGTGGAAAGACTTTATCAAAAATTATTTATAATTAGGAATGAATAATAAGTAACAGATTGGAGTGATTTAGTAATTGTCCTTTCATTCCATAATGAGAAAAAAAAATAAATAACGAAAAATTTTGAGAGGAAAATGCAATATTTCTATTACTTGTTTAAACATGAAGGAAAGTTGTTAAGATTTTAAAATTGTTTGACGTTATAGATAAAAGTATATATTTTAAATATAGAAAATTTCTTTCTTGCCTTTTTATTCCTTAATGAGAAAAAAATAAATAATGAAAAATTTTGAGAGGAAAATGCAATATATCTATTACTTGTTTAAACATGAAGGAAAGATCTTAAGATTTTAAAATTATTTGACGTTATAGGTAAAAGTGTATATTTTAAATATAGAAACTTTCATTCTTGCCTTCAGTTTATTTCTCCTCAACAATATTTTAAATTATAGTAGAATAAATTATTTATTTAAACGGGGCAGTGGTTATATAGTAATCAAATTTCCATATAGATGGCAGCACTACATTTTTTTTCTTTTTTGCTTGATGGCAGAGAAGGCGCTTAAATTTGAAGTGAAATAGCCCATAGAACGTATAAAATATTACCTTTTTGAAGTCATTTCTGCTATATTAGGAATCAAAAGGCAATCTTGAAATTTTTTCAGCATATCATGGGCTTTTTGAACTTTATGCTTCTGCAATATTGTTAATGTCAGGTTTTTCCTTCATTTGATTTTTTAAGTATACATAAGAGGAAAAATTGTAATTTTGTAATTTTTTTTAAAGTTTCTAAGCTATTTTGAAGATGAAGAACATAAATAGCAACTTCCAAATTTGAGAAATTTGGTTTTCATATGTAACATTACATCATACATCAATTTCACATACGTTTTAGGTAGCTTTCAATACAAAAAAGTATAAAGCTACCTATATTGCAGCCGTTCGGAGGAAAGCAGTTCCGGAAAATTTTGATATATTTTCACCGATCATGACCCCCAGACCTTAAAACCACCCTCCGTTCAAATGTTGATTTATATATATATATATATATATATATCCATATATATATATATATATCTGACCTATGTCATACGATAACGCTCGTATTTATAAATAAATTTTGATGAAACTAATTGTGTGTATTAAGCTCACCAATGTCTCGACCGAGTTCGTTGGCCAGCTTGGTCTGCCATTTTGTTTCAAGATGGCGGCCATTTAAAAATTTAAAACTAAAATAAATATACAAAAAAGTTAGAAATTGAAATTTATTTTTTAATTAATTATTAGGCCTTGATACGAGGATTCCAGAGCATTTTTTGTTTTACCTCTATCTTAAAAAATGGCTGAGATAGAGCAGTTTGAAATTCTAGGGTGGCTGACATTTTGAAATAAGACAGCACATTACAAAAATTTTCATTGTTGAAATAATTTTTCCAATCATACGTATAAAACTATATATTCATATCCGTTAGCGCCAAATTCTCGCCAAACTTGGCGACATTTGGCGAAATATCGCCAAATTTGGCGACCAAAATAAGTCTTCATAAATGAAGCCAATTTGGCTATTGCTCAATAATTTGGCGAATTTCTTATTCAAATTCAGTATTAACGAATCTTTTGTAAACGTTTTCTTTGCATTTTAACTTGCTGTTTTCGTGTAACAGTAGCTAAAATTTTAAAACGAAGATATAGGAAAGCTACCTTTTCCTCCCGGTACAGGCCGGAAGGACTTTTTAAATTCCTTTGATTTTTATAACGCTTTTAATTTTCTCAAAATGTTCAAATTTTCAATTTTTACAACCAATTTAAGGTCAACCATAGATTGGAAATTATTATTACTAAATAAATATGATAATAAATGTCCACGGGTTACAATAGTATGAAAAAAATTTATTTATGTTAAATAGTTTTAAAGATATGGAACTTTAAACTTGCAACTTTAAACGATTCCATGTCACAAGTTTTTTAAATGTCCAGAACTTCCAAAATATTTTATTTTTTGTCAAGATATTTTGAATAGCTCTATTTAAGTATGAATTGAATCTGTGTACCAAATTTCATTAAAATCGGTTACTATGTGGCCACGACTTTTTTTTTTAATTTTTGCTCATTTTGCATGGAATGACCCATTAAAGAATTTTTTATTTCTTTTTTTTTTTTTAACTTCATTTTTTTATTAGTACCATCCATAAAGTAATAATTTACTTTAGTGGTGAATACCTTGGCTCAAACTTCATTTAAAACTACAAATGAACCAAAGGGGTAAGAGTGGATTATCTCAGTGGGTTTTTTTTTCTTTCTTTTTACCTTTTTTCCCCCCCTTTATTCTTTTTTTCTGGCTACAAAATGGTAAGGCAGTCGGGCCTATTACTTTAATGCACTTGCTTCAAGATCCATAAATGGTCGGGGTTCCACCGAGAGGCACGTGGCAGGTAGGACATAGGGATCACGAACGGATTCTTATTGTGTACTTGACATTTTGCTGTTATTGAGGACACGAGATTTTCCGTTGAGATCTCTAGATGGGGAAAATGTTTGAGTTTCCAAAAACAGCATTTCTTTTGTTGTGCCCAGTTTCCAGCCTGAAAAAGATGCGAAGAGTAAATAATCTGAAAAATTTTGGGAAACATATATGTGTGTTTCATTACTTTTGTAACTAACTTTTTCTCTGGGTAAAAGCTTGTCATAGTTTCGGATAAAAAAGTTTTAATTTTTTTAATTCGATTTTCCGTTCTGATCTGAGGAAAAGGGCAAATATAACCTAACTTGTGACGACTACATAGAGTAAACTAGTCGTTGGGGGCCACCGTAATACTTACCCATCATGGATATGCATAATGTAAAATATTAAAATAAAAATGTGTAAACTACTTATAAAATGCATTGCAATTCAAATAAAATCGTGGCTGGATGACGTCATAAACTTTAAAGGCTCGATTACTGAATTGCTTGAAAGAGGTTTTTCCTTATAACTCCAAAAACAATAATCCTATTAACTAGCGGTTTATTGCATCTGATTAAGCGTCTCATTTCCAATTAAAATATATCTTTGAAGTGAAATTTGGATGAAATACAGGGTCATGAAAAATCGAAGAGTGTGGGAAATAGGATTCCAAATATCTCGGCAACTTATTATCCGATCTACTTCATGCTTTATGCAAAATTTTTTTTTTATTATCTTTTATATTCACTTCTTAAAATAAACAATTTCGAAATTTTTTATATACCTTTTATCAGAACGAATATTTCGAGAGTCTGAAAAAAATAGTTCCGGTTAATCGAGGTTATTGAAATTCAATAGGCTTCTTCCCATTATTACATACTAAGTACATACCAAATTGCAAGTTTCTATCTCAATTTTTTCGGGAGATAGAACGTTTACTGACACACAGACGGACAGCAATTTTTTTTTTTTCTAAAAATATGTTTTTCGGAATCTCCAGTGTCGGAAACGTGTAAATCCGTCAAAAAATTTTTTTCGATTTTCAAAACGATTAAAAGACTTACCTATACTACGTATGATGGGTAAGTAATAATAAAAATTGTGTGAAACATACGTGTATCTCCCACTTTGTAGTTTTTTTTTCCTTTCTTTCCTTTCCTCTTCGTGTAAAACCTATAATAATCTAGCATAGAATATATATACTACATATATACAGGGTGTTTTTTTTTAAACTGACGCTATTCAGAGCCGCCGGTAGCTCGTTCTAATAACTGAATTGACACAAAATTTTGTGAATGGACTAAGAAAACCATGGGAAAAAAGATTCCAACAAAAAAAAATTAGTTCCAATCACCACCGATAGGGGTAAATGTGGCGCTGTGGTCATTTATGCAACTGAGAATTAGCATAAAATACGGCCAATAAATGAAAATGCAAATTTTTACTTACGCAAGCGACAGTAGCGCCAATAGTTTAAGTTATAAATGCATGCGAAAAACACCGAGAAACAATTTCAGCTCAGGTTGAAAATGAATCTCAAGTTACCGCAGCGCTCGTTACTTGAGAAGTTCTATTATTGTAACCAGTGCAATGCACCAGCCGCTCTTTGTTTACTTAGAACACGCCATAAACTGCGCAAAGGACCTTTATCCGTTAATGTATTGAAAGCAATGATTCTGAAATTCGAAGAAACAGGATCGCTAGCAGTTCGGTCAGGCAGAGGACGTAAACCGGTGGCAGAAAAAGTGATAATGGATGTTTCAACTGCGATCAACGAAAGGGAAAGTGTAAATGATGAATAAAACATGGCATTTTATCCAAATTATTAATTTTGTCTGTTTCTGATGGGTTTTTTACAATGTATAGCGCCATATTTCCCCCTATCGGCGGTAATTGGAACTAATTTTTTTTGTTGGAATCTTTTTTCCCATGGTTTTCTTAGTCCATTCACAAAATTTTGTGTCAATCCAGTTATTAGAACGAGCTACAGGCGGCTCTGAATAGTGTCAGTTTAAAAAAAACACCCTGTATATATATATATATATTTTTTTTTTGTTGTTGTTGAGTAAAACCATTTCTCTTGCTATGCCTAAATTTTCCAGCCTGAATAAAGGCTACGAAAAGTAAATAATGAAAAATTGTGAGAAGCATGTTATATGTGAGTCTTATTCCTCTTGTAAGCTAACTTTTTTTTCGGGTAAAATCTTCTAATAATCTACAATAGAACATTTTTTCCTTTCTCTCCTTTCCTCTTCGTGTAAAACCTATAATAATCTAGCATAGAATATATATACTACACACACATATATATATATATATATATATATATATATATAATATATATATATATATATATATATATATATATATTTTTTTTTTTTTTTTTTTTTTTTTTTTTTTTTTTTTTTTTGAGTAAAATCATTTCTCTTGCTATGCCTAAATTTTCCAGCCTGAATAAAGGCTACGAAAAGTAAATAATGAAAAATTGTGAGAAACATGTTATATGTGAGTCTTTTTCCTCTTGTAAGCTAACTTTTTTTTCGGGTAAAATCTTCTAATAATCTACAATAGAACATTTTTTTCATTCGTTGAATATTTGACAGTATACAACTTTTCTTAAATTACTTTTCTTTCTGTTCGATATTCGGATGAAGTCTCTGGATAGGGAAAATTTTTGAGTGTTCAAATATAGCATATGCATTGTTGGGTCCGCACTCCAGCCTGAAAAAGACAGCGAAGAGTAAATAGGCAAAAAATGTGGTTAAACATACATACACGTTTCATTCCCTTTGCAGCCTATTTTTCTTCGGAATAAAATCTTGAAAAAGTCTAGGACAGAAAAAAAAATCGGTTGAGATAGAATATTTAAATTTTTGAATTCAATTTCCTATTCAGATCTCTGAAAATCAGCTACAACGTATCTTTTGTTAAGCCCTAATTTCAGCTTCCAGCCTGAAAAAAGGTTGAGAAGAGAATGATAACTTTGTATCTCTCACTCCTTTAAAAGCTGCTTTTAATTATTTACTTATTTATTTAAGGCAAAGAATAAATAAGGACAAATTGTGAGTCCCCCCTCCCCCCCCCCCCCGATCTTTCATTTGTAGGTACAATTTTTTCAGAGTAAAATGTAATAATAGTTTCAAAGTAAACTATTTTAATTATATAATTTAAGTAAACTTAGACTTTAGAGTTTATTTAAAAATCACCACTTGTGCATTTCCCTTGTGTATTTACACTTAGCAAGCTTAAAATTTGACGATAAATTGGCATATTTTCACAAGTCAAAAAAGCTGTTTGAAATCAAATAACCTTGTCATAAAAATATTCTTTCCTTTGTAGGATAAACAAAAAAATACTTAATATTTTTGATGATGTTAATTCATCACAAAATAAAAAATATATAATTTTACGTTCAAAGTCTACACAACTTTTTATAAAATGCAAGTATTGAAAAAGTAAGTCTAAGGATAATATATTCTCTCACAAAAATAACCCATTTTTAAAATCATTCAGTCACCACGACACAAAAACTGCTTTTAATAAAACTTGTACATACCGGTAATATTTTAAAAAATATATATATATTTTTATAAAATTTCAATGAAACCGCTGTTTATTCTGGTGAAATTTCTTGTTTTTTATTTCCTGTCAGAAAGCTGGGTCTTGAAACAGCTTCATTCAAACAATTAAAAACAATAAATTATGTATACATGCATACATACATATATATATACTTAAAATGAAATCACATGTGTGGAAATCAAAAGAAAGACACAGTATAAGAATCAAATGCTCAAATGAAAGGATACTACAAAATTAAACCCAATGAGATGAAAACGCAAATATTAAAAACAATGATTAACTTATGGATTCGTCAGAGGAGCATCATAAGTAAAGTACATAGCAAAGATATATTGTTTCGTCAAATATTGTAAGCATTAAGCCTAAAAATATGGAACAAACATATCAAATAAAACCCAAAAAATATGAAAACAATAATAAATCCAAAAATAAGTAATTATCCATTTGCAATAGCTAAAATACCAAACAAAAAACACACAACTCACAGAAAAAAAAAGTGTAGTAATGATTAAACCAGATGCTGAAAAGAACCCACCATGAAGTCGACACTCTCTGCTAAGAGATGTGCTGAGTCATGGAATATATATATAATTCAAATTTCAAATATAAATATACACACTAACCACACCACGTAGACGAAAAACAAACAACAATAATTCAACTAAACTTTAAAGTAAAAACAACTTAAATTATAACACCAATACAACAAAACTTAAAATAACCAACAGAAAGACAAAACCAGGAAAAAACAAACCAGAAGGTAGGAGGCATGGCTAAGGACATGCCCAACTGGGTTAAAACTCATTTTTATGGATGCAACGTTTCCCTTCACCTACATATATCTATACTAATAAAATAAAGTTTCGCTATGTGTGTGTGTGTGTCTGTCTGTTGGCGATGGCTAGCAAATTCCAGCCCACCTAGAAGTCTGAAAATTTAGGTGTGGATAGTGCAAGGTCTGGTCATGTGCACCTGAGTCTCAGAATTTTAGTATTTTGATAATTACCCAACATATTCATTATAATCTCATTAAACATCGTATCGAAAATGCCATCTTTTAAATCAAAATGGCTAAAGAAAAGAACTGCTGTTCTGGATTTGCAAGCTGAAATGAACGAATTCGAAATTATTTTACTAATTAGCGAATTTTAAGAAAACTAATTAAGATATCAACTTAAAAACTTCTGAGCATATGTAAAAATAATTCTGCATCCGACTATGCGATTTTTGAAAAATTCGGCTGGTAATTTTTCTTAATTTATGCAAAAAAACTGCCAAAAATCTGCCAGCGCCAGTGCAAAAAAACCGAGAAAGTTTCAGACAAGGATCTGCTTTCATTAAAAACTGAACTACAAAGAGATCCGTTTCTCTGGCCGATCCAACCATTTAGTTTGCGAAAATGAAAGGAAATAATTGCCAATTTTCACTAATGAACAAAAATTTAGGTAACTAATTAAGATATAGATTTGAAATTGAGGTCGGGAAGGGGTGTCATCTATTTTAGCGTAGCGTCTTCGTTATGTTCTAATTATTAGAAAAATTTAATTCTTTTTTTAATGATCGCGTTAATGTAGGTGAAGGGGGTTTTCTTGAACAAATTATTCGTTATATTTGCGGGTATGGGGAGGAAGGGGGTTAACGCCTTGCCCTGATTTACAACAAAACAAATTCCATTTAAGAAATTTAACTTTTTTAGTTTCTAACGTAGCGTTTTATAAATGTTATAATAGAGAATACAGGAAATTTCAAATAACGATTTTCGTAAAAATTAAATTTATGTTCCTAATAAAAGTACACAACCCGTACATACCTGATGGATACATACAATCAAAGAAAATGAATTGTTGTTGAGCACTTGACCAAGTGCCCCTGACGGGAATCCTACAAGTTTCTTTATCTAACTGTGCCTTCTTATCTCGGGTTCTATGGGCCCGATCAAAACGGCCTTTGGATGATTCGACTTGATTTTCGTTTGTGTTACAGATTTTAGTTCCACCTTTCACCTCCAGGGGGCGCATTATTTTCTAGAGTTCTATGGACCTGATTTAGACGGGAATTGGTTCAATCAACTCCCTTTATACAACGGGTACCCGTGTTGGATGTTCGTATGGAACAAATTGCGGATCTAAAGTATTTTGAGCGCATGCGCAGCACGCTTGCTATACGGTGCCGAAGGCATCGGGGATTCGATTTAGAGTTTCGTTCGGAAGGTGGTCTGTTTGGAACAGGGTGCGCCCCCTGGCGGCGGAAAGTGGAACTAAAGGAGTTTGCAGCGCGTGTGCTGCATGCCTACTGTACGGTGCTGCAGGCAGCGGGAACACATGTCGGAGGTTCGTTTTTATCAGAATGCGCCCGTATCGGCGGAAAGTGGAAATAAAGAATTTTCAGTGCCGTACAAAGCACTTTTAAATAAGTAATTTTATACAAAATCGGGTTAAAGATATAAAATCATACGAACTTTAGGTTTGTCGTTCAGAAGGTGGTCTCTTTGGAACAGGGTGCGCCCCCTGGCGGCGGAAAGTGGAACTAAAAGAGTTTGCAGCGCGTGCGCTGGATGCCTACTATACGGTGCTGCAAGCAGCGGGAACACGTGTTGCAGTTTCTTTTTTATCAAAATGCACCCGCATCGGCGGAAAGTGGAAATAAAGGATTTTCAGTCACCGTGCAAAGCACTTTTAAATAAATAATTTTGTACAAAATCGGGTTAAAGATATAAAATCATACAAACTTTAGGTTTGTTTCATTTTATTATAACGGGCCCGAGCAACGCGGGGGGGGGGGGGCAGCTTGTCTATATATATAATAAAACTTTTGTACATAATAACCATTAAATCATATAAATAATCGACAATAGATAAACCGATAATTGCAATGTAATACATTTATATATGTGACGCTTCCACTGAATCACTGTATTTTTTGTAAATCACTTATAAAGGCCAGAGGTTTCCACCTAGGAATTTGAAGTCGTAGCGCCGATAATTCCAATTCATGGTGTGCTGACTGAAGGAAATAATAAGGCAGTTGATTCCAATCCACATTTTATTAAAATCCGGAAAAATTCTGAGGCTATGCTTTTACTAGTTCAGATGATAATTCCATGCAGAATGACTTTCAGTACCAAGAGAAGCTTCATGAATTAAATTAAATACTCGAAGAAGACACAAGATGTTAATAGGCAGCGTCGTAGATTCTATCAGCGGCTACGGGGATTTTATTCCATGGTCGCGAGCACGCGCCGGACCTCCACTTGCATAATCATCCCAGGAACAAATCTCCACTCAAGGCGGGAAAACCAGTGTATAACCCTTCTCCAATGCTCACGAATACAGAGCCGTCAAAACAGTCTTTCGACCAATAGTATCACGGAACACCACGGAACTCTATTTCCTGGCGCTATGATTTGAAGGAGATTAAACCTTCCGACTGAAAAAGCGCGGGAATGATATTCTAGGCTGGCTCCGGAAAAAACATGATTCTTTCGGAGAAAAGAATACTTTTTTGCCAGAAAACATAGGAAAATAAACATAAAAAGATACAGGTTGTTTTTTCGAGAGAATTAAAATATTTAGCTGGGAAAGTGATATTTTAAAAGAATTAAGTTTTAGGATGCGTTATTTTAATGGAATAAAAAGTGTGTAATTTTAACAGAACAGCATCTAGCGCCATTTTTAGAATAAAGAATTTTTAGCTATGCGGGATTTTGACAATCTAAATACTAGAACGAAAAAATAATTTAGAATAATGGGAAATAAACAGAATTATAGAATTGATGGAGCCGACGGCGACACAATTAAAATTTGTTTCATATATATATCCAAAAATTTAAGGTTCTCAAAATTAAAATATGGGAAAAAATACTTAGAGGTATGTAGAGAAAAAATCCAATGTGCAGAACGTGAAAATTATTGCAAGAAGAAATTGGAAACTTATATAGTGAAACACTTTTTCAAGGGCAATATTCTACTAATATAAGTAAAATGTAATTGATTTGTTTGAGTTAATAGCCATGAGTTAAATTTATTATTTCAAATTGCCCGATCAATTAGAGAGTCAAATTTAAAGAAAATTGAATAAAAATGGACAAATATTGTGTAACTGAACATGATATGTGCAAAAATCAATGAATAGGGAGCATTATTAAATACAAAAACGTATTTAATAAACAATTGTTAAACAATTGTTAAACAAAAAGAGAAATAGCAGTAAAACATACCGAACCAGCGACATTTTAGCTATCAAAAACCACGTTATCCGTTAGGAATGCACGTTGCATATAACCGTTACATTGACAGTTAATAAAATAAACTATTTATATAAATTTAAAAATAATTCATATACATATATAAATTATTTGTATCTCATTTTAAAACAATATCCAATCTTAATAATGATGATAATAATGAAATGAGTTTTGAAATGAAAATATTTACAGAACAAGAAAAAAATAATAAATAAAAGAGGAAATGATACAATATTTAATGATAATCGAATATTGACTACGATATATCAATGCATATTTATAGCAGCGTCATCTATAAGGAAGGGGAAAAAGATAGCTTTACAATTTATTAAAAAGCATATACAATAAAAATATTTAATAAAACAAAAGTATAAAAAATTATGAAATAATTACATTTATTTTCTTTTTTCTTTTTGCGAAATTATAAATTTCTATCAATATTAGAGCAAACTGCAAAGTAATTAAATACCAAATCTTTAGATTCAAATTGGTTATGGTATAGTTACCATAAAATACACCAAATATTATCCACTAGAAACTAATAACCAGCAACTTAACCTTCCATTTTTTTTTATAAATAATTAAATAAGGTAATTATAAAATTAACCAATACAACACCACCAAAGCAGCCTTATCATTCAAAAGAATGAGTTGTATTTGACTAAAAGTCTACCAAACGACACCACCTCACCTCCATAATCATTCAACAGAATGTACCTATATATATATATATATATATATATATAATTAAAATGAAATCACATGTGTAATACATCAACGGAAAAGATAATTAAAAAAAAATAAACAGGTAATTTATTATTCCATTATTGTCCATATTTAAAACTCTTTTTATCCTAATCTACTTAAATTCACCTTTTATTTCCCATCAAATAAGATATAAAAGTAAATTTCTTCTTAAAAACCTATTTTCTTAAATTATTTATTATATTAAATATATTTCCTATTTATTCCCGTATTTAAATCCCTTTTATTTCTTTTAATCTGTGTAAATTCACCATTTCCCTTTCTCAATAGCCTAAAAAATCATTCTTTTAAATTGTTTTGTTATAAAGAAACTTATTCTGTCTCAATACGCAAAAGCCGAAATTATTCCATTAGTTTTTCCCGCGCTTTTATTTTTCTACGACATTCTAAAAAATTCCTTACGCCAAAAACATCTGAGAGACGCATCCCTTCAATATTAATTCATAGCTAAAAGATAACGCAAGACCAAATTGAGCATTCATTGGTTAAAATAGGTCACGTGTTATGAAATTCTTCATCCGTGCTCCGAGCTTAAAATGAGCTGATGGAGGCAGACAGTAAGTTTTTTCCGAGGAATTGAGTCTCTAATAAAAACTATGCTGGCGTTGCAGTGAGAAATCATATACCTTGTAGAGTTCTAGTATTATTTAACATGGAATTTCGCTAAGATCGTAGTTATGGAGAAAATAAAATGATGAAGTTTCAGTAAATAGAGTACAGTTCAATGGTGTCCTTATTTCTTCTATTTACGACTTCCACCACTCCAACGATATTAATTTCATGACACGACTGCATTTAAGTATAGAATGCTTGGCATGAATTTTTTTCATCGACCGCTGGATGGATCTAAACTGTAACAGAATATAAACATATATATGATGCCAGTTTATGAAATTTAATGAAATGCAGGTTCAATAACAAGATTAAAAACTTTGAATGTAAAAAAACAAGAACCATATACCATATATATATATATATATATATATATATATATATATATATTGTGGTTTATGGTTTAAACTTTTAACCTATCTTAAAATCTATTCCCCTTAAACTTTTTAATTCGGCTTAAAATACTATATTCCCTTTCCTTTTTTCCCTTCAAAAATCTAATTGTCTTTCTACGTGTCGTTATTGCTTTTAGGCATTCCGCTAGCAATATTTTTCTTTTCTTCAAATTTCCCTTTCTAAATTTTCGCTTTTAATTTTCCCGTTTAATTTTATCGTTTATTTTTATCTGTGGATTTCCATGGCTTTCTACAATATCGTAGAATGTTCAGAAAATGTGTTTTCACACCTTATTAGTGCTTATTATTTTTTCTTTTTTGTATCCTTTCGCCCGAGGTTTCAAATACGTTTAGACCAGATTGTATATTGTTCTTTCTGCTGATTCCTGGAAGGCGAAATAATGTAAGCATCAGTGAAGGCGTAAAATCTGCTAAATTTCCTTTGAAGTTAATCTTTACTCTCCCCATTATTTGATAATATACACTGTTAAAAATTTGCAGCAAACTGTCCAGTCATTTGACCGTTTTTAGAGAAAACGGTTACATAACCGCAATTTTACTATATTGTGACCATATTATGGCCCATATTATGGTCAGAATAAAGTTAAATTACGGTTATGTAACTATTTTCTATAAAAACGGTCAAATGACTGGACAGTTTGATGCAAATTTTTAACAGTGTAATGTCGCAGATCTCAGTTGATTCGCTTTAGTGCAGTATGAGAGAACTTGAGAGTCCTTTATAGTGATAAAGTGCAGTGATATAAAAATGATGTTCCTTAACTAAGTGTAATTATTGTGTTACCGTAAAATCTTCCGTTTTTCGATCGTTACTGCCTTTGGCTCGACTCGATGACTTCTTGAAAGTGTTCTTGTTCGATATCTCATCATGAATAACAACGCATTGAAATGGCATGTGTTAATCAATAGTTGTTTATCGCAAGTCACAACCATTTCATATAAATAAAGGCTTGTATTCTAGGGAAGTTGAAATGCTACATACGTACACACATGTGTGTGTGTGTGAAATCATATGAGTGAAAATAAATGTAAAAATAATATAACATACCGAATAAAAAAGAAACACAATATAATATAAAATTTAATTGTTTAGTAATTAGAAAACATAATAACAGCATTAAAACGAAATAGCTTAATCAAGGTTTTAAAATATTTAAAAACCTTCAATATCCTTCACATTTTTGTAACACTAATTTTGATGTTCTTCATTATAAAGATAACGCATTTAATGAAAAATTATCGGCTAAAAATAAATACAAAACTAGCAATACTCTGCTAATGATGAATTTCTCTAATCACGTTATAAATAAAGTCAATTTACAACATATTATTAATAAAAAAAAACTAATACATTTCAAATAAAAAATATTATTATTCATAAAACTTATAAATATAATCTCCCTTTAGGACATAAGTTTTTTAATTATAAATACTTTTGCAAAACAATTAAACTCTTAAAGTAATTCTCCCTTTTATTGTAACGACTCACAGTATAATAAATATATAATCATCACACATAGACACATTATTACCAGTGATCTTAATATTATAGAACAAAATAATTTAAAACAACTTATGCATTAAGGTACTAAATTCCACCTACCATACAAAAATAATATTAAAATTATTAAATGTAGTTTATTCAATATTTAGATTTATTTATCTACAAATTTGCAATAGATTATACTAAACTAATTGAGTTTTTAATAAATAAAAATTTACAGTTATAATCACTTAAAAATTTAACTATTAAAAAATATACAATATATTAAAAATGCAGATAACAAAAACATAAACTAATACATCAAGAATCTACGGAATAAATTTATTATCATTTATGTAGATAAATCACCAAACAACTATGCCATTATTTGTAAAGAATACTATAAACAATTATTCCACAATGCTCTTAATACCAGTAATATTTGTAACAAAACATCATTTAAAATGGAAAATAATAATATTAAATTATTAACTTACCATAAATTATTAAAACTTTAATATAAAAACTTTAATTATCCATATCTTGTTATCACAAAATTTCATAAAAATCCGATAAAATTTCGTATTGTAACTATTTGTTGTAATGCATATAGTAATGCTGCTAGTAATTTATTGTTGAATATTCTAACTCAGATAAAATATAACGATTAAAAATAACAATCAACACTGCTTAAAAATAGTTTTCAGCTTATAAATAAATTGCAAAACATAAATTCTGCACAAAATACCTAAAATCGTTTGATTTTAATGATTTATTTAGCAATATCGATATCAAAGATTTACATAAAACTATGTGTTTACTTTTTAACGAATACAAATCTCAATTAAATGTAAAAGATTACACTTCTGTTAGATTCTTTGAAACATTATTAAACTTTACCTTACATCGTAATTATATTATTTATAAAAAATACCATTTATAAACAATGTCAAGGAATCCCTCAAGAAGCTACAATTCAAAATATTTTCAGATCTTTAATTATATTACTATGAAAGGAATTCATTAGGTAATAATAATGATTATGTTTACTACCGTTACATAGATGATATAATTATTGTTTACTTCAATGACTCTAATATCATAGCGTTGCCTACTCAATATCTCACACAGCTTACATCAAGTTAAAATGATATGATTAATAATATAATAAACTGTTTAATATTGGAAATAAATTAATATTTGGCATTTATTACAAAATAACTGATTTTCCTTTACGCATTATAATTCATGTACATATATCTGTTTATAAAATATTTTACTTAATTACCTACACAGAATAAAATATTTGTGCTCAGATAGGAATAAAAATAAAAACATATTGCTTATCCAAACTACCTGGTAAATTCAATAATTACTTCATGGTTGGGTGATTGGTAATAATAATTGGTAATAATAATTGGTAATAATAATTGGTAATAATAATTTTGTGTTTGTATACAAAAAATATATAAAGATTAGAGGAGATTAGTTCGTGGTTTGTATGGTTTGTTAAACACACACACACACACACACACACACACGCATACACACACACACACACACACACACACACACACACACACACACACACACACACACACACACACACACACACATATATATATCATAAGGTTTTCACTTCTAACACATTCACTACCCCTTTTAGTAATAAATTTTTGGTTTACTACACTATAGGCTAACTGTTCTCAATGTTAACACTAACAAGAAACCAAAGAACTTAAATAAAAGTAATTCCCACTTAATCATTACCATTACCAACCCAGTTTTTAATAAAATGAAACTTAATCATCCATTTATTAATGAAGAATGTAAATTTCCACTTCATAGTGTAAATCTTAAAAGCTTATTCAAATACCCTATTAGTTTAGGCCGTAGAATTTTTAATTAGAACAAAGTTTCAAAAAATTCCAAACACACTGACACACATTCATGTAGATGCTGTGATCCCCAATTAGCAAAGTATAAAAGCAAATTGGTTATCCAAACTACGTATAAATAATTAATTCAATAATTATTCAATAATTAATTAAATTAATTCAATAATTAATTCAATAATTAGTTCAATAATTATATTCAATAATTAATTCATGGTTGGGTAATTGGTAATAATAACTGGTAAGCATAATTTGGTGTTTATATACGAAAAAAATATATAAAGATTAGAGGAGATTGGGTTCATGGTTTGTATGGCTTATTATATATATATATACATCATAAGTTAAATAACTTAAATAAAAGTAATTCCACACTTAATCATTATCATTACCAATCCAGGCTTTAAGAAAATAAAACTTAATCATCTATTTAATAATGAACAATGTAAATTTCCACTTCATAGTGTAAATCTTAAAATCACATTCAAATACCTTATTAGTTTAGGTCGTGCAATTTTTAATTAGAAATTTTTTTCAAAAAATTTCAAACACACTGACACACATTCATGTAGATGCTATGATCCTCATTTAGAAAAATATATTAATACCCAACATAAACACATTATAACTGGTAATTTAGACATTCACAATAATTCTCATTTAAGATCTTTAATGCACTTTTGCATTAAATCGAATTCCTTCACAGTCAAATCTAAAATTAACATTCAACAATTCACATATGATTTGGATTCCTTTATATATAATATAGCTATATAATAAATTATAACACCTTGTAATAGTATATTACTTTTAAATGCTAAAGGTGTAAAATTAACAACTATAATATAAATTAAAATAACTTTTATTAGTTGTTTTACATGTTTCGACTCTTTCCGAGTCATTTACAAAAACAAAATGAGAATATTCTAAAGCTGCACGGGCTTTGAGGTTATTATTTTCATGTACTTTTTTAAAAATTACGCACGTTATCTATTATTTTTTACTTGATTGTTTATTTTCATATCTTTGACCATGGAGTACGTACCATTAGATAACGTGCGTAATTTTAAAAAAAGTACATGAAAATAATAACCTCAAAGCCCGTGCAGCTTTAGAATATTCTCATTTTGTTTTTGTAAATGACTCGGAAAGAGTCGAAACATATAAAACAACTAATGAAAGTTATTTTAATTTATATTATAGTTGTTAATTTGACACCTTTAGCATTTAAAAGTAATATATAATATAGCTATTAACTATTATAAACAAATTAAGTATTTTCCAAATTGGAAGAATAATGTCATTATTCTTTCATAAAACATTTTACAGAAGTCACATAGCTAAAAACTCTGTTTCTTTCTCCACCCTTAAACCGCACATTCATGAATTTCAAAACAATTTCATCATTCCTTATGTTGATAAAGCTTCTATTAAATATGCTATCATATTCAAATATTACTATCAAAAATTAATTGTTTAATATTTTTATTAAAAAGCAAAGAAGAGAGGTCGTTCTATCAGCGTTAAGCGCTATCTAAATTAGATAAGATACAGTTTGTTTCGATTCTTCTAATATACTATTAAGAGCCTACGCTAGTCACGTGAAGAAACGCTCCAGCTAATGTTAACTCTATGGGGAGGTTATCGCGCGATTTCTCGCTCCCATTTTAATATTTTTAAATGATTTTTTTGCATAGGATAGCTGAGGTCGATCTCTAATGTTGTTAGTTTTTACTTTTTCGATTTTCGTTACGGTTTTTTTGTAAGCGGGTATTTTTGATTTTGGAACCGGTTGGAACCGGTTCTGAAAGTGAAATTACCCTTATATAAAAAAAACTGGAACCAAAATCGAAAAAGTAAAAACTAACAAGTTAGAGATCAACGTCTGCTATCTTATGCAAAAAAAAAAAAATCATTTAAAAATATTAAAATGCGAGCGAGAAATCGCGCGATAACCTTCCCATAGACTTAACATTAGCTGGAGCGTTTTTTCGCGTGACTGATGTAGGCTCTTAAGGGGCTACTTCACTCAGACGAAAACACCCGTTCGCTAATGTTAATCCTATGGAGGAAATTTTTGAAGATATCTCGTTCGCATTTCAATATTTTTAAATGATTTTTTTTTTTTTTTTTTTTTTTGCATTGGATAGCTGAGTTCAATCTCCATGCACGCTCCTTTCTACTTTTTCGATTTTTGTTGCAGTTTTTTTTTTTATTGAGGATACTTTCACTTTCAAAACTGGTTTCGAAAGTGAAAGTATCTTAATAAAAAAAACTTGTAATCAAAATCGAAAAAGTAGAAAGGAGCGTGCATAGAAATTGAACTCAGCTATCCAATGCAAAAAAAAAAATCATTTAAAAATATTGAAATGCGAACGAGATATCTTCAAAAATTTCCTCCATAGGATTAACATTAGCGAGCGGGTGTTTTCGTCAGAGTAAAGAAGCCCTTTAATACAGAGGTAAGATAGGTTAAAAATTCTCTTACCTTTTATGCTACTATGATTTTCATTAATCCTTAAGTTGTTAATTCAATAGCGTGGAGTTATAATCATTTGCGATCTGGGCACTGCAATTCCTTGTTTTATCGTCCACTGAAATTAAAACTAATTTTTTATGTTAAATGATATGATGAAGCAGTTAAGACGAATGGTTGAACTTAAGCATATACATTATACTTAATCTTTACAATAACAAATTCTACAAATTACGATTTTACACAGACTTAATATATTATTATTATTATGGAGCATTTCAGCCCCTTACTTCCGCGTTACATGTTTCAAAGTACTGAAGAATACATTTTTAGAGTTCTAAATAAAATGTTCATAGTTCGTTAATAATTGTTCATAGTTCATTTTAAACAACTAAAGCATGCATGGGCGTTATGTGTGTGAATTTACAAAGCAAGTAAAAACAAAATTAATGTAACACAAAAAAATATTCTAGTTTATGTATCTAACAAACCAATATTTTTTATTTATGTTAACTAATTCAGTTTTCAATTATTTATATTTCACCTACCACACTGGTAAAACATTGCAGGAAACTGTCCACTCACTCGGACGTTTTTATGCATAACAGTACTTTACCATAGAACCGTTCTCATTCACTGTTAAAAATTTGGCATGCAACCATTTTTATTGAAATCGGTTACATAACCGTAATCTATCTCTATTCTGACTAATGAGAACGTTTCAAATTATGGTCAAATAACAGTTATTTATAACAACGGTTAAATGACTGGACATTTTGCTGCAGATTTTTAACAGTACATATACTAATTCAAATTCAATACAAATTTATAACTCTACTATTTTTTCAAATACTGAACTTAAATAAGGAATAAAATTTAGGTATTGCTAGTTGAATTCTTAAAAAAATTGATTCAGGCCCTGTTACAGTATAATTTGAATACACAATATAATTTAATATTTATAAAAATGTTACACCCAGAAAAAGGAATTGATTAAAACAACAAAACCTGTTTTGTTGAGTACATTTTGGTTGTTTTAGTCAAATTTTTAGTTCAAGTAAAAAATTGGTTTTGTTGCTTTTACAAAAAAAATATTGTTAACACTCATACAAAATTTTAACAAAATTTCACCATTTTTACTTGAAGTAACAAAATTTGTTTCTTTTAATTTTACAATATTTTTGTAATTCCAGCAAATTTTTTTTATTTTTGAAAAAATTAAATTCTTGTGTAGTAGCCATATCTCTCTTACGTAACTTGATTTATTTGACTTATATAGCTATATAATTACATGATTAACATAATTTTGGGGTAATTAAAACTTTTTTTCACTGGGACGGACAAAGGTAGTTTTAAAAATCCCCCTGTCCCATTTATTACCGGCTTCTATCTTTGCAAGAAGAAAGAATTGGATTCATGAAAATTTTCGATTTCCGGTTGTCCTGAACGCGATTTCGCTGTTTTTATCTCAAGAACTAATGCACGGAATTTAATAAAACCTTTTATTCAGTTACTTTCTGATATAAATTGTTGCTGATTACTTTTTACTTTAAATCGCGCAACAGGTGGCGCTGCTATGTTGCATTTTTCGTGATTTCTGCAATAGCTCTATCTCATTTTTAGCAGTCCAATACGCCTGTAATCTTTGAATAATAACAAGGAAATTTTTATCCTGCTTTTTACAGGCGTAATTCACTGCTGAAAATGAATAAAAAATTAACTATGTGTTGCCGTATGCTGTGCTTTGTACTGTCGTCTCATGTTTGCCGCAGAATTTTGCGTGCTCCTTATGACATTACATCTTGTGCTGCGATTGCAGCCGTTCCGACATATATAAGAGTGAGAAATGCCGAACTCAGATATCGTTCCTGGTAGCGCTGTGGTAAAGCGTCAGGCTGCTGTTCTGAAGACCCGGGATCGACTCCCGGCATGGGCAATTTTCATTCTCTCGGTTTGCGCTTGAAAAAAAGCCGGATAAAATTCACTTGTTATTGTTCAAGGTTTACAAGCGTACTTCACTGTTGAAAATGAATTAAAAAATAGCTAAAATTGCATATGTAGAACCATTTAACAAATGTTTTTGTAGTATAAACAAAACAAGTTCGTAATATAACATATTTTATTGATTAAACAAACAAAATATAGTTTGTTGAAAAAAGAAAATAGATTGTTAAAATAACACATAGCATATATCTATGTAACAAAAATAATTTTGTTAATTCAAGTAAAATTGAACCATTTTACTTGAATTAACAAAACATTTTTTTGCTGACGATACATTTTTTTTTTTTTTTTTTTTTTTTTTTTGGAATTGCAAAAAAAATCAACAATATTTTTTTTTGTTGATTCAAACGAAATTTCCATTGACCCATATTTAAACAAAAAGTTTCGTTGGGGCAAACAAATTTTTGTTGATTCAACAAAACTTTTTTCTGGGTGTAACGTCCGAAGATATAGCCTTGTACACATATTCTGCATTGTTTACGACAATAAACTAAAATAATTACTATGGAAAACATGAATGGTAAAATATAGGCGTAATAATTTTTATTTACGTCGTTAGATTTGTCTAATATTAAAGAAAGCGTTTAAATCTTACTTGAAACTCATTCCATAGAAAAAAAATTAAAATTAAAATTTTATGCATGTTAAAACGTTTAATTTCTCTTTTAAAATGTATAAGATGTTAGTATTTAAAATATCTGTATACCAAAGAGAAAGGAAAAATTCGGATATCTTCGTTGCGAGCATGTTCTACAGCAGAAGAAGGCAGTTTGTGAAATAACATAATATTGTTGAGAGGAACATTTCTTCAGGGCAAAATTTTGCTATCGCTAAGATCTTGAATATAAGATAAATGGATAGAATACATACACGAAAAGATCTTGAATATCTAAGAAAAAACATGTTCATGAGTAACGCTATGACGTTATATCGACGGTGGCAATACCTGACCAATTAATTTAGCTTTTACTATAATTTTTTTAACTTCTAAACATTGTACAATTCCAATTTTTATACCGTCGAATAGGAAAATAAATGTTCTTTCTAATGCAATTTAGTTGAAAACTCTATCTCAAATTACTGATTCTTTATGGCTTTTAAAATAATTTTCAATCCTGAATTTCTTTTAAATATATCGCTATCACGCTGTAAAAAAAAAAAAAAAAAAAAAAAAAAAAATCTCTCTAATTGACAGAAAAAAACTGTCAATTTTGGCGCCAGTGGAAAACCGTTTAATTTACAGAAAATATTTGTACATTTTCATTAAAACAGTTTTTTTCTGTAAAAAAATATAGATTTTTTTCTGTAAAAAATAAAAATTCCACGTTTTTTACAGGAAAAGGCTGTTTTTCTTTAAAACAGTTTTTTCTGTAAAAAATTCAATATTTTTCTGTCAAAACTACAGAATTTTTTTACAGTGCACGTGCAGTCCGATTATGAAAGATGTAACCCTTTGTGCTTAAAACAATATAAATAGTTCAGCATTTCTTTCCTCCTAATATCCCCTAACAAAATTAAAACTTCATCAATTAATTAATTAATTAATTAATTAATTAAAATATAACACAAATTTAACAGACATGTAATCAAACTACACGCTTAAACCACTGAAATTATCAGACTAAAAAAGGCTGCTGTAAGTAGTGAAATCTTTGGCGATTTCTTCGACTATTAACTCCTGGCATGCGGCTATAATAAAACTATCGCTTTTAATACATTTCAAAACTTTATTTGAATACGTAATTGATATTGTTTTACATAAAAATGCTTTTTGATGTAGTGGGTGAACAATCTAAACAAGTGGGAAAGTGTGATCGAAGATAGTTCAAAGGGTTTTGTTTAATATTCCTTTCAAAACGCTTTATCCTTTCTTTAATAATTCCAAATAAATTTCATTTAGTCCAACCCCCCCCCCCCCCCAAAAAAAAAAAGGTCATGTTTTTTAGAAAGTAAAAATTTACCGGTCTATTTTTTCGTTTTTTCGAATATTTAAACCATCCCGATAGCGGGCGACGCCCGCTATTATATTCTGTTATAATAATATCTGTCATGTGAATGAAATGCGATATTTAAAAAAATAATTTCAAAATTAAACATTTTGTACACCTTCAAAATGTTAAAATATGCGAATATTTCTATAATCGGATTTTTATCACGATTCAATATGTTTCTCAAACTCATACATTTACTATTTTCTATTACTCATATTGATACTCTTTTTGTAGTATTCTCAAACATTTGAAAAATTCGTTAAACTTCCAATATGACGTCAGATTTTCTAATTCTCTAATGACGTGATATTAATCTGCTTTGTGCACATACACATACTCATACTCCTTCTATTATTGAGAAATCTTAGAAGTTTTCCGTTTTATTACCACTATGACGTCAATCAATTTTATTAAATGCGATATTTAAAAAAATAATTTCAAAATTAAACATTTTGTACACCTTCAAAATGTTAAAATATGCGAATATTTCCATAATTGGATTTTTATCACGATTCAATATGGTTCTCAAACTCATATATTTACTATTCTCTATTACTCATATTGATACTCGCTTTGTAGTATTCTCAAACATTTGAAAAATTCGTTAAACTTCCAATATGACGTCAGATTTTCTAATTCTCTAATGACATGATATTAATCTGCTTTGTGCACATACACATACTCATACTCCTTGTATTATTGAGAAATCTTAGAAGTTTTCCGTTTTATTACCACTATGACGTCAATCAATTTTATTTCATATTTATCTTTTTTACTTACCCATCATACGTAGTATAGGGTAAGTCTTGTAATCGTTTTGAAAATCGAAAAAAAAATTTTGACGGATTTACACGTTTCAGACACTGGAGATTCCGAAAAACATATTTTTAGAAAAAAAAAATTGCCGCCCGTCTGTGTGTCTGTGTGTCTGTGTGTGTCTGTAAACGCTCTATCTCCCGAAGAAATTGAGATAGAGACTTGCAATTTGGTATGTACTTAGTAAGTAATAATGGGAAGAAGCCTATTTCATTTCAAAAACCTCGATTAACCGGAACAATTTTTTTCGGACTCTCGAAATATTCGTTCTGATGAAAGGTATATAAAAATTTTCGAAATTGTTTATTTTAAGAAATAAATATAAAAGACAATAAAAAAACATAAATTTTGCATAAAGCATGAAGTCGATCGGATAATGAGTTGCCGAGATATTTGGAATCCTATTTTCCACACTCTTCGATTTTTCATGACCCTGTATTTCATCCAAATTTCACTTCAAAGATATATTCTAATTGGAAATTTGACGCTTAATCAGATGCAATAAACCGCTAGTTAATAGGATTATTATTTTTGGAGTTATAAGGATGTTTCTTTCAAGCAATTCAGTAATCGAGCCTTTAAAGTTTGTGACGTCATCAAGCCACGATTTTATTTGAATTGCAATGCACTTTATAAGTAGTTTACACTTGTTTTATTTTAATATTTTACATTATGCATATCTATGATGGGTAAGTATTACGGTGGCCCCCAACGACTTGTTTTCAATTGGTGAAACTTTTTATTTCATTTTCATTTTTCACGTGGAAATTGTTCAATAGAAAATTAATTATTGTAGAAAGAATTTCATTGTGGATTTTTAATTTTTAGCAACTGCTATAACGAAAAATATTTAAATTTAATAGAAAAAGGCTGTTAGAATTTCGGTTTTTTATCTCTATTTATTAAAATAATAGGATTTTTTTTCAAATTTGAATATTTTGAGCTTCGTAGCTGGTATTCAGCTATATATACGCAAAGTTTCAACTCTGTAAGTTACATAGTTTCTGAGAATGGCTCTGTGACGGACAGACAACGGAGCGGGAGTAATAGGGTTTCGTGAGATGAACGAAACCCTAAAAAATATATTAAATTTAAAATGTGTATTAAAGTTGTAATTAAAAAAATGGTTTTCACCTATGTTTTGTAAACCAAGAAGCTCGGGTTGGATCGGCTGTCTATATTATAAAGGACAAACATGTTCGTGCGTAATCCTGACGTCATTTGGCGAATTGCAACACTTGACGATGAAATTTCGGTTTTGTGATTTTTGTTGTTGCAATTTTTTTAATTTCTAAACATCGCACATTTTTAATTTTTACACCGTTATATAGAGTGGGGGGGGGGGGGTGATCTTCTTTCAAATGCAAATTGTTTGAAAACTGTATCGCAATTTACTCATTTATTATAGAATTTAAATTAAATTTCAAGCATGACGTTTTTAAAACTATCTCTGTCACTTGTAGATGATTACAAAATATTAATTCGTTTGCACTTTAAACAATATAAAAAGTTCAGCGTTTGTTTCCAGATAATAATATTTCAATAACGAAATTAAAACTTCATGAAGTACTAAATAAAATAGTATAAATAAAACAAAAATTTAACAGACATGTAATTAAAATAAACGTTTAAAACCGCGGAAATCATCAGAATAAAAACAACTGAAATAGATAACGAAATTTTTAACAATTTATTCGGCTATACGAAAATAACGCTTCTAATAAATTTCAAAATTTTATTTGAATATATAATTGACATAGTTCATATAAAAATGCTCTTTGATGTTGTTAGGGAACAATCTAATAGAAAATATTAAACATAAAAAATCTATTAGAATTTTCAATAATAATAATAATAATAATAATAATAATAATAATAATAATAATAATAATAAAGGGGGTTTACATATATTTTCTATCCCGGGAAGCCCGGGTTTGAATGCTCTAGTATACAATAAAATATACTTTTAATTGTAACTTAAACACTTGGTTCACGCTGTCTACAGAAATTTGCAATTTAATTGCAGCTTAAACATTCGGTCCACGCACTCTATAGAAAATAACAATTTACAAATATAAATTTTCTCACATTAAAATACATAAAATTTTACACATTGAAGCGTATAAAAATACACGATTTCACTTTTAATATAAATAAGATGTTACTATTTGAAATATTTGTATATTAAAAATAAATAAATCTGGTACTTTTGTTCCAAACGAAAAGCATTGATTCCTAGCAAGCGAAGGCAGTTTGAGAAAATAACATCATAATATTGTTGACAGGACAATTCAGAGCAAGATCTCGAAAACATTTCCCAGTGTTTGATGATCTTAGCTATCACTCATATCTTGAAGGGTCTTTTGTTATCAATAAGCAAGAGAAAACTTTTTAACTTTTTTTGTTAAGTTAAATAATATATATATATATATATATATATATATATATATATCACAAGGGGGATGTACATCTAGTATACTTTCAGATTTATACTTGTATCATTATGAACGTAATTTTATTAATAGTAATATACATTTATATCGTTATATTGATGACATAATTTTTATTGCCACTGATCACACTAATATTTCTATATTTCCAGTTGATTATCCTACTAATTTAGAATTAACGGAAAACCTCCTTTCTAACAATACTATTAACTTTTTAGATCTTAAAATTACACTTAAAGAAAACAAAACAATAATTGATCTATTTGATAAACGTAAAGAATTTAAATTTAAAGTTAATACATTTACTAATTTTAAATCATGTCTTCATAATTCTGTATATCGTAATATACTCCTTAATCATATTTATAGAATAAAAAACTTATGTTCCTCTCAACTAATTAACAACAATATTAAAAAACTTATCTATGAAGCATTACAACATGGTTTTCCAAAAAAATTCATATATTCCTTAATATACAGTTAGTTCTTATTTGATCTTTACAACCAAATTAACACATGCGTTTAAAAAATGTATAAAAAAATCATATAATCTTATATAAAAAAAAAATAATATATTATTATAGGACGGTTGGGTGGGTAGACGTTGGATTGAGGAGGTGTGTGGCGGAGTTGTATGGAAAAATACGCATGGTTAATTTATATTATTAATATATATATATAAAAAAATGGGGGCATTTTGATTTACATATTTGTTTGATAATTGTTTTATAATGGACTGCGATGTGATATTTCTATATGTTTTTTAATTTAGTTAGATTTACTTTTTCATTATTTAATTAATTTAAATGAATTTATATTCATTAATATTAAGAATGTATTTGATATAATAATTTGGATTAATACCTATGGTGGACAATGTCATATTTACTTCTAATATAATGTTTACTTTTATACAGTGTTAATATAATATGTTTTAATTTTATTAAGTGTTTATATTTTATTTAATTTGGTATGAAGGAACATTATTTGTGACTAATTCATTTCAATATTTAATCAACATTAAATTTAAATTCTTTGTATCATAGTTCAAATATTTAGTATTTTATTTTAATTTAATTTAATTGATGTTGCATTTTTGGTACAGTTATTTAATCGTTTTTGTCATTTAATGGTACATATATTTTTATGTTGCTTTAATTATTAATTTTTCCATCTTACTACTTATTTATAACATAGAATTAATCATTTATACATCCATTACTTCTATGTAATTCAATATTCTATTTATTAATTAATTTAATTTATTTATTATTTAACTAATGGCTATCATTAAGATAGTAATTTGGTTTAATTATTAAACAATAATTTATATCCATTACTTTCTATTCATATTTTATTCACTTTTACCAATAGATGGTAGCACTATTTTAAGTTGCTTTAATAATTAATTTTTCCATCTTTATACTTATTTATAACATAGTATTATTCATTAATACATCCGTTACTTTAATGTATTTCGATATTCTATTTATTAATTTCTTTTATTTATTATTTAACTAATTGGTATTATTTAAGATAGTAATTTGGTTTAATTATTAAACATTTATATCATCCAGTACTTTCGATTCAGATTATATTCATTTTTCCCAATAGATGGCAGCACTTATGTTCCCGTTTACTTTACAATCCATAATATTCTAACATTATTTCTGGCATTATTATAAAGCAATTTATATTTCTAAAATTGGCAACATGTAATGATTTTTTTTTTTTTTTTTTTTTTTTTTTTTTTTTTTTTTTTTTTTTGCAATTTATTCCCAAGTCATGGTTTAGTTTCATGCTGGTTCTTGAGGTAAACGGTATCTATTTTAATCCTTTTTTAATCTTTATGGATTTTATACTTACTGACTCTATAAATTGTTTTCTTTGTAAATTATATGTAAGGCTTTAATATGTAAGGCTCCTTTTTAATATTGTATTTTATTTTTCATTTTATCACTGGTTTGCTTCAATGTTTATGAGATGTAGTCCCAAAATCATATTTTTTAGCAATGTATGGCTAATATGATGATGAAACATCTCATTTCATTTTATTTGTGGTATTTAGGCATTTGGGACTTGATAATTCTGTCTAAATTCCACAAATTTCATTTCATTTCATTCATTTAAATCCATTTTTATTTAATTTCTTATTCTTTTAATATGTTTTTGATTCCATATTAAGTGTGTTGGGGAATCTTTCATTGCCAACTAATTATTTCATACTTAATTATTATTTCATTGTTTAAATTGGTATTATGATAATGTTTCATTTATGGTTATATATATATATATATATATATATATATATATATATATTGTTGTTGTTGTTGTTAAGTTATAATTTTAAGTATTATGAAACTTTTTTTTTTGTTAAGCTATAATTTTTTTTTTTTTTTTTTACTTTTTCTAAAATAATTTTTTGTTTTGAATTTGTGAAACTTTTTAAATAATGTACTTCTTTTTAAAAACTTGAAAAATATTTGTAAAACTTTTTTAAACATAGTTATAAACAGACAGACACACACAAAGAGAACCATTTATCACGCGCACACACACATGCAAATAAAACTATTTGACACACATACACACAAATATAAGACATATGTGCTTTTTAAAACATATCCTTACACACAAGCCTTTCTAACAAAATATCAGATATACCAACAAACTGAGATGAAACGATTATTGTGAGAAAAAGAGGGTTGATCCTCGGATCATTTGAGCATTGCTCACTGAATGCTTGAATGCTCTACTGCGGATGCGCCTGTGGCCGTTTAACCCTCACTATCTTACTACTAGCGTAATCAAAGCTTTAAATTTTCAGGTTTGGTGTCCACATCATATTCACGTATTTTTGTGGAAATATTTTGGGAAAATCATGGATTGCAGTCAGGAAATTAGACGTGATTTCAAGATAAATAAATAAATAAATATATATATATATATATATATATATATATATATATATATATATATATATTAGCATTATGCCAGTAGAATTATGAAACACTGAATTATTATTTAAAACACATGTGGGTGCATCCAGGCTGATGAGTACATGTGCATGTGTTTTTCCATATCCAATTCATATTTAATTCTCATGTGGTCCAATTTTCCATTGTGTATGGTTCATATTTAATTTGTTAATCCATTTGTGTTTACTTAATTGCAACTCCAATTTATAATTTTTTTTTTCCCCTTTCTCTCTATTTCTTTTTTCAATATTCTTTTGGTATGAGTAAAATTTGGCCAATTACCATTGAAGCATCAGCTATGGTAATATTATGTTTGCACATGTTAATTATTAGCTATGTGGCATTCTGTATACACAGTATCATTGATTATCTCTTTGGAGATTTAAGTAGAATAGAACTTGATATGTTTTTTGAAATTCATAGATATTATAATTATATATATATATATATATATATATATATATATATACAGTGGTGGCCAAAAGTTTGGACATTTTTTGAAAGTTTCATGTTTTTCAACTTTGTGTGCTTGTAGAATATATTAATTTACTTAAATACAAACGTTTATATATCAAATTGAAGGTAATTTAATGTAGAATTTAATAATAAAAACAGTATTACAATATCTGTATTACAAAAGTTATGCTCATTTTAGTAGAACAAACAAACACAAATCGTTTTGAATAAGGACGTGTTTTGTAATAAAAGCGTACTAGCCAATCACAAACACTATTCTGAGGACCAATCAAATGTCTGTAACTATAGTTTAGGTTATTTGGATGGTAAAAGGGTTATTGTTGTGGAAATATTTTGCGGAATGATGCATACTAGTACCATTAAATAGAGTATTGCTGTTTTTGAATATTTAAAGTCCTTTTTTTTTAATTAAACTAATTTTAAACAATGTCATCAACAAGAAGAACTAATTGAACATCTACAAAAAGAAGCCGAATTGTCATATTGAGAAAAAATGGCCTCTCTTATGCTGAAATTGCAAGACAAGTTGGTGGTTCAGTGACTTGTTCTGGTGTACGAAAGTTCTGTTTACGTTATGAAAAAACGAAATCAGTGGAAAATAAGGCCAAATCAGGCCGAAAAAAATGCACAAGTGCTACTGTCGATAGAAAAATTAAACGGCTATGCCTTCAAGATAGAAAAATTTCTTCAGATGTCATTAGATGTGAAATGATTGCAGCGGACATTGCAGTAAGTTCAAGAACAATAAGAAGAAGGTTATCAGGATTTGGACTACAAGCTAGAATTCCAAGGAAAAAACCATATTTAAATCAAAAGCAACGCAAAAAAAGAGTTAAGTGGGCAAAAGAACACATTAAATGGTCAGAAAATCAATGGAAGCAAGTAATCTGGAGCGATGAAAGTAAAATATCGCTCTTTGGTAGTGATGGTAGAAAATACGTGAGACGTAGAGTAGAAGAAGCACTTCATACTGATTGCATTGAAGCAACTACAAAAAACCCATGTCATGAAAAAATGTCATGATTTGGGCATGTATGTCTGCAGATGGTGTGGGCCGAATTCAAGTGATTGATGGCATCCTGAATGCCAAAAAATACATCGAAACTGTCCTGGAACCAAAATTGATACCTTCCATCAGGGATCTCTTCCCCAACAACGCACCATTTATTTTTCAGCAGGATTCAGCTCCATGCCACACAGCAAAAGTATGCAAAGCACGGTTTCAAAATAAAGGCATAGATATATTACCATGGCCAGGAAACAACCTTGATCTCAATCCAATTGAAAATTTATGGCGACGTTTGAAAATTCTTGTACGAAAAAAAACGTCCATCCAATAAAAGACAATTTATTGAAGCTATAATTGATTCTTGGCACCATGTGATTACGAAAGATGAACTCCAAACACTTGTTCACTCGATGAAAAGACGCTGTGAAGCTGTCTTAAAAAATAAGGGTTATCCTACTAAGTATTGATTGTGTAAGTATCACTTTTAAAAAATGCAAATCTAAGATAGATCTTACTATTAGTTGCATAACTTTTTTTGTAATACATATATTGTAATACTGTTTTTATTATTAAATTCTACATTAAATTATCTTAAATTTGATATATAAACATTTGTATTTAAGTGAAAATTAATATATTCTACAAGCACACAAAGTTGAAAACATGAAACTTTCAAAAAATGTCCACACTTTTGGCCACCACTGTATATATATATATATTTTAAGCTACTTTAATTTTTATATTTATTAAAATTGGGAATATAATTATGAAAAGTAAGTACGTTAAATTTGCAACGATGAGTTTACTTTCTCAATAATTTGGCAAATGGATGATAACCAGAGAGAAATCACGCATAGCCTGGGGTATGAATGGTTTTTACTTTGTCACCAATAAATACGAATAATAATCGTCATCTTATTTAGTCGGAAACAGTTATTACAAATACTGCGATAAAGTAGGCTGAAGATTACTTTTCAAAAAGTAGTGGTGACAATTGTACAAATCGTACGCATCCTAGGTATGTCATACTCGGCGCGACTACTCCTGTTTTAATAGAAACAGAATTTTGATAACTTTAGTTTAAAATAATATTTGCTTTAAGAGTTAGACCAGCGTATGTAAAATTTATTTTTTATTGTAAAAGAAATTTATCTCACACATAAAACATGTAAAAACTAACGATTTCATTTTTAAAAATAAATAAGATGTTAGCATTTAAAGGGCATTTGTGTAGAAAAGAAAAAAACAAAATTCCGGTATGTTCATTTCAAAGGAAAAGCAAGCGTGATTCATAGCAAAAGAAGGCAGTTTTTGAAATAACATCGTAATATTGTTGACAGGAGCATTTCTTCAGAGCAAGATTTCGAAGACATTTCCCAGTGTTTGATGAAGTACGCATCTTCGCTATCTCTGAAGATCTTGAAGGGTCTTTCGTTATCAATGAGCAAGAGAAAACTCGTGAAAAGAACACTCCTCGCGAGTAGATTCGTGGGAATTCGTTCCGAATTTCAATAACTTCCGTTGCCGTTGAATACCTGGATTTTTGCACTATGGTAGCGTCATAAATTTTCTCAGATAGCAATATGGAGAAAAAAATTCTAAAATGTCACTAGAAATTTATTCACTAATGTCCTTTTTAATATATATAATAGCTGATCCTCGCCCGGCGTTGCCCGGGCCCGTGATAATAAATTTAAAGAAAAACATCAAGTTTTTATTATTTTATCTTTTTTACCCGATTTTGTATGAAATTATATTTCAAAATGAAAAATTCGCAAAAAAATATCGATATTTAGTGATAAAAGTGCTCATTTTCTTGTTTTTTCACGTAGGGTCGTTTCATAGTTTAAAAAAAAAAAAAAAAAAAAGAAAAAAAAAGTTCTTTTTGTCCGAACTCTTTGAAATCTTTATTGGTGGTAAATAAAACGGTTTTACAACCCGTGTAAAAATATTGTTATCTAGTTGTAAAAGAAATGTTTTCTTCTCGCTTTTTTGTTTGTTTGATTGTTTTCGCGTCGGCTGCCTTTAACATAGCAATAAAAAAAATAGTTCTCATCTTCCGAACGCTTTGAATTTCAATCGGTTATAAATATAACTGCATCCAAACTCTCTTTAAAATTTTGCGAAAATATATGCATATTTAGTAGTGAAAACAGGAGTTCTTTAAAAAAAGTTTTTAGCTTTCAACCTCAGAGCAAAAATATATTAGAAGGTTTTTAATGTATTAGAAGGTTATTAATGATTATTGTAATAATAATTATTATTAATAATGTTATTAGAAGGCTTTTAATGTAATGGTGCGGTTTCATCCATTTTCAATCAACCCTTTTCAATCCCCCTAGGATAAACAGGTAAGGGTTGGGTTAATCAATCAGGTTTCTGTTTCTGCGGGTAGAAGTTTTCAAAAAAACGTTGACGCATGCGCAAAGAGACGATTTTCATGTGGATTTGACAGAATACGCTTTTCGCTTCACACACACACACACACACACACACACACACACACACACACACACACACACATATATATATATATATATATATATATATATATATATATATATGTATATATGTATATATATAATTGCAATACCTTTGAATTTCAAAATACATTAAACAAATTCTTGCATCAAATCTAACCAAACATCCTATTTAACGCTTTCAGGGGCAAGCACTTGTGCTCCTGTAACGTTGAATTCCCACCGGAATTTAGGAAAGAATTTAGTTCAAAATAAGAATAAGCAATTTTTCAAAATTTTCTCGTCAAAGTTAAAAAAGTAAAATTTAATTAAAAGTTTCTGGTTTGAATCGGATTAAAATTAGGTGGTATATAATATATCCTACCGCCCCTGAAAGGGTTAAAGATAGGTAATTATAAAGTGTATACAGAATACAATTAAGTTAATATATAATTAACAAGTACGAACATCAGATTACCAATGCGCCATTTCAGTGACAGCACGCAGCCAAACATACTTAAAAGTTTTCAAGAAAATTTAGAAAATAATTATATATAATGATATAAGATGCCGTAAAATGTAAGAAGTTTGGAATTTGGGTATCAAATGAAATTAAAATAGAATTCGAAATGAAAAAAAGACATGTGCAAAGTTTAATCGTCTATATATAAATAAATATATAAACTTTTGAATACAAAAAACAAGTTCTAGCAACAAAACTGACCAAATGTCCAATTTTTTAACGATAGGTAAGTATAAAGTGTATATAGAGTACTATATAAAGTTAATAAATAATTAACCAATTCAAGCATCAAATTACCTTAGCTCCAAATATATACAATTTTTTAACATAACAGTTCGCACAAAGATGAAATCACACTTTTTTGTGGAATTTTTGTAATTTGGGCTTAATAATTCTGCCATGGCTCGACAATAATTTCAAATTATTTTTTTTTCATCTATTTCAAAATTTCATTTTTTTTTTCTTTAATTGTTAATTTTGGATACATTTCATTGCAGATTTCAGTTTCAATTTTCAGGTTTTTAATTTGCTTTTCATTTTTTCCTCCGATTTGTATTATATTCTCTTTGTTTGAAATTCTATTCATTATTTTTTTTTCTACATATTTCTGGATGTTATTCAAACAGGTACGTGTTCATTTTTCATATTTAATATTTTTTCCCACATGTTGTATGATGTTTCTGTGATGTTTAAACGGTTATATATATATACGTAAAAGAACACAATTAGTATAGGCATAACTATGAAGCTACTTGAGAATGGTATGTTTTGTTTTTAGATAAATAGATTGCATCTTAAATTATAATCGATGTCTCCCTCTCATGACGACATTTATCAAGCTGTCGTGTCTAGTACTGGATTCAAAACACCAACTTTGACCGTATTTTCTGAAACACAGTTTGCTTTTATCAAAAACTGGAATTGCGGGAAGACCTGAAAATTTTATGCGTTTACGAATAAAAATGATTTTAGGAATGTGTCAGAAAATAGCCCGTTCAAATTTTAGAACAACCTTAAAGAAGGTCGAGAAAGCCTTATATCGAACAGGTTTTTCTTATTTCATATTCCCATATACTCCAAAAATATATAGTTTAAGAATACAAAAATTTCGCGTTGGTTACAAGAAGATTAAGTTTACAAGTTGGTTAAGTGAAACTCATTTTGCATTTTGCATTTCTCAGTAAATTTAAATAAAAGAAATCTAATTCGCAACAAATCATTAATATTTTGCATTCAAATGTACAAAGTTACTTGGCAAAAGCCGCGGCTCTGAACGCCTTATTGTTGAAATATGACAAGTGGAATTTGTGTGCCTACTAACATTAGGGTTAATTTATACTGCTACGGATGATTTAAATACTTGAGCCGTATTAGGTAAACACGAGACTTGAATTAATGATAAAATCTTCTTTCAAACCCATTTATAGCAAAATATATTATATTATACATTTTATTTATATATTATATATATATATATATATATATATATATACTATATATATATTATATATCAGTACCTGCAGGTATTACCTGAATTGGAATCTTTTATATAGTTTTTAAACATGTAATTTTTTTCAAAACAAACAAAAGAAAGAAAAAGTTTTCAAGCAGATTTTACTTTATTTTAGTTTATTTTGTTTTTCTATGTGAAAAATAGTTAAAATTTGTGTTCAAAACTCACATAAAAAAATTAAATGCTGTAAAATGTTTGTTTTTATTTTTATTTAAAAATGCTTTTGGGATTAGTAGCCATTTCTTTCTCAACGTTTTTAAAACATTTATAGTGTGCTTAAATCTATTAAATCTATCTATTTAAATGCTTCCTTAAAACTTCTTTATAGATTCAGTAGCATTTTTTTAACATCTGATGCCCAGGGTCCCATAAAGACAAAAAAGCTCTAGACCCTGGTATACATTTTGGGGAGGGGCCCATAGATGGGCTTTCTATATTGTCATAAAAAAAAATTATATTGTTTTTGCCTTAGAATACAAATATGAATATGTAAATACATATTTAGATGCATGTATTTTTTAATCGTATCTTACACTATAAGTACAAAATATTTATTATAATCAGTACAAAGTGAAAACAGGTTTAAAATACAGTCAAACCTCGTTAACACGAACATTCTTAACGCGAATTACTTTTAGCATGAACTGTTTCCGATTGCCCCGTCCAGTTGTATGTAATGTATTTCAGTTCGGATAACACGAACTACTTTTAACACGAACAAAAAAAGTTTCCACTTGAGTGTTCGCGTTAACGAGGTTCGACTGTATCAACTTCATAAAAATCCCCAGTTAGCCCATGCGTTAATCAGGCTATTCTGATGCCTGTAAATCCGTTTTCCTGTCTGTAATGCTTTTCTTCGAAATCAAAAGTTTTTGAAAAATTCAGTGTCTAATTAAACATTTTTTTTATAGTTAAATATATATGCTTATCTGTTAAAAATTGTAATTATTACAGTGTGTTACAATTAAATATTACACGCTTTCTTTTGACAGACCCAATTTTTAATAATAATAATAATAATTTAAGTACTTCTTATTAATAATACAAAGGGAAAATTTGAGATTATGTTGGTATTACTTGGAAAATAACTACATCATAAATTTGCAGTTTTAGGGATCATATTCAGCTAATAAATAACAAATAGATAGATAATAAAAAACAGAATAATAATAAATGCAATTTTTGCATTAACCCCCCCCCCCCATTTAAACGAAAGATTGAATGTTGTTTTACATTATATCATTTTATCTGTATTTTCAGGAAGAAAAAAGATACTTTTGTAGAGAGTGTTTACTGCTGAATAAAAATTTAAGAGATATTACTTCTTATAAGAGCTTACAGGGGAGGGGGAGGGGGGGTCTTCTGTTTGACTTTTTTTTTCAAGAGGGGTAGGGGGGGGGAGTTACATATAAACCTGTATTATTTTTATAGAATTATGAAAAGATATTTCATCATGCAATTTTTAAGATTTTTCATGTTTAATTTCTTGGGTGTGGGGGGGGGGGTTATTTTATTCTTAAAAAAGGGGGGGGGGGTAAATTTAAAATTACATTTAATGTGCTTTATTACTTAAAAGATGATAAAATTCTAAGAAAGATCATAAACTACATTAACATTATTCAATGTCAAATTTATTGTAGTTTAACATATTTCTTACAATTTAATCATCTTTTAAGTAATAAAGAACATTGAGCGTAATTTTAATTTTTTAGTATTTTAAAGATAATTTTTAGCATTCTACTCACTTATTTGTTTAACAAAAGTTAAGTTTTATTGAAATGTCTTTAATGAAATCTAACAAATATAGTTATTTTGAGTACTAATTAACATGGCGATAAGCAATGGATTTTGAAGATGAGTTTTTGAAGACTTCAGGAAAATGACGTATTACAGCAAGGATTAAATGGACATACGAATTTTCCTGTAATTTTTTCATTTTTTATCATAAATTATTGGTCCGGAAAAGTATCCCGTGTATTTAAATTTAAAAAAATTAAATCTATATATTTAAAACGCTAAGCGATTTCTTTCGACAATCCGTGAGAACAAACTACTGCATCAAATTACATCATTCTTTTTTTAAATGAAAGATATTTGGACACAGATTTGTTATCGTGCATTCGTTTGTTCGAAAATTTAATTAATTAACCGTAATTTGCAATTGAATTTTTACGTCTGCTAATGACGTCATAATCGGATAACGCCTACTGTTCAAGACACACAGAGTTTATTTTCTAAACTCTGTGGTTGAATAAAAGAGAAATAATAAATATTAAAAGCACGCGGTTTTAAGGCCGAATTTGTTAATTTGCAAGTTAAATTTCGGTAAAAATACTTATCCGCGTGTTTTATAAGCGAATAAAAATTCATATTTATTGTGACGTCACGGGAATATTGTCCATTGGGTTTATTTTATCATTATGCATTATAACTTTGTTGATGCCATTTTTTCATTACAATTAAATACAAAATATATTTATATTTGTGTGCATGGTGTTTAAGCATTAATGTAAGGTATATGAAGTACGTGTGAAAAGTTTGCGCCGGTGAAAATGACGTTATGCTTAGCTTGAAGTGTATTTTAACATTGATAAAACTAAAGAGAAAAATGTATATGATTGTGTTAACATGACATAATTTTACTGATTTTTGCATTCATAATTATAAAGATTAGAATTGGAGCCGTCATTGATTTCTTCATCTTGATTGCATACCTTGATTACATGTTACCAATTGCTTTTTTTTTTTTTTAATTATAGGATGGAAGATTTACTTTTTTAATAAAAAAAATCACAAAAGTAAAGGATTTCAGGAAATTTAAAATTGTTAAAAATAGTGATACGGTAGAAAAAAATCTTGAAATAATTATTGTATTTTTAGCTAGAATAAACAATGTAAGACTAATATTTCATAGGAATTATTTTGGTAGATTTATTATAAGTTCATTTAACAGTTCCTTATTAGCGCAAAGTCCTACTTCTTTCACTGTGAATTTCTCTCTCGATGTAAAAAAATGTTTTTCCAGTTTTGGACACCAGCCAAAATACAGTGGCAATTTTTAGAAATGTACAACAGTTGTGACAACAAAGGCGCTATCGCTTTAGCTTTCATCGCGCTTACATCACTTCGAAATACTACAAATTTCTATTTTTTACTACATTATACAATTTCAATTCTTACATCATCAATTAGGAAAAAAAAATAGCTTTCGATTGAAATTTATTTGAAAACTGCCGATTAATTTAACGACTTTTTAAATAATTTTCAAGCATGAAAAGTTTTTCAATTCTATCTTATCAATGACCACCAGTTTACTTCAATAATGTAAAATAGCCCCTGGGAAAATTTCCCTAACCATCATAAAAAGTGAATAATAATTAAAAAAAAAGTGATAAATCATAAGATCAGATTATCCATAAGATAGAACATTTTGGCGCTAAGCAAAAATCTGTCAGGGAAAAAAAAAAAAAAAAAAAAAAAAAAAAAGACTATTTTTAGTTTATGTTGAACATAAAATTGATATGTTGAATTCGTTGATGAATATGTTCCATCAGATATCAGGATATGCTAGAAATTGCATTTTTTTTATTTTTTTACATTTGCCAACTGTATAAGAGGACAAATATCCCCGACTGTGATGGAAAAGGGATAATCATCCAAGGAACCGAAGAAACCATACAAATAAATTACACTTGAAAACATTAAAAATCTCCCTCATCTGCAGATAGATTTATTACTGTAAAAAACTTCTTAATCTTTGCATAAAAATTGATTAGCTTAAAACAATGAATGCGTTTTAGAAGATATGGATTTGAAACGAACAATGATTAAAGAGGACATTTTAAAACTTTTAATTCAATCATTTTAAAACTTTTTTAACGTCGAATTTCAACGGTGCTTTTGGGCAGATGCAATGCACATGCGCATAGGAGCTCATTCGATTGCATTATCACAGGGGGGGGGGGGGGTAGGTTGGGTTGGGTTGATTATTGACGGCCAATTATATACACTTGGGATATAGGCCCGGGGAAATGCCGTTTGTGGGGGTCTTTCTAAGGGAACCTAACCCGTATTTACGCATGGATAAATTCACGGCTCGAAGAAAACCACGAAAACTCCGAACGATTAGGCCGACGGGCGCGATTGGGATCGAATCCAGCACCTCCCGTCTACCAGCTTCGAGAGCAGAACCTCTCAGCCACTGGTGGGGCCAGGGGGGGGGGGGAGATGTGTGTTTTATTTACTATGTTCTGTTATTTACTGAATATGATATGAACGTAGGAATATACTATTTGTATATACTTCATAGGTCCATGAATTTTTTTTCTTGCCGTGGGGAATATGGTGGTAATGTCAAACTGATTTGCATTACGCAGTTATTTACGGATTGTTTGTTTGGAGTTTGCATCGGAAATAGTACTGTATTTGACTGGGGAAAAAAAACTTTAAATAAAATATTTGAAAGACTGTTTTATACGCGCTCCTTCATAAATAATAAAGAAGCTTATTTTACTGATATTGTTATAGTATTTTTTCGCGTCAAGTTTTGACGGGTTCCATCTAGTATATGTTTAAAATCAAAGCGTCTTAGCAACGGTGTATAGGAATTGTAGCAAACTTTATTATTATTATTATTATTAAATTCTCAAAACTAAATTAAGTGAAAATGTACTATTATTATTACATGCAGATACCCCGAAAAGTGATTATAAAGACAAAATAATAGTAAATGTAACGGCATGTCCTATTATTAGAACGCAGGACCTAAAAGGGTCACCAAAATTATCACTAAATGCATTAAATTTCCTCTTTTGTGCAATAAACAAGCACGTTAATGAGCGAAATACTGAAAATAACGCGATGCATTTCTTTCCCAAGCTTCAGTTACTACAAATCATCATGGCGAGTTCTTATTTTTTTATTTATTAATTTATTAATTAATATTTTATTTAACAACATTGAATTGTCTAATTACGGGAGCCTTAGGACCAGTACCCCCTGGCTCACCCATTATGATGCTGCTGTTTCTCATGTTATTATTCTGAGAAATTAATGTATATAAATATCACTGTATAATGATTTATCGAAGATAAATGGCTGAGGATTTGAGCTAAGACATTATTTGATGTCAATAATGCCATTAACTGTATAACAAGTTGAATAAATTTTGGAACTGTCCACTCTAGCCTATAATTTTTCAACAGGTGGTAATTCTCCAGAAAAGGGCGATTTATAAATTGAATAATTATATTGATCTGTAAGTGAATATTTCACAGTTGTACTTAAATTGATTTTGATGTAAATAAAATTTAATACCATGGCTCCTCAATTTAGATTTGGGAGAGATATTTAATGGGTTATTGAGTTTTGTTTTAAGCATTAACTACATTTTTCCAAAATTTATTTTAAATATTGGGATTATGCTCCTTTTCATATTTAAGAAAAACGCAGTAACATGCAGAACAAACTGAATCTTGTACATATATATATATTTCACGCAAAATTAATCATTTATTCATAAAAAAGTAAATAAACAAGATTGAACAATTGCTTTATCTCAAATAAAGACATTCTACTTCGCATTCGGTAATTATATTCCTCCCTTCATCGTTGTTTTTCCTTTTGATCAGAGCTATTAGGAGGCCTCCCGTTTCTCCTACTGTAAAGTTATAATTTGACCTCTCATGTTTCTAAAAGAGAGAGTGAGGCCTTCTCTTACCCTAATCATTGGCATTCCAAATGTTAATGTTCTCCTGCCTCCCTGGTGAACAGGTGATGAGAACTCATTTAAGGAATGAGCACGCATGAGACCAATTTCTGTGTAATTAGAACTGAAGCACAGGTTCGGACAAGATGAGATGTTGTTGGGGTGCAGAAAATCCCACCCGATCGGTTAGTCAAAAGGGAAAAGAGAAACGCAGGAAGCGGTTATCTCCTCCCTAATGACTTGGGAACACAGGTAAATATTCAGCTCCTCCTTCTCCCATCGCACTGACCATACATGCGAGGGAAAACGCCTTTCGGTTTTTCCAAAAACCGAAAATTTCGCCCACCCACAGTACAGAAGTAAGGTAAGAAATAAAGATAGTGGACATTTTTTTGCTTTCCCTCAAGTTCGAAAACATTGTACTTAGCGTTATCTGACGGAAAGATCCTAAGTTTTTCTGGAAGACATAGCTCGCCCACGTTGTGCGTTGTTAACCTAAGTTGTTTTCTTTCAATCTAAGGTATGTATTATTGCTTTGGAATGCTTTATGGGACAGGAAGTTGAAGAATTCTACTGTCCCTTCTCACCACTCCTTCTGTTTTTTCCGCGGGAACTTAGAACAGATTAACAACATGCTCTGGATTTTTCAGATAGATAGATCTTCAGCTAAGGGATCGTCAATATACAACTATTTGCTCAACAGAGAAGCGGCGCATACACCCTAGGACCAGACCGGGGATTAACTTGTTAGTGAAAGCTGCGGTTTTGTTGACACTTGACTTAACCGCCTTTGTGTACTTTCTTCTTAATTGTTTCGTTGGCTTCTTAGACCGCTATTTGAGAAGAATAAATCCCACCGCTGTTAGATGACTTTCGTTTTTAAGCCAACAATGTTATTCAAGGTTTACAGTTGCCTTTTGTTGGAAAGTAAATAGCAACTATGCCGTGCTCCACCTGTTTTGACACCTGTCTAAAGCTTGGGGGAAAAGGAGGATACTCGTAAGTAACAAATTTCAATTTGATTATATTGATTCATATTGAGAAAATGTCAAATAAAATTAAAATGCGTTAAGTTTAGATTCGTCAAGAAAGAAGCAAGAGGGTTGTGTTCTTTATCCTAGATTTTAAAATTTCAACTTTTTTTTCTGTCTCTATTGATTTTCAAAAAACACTAAGAGAAAAAACATGATTGAGAGTAAAAGTGCATTTAGTATAATAAAGCATGGGGTTAATACGAAATTTCCCAAATCAAACTTGTTTCTCCTTGGATTTCGTTTTGTCAGTGCCCATGAGATCTGCGTATAAAATTTTTCAGCTTATGGAATTTTAAATATAAAATCATCCTGTCCAACAACAATCTCAATCCCTTACCTTCTGTAGATCAAATACGAGCTCAAAAATTTAGCTTCATTTAAAATGGAACATAAAAGTATTACTCGTAGTCAAGCAACAAATAAAATGCTTGATATGAATAACTCGCTATAGCAGAAATTGTAATTTTACTATATTAAAAAATGGCTGCTTTTTGTAATATTTATATTCATAAAATAATGTAAATATCATTTTGTTGAAAAACAAAATAAATCCGTATTTTTTGAAGAACGGATGAATGCTGGATATAATACTTTTATTTCTTCTTTATCTTTTTTCTCTTCTCCCCCTCTGTCTTTCTTTTTCCCTGCTCCTGTCACTCTGCCAGTCTCTCTCTCCCGCTCCCTCACTTTCTCTGTCTTTTCCTGCATATTTTATTCTACAATACCTTTTCTTCGAAGTCTTTACATAGAATTTGAAATAAAACGTATTCTCATTACAAATATTTATCAGAACAAATGAATATGTTTATGAATGAATATGTTTAGAATAGATTTACTATTTTTCTCTACATTAAAAAAATAATAATAAGATAGAAAAATTTAAGTAACTGATTGAAATAATTCTTTGGTAAGCTGAACACCAATTAATTTATTTACATTCATGTTTTATATTTTTACTTAATTATGTAAATCTGCATTTCTTGAAGAAAAGATGAATTCTGTATATGTATTACTTTTATTTCTTCTCTATCTTTTTGCTCTTCTCTTTCCCCTTCTCTCTTTTTTTTTTCTCTCCTATCATTCTGTCTAATCTCTCTTCCCCCATTACTCCCTCTCTGTCTTTTCCTGCATTTTTTTCCCCTACAATACCTTTTTTTTCGTCATTTTTACATAGCATTTAAAATAAGTCGTATTCCCATTATAAATATATACCAGAAAAAAAGAATAAATAAATATGTTTAAAGTATAGATTCACTATTTTTCTCTACATTAAAAAAATAATAATAAGATAAAAAGAAAAATAGGTAATAGATTAGAATAATTCTCTGATAAGCTAAACACCAATAAATTTATACTTACATTCATTTTTTTATATTTTTAATTGATTATGTCACATATTTTAATTAATTCTGTAATTTCTTGAAGAAAAGATATATTCTGGATATTACTTTTATTTCTTCTCTAATATCTTTTTACTATTATCTTTATTTCTCTCTCTTTCTCTGAGCTCCTGGTATTCTGTCTGTTTCTCTCTTCTCCCTTTCCTCTCTCTGTGTGTTTCTGCATATTTTTTGTTTCTGCAATGTTTTTTTCTTTGACGTCATTACATAGCATTTAAAATAAACCGTATTCTCATTATAAATATTTAGCAGAAAAAAAATGAATAAATATGATTAGAGTAGATTTACTATTTTTCTCTTCCTTAAAAAAAAAATAATAATAAAATAGTACGATAGAAAAATCTAAGATAACTGATTGGAATAATTCTCTGATAAGCTGAACACCAATTAATTTACTTACATTCATTTTTTGTATTTTTAATTAACTATTCAAGCACACATTGAATAAAGTGGTGTTTACGCATCTCTGTTTTTTTAGGTGCGTTTGTAATTATATAAATACGTAGCACCTATAGTTGTCGTCTGGTCCGTCCGTCTGTCCGTCTGCCCGCCTATAACAGCGCAAAAACTACCCAACCTAACGGTTTGAAATTTAATATAAACAATCGTTTCAGAATTTTCACGTTTCAAATTTCATTAAAATCGAGTCAAAACTTAAAAAGATATTGATAAAAGTTGTCTTCATTCTATTACATCCTGTACTACGTAATTAATTCAATGATATCCCATGATAGGTAATGATTTCTAGGTTGCCATGCTGATTACGGAGTCATATTAATTCCGTATTACTGAATTTAAAAACCGAATATACTAAAATTGTATACTAAAATTATATACTAAAATTGTTTAATTATAGTAATCATATAATCTACCGACAGTTTTTTGGATAGATGTTTCCGGAAAAATAGATATTAAATGGAAAAAGAGAATAAATATGGATTTCAAGTTATCGATATTTTCAGTAAATGTCAACAAAAGGTAAAATGTTACCAACTTAAAATGTACTTATTTTAGTCCGGAAATTAATCATATAATAACAGCCGATATAATTCGTTTCACTGAAATAATAACGATGATTTCGTTACATTGTCTTGTATTGGATTTTTGCGCATAGTATAATTTTAATGTATAACAGAATTGTAATTAATTGTTTGAAAAAGTATATTAAAACTTAATTTCATAAAATAAAATTAATATCTATAATATGAAAATCTGCACATAAAATAAATTTTGTATTCATGTATTTTTGCATAAGATTGCAACAGCTATTGCACCAAGATTTGAATATTTATGAAACTAGTTATACTACGAACGACCTCCTTTGTTACGTTTGGCGTACAATTTCCAACTTGTTTCTTCTAGAATTTAATTTAATAAAGCTATCAAATCTTGAAAGGGAAATTGAGATTTCTGTTAATTTAAAAATAGCTTAAATCATTAATTCAGAGGTAACTATATCTGAAACCTCACCTCGATCTCGGTTGAACGGACCGGCCGCTAGAGCTCCATATATCGGCAAAGTTTTTTTTGTGACCACCCTGTATATATATATATATACATATATATATATATATATATATATATATATATATATATATATATATATATATATATATATATATATGGATATATAGATACAAAAAAAATCTACATTTGAACGGAGGGTGGTTTGGGGGTCTGGGTGTCATGATCGGGGAAAATATACCAAAATTTTTTGGACTTGCTTTCCTCCGAACGGCTGCAATAGGTAGCTTTATGTAATGAAAGCTACCTAATAGTCCGCGTTGTCAATGCTAGATATTAGTGTTTTCATTTACTATTATCCTAAATCATACTTATCTAACTAAGCTATCTACTTAATAAATGATTTTCTAATCACGTAAGAGAAATGCGATAAACAGCGCATGCACTGTCAGAAATGGATACTCAAATTCCACGAAATTTTCTTCGTTTTTGATGAAACTGTTTCCTCGGAAATGCTCCGAGCGAATATTTCGTCAAATCGAGTAAATTTGTATCCTCAAAAAAATGAGGAAATTAATTTCGTCAAATTGCTTGTTCAAAAATGTGAAAAAAGGCAGCTGACGCCATCTATTGACAATTTTAGAAGCATCTGAAATTGACAGGGGGGGGGGGAAATAAGGCCACGTTTCTCAAGTCTTCAATGGGATTCGAACGCGCTATCTTCGGTGTGGGAGACTACAGTGCTGCCTCATTCGCCAGCGAGCCTTTGTGTGAATTTGATTTTAAATGTATCTAGAGGATGTTGATGTGTGTTTATATTTTTAGAAAGTAGATTGAATTTTTATCGGTGCTGTTATAATTTCTGCATGTTTTAATTAATAAGGCTAGATTATTATTATGGTTTTTCTGGTTAATAATTATAATATGGCTTGATTAATAAAATTTATTGTTCAATGAATGATTAGAATATGGTCTACACTGTAAAAATATGTCCTGAAATTAACAGGTGTTATTCTGTGAATTTTCCTTTTTTTACCTGAAAAATTCCGTTTTGGGAGAAAAGTGTAACTTTTCCTGGAATTAACGGAAGTTTTCAATTTACTGCTAGAGATATAACTGAAAGTTTCCGTAAGCGACTGTAAAGTCTCGGATAACGGAACTTTTCCGGCAAGACACGTTCTGTTCCGACGCTGATTGGAGGATATATTAGTTTGTCAGTCTGTGTCCTGTGTCAACACACCCTATGATCAAAGCCTCCTCCGGAAGAGGCAATATGGCCGATACGGCAGTCCGAAGTAACTTCACCTGCCCAGTAGCACGTGCTTTTTAACACTTTCCAACCTAGTTGAAAAGTGTTTATGACTTCGGTTTGTCTGGCCGTCTGGCCGTCTGCCGTCTGGCCGTCTGGCCGTCTGGCCGTCTGCCGTCTGCCGTCTGCCGTCTGTCCGTGCTCTAACTCCCGTAAATATGCTCGGATTGCCCTGCAATTTTTATATGTTATAATCATTATCTATAGCATGTTCCCTATTTCAACGGAAGTATGTAGCACTTATAGTTTTTTTACAGGGACACTCAAAAGAATTCCGTTACATTGCGGTCTATGGGGAAAAATCATTTGCGGTTTATTTAAATAATGTTTCACTATTTTAAACGCATTGAAATGTATATATATCACTAAGGTGCATTAGAAGAAGCTTAATATGGAATAGGGTGTGCATAGCACTTATACTTACTTTACAGGGACAGTCAAAAGAATTCCGTTACATTACGTCTATGGAGAAAAATCGTCTGCGCTTTATTTAAACAATGTTTCCCTATTTTAAACGCATTGAAATTTATATAACGTTCATTACAAGAGACTTACTACAGAATATTGTGTGTATAGCAGTCATCGTTCATTTACAGGGACACACAAAAGAATTCTCTACTGTATGTTAACAATAATTCCTGGAAGTGCGTTTTAAGTTACTAAACGCGATTTTAATTTTAAATCGCTTTTTGTCTATTACGTGGTGTGTATAAATTCTGTAGATCCTATACAGGGAAGCACAAAAGTTCGGGAAAACATTTCCGTATTATTTAACTCCAGACGGAGAATTTTAAACTGTGCTACGTGTTTCCTAACTGAACTAAAATTTAGCATCCTATGTAGTATATATACAAATCTATAGATCCTATACAGGGCTGAATAAAAGTATTTGGATTACTTAGATGTTATCTTTTAGCTTATTGAAGAGTATGATTCGTAAAATTATTTTGGAAGCGTTGGAAAGTGTTACATAATCTATGCTTGACGCATGATTTTTCGTTCTTGTTAGAATTTACAATTGTAATAATACGTACAACTTTGGATATAGACATATTTTACAGAATAAAAGTAAGTTTTATCTTTGTTTTTTATATCATTGTTTTAATAATATTATATGTATAATTTCTTTATATGTTTGTAAGATATAAATTTAGTTTTTAAACCACGTGTATATTAAGACAATAGCTTTCAATCATTTGCCTAGAATAAATATTTTGTTTTAAGTCATAAAAAAAGGGATGATTTTGCATTTTATCTGATTATTAATTTACTTCAACTCACTATTTCCTCACCGGACTTTGTTATTAAGTTATGTGTAATATGTGTCTAAAGATAATCTTTATTCATGCAGATTTAAAAAAGAAAAAAGATCCCCGTTCTTTAGCTATGCTTTATTTCGTTATTATATATTTTTCAAAATTACAGCTTATGCGTTTGTATTCGAATATACTTTTTAAATCATATAATTATTTTACTTTCTAACAGTTTCTAATCATTTACTATAAGTAACCTGGATGCACTTATTAATTTATAAAATATTTCAAGAGTATGTTTATATTATCACAGTATTAACTAGCAGCAGTTCGTATATTGCTTTTGTCAATTATCTTTTTTTTTTTTTTTTTTTTTTTTTAAACTCTTAATTTTAAAGTTGCTTTTATGGGAGCAAATTATTATTATTATTACTATTTATTCTCCTTATGATTAGAGAATGCTGATAGTTGTTTGATCTTGTAAGTGTTATTTTTTTCCTTTTTCTCACGTTTATTTTTCAATAGCACCTAGCGATATTTATAGAGTTATAGGTTGACTTGTAAAATTATTGTAGCATAATTTTTTTTATATAAAAATAGTTTCGATATGAACAATTTGAGTACAATAAGGCCTCGTTATTAATTATTTATATTTGATGGTTTAAATACCAGAAAGTGTTTACATCCGCGTAAGGGTGTCGGATAACGACTACATTGAATAAACAAAAACTGTAAATATATAAAGAAAATAATTTATAACATATATAAATATATACATATGATTTAAAATAGCAAGTAATTTCGAATACAAACTAACGGATAAACGAATTAAAAGCTAGAAAATAAGTAAAATTTTCCTTTTAGGATTTACTGAAATAGATTTTCTCTCTCTCTAGGCAAATGAGTCCAATTTTTGTCTTCAAAAAATGAGATTTCTACCTTACATATGTATAACAGAATTGATTATACATACTAATGATATTAAAACAACGATATAAATAAATAAGAGATAACACTTAGTGCCCCAAGTCTTTAAAATATGTCGCAGTATGAAATAAGAAAAAACAAATACATAAACAGTGAGGGGGGGGGGGGGTAAAAATTAAAAAAATATATATTAATAACAAGTGCTAAAAATTGCAAATTTTAGCATACTTTATGGAAAAATTACAATATTGTTATAATTAAGCTTAAGATTTTTTCTAAAAATAGTTTTCATATAAATATATTTAATTCCTTAATACAGACTTTTTTTTTCTTTCTAAATTAAATCACATTTATTGCCTTTTATAAAATTTTGTATATTAAGTATAAGTATCCTAATAATATCTCTTAAGAAATTAACATTTTTAACTTCTGTTTTCTGTGTACAATTCTTACAGAATGTCTCTTTTCTTTTTGTTGTCAAAATATTTCTAAAATATACATTTAATTTTTTTCTGAAGTTTTAAAATATTACTTGGTTTTGCTAGGATTTTAATACATAAAATTATAAATAAAGTATATATTTCAGAAATATTTTGACCACTACAAAAGAGACATCCTTTCAGAAGAGTACAAAGAAAAAAAAAGTTAAAAATATTTAATTCCTAATAATAAAAATACAAAAAACAAGAAAAAAAAAAGAGTTATAACCGCCACAGATAAGTTTAACATAAGTATGGGGAATTTGAGATCTCACTTTCCCCATTATGGGAGAAATATTGAACAGATAATAAAAACTAAAACTATCAGCTTGTAAAACGGAAAATAACCGTCCTGAAAACTGAAAATGTTAGTTTCTAAAACAAAACATTTCAGTTCCTAAAACGGAACTTTTCAATTTCTAAAACAGAACTTTTCAGTTTCGAAAACGGAACTTCTCACTTTTGAAAACGGAAAAAAACCACAAAAGTGAATTTCTGTGAAAAAACGGAAAAGTTACGGCAACTCTGCTGCCAGTACCTTTTCCGTTTTTTTACAGGAGTTTGTTTTTACAGTGTAGTTAATTTGTTGGTCAGAAATTATAAAGATGACGGGGTTAAGATTTTAACACGCTAAGGGAAGGGGATCAGTTTTCAGTTATACATATTTTAAATTTGATTGTCATATGAATATACTAGCTGTTACCCGTGACTTCGTTCACGTATCATTAAAATAAGAATACATTCATTAATTAAGCAAAATATTTCATTCCCGATAATTAGAAACGTAAATAATCAACTAACTCTTGATCACATTCCATAGGAGACAATACAGTATTTCTATGTTATAGAGGCCTTGACATAACTAAGTTTTAAAAAAGTGAAATTTTGTGCCAAATAATCACGAAAAGGAAACTGCAACCAATAAAAAAGGCGGGCCAAATAAAATCGTGGAAATCGGCGAATTGTGTAAAAACATATGTCAAGTTTACCTGGTAAACCATTTTACTTTTAACGCCTTTGTGAAACGTTTTAATAGCCATCCTTCAAAGATAATGGAAATAGTATATTCTTTTTCATTAAATTCAATTCTTGTGAATAGGGAGCAATAATTGTAGATCTAAATGCATGGAACTTAAATTTGCCTCCTTGATTTTATCTATAACTACAACGCCTATATTCTAGGCGCTGTACTACAACTGAAAAAAAAAAAATCTTTATTTCTAAATGAAAATATGTTGACAGACGATATTTGTTCTCCAGAATAAATTGACTCATGAAGTTTGAATATGTGAAAATACGTTTTTATTTTTAAAAAATTTTACTGTAATCAAGATTTTTCTTTTCTTTCCCCATCTATTTAAATTGAAAATAAATTCTTTTTTTCAGTTTTAATGAGAAAAAATATATTATTCCGTTTCATTTCTTCTTTTTTATCTGCCATTTTTAGAGCAACTTCGTTAAATTTATAAATAATAATAATAATAATAATCATATCTCGGAATTTAAATAATTTTTTTTAATTCTGAGAGTTTATGACATCCTCTGCGAAATACAAACAGGCGGTCAGATTTTAATAAAATAGATTCGTAATTATTTTTATTTTCCTAATAATCATGGTGTGGTTTTTGTCAAAAAACTCTCATCTGTATGTAACTGATATTCATGCATAATAATCGCTAGCTAAAAAAAAAAGCTAAAAAAAAATACTTAAATTTTTCGTTTTAAATATGACGTGAAACTCATCTACTTTCTAAACTTACCGATTCTTGTATTATTAATGTAATGAATTGATTCACGCTCCTTCTAAAACACATTTGAAAATTCCCATTTTATTTCAAATATAACGTCACTTTTTCCTCAGAGAAATCTCTTTTAAATGGCACAATTCTGGTAAATTTTCTTTTTCTGGCAATCAGGACGTAAATTTTAGCGGAAAACTCACAGTTGTGTGTAACTGGTATTCAAGCTAATTATTAATCAGTATCGATAAAAAATATTTCAGTTTTTCATCTTAAATATTACGTTCATTATCTATCTACTTTCATTATACATTGATATTCATGCTCCTTGTATTATTACGAATATTTGAAAATACATGTTTTATTTATGACGTCATATTTGTCAGAGCCGAGGAGGATCCTTTTCATAGTTCCATGGTCCAAGCGAAATCTATTTTTTAATAATATAATTATTGTTGCACTTTTCCTTCTAATTATAACGCAGTTTTTGACAGAAAAATATCTTTTTATTTTAACCGATATTCATACTTCATGTATAATAACAAATACTCCATATTTTTGTTTCAAATATCACGGAAATTCACCTTCTTTTGAATTTTTTTAATTTTCAGTTTTCACGGGAAAATCTTTCAATTGAAAATTAGTTGTTGGGGAAGAATTATTTTTCTGTGTTTTTATTTTTGTGGCAACGATCAAAGCCCTAGCAACGATAAAGTAAAATTGTTAAATTGTATGGAAAAATGTCCATTTATTCTCTATGAAAATAATGAAATTTTTAATTATTAATGAAAATATTTGAATAAAATGAACAAAAACCAGCCTATGTTAATTTGAGGTTTATAATCAACCTATATGCAAAAATACAGGATCATTAAATGCTCCATTTTGACGCTGGCTTCAGCCTAACATTTGCACACAATGAGATTTATGATATTACTAGCTGTTACCCGTGACTTCGTTCACGTATCATTAAAAGAAAAATAAATGCATTAATTAAGAAAAATATTTCATTCCCGATAATTAGAAACGTAAATAATTAACTAACTCTTTATCACATTCCATAAGAGACAATACAGTATTTCTATGTTATAAGAGGCCTTGACATAACTAAGTTTTAAAAAAGTGAAATTTTGTGCCAAATAATCACGAAAATTAAACTGCAACCAATGAAAAAAGGCGGGCCAAATAAAATCGTGGAAATCGGCGAAAATATTTAAAATCATAGGTCAAGTTTACCTGGTAAACCATTTTATTTTTAACGCCTTTTGAAACGTTTTAATAGCAATCCTTCAAAGATAATGGAAATAGTATATTCTTTTTCGTTAAATTCAATTCTTGTGAATAGGGAGCAATTATTGTAGACCTAAATGCAAGGAGCTTAAATTTGCCTCCTTGATTTAATCTATAACTGAAAAAAATCTTTATTTCTAAATGAAAATATAATGACAGACGATTTTTGTTCTCCAGAATAAATTGGTTCATGAAGTTTGAATATGTGAAAATACGTTTTTATTTTTAAAAAATTTTACTGTAATCAAGATTTTTTTCTTTCATTATCTATTCAAATTGAAAATAAATTCTTTTTTTTTCCAGTTTTAATGAGAAAAATATATTAATCCGTTTTATTTCTTCTTTTTTATCCACAAAAATGGAATAATTTAGTTGCCATTTTTAGAGAAACTTCGTTAAAATTTACAATAAATAAATAAATAAATAAATAAAAAGTATTAACTATAATAATATCTCGAAATTTAAATCATTTTTTTAAATTCTGAGAGTTTATGACATCCTCGGATGAATGATAACCGGTGTTAATAAAATTGCGTTGCGTTCAACAATCTGAAAAGAATAGTTGCGAAATACAATCAGGCGGTCAGATTTTAATAGAATAGTTTCGTATTTATTTTTCTTTTCCTAATAATCATGGTGTGGTTTTGGGCAAAAACTCTCATCTATATGTAACTGATATTCATGCTTAATAATCGGTATAGATTAAAAAAATTTTCAAGTTTTCGTTTTAAATATGTCGTGAAACTAATCTACTTTCTATACTTACTGATCCTTGTATTATTAATGTACGGAATTAATTCCCGCTCCTTGTAAAACACATTTGAAAATTACCTATTTATTTCAAATGACGTCACATTTTCCTCAGAGAAATCTCTTTTTAATGCCATAATTCTTGTTAATTTTTTTTTCTGGCAATCAGGACGTAAATTTTAGCGGAAAACTCACATTTGTATGTAACTGGTACTCAAGCTAATTATTAATCAGTATCGATAAAAAATATTTCAGTTTTTCATCTTAAATATTACGTCCATTATCTGTCTACTTTCATTATACATTGATATTCATGCTCCTTGTAGTATTACGACTATTTGAAAATACATGTTTTATTTATGACGTCATATTTGTCGAAGCCGAGGAGGATCCTTTTCATAGTTCCATGGTCCAAGCGAAATCTATTTTTAAGAATATAATTATTGTTCATTTTTCCTTCTAATTATAACGCAGTTTTTTGTCAGAAAAAGATCTTTTTAATGTAACCGATATTCATACTTCATGTATAATAACAAATATTTCATATTTTTGTTTCAAATATCACGGAAATTCGTCTTCTTTAAATTCTTTTTCATTTTCATTTTTCACATGAAAATCGTTCAATTGAAAATTAATTGTTGAGGAAAAATTATTTTTCCGTGTTTTTATTTATTGGCAACGACCAAAGCCCTAGCAACGATAAAGTAAAATGGTTAAATTTTATGGGAAAATGTTCATTTATTCTCTATGAAAATAACGAAATTTTGAATTATTAAGAAAAATATTTGAATAAAATGAACAAAAACCAGGCTATGTTCATTTGAGGGTTATAATCAACGTATATGCCAAGATACAGGATCATTAAATGCTCCATTTTGACGCTGGCTTCAGCCTAACATTTGCACACAATCAGATTTATAATATTACTAAGCAAGCTTAGCCCGCTACGCTGGTCGGTTTCTCCAAACGAATTTTGAATCGAACTGAATATACCGGTGAATTGCATTCATCCAACAATGTACGCTTTTGGTCAGACAGCTTCAGGAAAATATGAAAAGAGATCGCATATCAAATTATTGCCTTGGACTACTAAGTATTTGTCTGGCTTTAATTATGATCCTCATATTGATTATTTCAGGAATAAGGCTGTTGATCTCGGATCTCAGTTACCCTGCACCTCGTGCCGTGCCTTGAAGTGGCAGGATGAGACTCCCTGATATGTTGCAGTAGCGGTAGTAAAGAAGATATATGTATACATTTTTAGTAATTATAACTTGTAATGTTAGAAATATTGCTGAGTTGGCGCTAAAGGCATCACCAAATTATAGAAAATGTGCAATATCGAAACCGTACAGACCCTCAAAATTTTACTTCAGCAAGCACATTTTATTTAAAAATCACAATTATATAAATATCCGTAACAATAATAGGTACTTTTATATTGCTGGGCGTCAGTAAAAACTCACCAAATCTTGTTTCAATTGGCATCATTTGAATTGGAACATTTTGCGTGACATTTTATTAGTATTGATATGTTTGTGTTTATGTATTTTATTATGATTATATTTTAGTTATTTTAAATAAGTTTTTTAAGATATTATATCGCAATGTTAAAGTAATGGTTAGTTAGCTAACGTTAAAAGATTAGCAAAAAAAAAAAGGATTGGCGAGATTAAAAAAATTTTGGCGATCACTGGCACCCAGCTAATATAAAAATACCGAATAATATTCAATTCCAAATTCCCGCAGCAAATAAAAAAGTTAAAACAAAGAGCCTGAAAACTGGCATTATTGAGATTTCATCTAATCAAAATATCAGGTGATTTTTTTCTTATCCAGTATCTTATAAATCGCCAAGTATTGTTTGATCTTTAACAATGACGAATGTATTTTTAAAAATATCACTTGGCGATCAATGCAATAAATTTTAAGGTTTTGTCGCCAAAGGAAACGCCAAATTCGAAAATGTGCAATATCTCACGAATTGTTGGAGTTAGAATATTTTTATTTGGTACCATTCGATTCAGCATGCAAAAATAAATTGAAATATGTTATCATTTGACAAATAAATATAAATCCCGATTTTTAAGAAACTTTGTTATTGTTTGTTCCCATTTTAACCCCTTTACGGATGGAATTTTAGCAAAACGTTCTTATTGCGCCTAAGAAGTATTTTCCCCGCAATTTTTGTATTTGTAGCTTCAGTAGTTTGGACTGTGCGTTGATGATCTCCCAAGTCAGGACTTTCTTTTACATAATATAGAATTTTATATGCAGATAAAATTAACCATTATTATTACCTAGCAGGCTTTTCTCGCTACGCTGGTCGGTTTCTCCATAAAAAAATTGAATCAAACGAATATATCGATGAAATATATATAAATCTTCCGCATTGGTGTAAAACGATACGAAAGCCATTACTCTGTTATATTTTCTAATGTGTTACACGAAATTTAAGCTGTTAAAGACCAACTTGTTTATTTAATCATTTACAGTATGATTTTCTAAAGAACGATATAACGATATGCAATATACTAAAACTATCCCTGGAAAATTAACAATGCAAATTCCGTAGAAATCCATTCAGCAGAATCTTTAAAAAAGTCTAATGTTTCATAATTGGGTTCAACTGATTATAGAAATGCCCCACACCCCCCTAATTCTTTAACTAAGCAACATAGAACGATATGTTATGCACTAAAACTTACCCTCAAAATTCAGCTAACTAACAGTGCAAGTTCCAGTAAAATCCATTCAGCAGAATTCAAGGTATAAGCGGCAGGATCAAAATTTCTCTTTGCATTATACATATACAGTAGACAGATAAATGTATCTTTCATAATCATTTTCACTTGTTGATAGAACTCTCAGGGATTTTGTAGAAAGTATATCCTGGTATACGCCGTCAACCTTCTGGAATTTTTAAGACGAAATTCTGCACACCGTCCGTAGCTATAATCTATACTCGCTACTATATATCCTCTGTCTATAGAGCATATGCACTGTTTTTTTACGACTACACCACTTCTCCCACAGCTCCATAACTAAACAATGTAGAAAATCAATTCCTGAAATATTATCACACTGCGAAACTCCCATCAAAATCCGTTCACTAGAACTTTAAAAAAGGTAATCTTTCATAATCGGGTTCACCTAATTTTATCTATACCTTCCTCCCGTGGCTCTATAAATAAGCAATGTAGAATAATGTACTTTATTTTAAAACCTTTCTAAAACAAATTACCTAACTAACAGTGAAATCATATAAAAATCTGTTCGGTAGAACCTTAGTTTTAACCGATCGGAATTTAATAAGAATTTGCGTTTTATAAATATTATAGATGATTATTATATGATTTTTGTAATCGGATTCGTTGTCAAACTTTCGCTTCAGAAAACACAACGCAAAACGTGAAAACTTTGCTCCAGAGAAGCACCAACCATCCCCACAAAATTGCCTAACTAATACTGTAAATCCCACCAAAGTCCGTACAGCAGAACTCAAATTATAAACGGTCGGAATGAAATACGAATTTGCATTTTAAATACATAGTAGATATATCTTTCATAATTGCATTCACCTTTTCCAATCACTTTCCCATTAGCTCTATCACTAAGCAACATAGAATGATATGTTATAGGGTCATTAACCATACCTGAAAAATCACTTCCATTAAAATTTGTTCAGTAGAATTTTTTTTAAGTAATCTTTAATAATCGGGTTCACATAATTTTAGAGCTTTCCTCTTCAGCTCTATAACAAAGCAACGTAGAATAGCTATACGCTAAAACCTTTCAAAACACATCACCTGATTAAAATGTGAATATGCAGTTTATACTCATAGTAGATGATGATATGATTTTCTGTAACAGGATTCATCATGAAGATTTCGCTTCAAACATAAACGATGCTTTCAACACTGTGGCTAATACGCTAATTGGCGAGGTATCCGATTGCAGAAAATTAGCCGGAAATCGTATGAATAACTAACCAAAATAAAAGAAAAACATGACTGAAGACTAAAAACAAATAAAGAAGTAATACATAATACTAATCAGACCTTCGACACTTTGTTTGGTACTTCTCCATTATCCCATCGACCACTTTTCATAAAAAAAAACTATCCGCCAAAATTAACGCCAAAAATGCAGTCCAATTAACTTGACGTCAGAAGCATTAAACGTGTTTGTTATGTCATGAAGCGGTTTTTAATTGTGTTGACATTACCTGTATTTTTCATTTTGTTTTTCTGATATTTTAGTTATTTCGTTAATTAAAATAAAAATTGCGTCCTTAAACGGCTGTGCCATGACATTAAAAGAGAAAATGCTTTGTAAAAATGTTGCGTTTCATAGTTAAGTGCAATAGATCAATTTCAACTGACGTCATAAACATTTATTCACCAGCCGAGAAGGATAATTAAGAAAAAATAATAAATAAATATCCAAGATTTTTTTTTCTATTTTCATTAATATATTGTAATTTTTTTGTGTTAAAACTTACTGGACACTTTGGTGAGTGGGGCTTTTCCGAATTTATTTTATTTTATTTATTTATTTTGATTTTCCAATGGCAACATTCTTCCATTTGTTTATTTGGAGTTCATGTTTGGCGATGATTTTTTTTTTTTTTTTTTTTTTTTTTTTTTTTTGTGAAAAGTGGTCACATTTTATTTTAAATAGTAGAAGTAATTTATTTTAAATAGTAGAGTAGTTTAAATTTGTAGAAATAATAATTATACACAATTACATAAATATCCGTAAGAATAATATTCAATTCCCAATTGAGCAGTTAATGTTTCTATCTGCAAAAATAAACAAAAAGATTTAATTTGAATTTCTTCCATTGCTATAGTAACGGACGTATTTTTAGAAATTATCACTTGTATTGTTAGATTTTGACGTCAAAGACTTCGCCAAATTAGAAAAATGTGCAATATCTCACGAACTATTTGACTTATGAGTATTTAATTGATACCATTCGATTCAGCATACAAAAATACATTAAAATATGTTATCATTTGTCACGTAACTCTAATACCCGATTTTTAAGGATTTTTTTAAAAGTTTGTTCCCCTTTTTACCCCCTTTAGGGGTGGAGTTTTTGAAAATCCCGTCTTAGTGCGCCTCTACACACTAAGAAGTATTTTTCCTGCAAGTTTCGTCTTTGTAGGTTCAGTAGTTTTGGCTGTGCGTTGATCATCTAGCCAGAAAGGACTTTCTTTTATATATATAGATTTCTTAAATAAAAAAAGAGCTCCTAAAATTTTTTTTTTTTTTTTTTGAAAGATTTTGTAACAACAAAAATAATCTGGCCGCGTGAATGGGGAAACAATTTCGTCAAATATTTGAGATTTTCCATTTCATTAAAAATCACTTAATTTTGAGACGAAATGACTGTCAAAAATGATGAAATATAGCTCAAGAATTGCTGAATCGTCAAAAGTGAGAGTTTTATTTTTGACAGTGAGGAAACAGTTTCGTCAGATATTTGAGGTTCCGCGTTTCGTCAAAAACCACGTGACTCTGTGACGAAATGATTATCAAAAATAACGAAATACAGCTTAAGGATTGCCGAATCGTCAAATTTGAGTGTTTTATTTCTGAGACTGTGATTTGCAATAAATGTGAACTAAAATTATCGTCACTGTATCCTTCCACGCTGAAATCATTTTGATGAATTGATATTATAACACATCTCCTGTTACATATGGAGCACAGGCCTGTGCCCAAGGCCTGTGAAAAGCTTAGTCGAGCTCTAGTAGCCCTTTTGCAAAAAAAAAAAAAAAAAAAAAAAAAAAAAAAAACATGAAAATTATCTCTTTTGATACACCTAATTATTTCTACATTTTAAAAGTGTATTTAAGAAGTCATTTTCATTAAAGACACTGATCCTCTCCGGGTTAATCAAGTTGCAAAAAATAGGTGAAAAACAATTTTTTTTTTTTTTTTTTTTTTTTTTAGTTATAAACTCTTAATAGATTTTATATATATATTTTTTTTCGGCCCATCACTAACAACACCAAAAATCATTTTTATATGAAAAGTATCACTATGTATTCAAATAAAGTTTCGAAATTCATTAAAAGCGATACTTTCGTATAGGCCGCATGGCAGGAGTTCATGGCCAAAGATTTCGCTACTTACAACCATAGAATCCTTCTTCTATGCTTACAACAGTCTTGTTGATTCTGATAATTAAAGGGCCCTCTGCAATAACAACGCAAGTAGAGTTCAATTTTCAGATTTATGTAATATATTACTCAGCATATAAAGAAATATAAATTTTAGGATCATAAGCAAAGAAAATATGCTAGAAAACTCTTCTTAATAGAAATATATGCAAAGAAGTTATATTCTAAACTAAAATGTTGAAATGAAATTTAAAAGCTTTGTTGCTGAAAACTCCATTTTCCCTTTTGCCTTGTTATTGCAGAGGGCCTGATTACATGTCTGTTAAATTCATGTTTTATTTATATTATTTTATTTCTGTATTGATGAGGTTTTAATTTCGGTCTGGAATAATAGTCGGAAACAAATGCTGAATTATTTATATTGTTTTAAGTGCAAACTGGTTAATCTTTTACAATCGGGCTGCATGCGATAGAGGTAATTTTTTTAAAAATTCATACTTGAAAATTATTTTAAGTATGTTTGTATAAATGAAAATGACTTTGTAAATGTGTCAGAAAGTAACCGAATTAAAATCTGAAAACAATTTAGCATAGAACTGTTTGGATCCTTATTTGATTCTAAAACAACACAGTAAAGCCCAATAATCTTAATATCTGTCTTAAGAAACAGCATTCTCAACACTCCAGAAAATTACATTACACATTAGAAATTTGAACCATTGCAATTTCCCTTGCACTTTGATTATTACGCTAAATGCATATATTTAAATTTTCGTGCATAAAATAATTTCTTACCGTTGCTATAGTTTCAACAAGCTGTTAGAGTTTCAAAAGATATGTTTTGGAACTAAATATATTTAGCTTAAACTAATAATATCTAAGCACGCACTTATTCGACGGAATTTTTCACTTTAGTTTACAGTAAAAGTTAAATTATATCTAGCATGCAATTCATACAAATATTTTTTCGTTAAAATTTTGCAAAGGTAAAAGGAAAAAGGGACAAGTGGGGTAAATGTTATCCAAGTTCGCACAAAGGGTTTCGTTTAATATTCCTTTCAAAACACTTATTTATCCTTTCTTTAATAAATCCAAATAAATTTCATTTTCTAAAAAAAAAAAAAAAAAAAAAAAACTGTCTATTTTTCTCGGTTTTTCGAATATCTGAACCGGCCCGATAGCATGTGAAGCCCACTATTATATTCTGTCATAATAATATCTGTCATGTGGACTAAATGCGATATTTAAAAAAAATAATTTCAAAATTAAATATGTTGTACACTTTCAAAATGTTAAAATATGCGAATATTTCCCTAATCGGGTTTTTATCATGATTCAATACGTTCCTCAAACTCATATATTTACTATTCTCTAATTACTCATATTCATACTCGCTTTGTATTATACTGAAACTACAGTGCCTAGAATACACTGAAACATTTGAAAAATCCGTTAAACTTGCGATATGACGTCAGATTTTCTTTTTAATTCTCTAATGACGTGTAATTAATCTGCTTTGTGTACATGCACACATACTCATACTCCTTGTATTATTGAGAAATCTTTCTGTTTTATTACCACTATGACGTCAATCATTTTTATTTCATATTAATCTTTTTTTTTTTTTCAATTGGTAAAACTTTTTATTTCATTTTTATTTTTCACGTGGAAATCGTCTGATAGAAAATTAATTATTGTAGATAGAATTTCATCATGGATTTTTAATTTTTGGAATCTGCTATAAGAAAAATGTTCAAATTTAATAAGAAAAGGCTGTTAGAATTTTGGTTTTTTATCTCTATTTATTAAAATAATACGAATTTTTCAAATTTTAATATTTTCAGCTCTTTACAGCTGATATTCTGATTTATACACAAAGTTTCAACTCTGTAAGTTACACAGTTTTCGAGAATGGCTCTGTGACAGACAGACAACACAGCGGGAGCAATAGGGTTTCGTGAGATGAACGAAACCCTAAAAAAGGAAAAAGGAAAAAAATTAAAAACCCATAATTTCATATATTTTTTATAGTTTTAAATCTTAATGAAAGGTACAGGAAATTCTTTTATATAGTTATGAGTCCATAATTACTTAGAAAAATTCATTTTTAAGCAACTTCGGAGAAAGAGAAACTTCTGTTTTTGGTCGTTTTGAATGTCTTAAAAATTAAAAATATTAAAAATATTAAAAATGTCTGTTTGTAAGTTGTAAGTAGCGAAATCTTTGTAAATGTATTCGGCTTCTGACATGGGGCTAATACGAAAGTATCGCTTTTAATACATTTCAAAACTTCATTTGAATACATTATTAATTTTGTTCATTATTTTTTTTAATTTGTTAGTAGGCAATCTAAAAAATATATTAAATCTAAAAAAAAAAATAAATAAACATGTAACGTTTTACCTTATGTTCTGTAACCCGGGAAGCGCGGTCGAATGAATCCTTTAGTTTTATATAGAAAGACTAAATCTTCCATATTACTTATGCCACATACTCGTTTACTTAGTCAAAAGTTTTTTTTTTTTTTTTTTTTTTTTTTACACAATGCTATTTGTGTTTCAGTGGTGATAGTTTTTAATCTTCAACACTAATCAAAAATTGTTTAATATTTATTAATAAATTTACGCTGTACATTTTTAGATTATAAAAAGTTTTTGCATTAAAGAAAAATCTAATATATTAAAGAAATTTTCCTTGGTTTTAATCTTTAGAACTGGGAAATTCTGCTTAGAACAATTTTGAACTTTTAGAATCCTCTTGCACATATATACGTATAATTTAAATTATAATTCATGAAATTTGTTTTAAGTAGTATAATTTGCATTAAAAGTATTTTAATTTTGTCTTTTGTTCCGTTGTTATAACATTAAATTTTCTTTCAAATGTAAAATTGGCTGCTAGTCAGGAGGAGCTTAGTAATACTGTACAGCAGTAAGTAAATTGTGGACAAGTTTTAAAATTGGCATGCTTATAAAAAACGATACATCTAGTGTAATTATAATAATCTAATGTAATTGTAATATTTATCATTTTGAAGAAAAAAAATTAAACTCCTAAACAATTCAAAGAAAAAACGCATAAATGAGAAACGTATAAAGAGTTCGTCACATTATTTAATTTTTTTTTTAGTTTTATGCAGCTTTATAACACATTATTTTTTTATGCAAAGTCAACTTATTTCTAAATTGAAAAAAAAAATCATAAATACATTTTTTGACAGTATTTTCGAAATTTTGAAAGATGAAAAAAAATTAACTATGAAATTTCGGTTTTCATTTATTATTTATTTTCATTGCGGAATTTCATTAAAATCACGATGTGTAGAAGAATTTTGGTTGCAAACAAGAAAAAAAATCTTATTATAACTAATCTTTATAATTTTAAGATCGTTAGTTACACAGGTTGGTTGGTTGGTTGTATAGGGTTTAATGGCACATGGTCCCATTGGGGACAAGCTGCGCCAAGTTAGTTACACAGGAATGAAACATTTGTTGAAAATGTTTGAATGCTTTGTAACAGTCTGGAAAAAGAAAAAAAAAAACCCTACTGATTTCACATATTTAAGAAATCATCGTATAAAAAAATGTGATCGGTACCAATCGATTAGTAGTAACATCTACTAATTAAAGCTATGCTTATACTTAAGTTTTGCTTAGGGGTTGTTTACATATAGAAATTGTAACAATCTTTAACATTTTCAATGTACACCTAATTTTGACATTCTTCGGTAAAGTTTACCTTCGAATATAAAACAGCAAATCATTTGTTCAAATAGTTTAGGAATTAGGAAGGTTTAAAGTTTAGAACCCATAATGTTAAATTCGTTTTTAATTGTTGCAAAACGTATTGCAATGTGGGTAATTGTTTAAGCATAACTCAAAAATTACTGGGTGGAAGGAACTCTGATTTTGGATTCGGATTTTTGAAGCATCTAGATATCAATTTCTGCTAAAAAAATTCATAGTTACTATGATATGAGAATCATATATTAAGTTTTAACCTTCCCTATCCTTCATTTAAATTATATTTTTCCCTTTCCTTTTTCAAAATTTAATTGAGTTATCTTTAACTACAAACAATAATCCCGCTGTAATTTATACCCTTTCCCTTTTTCATTTTCACTTGTGCTCGATCACTAATATCTCACGGCTTTTCGATTAAAAAAAAAAAAAAAAGAAAAAGAAAAGAATTAAATCAGCACAGATGCCTTTTCGTAATTTTACTTTCCGTAACCAAGCTTATAACACAATATGTGCATAACGCATTTTTGTGGCCACAATGTCAGTTAAAAGTTATGCGAATCTTCCATTTGGCCCAAATGCATGCCCTTATATGGTAGTGGTAATAACTCAATCACTCACACCCATGTCTAAAAATATATTCTGATTGTTATAAGCACATACTGTTTTGTCTGTCGAAATCTGTTCACACGAGAAAGATATTTGTCGGTTATAATCGCCATGGTGATATTAATTTTTGAAACAAAATTCATCCTGTCGCCAATAATCTGGTGACCCCGCTCGGTAAATACCATTTGTTATGCCTATCTCTGTCTGAAAGTATTTACGCCTAGACACTCTGTAGCAACCCTATTTTGGCGAAATTCTTGTCAGTGCGATTCCAACTTGTATCGTGGAAACATCTCACTTCGCTTGCTTGCTGTCTTCGCATAATAATGACCGTTTAAAGAACGATTGTCTTGTTTTCCCCTCTTCTGTCCGCGACCATCTTGGCATCCTCATGGTGATCTTACAATAAAATGTCTTGACGACCATTCATATTATTTTTTCAAAACTTAATTTTAAAATATGTATTTTTGGCTATTTATTAAGCAAAATTTAAGTATAGCATTAATTAGTAAATGATACTATTAATTTATTGGTACCAATCACATTTTTATACGATGGTTTGCAGTAAAATTAATAATGGTGTATCTTTTTTTTTTTTTTTTTTTTTTTTTTTGACACGGATTGTACAATGAAACCTGTCTATAATGGTAAATTCCACGGTTTTGCAGATCTCTTATAGAACTCAATATATATCGAACGGTAAACTTGCTCATAATGATAATTTTGATTTTTTTTCGAACAGACATTGGTGGATATACTTTAAAATTTGAAAGCTATACAACTATTAAAATGTGGATCGGTAAAATATATTTTCATAAAAAGATATTCGTTCTGCAGAAAGCTTCAATAATACTCGAAATCCTTTCGTTAAAATTTTGAAGAATAGTTTGACAATAGCCTATTTTTGATCTTCTTCTGTTACGCAGATTTTGCGATATTGGCCGTAGATTTATCTCTATTGTTTATCATCTATGATATTGATTCCTCAAGACTAAAATATACCCCACATGCATGGTGCAAACTAAAGTCAGGAAACACCCAAATAAATTTTGAAAAACGAATTAAACTAGAGTTGTGGAACAAGTGTTTGCCTATAGTAAAATGACTATGCGCTATTATGTGAGAGTGAATGCAGCGCCCCTAGTGCGAAATTTGGAAGTTATCTGTCCTATCTCGAAACACTTGGCAGATAGCGAAAAAAATGTCGTTTACAAACGTGTAGAGTGTTGTCGATTTAGTATAAAATGATGTCTTAGAAATAAAAACAATTTTAGTAGAAGCCCAGGAATGTAAGTTTTTCGAAATCCAATCAACTGTCTTAAAAAACATATTGCTGCCGATTTTAGACAGATTAATAGTCCAGTAGAAATAGCATTTTACCTTGCAAAAATTCGGGTAACTCTGATTTTTGGGTATGTTGTAAAGGTTGACCCTCTAATAAAAAAAAACAAGTTTTCGACCTTCTAGACCAGCAGTACTCAACCTTTTTTTCTCGCGGGCCGCAAACATATATTTGTGAGGTTAGGCGGGCCGCAGCACACTTGTATAATAATGTAAAAAAATATAGATTCCTATTGCAAATGCCTGGTATAAAACTTTTTGCTGTCAATTTTTTCTGCGAGAAATATTTATTCCTAATAAGTCTTATTAGCTATATGATAAGTATAAAGTGTAACAATATAACAATGCAGTAATATCAAATTCTCAAAAAAAAAAAAAAATAAGGGATTTTTTGTAATAAATCAGTTTTTTTCGCAATGCAGAAACTTTTTTTTTTTTAAATGTAGATATAGTGCAAATTAAATTAATTTGGAATAATGTTTGTTTAGTGTTCAGGATTAAGAAATGTATACACTACTATAGCAGAAGTAAAACTACGTGTAAAAAGAACTTTGACTTAGAAAACGTCATTTAAAATATTTTAAGGTAATTTTGAATTAGTCATGATAAATAACAGGAAATTGTCTTCCCATGAAAAAATATAAAAGAGTAGAGAAAATATTAGAACATTTTATGCACATCTCAATTAATTTTTTAATTAGGGATTAATGATTAAGTGTCTCGGGCCGCACATGAAAGGTCGCCGGGCCACTTGCGGCCCGCGGGCCGCAGGTTGAGTATGGCTGTTCTAGACCTTGTGCGTTTTTCACAATATCGAAAAAACCAAAATTTTTCGGCACTTTTTTCGATTTTTCTTAAATAACTCGGCTTCAGTGCATTTTACAGAGGATAAAATTCTCTACAACATGCATTATTCATATTTGTAAATTGTCCAAATAGAAGGCGAGATACGGAGCCGGGAAAATAGGGTTAAATTTGTAAAAAATGCAAAAATCCACAAACGACGTTAGTTTTTCCTTAATAACCCACTTTTAGTGCATTTTAGAAACAAAACAGTCATAATCAACTTTTTAGACAGTGAGATAGTCTATAGTTTCATATATTAGATAATTAATTATTTGTAATAGACCTTAAAAATCACAGCAAAAATATTTTGGGTGAAAACAGGAAAATACCGCCTGACAAGTTATTAATTTAAAAAACGAGCTTTTATTTTTGATATTGAAAACACGATGCAGTTAATTAATTATAGAATGTACAAGAAATTAATCAACAAATATATAGTAAGTATAGTCACTTTGTGATATATGTTTTCTTTTTCTGCTGCTTGGCCCTGGTAATGATACCATCGTTTCAGATACTTCATCGTCCGTCTCTGTACTTGATTCGATCGGTTGTTCTAGGTCATCAAAGTCCCCAAGGTCCAGTATAATATCAGGAGGGGTGCCACATATTTGGCTGTGGCACTTCACACAAATAACTGAGCACTTCAAGCCGACCTTTCTACAACTGCACTTCGTACTACAACCTTTTTCGCATTGACAAGATATGAAATCGAGTAGAGTTTGAGGGACTGGTTCGGTCATCATGGTGACTGGAATGAGCTCATGAGCACCCCACTTCCAGCCCTATTCGAGAGGATCCTTTTTGTTTCCCAGCCATGTCTGAACTTATAAGTATGTTCGAAACGCATGATATTCAGTAGCATCGCGAGTAGGTGGTAGTCTCGCTAAATTTAATTTAATATTGTTAGCTGCTTTAGTGAAGCTGACATACCGCAATACATGCAAATTTTTGGCTGGGATCACCTCCATACAGAGCAAGGTGTACAGCTTCTGTGGCTTCAACAAGTTTGTGCCTCTCTACATTTGAGTCTTTAAAGATTTGAACTTTTTGGTTCGGGGATGGGTTCTGAAGAATTCTGCAATATTTCATTTTCTCATGGCTGTAGAGCGCAGAAGTGGTGTCGCAACCACTTGCTGTTGCATGAAGAAAAATAATATTTTGTGCAACTTCCTTCAACTTGAAACACTTGTTGGAGTAGAGAGCATCAGACAGTTTCCCTCTAACGACCCTTCGGAAATAAACATTGTCTGGAGCTAGAGAAGCCACAAGAACAAGAAGAGCAATGTCTTTACCATTGCCAATGACAGCATCGTAATCACGGGCTAAGGATATAGCTGTGTTCACTATTAGCACATCTGCATCTTCAGTGGCCTGCTTAGTGATTATTTGGGTATTTTCAAATTCATTTCGAAGCATAGAAATCAAAAGTTGTTTTTTTTTTCATTCCCCAACTATTTTTCTTGTGGCATCTGTGGAAACATGGTCTCATTGAACTTAACCTCAGCAGAAGTGTGAATCTTTAAACGACGAGCTCTTTCTGCACATTTTATACCTTTTTGATTATGTTCAGGATAACCATTAAAGACAACGACAGCATTTTCACTGTGATGTTGCTGTTACGTACCTCACTTATTTTGCGAAAATGGCAGAGAAACATTCGTTGCGATTCCAACGAACTTTGTGTAGACGATATCCTCCATCAACTACCGCCACTCTTTTCGTTCCCAATATTATGTCACTTGTTAGAGGGATAAAAGCAGAGTAAAACATCGACTTGGTGCATTTGCGCATATCTTCCTTCACTTTTAACAGTTATTCTTATTCGACACTCCCAGAGATGAAACTTGCTTTTTTTTTTTCACACTGGCCAAACATGGATTTTTCACCCCCCCTCCCCTCCTCATCTGCAAAGTAAATTTACACAAAAAATTTTAGAAGTATCTAATTTTTTCTTTATTTTAAAATTTAAAACTTAATTCAAACCACCGGGAAATAATTCCCCTTTATACAGGTTTCCGTCTTATCATGTATAATTGTTGGTATTCGTTTGATTAGGACTAACATTCGCAACGTGAGATACATTTACCATCAATGTAAACTTTGACTAACTAACAAAAATATGTGGGACAAATTAATACAAATACGATAAACGGAATCTTCACTGTGTGCCCTCTTCTTCTTTCATTCTAATGCCCGGGAAACGTGTTCTTTTTGCTCCCACATCCCTTAGTTTTGACCTTAGATACTCCTTTTCCCTTTTAAAATTTCTAAATTATAACTTATTTATCTTTCAAGTATATTTTTACATTATTCCCAACTAATTAATTTTATTTTCGACTTTGAATTCTTGGCCCAACCTCTTTGCAGCGCCTATATCTAACCAACTAAGTTTTTTGGTTAATATCGCTAACCCCCCCCCCCTTTTAACTATTCAGCAGTTACCTTTTATTGTACATACTATAATTAATTAATTGCACCGTTTAATAAATATCAAAAATAAAATCTTGTTTTTAAATTAGTGACTTGTAAAGCGGTATTTTCATGTTTTAACCATAAATCGTGTTGTTCTGATTTTTAGTCTATTATAGATATTTAATGATCTAATAAATGAAACTTATAGACTACTTGATGCTTTACAAACTTTGTTATGACACTTTTGTCTCTAAAACGACTAAAAGAGGGTTATTAAGCAAAAACTAACGTCATTTGTAGATTTTTTACACTTTTTGCAAATTTTACCCTATTTTCCCGGCTCCGTATCTCACCCCCTATTTAGACAATTTACAAACATGAATAGTGCATGTTGTAGAGAATTTTATCCTCTACAAAATGGTGAAGGTGCTGTTTCTGTAAAATTATTCTGTGAGTTATTTAAGAAAAATCGAAAAAAATGCCGAAAAATATTGGTTTTTTCAATATTGTGAAAAACGCACAATGTCTAGAAGGTCGAAAACTTGTTTTTTTTTAATTAGAGAGTCAACCTATGCAACATATCCAAAAATCAGAGTTACCCAAATTATTGCAAAGCAAGGCCCCTTTTTATGCTATTTCTACTGGACTATAAGCACACTTACGTAGTTTGTTTTTCTTATATTAACCCTTAACTACTGTTAGCATTTCTATACAATCCGCTGCTTTTTCCGCTTTTAACAGATTTTACTTGTAACTTTCAGTTTAACTAAGCCAGGGGGGATTTTGCTTCATTTGCAGCTCTAGTACTTTCGCTAAGAGACTTCTGACAGAGACAAAAAACCAATGAATGATAGACAAAAAACAACCCACAACAGGGGTGAGCCTATAAAAACGCCAAAAAGCCTTGACAGAGACAAATACAACAAGAAGTGAAATCAGCCCATAAAAGAGGCGATAAACACTACAGCGACAGCCCACCATGAACGTGACAAGCCAACAGACATGGTAAATATGTAAATATATGTACGCTAATTTCATCTGGTGCATGTAAAATCCGTCGTGGGTGCAAAGCCCTCCAAGTTACCTGTGAATTATACCTCTGGGGGTGCCTAGTCAGGTGAGGGTCTCGTCACCTGATCAAGGTTCTAAATTACGAGACCTATTAAATCTGTCAATTCAACAAAGTTAAACAGAAACCTTGAACCGGCAAACAAAGATAACGGTAGCAAATCACAAGAGAGCAAGCACAGCAGCGATGTGAACAAATCTATAGTCAGGTGGATCATAGCCATGCTGTGATCAGGCGATTTCCGCCCCGCACCCAGTTACTAACCCGTTAAGCTAGGCATTCATGCCGGGCAGGTAGGGGCCTGGTTAGCGGTTTAAAAAAAATAGATTAATTTTAATTATAGTAGTATTGTACATAAAGTTTAGTACAGAAACAACATCCTATGAGTTAATCGAGCCTTTTATTCATCTTTCGATCAAGCGGTCTTAGAGACCGCTCACAGTAACTATGTCACAATTTTTGCCACAGTAGTTAAGGATTAAAATAAATTGTTCTTTTTATTATAGTAAATGTGCGCATCTTCCTTATAATGCCATACTTTTGCACGCGTTTAGTACGTATTTAAGCCTGTGACTGTATAGAGAAACTTACATTTAAGAGTTCCTAATAAAGCTAGTTTCTCATTATCTGTTAGTGTGAAAAGTTAGACTTTTTTTTGGTTACACATTTTTTTAGAGACAGTCTCTTGGAAAATCTTTAAGCAGAGCTTCACTGTATTAAGGTTTTCAGTGTCTCAGTTATACAGGATGTCTCAAAATTCCTTGACACATTTTAAAATTCAATAAAAATTAATCAATTAGCGCACGAGAGCGGGGTTTGGACTAAAATGCTTCTTGTAATCGAAAATTTTCTTTAAAAAAAATTAGTTTAATTTTTTTATATATATGGTGTTACTTCTGCAAAACTACCAAAGAAGTAGAATGCCGTTATACATAACAGTGGCGAAAGACGTACACATAGAGCGTATGCACAGTTTTTGTTCAAACTATGGCAACCCACATTCCATAACTTAAAAATACTCGCCTTTATGAATTCGATTAGACGAGTGAGACAAGTCAACAAACATTAGTTTGACGATAATAGAAAGCTCAGCTAGTTGCTTGGTGATTCGTTTTTTTTTCCAAAATCATATCGACCAATCGAACTTTTTTATCCGTATGTCGCTATTTATCTTACAGATGCATCCTATAAATCTTGGCGAGTTTCCTATTATCGCCAAATTAATATTTGTTGACTGGTCTCACTCGTCCAGTCGAATTCATGAAGGCGAATATTTTTAAGTTCTGGAATTAGATTGCCATAGTTTGGACAAAAACTGTGCATACGATCTGTACGTATTTCACCACTGTTATCTATAAAGGCATTCTACTTCTTTGGTAGCTTTGCAGAAGTAACTATCTATGATAAATTTTTTTAACTATTTTTTTTTTTAAAGAAATTTTGTGATTATAAGAAGCATTTTCGTCCAAACCGCACTCTCATACGCCAATTGCTTAATGTTTTATTGAATTTTAAAATGTGTTAAGAACTTTTGGGACTGTATAACTTTATTCAAGAAATTTCAGTTAAACTAATATATGAACGTTGTTTGTGTATAATCCTAGAGGATCCAGCACTCTTACAGAACATAACGCCCGGTGTACAAAAAATTCGGTATGAACACCACTTTTAATTGAAAACTCTATTTTTTATTATTTTTTTTTTTAATTTAATGTATATTTTTTAGATTGCCCATTAATAACATCACAAAAAATCATTTTTATTTGAAAAATATCAATTATGTATTCAAATAAAGTCTTGAAATTTCATCAAACCAATACTTTGGTATTAGCCGCATATGCCAGAGTTGATAGTTAAAGAAATAGCTATTTACAGCAGCCTTTTTTATTATGATTATTTCAGTGTTTAGGTGCGAAGTTCGATAGTATATCTGTTAAATTTGTGATTTATTTATTTTATTTTATTTATTTTATTTTATTTATTTTATTTGATTTATTAATTTATTAATGAAGTTTTAATTCGTTATGGAATAGTAATCGAAAAAAAAACTATTTATGTTGTTTTAAGTACAAACAGATTAATCTTCCGTAATCGAACTCCATGCGATGAGGTAGATTTTTAAAATATTCATGCTTGAAAAATATATTAAAAACTATTAAAAAGAAATCAGTATATTCACATGCAGCTTTCAAACAAATTGCATTTGAAAGTACAATTTTTTTTATCTGTTTGACGTTGTAAAAAATTAATGTATGGGATGCTTATAGTAATTAAATTGGAGAAAAAAGGAAAATGGATTGCTTAAATCGTTGCCATCGTCGACATCAGGACATGTTTTTGCTTTATAATATAAATTTTAAAAAATTGGTTTCCCATTGTACACATATTTCCATTTTTAAAAGATCTTACTTGACTATAATTTAAATATGCAAAAGCAGTTTTAGTTTTTTAGAAACTTTGAATGCCTTTCTTTAAATGCCTCAGAAGAATCAAATGCTTTTCAGGAATGCGTTTTTAATTAATATCAAGAAAAAGTCAAACTCACATCATCATGTAACATTACTACAGTTTCTAGAATCATTAATTAGCTGCTGCATTCATCATGTAAAACAGAGAGTGCATTAGAAGCAAATTTCCAAAGGCTCTGTGAATATATTCATTGAATGACTGTTAAAAATTATTACTTTGTTGGTCCACTTATTCGAGATTCAACTTGTTTAAAAGGTTGAAATAATTTTTTTGATTGAATTTTTTTAAACTTGCATTTAAATTAAAGAAAATATGTCTATTTAAGGTGGGATTTCATTAGAATGCTAATTAAAGAAATACAAAGTGTCATAGTAAGAAATTTAAGCAAATATATTTTGAGAAGTATTACTAAGTCCTCTTTTCGAAGATTAACACTTTTTTAATCTAGCATTTTTAGCCTAAATCTAATAATTTTTCTGCAGAAATTCTAGAATCATTTAAAGCATAAAAAAGTTACGATAAGAAAAATGACGAACTATATTAAAAAACTACGGGTATATATACACCTCATATGGGTATCCCGGATGAGGTATAAATCATATTGCTTTCTGAAAGTTATAAAAAATATTATGGAATTTCAAAAATTCTAAAAGACATTGAGAGTTCTGAAACTGCACCATATAAATATAGAATTTTTATGCAAAAATAAACCCCTCTTTTTAGTTTTAAAAGATTGCTGTATTCGCTATATCAACAATAGAATTTTGAGACTCTTATACTGTGGGATAAAAACTACCTGAGAATTAAATCTAGCTTTCATATACTTCGTGCCGCATATTATTTTTTGTAAAAGTTAACATACCAGCATTATTAAATTTCATTTCATTCATAACTAAGGATTCACTACAAACTATATTTCTGTCATGTATTTTAATAAAAAGCTTCCTCATCATTTGAAAAGGAAATTTAGGAAATGACGTTCAGAATGATCAAGACACATTCTGGTTTTTATCTAATTCTTACTATATACGAAGTTTTCAAAGAGTTTAACAGTAAATGTTGTATAATTATAGGATTGAAAATTTTCAACTGAGAGAAAATAATTTTAATATAATATATTTTTGCAAGATTTTTAATAAAAAGCTTCCTTTCAAAAATTAAACTTAGGAATGCTGTTTAGGATGACCAAGACACATTCTGGTTCTTATCTAATTGTGACTACGGGGCTTTTAAAAAATATTAATAGGATTCGCTATATCGTTCTATAATTAATTACAATTTTCAACAGAGAAAATAAAGCATAATTCTTTGTAAAAGAATGAAAAAAAGGAACTGATTTTATTCGTTCTTTTATTAATAATATAATTTAAACAAATCTGCTTCATAATTAGTACATTGCAAAAATATTTCACAAGGAAAAATTATGAGTAAAATAACAAAATTTAGAAACAAGATGGGAATTAGAGAAGAAAAAAAAAAAAAAAAAAAAAAAAAGGTCAGCATTAAAAATGAAAGGTCATAAATCTGCTACGAAGCTTTCAAATATTATTAATAGTACTATTCTATAATTATATTAATTAAAATTTTCAACTGCGAATACATAAAGTACTACAAACTATATTTTTGAAAGATTTTTAGTGAAAAGCTTCCTGATCATTTCAAAAATTAAACTTAGGAATGATGTTCAGGATGGCCAAGACACATTCTGGATCTTATCTAATTGTGACTACGAGGCTTTTAAAGAATATTAATAGTAATGTTCTATAATTATATTAATTACAATTTTCAACTGAGAAAACAAAGCATAAATAGCTGTAAAGAAAAATTAAAAATTAAAAAAAGACTGATTTTATTCGTTATTTTATGAATAATATAATTTAAACATATCTACTTTATAATCAGTCAAATTGCAAAATTATTTCACAAGGAAAAATTATGAGTAAAATAACACAATTTAGAAACAAGATGGGAATTAGAAAAAGAAAACAACAAAGGTCAGTATTAAATGTGAAAGTTCACAAATCTACTAAAAATAAAGGTTTGTGTCTATAATTGTGACTACGAAGCTTTCAAACAGAATTAATAGTAAATGTTCTATAATTATATTAATTACAATTTTCAACTGAGAAAGCAAAGCATAAATATCTGTAAAGAAAAATTAAAAATTAAAAAAAGACTGATTTTATTCGTTATTTTATGAATAATATAATTTAAACATATCTGCTTTATAATCAGTCAAATTGTAAAATTATTTCACAAGGAAAAATTATGAGTAAAATAATTTAGAAACAAGATGGGAATTAGAAAAAGAAAACAACAAAGGTCAGTATTAAATGTGAAAGTTCACAAATCTACTAAAAATAAAGGGTTGTGTCTATAATTGTGACTACAAAGCTTTCAAACAGAATTAATAGTAAATGTTCTATAATTATATTAATTACAATTTTCAACTGAGAAAGCAAAGCATAAATATCTGTAAAGAAAAATTAAAAATTAAAAAAAGACTGATTTTATTCGTTATTTTATGAATAATATAATTTAAACATATCTGCTTTATAATCAGTCAAATTGTAAAATTATTTCACAAGGAAAAATTATGAGTAAAATAATTTAGAAACAAGATGGGAATTAGAAAAAGAAAACAACAAAGGTCAGTATTAAATGTGAAAGTTCACAAATCTACTAAAAATAAAGGGTTGTGTCTATAATTGTGACTACGAAGCTTTCAAACAGAATTAATAGTAAATGTTCTATAATTATAGTAATTAAAATTTTCAACTGAGGAAATAAAGAAAGATTCTTTGTGAAAAAGACTGATTTTGTTCGTTCTTTTATGAGTAATATGTTTTAAACAAATCTGCTTCATAACCAGTGCATTGCAAAATCATTTCACAGGCAAAACTCAAAGTAAAATAACACAATTTAGAAACAAGATGGGAATTAGAAAAGAAAACAAAGGTCAGCATTAAATGTGAAAGGTCATAAATCTACTAAAAATGAAGAAACCGGTTTAATGATATAAAAACTTGTCGTTGGTAAAGAAAAAAAAATAAACGTGTTTTAAAAATAGAAAAAGATTAAGAAGGGGGAGGAAATAATCTCGCTTAGAATACATTTCGGTCCGTGACATTCTATTAGAAATCATTGATTTCCCAGAAATCTAGCAAATTTTCCTTCCTTTACAAGAAATTATCTTATTTGTTCATATTGTTTACAAAAACAAATCCTGCGCTTTGGCTCTGTGTTCTGGCCACAAAATGATAAGTTTGGAGCTGAAGCTCCCGGAATCGGTATTAGTGCTATCTAATCAAGTTAAGTAATGTTTATTCTTGTCCTCTCACTGCAAAGCCCGATATATCTCGTTTACTGACTGAGCTGTACAAGCATTATTTAAATGCACATACTTTTACATATTTAAATTGATTTGGTAACCATTGAACGATTTTTTTATTTGATTATTTTATAATACCTTTTTGACATATTATTAAATGGTTTTATGGGGAAAAAAGTGATTTAATCAAGAAAATTGTAAAAAATTAACTAAATCTTAAAACCCCACTTCTTTTATAACTTTGAATCTTTTCTTTCATGCTTCTCTTACAAGTATGTTCTATACCGATGGGGAACAGGTTTTCAAAAAGTTAAATAGCTTAAAAAAATAATTAAAATTTCATGACATATGTAAAAATAGAGTAAAATGAATATTTAATTAGCATTTTTATTTATTTTTTAAATAAATTATATTACTGAAAATCCTATCCCATGTATCTTAAGAATCGCCCAAAAACAAAAACAAAATAAATAAATAAATAAAATAAAAAATAGCCTGTCAATTGGAAAGTATATATTGAAGTTTAAGCATTTTGATCATACTGATATATTAAATAAACACAAATTGAATAAAAAAAAAGTTATTTTAAAAATTGCCACTCTGAATCCTTTAAAGGGAAATGGTTGCATTAAAAAAATATTTTTATATAATAATCATCGGAACTTCACAAAACTTCGTCAGGATATATTAGTGATTTCTCAGTACCTTAAAGTAAAAAAATTGGAAAATTGATATTTTTGTCATTTTTGCCAAATCGTTGGTACCAAGTCCCCATAACACAATTTCAAAACTTTGAATAATGGTACTATCGAGATTTATTTACATGTGGATAAAAGTTTCTTATATCATTTTGAAATAAACACCATTCTTTAATATTTAATAAAAACATTTAGAGAAAAACACATTACGATTTTGCCCTTTCGCTGGGCCAGTCAGAAGGTTAGGCAGGGCCCCACTTAGCATTTTGAGGAACCGCGACAAACATTCATCACTATTTCTGAGTAGTAATTTTAGACTTATTGGTGACAGAAGTTCTACGTTTAAATAAGTCGACGATTACTATTCGGAAATAGTGGTATTCCCTACCTGAGGCAGCTGCCCCGAGGGTGGTAATCAAATTCTTGGGTAGAGGGGAAAAAAAAAAGACAGCTTTAGATACTAAAAATTACACAGTGCTTCGTAGCGATAAATTCATCTAAAACGATCATTATTAAGGCTGTGGAAGGTTTTCAAGGTTTTTCTAGAAGAACAACATTTCGGGTTTCTGAAAATCCTTCCTAAAGAAAGACATCTTCTATATGGTAATGTGACCAAAACTAACCGATGTCTAATAAAATATCCTTCCCTGATATTCTTTGCTGCTGTTCCATGTTTTTTTTTTTTTTTTTTTTTTTTTTTTTTTTTGGAATATCTTTAAATAGTTTGTGGAGATTTCCTCAATTTTCTAAAAATAGTAAAACCGATATTATCTGACCAGTGTCTTCATATAAGATTCATTGAAATTTTCAAAAAATCATTCTGAATCCACTCTAATAGGCAGTCTGTGAGATGGGGGACAATTTTAAAGTTTTAATTTTTTACATATATTTTTAAAATTTACCAAAGTACTCACTATAATAAATATGTTTCCCTTTAACAATGTTGGAATAGCCAGGCTTTAGCAAATATTATTAACGATAATTAATTTCTGTGCTTAAAATATTTATTTAATAGTATTCATATTTCTATTTTTATTAGATCTGACAAGTTTTTGTTCTAAACTTTTGAGCAATTTCTGAAATTTTTTAAGTTTTATTTTTAGACACCCTGGAATATCAAATTCCTCGAGTGTGGAAACTGACTCCTCCCTATACTTCCCCAAATGGCGCCACTGCGAAGTCGGATCCCCCTTCCCCCCCCCCAACCCCTCCATGGTCATTCCGCCTAAGGTCAAGCGCAAGGGCGCCCATATGATTAAATTTAGGGGGGGGGGGGGCTGAGAAAAATCTCAACTTCCACCAAAGCTATCATACATTTTAGTAAATATTTAAGGTACTTTGCGTTTTTTTACTATCTTTTGGCAAAATTTGAGTTTTTTCCCGCAATCTTTTGACGAAATTTGCATTTTTTCGCGATCCTTTGGCGAAATTTGCGTTTTTTCCACAAATATTTGACTAAATTTTCGTTTTTTCCACAAATATTGGAATAAATTTGCGTTTTTTTTTCGCGATTCTTTGACGAAATTTCGTTTTATTCCGCGATTCTTAGACAAAATTTGAGTTTCTTTTTCCGCAATCTTTTGACGAAATTTGCGTTTTTCTCTACGAATCTTTAACGGAATTTGTGTTTCTTCTGCGATTCTTTCACGAAATTTGCGTTTTTTCCGCTATTGGACAAAATTTGCATTTTTCTCGTGATCCTTAAACGAATTTGCGTTTTACTGCGATTCCTTTAGAAATTTTGCGTTTTGCCCCACGATTCTTCGACAAAATTTCGTTTTTTTCGCGATTTTTTGACGAAATTTGAGTTTTTTCCCGCGATTCTTTGAAGAAATTTGCGTTTTTTTCGCGATCCTTTTTGAGGAAATTTGTGTTTTTTCACGATTCTTTGACAAAATTTTCATTTTTTCCACGATTCTTATTTACGTTTTCTCCACGATTCCTTGACGAAATTTGCGTTTTTATCGCGATCTTTTGACGAAATTCGTCTTTTTCCCGTGATCCTTTGACGAAATTAGCGATTTTTTTCTGCGAACGATTGACGAAATTGGTGTTTTCTATGATTATGTGTCAAAATTTGTGATATTCTTCCGTGACATTTTTTATGTTCGAATTTTCGGAACCAAATGCCTTAAATTTTCAGACAATTCGGAACATAATCTCCTTCACCACTGACCTGAGGGTACTGAATAAGGGGCTCACAACCATAGTAGACAAAGTCCATTTTGAAAAGAAATAATATAGTCCATTGAGAAGATGCATGAAATCTGTTTTATCCACTCCCACATTAAACATAGTCTGTAAACAGATGGCATATACAGGGCTGCCACGGGAGACTATTTTTCTATCCTATTTGCACCACTATTAAAAAAAAAAACAGATTTTGCAGTACATTTACTTTCTTCTATCTATAATAGAAGAAAGTATTGTAATCGAAATTTTTTTCGACTTCCGGTTTTTGACGGATTTACACGTTTTAAGGGTCAGAGATTTCGAAAAACATGTTTTTACAAAATGTCTGTGTGTCTTCATTGTACCATCTAAAAGTGTATGAAGTTATGCTTCAAATTGAACCACATTTTTTTTCTAGGTTTTTGTCTATGGCAAGCAGGTTCTATCGGAATTTGGGGATATTTCGACGAAAGGGGGCGCTGTGATCGATATTTTTGTTCCATTTTCACTGTTGTATCATCGAAGAGTGTATAAAGTTATACTTCAAATTGAACCAATTTTTTTCTATGTTTTTGGCTATGGCAAGCAGGTTCTATTAGAATTTGGGGATATTCCGACGAAAGGGGGCGCTGTGATAGCCATTTAAAGATTTCAAATTCAAAAAGATGTGCAAATTCAAAAAAATTAGAAATCCTAAAACTTTTTTTCGTTAAATGTTCGGCCTTGATCCGGAGCAATTTTTGTTTTGCCTCTATTTTAAAAAATAGCTGAGATATAGCGGTTTGAAATTTTAGGGTGGCTGACATTTTCAAACAAGACAGCAGAATTCATCCATAAGCGGGTTTAATTTATGAGTTTTAGTTAACATGGTTTCGGCAAATTTTCTTTCATTGTTGTAACCATTAATCCTATTACATGCTTATCACTATTTATTTATATTCGCCAACGTCAAATTCTTGCCAAACTTGGCGACAGTTGGCGGAATATCGCCAAATTTGGCGACCAAAATAAGTTGCCATAAATGAAGCCAACTTGGCTGTAGAGAACTAATTTGACGATATCCTCATTGAAATTCAATGTTGACGAAAACTGGGATTGAATTTTCTTTATTTAGGTTCCACGCATTTTACCTTCGTGTTTTCCAGTAAAATTAGCTAAAATCGTAAAACCAAGGAATAGGGAGGCTATTTGTTCCTGTCGGTTCAGGCCAGAAGGACTTTAGTAGTTTAGTATACACCGGTTGTTCGCATCCCTGTAATCCGACGATTCGCAAGCAACTGACGTGCAACAGAATGACGAAAAATATTGATTTTATTGGCGATGTGATAGCGAATTTTGAAGTATTAACATGACTGAGATAGAAGAAAGTTTTGGGATTGGCACATCCGACTAGTTCTTTTGTATTCTTTTCCACAAATCAAGCCATGTTCTTGCTTCCGACTCCAAATTCTCAATATTATAAAAATGAGATAGCTCCTTGATTTGTTTGACAAAAACATTTTTTTTCATATTTTTCATCATATTGGGATGAAGTAAAATTGCTTTGAATGACGTTTCATTTCGATTCAAAAATCTTGACTCAAGTGATATAATTAAAGAGTCTAAATATGGATTTAGAAATGCTGCTCTGTAATATTCAAGAGGAGTGGCCATAGGAAGCTTCGAACGATAAGATTCTAACGGTAGACGTTCTAAACATTTTGATTTCGATTTCTTACAATAACAATTCTCCATTAGCTCCATGAAAATTTCTGAAAATTCTACTTCTGATTCCATTCTGTGCATAAGAAAAATCTCAAGAAGTTCCATCTTTATGTTCTGATAAACCGAATGCAAATCTTAATCTACAGATTGTAATATGTTTACAACTGGCTCCAGATAGAAAAAATATCGAGAAATTATTTTGAGATGTACAATAAACTTTATATATGACGTTGCAGCATCTAAATGAATGGCTTGTGAGCGTGTTTCTTGGTTCGTACTATTGTCTAGAGAAAAATTACAGATATTTTCTTTAACAGTGGCAAAACAATTAGAGAAATATAGTGTGGACTTATACTTTTCTGACCACATTGTTTCACATAGACCAGGAAAGTGTGATTTACAAGAAGTCGACGAAAATTATTTTGTCTTGTTCTGTAGACTTAAGATAGAATTTTCGAGTTCGGGCTGCGTACAATCTGACACATTCAGGATTCTAATTTTTATTAGATTCGGGAAAAAGAATTTTTCAATTAAAAATTGCACTGTACCGTTCACATCTTATTATTAAATCTCTCTCTAATTTCTCCGCGTTTTGTTCATGCAAAATCAATTTTACCTGTGAAAATAGATCCTGTCTATAACAAAATCCTTCCTTATGCAGAAAAAGTGTTACCGTCTTGTAGGAAAAAACTACACAGTAACAACAGCTAAGATAAAAATCGTCTAAAACGGAATTTGTTTCCTATCTTGTGGTTTTTCTCTTTGTTAGAAGCAGACTATTGGAAAGGACTAATTAAAAACTTATGAAAACAGAACCTGTCTAAAACAGAATCCAGCTTTAAAAGAAAAAAATAGGGTTGTGACAAAATGAATTCCTGCTAAGACGGAAACCCGTCTAAAATGGATATTTCTTCCGGTGCCTTCTGATGTTGTCGAGTCAAATTTTATTATGCTTTGTTCATACAAGATACATTTTCATATCTTGCAACTGATTTATATTAAAAAAATTTGACAAAACCAAAATCTAGGGGGGGGGGCTCAAGCCCCCCCTTGCCCCCCCCCCATATGGGCGCCCTTGGGTCAAGGGAATTCTATTTAAATTGAAACACAGAATAAACAAATTATATAGATTTTAATTATGTCTAAAAATGTTTTTCAAAAATTCTATGGACAGAAAATTTACCAATTAAGGACTTTAATATAGTACTATGCAGCTGAGCTATGTACTCTGATTCTTGTGAGGCCATTTCTTGACCTTATGAAAAATTTTGGTGCTGCCATCTTACGACGAGTTAATTAAAGTTCTAATCTTTTTAATTTTATTCGGTTAAAAGAAATTTTATCCAACAGATGTGATTATCATACTGTTGTTTAAAAATCGTTTTTAGTGCAGGAAAGCTTCGAAATTTCATAAATTTTAAAGTGTCACAACTCGGTGAATTTCTATCGTAGAATAATGGGATTTTTACTGTTTAACTTGTTAGAGACAAAAATGTTTCTAAATATAACCTATAGGACCCATAAAAAATTTATTTCGTATTTTAATATGTATACACGCAAAATAAATGCAATATCTAAAAACTGTACTTGATTTGAGTATATTTTGTAATTTGAAATATTTCTCTATCATTAACGGTTTAAGAGACAATAGGCATAACATCTAGTTTGAATCTCCTGGTATAGATTTAAAGCTTGAGAAAGGTAAAAAATGGACACTATTTGGCTTGGAATTTTTTTTATAGGGATTTATTTTAAATAAACGTTTCTTTTAATTATTATTTTTTTATTTTTCTTTGAAACTATTTCAGTGAAACTGTTATCCACGATTAGACGATTTTTTTTTAATGTATGATCCCCCCACCCCCCCCCTTCCCTAGACATTTGCGTAAGCTATATTTAATGACTTAATGAAGTAAATACCCAAGTTCGGAGACAATTAATAAAGCATATTCTTTCCAGAAATAACTTAATACTCTAAGTGAATCTTTCTTCCAAAAAATAAAACAGCGACCGAAAAATTGCACCTCAAAACCATTTACACAATTTTGCGTCCTTCGAAAACTGGCGTACAGCAATCACTAACTTTCGGAAAAGTTTTGTGGCAAAAGCAAAGAAGATAGACAAGCTTTTCTACGCATGCGCTTCGAACTAGGACAGCTATTGGCCGGCAAACGGTGTGAATTAAGATTCCTCCGAAGACTTGCTTTCGGACTCGCCAGAGCAGAGAGAAGTCCAAACTATCCTCTCGATACGCGCACTTGCCTTTTTGCATGTTATCATGTTTTGTGATTTTGTGTTTACCGGTACTTTGCATAGTGATTTCTACCACAGCCGGGAGAAAAAACGAGAAAAGAGAGCAACTTGCATGTGTTGGGGGTAGTATATCCCCGCAGTGATTTATTTACAAATTGGATTAAATATTCAATATTTTCTATGAGAGAAGTTTCTGCAGTTCCTGTTATCCTTATCAAAAGTGATCAAACAGAAGGATAACGTCGAGGAAGATGCAATGTTTTTCCCATCTTAGAGATACTTTACGGTTTCATAAGAGAAAACTGTTGATTCATCACCGTATTTTCTATGCGAGAATATAAATTACATGTTGATTTAACAGCTAAGAAAATTATACTGTGTAATTTTGGTGCTGGTTACTGTTTTTTTCTTCTTCTTCTAATCTAGTGATTTAAGTTTGTGTGGAAATAACAGTGGATTATGTAGGAGAAAACATTCAAAAATCTTTAGTTACCTGCAATATTTTCTCATCTTTTTTTGGAAGAAATAACTTATTTTTTATTTATTTTTTTTAATCGTTGTAATAGTAGACTGACTGAAAGTGGAAAACTTCAAAAAGATTCTGTGTAAGTATTGCATATTTATCACTTTTAAGTGTGTTTAATTTTAAACAGTTATTTTGAGTATTTAATATATTGACGAGCCTTGTGTTGCATGCTCATGCTTTCAGAAAATTAAAAAAAATACACACACACATATATATATATATATATTATCTTCTCAGAAAAACAAATAAACATACAATTTTCAGCACGCAGTTATATATGTGTGTCAACCAACCAGACCAGGTATTCAACAGTTCATTCGAATGTTTAAAGATTTCAAACTTACAATCTTAGTTTGAGAATCCAGAAAATATATATATATTTATTATTATTATTATTATTATTCTACATAAAAACAAACAAATAAACATAGTTTATTTTATATATAATTTTTGTTTTCTGGATAATTTAATTTCAATGTAAGATACAGAGCCAGAGCAGCTTTGTTAAGGGATAATACAATTATAATTTCTGGTATTAAAAAAAAAAAAAAAATGTTTTCGCATATTAAGAAAAATGGTGTAACACTTAAAAATAAATAAAAAAATAAATAGACGTGCATGGATAATTAAAAGATCAAAAATAATTTCTAAGTAACGGGATAATGTTTTTTTCCTTCTCGTACTTTATTAAATAAATAAACATGCACGGATAATTAAACGCTGTAAACTAATTTCTAAGTAGGGGATGGGTCCTTTTCTTTTCATCATTTATTAAATAAATAAACATGCATAAATAATTTTAAAAAGTAAACAAGAAAAAAATCCAAGCAGAAAGACAATAAGTATCCTTTCCTTATCATCGTTTAGTAAATAAACATACATCAATAATTAAAAAGAGTAAAAAAAAAAAAAAAAAAAAAAAAAAATCCAAGTTAGAAAGAGAGTATCCTTTTCTTATCATAAATTTTTTATGCAAAGTACAACGCCACTAATCCCAGGACAAAAAGTCAAAAAGTAGAAAGACAGTATTTTTTTTTCCTTATCAGCGTTTATTAAATAAAATAAACATGCATGAATAATTGAAAGATTAAAAAAAAAAAAAAAAAAAAAAAAAAAAATCCAAGTTAGAAAGAGAGTATCCTTTTCTTATCATCAATTTTTGATGCAAAATACAACGCCACTATTCCCAGGACAAAAAACTAAGCAAAAAGTTTAAAATAAATTTCTAGGTGGGTATTAAAAATTGTTTACATCAAACCCCCTAACATCCAAGCACGTTCTGCTCACAATCGAAGATAAGTATGTACACAAATTTTTAAACCCACCGATTTTCTTCGCGAAACCAGCTCGTAAAAAAGCTCGTAAGGTCACAGGACCTCTGCGCACCTGTGGTACCTGGCGAAAAAAGGGGGTCGACAAACGATCGAGAGGGGTGGCGCAACCCCCTCTCCTAAGGGCACGAGAACAATAGGGCGAGTGATGCAGAGGACCCCTTATGAGGGAAGACAAAACTGGGCTCAGAGAAATAAGTTGGTTGTCTACTTGACGACAATTACTACGTCCAGGATTATGGGATGTGTCTTGGGCAAGAATAAAAGCAACCCCACAGACTAAACACAACAAAAAGAAAGTCAACCCTTTCAAAAGGTAAGTTACCTCTCTTTGTTATTGTTTGCGCTAATGAGCATCTTTCACAATGATGTCTTGCATTTAACAGAGTGTTTTGACTGACCACGTGATACATGACATAAGATTTTGCGCGATCAGACTTGACATTGTCATTTTGATACGTTTGTGAAGAGGAAAGCACAAGAATAGTTAGTTGCACAAAGAGTTTTTGTTTTTCTTGTGAACTTTTTTTTCCCCTCCATAATTACATAAGTGGCATGAGATAAGAACGTTTTGAAATGCTGCTACGTATAGAATATATACATATATATATATAATATTCTGATCTTTCTTTTGATGCTTCAGTAATTTATTTTGATAAATTCGGAACAAATAAGTAATTTGATTGTTTTATATATTAAATATATATATATATAATTCATTTTAAAATATTACATCAATTTAGCAGTGTTTATTTTACAATTATTTCATTTATTAAAGTGTTATGTGGTGTAAACGTCCAGGATGTTTCGATGTAAAAAAAAAGGATGGTCGTTGCTCTAGGTGGAATAACTAAATTTATTATATCCGCCAATTATATGCTTAATATACTCATCTACAGAAAGTAATTTATCTTGGCGAGAGAATGAAAAACTACCCCGCACATGGGCGTAAAAATATTAAAGGACAATTTTCTATAATTTACTATTCTTAAAAGCAGTGTTGAATTCAGACACTTTTCACTGAGGGGGGGGGGGGGATTTCTGTTGTCCCGGGCGGGACACTGTAGATTTCCAGGGGGTAAATTGCACTTTTTTTCATAATTAAATTAAATTAAATTCGAAAATCAATTAAATTACCATTTTTTACCCCTATATTTTATCAAAATTATTATGTGACAGATCTTTGTATTGGATGGATTGAACATGGATTTTGATCATTAAATAGTTTTTCAAAATAGATATGTGTGCAGATTTTTCAAAACATAAAAGAAACTTTTTACTCTTATCTTATTTTTAATGTATGAGTAATATGAACCATTTTTATGGAACATGGATTTCAATGCAAAAATCATTAAATGATTTTACAGTAAATAAATAATATTAATGTTGCCAGTGGTTTTGCTTTTTAATATGCATTTATTTTTAATTTTAATTCAATAAACTCTTCTACAGAAAACAATTTTTCGTGGCGGGAAAGCCAAAAACTACCCCATATACATGGGTATAAAAAAATAAACGGCACTTTCTTATATTTTACTGTGCTTAAAATGTTATTTTCAATTAATTGTAATTTTGTCAATTATATTTAAATCCCCCGCCCCCTCCCATAACTGCACAAATAATTAATATGTGATAAGAGGAGTTTTTTTATTTATTTGTTTGTTTTGATTATGAGTAATACTAATTATTGTATATGGAACATGGAATGAATTTTGATCATAAAATAGTTTTACAAAATAAATAATTTTAATATTTTATACACTAAAAAAAAAAGAAAGAAAGAAAAGAAAAGAAACGAGTCTTTGTTGTTCTAGGTGAAATTCCCAAATTTATTATGACATAGAATTTGGTGTTCAATATGTCTTGTTTTTTTAATTTTAATTAAACTCATCTACAGAAAGTAGTTTTTCGTAGTGGGAGAGCCAAAATTTGCACCGCACAGAGACGTAAACTTTAAGGGACAGTTTTCTATCGCTTACTATACTTAAAATATAATTTAAATCTTCATAATTTAAGCCGTTTTTGCCAATATGATTTTAAAAAAGTAATTTTATCAATTAAATTACATTTCTTCCCACAATTACATATTTACTATATGATAAGAGTAGTTTCAAAACGTAAAAAAGCCTTTCTCTAATCTTTTTTTCTTTCTTTCTTTTAAATAAAATGTAAGTATAGTATAGATTATTTTTTATGGATCATGGACTTCACAATTAAGATCAGGAAATTAATTTACAATAAATTAACAAATAATTTTAATGTTTCATAAACTACATAGAAGAAGAAATATATATTTTTTCTTTTTTACTGTAATGTGTATTTCTTAAATCGGGCATGCCAGTGAATTTAATGCTTAACATATCTCGCTTTTTATTTTTAACTAAAAAACTTTCAAGCGAAAGCAAAAAAGCTACCCCTACACGTGTATGTAAAAATTAAAGAGCGATTTTCTATGATTTACGAGTCTTAAATTAATAAATGCGGCATTTAAATGTTGCTTTCCAAGATAATAAATCGTAGTTCTTAATTCTTAACAACGAAATTGCTTAAAATGTTTATTACAGATTCATAATATTTTTGTTATTTATTTAACTTTCTGTGAATCGTTTTTAATAAAAATGGTGAGCATTGGAAATAATGCTGATTATGATAAACACTTAAGGATTATTATTTTTTTTTAATCATGTATTTTGCTTGATTATATATTTTGATAAATCTGAAGAACTGCATTATTTTTTCAAGTTTTGTACATTTGTTCTTTAAGTGCAATCTAAATAATGCGTTAAAAACTCTGGAACTGTAGTAATTCAAGAGAATTATCTAATGATGTAATAACGAACAGTAAAATGCGTTGGAAAAATACTGTCTGCAACGCATTTTTATACGCCTTTCGAAAATTTATGAAAGTTGTGATTTTTTGCTTTAGTGCGCAAGCCCTATGTGCTTATGAAATAATTAGACCCTGTATGCGACCTTGATCTTTGTTTAAATTAATAAAAATAACAATAACAATAACAATAAATGATAAACAATGAAAGAAAGTTTTTTAATGATTAACTAATCATGTTTAGAATTTTTTTTTTTCATTACATCACTGTTATATCGAAACATTTATGTACTATTTTCGTTACATCACTGTTAACACTTTTGTTCCAATTTTTTTTTTTTTTTTTTTTTTTTTTAAATAATTTTGAAAAATCTCGCATATTGACAGAAGAAAAAAACTAGTTATTTGGTTAAATAGTATAAGAAATTTGTAAATGGGAATATTTAAATAATACTTGAAAAACATCTTTAGCATTTTTCTTTTCTTTTTTCTATTATTATTATTATTATTATTTTGTGATGTATATTTATTATTTCTTAAAATTTTAAAGAGATGTTTTTTTTTTTTTTTTTTTTTTTTTTTTTTTTAACATTGAAATTGATATTATTAAAACTAAAGTTTATAATTTTTTTTATTTACTTTAAAAACTGATTTATATTTATAAAATTTCATTTTAAAAAATACGATGTAAACTTTTTTTAAATGCTGTTTACACCGTTAAAAATGATTGTCTTCGTTGCTATTTACGATTAAATATCATATGTCTATTAAAGTTTTTTTTAGTAGCTGCATCTATAGATGTATTTCAATTACATTTGCTCTGTTTTCTGAAACGTTTTACGAGTTTCTAATATTTTAATTAATACTAGGGAACCCAACCCGCGCTTCAAAAATTACAAAATATAAGTAAAAGTTATTTTTTTTTTTATGTAAACTGTAATAAATTGATTACATATATATTGATTACATATTTATAGATTGATTACATATGTTAATATATATTTTTTGATTGCCCACTAACTCCACCAAAAAGAATTTTTATATGAAAAATATCAATCGTGTATTCAAATAAGGTTTTGAAGTATATTAATTGATAATTTTATGTTAGCCACATACCAGAAGTTAACAGCTGAAGAAATCGCCAAAGATTTCGCTACTTACAGCATCCTTTTTGATTCTGATAATTTCAGTCGTTTAAACGCGTAGTTCGTTTACATGTCTGTTAATTTTGTGTTTTATTTGTATAATTTCAGTATTATTTTTTAATTAATTCCGTTATGGAATATTAGCTGGAACATGTTGAAATATTTACATTGTTTTAAGTGCAATCGGGTTAGTCTTTCGCAATCGGGCTGCACGCGATGGAGAGATATTTAAAAAAAAATTCCTGCTTGGAAATTCTTTTAAAAACTATTTAAAAAATCAGTAAATTAGATACAGTTTTCAAATAAATTGAATTTGAAAGAACATTTTTTTCCCTATTCGGCAGTATAAAAATTTAAATCGTGCGATGTTTACAAGTTAAAAAAATTGCATTAAAAGCGAAATTAATTGGTCAGATGTTTCCACCATCCAAATGACGTCAGAGTTACTCACGGACATGTTTTTGTTTTATAATGCACATTAATCCATACTTCAAAGGCGAAGAAAATGGTAAAAAAACATTTTAAAGAAAAAAAAAATATGTATAAGCTCATAAAACCCCCTGTCTTTCATATATTTCTTTATTCATAATCTTGCAGCATTGTCTAAACTCTAAATAAACTCTTAACAAGTATCTCTTTCTATTAATAATAAAGCCAAGAGAATTCAAAACAATTAAACTCGTATCATCTGTTTTTTTTTTTTTTTTTTTTTTTTTTTGGTTTCTTTTTAATCTAAAATTGAATTTTTTTTATTTTACACTTATTTATTTACACGAATGAATAAATCAAATTTAGAAAAAAAGAAAGAAAAGTGATATATGCAAATAATATTTGTTATGATTGCGCAATGTATTGATAATGTTAGTTATTGTTATATTATAAAAATATTAAAAGTAATTAAAAAGTTGAGATTTTTTTCCTTTTGTTAATTCACTTTACATTTCTTTGATTTTATGGCCGTACTTAAAGAATACCGTTAAAAGGCTGAAAAAAGGTCAGTTAACCTATTTTGGACAGATTTTTTTATTATTATTTATTTATTTATTTATTTATTTATGTAAGTCCGTTTAGATTTAAAAAATAACAAAAATATTAATAATACATTTCGAGAATACATTTCAAACACCAAAAATTATTCTAAAAAATTTTAACTAGTTTTTTTGTTTGTTTGTTTGTTTGTTTTCTTTCTTTCTATTTTTCATTTACATAAATTTACGAAAAATGGTAATTTTTTAAATTTAGTGGAAATATGCAATAGTTCTCACTTATAAGCTTCTGGCTGTTCTTCATTTTTGATAAAATTTGTTAGTTATATTATGAACAGTGACTAAGCGTCCTCCTTTTAAAGGGACAAGTCTTTTTGGTTGCTCTGCCCTTTAAATTTATATTTATTTTCTAAAATGGTAGTTTTATCTGTTATTTTGAGAAAGTATTCTTTACTTTGTCCGTTATCTTGAAAGATATCAAAATGAAACTTTTTTGCATAAATAAAAGTTTGATTTCGACGTTATATTATGTATACTATTACACTGTAGAAAAAAAAAAAAAAAAAAAAATCAGCTAATTCTCCAGTCATTCAACCGTATTTATTGATAAAGGTTACATAACCACATTAAGTGCGTTGTCATTGGTTAGGATAAAGATAAAATCACGGTTACGCTTCCAAATTTATGAAAAAATTGTTTAAAGATCTTTTTTAATCACTGGTCGATCGAAATCTTGTAAATTAATTGTGTTTCTACCATTTTTAGATAAACGGTGAAGTGTGTGTAAAATATATAGATAGATGGTCAATGAACGAAAATTTTACGAAAATTTAACAGCGTTAGTGAATATATTTAATAATATGGAGAAAAATGTTTCAACTTTCTGTTTTAGCGTGATAAATATTCGCCAGAAGCTTGTTATGAAATAACTTATTTAAGTTTATATTTTGTTAAAAAAGTAAGGGATCTGTTTAGGAAAATTTTAGGTCCTTAAAGAACCCTTCACAAAATTTTGCATGCCAAAAAGGACACTTTACAAAACTTAAAAAGAAACCTCTCATAAAGCTTTTCCACCTCCAAACTGAACCTTTTACAAATTTAATCATTTAAAAATAAAATCTAACCTGTCAAAATACAATTGAAATCGTCAAATAACATATTACTTAGCATTTTTTATACGTAAAGGATAGATTATACAGGAACCTGAATATAACGATAATTGCAATTACCAAAATTATGACTAGAATTTTCACAAATATAAAATAAAACTGTTCGCAATTTCACAAAAACAGGACCCTGTGGAGAAAAATCTGGACAGACCCCTGCTTATTGCGTATCATGTTTAATAAATCTGTCTAAATAACAACATTATTGTAAAATTTCTATTATCATGTTTTTTCTTTCAATTTTATTTAAATTGTTCGTTGTAATAAAATTCTGAAATTTATCAATAAGTCCCGTGTTTCTGGTTTTCGTAAAAATCGACTACTATTTCTTGTAAAATCAGTTTATTATATTTTTGATTTCTAAATTCAAATTATTACGAACACTGTTAAAAATTTGCAGCAAACTGTCCAGTTATTTGACCGTTTTTATAGAAAACAGTAATTTAACCTTAATTTAACTCTATTCTGAGCATAATATGGGCAATAATATGGTATGAATACCGTTCAATTACGGTTTCGTAACCGTTTTCTATAAAAACGGTCGAATGACCGGACACTTTGCTGCAAATTTTTAACAGTGAAGGATAAGAAATTCCGAGATGCCAAGTCACAGTTTTTTATTTATTTATTTATTTATTTTTGTTTGAGATTTTCTAACAGAATTAACAACAGATTATTTTATATTGAAGCAATTTATAATGTTGTTGATTTAGAATTAATATTTAGCACAGGCTCAGGTTCAGGTTCAGCTGAGCGGGGTGGCCTACCGATTAGCTAAAGCTCTACAAGCCCCGCTCAGCGGGGATATCCACTATCCAAGGACCCTAAATAAGAGGCAGGAGCCGGCCAAACCCCCGAAGAAAGCCGGCCCATTTTAAAACTATTTATACAAATATAAACAAATGCAAAACAGAAACAAAATGAAAATATCAAATTAGTTACAATATAAGTCTAAATTAAAGTATCTTTAAATTAAAAACTTGTTTTAAAGTTGAGATTTCTATTAAAGTCAGTAAACAGTCTTCTATTAAAATCAATGAAATCACATATCACCAATATCACAGAGAGTCACCAAAGTCACTAAGCATCTATAGAAGCAGCATCTGCTGCATTTACACTGTTAAAAAAATTGCAGTAAAATTATCGGCAGAGGACGGCAGCAGAGATTCCAGTCATACCCCATAAAAAAAAATATCCATGCCCATCATTTTGTGCAGCCCGTAATTTTACGGGGCAAAGTAATACAGCATTATAATGCACAGGATTTAATGCACTTTAAAACACAATAACACTTTACTTACTGTTCCGTAGCACGTAGCATGTTAGATAATCATCACAGAATCGCTGTTTTGGCGGGTTAAAATTTTCGAAACACGAGTAAAATGAAGGGTTACACCCTAGCGGAGGACAATGTATGGGGTCGTACCATATTTTTGCTAACATATGGGCTAGAACTGTAAGAATATGTGGATTGCTCTTAATTTTCTAAGTATCTAAGGGATAAGGCCGCTTATTTAGTGGATCAGACCGTTTTTCATCAAATAAGACTGTTGCCCATGAAAATTGAAGGGCAAACGCTCATAAATTTACAGTTTTTTCTGAGAGTGTAGCACGGGCTACAAGTAAAGGGCAAATTAGTGCCGGCCACATGGCCACAGAGCCACTAAGAGAAATAAAGTGGCTATTAAAAATTTGTCTTCTAGCAGCCACCTTTCCTATAAGCATAATGAGAGAGTAATATGTTCCTGCATTCCATTTATGATTGTAATTTTGCTGGTTGCAGAATGTTAGTATTAATATAATTATTTGGACTATTTAATTTTAGATTAATACTACTAATACCATTTTTTTTTTAAACATTTTAAAATAAAATGAAATTTTCCAGTTTTGCCATTTAGCTACAAATGCTTTTATCTGTAAATACGAGTCACTATCTATCGCGCCAAATGAAGTCGCTCACCAATTTTTCAAGTCCAATAGGTCCAAGCCTTACCTTGCAATAATTACGAAAATAAAATGTCTGTTATTAGCATTCATACTGTTCAGATTTATTGATTACAATGTCAACTGAGAATCGAAAGGCAATAAAAACATTAATTCTTATTAATGTGTCAATAAATACAAATTAGTTGTTTAAAGATAGAAATGTTATTTATCCAACACCAATATATGTAAAGTTTTCAAAATTCTTTATTCGTAAGAAGAATTAAATAATTATCCCTAAGGAAATCGTCTTAGAAGTTTTAGTTAAAATTTGAGACATCTTACATAATTAATCGCTCTTTCTCTGTGTCTCTCTGTGAATCACCATATCATCAAAAAATAAAATCGTATCACTTTTGTATCTATCATTTTCTCCTTTCATACAATTATTTAAAATAAGAATTACGCTAATTAAAATTAATTTATAAATAAACCTTAAAATGTATAAAAAATCGTCCATTTTTTTAAAAAATATATTTCACTTTTAATGATATTTTATTCATTATCGTTATTGAGATTTAAAATTTTATGAATTACACAACCGCCATTATTAAAAACGCGATAAATTTTTCATTTAAATAATTGCTAAAATTTACAAAAAAAAAAAAAAAAAAAAAAAAAAAAAGTTTTTCAGCACCTTATCTTAATATCATGCATTTAAATGAAAGCTTCTGAGATTTTATCAGTTAGAAATTTCGCAATCTAAGTTAAACAAGAACCCATGTAATCAAATGTAAAATCAAGGAGCATTTTCTCTAAGCTTTTTTATACTTTATCATTAGAGCGATGAAATTCTAATATTTTTCTTTGTGCTTACTATTAGAATTGCTTAATGTAAATATGAATATAATTTTTTTTTATAGACCTAATTCAACAATAACATATAATTCTTATTTGCCTTTTACCATTCGCAAAACATCCTATATATTTATATGTTATTAATTAGCGTATATTATATTTCCTTATAAATTCTAACTCGTTTCATAGCAAGTTACAATTATATTTACAAAAGTAACAAACGAAAAGAGAAAAAATCGTCGATACAATATGAAAATACATTGTCGGAAAACTCGGATATAACGAACAACACTGCTAACTCTGGGAGCAAAAAACGATTTTCTTTCAATAAATTAAATTAGGGGAAAATGCCTGTTATCAAACTGGTTATAAAATAATTTGAAATAAAGTACCCCCGCCCCCCCCTATCCAAACACACACACACATCTTCTAAACTCTGCTTAAACAAATAAATATATGGTAAGATTGTTTCACTTAATTAAAAAAATTATATATGTATATGTATTAGATTTTTTACAGTTTACAGTGTATAATTGTAAAATTTTAATGTTTTTTAAGTTCAGGATGCATCTTTAATTTGGTTGTATTTATTGACTGCTACACCAGAGTTGTTTTCATTGAGGCAGTACTTTATAAAATTAATAAAAATTGATTGGATAATCAATTTTTAAGATTAACTACAACTTTAACACATTGATGCACTGCAAAAAATAATTGTTGATTTTACAGTATAAAACTGGCATCCCAGCTGCCAGTATTATACCGTAAAATTAACAGTATTAAACAGTAAAATAAGCAGTAATACGCTGCCGTGCAAGCAGTAATACGCATACCGCGCATGCGCGGTATGCGTATTACTGCTTGCACGGCAGCGTATTACTGCTTATTTTACTGTTTAATACTGTTAATTTTACGGTATAATACTGGCAGCTGGGATGCCAGTTTTATACTGTAAAATCAACAATTATTTTTTGCAGTGTGACAAGTTTTCGTCTTTTAAACGCCCGCCTATGGGCGTTATATTTTCAAGATTTTTTTTGTTTGTTTGTGTTTGTATTATAAATTAATGTTTATAATAATGATATTGTTTCTAATCCAAGTATTTATATGCATATTATTCTAATTGTAAAAATACGAATTCTGTGTATGTTTTTTAAGAAATAATTTAACACATAAAAGGCAAAAGTACCGGCCTTGGGCGGTATTACACACGTCCAAAAGACATTATTCTCGTCTCCCGTCAACAATGTGTTAAGGGTTTTAATATTAACTCATCCAATAAATGAAAAATATATGTAACACGGTGTAATAAAAATAAAAACTCGGAAGCCAATTGAACTGCCTCTACCACTTTTGAAGTAACTAACTAATGTCTATAAACAACACTTAATTATGACAAATGGAACGTTGGTTCTAAGAAGGTTGGAAAAGAGGAGGGGATATGCCTCTCGTCTGATTTTTACCAAAAAAAGAAAAAAAAATGTTTTCAAAATTACATAGTTATAGGCTTTGTTTTGATGGGAAGTCTGGGAAAATGTTCCATATGTTCAAGACAGCAGTTTGAGGTTAAACTCCAAGTGGTTTTTACGATTTTTCAGATACTACCTTTTCTCCTCCTTTTTAAATCGTTTTCATAATGATAAAAATAAAATAAAAATAATAAAATTGGTCTTCCAAGTACTGTCATAGTAGATGGGCTAATGAAGCCATCATATCTAAACATAGCATAATTTAATTTTTACATCGTTGAATAGGGAGAAAATATATTACTTTATATAGTGAAATTTGTTTGAAGACTGTTGCTCAATCTAGTGACATTTTATGGCTTTTAAATAATTTTCAAATATATATATATGTACATTAAATCTATCTCAACAATGAATATTTGTTTGCTACACTAATTTTAATGTAGCTAGTGATAATGTTGACCCAATTGGCAAATGATTGCCCAGAGGAAAATAAAAAACATTGTGTTTCTGATGGGGTTTTTTTTCCAAATAATCTGACAATACTGCTTTACTGAGTGTTTTTTATATATTATTTTAAATAAAAAAATAATAAATGAGGACATAACGTGAAACGACTTTTAATTCTATGGAGTTATACCTAACATTATAAATATCATACATTTTTATCGCGAAAACTAGACTAAACTATATACAGTAATAGTTATAATACTATATTTAGTGATATTTCCGCTATCTGCAATAAAATCTGCTTAGAATATTAAAACTTTAGATGATTACTTTTTCGCTTTTAAAATCGCCTGTTGATTTTCAAACCACCTTTGCACAGCTGAGTACTTCTAGAAAATTCAGCAAGTAAACATTGGTTCGTGCGTACTCCAAAGAATATACCGTACTCCCTCAAAATCAGTCAGATCCATCGCCCTTGGATGTTTCAGACGACTTTGGCTTCTACTCATTCACAGGGTTTTTCTACGATATATCTCCCCTACTACTACCGTTGCAAATCCGTCATAGCAAAAATCATAACTGTTTCATGTAAAATTTACTTCCTGAGTTCTTCATAAAATGCAGTTTTTCAGGTTCAGACAACCACGGCTTCATAACAACAAAAACAATCTCTTTTACTTTGAAATCTTTGTCGGCAACGTAGAAATCGCATAAACTGTTAACTTGCTACTACCTAAATTCGTGGAAAGTGAACGCTTTTCTCGGGCCGCTGGCGCCATTTGGGTAGATGATGAGGTACTTTGATTTTTTCCACTGTCAAATTCCACTGTCGGTGTAGAGGGGAACGGTGTCACTACAACACGGAGTCTTTAGTCTTGGTCAGTAAGGGGGATCTTGGACAATAAAAGGGGATTCTTATGACTCCTCCTTCCTGGTTCCAGAAGTCTGTGTGTCCAAGATACCAGGAATGCATCTTCCCCCTTTAAACACTCCAGTGTTGCCACTACGTGAAGAGACATATTTTGTCACGTCTCTATTAGATGGAGTTATCCATGTATCTTGTCCCTTTAAAATACTCCAAAGATAGGCAATAAAAATCATGGGTATGAAGCTGCATTCCTCTGATTAGATTTCGAATTCGTCTAGAAAATATTATTGCAGACAACTTTTGATGAAATAGAAACTGCCGTCACATCGAATGAACTACAAGCAATCATTTAAATCGGTTCTCAACAAACTATCCCCCCTCCCCCCCCCCGCTAAACAACGCGAAATTTCTGATTCATCCTTGAACGCAAAAACGTGGCATTTGTAGGCCTGACCATTCGATTACATAGTTTCTGAATAAGAACTTCAGCCAATTTCATGCGTTTCCTAACAAAAAGGAATTCAGAAATGTGTCAGAAAATAGCTCCTTTAGATTTGTGAATACCCTTAAAATAGTATATATACAGGGTGATTTAAAGTTTCTCGTACAAACATTAAGGGTACTTATTTACTACAACAGGCAATTTTTGTATAGGAAACATAGGGACAGGGTCGTAATCCATTTATTCATTCAAAAATACAGAGTGTCTCACTCCAGTTCGAACACAGCTATTGTTGTTAACTTTAACAACAACAAAAAAATATATTAAAAATTGTTTATACCGACTTATTTTGCTTTGTACGAAATGCAATGACATCATCAAAAGTGGTGGAAATGTACAATATTTCGGTAAATAGTACACAATACTTACATGCCATATATACAGTAGATATGATAGTAATTTTATGTACTGTTGATTACATTCGGAAATATAGAAGGTCTAGTGCATCGCTATTTGAATGTATAGCGATGGTCGCTTCTCGTGATTTAGGTTACATTTCACACAAAGATATATGGTTTTTTTTTTTTTTTTTTTTTTTTTTTTTGCAACTTTTGTAAAAATAACTTTATTATTATTACAGTTATGAACAAAAATCTGTGTTCAGATTAGGATAGTAAAATTTTTGATTGAATAAGTGGACTGTGTTGCTTGTCACTAGTTTCTTGGTACAGAAAAAATGTTGTAGTATACTCCATTTTCTATTATCTCATAAAGTTTGTACGAGAAATTTTGAATCACTCTGTATATATATATATATATACATATTAATTATGTGTTTCTTCCTTTTTCTTTGTATTTGAAGAAGATTGTTAAGGGATTGTAAAAATGATTTCAACATAAATCCTGTTTTAAAAAACAAATTCGGCACGAATATTTTGAATCTAAATGCACGATTTAGATAATTTTCCATTTAAATTAGAAGAAAGATAAAGTGAAAAGACGTTTTAAGATAGAAGGATTTTTTAAATTCTATATCTAAAGAAAATAATTACTTTAAAACCCCTTCACCCCTGAAATTACAGCCAAAAAAAAGAAGGGTGCCTTTTCAACCATTATAACGTTCTTGAAAAGCATTGATGACTCCGTGTTTTCTGTAACACTGCCAGGGCCTGACAAACTTCCAGCACGTTTTTCGAAAATAATTTTTCGTCTTAGTTAATCGTAGAACTCTGCGATTAAATAAGGCGAAAATTATCATACGAAAAAAAGTGGTGGAAGTTTGCTTCAGCGATAATGAGGCTCTGCTCCGTACTCCCCCATCCGCGTTTTAAATTGCATTTTTTTTTCTTTTTAAATAATCACAAAAAAATTAAATATGTATTATTGAAGTAAAGTACAGCATGTTACCTAATTAAAAAAAAAAAAAAAAAAGAAGAAGAATTTGCGATAGAATTTGAATACATTCTTGTCTCTGGCCAGTTCTTTTTGAACTACAGTGAAATCTCCCAAATTGGCAAAACTAAATGCATCTACAACACTGCATTCAACCTCTGTAAGTAGGTAACTTCTGTAACTTGGATGTTGGACGCTCAAAAACTCTCCTAAGTTGGACACTTTCCCTTTATTTAAAAGAAAAAATATGTGTATATCTGGCTCTTTTTTTCTTCTTTTTTTTTTGTTACGTTATTAAAAAAGTTCTAACTCTTACTGTTTATCCAGTTTGGAAGTAGCTGTAAATGTCGTTCTTAAAAATCAATGTTTATAGTGTCAATATATTTATCCTATCATAGCTTGGAAAACATCATTCTTTTTTTTCCCCTTTCATTTGAAAGATTTACAGTTTGAATGCTTAAAGTATATTGCATATTGCAAAAAATAAATAAATAAATAAAATAAAACAATTATCAGACATTTACAAATTAGAAACAAAATTAACAAATAGTGATTTTAAAAACAAACAAAAATTGTTGATTGAAATTACCAAATATTTTATACGTCAATAACTGTTCTTATTTTTTGTGTGTAGCAGTAATTAATAAACGAATGTTTCCTTTTTGTATTTATCACAGTTTTTTATTTTATTATTTTATTTTTTTGTTAAAATTTTGAATTTATAACTCTTTATGTATTTAAACGTTTGTTCATAAAGACGATTTTCTAGAATGAAAAGAATGGGGTAAATGTAAGCGTTACCTTTATTAACCATTGCTACTGTCCCCATTGTTAATTTAAATATTGATATTTATAGATTAACCGATAGCTAGCCATTTAATCGTAGGTTTGATATGTCTTTGAAAATAGTGCATACAACATTCCAAAAATGTTCTTTTTTAAGTAAAGTGGCAAAATTGCAAAATTGCAAAAAAAAAAAAAAAAAAAAAAATGTCACTACTGTCCTTGTTACTTCTGTACCTTACATTTTCCATTTTGTCTAATAAAAACTGTCTTATCATATTTATTTTTTAATAATGCTCGTGCCTATCTACTAATTATTATTCTGCAATATATCAGTGGTCATTAAAAATTCAAATTAAATCACACATGAGATTTTGGTCCGTATATGAGACTTTTAAAAACCAGATTAGCAGAAAATAAGCAGCCAAAAATTACACTTATGAGATTTTGGCCCATGCGTGCTTTATTTGAAACAGAATCGGGATTCAATAACTGAACTTTTTACTTTTTAAATAATTTCGTCTGTACTCGTTTATAATTATTACTGCTATTCTTATAGTTGCGATTTTTACCGTTGCTATTTTACCCTGTTGCTATTTTTTACTGTTATCTTTTTATCCCCTTGCCTTTTTTACAATTGCTTTTTGTACCGGTGGCATTTTTACCGTTCCCCCTTTTTACCATTGCATTTTTTACCTAAATTCATTTTAATGATATGCTGTATTTTGAAACTTAAAAGTAGATTTATGATTATTCTATTTAGATAACACCACAGTAATTCTATAAATTTTTATATGAAAATGCAAATAAATACAGATATTAATGATGATGATGATTAGGAGGAGGATGAAGATAATAATACTTATTATAATGATTATTGATGTTATTATAATTGAAACACTATTTTACTATTAACCGTGTGTAATTTCTTTAGCATTATAATTTAATACTGTAATATATAATTTATTCAAACGTTGAAACATTCATATGACATTTGGGTTCATTCAACCAAGTTTTCTAATGGACTTTCTAAAGTATAGTTTAGAAAGTTTACAGGAAAAGTCCAAGCAATATAAGCTATGGATAATAATGTTTGGACTTATTTTGCATACTCAATTGATTTACTCATAGATGGTTATTTTCTAAAATTCATTACAGATGGTTACGTACTAATATATTAAAGCCAAATGTAAAAAAAAAAAAAAAAAAAAAAAAAAAAAAAACAATAACTATAACTATAAAAATTATAAACTAAACTTTAGTATCACTGTAAAACCATAAACTAAATAACTAGAGAAATTTGGCAGTCTCAAGAAAGGTTCATAAAGAAATTCCTTCGTTATTGCAAAATAAAATAATAACAATAATAATAATAGTAGTAATAGTAATAAAGTGACAGTATACAAAGTAGCAATAGGAAGACAGGCAGGTAAAATTAGTCCTTTTATGAAAATTTAAAATAACTGTAGCCTAATTTTTTTTTTTTTTTTTTTTTTACGTTTTGCACGTCACGTATATTACTTATTAGTGACACTGCAATTTATTTAAGAATATTATTATAAATCTAACATTGCAATAAAGCTAGATTAATTTTAACACAATCATTCAAATTGGTAAAGAAATCATATGAGTTGTAATTTCTCAACTGGGAGAAAAATGTTCGGGCCACGATTCGAACCTGGGATCTCTAGACTGATGTATCAGATATCAGACCAGCTGCTATGATCAATAAGGTTAACTGGGTAAATTAGTTCCTCCAAATTCAACCGGGATGGCTCAGTTGGTAAAGCATCGGCAGATTCAGCCAAGAGATCGCAGGTTCGAATCCTGGACCGGACATTTTTCGAACAGTTGGGAAATTACAACAACAACTCATTGCAATAAAGTTCTAAAATATCACAATTTATGCGAAACACACCACTTTTCTAATTCCTTTTTTTTAGACTATTTTTATACATATAAATGTCACAAAATATTTATTAACATTATAAAATTTCAACAATTAAAATTATTAAAAAAATATAATGCATACTGTAATTACCGTTTTTATAAATCGTTAAATAATCGAATCAGTTACAAGACTGAATCAAACCATTGAAAACTAAACGAAAATAAAAACTCCTATTTTGCCACACTGTAAAAAAAAATCCTGAGGTTACTAAAAATTTTTTAATATATTTCTATTCCACAGATTTTTTTAGTAACCGGTACTATAAACCGAAATCGTTGATAGCTTTTTTCTAGTAATGTTGCTAGCTGTTTTCTAGTAATTCTTACAGATTTTCTTGTAACTGAGTAAGAATACAAAAATTTTTTTAGTAATTTCCAGAGATCAGCGAGAAAAACTAAAATATTTTTAATAGGTCGACCCAATTTTTTTTACAGTGCATGTACTACAATCAATGTTTTTTTTATTGAATCAAAGTCTATTATTCCTCATTATAACATTGCATTCGTAAAAAATGAATTTTCACCTAAAACCACCGTAACATTAAATATAATTAAATTATCTATTTATCTGTATTTAAATTCTCAGTGATACAGCGGACCAATAGAAAAAGTGGATGGAATTTTGTAACTAATCGCTAAGAATTTTACTTTATTTATTTATACCTTTTTGAAACTGATATTAAAATAACTTCAGTGTAATAATAATGAACTTCAGTGTAATAATATTCATAAACCTTGATTAACGATATCATATTGGAAGATGAAAATGAGTAAAAGAAGATTCGAAAGGAATTCTGACCTTCCATTCTTTAAAGTCTTAAGATAATAAGCTGACTAATGATAGCTGCTAAATACCTTATAAAGATCAATTTACTAAATTGCAATGTATCTTTTGGCAGTTATCAATTTTATTTTAACTGTAAGAGAGATGAAAGAAAATAGTCACACTTGTATAGTTCTTGGGATTTAACAAAGGGTATCTAACGTATACCTGTTTGCGGGCCGAAAATTATCTTGCGAATTAAGTGGCAGGCCAAATCGTCTATGGCGTAGCAAATTTTTTATGAATATCGGGGGCTTACTTGAGTAGCAAAGTAAGTTATTTAAATGTATTATTAAATAATCATCATTGAACTTGTAAAAAAAAAAAAAAAAAAAAAAAAACCTCTTAGTTATTAAATATTTTTTATTTCTGAAAGAAAATATTTATTATAGAATAAATGTATAAATGTATTTATTGTAAAATAATTTTCTGCAAAGAGATGCGCGGGCTACAAAAAGTAGGCGTAGTGGTTTGCTAGTTTGAAAATCCTAATTTGAAAAAAAAAAATCTTAGTAATTAAATATTTTTTATTTCTGAAAGAAAATATTTATTATAGAATAAATGTATAAATGTATTTATTGTACAATAATTTTCTGCAAAGATATCCGTGGGCTACAAAAAGTAGGCGTAGTGGTTTGCTAATTTGAAATTCCTAATCTAACACAATGCTATTATAAGGAATGCTATACGTTGAATTTAATTGTCGATATGAGTAAAGTCCACCATGAATTTTATGTTTAGTCATGAGCTCGTGGCCAAAAAACTTGAGTTTCGAGATACAGGCACTGAAACATTGCCTTGTACAAGGAGTATACGTATACATATGTTAAATCTACTAAGGAAAATTATTTTGCTCGATGGTACACCGCGAATTTTCTGTTTAATCATGAGCTTGTGGCCAAAATACTTCGGTTTCTAGATTCAGCCACTGAAACATTCTGATGTGCAAAGTATAGATGTGGAAGTTAAATCTATCGAAAAGAAAATTTTTTGCTTGATGGTACACTGCGAATTTTATATTTAGCCATGAGCTTGTGGCCAAAATACTTAGGTTTCTAGATTCAGCCACTGAAACATTCTGATGTGCAAAGTATAGATGTGGAAGTTAAATCTATCGAAAAGAAAATTTTTTGCTTGATGGTACACTGCGAATTTTATATTTAGCCATGAGCTTGGGGCCAAAATACTTCGGTTTCTAGATTCAGCCACTGAAACATTCAAAGGCGGATCCAGTCCTCCATTTAGAGGGGGGTCACATTTCTTCTTTAGCAGTTTTATATCTTAGATCCTAATTGATTATTTTCTGACATATACCCGAATTAATTATCTTTCATAAGGGCATGAAATTTTCAGATATATTAGTAAATACACAAAATAGGCATGTTTTATCCAGATACCAAGAAATCACAGTTTCCCATTTTCTTATAAATGCAAAGAATCTTGCAGAAATTTTTCTCAGAGTTCGCATTTTAAGAAAAATTTTCGAAGCTGGACAATCATGGAAATATCGTCTTGAGGAAGCAATCGAATACAATTCAAAATGTACCACATTTATAAGAAAATTAAATATTATTTTATTTCTTTAGTTCTTAAACAATAATGTCTGCCTGCAATTTTCATGCATTTCTATTTAAAAATAATTCAATGTATCAGAAAGATTAAAATTTTAAAGAAGTAAAAAAAATAAAAAACCTTTAATACATACTGATATTTAGAAAAACGTATTGTTCTATACAAATGTTTTCCCTTTAGAGGGGGGTCATGACTCCCATGACCTCCCCCTTGGATCCGCGCTTGGAAACATTCTGATGTGCAAAGTATAGATATGGAAGTTAAATCTATCGAAAAGAAAATTTTTTGCTTGATGGTACACTGCGAATTTTATATTTAGCCATGAGCTTGGGGCCAAAATACTTGGGTTTTGAGACTCAGCCACTGGAACTTCGTCATATACAAGATATAGATATGAACATCAAATCTATTGAAAGATAAATTATTTTGTTCAATAATACAACGTGAATTTTATATTTAGCAATGAGCTTGTGACCAAAATACTCGGGTTTCGATACTCAGCCAATGAAATTTTGTCATATACAAGGTATAGATGTGAACGTCAAATTTATTGAAAGGAAAAAAAATTTTCTCGACGGTACACCGTGAATTTTCTGTTTAATAATGATCTTGTGGCCAAAATACTTGGGTTTCGAGACTCAGACACTGCAACTTTGTCATGTATAAGGTATAGATGTTAAATCTATTGAAAGGAAAATTCTTTTGCTCAATGATACAACGTGAATTTTATGTTTAGCCATGAGCTTGTGACCAAAATAGTTGGATTTCGAGATTCAGCCACTGAAACATCGCCATGTACATGTACAAAGCATACATAGATGTGGATGTTAAATTTCTTGAATGAAATATTCTTATGCTCGATGGTAGCAAAGTGAAAGAGAAATACTGAACCAAACGATCCTTTCTTTTAAATAACGCTGAAATTTGTTGTATTTCACAGGAACCAACATGGATAAGTGAGGTAAACTACATTTTGAAATTTTTTGGGTACTTACATACCGGTCATAAAAGACCAACACCCATGTACGCTTATATAACTCCTTTCGCAAGTTCATTTGAATACTTTTGGATTATAACATCATTTTTAGTCCCTTTTATTTTATGCTTTTAATACATTAGTACTCTCATTTTTGAATTATTGTTAAGATTTTTCCTTTATTTCCAGCAGATAAGTTATTCTCCGAGTTTAAAGCGAAGAATTCTTTCTTTTTCCGTCCTATGTCACTCCACATCATAACACCACTCATGCTAAGTTAATGGAAATATATATTCCAACTTCTCTATATCCAACTTTCTTTTTTATTCCAATGCGCTAACGATTTTCTTTACATCAGACAAGATCGTTTAAACCAGTTACTAGATCTGGTTAAGCCAATAGTGAAAACAAAAATGTTAGTAAATCTAATTGCGTCAGAGAAAAAAAAGTATCGTGTTACTAAGTGTGTTGACATGTGCGAATTAGACAGATTAAAGAACTTAGTTGGCCACAACAGTAATTCTCTTATGAGAATCGTTGTCTTAAATTAAAACAGCCATAATTTTATACGCATGAATTATATCCATTTTAAAATATCTAGATTAAGGATTTTTTAAGTAAAACTTGTATTGTGAAAATCATAGATAAATAGTGGCTGATTTTTGGTCCAATAAATAAACATTGAATCAGAAAATTTATTTAATAAAATGTGTCTTGGAAGAAGGGAACAATGTCTTCCCAGTTCCGATGCAACTTCATACCCAGGACAAATAGCATAAGCGAATTGACAAAAATATTAGGGATTCGTTAAAAATAAAAGTCTAACAGTAATTAATAACTAATATTAAAAATAAAAATAAACTATCAAAGAAGATGTGGTAGTTATTTCACTTCATTTATGAAGTAAAATTTCTAGTTTAAAATATGTTTATTTGACTTGCTGCAAGGTTGGCAGCTACTTATATGTAGATATAAATTTTATTTTCCCATTCCGAGACACAGTTCTGGGTTCAGCTAAGTGTTTCAATAGGTTTCTTATGCAGCTTTCAACGGCAAGTGTGACTATTTGTGTTAAATTAATCTATCATGCGCAATAATCATCATTCTAGATATCAAGGAAAATCCCGATATGTTAACCATGAAGAGTTAGTCCATTTCCACAGATCTTGTGGAAAATCAAACTCGCGTTTACAGAAGGAAGCGGAACAACTCAGTAACCCTCGTAACCCTGCACTTCTACGTAGAAAGTGGGTTGAAAAGGAAAATCGAGGTTGTAAATAAAGAAAGAGCATCTAGAACTCTGATAGGTATACGACATTTTTATTACATCATGCATTAACTTCGTCGCGTTATTGAAATATTGTTTGCGCGCGCATCATTAATCTTACGTAAAGTAATAGCCGTAAGAAGTATTCTTACTAAAAATAAACTTTGACTGATATTGTTATGACTGTTTTTGAAGTTGTGTATGATACCTCTTTGTACACCACCATCACTTAATAATGTGTAAATGTTTTCTATTTTGTTATAGTTTTTTTTTTTTTGAGAAAATTTTAGTAAACATTTGAATATACTTTTTTAAAATTCAGTCGAAAATTTCATAAATCAGAAAGCTTTAAATGTCAGTAGCAAGAAAAGGATAAATCTTCATGGAAGGATGGTAAATTACTAAAACTTTACTCCGAAAACGTTCATTTATACATTCATGTTCAAAATGTCTTGATATTACAGTGAAACCTGTTGTGTTCACTCTTGTATGTTGTCCACTTGTTCAAGTTGACCTTCGACACTGCATCAAATATGGTTTTTAAAAATTCGATGCCTGTGTAAGTTGAACACATGTTTAACCCTTGAAGACTGCACATAGTCGTAATAATTACCACCATGAATGTCTGACAGGCAACAGCTGATTGATAGGTAGGAGGATAATTATAAGAATAAGAATATTTGTTTACCAAATAAATTGGTAATAAACTGTTGAGAAGTACATTAGAACCATTTTTTGGAGCTATTTTTCCACATAAAAATGTATAATTTATAGAATTCGTAATTTTTATGAGCGTTTAGTCTTTTCCACTATCTCGAGTACGTCTAGTCACCTAGAGTTAAGTTGACCAGAAAATGATTACAATGCTGGCGGTTCAACCTACATAGATTTCATTGTAATGAATTTCAGAAATAATCAAATATAAACCATTACGTTAACAAGCATGTTAAACTAACGTGGAAATTACGACATTTATCAATGTCATATATAAATATGTACATAATTACGTAATACTAAATTGAGCTAGAGTTTTATTTTTTTATTTATTTTTTATTTTTTTGTTATTTGTGAAACTATAAGTTAAATTCATAGTTTAATATAACTTGCTAATAGAAAACGTGAAAGGACTTAGATCGCTTTGACTCTCAGATATCCGCATATTTGTGAATAAAACATTTTTATAAAGTATTTCTCCTGCATTGTTACTCGTAATACTCTTCGAGTTCTTTGTCAAAAACAAAACTATAAATCGAGACACGAAGTTTTTCAATTAAGACCCCAATTACTACATTAATTTTTTTTTTCTTTGTTTTCGCTCGCTTCTTCGAATAAATACCACAGTTGGGAAACAATTACTTAAATACCTACATTTTCTTTCCATTCTTACGTTATATTATGAGACCATCATTTGCTTTTTCTCGTAAAGAAAAAAAGAATGTTTCGTAAGGCAATAACCCCCTTATCTCCCCCCTTAAGCCATTTCACGAAATTTTTGCTGCCTTTTGAAATGACTTTCCGAAATGACGGCTGAAGTATCTTTTAAAAGCTGAATTGCCTACCTCCATAAAAACTTGGGCCGTTTGGCTGCCAGTCCCTCTTCTGTAAACAGTGCCTTCTTCAGTAGGTCGGCGCTTACGGGCTTCTCTTATAAGCGTATAAATACAGTGGTGTATAAAGAACTCTTTGCATGGTTGCCATAAAAGTGTCGGGAACTTCTGTTGTTAGATCCGACTGTAAGATTTTTTTTTTTTTTTTTAACTTTTACAACGATGTTAGCATTTTGTCTTTTATGCAATGTTTAGTGTTTTGTTGTAGCAGAACTAGCAGATGTGATGAATCAATTCCAGGTTCAACTTATTATATACAAGTACTTCCATGGTACAAAACTAATTTCAGGCAACAGTGTTGATTGTAAATTATGGAGTTTCATTCAGATAATAATTATATATATTTTTTACACTCTTTTACAATTCATCGCGCACAATTCATCGCAGGATCAATACGTCGCGGCGACAACTCGTCGCAGCGGTCAATTCGTCGCGGCGACAGCTCGTCGCAGCGTCAATTCGTCACGACGTCAATTCGTCACAACGAAAATGTTTTTGAAGGATATGATGATAAAATTAAAGATAATGTAGTAAAATTACTTAATGATAATTTATTTTTTAGATATAGAAAATTATAATTCATCGCAGAAAATTCAATTCATCGCAGGGTCAATTCGTCGCGGCGACAACTCGTCGCAACGAAAATGTTTTTGAAGGATATGATGATAAAATTAAAGATAATGTAGTTAAATTATTTAATGATAATTTGTTTTTTAGATATAGAAAATTATAACTAAGAATTTACATCATTAAATAATTTTACTGAATTATCTTTACTTTATCATCATAGCCTTCAACTATAGTTTCGTTGCGACGAATTGACACTGCGATGAGTTGTCGCCGCGACGAATTGACGCTGCGACGAATTGTGCGCGATGAATTTTGCGCGACGAATTGACGCAGAACCCTTTTATTTAACTCGACTGTGTTTTTAACACTTTCCAACATAGTTGAAAAGAGTTTATGAATTTGGTTTGTCTATCTGTCTGCCGTCTGTTTGTCCATGCTCTAACTGGCGTAAATATACTCGGATTGCCATTTGAACATTTTTTAAATTATTATAATTCTACAAATATAATGCAGTTTTAATACATTGAGTAATGATTGATACCCTCAAGGTTTACATTCGTATATATAATTAAGTTTTTTATATAATTTTATAATAATCACCTTTTTTTAGCATTTAAAATAAAATGCTGAACAGTTAGAGAGTTTAACACTTTCCAACATAGCTGAAAAGTGTTTATGAATTTGGTTTGTCTATCTGTCTGCCGTCTGTTTGTCCGTCCTCTAACTTCGCGTAAATATACTCGGATTGCCATGTAATTGATATATGTTATTGAGCTTTACTAGGGCATGTTTATTGAAAATGGAGTGTGTCGCATTTATATAGTTCGTTTACAGGGACATTCAAATGAATTTTTTTACATTACAGTCATGGGGAAATATCATTTGCGGTGTATTTTAATGATGCTACACTATTTCAAACATATTGTAATTGATATATATGTATCTGATGTGCACAATAAGATGCTTACTATGGAATATTGTGTGCATAGCACTTATCGTTCATTTACAGTGACACTCAAAAGAATCACATTACATTACGTTCTGTGTAATGTTACACATAAATTTAATAATGTTACACATAATCAAACTTATTGAAATTGATATGTATGAATAAAGTGCACTACAACTACAAGATGCTTACTATAGAATACAGTGTGCATAGAATTCATCGTTCATTTACAGGGACACACAAAAGAATTCGGTTACAGTACTGTCTATGAACAATAATTGTTGTAAGTGCGTTTTCAGTTGTGGTACACGTGTCTAAATTTAACTAATTTTTTTGTGTATAAATTCTGTAGGCCATATATAGGGCTGTACAAAAGATCTCTAGTACATCCGTTTATGCAATTTTTGAAGGAAAATTTTCAAATGTACTATGCATTTCCTAATTGAACTAAATACCTAATTCCTAATTGAACAATACTTTTCATTTTTCAATACACTGTTAAATATATTACTTTCACTGAGCCTATATTATGTATTGAAATGTATTTATTTCAATAAACTGATTTGTGTTTTGTGCCACGCTATCCAAAATCATAAGTAAAATTTATGTAAATGATTATTTTGCGTCATAGTATCCACTTGCATGCATTTTCCTTTGTTTGGATACTATGACGCAAAATAATCATTTACATAAATTTTACTTATGATTTTGGATAGCGTGGCACAAAACATAAATCAGTTTATTGAAATAAATACATTTCAATACATAATATAGGCTCAGTGAAAGTAATATATTTAACAGTGTATTGAAAAATTAAAAGTATTGTTTGTACGTGTAAATATACTTTAGAAGAGAAACGAAAAGTAATTTAAATTGAAATTTAAAACAATCCTATTAAATTCACGTCAAGGTGTCACTCAAATTTGATATCATTACTTTTAAGACCCATATTTGAAATTCTTAGAGCTAAAAGAAAGTGGTGCGTCACAACTTTTAACCCGTTAAGGGCTGCACAAAAGAAATCGGATATTTTTCCGGCTATTGATTGTATTTCCTGAAATTGGGTTTTGAAATGTGTTTACTTAAGCATCATCTCTCACGTTATTAAACTGTGTAGTTTTAAATATAACAAATCGTAACACCTTGTAATTATATACTTCTTTTTAATTGCTAAAAGGTGTAAAATAAAAAGATTATAAACAGTAAAATAGGTGTTATTAGACTGTTGACATATGTTTCAGCTCAATCTGAGTCATTATCAAAACAAACGTGTATCAAAACAAAATAGAACATTACTTACCCATCACACGTAGTATAGGGTAAGTCTTGTAATCATTTTAAAAATCGAAAAAAAAATTTTTTGACGAATTTACACGTTTAAGACATTGGAGATTCCGAAAAACACATTTTTAGAAAAAAAAATTGCCTTCCGTCTGTCTCTGAGTGTATCTGTAAACACTCTACCTCCCGAACAAATTGAGATAGAGACTTGAAATTTAGTATGTACAGTTGTGGAAAAAAAGGGAACACCCCCACTAACTCTGCAACAAATTATCGTAGAACAAAGTTACTGGTACCAAATGATCAGAAATAATGTGTATTTTTAAATAATGTATGTAAAATTGGTTAGGAGGGCATCTACATATCAAAACAAACCCAAACTTTATTTTTTTAATAGCAACACCCAATTTTGACACGATATTTTAAATCTTCCATTCAAACTATGCCTAGATACCAAATTTCAAGTCATTTAGATGATAAGTTTTTGAATTTATAAATATTCAAAATTTAGAGCTTCTAATGTTAAATTGCACATTTCCATATTTTTATTAATATCTCCTGAAATTATAATCCTAATGAGCTAATTTTTTGTTTGGTTATAATATTAAAAATGCCAAACCTAAATATGTTGAATTTGTAATTTTTATAATTTCATAATATAAATTATGAAATTAATATTCGAAAAAATTAGGAATTGCTATCTACACTTTTTTTTATGGATTTATATTTATTATGTCCTGTTTTATGCGCATTCAAGATTTCAAATTATTCTTCCAAGTAGTTTTCAAATTATGCTTAAAAAATGGCAAGATGTTGGTTTAAGTCTATGATGCGCAGAAAAGCATAATTTGAAAAAAATATATCACTCATTTTTTGTGATTAGAATAAGACTTTCTTTTTACGGTGTCTGCTTTTAAATTTTTTTTATTAAAATTACGTAAATCATATTTGCATGAGATATAATTTTACGTCAGTTATGTAAATTAGTTTCGCTTTTATTTTTAAATTAAAAAAACTCATCTTTAAAAACGAACACTCCTAACTTAAAAAAATTCTTACTCATTATTTTTGTTACCTTTAGTTGAATTTCTAGCTTCTTCTCCACTCTAATTAATAAACCTATCTTATTTTTTTCTGCGATATATCTGTTTGAAATAAAGTTTTTTATAAATGCATATATGTTGTGCATTTTCTGAAAAAGTTTTAAAAATATGTCTTTAGCAATCGAGTTAAGATTTATATTCACACTGAAAAGCAATTTGTCTGGGGTTTTCTACATCATTTCCTTATACTGCATCATTTCCTTCATACTATATTCGAATTTTTATATTTGCCGAAATTCTCCACTTATAAATTTAGAAAAGAGCGAGTAAAATAAATTCCAAATCTGAGAAAAAGCATTATAAAAACATGCGCGGCAGCGTATTACTGTGCTTATTACTGTTAATTTTACGATATAATACTAGCAGCTGGGATACCAGTATTATACTGTAAAATCAACACTTTTTTTTGCAGTGTATTAGTAGATCATTACATATGTATTATGTAGTTTAGCAATTCTTATTATAATAAATGAAGCGTTGAGAACCAGAGTGGAGAAACCTTGTCAGCTGCGATTTCGAGAAAAATGCTTTAGAAAATTTATACAAGTTGTTGTCAAACTCTTTTAGGCCAGTCCTGGAGGAGAATAAGCTTCTTTAACAGCAGTGGCAGAGTGGACCAAGCCACTTGGTCCACTCTTGCACTGGCAACTTGATATCTAAGATACGTTGGACCATCTGCTAAACTGGCTCTATCACTTGAATAGTTTCGAAATTAATAAAATTCATTATACAGCATGACATATAATGCTTTGGCATTTGAAACTCATTTTTCACAAAAATGTGGGATAGTCCACTCTGATTCTCAACGCCTCAAATATTAACGGAGATTTTAAGTTTACGCTCATCATCCAAATTGAAAAACAACTTTTTTATGCAAAACACATAAAAAACTTCAACATTTTTTTTTTTTAATGTTTTAAGGTTGTTTTTAAAGGAGCTACTTTCTGACGCAATTTTGAATTAATTTTTATTCGGAAACGAATGAAATTGGCAGGTGTTCATATTCAGAAACATTGTATTCGAAATGAGTTTTCTATTTTTTTGTAAACGCAGAAGATCTTTCGGAAAATACTTTCAAAGTCGGCGTTTTGAACCGAATTACGGAGGCAGCAGAGCAAGAAAGGGGAAAATCGTATTATCACGTGACACGAATCGCTTATAACTCGACAAGTCATGTATTTATCAAAAAAGGGAAAACTCATTTCGATTCCAAATAGCTTCAATAGTTAGTCCTGCCAAATTTATACTTTTCCGTTTAAAAATGAGTCAGAAAATGTGTCAGAAATTTTCGCTTTGTTGATCAGGTCATTTGAGAACCACCCCACCTTAATAATTTTTTTATAGTTAGTTTAAGTCTTTTACAATAAAGCGCAATAATCTGCATATCCTATTGATGAGGTAGTCATTTATCTTCTAAGTTTAAGTCTGAAAAATATTTCACAAACGCATCAGAATTTTCAGGAATGGTATCATTTTATGCTTTATTAAAATTCCCTGCATAATTTCATCATATTTAACCTATCAAAGCTTTTAAAAGTCCACATCTCTTGTTTTAGCTAAAATACAACATAACCACAACAGACAACACAAGAATGTAATTCCTTCATCAACCATAATCCTAGATAATCAAAATGTGACAAAATTACGTAATATCCCCCCCCCCCCCCCCCAAAAAAAAAAGCATCATATAGTGCATTATATCTAAAAGAGAAGAGTTGTATTTTTGTGTACCTTGTATTTTCACTAATATTAAAAGTTGTAAAATACTTTATATTGCTACCATATCTTTGTAAAGGAAAAACATGGAGGTCACCTTTGGGAACTTAGATTTACGATGAAGGTAAAATGGTGAATTCAAGGGGAGATGAATTGCCAAGCCTAGGGTTACGACAAATTTGCAATAAGTTATTCTTGATGTAGACTGCCGAAAGCGAAGTTGTTTGATACCCGCTGTGTTTGTGGGTATACAAAAAACGAACCGATGTCATTTTTTTTCTTTTTGTTCTCTTGCTTGGCTCCCTGTGTAAACTCTGCTCCACCCCACCCCCTCTAAGCGTTCTTTGAGTAGAGAGCCCTCCAGAGAACAAAATGGGCCTTGCTTACACACAAGTGGTAATATTTGTTCTCTGGGTTGTTAAATGTTTTGTACTTTTCCCACTTCGTTGATGAGGTAGACTAACAAATTAGGCAGGACTTGAACTTCCATTTCTAGTAGCCAGGCAGGGAAGTAAAAGAAAAGAAAACTGTCTTTCTCCGGTTAGAGAAGTGAAATCTTAAAATGGTGTTTTTTTTTTTTTAACATAGATTTGTGTGATTTTAATTAAAGCTTTCAATATTTTTAAATACTTGTGACTCTTTTCTAGACATTTACCCATAACTTAATGATTCGCTGATCTTTTTCTAATGGATTGGTAAATATTTCTATTAGGTACTTCCCGAAGTAAGTAACACAGCACTCACGTATATAAGGGCTTTTAAATAATTTTCTACTTTTGAATTTGATGTACTTACAATTTCTATAACATCTTGTTATAACAAACAGATGTTAACATCTTGTGTAACATCTTCCATTTCTAGTAGCCAGGCAGGGAAGTAATAGAAAAGAAAACTGTCTTTCTCCGGTTAGAGAAATAAAATCTTAAAATGGTGTTTTTTTTTTTTTTTTAAACATAGATTTGTGCGATTTTAATTAAAGCTTTCAATATTTTTAAATACTTGTGACTCCTGTCTAGACATTTACCCATAACTTAATGATTCGTTGATCTTTTTCTAATAGATTGGTAAATATTTCTATTAGGTACTTCCCGAAGTAAGTAACACAACACTCATGTATATAAGGGATTTTAAATAATTTTCTACTTTTGCATTTGAAGTGCTTATACAATTTCTATAACATCTTGTCTGGTGGGGTGAATAACGCTTTTAATTTGTAGCTATCGATCTCTACCAGTGTTCCTGAGCGTTGTGCATCTCTGTTGACATCATCGAAATGAAATCTGACAAATTACTTTACGCGTTTTGATAAAGAACCTTCGTAACGTATATTGAAAAGGCAAAGGAAAAAAAGAAAAACTTTTACAAATGTACACTTTTATTTATTTATTTTATTATTATTATTATTATTATTATTATTATTTTTTTTTTTTTTTTTTTTTTGAGCAAATTTGAAATAATACTTGTCAGACGGATTGACTCACAGCCATCTCTATGAGTTATTATTTTTGGGAAGGGGGCCTTAAAATTGCCAAATCAATTATCACCGTTTGCCAACTGTGTCTATTTTACCAGAAAATGTATTATAGTAAAACCTGTCTATAATGGAAATTTGTTTTAAATGGAAAACTTTTATGGTAGTACGGATGGAATAGCATACAACTATACTTGCTAAGAGGGAAACCTAATTAAAATGGGGGTATTTTTCCCTCTAGTGATGTCATTTTCATAAGTTTTACTGCATATATTTTGAAAAAAAATAAAGTAAAAGCGTTTCACAAATTTGCCAGCTTTGCGTTTTTGCCACGTTTAAAGAAAATTACAGCTTTAAGGGTGGGGGAGCCTACTTTCTATCTCCCCATAGCTAAAAATTAAATCGAAGAATTATTTCAATTTATCTGAAAATTGTAGTAAATGTAAGGGAAACGTTTAAAATTACTTTAAAAGCATATAGCATATCACACATCATTTGAACCATGATTCGTTAATCTCTTACTGTATTAAAAATTCAGTGACATGTACCTTTCAAGAACGCTGCATCTTATCTCAGCTTTCATTGTAAGAAAGTTTTGCATGCAAATCTGAATCAGATTTTCCTAAAATCCTTTAAAAATCAGATGAAAATCAAATATTTTCGAGAGCAAAATGTGACAGTTCGGAGCTTCAAGAAGCATAAAACACATGGCACATATTTTGCACTTAAAAGTCCTTTGTTTTTTGTGTAATTTCAAAATTTTCCTAGTGTCAATCTCATTGAAACATATTGTTCAAGAGCTATAAACTTAGTATGTTATTTAAATATTTATCAAAAGAAAGTTTCAAAACAGGCTTCATTAAATTTACAAGTCTTAAGGCAGATTTTCTAAAATCTTCCAGAATGAAATTTTTTTAAAAAGAGTTATTTACTTACAAGCAATTTCTTGAAAGATAATAAGGTGATCAAACAAGCAAACGGCATCTGGGAATCTTATTAACACTAGAACGACGGCGAGGGGCTATTTTGGCCCCTACCAAAAGAAAAAAAATGTCGATTCGAACCGGATATTTCTTCATACAATAAGTTAATAAATATACAATATATAAATATACACCGCACAAAAATAAGTTAAATAAATAGGTTAAAAGTCCTAAATAAAAATTCTGGCGTGAAATATTTTTATGAAACTTGTGTAAAATTTACCGTCGTTCTAGAGTTAATCTGAATTCCTTATTGTACATTTGATGTACCAGGAAATTTATATGTTGTAGTTATATTTTAAAACATCTTGGTGTCATATAACTTTCAAGATCTTAGAATTTTATTTCAAACATTATTAAAAGAAAATTTTCCAAGAAATTTTATTAAATTTAATTTGCATGATCTGAAGAAATTTCTTCACAAACACCCAAAACAAAAACAAAAACAAAAACAAAAAGCTACACGGGATTCTTAAAGGGATGGGTTGGGATTTTGTTAGACATCAGCCAGCTTTAGCCGTCATATTGCAGTAGGAGGGGTGCTTTCAAGGAGGGCTTCTGAAGGGAAAGTTACCCAAATTACCGTTCTCTTACAAGAAAACCCCGGAAAACCTTGCACTGTCACCTCGTCCAAACTACGTTGGTTTTGAACTCGAGAACATTGGCCCAAACTCCTCATTTCGTAGCCAGCATGTTAACCACAGGGCTGAATGCCCGGGATTTTTAAGAAACATAATGAACATCAGACATCTTTTACAGTAGTAAGTCCTGGCATGCGAATGATTACTCGATCACATTTCTAACGACAGAGACCTACAGAACGAAAATATCAACACTAGTGCATAGTTTGCACCAGGAAAATTATATTTTATTATTTTCTTTAAAAAATTATGCTGTCATGTAACCTCCAATCTTATTCCAAACATTATGAAAAAAAAGTTTCTCAGACTATTTATTTTGCGTGATTTGTAGCAATTTGAGAATACTCGAAATCTGATTGTAAAAACACCGCATTTATTAACCACAAAGCAAGTAAAACAAAAAACTGAAATTTAAGCTAGCCTGTCAGGCCAGCTGCGCCCGACTGAGCTTTAAACAGTGAAATAAAATATTTTTGCCTTCTGAACAACGAGGTAAATAATAATAAAAAAAAAACAACATCTGAAATTCTTGAAAAGCATAATGCACATCGCATATCTTTTGCACTAGGAAGTTCCAACATCCGAATGATTGCTCGGTCGCATTTGTAACGACGCCTGCAAAACAAAAATGTCTGACCTCTGAGTAGACACTAAGCTAAACGCTTGTACGACGGCTGTTGCATACTAATAAATCTGGATGCTCTCGGAAGTCTCTCATGCGAAATGGGAATCACTTACACACCGTCGAGAACCTGCATACCAAAGGCAGTAAATCTGTTTAAAATTGATTTAGCAGGAAAATTGCGCAGGTTGATCTGGTACATATTTTACAAGAGTCATTATTTATAACACCAAGAGCTATTAGTTTCGAAAAGTCTAAAAAACGTTTGGTCAAGCAGGTAATTAACACTGACAGTAACTTTTGGTTTTTTTTTTTTTTTTTTTTTTTTTTTGTTGAAGTCCTTTTTATCGTCGTAAACATTATGACTCTGAGACAGAAACTAGATATATAAGAATGTTTTCAAAATGTTTATGGATTGATTTTCTATTTTTTTTATAACATGATTGTTTTTAAATATTTTTTAAAAATATATCTACTTTATTATAATCTACGTTGCTATGATGAATATTATAGTGGTTTAATATGAGATAGCAAAGCGAGCAACTTATGGACGGTTGATACAATGTTACACGTTTTGCAGACTGAAAAAAAATCTAAATACTATACCTCTTTTACAAAGAGTTACAGGTCTTCAGACGATGTTTACAAATTATTTAGTCTTCGATTTGTAGACATTGTGCAATGCAAGTACCGACAGCTAAATTTTCTAAATAGTCCATCCAGGGACCTCTCTAAGGGTAGATAGGTTTTTTTCATTTAATTTGTAAAGAATTTTAGAAAAATCTGATTAAGATTTGAAGACTGAATATTTTAATACAATACAGTAAGAGTTAATAATCGTGGTTCAAATGATGCGTGATATGTTGTATGCTTTTTAATTATTTTAAATGTATCCCTTACAGAGATACAATTTTCAGGTAAAATTAAATAACGCTTGTATTTAATTTTTAAAATATCTCTTTTTGGTCGTACGAATTGACTCATCGGCATTGCAAAATCTTTCGAAAAACTTTTAACTAAAACACCAAACTCCTAATAAGTGTGTGCCCCTGACTGTTATTGTTGTACCATTAACTCTCTCTCTCTCTACCATTAACTCTATTCTCTTTTATTATTATTTTTTTAATTGCGCCTCTGAGAAGTGTCTTCATTAAAATCGTCCATAATTTATCGTTTAGTATTTTTCGTCAATTGACAGATCAGTTAAACACATCTGCTTTATTATAATGTATTTTATTTAGTTATATATTAACCCCTTCGCGACGAGCGTCTTTTACAGCATTTTTAATCTTTTCACCACCGTTTTTTCAAAACAGAAATTTTCGCCTAATTGAATCGCAGAAATGCTAAGATTTAATAAGGCAAAGCTTACAGTAAAAATAACTGGTGGGAATAATCGAGGATTCTGAGCATCTTATGCGTCACGTATACGTGTCGATCGTCCCCAAGGGGGTTAAGAAAAATCATACGTACAGCTATATTTCATTTTATTGTATAAATAGCGGTTAAAATTTGTCTAAATTATAAAGAGTTTAACGCCATTGTATAGATGAAAAACAAATCTCCACCTTTATTCCTATTTCTCACTTTCACGCCTGATATTAGTAATTAGAATATATATCAGTTTGGATTAACAGTATTACACCAGTAGAAAAATAAAAGTTGAGTATTTTTTTTTTTGTGTGTGAATACAAATGCAATAAATAAAGATATTCAATAAGTATTATTGATATATTACACTGATATATCATAGCTTCCGTGTCAAATTACCTAATTTAAAAAAAATCGTTTTTTGTTTTCGCTAATCTAAAGATGTTTATGATGAACAGCTATTTCACGAAAGCGAAAACTTGTTAAAGGATTTAAACTACTTCGGCAAAGCATCGAAATTGATTTTGATGCTTTCGAAATTAGAAAGGCGGCAAATATATGTTATTAAAAAAAGAGAGAGATAATGTGAAAATAAGTTTTATTTTCGAATTTAATGTAGTAATATATAAAAGTGTTTACAATATTTAATATTGATTACACTGATCTATATTATGCTGATCATTGTTTCCTGAAATCAAATAATAAAAAAAAACTGGCTTTTTTATTTTGCTAATATAGAGATATTCTAATGAGAATATATCTACTATATTTTGCAAGGAAATGCTAGTCTTGAACTGGTTTAGTGTTAAAAAAGAAAAAAAAACAACAAAAAAAAACATATTTTTACATTGGATAATTTGATACGATAGTGGCAATATTATGAGTAAGTAGTAAAATTGATGGAGCGCTTGGTACTGCATATTAAAAGTTTTGTCCAATCTGCCAATAGAAAATAGTTGGACATAGATAAATTAAATTAAATTTTATTAAAAGGGAACTAGACAAATAAATTACTGTGAAATAATAAAAGTGTTTTGGGTGTTTCAGTCGTTAGTATATGTGAAATTGTAGTTTTGAAATTCATCAATCAAGACACGTTATTTTCAAATTGTGGCCAAGGGTTTTATGTTCAGTTTGAAAATTTCATCTTTTCCAGCATATCAATGAATCATTTTAAGTAAACTAAAAACAAACACACAAATAGCTTTAAAAATACAATCATTTTTATTGTATTCTCCATGATATGGACTGTAAATGATTTCAATTTTAGTTCCTGGAATCTATGAAGGCAGGAGAGGAATCCTTAATTACTGAAGTATTAAAAATCTCTGGTCTAGATGATGTAAACTTGATGGGATTTTTGTATTATTTTAGAAGCCCGTTAGCTCAGTGGTTAGGGTATTATGCTGCCACACTAGAGATCCGAGGTTCGCCTCCGGATTTGAGCAAGATTCACTCATCATGCTTTCATCCCTTCGAGGTCGATAAAATAAGTACCAAGCATGCTTGGAAAACAAGAGACTGGGGGCTCTGCGTTATGCTGACTACCGGGACATATACTATCCTCATGACCTATGGTCAAGAAAGCGGAATTAAGCACCACAGGCCATGATCTTTTTTGTATTGTAGCGTCGCGGAGTTTAGTTTCAGTTTAGTTATATTACTTTAATATACTATTACCATATGACTAATTAACATAACATTAATATTGAGATGTTTCTACATTAATATTACAATACCTTTTCATCTCCGGTTAATAAAATCCTTTCTGATTAATACTGTTGGTCATATTGTTTACATTTCAAATAATAGATTTTAAAATTATTAGCTCTAGTAGGTTACAAACATTTTGTGTATACCTTGTAATTTCTAAGCTTCATTTAATGTATATTTTGGGAAAAGTGATTTCTATAAAAAGCAGTGGTCAGTTCCAAGTAAGGGTCATGAACCAGTTACTTTATTATGTTCTGAAAAGGGGAACAGAACGCAAGTGTAAAGCCAACCTGCTTTCAACATTTTGACCTTGAAAAAACTCATACTTGAAAGCATGTCGTTAAGTTACCAAGTTAAAATACCTAGGCGAAGTTCAATCAACAGGAAATCCCGAGCGAAGTTCAATTAATATGGTAATGATAGACCGAGTATCTTTTTCTCCATAAACAGGAAAATGGAATCTCGTTCGGCGAGCTATTGCTCAATTCTCAATTGTCGAATGGAAAAAAGTTTTACGTAAACAAAGTGGGATAAAACCTTGTAATCCGATTAAAATTTGAACCGGATATCCTTTTGATCACCATTTTTTTAGAAACAATTTCGGGATATTGTGCTTAATATGATATAGGTTCGATATTTGATGCGCTTGTGCAGCAAACGAGAGCATTTTATTATAAATTATAGATGCATAAGAAATTATGTTAGTAGAGGAGAGCAGAGACTCCGTTTCCACAAAACTCGTTATTCCTAAATTTTCTGAATTCCACAGCTTGAAACGCGACCAGCAGCTGACAGATAAAACAATGGAATCTGATTGACATATTCCGAATTCATTCGTGTATGGTTAGTTGCGGATCTCTGATATTTTGGACGTTTTCTTAGAAGAAGATAAATTTAATCAGTTTATATTTTGATTTTGGGACTATATACAATGGCGGATTTTCCAACGGGTTAATTAGGGCAAAGCCTACGAAATACCTTTTTAAAACGTTGGCAAATTTTTGAGAAAGGGGTATTTTTCAAAAATGATGCAGCGTAAAAAATAAATGATAATGATTTCCAATTGATATTACTAATTTATAGAGATTGCTTTTAGAAAGAACTTCGGTCATTTAAAGAAACCTTCACAATTTTTTTAAATCTTATAACACGACCCTTCACAAAAATTCTTTGTTTTGAAAAACAGACCTTTCACAATTTTTTTTCTATCTCCAAACTGAATCTTACACAAATTTAAACATCTTAAAGGAAAAACGGACCAGTCACAAAATAGCTGAAATAACCTATTTAGCTTTAAATAAATAAATACAAAGTACCTTGTTAAATATATTTACACAGAAGCCTAAATATAGCAGTAATTTCAAATTCAAAAAATTATGATTTAATTTTTGCAAATATAAAAAACGGTTCACAATTTCACAAAAACAGGACCCTGGCCCTAGAAATTTACGGACATACCCCTGATTCAGTTATCTCAAACAGAATTTTCAACAAGATAAAAATGATGATGTGTCAATATACAACATGCATCATTTGCACACATTTGCTAAATTTGCAAAATTTTGGTTTAAATGCAACCTGGTTCAAAGCCTAAAATATGCCTGTTGCCAGTATTTGCGGCTGTGCATACTGCTATTCTGGCGGAACAAAATACCGCCAGCTGTGGGCTATGACGTCACGTGCATAAAGTCCACTGGATTAAGTGTACAAAACATTATCCCGGGATATTTGTTGGTAAAGTTAATGGACTCTCGTGCATTTCATTCAGAATCATGGCAAAATAGTACCACCCGTTTTCTTCGCATATTTAACGTAGGACTGGATTTGTTATGGCACAGAACAAATTATTGTCTGTAGAGCAAGAATTTGTCCTAAACTCCCTGGAATGAGAAGAAAAAAAAGAACTTGAACCGCATTCGGCTGTGACGTCACATGCATAAAGTCGAGGCTAACGATAAAGAAAGGCTACTTCGGTGCTTTATGCATATCTTTTATTACAGACCGCCGGAGTCACGTGATGCTCGAATGCACCAATGAAGGAGTGCGAAAAGAGCATCACGTCACTCTAGCGGTATGTAAAAAAAAGGATAAGTGGAATGCACCGCGGTAGCCTGTCTTTTTCGTTAGCCTGGCATAAAGTCCATTGGATAAAGTGCACAAAAGATTATCCAGATATATTTGGTGATAAAGTTAATGGACTCATGCACTTCATTCAAAATCATAGGAGAATAATGACACCCTGTTGTTCACGTTTTTAACCTGCGACTGGGCGTCGTCCTGGTGGCTTAAATGGTAAATCACTTGCTGGGCTATACCAAGGTATCCGCGATCGATCCCCGGTCTGGGACAATTTTTTCCTCTGTTGGCTGTACACTGTGTGTAGTAAAGTGATAATTCGCATCCTTTGTATTCATTAATTTCCAGCGTAATTTCAGCTCTGCTGAAAATTTAATTAGATTGATTGTAGTTATATTTTATAAATATTTCTTTGGTTTGAACGACAAAGATTCATATTGCAATTAATATCATATAAATCATTGGAGCGCTCGGTGATTAAATGCCTATTGTAATAATAATAAATATGCAAATTCATTTTTTTCACATATTACAGTTTTTGTCAGGAACAAAAATAAAAAAGTGATGATACTGTTATAAGAAAATATTCTGAGCAAAGATTTTATCCTAGCGTAAGACAGTGGTTGCGTGAAATACAAAATGAAATTGCTATGAATTTAAGGGCTTTGGATTTAGGTAAACGGTTTTTGAACGTAAAAAGATGCGAATATTCCAAAATTATTCTTTTATAATGTAAATTTACGGAATTCGACAGCTTAGCTTGAAAAAGTGGTGTTTCCCGTAAAATTATTTGGCAAAAACCTGTGAATTTACATATTTTTTACTACACATAAAGGAAATAAAAAATAACTTCTAAATTAGCTGTTATCTTTCTGAACACTTATTATTTTTTATCTAATGTTAAAACAGAAAAAAAAAAGAACATTCAGCTAAGCTGAACTCAACAGTATTTTTGTCATTCATCCTTTTATCTATTAATCCTCAATATCCATACAACAAGCAGTGATTTTACACCTTCATTACAAATATACAACCGATTCAAAAGTTTAATGACACTTCATTAATTTTTCAGAGTCGGTAAAATGGAGGTTGTTTGTAGGAGATTAAAATTAATCACAATTAATCATTCTGTTACACAAATACCTGAACAGAAGAAAACCAAGAAGAGGACAAGCGGGATAGAGAGAAACGTTCCATGCTCCTTATTATTACCTTGCCGGTTTTAAAACGGCCTTGAAACGGTCTACGAATAATTATCCTTTATTATCATTATATGATATTAATCCTTTTATCTGTAATCCTCAATATCCATACAGCAAGCAGTGATTTTATACCTTCATTACAAGTATACAACCGATTCAAAAGTTTAATGACACTTCATTAATTTTTCAGAGTCGGTAAAATGGAGGTTGTTCGTAGGAGATTAAAATTAATCACAATTAATCATTCTGTTACACAAATACCTGAACAGAAGAAAACCAAGAAGAGGACAAGCGGGATAGAGAGAAACGTTCCATACTCCTTATTATTACCTTGCCGGTTTTAAAACGGCCTTGAGACTGTCTACGAATAATTTGCCCCTCCTTCCTTCAACTCTACAAGTATTCATTCTAATCTTTTGAAAAAGAAGAATCTTCTTCCTATTTCAGGTCTACAAAACACGTTTGGTCTTCAAGTATTTCTCGATTAAAGTTTTTTTTGCTTTCTGTTTTTTTATTGCTTGTCCACTCGGAGAAACACGCAAAACTTGCATTACACCGTGCTGGTATTTATTTTGAATTGATATTTTGTCAACGGTTAGAAACAAAAAGAAATAAGAAAAACAAATAAAGAAAAAAAAAGAAAGAAAGAAAAAGAAAAATTCTACAGTGATCATCAGTGTTCATCATTACTGCCGTAGAAGAGTATTTTACTCTTTTAGAATCATTTTCACTCATTTGAATCATTTTGAAAATAAAAGGCAAGAAATGAAATTACTCATCAATATTTTTGGAAATTTTCAAAATATTTCATTACATTAAAGAAATACTCATGAAATACTTTCATGTAATTGCTTTTTAAGTATAAACATTTGTCAATGACAACCTTTTGTAAATTTGTATATGAAAGTAAGCACATTGAGAATATTGCATCAGTTAAGTAGAACTGACATTTCCTCTTTCTCCTACAATATGTGAAAGGTTTTTCAACTCAAAAGTCAGTAAAAATATAGAAAAAGAAAAAAAAAAAGAATTTTCTACTTAAAGTTTGTTTTTTAAATACGTTTAAAAATTACTCCTAAAGTTTATAACGTATCTTAAAAACTTTGAAAAAGATTGGAATTATATATATAACTTATTGTAAAAAAAAACCATTGTAACATAAGAAAACTGACCATATACAATGAAATCACATTACCTAATAGCAGAGTCAAATTACAAATTAAATTATGTAGTCCTAAAAAATGAAATATTATTAATTCAAATGAAAAACAAGAGTATATTCACAAATGGAAGCTTATAATGTAAATCACTTTTTCAAGGGCAGGGGATTTAACATTATAAGCAAAGAACAACCGATTTCTGTAAAAAACACTAGCTTTATGCTAAAAATTGTGTTTTTTCGTTGCCCGATCGGGTGTTAAAACTAAAACAAGATTGTAAAACAAGAAGATCTTTTAAATGGAATATAATAGTCTCACCATTAAAAGTATATAATACCTAAATTCATTCAATTAAAATCCTTAACAATAGCAGCCCTTACAGAAAAAAACAATCCAAATTATTCAAAATGCAAGATGACCTTGACCATACTTGATTGACACAATAAAAATACCGCAAATGACCAAATTAGCTGGTTTACATGTTATTTCAATATTAAAAATACAAAAAGTTATTGAAATGCAGCAAAGTGTAATGATGTTAATGGAATAAAAGAAATACATCATATTATGCGCATAAGCAGCAGTAAAATAATGTATTTAATAAGTATAAAATTATAAATTATGTCAAAATTTGGGCTGTAATTAGATGTATATCTAATCCATAGCTGCTATAAGATAAATATTCTTTTATGAATATACATATTAAAAGTATACTATCCAAAAATGATTGCGCAATTGCAGCATTTCATTATGAAAGTTTAATATATAAAACTTATTGTAAAATTAAACCGTTGTAACATAAGAAAACTGGCCCTTCTTTATTATCTTCTGACAACGTTTAAGCATTGATTCAACTAGTTTTTCACATGTTTTTTTCAGCTCATCATCATGAAACCGTATATTGATTAGTGAAGAAATTATAGACTTTTTGTTGTATAGTCTTCTTTGGGTTTAAGTCTGGTGAGTTTCCAGGCCATTGAAGAACAGAAACAGAAACAGAAACCTTCCACTCGTGGACAGCCAACCTCTCGGCATAGGACCTATGAGTCCACCAGGGGAAAACCTATATCTACCAGGAACCCCAGTGTTCAAAAACCCGGAGTCCCCAGCAAGTTGAAAAAAAAAAAAAATCACACGAGCTACCCAATATTGCTTATTGCTGGGTGAGCCCAAAGTTATTACATGTATATAAGTTCTATATGAATATACTGATAAGATTACATAATATTAAAGATAAATATTTACAGATATTTACAATAATAATATTGTACTTAAAATTTTCAATTGTATTATGCACTAGTCTATTAAGTCTTTTAAAAATCTATAGATCTAGAATTTTATATAGGTTATAATAATTCTTTGATATATGAAAAGTTTTTATTTAGGACATTATAGTTTCTATCTAACTTTTCGTAATTGGAAGCGTCTAATAGCACACGTTGTAGGTTTCTCTTTAATGTTTTATTTTTATTGAAGTTAAAATGGTATTCCATAAGAGGGCAGTTACCGAAGATGTAGTGTATGGCCATTGAAGAACATGTATACCACTTTGAGCGAAGAAGTTTTTACAATTTTTTAGATGCATGGCAAGTTACAAGATCTTGCTGGAAAATCCTGTCGTCGGCTAGAAACAATTTTTTCATCCAAAATATTCTCCAAAGTTTTGTGGCTGTATGACCTTTCACGGACCAGGACCATTGGTTCCAATAGAAGGAATGATGAATTCTGATAAGTAAATACTTTATTCCAGCACTGACAAAAATGGGTTCTCAAAATTGAGTAAGAAGCACTCAATTTTATATACGTCAAATACTAAAATAGCTCCGATACAGATGCTCTCATAATTGAAAAACACATGTACTCATTTTTGATTCCATGGAGGTGTTCAAATATGAACCGTTATGTACTATTTTTTTTAATCTCATTAATGTATTCAATTATGACCTCTGTGTGCTCTCTGTTAAATGTTCAATACATTTTTTTTTCTTATTTTATGTAATCCGAAGTACTTTCTGTAAATATTAAATTTATGTAAATATTAAATTATGCACAGTATTTTACAATAATTTAAAAGTGCTTGAAAATAATGCTCTTGGTCATAATAATATGAAGTAAAACAAGATGGCGTTCAAGATGACCGATTTCGGGGGAAATCAAAATTTAGGTAAAACATGGGATAAAAGACTTAATAAAACACTTTCAAAGCTAAAATAAGTTAAATTAGAAAAAAAAATATTTTTCTTGTCAAGAGGGCTCTGCCCGAACCCCCCCCTCCCCCGTTTATTACAGATAAGGTAAAAATTATCTTATATTTATTTCCGGCCCAGAAGTATTAACACGGAACATTTAATTGAATATTTATTTAGGCAAAATATCAAAAGTATTATCAAGATATCCAATTCAAATTCTTTTATAACAACAGCATTGTTTTCAAGCACTTTTAAATTATTTTAAAATACTGTGAATAATTTAATATTTGCATTAATTCGATATTTACAGAAGGTACAGCTGATTACATAAATAACAGAGAGCACTTACTTTCAAAATTAACGGAGAAATCTTGAATCTAATTTTCTTTTCACAAATATTCGTGTCACTCAGTGCACAGACCGGACCGACTGCCTATGAATTTACGAAGAACTCATAACAACAACACAATGTAACCTTACGCATTATAATGGAGGCGCAAGATATAGTTCCTTCCGAGGAATAAAAATGTAATATTATCCCTTATTTTTCTAGTATATTACATTGTTTTTCTATTAATGAACATCTTTTATGCAGCCATGAATGAAATAAATCATTACAAAGTACAAAATTATCGTTTCGTTTCATACTCAATTCGATAGAGTACATCAATTTACTCATTTTTGAGTACTGCATTTTTTTTTCAATAAGATAAGAGTGGTTCTACTCTTACGAAAATTGTTTCCAGCCAGCGACGGGATTTTCCAACAAGATCTTGCACCTTACCATACTTCTAAAAAATGTAAAAACTTCTTCACTGAAAGTGGTATAAATGTTCTTCAATGTCTTGGTAACTCACCCGACTTGAACCCGATCGAAAATCTCTGGACAATTTGTAAGCAAAAACTTACCAAAGAAGACTGTACAATATCTACTATTTCTTCACTAATCAAGATATGGTTTCAGGATGATGAACTGAAAAAAAACATGTGAAAAACTAGTTGAATCAATGCATAATCGCTGTCAGGAGGTAATCACGTACAAGGGAGGACATATCAACTATTAAAATAAACTAAGTCTATATTCTTTATGATAAATTGTGTATTAAGAGAAATATGCAATTTTTCATTGAGCGTTCCAATTAATTTTAGCGATACTGTATACTGTACATATATATGTATTATATGTATATATATTCACACATATATATATGTATTATATATATTCATTCTAATCTCCGAAAAAGAAGCATCGCCTTCCTATTTCAGTTCTAAAAAACACGTTTGGTCTCCGTATATTTTTCGATTATTATTTTTTTTTCTTGCTTTCTTGTTTCTCTGATTGTCTACTCAGAAAAACAAAAACTTGAACATCATGCTGGCATTTATTCTGGATTGATATTTTGTCAGCGATTAGAGACAAAAAAGGAAAATAAGAAAAATTCTACAATAATGACGGATCTTCTTAAATCCTTAAATTCTTACAATGATAACGGATCTTCTTAAATTCTACAATAATGACGGATCTTCTTAAATCCTTAATTGTAAGTTAAACAGTGGTTGTTCTGATTTCTGCATCATTTTGCAAATTAAAAAAAAAAAAAAAAAAAAAAAAAAAATGTAAATTCACGGGTGTTTTCCATAAAATTATGCGGGAAATTCACTTTTTCTATATAAACGGGCAAATCCCAGAAATTTATGTCATAAAATTGTAATGCTGGAATAGTCTTGGGATTTTATTGGCCAAACCCTTCTTTTACGGGCTTCGTCTGGAATCTGCTGCCAGGCTTCCCCATAATTTTACTGGAATGTTTTTCAGAAGATACTATAAACATGCAAACGAACTCGCAAAAAATTCTTCGATTTTATTCGAAAACCTCAATCCATCTTTTCCTTCCTTTCTTCTTTTCTTTTCTAAATCATATTTTCAAATCTTTATTTATTTATTTATTTATTTATGGGCTTTCTTGACGACTTCTTTTCCTTGACTGCTTGTGGACTCGGAGAAACACGCAAAACTTGCATTACACCGTGCTGGCATTTATTCTGAATTGATATTTTATCTGCGGTTACACACAAAAAATTAAATTAAGAAAAATTCTGCAATGATGGCGGATCTTCTTCCATCCTTAATTGTAAGTTAAACTGGTCAATCTTATTTTCTGTACCATTTTGCGAGTTTTAAATAGACCGTAAAAAATATGTAAATTCACGGGTATTTTACATTATATTTTTATGTGAAATTTACTTTTTCAAAATAAACGGTCAAAACCATTAATTTTACGTCATAAAAGTATAATTCTGAAATATTCGCATGTTTTTACAAGACAAACCCATTTTTTCCAGACCTATTCTTTACGGGCTTTGTCTGGAATCTGCTGCCAGGCTTTCCCCGTAATTTTTCTTGGATATTTTTTACAAGGTACAATGGTACATGGGTGCAAGACCTTCAGTCTCAGGACTGATTTCAGTCTTGGAGAGATTTGAAAACTGATTGTAAATTCTACTTTAATGTACTTAAGTAATAGAAATTTTGCTATCAAAAACTTTTAATCACTGTCTTTTATTGAAAGGAATGCATTTTTAGCCATAATGCAAGACATAGAAATCTTCTTGTATATTTTCATTTGATTATTGCCAGTACCCAGAAAAGTTTTCAGTCTTGGTTCGAATGGACTTCTTATCCCATGGTGCTATAAGAATGCAATGAACTCGTAAAAAATTCTTATTTCATTCGGAAAATCTCAAAGAAAGTTGCTTCTTTACTTTTCTAGTTTATTTATTTATTTTGTTTTATTTTTTGTTTTTGTTTTTGTTTATTTCTTGATAACTTCTTTTTTTTTTTTTTTTTTTTTTTTTTTTTGCTTAGAGGCTTGCATTACACCGTGCTGTCATTTATTCTGAATCGATATTTTGTCAACTGTTATAGATACAAAAAATAAAAATAAGATATTATGAACATGCAACGACTTCGTACAAAATTCTGCGATTTATTTTGTTTAATGTGTTGACTAACACCGGTACACATGTGAGCAATGTGGTTTGCCAAAGGCGATTATATCTTTTTGATATTTTGCTACCATTATTTCCAAACAGAAGTCTTCGGGGTAGATTTCTATCAGAAATATATCTCGAAGATTAAAATTCGTAATTAGTGATAGACAAAATTGTAAAGAAGTAGTTGCCTGGGGGGATTCTGTACCGGCCAGTGTAAAAAATGGTATTCTAAGGGTTAAAAAAAAACTTTCTTCAAAGTTGCTTTTTTTTCTGTCTGAGTCATATTTGTAAATCTTTAAAAAGTTGTTTTGTTTAGAAGAAACTTAGCTTTTCATCGAAATCAAAATGGCTGAATTTATCTAACGGTCTATTGTCAATATAACTCGATTGTGTCGATAATATGAGTTTCTAACACAATGCGTAATTTCTATAACGCCATCAATATTCAAAACGTTTTATTGTATTAATTGAATTTCATTCTTCAATTCGCCTGAAATAAAATAATTGCAGCATTAAAGCGATTTTTTTTTTCTTTATGAAATGGTTGAGCATTTTAGTAATTCTCGACTACCGTAAATGAATACCGTAACATGTTAAACAATGAAGAAATAATAATAATAATAATAATAATAATTAAAGAAAAAATAAAGGATTACTTGCTGATGCAACTATCAAAATTCGTTTTACAACATCAGAAAGTTGACGTCCAAAATTTATTACTTTTTTATGAGTATTTAAAATTTATAAAAAATATTTTTGAAAATGTAGTACATTGGTATCCAACGTGAACTTTGTAATTTCTTGTATAGCTACCAATATTTTGTTTTATTTTTGTATTGTTTTATACATACATTTGAACTAAAAATTTTACTTAATAAAATATTTTATGTTTCCACTTAGTACTTTTTTGATTCATTTATTAAATAAAATTTATGGTTCTAGCTAAGTTATTTGACTTGAATAAATTGGACGATATGCAACTATGCAACAGTGCAAACAGAATTTCGATGACAACCTTAAATAATGATTTTCACATGGCTCAACACGAGATTCGCTCTTTGTAAAGGGAAACTGTGTTTTTCTAGATCGTCCTCATAACTCGAGAATTAAGAATAGGAATTCTCGAATGGTCTATCTCTGGGCTGTCCAACCCGGCACCCGCGGGTACCATGGCGCTCTTTGAGGGATTTCTTGGCACCCTCTCGAACTTCTCTTGGTACCTTTTAACATCCTTTCCTTTTCCTGTTACTAGCTTTTTTAAAATATAAAAAATATTTAAAAAAGGCTTAAAATTTTCAAGTCATTAATATTTGTATGCTTTTTATATTGTAAGCAACATCAAGGTTTTTGGCTGTTTACCCTACCAAAGTTTTTAAGATGAGCCCCTTTCAGGGAAATATAATTCTAAACTCACTATAAGTTATATTTTCTCTGAAGTGTATTTTTACATGGGCATGAATATCCCTATGATATGTTTGTGTATCGTATAAGACGTGTGTATGCGTTCCGAATGTTTCATTTTACTAGCTTTTTTTTAAAGTTAAAAATCCATTTAAAAAAATATTTTATGTTTAAACCATATTAGCACTTGCATGAATTACTATTGTAGGAAAAATTAAAGTTTTGGCCCCTCATCCTACAAAAGTGTTTGCTATAAGCTCCTCTCAGGGAAATTAATTCTAAATTTACTATGATTTATATTTTTGCTGCCGTTCATTTTTACATAGTTAATACTGTGACATGTATGTGCATCGCAAAAGATGAGTATGTGACTACCGAACTAACACTACCGAAGAGAAATAACATTATATGTTTCCAAGTCATGTGAATAATGGAGCCCTTTATTGTTTGCCAACAGTTGAGGTGCGCCCTTGATAACTGAAAGGTTGGACAAGCCTGGTCTATCTATCGTAAAATGAACCCATTTTGCCAAATTGTATTTGCCAAAAATATGAGGATTTCTATGACGATGTTCGTGGGTCAAAGCTGCGCAATTAATGAGGGTGGTTGTCTAGGGTTAGACATACTGACTTGTAAGAAAACGAGAAATCTGGTCACTTTCATTTCGAAGAAATCTTTTTGAAGTCATCTCAATACTGGATAGTATAGCCAAAAGTGGCTGTTGCTTAGTAACATCGCACGCACACAACACAGTAAAAGAGAAGTTTGATATAGATTTGCTTTGATCTAACTGCTGAAGAAGAAATAAGGAGACAGAAAATAAAAATAAATAAAAAGAAAGATTTTGCTAGATATATGTATAGGGATTGATCCAGGCAAATTTTGATCCTTTTTGCTACCTCTTCACAAAGTACTATTCAATAAAAGATGTCAATTCACAAACTTACATTTATTAAAAGAGATAATTATAAGAAGGAGACAGAAAATAAAAATAAATAAAAAGAAAGATTTTGCTAGATATATGTATAGGGATTGATCCAGGCAAATTTTGATCCTTTTTGCTACCTCTTCACAAAGTAACTATTCAATAAAAGATGTCAATTCACAAACTTACATTTATTAAAAGAGATAATTATAAGAAGGAGACAGAAAATAAAAATAAATAAAAAGAAAGATTTTGCTAGATATATGTATAGGGATTGATCCAGGCAAATTTTGATCCTTTTTGCTACCTCTTCACAAAGTACTATTCAATAAAAGATGTCAATTCACAAACTTACATTTATTAAAAGAGATAATTATAAGAAAGAGACAGAAAATAAAAAAGAAATAAAAAGAAAGATTTTGCTTAGATATATGTATAGGGATTGATCCAGGCAAATTTTGATCCTTTTTACTCCCTCTTCACAAAGTACTATTCAATAAAAGATGTCAATTCACAAACTTACATTTATTAAAAGAGACTCCTTCACAAAATTAAATTTATTTATTGGGATCTTTCACAAAATTCTCTTTATTAAAAGAGGATCATTCACAAAATTCCCTTTCAGAAAAAATTCCTTATCGAAATTCCATCCCACAAAAGCAAAATCGTTATCTTTATTGTTATTATTATTATTATTATTTAATACAGATTTGGAATGTGCAATTTGCAAACAAAACAAATTCCCAGAAAATTATAAAAGGAGGACTTAAAAACTTTAGCATTAATGAATGCTTAGTTTGGATTGGGATTGATTTAATTTTAATTGTATTTGATCTTTCGTTAGCAAATTTTATTTTCACAAAAATATAATAAATTTAGCAAAATAACTTTTTATTACAAAATGTCGGCTCAAGAAAGCGCCGACCCATATGACACGTATTTCAGTGGAGGGATAGCACAATGAGCATATACAGTGGATTCACGATTATCCAAAGCTCGATTATACAATACACTCGGTTAACCGGCAGCTTTTACATATTTCAGCGTCCGACTTGCAAAGTTATGCGGATGTAGAGCATTGCTATCTAAATGCTATGAGTAATCTGTAAAACTGGATAAAGTAGATGTAGCCCAAATGCTTTTAGCACGCCGAAAACCGATATATTGCTGCAAATAAATCACAATTAAATAAAAGTTGAAAAATGTGTAGCTGTTTTTCTCGAAATTATCTTATAGTAACTTTAAGTACAGTATGATGATTTTACAATTGGAAAATGCATATGATGATGCCCTCCCGATTTTCCGACATACCGCTGGTTCTAGTCTCGTGAGTGTCGGATAACTGAGCGTCTACTGTATAAGATTTTCTTCCTAAATTGCATTAATCGACGATAAAATGCGTTCCAGATAAACTTAATTAAAATTTAACTGGTATAGCCAAAGTTTCTATTATTAGTATTATCATCTACACTTCATAGATTAAACGAGAGACCTCAAAATTTTGATTTTTATCTTTAATGCATTATCGATTGTAGTGCAAAGTACTTTTATTTTCGTTAGCTCGCTCCTGATTATATTATAAATATTTTGATTGACATTACTATTAATTATTATTCATGTTATTCGTGCTTAGAAACCGATATATAAAATAGAGGAAAAGATTGTTATTTTATTTATCCTCAATAGAAAAATGCAACAGCATTAAAAGAAAACAAAAATTTTGATATTATAATTTAGTGTATATTATTTTTACTTACTTTAAACGTTTAATATTTTAGAAAGTTTAATAATTCCATTTATTGTTATAACCAAATTTTGAGCAACGGTTATCTTCTACAATAATAAACAATTATAAAAAAAATTCTTGGTTGGGGGATTTGTAAAATGAAAGTTTATTTTCAAATTTTTTTCAAAAATCTCATTTATCGACGATAATATCTATTCTAGATAAACTTAATTAGAAGTTACTTGGAATAGCCGAATTCTTATCATTATTATTATCTAAAGTTTATAGATGAAAAGAGAGACCTTTAAAAGTTTGATTTTTATCTTCAATGCATCATCGGGGAGCAAAGTACTTTTATTTTCGTTAGCTCACTCATTATCAGTATGATCTAGAAGTGTTAAAATATAAAAGTTATTTTTAACATCTTCTACTCCAACAAAAATATGCTTAAATGCATATAATAAAAATTTATTTAAATTGAATGTTTTTGCGGCGTAAAATAGATAAAGCTATTTAGAGCTTATCTTAATTTAAAAAAAAAAAACTCCTAATTGTTAAAATATTAAAAGCCTCCTGGACTATATTATGATTATTAGTAATAAGTACTAAGAGTTTGTGATTAAAAACGGATGTATACTAATAATTATTATAATTCCTATTTCTGGTGGTTACAAAAATTAGTAATTGAAAAAAAAAAAACAGAAATTGCTTCTTTTATTATTTAAAGAAAAAAATTAACCACTTTTTAACAACAAATATCTTAATTAGAACAGTAGGTTTCTCAAACTGCGAAATTAATAAATACTATCAGAATCCAATTTTATATTATAACGTTTTTTTAAGTGGTTTCTTTGAAACAATTTTCAATAAAGGAAGTTTATAACTTGTTGAATTTTTAAAACTTAGAAACTTATCATTCCTCAATTCTTCTTAAAAAATTTTTAACCTTTAAATATTTATTTTCTAATCTGTGCTAAATGTTAAACACCGTTATGTAAGTTTTCTACGCAACTTTATTCAGTATTTCTATAAATACGCGTTAAACCAGTCATAATTTCTGGAAATTATTTTCCTTTCTGATCAACCAGTTCCAACCGCATCTCGGTGGTTGTATCATGACATTGATATAGAGGGAATCATTATAAATATCAATCGAGTTTTCGCAGATAACAACATAACCTATTAATTCCGACTAAAAGGTTGGGAAAATGAATATGCAAATTATTACTATTATGATTTCTTCTTCACTTCTGTTTAAATTTACTTTATTATTTTCTGTTCATGTGACCGAATAACAGAACTTATGCTTATGGTCTGTTAAATATTTCATTTTAACCGAGTTAATTTTGAAAGTAGCATCATATTGAGCCTATTTGGTATATTGAACGCATCTTGACTGATTAACGCTCATTCCATAGCAATTAAATTCTGTGAAGTAAAATGCTAAAACATTAAATAATTATTACGGTGCACCTTACACTGTTAAAAAAAATCTGTTGATTTCACAGAAAAAAAAAAACTATCAACCAGGACGCCAGAAAAAAAAAAAAAACTCTGTTTATTTTACGGAAATAATCTGTATTTATTACGAACTTACGGGCGAAATATGTAAAAATAGCAGAAAAGTCGTAATACATACAGAGTATTTCCGTAAAAAATACAGTTATTTTACTGTCGTCCTGTTTGATAGTTTATTTCTTTTCTGTAAAATAATAATAAAAAAAAAATTACAGTGTACTTTTTACTACAATAATCCATTATGCCTCTCAGATGCATTCGAAAAAAATATATACGTCCGTCAAAAAAGTCCGTAAGTTGATTCTTATTTAAATTTTTGTTAGTTGAGTTATTAAACATTTATTCTTTATTATAATTATTAGTAATGCAGTGATACCACGACTCTCGAACACAATTAGTTCCAAGGAATTGTTCGGAAACCAAATTGCTCGAGAACTGAATCAAATTTTACCATAAGAAATAATGAAAATACGATTAATTGGTTTAAACCTCCCGAGTTATGACCTGTATGTACCTGTGTCAAATAATACACTGTATAGTAACAATACAGCAAACCATAAAAACACGTAACAGTATTGTACATTGCATGATACAATAACAGTTTTAAAACATTTTAATAAAAGTATAACGAAAACCATTCTACCATTATTAGTGAAACTTTGGATTACTTGAAATTGAGAAGAATTGGGGGGTAGGAGGTCCATTCTTATTTTTATAGTATCATTAATACCTCTAAATTAACTCATTGTTTTTGAATCTCAAAAAGTATGAAATTTGTTACCACAGATTTATCGCATATATATGTGCTTCGCACCCATGAAAACGAGCAGCAACAACATATGAAACTAAATAAAACTCAGTGGATTCAGCAACATCGTAGAACAGAAATCTCACAATGGAGGACAATGCATAAATTTCGCGATCACTGTACATCATATAATATGTCCACTTTGTGTTAAAAATAAATAAAATAAAATAAATTCGACCGCTATGGCGACGTTTGTTCCTTCGGTCGATTTGGCGAAGACACTCTCGCTGTTCAAGAACCTAATCAAATTCAGTACGAATTACTTTTTCAAGAACCAAATTTTTCGACAACTGGAGCATTCGAGAACCAAGATTTTAACTGTATAATTATAAATTGTTTTGTTGAATATTGCAATAGATTGAGTTATGACAGCAAAACTCTTCCATCTCTTCTGTTCAGGCTGAGTTTATATTTTCTTATTCTGATGGATTTGTGTCAATTTTAGCAAGAATTTCCACAAGAAAAAGAAAAAAAAATGTCCATGACTGCATATTACCTGCAATTTTTTTTCCCCGTACATTTCGGAAATTTTTGGTTTCTTAGGTATCAGATTGTTTCTTTTTTTTTGCGATTTCCGTAGATAAGGGAAAGGTTTCGGGAATCGTGGATAATTATGAGTTCAGGAAGGCTACGTTAACCCTTTGATTACAGTCCAGGACTGGCGACTGATTTAAAATTCAATGGTACCCCGATTTACAAAAAAATTTCTTTGTGCGGTAGATATCTCTTAAAAGTATCCTTATATAAGTGTATTACAAGATATTTTTTTTTTAAATGGTACGAAAAAATTTAATAATAGTAGCTGAGACGTACTACAGTGTCCCAATCCCGTAATCAAAAGGTTAAACTTTCGTAAATGTTTCTGCAATTTTTACAGTAAAAATATTTTGACATTGTTCTGTTACAGAGGAACATAAATTGATGTATTCGAGTTATTCCATTTTTAAAAAATGCAACCAACTATTGCATAAATGTATCTAGTTATATTTATATACTATATATATATTTTTTTTTTCAATGAGATACTTTTTTCTATTTAAGTTTATTTATTTTTTATTTATTTATTTATTGGCAGATCATAATTTTGTTTCATAATGAAATGTTTTTTCTTTGCAAAAACATGTAATCTGTAAATGCAAATACGTCTTAATGCATTCATGTTTTTAAACCCAAACGATGCAATTCGTAAGCAAAATTTCAATTAAAATTCGACTGTGAAAGTTTTCTAGACCTCTTACAACTTTCAATACTTCTTTTTGTTTCCTTACCTCTGCTGTCTTAGCTTTTTTTTAGCCATTCATGTTCTACAAGCGATTCATAGTAGCCATTCATTATACACATGAGTGAGTAATCGAGCATTTAATTAATCGTTTAGCAGAAAAGTGTATTACATCAGGATGTTCTGATTGTGAAGTTAACCTTGAAATCGAAATTTATTTCACGTTCTTTCCTAATAGGACCCAAGGCGCCTCTTTCGGACACTCTGGAAACGCCCCTTTTATCAGCTTTATACCGATTTCGGCCTACAATTTCGAAATTATTGAATTCGCTGGCAAAGATTTCGCATTCCCAGAATTTTTCAACAATCACGTGCTAAAAACCTTGTGCTAAACCTATTTTTATAGTATAATTAACTGACCCATCCGGCGTTGCCCGGAACCGTGATAATAACCTTAAATAAACTTCAATTTTGTATGACTTTATATCTTTAGCCCGATTTTGTAAGAATTTATACTTTTAAACGAAAAATCTTTCCCAAAGAACCTCGTATCGGAGCGTCTGCACTATTTATACATTTTAAAACGAATGCGTCGTTTTAAAGTAAAATGTACACTTTGTGAGCTTCGAAAAACGGGAAAAAATCCCTCGCTAAATCAAACTTTTTTTTTTTTTTTTTCCACACAGTTTGTTCAAAAATAAAAAAGTACGAAATTTAAGAATACTATGTTTTTAGCTTGTCCGTATTTCGAACGGTTCAGCGGATGCACATTTAAAAACACAGGGGAAAATTAGCCGCTTCCGCGATTTCGGATCTTCACTGCTTCGGATGCTCTGGAGCGGCGCGGTAGCGCTGGGAGTTTTCGCACTATTGTTTTTAATTAATATCTCATTTTAATTAACAAAAAATGAAAAATCTGAGCCTCAGATGCATCTGGACTTGCCTCATCCGAATTTTCAGACTTCTAATTGCTGTATATTTTCCTTACAATCTCTGACAGACATACTCAGACGCAGACAGAGCGAAACTTTCTTTTATTAATATAGAATAGATAGTTAGCTTTTATGTTTGCCGTAAACACTGAAACTATATTTTTAGAAAATATTTTTTTCTTATTTTTAGTGGTGACTAAGTAACATTTACGCCATCCATTATAAAAACAGTAACAAAATTAAATTCCTTTCCAGTGAACTTCTTATTTGTAACAACAAAAACACATTATCAGATAACTTTTTAAGATAAAGTATTAATACCAATGAATCCTTTTAAGGTTTTACACTACTCAGCTTTTAGGCTTTCTTATTAGCATGTCAACCACAGGACTTGTGATGCTTCCCATGAAAGTAGGAATTTTTATTGCATACAATTTGTTATTCCTTTCTTCAGCTTTTCAATCAGGAAATCCCTTTTCCTTCAACTGATTTTGCATATAACGGTTCATTTTACTTGTTTGGGATTTTTGTTTTTACTTTTGAATATAAATGATTAAATGTATTCATGAAGTGTCATCATTAGCTATAGTTTTTGTCGGTGATTGCATGCTGTCAACTAATGAAAAGAAAAATACGTCTCATTGATAGGTTTTATTGGCACACCAAGGGGTTAAAATTAGTATATTCTTTTTTTAATTTAACAATTACCTATTATATTGGTATTAGCATGATGGTAATTTTTAAATTATCGTCATGCTGAATAGTTAAGGATATTCAGCCTTTCACGCTGCTTGATGACCACTTCAGTAAATTATTGAAGTTTTGCAGACTATCGTAGGTCATTTAAATACGTAGGCAAAAAAATTATGCATGCATTGGTTTCAAGTTCTATAAGCGCTGAAATATTCAAAAATTTCTATTTTCTTGATTCATAAAAACACTTTATATTTTGCACATAATATTAAATTTTGTCATCTTCAATTCTATACGATTACCTTAATTATTAGTACTACTAGTAGTAATATTAACAAACAATAATAATGCTGATAGTAATTTGTCAAGTAGCAGACTCTTAAAAGAGCTAAAGACGCTAGCACAGTACCACATTGATACATAGTACAGTCATGGAAAAAAAGGATACCCCCTTCCCCTCAAAGTACATAGCTTGTTACGCAGTTTTTTTTATTTTAAGCATTGTCATCAACTTTCACACCACATGCAAGAAACTCATTCAATTTTTAATAAAGAAATAATTTTTCGCTGATCCCTCCCGGGTCCTGACCAAAATCGATTCAAGAGTCTAGTGTAGAATGAGAAACGGTCGTCAGTAGTCCGGCTATACAACCTATAAACAAGGCAAAGCAGTTCTCAGTGTAGTTACGAATGATTCCCTTTTTCAATATTTTAGACACATTATTTTCGGCTTTGCCGTACTAAGTCTCTTCGAAAGTCTTTTTTTTTTCATTTGGCGGAAAAATTTTATTTTTTATTATTCGAAATGAAATGGCGGGTAACTAAAATACTCTCGGAGGGCCATTCGTGGTAGAGCCTGGGTGGAAGACCTTTACTTTATACTAAATACATTATCTTCAAATTAACATGCATAATTTTTTTACTAATATGCTTATATACTAACAGCCATCTTACATACTTACATATATCTTATGTACGTATATTTTATTACATATGCATATACTTGCAATAATTTTTAATACACACAATTAGATGTAAAAACGCTTTTTTAAATAAATGAAAGTGGTACTGACTAATGCGGAATTTCCCCTTATCTTAATCCACAAAATAATAATCGCAGAAACAGTATTTATTTATTTTTATTTTATTTTATTATACTATGATCTGGGTACTTTTATCATAAATAACATGGCACTTTTTTGTCGACTGAAAGGATTGTAAGCAACTTTCCAGCTTAAAAAAAGTTGATGAATGAATCTTAAAATGTTTAGCATTTTGCTTTGCACTTTACTTCTGAGAAGCTAAACAAACAATACTCACAATTATTGTCATTAATATTTAGTAAGAACAAATATGTTAAATGAATAGCATATGATGTTTCACACGAAGAATTACTAGTATGTACTATACTATGATCATCATTGTGGTATGCGAAGAATATGACGATGTATTAGGGAATTTATCAGATAAACATATGCCTAATTAAACATGTTATACTTGTTAATTTACGCTTGCTAACTAGCCAAAATATTCCGCATAACATAAATATCTAATAGAAAGCCTTCTTCCCAAGTTACTATAAGTTACTATAAGTTAGAAAATATAGGAAGCTTAATACAAAATAATTATCTCAAAATATCGCTGTTGCAGACTTTAACTGAAAAATCCAATGCACCAGAAGCTCTAAACAATACTCACAAGCGATTGGAACGTCTCAAGTAACATTAATATCTAGTAACAACAATTATTTTACTTGATTTAAATATGTCACATGATGAATTATTATTTAATCATCACTGTGATATACGAAGATTATGACGATGAGCTAAAATAATTATAGCATATAGCCTAATAATCAAAATTATCTTTGAGGAATAACATATAATGCTTCACACGAGTAATTATTATTTATTTTAATCATCATTGTAGTGCAAAGATTATGACGATGAGCTAAGAACTTTATAGGAGATAGATTAGTCACAACAAATATTAGTTGGATAGTAGAATTAGTTGTTGTAGATTAGTATCAAACAACAAACAGCAACAATCATTTATTTACTTTTACTATGAATAACATTTGACGCTTCAGATGAAGAATTATTATTTACCTTAATCATCACTGCGGTTCGAAGATTATGACAATGAGCTTAAGAAATTTATAGCAGATAGCCTAGTAACAACAAACATGTTCGATGAGTAACATGTGATACGTTAGATGAGGGATTATTATTTACTGTGATCCATTCAATAGAACTAACCAAAAATGTCTATATATTAAATAAAAATACAGGTTTAGGCCTACCAAACGGCTCAAGCTCAACAATCCCTGCCTAAAAAAAATAAAAACACAATAAGAAATCTTCCTCTCAATTTCGTATCTGATTAGAAAATAATAATAATAATAATAATAATTCTAAATTGTTAGACAAAATTATTTACTATCATTGCTTTGGCTGAAAAATTCAGTGCACCAGAAACTCCAAAAACAATACTCATAATCAACTACAACATTACTAGAGTCTTTAATATCCAGGAAGAACAGTGATTATTTTAGATGAATAAAATATATTTCACATTGATGAATTACTATTTACTTTAACCATCACTGTGGTACGAAGAGAATGACGATGTGCTAAGAAATTTATAGCAGGTAAGGCATCTACTTAAAATTGAGCATATTACACTTGCTAATTTATGCTCACAAAACATAGCAAAACACTGTGTAACATAAAATGTGATGTCTTATTTTCCAGTTCACATTTTTTAGAAAATGATAAAGTTTAAGACAAAATAATTAAACATTGACACCGCAGCCTTAGCTGAGAAATGAAAAAATGAAAAATTCTGTGCACCAGAAGCTCTACTAACAATGCTCATAACATAACCCATTACAACATTCCAAGTCTCATTAATATCTAGTAACAACAAATATGTTAGATTAATAACATGTGATGTTACACATGAGGGATTATTATTTACCGTGATCAATTCAATAGAACTAATTTTACCGTCCTGCATTGAACCGGTTCAACGGGAAAGTGATCCATCTGACTCAAACCGATATGAAATGAGTGACCTATTAGTCAAGTCGAAGTTCATTTGCTCATTAATTCACGAATGCACCATCCGAAACCCTAAATACATGTTTCAGGTGCTAAGAAATCACGAATTCGGTGTACCTAGGATCTGCTCTATTTGCTTTACAAACTATGAATGGAAATTAATTTATCGTGGGCAATATTTTTTTCATGACTTGGATTTGGTTCTATTTTGATAGATGCATAATATTGATAGACCGTTTCTCCTGCATATTTTTTGTATGCTTTCCTGAATTAGGGAGTATGGGTGGGACACATGGGTCCTGACCCAGGGCTCTGATATTGTCAAGGGACCCGGATTAGCTGCTTGTGGATTGTCAAACTATTTTTTTTTTCAGTTAATAAAATTCGAAAGCAGGCAGAACATCATGTGATGCATTAACCATTTTTTTTCTTTTTGCAGGAAATTATTTTCAGAATTATGTTAATTATGGTGATAACAAAAAATATGTATAAGTGATGATTTTACTGTAAGTCAATATATATATCGATATCTGTTTAAAAATATAAGCATCGACATATATTCCATTTGAATATTGATAGTATAACTTGTACTATCAGAATTAAATATGAATAGTAGTATATCTTCTTGTGAATGAATGCTTTCAAAGAGTCCCTGTAATTTATATTAATGTTAATTAAAAGCTTTTTACCCCGAATGACTTAAAATGGCCCTAATGTTGGACTTTATACATGGATTTTTCTAAGATGTATTACTTTAAATCGACAAACAATCGGTTAGATTAACTGTTTTCAAATGCCACTTTCCTATTATTGTAGATGTGTCTTTGTTTCTTCTTTGTGTCTTTGTTGCGCTTCCTTTTATTTCTTTATTGTGCAAAGTTTCACTACAAAAACAAGAAGAAATCTCGAAGATATTACAGTTGAGTTTTCTTTTAATTATTGATGAGATATTTAAGTTCAATGTTTTAAATTTATTTTATTTTATTTCTGTGCGTGTGCATGCGTGTGAAGTGATGTAGTTTTGGTTTTATATTATCTCATTTTTAATTGAATAACACATCTTGCTAATAAAATAAAAGCATTGCCAGAAATAGAAATAAACAACTAACCAGTTACTAAGTGGTTATCTGTTTAGAATACTGATTGACTGATTTCATAACATGTCTTTTCATATTTTAAAGCTAAATGACAGTTTTGAAAAGTACAATTGTGGTTTTCCTCAAAATGAAAACGCAATATTTTTGCTTTCTTGAAATTTGGAAAAAGAAAAAAAGAAAGTTTGAAAATTTTAACATTAATTTAATAATATATATATATAGGATATAAATAAAAAGATATAAATGAAAATTTGCTACATTGTAAGCAGGGTTCGGTGATAAATCAATGGATATATATCTGGATATATAACATGATATATATATCCGATATTTATTTTCAAAATATCATGAAGTTTGATATTTTCACATATTTTATATTTATTTTCAAAGTATTGGGTAGAATATTTTTGATATTTTCAGTCAAAATAAGTGTAAAGGAATTTTTTAACTGTTATTGGCTGTGTCGTTCTGTAGATAGAGAGTTTTTGTTCTTATATTGGCATTTTTAGCCCCCTCTCCACCCCAACCGAAAAACTCCTCAAACTTTTCCAAGCTTTATGTTTGAAGCTGAGTTTTCAAATGTAGAATCAATAATTATGTGGGACAATATTTACTTAGAAAAGCCTCTGAAAGATAAAATATCTAATTTAGACAAACTTGCAGCTTCATTAGAAATAATTTTTTCTCGTTTTGGTTTTGTTCAGTTAAGCAGACCAAACGTATTGTATTTATGTTAAAATTTTTCAATAAAAACAAATTATTTCGTTGTATAAAACATTAAATTTTCTTAAAACTTGATTACTAAATCTTGATCTTTTGTATTTTGTGAAAGTAAAAAGCGAATTATGTCTGTTTTCAATTAGTTTATCTTAAATTTTGTTAAGTAAGTGAAAAAAAAATAGAAAAAGACATTTAGAATGTTCTTTTATTAAGTTTTCATGCTAAATGACATATGTTTTAATGTCTAATTTATATCAACTCTGAAAATATTTATCAACCAGCGGACCCGTGCGAGGATTTCGCACTGCAATCCAAATTTTTTAACATTGTAGTATTTTTTATATATAGATTTAAACTTCTAAAGAAACATTAAGAATAAAAATACCCGATGGTACAGATGTCTCAAATGCACCGGGGTTTCTTTTTGGCGCCAAAATGGCGATTCTTTGCCTGGTGAGGTAACCTGGTGACTTTTGCTTCGTATGGCAACTTGGTACTTTATAATAAAATGAAATATGTATGTAAATAAATTAAAAATAAAATAATATAAAAATAATTAATAAATAAAAATAAATATATGTGTAATAAATATAGTGGCGTTAAATAAAACTGTGTTTAAAATAAAACCTTTTACTAAAACTGTGTTTTAAAATAAAATTAAATGTATGTGTTTTAAAATAAAATTAAATGTGTGTGTTTTAAAATAAAATTATTATACAATATTATTATAAAATAAAACTAACATGTTTTCGCAAGCTACTACTTAACAGGTATTCGAAAATGGTATTTTCTCGCAAAATAGCACCGCGAAAAAATTGCGCCAACTCCGGTGAGTCTGCGATATTTGTTTCCCAACATTAGTCAAGCCAGAATATCTGCTCATTTATTCTATCAAACTTACAAAAAGGTACGCGCGAGAAAAAAAAAAAGAACAAACGATTTTTAACTGCATTAGAGAATGACATCCGCTTCGAAAAAAAGAAAACATGGTACAAATGGTGTCTTTTTCTCCTAAACATTGCAATTTCAATTTTTCTTTTTAATCATAAATATAAAATAAACACGTGCGGAGATGTCACACTTTATCTTTTTTGTGCTATTTATTTTTCTAATTATTATTGAACATGATATAATGCGGTATATTATTTTTTGTGGCAACACGAATTTAAGGAAAACCTTTCATTTCATTGATGAAAACAATGCCGGTTTAATTTTTAATTAACAGCAACTTTTAATCAAAAAATATATTTTAAAGAAATGCTAAGTGTGCTATGTCAGAAGCCTGATCAAAATCCTTTCATATGGTATCTCATTCGTCGTTCTGCATTTCGTATTTTCTGAGAAAAAGGGATGTTGACAGGAGAAATAATATATATGATAAGTTAACTATTTTAAAAATATCGGATATATATCAAAAATATCGGATATATATCAAAATATCGGATATTTTTTATATTTTCGAAAATATCATGATATTTACGAACCATGATTATAAGTCAAAATTATATTTGCTAACAACATTAACTTCGGTGAAATACTGTTGTCGATTAACTTAAAACTTTGCTCTTATTGTCTTTAAATAAAATAAATCACTTTTCCTCACTAATTTTTCCCTGAAGCCGGTTGAAATACTATTTCATCCTGAATACACCCTTTTTGCTGTCATCAAGATGTGTCAGGAACAATGGATCACTGGAAACAACTTTAGCAGAAAGCATATCTTTGAAAAACTAGTCGTTGGGGGCCACCGTAATACTTACCCATCATGGATATGCATAATGTAAAATATTAAAATAAAAATGTGTAAACTACTTATAAAATGCATTGCAATTCAAATAAAATCGTGGCTTGATGACGTCATAAACTTTAAAGGCTCGATTACTGAATTGCTTGAAAGAGGTTTTTCCTTATAACTCCAAAAATAATTATTCCTATTAACTAGCAGTTTATTGCATCTGATTAAGCGTAAATTTCGAATTATAATATATCTTTAAAGTGAAATTTGGATAAAATACAGGGTCATGAAAAATCAAAGAGTGTGGAAAATAGGATTCCAAATATCTCGGCAACTCATTATCCGATCGACTTCATGCTTTCTGCAAAATTTATGTTTTTTTATTGTCTTTTATATTCATTTCTTAAAATAAACAATTTCGAAAATTTTTATATACCTTTTATCAGAACGAATATTTCGAGAGTCCGAAAAAAATAGTTCCGGTTAATCGAGGTTATTGAAATGAAATAGGCTTCTTCCCATTATTACATACTAAGTACATACCAAATTGAAAATCTCTATCTCAATTTTTTCGGGAGATAGAGCGTTTACAGACACACAGACGGACGGCAAATTTTTTTTTCTAAAAATATGTTTTTCGGAATCTCCAGTGTCTGAAACGTGTAAATCCGTCAATTTTTTTTTTTTTTCGATTTTCAAAACGATTACAAGACTTACCCTATACTACGTATGACGGGTAAGTAAAAAGAACTTTATCACCTAGATAACACAGAACAGCTTCATCAACAAGTTGTGCTATTCTTTTAATGCTTTTTAGTTGAAGACGAAAACAATTCGAGGCGAGAGATTTGTTGTCTTTCGGTCAACTGACGAATTCTACATTGATAAAATACCACTTTAATGCTTTAAAAATATCAACTAGGAAAAAATGCATTTTTTCTTTTAAAGAATTTGTTTTGCTTTCAGTAGATTGGCTTTTCACGTTTTTTTAACCCTTGAGTGCATGAATATATATGTATATATATAAAAGCTTTCTGTACAATTAATCCATTGAAACATAAGATATTGACCAAATACAATGAAATCACTATACCAAATAGCAAAGTCAAATTACAAATTAAATGATGTTGTCCTAAGAAATGAACTAACATAAATTCAAATGAAAACACAAGAGTATAAACACAAATGAAAGCTTATAATGTAAATCACTTCTTGCAGCTTCCTATTCTTAATTTACATTTTATATGTGCGACTCCTTACTTGAAAAAAAATATATGAATCAATCCTCATGAGCGATCCCTCGGTAGAATCATTCCTCTCCTCAATCATTCTAAATTATTCTTGAATTAGTTTGGCAACAGTATAGTCTTGCAGTTACATGGTAGCCTCGTATTATGCACATGGTTCTGAATTTTATTTGTAAATTTACTTCAATAGCTCATAACATTTGTTCTGTTTTCTATTATTACTATTATCATTATTATTATTATTATTATTATTATTATTATTATTATTATTATTACAGAATTCCTGTTTTTGTAAATGTACGATAGTCCAAATCTTGCACCTTTTTAGCTTATAGCTTGTGCAAGAATAAAATCGTACGTTTTTTTTTTTTTTTTTTTTTTTTTAAATCTGTGTTAATTTGGGCTCGACAATTCTGCCATGGTTCCACAATTATTTCAATTTTTCCTTTTATAGTTATTTTATGGATATTTTTCACTTCGAATTTGAGTTTCATTTTTCATTGTTATAATTTTTTTTACCCATTTCTGTATGGTGAATTCTATGTCGCCTTTATTATGTTTATATACATATACATATCTTATTTTTCACTTTTTTACTCCTTGAAGGGAGTAAAAAAGGGAAAATATTTTTTTTAATACTACTTCCATTTTTAAATTGAAATTTTGAATTTTATCACTCGTGACATAGGTGGCACAAAATGCAGTTTATCTATTCAAAGAAGATTAACAAATATGACACAAGACAAGATCCCCCTAAAATTAACTAGGATCGTCTATTAACCAGTTACATTTTTAAAGTTTACACTTTTTATAATTTATAAAGAGAAATAGACATGAAATCCTTCTTTTAACGCTTGATTGAGCCCCACTAATTTTGTTAGTGTGAAACAAACAGAAATAGAGTGTCCATTAATTACGTCCCTCTTCAAGAGGGTGCGGAGGGGTTCCATAAAGTGTGACACAGGGGGAGGGAGGTGTGTCAAGAAGTTGTGACGTTACTTCTAAAATATGAAAAAAGTTAGATAGCAAGCAGCATAAATTAAATACATAAAAATATGTATTTTTTGTCAGAAAGTTTAGGTATATTTTCCTTTTGAATTGAAACAATTTGAGTTAAAAGCATACACAATCTTGATATTTTTCTGTTATGAATTTTAGTAGATAATAAATGGCATATAAAAAAGTAATAATTTCAATATTTTTAAATCAATATTAGCTCTAAATACATTTTGCAAAAAATGTGATGTCACAACATTGATGATATCACATATATGTAACAACCTATTTATAACACAGGTGGAGGAGGGTGAATCCAAAAATCCCTAAAATACGAATTCTGCTTTACTTTCCAAAGCTACTTCTGAAACATGTTTTCATATATATATATATATATATATATATATATAACTTGATGTAAAAATTTAACCATTGAAACATAAGAAACTGACCATACACAATGAAATCACAATACCAAAGAGCCGTGTCAAATTATATATGTATGTATGTAAGTATGTATGTATGTATATAAATGTGTGTGTGGATATGTATCTATACGCATAAGTATGTATGTGTTAAATATAAAAAAAAATTCAAGTTTATAAAAAAAAAAAATTTAATAACAATTTATAAGTTTAAAAAAAATTACACATTAACAAAAATAAGTTTAAAAAATACAAGTCAACAGAAAAGTTTTAAAAACAATTATAAATGAACAAAAAGTTTAAAAATATTACAAGTCAGCAAAAAAGTTAAAAAATTTTTGTAGAAGTTAACAAAAAGTTTTAAAAATATGATAGTCAATAATAAGCATAGCAGTGCCGTTGAGTAGACACAATTGTTGTAAATATACGTGTAAATTATACTTTTGATATGGAACAAAACTCGTTTTGTGTAAATTTATTGCACATGGGTATGTAGCATTTATTGGTATGTTACAGATTGGATGCATCATGCATTAAAATATTAAGTCATCTTTTGATAAACTCAGATCGAATATTTCATATACTTTGCAAGGGAAAAATAAATTTCTGAACTTCATGTCGAAGATTTTTAGTAAACTTTTTTTGACTTAAATATGATGCGTTAGCGTAAAACTAACATTGCTTTTTTTTTTTTCTTCTTGAAGTACAGTTCTTTGCATCAATGATTAAGATTGCATTTAATAAAATTTCTTCGGTAATTAACTCTAAATTCTGGCTCAAAAACTGCAAGAACAGTGCATTTTTACTGTTCAGTTATTGAAAAATAGACAATAAAAAAATCGATAAATTGGTCTTTTTCTGATTTAATTATGAAAATGAAGTATGTAAATACTATTATTCACAGATCCCTATTATGTTTGTCACACGCACACAAATTCAAAATTATCGTTGGAAATTAGTCGTTGGGGGCCACCGTAATACTTACCCATCATAGATATGCATAATATAAAATATGAAAATAAAACATGTGTAAACTATTTATAAAATGCATCGCAATTCGAATAAAATCGTGGCTTGATGACGTCATAAACTTTAAATGCTCTATTACTGAATTGCGTAAAAGAAATATCCTTATAACTCCAAAATTGATAATCCTATTAACTAACGGTTTACTGCGTCGGATTAAGTGTCTAATTTCCAATTAAAATATATCTTTGAATTGAAATTTGAAAGAAATACGGGGTCATGAAAAATCGAAAAGTCTAGAAAATATAATTGCGAATATCTCGGCAACTCATTATCCGATCGACTTCATTCCTTATGAAAAATTTGTTTTTTTATTGTCTTTTATATTCACTCTTTAAAATAAACAATTTCGAAAAATGTTATATACTTTTTATCAGAACGAATATTTCGAGAGACCGAAAAAAATAGTTCCGGATAATCGAGGTTACTGAAATTCAATAAGTTTCTTCCCATTATTACATACTAAGTACATATCAAATTTCAAGTCTCTATCTTAATTTGTTCGGGAGATAGAGCGTCTGCAGACGCACACACAGACAGACGGAGGACAATTTTTTTTTTTTCTAAAAATATGTTTTTCGTAATCTCTAGCGTCTGAAACGTGTAAATCCGTCAAAAAAACTTTTTCGATTTTCAAAACGATTACAAGACTTACCCTATACTACGTATAATGGGTAAGTAATATTCATTGAGTAAGAAAAGCAATCTTTATCGGAATTGCAGTATAAAGATTCACATGTGAATAAATTTTATCACCTTTTTTTTAATTAATGAAAGTAATGGCAAAAATCAGACATAAAACTATGATATGCATCTAAGTCATTGATTACTTTTATAAAGTGATATAGCCAGAAGACACTGTCACTTTAAAGATATTGCTACACAAGCAATATTTTGTCTTTTAAGAAATATTACTTTCCTCTGATGGCCATAACATAAGATAAGTTTATCTTTGTATGCATTTAAGTGTAATTTATTTTGATTAAGCAATTAATAAAGCTCTTGTTTGGCTTAGAAAAGTATCCTGTGTCCATGAAAAATAATTAATTATATAGACATAAGCTGAAAGACTCTACGGAATATTAACTCATTTTGTAGCTCAATATTCTGTTGGACATCTTTGTGAAATTCTGTTTTTAAGTCTTCCATGAATATGGGAAAGTAGTGAAGAATTCCAAATAATGCGGTAGATTGAATACCATATGTAAATCTTAGATCCATAACAGTTCTACTTTTTCAAGGTTGTGGAAATACAAGCGATGCATTTATTAAATACGTAATCCTGATAACTTCAAGTTCAGTGCTAAGAAAATCTAAAAAAGCTATAATTCTATAATAAGACTTTTAATTTTCTAGCTCAGAATGGTCACAAAATTTTCGCCTTTAAAAACAGGACGCTTCACATATTTTGTTGTCTTAAAAACCGATCTTTCACCATTTTTTCTTCTATGTCCAAATCAAATTCTTCAGAAATTTAATAATTTTAAAATAAAATCGGATCTCTCACAAAACAACTAAGTCATGAAAGAGCTCAGTTTCTAGCGATAAATAAATTAAATGGGTATAAAGGGCCTTGGTAAAATTGTCGATTCAGGAACCTTTGAATATAATAATTCCAGATTTACAAAATTAGATTTAGATTTTTTGTAAAAATCAAAAAATGCTCACAATTTTACAAAAACAGAACTCCATGAAAAAAGGTCTGGTTCATGTTATTATTATTATTATTTTGAACTACTTATTATATTACAAGTCAACTTTTTTAATTTTTATGGCATTCGTTTAATAGGTTACAGTTTATTTGAATTTCACTTCCACAAAATTCAACCAAATCGAAACATTTCCGATGCCTAAGTTCAAAAAGCTGTTCTTTAACAGAGCATTTAAGATAACTTTAAACATAAAATGAACTTTTTGCTTCTTTATAATATTAAGAATCCTTGCGATTTTCAAAAGTGGTAGAGAAATTACATATATGACGGTGAAATCTTCAGCTTTGATATCCAAAACTTCAAACATGCTTTTATATAAAAAATAACACACTAGTAATTTTTTTTGCCGTATTTTATGGTAATAGTTTCTTTTTTTTAAAAAAAAAAAAAAAAAAAAAAAAAAAAAAAGAGGGTATTAAACCCAGGACTTCTAAGTTACAGAACATAGGTGAGAACCATTTTTTTAAATGAACATTCTAATACATTTTTTACATTTAATATATAATTCTCCACTGGCAGCATCAAAAAAGCATGAAGTGCAGTTTTAGTATTTATGAAAAGCTATACTTTTGTATTACTGCATCTCATGAGTTAATAGCCGAAGAATTCACCAAAGGTTTCGCTACTTACATCAGCTTTTTTGATTTTGATAATTTCATTGGTTTAAGAGTGTAGTTCGATTACATGTCTGTTAAATTTGTGTGTTATTTGTTTATTGGTGAAGTTTTAATTTCATTACAATATATTATCTGGAAACAAATGCTGGACTATTTACATTGTTTTAAGTGCAAACTGATTAATTTTTCGTAATCGGGCTACACGAGATAGGGATAGACTTGTTAAAAAATTATGCTTGAAAGTTATTTTAAAAACCATAAAAAATCAGTAAATTTACTTACAGGTTTCAAACAAATTGAATTTGAAAGAACAATTTTTTTCGTATTCAACGGGGTAAAATTTGAAATTATTCTATGTTTAGGATTTAAAAAACAAGGGCAGTAAAAGCGAAATTTATTGGTCAGATGTTGCCACCGTCAATATGACGCCAGAGTTACTCATGGACATGTTTTTGCTTTATAATATAGATTCTCTTGAACATGTTAATTGTCAAAACTGTAAAATATGCATATTGTATACAAATCTATAAGAACATAGCCAGTTCAATTTCAACTTTGGAAATTTCAAAGTTCCTTACTGGAGGTGTATATCTAAAACTGTAACTTTACTTTTATCCGGAAATTGGCACAGCCAGTGCACTTTCAGTTTTGAAAATCTTCCGAGTTACTTATTTAATATTTATATTCAGAACTCTGAACACACTTTAATTTTAAAATGTTTTGTTAATACACAACTTTCTCGTAGTATTTTACGTGCAATAATTACCACCGACAAAAAAAAATTTCTTTAGACGCTTTCGATCTCTAAAACTGTGGTGGTTCGCAGATACAATTTGAATACAAATCCGCGTGACACAACAGAAGCATTTTTAATTTCGGGAATTTTCTTGGGGTCATTATATGAACATTACATTACGGATTTACTGAGATTTATACCCAGAATCTTAAGAAAAGCGTACTTTTAATAAGTAACTTTGTCCTATTATCTCGAAATTGTTCCACCGTGGAAAATTCTCTTGTATAATTAGTTGGATTGCCAAAATTGCAAATGATATCTCTCGAATTTGCAAATTGAATACAAATCTTTATGACAGAGCCAGAGCACTTTCAGTTTTGGAAATTGCCCGAGTTCAATACGTGAGATGAATGCGAATTGTCTTTCTATACTCGTTTCAATAAAATAGAAACTATGGGATATCTAACGATTGCTGAAAATCTATTTCAGTCATTGAAAGATGATGGCTACATGATTAAAAAAAATATATAGATATGTAATTTAACTTAATATATTGCTTCATCTTTTGGCAGAACAGAGAAATCGTCTCTTATACCTAAGCTATCCGCATTCGTAAAGCGTTAAGAGATGAGGTAAGAGGGGGCATCTTGAAGCTGGGAGGGAGAACAGCTCTTCGAGTGAAGAAAAAGTGTCCGTCCTGAGGCCAAACATTCCTGAGTGCCGAGGAAAAGATCATGTATTCGTGTTTCTATTGAAGACGGCGCACGTGTGTTGCCCGAGGGTTCACTAACTGAAATTTCGTACGCGGCATTTAGCCTAATCGGATTCAAAGAACAATGGTGTGAGTCAAAATCAAAAATAGTTTTTCAGAGGTTGATGTTCATTAAAGCGTGGGTTGCCTGGTGTTTGAGGGCACGAAGCATGACTTAATGTAATGTTACTCAACTAAGAGTTCATGTATCTCTAAAAAGGTCTGTGGACTGGATTCTCCGGGAATACCCAGATAAATTTCTCTGGTGCTGCATATAATGTTCCTTTTGGTACATTTACACCAATTGCACGTCCTTCCAGAGGCCGATTTTAAATATGATGTAAATGAGAAAGACACTTCCAAAAAGGAATCAACCTTAATATTACATTTCATGTGCTGTTTTTTCTAGCATGGGGAATTTTCCATGTTTCCCGCTTCACTAAAAGTTGTCTCCCAGTCTCTTAACTTTGAAGTTTAGGATTTTAGGGTATGTTAGCGTACACAACGATATCGTATTTTTTCTTGTATTAAAAGTAGATGTAATGTTCATTAGAGTGGAAGTAATCTAATACTTGGGAGCACGAGTCATGGCTTCATATGATGATTTAGAGTTCGTGTTCTCGCTTAAGATCTGTGGACTTCCTACACATGCAAGTCCACCGTACTCGTGGACGTGTACGAGTATCTCCCTATTCCTGCTTATATTGTTCTATCTAGAGATTTTAAACTCGAATACGTGTCCTTTAAGAGCCCAACTTTACAATTGATGTAATTGTGAAGGATAATTTAGAAATAAATAAACATTTATTAATACATTTAGGTAATGTTGTTTCCAATTAAAGTAAAATATTCATTGTTTATTAATTTACTGAACATTTTTTGCTCTTGCTCTTCATATAATGCTCCTTCTAGTACATTCCAGCATTCCAGTTGTACGTTCTTCAAGAAGCAGATTTTAAACGTCACCTCAATGAAAAAGATTCTTTAAAAATAAAGAAATACTTCTTATTGTACTTCATGCACTGTTTTATAATATCACTGTACAGATATTCCTGTGTAGTATTTCTCTAAAAAGGTCTTTCAATTTCTCTATTATACCTTCTAGTGCGTTAAACTGTGTTGCACGTTTATCAAGAAAACGACTTTAAACACCATGTAAATTTGGAGGCTTGGTAATGCTTGGAGAAAGAATTAAAAAAAACTCTTTTTATTAAATTTGTGACCTCTACAAATTACATTTCTCCCCTCTTTACCATAAAACCCCTTTTCTAAAAATATCTGTTGTTTTTAAAAAAGGTGGGAGGTGGACTTTCCATTGCATTTCACCCACTAAAGAATAAAGGCTTGCCAGTCAACTGGTGATATTGATTTGTTGTTTCTGTGTTTTTTAATATATTTTGTTTTTGTGATTGTTTAAAACTTTCATAGTTTAGTTTCATCTGCACTTAAGTCTTGGAAAGTTATATATATAAATTTGGTTACTCTTACTTTGTGCTTGGAAGGGTTATCTGTGTTAAAGAAAGTTGAAATGAATTTGTCTTATTTTAACTTCGGTTGTAGAAAATATTAAAAAAAAAAATCATTTAAAAATTTTATTTATGCAATTTTCCATCAGGACCGGTTTCAACGTAAAATAACCTATCACATGAGAATTGTTATCAATACATAAATTTGGCTAATTAAATTCATCCGAGGGAAGTTTATTTAATTTACGTACATATTCAATTTCCCGCCAGCGGCGCTACTAGCAAAAAGAAAATTCTATCATGTAAAAAATTTTTTTTTATCAAAATGTAAAATTGACAATAGTAGAAGCTTGTTCTGAAGATTTGAGCAAAATGAGTTCATGGCATATTTATGCTATTTTTCAAAAGGGGAGTTATTGACTCAAAACACTAATCACGGGAAAGTTTTTTTGAAAACATAAATTTGACTATGGAGGAAGGTTATTCTGAAGATCTGATAGAAACTCTTCAGTGGAAAATTACTTTAAATAGCGTAGACATGCAATTTACCGCTAAGGCCAGTAGCATAAAAACTTATCATAAGAAAAAAAATTACAAAAATACAAATTTGACTATGGCAGAAGCTTATTCTGAAGAATTGAGTGAAATTCGTGTTTGGGAAGTAACTTTAAATTGCGTAGTTATGCAATTTCCCACCAGGGGCGCCACTAGCATAGAAAACCCTATCACGTGAAAAAAAATTATCAAAATATGAAATTGTCCATGACAGAAACTTAGTCTGAAGACCTGGGCGAAATTCGTTCGTAGGAAGTGAGTTTAATGTGCGTAATTATGCAATTTCCCACCAGGAGCACTATTAGCATAAAAAAAATCCTATTACGTATTTCTTTTTTTAATAAGATCATAAAATTGACCGTTACAGAAGCTTCTTCTAAAGATTAGAGCTAAATTCGTTCGTGGTAACAGAGTTTTAATTGCGTCCACTGAGCTCCAAATATAACAGGAGATCTGTTTTCCTAATGCCCAACATGCTTTCCAGCGGTCAGTGCGGAAGGATACAGTGACGATAATTTTAGCTCACATTCATGGCAAAACATGTTGTCTATCGCATTCCCTTACATGATTAGTGAATTATTTATGAATTAGATAAGCATAGCTTAATTATAAAAGCAGAAATTAGGATAATAGTAAATGAGAATACTAATATCTGACATTGTCAACACGGACTATTTTTTACTTTTGCCTAGCAAGCTTCATTTGCCTTTCATGCTTCTGACCCCTGATTCTGAACTCCTGTTATATATAGAGCTCAATGATTGCGTCAGAAAACTTAGATAAAGACGCAGTTACATATAGAGATATATTTGATGCATCATATTGGAATAGAAGTCAGAGAAAAAGCGTATAATTTACAGGTAAATGTTTTATATTTGTGTCTAAACGTTAGTTTAAAGGCATATTACAACTTTTAAATCATTTAACGATGGAGAAACAAATTTTGCAATCAACATATATAAATATTCACTTAGAAAGTGCTGTTAAGATAAAACATTTTTTTTTAAGGTATGCGAAAAAAATAGCAAATTTGTAAGATAACGATGGGCTACTTACTGTATTATTCTTTAAAACGTTGTAAAGAATTTCGATATTTATTTGAAAGCTTTTTAGTCATTTAAAATTATTCTAAAAATATTTTTTAAAGCAACAACCTTCTCTTTTATACTTAATAGTTCAACTTTTTTTATGCACCATTACTTAAACTTTTTATTTTATTTTATAAATAAGTTATAAGTAAGCACGATTACTTACATAATTCATTTATAAATGAAGCAGATACGAAGATTCGATCAGTCAGCAACTCCTCAAAAATCTATCAATTATACGTCCTCAAGATTTTTTCCCATCTGTATTAAAAGAAATGTCATACCTTTATGAATATAGATAGCCTGTCGATGATGGATGACGGTGAAACCCTTTACGATATGGAAAGAATTCAATTAATCATTTCCTCAAAGAATATTTCCTCGTCAGTGTAAATATCTTTAAAAATGGTCATTATTCAAGAGCAAGTGTTATCTATGACTGCTTACTTTTAAACTTATTTCGTTCAAAAAATATCTTTCTCAGATGTTTTGAATTTTTGAAATTTTTTTAAATGGCGTTCCCTTTAGGGCGTCTCCTTATGTCAATGAATATATGAATATTTAATGCTTATCACGGTACTTTGTCGTGAAGGCAAACCATTCTGGATGTAGCTACTCAAAACTGTTTTACATCTATGATAACTGCCGGATTTTTTTCTTTTTTCTTTTAGTTGTTTTGCGTAAGTGCTTCAGAATTTATATGTGTTCCTTGCAGATAACTGAATAAGACAAACCACGTAGCTAACCAAACTATTTTACATCTATGATAATTGTCGAGTTTTGTTTATTTTGTAATGGGTCGCTAGTTTTACGTATGTGCTTCATCAAATTTTGTGTTTATTCTTTACGTATAACTGAATAAGGCAAACCATGTAGCTAATCAAAACTGTTTTACATCTATGATAATTGCCAATTTTATTTCTTTTGTAATGGGTCGCTAGTTTTACGAATGTGCTTCATCAGAATTTGTGTTTGTCCTTTACGTATAACTGAATAAGACAAACCACGTAGCTAACCAAACTATTTTACATTATATTATGATAATTGCCGAGTTTTGATTCTTTTGAAATTGGTTCTTCGTTTTACGTATGTGCTTCATCAGAATTTGTGTTTGTCCTTTACGTATAACTGAATAAGACAAACCACATAGCTAACCAAACTATTTTACATCTATGATAATTGCCGAGTTTTGTTTCTTTTGTAATGGGTCGCTACTTTTACATATGTACTTCATCAGAATTTGTGTTTGTTCTTTACGTATAACTGAATAAGACGAACCATGTAGCTAATCAAAAATGCTTCTACAGAATTTGAATGTGTTTTTCACAAATAACTGAATAAGACAAACCACGTAGCTAACCAGACTGTTTTACATCTATGATAATTGCCGAGTTTTGTTTTATTTGTAATGGGTCGCTTTTACGAATGTGCTTTAGCAAAATTTGTGTTTGTCCTTTACGTATAACTGAATAAGACAAACCACGTAGCTAACCAAACTTTTTTACATCTATGATAATTGCCGAGTTTTGATTCTTTTGTAATGGGTCGCTAGTTTTACGTATGTGTTTCATCAGAATTTGTGTTTGTTCTTTACGTATAACTGAATAAGATGAACATGTAGTTAAATGAAAAGTGCTTCGACAGAATTTGAATGTGTTATTTATGAATAACTCAATAAGACAAACAATATAGCTAATCAAAACTGTTTTACACTTATGATAATTGCCGAGTTTTGTTTCTTTTGTAATAGGTGGCTTGTTATATTTATGTGCTTCGTCATAATTTGTGTTTGTTCCTTACGTATAACTGAATAAGACAAATTCTTCTTTATGCAGCTAATCAAAACTACATGCATGATATTTACTGGGTTTTGTTTATTTTGTAATGTGTTTCTAGCTTTCTCTCGTACTTCTTTAATATTGTAACTCAATCAATAGAGAAGTGTCCGATCGCACTTTAAATTCTTTTAAATTTATGAGACACTTTAAAATAACGTGATTATTTAACAAAAGTAAACTCATAACCTCAGAAATTATTGATTTAAGTGAAGTAGGAATCCACTGTAATATGTTTTTCAGACTCTAGCATTTTATATCTTAATGTTATAAAATTTTAATAGTAAAAGATCAGTTTTAATGAAATGAATGAAACTAATGTTAGAGAAGAAAAATATTTTTCATAGTATTGCTATTACAAAGCGTGAATGATCGAATTTCTAAGATGTGCAGTCTCACAAGGGCTGCAGAAATGCACAAAAAGAGACATTTTTACTGATACCAAAATTAGTTGCGCAGGTTAACCCTTTAAAACCGAATATTGATTATCGTGCGGTTCGAATTTGTTGAATATTATGAGTTTCTGGCCAGTCATTTAGTTCTAAAAGTCTACCTAGAAATACAAAATATAAAAATAGTAGTTCAGAAAGAATTATTGAACATATAAAAAATTATTTACATTCCTATATAAGACACTTTTTCCGTTTGTAAATTTACCCCGACCGTTCTTAATGGGTTAAGGTAGAGTAAGCCGTTAAAATGGCGCACAAAATAGTCCTTTTATTTATTATACTTATTAATTCATTAATTTTTGAAGAGAATGTTGATAGCGACCTAATTTCGTCCAGCAATCTCCGAATTTACTTTCGTTAAGGATTAAATTTTGAAGTTAATTCATTTCACTATGAATTAAATCAATACGAAATTGTCTGTACAATTTATTATCACCGATCTTTTTCATATTGACTCCATAATAAAATTTTATTCCGTAAGATATAGACCAAATAAATATTGCACTCTGTACTCTTTTCTCTCTCTATTGTGGAAGGATATGGTGTCATTATACTTAAAGTTGCTTGAATAGTTTCGTACCTTTTGTTCAATTTTGTATGTTTTTGAATAATTCGAATTCTAAAAATGACGCTTTATTGTGTTTTTAAAGGCAACCATTTACTACAGACAGCGAGCCACATACTACTTAAATACCTTTTCAGAATTCAAACTTCCACGTAAGGTATCAAATTATTTGAACAATCATTTGTCTCAAAGATTAGCTTAAAAAAAAGGGTACATGATAGGCTATGCATATTTGAACTTTTGAAAAGAAAACGAAATTAAGATTTTAAATGTTAACAATTCATTTTTAATTAAACTTATTATTTTTTTACTTGAGTTGGTAGTGATCAAAATAAAGATATATTATGTATACATATAAGCAATTACAAAATTTTGACTGTTCGTTTTCTCTCTTATATGTAACTGTAGTATAACTGTTTGTCATATATTACTTCTCAAATACTGCGAGTACAATCCTTTTTTTTATATATTATTATTGGATTTTCTTTTAAATATTAGATATTTTTATGTGATTTTCTTCATTTTTTACCTAAATTCAATGCATCATATCACCAGTGATTGATTCCTCGGCTAATTCGTCAGTCTATTATATGTGCACTTTTCGCGATACGAGACTGACTGAAGATTAAACACTCACCTGTAACTTTGTTTTTTATTTCCCATCATCATATTTCTATATTCTATTTCTGTTCCAATTTTGTCTAATAATTCACTGCTTTGTACAGACTTTTTTCACTGGGTTCTGTTTTTTTTTTTTGTTAATTGCGGAAAGTTTTTTTATATTTATCTTCAAAATCATCATGCTTTCTAACATTCCAGTGTTTCCAAATTGTGATGCTAGTGAAAGCATTATCTTGACAGAAAACTGAGCTTATAATTCACTGATTTGTCCACACTTCTTTCATTGGGTCTTATTTTTGTGAAATTGTGAAAAGTTTTTTATATTTATTTTCAAAATCAACATGTTTTCTAACATTCCAATGTTTTCAAATGGCTTTGTGATGCTAGTGAAAGCATAGCTTTAACAGAAAACTGATCTTGTCTAAAAATTCAGTGATTTGTCCAGACTTTTTTTCATTGCGTCTTATTTTTCTAAAATTGTGAAAAGCTTTTTATATTTGTAAAAAATGTAGTTTTAATTCTGTGAATTTGGAATTGTCGTTATATTCAGGTTCCTGTTTATCTACTTTTAATAAGGTATTTTGCTCGTGTAAAAGCTAGATAATAGGTTCTTTGGTGACTTCAGCTGTTTTGTTGTTTTGTGACAGGTTCGATTTTATTTTAAGATTATTAAATTTGCGAAAAGTTCAGTTGGAGATGGAAAACTTTTGTTAAACGTCAATTTTTAAGACAGAAAGGGGGGGGGGGGTCCTGTTTTAACGTAAAAAAATCTGTGAAGTGTCCTTCAAAGGACCCACATTTTTCTTGAACAAATTCCTGTAATTGAAGACACGGGTGGGAGAAAGTGTTTTGTCACAATTTTTGCCAAAATTGTTTTATTTTATTGATGAAGGTGTTGTTACATATTCTTATCATACGATAAAGCTAAAACACTGAGATTCTAATTATTTTTAAATATATGAGACATTATTTGAACCAAACAGTTATCCGTTTCTATCTGTTTAATGTTTAATAATTAATATTTCAGAAGATGTTTAATCCAAATTATGAACACACGTTATTTTTATTATTATTTTTTAATGAATTGTCATAGAAACGAAGAAAAAAATTAAATACACAAATTATTACACCATCTATACTAAACTATGCCTAAATTATTACACCATAGTTATTATTATGCCTAAATAACTGATATATCTATATAACATTAACTGTTGTTAATTTACTGTTTTCAGTCAAGAATTTATATTTAACTAATAATTGATTCAAAATTGGTGAAAATTTGGATTGCTACATTTTTTTTTCTTTATCTTTCATCTTTGATTTATATTCTAAGCTTAAATGTACTACGAAATTATTGGGTTGCTATTTTATTTTTAAAAGTTAAGTTAATTTTTTCTGGTCCTTTATGACAGCACAAATCATATAAAATCTATAAAGATCTATTACGAGTTAAAACGGTACATTTTTTTTTGTTTTCTTGCATAAATAAAAACTGAAGTTATAATTCTTGAAGAGACTTTTCCTCCGCAATTCGTGGTTAAACCTCTCAGCGTCTATTGCACATTCACATGCGTGGTCTTTTATCAAAATAATCATCATGGGCCACATGTGACCCCATGGGTCACATATTTGACAAGCTTGCACCAAGGTAATGAAAGGCAAGCAATTGATTATCCACGAAATAAAACAAAGAGAAATCATGATGTGGAATTTGAAGAATCCGGATGAAAAGACCACCTAGTTGCTTTCACTGGGAATTTTCTTTACTGCCAATTGTTTCGCTCGAGCTCTTAAAATTCCGTTATAAATTTTTATTTTCTCTGTTATCTCCGTTTTTTTTTTTTCATCTTTTAGCAGGTGTACTTAATTTTTGTTTTCACGAGCAGTCGCTTAATGTATTTTTAGCGGACAGTAATTATGATATTACAAAGGGGAGATATTCCGTACAGTAATAAGAGATATGTCAAAGGAGCAATTATGTATATCAGGAAAAAAAAAATTATTTTGATTTCGGTAAAATATGTAAGAAAAATGTTTCGGAAAAATCGCGTTTGCTGTCAAATTTGTTACAGCGTGTCCGCTAGAAGGTTAATTTTATGCATGTCATGTACTAAGATTTACAAATTACGTCTGAGGTGACGAATCATTTTTAAGTATTGCTTATTTATGGTAATATATATATATATATATATATATATATATTGTATAAATTTGTCTTAAATGCCTATTTTATAAACTTTTAGTATAATGTATATGTCAAAGAATCATAATACAATGAAATATGATAATACATTGGATTAATACTTTTCTTAGGTTTTTCAAAATTGGGATTGCAACATGACTTACATTTCTTAATCTACGCAAAAATAGTATATAAATGCAAGGCTCCCAAATGGTCCGCTTTTTGAATACCGGTATTTTCTTAGAAAAAAAAATATTTTTAGATTTTTCTTACAAATTTTGCAGAAACCACCTTCGGAGGTCAATTTTTCCGGAAATGTTGTAGAAACCTACCATGAAATGTTCTGTTAAAAATATTGATATTCAGTTGGTAGGCCATTTGGGAGCCTTGTAAATGTTTTATCTACATTTTTAAAAAATCTGTTGATTTTACAGAAAAAAAAATTTTGGTGCACTATATAACTAGCAGTAAAAAACTTTTTTTTTTTTTTTTTTTTTTTTTTAATAAACAGCCTTTTTACTGCCTTTCTGGCTCATAGGTTTTCTGTAAAATCAACAGACTATTTTCAGAGTGTTGCACATTCATATTTTGAACAAAACTGTAGATTAAGATCTTCGGATTTTTAAATTATTATACGGACATGTGGAAAATCCCTTATCATTCAGCTATTTTCAGAAAGCATCTGAAATTCAGCTCAGTGTATCGCCTATATTATTTATACTATTCAATTTGTTGTGCATCCCCTAATTGCCCTCGTAATCAAATCTCCTCTGCAAAATATGAGGTAAAACTTGTTCTCTATATTCCCGAAGTTCCAAAAGCATTTGTGAAGCATTTCTCTAGATATTGGACGAAAGGTCTAAAATAGAACGTGTCCGGTGACTTTTGACTATATAGTGTACGCTTATATGTTTGCACAGGCAAATGAGAATACACAATAAAAGTTTCTGTAAGTTAACATAAATTTGGATTTTACGTACAAGTTTTTAGTGTAAAATTAATTATAATAATAATACTGATGATAATGATAATTAACTAATTTTAAAAAAGTAGTTGTAAAAAAAAAATTGTAGTCTCATTTTAAATTACAATGATTTTTTGGGCCATTATCTCAATAAGAAATCAATCAAAATGCTGACATTTACAAAAAATATTGATAGTACATATTGGCGTGATAGAAATATTTTTTGAATTTTATTAAATATTTTTTTAAGATAATAAAATTGCACCAGAATTTTCGAATAAAATTTTGCTTTTATACTTATGTTGCCGAGAAAATCTTTTACTGATTTTCAAATAAAGTTCGTAAATTCTGGTGTCATTCAATCATCTCAAGATTTTTGCAATAGAAATATTTTGCTCCTTAAAGGGTTAATTCATTGAACCTTATTTAAATGATTTAAATTATGTATTTGAAATATTGAAATTAAATTAGGTTATATATTGGCTTTCTTAAGAATTCCACACGCACACATATATACATATATGTATATATGTGTGCACACAGATATATATATATATATATATGCACTATATATGCACACACACACACACATATTTATATATGGTTAATTTTTACAATAAGTTTATATATATATATATCGAAATTAGCGCTTCGGTAATTTGATGTTGAATTTGTTAATTATATATTAACTTAATTGTATTCTTATCTTTAAATTGAATATTTGGTTAGATTTGCTGCATGAACTTGTTTAATGTATTTTACATTCAAAGATATTGTATGTTTTATTTTGCGTGCTATCATAGAAAATCGCTTTTTTTGTGTAAGTAAACATTCAGACGCTCAACCGCACTGATTTAAAGGACTTAAGTCCTTTGGCCAGAGAACTTTTAGTTCATAGAACAGTACTTTAATTGTTTTTTTTTTAACTTATATTTATCATATTTTAATAAGTAGTGTTGCATTTTTTCTCCAATAAGCTTTTTTCTTTTTTCAATATTATTTATTAGGGTGGCCCCTTGAGGACCTGGAAAAGTCACAGAATTTAGCAGCAATGGAAAAAGTAAGGGAATTTTGATTGAAACCTGAAAATTTCAATACAATGTTGCAATTGACCGCTTATGGCAATTTCATAGCGATTTTATGGCGATTTTACAAAAGAATGATTTAGAAAAATCACAAAAAATTATATGAGAAAATCAGGAAAAGTCTGGGATATGATAAACTTCCAAGTGCTGGGAACTATGTTAATTAAAGTGACAATACTTATGCAGCTGATAGAGTTTTACAACGAGTGCATAATTTTTATTCTTACTTTTATTATTATTACCGAATATATATTTTCAGGCTTCTAGTTCCTTTTAGTTAAAGTTGATTTCTAACTTTTACTTTAATTCACTTAAAATTACAAAAGTGCATAATTTTTAATCTTACTTTTATAATTATTATTACCAAATATATATTTTCAGGCTGCTTCCTTTTAGTTATGGTTGATTTCTAACTCTTACTTTAATGTATCCGAATACCTTCGGAGGGCCTTTTTAAAAATTATTTAAAAATATGACTTTTTTTTTTCATAGTATATGTGATTAAAAAAGTAAAATAAAACAGAAAAAGTTATACATTTCAAATTATTTTTTTATATTTTGGGGGAAAAATAAGCAAAAAACAGCGAAAATAATCACTTTCGCAAAACATCATAACTCAACTTTAAATCAAGATATTTTTATTTTGTAAGCATTATTGTAATTATTAAACCTCTTTCTGGGGAATGAACTACTCTCATATTTGTGAGTCAAATATTTAAAACTATATATAAAGTTAATCAGTGATGAAGCAAAAATTACTAAAAATTTATTGCAAATTGGAAACTTTATCAATAATTAAAAAAAAACTAATACACTTACTGTTACGAGTGTAGTTCATTCCCTTTATTGCACTTTGCAAATCATACAAAAAAAATTGAAAGAGATTCATCCATAATTTTTTCCTTTATGATGTTTTGCGTAAACATAAAATGTTAAAAAATTGATTTTCAGAGAACGCAAAAACAAAATTTAATTTAAAATCTTACCTGTATTTTGAAAAGAAAACCTTAATATGTTACTCAACTTATACGCTATATTATCTATTTTGTTTAAAACAATTGCTGTTTTTCTCTTTCAAATTCTTTTAAAATTTTCTCTGCTTCTTTACTTTTGGGTTTACATAGCATTGAAAAAAGTGCTGACTTCCGGTGAGCAGAACGATACTTCCGGTTTCAAAATACTGATACTTAGTCATTTTAAAAAGGCAATAACTTGACTTCTAAATAAGATATAAACAAAATTCAAACAGATTTGGAAAGATAAAGAGACCGGCTATTATATTATACCAAAATCTAAAATTCGATATTTTGGCCGAAAATCGGCTTTTAAAGGTGTTCAGATACCTAATTCACTTAAAAACAGGATTTGGAGTAATATTTCAGACACAATTACAAAAGCTTTTTCAAGACTACTTATACATGTGAAATTTTCAAATATTCAATTCATGTCAATCAGTTTCCACAGAAATTAACATTATTTCCTCCATACTTCCTTGGCAATGGATGTAAAATTATGTTAGAACTCGCTGTCATACTTATTTTCGCTATTTTGGTACCCACTGAAATCATTGAAACCATTGAATCACTAAAATCACTGAAATCATTCCCACCGACACGGACATTAAAATATTAATTTGACAATGGTTTCTGAAAAATTTAGAGTTTCACTAGAGGGGAAAAAAACTATTGCTTATTTAAATTTTGAAGCAAAATTTCTGAAAGTTTCGTGCGTATCCGAATACATAGTAATTATTTTGTGTTGTTCCAAAAGATAGCGAATTTAAATTCCTTGGCAATGGAAGTAAAATTATGTTGAAACTCGCTATCCTGCTTCTTTTCGCTATTTTCGCGCCCACTCAAATCATTGAAACCATTGAATCATTGAAATCCCTGAAATCATTCCCACTGACACGGGCATTAAAATATTAATTTGACAATGGTTTCTGAAAAATTGAGTGCTTTACTAGGGAAAAAAAATATTGTTTAATTTTGAAGTAAAATTTCTGAAAGTTTCATGCGTATCGGAATATATAGTAATTATTTCGTGCTGTTTCAAAAGATGGCGAATTTAAATTCGTGAACGCACTCAATTTTTGTATAATGTTGCCAAGCAAGTGCAGGGTAGTTTAAAAGTTACCAGATGTTTTAAAATTTAATAATATATAAGATCTTTTTTTTTCTCTTTCTTATTCAGAACAATTTTGCCAAGCAGATATATAAAAGTTGAGCAAAAATTATAGAATTTTATTCCCAAAATTGATTCTAAATTTTGCAACTCAAAAAACTTATTGCAGACTTTTAATGTGAGATATCCTTCCGCATAAATGGTAATACTCAATTTATTACGCTAATAAGGACACGTCGAAGAAGGACATAAAAAAAGTACTTTCTTTTAAGGCTAAAAACCTGTAGAGTTTTCATGCTTTGAAATTTATTAAATTTCAGCGTTTTTCGGCAGTAAAATCGCGTTAACTCAGAAAATTCATAAAATTCAAAGTATCATAGACCGATAAATTTAATTTTTAATTTTTTTCTTTCTTATGTTATTCTTACATGAAGGGCAACATTTTCTAAATATTAGTTATACGAAAGGGAGAAGGGGCGTAACTCCTGAGATTATCACAAACAAAAAGGCTACTCTAATTTGCGAAATTATTGGCGATTTCTTCGGCTACACTGAAAAAAATTGGTTCTCAAAATTTAGTAAAAAGTACTCAATTTTAAATACGCCACATACTCAAAATAGCTCCAATCCAAATGTTCTCAAAATTGAGAAAGACATGTACTCATTTTTGATTCCATGGATGTGTTCAAATATGAACCGTTATGTACTTATTTTTGAGCTCATGGATGTATTCAAATATGAACTGTGATGTACTCATTTTTGATCCCATGGATGTATTCAACTATGAACTCTGTGTGCTCTCTGCATTTTTTTCTTATTTTATGTAATCAGTATTACCTTCTGTAATTATAAAATTTATGTAAATATTAAATTGTGCACAGTATTTTAAAATAATTATGAAATATTTGAAAACAATGCTCTAGGTCATAAAAATATGAATACATACGAGATGGTATTCAAGATGGCCGATTAGAAACACGCGGAAAACCGAAATTTAGGTTAAAAATATGGGCTAAAAGACATTTAATAAACACTTTCAAAACTAAAATAAATTAAATGGGAAAAAATATTTTTCTTCTCAAAGGGGCACTGCACTGCCCCCCCCCCCTTCCGTTTATTACAGATTAAAATAAAAATGTGCTGACATTTGTTTCCCGCTCAAACGTATTAACAAGAAACATTTAATATTGTTTATTTATTTTGGGAAAATAGCAAAATTATTATCAAAATAACCAAATCAAATATTTTTTTATGACAAGAGCATTGTTTTCAAGCACTTTTACATTATTTTAAAATACTGTGCATAATTTAATATTTACAGAACGTACAGTTGAATACATAAAATAAGAACAAAATGTGTTGAATATTTAACAGAGAGCACCTACTTTCAAAGTAGTCGGATGAATCTTGAATCTAATTTTCGTTTCACAAATATCCCTGTCACTCAGTATACAACACCGGGCCGACTGCCTATGAGTATACAAAACACTCATATCAACAATGCAATGTAACCTTACGCCTTATAATAGAGACACGAGAAATAGTGCCTTTTGAGGAATAAAAAATTTAATATTCCCTTATATTTAATATTCCCTTTTTTCCAGGGTATGTATTGCATTGTTTTCCTATTAATGAACATCTTATGCCGCTATGAATGAAATAAATCATTACAAAGTACAAAATTATTGTTTCTCTTGAATTTGATAACGTGTGATGTTTCAAAATTGAGAAAGAATAGATTCATTTTTGATCCAAACATACTGAATTCGATATGAGTACATCGATTTACCCGTTTTTGAGTATTTCATTGTTTTCAGTGTATTAACTCCTGGCAAGCTAATAATATGAATATATCGCTTTTAATAAATTTCAAAACTTTATTTCAGTACATAATTGATATTTTTATATAAAATATTTTAAAAATATTTTTGATGCTGTTAGAGGGTAATCTAAAAAAATCTATTAAATTTAAAAATCTATTAGAATGTAGATAATAATAAAATTAATAATAATAATTAAAAAAAATAGGTATCTTTAATCCAGGAAGCACTGGTTGAATCCCTTAGTGTTGATTAACAATGAAAATACTCACGTTTTCCAGCAATTTTTCATAGAATTCAAAGGATAGTTTCAAGAATATTTTCTAGTAAGGGAATAATTTTAGCGTTGAACGACGTGTTTCACTTTTCTTCAATACCTGCTTGCAGAAGAGGAACTGTTTTAATATTTATGATTTTTTTTTTTGTTTTTGTTTCTGCATGCGTTTAACCGAGAAAAATAATGTTCAGGAGAATAATGCTTGGCGTAAAACAAAGAAAAAAAGGTATTCGTCTCTCTCAAATAGCCATTTTCTTAATCTGCATTACTTTCATCCATTTATTTGTCATATTCATGGGGATGTAACTTAATTGTCTTGCAGCCTAAAACTCAGCGGTGAGAATACCAGAAAAGTTTTTAACGTAAAAATGATTTTTACTCCCACGGCACGAAAGGGAAATTATTATAGCATTTTATTTTTTTAATTGTTAAACCATTTGTACTAGTTGGTATTTTTCATGTAAAAATTTTGTCAAATGTTAAGTTTTTTTTCTTTCTTTCTTTCTTTCTCAAGCTAATCCGTTAATAATGTATTTAACTTTTCTGAACCGATGAAACATTGCAGATTGCTAAGTAGTATCTACGGTGGTTTTCATGTCATTGTTCACCTAATCATCTAAGATGATGAAGGGAGGGGGGGGGGGAATCTTGGTGCATAGAAGAATTGAGCATGATGTGGATCTTGACAAGCAAAATCCTTAACTTTTCAATTTTACATATTTCTGCGTGATTTATATTGTGTTTATTTTATGAAGAAATTTCTGGTTCAAACCGAAATATTTTCATTTCGTACCGGTCAACTGACCGGTTAGTCGTATATGTTAAGCATGTAGAACGATAAATATATAAAAAACTTCGAGTAAACTTGTCATAAAAAAAGAAGAAGAAGAAGAACATACGAGATTCATCTCTAAAAACAGTATTTTCAAAACTGATCAAAAACTACTCAAATCTGAGTATGTCGCATAGTCAAAATGATTCCGAAGCAATGTTACTCACGTTTGAAACATGTATAAACTCATTTCTGAAAACATGCACACACTCAAGAATAAAACATAATGTACTCATATTTGAGTATGTGCATGTTTCAAAAATGAGTATGAACTGACTTCTGTGTGCTTATTTTTGAGTATTTCCATGCTTCAAAAATGAGTTTGAACTGATTCTAATCATTTTTGAGTATGTCCGTGTTTCAAAAATGAGTATGAACTGACCTATATGTGCTCAGTTTTGAGTATGTCCATGTTTCAATATTCTGAGTATTTCTGGTATTTCCTAATTGAAAGCATTGGGTCGTCATATTTGAAACAAAAAGTTTCATAACAAAATGAAAACGTCGATTTATTCAGATTTGAAAGTGTCATTTTTCTCAATGTTTAGAAAAATGTTAAGTAGTACAAATGGTACTGACAGAATATGAGATTTAATGCTTTAAACCAGTGGTTCCCAAACTAGGGTCAGGACCCACACGTGTGTCGCGGAACGAACGGTCAGATTTTTTAACAGTGTAGAGTTAAATTTATTTGTTGAAATAATATAATAAAACAATATGTTAGAACTTTAAAGCAAAACATTGTGAAATGACATAAATAAATAAATTTGTGAAAAGACAGTTTTTTTAATTCAACTTTTTGTAGAGAACAACTTGAAGCAAATTTAACCCTTAAAAAAAATTGTTTTCTAGCATATGAGAAAGTTAATGAAGCGAAATTCCATCTTTACATATAAAAACTAATTTGAATTAAATAAAAGAGTGTGAAAATAACAAAAGAAAAAAGAAAAATATTAATTAAAAACCATGGAATCGATTTAACAAAGATAGTACTACTACAAGAAGAAGATAAATTAATAACTTCGTAATAATACCTGTACATAGGTAAAAAAAATTATAAACATTTTTCAAGTCTGTCCGTAACCGTATTTTTTTATAATCCATTTATTTACTAAATTCATTAAAATCTTAGTGTATTTTTTTTTTTAAATCATGAATTGCAGGTATGAAATTAGACGTGATTATCAAGATAAACATTGAATGTGTATACAAGAATGTTTTTTTTTTTTTTTTTTTTTTTTTTTTTTTTTTTTTTTTAAGCTATTTTTTTTTTTATATTTATTTACTTTTCTAATTCTATGCTCCTTTTTAAATTAAATATAAATCTTTACAACACTTTAAACAGTTCTTTTTCAGCCCTCTATTTTCTGTAAGAACCCTCATATAAGACGGGCTTTAAGCTAAGAACGAGCTAAGAAATCCATCAAAGATACTCTTCTATTCTTTTGCCGCAGAAATCGACAAATAATTGTGGCTCTTGAACCTAATAAAGGGTATAGGTAGTTTTCTTAATTTAATTTTAGTGAAATTGGGATTCCAAAAAAAAATGTGTGAAAGAAATGACTCTCAAATGTTAATATTAAAGTTTTCGCTTTGCAAGATTTTGGAGAAACTGATAAATGAAAAGATCCATTCGCAACGTTAACTTTCAAAGGACATAACAGGTGTGAAACGTGTATTAAGATAAAATTCTTTATAGAATTTTCTAATTGTTTATATTATTTATAATCTTCTTATATTTATCTACACTAATTATAAAGAAGAAACGTTTGTTTGTGGGTTTATTTGTTTTCAGGAGGCAATCTCTGCAATTACAGAACCGATTTCAAAAGTAATAGTGGCAAAATGATGGTGATAGTCTCTCCAACATAGGCTATATTTTATGTCGGTACCACTACACCCAAGGGGTGCAGGAGCAAAAAAAGTTCTAAAATTGCGTTTTTTGTGATACAGAAAGGGCTAGAAACTTAAAACTTCACATGTCTGTTACTTTTAAGTCGTAAATGATCGCACAGAACAGTTTTAAAAAAAATTCGAAATTTAAAAGTGTTTAGGAGAAAAATACTTTTTAAATTGCAATTTCTGTGAGACTGTTGGGTCTAAAAAGTTGAAAATTGGCATTGTAGTTCTTACAAGATGTAAATACTCGCTAAGAACGGTTTCTAAAAAATAATCGAAATTTAAAAGATTGAATACATTGAAAACGTTCTAAAAATGTTCTAAATTGCGATTTACATGGAACTGTCAGGGCTAGAATCTTGAAATTTGACATGATTGTTACTTTTAAGACGTAAATGATCGCACAGAACGATTTAAAAAAAAAAATCGAAATTTAAAAGGGTTTAGGAGAAAAATACTTTTTAAAATTGCAATTTTTGCGATACTGTTGGGTCTAAAAACTTGAAAATTTGCATTGTAGTTCTTATAAGATGTAAATACTCGCTAAGAACGGTTTCTAAAAAATAATCGAAATTTAAAAGATTGAATGCATTGAAAACGTTCTAAAAATGTTCTAAATTATGATTTACATGGAATTGTTGGAGCTAGAATCTTGAAATTTGACATGGCTGTTACTTTTAAGATACAAATGCTCGCACATATAGTTTTTAATAACCTATAAAATTCTATATATAAATGTCTGGTCGTTATCCTCATTAAGTCATTTTTTTTTTACTTTGTAGGTTATAGCTTTGATTCTTGGAAATGTCACTCTTTAGTCTATTTAACGATGAATTACTTTTTGTAAAACAACCATTATATGTTGTACATAAATAGAAATTAAATCCACATAAAAAGTCAGTAAACTTTAGCGAAAACAAAATAATAACTCCGAATTCTAATGACAGTGATATACTCATATTCAGGGCATAGTTCATGTTCCCAAACGTTTTATTCAATTATAAAAGAATGAAACATTTGTTTAGAAACAAATTTGAGTTTTCTGTAATAGAGTATGAAATGTCAAATACATTTTTGTGGTTACGCAGGTGCTTGAAATTTAATTCATTAATTTGTGGTTTGTGAAAGTAGCACACTAATTTATCTTAGAAAAATAACATATTTTTGTTACAATTTTTTTCGCATTATACAGAATAACCGAGCATTTTTTTTCCAAGTAGTTTTTACTACACTCTTACTACTTAACGGGTGCCATAATGCATTATTTATGCTCTTCACGTTTATATTACACATATTTTTATTTGATTTTTCAAAACGTTGTATAAATACATCGTTAAAAAATAGTATATTTCTAACTGTGCCACTTGCTCGAAGCCTAGTTCTTTCAATTGTAATTTCCATTAAAAAAAAAAAAAATCGGTTTTATAATGTAGATTGCGCTCGTGCATATTTTGCTCTGAAAAAAGGTTTACAAATAATAAAAATTTTTGTCTGGCATTGCTTTACAAGTTCGAATAAATTACCATTTACTTATATACTAATTAATTTTTTCCGCTGAGTTGAAATTACGTTGGAAATTAATGAATACAAAGGATGTGAATTATCACATGTAGAACCAACAGAGTGAAAAAATGTCCAGACCAGGGATCGAACTCGGATACCTTGGTATAGCGCACCAGCATCCTTTATATTCATTACCATTTACTTATTTTATTTTTTAGATGGTTAATAAACAAAATAAATTGTTTGATTAATGTTTGTATTATAATTATACTTTTTGTAAATATACCAATTCGTGCATACCAATGATAATTGGTAAGTATACCATTGGTACTAATGGTAATGGTAATTGGAGGGTAATTGGTAAGTGTACCATTGGTACCAATGGTAATGGTAATTGGAGGGTAATTGGTAAGTATACCATTGGTACCAATGGTAATGGTAATTGGAGGGTAATTGGTAAGTATACCATTGGTACCAATGGTAATGGTAATTGGAGGGTAATTGGTCATTATATCAATTACCCTCTTTACGTGATAATGTCGGATGATGAATTGGTGTATTTATAAAAGTATAATTACCATTTGCTTATGTTTATTTTTTTAAGTAACTAATATTCCATCCATCTTGTTTTTAATATGGCAAAATTACATATATTATTGATTAAAATCACGAAAGTTCATAATAGGTTCATATTATGTTCATATCATCATATTCAATCACTTCTTCAAAAAATTATCAAATTCAGCTCAGTTCAGTACCAAATTGAAATACTTGCCTTATTACCATATGAAAGCCATAAAAGTAAGAAACAAGAACATGAAATCGTGCATCAGGCATAGATTATGAAACAATTTCCAATATTCAAAGGATATTATTAAGAAATATCATTTTTTCAATAAAATGAAATGAGATATCTAGATAAGCTATTTAAAAAACACATAACTCAATAGAAATCCATTTTCAGCAATTGCTGTCCATATTCGGTGTGCGAATTCTTTCGTGCAGCCTTGGTATATCATATAAAGAATTTATACTCACCAGTGTAATACACTAAAATTAATTAAGTAAAATGCATGCCTGAGCGGAAAACACACTTCAGAAACTATCGTTCATTAGTCAGTTCGGTAGCTGAATTATTTTATGTGACACTACAAACGATGTGAATTACTTTTCACTTTGCTAAACAGCGTACAACCAAGAGAGGGAAAAATGTGTCCAGACCGGGGACCGAACCCAGATACCTTGGTACAGCGCACCAAGTGCTTTACCAATTAAGCCATCTAGAAGACATACGTTGGCAAGGCTGAAATTTCGCAGCGCAAGATGGAATGTCATACATGATCACACTATTCAGTGGCGTACATGAGACGGATAAATTCCCAGTATCGGATAATATATCTAAATTTCCAATTAAATTTTCAACAGGACTGAAACTACGCTATAAATCTTTAAATGACACTACCAAGAATGTGAATTACTTTTCACTTTGCTAAACGTCGTACAGCCAATTCAGTCCTGCTGAAAATTTAATTGGAAATTTAGATATATTATCGGATGCTGGGAATTTATTCATCTCATGTACGCCACTGAATAGTGTGATCATGTATGACATTCCATCTTGTGCGCCTTGCCAACGTATGTAAGAGAAAAATGCTTTGGCATGAAATATTAACTCAGTATCACCGATTGTTGAAATTAACTGATGTGTTCGGAGATAGCAGTAATAAATAAAATATTAATTTAAAGTCCACTATATAAGTATCATTGACTTTTGGGTATGATGCAGACATGTAACGCGGCTGTACAAAGGGTTAATATGTGTCATTGCATTTAGAGATGATAAAACTGCTTAGTAATTTACTGTGTAACCGGGTGCTTTTTATTTTATTTTATTATTTATTTATTATTTTTATTATTTATTTATTTATTTATTTATTGAGACTTATAAAGAAAATATTTATATTTCCAGGTTCCTGACCATGCGCCATCGGATCTGGGCGCTTGTGCTGGTTCTTCTGCTGGTGTTTCCCTCAACTAGGTCCGCCGGAGTAGAACCCCTTGAACGTACTAGTGTTATCAAACAAGCCGAGAGGCATCTCCTCGCCATGTTTGGACTTCAAGCTAGACCAAGTCCGTCCAAAAATATTAATAAGACTGTTTCAAATTATGTGAAAGAACTTTACGAAAAACAAAAAAAATCAGATTCTCTTGACACAATCAGAGCTTTTAAAGGGCGTGGTAAGTTGTTTTCTTTTAGTTGTTAATGGCGAGTACTAGAGCCCCTCCATTTATCAGAGTAGCGACGTATGCACAGACTCAGGGCTACACTAGATACCGGGCTGGCTCATTCATTATCATGACGTCACAATTGGTGGCTGGCCGCGACGAAAGACATACAGCGATTGGCACAAAACGATGGGCGCGTCGCTTTGTACCAATCGCTGGTCGCGGCCAGCCACTATTTGTGACGTCATGAGAATGAATGAGCCAGCCTGGTATCTAGTGTTGCCTTCTAAGACTGCATACTCAGATTGATAATTTTTGTCCAAACCATGGCAACCCTCATTGCAGAATTTCACATTACTCGCTTGGACAAATTAGCTTAAATGAATTAAAAGTCTAAACAAGCACAACTTGTCGATAATAGCAGGCTCAGCTCAATTAAATAAGCATTTTTGTTTGTTTTTCCAAAAAAATTTTGGCCAGTCAATTTTTACTGACCGTATGTGTCACTACTTTGATAAATAGAAGTACTCTAGTACTATATTTCTTTCGCATTATGATTTTAATAACAACGGTGTGTACCATTCTTGATATGAAAGTTGTTCATAGGTTGCTTTTAATCATTGAGACAGTTGCTCAGTTTTGTGACAATCTCGTGCATGTTAATGGATTTTTGTATAATATTTTTACATGTATTCACTGGTAATAATAATAAATTAAATAAGGTGGTAATACTAATCAATATTGAATTTAATATTGATAAATCATTATGGATAAAGGTAAATACTAAATTAATCCTTTGAACTATGATTTAAACGACGATCAATTATAGTACAATTATCGCTGTGCTAGTTATTTATGCGTTACCTTTTATAGCAGTTCGATCATATGCCCAGTTTCTTTCTTTCTTTTTTTTTACTCTGATAATCCCGTTCATATTAATACTGCAATATTAAAAACACATTAGTTGGTAGTAATATTAAATGGTGCTGCATTTAATATTAACAAAAAAAATGTATATGGTTAATTGAAAATACTAACTTTCTATTTTGCACTACGATTTAAATGAACACAATATGTTACATTATTGTTGATGTAAAAGTTATTCCTTCGTTGCCTTTTGCAACTTTTTGAACATGCATATGATTTTGTGACACTTCCGCCATGTCAGCTCTTTTTTGATCGGTTGTTTTCCATCTATTTCACGTTTTACAATATGCTATTCTCTCCCACCTGTACTTCTCTTCTTTCTCTCATATTGGTAGCACATTTTTGAGCCTGAAGAAAAAATATAAACTCTTTCGAAACCCGTTGTGTTCTTGTACTTTTAGGTAGATTTCGTAAGAAATACTACCTATTACATTCTCACCTAAGTTGGAAATTTTGAAAAATTTTTGCAGATCTACGCCGATCATGACTCCCAGAACCCAAAACCACCCCCAGTTCAAAAGTTTATATATCTATCTATCTATCTATCTATCTATCTATCTATCTATCTATCTATGTCACTTTTTTCTCACCACGATAACTGGAACAATTCTGCATAAATCTCTTCCAAACTGATACATAAAATCAAGGGTCATAAAATCTCGGTCAAGTTCGTTAATGGGCAAAATCGAACCAAGGGGGGGAAATGGGGGTGCTTTTTGTGAAAACAGATAAATCCTCATAATCTCTTTATTATTATACGTATCGAATCCGTTTAAAGTTATTATTACTTCTAGGAAAAGGGCCGAAAATGTATGTATGACAGATTTTTGATATAATTAAAAATGGCCCCAAGGGCGGGAAAAAAGGGGGGTTTTAGAAGAAAAAAAATCATAGCTTCGTCAATTCACAAGATATCAAATCCGCGTAAATTTATTATTAATCCTCTTAGTATTATCTAAAACTTTTATATTGACATGTTTTTTATAGGACCAACCGTTATAGCAAAAAAAAAAAAATTAAAACCAAAACAAACCCCTGCCGGCTCCGCCTGCAAACAAGTTATTTTTCGAAGTAGGCGGTTCCAACTCCCGCATCTTTTCGAAACTGATACATAAAATCAAGGGTCATAAAATCTCGGTCAAGTTCGTTAATGGGCAAAATCGAACCAAGGGGAGGGGGGGGGGGAATGGGGGGTGGACTTTTTGGGAAAACAGAAAAATCCTCATAATTTCTTTATTATTATACGTATCGAATCCGTTTGAAGTTATTATTACTTCTAGGAACAGTGCCAAAAACTTATGTATGACAGATTTTTGATATAATTAAAAATTGCCTTAAGGGGGGGGGGAGGGAAGGGGGGTTTTAGAAGAAAAAAAATTCATAACTTCGTCAATTCCCAATATTTCAAATCCGCTTAAATATATTATAAATCCTCTTAATATTATCTAAAACTTTTATATTGACATGTTTTTTATAGGATCAACTCTTATAGCAAAAAAAAAAAAAAAAAAAAAAATCCTTGCTGGCTCCGTCTGCAAACAAGTTTCGTTTCGAAGTAGGCGGTTCCAACTCCCGCATCTTTTCGAAACTGATACATAAAATCAAGGGTCATAAAATCTCGGTCAAGTTCGTTAATGGGCAAAATCGAACCAAGGGGAAGGGGGGGGGAATGGGGGGGACTTTTTGGGAAAACAGAAAAATCCTCATAATTTCTTTATTATTATACGTATCGAATCCGTTTGAAGTTATTATTACTTCTAGGAACAGTGCCAAAAACTTATGTATGGCAGATTTTTGATATAATTAAAAATTGCCTTAAGGGGGGGAGGGAAGGGGGGTTTTAGAAGAAAAAAAATTCATAACTTCGTCAATTCCCAATATTTCAAATCCGCTTAAATATATTATAAATCCTCTTAATAATATCTAAAACTTTTATATTCATATGTTTTTTATAGGATCAACTCTTATAGCAAAAAAAAAAAAAAAAAAAAAAAAAAAAAAATCCTTGCTGGCTCCGCCTGCAAACAAGTTTCGTTTCGAAGTAGGCGGTTCCAACTGCAGCATCATCGCAAAAAGGTCATTTCTTCCGCAATTCCCGACAAACAAGCACCCCACGTTCTGCGTCTTCGAAATCTACCTGTGCCTGTAGGCCGAGCCGTCAGGGATTTTTTTTATAGTATACTAGCAAAACCCGCAGCTTTGCTCGCATAATTCTTGAAAAATGCCAAGTGGTATTTGTTGGCCTATTTTCATTAGAGGAAATTTTACTGCCACAGATAATTCAGAAATTACTAATTAAGCCACACTACTGTCGAAAAAAAATCGAAAATTTAGAACGTTTTTCGCTCTTTCACCCCCCCCCCTTCCCCCTGTGGTAGTGTCACCGATATAAAATATAGCCTATGTTACAGCAGGGACTGTTACCCTCACTTTTGAAAATGGTTCTGTAGTTCCAGAGATTCCATAGACATTGTAATTTAGAATGTTTTTATTACCGCTTTTCGCTCATCTCACCCTTTTAAATTTCGAATTCTTTTAGAATTTGTTCTTAGAGAGCATTTACATTTTATAAATAACTATCATGCCAAATTTCAAGTTTCTAGTTACTTCAGTATAAAAAAATCGAAATTTTAGAAAGTTTTTTGCTCTTGCACCTCCCTGTGGTGATGGCACCGACATAAAATATAGCCTATGTTACAGCAGGGACTGTCACCATCAATTTGCTACCATAACTTTTGAAAAGGGTTCAGTAATTACAGAGATTCCATAGAAATTGTAATTCAGAATGTTTTTAGAACGCTTTTCGCTCATCTCACCCTTTTAAATTTCGAATATTTTTAGAATTTGTTCTTAGAGAGCATTTACATCTTATAAGTAACTACCATGCCAAATTTCATGTTTCTAGCTCCTATAGTATAAGAAAATCTCAATTTTAGAACGTTTTTCACTCCTGCACCCCCCTGGAAGTAGTGGCACCGCCATGAAACATATACTATGTTGGAGCAGGGACTCTCCCCATCAATTTGCCACCATCACTTTTGAAAACAGTTCTGTAGTTCCAGAGATTCCATAGAAATTGTATTTAGAATGTTTTTAGAACACTTTTCACTCATCTCACCCTTTTAAATTTCGAATTTTTTTAGAATTTGTTCTTAGAGAGCATTTACATCTTATAAGTAACTACCATGCCAAATTTCATGTTTCTAGTTCCTTTAGTATAAAAAAATTGCAATTTTAGAACGTTTTTCGCTACTCCACCCCCCCTGGGAGTAGTGGCACCGACATAAAATATAGTCTATGTTGGAGCAGGGACTCTCACCATCAGTTTGCCACCATCACTTTTGAAAACGGTTCTGTAGTTCCAGAGATTCCATAGAAATTGTAATTTAGAATGTTTTTAGAACACTTTTCACTCATCTCACCCTTTTAAAATTTCGAATTTTTTTAGAATTTGTTCTTAGAGAACATTTACATCTTATAAGTAACTACCATGCCAAATTTCATGTTTCTAGCTCCTATAGTATAAGAAAATCTCAATTTTAGAACGTTTTTCACTCCTGCACCCCCCTGGAAGTAGTGGCACCGCCATGAAACATATACTATGTTGGAGCAGGGACTCTCCCCATCAATTTGCCACCATCACTTTTGAAAACAGTTCTGTAGTTCCAGAGATTCCATAGAAATTGTATTTAGAATGTTTTTAGAACACTTTTCACTCATCTCACCCTTTTAAATTTCGAATTTTTTTAGAATTTGTTCTTAGAGAGCATTTACATCTTATAAGTAACTACCATGCCAAATTTCATGTTTCTAGTTCCTTTAGTATAAAAAAATTGCAATTTTAGAACGTTTTTCACTACTCCACCCCCCTGGGAGTAGTGGCACCGACATAAAATATAGTCTATGTTGGAGCAGGGACTCTCACCATCAGTTTGCCACCATCACTTTTGAAAACGGTTCTGTAGTTCCAGAGATTCCATAGAAATTGTAATTTAGAATGTTTTTAGAACGCTTTTCACTCATCTCACCCTTTTAAAATTTCGAATTTTTTTAGAATTTGTTCATAGAGATCATTTACATCTTATAAGTAACTACCATGCCAAATTTCATGTTTCTAGTTCCTTCAGCATAAAAAAATCGAAATTTTAGAACGTTTTTCGCTCTTGCACCCCCCCCCCCCCCCGGAGTAGTGGCACCAACATAAAATATAGAATATAGACTATGTTGGAGCAGAGACTGTCACCGTCAATTTGCCACCATCACTTTTGAAAACGGTTTTGTAGTTCCAGAGATTCCCTAGAAATTGTAATTTAGAATGTTTTTAGAACGTTTTTCGCTCATCTCACCCTTTTAAATTTCGAATTTTTTTAGAATTTGTTCTTAGAGAGCATTTACATCTTATAAGTAACTACCATGCTAAATTTCATGTTTCTAACACTTTCAGTATGAAAAAAATCGAAATTTTAGAACGTTTTTCGCTCTTGCATCCCCCTGGGAGTAGTGGCACTGACATAAAATATAGCCTATATTACAGCAGGGGCTGTCACCATCAATTTGCTACCATAACTGTTGAAAAGGGTTCGGTAGTTCCAGAGATTGCATAGAAATTGTAATTTAGAATATTTTTAGAACGCTTTTCGCTCATCTCTAACTTTTAAATTTCGAATTTTTTTAGAATTTGTTCTTAGAGAACATTTACATCTTATAAGTAACTATCATGCCAAATTTCATGTTTCTAGCTCCTATAGTATAAGAAAATCTCAATTTTAGAAAGTTTTTCACTCCTGCACCCCCCTGGAAGTAGTGGCACCGCCATGAAACATATACTATGTTGGAGCAGGGACTCTCCCCATCAATTTGCCACCATCACTTTTAAAAACAGTTCTGTAGTTCCAGAGATTCCATAGAAATTGTATTTAGAATGTTTTTAGAACACTTTTCACTCATCTCACCCTTTTAAATTTCGAATTTTTTTAGAATTTGTTCTTAGAGAGCATTTACATCTTATAAGTAACTACCATGCCAAATTTCATGTTTCTAGTTCCTTTAGTATAAAAAAATTGCAATTTTAGAACGTTTTTCGCTACTCCACCCCCCTGGGAGTAGTGGCACCGACATAAAATATAGTCTATGTTGGAGCAGGGACTCTCACCATCAGTTTGCCACCATCACTTTTGAAAACGGTTCTGTAGTTCCAGAGATTCCATAGAAATTGTAATTTAGAATGTTTTTAGAACGCTTTTCACTCATCTCACCCTTTTAAAATTTCGATTTTTTTTAGAATTTGTTCATAGAGATCATTTACATCTTATAAGTAACTACCATGCCAAATTTCATGTTTCTAGCTCCTTAAGTATAAAAAAAATCGAAATTTTAGAACGTTGGAGCAGGGATTGTCACCATCAATTTGCTACCATCACTTTTGAAATCGCTTCAGTAGTTCCAGAGATTACCCCCTACAAACAAACAAACAAAAAAAAAACTATCTTTACTACTTTATAATATTAGTATAGATTTAAGAAATTTCTTTCAATAATATTTGTATTACACTAATTTTTAAAGATTTGCTGTACTTTATTCTTTGATACATTATTTGATTTCATTATTTTATGTATTAAATACGTTTCAACACAAGTTCGTGAAACTTTTCACTCGTGTTTTTTATCCATGGCCTTTAAACCGTCGTGTAGCACCAAGGGGCGTATTTGATCTCAACTACCTTTAAGACATCGCAATTTTTGGAACAGATGCTTTACACTCACGCAGCGTTGTTTGGCGATTTTTTTGGTTGGCGCGATTTTCAAGCCCGCGCCAAACCAATAACTTAATACAATTGCTAGGTCGCCATTAAAGAAAAAAATCCCCTAAATTTGGCGAGTTTTTTCATTTTTATAACCGATTACAAAAAAAAAAAAAAAAATGCGTGAGTGCATGACATCATAGCCTAATTTTTAAACTGACATGAACTATGTTATGTCCTTTCATGTGTGTTCTAAGACATCCCTAACATGATTACATACATGATCAATTTGTTTGTGACTTTTCTTTAGTATAGTTTTTAATATTTTAGGAAATTGAAGTCATAATTATACCTATGTAATAAAAGGTGAAGCCGTATACATCATGATTCTGTGTTCTACATTTTAAAAAAAAACCTTGGAATTAATACATTCTTATTACAGAAAGAAAGGGGAAAAAATGATTTTTTTTTCTCCAAATTACTTTTAAGGGTCAAAAGTATAGTTTTTTATATTCCTCATTCTTCAATAATGTAACATAAATAACTAATAAAACAAATAACTAACTTAAATAACTGAGAAAAAAAAATAAAATAAATAACTTTCTATTAACTATTTAGCTGAAGGGTTCGTACGCCTCAAGGGATTCAGAGGATTTAAGGGATTTGAATATACCAAAATTTTCGTAAAGTAATGGTTGCCTTATTTAAACAATTTTTTCAATGAAGAAGGTGTTTGAATAAGGTAAATATTACTTTACAAAAATCTGCTATTTTAACCCTGACACTGAAAAAAATGGGTTCTCAAAATTGAGTAAAACATACTAAATTTTAAATACGTTCCATACTCAAAATTGCTCCGATCTAAATGTTCTCAAAATTGAAAAGCACGTGTACTCATTTTTGATTCTATTGATGTGTTCAAATATGAACAGTTATATATTCATTTTTTATATTATGAATGTATTCAAATATGAAGAATTAACACGAAGTTCTTTGTACGAGATAATTTTCATTTTCATTTACAGTATTTCTGGTGTTTGAGAATTTGTTTGTCAGTCAAAAGTCAAAAGTGAAAGATCTTTTGACTATCTAGCTGAGTTTTTCATTGAAAAAGTTTTGCTTGAGTCTTTATACAGGTGCATCCCGGCACTCCGTGTGATTTTCCGCTCTAGGGTAAAAATGGTACGCTGAATAACAGAGAAAATCTGTAATTTGCATGAAATGAAAATATTCTGTTAAAAATATTGTAGAATATCTGTTAAAACAACAGGTAATTTTAACAATGTATGCAAAAACTGTTGTGAGTTCTGTCCCTTTTAAATATGCATGTGTAGTTCCAGAACACCCTGCATATTGCATACAATTATTAGTTACATAATTTAATAATTTTTACTTGACTATGTTTCAAAATAAAAACAGCAAGAAACGTAAAGAAAATTGCTCTATCTATAGCAAGAATATTTTCCTTTCTTTTCCGCAAAAAGTGAAAATTGACGTTACAACAGCGCTATCTTATCTAAATTTCAGTTGAATAGTTTATGATTTTTTTTTTAGATGCTTACATCAGAGATAAACTCGGGAAAAGTGTTATTTAAGACTTGTTTACTTTCATCACTCTCTGAAACTTTATTTATTTCTTAATTTTTTAAGCGATTTTTCTTTGCCGAGCCATAGATCCATACATACTGATGTGACCTTCGTTTTCTGCTATTCCTCATTGTCTAAATAAACAGCCAGAAAATTGTATGTTTTAGCTGCAAGAAAGTGGTATCTTCTTTGGTTTAAAGGGGGGGGGGGGTCATATCTTGTCAGATGTGTTATAAGCTCACTTGTATAAATAATGAATATAAATTTATCTAAATATAATATTATCCGCTTGTTGATGCAGTGCTTTTTTCTTTTCAAATATTTACATTACGTATTTTTTTAACTTGTTTTTTGTGCACGTCATATTAAATATGAAATGTACATACAATTAGGTTTGTCTGATTTTATTTTATTTTATTTATTTATATTTTATTTATTTATTTATTTATTTATTTATTTATTTATTTATTTATTTATTTTTGCTGAAAATGAGGAATGGATATATTTCAGTTATGGCTACCTATCTTGCATAACTGTTTCTTCGTTTAAATTTATGTTTTATATGGATAACATTAACACAAAAGTGAAATAAAAAAATATTTTTATTTTTATTTTTTTCTTATGAAATATGAGAAATTGGAGTCCATTTATCGCCATTTATCTAGCACGAAATACGAAAACATTTATACACGTACAAAAAGAAAAAAAAAAAACATCATTTGAGAAAAATGAAGAGTTTTATTTGTCTCTTTGTTTAAATTTATGTTTTACATGAAAAATCTGAATTGCGAAGGTAAATATATGTAATGAATTATTAGTTTTTTTTTTTTTTTTTTTTTTTTTTTTTTAACCACGTTTCTTCCAGTTTAAAGATGGGAAATTATTCTTACTTATATATTGTATAGTTTTCATTTCTAATATCTTTTTTTTTTATTATTATTATTATTTTTTTTTTATGTATGATCGCCCAAATTTTGTACAATTTTAACTTAATAGTTTGTACAAAGATGAAATCATACATTTTCTTGGGAAATTTATGGTAATTTGGGTTTGATAATTCTGCCATGGTTCCACAATAATTTCAAAATTTTACTTTTTTTAATTTTTCTTTATTTGTTAATTTATGAATATTATGAGTTTACATAATAAATTTGAGTTTCATCTTTCAGATTTTTCATTTTTTTTTCCACCAATCTATATTATATTTTCTTTGTTTTAAATTCTATTCATTTATTTTTTTTCTCTGCATATTTTTGATATTTTCCCCTCAATTGTTGTATGATGTTTCTGTGTTGTTATTTAATGGTTGTATACATATATATATATATACAACCTTGGACCTTTGACCGGAACTTGACTTGAATGGACCCTTGACCGAAAGAAATGGCGTGGTCTCTAGTAGATTTTTCGGATGGCGGCACCTCTCTCTTTAATTCAACTTAATATTGATCTACCTAATATAAATTATAAAATTGTTATTTTATGTAAAATATTAAAATATACTTTGCTTTTGTTTACCTTTACGTTGTTTACCCCCCCTCTCTCTCTCTCTCTCTGAATAGAATTCTCTCTCTCTCTCTCTCTCTCTCTCTCTTTATATACAGTAGATTCCCGTTACAACGAATTCCATTACAACGAAAAATCCCGCTACTACGAAATTTGACAAATCCCCTTTTCAAATTTCATTAACCCCAATGTATTAAGAATTCCGATTTAACGAAGTGCATTTTACTAGGAATTCCGTTACAACGAAAAATCTTCATCGAGCTTTTTTTTCTTTTTTCTCAATTGCTTAACAGAAATGAAATATACTTCGAATAACACGTCGAAGTTAAAAAATAACGTTGTTTTGGGGACAGGTGCTATTTCATATTTTTCTCTCCTTTGCTATTTTTTCGTTTGTTTATTTCTGTTTCCGAATTCCTTTTTTTTCATTAGCCCATACGCTTCAAAATGATCACGTGACAGACAGCAGGTGGACTTCACTGTGAAAGAAGTGTTTGTGCTTGTTCTGGGATGTCTTTGTCGCCAATACCTGTTGCAGTGTGTTTCTTGCTTTGTTCATTGATAAAATATGGCTTGTGTGAAACGAAAACAATTTTCATTGGAAGAAAAGAAAGCTATAATTTCTGAGATTGATAAAGGATTGCGGAAAGCTGATGTGGCCAAAAAATATGGAATAACACCATCGAGTTTATCGACATTTCTAAAAGATAAGGAAAATATTGACAGACAATTCAAAATTGCAAGCATTTGTTCCCATAGGAAACGAATGCGACAGTCCCAATTTCAAGATGTCGATAAAGCCGTGTTCAAGTGATTGTGCCGATGTTCGTTCACGCAATGTGATCCTCTGATAAGGCAAAAAGCTCAAGAGTTCGGAACAATGCTTGGTATCGAAAATTTCCAAGTCAGTGTTGGTTGGCCCAATCGCTTCCGTACTCACCATGGAATTGTAATAAAATCAATTTGAGGCGACGCAAGTGATGTACCTACAAAGACTGTAAATGAATGGAGAGCTGGAAAAGCAACTGCCCTTATAAAGACATACAGCTCCGATAATGTTTTTAATGCTGACGACGCTGGAATATTTTATCAACTTGAACCGAGAAAAACATTAACATTTAATGACGACAAATGCATTGGAGGGAAAACTTCAAAGAAACGAATTACAGCACTTTTTTGTTCTAACAAATCAGGAACCGAGAACAGAAAAATATTAATTATTGGTCACTCTGGCAAGCCCCGTTGCTTTAAGAACTGTCATTCGCCTTGCGATTATAAATTCAATAAGAAGGCCTGTATGACACAAGATATCTTTAATGATTGGCTAGTGCAATTTGACAAAGAAATTAAAGCTAAAAAACGAAAAATTCTTCTTCTGATTGATAACTGCATGCCTCATGATAATTCCCCCAAATTATACTGCATCCAATTTGAGTACTTTCCGCCAAATTGCACTTCTATTCTACAGCCTCTAGACCATGGCATCATCCGTACTGTAAAATCTCGCAACTGAGCTCTTTTGCTAAAAAAAATTCTTTGCGGCTTAGAGAACTAACTGTTGGAAAACTAACTGTTGGAAACATGCCCGATTAACTGACACCGAAGAAAATTAATCAGAAGTTTTAGATTTGGATATGAGTCCTCTGAGTTAAACACAATTTGGAAGGCTACTAGAAAATTAACATCAATCCCTGATCAGGTGGATTGGGAGGATTTCTTATCTGTGGATGACAATATTCAAACATGCTCTGAAGTGACTGATGAAAATGTCATTTTAACCAGTAAAACTACATTAGACCAACAAAAGGATGAAAGCAGTGATGACGATATTGGTGTCACCGACGATTCAAAAGTTACCTCTTCGGAAGCTTTCTCATGCATGGAGAAAATGCGTGCTTTTGTTTCTCATCAAAAGAATGTTCTAGAGGAGGTATTTTCTCACATTCATTCGTTGCACACGTTTTTGTTATAATCAACTACACATTCCTTTGTACAAACTAAAATTACAGATTTTCTGCAATAATGTATTACTAAATAAAGGTTAGTCCGTAATTTTGTAATTTTAATATTGAATTTTAATTTACTAACTTTTTCTATGTTAATTTAACTAGTCTTCCATTAAAATCCTCTATAATGAAACGTACATTTATCTTACACAATGTATTTACGTGTACATGTAATTCATTAGATAAATAGGAGTAATTCCGTTACAACGAAAAAATCGTTACAACGAAATATTTTAGTGGTCCCGTGGAGTTCGTTGTAACGGAAATCTACTGTATATATATATATAAATCAATTAACCCTTTCAAGGGCAAGTAATTGCGTTTCCAGAATTCAGGTACAAATCGTGGAAAAAATTCATTACTAATACATGTCGTACGTACTCTCTCTCTCTCTCTCTCTCCTGCCTCCCTCTCCCCCCCCCCCTCCCTCTCTCCCCCCCCTCTCTTTCTTTTTTTTTAATGTCTCTAACCATTATCAGAACTTGTCGCATAAATGAGCGGTCTGTTAAACCTATCGAAAGATGAATAAAAGGGTCGATTAATTCACAGATGCTGTCAGGGTCTGATCAACAATATGTAGGACCGGGGCACATAGCTCAGGTAGGGGCCCCCATTTAACAGAAAAATTGCATTATAAACATGACAAGCAGTTTGATGTGCAGTTTAAAATTTAAACTATAGTTTTATACTATATATATATATATATATATATATATATATTATAATTTTTTCCATTTTTTTCCATTTAGTAAGTAAATCTCTAAACGTAAGGGATTGAGTGAAACATGTTTGATGTAACATCCATTCTTCTCAAAATGTCGATGGTTACATTACATTTCATTGTCGTTTGTGAAGAATATTATTGAGACAGTTTAGTTTACATGAATGGGAAAAATTCATTTTTTCTATAAATTATATGTTAATTTGCATCAATTTGTATTTTCAGAGAATGGAAAATAAAAGCATTTTGGGGCCCTCCCTGGAAATGCGGGACCTGGGCGCATGCCCCGTATGTTCTATGTGATATTCAGGCCCTGGATAGTGTTTCTGTACTAACATTTATGTACGGGAGTTTTTGGAATTAAAACTCGCTTATTCAGAAGTTTCTAGCGATAGTACTGGGAATCCAAACGAAAAAAAAATCACTAATATCTGTTAGTTAAACTGGAAGTTACAAATTAAATTGTGAAAATTTTAAAAAACAACGGAGTGGGACCGCTAACAACATTTAAAGGTTAATCCCTCTGCTTTGAAAATCCTGTGCACGGGCCTGCTACTTACGACACGATAATCATTTGTCAATTTGTTGTAACTTTGACTGTAAAAGTTTCTTCCCCGCATAAATACTTACGTTGCAAAAAAAGCGGCGAACGCTTCGATGTATCATCCGTAAAAGTAATTTAATTACATTTATTTTTGTAATTCAATGTGTTATTTATTTTTATCGGATTTACATTATCTTTTATAAGGATTAAATCAAATTTAAATCTAAACATGAAGATGTCGAAATTCTAAGTCAATTCAGCAAAATATTAGCAAAGTAGCATACATAATAGTATTGAATAGATAGATAATTTCCGAATGTGACTTACGAATGGTTCTTCTCTTCAATATTCTACACACATCATTGGATTTGTCGTACTGAAACTCCTCGAATGTCTTTATTCGATTTCGTGAAAAGCTTTTATTTTTATTATTCGAAATAACATAGCGGGTCACTAAAATACATTCGCCAGGCCATCCGTACCCTGCCGGCCTTTGGTTGAAGATACCTGTCCTCCGTCGGGATTCATCTTTAAAAAGGCGCGGCGTAATAAATATGGCGTCGCACTCTCAGTCCTCTTACAATAAGTTAGCCTTACTTGTTTTACTGTATTTCATTAACACCTTGTGTTTAGGGGAAAAAGAAATTAAGGAAATATTCGGTGAGTGGGTAAAATGTATGCCTGGTATATATCTCTCTCTTAGAGTTTTTTTTTTTTTTTTTTTTTTTTTTTTTTTTTTTGCCTTAAACCGATTTTTTTTTGTAACACATTCTAGTATCAGACCAACTATTTTTCTTTTTCTCTTTAAAATAGTGTTCTTGTTAAATACTTGCTTGCTCAAAACGAGTTCAACTAAAGTTAGATTTTTTTTATTCTTGAAGTAATTTTATATTTCGGCGCGGGGTGGGGGTTGGGGAGAGAATTTGTAACTCTTTCTATAATAGTATTTTTTTCGTTTAATAATGTGTTTTCCTTTCTATTACTTCGAAATATCGAAGTTTGGATGTACTTGTTTCATGAAAGTATATTTATAAATCAACAGTAGGCATTAGAGATGAGTTCGGGCTTACTTTTTGGAGCCCGGGCCCGCCCGAGCCCAACGACTTTTAAATCGGAGCCCGCTCGAGCCCAAAACATTTTTCGTCATTAGAGCCCGAGCCCGATACCAAAAAGTATACCAAAAGAAAAGGTACAATAAAAATTACATAATATTTAAAAGTTGTTCTAAAAATGTGATATCTCATTTTCTTAACAACTTCGTTAATGAAAATAACTATTAATCCCATCAATGCCAAACATAAATCTGAAAATATCACAGGTTTTCTTTTAAAATATCGTTCCACTGCTACTACTACTACAAAGGGGGGGGGGGGGGGGGATGTCTTTTTCTCTTTCATTCTGATCAAAATAGCATTAAAATAACTTAAAATGGAATAAGTAATTTTTAAGGGGGGAAAAAGTTATTTTTGTGGCCTCGGGCTCGGGCTGAGCCCGTCTCATCTCTAGTAGGGCATCCGAACATTAAAACATTTAAACAAATTATGACTTTCACTTTTTACTTCACTTATAACTGAAGTTAGGTATATTCTCTAAGTAGTCGAAACTTCAGATCATTATAAAAAGGAAAATACATAGCATTATATTTACATTTATAGGAGACGTCCTGTTTTTAGCTTTAATCAAGTATTATTATTTTCGAAGATAAAAATAGCATACTTCAGTTAGATATCCGTAAGTGCATGCAGTGTTAGAGTAGGTAGGAGCTTTGACGTAGGTTATCGAAGCAGTTTACAGTAGGCCGTAAGCATCAAGGAAGGAATGTCCATCAGCAAACTTTGAGTGGGCATTCCCTTACTATCCGTTTGACCTCTGAGGAAATCTCTCCCTTGCTCTGTATATACTTCTTGGATAGATTCTTGCCGTTTGCTTACTAGCAACCCTTGGGGCTTGACCCTGTTCCATTTAATTGAAAGGAGACAGGACAAAAAGTGGGTCCCCCAGCTGTTGTTCCCAATAGCCTGTTAGGATTTTTCCCCCACACCTCAACAGTTTTTTTTTTATTCCTTCCAAGTGTTTTACCTTTCATCAGTTATTTTAGTTTTAATATAAAAATAAAATAAATCTTGAGATTTGGAAGAACTAATATGTTCATCTTTCTCCTAATTTATTTTTATCTCTTAAGACTATCCTACCTAAATCTAACTTAAAACATTCTTTTGTCACAATTGCCAATTCTACAAAACAAAAATTAGAATTTTGGCTAAAAGCGTAATTCAAATTCAATTAATATATCATGTGATCAAAATTTAAATTAATGTCAAACTCACTAGGTTTCTCAATTTCAATTTTTATTATGCTGTAACGTTTTCCATGATGTGCAAGCTTTGACCTTTTCTTCTATTCTACAAAAGTAATAAAAAATCAACTCGATAAATTTCAAATCCCTACAAAATATTAAGTTATAACTACAATCGATGTTTTTCTGGACATCATAAGTCATTCCCACATAATAAGACACTGAAGAAACTTTATCCATATAGAGGTTGAAGTGCTGTACAAGGGAAGGGCGATTATCCCTCTCCGAATTTTCAAATATTTAATTCACTAAAATTTATTTTTCTTTCAGCAGTTTGAAAATAAAATAATAAAATTTATTCTTTTCAAGCGATTTAAGATAAGTAAACTCTAACAGAAAGATGAACTAAGGATTTTCAATCGGGCTGCAATAATTGTACTTAATCCACTCTTTTATCATATTCAAGCACAACGATTTAACAACAATGTCTTTATAAATCTAAGTATAAAATAAGATACCCAAGTTTCTTCTCAAGAAATACAAGATATTCAGCAAAGTAACCATCCACAACAGCCAGAAAATATTAAAGTAAAATGACATATAAAAATTGGTTCGCATTATCCCAAGCCATCGGGGGATCTGGAAACTGATTTACAGGACTGGACCAATTCTATCTCTAACTGTGACAACCTCCTAGGTGGCGATTTCAACGCTCATCTCAAGGATTGGGGTTACAAAAGAAATAACTCAAGTCGGGAGGTCTCTCTCCGCCCTTTCCCCCGAAAACCCGGTGGAAGACGAATTTTAGCTATAATTTTAATTTTCTGTTCATGTGTTCAAAATTTATCATAGAGCCTCCCTCATGATATAAATAATAAGCTGCTTTAATTCTTTATTTTGAAAAAGGCTTATTGAATATAAACAACTTATTTTTGTTTTTTAAATGAAACCAAAAATTTTTTGGAAAAAAAAATTTCGAAACAAAATTTTTGGATTTTTTAGTGGGCAGAGCCTCTTTTATAATATAAATAATAAGCTGTTTTATTTATTTATTATTATTATTATTATTATTTTAAAAAAAAGCTTATTAAATAGAAACTTATTTTTGAATTTTAAATATGTCTTATTAGTTATATTTCTCATATTATTTTTATGTTTATATATTTAAAAATTGTCTTGCACATGGGATTCTGACAAAAACTTCTTAGTTCAGTTTATTTCATATTTAAATTTCCTATTTAAAAAGAAGAAGAAGAAAAACTACAGGCGTCCCCGTCCTCGTCCCTGGATTTTGTTTTATGAACGCCCATGTGCGAATCTCTAAAAGAAGTATAGGAAGAATAGAAGAATAAAGAATATAGAAGTATAGACTTTTAACTTTTAAAATCGAAAGAAAGAACGGAAAAATCAAATTCAGTGGCACGTCGAATTTTAATGCCTCTAAGTGCATACGGTGGCAAGTTTTTTTTTTTTTATCTTCCATCCACATGTCTCGTAGGACATTCTTTGTCAGAACATGATTAGAATCATTAAACGCTTCAAGCTCATTTGTCCTTGCGTCGAATATCATTTTCATTTTTTAATCATTCTCCCTTTAGTCGCTGTCACATTTTTTGATTTACATTCTGCGTTTCCCGCGTCCACTTTTATTATTTAAGGGTGGAGATAATATTCTTATGGATCATATGATGATAAAATTGTACGATTCTCTCAGGAGTTTATAGATAAGGATTTTCTTTTTTTCTTGGGTTCCATTTAATTATTTTTCCTTTGCTTTCCGTAATCTGGCTATCTGAAACAAAAAAACAAAAAACAAGATGAGGTATGTCTTCGTTTTGCTTCTAAGAAAGAAGGCCGTAAGATTTTCCCACCGATTTTTGCTGCTTATCTAATCAGGTAATTTATATATGGGTTTCTTCTCGATGAACCTTGATTTTTTTCAGAATTTTTGACATTACTGATTATTTTTCTTTACGGAATATTCCCCTGAAGCAGTTTACTTTAACATCCATAATAGTGTAAAGTAGAATGCTGCTTGCGAACAGAAGTATATCTCCGCAAATTTGCCTATGCAGTAGAACCTCTACACTGTAAGAAAAAACGGCAACAATTTCAGCATATTTTGCTGTAAAATTTAATATGATTGTGGTCGTATTTGCAGTAAAATTAGATCGTTTGAAGCACATTTTGCTGCAAAATTCCAAACATAATGTAATTTAAGGCATATTTTGCTGTCAATTTACAGTAAAATATGCTGGAAATTTGGGTGCATAAATTTACAGCAAATTTTACTGTAATTTCTGCCGTTTATTCTTACAGTGTAGTTAACGAAGTCGTTAAATCCCGGCCAAAACTTCGTTGAATGGAGGACCGTAAAATAGAAGTTAGTTATTAACAAGAACGCTAAATCACGCGTTAAGCATAGATTAATAAGGTGAAATGTGATATCTAAGTAAACAATTTTCGAAAACGTTATAACATATTCGAAAACCCAGTTTCAGTAATTACCATTAATTATTGAAAACATATCTGAAATATTTTGTGCAGCCCTGTATATGATCAATAGATTTGAATATATGCTACACAATATGCTAAAATTTAGTTCAGTTAGCAAACGCACAGCAAAGTTCAAAATTCCCATTGTTCAATTTCTCTCGATGAAAGATAATGTACTCGACATATTTTGTGCAGCCCTGTATATGATCTATAGAATTTATACACACCAAGCAATATGTAAAAAATTAGTTAATTTTAAAAACGCGTGCCCAACGGAAAACTCGTTTCCAGAAATTATTGTTCACAGACAGTACTGTACCAAATTATTTTGTGTGTCCCTGTAAATGAACGATGAATCCTATGCTCTCTATAATCTATGGAAACATTTTATAATGCACCTCAGTGATATTTATCAATTTCAACATGTTTGAGATATATTAACATCACTAAAGTACACCGCAAACGATTTTTCACCATAGGCCGTAATGTAAAAGAATTCTTTTGAGTGGCCCTGTAAATGAACTATAAGTGCTACGTACTTCATTTTCAATACCGAACATACCATAGTTAAGCTTAATGACATATATCCATTTTATGGAAATCCGTTTATATTTACGTGAGTTAGAGCTCGGACAGACAGACAAACCGAATTCATAAACACTTTTCAACTTTGTTAGAAAGTGTTAAAAATGGATATTTGCTCAAATAATTTATTCCAACTTGATTTATTGCATTAAAATCAACACTCGCATTTAATGTACTACTATTTGCTGATTAATCTTCCAAGATGTATTAAACAACATTTAAATTATTAAAATAAACAAATAAACTTACGCATAATGATGAGGATGAAGAAAGCTTCAGAAATAGTGTTCGTGTGCGATTAGAGAATTAAATGATTTTATGCTGAAAAATAGCCTGGTATTCTCTGCTAGATTTTCGAAGCACTTTCGTATTTTTCAGAAAAAAACTCTCATCTTTGTGAGGAATTGAATACAGCATCTGGTACATTTTCTTGAAAATGAAATTGTTTCAAACGCTTTCATCATGTCATTGTGTGAAAGTTTAAGAAGACATTCAGAAGAATAGTCGTCGCGTGGCTTCTTTAAATAGAGGTTTTGCTTCGCTATATGGAAGTTATTTTGCACGTACTTTTTTTTTTTCAAAGTTCTGAAAATAGATTCGTTAAATAGAGGAATTCGCTAAATAGAAGTTCGTTAAAAAGAGGTTCTACTGTATATATTTCTTCAACTACTTAATGATTCTTAGTAATGCTTATACTTGTCTTATGTAGACGCACGTTTCTAAAAAAAAATCAAATAGATTTTTCTCATCAAATTTGATTTACTGGCTTTGGTTTTATCTATGTTTAGATGATGGTTGAAGCTTGGAAATCTGCAAAAACATTTTAAACCAGATGTAACTTCATAGGTTTTCATCACCAGATATACAACTCTTTATTATACTTAGTTAGTTTTATATATTTTTTATTTTTTCTAATAATCTGGCTACGTAAGGATGCATATTCAATTTTTCATTCTCAATGTTAATTTGTGAGGATACTTTCACTTTTCGAACTGGTTCCGAAAGTGAAAGTATCCTCATAAATAAGCAAACAAAATCGAAAAAGTAGAAAAAGGCCTTTTTAAAAATCGACCTCAGCTATCCAATGCAAAAAGAATATTTTAAAATATCGAAATGCAAACGAGATATTTCAAAAGAAGAGCGTGTTCGTTGCCTAGTGTTTGTAGACTAGTGTAGGCTAGTTTTTACTTTTTGGATTTCGGTTGCAGTTTTTTCAATGAGGTAACTTTCATTTTCGGAACCGGTTCCGAAAGTGAAAGTAATTTTATAAAAATATCTGCAACAAAAATCGAAAAAGTAAAAACTGACCTGATTAGAAATAGACCTCACCTACCCTATGCAAAAAAAAAAAGGTAATTTAAAAATTTTAAATTGCAAGCGAGAAATTTGAAAGAACGCTGCCATAGGTTTAACATTAGCTTGCGAGTTTCTTCGCGTGATTAGTGTGGGTTCTTAAGGGACATAAACAAAATTATTATTTCGTACACAAAAATTAATTGTGTACAGTTGATCAAAACAAACTGGCTATAGTTGTAGCGTATAGGTACTTCTCTAATAACAGAACCAGTCGATTTGACGTCACTAGTGTCACAGTCACTATGGTGAACCAAAATATGATACCTTTTACTCGTCTGATTATTTCTGTCAACTGATCGTCGTCGTTTGGTCATCCCACTATGAATCACGAAGGGTTGCATCAGTAGGTGATGTTACAACGAAATCATCTGATGATTCTCATGTGACTGTCATTTGGAGATTCCACTCTGACACAGTGACCAAATCATCATGACAGTTGCATTGTGACTAGTCCCCAGGTAACATTACAATGAAGTCGTCTATGACTTTTCATAAAGCAACGGTCATAGTGACTTTAGTGCCACGACATTTGGTGACTCGTTACAATGCAACGGTCATGATGCCTTCACAGTAGAGTCTCCAAATAACAATCACATGAGAGTCACCTGGTGACTTCAGTGTAACATCACCTTCTGACTTGTCACAAAGCAACAGCCACTATGACTTCACAATGAAGTGACAAAATGATGGTCACTTGAGAATAACAATGAGATGTATATATATTTTTTCAACGTAGTGATTGTGACACTTTTGACCATTTATGACATATCAGGGACTTCACATCGACTGGCTGTGCTATTGAGAAGTACTTTTTTGCTAAAACTGACATTTACATCTGTTTCTTTTGACCAATCATAATTAATTTTTGTGTTCGAAAATTAGCATTTTATGTTTCCCCTTTAATTTATGGACATCCGTGTATTCCTAGTTATTTGGCTTGTCGAGCTCTTTGAAGTTCTTTTATACTATTCTCTTTCATTTAAATTCATATTAAGCGAGACATTTTGATCATTGAAATTAGTGTAGTGCTAGAAATGTAGAGATATTCGCGGTTCTATACATTCATATACATTCATGTAAATAATGACATGTAATACAAGACAGTTTAGAAAATTTCTTCTCATTGAAATTAATATAGTTGTCATAAATGTCGCATTATATGGACTGTCGTGTTATCGCAGTTCTGCTGTATTCTTTTCATGTTAAATGTAGGTAAAGATGTATATATAAAATGACTCAAGTTAGTGACTTTTTTTTCTCATTGAAATTAATATAGCCGTCATAAATGTCGAGTTATTTGAGCTGTCAAGTTATAATAGTTATGTTGTATTTTATTTAGTGTAAATTCAAGTCAAAAAGACACATCAATTGAGTCAAGTTAGCAATTTTTTTTCTTATTGAAAGATACATTGCACCAAACACGAGAATAAAAAAATGCTGAATTATCGACCTGGTCAAGTTATCCATTAGTTGTGTTATCGATGTTTCATTGTATTTATTATCTTTTCTGTAAATAGAAATGCTTCTAAGTCGATCACATTAGAGGAAAATGAAAAAGAAGTAGCAAAGAAGGGTGTTGTCAAATATCTGAGTAAAATCTGACGCTCAATTTCTGAGATATGCGATTCTCTTAAATGAATATGCGTCTTTGTCAAGAAGAGGGGGGTAGAGAGAGAGGGGGGATACTGCAATTGCTTACAAAGCTGTTGCTGTGGATTGAAGTAAAGAGTTGTTGAAAATGACCAATGCAGTCACAATTTTTAAGGATTAGCTGTAATAAAATATAGTGCAAATTTCTGTAGATTTACGTAAGATCTGCTAAAATGAGTTAGTGAGTTTTATTTTTTATTGAAATGAATATTTTACCATAGATGATAATAATAACTGCCGAACTATTAAAGTTGTCAAATTATCCACAAGTCGAGTTATCGCAATTCTACTGAGTTGTCTTCCCAGTAAATAGAATTAAGTAAAATCAAGTAAAACGAGTCAAGTTAGCGAGCTTTTTTTTTTTATAGAAATTAATTAAAATTAGCATTTTACCAACCATGACAATAATATCGGCCAAGTTACTGACTGGGGTTGTGAAGTTATACACAAATCCAGTTATAGCGATTCCACTGTGTTGTCTTTCCTGTAAATAAAACCAAGTGAAAACATGTAAAACGAATCTTATTAGCGATTTTTTTCTTTATTGAAATTAATTAAAATTAACATTTTACCAACCATGAAAATAATATCGGCCAAGTTATTGGGGTAGGGAAATTATTTGCAAGTCCAGTTATAGCGATTACATTGTGTTGCCTTTCCTGTAAATAAAACAAAGTGAAAACATGTAAAACCAGTCAAGTTAGAGAGTTTTTTCTTTATTGAAATTAATTAAAATTAACATTTTATCAACAATAAAAATAACACCGGCCGAGTTATTGAGGTTGTGAAGTTATCCACAAGTCCAATTATAGCGATTCTCCTGTGCTGTCTTTCCTGTAAATAAAATCAAGTAAAGGCATGTAAAACGAGTCAAATTCTCGATTATTTTCTCATTGAAATTTATATTTCGACGACCATGAGGATAAAAAATTACCACGAAGTTGAGTTATCGACGTAGTCAAGTTATCCAACATTTTATCAACAATAAAAATAACACCGACCGAGTTATTGAGGTTGTGAAGTTATCCACAAATCCAATTATAGCTATTCCACTGTGCTGTCTTTCCTGTAAATAAAACCAAGTAAAGGCATGTAAAACGAGTCAAATTCGCGATTTTTTTCTCATTGAAATTTATATTTCGACGACCATGAGGATAAAAAATTACCATGAAGTTGAGTTATCGACGTAGTCAAGTTATCCAACATTTTACCAACAATAAAAATAACACCGACCGAGTTATTGAGGTTGTGAAGTTATCCACAAATCCAATTATAGCAATTCCACTGTGCTGTCTTTCCTGTAAATAAAAGCAAGTAAAAGCATGTAAAACGAGTCAAATTCGCGATTTTTTTCTCATTGAAATTTATATTTCGACGACCATGAGGATAAAAAATTACCACGAAGCTGAGTTATCGACGTAGTCAAGTTATCCATTAGTTGTGTTATCATGTTTCTACTATATATTTTATCTTTTCTGTAAATAGATCCGCTTCAAAGTCGATCATATTAGAGGAAAGAAAAAAACAAAACAAAGAAGGCTTCTGTCAAATATCTGAAGTAAAATCTGACGTTCAATTTCTAAGATACGCGATTCTCTCAGACGTATGGGCGCCTTTTACACGTTTTAAGAAGAAGGGGGAAGAGAAAAGGGGGAATACTGCAATTGTCTTAAAAGCTGTTACAGCAGGTTGAAGGAAACTTTGGTAATAACAGTAATTTGTCCGGTTCCACCGTTAATTTCGATGGAGTTGCTGCTTATTTTTTTATTATCAATAAACCGCAATATATTTTACTGACGATCAGAGAGGAATAATCATTAAAATCGCATCTGCGTTCATCTCTTAATGCTGTTTTTTTTTTTTATCCTGCTTGTATCGCTGATGGAATTCTTTCGTATCTAACTAAACGGAGAAACTGAGATTTGCGTGCGTGAGAGATTTTCAGTTCCTTTAAGCGAAATCTCCCTCCCCCCCCCCCGTTACATTATTATCTGTAGGTAATTGAATGCAAAAATAAATAACACTATATACATTCTTCGATTCCTCCATTCATATTTTTTGTAACAATTATATTTTGCGAATATTTCTTCACAAATGCTTGCGTCAAGTACAGCAATCGATTAACCTTGAGCAGTCGCGCGGGGTATAACAAGGGTCTGTACGGTGTTTACAATTTTCAACACTATTTTTTGAAACGTAATCTTCAACTTACTTTACCGCAGAATTTGTAACAATTGTCTCCGAATAAATAAGGTGACGATTATTAATTTTATTTATTGGTGACAAAGTAAAAACCATCCATGCCCTCTGTATGCGCGATTTCTCCCAGGTTAACATTCGCGAGGGTTACGTTCCAGGAAAACCACGCGAATGTCAAATCCGTGAATGTTGAGTCTATCTTTCTGCACTAAAAAGCAGTTACATTCTATGAAATTGTAATTAGAGTGGCGCAGCATTTAAATAAAAAAGGAAACTGCCCAGTTAAACTGAGGGCATTGAGCTCACAGGTTATTCACACTAATTGTGTATTATACACTTACTTCAAAATATTTGTAATAAGCCTCTTGAAAAATAAAGAAATCGACAATATATTAAGAGGGATCATCCCCCCCGTTCACCCCTTTTAATTAACCAATGAACCCCCAAAACTAATCAGGGAAGCGCCTTTTTACAATCAACATATATACAAAATTTGAAGCCAATCGGATAATTCTTCATGAAAAACCCATTTATCTAAATTAAGGGGGGGGGGATTAGCCCCCGTATCCCCCTTTATACTTAACCAATGAACCCTCAAAAGTAATCATGGAAGCACTTTACCACAATGAACCTATATACAAAATTTGAAGAAAATCGGATAATTCTGCATGAAAAACCCATTTATCAAAATTATGGGGGGTTAACCCCCTTTCTCCCTTTATGCTTAACCAATGAACCCCTAAAACTAGTCGGAGAAGCGCCTTATCACAATGAACCTATAAACAAAATTTGAAGCAAAACGGTTATTTCTATCAAAAGTTATCGCGTTACGTACATACATACATACATACATACGTATATATATATATACGTACATACAGAACCGCCGAGCACATTAGCTCTCAGGCTTTGATAGCCAGTGAGCTAAAAATCAAAAGAATATATTTATTAATAACACGTTATACCTAACATAATATCTAGAAGTTAAATGTAAGCATATATTCATAAACATGAAATTTATTTTTGAACAATAATTTAAATTAACTGACTGGAGAAATAACTACAGCTAAAAAAAAAAACATGTTTTTGTATAAAGTAATTTATACTCTCTCTATTCGCAAAGAGATGATAATGTATTAGTGGGTAAGTATGCAATACAATATTAAAATACGACATTGCCGTTACCTTACAACTTCTAATATCACTGTTGCAATGAATAGTCTGTTGTTGTTATTATTTTACTTTTCTACAATACTCGCTCCCTTTTTCAGTTGGCAACTGAACATTGATTTGTAAATACATACTGAGAAAACACAAGGGAAATAATCTTTAATCATTATAAATTCTGAAAAACAAAAATATAATAAAATAAAAAGAATAGTATCTAGTTAAACTGATGGCATTGAGCTCACAGGCTATTCACACTAAGTGTATATTATACTCTTATTTCAAAGAACAATGCTCCTCGAAAGTTAAAGAAATCGGCAATAAATTAAGGAGGAAATTAGCCCCCCGTTTCCCCCCCCCCTTCATACTTAACCAATGAACCCCCAAAACTAATCAGGGAAGCGCCTTATCACAATGAATCTATATACAAAATTTGAAGCAGATCGGATAATTCTGCATGAAAAACCCATTTATCAAAATTAAGGAGGGGGTTAAACCCCCGTTTCACCTTTACACTTAACCAATGAACCCTCCAAAACTAGTCAGGGAAGCGCCTTATCGCAATGAACCTAAATACAAAATTTGAAGCAAAACGGATCTTTCTATCAGGAGTTATCGCGTTACGTACATACATACATACATACAAAACCGGCGGTCACATTAGCTCTCAATGATCAAATCAGATTTTCGGTGAATGTTAAGTTTTTCCGCATTTTCATGTTCGCGAATAATCAAAACTCGCGAATATTGAGGGATTATTGTATATTGTTGTGTCTTTTTGTAAATAAATTTACTTTTCTTTTATGTGATAAATTGGCAGAAATATTCTAACATTTTTTTTTTCAGAAACACGCCATATAAAATTGTTTTAGATTTTCGACAATTATTAATAATAAGTTTTCTTTAACAAAATTATCGTCATTAGCAGCAAAAAATAAGCCTTTTTATTCATAAGGCTTTATCAATTTATTGCGATTGTATCAAAATGACTCAGTTTTCATCAGAATTATGCATGCATTAATGATAGACTCTACAACTCTCTCACAACCAGCGACGATTGCGCTGTGGAACCTGTTTTATTTACAGTTTTTGAAAAAGACACTTCGTCTTACGGTAACCTACTCGAAAAAAAAAAAAAAAAAAAAAAAAAAAAATCCAGGTTAATTTTTTTGCATAATACTATTCTAGGGGATTTCCTTGCCTAAAGGCAAACAAAAAAAATTTCGTTATCTGTTTCTGTATTTTTTTATTAGTAGTTGAATGTTTTCATTTATTTTTACTAATATATTAAAAATTGCATGTAAATATATTATACCAGTAATAGTAGTGTAACATGTGAAAAACAATAATGAAATAAAAAGCAATAATGCAATTTGTATAATGTATTAAGAAATATGTAAGCAAGTATGTATATGTAAACAAGCATGTAAATTTTAATACAAACAAGAAAAAAGTTCATTTAAAGTAGACACTGAATCTGGATGTCCAACGAAAAAAATTTGTTTCCTCAAAGCAAAACCTGAAAAGGCTTTGTAGAAAAAGCCCTGTCGATTTCATCAAACCCTATTAACATTTTCTAATAAAATTCTTATAAATGTATCAGATTCATGTTGGCAATGTTTTCTTGCCAATGTACAAGATAGAATTTCTGTTTTACTAATTTCAACAAAAACTAACCAAAAAAATAATATATATTAGAGACTTATACGTCATCTGGTATGTAAACCAGCTCAAACACTACAAAATCTGTCTTTTTCGCTCTTGCTCCGGCTTTTTGATCCAGCACTTATAATATTTTCCAGAAGGGGACGAAGGTGTCAAATTGGGAGGAGACTTCAATTTTAATAGCTTTTGATTGATGTGTGGTCTGTGGTCAAGACCCGTATGATTCCCGGACCTCAACTACAATCAGTTGCAGAATGCGTTGACGTTTATATTTTGAATTTATTGTTATTATATTTTGAATTCAAAAATAGACATTAAGAGTTAGAAAATATTTAATTGGTAATCAATTAAAAAAATTATTTAAAATGGGATTTTAATACCTTTCATATATACAAAAACAATTTTGCAGATTTATATCTATAAAATCATGTTATTTTTTTCAAAGGCATTATAATGGTATAAAAACTGAGTTTTAATTATGATTTGTTATTTGTGTTGCATTTCCGCATTTATATAAAAAGTTAAAAAACAGACGACAGAAAAGTTAATCCAAAGTACTGATCGTAACCGAAGCACCAATTCATATGATACATTATTAATCATTTAGGTTATCCATAAATTATATTTCTAGTCCAAGTACACCTGTTCCCAAAATCTCATGGAGAATGAGATATAATTATATCCTACTGATATGTGAAAGGTTGACAGAAACTGGCCTTTCGTACATCCTCCAACTATCTTAATTGCACGATTAAATACGTGTACGATACTATACTTCTAAATTAGTTTTTCCGCGTAAAATTCATAAATTGAACGCTAATTATTTCGCAGGTGGAGGGTAAAAGTTACATTCATTTCCAACATAAATCAGTGGCAACTTCATTAAACTGATTATAGACTTTTAAGGCGAAAGATTTATTGGATTGGCGATTATGATTTAGTTGAGATTATTAGGTATAATTAAGACTCAATTCACACTAGTTTAGTATCTTGTGATACACGAAGCAATCATATTGATAGATAAATCTTCCTATCTTATCAGATAAAGTGTTTCTTAAATGGGTAGCATCCGGAAAACTTTGATTTGGATTGTTTTTCATTTTAATCAGAAATAAATCTTAATTAAGAAAATAGTAATAGTCTTTTTGTTACTAATACATTTTGTCTAGAGAAATTTCTACTTTTTAATCTGTTTTCAAGGAGTCATAATTATTTTAAATCACTTGGAAACAATAATTTTTACTTTTTTTTTTAAATCATCGGATATAAAGAAAATTTAGTTAACTAAATTTCAAAATCCATAGAGAATCAATTGCTCCCCCCCCCCCCCAACCCCTGCGTTGCCAACACCTATTTAATAAACAATTATTTATTTGGAATTTTATAAACAGTTATTATAAACGGTTATTTTTCATTTTATGAAATAAAATCTTTAATATCCTAACTGTCATACTGTAAAAAAAAAAAAAAAAAAAAAAAAAAAAAATCTGTAATTTTGACAGAAAAATATTGTATTTTTTACAGAAAAAAAACTGTTTTAAAGAAAAACAGTTTTTTCCTGTAAAAAAAATGTAGATTTTATAATTTTTATGGAAAAAAATCTAAATTTTTTAAAGAAAAAAACTGTTTTAATGAAAACATACAGATATTTTCTGTAAATTAAACGGTTTTCTATTGGCGCCAAAATTGACAGTTTTTTTCTGTCAATTTGAGAGATTCTTTTTTTATAGTGCACCTGTAAAGTCTTGCCAAATACTCCAAAATATGGAAGTCGAATAGAAAAAATCCTTTAGAAATAGCAAATCTCTAAAAATGTTTTAAAATGTTTAATGTAATGGTTTATTTTCTATTTTTTACTATTCTACGACGTTTCGGAGTGAAAAGGGAATGTGAAACGCAATTCCAGATGGAAAAAAAAAATAGTTTCTCATTCTCTGAAACTTATTGAGCAAGAACACTGTTTATTTTACGAAATCTAAGATTAGATTTTTTCAATTTTTCTTCTTCTGAATGGTACAAATAGTTTAATGCGTCATTTTATTCTTAAACTATTCTATGAATGCTAGATTATCTGTTTATCAGATCGTTCTCCAAGAACTTTTTTTTTTTTTGCAAGCCAGCAAAGCTAAATTTTTCATTCGTAAAATCAATAATAAACAGACCTTTTCTACATACTGGAATCAAATTTGAAAGTGTATGTGTGTGTGTGGGGGGGGGAGGGGGGAGTTAGACTATGTTTATTGTTTTTTGGATACTAATATACAATAAATTGCCGCTTATCCGACACTCACTGATCAAGCTTATGTCAGAAAATTGAAATTGTTGGATAACCGTGAGACCATTATCATAAGCATTTTCTAATTGTGCAAATGTTAAACTTTACATAAAATTACTATAAATGCAATTAGCTACTATCATAAATAACTGTTACCGTCAAAAAAAAAAAATAAGAAAATAAAAAAGGAGGGGGGGGGGGGAATTTAAGGAGAAGTTTCTGTAAATAAGTACATTTTCTACTTTTTGTCAAGTTTCAAAATAAAAGAATTTCAAAAAAGGGAAATTATTCATATATTTTTATTTTCTCTTTAATTGTGATTTGCATTAAGAAATATTTCACATATTATGTAATGAAAGTACTTGAGTTATTTCTGCTTATTTTCTAACCCTTTTGAAGCCAAGAGGAATTAGAATATACAGGGGTGTTTGTTGGTGAGAATTGCTATCTATTTCTAAATTTTTCAATCGCCTTTAAATTATTATTGACAAAATTATGTATTATTTAATAAGATTTACAATATAATTAAATAATTTAACATGATATTTAACATTGTTTAAGTCATTTATTAACATTTGTATTGTGTTTAAATCTTTGTATAATTGATTAGAAGTTAAAAAATTATAAAATTTCACCCGTAAAATTTGGAATTCAGGTACAAACACCTTTTTCATGAGACTTGTGTGGGATATCGATTAACTGAGTACGTTATATAACTTAACGTCAAATAATGAGGAGTTTATTGTAGTTGCAAAACATAAACAAAAAATAAAACTGAAATAAAAGATCATCGTTTGAGAAATGCTGCTAAAATCGCACTTGCATGTCAATGAAAATTAATTTACAAAACACTGATTGTTTCGGAATTCTTTATTACTATTATTATTATTATTATTATTACTAGTATATACCCCCCGTCAAAAATGACAGGATATTGACTCAATATTCAATTTTTGAAATAGTTCAACGAATGGACAAAACATTCAAATTAAACATTAAAAATAAATAAATAAATAAATAAAAAATCCATGAGTGAAATTTTCTGTAAAAAAAGTGTTATCAATGAGTTTCTAAAGAGCTTGACTCACCACATAGCTCATTTTTTGATTATATAAGCAAAATTAAATGGAAATTACTCGGTACTATTTATTCCTTATATTTTAATTACGTTTCATAAGAAAAAAATAATTTTATTTACGATAGAAACAAAATTTCAAACTTTGTTTGCATTATCTACCAGTAGATGGCGCCATCTTCCCTTATGTGGTCCAAAGTTGCTTGTGATTGCCAAGCAAACCACCTTGACTGTCTTTCTCTAATTAATCGCCATCTACGTTCAATCGGCGTTTCATCATTTTCATCAGGCATCGCTAAAACGATCTTTAAACTATATAAAAAACAATAAAAACTGATTTGATTGAACAGATTCAAATCCACCGCATGTTTGAACTTTGAAGGGGGGGGGGGGGGTTGAGACCTATAGCTGCACGGCTGTAGTCCCGAATGATCCACAACTGCGTGTTTAAAACATCCATTTAAAAGATCAACAAAGATGTTAAAACAGTAAAACACACGTTGCCAATTGGCAATCTGTACAGTACAAATAATTTTGATGAATGATTCTCAAAAGTGAATGACTCGCCACATTTTTTTTTCTTCCAAATAATAATAATAATAATTTAGCAAAGTGAAATGTAATTTCTAAAAAAATCACATTAAATTTTAATATGCTAATTAATGCAAATATTAACTTGTATTTTTAACAAAGTTCGATTGTTTATATTAATTGACGAAAGATGGCTGCAAAAATAGTTTTTGAAGGTTTTAAACAAAATTTAAATATTTAAAGACTTTAATATGCTTTTACAAATATTTTAAGAACAGAATCAGATAATTAACCTATATTTTTTTACTGAAGCGTTCAAAGAGTCATTCATTTGTTTCACGATTCGGAAATTCCGAATGGCAACAGTGCTTGTTTGTTTATATTTAGTAATCTGATGTCTATAACGGCTTATTTTTAATTTGGAATTTAATACATTATAATTGGATAAGATATACATGTTATATGTGAAAATATGAAGAACAGACATGATTCCACGTAGAAGAAATTAACATTTAGTTGTCATATGTTAGTATATGTTTTTCATTAAGCCTAACATGGCATTTAACTACGATCGACTCGCGGACCAGAGTGGTACAGCCCGGTACCGTTACAGACACTTTCTCGCCTTTGGATTTTATTATAAGTAAGATTACAGTGTTATTTTTGATAAATAATATAAATAATTTTTAAAAGGAAGATAATGTTAAAATGTCGAAAAAGATCCATTTTAATCCTTTGTTTTGAAAAATTTTTAGAAATTGAAGAAATTAAAAAAAAAACTTGAAAAATGTTATACAAAAATCTATTTATTCAATTCAAACTATTTGAGTATCAAAATAACCACCATGCATTTATATTGTTGAATGAACTGAAACTCTTAGGCTATTTCGATAAGCATTTGAGAGCTAATTGAAGAATCAATACTAGATATTTGGTATATTTTACATCATCATTACTCAAACATCATACCATAATTTGAAAAATATTCCTATAGTGAACATTGTTTTAATTCATGCACAAGGAAACAATGTAAAGAAAAAACATATTAAGTTTGAAAAAAAATCTAATGATAACATTTTGCGTTGTCACTTTTGAAAAAATGATTTTGATAAAAATTCATTTTTAATTAATATGACTGAACAAGTGTTGCCAGATTTAAAATAAAGTCTTCGTTGCCAGATAGCCTCATTTAAAATGTTAGTTATTTTAAATACTACGAAAAACTTTGAAAAACATTTGCTAAAAAATAGTCCAGGGGTAAAATTATTTTCTTTCCTAAAAAAAATGTTTTTTTATTTTTTTCATTATTATTTTTTTTTTTTTAATTCCCTGCCATAAGGGGATATTTATTTCCGATAAAATATGTTATTTTAAATAACTCTAAATAATAGGTATTTTCGTGTATCTGTTTTTTAAACTATTATTTCTGTCAACTAATTACATACATAAGATTTTATAAATTTGAAAAACTTAAGTTTTCTTTTCTTTTTTGCAGATATTGGATTAAAAAATATGTGTGATCCATTTAGAGTGAAATACCATTTCGATATCCCCAGCATCCCAGACAATGAAAAACTGTGGGCTGCAGAACTAGTCCTTTACCGAGAAGGTGAACAACCAGAGCAAAGGCCATCCATGCACAGAGTACAGGTGCACGATATCATCAGACCTGCATCCAAATCATCAGACTCAATCCTCAGACTTTTGGATGTTAAAGTATTGCAAGGCGCGAGCTCCGGCTCGTATGAAACTTTTGATATTCTTCCAGCCGTCAGAAGATGGCTTCAAGAACCATCTCAAAATTTTGGACTATTTGTTGAGTTGGTAAGCTCACTAAACCGTGAAGGACCGCAAAGTGTTCGCCTCAAAAGAAGTGTAGATGAAGACCAATATCAATGGTCTCAATATGAACCTTTGTTAGTACTATATTCTAGAGACCCCAATGCAGAATCAAAAACTGTTTCATCAAGGACTAAGCGTAGTACTCGAAAACACAGAAGGAAAGGTCGTAAAGACAACTGTAGGAGGCATACACTGTATGTAGATTTCAACGATGTTGGTTGGGATGACTGGATTATTGCCCCACCTGGCTACAATGCATATTTCTGCCATGGGGACTGCCCTTTTCCCCTTCCAGATCATCTCAATGCAACTAATCACGCTATCGTGCAAACTCTGGTCAACTCTGCTAATCCAGCATCTGTGCCACGTGCCTGCTGTGTCCCTTCAGAGCTCTCATCCATATCTATGTTGTATAAGGATCAAAATGACAATGTTGTCCTTCATACGTACAGAGATATGGTGGTGGAAGGTTGTGGATGTCGTTGAAGGATCTTAATCATTTTATATTGAGACAAATATCTATAACCTTAAAGTTGTATAAGCGATATCGGATGTTGCTTAGTCAACATTACTATGATGTTGTTTTACTCCAAGCCTGTGAGTTGTACTACGGATATACAGAGATCAAGTTACGCGAGCTTAATTGATTAGTTATGATGTTGTATGTTGCTTAGTCTACTTTTCTACGATGTTGTTGAAGTTCATTGATTACGGATGATACTGCGAATATTTCAAAATGAAAGTGTGTGAGCTTAATTGAAATTACAATATTGGATGTTGATTAGTTAATTATTTTGTTGGATTTCATAGATGCAAATGACACTATGAATAAGACAAAATAAAATAATGCGAGCTTAACAGGTGTTACGATAATGGATGTTGCTTAGTTGTCTGTTCTATAACATTGTTGGATTTCATTGATAAGAATGGATGATATGAATGTTCCAAGATGAAATTAAATGAGCTTTATTGGAGAGTTTCTACCATTATAACTCATGAACAGTACGATTTCATTGCAAGAGGTGTCGAAATTTCCTATAAGTGCCAGAACATATCAAGTGATATTTTTCATTGTCTAGTTCATCTCATCATGTTGTTTTACTCTTCCTGCAAAACTGTGTTTTAAAATACCTTAAAATGCTGGAAAGGAATAAACTGTCATTGCTTCTCAGAAAGAATCACAATATGATTTTGTAGATTTCAATTTGAATTGAAGAATAAGAGTACAATGATTCAGTTTACGCTAACATTTATAAGATAAAGTATTATCTTATGCATTTCTAGAACTGGTGTAATATAAATGGTTGAAAAAAAATGCTAAGTTTATTCTGTTAATTTTAATATTTAAATATTTGAAGAATTTTATTCTTTTATGTAAATAATGTACATTTGTAATTATATTTTTATGTATTTTGATTTGGTCAGTGTATATTTTATACAGTAGATTCGATTTAGTGTGTAAAGCCACCAAGTATTAAAAACACCTTTCTTCCAACCTTGTATATATATTATGCAAAACTGAACTTATAAAAGACATAAATTTGGTGCTTTGGTCTGTATTTTTAAGGCCAGTGTTGTTGAGTCCATGTGATTGATTGTACATAAAATTACTGTATAATTCTTTACATCTGTAAAATTAGAGTCAAAGGAAAAATAAAACTGTGCTATTTTCTGATACATTTTGCTTGGTTATGAAAATCCAATTCATGTAATAGTACTTGATATTTGTTGCAATTACAGATATGTCTTTCATTTTAACCGAATCGTTTTCCATCAAGCTCATCGTGTATTTGGCTCATCATTGTTTATCAGTATAACTAAAATTGTGTCTTAATGTGTATGCTATTTATAAAACATGTAAAGGAATTATTTTTTTAATATTTCTTTAACATATGTATTTATTTTTATTCATGTATGATATTTACTTATGATTACCTGTTAAAATAGCTGGAATAGTGTAGAGAAAATTATAAATATGTTTTGTATGTAAAGTATTTATTCGTTTCAACAGTATTAGAGATATATAATTTATGCATTGTTGATGTAATGGAACAATTTGTGATTTTTTTTTTTTTTTTTTTTATGATTATTGTAGAAAAACATAATCGGAAAGAAATTTATTTTTGTATGTAAATAAATTACAACAGAGCTGTAAAAAATTAACATAAAAAATAATATACAAATAAAATAATGAATATTTATAGAACAAATAAAAAGATTTCAAAAGTTTTTCGTAATTTTTTTCTTTCTCAACTTTACATGAGAGTGAGTTTGATAAACAAATGTATATATCATCATAGTTAAATTTTTATTTTCTTGGCATTAACTTGTTAAAACTTTAAAAAGGTTAACTCCTTCTGTTAACATGCCATTTTTCCAGAAGTTTCCAATAAGCAAATCTTCCACTGAAATATCATAAAACTACTTCTTATTATGCAGAACGTTTGCAATTTTCTACAACTACGAATATTTGGATATCAAAGTTTTAGGATATTTACTTTTTTTCTTGTCGTAAAATTTAAAATCTAGATCAGATTGTAAAGGATTGAAATTCACAGGGAAATGAAACTGCATTAATTAAAAAATATATACATGCGACTCTAAAATTTCATTTTTTATCTCATTTCATCTCGTTACATTTTATGGAAAAAAAAGTTATTTTTACATAATAATTTAAGAATACAAAATTATTTATAAATATATAGATAAAAAGATATATTTATAAAATTATTCATAGTATATTGGTCATTTATTATGAGTCAAAGTATGCGGATAGTGTAAAGAATGCTTACATTTATACCATAAACATACAAAATTGAAATTAATGTTAATCATTTTGAAACTTTTTATCAATTATAAAAGTCAAATAATGAATTGTGAAATTGAAATTAAATAATATTTCTTAAAATGATTAAAAGTAAATCACAATACTATAATACATCCTTCAAAATAATATACAGTTAAACTTTTTTAAGTCAATTGTCAATAACTCGATTTTTTTTTTAAATTTAGAATATATATTAAATACATGTCATTTTTACATTTCACAATATCTTAATTTTTAAAAATCATTTCTTCATTTTCGCGATCACATTATTGTCATTATTTAACTCGAGATATCAAAATGCATTGTTTTATGCATTATTTTGTATAGTTAGTAGTTATGTACAGTTAATTTTATGTACAGTAAGACATAATGTACAGTTGTTATAGTTTTTTGTAAAGCATCTAAATATTTTCAGATTTCTTTGTCTTACTAAATTAACTTGTGATTTCATATGAATGAATTAATACCAAATTTTAGCATGAAAAAAGCAAAAACATATTTAATTCAATTTCAATATGTACATTTTCAGAATTTGTAATTATATTTATGTTGTTTTTAATTCTATGAATAAACATTTGTAAATACCCACTTAAGTTAATATTTAGTAAGACAAGGCATTGTGTAATACCTCATTGTTGATTGCTGTTTTAATAAAAAAAAAATGCATTCGTTATTGCATTGCTATATTGTATGTTAAAAAATGTAAATAAAAGTTTCATGCTTTAACGATTTTGTTATTTATTTTCTAAAGCTACAAACGAATGAATGAATTCTCTCACGGCATAACCAATTTTGTCTTAAAATCGTTCTCAAAATCGTAGGGGAGACTTGGGAGACTTGATCCCTTTTCAGTTTATAATTTTTATTTTGGAAAAAAAAATAATGTTTCTAGTTATTATTAAAGGCTTATGTGTCTTTAATGTTGTAGTATTTTTTTTTATTTTTGAAAAAACATTTTTAAAATAAATATAAAATATTTTTCAAAAAAGAAAAAAAGGATCAAGTCTCCCCACTTACATGGAGACTTGATCCCTTACCAAGGGAGGCTTGATCCTTGAAACAGATCCATTGAAATGATTCAAATTAAGTTGTAGAAATCAAATTTATTGTTGACTAACATGTAAAAAAGGGAGAAAAACACACACAAAATTCTACATTTGGTAAAAATCACTGTTTTCCATATGAATGATTATTATTGCTAAAATTAATGATCAAAAAGCATTTTCATAGCTTTAAAAGTCAAACGTAAAGGTTAAAATTGGTGCAGTTTGAAGAGTTCCACCAAGCATGACTGATTTAGATACTTTTTTGACAATGTTCGTCATTGCCCACAACACTAATGCAAACATTTTCTGGATAAATAAGTTGGTCGGCATTAAGTCCTCTTTTTCTTAGAAAATTGATTTTGCATTCAGAGGATGAAATCTTCTTTACAATTTTTCGAAATCACTAATTTTCTTCTTTCCTATAAATCGCACAATGACAAAGTCACTTTCATCAATTGACAAATTTTGTGGATCTTCGATGATTTCTATGTTCATCAAGTGAATATGGCTCGGTTGAATAATGAACACTTACAACTGTTCTCACTTTCTGAAGATTCGGGAATTCATTTTTAGTGTTTTTACTTTTTTTTTTTTAATGAAATGGGTTTTTCTTGATTTATGTTTTTTCGTTTAATTCTTAGGCATTGGGAAAATGTTACATAAAACACTATTAAACAGAAATGAGCTATTTTCAACCTTTTTCTCCAGATATATTATATCAGTAATGAAACGTAAATAAATATATGTATATGTGTGTATATCTATATACATAATATATAATAAAACTTTTTGCAAATAATAACTAATAAATCAGAGGAAAATCGACATATAAATGATCCAATAACTGTAATACAATACAAAAATGTATATCCAGCAATATAAATGCAGAAATTGAAGAAAATGGAAAATTATATTGCGAGACACATTATCAAGGGCAATATTCCACAATATAAGTAAACCACAAATGATTTCTGTTTGAGTAAAATAGGCCGCGAAGGATAATAAATTACTTTACTCAAACTGTCCAATCAACTACGATACCACATGTGAAAGAAATTTGAATTAAGAATGGATAAATTCTGAAAATCAAAACATGAGAGTTATGGTATTAGTTACAAGAAAACATTAAAAAAAAATCACATACTATTGTAATGAACATATTTTAAATGAATAGAAAAACTGCACTAACCATTGCAATGTCAAACTCATGACCATTCTGACGATTTTGACAATCACATGGAATGATTGCAAAATTACAGTTAACAAGTCACAGTTATTTTAACAAATTTTAAAATAACTATAAAGATAATGTATCAATAAATGTAATTATTTGTAAAACTAATAAATCTATTAAAAATTTATGACCTATTATAACAACTCAATTATAAACAAACAAACAAGAAAGAAGAAATAGGAATAATGTATTTCGTGATTCTCAATTTCAGAAAAAACAATACTTCCTCCATGCATAATAGTATTAAATTCACATATACAACATCAGTACTGCCATCTGTGAACAAAAGTGATACATAAAACCTATTACAGTTAATGTATTGTTACTAAAAAAATTTTAAAGATTTATAGGTGGAAAAAAGAGTATAAAATCCATAAAGAGTGATACAAAAAGATAAATTGTCATGTACTAAATCATAAATATGAAATATATTCCCATATTAACAAACCACAAAACCAATATGAAGCCAATTTAGCATATATTTAAGAAAAATAATAGAAATGTGTTCTTTTAATGAATTTTCTAAATCTATTGAAAATATAGCCAAAATATGCAAGTATGCAATGGACCATAAGCATTTCTGTCGTCATCCAACGTCACGATGACGTTTTTCTTTTATACAGCTAATCAGCATCCCGATTTTCCCTACAAGCGTTCGAGAAGTGCCAATCAAATAGGGGTAATTTCCCACAAGCATTGCGTGCTCCACCTCGTCCGTGTGGTCCATTGCCGATAATCCGACTCCGGAGTTCTAAGCAATTGGATTCTCATGACTATTTTCCGGGCTGTCGTGTCCCGAAACGTGGTTCAAACTACTAACCTTGACAGCATTTTCTGAAATATACTTTACCTTTATCGAAAAATTGAAACTGCTATTCGATTTCGTCGTTTCTGAATAAAAGCACATGCCAGTTTCATGGGTCTAAGATTAAAATTGATTTCGTGAATCTGTCAGAAAGCTACGAGTTTAAATTTGAGACATCCTTAAAGCATCAACGCGCGATACCGTGTCTCATGTGGTTGTACTTGGCCGACATCGATATTCATAGACAGACAAAGGTACAACCTCAGCGAAATAGGCGAAGAGAAGACACTCGTCTTACCTCATAGTGACTCCAAAAATATATATATTAAAGTGAGGGAAGCTTGAGCCACAAAGATACAGAAATACAGCGTTATGCATTAAGGTGTTTAAAATTAATTTGAATTGTTATGAACAAATGTTAAAGAAATTCAATATTACATGCCATCGTTATTATTAAGAATTGCAAAAATTAAATTAGATCATATTACAAAAGTACTAAATATTTTGTTCCTATTGATTTCTATGCATGAGTTATATCTACACATTTTTTTTTAATTTATAGCGTTTCAATGCGAAAATAACGATATAACCCACTAAAAAAATAATAGTATGAGCTATAATAATAAAGATAGATTGTGTATGTGTACAGTGTGTGCAGAGTTCTGAAGAGACCGCTGTGCACAGAGCTACAAAATTTGGCAGAAGATGTACCTGCATGTCTAAAATATACCTCGTAGCCAGTTTTTAAATTTTTTTGATGAGATTTTTTTATTTAATTTTTTATGCGTTTTTTCGTGTTCCGCGAGGGTTTTTTCACATTAATAAGAAGAATCCTGTTTCAATTTTTTAGCCCAATGCATTAAATTCTGTCTAATTTTCAGAAAGGTTTATTTGGAATTCGTACAGCCACTTTTGAAATTTTCGCGAATTTTTTGTGCGATGTTTAGCTTTTTTTCTCGTTTTATGATGATTATTTAACATTCGTAAAAGGAATCATCTTTTAGCCTCTTTTTGTATCACTCTTTGATTTTTTATTTTTTTCGCGAATTTTTCATGGGAGTTTTAACGTTTTTTTTTTTTTGCGCTTTGCGGTGAATTTTTTGACAATTCTTTTCTGAAACTCCCCGGTAAATTTTGCTACTTGCATCATTAAACTCAAGTTTGAAGATTGTTAGATCGGATCCAATAGCTACGGGAACGACGGTGGTGAAATTCTGAATTTAATATGAGCCAATCACCACGTGCCTTTAAGATAATGCAATTACTTTTAATTAATTAAATTTTTTTTAGATGAAAAAAAAATATATATATTTCTGTACGCTGCTGAAGTCAGTGAGGCCCCGAACCCCAGTTGTTTTAGAAAAAAAGATTAGCGAAACGGGCGAAGCTCCGTTATTACAGATAATAGTGAAAGTGTATAATATTGCTTAATTATAATAGTATGCCGATAATTTGTTGCAGTTTAATATGGTTACAATAGTTTACAAGTGTACATAGGGTTGCATAATATACAGATCTGCATGGGTGATGTATATAAAAATAATATGAAATGGTTTGAAGATCCAAGAAACATTTAAAATAATAACTCTCATTTTGAGAGATTGGGAGAGCGCATTAGAATAAACAAGTTTATTATTAAATATATAAGGAATTAATAATTATTCAATCATGATGAACTATTTTGTTCATAATTAGTTTAGCTTCAATTGCTGAACTATGCATACTCATTTTAAGATCTTTCTCTGAAGAGAGCCAGGACAGCACATAATTTTTCATGAAAGGTTAACATTGTTCTAAAAAAAATACATCATCAAAGATTGCAACGTAATGGTGACATAAACACTTTGCCATATCATTAAACATTAAATTATCTGAAAATCATTACAAGGCAATAAATTATCTGTTATGAGTCCACAATGTAATGACATCATGTATTTCCCATCATAATCAAGAATTGCACACTTTTTCGTAATATAAACATGGATTTTTTTTTTTTTTTCATACAATGCTTGATTATGATGAGAATCAAATTATCTACTATATATATAAAACACAAACTGAAATTTCGTTCCGTTCTTTTATAACTCGAGTTCTGCTGAATGGAATTTGATGGAACTTGCACTGTTGGATAGATTTTTTTTTTCAGGGAAGGTTTTAGTGTATAACACATAGTTCTACGAATAGAATTATGATGGAAAGTTCTGTTATTTTGGACGATAAGGTTACCATAGGTCATTTTTTTGGCGACCATTATCGTTGGCGAAAGAATTTAAACGGCTATATCAGAAAGTAATGCAAACACATAGAAAAATAAAAGAAAAATTCTGTTATTAATTTTATTTCAAATCCCCCTCCCCGCAAAAAAAAAAAAAAAAAAAAAAAAAAAAAAAAAGCTTTAATGAGGCATAATATTTAATTTAAACCCCCAAAAAATGTTTGTAATGCTTAAAAATATTTGCAATGCATAAGATTGAAATTCAGATTAAGTCAATATTTGGCGATTTATCGTTTGCGTCAGGTTAACAAAGATGCATCTGATAATTTGATTTAATAAAATATGAGTAATTTTTTTTCTTTTTTTTTTCTTTCTGTTATTTTTTTTTATATATAACTCCCCTATCATGTGTCTTACAGAAGGAACTAGCAGATGTAATTGTCATAAATGACTGCATTTATGAGTTACATGTTATTTGTTTATTTACTGTTTTGCTTTTACTTTTGTCGCCAAGCAATGTGATTTTAAGCCAAAAATGCATAAGCGTGACATCAGCTTGAGCGGCATTAGCAATAATAGTGTTTTTTCGTGTATACAAGATCCTTTTTAGAGTAAATTTTTATATTCAAATGCAAATTATATAAATAGCAGTTATTGTTATGAATATGGGATCAAATATTAAAATTTTAGTGAATGTCTGCCACTCAAACACATATTGTAAAATAATAAAATTTTAGACATTTAAAAATTTACTACGGAAACATGCCAGTTTGTTTTCACCAAACAAATAATTTTTTCAGCCTGGAACTCAGACCAGCGAATATTGTCTATTCTTTTATTTTTATTTTATTATTTTTTTAATATATCGCCAATTTCACTTATAGAAATATTCACTGTTTCAAAAGTTGGGAACCAAAGAATATTCTTAAGGAGATGTGTGCATTTTTGCGTTATTACTATCACAAAAGGCTACATTTTGCAATAGAAATTGTTTACTGAAATAAATTTTCGATGCTTTTTTTGATTCGTCATTTCTTTTTAGTTTTTTCTGCATATCTTCCCTTCTTTCAGGAAGGTTTTTAAAAGACATTGGACTAATTGTCCGTATTCCAGTCACCTCCCAGTTGGCATTTTTACTATATTGTTGGATGTTTCGTTTATATTTGAAGGTTACTCTGGGCGACGATTCAGATTACAGAAGATTAGACAACTTTTGAAATTGGCGATTGCTAAATTTATGGGGTTTTTTTCATTATGAAGCAAAGTTTTAGCAAAAAAGCAATGCTTCCAATGTATGGTTGGTTGATTTTATGACGGCCGATTATCTACATGAGGAATATAGACCCTGGGGGGGGGTGCCCTCCGTGGGGGTCTTTCTAAGGGATCCTAACACGTATTTACGGCAAGGTTCGAAGAAAATCACGGAAAACTCCGAACGGTTAGGTCAACGAGCGCGACAGGGGTTTGAACCCAGCACTTCCCGTATGCCAGCTTTGGGAGCAGAACATCTCAGCCACTGTTTGGAGCTTTCAATATACGGAAAAACTTGTAATGCCAATGGTGGCGAATGGAATAAATAATATTTGTCGATTTATCATTGCAGGCTGGATAAGAAAAAACGAGTTCCTGAAATTCTGATTAGATAATTTTTCGATCATTATAAAGCCTTTTCGATCTACACACAGCCCTAGCAGCTAAACATAGTGAGAAATGAATTTATTTCTGCGTGTTATTATTCTCTTTAGAAAAATGCAAAAAAAATCTTCGATTTAAGTATTCACCAAAAATAATATTACTAAACATTTTGCATAACTAACTTTATCATTGTCAGTTTTATTTAAGGTATGGAATTTTGTTAATGAAAGATCTATAATTGAATTAACAGTAATTTGACATTATTTAATGGATCATAGCTTGGCGCGTAAATAACTTCGTTTTGTAACTAACTCTGGTACATTAGTAACCATATCGTTTCAAGCACTTCTAATGTTTGACGTCAAACTTGGATATCGGCAAGATTATAGAAGATTAGGAAGATTTTATTGGATACAAACTAGAGGTTTATTCTTCGACCAGAGTTAATCATTGGGTTTTTTTTTTTTCAGATTAACGGTTACACGAATGCAACTGGTCTAAAAAATGGAAAGACAGTGAAAATGGCGTCATTTTAATTTTATTCATATTCAGCTTTAAAAATTCACTTTTTTATGTTTCACCATTTTTTTAAATATGAAAGTTAAACACTGTTCTTTATGTGCAAACAATTTATTACAATCTTCACTGTATTTACTCTGCTGGAATCGAAAGATGAAAAACCGTAGTAGGCTTGCCAGAAGAGGATGTATATTGTGAAATATAACGTAACATAGAGTGAGATTGTACTTACGTTACCAGAATCTCACATGGAGACAAGAAAGAGGGACGGAGTTCAAGAACTTACAGACGAAAATGAATCACCCGAGCATTATTTAAGTTCAATGGTCAATCTATGCAATCATTGTAATGCTTTCTCTTTTAGTAGTATGTTGACTAGAGAACATGTTAGTTCCTGGTTGTCATAATCTCATAATGGCCTCATTTCCCTACCAAACTCAGCTATAAATGATCAACTAAATGAGTTGCTTCTTTTAGCCCAAATTTTGTCCAATGTATTATATAATATAACGCAATGTCGTTCACATCGATTACAGTAATATTGAAGGAAAATCCATGTGAACGTCCTTACTGCTTTAAAATACATGCTCAAATCCATTGATATAATTTGTTTGATTCAAGGTTCGTTTGAAAAAATTTGCTAAGGTAGCATCTGTAGGTGAAGATCCACATTCCTTTAAAATACAAAGCCATTTCGTTTGATTTAAGGTACATTTAAAAAAATGGCCCAGCGCAGTGAGCGTCGCATGCTAGTAAATAATAAATTATTATAGCATGCATAAAGAGAGCTGGCATTACACCAAAACATCCTCCTGCCACCATGAACGAACGGAGTTCATCAAACATTAAAACTTAAATAATTAAATTCAAATACTAAATATAAAGTGAAATAAAATTTGCAAAACTTTAAACATTTTTACTTTAAAGTTATATTATTATTCGAGTACAAACATATAATAATATAATAATTAAAATATACTTCTGCCTTCTAACAATGCTGCAGAATTCACTACTGAAATAGAATAAAAGAACATTGAAATACATACGTAATTCAAATATTTGATATGTACAAAAAATTAATAAAACAAAAGAAAGTTAAATGTTAAATGATAACGGAGAAAATTTATTAATGGGACGTTTCAGTTCCTCATAGGCGGTTATCATCAGCCGAAAACAGTTCGCCTATTCTGCCTAATTTCCACCTTAATGTGAGTTGATTTTCTTACTTTATCAACACTAAGTCATTGAATTTTAAGTTCGGCTTACTTAGTTCGTTATTGAAGTTGTCAGAAATAGTCATAAAATAAGAAGACCACTTTCCAAAAATTTTGGAAAATCTTTTACAGCAGTTTCCACCGTTCTAAAGGTGTTACATAAGGTGAGGACATATCAGGCTCAGGCAAGGAGGTCATTGCAGTTCCTAGAATAAACTGATCTGGTGCCAGAGCAGTAAAGTCATTTATATTAGAGGACTCAGCCACTAGGCGTCTTGAATTCAAGCATGACTCAATTTGTGCAATTAAAGTAAGAAATTCTCCATAAGTTAAAATCTGTTCACCGATCGTTCTTTTCAAGTAATTTTTCATTTGCATTATACTGGCCTCCAAAATGAGGGGAGGAAGGTGGATTGAATTTCTATACTATCATTCCGTCGATGAAATACAGTGGAACTTCCATTTAACGAAGTCTCATCGTTACACTTAAAAACTTCGTTATGAAAGAAATTCGTTAAATAGAAATCAACTTAAATTCATGAAATTTTTCCTTCAGATATGACAAACAGGTGTTGGATTCTGAAGCTTTTGATTCAGTTTCAATTATGAAGCCGTCTTTTACAAAACAGTTCTGTACGGTCGATGAAATCACGTCACATCCCCAAGCATTGGCACAAGCTTTCATCAGCTTTAATACACAGGACGAATGTTTTCACTACATTGTCTTTTTCCTGTCTTTTTCTATAATATATTTCAAGATTTTTTTATTATTCCTTAGACTAATGGCCGAATTTTTAGAAGTTGTATTCAAACAACCAAAGAAGTTGTATATCAAAACAACAATCTTCGCGGCATTTGTAATAGAAATCTATATTTTTTTACATTACTATACAAGTGCGTTGCGGCCCGCCTAACGTCGCAAATATATGTTTGCGGCCCGCCAGAAAAAAAGGTTGAGTACGGCTGTTCTATATCATTTAATGTAAAAAGGAGATTTTGACTTCCCCCAACTATCAGTGCTGGAGTCTCGGTGTGGGAGAGTAATGATAACAAGTGTTTTTCTTAGTGTGAAAAAAAATTGTTTTATTGAGCACCAAGCAGAATGGAAATTATTTAAATGTGTTCATTTTCATACAATCCGCTGAAATAAATTCGCATATCCATCGCAACAAACCCCTTAGTTTGAATTCTGTACACGTACAAAAGTGGAACAAACTTCGTTATATAGAATATGTTTTTCGTAATATGGAGATTAATTTACATGCTAATGGTGTAGAACCGAAGTCAAAGTTCTGCAGAAAATTTCGTTAAGTAGAAAACTTCGTTAAATAGAGACTTCGTTAAAGGGAAATTCCACTGTATTATTGTATTCTTTCATTAGAAGTAATTTAAGACATTATTTTCTTTACTTCTCTGTTTACCCCTACAAAATGTGTACCTTTATTTAGAAATATTTTTAGAGGCTTTTCACGTCGAGCTATAAAACTTTGTAATGAAGCAATAAAAGTTTCAGTTGTAAGGTCAGTGACTACTTCAAAATGGATAGTTTTTGTTGCAAAACAAATGTAGAAACAAACGTAATGCTTCAAAGGTTTCACACCCCGTCCTAACGAAGCTTTACAAAAAAAAGGCCACGCCTACATTTGAAAATACTCGAGCTTGTGTCACACGTGCTGATGGCAGATTTCCCATCAACTGAGATGACAAGTTGGACATATTTCGGAAACATTTCAAGCTTTTCCGTATTTCTTTTTTCACAGCTTCTGTAGCATTGATTATCCAAAATTTTTATCGAATAGCTGAAATTGTTAATTGAGTGCCACTGTGAAGATGATTTTTATGAAAATTATTTATTAGAAAATCTGTAACATGATGCTTTTTAGGGAGAATGATTTGATGGTTTTGATATCCAGACAGATTGGCATTTCTTAACCTGCATCCGACACGAAAAATACCATTTTTGTCAAGAAAATTATGTAAAGAAAGTAGTTTACTTTTAGAATTTAAGCTCATTTCGGATTTTAGAATTTCAGTTCTTCACCGAATTCTTGTTTATGAATCAATTTCATGATAACATTTGTCGCTCTTTCAAGTTCTGGAACAGTTAAGAAACCAGTGATTCGATCAGATGGCCATTTAATATTTTTGATGAAGACATCGATAAATAATTCGTCTTAATTTAATCCATGTGGGAAACTTAAACAAAAGTTTAAATTCTGGAATATCTTGGGATACAGAGCAAACAAGCGTTTTGCGTTGCTCATGCAGAACCTCTTCATCAAATAAATTTGTTGGAGTAAGGAGGAAATACTGGTAAAGGTTATTCTTTCAGCCAGGAGGGATCATGTGTCCATACATTATTATTTATCAATTCAGATGCAGAGCAACCACGAGATAGAAAATCTAAAGAATTTTCCTTTCCTTTACAAAATATCCATTGTACTGGAGCAACAAGATTTTTAATTTCACGAACAGAATTTGTAACAAACAGTTTCCAGTCACTAGCAGTGCCCTTAATCCAATGCAAGAATCACTCGAACAAAATATATTTTTATTGACGATTTTAAGTATAAATCTATATTTAATACTTGGAAATTTTTCTATAGAAAATTTCACGCGTCTTGAATTCATAATATTTCAAATTTTAATTGCTTAAAAGGCGTACTATTAAGCAATTAAAATTTGAAAGATTTTAAGTATTTTCTTTAAATAATTCGCTAATCTTGCAGCTGTCAGTGCTCTAAGAAGTTGAAGACGGAGCAAGATATTTTTTTTGAGAGGTGCTACTCTAGTTTAGGACATAACAAATGAAGTTTCACTTAAGAAGGCATCATGAATATAAACCACTGAACCATATTCCCTTAAACTATAGCATCAGAAAATACGAAACGTAGAGCGGTTTCGGGATTTAATTTTGCAATAGTTACAAACTATTTTGTAGAAATTTCAAAATTTCAAAAGCTTTTCGAAATTTTGTGAAGCGGGATCTTAAAATAAATTACAAGATGTTAGGGTTTAAATTGGGACCAAAAAAATATACAATCATTTAAAGATTTTGCCCTTAATCTTTAGATGAAGCATCAAATACAATTCTTATTTTAGTTGTTGAATTATTTTCCCATATTACTGGTCTGTGAAGCATGTAATAGGTATTTGTTTCCTTTTCATTAAACTTACATTCTTCAACTATACCCAAACCAGATTGTTCATTTAATATTTTTTCATATTCATTAAGTAACATTCATTTTTCACAATTTTGATTTTAATCCTCAAATTCTATATTTAGCTACATCAAAATTGGATTCTAATTCATTTTTATTTACCTTCCACAAAAGTAACAAAATGTAAGCAATCATTAAAGAAATCAAGAGCATCTAGATTCTTTTTTTAAAAGAGTTCACTTTTACAATCACAAATACCCAAAGATTCTAAATTCCAAACACGCTGCAAATCAAAATTTTCTGTTTCATTAACCGATACAAAATGAGCATTAATTATTTCATTACTTTCAGAGTTTATCTTTCCTACTATCATGTAACCAAAAAGTGTATTTGCGTATCGTTAATTTCTTCAACTGTTTCTCTCTGAACATTCCAAAAATAATCATCTCCAAGTAAAATTTGTACTTCAGATTCATTGGAGAGGGGTCTGCTAACCACCATCTCTTACTCTCAACATATTTTTTTAATTCCAGGATCAGAATTGGGAACCTTCAAAGTAGTTGCGCTAATCAAAATAGTAGATAATACCTCAACATTTATGAAACGACGATAATTCATTTTATTTCGTAATTAAATTTTTAAAACATCATATTATTCTTCGTGACTTTGATCCATGCCAAAAGCAAAAACAGTCAAATGTCCTTTCCTCAAAATATAGGCAAATTTAATTCACGAGCCAATGCTTTCGTTCGTTATGAAGCTTTTTTCGCTTGCCAAATCCAGCAATAAACGAACTACTTTTGATTTCGAGTTACCTTGAGCAGATACGCAACATGTTTGCAATGAAAGAGCATGCTTAAAATTTTTCAATTTACAATGAAAATTAGAAACAACAGTTTGATTTTCACAAACTTCTGGTTTCAAAGTTTTCTTAAAACAAAATAATTTATTATGCTCAATACGTTTGCAATTTACGCATGGTTGTAATTTTATGCGGCATTGCGAAGGTAAATGCGATTTGAGAAAACATTAATAACATCTACTTTCCTTTTAAACATTAATCTTTTTTTTCATCGTCAGTTAAATTTTTACACTCAGAAGATAAATGTGTATTACCTTTACAAAATACACAGAAAACTTTAATATTAACATTTAAAGTATTGGCATGATAATTTTTTTTTACATAATTTTTTTTTCAGGTGATGTTTGATTATGATGAGAATCGAATTCTAAGCATCAAATGATTATAGCATTGCATAAAGAGAGCTGGCATTACACCAAAACAGATGTACATGTGTGATAGATACAAAAAGAATATAAGATTAATTCAAAATTGTACTGCCTTTAATTTTTAATATAAGGGAGGGTGGAGGTGACAGCTTAAGCTTACCAGATTTTTTAACTCAATAAATGGATTAAAAGCTATAATTCATTTGAGACTTCTTACAGCCCTTGTCTCCCACAAAAAATATTTGAAATATTTTCATCTGCTTTCAAATGATGAAACGAAAAGCTTTCCGAATGACATATTCTTCATCTTATCCAAAAATTTGTTTACAATAAAATGTTTTCAATGAAAACCTACTGATACATCTTTCCTAAAACACAGTCCATCATAAAACACTTAAAATTTTCACCAGAAAATATTATTTTTCAGTGTATCGTTTTGAACAGTGAAAATCATTAATTTTCAGAGTATCTTTTTTAACAGTGGAATCATTAATTTTCAGTATATTGTTTGGAACAGTAAAAATCATTAATTTTCAAAAGATTCAGGATCATGATGGGTATGGGCTAAAATAAACTGTAATCTCTTTACTTTACCCAATAAAGGTGAGGAAAACATATTTTGAGTACATTTATATAGAATTATGCAAAAGAGTGTTTGTAACTTTAGTTTCCAATTTCGCCAGTGTGTGATGTGAAAAATCCCTTTTTATCTACTTTGTACAATTTCGTATAGAGTTCGTATTTTACAGTTTACTTTCCTTGTCTCGTGGGCTGTATATTTTTAAGAATTGAATTAAAAAAAACAGCATATTTAGGTTATATGTAATTTGACTTAATAATCGTAATCACATGCAACTTCTGTATGTAAAAGAATCATAGATATTAAGACATGCAAATAAGATGGCAGGACAGTGTTTGGGTAGAAAATACCAGTTAGAATGAAACAAGAGAAAATACCAAAAAACGGAAGAAACAAAACTGGAATATACATAAAACGAGAAAGAAATCTATTCGTAAAACTATATTTTTAGTAGTAAAATTTCAATAAAGCATCTGCAGGTAATATAGCCACTCTAAGGTTAGAAATTTCAAAACGGTAGTGATGTAACTGATTAAAATAAATAAATAAATAAATATTGAATAACAAAGCAGACCCTTTTTATCACTGGAAAACATTTTAAAATTTAAATGAGTCAAAATTGCTACCTGTAGCAGTTTGTTTAAAAAAAATGCAAGTTGATGAAGGTAATATGCCCATAGGTGAAATAAAATCAAAAAGGTTATATTTAACGCATAAAAAACAACAATTATTACAAAACCAAATTCATTTTTTTTGAAAATGTATAAAATAATAAAAAATAATAACCATGAAAAAAAATTAGAAAAAAAATTTAAAGCAATTTCAAAAAGTGTTACGGTAAAAAATGTTTTTATTTATTTTTACCTGCACCATGTAGGGAAAATAAAACATTTTGTGTCTTTACTGGTAAGTCCGACACATTCCTCGTGCACATAATTACGACAAACAACACATAATTTCATATCTACAGCTTTTCCCAGCTCATGGAGAGGTCATATTGCCAACAAAATCCAGTTTTATAAAAGTCTTCGAAATTCTATGCCTGAGTACTTCGATAATGAAATTCATTTATACAGTTATAAAGAGCATTAAACAAGCTAAAATATCATGTATACAAATAATATCATGTATACACTTTTGTTTAAATATGATAAAAATAAACTTACCAGAGACAAATTTATAATATGTCAACGCAACTAACAGCAAAACAACAATGACTGCCCTCTCGTGCACTTCGTCCGGGAATGTGGCCAAAATGAGACTAAACTAACTCTTCTGACTCCCCGCGACGGGATTCAAGTGCAATTTTTTAGATTTCACTCAAACTAATAACATTATTACGTGTTGGACATATTACCATCACACTAATAACATTATTACGGGTTGGACATATTACCATCAAACTAATAACATTATTACGGCTTGGACATATTACCATCAAACTAATAACATTATTACGAGTTGGACATATTACCATCAGATATTAGAACAAATTACCAACAAAAAACTCCTTTCGCGCATTCGCGAGACCTTTCTCTCTCTCTTCGCTCTTATAGAATATTTTCGAAGAGGTTTTCATTTGTGCTGGAAAATCTACATCTTCAACACAGATGTTATTCATGCAATCGCTTTTGCGTGTGCGTCAGGGATTTTGTGTATTTTTTGCTTTGCCATTTTAGAAGTGGCCAGAGATTAAATGGAGATTTTCTTTTCTTTCTTCTTTCATTTTCGCATTGATAGGGTTGATATATATTTTTTAACCTTCCTACCTGTTGAAATTTTACTCAACCTTAATAAAAACATTTTGCACCAGAATTTTTATTTAAAACTAATTAAAATATTTATTTAATTTGGTTATGCATGGCTTTTATTTAAGTTACTACTATATGAAAAAATTTCTTCTTCGAATCGAATGAAATAAATTATAAAACAGGTCAATCAGACCCATTAAGGATAAGAAGCTTAATACACGAATAGAGGAAGATGCGTGCGAGGACACACTTTGAAGAGGAGGTGGGGCGTTTATTAAACTAAATTTTGGTTTCCTCGAGAACTATTGGTCAGAACTGAAAGTTTAATTATATCTAAATGCCGGGAATTAAATCGGCGGCAATTTTTCGACATTCGTAAAAGGAATCCGGTTTTAATGTTTTAAACCAATATTGAAAAAAAATTTCCTCTGTTTTTTTTTTTTGTTTTTTTTTTTTTTTCGATTATTTATTTGATTTTTTTAATCCCGGATCCAGATAACGTCGGGCGAGTCAGCTAACATGGAATTGTTTTCAAATTTTTCCAGAAATGTCTTCCGGGGAAAAAAAAAAGTTGATTTAAATGAGAAATAATAAGATTTCAAATGTTACACATTCTTCATAGGTTCTAGAACGAGCAAACAAAAGGGAAAAAATATTCCTTGCATTCTGTGATAAAAGGGCTACTCCTAAGAATAACAAAATACCTATAAAAATAGCATGACAATAAATTATTAATGAAAATTTTCTTATACCTATGGATTACAACATTCGCAAATTTCGTAACTTCTTGATGGTGTTCTTGTGCTGATTATCTCGTGACCGATTGAATTTCACGACTATTTTTCGTGATAATTTTCCAAAATTCGCTATTTTCTGTGAATTATTGACAAAATTGATTTTTTCGACCATTTGTCTAAATTCGCGACATTTTTTTTCAACCGATCGACGGAATTCGCTATTTGTTTTCGCAATCTTTTGACAAAATTCGCGACTCTTTTCTCCTATTGTTTGTTGAAATTCGGGAGTCTTTTTCCGCAACCGACTGACAAAAATTGCTATATTTTTGCGCAATCTTTGACGAAATTCTGAACGTTGACGAATTTTTTTCCACCATTTGTCGAAATTCACGATATTTTTGTTTGGCAACTGATCGACGAAATTCGCTATTTGTTTTCGCAATCTTTTGACGCAATTCGCGCCTCTTTTCTACGATCGTTTGTTGAAATTCGGAAATCATTTTCCGCAACCGACTGACAAAAGTAGATATTTTTTTGCGCGATCTTTGACAAAATTCCCCTTTTTTGCGCGATTTTTTGACTAAATTCGTGATTTTTTTTTTCAATCTTTTGACGAATTTCGCGATATTTTCCCGCACTAGTTATACTAAAAGTGCGATTTTTTTCCGCGACCGATTGATTAAAATCTCTATTTGTTTCAGTGATCTGTGGCGAAATTCGCAATATTTTTCCACAGTCGTTTGAAAAAAATAACGATATTTCCTGCAACCAATTTTGCCAAATTAACTATTTTTTCTAATTCCAATTCGTAAAATTCGCGATGTTTACCGTGATCGGTTGACGAATTGATTTTGCGCAAAAAAAGACGAAAAATTCGCGGACTATCACTAAAATCAAAAGTATATTCGCTGAAGAATCGCATGTTTGTGAAAGAAGATAAGAAGGCGAAATCTCACACTGCATTTTTTTTTTTTTTTGTGGGGGCCTATTTCTATTTCGTGCACGATTTGGGCAAACCTGCACGATATTTCAACCCCTGTCTCTAAAAAAAACTTTGCCCCCCCCCCCCTCCCAAGAAACTTGAAATGGCGCCCCTGCAGTAAAACCTGCAAAGAAGGAATTGAAAAGGACTGTAAAAAAACTCCATTTTAGACAGGTCTTCCATACCAAGTATAATTGTGTGGCGTTTTTTTTTTTTGTCGATTTTTTTTTTTTTTTTTTTTTTTTTTTTTTTGCCCGTTTGAGAAAGAATTATGTTATAGACAGGTTTCGCTTAGGCACGTTTCACTGTAATACACTTATGCTCTTCAGAAGTTCTTTATAGAAAAAAGGTTTTATGTCTTAAAGAATACCTGATAAAAAAACGGTACCTGTCTGTAACTGAAAACTATCATAATTATTTTAAAATTCTACTTGCTAAGACGAAAACCGGTCTAAAACGGAATTTTTCAGACGTCACTTCAGATTCCGTATTAGAAGTAATTGCTATCTCTGTATATATGATTCAGTAAACGTTTCTCATTCGAAGAGTTTGCGGAGGGGGGGAGGAGGGGGTGAAGACCCCCGAATTCCACCCTTGGCTATGCCACTACCTTAAAAAAAACTTTGCCCCCCCCCCCCCAAGAAAGTTCTGAAATTACGCCCCTGATCTTAAGACTGCTTAAGCAAAAAACATAGAGAAAATGTTTTTATAGATCATTAATGTAAACTCTAAAAAGGTTTCAGGTATTTGAAAAGTTAAAAAAAAACTGCTGTTTTAGGGGGAAGAGGAGATATTCTAAAACTTGGGTGGTCATCGTGAAATGGGGGGGGGGGGAGTAAATAGCTCCACTTTGCGTCTTGATTTTTTTTATAAGAAAAGGAATATCATTTATTACTTTATACTTGTGCTGATTTGATTTGAAAATCACTTTCTAAGTTAGTTTCAAAAGTAGTTTTAAAGGTACTGTTAACTGCGAGATATGTAGTTTTTAAAGGAAAGTTTTTGTATATTGAACATCTTCATATGGTGTTTGATTACAGAGTTATGGCGATATTTGTGAGGCAAGTCATAAAATAACCATACTACTGACTAATTAGCAACTAACAGTCAGATACATATCAACGCCCCGTCTCCACCACTGCTACTAAAGTCGTGAAAATTGGAGGATTATGTACATTTTATAAAATAGGCAAACACAATGGAAGGATATTGAACAATATTTAAAATAAAGGTAATTTAAGAGCTAGAAATCATTGATTTATAGGATGACCATGCTTCCTTTTTCTTTCCATCGAAGTTTCTACATTCTAAAAAGGAAAATAAAAGGAATAATTTACTATTTTTTGAAAGGATTCACAAGAAGAAACCAAATTACATTTCTGTATCGATAATTTGTGAAAAAATTTACTCTGTGGCAAAAAAAGTTGAAATAAATAAAAGTGTAAAATGAACTAGATCTTTTATGTATTTACTTTAAAACAAATAATCAGGAAGTTTAGCGAAAATGGTTTTGCAAAACATTTCCCAATTTGTTTCAACATTTTAAAACTGGAAAAAAACTACTCCTTTCCTTATGGGTGAGGAGGTGGGTGGTGTATTTCTATAGACAAAATTTATGCTTAGCGTCTCGTTTTTCCCCCCTTGATACCTGGTCACCTAATTTATTTATCGCATGACACATAAATAAAATCTGCTAGCAAGGCATTTTCTTATTCTTTTTTGTTTGTTTGTTTGTTTTATTTTGTTTTTGTTTTCTTCACAGAAAAAAAAATAAAAAAAAAATAAAAATGAGATATCTAAGCTAATGAGAAACTGTGATTGACCATTTCTATGAGAGAGAACTTTTTTCCTTTTGGAAAAAAGTATTTACTGTATATTCCGGCGTATTATGCACTAAAACTACATTTTTCTACATAAAGGTATAGTCACCGCATTCACCCCCCCCCCCTCCCCATCCTTTGAAAATACTTTCATGAGATACATAGCATGCAAATACAATTAGAACGAAACTTGTAGAAGATGAGCAAATGCGAAGTGAACATTTTCTACATGTACTATGTTTATTAATGTAGAAGTCTCAATTGCTCTGCTCATATTTTCATAATTTTTATTACTTAATTTTTATAACCGGAACACCTGTAAATTTTGACGAATTTTCTTATACCAAAAGTGCACGTTATACTTCGAAAAATACAGTATTTATCTTAACCGTATTGGTTCGATAATAGAATCTACCAACAAGACAGCTTTTGTTTCGTTATCTTTTTTTTTTTTTTTTTTCCTTTACAAAGAAATAATAAGTTTACAAATATAACAGTTCGTCAGACAAGTTGACCTTAGCACCACAATAAAATACTATAAGTGGTATTCAGCGAAAAACGAGAGCATGCAGACAAAAATGAATGAAATTCCTCGCATTATGTAATAAGAGAGCTAACCTAATGAAAAACTGTCATTATCATAAAAAGAACAAGGTAAAATTTCGAGTAAAATAACCGATAAAAAGCTCTGAGAACTTTTCTTGTATTCCAGATATGCCTGAGGCATAAAGCCTTGAGGACGGCGGCTTACCTGAACTACAACGTGAATGACCATTTCTATGAATGAGAACTTTTCTTTTTTTTTCTAAGAAAAGTCACTTTCTATTTTGCCGTCTTTACAAAAGCGGGCCCTTAAACAGGCATTGTATAGACAAGCCGCTCCATCATTAAGGTCTACAAGAGGGGCCAGGGGGAATGTGGGAGAATTGTTGAGGTAGGGTCTGGATCGCCCAGGTAGAGATGACGATTTCATCAAGTAGTGGCTACCCTCTTTTCTTGAAGATTAAACAAACACCGCCACTGCTGTTGTGGTCTTGCTAAAAAAGAGGCGGACAACGTCGCAGTGAAAAAAGAGAAAAAAATGGGTGGTGGAACCCTCCCACATCCGCCATATTTGCGATGATGTCCATAGTAGCTAGTGTGAGGTGAGTGCGGGTTATCGTAAATAATTATAAACAGTGACTTTTTGACTTCTTTATGTTTGTGCTTTTAGAGCACCGCTTAGAACTATTATATTTTACCTCCTGGATTGTAGTATATGGGTGGTAAGATACGGATACCTAACCTATCTTTGAATAAATAAAAAAATGGATACATGCTTTCAAGGGAAGATTATAAACCTGACATAAGCGGGTTCCGCTTTTAATGAAACTAAAATGAATGTGTTTCTTTATGACCAATATTTGCTGTGGTTGATTCTGACGATAATTGTACATCAACATCTAAATGCTGTTAGTTGAGGTTGCCAAAAATAAAGGCGAGTACAAGTTGCCTGTAAATAACTTGTATTCGCTCTGCCTTCAAGACTGTAGTATATGGGTGGTAAGGTACAGACCTACCTCCCTTTGAAAAAAAAATGGATATATGCCTTTAAGGAAGTATTGTAAATCTGATATAAGCTGGTTTCGCTTTTAATGAAACTGAAATTATGTTTCTTTTTGACCAATATTTACTATGGCTAATTCTAATGACAATTGTAAACTAACATCTATTTACTGTTGATTTAGAGAAACTCATAGAAACACAATGTTGGTTGATAGCTATCGAAATTTTAGGCAACTTTTTAATATATATACTAATTATTTAATAAAATATATTGTAAAGTAACATGATTAAACAAAGTGTAATCGCTGATTTTGTGGTCGAATGTACAAATATAGATTATGTAAAAGTGAGAAAAATGTTTTTTAGAAGTTCCCCTTAATTGACACAAAAACCACTAAAGAAAATATGTGATTTGACTAAATGTGTGAAAATAGGCTGATTGGACTAAATCTATGAATATAGGGTGATTTGACTAAATCTATGAGCATAGGGTACATTTGTCATGCTGCGCCACCGCAACTGCGGACTATTATCCCATTTCTATATGATAAACATAAAAAAAATGAAAATTTTCCTAATTTTAATTTCGTATCGTTTAACAGATATAAAAATAGAAGTGGTTTTGCTTTCCATTGCTTGTAATTATGCCAAGCTGGTATATGATGGAAAATATTTGTGTTTAATCTTAATAATCGACAGTTGATCTCTTATTTCTCGAGATAAAAATATACTTTAATAAATATAGATAAATATATACTTTAATATAAAGATGTATCCACTTACCCTTTACTATTCAGTGCTCAGGTAATCCTGGGTTTATTTAATTCATATTGAATTATTATCCACATGGTTTGTATAAATCCACGATTGCATGTATTCTCACTGCTTCTTATGAAGAGAATAACATTTCATGATTAATTAAATGTAAAATAATTGTAGATATTCATTTTTACACTACAAAGCTTTTAATTTAACTTTAAGAATTTACAAAATACATGTAGGTTTAAATTTACTAGGAGCGTATACACTTTTGCTCCTTCTAATTATGTTACATTTGACGAAGTGAGTTAAAGAGTTCGCGCGTAAAACAGAAGAAATATTATTTATACCATAATTAAAGTTCTTTACATTATTATTGAAAAAACCGTTCATTATATATAATCATAGTTCTTTATTTCTGTCTCTAGTTTATTATCGATAATCCCGATGAATGTTCTACTTCGTTTCATCAGAGTAGGTAATTACGTTGTTGTTTTATGTGGGTGAAAGAGTGAAAAAGATGATTTTTCCTTGCTTATGTAATCGTCCTTAATTCATCTAATTGATTAATTGATTATTTATTATTCGATATTAAAGTTCAGAGATCACATATTCCAACATTATATCCATGAAATATTTTAGAGATCGCTCACATAGTTTTCCTGCCCCCGCAATTAGTCAATTTTTAAAAACTACATCTGTATCTACAAACAGGGTTGGGAATTATGCGCAGGGCTCTCATGCTTTCTACACTTTAATACTAGTATTTTAGTATAGCAATCTTTGCCTGATTTAATCACAGAAATTCCTCAATTATGTAGGGCAAAGACTGCTGTCCAAAAATACTGATATTAAAATGAAATTATGTAAATTAAAAATCCTTTAGAAAGTAGCTTCAACCAAATTCAATTTTTATAAAGAAATTTTATTATTAAAAAATTGTAATATGTGTGCACAATATTCCATGCAATTCTTCTACACAAGTCTGTGAAAATACATGATAATCTATGATTAGGGCTTAATATATTTTCTTTTTTGCCCGGGTAGAAAAATTTTTCATGATCGATTCCTGCGTATCTGGTTTTAATTCCATCGCAACAATCATCACGACACTCAGTTATTTGGAGTTCAAATAATATTATTTCCTATTTTTACCAGGAAAAATTTCTTATGGAAATTCTAACTAAAGTATTAAATTATATTTAAGTTCTGTTTTGTCATTCATTCAATGGCCTTAGAAAAAAAGTGGGCTTGGCTTAACAGCTGCACAGATATATTTTGTAGAACACCCGGAGGTATAAAACAAGGAAGTAAGTACTCTAAATAATGAAGATAGATTTTTGTAATTTATGATTTAAAAAAATTCTTTTACTTTTAAGTATGGTTTGCAATAAAGAAAATTCTGATTTCAATGCCTGGATTTAAATTTGTAAGGAAAGGTGTGTCTTTGTTATTAATTAGATTTTATTGTTCTGATGTGAAAAGTAAGAACACAGCGACCCTGCGTAGGTAGTGTTACCTTGACCAATGCTTCGCTTCTGCAATGTTGGTTAATATTTCTTTTTGTATTTAATCGGTTTGTCATAAATAAAAGTGATATTGCTTCATTGAAGTATTGTTTCATGTATGATTCATATGAAATTCTGCCATCATGTTGAGGATAATTAAAATTAAAAAAACAGGAGTGGCTTTTGACCCACTGTTGTACGCATTTTCTGAAGAAAAAAAAATCTTTTGTGTATTCAATAAGAGTAATAATAATCATCTTTTGATTTATTAATATAATAATTTTTAGTATAATTTATATCAACACGAGTTTAAACATTTTGTTCATCATGCCAAACCAGTAGTTCCTATTTCTTATCTGGGCAGAGAAGCATCTATTCTTAGTAGAGAAATTAGAGTTTTCTCACGCAATTTCTAGAAAAGCAGTCAGTGGGCATCTTTCGAAATTTTTAGTTTAACACGTTTTCTTTCATATTTTATTTTACTCTTTTTTTATGATAAATAAAATTATATCGAGTTCACCATTTCCAATACTACTAAGATGGATATTATCTAAATCCCTATCAGAATCATTCTTGTGAATTTAAAAAAAGGGTAATTTATCTTCCCTATATATCTACTCTATATATATTATAGTATATAATGTCGTAGGATAATTGAGAAATCCAGTTGTTTGGAGAATTATCTCCCTTTTTCCAATCAGCCTGATATTTTTCAGGCTTACTCCAAAGATCCTATGTAGCTTTCAGGGGTGATTGTGTTCAGGTATTTTGTACACCACTAAATTTATATAGCAATCTTTTTCCTCTTTAATCGATAAATTCTGCGATGCCATACTGAGAATATTGCTATATAGCTATATAAATTTAGTGGTGTACAAAATACCGGAACACGATCACCCCTGAGCTTTAAATTATTTGAAATATGACCATTTGTTTCTCAATCAGCTGATATTTTTTTGGCTTATTGCAAAGATTCTATGCATCAGCTTTAGACTAATTGAAATATGGCCATTTGTTTCTCAATTAGCTGATATTTTTTAGGCTTACTGCAAAGATTCTATGCATCACCTTTAGACTAATTGAAATATGACCATTTGTCTCTCAATCAGCCTGATTTTTTAAGGCTTATTGCAATGAGATTTTGCAGTTTTAGGCTAATAAGAAAATAACCAAATGTTTGTCTAAACATCCATGCTGTTATTGCAATGTGTCCAAGGAAGCGAAGGATTATACATAATTTTAGTATAAAAAATAAGAACGGGAACTCAAGATGCTTAAAAAAATGCATAAGAAAACTGGCTTATTTACAGATTTCGTGAACGCGACTGAGATTCTAAGATTAATGAATACATCATTTTTATTTTAAGGGTATAGTTTTTGAAAACAGCCCGTGTAGAAGTATCAATATAATCTGTAACATGAGGCAGATTTTTAACGTTTTCTCCAGTATTACGTAGAGAGTTATGGGATGCTGACAGAAAATAATTATAAAAAACATATTAATGAAATCTCCAGATGAAGCAGCTTTTTAGTGTTTCCTCAGCATTACGCAGAGAAAAATAGGTTGCTTAATGAAAATAATTATAGAAAATATATAAGAAAATTTCTACAATAGTGAAATCTGTACATGAAGCAGATTTTTAGTTTTTCCCGGCATTACGTGGGGGAAATTTTATGGATTAAAATTATTATAAAAGGTATATAATTAATATAAAAAATATATAAGGAAAGTGCTATATCAATTAAATCTGCAGATTTTTAATATTTTTTCCAGCGATGCGTAGACAAGATGGATCGCTTAATGAAAATTATTGTAAAAAATATATATGAAATTTCTTTATTAATGGAATATATAAGAAAAGTGCTATATCAATGAAATTAGACAAAATTTTAAACTTTCATAATCACTTAGACCTGTTGACTCAAATAAAAAATACTGTAATTTTTTTTTTTTTTTTTTTTTTTTTTAAATCTGTTTATGTATAAAAAATATTGCTTGCCATAAAAATAAAAGTAAAAAAATTAAAATCTTGTCTCATATTAGCCCCACGGAAGGGGACTAATGTGAGGCGGTCATGGGACTGAATTGAGACAACATTATTTTTAAGTGGTTGTAAGCAGTAATTGAGACCTAAAATAAAATTGCGTCGGATTTAATGCTTCACCTGTATTGTTCAGTTATTATTATTTTTTTTTAATCTTCATTTTGCATGAATTTGAGGCATCTTTCATGAGTCCACTAGGATACTGATGAAAACCCACTGCAATAAACTCCTTCCCTAATTTAATAAATGATAATTTAGAGTTAAAAAATTAAAAAGAAAATTATCCGAAACACTTAAATTATATTTTTACACGTTTTAGAAAACAAAGCCAAATTTGGCGAAATTTGGCGACCTTTTAGAGAAAAAAATTGGGTTTCAGAATCTGAAGGATTTTTCTAGAAATTTCCTGTAGGAGCCGAGATACATGATTCATCCAATCAGAGTCCATAGAACGTTCTCGAAAACAGAATTCAACCAATCAGGGTACATAGAGCTGATTGTTATATGTTGTAAGGAGAATTTGTTATATCGAGTTGAACACAAAGCTAATTTTAACCGAGCACAACTCGGTCTTGCCAGCTGGTTAATTTTTATAAAACCAAGAAAACTACGAGTAGTTTTCTAGATTTTTAATCTGGTTTCAGGGAAAGATAGGACAACAACAGTATCCATAACGTCCAATGCAAAGATTTCATCTTTTTCATACACGAAATGAGTCCTTAGATCAATCGTTAGAACTGGAACACCTTTAACCTTGGACTGTTACCTCTCACACGTTTTCGTATACTTAGATTATGAGATAAACGTATATACAAGTAAGTAGACATTCAAACTTTACGTTTAATGTCAGCTAAAACAAAAGTTCCATTTTAATGCTCTTTTGAAATATTATTGTGTCGTAGAAAACTGGATCAATTTCTTCCCATTGGGAATTTGCAATGAAATCTGTCAATGGTTCTTCAGCACTACCATGCAGAGAAGGCAATTCTTCACGGTATTTCCTGTATCCCTTGAATAATTAATCAATCTTTTTTTTTTTTTTTTTTTTTTTTTTTTTTAAGGCTTTTGTATTTGTATAACTTTTTTTTTTTTTTTTTCAGTTTAATCTACCGGTATCTCACCTGCTATTTCGATAATATCTTTTGCATCAAATTTCTGTTGTATAGTTTCAACACCTGTATCAGTTAATTTGTCTTTCTTATGAGGTTTTTTTTTTTTTTTTTTTTTTTACTGCAGTTGTTAAGAGATTTGAAATCTTTTTCTCTTGATTCCCCCCCCCCCCCCCTTTTTTTTATTTATTTATTTATTTTAATTTTTTTTTTTTGCTTATTTGCACTTTACTTGTAATCATTTTTTAAACAACACCTATACTTTTCCTTTTCTTGTTTACAGCAGGATTTTTCTTTATTATCTGTAAAAGCAACATCTCGCAAGAACTTGGAGAAATTGATAAATCTTCGCTCGCAGTAGTTAGGATAGCAGATGTAGAATGTGAACGGGTTTACATTGGCCTAGTTTTACGGCATAAAAATTATCTATCAATCTTACGATTTTTAGGGCCCCACCAATGACCGAGAGGTTCTGCTCTCAAAGCTGGTAGACGGGAGGTGCTGGGTTCGAATCCAATCTGGCCCGTCGGCCTAATAGTATCGAAGTTTCCGTGGAAATCAATCGTTCGAAGTTTCCGTGGTTTTCTTCGAACCTTAGATTAGTTATCCTTGCATAAATACGGGTTAAGTTCCCTTAGGAACTCCCACGGAGGGCACTTGCAATCCCTCGTGCAGATAATCGGCCGTCATTATTACACCATCACTTACGACTTTCAGCTAAACAATGTAAATGATTCACCATTCACTAACCATTTTTGGCGTCTTCTGAAATACACTGTGGGCAAACTCTCCGACTTCCTTTCTGTTTGTAATTACGCGCCATTTTCCATGTTCAAAAATACACAGGCTAACCTTCAATGTCACATTCAGCTTAGGGTTGTAGTACCAACTAGCTAGCATATCATATCATTCGATTAAATTTCTGTAACAAACATAGAAAAAAATACTATTAGGCTTAGGAAAAAAAAGAAAAAAAAACCCATAACTGGCATATAAAAACAAAAAGACAATCAAAGATAAACATATTCCGTTTTTATTTCTGGTGGATATTTCAAGCTATATTACAACAGAATAGTATTATTACAGCCCCAAACAATGTTTCATGTTAGCCCGAAAAGCTGTATCACATTAGCCCCATAAAGTGCCTCACATTACCCCCCTGAGTTTGATTGTTTGTAATTCAGGCTATGTTAAACAGATTCCAAATTTTAAAGGTTGAAAAGACGTACCATATCGCACAAAATAAAGGCCTATTAGATTAATTTACCAATGTTTTTATTTAAGTGTTGCACGTCAAAAGTTTTGAATACTGGCAGAAAAGTTTTGCTTCTCAAAAAAGGTAAGGCTATGTAATGCATATATATATTTTTTCTTTTATATTCTGAGTGTATTCGGAATGGATATCAGTAAAATGATGTGTCGCTTACAAAATAAACACAAAGCCAATTTTATTACTATAAAAATTGGTACTTTTTTTGTGTGTCTGACATTAGCCCATTTTTTTGGGTGTCTTATATTTGTCCCGATTGACCCTAGTTATTCTTATTCTTTCACGAGAATATAATTGTTCAGATTAAAAATATAAATAAATGAAAAAAAAAAGAATATCTCTTTCACGCTATAAGATTCATTGATACTTTCATTATTAAATTTTGTAACTAAATCCCGGGGTAATAATTTCAGGAAAACTAGTCGTAATAGATTAGGAAAATCTAGGAAAATAATCTAACGATTTTAGACTCCGTATTTTAGTCTGTATTTTATCCTAAATTCTTCTGAGGGATTTAGTATTGTTTGAATGTTTCAGAGGCGAAATACTTAATAAATAATTTATTCATATGAACATTAATTAGAAATTTTTTCTCCCACACCTCTTTTGCAGAATTTTTACTGCTTTTCAATAGTTTTAAGCCATAACTGCTAAACCTGCGATAGTTTTAAGTGGAATTTCAGATAAGTAACCGCGCGAATAATTAAACTTATCAACAGGATCTAACGAAGCAATATCATAAGTCAAAGTTCCATATCATGACCAGAAGCTTAAAAATTCCCTTTTATTTCCGAAAAATTTAGCATTTTGCAATTTAGGATGTTTAATATTTATATGTTTTCACAGTGGATTCTTGTTTTAATATTTATTCATTAAAAACTTTTTTCTTTTATCGCAAATTCGTTTATTTTCTTTCCGGCTCTAAAACGCCAAGAACCTATTTTTTTTTCTCTATATCCATTACTGCTCTGAAGCTTGGGTTCTAATTAAATTTCTTACACTATTATAATTTGCGCGTCTGAATTTCTTACTTCTACATACATTTCATTTAACTGTTCTACAGTTTCTTCTAAATTAAAAATATCAATAAATAGTCTATTAATAGATTTTCGATTTTATTCACGAAATTGGTAACCCTATTCCTAATGGCAGATCTTTCTTTTTCCGCAATAGCTATCTAGATTCACACCCCTATTTAATCAAAACAAATGTCAAGTTTCCTTATAAAATTATTTCTAATCTTAATATGTTTTCTGTAGCATTATAATTCCTAGCTAAACCAGATGCTGGCAATGCATGTTAAAATATTGTGTTTCTAACAATATTTGAATTCTAATTCTCAAAGCACTAGGAGGCTCTCACCCCTACAAGTTACGCTTGCCACCCACTGTCCAGATCCCGCAGACTGTAAAAACACACTTGCCCTGTATTAAAAATATTACACGATTACGGAAGATTAAATGTTATTGTCACAACCAGTGGCGATCTTCTGTAAGCGGATTGCCATTCATTTTCATTAGACTGGGGGATTTTTTGGTGCTCACGGCCGCATCCGCCGTTATCGTAATAGCTGACGGTGGTTTCAAGATTGATTAAGAAAAATCAATTACACATTTGAAAATCATCTTGTGTAAAATTATTAAGTAATAAATATCTCTGTCTCCCGAACCTTTATGACGTTTGGAATAAAAGTTTTCTTTTAGATGCAATAAGAAAATCGTTTTAAATATGACATTTTAAATATATCGATTTAAATCTGACGTAATTTTCACCATTAAATGCTTTTCGAAAGTAATAGCTTAATTACTATACAGTTTTCTTTTCTTTTCTTTTTTTTTTTAATTCACGTATAAATACATTTTTCAATTGAAAAGTGTTTCTAAATATTATTACTTGGGCTTTTTAAAATCTGGCAACAATAAGTAAAAATCGGCTATTTCAAAAAATGAATAAAGTATCTATTCAGGTAATGAAATTTTAAATAAAAAATTGAGACAAAAAATTAAAAATAATTAAAAAAAATTATAGGAAATTGCACACCTCTATCTAGTGCACTATGTGTCTGCAAAAGATTGTTAAATTGCTATGCATAATTTATGATCCCATAAAACTTTTTTAACTGAGCTAGTTTCATCGATTTCAACATTAAATAACGCTTAAATTAATTCTTCTATTTAAAAACTGTCTGTTTCAGCGTGTTTATCATACATTTCTCTATAAAACTACCAGTTTTCATGTTTTTTATGTGCAGTAGTTTTTTATTATGAGTTGAGAAAGTCACATTTTAAAAATAAAATTCGATTACGGCAGCATCATCAGTTATTTTTGTTTAGAATGGAGATATTCTGGATTCTAACTATTTCCTTCTTACGATCTTAAAAATTGGTATAGATAAAATAGTTTTACCTATAATCTTATAAATGCGCCACCTGTATTGACGTCTTGTGTCTAATAATCCAGTGAATAAATAACTAATGTAGACAGTTAAGAAGAGCTGAGTTGATGATAACTAATCCTTGCATTAAACATGGCATTTACACAGGTATGTTTCACATAGACAAACTTTGACGTACAGTGGAGAAAAAAAAGTGAACACCCCCTATTAACTCTGCAGCATATTATTATAGAAGGAAGTTACTGGTACCAAATGAATGGAAATAAAGTCTACTTTTAAATGATGTATATATAATTTGATTGGGGGCCATTTACATAACAAAACCAGCCCGAACTTTGTTTTTTTTTTCAATGGCAACATCCAATTTTGACACAATATTTTAACTCTTCGGTTCAAACTATGCCTTGATACCAAATTTCAAGCCATTTGCATGATAAGTTTTTGAATTATAAACATTCAAAATTTAGAGCTTCTAATGTTAAATTGCATTTCCATATTTTTATTAATATCTGCTGAAATTATATTCCTAATGTGCTAATTTTGGTTTGGTTATAATACTAAAAAATACAAACAGAAATACTTTAAATTTGTAATTTTTGTAGTTTTATAATATTCGAAAAAAATATGAATTGAAAACCTACAATTTTTTCATGGATTTATATTTATTATTTCTGCTTTATGCGGATGTAAAATTTCAAGCTTTTCTTCCGAGTAGTTTTAAAATTATGCTTAAAAAATGACAAGATGTTGGCGTAAGACGTCTATTATGTGCAGAAAAGCAGAATTTAAAAAATATTATGCTCCTTTTATTGTTGATTAGAATAAGATTTTTTTTTTTTTACTTTTTCTGTGTCTACTTTTAACATCTATATATTTAAAACGCTAAGCGATTTCTTTCGACAATCCGTGAGAACAAACTACTGCATCAAATTACACCATTCTTTTTTTAAATGAAAGGTATTTGGACACAGATTTGTTATCGTGCATTCGATTGTTCGAAAATTTAATTAATTAGCCGTAATTTTCAATTAAACGTTTACTGCTGCTTATGACGTCATAAAGTCGGCAACTCCCACTGTTGCAAGACTAAACACAGTTAGTTTTAAACGAATAGAGTTATTTTCTGAACTCTGTGGTTCGCCAATCTTTTGACATTAGCTAATATCAACTAGGTAATATTTTAGCATGGTAATATTAAATCTTAAAAAACTTACTTAAAATTAACTAAAATATAATCATAATAAAATATCTAAACATAAACATATCAGTATGAATAACAAATCTCACGTAAAATATTGCAATTTAAATTATTCTAATTGAAAGAAAATTTGGAGAGTCATCCCTGGCGCCCAACTAACATAAAAGTACCAATTTTATTTTATTTATTTACACACATATTCAATTTTATTATAAAACACCAGGTTGCCATACAAAGCAAAATTCGTCATTTAGGCGTCAAAAATTAACCCCAGTTACAGCGCCTAGAATAAATTTGTTTATAGAATGACATACATGTATATATACATATAATATATATATATATATATGTGTGTGTGTGTGTGTGTGTGAGTGTGTGTGTGTGTATATATATACTTCACTAGCGCCCGGCTGACCGAAAAGTATCCCAAATTATTCGCCAAACTGTAGCGCCAGAATGTTGCCATTAAATCTTTAAAAATAATAATAATAATAATAAAATAATAATTAGGAAAAGCCCCATTTACTAAAGCATCATTTATCAGTAACTTTAAACAATAAAATTTACAATATATTAATGAAAACAGAATAAAAAAAGTCTTGAATATTTATTTATTTATATTACTTCTCTTAATTATCCCTTTCGACTGTTGGATAAATGTTTGTCACGTCAGTTGAATTTTATCGATTGTACGAAACTACGCATCACAACATTTTTTCAATGCTTTTTCTATTTTAATATCATGGTTTCGAAGACGTAATTTTTATTTTAATTAATGTAATAACTAATAAATCAGTAAAACATCATTATAAATACATTTAACGTCGAATTAAAAATCACTTGATGAGAACTTTTAGGCCGAATTTTTTAATTTACAAGTTAAATTTCGTTGAAAATATTTATCCACGTGTTTTATAAGCGAATAATAATTCATATTTATTGTGACGTCACCGGAATATTGTCCATTAGGTTTATTTTATCATTATGCATTATAACTTAGTTGATGTCATATTTTCATTACAATTAAATACAAAATACAGGGTCATTCATAATTCCCTCCGGGGTTTCGAAACGTTATAGTAAAAAAACGAAGACGAATATGAAAAAAAGAAACATATGAAATTATTCCGAAACTATTCAAGTTTTACTTACATACATTACAGGTGTTCTATGTGTGAACCCTTTGGTCACATGGCATACATCCATGCGATAGTCCAGTTCCTGCCATACTCCGTTTCTTTAAATTTCCGGTACCACACATGAATTGTTTTGTCAGTTGGTCCCTGTTTTCGATATTTATTACGAAAGGCCCGTTGAACTGACACCACTGATTCAGATTTAAAGAAACGGAGTATGGCAGGAACTGGACTATCGCATGGATGTATGCCGTGTGACCAAGGGTTCACACATAGAACACCTGTAATGTATGTAAGTAAAACTTGAATAGTTTCGGAATAATTTCATATGTTTCTTTTTTTCATATTCGTCTTCGTTTTTTTACTATAACGTTTCGAAACCCCGGAGGGAATTATGAATGACCCTGTATTTTTTTATTTGTAACATGGTGTTTAAGCATAAAAGTAACTTATACAAAGTACGTGTGAAAAGTTTGCGCCGGGGAAAATGACGTTATGCTTAGCTTGAAATGCATTTTAACATTGATAAAACTAAAAAGAAAAATTAATCGTGTCAACATGACATAATTTTAACTGATTTTTCAATTTTTAATTTTAAAGGTCAGAATTTAAGCCTTTATTGGTTGCTTCATCTTGATTGCATACCTTGATTACATGTTACCAATTACTTATTTTTTTTTAATTATAGGTAAGAAAATTTCATTTTTTTTATAAAAAAATTCACAAAAGTAAAGAATTTCAGGAAAATTAAAATTATTAAAAATAGTGTTATGGGAAAAAAACTTGAAATAATGATTGTATTTGTAGCTAGAATAAATAATGTAAGGCTAATCTTTTATAGGAATTATTTTGATAGGTTTGTTATAAGTTCATTTAACAGTTCCTTATTAGTGGAAAGTCCTATTTCTTCCACTGTGAATTTCTCTTTCGATGTCAAAAAATGATAGTCTACTTTTGGACGCCAGCCAAAACACAGTGGCAATTTTTAGAAATGTATAACGGTTGTGATAACAAACGGCCCTATCGCTTTAGCTTTCATCGCGCTTACATCACTTCTAAATACTACAAATTTCAATTTTTTTACTTCATTTTACAATTTCAGTTCTTACATCATCAATTAGAAAAAAATTAGCTTTCGATTGCAATTTATTTGAAAACTGCCGCTTAATTTAACGACTTTTTAAATAATTTTCAAGCATGAAACATTTTTCAATTCTATCTCAACAATGATCATCAGTTTGCTTTAATAATGTAGCATATTCCCTGGGAAAGTTGCCCCAATTTAAAATAGATTTTCTTAACCATCATAAAAACTGAAAAAGAAAAATAATAAAAACCCCTGATAAATCATAAGATCAGATTATCTAAAAGAAAGAGCATTTTGGCGCTAAACTAAAATCTGTCAAGGAAAAAAAAATATTTATAGTTTATGATTAACATAAAATTGATATGCTGAATTCGTTGATGTATATGTTGCATCAGAATATTCGAGGAACTGTATTTTATTATTTTTTTAAAGATCCATTGGATATTTAACTGTATAAGAAGGAAAAGATCCCCGACTGTGATGGAAAAGGAATAATCATCCTGATTATGTAAAGGAACCGAAGAAACCATACAAATAAATTACACTTGAAAACATTAAAAATCTCCCTTATCTGCAGATTGATTTATTATTGTAAAAAAAAAAATCTTCATCTTTACATAGAAATTGATTAGCTTAAACCAATGGATGCGTTTCAGAAGATATGGATTTGAAACGAACAATGATTAAAGAAGATATTTTAAAACTTCTAATTTAAACATTTTAAAACTTTTTTTTAACGTCGAATTTTGACGGTGCCTTTGGTGAGATGCAATGCAGATACGCATAGGAGCTCATTCGATTGCATTATCACAGGGGGGGGAGAGATGTGTGCTTTATTTACTATGTTCTTTTACTGACTGAATATGAGATGAACGTAGGGATATACTATTTGTATGATACTTCATAGGTCCAGGAAATTTTTTTTCTTGCCGTGGGAAATATGGCAGTAATGTCAAACTGATTTGCATTACACAGTTGTTTACGGATTGTTTGTTTGGAGTTTGCTTCGGAATTAGTACTGTAATTCACTGGGGGGGGGGACTTTTAAAATAAAATATTTGAAAGACTGTTTCATACGCACCCCTTCTTATGTAATAAAGAAGCTTATTTTACTAATATTGTTATTGTAATTTTTTTCCGTCAAGTTTTGACGGGTTCCATCTTGTGTTTAATAAAATTACGTAAATCGTATTTGGATGAGATATAATTTTACGTCAGTTATGTGATTTAGTTTAGCTTTTATTTTTAAATTAAAAAAGCTCTTTTTTTTTTTTTTCAAATGAACAGACCTTACCAAAAAAGAAAAAAAAATCTCACTCATTATTTTTGTTACTTATAATTGAATTTCTAACTTCTTCTCCAGTCTAATAAAGCTATTATATTTATTCTGCGATATATATGATTAAAGTTTCTTATAAATGCATATTTGTTGTGTATTTGCTGAAAAAGTTTAAAAAATATCCCATTAGCAATCGAGTTAAGATTTATATTCAGACTGAAAAGCAATTTGTCTTGGTATTTTCTACAGCCTTTCCTTATACTGCTTCATACTATACTTTATTCTAAATTTTGTATTCGCCGATATTCTATACAGATTTAGAGCGATAAAATAAATTCAAAATCTGAGGAAAAACTTTATAAAAACACCTATGAAATTCCAATCACATTCACATATTTGAAAACTATTTTAATCACATAGATAACCTTATAAATATTTTTTTATCGGGTAATTCAACTCTTGTAAACATTATAAAATGAATATTGAAAGGGATTTTATCGTATATAACAATAGTCGAAACATATTAAGTGAGTAAAATGGTCATATTAACAAGAAGTAATACATTAATAGAAGTTACTTAGTCATTCTGTAGCATTTCAACAATCGAGTACCGAACTTCAATTTGCATACAGACCCTAAAATATGCTCATTTTAAAAATAAGTAATTTCTCTGAAACTAATCGTAGGAATTTCATGAAATTTAGTATCTAGGCATAGTTTGAACTGAAGATTTAAAATATCTTGTCAGAATTGGGTCTGATGAAAAAAAAAAAAGGGTTTGTTTTTATATGTAGATGACCTCCTAAGAAAATTTTGTATACATCATTTAAAAGTAGACGTTATGTCCAATCGTTTGGTACCAATAATTTTCTCCTACAATTGTTGCAGAGTTAGTAAAGGGTGTTCACTTTTTTTTTCTACGACTGTACATACATATTTATAGTTAAGCAAAAGTATTACATTTAATTTCTTCTGAACATATGTTTCATGATCATATCCTTAAAGTTCTATTTTAACATAATCTATTTTGAGGTTCAAAATGAAAAAGTTTTAAACATTTCGTAGATGTCTTTTTTATCTTGTCTGGACGGGTGCCAAACATTCAAGTGACGGTGCTTGTCGGGTGACCAGGAGAGAGTACTTTTAAAGGTTTCTGGAGCTGTTATATGTACAGTCTGCGCTAATAATGTCACTAATATGGGGGGATTCTTCTCATCTAATATAATTTTATAACCCTAGTTTATTTAATTCTCACCCGTCTTTAAAAATATTCCAATAATCCATCTAATGCGTATGATATTATTTTTTTCAAAAAACCTAGAGAAACAATTCACGTATCATTATTATTTTTCTTTATTTTGGCTACATCTGCCTAAATTCAAGGTATTTCTATCTGTATTTCAATCTTAAACGCCGATGTGATTTTATTTCTCTACTAAATTATTTATTCTGTAAATCTCATTTTTACTTTGCCTTATTTTTACTTTGCCTCTTATTTTTACTTTGCCGCACTTTACCGGAAGGTCCTTATCACCCTGTTTTTCCTCCGCATCAGGAAAAGATAGTTCTCTTTTTTGTGCTTTCTCATTCGCTGAGAGAGTATTGCGCATTGCAATGTTCTAGTTTTGCGCTGGTACTATTTAACGCGATGCACGAACTTCGTATATAGGATTTTGTGTTCTTTGACTTGTTAACATCTTCGTGCGATACCAGGAAGAATATGTCTCATTTAACAATATGAAATACTCCTTTATTATCATTTAATTATATAAATTTTGAAGGATTAGTATCGTAATTTCTTATTTAGTGAAATGTTGTAATAATACTGCAACATGAAGCACTTTTAGTTGTGGAAATGCTCTGCTTTTTGTGAACTGTCACTGAGATAATAAGTATCTTTCCTACATGGATATTGACTCCGAGTTCATTTCAGGAAACACCTTTTGATTATTAGATCTATTGCCATGTTTCAACATGGCAATAGATCTAATAGACTGCAACATGGTTAATATAATGTTGGTGAAATATTCACTAACGATGTTTAATGTTACGACAGTCTACTGGTTTTCGTATCTGAATATGGAAATGATATTTCGAATTGCTTGGCATAGCATGATGAATTGGATGTGAGTAGAGGACAAGGGTTATTACAGAGAACAAGGATCGAAAAAGTTTGGGAGATAACTAGAGTAAAATCATGCCAATGACAGATTTCACTGCAGAAATATAACGTTTATATATACAGTGTCTCACATAAGTGATGGGACACTTGTGCTTTACAAAAGGAAACTAATCAAATAAATTAAAAAAACATGTACACATTTTTTTTGTGGGTGTGTTTCATACTTAAATTTAGTAAAGATTATTACATAACATACATTTTGTCAAAATATTAAAATATTAATTTAATAAAAATACAAATGTTTAGAACGGAGCAAAAAATAGCTCACATAAGTGATGGGACACCATTATATATGCAACAAAAATCGTCTGAAATAAGCAATAAAAATATTTTTTGGGGTTTTATTTTTACTTAAAAGCAATTGGCAATAATTTATAAAATCGTCTGCAGTATTTCTCTCCAGTTTGTTTTGGAATTTTTGTGTTTTTTAGCTCTGTGTAGTCATGAATGCTAAACGAAAAGAAACTTCGCCTGAAATTCGAAAATTAGTTATTAATTTGCATATTGAACGTGGAAAATCTATTAGAAAAACTGCTGAAACAGTTAACTTGAGTCGTTCAACAGTTTTCAATATCATTAAACGATATAAAAAGAATCATATGATTCAGGATAAAAGAAGACCTGGCTGACCATCAAAGCTATCCAATGGAATAAAGCGAATTATCGTTCGAAATATTAAAAAAAATCCAAGAATTAGTGCTTCAAAAGTTGCTGCTGATTTACAAGCATTATATGGAATAATTGTTAATCCTGAAACTATTAGAAGGGTAATTCGATCTGCTGGATATCACGGTAGAGTAGCCAGGAAAAAATTCTTCGTAAGTGAAAAGAATAGAAAACTCAGACTAGCTTTCGCAAAATCCAACATAAATAAGAATTCTGATTACTGGAATAAAGTTATATTTGCTGATGAGAGTAAATTTAATATATTTGGTTCTGACGGTAGAATCTTGGTGTGGAGAAAACCCAGGGAAGAACTTCGCAAACAGAACTTGGTACCAACAGTAAAACATGGTGGAGGAGGAGTTATGGTATGGGGGTGTATGTCGTCCGCTGGAGTTGGTAATCTTGTTTTTATTGACAGTATAATGGATCAGTACAAGTATATTGATATTTTAAAGCAAAATTTGAAATCTTCAGCACGAAAATTGAACCTTCATAACGATTTTAAATTCTACCAGGACAATGACCCCAAGCACACTGCTCTGAACGTTAGACTCTGGCTGCTATATAACTGTCCTGAAATAATAAAAACACCACCACAATCTCCAGACTTAAATCCCATAGAGAATATTTGGCAAGAATTGGAATCAAGAATTCGCAAACACACCATTTCTTCAAAACAACAACTAAAATCGGTGCTTCAAGAAGAATGGGGTAAAATCACTCCAGAAATCACAAAAAAAATAGTCGAATCCATCCCAAAAAGATTAAATCATGTTTTAAAAGTAAAAGGAAATCCAACAAAATATTAAAACCTTTTAAAAAGTAAAATTTTTGGATAAATATTTGATGGAAAAGTAAGTGTCCCATCACTTATGTGAGCCATTTTTTGCTCCGTTCTGAACAATTGTATTTTTACTAAATTAATATTTTAATATTTTGACAAAATGTATGTTATGTAATAATTGTTACTAACTTTAAATATGAAACACACCCAAAAAATTTTTGCACATGTTTGTTTATTTATTTTATTGCAGTTTCTTTTTATAAAGCACAAGTGTCCCATCACTTTTGTGAGACACTGTATATATACCTCATACACTTTAATTGCCAAATTATCGCAGAAAAAACGAAAATAAACATTCAACTAGAAATTAGTCTTTTTTCCATTTATGTTGAAAAAATAAGCTTAGGATTTCGTTTTTATACTAACATTGGGAAAAACTTTGAAATTTTCAATATGATCCAATTTTGGTAGCTTTCCTCGGTAAATTTTACCTTCAGATACCAAACGTGAAGCCATTAGGTGAACTAGTTTAGGAATTACGCAGTGTTTAAATTATTCTATTTATGTTACTCCTACTTCCCTATGTTAACTACTTTATATTCTTTTTTAATGGTTGCAAAATTGCTGTAGTGGGGATAGTTTTTTAAGCATAACTCAAAAATTATTTGTTGGAATAGGCTGTAATTTTAGATTCGCATATTAAAAACCTCAAAAAAAAACTATTTCTGTTTAAAAAATTTTTAGATTATAGCACATTTTTTTTTCTAATAGTAATTTCATAATTTATATATTTTGTAAATTCTGCATATATTTCTGTAAATTTTTCCTACCAACATCTGTCAAATTTAAAAAAGTGATAGCAAATCCTTCACTCTCAAATTTATTCTAGAAAAATAATTTTATTCTTTCACATTTCACCTCTTCCGAATATTTACCATTGCAAATTGATTATCTGGCCAAAAGGGAAGGGGAGGGGGTATCTTTATTGGAAAAAATTGTTATATTCCATTAGATTTAAAAAGTTGCAAGTCCGGCGCAGATATCTAAATGATACTGATCTAGCATTTTCTGTCTTTTCCCTGTCAAAAACCCCACATGTATCCAGAACCAAAAAGTAACCAAAATGTAAATATTTTTTTCATTGAATAAAATGTTCTTAATAAAATGTTTTTGAAATTATTTCGATCATAAAAATTAAATTTTTGACAGTAAAATGTTATAGACAGCGGTGTAGTACACAATATACTTTCTCCTCTTTTAAAGTACGTCTTTTTCGCAACTTATGAAAAAAAAATCATGTGTCAAGCAAAGATTATGAAACACTTTCCAACACATTCAGAATACTGTAACAAAACTTTATAGTTCCTTACCTTAATCACTTATGGTTATAAGGTGATTTGTCTTATGATTATAAGGTGAGATATGATGTTTAAGTAAACAATTTGGAAAACGTATAACTTATTTAAGAAACCAATTTCAACAATTACCATCTATAACTCTAATAGTCGGAAAAATATCTGAATTTTTTTTGCAGTCCTGTATATTATGTATAGATTTGTATATTATGCATAGATTTGTATGTATGCTGCATAGTATGCAAAAATTTAGTACAGTTAGGAAACGCATAACAAAATTGAAAGTAGCAATTTCCGTTAATAAGAGGAAATGTATTCGAATTATTTTCTGCAGCTCTTTAGAAGATCTACAGAATATATAACACACAAATTAATATGCAAAAAATTGATTAAGTTTAAAAACGCATACCACGATTGAAAACGCACCTGCAGCAATTATTGCTTATTGACAGTCCTGTGTAACCGATTTCTTTTATGTGCCCCTGTAAATGAACAACAAAGGTTGTGCACACCATATTCTAAAGTAAGAATCTTGTGATGCGCCTCAGTCATGTATATCAATTTCAGTATGTTTGACAATAGTGTAACACCATTAAAATACACTGCAAATGGTTTTTATCCATGCACCATGCACGATTCTTTTGATGCAAAATTCTTTTGATGGATACACGAACTATAAGTGCTAAAACACTCCACTTTCTATATCGAAAATGTGATGGTAAAGCTCAGTTACATATATCAATTACATGACAATTCAAGTACATTTACGCGAGTTAGAGCGCGGACAGACAGACAGACGGACAGAGAAATTGAAGTCATAAACACTTTTAAACTATGTTGGAAAGTGTTAAAAAATGCTTTCGTAACGCGTTGTGCCACTTCTTATTTTTTTGCTGTATTTAATAAGTTTTTGTCATAATTTCTGTGACATCAAACTTATATTCACACCAAACAAAATTAAACAAAAACGAAAAATAATGCGTCTAGAATAGATTATAAAACACTTTCAAACACATCCAGAAAACTGTAATGAAACACCCCCGTTAAATTAAGGTGAAAGAGATATGTAAGTAAACAGTTTAGTAAACATATAACACATTTAAAAATCCAGTTTTAGCAATTACCTTCCATAGTCAAAAAAGTAGTCGAATTATTTTGTGCAGACTAGAATTCTTTTGTACAGCCCTGTATATTATCTAAAGACTTTTGTACACGCCACATATTAAGCTAAAGTTTAATTCAGGTAAAAAAAAAAAAGGCATAAGGCATTTTAAAACGCATTTCTAGCCATTATCAACCGTAAACAATACTGTATCTTGTTCTTTCCGTAGCACTGTATATGAATTTACTTATATTCCACAAACTTCTCTTAATCTACTAAATACAGTTCAGCTCGAAAATGCGTAATACAATTTAAAACTACTCTTAAGCAATTCACTCCCATAGTCCTTTGTGTAGCCCTGTATATGATCAACAGAATTTATACACACAAATGTACTATGAAAAAATTTAGTTAAACTTAAAAACGCAAACCAAAGTTGAAAACGCACTTATCAGGCATCGAGTCTGATTATCTCACATAGACTGTCACCGAATTCTTTTGTATGTCTCTGTAAATGAAAGATAAATGATCTATAAATTTGCATATATACTACATAGAATGCTAAGATTTAGTTCAGTTCAAAAATTCACTTTTAGCAGTTTTCGTTAGAAATGCACCCGTATTCTTTTGTATAGCCCTGTATACATGGGTCGGAAGTAGTGCGCTATACAAGTAGCGAAACTACAGTAGTCGCTACTTTTAACAGTAGTTTATAGTGTAGCGCGCTACATTTTGAACAATGTAGTGTAGCAAGTAGCGCGATACAAAAAATCAGTAGTTTGTAGCGAAAACTGACGCTACTTTTAACGCTACTTCAGGGGGGGGGGGAGGGGAATGTGCCATCTGCAAATCAATTGACAGAAACTTGCTTCTTTTGCGCAAAATTTGTTCTTCTCAACAATTTGCTATTCTCAGCAGCAAATCTCAGCTATAGTGATAATTATAGCAAAGCATCGCATGACGTCATAGATTTTTCCCATTGACACTTGCTTCTAAAATCAGATTCTAGATTATAAACATCTCTCTTAATTTTTCTACAAAATTTGTAATGTGTGTATAAACTAACATTTTGGAGACAAACGCAAAACATTTTCTTGTATTTTATCTTTCTTAATTTTGAAATGCCCTAGTTAATGTTGCATTTATTTAATTGTATCTCGGCAGACGCGATATAACGAGGGGATGCTTTATTATTTAATCCGTATCTCCATTTATAGTGTAAATTGAACCTTTTCACAAAATCTGAAAGTAGCGAAATAGTGACTACTTTTAAAAAGTAGTTTGTAGTCGCTACTTTTTTAAACAAGTAGTTGTAGTTGTAGTTCGCTGCAATAAAAAAGTAGTTTTTCCGACCCCTGCCTGTATATTATCTAAAGACTTTTGTACTCACTACATATGCTAAAATCTGATTCAGGTAAAAAATTGTATAATACAACTTAAAGCGCACTTCCAGTAATTACCAACCACAAACGGCAATGTATTTTGTTCAGTGGTACAGGCTCACAGATGGCCAGAAGAACAGATAAATCGAAGTCATAAACACTTTTTAACTATTTTGGAAATTGTTAAAAATAGTACATCATTTTCATTGTATGAAATTAATTTTCCTAATTTTATTTAAAATCTTAATACTAATTTTATTTTTCTTTATAAAGTACTAGCAAGCTACGCCCGCTACGCTGGTCAATTTCTCTTAACGAACCTTTAATCAAACAAAATATTGACATTTCATAATTCACTTTTATATTTTAACAGAATAATAAGGATACTATAATTTGTGACTCGTGCTATAGTCAATATACACGTCAGGACACGTCGCCCTTATCATTATCTTTTTACACGTGAAGGTTTCGCTATGGTACTCTATTGTGAAATTTGGTAATTTTAGAAATTCAATAGTTGTAAAATCGCAGAATCATTAGATCATTTTTCTTTAGAAATTGTTCTTAGAGCGCATTTAGATCTTATAAATAACAATCATGCCGAACTTGAAGTTTCTAGCTCCTTCAGCATCGCAAAAATCGCAATTTTAGAACGTTTTTCGCTTCTGCACCCCCCTCGGGTTAGTGGCACCGACAGAAAGATATAAAATATATACATAAAATATAGCCTATGTTGGAGCAGGGATTGTCACCATCCATTTGCCACCATCACTTTTGAAATCGCTTTATTAGTTCCAGACATTCCATACAAATTGTAATTTAGAATGTTTTTAGAAAATTTTTTGCTTATTTCAGCCTTTTAAATTTCGAATTTTTTTAGATTTTGTTCTTATAGAGCATTTAAATCTTGTAAGTAACGACCATACAAAATGTCAAGTTCCTAACTCCTTCATTATTGAAAATATCATAATTTTGGAACGTTTTTCGCTCCTGCACACTCTGCGGGCAGTGGCACCGACAAAAAATTTAGCATATGTTGGAGCACGGACTGTCACCATCCATTTGCCACCATCACTTTTGAAATCGGTTCTGTAGTTATTCCATAGAAATTGTAATTTAGAATGTTTTTAGAACGCTTCTTCCTCATCTCACCCTTTTAAATTGCGAATGTTTTTATAATTTGTTCTTAGAGAGCATTTACATCTTATAAGTAACTACCATACCAAATTTGATACTTCTATCTCCTTCAGTACACAAAAAAATCGAAATTTTAGAACGTTTTTCGCTCCTGCACCCCCTGGGGGTGGTGGCACCGACATAAAATATAGCCTATGTTGGAGCAGGATTGTCACCATTAATTTGCCACCATCACTTTTAAAATCGCTTCAGTGGTTCCAGAGATTACCTCCTACAAACAAACAAACAAACAAACAAACAATCTTTACTACTTTATATATTAGTATAGATAAGGGGGAATTAGCCCCTTGTTCCCCCAATTTATACTTAACCAATCAATCCCGAAAACTAATCAGAGATGCGCCTTAACACAGTGAACCTATAAATAAAATTTGAAGGAAATGGGATAATTCTGCATGAAAAACCGATTTACATAAATTAAGGGGGGTATTAGCCCCCCGTTCCCCCCCCCCCTTCATACTTAATCAATCAATCCCGAAAACTAATCAGGGAAGCGTCTTAACCCAATGAATCTATAAACAAATTTTGAAGCAAATAGAATAATTCTGCATGAAAAACCCATTTATATAAATTAAGGGGGGGATTATCCCCCCGTTCTCCCCCTTTATACTTAACCAATCAATCCCGAAAACTAATCAGGGAAGCGCCTTAACACAGTGAACCTATAAACAAAATTTGAAGGAAAACGGAATAATTCTGCATGAAAAACCCATTTATATAAATTAAGGGGGGATTAGCCCCCCGATCCCCCCCCCTTTATACTTAACTAATCAATCCCGAAAACTAATCAGGGAAGCGCCTTAACTCAGTGAACCTATAAACAAAATTTGAAGGAAAACGGAATAATTCTGCATGAAAAACCCATTTATATAAATTAAGAGGGGGATTAGCCCCCCCCCCATTCCCCCCTTTATACTCAGCCAATCAATCCCGAAAATTATCATGCAAGCGCCTTAACACAGTGAACCTATAAACAAAATTTGAAGGAAAACGGAATAATTCTGCATGAAAAACCCATTTATATAAATTAAGAGGGGGATTAGCCCCCCGTTCCCCCCTTTATACTTAACCAATCAATCCCGAAAAGTAATCAGGGAAGCGTCTTAACCCAATGAACCTATAAACAAAATTTGAAGGAAAACGGAATAATTCTGCATGAAAAACCCATTTATATAAATTAAGGGGGGAATTAGCCCCCCGATCCCCCCCCCTTTATATTAACTAATCAATCCCGAAAACTACTCAGGGAAGCGCCTTAACACAGTGAACCTATAAACAAAATTTGAAGGAAAACGGAATAATTCTGCATGAAAAACCCATTTATATAAATTAAGGGGGGGAATTAGCCCCTTGTTCCCCCCCTTTATACTTAACCAATCAATCCCGAAAAGTAATCAGGGAAGCGTCTTAACCCAATGAACCTATAAATAAAATTTGAAGGAAAACGGAATAATTCTGCATGAAAAACCCATTTATATAAATTAAGGGGGGATTACCCCCCCCGACCCCCCCCCCTTTATACTTAACTAATCAAACCCGTAAACTAATCAGGGAAGCGCCTTAACTCAGTGAACCTATAAACAAAATTTGAAGGGAAACGGAATAATTCTGCATGAAAAACCCATTTATATAAATTAAGGGGGGGGGGAATTAGACCCTTGTCCCCCCCCCCTTTATACTTGACCAATCAATCCCGAAAACTAATCAGGGAAGCGCCTTAACTCAGTGAACCTATAAACAAAATTTGAAGGAAAACGGAATAATTCTGCATGAAAAACCCATTTATATACATTAAGGGGGGGGGGAATTAGCCCCTTGTTCCCCCCCTTTTATACTTAACCGATCAATCCCGAAAACTAATCAGGGAAGCGCCTTAACACAGTGAACCTATAAACAAAATTTGAAGGAAAACGGATATTTCTATGAAGAGTTATCGCATTACGTACGTAAATACATACATACATACATACAGAACCGGCTGCCAAGCTCTCAGCTCTTGACAGCCAGTGTGATAACTGAAAAATCGCAATTTTAGAACGTTTTTTGCTCCTGCACCCCCTGGGGTTAGTGGCACCGACATAAAATATAGCCTATGTTGGAGCAGGGGTTGTCACCATCAATTTGCCACCATCACTTTTGAAATCGGTTCGGTAGTTCCAGAGATTACCCCCTACAAACAAACAAACAAGATTTACTCCTTTATAATATTAGTATAGATTACAAATATGCAGCACAATTTCAAATTTTTATAAGGAATAAACTTCACAAACATGTCTTACTTTTGTAATTTTCGTAGCATTTTATCTCTCTTAATCTCACATGATAATCATAGAGCGTTTTTTTTTTTCCACTTTGTAGAAGAAACTTTCCTATTATCAAAAGATATTAGCTCCGGATGAAAGGTTGAAAAAAATATGACCCATATTCCTGTTGCTGTAAAAAAATAATCCCCATTCTCCTTATTTTCTAAGAAATTTCTTAAGAAATGTCCATACCAATTCTTATCTACGATTTTTAGAGATTATTGTTGAAACCATCCTTTCAACCCTGATTTGGAACGTAACCTGTCACACATGATCTACCATTCCACAACATGTGAAGCTACAAATGGTCCAGGACAATAAATAAATAAATAAATAAATAACACTTTCCTATATACACTGCAAATCTTTATCCACTTTTCAGAACACTTTTTAGAACACTTATTTTGTCACCTTTTTTAGAACACTTTGAAGCACACTTTTAGGAACAGTTTTTAGAATACTTCTGAGAACACTTCTTTTGTTAAACACACTTTCTAGTGCACTTTTTGAAAACGGTGATTTCACAAGTATGCCCAAATATGTTCCCAATCCGTTCTCAAATGTGTTCCTAAGTTTAGATTTAACAGATATCCTGAGCAGAACACTTTCAGTACACTTTCTTTATAGCGGAGCATATTTGGAACACATTAAGGGAACACAACCAGTACACATTGTGGTAACTGAAACAGTTTTTTTTTTTAATCATTGTGATCCAAATGTGTTTCCAATGTGTGCTGGGAATTTTTAGTGCAGTTAAAAATTGCTTATGATTTTGGTATGCCTGGTCATGCTCCAACCCTCGTAAATATACTCGGATTGCCATGTAATTGCTACACATTTTTAAGGTTTACATGTTCACATTTTCGTTATTGAAAATGAAGTTTGTTGCATTTATAATTCGTTTACAGGGACGAAAAAAATTCCGTTACAGTATGGTCTATGGGGAAAAAGTGTTTGTGTTTCATTTTAACAATGTTAGGATGTATCAAACATAATGAAATTTATATGCATCACTAATGTGGACTACAACAAGCTTTCTGTAGTATGTAGCATTTATACATTTATAGTTCATTTACAGAGACGCATAAAAGACTTCCATTACATTGTGATGTATGGAGTAAAAGTGTTTGCAGAGTAGCTTGTGTTTTCAGCTGTAATATGTCTTTTTAAACTTAACTACTTTTTTTATGTATTACGTGGTGTGTATAAATTTTATAGGTCATATACAGCACTGCACGAAAGAATTCGCACACACTACTGACTATGGGCAGCAATTGCTGAAAATGTATTTTTATTGCATTATGTATTTTTTAAATTGTTTATTTAGACATATCTCATTTCATTGTATGAAAAAAAAATTTCTTAACAACATTATGATAACATTAAAAAGGTTTCATAATCTATACCTGATGCATGATTTTCATTCTTGTTTTTTGCTTGAAATGTAAATTTGTATATATGTAATTTTTTTAATTAGAATTTTTTTTATTAAAAAATATTCATTTTAGCCATATTTGAAAATTTATATATCTTCGGAAAGAATAAGCAACTTTGCATATTTTTTTCTTCTTTGTGTATACAGAAAAAAACATATATTAATCTGTTTTGAGAATTTTAAAGAAATACTTATTCAAAAACTTTTTATAATTTTTAAAAGAAATAAAGTCATTCTTGAGAGTACATTTTATTAAGAAAATAATATTTTCAAACTTTTCAATAAAAACAAAAAATCATTAAGCTAATTTAACCAAAATTAACTGAGAATATTTGAACGAAGTCTGATAACTTTAGTATTTATATAAATTAATCAATTAATAAAAATCAATTTAATTATGGCGAATTAAAAAACTACATTTTGAGATAAATTGGTTTAAAAATTTAGGTTCTCCTTAGGCTTCCACAGATAAGATAAAAAAGGCAATATATTGTGATCTAATTAATTTATTTGCATGCGATTTGCACTATTTTATTCTAAAAACTGCAGAACATGATTTTCTAAACTATGGCATGTGTACTAGTTTCCTACATGAGGTCGGGTAACTAGATTTTATCCGAACCCGGCCGACCCACGATTCAGGTCAGTTCGGGTTGACGCTAATTTATTTCTTTGGGGGTCGGATTCGGATTAACCCGATTTTTCAAAACAAAGTCCTGAATATTTTTCAATTGAAAAAAAAAACTATATGTTTGAATATTAATGAGTGTATATGTGTTCATTTTTATACAAAAAAAAAAAAAAAAAAAAAACATCAAGTTGGAAATTGCACGTAAAACGTGACAAATGAAGTGCGTTCGTATTGTTATTATTTCAGTGAAATGAATTATATCGTCTGTTATTATGATATGATTCATTTCCGTAATAAAATAAGTACATTTCAAGTTGGCAACATATTATCTTTTGTTGACATTTACTGAAAATTCAAATGAGAAACGTAAGCCTAGCTTTGAAAATTTCAGAAATAGAAATCCAAATTTAGACCTTTTTTTTTTTTCATTTAGTATCTATTTCTACGGAAACATCTATCCAAAAAACTGCCGGTAGACTATAGGATTGCTATAATTAAACAATTTTAGTATACAAATTCAGTTTTTAAATTCAGTAATACGGAAATAATATGACTCCATCTTAAATAGGACGTAATCGCCATAGCAATCTAGAAACATTACCGATCATGGGATATCATTGAATTAATTACCTATGATAGGATTTAATAGAATGAATAACGTGACTATAATTTGGTCATAGAGGTTATAAAATGTCATATACGTCATATGTGGCTATATCTTGGTCATAGAGGTTATAAAATATCATATACGTCATATATGACTATAACGTCATACATGTCAGAAAACGTGATGATACATCTCTGTCGCTTGACAATTAATCATCAGAAGCTGCTGCAACAAGGAAGTGCCGATTTTTTAAAAATTCAAATTACTTAATAAATATCTTTTTAAGTGTGGATTCGATTTTCATAAAATTTGAAATGACAAAATTTTGCAACTATCATATATCTTAAATTTCAAATTTGGTTGTGTAGTTTTTGCGCTGTTATATGCGGACAGACGGACGGATAAGACGACGACTATAGGTGCTACGTATTTATATAATTACGAACGCACCTAATAAATTTGATATTATAAATATAATTGTAAACTATATTTTCATAATTGTATTAAAATATGGATTCATTTTCCTCACTTAAGGTTTAGGTTTGAATATTTCGAGTTCGAGTCGGGTTCAGGTTGAAGTATATCCATTCATGTCGTGTTTCAGGTTGACGATTTTTTTTGTCAGGTTCGGGTTCGGGTTCACTTTAAGCAGAAATTTCGGGTTCGGGTCGAGTATAGATAACGCGATTCTACATGACTCTAAAGTGTTACCAATTCTGCTACGCGAAAGTTATGCAGAACATTTTTATAAAACTCCACAACCCGCACAACTAGCATGTCAAAAAATATATATATAATATTTTTCACAACTTTTATGGATTTTTTTAATTAAAAAAAAATATGCAATTTTTCTTATTGTAAACTATCTGCGTAGCAATCCGTTGTGTTGCATTTGCATTTTAAAAGATCTTTCGAGTTTTTGGGGAAAAAATACTTACCAATCCAGTTTTTAATTAAAATGAATAAGTCACAAGCTAAAAATGTAATCATTATCATTTATAAATCTTAATTTGATTTTTACATCGCTGCAAGATTCCTTAAAATTGTCCAATAATTTTCCGAGTTTTTGAGTATTGAAAGATTGATTAATTGATTTATTCTTCCTGTTGTCGCTATTTTCCCTAAAACTACTTTAGATATAGAAATGTAACAAATTATAAATTGCAGAAACATTCTTCATATGTCCCTTATAAGTTTAGTGTTGTTATGTATATGAGCCTTTTACAGACGAATATAAAGACAGACAAAAAATAATAATAATGTTATTTGTGGCTATACGTCGTCTAAATAGTCGAATGAACTTGGGTGTTTTCTTGAAAATCACAGACAGACACCCCAGTTTTATACATTAACTAGCTAACCCGCCCGGCGTTGCCCGGCCCCGAGATAATTACAATCTCAGAGAAAGGCGTTAACCCCCTTCCTCCCCATACCTGCAAATATAACGAATAATTTGTTCAAGAAAACTACCGTCACCTACATTAACGCGATCATTAAAAAAAGAATTTTTTCTGATAATTCCCGCATAGCATGCACAGTCACAGTGACGTCATTGTGACGTCACTGTGAGTCACGTACGTCACGTCACATCTGTGACCAAAATGCCACCACTTTGTAACGTCACACTGTGACCAAAATGTGAACGTCTTGGAGATCTAAAGAAAACTTAAAATAAACTTTAGAACATCTTATGGCATAAAGAAAATTACTTTTTGACAGCTTTAAAAATTTTTGTGACGTTGCAATGACGTCACTGCAAGTCACATAAGTCACGTAAAACCTATGACCAAAACGCCAACACTCTGTGACTTCACGGTGTGATCGGAGAGTGAATTTGGAAAAAAAAAACTCATAAAATATAAATTTGAATTATGTCATGTACCTAAATCATTAATAAAAATATTGTCACACACTATTTAAAGATATTGAGTATTTCCAAAATAAAATAATAAATAAATATCTGTCTACGTATATGAGGCAGATAATTTTTTACAATTTACATTACCATTTTCATGAAATTTAACAAAATATACTATATAATACACAGGTAAAAATCCTTAAATAGAAATTTAGTTACTTATCGAGTTATAAGCAATTCGTGTCACGTGACGACCAGTTTTTCTTCTGTCTTTCACTGTCACGTCGGATATTCAAATCAAAACGCCGACTTTGACATTCTTTTCTGAAAGATCTTCTGCTTTTAACAAAAAAAGGAAAAGGTTTTTCAATAACATAGTTTCTGAATAAAACCACGAGCCAATTTCGTGTATTTCCGAGCAAAAATGAATTAAAAACATGTTATAAAGTATATGTCATTCTTATAGCAATTTATCCAAAACTGGCCAGTGCTTAGATATCACCTCTATTAAATATATTGTTCTTTTCGATAGAGTGTAAAAAATGAAAAATTTGTACTTAGGAAATTTGATTGCAATTTAAATTTATATCGAAATTACTTTAAAAAGCCTATTAAATCAATTTTTATTTAAAATTTATCTTTACTTTTGACGTCTAAAGCAAATGCAATGGATTAAAAAATATATAAAAATGTAAATTGTCACAGCTTATTTCTAAGATTACAAAACTCTCTCATATAAAAAAAGAATATTATAGCATCATTAGAAGTTCATTTTTCAGCCATATAAATTATAACGGTTTTGAAATGTCTTTATTTAAATTATTTTCTTCCTACAGTGTCTCACAAAAGTGATGGGACACTTGTGCTTTATAAAAAGAAACTGCAATAAAATAAATAAACAAACATGTGCAAAATTTTTTTGGGTGTGTTTCATATTTAAAGTTAGTAACAATTATTACATAACATACATTTTGTCAAAATATTAAAATATTAATTTAGTAAAAATACAATTGTTCAGAACGGAGCAAAAAATGGCTCACATAAGTGATGGGACACTTACTTTTCCATCAAATATTTATCCAAAAATTTTACTTTTTAAAAGGTTTTAATATTTTGTTGGATTTCCTTTTACTTTTAAAACATGATTTAATCTTTTTGGGATGGATTCGACTAATTTTTTTGTGATTTCTGGAGTGATTTTACCCCATTCTTCTTGAAGCACCGATTTTAGTTGTTGTTTTGAAGAAATGGTGTGTTTGCGAATTCTTGATTCCAATTCTTGCCAAATATTCTCTATGGGATTTAAGTCTGGAGATTGTGGTGGTGTTTTTATTATTTCAGGACAGTTACATAGCAGCCAGAGTCTAACGTTCAGAGCAGTGTGCTTGGGGTCATTGTCCTGGTAGAATTTAAAATCGTTATGAAGGTTCAATTTTCGTGCTGAAGATTTCAAATTTTGCTTTAAAATATCAATATACTTGTACTGATCCATTATACTGTCAATAAAAACAAGATTACCAACTCCAGCGGACAACATACACCCCCATACCATAATTCCTCCTCCACCATATTTTACTGTTGGTACCAAGTTCTGTTTGCGAAATTCTTCCCTGGGTTTTCTCCACACCAAGATTCTACCGTCAGAACCAAATATATTAAATTTACTCTCATCAGCAAATATAACTTTATTCCAGTAATCAGAATTCTTATTTATGTTGGATTTTGCGAAAGCTAGTCTGAGTTTTCTATTCTTTTCACTTACGAAGAATTTTTTCCTGGCTACTCTACCATGATATCCAGCAGATCGAATTATCCTTCTAATAGTCTCAGGATTAACAATTATTCCATATAATGCTTGTAAATCAGCAGCAACTTTTGAAGCACTAATTCTTGGATTTTTTTTAATATTTCGAACAATAATTCGCTTTATTCCATTGGATAGCTTTGATGGTCGGCCAGGTCTTCTTTTATCCTGAATCATATGATTCTTTTTATATCGTTTAATGATATTGAAAACTGTTGAACGACTCAAGTTAACTGTTTCAGCAGTTTTTCTAATAGATTTTCCACGTTCAATATGCAAATTAATAACTAATTTTCGAATTTCAGGCGAAGTTTCTTTTCGTTTAGCATTCATGGCTACACAGAGCTAAAAAACACAAAAATTCCAAAACAAACTGGAGAGAAATACTGCAGACGATTTTATAAATTATTGCCAACTGCTTTTAAGTAAAAATAAAACCCCAAAAAATATTTTTATTGCTTATTTCAGTCGACTTTTGTTGCATATATAATGGTGTCCCATCACTTATGTGAGCTATTTTTTGCTCCGTTCTAAACATTTGTATTTTTATTAAATTAATATTTTAATATTTTGACAAAATGTATGTTATGTAATAATCTTTACTAAATTTAAGTATGAAACACACCCACAAAAAAAATGTGTACATATTTTTTTAATTTATTTGATTAGTTTCCTTTTGTAAAGCACAAGTGTCCCATCACTTATGTGAGACACTGTATATCATTTGCGGTAAAGTTGGAAACATCTGCGAGTTGTTATTTTGTTATGTTTAAACAATATTGCGCGCGCATAGTGAAGGCAGACGATTTTTTCTCATTCGAAGTTCGGATTAGCGTGTGTTGCGTTCTTTTAAGTTTGTAGATTTATACTGTGTAAGTAAATTAACGTTTTAAGGTGAATAATCTCCATTTTAATCTAAACCATCCATTTTAACGTCTCACTGTATCTAGACGGGTGCGTTCATAAGGCCTAGGTGATATTTGATTTCTCAGATCTATGAACACACCTCTTTTGCTGGAATAATTTGAAAATTATTGTAGTGGATTTACAGTCTAATTTTTCAGTGAAAGGGAAGCAGATAAGGAGCATTCAATCGTTCCCCTTTACCTATAGATCAGCAGGTAACTTTTAATGCCTTCGCAGTTTTGTTAATAGTGCATGTCTAGTACTAGTACATTTAATAGTGCATTATTTAAAAGTTAAGATGTTTAAATTTTCTTTTAAAAAATCACTTGTATTAAATTTTATCTTTAATGTTTAAAATTTTTTTAAATAGACTGTTTGGAAAAAAGCTTAAAGTATTTACTAACAATATGTATTCTAAATGTAAAGTTTTATTTAAAATGAGGAATTTATTTAATATTTTGCGTTTCTTAGTTCAATTTTCATAGTTATTCATTATAATTAAAAACATTGCAATTTTTAAAACTATTAATATTTGATTTGCAATTTGGTAATTTCGTTGCTAGTGTAGGTTTCCAGAAATAATTTTCCGGTATATTTGAAAATAATGTGACAATTTAATGCATTGAATAATATATTTGTCAAGATATGTCAATGTTAGGTGCACAAAAATAATAAATATTGATGAAACAATAAAATAACTGTTTAGTTAAGGTAATTTTTCCAGTTGTGTTATCGAATGTTTTTACTGTAAAAATTGATATTTAAGTTCTGCTGTTAGTATTCTATCAAAAACTATAAATAAAATAATTTGTAAAGAAAAAAATATATAATTTTTTTTTTTTGGCATTTATGATTTTAAGTTCTATATTTCATTTACAATGAAGACTGTTTTACTGCTTGATACAATGTTTATTATTTAATAATATCGCACAATAGGTATATCTATTATTTAAATTGATTCCTAATATAAATTTTTCAGAATGCTTATTTTAAAATGTATACTTATATTTTCTTTAAAGTTGTTCTCAAATCCAAAATAGCTAATTTCTGGCATATTTCTGAATTCATTTTTATTCGGAAATACATGAAATTGGCAGGTGTTCTTATTCAGAATAGGGTAGATGTGCCAGTAATGGACCGCCTTCCAGTAATGGGACACCTTCAGTGTTTTTGGTTTATAAAAAAATAACCAATAAAAATTCAGCTTTTTTTATTTCATTAATATGCTATCTTTAAATTCTAGTTTTAAATACAATCATAATATCAATTATCTATTACTTTTTGTGATGTGTCCATTACTGGAATTTAGGGTGTTTTGATTTATTTCTGTTATTTACAATTAAATTTCGATTCACCTTGGGAAATGTGACTATGAGCATGGTTAAATATTGTTGGTAGAGTAATATAATATTAAAAAATGTTGAATATAAAATTATAACTATTAATTAAAAAATAATTTTTAAAGAAATTCCTTAAGGGTGTCCATTACTGGCACATCTACCCTATATATAATCGAATGGCGTTATCCATTTTTTGGTAACGGCAGATGATGTTTCAGAAAACACTATCAAAATCGGTGTTTTGAACCAAATTTCCAACGCGCAGCGTCAGAAACGGGTAAAACGTGACCGAAATTGATCTTAAGTATTACATTTATCTAAAAATGGAAAACGCTATTCATTCCAAATAGCTTTAATAATCAGACATGCAAGTGCCATGCGTTTAAAAGTTTGTTCATAAATGTGTCAGAAAATTTCCTGACACTGAGCGAGGGGAAATATGGCAAAGTACACACATTTAAAAACTTCAATACTTAACAGAAAAATAGCATAGTTTTAATTATTGTCAATATTTTTGGTGGTTACATAAAACGAATGGAAGTAGAAGTTAATATAAAAAGTTGTTATTTGCATAATAGAATTTCATATTATTGAAATATTTACTTTTATTATAATTTTTAATGGATTCATCTATTATTTTTATATTAGTATGCGTTTTTTACATTTATAATTTTCTTGCTTAACGGCTATATTAGCCGGTTTCCCAATCAGATGCAAAGTTTTAATTCGAATACGAGTTGCATCAATAAAAATGATTGCCGATCCAATCCTTATCGTCGATCTTATCCGTATTTGGTGAAATCTTGTTATCCGAATCTATGCATAATCATTTATCAGGTTCGGTCGGGTTGTAGGCTTACAGATATTTTTGTTGTTGTTGTTGTTGGGTTAGGGTAAGAATACGGGTTGAATCGAAATATAGTTTCAGTCAACCATCATTTATGTTTAAGTAGACATTCAATCATGTTTAAGAAGTACATAACCGGATTCGTGTATGACTCTAGATCCGAGCCGACATCAGAAATTCTATCGAAACACAATTTCTGATAAAATCTGGTTACTCGGTCGATTCTATTCCAAACAAGACTTACAGTAAAAACATTATACCCGACTCGAGTCAGATCGGGTTCACGAAAATCAGGTCACACGACAACTAATCCAAATCTATTATGTAGCCAAACAAATCCAAAAGGATCGATCCGAAGTTTCTGGAATGGATTCGGGTAAAATCTGGTCACCCGACCCGGTGCAGTGTCGTCACAAACGTCACAAACTTGAACCATAAAAAATTTTTGATCCGAACAATCCGTATAGGATTCGGGTAAAATCTGGTCACCCTATCCGATGCAGATTCGTCACATTTTTCACATTGAAGTCGCACGGTGACTTCACAAATTAGTCACATTGTGAGGTCACAGAAAGCCTTGAAAACGGCCATAACGACCTCGCATTTAGGTCACAATGACTTCACATCGACGTCACTTGACGTCAAGACGACGGTCACAAAGTCACAGTGTGACTTCATAGTGACGTCGCCGTGACGTCACCATGCCTTACGGGTTAGAACATAACGAAGACGCTACGCTAAAATAGCCGGCAGATGACACTCCTTCCCGACTTCAATTTCAAATCTATATCTTAATTAGTTACCTAAATTTTTGTTCATTAGTAAAAATTGGCAATTATTTCCTTTCTTTTTCGCAAACTAAATGGAGGGATCGTCCAGAGAAACAGATCTCTTTGTAGTTCAGTTTTTAATGAAAGCAGATCCCTGTCTGAAACATTCTCGGATTGTTTTCACTGGCGCCGGCAGATTTTTGGCAGTTTTTTGCATAAATTAAGAAAAATTACCGACCGAATTTTTCAAAAATCACATAGTCGGATGCAGAATTTATTTTTACATATGCTCAGAAATTTTCAAATTGATATCTCAATTACTTTTCTTAAAATTCGCTAATTAGAAAAATAATTTCAAATTCGTTCATTTCCGCTTGCAAATCCAATGCGCCTGTTATTTTCTTTAGCCATTTTGATTTAAAAGATGTCATTTTAGAAGCGATGGTTAATGAGAATCTAATTAATAGCTTGGCTAATTATCAAAATGTTAAAATTCTGAGACTCAGGTGCACATGGCCAGACCCTGGACTAGCCACACCTAAATTTCCAGACTTCTAGGTGGGCTAGATTTTGCTAGCCATCTCAGACAAACACACACACACAGAGCGAAACTTTCTTTTATTAATATAGATATAGTTTGAGTGAACCTTGTATTAAAATATAATCATGGTGCTACTTCTTATTTGAATACTAACAAAAGTTGATAAAAGTTCGTATTAATTTAATGATAGAATAATGTCATTTTAAATGTTAACATTACCTTTATTTTCGATGGTACGGAGAAATTATTAATTTCGATTTAGTGGTACACCAGTCTAGAGCACTAGTCTGCAAACACAGACAAAAAGTAAACATGTGTATTTATCTCATTTTTGTGCTTCAAACTTCCTTACAGAACTTTTACTTCACCTAGTAATATAGCGCAAATACTTTTTGAAATACAAAATATAAAAAACTTTACGTAATTTCCGCTATATGAAATTATTATTTTTTTTATGTCAAATGTGGCAATTAATAAATGAATTAGTCTGTGTCCAATCAAGTATTAGAGTTATGTGTTTATGAATGGTAAGGGTTAGTTTTGAATGAAAAAAAAATGAAAATTTTCTCTTATTTGTGCAGTATTTTTCTAAAGATATCTGCTGTAAATGAAATATTGAAAGAACAACTCACACAGGAGAAAGAAACATTTTTAGGCATTGTTTCATTCTTTGTATACTTCGGCTCTAAAAAATATTTGGTACTGTTTATCCTTAAAGGTTTTCGCAAATATAGGGGAGAGGGGGGGCACCTTTGAACACTGTAAATATTCAAAGATTATTCCTTGAAATAAATTATATTTTTGAAATATAGTTGGCAGCACATAACTACTGCTTCAATGCAACAAGGATACAAAGCTTTACCTTTTAGCATGGTCACTACTGTCTATGCATGGTATGTATTTTTATCTTTCTTCAATCTAAACTTAACAAAATAAAGTTGTATGCTTTTTGTTGACAATATTGTATCCCTAAAATTTTAATTGATTGTTCAATATGTAAATAAAAATGTTAGCTTTAGCTTTTAAGCTTTGTTTTATTCAAATTTTTAAGCCTAACTGAGTAAATAGTTATAATGCTAAACATCATGTGATGGGGCACCACTGAAACAAAAAAGTTGGGGAACCATTGAACAATTAAAACTATGAAGTAAAGAGTTATAGATGTATCTAAATATTATTATTTTTAGAATTTTTTTTTTTTAGAAAATGTGAAAATTAAGAGATTAATTAAGAGTTATTATACTTAATATGAAAGTTGCACTGATACATAGGGCTGCTAACTACTACACATTAGATGTAGAAACAGCACTTTTTTTTGTCAGGTGGTTTTTTAACATGATATTTTCTTGTCTTGTCATATATTTGGATTATTTTCCATTTTTAAACATATATAATCTTTATTATGATTTAAAATGTATATCATATTGTGCAGGACATTCATTGTTGACATTCATTGTTAACATTCTTCATTATGTTGGTCGGATTGAATTGCAGTTGGAGGATAAAAATGAGTTTAATCGGCAGATTTCTTCGTAAAAAAGAGGATGATAAATTTTATTTTCCAGAGGTATCAGATATCAGTTTGGTGGATTTTAAGGATATTGTAAAAAAGTTACCACAACCAAACATAACTAGAGGGACCCTGCGTGCTGTTTTAACACTGAGCTCTGACATCAACTTTGATGGATATAAATTTAGTTAAATAATAAAAAATTAGTAATTTCAATAAAATGTAGTTAATTTTATTCTGAATATTTTATATTTCTTAAAGATATGCAGTTTTTCATAAAAACTCTTAATATTTTCATATTTTGTTTATTTGTTCAAAGGTGCCCCTAGCTTGTTCAAAGGTACCCCTACATATGGGGCAGGTTTGAACAGAAATCTTTCAGCTTTTTAAAGCCTCACAACGTATTTAATGTATTTGTAAAACTTTAAATTTTTGGATGAAAAAATACATTGTTTCTCATATGTAATATTTAAAATGCAAAAAATATAATTCAAGTAAGAAATTTGTTGATTTTCTAAAAAAATGTTCAAACGTGCCCCCCTCTCCACTACACCCAATCTATTTATATATGGAATTGTATATGTTTATGCAATGTGTACCCAATATACGTATATGTAAAAAAGCATGAAAGAGGAGGGAGGACGTGTGCCCACGATGAAGTTTTAAAAATTCAAATACACTCGCAATAAATAGTACAATAATTATTGACCTGTGTTGTAGAATCTACCAGGTGTTTCTAATGGATAATCTACACAAACCTATCTGGCTATTTCTGATCGTCATGATAGTATTTTATATCCCTTTATGTTAAATATTGGTGAAATTCGATATTTTAGAAACATTGTGATTTGCTATCGAACAACAAAAACAAGAAATTTTATCAAAATACAAAGTAGGAAAACTGAACGTTATTTGTATTGCACAAAATTATTTCTCCTGCTTGTATGTCATATTTGGTATTCAATCAATCAAATTAATCTTTTTCTCTACAACCGTTACAAGTTGCCAGTTGTCTCGACTTACTCGGACGGGCCTGATTTTCTGGGATTCTAAGACCCATTCCACGGAACCACTGCGCCCGATTCCCGAACGCCAAAAGTCCCGATTCATGATTCACTAATTCTTTTAAATTTCTTTTAGTACCATGCTATCCTTTAGCCTACATCGAGTGAAACTTAATACAATAAAATTTGTATAAACAGAAACTTTCTACAATGGAAATATTTTATGGTCCTGCCTAAAGGAATATCGTACAAATCTACCTGCTAAGACAGAAACCTGGTATAAAAACGAAATATTTTTCCAGTCCCTAGGGATTTTGTTTTTACATCATTAATGTACATGGTTCAGTAAAACCTAGTAAAACGGAATCCTGTCTTAAACGTGAAAATTTTACAGTCCCTATTGAAAGAATACCATACAATTATAACTGCTCAATCGAAAACCTCTCCAAAACCGAATTTTGTCTCGGTCCCTAGCGATTTCACTTTCACAGATTTTACTGTGTAGATTATATTTATTTAATACAGTAAAACCTACTAAGAAGGAACATCAAAAACCAAAGAAAGAATTCGTTTTAGACAGGTTTTCATATTAATAGGCATATTTTTATACGGTATTTCTTCCATAGGAACTATGAATTGTTTACGTTTAAATCATGATTCCGTTTTAGATAAGTTTTTCTTTTATAGGATTTTCTGTATTTTTATGTTCCAATTTAAAAGCTGCTATCCCACCTTTTTTTGCCTCCTTGTCCTTTTTTTTTTTTTTTTTTTTTTTTTTTTTTGTGCGAAAGGGGAACTGGCATCACTATTTACAGATATGCGGTGCTTCTAGATACTGCCAATTGATTTTAAGGGATAAATTACACAAACGTATCTTGCTAATGTAATCTTCATACTAAAGTGATTTTATTTATTTGAATTAGAAAATAAATTTTTTGTAATATCGAAAGATACTTGTCAAGGATGAAAAATTAAAGTAGTCGGATGTGCCAATCCCAAAACTTTCTTCTATCTGATGCATGTTAATACTTCATAGTTTTCTATCACTGTGCCACAATTAAATGACAATCTCTGCCCATCATAAGGATTCTAAAGGTATAGATTTGTTGAATTGTGTACACTTTAAAAGGAGATATGCGCATCACAGTTTAAAAACAAACCATTGAATTTCGGCATCTACCACACTTAGATTTCTGCAACCAAAATTCCCAGTCTAAAGAGCATACAAGTTACACCTGTTGTGCAGTATACACCAAAGCCTATAAAATAAGGCACTATTTATGCGTAAGTGGAACATTATATAAAGTTTGATTAAATTCGGTGCATTAGGTTTTGAGATATAGCTATCGTGAAAATCGTGAAAAATGCAACATGCAGCGCCATCTGTTACATGATTTACACAAAAACCTAGTCAGCACCTACTTATGTCAAGGTCTAACAGAATATGAAGTTTGATGAAATTCCGATCATTAATTCTTGATATATGAATATCACTAAAATCGTGTAAATCGTACAAAATGCAGCATAGCAACGCCACCTGTAGGATAATTTACACCAAACACTGATCACTACCAATTTATATCAAGGTCTAACTGAGTATAAAGATTTATTAAATGCCGTCCATTAGCTCTTGAGATAGAGCACCCACATTTTTTTTTCACATACAGACAGACAAACATTTTCTAAAAACAGTCAAATCGTACTCAAAACCTTCTAAAACGTATATATCCGTCAAAAACCGGAAGTCGAAATTTTTCATGAATCCTATATTTTCTTCCTGTAAAGATAGAAGAAAGTAAAAATACAGAGAGTGAGCCCCTATTTCTGTTATTTTCAAGGAAATCAACACTAAACTCCTTATTTATCGAAAATTTCGTTTAGAAAATTATACATAAATATTTATCGGTGTATTTTTATACGGTATTATTTAAAATATTGTTTTGAATCTTACCTGGAGTATGACATGACATGTACGATCATGATTAATAACATGCGATCATATGTGGCAAATCATGCTCTGTCAAGACCTGATGTTAGGCGAAATTCGAAATTGTTGTATTGGGATTTGTCAGTTGACTTAAAAATGAGACATTTTATCAAAATACAAAATAGGAAAACTGAACCTGGCCTTCAAATTAGTCAGCCAAATTATTATTATTTTTTACCATGTACGATTATGATCAATAACATTTGATCGTATATGACAAGCCATGCTCTGCAAAGACATGATATCAGAGGAAATTCAAAACTTTAGAAACATAGTGACTTTCCTGCTAGCTACAAAAACGAGAAATGTTATAAAAATACCAAATAGGGAAACTCAACATTTTTTCTACTGCATAAAATTAATTTTCTTACATTTATGTTAGATGTGGTACTCAATCAATCAAATTAATCTTTGTCTCTATCAAGCATTACAGGTATGCGGTGCTTCTAGACACTGCCAGGTGTTGCTAAGGGATAAACTACACAAACGTGCCTTGCTATTGTAATCTTCATAGCATTTTATCAACTGTTTTTTGCCAACGAACTGTCAAAGGTCTTGCTCTGCCAGGATACATTTGAACTATCTCCCTGAGATGTACGAAAGAAAACTTTATCTCCTTGGAATTTACTCATAACAAGAAGTTGTTCCTTCCAAGATGTGTTTATCAGCCTCTATTTATCTGTATTTTCGTGTTTCCCACATGTAACGTTCTCTCTCATCTCTAACAAACAAATATCTCTGCTGTATAAAGCTTGGCTGTAATAACCTAACACACTGATAAAAGAAAATTTTTAGCTGAAGTATTCAAGTTTAATCACGTATCGATTAGTATCTCAACATGTTTTACTTCACCAATTTGTATAGACACATTAGAAGTTGATAATGAATACATAATGAATTCCATTCTACATTGAATATCTCAAACGCAGTTCGTAATTTTACTTTGAGTATTTTGTTTATAACCATTTTTAGGTGCGTTCGTAATTATATAAATACGTAGCACCTATTGTTGTTGTCTGGTACGTCCGTCCGTCTGTGCGACTGTCTGTCTGTCCGTCTGTCCGCATGTAACAACGCAAAAACTACCCAACTGAATGGTTTGAAATTTAAGATATATTATCTTTGCAAAATTTTGTCGAGACATTTCAAATTTTATGAAAATCGAATCAAAACTTTAGCAGATATTAATAAAAATATTTATTAAGAAATTTGAATTTTTTTTAAAAAATCGGTGCTTTTTTGTTACAGGAGCTTCCGAGGTTTAATCGTCAAGCGACCGAGATACTTATTCTATTACAGAAATTAACCTGCAGACGATATTATTCATTTCACAGAATTAAAAATCATCAAGATCTGAATATTTATATAACTAGCTAGAGTAGGAAAGCACCTCATTTGTCACGTTTGACGTACAATTTCCAACTTGTTTGTATTTACACCACATAAACTTTTCATAAATATGCATACTTTTATATGATTATTTTTAACTAAAACTATTTATTTGATATTTATGATCTTGCACCGTTATACACTGTTGATACACGCAGTATTTACTAAAATAATTATCTTCTTATCAATAGGAATGAAGTACGCGATAATTATTTTTAAAATTTGTGTCATCGACGTCAAATACTTTTTCTTATAACTATACTGCTACTAACATTTACCAACATACCGATATATTACAGAACACTGTGTTAATTTTACTCAAATAAAAATTGAAATTTCATCAATTTTACCTTAAAAAAAAAAAACATTTTTTCCCTGACACTTCGGTTTAGCACCCGCGCTTACCACACTGCTGCGATTTGGGATTCCGTAACTTCAACTGCATATAATTTTGTTGGCAATATAGTGATAATAAAATATAACATATGATTCTTATACGAAATTTAATGACAAATTGAACTGTGATATTTATTTTCCTCAAAAATTTCATGTTGTTAACGAAAAATGAAAATGAATGAAAGCATGTTTCCAAAAAACTCCGACATTTGAAATTTTGTCATTGCGAATTAACATTAATATTGAGTTCACGAGTTAAATGCTGGTCAAAGACATCCCATTTTATTTTTTACTAGCTGACATGCACGGCGTTGCCTGGGCCCATGATAATAACCTTAAAAATACCTAAAATCAATGTTGAATGATTTTATATTGTTAAATGAAAATCTATCCAAACGAACGGAAGGACAGTCGTTATAGTTTTTGCCGATTTAATTACGATTTAATTTCTGTCGTTTTGATACATTAAACTTTCAATTCTGACCAAAAGTTCCTGAGGAAACCTTAATAATATAAAGCGCTCCCCCACCTTTCCTCTTTTAAACTCAAAATAATATACAGTTTTGGTCAATTTATTAGTCCCAATCGAAAAAAAAATAAATAAATAAATAAAAAATTCAAAACTTTGTTTCTAAGGTGATTATATTAAAATCAATAAAAATCATGCATTCGTGGCATCATAATTCATTTTTATATTTTAACAGAATAGTAAGGCTACAATAATTTGTGACTCGTGCTTATAGCCAGTATACGTCAGGTCAGAACATATGGTCGTTATAACTATCTTTTTACCCGTGAAGATTTCGCTATGGTACTCCATTGTGAAATTTGGTAATTTTTGAAACTGAATATTTGAAAAACGGCATAATCATTATATTTGAAATTTATATCAAGAAAAATACATTTTTTTACCCTTCTAACGAAGTTTGTCTAAAAATTTTCTGACAAATACTTTTCGAGCTATTATTTTTTATCGGTAACTTCAAATGTTTCATTTTCCGAAATTAATCTGTGGCAACGATTATCAAAAATCCCAGTCGTCAGCAACGCATACCTTTTTTATTAAAGAGGATAACTTTTAATTCCTTTCAACAAACAATATTTCTAGAGAACACTTACGTTGGAAAATACATTCACAAATCAAAATAAGGAGTTTCTAACCCGACTTAATGATAATTCACAAATTTTTAGAGGTCATAAGAGATTTAGTGTGAAAGATTGTAAAACTTAACAAGGTGTAAGAAGTTAAAAAATAAGTATTGGTTACATACAGACAGGCAAACTATGTACTTGCATTCCCTTAACACTTCCTGTGATATTATGATTCCATATGAATGGAATGAATATATGAATCCATATGATTCTTATACGAAATTTAATGACAAATTGAACTGTGATATTTATTTTCATCAAAAATTTCATGTTGTTAATGAAAAATTCAAATGAATGAAAGCATGTTTTTAAAAAAAACTCCGACATTTGAAATTTTGGTCGTTGCAAATTAGCATTAATATGGAGTTCACGAGTTAAATGCTGGTCAAAGACATCTCATTTTATTTTTTATAACTTTTAATTCCTTTCAACAAACAATATTTCTAGAGAACACTTGTCTTGGAAAATACATTCACAAATCAAAATAAGGAGTTTCTAATTCGACTTAATGATAATTCACAAATTTTTAGAGTGCATAAGATATTTAGTGTGAAAGATTGTGAAACATAACAAGATGTAAGAAGTTAAAAATAAGTATTGGCTACATACAGACAGGCAAACTATGTACTTGCATTCCCTTAACATTATAATGTATAATAAAACACAGCTTTGCAGCTTTTTTTTACACCTGATCTATTTCTAAAATCCTTACAAATGTATCTAAATTTTAGGATATCTAAATTTTGACAAATTCACAGTTATTGGTGACATATTCAGTTTTCGATGTTTTTATTAGTAAAAATACTTTTACTCCTGTTCTGATAAATATTTATTTTTTACCTATAAAAATACTGTTATACACAAAGTATCTTGAATTTTTTTTCCCAAATGATAGTCAGTGATGATTTATAAATTTACCTTTACATGATGAACATAATTTTCCAGAAACTTTATGAATACCCTTGCTTCATAACTTTATCACTTGTGAATGCTAAACAATGTCATAAAGTCAAATGTATAAGTGCAAAAGAAAAATGAAAATGAAAGTAAAATTCATACGCGTAAGACACTTTTCAAAGAACTAAGAGAAGAAAAAATTTCAATGAATTTTAGATTCTTGACAAAATAAAATTTTTGCTGAAAATTGTATATTTTAGAATAATCTTATGGATTGACTGGTATCAATTCCGAAGAGCATGTGTTCATTTTTGTACATTACATTAAAATAATAATAATAATAACAGTAACAATAATTTTTACTTATTTCCATAACCGTTTGAAAGTCAAAGTTATTAACGCAAAGTATTATTACAAAGTATATAAACGCAAAAAAAAAAAAAAAAAAAATGAAAATGAAAATGAAAGTAAAATTCATACGTGTAAGACACTTTTCAAAGAACGATTTATATAGAAAGATTTTTTTTATCATTTTGAGAGCTACAAGATAAAACTTTTGACATGCTGAAGCAATTACATTAACAATAATTTTTACTTATTTTCATAACCGTTTGAAAGTCAAAGTTATTAACGCAAAGTCTATATAAACGCAAAAAAAAAAAAAAAAAAAAAACATGAAAATGAAAATGAAAGTAAAATTCATACGTGTAAGACACTTTTCAAACAACGATTTATATAGAAAGATTTTTTTTATCATTTTGAGAGCTACAAGATAAAACTTTTGACATGCTGAAGCATGTACATTAACAATAATTTTTACTTATTTTCATAACCGTTTGAAAGTCAAAGTTATTAACACAAAGTATTATTACAAAGTATATAAACGCAAAAAAAAAAAAAAAAAAAAAAAAAAAAAAAAATGAAAATGAAAATGAAAGTAAAATTCATACGTGTAAGACACTTTTCAAAGTACGATTTATATAGAAATATTTTTTTATCATTTTGAGAGCTACAAGATAAAACTTTTGACATACTGAAGCATGTACATTAACAATAATTTTTACTTATTTTCATAACCGTTTGAAAGTCAAAGTTATTAACGCAAAGTATTATTACAAAGTATATAAACGCAAAAAAAAAAAAAAAAAAAAAAAAAGTGAAAATGAAAATGAAAGTAAAATTCATACGTGTAAGACACTTTTTCAAAGAACGATTTATATAGAAAGATTTTTTTTATCATTTTGAGAGCTACAAGATAAAACTTTTGACATACTGAAGCATGTACATTAACAATAATTTTTATTTATTTCCATAACCGTTCGAAAGTCAAACTTATTAACGCAAAGTATATAAAAGCAAAAGAAGAACAAAATGAAAGTAAAGTTTATACGTACAAGACACTTTTCAAAGAACAATTTATACAAGAAGAAATTTTTTCAATAACAACGAATAATAACAATAACAATAATATTTACTTATGTTCACAACCGTTCGAAAGTCAAAATTTTATTTGTATTCAGAAAAGTTGTAGATGTAACTATGTAAAATATGCATTGTAGCTTTATTGATCCCATTTTTTCATTGCAATTAAATAACGAAATATATTTTTATATGTGGTTAAGCATAAAAGTAATTTATATAAAGTACGTGTGAAAAGTTTCGGTAAAAATGAGGTTATACTTAGCTTGAAATGCATTTTTACATTGATAAAACTAAAGAAAAAAATTTATATGATTGTGTCAACATGACTTAATTTTAACTGGTTTTTCAATTCTTAATTATAAAGATGAAAAGTGAAACCTTCATTTATAAAAAAAAAAAAAAAAAAAAAAAAAAAAAACTTGAAATATTGATTGTTTTTTGAGTTAGAATAAACGATGTAAGGCTAATATTTTATATGAATTATTTTTGTAAGTTTATTATAAGTTCATTTAACAGTTCCTTATTAGTGGCAAAGTCCTATTTCTTTCACTGTGAATTTCTCTGCCGACGTCAAAAAATGGTAGTCTACTTTTGGACGCCAGCCGAAACGTAGTGGCAATTTTTAGAAATGTATAACGATTGAGACAAGAAATGGCGCTAACGTTTTCGCTTTTATTGCGCTTACATCACTTCTAAATACCGTGCAATTTTAATTCTCATCATTTACATCATCAATTAGAATAATGTTAACTTTCGAATGAAATTTCTTTGAAAACTGCCGTAAATCATAAGATCAGGTTATCCATAAGATAGAGCAAATTGGCGCTAAACTGAAATCTGTCAGCAGAAAAATACGATTTTAAGTTTATGTCGTATATAAAATTGATATCATGTTGAATTCGTTGATGTATGTGTCGTATCAGAATATTCTAGGATTAATAATTGTATTTTATTATTTTTTGAAAGATCCATTGGATGTTTCACAGTAAAGGGGGAAGAGATCACCGAATATGGAAAAGGGATAATCATCCTGATTATGAAAAGGGACCGACGAAACCATACAAATAAATTACACTTGAAAACACTAAAAATCGGCCTCATTTGCAGATTGTATATTATTATTGTAAAAAAAAAATTCTCCATCTTTACATAAAAATTGAGTAGCTTAAAACAATAAATGTGTTTTAGAAGATATGGATATGAAACAATGATTATAGATTAAATATTTATTAAGCATGTTAATCTTGTTTGAATATAACAGGGTTAATTGTCGAAGTTAAATAACCAGTGAACCATCCCATTTTACAAAACTGCCAACTTCCCGTTGTTTGTTTTTTCAATCAAATAAACACATTTTGAACCAGAAATTCTACTTAATAAATGAACACAAATAAGTACCACCCACAAACAATACACATTTTATAATATAAATTTTCTTGTTCGAAATAGATTTAGTTGATTTCATATAAACGAAAGGTTGGCGTCTACATTATTATGACGTATCATGCATATATACTATACTATTTGTTATGTCAACAATCCCTTTTCTATGCACCTACAAAATGCACAGCGATAAATGAGGTATCATTCAAAAGATTTTTGAACAGGCTTTTAACAGAGTACCATCCTTATTTCGATAAAAAAAACACTGTTTGATTAACAAGTTCAGTTAATTAAAAATTATTGGAAAAACGAATAATCTCAAAGATTGCAGTGCGAAAACCTTGCAAGGGTTTCAATGGTGATATAAAAACTAGTCGGATGTACCAGTCCCAAAACTTTCTTCTATTTGTGCAATACACGTTTCGCATACACTAAAAACGAATTTCAGCACCAATTTATATCAAGGTCTAACTGAAACTCAAGTTTAATTAAATTCCGTGCATTAGATCCTGAGATATGACTATCTCTAAAATCGTTTAAATCCTGAAAAATGCAGCATAGCAGCGCTACCTTTTGGGAGATTTACACCAAAACCAAATAAACAACAACTTATGTCAACGTCTAACTGAATCTGAAGTTTGATGAAAATCCGTGCATTAGTTCTTGAGATATAGTTATAGTGAAAGTCATGAAACAAGTAGCGTAGCAGCGCCACCTTTTAAGCTATTTACTCCAAAACATAATCAGGATTTATTTATTTCAAGGTCTAACAGAATCTGAAGTTTCATGAAATTCTGTGCATTACTTCTTGAGATATAGTTATCGTGAAAATCCTAAAAAAGTAGCATAGCAGCAGCACCTGTTGGGATATCTACACCAAAACATAATCAGCCTCTTTTTATATCAAGGTCTAACTGAATCTGAAGTCTGATGAAAATTAGTGCGTTTGTTCTTGAGATTCTATTGTGGAGATCGCGAAAAATGCAGCATATTAGCGCCACCTGTTGTGCGATTTACACCAAACTAATCAGCACCAATTTATATCAGAGACTAACTGAATCTAACATTTTATTAAATTCCGTGCATTAGTTCTTGAGATAGAGCCCACAAAATTTTGTCACAGACAGACATTTTCTAAATATATTCAAATCGTTTTCAGGACCTTCTAAAACGTATAAATCCGTCGAAAACCGGAAGTTGAAAATTTCATGAATCCAATACTTTCTTCTTGTAAAGATAGAAGAAAGTAAAAAACCGAAAGTCGAACATTTTCATGAATCCGATACTTTCTTCTTGTAAAGATAGAAGAAAGTAAAATAAATCACTTTTCTGCACAAATAATATTTTATCGAAGAAAAATACATTCTTGAGCCTACGTATCCAAAGATTATATGCCAAAATATTTTATAGACAATATTACCTGATTAATGAGAGGACGCATTAATTCTCTCTGCATCAGAATAACGTGGATCAATGAAAAATTATTCTGTCTCTGAATAAGTTGACAAAACATAGTCGGGTATGCTAATCCCAAAACTTTCTTCTATCTCATACATGTTAATGCTTCAAAATTCACTATCACACCAGAAAAAAAAAAAAAAAAAAAAAAAAAAATATTTTTCATCATTCTGTTGTACGTCAGATGCTTGCGAATCATCGGGTTACCTGCATACGAGCAGCCGGTGCATTATACTAAACTACGAAAAGTCTCTCTGGCCTGTACCGGCAGGAATAGCTAACCTCCCTATTGCTTGGTTTTGAGATTTTAGCTAATTCTACTGAAAATACACGAAGCTAAAATGCGCGAACCCGATTACAGAACAGTCATTCTCAGTTCTTGTCAATATTGAATTTCAATGAGAATATCGCCAAATTAGACAGACATAGCCAAGTTGGCTTCATAAAAGGCAACGTATTTTGTCGCCAAATTTGGCAATATTTCACTAATTGTCGCCAAGCTTGGCGAGAATTTGATGTTGCCGAATATAAATGTATAGTGTTAAGCATGTAAGTGTTGAAACGATGGTTACAACAATGAAAGAAAATTTGGCGAAACCATGGTCACTAAAACTTATAAATTAAACCCGTTTATGGAGGAATCCTGCTGTATTGTTTCAAAATGTCAGCACCCTACAATTTCAAACTGCTATCAGCATTTTTTTTAAGATAGAGGCAAAACCAAAAAATGCTCTGGAATCTTTGGCTAAAAGCCGAACATTTAACGCAAAAAGTGTTTTTGATCTCTAATTTTTTGTACAACTTTTTGAAATTGAAATCTTTAAATGGCTATCACAGCGCAACCCCTCCAGGTGCAGTATACAGAAATTCAACTGGGACCAACATATACAAAAAATGTGGTTCAATTATCTGCATAACTTCGTTCACTTTTCGACGAAACAATAGTGAAAATGGACCAAAAATCGCGATCACAGCACCCCTTTCGTCGAAATATCCCCAAATTCAAGTGGGGCCTGCTGGCCATAGCCAAAAACATTAAAAAAAATTATTCAATTTGAACCATAACTTCATAGACTTTTCGATGATACAATGGGGACAGACAGACGGACGGACGGACGGACAGACAGACTTTTTGTAAAAACAGGTTTTTCGGAATCTCTGACCCCTAAAATGTGTAAATCCGTCGAAAACCGGATGTCGAAAAAAATTTCGATTACAATACTTTCTTCTATTATAGATAGAAGAAAGTAAAAATATCCCTGTCATTAAATAATAACAAAAAAACAAAAAAATATACGTTTTAAACGAAAAATTTAATAATTTTGCAAAGATATTATATGTTAAGTAATATGTAGATGTTCATTTCAATTAAAGGAGTGAAAATAATATCTTCAAACAAGATAATATTTGTTTAAATGATTGCGATCTCGAATTTCGAGTGATACAGTTAATTTACTCATAATAAAACTATCTATTATTGGCCAATATTGAGTTTCAGCAATAAGAGATTGAGAAACGCCCTAAAATGTGATTCAAATATTAACTACTAGTGAAGCTTTGGCGGTTTCCTGGTCGGTTTTTCTTAAACGAACCACGAATTAAACAAACCTGAGGTTGGAAGTCCCACTATGCATTCGGCGTATACACTTACGTCCGAAAGGACTACGTTCTGTCCAAACGAACCTTGAATTATCGTGATTTTTCATAATTTTAGATTCAATTCACATTTTCAGCATCGTCATTCCAATTGCTATAGGAACTCATTTGACATTTAATAACGGCAGTAGCAAAATTTACTGTTAAGTTCTTTACCTTTTCAGGAAAAAATTCGTCAAAAAATCACCATGAAACACTAAAAATCGCATAAAAAATTCATGAAAAATTCAAAGTTACGGAGGACAAAAATTTCTATGTTGGGTTAAAAGATTGAAACAGGATTTTATTATTATTATTATTATTTTCCTACAAATATATATTTTAAAAAAAAATCCGCAAAAAAATGAAAAACGCTAAAAATCACAAAAAATGAAAAAACTGCTCTCTGAATTCCGAATAAACTTTATTGAAAAGAGGACAAAATTTACTATATTAGGCTAAACGATTTAAACCAAATTCATTTTATTAATGTGGAAAAATTGCCGCGAAGCACGGAAAAACACATATAAAGTTAAAATTTTAAAAAACTAATAAAACAAATCTAAAAATAGGTTTCGAGGTACATAACTTCTTATATACAGATATCTTCCTGCCAAATGTGGTAGTTTTACGCACAGTGGTCTCTTAAAAAAAAAAAAAAAAAAAAAGCACACACACACAGAGAGAGAGAGAGAGAGAAAGAAAGAAACATCTTTATTATTTAGAAAACATATATGTTCTGACGTATATTATTTGATAAATTTTACTTTAATGTTTTATCATATGTCAATTTATGCTTACAAATTCTCTTCATTATGTATACCAAAAACTAGTCGTTGGGGGCCACCGTAATACTTACCCATCATGGATATGCATAATATAAAATATTAAAATAAAAATTGTGTAAACTACTTATAAAATGTATTGCAATTCAAATAAAATCGAGGCTTGATGACGTCACAAACTTTAAAGGCTCGATTACTGAATTGCTTGAAAGAAACATTCTTATAACTCCAGAAATAATAATCCTATTAACTAGCGGTTTATTGCATCTGATTAAGCGTCAAATTTCCAATTAAAATATATCTTTAAAGTGAAATTTGGATGAAATACAGGGTCATGAAAAATCGAAGAGTGTGGAAAATAGGATTCCAAATATCTCGGCAACTCATTATCCGATCGACTTCATTCTTTATGCAAAATTTATGTTTTTTTATTGTCTTTTATATTCATTTCTTAAAATAACCAATTTCGAAAATTTTTATATACCTTTTATCAGAACGAATATTTCGAGAGTCCGAAAAAAATAGTTCCGGTTAATCGAGGTTATTGAAATGAAATAGGCTTCTTCCCATTATTACATACTAAGTACATACCAAATTGCAAGTCTCTATCTCAATTTTTTCGGGAGATAGAGCGTTTGCAGACACACAGACACACAGACGGACGGCAAATTTTTTTTTCCTAAAAATATGTTTTTCGGAATCTCCAGTGTCTGAAACATGTAAATCCGTCAAAAAAAAATTTTTTCGATTTTCAAAACGATTACAAGACTTACCCTATACTACGTATGATGGGTAAGTAATAAATAGTAATTTATTTATTTAACAGGAAAGTGTAGTTTAAAATTGGTAACAAGTGATAAATTTGTATAATATATTTTAGATATTCCTATTTTTTTTAATTAAAATAGGTTCTACTTTTGTAAATATTTATAGTTTTTAAGATTTCACTATTTTTTTAAATATTTTTAAATATTTAGATTTTTTTTTTTCTTTTTTTTTTTTTTTTTTTAAAGAAAAAAGATATGCGTTTGCAGATTTCAGCATTTCAAGAAATGTCAGTTAGACGAAAATTTTAACCTAAAATATTTTTTTTTCTTTGTGTTCCATCTTAGCTTTAGTCTCCTTCTAATATCTTAATAGTTACGATACATAGCGTACAATAAGGATTAGTTACTGGTACAGACGGCTTTGGATTTAAAAGGCAGACGGAAAACTCATCAGGTCTTAATATTTCGATTAACTATTAGAGGACCCACAAAGAATGTCGTTTTTGTAGAATGACTTTTGACTTATTTATTTAAGGCTGCTTAACCCTTCTTTGCATGAGTCTTTCTTTTACAATTGTGTTTTTTTATACATATATTAAATATTAGACACCAGAAATTTTAAGATAGATTTTTAAGGTTGTTCAGCAACATAGTTCATGGGAAATTTACTGGATTAATATTTTTATATAAATATAGTGGTGGCGAAGAAGTTGATTTATTTATTAAAAGTTAAATAAACAGTGATGGAAATTTACATCACTATGCAATTAAGGGTTAATCCCTTGAAGCTCGGTAGGATATTATAATTCCACCTAATTTTAATTCCCAAATGCAACATTAGCACGAGAATTTTAGAACAAAATTTTGATTTTATAATGTACGTGAAGAAAAACTTTTATTTACTTTCAAATAAATTCGTCCGTAAATCCTGGTGTCATTTAATCATTTCAACATTTTAGAAACAGAAATACTTTACCCCTGAAAGGGTTAAGCTGTAGTAGAAAATTTCATAACTCGAGAGGAAAGATTTAGAAATCTATGGCGAATCAACTGATTAAATGCTGCTTTTTACAAAACAGTACATACCAAATTTACATGTCAAATAATACATTAATTATAGATGTCTCTAAAATTTTATCATGAAAAATATCCATACATTTTTTTTTTTACTTGCTGCATTCAGTGGTAGTGTAATCTCTTCGACCACGCCCCTCTGCAAGGCTGACCATAAATTTTCCAAAATGCCACAAGTCACACTGACCCTTCAAGATTACAAAAAAAAAAGTCATTTCTTGCTTTGAAAACGAAAGCTAAATTACTAAAGAAGATCGGACAATGATGACAATGAGTAAGTATAGCAAATATCTGAATTTTCTTTGCACAACCTATAGTGGGAAATTCGACATACTCAAATGAATGTTACTTATCATTTACAGAATCTTTGCGACAGGAAACAAAAACATCCTTTTTTCACTTCTAAGAATTTCATTTTCTTTACTATTATTTTTACTTTTCTTGGTCATCCCTGAGGCGCCGGTAAGACTTAATGGTACGTCCGACGTAATGACGAAGGGTCCCAAATCTTATCCCGAGGTGGTCTATATCTGTCCCTTAGGTGTACCCAGGGATAGCTCACCTGTCAAAAACAACACTGATAAGGATTTCAGGGTGCACTGAAAGCATTTTTCACGAGGCCTTACCTGAAAGCAAGGCTTCAAAAGTTTTCAGCTCCTTATCAACTTTCATTCCTGGCAGAGTTACTTAGTTTGTTTATGGCTGCTACGGCCACTTACGACAACCTCGATGAAATACTTTTACGGTATTTTCTTTGTGTTCAAGTTTTGTTTGGAGTAAACATAGTTGAGTTCTAAAGAACATTACTAATGGATTGAGGAAGAATGCTGCTGTCTTCACATTGTGAAACTGTAAATTGTTAAAAAAGAGGAGGGGCGATAAGAAACAATAATAAAATATTATAGTACATGGGAATTTAAAAAAAAATTAGAGCCGTAATCTTCTGATAGAGATACGTACACAGTTAAATCAAAGAATAACCAAAATATATATATATATATTGTACATTTAAAAAAAAAAAGTAAAATAAGACTATATTCGGTGAATTACGTAACAATTGTTTTTAAATTATTACTTACCCATCATACGTAGTATAGGGTAAGTCTTGTAATCGTTTTGAAAATCGAAAATTTTTTTTTGACGGATTTACACGTTTCAGACACTGGAGATTCCGAAAAACATATTTTTAGAAAAAAAAATTTTGCCGTCCGTCTGTGTGTCTGTGTGTCTGTGTGTGTGTGTGTCTGTAAACGCTCTATCTCCCGAAAAAATTGAGATAGAGACTTGCAATTTGGTATGTACTTAGTATGTAATAATGGGAAGAAGCCTATTTCATTTCAATAACCTCGATTAACCGGAACAATTTTTTTCGGACTCTCGAAATATTCGTTCTGATGAAAGGTATATAAAAATTTTCGAAATTGTTTATTTTAAGAAATGAATATAAAAGACAATAAAAAAACATAAATTTTGAATACAGCATGAAGTCGATCGGATTATTAGTTGCCGAGATATTTGGAATCCTATTTTCCACACTCTTCGATTTTTCATGACCCTGTATTTCATCCAAATTTCACTTCAAAGATATATTTTAATTGGAAATTTGACGTTTAATCAGATGCAATAAACCGCTAGTTAATAGGATTATTATTTTTGGAGTTATAAGGAAAAACCTCTTTCAAGCAATTCAGTAATCGAGCCTTTAAAGTTTGTGACGTCATCAAGCAACGATTTTATTTGAATTGCAATGCATTTTATAAGTAGTTTACACATTTTTATTTTAATATTTTACATTATGCATATCCATGATGGGTAAGTATAACGGTGGCCCCCAACGACTAGTTTTAATAATAATAAGTTTGCCTCTATAACTTTTCTGGTTATTATTGCATATTAGATTTTTTTTCATGTAATTTATTTTGATTCTTATTGAATTATTCTTGTATTTAACACTAGAACCACGATGACGGGTCATTTTGACCCGTACGTAATTAATACGTGTCGATTCGAACCAGAAATTTCTTCATAAAATAAGTTAAATATATGCTGCACAAAAATAAGCTAAATAAATACCTTAAACAGTTTTAAATAAAACTTGTGGTTTAAAATATTTTTATAAAACTTGAGTAAAATTTCCCGCGGTTCTAGTGTTAAAGCCGTCAGATTCATTGTTACCAGTCTGCTAGTTCTTTTTATTATTAGGCTTGCTTCATTGCTTTTTTTTTTTTTTTTTTAATAGCAATTTTTTAATAGCAATTTTTTTTTAATAGCAATTTTTTAATAGCAATTTTTTTTTAATAGCAATATTTGCCGTATTTAATGACACATTAAATAAGGCGAATTATATTATTTTAAAATAGTAATAGCAATCTGAGTTTAAAAAAAAAAAATAGCGGACTGTCAACACTCGTCAGATTTACGAAGGAGTCCTAAATCGTGGTTTTTATTTTCTTTCTCCCAAATCGACGGACTCGACTCCATCATCGTGATAATGATAATTTCAATAACTGCCATTGTCTGTGACCTTCAAAGTGTTTACATTTCGCAGTTTGCAACTTTTCCGATATTAATAATTTTTTAAAGAAATAACTAGAATCCGGATTATATGGAATTTCATATGTGTATATGTATTTGTACATTTTGGCTATATTTTCTATAAATGGATATAAATGCATATAAGTTCATATAAATGCATTTAAGTACATATAAATGCATTTAAGTACTTATAAATGCGTATAAGTGTATATAGTTGCATACAAGGCTTTACAAATTTCATAAAATCTAGTAGTCAGTAAAAAATTCTAGTCGTCAATAAAAAATATTTACCCACCTCCCTCCTCTGTCATTTATTTTTAAAAAGCACAAAAGAATAAAATGAATAGTTTAGAATTATTAGTTACATAGTTTAGAATAGTACATAATTTAGAAAGATAATATAAACTAAGTTTTTTAATGGAACTTATAAAAAATATATATCTATGAAAACAAAAAGAAAGAAGTACCATGAATGCTGAATCAAACGGCATGTTCGGAAAATTCTGATTGCTGAATGCTTCAAATGTCCAGCTACAAAATCTATATGAAATAGTGAAGAAGGAAAACAATTTTTTGCCGATTTTCCTCTGGAAGTCAGTCAAAAATTTTGGATTTTATTATTTTATAATTTGCCAAGCACTTTAAGCTGAAGAAATATAAAAAAAAAAATACATATTTATAGTTATATATATATATATATGTGTGTGTGTGTGTGTGTCTGTGTGTGTGTGTGTGTGTGTATATAATACATATACATACATTCTTTAATGTTATTAAATTTAAATTAAGTTTTATAGATTTACTTCAAATGAATTACATATAATCACTTATATGTTATTATTCTTTAAATTGAATATGATAGATTAATCAGTTTTAATTTTGAACTCAAATATCTTATTTGAAACTTACAAAAAACTTAAGCCTTTTTTAGCATTGTTTCGAATGTTAGATGCCAATTTGGTTGGATTGATAGTGTTCCTTACTGTTTTATTGACCACCCACCCCCTCCCTCTTTCACATTCTAATCACGTGACATGCTAGCTGGCTAAAGTGGGAAATAATGGTGTTTTCTGTGAATGAGACATAAATGCTTTTTAAACTTGGTTCTACGATTAAAAGTACGAGAAAAAAAAAGGAAGATCACTGCTTGCCGCGCACGAGTAGGGGTGAGGGAGAGAAATTGCCGTTTGTGCTCTTTTCTTAGTTCAATTTTTGTACAAAAAAATTGTTTTTTTTTTTTTTCAAACAAACAAACAAAACAGAAGCACCAGAATAAATAACTTGGTTGCCAGATTTAAAAAAAAAAAAAACTTGGTCATTTATGGTCGCATTTGTCAAACCCTTGTTGTTCAAACGTTTATAAAACTGACCAAACTCCGTATTTCGTATATTTTTGCTTCGTAAAAGAAAAAAAATGTATATTTTGATTTCGCAAATGTTTATCAATTCCATGACAAGAAGTTATATTATGGCTGATTGTGAAACTGGCGGTCAAGAGATAATTGCTATATTGGAAGATATTTGGCACCATTCATTCACATATTTAAATGTCTTTGATTTGGAAAAAGAGATGACTTTCGCAAATAAAAAATTCTGTGACGTAAATAATGCCTAAAACATTAACTCAAACGTGGATAAAAGAACATAATGAAAAACTTGTATTTGATGGTGAAGCTATACATTGTGTCACGTGTAAAAAAAAATATTTACCTTGTGAAAATAAATTCCAAGTTTACCAACGCTTAAAACCACAAAAAAAGTAGAAGTGACCATTCAAAAGTGCAAACATTTTTACAAATCGTTAAAATGGTTAATCACTATCCTTCGGATAAGGAGAGGAAAAATTCCAGAGAAAAGAGTGACATTGCTCTGGATTTGTGACAAGCAATGCCTGAAAGTAATATACCATTAAACAAACTGAATAATCCCAATTACAAAAACTTTCTGAAAAAATACTGCATAGCCAGACGATAAATCATCGATCGATAAATCATCGCCTCGAAAAAGTTATGAAGCTATGTACAATGAAGTTTTGAACGAGATTAGAAATGACATTGCAAATAGTGCTATATGGATATAGATGCAGGCGAAACAACTCACAGATGTGGTCACTATTATTGGTGATGCTGCTTCAGATATGGTCAAAATTGCAATATTGCTAAATGTATTCTGTACCTATTTAATTCATGTGACATGTTTCGCTCATGCCTTTCATCGCGTCACCGAACAAATCAGGGAAAACTGTGAACAAGTAAATAAAATTATATCTTGCGTGCTTTAAGAAAATCTTTCAAAAAATTTATAAGGAAATGTATTCTAAACATCTTCTACCACCAGAATCAGTGTTAACAAAATGGGAAACATGATGGATTCATGCAGTTTAATTTTATGGGAAACTTGGATTCACACAGTTCAATTTTGTGGAAAAAAATGGAAGACTATGGTTAAAATAGTTGACAATTCTGACTCCTCTGCATTTTTTATAGCTAAGCAAATTTTGTCAAACAATAATATGATTGAAGATCATATCTGATGGTTACCCGATAAGTAAAAAAATAAAATAAAAACGCCTGATATGACGTTCAATGATGCAATTAGAGACATAGAGATGGTTAGAGATCATATATCGTTAAAACCAGGAAACATGGGACAAAAAGTACAAGAAAGATTCGATAAAATCATAAATAAATATTCAGGCTTTTTCAAGCTTAAGGAGACACATAGTTTCATTAGCAATGAGGGAAATGACCTACCAGAAGAAGTCATAACACCTACTATTATAAAATACTGTAAATATTTCCATATTACATCAGTGGATGGTTCAAAGAACATTTTCTTTGCTAAATATCGTTGATGAATGAAGACAAAATTTCACTTCGTGTACATACAAATTATACACTATATTTCCAATGATGACCGGTCACTTGCGATTTTAGACGTTTTGTTAAATATCTGGAAAGATACATGAGGAATTATCCTGAAACTTCCGGAGTGTAAACAACATGATAGACGTGATATATTTCCGCGAAGATTTTTTTCCCGAAACCCCATAAGGGGCCGTCAACAAATTGAAGAAAAACGAATATCTTTTGGATAACCCTGTAAAAACTAATATTGCAAAAGCATTCAAGCTGTAGATTGTATTGAATGCTTTTGCAATATTAGTTTTTACAGGGTTATCCAAAAGATATTCATTTTTCTTCAATTTGTTGACGGCCCCTTATGGGGTTTCGGGAAAAAATCTTCGCGGAAATGTATGACGTCTATCATGTTGTTTACACTCCTGAAGTTTCAGGATAATTCCTCATGTATCTTTCCAGATATTTAACAAAACGTCTAAAATCGCAAGTGACCGGTCATCATTGGAAATATAGTGTATATTCTAGCAAAACTTATTCCCTAAAACGGAAAATGTTTGTATTCAATATTGATTATTGTTCCCTCTTTCACGTGCATTTATTTACAATAAAAATGCCTGTCTTCTTATAAAATTTAGAGGTAAGTAAAAATTTTTTAGTGCATATTTTTACATATTTTAAAAGTTTTTAGGGCATATTTGTGTATGTTTTAGAAATTTTTGTGCATATTTTTGCATATTTATAGATTTTTAGTGCATATTTATGAATGTTTAAAAAGTTTTTAGCGCATATTTAGATGCATATTTTGGGCTTTTTTAATGCATATAATCAGGACTCAGTAATAAGAATAACATGGTTGCTATAGTTCTGTGTACTTATCACGAATGGCATTCTAAAACTTTGACATAGCTTTTGAAAGTAATTAAATACCAAAGCATTTCCTTGTAACGTTCTATTATATTTTTAAGTCCTGTTTACGTGCTTTTATTAGAGGTCAGAGCACATAGACTCGACAGTGCATAATAATATTTCACCTTCAAAGAAAGTCATAAATTTGAATCTTACTGACCGAAGCGATTTGCTCTCAACAAATAAAAAGCTGATATAAAAACTATTTAATTATACTCTATAATATTATTATGCTTTTGCTTTTTTTTTTCGGGGGTGTCTATTAACATACAGGATCTTGGCTAACATTGATGACCCTCAGCCTTTTCATGCGATCGCAGTGATAGATGGAAAAAAGCTCTTTATCTTCCTTTCTTTTTTTTTTTTTAACGGGAACGGTTTTGTTTTTAAGCTGTGGCCTTTTTTAATTTAATGTTTCCAAGAGTTGACGAACACACTTGACGAAAAGGTGCGTCGTCATCAGTAATTCAGCTCGGACGCAACAGATTTCGCAGGTGCGGTGCGGCTGATTTTGAATTCCTAGTAAACGAGCTGCGAGAATAAGGTTTGACCTGTTGGGGTCGTATTCCAAGAAATACAAGTTTTCTGAAAGCAAATAAATGCAAGTACACAATGAACTTCAACTGTATATATTAATAAGAGTGTTAGAAGAAAACAATAAAGTAAAAGGTAATTAAATGTCTCTATATCAAATAAAAATTCCACCAAAAAAAAAAAAAATCTCAATTTGTTTTACAAATTTTTGTAATTCAAGAAATTTATTTCCGGCAAGTAAAGCAAATAAATGCAAGTAAAAACAAATTAACAGTTTCTTCAACTGTATATATTAATATACAGTTGAAAACAAAAAACAAAAAAGCTTAAAAACAAACTTAAAAACAAAACCGTTAAAAAAAAAAAAGGTTAAAAACAAAACCGTTCCCGTTAAAAAAAAGAAAAGAAAAAAAAGAAAGGAAGATAAAGAGCTTTTTTCCATCTATCACTGCGATCGCATGAAAAGGCTGAGGGTCATCATACGTATTAAAAATGCGTATTAAAACAAAAACTTGGTTTGATTTTATTATGATCGTATTCCAAACCCGACACAAAAAATTTCGTCGACCCAAAACCCGATACACTTAACCCGAACTTGAAATATTTAAATCCGAGCTCAACCCGAACACGTAAGGGAAAGAAAATTAATACATATTTTAATACATTTATGTAAAAAAAAAATTACAATTACATCCTTGATATCAGTTTCATCTTTTTTGCATAAAAAATGAATACATATACACTCATTAATATTCAAATATGTAGTAGTTGTTGTTGTTGTTTTCATTCAAAAATAGTCAGGACTTTCTTTTGAAAAATCGGAGGCACGAAAGAGTCAAAACCTACCCAAAACATTTAAAGTCAACCCGACCTGAACCCGACCGACAATGAAAAAAAATTACTGTCAAGCTGAACCACGGATCGGGTAAATCTGGTTACCCGATCCGATGCAGGATTCATGACAAATAACTAAATGCAGGTACGCAATGAACTTCAACTGTATATATTATCCCCAAAATCCATTTCTGGCAAATAAATAAATAAAAATTGCGTAAAAATACGAGGACACGGTTTGACCTGCTGGGGTCGTATTACAAGAAATAAGAAAGTTGTCTCCAAGCAAATAAATGCAGGTACACAATGAACTTCAATTGTACACATTAATAAGGATGTTGTAAAAAATTAACAATGCAAAAAAATCAAATCTCTATATCAAATGAAAATTTATAAAAAAAATTCGCTGACAATATACATTTTACAAATTTTTATATTCCAAACAATGTATTTCTGGCAAACATATAAACAAAGTTCACAGTTTTCTTGAAATTCATATGTTAATAATGTGTGAAAAATGAGTAAAAATGTAAAAACATGCTTTGATATTACTATAAGCGTGTTAGAAAAATCGAACAATGTAAAACCGAATAAAATTTCTATCAAATTCACTAATATTATATATTTTTCAAACCATTGTATTCAGAAAAATACATTTCTGGCGAAAGAAACAATAGCAAATTCACAATTTTCTTCAACTTTATATATTAGTATATATCTACATACATGAAAAATGTGTAAAAATGCAAAAACTTGGTTTAATTTCATAAAATCATATTCCAAGAAATGAAAGTTTTGGGAAAACAAATAAATACAAGTACACAATGATCTTAAACTGTTTATATTTTAAAAAGTGTTATAAAAAACAAATAATCCTTCTATATTAAAAAAAAGTAATCTGGAACTGAGCCAAAAACGAAATGGACCAATCGAATTCTGCGTAGATATTCCGGGTTATTCTCATCGCTTTTTTACTAGGGACTTTTTTGAGGAGCTATTACTTTTATGTCTAGCCATCCTACGGATTCGAAAATCATACCACCAGACGCGAAATATAACAAGCTTTCAGAAATTAAAAAAATTATCACGGTCGGACAAAAAAACTCAAAAAATCCTTAAAAATCGAGTAAAAAATCTTTTATTGAAAAAGTCATTTTTTTTATATTGTTGCCAATTTCTAAATAAGCACAAAGGATTATGTTTTATCTCAAATAAAAAATGTATTTGCGCGAGACTATTAAAAACAAAAATGAAAGTTTAAAATAATAATTAAATGATCAGGTGTTGAAAGCAGGAAATAAAGAAAATTACGTCATAAAAATTGTGTTTACACATGAATATTAAAAATAAAAAAGATGAATTAAATGAAAAAGCATTATAACCAGTTAAATGGAAAAGCATTATAACCTGATTACAGAAGAAAGTCGCCGTTCGTGATATCATCATCATCATCTTTTTAAAACAGGATACATTACGAGCAGGAGGCAGAGCCCCCTAGTGTAAATAATAATAAAAAAAATATCTGCAACAAATGAAAATTTTCAAACAATTCATTAACAATGCCCATTTTGTAAATCTTTGTATTCCAAATACATATAAACAAACAAATTAAAATTCACAGTTTTCTTCAAATTTATAAATTCATAATGTGTGAAAAATGCGCAAAATTGCGAGAATATGGTTTGACCTAATGGGGTCTATTCCAAGAAATGTAAGATTTTTGGCAAGTAAATAAGTGGACTTCAACTCTATACATTAAAAAGTGTGTTATTAAAAACAAATAACATAAAGCATAGTTAAATTACTCCATACCAAAGGAAAATTCCATCAAAAATATATACTAATACAGGGTACCCCTTCTTATCGTTGACCAATAAATAATTCCTACACCTTCAGTTTTAGAGGTATAGTTCAAATTGCAAAAATGTTTCAAAGAGTGTTCTTCATCATATGAATATCCTTTTACGTTAAAATAGTTATTATATTTTTTAATTTAGGAAAATAAAAGTTTCATACGGTCCCCACATTCTATTATTTCGAAAAAGCTTTGTCTGTGTTCGAAGAAGTAAAACAGCAAAAATTCAATTTTGTACAACTAAAACTTACCGAATTAAGATACTTTGTAGGTTGTAGAAAAAGGAATTTCTACTTCTTTACATATTAGAGCATGGAGAAAGTTTTTCATGGAAAATATATAAATTCATATACAGGGCTACTCAAAGAACAAGGTACATTGTCGTTTACGGTTGGTAATTGATGGAGAAGTTTGTTTTAAGTTGCCTTATGCATTTTGTACCTGAATTAAATTTTAGCTTAATATGGGGTGTGTACAAAAGTCTTTGGATAATATACAAGGTTGTACAAAAGATTTCGAGTGCATTTCCATCGTTTGACGAAAATTGCTAAAAGTGAATTTTCTAACTGAACTAATTTTTATCATGCTATGTAGTACATATCCAAATCAATAGATCATATACAGGGCTGCACAAAATACCGGGTGAACCAAAAGTTCGTTAAAACTTTAAAAATTCATAAAAAAAGGAAGAAAGTGCGGTTTGCAAGAAAGGGCTCAAAAGGTAGTCGGATTTTTTTTTTTTTTTTTTTTTTTTTTTTTTTTTTTTTTTTTAAAGCAGCAAAAACATTTTTAGCTTAAAATGGCACTGACGACCCGAAACACAATGAATGGGACAACAGTACGCTCCATGCATTTATTCTTGCAATACCAATTGTTCAACATGACCTCCAGAACATTGTACGACACAACTGAGGCGACTCATAATGCTCGCTACAGCTGAATGCAACATGTCTGAATGAATTGCAGAAACTCTCCGTTCAAATAGAACAACTTCACCAACAACGTTCGATCGGTAATGATAACATTCTGAAAGCGAGTGAGAAATCCTCGTGTATTCCGGTCTTTTGTTGCAGGATTAATTTGCATAATTCTGCTGAATATCTCGCATGTTAGCGCCATCTATAGGTGACTTTTTTAACTTTTTTTTTTCTGCTAAAAAAATCCGACTATTTTGTGAGCCCTTTCTTGCAAACCGCACTTCTTTATCATGATTTCTTCCTTTTTTATGAGTTTTTAAAGTTTTAACGAACTTTTGGTTCACCCGGTATATCGACTACATTTTTGACTATGGATGGTAATTTTTAAAACTGGACTTTTAAATGTGTTATGTTTCCTATACTGTATACTTACTTCTTTCACCTTATTTAACGGTGAAGTTTCGTTATAGTTTTCTGAATGTATTGGAAAGTGTTTCATAAGCTAAGCTTGACGCAGGATTTTTTACTCTTGTTTTCTATTTTGTTTCTATTCATAATAAGATAAATGTATAAAAAGAAACTTTCGTAGGTGTTCTGATTCGTATTCACAGTGCTACAAAAGAAAAAAGAAAAGAAAAAAAAATGTGAATTCGATTCGAAAATCCATCTCAATTAGAATCAACCTCGAGATGAGTAACATATAGGTTAGCAGTGTTTCAGCCCAAACTTTCATCCATTTTATATTACTTATAAGGCTTTTTTATTGAATTAACCCTCTGACTGCTTAATTTTTTTTTTTCAAAATCTTTTCGACCAACATGTATCTCTATTATTACATATTTCAAATCATCAGGTATTTGAAATATGTAGTATATTTATCACTTGCATTTTTGCCCTCTAAATGTGAAAATTTAAAAACAAAATTGCTTCAAAACTTGTGTACTATATAAATTTTTCTAAAAATGTCCTGCCTGTGGAAATCGCAGAATAAGCAGTCAAAGGGTTAATATATAATTATGATCAGTAATCAGCGATACTGTATGTAATGACAGATACATTCTGAATAATAGAGCGTTTGTTTGGATGCAAATAGTGGTCATTTTTAGCATTTCTTGTTACGTGTCATCACATTTTACAGAAAATAAAATAAGTTTGTTGAAAATACTGTTACAATATTTTCATTACTAAAAAAGTTGTGATCGGAAATCCTAGTTTGGATGAATCAAGACATAATAGTATTTTTGGCTGAATTACTTGATTGCGACTATTGCAGTTTATGATAAATACTCTTTATGATACTTTTATGATAAAGCATTTATACATTTATACATGATAAATTAACTTAAATGATACACCTTTATAACTACAGTTTCGCCATATATACTTTTATATGTATATATAAGGAAAATTAACCATCGTATTATACAAACAGTATTGTTGCCATGGAAACAACGAGTTATTCAATATCGAAATGTATAACAACACAACACTCTTAATCCGGCAGTTACTATTAAAATACACTTAAAACTCATCCAGCCAGAGAAACAGTGTAAAATTAAACAACTGCACCTACACGCAACTTGTATATATTATATAAATTTATAGAAATAATAATAAACTATTTTATCGTTAAAGTTTAAATTCATTAAAATGCGCATTTAAACACTCATTCAACAAGCAATTTCCAAATGCATTAAAATCGCTTGCATTTGGCGAGGAAAACGTGTGTATTTTTTCGCCAAATACTCGAAAGTAGTTTTTTTTTTTTTTTTTTTTTTTTTTTTTTGAGTTTTTTTACTGGGATTCCGCAGCTAAATTTGACCGATCCTTTATAACGTACATGAGTCATTAGCATTTTTTTTTTTTCGAAATATTCTGCATTAGATTAGATGTATCTTTGCACTTTTACTGTTATGGTTCACGAACCATTTTTCTGAGCCTGAATTTTTGTAAAATTATATTTTCCGCAATGATAATATAATTGCCATTAAACCTTTTCGATCATTCTAAGATGAATTTGCCGTATGGAACTGAAATGACTGAAACTATATTAGTTTAGTCGAGTTGTGAAACACGCCCCTCATACCCCCAAAAATGAATAAAAAGTTCTGTTTAGAGATAGGAATACAGTGGAATTTCTGTAACCAATTGTTATTTCTTTTAAAAAGGGAAAAGGAAAAAAGACAAATGTCTAAAATATGTGATGATTTTTTTCGTTTTGCCTTATATTATATGTATTTTAAGTGCACATTACTGTTAAGGATCTGGAAACATTTTACCGAGCCTGAAATTCCGCAAGACTCTTTTCCCGCAAAGATAGTATAGTTGACGTAAAATCTTTTCTGACAGACTTATATGATGAGCGAGTCGTAAGGAACTGAATTGATTTAAAGTGAATGAATCGAGTTGTGAATCACACTCCGCATACCGCCGAAAATAAATAGTTCGGTTTTTGGATCAATATGGTGGAATCTGGAATGTCCGTATCAACGTGTTTATGACAAATTTCTAAATTAAATTATGCTTTTTTGCGTGTAGCTTTGTATTATATGTATTTTACTGTATATTACACTGTTACCGAATCTAAAATTACATAAGATTATTTTCTCGCAATATTTGCGGTAAAATCTTTTCTAACTGTCTATGTTGAAGGAGCCCTACGTAACTCAAATAAATTAAATTATATGAATCGAGATGTCAGTCGCATTCCTCATACTCCCAAAAATGAATAGTTCAGTTTAGGGACAAATACAGTGGAATTTTGGTATCTAATTGTTTATTTATTTTAAAAAGGAAAAAAAGGAAAACAAACAAATTTCTTAATTAGGTGATGCTATTTTTGCGTTACTTTATATTATATGTATTTTACTGTACACTACTTTGAGGAACACGAAACACTTTACCAAGCCTAAAATTCTGTAAGACTCTTTTTCTGAAATTATAGTATAATTACTGTAAATCCTTTTCTGACACAATCTATGATGAACGAGTGGTACGGAAATGAAATGATTTAAATTGTATGAATCGAGTTCCATGAATCACATTCCACGCACCCCCAAAAATGAAAAGTTTGGATTAAGGGAAAATACAGTGGAACTTCGGTATCTACTTATTTATTTATTTTAAAATTTAAAAAGAAAAACAGACAAATGTCTAAATAAGGTGGTGCTTTTTTATGGTGATGCTTTATATTATAAGTATTTTATTATAAATTACTGTTGAGGATCATAAAACATTTTATCGAACCCGAAATTCTGCAAGACTCTTTTCTAGAAATGATAGTATAGTTACGGTAAAACCTTTTCTGACAGTCCATGATGACCGGAACTGAAATTATTTAAATTGTATTAATCGAGTTGTGATTCACACTCCTGATAGCCCCAAAAATAAATAGTTCTGTTTAGGGACAAATACAGTAGAACTTTGGTATCTACTTGTTTTGTTTTGTTTTTCTTTAAAACTTTATATTAGATGTATTATTTTACTGTACATTACTGTTGTAGGTCACGAAACATTTTATCGAGCCTGAAATTCCGTAAAAATACTTTTTCCGCAATGATAGTGTAGTTGCGGTAAAGCCTTTTCTGTTAGTTTATTATGAACGAGGAGTAACTAAACTGAAATGACTTTAATCGTATGAGCTGAGTGGTGAATCACACTTCTCATACCCCCCAAAACTGTATATAGTTAGTTCTGTTTAGGGACAAATATAGTGGAACTTTGGTATCTACTTGTTTTGTTTTCTTTTGCTTTAAAACTTTGTAATATATCTATTATTTTACTGTACATCCTTGTTGTAGCTCACGAAGCATTTTACGGAGCCTGAAATTCTGTAAAAATACTTTTTCTGCAATGATAGGCTAGTTGCAGTAAAACCTTTTCTGACAGTCCATGATGACCAGAACTGAAAAGATTTAAATTGTATTATTCGAGTTGTGATTCACACTCCTGATAGCCCCAAAAATAAATAGTTCTGTTTAGGGACAAATACAGTAAAACTTTGGTATCTACTTGTTTTGTTTTGTTTTTCTTTAAAACTTTATATTAGATGTATTATTTTACTGTACATTACTGTTGTAGGTCACGAAACATTTTATCGAGCCTGAAATTCCGTAAAAATAATTTTTCTGCAATGATAGTGTAGTTGCGGTAAAACCTTTTCTGTTATTTTATTATGAACGAGGATTAACTAAACTGAAATGGCTTTTATTGTATGAGCTGAGTGGTGAATCACACTTCTCATACCCCCAAAACTGTATAGTTGGTTCTATTTAGGGACAAATATAGTGGAACTTTGGTATCTACTTGTTTTGTTTTCTTTTGCTTTAAAACTTTGTAATATATCTATTATTTTACTGTACATCCTTGTTGTAGCTCACGAAGCATTTTACCGAGCCTGAAATTCTGTAAAAATACTTTTTCTGCAATGATAGTCTAGTTGAGGTAAAACTTTTTCTGACAGTCTATGATGAAGGAGCCGTACGGAATTGAAATGTTTTAAATTGTATTAATCGAGTTTAGAATCACACTCCGCATACCTCCACCCCCCCCCCCCCCCCAAAAAAAAAAAAAAAAAAAAAAAAAAGTTTTGTTTAGGGAAAATACAGTCAAACTTTGGTATCTACTTGATTTTTCTTTTTTTTAAAAAACATTATATGAGATATATTATTTTACTGTGCATTACTGTTATGGGTCACAAAGCATTTTTCTGAGCCTGAAATTCTGTAAAAACACTTTTTCTGCAATAATAGTGTAGTTGCGGTAAAACCTTTTCTGTCAGTCTGTGATGAACGAGGAGTAACGAAACTGAAATGACTTTAATTGTATGAATTGAGTTTTGAATCACACTCCTCATACCCCCAAAAATGAATATGTTTAGGGACAAATACTGTGGAACTCCCGTATCCACTTTTTTTGTTTCCATTTTCTTTAAAACTTTATACTAGATGTATTATTTTACTGTACATTACTATTGTAGATCACGAAGTATTTTACCGACCCTGAAATTCTGTAAAAATACTTTTCTGCAATTAGTGTAGTTGAGGTAAAACATTTTCTGATGGGACAAATGCAGTGGAATTTCGGTATCTATTTGTATATTTCTTTTAAAAATTGAAAAAGAAAACCGAAAAATTTCTAAATTTGGGGATGTCTTTTTTTTGTGTGATGTTTTATATTACATATGTATACTGCATATTACTGTCGAGGATTACGACGCATTTTACCGATCCTGAAATTCTGCAAGATTACTTTTCGGCAATGACACTACAGTTGCCGTGAAACCTTTTCTGACAGTCTATTAGGAACGAGCCGTACGGAACTGAAATGACTTAAATTGTATGAGTTGAATTCTGAATCACACCCCTCATACACCAAAAAATGAATAGTTTGGTTTAGGTACAAATACAGTGGAACTTCGGTATATACTTGTTTATTTCTTTTAAAAATGGAAAAAAGAAAACCGACAAATTTCTAAATTAGTTGAGCCTTTTTTTCATGGTGCTTTATATTGTATGTATTTTACTGTACATTACTGTCAAGGATTGCGACCCATTTTACTGGGTCTAAAATTCTGCAAGATTACTTTTTGGCAATGATAGTACAGTTGCCGTGAAACCATTTCTGACAGTCCATGAGGAACGTGCCATATGGAACTGAAATGACTTAAATTGTATAAGTCGAGTTCTGAAACACATCCCTCATACCCCAAAAAATGAATAGTTTGGTTGAGGGACAAATACAGCGGAACTTCGGTATCTACTTTTTATTTTTTTTTTTTTTCTTTAAAACTTTACATCAGATGTGTTATTTTTCTGTACATAACTGTTGTAAATCACGAAGCATTTTCCTGATCCTGAAATTCTATAAAATATTTTCTCTGCAACGATAGTGTATGGTTGCGATAAAATCTTTTCTGGCTGTCCATAATAAACGAGGCGTAACGGAACTGAAATTTCTTAACAACTTGAAGGATGGTTGTTCATTTTTGGACCATTTAGGTTTAATCCCTAAATGCCACATTGGCACCAGATTTTTCAAATGAAAATTTTCCTTTCATTAAATACGCGAACAGTGCTGAACAGTGCTGAATAGCAGAGCAGCATTGAGGGGCTTCCTAGTTGCTGTCAACTTAACGCCCAGTCTATTGTTGAGATGTCTTATTATATTGTGAGCTTATTATATTGTAATGTATAACTGTAGTTTAAAACTACTGTAAAAGTTAAGATTAAGAAAGGATTTAGCATTTAAGAATTTAAAAATAGTATAAGTTAAAGTCAATATTTAAATTAATAATCAAGGTAAAAAATAAAAAAGTTAAATTAAGGATTACAATTATGATTGAGTGAAAATAAAGGTTTAAATATTGATAAGATTGTTGACTGAAAATAAAGGTTTATATATTGATAAGATTATTGACTGAAAAGTATAGCTGTGGTTACTGGAAAGAAAATCTTTTACTTATATTTAAGAAGTTTGTTTTTAAATACTGGTGTCATTGAATCATTTCAGCATTTTACGAATAGAAATACTTTGCCCCTAAAACTGCTAAATTGTATGAGTTAAGTTCTGAATTAATACTTCTCAAAAAATGAATAGTATGGTTTAGGGACAAATACATTGGAACCTCTGTGTCTACTTGTTTATTGCTTTTAAAAATGGAAAAAGAAAACAAACAAATTTCTAAATTAGGTGATGCGTATTTTCGTTTTCTTTATATTATATCTGTTTTACTGCACATTACTATGGGGGATCCGAAGCATTTTACCGAGCCTGAAATTAAGCAAGACTGCTTTTCCTGCAATGTTAGTACCGTTACAGTAAAACCTTTTCTGACAGTCAATGATGAACGACCCATACAGAACTGAATTGTTTTAAATTGAATGAGCAGAGTTGTGAATTATCCTCTTTCACACAACAAGACAAAAAAAAAGAAGTCTCGATTACAGAAAAATACACTGGAACTTCGATATGCATTTGCTTATTTCTTTAAAAAAGAAAAAGAAATAATTTTAAATTAGGTGATGCTTTTAGAGAAAATTACATTGAAAATTGTAATTATCATTAGTTGAAAGTTCAGTTAATGAAGATGTAATCTAAATACAACATATTTATTAAATATTCTTCAAAGAAAATTACAATAGTTTGGCAAAGAACTTATATATATATCATATCAGTATGCACAAAGCTCCTTCTGTTTATTGTAACAACTATGAGCTGAAGATGGTTAATCAGTGTTTCATTCTGAATAACAATAAGAAGCCTTTCTTTATTTCATCATTAAATATTTATAAGATTTCTACTCAGAAAGTGAAATTCGACAAAAGTTAACTGCTTTCAATAGCTTGTTAATTCTGTATTTGACACCCTACTTTCAACATAGGTGAGGGTGGAGGTGCTCACGAAACGTTCTGATTAACATTTTTGAGTCATAGGTGACAATGACATTAAATAAACGGCATTCGAAGTCAAAGCATTTAGAGTAGAACGCCCTGTAGCTGTTTCTATACACGAAGGTAAACAATAATGCAGATGACGCAACATCATTTGCGGTTAAGAGTATCAATCATATAACAATCATTACAATTAAATCCTGTCCGTAGCTGTCGGCGTCTTGGGCGGCTCAGTCACTTATGAGGGTGGAGGGGGGCGGACTTTTTCATTTAGGGCAGAGGGAGGCAATTTAGCACCTCCCTGAATTTTCAGATTTAATTAACTGAATATATTTTTTCTTTTATGATTAATAAAATTTGTTCTTCTCAAATAATTTAATATAAATAAACATCAAGAGAAAAAAAGGACTAAGGATCTTTCGTAGGGGTAGGTGACACTGAACTACCCCCCCCCCCCGAAAAAGGCAATTTTCATTTTTACGTTCGTGTTTTAAAGAATTATCTGAAACAGAGCGTTCAAGGTAAACAGATCCCTCGGATGAAAAGAAAATTAAATTATTTCAGTTCTTTAGTTTGAAAAACGTTGATAGAAGTTTATTTTTGGATTTTTGACGTCTTATTTGTTGTATTTCTGTATTGTTTTAGCATTGGTCAGTTTAAAACCTGTCTTGCACTTGTGGTTCTGACAAAAATACTTGGTTTATTTTATTTTATGTTTATAATTTCCATAAAGAAAAACAATCTTGGCAGTGGATGTCAGGCATTGTCTATTTCAAAATCTTTCCTGCTTTCTGGATTTCGTTCTACGGACGCCCATGTTTGCGGTTATGAGTATCAATCATATAATAATCATTACAAATAGACTCTGTTCGTAGTAGGTCTTCGGCGACTTAGTCAACAAGTAATAAAAGGGACATCAATTGTGGTTTTTTACAATATTAATTAGCGTTTAGTTTAAACAAAAAGCCGACACTACAAAATAAATAAATAAATAAATAAATTGCTTTGGTAAAGCCGCAAATCCATATAATTCTCATTTAATAAGCTTTGTGGTATATATATATCAGAAAAAAAGTCATTGTTCATGCACATAACAGTCTTTAAATATACCTTTCTTCAACCTACGCTGTAACCAGGATGTGAACTGTGAATCATCAGTATAGTTGATCATTACGGCGTACAAGTTTTTATATTATGTTATTAACTCAAAGTTCCATTTTGCTAGATTAATTGTGCGAGTTCGATTATTATATGTAGTATTTAAATAACAATAATCCTTATAAAGTTATAATAAACATTTTAAAAAATTCAGGCTTATAAAATTTTGTTTGCAATTTCGTTATTATTGAAAGAAAACGAATTATTTTTGCAAAAAGTACGCTAGATAAATGAGCAGAAAGATGCAAACATGTCATTTCTTAATCCTAATAAAATTCACACGGAAAACAAACCTTTTCAAATAAAATTCCAATTATTAAAACGGTGCCTTCATTTGAATGTTATATATGCATATGTATAGAGTATTAACAAAAGAATACTTATTTTTTAAAAATTAAATAAGTATAAACCATTTAAGCAGATAAAGTTAACGTCGGCAGCGATTCTCATGATGTATTCATAAAACAGAACACAATAACAACCGAACGATGCTTATTCCTTTTAAATTATTTTCCTTTTCTTTATACATATTAGTTGATTTATTTTTAATTTCTTCATTTTTTTACGCATATTTGAATTCACAAAAATGAATGTGTTATGCTACATCTCACAGAAAAAGGAAATCGAGATATGTAATACAATTATAGCGCAGTATATAAATGTTCTTAAAAAAAAAAAGAAAAGAAAAGAAAAGAAAAAAAAAAGAAAAAAGAAAAGAAAAGAAATTACTTTACTTTTGCTTATTTACCAAAACTATTATTTAGTTTTGATACCCTACTTACATTTTTATTTTCCTTATTCATCATCTAAAAATGTACATCATATATATAAAGACACAAAAGTAAATTTTAAGACCGAAATGAACAGATCTGCGCATGCGTAAAATTAAACTCAGGGCGTGTTGAGTTTTTGAGTGAAGTTGAACGAGATCAATGGTCTATGGTGCCGGGTTTAATTTATGATTTTCAAATAAGAGCGCGAGGGTTCGAACCCCACTCCTGAAAGAATAATTTCTGTCATATTATTGCCGACAGTTCATTTCTGCAATGCCATTTTATTTTAGAAGTTATACGATTTGAATTTTTTTTTTAATCTGAATGCTTTATAATTAAGCAAAATTTAAAACCCAACAATATTTTTTTTACTAATTTTGTATTAAAACTAGGGGGCTCTGTCCTCAACGAGCTACGCTCGCCAACCCCCGTTCTGACTCCGCAAACTTTAAAAACACTTTGATTTGATCAACTCTAAAGCGATTACGGAAGAATGTATTATAATTAAACGACCAGTGACGATCTGATGTAAACGAGTTTCCATTCATTTTTCTTTGACTGAGGGATTTTAAGATCGAATCAACTGCTGTCGAAACAACTAACAACTGTTTTCCTGATTGATTAAATATAAGATCAATTAAAGATTTAAAAATCAACTTGTGTAAAATGGTTAAGTAAACAATGTCGCTGTGTCGGAGAATTTTATAACGATGCTATAGAAAATTGGTTACTTCTCCATTATCCCGTCGGTTACTTTCTATAAAAAGAAAAAAACTGTCACCAAAATATATGATTCAACGCCAAACGTGCATAATCGTGGCGTTGAGTCGCATTCAGTTGACATCAGATGTCTTATAGGTATTAGTTATTTCATCGACGGATTTTCAATTCAACGTTTATTTGTCTTTTTGATACTTCTCCATTACCACCGTCAATCAATTTTCAAAAAAAAAAAAAAAAAAACTATTGCCAAACTGTAACGCCAAATAAACAAACAGAAGAATTTTGCCATTAAAATCTCAATAAATAAATAAATAAATAAATAAAATACAAAAAATTTGGAAAACTCCCACTTTCCAAAGTGTCAACTATCAGTAAGTTTAAACAATAAAATTTACAATATATTATTGAAAAAAAAATCCTGTATATTTATTTACATTATTTTTCTTAATTATCCCTCTCGGCTGGTGAATAAATGTTTGTGATGTCAGTTGAAACTGATCTATTGTATGTAACTATTCATCGCAACAATTTCAATGCCTTTTCTTTTTTAATATCATGGTGTCGAAGACGTAATTTTTATTTGAATTAATGAAATAACTAATAAATCAGTAAAACTCCATTAAAAATACATTAAACGTCAAATTCAAAATCACTCGATGAGATAAGAAGCCCCTGTAATGCATTTGACTTCAATTGAATGTGACGCCACGATCACGAGTGTTTGGCGTTAAATCCTATAGTTTGGCGATAGTTTTTCGTTATGAAAAGTAGTCGACGGTATAAAGCAGAAGTACCATATTGTTAACGATAGTTTAACAATTTATTAGTTATTTCTGTATTTTAAACGTAATTATTAAACGTAAAAATATAGTTTTTAATTGAGAGGAAATATTATTATTTACGCTGTTTTATAATTTGCAATAATAGACAAAAAAATTGTCGCAATAAATTAATCTCTCTTGTAAATATAATTTTTAATTGAAATTGTTTGGAAATAGTGTTATTTGAGCATTTTAAATATGACGTAAGTTTCCCTACTTAATGTTTTGAAAACGCGTAATAATTTAATAATTTCTCTTTTTAATATTCACGCGCAAGTATATTTTTCATTAGTAAATTTCTACATTTACTGCTTTTAACACGTGATCATTTAATTATTATTTTAACGTTTTATTTCTGTTTTTAATAGTCACGTCTAAATACATTTCTTAATTGAAAGGGAATATTATTATATGCGCTATTTTACAAATTGGCAACAATTCAAATAATGGATTTTATGAAATATTGAATAAATCTTCACCAAAATTATGATAATTTTGGAACAAAAAATTGAAATATAACCACAAAAAATTACTCAAATTAAAAAAATAATTGCAGTCTGCACACCGCAAGTTTGTCAACTATATCCTTATAAATTATGGTTAAATTCCTATGCATAGTTTTCGTTCCTATAAAACTTTTTTAAGAAAACTATTTTGACCAACTTTAATATTAAATATCTCTTAAAATAATTCTTCTATTAAAAAACTGTCTGCTTCAGCGTGTTTATCGAACATTTATTTATAAAATTACCAATTTTTAAATTTTTATATGCAATAGTTTTCTGGATTTTAGTCCAGAAAGACTTCAAGGCACAAAATCTTCATTGACAGCGGCTGTGGCGGCGGTGGTTACTTTTTTTTAATATAGAGATATATTTAAAGTAAAAGATCATACATGTAATTATCGATTAAATAAATTGAACTAATCTACAATTTGTGCTATATTCTGTATAATCATTATCAAGAAGATATAGATATAGTAAGGAAATTATGATAATTTTCCGTAAAAAAAGAAAAAGAAAAGAAGTAAAAACAGAAAGAAAGAAATATATTCATATAAGAACTATAAAAGAAATTACCTTGATATCCATGGTTTAATAATTAAATAATGTATAAAAACATAAAATTAAATTAAACAATTAAAAAATACATATTATAAATCGTTACTTGCAAACAGCAAATTTTAAGTTCGGCGTTTTACAATCAGACTAATAAAAATAAAATTAATAAAAAAAAAATTCAAGGCAAATTTTTCAAAAAATTTAGAAAATATTAAATAATGTTTAGAAAAGAAATCGAGACTGTAGTAAGTAAAAATAAATGCCCTACCCATTCAATATTTTTAGTGAAACTCCTGCTAAAAAGCAAGCATAATAATTTTTAAATTACAGCTTAAAATTCTTTCGCTTTATTAATTGAGTCGGCTGGACTCACGGCGCCATCTATCACTCTATATGTGTAGGAATCACTTATAAGCAACACAATATAGCAATTCATCAAGTTTTCCACATTTAATTAATTTAAAAGCAACAATTGAAAATTAAATTAAAACATTTTTCTCATGAAGCTGTCAAGTTGCTCCCCGCCAAATCTTGACGAGTACTATCTATTTGTTTCTTATTACACAAGCTCAAAAAATACAGATGATTTCACGTAAAATTCTTCATAAATCTCACATGATAAAATGCACTCGTATTCTGAAATTACCTGACCGTAAATTGCCGTATGTTTCAGGTATAAATTAATTGCTTCACGGCTAAAAGAAATACCACACTGTCGCCTAAAAACAGAAATTCTCCAAATTGAAAAAAGTGAGATTACAGGTTTCTTCTACTTTTATTTACACATCAAATATAGTACGAAAGAAAGAAAACTGAATAAAAACATTGATTTATTTTTAAAAAGTCCACTCTTCCAAAGAGTTACAATATACACTGACGGGAAAAAAAATCCCAACACCAAGAAAAAATTATTGTAAAGCAATGAAATTTGGACAATGCATTTGTCTAGTTAACATGTTTAATTGATTAGATTTTCAAGATTACAGGTTAATTTAAGCTCAAGAAAATGCATTTCAAATGTGAAATGCTGTTACATTAATAGCCGGTGTAACCTCCAGAATTTTGAATGCAAACCTGCAAACGTGCATGCATTGTGTCATACAGGTTCCGAATGTCACTTTGTGGTATAGCGTTCCATGGTTGTTGTACTTGTTGTGTTAATACTGGGACGGTCAGTGCTGGCTGTGGATGATGCTGGATTTGTCGTCCAATGTTATCCCATACGTGCTCAATTGGAGACAGATCTGGTGATCTCGCAGGCCAAGGTAACATGTCGACACTCTGTAGAGCCCGTTGCGTTACAACAGCGGTATGAGGGCGAGCGTTATCATGTTAGAAAACTCCCCCTTGAATGCTGTTCATGAATGGCAGCACTACAGGTTGAATTACCAGACTGACGTACAAATTTGCATTCAGTGTGTTTGGGATAACCACTAGAGTGCTCCTGCTGGCATATGAAATTGCTCCCCAGAATATGACTCCAGGTGTAGGTCCAATTTGTCTAGGCCGCAGACAGTTTGGTTGTAGGCGTTGCCCTGACTTCCTTCTGACCAACACACGGCCATCAATGGCACCAAGGCAGAACCGTCTTTCATCAGAAAACACAACAGATCTCCACTCCGTCCTCCAATGAGCTCTGGCTTGACACAACTGGCGACGCAAACGACAATGACTTGGCGTTAGTGGAATGCACGCTACAAAACGCCTGGCTCGGAGCTTCCCTTGAAGTAACCGGTTTCTAACAGTTCGTTGTGTCCCTGTGGTACCAACTGCAGCTCGAATTTCTTCCGCAGACGTAGTAAGATGCGCCACAGCCGTACGCCGAATACGGCGGTCTTCCCTCTCAGTAGTGCCACGTGGCCGCCCGGAACCCGGTCTTCTTGAGCCTGTACCATCCCTTGACCATTACTCCCAACAATCATGCACAGTGAATACATTCCGGCCAAGTCTTTCTGCAATATCGCGGTAAGAAAATCCAGCTTCTCGTAGCCCTATTATACGACCCCGTTCAACTTCGGTGAGTTGTTGATAATGGCTTCTTCGTCTTCTTAAAGGCGTTTTTGGCTAACATCAACTCAATACGTCAAATTTCGCAGATAAATAACGCTCACGAACTTTACAGCACGCATTTAAAGCAAACCTGATTTGCAAGTTCTGAGTGGCGCCACTAGCGCCACACTTATGCGCGAGTCGCGAAATTTGAATCGATGTCATCTTTCAGATGTATAAACACGCCTACCAAATTTCGTTTATCTAATACAAGTCTTTCTTGGTGTTGGGATTTTTTTTTTCCGCAAGTGTACAAGCGGATGCTTAATATTTGTTTGCATAGATTTTTCTCTCGATGAGTTTAAGTCACCTTTTGAAATTTTAAAAGTTACACAAACTTCAAGCTTTTTATTTATCATTTCTCCAAAATTATAATTGTTTTAGTAAAGACATTTCACATGTTTTTACACTTTTTTGTTTAACTGAACTTGACCTTTGTATGTAAAGACGGAATTTTGTAATCGATTTTTCAATCACTTTTGGATGCGCTAAAATAATTAAATTGTGTTCGGAGGTATGTGCCCGATTATGATACATTTTAATTGAAGCATAAATATCTTCATACAGTAAAAAATAAAACATTAACTTTATTTAAATGTAGATAGCCTATTTCCCGCCAGTGGTCACTACAAGCGCAAAAGAAAATTAAGTTGAATCATTACTACCTATTTTTATCATGAGTACGGCCGTACATTTAACATGAAAAACTTAATTTGGTTAATATTTTTCTAGAAAGGGGGCGTTATCGACGTTAAAGACAGTTGAGTTTAAATTACACTATCGAATTTTAACTTAAAGTATACTTGCCACACAAAAAAACTTAAAAATATCTATTCTAAAGTTTTCATTATGCAATTTCTCACCAGGCGCGCTAACCACATAAAAAAACTTATTATGTGAAAAAAAAATTATCAAAACATAAACTTATCCAGGTAGAAGTTTATTCTAAAGATTTATTTTTTTATAAGAAACATAAAAAAACACAATTTTATTTAAATTTTGTTGCCCTCTTTCCTCTCTGGGGGCTCTATGAATGCAAAAGAAAATTGTGTTGAATCTGTATTACCTAATTTTCACTTGGAATATGATTCTCATATGAGAAAATATAAAAAAAACTCCATTTTAAAATTTTAGTTATGCAATGTCTCACCGGGGACGCTACCAGCGTAAGGAAAAACCTATCATGTGAAAATTTTTATCAAAACATATAATTGACCGAGGTAAAAGCTTATTTTTAAAGATTTATTAAAAAATAAAAAAGTCAATTTTAAACATATAATTGACCGAGGCAAAAGCTTATTTTTAAACATTTATTTTAAAAAAAGTCAATTTTATTTAAATTTAGTCATTCTTTTTCCCCCCAGGGGCGCTATAAACACAAAAGAAAAGTTTTTTGAATCTGTATTCCATAATTTTAAATTGGAGTATGGTTGCTACATGAGAAAACATAAAAAAAATCCATTTTAAATTTTTAGTTATACAATTTTCCACCGGGTGTGCTCTCAGCGTAAAATAAAACTTATCATATGAAAATTTTTATTATCCAAACATAAATTTGACTGTCTCAGATTATACAAAGAAAAAAAAAGAGAGAGAGAGAGAAAATAAAATTTCAAATATTAAACTTATTTAAATTCAGTTATCCTATTTCCCGCCAGAGGACTTATATGAACGCAAAAGAAAATTGTGTTGAATTAGTACTACTTATTTTTAACATCAGTATAGTGCCATATAGTAAAACAAAAAAAATCCCTTTAAATTAAATTCAATTGCTCTATTTCCTCCCAGGAGGCGCTATAAACGCAAAAAAAAGAATGTGTATTACCTAATTTTGCCTTGGAGTATGGTTATCATATGAGAAAGCATAAAAAAATCTTAGTTATGCAATTTTCTTTTAGTTATGCAATTTCCCACCAAGGTGCTACCACCGTAAAAAAGCTATCATGCGGAACATTTTTATCAAAACATAAATTTCATCGTGGCAGAAGCTTATTCTGAAAATTTATTTTAAAAAACACGAAAGTCAATTCTATTTAAACTTAGTTACGCTATTTACCGCTATGGTACGCTATAAACACCAAAGAAAATTGTGTTGAATCTGTTTCACCTACTTTTAACTTCAGTATAGCTATCATACAGTTAAACTTTAAAAAACATCAATTTTACTTAATTTTTTTTACCCCATTTTAACCCCAGGAGACGTTACAAACGCAAAAGTAAATTGTATTGAATCAGTACTACCTATTTTTATACTGAGTATGGACATCATACAGTGAAACATAAAAAGAAAACAATTCAAATCTGGTTAATATATTTATCGCTAGGGGGCGTTATTGGCTTAAGGCTGTTCTCAAATCCAAACGGGCTACTTTTTGACATATTTTTAATTGATTTTTGTTCGGAAACTCAAGAAGTTGGCAGGTTTTTTTAATTCAGAAACTTTGTAATCGAAAGACGTCTTTAGTAAAGACAGAAGATCTTTCAGAAAATACTGTCAAAGTCGAGGTTTTGAACCGAATTTCCGATACAAAAGCTCGAGAAAGGAGAAAAACGTGTCGTCACGCGACACGAATCGTTTATAACTCGACAAGTAATTTATTTATCAAAAAATGGAAAACTCATTTCTATTCCAAATCGCTATCGCTTCAATACTCAGGTCTGCCAATTTTATGCCTTTACGTTTAAAACTGTGTCAGAAAATGTGTCAGAAAGTTTCATGTTGTTGAGCAGATCATTTGAGAACAACCTTAAAAGAAAGATGCGAGTTTAAATTATCCTATCTAATTTTAACTTGGAGTATTGTTGCTATATGAGAAAAAATTAAAAAAAAAAATCTTTTGAAATTTTAGTTATGCAATTTTCCGTCACAAGCAATACCACCCGTAAAAAGAATAATGAGAACATTTTTATCAATACATATATTTCACAATGGCGAAAGCTTTTTCTGAAGATTTCTCCGAAATTCGTTCGTTATAAGTGAGCTTAAAATGCGTTCGAAAAGTTAGTAAGTTAGTTGAAAATACTCCTATACACATAAAGCATCATAAGCTAAATAAGCGTCATAGAAAATCGCTCTTCCAACAGTAAATGGCGATGAAGTATAATATATCTGTATTGTTTTGTGTTGCAATTTAGAAGAACTATATAAATGTTACATCTCACATTTTCAATGGAGAACAGGCCGCAGTAAGCCATAGTAACATACACAAATTTTGTAGAGATTCAAATAACCTAATGACAATAAAATGCATTTTGAATAATTACCGCCTATATACGGTAGTGTAATCGAATTATTTATGCAGTCCTGTACAATAACTATAAATGCTATATACACCCTCTTCAAGAAAAAAACATGGTGTAAGTGACTGTAACAACATACTAAAATTATATTACCACCCTCGTTCTCCAAACACCGCGTTTAACATACATTCGTTTCATAAAATCGTTACATATATTCGTATTCTTTTGTGCGACCCTGTACAATAACTATAAATGCTATATACACCCTTTAAAAAACATATGCTGAAGGTGAATGCAACAACATACAAAAATTACATTGCCGTCTGCATTCTACAAACCCCGCATTTAACATATATTCGTATTCTTTTGTGCGGCCCTGTAAAATAACTATAAATGTTATACACCCTCTTCAAGGAAAAAAAGGTTGTAAGTGACTATATAGCAACATGCTAAAATGTCATTACCGTAATCATTTAACATATATTCGTTTAACCAATCGTTTCATAAAATCGCTTCACAAAATTGTTTCATTAAGATTTTATATAATGGGATATATTTATCATTTCTCCAAAATTATAATTCTTTTAGTCAGAAAATTTCATATGTTTTTGATAACTAAAGCTGTTATTATATACATCTTTGCTCGAAGGGTCCAACCACGGAAGTCTTTTAAAATTTGTCCAATTTTTTTCCGACAACATAAATCATTTTGTTTGATAAGAATAAGTTCACAGAACTGTATTAAAAATGTATTTTATTTTATGAAAAACACGATATTCCCTAAAAATTGTAATGATAAAACATCTTAATTTGAATCAGAATTTGATCTGATCAATATAAAATACAAATTTATTTTTTAAAATAAGTCTGATTAATCCTAATTGCGCACTTTCACTTTTAAAGGGGAGTTCTACATCTTTGACCTAAAATTCACGTGATTTTACAATTTTTTTCGGCTACAAAGGAAAAAGATACCACGGGTGCGACGGGGAGTAATTACAGGTGCACTTACAGGTTGAAAAAATTAATGTATCTTAAAATGAATGAAAACGATTTTTTACAAAAATTATAATTTTAAAGCTCTATAAGGGGAAATAAAGAACGAAAAATCACGTGTCAAGCATAGATTATGAAACACTTTCCAACACATCCAGAAAACAGTAACGAAACTTCACCGTTAAATAAGGTGAAAAAAGGTATGTAACTAAATAGTTTAAAAAACATATACCACATTTAAAAGACCAGTTTTAGAAATTACATTCCATAGCCAAAAATGTAGTCGAAATATTTTGTTCAGCCCTGTATATGAGCTATAGACTACATAACATGATAAAATTTAGCTCAATTAGAAAATTCATATTTAGAAATTTCCGCCAATCGAAGGAAATGCACTCGGAATCTTTTGTACAGCCCTGTATATTATCTGAAGACTTTTGTACACACCAGATATTAAACTAAAAATTTAATTCTGGCAAAAAATTCATAAGGCAACTTAAAACTCACTTCCAGCAATTACCAACCATAAACGGCGATGCATCTTGTACTTTGCGTAGCCCTGTATATGAATTTATTTATATTCCACGAACTTATCTTAGTCTACTAAATATAGTTCAGCAGGGAATATGCGTAACACAGTTAAAAACAACTCTTAAGCAATTCACTCCCGCAGTTAGTGATACTTATGAATTTCTTTGTGTATAGTCCTGTATAGGATCAACAGAAGTTGTTCCCACCACGCAGTATGCATACATTTAGTTAAACTTAAAAACGCGAAACAAAGTTTAAAACGCACTTATCACACATAGAATGTAATTATCGCACGTAGACTGTAACCGAATTCTTTTGTATGACTGTAAATGAATTATAAACGCCATACTTTGAAGTGAACAACTTATAGTACTCCTCAGTAATGCATATAAATTTTATTATGTGTTTGAATTAGTGAAACATCATTAAATTACACTGCAAACAATCTCCCCCCCCCCCCCCCCCGTAGAACATTGCGTAATAGAATTATTTTTTGTGATCCTGTAAATGAATAATAAATGCTTTGCAGCCGATATTTTATAAAAAGCATGTTTTAGCGCTAACTGTATATCAACTTCATCATGTTTAAAATGGCATAACATAATCAAAATGCACTTGAAACAATTTTTCCCTTTGACTATAATGTAACGGAATACTTTTGATTGTCCCTGTGCAAATTAATTATAAACGCAATGCACACCAAGCTTTTCAGTGAGCAATTTATAGTGCACCTCAGTAATGCATGTAAATTTCAATTTGTTTAAAATAGTGAAACATCATTAAATTGCACTGCGAACGATTTTCCCTGTAGAACATCGTGTAACAGAATTCTTTTGTGCGACCCTGTAAATGAATAGTAAATGCTTTGCAGCCCACATGGTCTACAAAAAAAAACGTGTTTTAGTGAGCTTCATAATTGTATGTCAGTTTTACCAAGTTTCAAATGGTATAACTTCATCAAAATGCTTTCATTGACTGTAATCGTAATGTAACGGAATACTTTTGACTGTCCCTGTAAATTGACTTTAAACGCTACACACTTCATTTTCAATAGAGATCATGCTGTAGTAATCGTCAATAACATATTACAAAAATATCAGGGCGGTCCGAGCATATTTACGAGAGTTAGATCACGGACAGATGAACAGACGGACAGACAAACCGAAGTCCAAAACGCTTTTGAACTATGTTGGAAAGTGTTAAAAAGAGCAGATTTAAAAAAAAAAATACACCTCTGCAATTTATTTAATCTGTTATCGAATCCAATGTGTCTAATTCCTGACGCATCTCCAAATTCTTAAATGCATCAAATATGCATCATTTTTCAACTAAATTCATTACAGTCGGAATTTTGTTTTTAAAGTGGCACGAAAACATAAATTGGTGTAACAGACCTTGAATTTTATTTTCAAGATCAAAATTCGTTGCATTTTTTATTATTTTATAACATTCAATTTGGAATGTAGTACTTATTTTGCTGTATTATTTTTCTATCATTAACTCCATGCGATCCAACAGGATATTCGGATTTATGTATGTTTTTACGCACCTTCAAGCAATATATTTACATTTAGTTGTATCTTTATGAATTTTAAGGATATTCGGAATTTAAGAAATCGAATGGTGTTTTCGTTTTCTGATAAAGCAGGTTATCTTTCAAAAAATTCTGTCAAAGTTGGCATTTTAAGACGATTTTAGGTATTCAGTAGTCCGGGAGTGGTCATCATGAGTGTTCAATTAATTGCAACTGAAGATGTAATGCATTTATCTAAAAATTAAAAAAAAACTCTATTCGATTCGAAATCCCTTCATTAGTCATACCAACAATATTTATACTTTAAAAAAACAAAATGACTGCATGAATGTGTCAGAAGTTTCGCATTGTTGAGTGAGGATTTTTTTTTTTTTTTTTTTTTTTTTTTTTTTAGAATCGCTTTAAACCCGATTAATTATTTTAGGATTTTGTTAAACAAATATACAATATCATAATTATTTTTACAAGAACAAAAAAAAGTCAACCCGAGATGCGCTGGGGTCGGTTTTCTTTTATTTGACTTTGGCCGGCCGTGCAGAAAAAAAGAAGTCCAGATCCAGCCCGGCCGAATCTGCAGAAAAAAGTAAACTATTTATTTTATTTACGGATATTTATTTTATTTGAAGTATCAATATATATATATATATGTATATATATATATGTATATAGATATAAGGTAAAGCCAGGAGAGATGGCGCGATCGGTGAGATTGCGCACATAGAGGTTCGGGGGGAAGGAGTAGAGTGAGCGCACAGCGACTCCAGGTAGTTGTACAACAGAAGTAATAGAGTATCTACTTAAAAGTGCACATTGATTGTTTTGGGCGTCTGAGATAAAACATTGCTATTTTGTTTTGTTTTCCCGAAGTAAATGCTTGAATTTTCATAGCTATTCATCAGAATTTCTATACAATGTCAATAGTACAAAATATTTTAAACTTAGTATTAAGGAGGCAGTGATCGAATCTAATGAAAGAAATTTGCTAGTTCCCGGCCGTCGGCCGATTTGCCCGTGCAGACCTCTAATGCACGATAGATCTTCCTTCTTCATTTGCCATTCTCCCGATTTCAATCGTTCGGACATCGGACCATATTAATCACGTTTCTTTTTTTCTCCTCTGAACCTGATGAGAAAAATCAATCGAGATTCTGCTCAATGAAGCGTGTTTATTACATTAAAAAAAATAACATTTACTGCATTAATGAAGCTATATCTTTCCCCAGCGCGAAATGAGGAACAGAGATAAGATAAATAATCTTAAACATAAATATAGATAAATACACACATTTTAAGCAGAGAAGAAAGATTGGAAAAGATAATTAATAAACATCTAGAGCGAGTTTCAGCACTTAGAAGTTTCAGGAACGTCAAAGCATTTTTTTAAACAACATAATTTTTTTTGAATGTGACAATTTTTTTCAGTTTCCCACATTTATTCTAGACATTGCAATTAATCTGTTTGGTGCAAATAAGAAATTAAATGCATCAGAGAATAGCTTCGTCAAACTTGTTTATATTAAGCTTGGATGTAACGAGAACCTAACCAGAAAAACGCAAAAAAATATTTGGTTCATTACAAAAATATATTGCAACAAATTAATTTAAACAAATTGGTGAGTATCATGGTATCCAGGTATAGAATTTTACAATTACTTTTATGAAAACATAAATAAGGTAAAGCCAGGAGAGATTGCGCACATAGAGGTTCGGGGGAACGAGTGGAGTGAGCGCCCAGCGACTCCAGGTAGTTGTACAACAACGGTAGTGGAGTGTCTACTTGAAAGTGGACGTTGATTGTTTTGAGTGTCTAAGATAAAGTATTGCTATTTTGTTTTGTTTTCTCAAAGTAAGTGCTTGAATTTTCATAGCTATTCATCAGAATTTCTATAAAATGTCAATAGTACAAAATATTTTAAACTTAAACGATTTTTCATAAGCTACTAATCTAGACTAACAATGTGAACATCAACGGGTCGTTTTAGTAGCGGCCATGTTTATATAAAAGGCTGCGAAATCTCTCCTACCGAAATTGGAGAGTTTGCGCATCTGCTACTTAGGAGATATGGCGCATTGTTTCAATTAGTTTCCATGCTAGGAGAGATTACGCAGCCTATTGGTAAATTTGCCTAAAAAATTAAAAATTAAAATGGACTAGTTTTGAGTTAAACGTGTTATCAAGTAACGTAATGTTATTTTGTAATCTTATATGAACTTGTTTTTTCTGATTATTTAATTTTTTTCCCTTTAATTAAAATTTGTTATTAGTTTTCAAAATTATTTCCTTTTTCTAATTCTTTAATAATTAGGTTGAAATATTCACTCCTAATACAATAATATTTGTTGACAAAAACCTTACAACAATGACATTTAAGTGTAATTATTATTGTTAACAATTTAATTGTAGCTATTATTATTAACAATCTCTCCTACCCATGTGCGCAATCACACCCACCCTGTAAGGACAAATTTCGCAAAGCAACTTTCTTGGTTTTATTGCAACTGTTCTATTAAATTACAACATAACAACAAAATAGCAATGGAAATGCATAAAAAACAAATGAAGTCAAAATTATTCATGAATAGTTTAGCAAAAAATTAATATTTATATTTTTTTTTATTGTTATTCTTTTGAATTGTGCGCAGACTCTCCTATTTATCTTATCTATTAATTATTGTATCGCCAATCAAACATCTTTATCTTATATCGTTAATCAAACATTCCTTAAATAGGCAATGTAAGAAGTTGATGCTGTCTGTAGGAAACTTGTGTTATGTTAACTGAATGGATTTTCTGTGTTATTATAATGTTAATTGGAATAATTTTTCAAAATCAACATTTTTCAAAAAATTAAATTTGAAATTTGGATTAAAGTGACACGAAAGCCTAAATTGCTGTAGAGCTCTTGAATTTCATTTTCATGATCGAAATTCATTGCATTTTTTTATCATTTAATAACACTCAATTTGTAATGTAATGCTTATTTTTTTGTATTATTTTTCAATCATTATTAACTTTAGTGACCTGCACTACCCTGCTTAAGATGCCCGATATATTGCCCGGTGTACAGAATGTAGGCGAAAATCATTATATTATTTATGTTGCCAACATCTCTTTTGCTATTCATTTACAAAACGCACACCGCAAAAAAAAAAAAAAAGTGTTGAATTTACAGTATAATACTGGCAGCTGGGGTGCCAATATTATACTGTAAAATCAACACTTTTTTTTTTGCAGTGCACAACAATGAATGAGGTATCATTCGGAAGGTTTTTGAATCGGCTTTTGACATAGTACACTCACATTTCGTTAAAACATGTTTTTTCAGTAAAAATTACAGTTAATTAAAAATTAAATCAGCATCACTTTCATAAATGAAATGAAAGATTTTTCTCAAATCAATGTTGCCAAAAAATAAAATACCGTATTATATCATACACAGAAATGATTATATAAAATGAATAAATAAATAAATAGTACAAAAAATATAATGTGATGTCTCTGCACGGGATTATTTTATATTTATGATTGAAAAGCAAAAATTAAAGTTGAAATGTTTAGAAGATAAAGACATCATCGATCGATCGAAGCAGTGGTATTTCACGTGCAGCCAAAAAAGATACCCTTTGTTATATTAGATTAAATTGCATTTATATTCTGCACATAATACACTTCTAGGACATGTTTAGTTTTAGACAATCACATAGATTCAGTTGCTACACAAATTAAAAAAGCAAAATTTAATGACTAATTTCTTCTTAATGGTACATATTTTACGACGTAGTTATTCTTGAAAATGATATTGATGTATTCAGTAAACAAATTAAAAATTCTAAATTTCTTCACAAATAATAATAATAATAATAATAATAATAATAATAATAATTATAATTATAATATAGTTCCAAAATAGTATCACAATAAAATCGGTAATATATATATTTTTTCGGTTTTTCCAAAAATTTTAAAAGTTGATTCATTGCATAAATATTTTTTTAAATGATAATTTGAAAAAAAATAAATAAATAGGTAATTTTATTTAAAATGTCTCTTTAAAAAATACGACATATTTGTTTAATTGGGCTTTTAAATTTTTGGGTCAGACTCGTGTTTAATATCGCATAATCCAAACTATATTCAAAGAATATAATTTCTTTTTTTCATAAATAGATTGTGTGATGGACCTTAATTATTCATTTTTTTTTATCTGTGCCCGTGAAATTATCATTATCAGAAGAAAATCAGAATGGATAAATTTTTCTCATTCTTGAATTATTACGCCATCTGTTGGTACGATCGCACATTACATAAGCTTTTAATTCAAAATTGACGTTTTCATTGACAATCCTAAGTATTATGGATTTAAATAATCCAATCCGAAGCGCAATTTTTTAGAAGAAGAGCGAATTAGACAACTGCCAAACAAAGGAAAGGGTATGAAATGGTATAAGTGTTCAATAATAATAATAATAATAATAGACATTTTATCTACATTTAGCAGCCTGTCAACCAGGGCAAAACAATAATCAGGCGCCCTCCCCCCACACACATATTCACATTAATTCACTGTGTTCTTCCAACACTATTTCAGTTCATTTTGCTTTTGATGAATTGCTTCAAAGGTAAAACATTAAAGAGACCTTTTTTTTTTTCCTTTAAAAACGTAATTACGAGTGTGGAAAAAAAATATATTACATTCATAAAAGCAGAATGACGTATATCAAATGTTACAAAAACGTTTCAGTGCAAAAGAACAAGAACGAAAAATTATTCATCAAGCATAGATTATGAAACACTTTCCAACACGTCCAGAAAACTGTAACAAAACTTCACCGTTAAATAAGGTGAAAGAAGATATGTAAGTAAACAGCTTAGAAAACATATAACACATTAAAAAATTATGTTTTCGGAATTACCTTCCATTGTCAAAAAAATAGTCGAATTAATTTGTACAGCCCTGTATATGATTTATAGATTTCGATATATATTACATAGCATGATAAAATTTAGTTCAGTTAGAAAATTCACATTAAGAAATTTTCGCCAATCGATCGAAATGCACTCGAAATATTTTTTACAACCCTGTATATTATCTAAACACTTTTATACACATCACATATTAAACTAAAAGGTAAAAAATACATTCAGGTAAAAAACACCATAAGGCAAATTAAAACTCACTTCCAGCAATAACCAACCGTAAACGACAATGTATCTTGTTCTTTGCGTAGCATTGTATATGAATTTATTTATATTCCACAAACTTTTATTAGTCTACTAAATATAGTTCAACAGAAAAATGAATAACACAATAAATAAAAGAAAACTGCCCAGTTAAACTGACGGCATTGAGCTCACAGGCTATTCACACTAACTGTAAATTATATTCTTATTTCAAAGAATTTGAAATAAGCCCTCGAAAAATGAAGAAATCGACAATATATTAAGAGGGGGGAACCATCCCCCGTTTCTCCTTATAGTTAACCAATGAACCCATAAAACTAATCAGAGAAGCGCCTTACCACAATGAACCTATATACAAAATTTGAAAAAATCGGATAATTCTGCATGAAAAATCCATTTATCTAAATTAAGGGGGGGGTTAGCCCCCCGTCCCCCCTTTATACTTAACCAAAGAACCCCAAAACTAATCAGAGGAGCGCCTTATCACAATGAACATATATATAAAATTTGAAGAAAATCGGATAATTCTGCTTAAAAAACCCATTTATCTATATCAAGGGGGGTTAGTCCCCTCCGTTCCCCCTTTTATACTTTACCAGTGAACCCCCAAAACTAATCAGGGAAGTGCCTTACCACAATGAGCCTATATACAAAATTTGGAGTAAATTGGATAATTCTGCATGAAAAACCCATTTATCAAAATTAAGGGGTGGAAGTAGCCCCCGTTTCCCTCCTTTACACTTCACCAATGAACACCCAAAACTAACCAGGGAAGCCCCTTACCACAATGAGCCCATATAGAAAGTTTGAAGAAAATCGGATAACTCTGCATGAAAAAAATCATTTGTCTAAAATAAGGGGGGAGGATTAACCCCCCCGTTACCCCCTTTATACTTAACCTATGAACCCCCAAAACTAATCAGGAAAGAACCTTATCACAATGAACCTATATACAAAATTTGAAGAAAATTGGATAATTCTGCATGAAAAAACCATTTATCCAAATTAAGGGGGGTTAGCCCCCCGTTCCCCCCCCCCTTTATAGTTAACCAATCAATCCCCAAAACTAATCAGGGAAGCGCCTTATCACAAGGAACCTATAAACAAAATTGGAAGAAAATCGGATAACTCTGCATGAAAAATTCATTTATCTAAATTAAGGGGGAGGATCCCCCCCCCCCCGTTAGCCCCTTTATACTTAACCTATGAACCCCCAAAACTAATCAGGAAAGAACCTTATCACAATGAACCTATATACAAAATTTGAAGAAAATTGGACAATTCTGCATGAAAAAACCATTTATCTTAATTAAGGGGGGTTAGCCCCCCGTTCCCCCCTTTATAGTTAAACAATCAATCCCCAAAACTAATCAGGGAAGCGCCTTATCACAAGGAACCTATAAACAAAATTGGAAGCAAAACGGTTATTTCTGTCAAGAGTTATCGCGTTACGTACGTACATACGTACATACATACATACATACATACATACATACATACAGAACGGGCGGGCACATAAGCTCTCAGGCTTTGATAGCCTGTGAGCTAAAAACTACCCTTAAAAAATTCACTCGCATAGTCTGTAATACTTACGAATTTCCTTGTGTAGTCCTGTATATGATCAACCAAATTTATACACACTTACGTACTATGAAAAAATTTAGTTAAACTTAAAAACACAAACCAAAGTTGAAAACGCACATATCACACATACAGTGTAATTATCACACGTATACTGTAACCGAAATATTTTGGGTGTCCATGTAAAAGAACGATAAACGCTATGCACACCATAGTTTTAAGCGAGCAATTTATAGAGCACCTCAGTAATGCATATAATTTTCATTATATTTGAAAAATTGAAACATCATTAAATTACACTGCAAACTATTTTACAACTACACTGCAAATTATTAATGTGTAACAGAATTCTTTTGTTTGAACCTTCAAATGAATAATAATAATAATATATATATATATATATATATATATATATATATATATATATATATATATATATATATATATATATATAACTTATTGCAAAAATTAACCATTGAAACAGATATATATCAATTTACAACATATATATATTACTTTACAACTAGGTTGGAAAGTGTTAAAAAACTATTACAGAAGCATTTTCTCATCCTTGAGATAAGCGATATAATTGATAATTTTTTTCTAAACATAATTTCTAAAATTTCTAAACATTTTTTTGTAACTTTTACGCTTTTTATATTCTGGCACCCAGGGCCAGCGCCCGGTCGCAAAAGTATATATATTTTGAAATTAATTTTCGAAACAAATATCAATTGTAATTGTAATCAATTGTAACCAATTGTAATTGTAATCAATTGTAATCAATTGTAATCAATTGTAATTGTAAATTGTAAATTTTTTTACAGAAATTGGTTTCTAGAAGCTTTGAATATGCGAATCCAAAATTACAGTTCATTCCGCCAATTAGTTTTTTAAGCATAACTAAACAAGAACGAAAAATCATGCGTCAAGCATAGATTATGAAACACTTTCCAACACGTTAAGAAAATTATAACGAAACTTCACCGTTGAATAAGGTGAAAGAAGATATCTAAGTTAACAGTTTAGAAAACATATTACCACATTGAAAAATACAGTTTTCGAAATTACCTTCCAGTGTCAAAAAAGTAGTCGAATTATTTTGTTCAGCCCCTGTATATGATCAATAGATGCGGATACATAGCATGATACAATTTAATTCTATTAGAATATTCACACTTAGCAATTTTCGCCAATCGATGGAAATGCACTCGAATTCTTCTGTACCGCCCTGTATATTATCTGAAGACTTTTGTACTCACCACATATTAAGCTAAACGGCAACTTAAAACTCACTCGCAGCAATTACCAACAATGTATCTTTTTCTTTGCGTAGCCCTGTATATGAATCTATACTAATATTATAAAGGAGTAAAGATTGTTTGTTTGTTTGTTTGTAGGGGGTAATCTCTGGAACTACCGAACCGATTTCAAAAGTGATGGTGGCAAATTGATGGTGACAACCCCTGCTCCAACATAGGCTATATTTTATGTCGGCGCCACTAACCCCAGGGGGGTGCAGGAGAAAAAAATGTTCTAAAATTGCGATTTTTTTTATACTGAAGGAGCTAGAAATTTGAAATTTGGCATTGTAGTTACTTATAAGATGTAAATGCTCTCTAAGAACAAATTTTTTAAAAAAATCGAAATTTAAAAGGGTGAAATAAGCGAAAACCGTTCTAAAAACATTCTAAATTACAATTTCTATGGAATCTCTGGAACTACAAAACCGATTTCAAAAGTAATGGTAGCAAATTGATGGTGACAACCCCTACTCTAACATAGGCTATAATTTTATGTCGGTGCCACTAGCCCCAATTGGGTGCAAGAGCGAAAAATTTTCGAAAATTGCGACTTTTTTATACTGAAGGAGCTAGAAATTGGAAATTTGGTATTGTAGTTACTTATAAGATGTAAATGCTCTCTATGAATAATAAAAAAAAAAATCGAAATTTAAAAGGGTGAAATGAGCGAAAGGCGTTCAAAAATCAATCTAAATTACAATTTCTACGGAATCTCTGGAACTACAGAACCGATTTCAAAAGTGATGCTGGTAAATTGATGGTGACAATACCTGTTCCAATAGCCTCTTTAATAAAAAGCTATGCGTTGCTGACGACTGGGTTTTTCGCTAATTGTTCCCACAGATCTCGGAAAATGAAACATTTGAAGTTACTGAAAAAAATAACAGCTCGAAAAGTATTTGTCAAAAAATTGTTAGACAAACTGCGTTTGAAAGGTAAAAGATTTTAATTTTCTTGATATAAATTTCAAATCTAATGATTATGCCGTTTTTCAAATATTGAATTTCAAAAATTACCAAATTTCACAATGGAGTACTATAGCGAAACCTTCATGCGTAAAAAGGTAATGATAAGGGCGACGTGTCCTGACGTGTATATTGGCACGAGTCACAAATTATAGTAGCCTTATTATTCTATCAAGCAGGGCGGTCGCTCTGCCAAGCCAAGCTATAAAAAAAACGCCAAACAAACAACGCCAAGAGCTGGACTACAAACCGCTACTGCTTACTTACAGGAAGAAACTTCGCAATGTTAAATCGACCAAACATGCCAGATTAAAATATCAGATATCAAATGAACCAAGCATCACAGAAAAAAAAACGAACACTAAAAGAATCTAATGAAGAAATTCTTCAATTTGAGACCAAAAACCAGATTTATAAACAGAGATATAGATTTTTTTAAAATACGTCGAGTTACTTAAAATGATCACTTTTTTCTTCGTCAAACTTTTTTTTTTTCAAACAACTTACAGACAAAAATATAGGGCAGAAATGAAAAAGGATTGCACTTTTGGACAAGTAATAACCTAATCTACGTGCTTTTATAAAATCCAGTGAAAAAATGAATAAATTTCTATCCTTAATTAGCAAAAAACTGTTAATTAACTTGGCAACTAAAAAATTATGCCAAAACAGAGATAAAACTCTGCCAGCAACAGCGTACCATCTGTATTATAATAGCACAAATCAGTTACGGGTTAATCATATCAAATTTCATCTGCAAGTCAGCTATTTTTTCTGAAGATATTTTTTTAAACTAAAACTTCATAATTATAAGAACACACATTTTATCAGACAATTAAATGAAAATGCAAATTGTGGCCGATGACTGTTTCCGACAGGAATAAGAATGAGAAATTTCCGGGTTAAGATATCGATTTAAGTGGCATAGTGGCAAAGAGTTAGCACGGTACGCTGAAGGTCCCAGGTTCGAATCCTAGGGCAGGTCAATTTTTCACTCATGTTGGTTTGGTGCATTTAACTGTCTGATAAAATGTGTGTTCTTAGAATATTGTAAAGTAAAGTAATCAGACGTAGTGTTCATGCTTTAATATATATATAACTTCATAAAATTTACATTTTTAGAAAGATCTTTAAAAATAAAATAATTTTTGAGAGAAGAGGATTCACTTCTAAAATGTATACATTAAGAGTTATCGGCATTTAAAATTTCTTTCCAAACGTAAACAAACTTTTCGAAAAGGAATTGAATATGAATAATTTATTTCTCTAAAACCATGATAAAGGGCAAGCATTTCGTTCGCAGGCTGAGAATTCTTTGACATCATTTTTCTATAAATTAATGGAATCCATTTGTTAAATTGTTTTTGTTTTAGAAGTGAAGTTTCCATTTAAATTTATTGTAAGAGTACAGTGTTTAATTCAATAAAAAAATGTAAATCTAAGAAATTGCTAAGATATTTTGCTACTTTTCACCATTAACTAAGTTTTATAAAGATTCGCCAATCAATGTGATTTAACGCTAATAATAAAAGAGCATGATATCACGTTTGAATTCAAATGCAGCGCTGACGCGCTTTGTACATATTCCATTTTTACTCATACTTTTGAACGAAGGATTACAAGTATTATAACAAGCCACATTTAATATGTTATTTTTAAGGGTGTAATTAGTTTAATTGAAAAATCTACTGGTATTTCTAGTTAACCCTTTAAACAGTAACTGAAAGTAAAATGTAATTTTACATAACATTCTCATGTTAATTTCATAAAGTAGATTATTTAAATTATGTATAATCTATTTTTTTTAAAAAAAGAAGTGATATCTACAAAAAATAACTTTTCAAAAGTAAAAAAACAGCCAAGCTTAAAAAAAAAAAAAAAAAAAAAGAAAAAAAAAAGAAAAGAAAAGAAAAGAAAAGAAAAAAAGAAAGTTGTGGCTAAAAAATGGTGTGATATAAAATTTCCAAGCTCTTATTATAGTACTTATTTAACTTTTTTCCATTAAAGAAGTTATCAAATATATAAGTCGAGTGCTACGTATATGTTAATAGAAATCGTTTTCTCCTGTACTAAATACATCCTAACGTGTTTCTGAAAATTCAATTTTTTTCAAATTATGCATGATGGGCTTGGCGGCCATCTTTCCACATTTCTAAGCCCTCAAATTTCTAAAGTAAAAGCGTAATATGTTTGCAATGTAATATGTTTATAACAATGTCGAACTTCAGATTTTAACTACGAACAGATAAATTGAGGAAGACTAATATTTTGATAAAGTTGTTTTTACTACTTTGAAATGATTAATTACTCTAAAAAATAAATCATAAGATGAATCCTTAAGATAAGTCATCATTATCTTAAGACACAATTTTCAGAGCATACAAGTCTATAAACGAAACGATTAAAATATTTGCTTAAGTTACAATTTTGAACTTCGGATTTTAACTACGGATATGGGTGCTTAGAATTTTGTCTATAATATGGAAAGATTGCCGCCAAGCCCATCATGCATAATTTGAAAAAAATTGAATTTTCAGAAACACGTTAGGATGTATTTAGTACAAGAGAAAACGATTTCTATTAACACATACGTAGCACTCGACTTATATATATGATAACTTCTTTAATGGAAAAAAGTTAAATAAGTACTATAATAAGAGCTTGGAAATTTGATATCACACCATTTTTTAGCCACAACTTTCGTTTTTTTTTTTTTTTTTTTTTTTTTAAAAAAAGCTTGGCTGTTTTTTTACTTTTGAAAAGTTATTTTTTGTAGATTAAATTATAAGAGTGAATTATGAAATGTCAATATTTTGTTTGATTAAAAGTTCCTTAAGATAAATTGATCAGCGTAGCAGGCGTAGCTTGCTAGTTTATTTATATATTCCACAAACTTCTATTAGTCTACTAAATATAGTTCAGCAGGAAAATGCGTAACACAATTAAAAACTATCCTTAAGCACTTCACTCCCATAGTCTGTAATATTTACGGATTCGTTTGTGTAGCTTTGTACATATAGCTTTGTGTAGCATGTAGCTTAGTGTAGTTGTAACCAACACGTCCTGTATATGAACAACCGAGTTTATAAACATACACGTACTATGAAAAATTTAGTTAAACTTAAAAACGCAAACCAAAGTTGAAAACGCACTTATCACACAGACTGTAAATATCGCACATGTACTGTAACAGATATCTTTTGCGTATCCTTGTAAATAAACACAATACACGCCACACTTTAAAGAGAGCAATTTATAGTGCACCTCAGTAATGCATATAATTTTCATTATGTTTGAAATAGTGAAATATCACTAAATTACACTGCAAACGATTTTTCCCCATAGAACAATGCGTAACAGAATTCTTTTGTTTGACCCTGTAAGTGAATAATAAAAGCTTTGCACCCCATATTCTACGAAAAGCATGTTTTAATGCGCTTCATAATTTTATATCAATCCCATCATGCTTCATATGGCGTAACATCACCAAAATGCACTTAACGATTATTTCCCACTGACTGTAATGTAACGGAATACTTTTGACTGTCCCTGTAAAAAAAACTATAAGTGCTACACACTTCAGTTGAAATAGGGAGCATGCTATAGTACACGACAATAACATACAAAAATTTCAGAGTTATCCGAGCATATTTACGTGAGTTAGAGCACGGCCAGATGGCCAGAACCGAAGTCATAAACATTTTTCAACTAGGCTGGAAAGTGTTAAAAATTACTCGTTGGAATGAGCTGAAATCTTGGATTCGGATATTTGAATCTTCTAGTATCTAGTATTTTAAGTTTATGATAGGTGGCAATGCAAGTTACACACTGCAATACTCATATTATTTTGATAATACATAACTTATTTACTAATTGTTTCTAATTTGAAAACTCAGATACTTAGATTCTTTTATAGAGTGTTCTAAAAAGATTGAATCGCGCTTTAATTTCTTACTTGTTGGAGATGTGCAGTTTATGTGAATTGCAAAAGTATTGGAAATAAGGTAGGAATTTAGAATATGTTGATAAAATAGTACTCCCATTAATTAAAAAGAATTACAATATTTAAATTTTTATATTACCTTCCTACATAAGATTTGTCAATTACGATTTTTTCCCCTTTTGCTCCAACAAGACCTTTATAAAAACATGGAACGCGTCTCTTTAAAATTAAATGATTTATGACTAAGAATATTATTAAAAGATTATGATAGATTGCGATAAAGGACCAATTTTTTGTACCATTTTAAAATGCTGTTTCATGAGTAAATATAGGGGCCATTCACAAATTAACAATGCGTTCTTTAGATCAAAAATATGTGTACAAGTGTGAAAAACATCTAAAATAGATCTAAATAAAGCATTACACAAGCATAGATCATGTAAAGAGGCAATTATAGCTTTAAATCCAAGGAATATAATTTTTAAAAAAGCAATCCACAAAGCATTTGTAAAGAATTTTCTCTCATCTTCAATGCATAACTGAGCTCTTCTAATAATGTTTCTGTAAATGTTTTTACTTTCTTAGCTACTTACGTGACTGTAAGCATCAATTATATTTTGTTTAAAGTCAACTGCATATGAATTACCATCTGTGTTTCCTTTTGCTTGTAATATCTCATAGATTTACATTTCTAGTTTGATATGAAGTCCCTCATTCACAATGCACAATTTTTAATTAAGCATAACTCATTTAATTATAATGATGGGAATATGCAGTTATTTTTTATTATCTTGTTGCAGCAAAAGAATTTTTTTTTCTAATTCATCAATTTTGTCTATAGGTGGTGCATAATTTATTTTTTTTAATGTACCTTTTTGAAATAAATTAATCTCTCGTGTAAATATACTTTTTAATTGAAACTGTTTGGATATATTGTTATTTGAGCATTTTAAATATGACATAAGTTTCCCCATTTAATGCTTTGAATGCGTAATAATTTAATAATTTCTCTTTTTGACATTCACGCGCAATTATATTTTTTATTACGTAATTTTCTACATTTACTGCTTTAACACGTGATCATTTAATTATTATTTTAAAGTTTTATTTCTGTTTTTAATAGTCACGTGTAAATACATTTTTTAATTGAAAGGGAATATTATTATGTGCGCTATTTTACAAAATGGCAACAATTCAAATAATGGACTTTTTGAAATATGAAATAAATCTTCATCAAAATAATGAAAATTTGAATAAAAATTTGAAATAAATCTTCAAAAAATTAGTCAAATTAAAAAGATAATTGCACCGCAAGCTTGTCAACTATATCATTTTAAATTATGGTTAAATTCCTATGCATAGTTTTCGTTCCTATAAAAAAAAATTTAAGAGAAATATTTTGACCGACTTTAATATTAAACATCTCTTAAAATATTTATTCGATTTAAAAAAATGTCTACTTCCGTGTGTTTATCGAGTATTTCTGTATAAAACTACCAATTTTCATATTTTTATATGCAATAGTTTTCTGAATATTAGCCCAGAAAGACCTCAGAGCACAAAAAATGCATTGACAGCGCCTGTGGCGGCGGTGGTTACTTTTAAAAAAAAATATGTAGAGAGAGATACTAAAAATCCATTTGTTGCCAGTATGTGAAGCTACAGGGTAACACAACAATTTTTAAGCGGGTCTCCAGTGTAATCGTTTGCTTTAGCACAATTAATACATTAGGTGGTGCAAAGTAGCCCAACTCCTACATTATACCTTGCACCACTTTGAAAAACAATAATAATAAAATTGTGAGCGCTTCTTATAGTATATAGCACTTACATATTATCTTTAAATTTACCACCACTATTTTCAAAAGTCATTTTACAAATTTTGGGGCTTTACACGAGTTTTGTTTAATAAACTCCCAAAAACGATGTCAATTAGCTCTGGATTATGGTACTCATACTGTAAACTAAATAAACGTGTATATATATAAACAGGCTTCATTATTGTTTTTTTTTTTTTTTTTTTTTTGTTTTTTTTTTTTTTCCCCGTAAGCAAAATGCGATTTTAAACTACGTTCTTTCCAAGATATGAATTATCGGAAGTTATAAATTTTCCCATTTTTTTACCTTTTAACTGTCCTATGACTCCTAAAACTATAGAAATCTACTAGTCCTTCAGAGCATTTTGTTGCAAAGAACTTTCATATTCCAAATATATATGCAAGAGCAAGATAAACAAAAGATGAGTGAAAAAAAAAAAAAAAAAAAAAAAAAAAAAAACATGTATAGGAAAAGAGGTGATCAGGCTGTTTTCTTTTCTCTTATAACAATAAATTTCATTAATACCTACAAATATATTTGAAATTTTACAGATTGTTGTATTTTAATTAAAAAATAATTATCTATGTAAAATATCTATGTTAAGCTGCCTGAGTGCGCAAAGACCGCTGAATGCAAAACTAAGAAATTTGGCACAAAAATATTTCGGGACATTCATTTCAAAATTTTAATGCCCAATTTTCATTTTTTTTCTCAAATTATTAAAAATAATACTTTTAGATTGAAATCAATTAACCTTTGAATCCATAAGGATGAAAGACAAGACCTTTTACGGGATGAAGGACCGCTAGGCACATATCTCAGAATCTACTAATAGGGCAGAAGAGGAAAAACTTGCCTGATATTGAATCTCGATTTGTAGACAGGAGACAGCGCAAGGTGTTTCAAAACTATACCAACACTGAAAACCCGAAATTCACAGGGTGGTTGGTAAAGAAAAGCAAGAACTTCACGATTTCCCTCCAAACTTTGACTCCAAACTTTGCGATGTTTGTAGCAAACGTTTTTACCGATTAATAGGATAAATATACTTAATTACACTTTTATATATTCACTTAATATTTTTTATAGAATACTGAGCATTATTATTTTATTCAACGGTATTATGGAAGATTTCTTTAGAATTGATCATTGTAAACTTAATAACTGCCGTATAGATCTGGCAAATAATTTTTAGAGAGAATATCGCAAAGTTAAGAGTATAAAGTTTAGGGTTGTTTCTCTCTCTCTCTCTCTCTCTCTCTCTCTCTCTGCTTCTCTGTCTTAATTATATTGTATGGACTCTTTACTGGTAAAAGATTATCATATATTAAAAATAACTTTGCAGTTACTGCTTTACGTTATAAATTCTCATTCATAAACTCTGAAAAAGAAGAGAAATAATCATTTTACATGTAGTAATTGACGTATAAACCCGACAAATAACTTTTAGAAAGAATATGACAAAGGTTAAGAGTTCATGTTTAGGGTTTATGGTGCTCTCTCTCTCTCTCTCATAATTAGGTTGTATGGTTTCTTGTCAGGTAAAAGATGGTCATTTATAAAATAATAATAATGACTTTATAGTAAATTCTGCACGTTAGATTCTAATTCATTAACTCAAGAAGAATTAATGGAATAATGTGATAAACAATGACTTTGCCAGATATTATTTAAAAAATATAAAATATATAAGTAAAGTCCGTAAAAATTTCTGAATAATTGGCTACACTTCTACATCATGCACTTTAGAATTTTATTCGTGTTTTACTATTGTACGAAAATCCCAACACTAATAATCGCCTAAAAAATATAACGATTTTTTTTTCTTTTCTAAAGTTAGATGCAGACAATAATACCATCCGATAAAATTTTAAAGCTGTATAAAATGAGTACTTTGGCGTTCTTTTAGAGGTGTGATTAGTTTCTAATGCTGTATGGTTAAAGGAGTTCCGACTCTATGTACCGTGAATGAAAATAACTTGTGCTTGTTAAAGCTATAGGTGGTAACTAAATCATTTAAACCCACGATACCGCGCTAGAGAGTTCGCGTAATTGATTTATTCAGCTGCGATTCAAGGACAAACACATAACTATAGCCAAAAAGCAGCAGCCAATAATTTCGAAATATAGCTGCACTATTATTATTTTGAATATAGTACATTAAGTTCATTGGATTCATGCAGGTGTCATCATTATGTTTTAAATTATTACCTAACATATCATTTCCGAGGTTGACGGTGAATGTGAGCAAGCACAAACGATAGTCATCTGAAGAAAAGTAAAAGTGCAGATAATTTACGATAAAATATGTAGAATAATTTTAGAAAATGGACGTATAAGAAGCTTGTGGGAATCCCACAAGCCTCGAAATCCCACAAAGGTTTTTCTTTTCTCTAAAAAAATTTTGCAGCAACATAAATAAAATGTAATTGCTGCTATATAACCTTAATAATATCTAAAAAATATATCATTAAACGTATACTAAGAGCATATACATAAATATTTTATTTAGACCACACTCACACTGCATTGTATCGTAAAGTCGTTGACTCTAGCATCAAAACTTGGAATTTGCAATCCCAAAATGCAAGATAATCACATATTCTAATACGAGCAAATCTTGTGTGTGTGTGTGCGTGTGGTTATATACATATATATATATGCAAATTTTATCTTAAAAACGGCTCTAAAAATTTTGACGAAATTTTGTATCCTACCGTTTTGGAGCACCAGAAAACCATTGGGCTAGGTCACATGTTTGAGAAAATTCGATTAGTGGGTCATTTTGGGTCATTGTGGGTCAAGCTAATTTATCTAAAAAACGGTTCAAACGATTTTGACTAAATTTTGTATCCTACCATTTTCGGGCACGAGAAGACTATTGGGCTGGGTCACATGTTCGAGAACTTTCAATTAATGGGTCATTTTTGGGTCAACGTGGGTCAAGTTAATTTTATCTAAAAACGGCTCTAACGATTTTGATTAAATTTTATATCCTACGAATTTCGGGCACGAGAAAATCATTGGGCTAGATCACATGTCCGAGAAAATTCGATTAGTGGGTCATTTTTGGGGACACTGTGGGTCAAGCAAATTTTATCAAAAAAACGGCTCAGACTATTTAGACTAAATTTTGCATCCTATGGTTTTAGGCACGAGAGGATTGTTCGGCTAGGTCACATGTTCGAGAAAATTCGATTAGTGGATCATTTTTGTCATGGGTCATTATGGGTCAAGCTAAACAAAAAAAAAAAAAAAAAAAAAAAAAAAAATGGCGCATGCACATACACACGCACAAAAGAAATATTGCTATCCCAAAACTAACATTCATATTAAAAATCAAAATCGCCCAAACAGAAATAACCACAGTACATATATAAAGTTAATTGGCGAAGCACAATCAATACAACTTTGCAACAGGGGCAGATGTCAGGCGTATTAAATGCCAAGTGTCAAAAATAATTATTTGAGCCAAAATAACTTACTATTGGTCTTTGGTACCGTTCACCTGTACCTGAAAGGTAACTGGGCGCTGATTCTAAATCCAAAAAGAGACAATAAAGGAATATCGAAAAGACATTTTTTACAGTTGACAACTTTATTGCACCTTACTTACTATGGATAAATCGAATAGAAAGTTTGCTAATGTAAATTCAATGTAAATCGAGCACTGCAGCGAACTTAAATGTATCCGCAGCCTGTATGCATAATACATTAGTCTATAAAATAATAATTTAAAAAAACAATGGAAATTCTTACATTCAAGTTAATTAATTTTTACATTCAAGCTCTTTAAAAAAAATGTGCTAATTTCTTACTATATATTTTCTGTACTGTCGTTGATCAATTCTATGTATTTTCGTCTGCTTCTTCACGCAGTTCACAGTAAAAAAAGACAAATGCTTCTTAATCTAGGAAAATATAATATAACCCCAAACGAAAATACAAAATAACCCTTTCTGAATTACCCACGATTTCAAAAAGCGTTCTTTATCTTTAGAAACCCCAGAAACCACTATATTTTCGAGATTTAAAGAATCATTTATAAAAACAAAGTTCCTTTTGCTGCCGCTTATTTTAGGAGATGTTTTCGAGTAGTTTTTATTGAGTACTAGCTGTTACCCGTGACTTCGTTCACGTAACATTTAAGGAAAATTAATACATTAATTAAGAAACATATAAAATTAACAAACTCTTTATAATATTTTATAGTCGAAAATACTTTTGATAATCACAATTTGCGTATTTTCGTTTTTATGTATATGATTATTTAAATTTCGTTCATGAGCTTGAAATTTCATACTTTTTCAATAAGATTAGGTGTGGAACACATTTTTTTTCTTTGTGATTCTGTTTTAGTATTTCTATTTATTCTATTTTACATTTATTCCGTTCATGGAAATTGATTTAAGTTTCCGTATCGAAGAATAATTTTTTAGGAAATTTGTTAATTAATATATCATTTTAGATATGACTTTTATTTGATTAAATAATCTAAAAATCAACATCATGTTTCTATTCCAAAACACTTCACATCTTTAAAAACAAATTGGAGTTATGTGATATTTAGAAAAGAAATTAAAGCGTGGTGGAGAATAAAAGTTTAAAGATAAAGAAAATAAGTAGAAAAATACCTTTAACCATCATATATGTGTTGTACTTTTATTTCGCAGTGTTACACTTTTAGCAGCTGTAGATCTACCAACAACATCAAAATGTTTATCACGCTCCAAAGACTTTCAAACCCTCAATGCTTATTTGTTAAGCAATAGAGTTACTTATTTATTTCAATGGCGAAAGAAATCTAAAAAAGCACCCCAATTATGGATAAACATTGTCATATTGATTTTTGTGTTTAGGATTATGGGAGTTTCGAAATTTAACAGGCATATATTCCAATAAGGAGCAAAAATTAATTACCCTGCAGAGATATTTTTAATTATAGATTTAAATAATTTAAAATGATAAGGAATTATATAAGTGTCAGAGAAAGATAACTAATAATAACTGGATTTTTAATTGGCTTTTCTCTTGCGCTTTTCCATAATCATGGCACCTTTAAAAAATAGGAAAGGGGATTTTCTTGTTTAATTAGTGGTATATACTTTCCTTGAATTTCACGTGAACTATGTCAAAGACAAATCCTATTCTTCAATGAAAATTGCATATGTTAACAACTTTTACATCGACTTTAATATATTTATTAAATTTTATAAATTTAATATTCTAGAAGATTGTACGGTAAAAGGATGTTAAATTTATGTTTTGGTGACCAATACATTCTGCGGAAATTATGCTACTTTGTGTAATTTCTATAAAATACTAATTTTTTCTGAATGAAAACCGGCACATGATTTAAAATATTACGCAAGTTTCACCAGGGATAGTTTTTCCTATGAACTGATACTTGTCTAGTTAAAAAAATTCTTTCACTTCATGAATCATGTACAAATATGCATTTATATTTCTAGATAATGTGCATGTTTGTCAACAAACTGGTTTGTTGCGTGTCTACTCAACATATGCAAAACGTTGAGCTAAATTACTTGAAGTTCCACTAAATTCCCCGTAATTATCAAGTAGTTAAGATACATTATATTATGTGTAGGAAATAATACGTTATGAATTACTAACTCTGTAAGTATTGTTAATTTTCGACTACAATTTGATGAGAAACACGCCTTTACTTGAGTGCGTGGCATGCAAATTGGGAAGTGAGAACACACATAGATTAAAAAACTATAATTGTAGGGTTTTTTTTTTTTTTTTTTTTTTTTTTTTTTTTGTCATCAATCCAGAAGTTTGAAAGCTTGTAACAAAAAAAGTGACTTGATGGATTAATACATTTCTGTTATACTTATCTGTTTTATTTATTTATTTATTTATTTGTAGTGAAAACTGCCTATGTCGTACCTGAGTACTAAAATAGTTTTAGAAACAGAAATGTCAAAAGAAGATGTGAAAGAAATGTGTGTGACGAAAATGTGCGAAACGCCTATTAAAATAACTTTTCAATAGACTTTTCGATATTTTAATTATTTTTAAGATAATGCGATTATAAATACATTAATGTTTTATCTTCCGCCAATTTCAAGAAGTTTTGAATGCTTGTACGATAAATATGAATATGTTGTTACTAACTTCAAAAATTCAATGACTATCCAGTTTATAATAATGCCAGATATCAAGATATTCCATAAATCATAGTTTTCACAGTAATATATTATTAATATTAGCAGAACGAAAATTATATACTATTAATTATTGACAATTCATAACATTTCTCATAAAAAAAATGTATAGCAATAAATTATCTTTAAATATGTATCAAATTTTACAGTATCAATAAAAATATATATAAATCGAGTAAGAGTGAATATGTTTTTTCATAACATATAAAGTAAAGCCTGAAGAGATGGCGCGGTCGGAGAGATTGCGCACATAGAGGTTCGGGGGAAGGAGTAGAGTGAGCGCGCAGTGACTCCAGGTAGTTGTACAACAGCAGTAGTGGAGTGTCTACTTGAAAGTGCACGTTGATTGTTTTAAGCGTCTAAGATAAAGCATTGCTATTTTGTTTTGTTTTCCAAAGTAAGTGCTTGAATTTTCTTCTATACAATGTCAGTAGTACAAAATATCTTAAACTTAAACGATTTCTCATAAGCTACTAATCTAGACTAATAATGTGAACATCAACGGTTCGTTTTAGTAGCGTCCATGTTTAAATAAAAGGCCGCGCAATCTCTCCTGCCGAAATTGGAGAGTTTGCGCATCTGCTACTTAGGAGAGATGGCGCATTGTTCCCATTAGTTTCCATGCTAGGAGAGATTACACAGCTTATTGGGAAATTTGCATAAAAAAATGAAAAATGAAAATGGACTAATTTTAAGTTAAACGTGTTATCGAGTAACTTAATGTTATTTTGTAATCTTATCTGGACTAGCTTTTTCTGATTCTTTAATTTTTTTTCCTTTAATTAAATTTTTTTAATCGTTTTAAAAATTATTTCCTTCTTCTGATTCTTTAATCATTAGTTTGAAATAATCACTCCTAATACAATAATATTTGTTCACAAAAACCTTTAAGTGTAATTATTATTGTTAACAATTTAATTGTAGTTATTATTAGTAACATTCTCTCCTACCCATGTGCGCAATCACACCAACCCTGTAAGGACAGATTGCGCAAAATAACTTTCTTGGTTTTATTACAACTGTTCTATTAAATTGCAACATAACAACAAAATAGCAATTGAAAGGCATAAAAAACAAATGAAGTCAAAATTATTCATGGATAGTTTAGCAAAAAATTAATATTTAGATTTTTTATTGTTATTCTTTTGAATTGTGCGTAGACTCTCCTAACTTTACCTTTATATTTTTATATAAAAATTTATATAATAACAATTTTCTAATGAGTTTGTAATTCAAATATTGTAAATAAATGTTTGACAAACTTTTGGAGTTTATATTTGTTGTATTACTAATTAACAAAATAACTTTATTATTATGAATTAAAATTTAAAAATTGATGCCTTATTAATTTTGTCATTTAAACAAAAAAAAATTGGCGATCTGTATAGGATTGAGTATAAAAATTTAAAATGAATAAATAAATGTTTTCACTACAGTTAGTCTTCCCGCAACACACAATTTTTCCCCTACTATACCCTTCTTCGTTATCTTTTTCTGGAACATTCAGTTCTAGAAAATGAAATTTTTTTGTAAGCGAGAGAACAGATTATTACTGGCCTTCTGCAGTTCTAGTTAAATGTTTTCTCTGCACTTTTTGTTTCTGTTCACCTTCTTTGTTATATGAAATCTGGGTTATTTTCATCGCAGATAGGCTGGGATTTTTATTTCTTTTAGTTGGTTTGGATTTAATTTAATTGTGTTTACTATGATTAATTTTATGTGCATTATATATGCTGGTGTCATTTGCAATTAAATTTGTAAGAAAACAGACGTTTTAGCAGACTTCTGTACTTTTAGTTAACTGTTTTCTGTGCACTTCTTTTCTCTGTTCACCTTCTTTGCTATCCGAAATCTGAGTTATTTTCATCGAAGATAGATTGAAATTTTATTTTTCTCTTAGTTGGTTTTAATTTAATTTAATTGTTTTTTCTACTATTATTTTTACGTACATTAAATATGCCGGTGTCATCTGCAACTAAATTTGCGAAAGAAGAAATGGATTACTTTAGACTTCTGCAGTTTTAGTTAACTGTTTTCTGTACACTTCTTTTCTCTGTTCACCTTCTTTGTTATCCGAAATCTGAGTTATTTTCATCGAAGATAGATTGAAATTTTGTTTTTCTCTTAGTTGGTTTTAATTTAATTTAATTGTTTTTTCTACTATTATTTTTACGTACATTAAATATGCCGGTGTCATCTGCAACTAAATTCGCGAAAGAAGAAATGGATTACTTTAGACTTCTGCAGTTTTAGTTAACTGTTTTCTGTACACTTCTTTTCTCTGTTCACCTTCTTTGTTATCCGAAATCTGAGTTATTTTCATCGAAGATAGATTGAAATTTTATTTTTCTTTTAATTGGTTTTAATTTAATTTAATTGTTTTTTCTACTATTATTTTTACGTACATTAAATATGCCGGTGTCATCTGCAACTAAATTTGCGAAAGAAGAAATGGATTACTTTAGACTTCTGCTGTTTTAGTTAACTGTTTTCTGTGCACTTCTTTTTTCTGTTCACCTTCTTTCTTATCCGAAACCTGGGTTGTTTTCATCGAAGATGGGTTTTGCGATTTTTTTTTCTTTTGGTAGGTTTTGATTTAAATTGTTTTTTCTACTATTATTTTTATGTACATTAAATATGCCGGTATCATCTGCAATTCAATTTGCGAAAGAACAGATGGATTTGTAGACTTCTGCAGTTTTATTTATCTGTTTTCTCTGCACTTCTTTTTTCTGTTCACCTTCTTTGTTATCCGAAATCTGAGTTGTTTTGATCGAAGATAGACTTTGAGGTTTTTTTTTTCTTTAGTAGGTTTTGATTTAAATTGTTTTTTTTTCTACTATTATTTTTATGTACATTAAATATGCCGGTGTCATCTTCAATTCAATTTTCGAGAGAACATATGGCTTTGTAGACTTCTGCAGTTTTATTTGTCTGTTTTCTCTGCACTTCTTTTTTTCTATTCACCTTCATTGTTATCCGAAATCTGAGTTGTTTTCATCGAAGATAGATTTTGAGATTTTTTTTCTTTTAGTAGGTTTTGATTTAAATTGTTTTTTCTAATATTATTTTTATATACATTAAATATGCCGGTGTCATCTTCAATTCAATTTGCGAGAGAACATATGGATTTGTAGACTTCTGCAGTTTTATTTGTCTGTTTTCTCTGCACTTCTTTTTTTCTATTCACCTTCCTTGTTATCTGAAATCTGAGTTGTTTTCATCGAAGATAGGTTTTGAGATTTTTTTCTTTTAGTAGGTTTTGATTTAAATTGTTTTTTCTACTATTATTTTTATATACATTAAATATGCCGGTGTCATCTTCAATTCAATTTGCGAGAGAACATATGGATTTGTAGACTTCTGCAGTTTTATTTGTCTGTTTTCTCTGCACTACTTTTTTTTCTATTCACCTTCCTTGTTATCTGAAATCTGAGTTGTTTTCATCGAAGATAGGTTTTGAGATTTTTTTTCTTTTAGTAGGTTTTGATTTAAATTGTTTTTTCTAGTATTATTTTTATATACATTAAATATGCCGGTGTCATCTTCAATTCAATTTGCGAGAGAACATATGGATTTGTAGACTTCTGCAGTTTTATTTGTCTGTTTTCTCTGCACTTCTTTTTTTTCTATTCACCTTCCTTGTTACTGAAATCTGAGTTGTTTTCATCGAAGATAGGTTTTGAGATTTTTTTTCTTTTAGTAGGTTTTGATTTAAATTGTTTTTCAATTTCTTTTCCTTACACCAAATACGTTAAACTTTGTTTTATACGTTTTACTTTGAAAATGTTTTATAATCAATGCCTAATGTAAAAATAATCTTTCTCGGTAACAAATGACTTTATTATTGCAAACATAGTTGCTAAAAATAAAAATGGAATTAACACCTTTAAGAAAATTTCTGTAAACAAAAATTACGTCAAACTCAACTCTTACGTTAAAGGTGTGAAATGTTGTTTTCATTTCAATAATTAACAAAGGTTAATTACTGAACCTTAAACTAATGAATAATAAGCGCTTCAAGTAATTATACCGATCCATTCATATTCTATGTAATTTCGTAATTACGTGATATGACTAATCAACGTAGCATTTGAGATATTGGCGCTTAAATAAGGTCACTTTTTGTCAATCGTATGACGTAAATGTTACGTCTTACAAATGATGTCATACTGATTTTCCCGAGAGAAAATTCCATACTTTTTTTTATTTGTTTCAGTTCAAGAATATTCGAACCCTTCTTGATTAATAGTTTTTCGCCGATACAATGAGTAAAAAGGGCGGTTTTAAAGATGCTTAAAGTGGGTGTTCCTGTTGAAAGTTTTTGTAGTTGACACGTTGGAATGTGTTTGTACGCCTTGAAATATGCATGGGTTATTTTTCTTTTCATTCGATTTTGACATTTTTCTTGCATAGTTTTATCGAGAGGCGAAGAAAGTTTCTCTTCCAAGACGTTATTTCATTCAACAAATTAATAAAAATGATATACAGGGTGTCCCATAAACACTGATCTCGGCATCTATTCCTTAAATATTGATCATAGACATATATTGTAAATTACAAAGTTGCGTAAAAAAGGTAGAGAATTTCATGAAATAGATTAAAATGTTCAATGGATTAAATTTAAACAAAAACAAATATCAAATTTTTATACGACCCCCGTGCAAAAATTTTCCCCATTGATTAAAATGCGCCCCATAAACTAATAAGGCCAAGTACAAAATTTCAGCATTTTATCATAAAAAGTTGCAGAGATATGTTTGAACAAAGTTGGTGAGAAGTTAATCATAAATTAGCACGTTGACGAACACTTGCAGCTATAGCCGTCAAAGCGAAGGTCACTATGTGGCATGACGGCAATAGCCGCCCAAAACGAAACGGCGTTTTCAGACACTACGGCTATAGCAGCACAAATGTGCATTTACCGGCGCCCAGTGTCATGTTTTGGAAACAATTTTTTAGGTTGAAGTTCGTTTTCCACCTGTTATACGAGTTGCAGCTTCAGTATGCACGTGCAGGGTGGCTAGTGGTCAGGGAAAAATACAGTAAAAAAAATGAAAATTACCAGTATATTCTTATAGAAAAATTCAAATTGATTATTTGATCGAATAATCAAGATAAATTTTTCTATAAGACTGGTGTTTATCACTTTTTTTTACTGTATTTTTCCCTGACCACTAGCCACCCTGACGTGGTTGTGAAGGGAGTAGTGCAACCTAATTAAAGGTGCTGAATTAATCAAAATTAAGTTTATTTAAGCAGAAAGAGTAAAACTATACTTCTAATATTCTAAAAATTACAAAAACATATAGTGTCAATTTTCGAACTTCACTTGTTCCTACTGTCCGTAAATGTGTTAAAAAGTAAATTTTTACAGGTAGAGTGCAGATGGCGCGACGCAGAAATGCATCATTAGCAAATAAAATATGGCTCTTATCTTTAGTTTAATTTATAAATTTACAAAACTATGTTTCTTAAAAAAAACATCGCTTTGTAATCTTTACGTAAAGTTATTATTTCTACACAGTTTAAATACTTTTGTACCAATAAATAGCACAATTATTATTTATTTATACAATCGTTGTTTCTTTCGTAGTTTCTGTACGACCCCTGAAACGCGATAATCCGACATGAATTTTCACCTTTGCGAACTCATATCCAGGCATCTAAATTTATTACCATTGTATTAAATGGGATCCCCCCCCCCCCTGAATTTGTCAATTAGTTCACTGTATTGCCGGTATCTTTCTGAGTTTTCACGATATTTGACTGGTCTTTTCATATGAGTTACTCTATAGAATTGACTACCAAATCATGAAAAAAAAAATCTTTGGTATGGTTTGCGCATGCGCGGTTCAAAATTATTTCGTACAAATGTCCATATCTCATCAAATATTCAGTTTATTATTTTTTTAATTGCAGTATATTGCTGTTTCTACTGTTCTTGAAGTCAACATGTGCTTTACATCCTCGTATTTCAAGAACAATTTGTCAAGAATTTCAGTAGATATTCAACAAACTGTGTAAAAAGGGAAAGCGTCCGGTCACTGCTAATTAATTATTAGATATCAGTGTATAATTATAAACTAGATAAATTGGTTAATTATTTGGAACAATTAATATAAGTTAAAGATGTAAAATATTTATATATAAAACACACATGGCAATTAACTGTTATTAATAATTCAAAAAATAAATTGGTTGATTAATTTGGTATAACGCTGACTTTAAATATCAAAATTAAAATTTATTATCAATGTTTGAAAATTACAATTTAAGTAACTTATAATTATTAAGATAAATATATGCATTTGATGATAGATGGCAGCACTAATTTGTTTAACCTTTTTTTATAATATTTATTTCTGAAACTGTCCATTAATCCTCAAACATCTTGAAATATAATATTTTCCTAATAGGTTAATAGCCTTAAAAATTAAATATAAATAATTATATTTAGTTTTTATTTTTGTATTTTATTTAATTTCAATTTGTAATTATTTATTGGTGATTAATTTTAAATTCATAAACAATTTTACTGTTTGTATTATACCTTAACTGTAGCCGGAGTAATTATACATATTATTTGTTCGTTTCGTCTCTTATTTGTATATGCAGTATAATTGTTTATTTAACAATTAAATTGTTTAATTCATAATTGCTTCTCACAGTGTTTGAAAGGCTGTTATTGGTAGAGAATATGTTGAGAAAAATAGTTTTGAAGTGAATATCGTTGTAAGTTATTATTTAATTATCTTTTGTGACTTGCTTAATGACTTTTCCTCGTAGCAGCATTATTTTCAGCATTTCTAGCTTTTACGATTTTTGTTTCTGAGCTCCAAATTTTTGTTTAATTATTTTTTTCTTCTGTTAAGTACACTAATAAAAGCTTGTTTTTAAGAAATATATCTTTTTACTTTCAGCTTTTGTATTATTTTTTTTATCAGCGAAAAGGGTCTTTCCACGCATATTTTTACACTCATTTGTTACACACTTTTATTTAACTCAACTTCGTTTTTAACACTTTCCAACATAGTTGAAAAGTGTTTATGAATTCGGTTCGTCTGTCTGTCTGCCGTCTGTCTGTCTGTCTGTCCGTGCTCTAACTCGCTTAAATATATTTGAATTGTCATGCAATTGATATATGTTATTGAGGTTTACTATGGCATGTTTGGTATTGAAAATGAAGTGTGTAGCACTTATAGTTTTTTTACAGGGACACAAAACAATTCTGTTACATTACGGTCTAAGAGGAAAAATCATTTGCGGTTTATTTTAATGATGGTACACAATTTCAAACATATTGAAATTGATATCTATCACTGAGGTGCACTACAAGAGGCTTACTATAGAATATTGTGTGCCCACTTACAGTTGCTTTACAGGGACACTCAAAAGAATTCCGTTACATTACGGTCTATGGAGAAAAATTGTTTGCAGTTTTTTTTATAAGGTTTCACTATTTCAAATATTTTGAAATTGATATAACGTGCATTACCAGGAGTCTTACTAGAATATTGCGCGTATAACATTCATCGGTCATTTACAGGGACACACAAAAGAATTCGGTACTGTCTGTTAACAATAATTGCTGGAAGTGCTTTTTCAGTTGCTGAACGTGTTTTTAAATTTTACTCATTTTTTGCCTATTATTTGGTGTGTATAAATTCTATAGATCATATACAGGGCAGCACAAAAGTTCTCGAGTACACTTTCATTTATTGACGGAAATTCAAGAAGAGAAATTTTAAACTGTGCTACGCTTTTCCTAACTGAACTAAAATTTAGCATTCTATGTAGCATATGTACAAATCTATAGATCATATACAGGGCTGCACAAAAAAGTTCGGATATTTAAACGAATATTGTTGGTAATTTCTGAAATTGTGTTTTTAAATATGTTATGCGTTTTCCAAATTATTTACTTAAATATCAACTTTCGCCTTATTAAACGGTAAAGATTTGTAAAAATATTTTGTAAGTGTTGGGAAGTGTTACATAATCTATGCTTGACGCATGATTTTTCGTTCTTGTTGTATGTAAAGATGAAAATCCGTAATCGATTTTTCACAATAATAATATGTACATGGGTGTGTTTCCGATCACAATGCAACATTTTATTGTTTTTAGAACTTAATTAATAATTAATCCATTAATTTTATGGCATTTTTCCGTTAGCTGGCCGCATGTAATAAATCGCCCAAATACTTTTTATGGTTACAATTGTTTATGATTTTCAAAAACAATGGAGTTAATTATGCACCAAACCACGCTCGTCAAAATAGGCCAATTTGCTATGAAACTGCAACAACGAAATATTTTAAACACTTAAAAGCAGAAAATATAAATAAAAAAATGTAATATATTTTTCAAAAACGTATTTTTTTATCATTTAATAGGTTAAATTGATGAAATTATGAATCATTATACGTTTAAAAAAAATAGAAATACGGAATAGGTAGTTTAAATAGTGTTTTTTTTTTCTTTCTCATGTTGCCGTATCTTAAAAAGGAAACAGAGCAAAAATTAAATAATTATTTTATTTAATAAATTCACTTATTCGCGCTTTTTCTCAAGCGTAAATCAAAACAGTGAATTTTCCATAATCAGGACCCATGCCAAATTAACGTATTAAAACGTAAATATTTTGGAACTACATGAATTGCAGTCATAAAATTAGACATATTTTTTAAGATAAATATTGAAAACTTATAAAAGTGGTTTTTTTTAATTCTTTTTTGCTTTTATTTACTAAAAAATTATGATATTTAAAAAAATAAATTACCAAATAGACTTCCTCGGTTTTTTCTAAGTAGCAAAAAAAAAAATAAATAAGTAAATAAAAATTAAAAATTAAAAAATTGTTAGAGTAAAAGTTTTAATAATTTTGTATTACAGTTTTAGTAGATTGAATGCATAATTATTGTTATATAAAGTTAATATTCGAAGCTTGTTAATGTTGTTTTAAAAAAAATACTCGTCAGGCGTTGTCCATCATAATAAAATTCGTTACAAAAAAATTACAATAATTTTTCGACAGCTTAAAAAAAATAAAAAAAAATAACGCATTGGATGAAATTTAGATGATAAATTTTGCAAATGACGCTGCTACAGCTCCAAACAGCTTTCCAAATTTTCAGATTTCATAAATGAATTATTTTGTTTAGATTTTTTTTTTTTTTTTTTTAAAGGAATAAAACATACATACCGTAATTTCCGGAGTATAATCCTCGGATCAAACAATCATTTTTCGACCCAGAAATTTTATTTTATAAAATACTAGGGGGCTCTGCCCCCTGCTCGCTACGCTCACCAACCCCCGTTCTGATTTCACAGCCTCTTAAAACCTGGTAATGTATCCTGTTTTAAAAAGATGATGATGATGATATCACGAACGGCGACTTTCTTCTGTAATCAGGTTATAATGCTTTTTCATTTAACTGGTTATAATGCTTTTTCATTTAATTCATCTTTTTTATTTTTAATATTCATGTGTAAACACAATTTTTATGACCTAATTTTCTTTATTTCCTGCTTTCAACGCGTGATCATTTACTTATTATTTTAAACTTCCATTATTCTTTTTAATAGTCTCGCGCAAATACATTTTTTATTTGAGATAAAATATAATCCTTTGCGCTTATTTAGAAATTGACAACAATATAAAAAAACGACTTTTTCAATAAAAGATTTTTTACTCGATTTTTAAGGATTTTCTGAGTTTTTATTGTCCGACCGTGATAACTTTTTTAATTTCTGAAAGCTTGTTTTATTTCGCGTCTGGTGGTATGATTTTCGAATCCGTAGGATGGCTAGAAAAAAGTAATAGCTCCTCAAAAAAGTCCCTAGTAAAAAAGCGATGAGAATTACCCGGAATATCTACGCAGAATTGGATTGGTCCATTTCGTTTTTGGCTCAGTTCCATATTACTTTTTTTAATATAGAAGGATAACTTAAAACTGGCTGTAAATATTTCACTGCAATTATGAAATAAACTTTCTGGGCCTAAACCTGATTGTTTGATCCGCGGATTATACGCCGGAAATAACGTATTTCATTTTAGCGTGCAATTAATCCTTTGATTACGGCTTGGGACATATACGTCACAGTTCATTTTTTTTTTTTTTTCATTTGTACAACTTTTTGAAAAATAATCTAGTCCATAATTTATACTAGGATATTTTCTAGAAAAATGTACCACAAAGGTTTTTTTTTTTTTTTTTTTTTTTTTTTTTTTGTAAATCGTGGTACAATTAAATATAAAAATAGTCACCAGTCCTGTCAATCAAAGGGTTAAAATGTCACTTAATTTTCTACCACTCTTGTGATGTTAAACGAAAATCAGAAAGTAATATTACGAATCAGTGTTAATAATCAGAAAAATGGCTTTCCTATTCTAATACTGTTAATGTTGGAAAAGTAGTTTTACAGTTAGAGATGCAGTAGATTTGATTTTTATGGAGTTTTTGCATAGGTCATTATGTATATGTATATATATATATATATATATATTTGTTATAGCAAATGTGATTTAGTATCTTCATATTTTAATCTGTCACTGAATTTTTTACCACATTTATGATGTTAAAAGAAAAGTCAGAAAGTAATATTACAACATATCAGAAAAATGACTTTTCCACTTCAATACTGTGAATGATGGAAAAGTTGTTTTACGGGTAAAGATGCGATAACCTTACCTATGTTGTAAAGTTTTGGATAAAGTCCAGTATCAGGGCAGGTTGGATTTTTTTTTTTTTTTTTTAACTTCTACTTCAAAATTGTTACAGATACCGACATTGGCATCTTTGAATTTTAATCTGTCACTTAATTTTCTATTAGTCTTGATATTCTACCTAGGGTGTCTACGATTTTAATACGATGATTTAACTCAGTGATTAAATCATGATTTAAATCAACTGATTTTTTTATCATAATTTTTTTTAGATGTTTAAAATGACATAAAAAAAATATAAAATCTAAGATGAACGTAATTTGGAAAGTTTCTATGGATATTTTACCCTCTGAATAATTGTTTCTAAGCTTAATTCCTTAGGCTTGTGAGAAATTAAGTACAGTACGTTTGTAAAAAGCAAGTATTTATTGGGCATTAAAATCATTTTATTTAAAAATTATATTTAAATCTAATATAATTTGCAATGTCATAATTTCTTTTAAATCATCAAATTATTCCTTCTCTTTCGTAAAATAAGAATATCAAGTATAATAAATTTCTACTGGTAAAAGAATAAATAGTCAGTATCTTATTTTTGCAATAATAAATGTATAGCAAATTAGAATTGAAGAATGAAAAAATCACATCTGGAAGAATGAAAAAATCACATCTGCTCAACGGACATTGTAAAACAATGTATAAAAGAAAACGATCTAATTGGTATAAAAATGTTACGCACAGCAACAGATTCTTCAGTAGAGGTTGAATAATTTATTTATTTTATTTTATTTTTCACTTTTGAACTCATATATACACTAAATAAAGAAATTAATTAGGTATTTAAACGGGTGCAATCTTTTTTTTTTTTTTTTTGAAACACTGAATGCTAATAAACCCCACTGAATAGTAACAATGCTGCTATTTAAAATTTTGAGAAATTCAGATATAACTGGCTATTCTTATATTTACTCTGTATCTGTATGTGTGCATGGATTATCCTAATATTTTCATCATACACATACATGTGTGTGAGTTTTAGATTTAGGTGATTTGTAGTACAAACGCAAAAAGCATTTGTTTGTTTTGTTATTTGTGCTACTAACTAATGAAATTACTTACTTGCAGTTTTTATTAATTTTGTAATTACTTACTGTTTCCTCTAAGCCATTTTTAAAGGGCGCAACAGCCTACCATTTATTAAATTGGACAAATGCATTTTGCTTTTTTTTTTTTTTTAAATGTGAAATTCATCTTTAGTTATACCCAGAGAATTCTTGTAAAAAACTTCTCCATACCACAGTATTTCTAAATCCATGTGCCCAAGACCTTGCAAAAATATTGAACTTTATTTATTTACAAAAAACAGGAAGTTTTTGGGACCAGCACCTTGCCCCTCCCCGCCCCCCCCCCTTTTTTTGTAGACTGAATACTAACTTATTAATTATCATTTTAGGGCATAAAAATGTATTTTATTTTCCTAACAAGTGAGTTCATTTAATAATTATTAATGTTAAGAGGCTACTTCACACAGACAACACCCGCTCGCTAATGTTAATCCTATGGAGGAAATATTTTAAGATATCTCGTTCGAATTTCAATATATATATATATATATATATATATATATATATATATATATTGCATTGGATAGCTGAGGTCAATCTTTATGCACGTTCCTTTCTACTTTTTCGATTTTTGTTGCAGTTTTTTTAATTGAGGATACTTTTACTTTCGAAACCGGTTCCGAAAGTGAAAGTATCTTAATAAAAAAAAAAGTGTAATCAAAATCGAAGAAGTAGAAAAGAGCGTGCATAAAGATTAACCTCAGCTATCTAATGCAAAAAAAAAAAAAAAAAAAAAAAAAAAAATATATCATTTAAAAATATTGAAATGCGAACGAGATATCTATACTATTATATAAAGAGGAAACGGTGATTGACTGACTCATCACCACCCAGCCGAAACTACTAAAGTCAGGGTCACGCAATTTGGACTGTAGATTGCTGTTATGGCCTAGGCAAGCAATAAGAAGGGATTTTTGCAAATCCCTCCCCCCCCCCATCCCGAAGTGGGTTAAAGGGGGGTTCGAATGTTTTAGGTCATTTTGCCATATCTCAGCAGCAGTTATAAGTAGGAGCTTGAAATTCCAGAAAACAAATCTACTAAAAAAATGATTAAACACCTATTTCAGCGATTTTAGAAATTCTCCCCAGAAGGGGGTTAAAGGGGGGTGGTCGAATGTTTTAGGTCATTTTGCCATATCTCAGCAGCAGTTATAGGTAGGAGCTTGAAATTCCAGAAAACAAATCTACTAAAAAAATGATTAAACATCTATTTCAGCGATTTTAGAAATTCCCCCCAGAAGGGGGTTAAAGGGGGGGGTCGAATATTTTAGGTCATTTCGCCATATCTCAGCAGAAGTTATATAGGTAGGTGCGCAAAAATCAGGAAAATAAATCTACCAAAAAAACTATTAAACATATATTTCAGCGATTTTAGAAATTCCCCCCCCCTCCCCGAAGGGGTTAAAGGGGGGTGTCGAATGTTTTAGGTCATTTCGCCATATCTCAGCAGCAGGTATAGGTAGGAGCGTTAAAAACAGGAAAACAGATCTACTAAAAAAATGATTAAACATGTATTTCAGCAATTTTAGAAATTCCCCCCCCCCCGGAGGGTGTTAAAGAGGGGGGGGGGTCGAATGTTTTAGTTCATTTTGCCGTATCTCAGCAGCAATTTTACTTAAGAGCACAAAAATCAGGAAAACAAATCTACTAAAAACATGATTAAACATGTATTTCGAGATTTTAGAAATTCCCCTCCCGGAGGGGGTTAAAGGGTGGTGGTCGAATGTATTAGGTCATTTCGCCATATGTCAGCAGAAGTTATAGGTAGGAGCGCGAAATTCAGGAAAACAAATCTACTAAACAAATGATTAAACACGCATTTCAGTGAATTTAGAAATCACCCCCCCCCCCCCCCGTCGAAGGTGGTTAAAGGGGGATTCGAAAGTGTTAGGTCATTTCGCCATATCTCAGCAACAGTGTTTGGTAGGAGCGCGAAATTCGGGAAAACAAATGTACTAAAAAAAAATTACATTGTCTACCCGTGCAAAGCCGGGACGGGCCGCTAGTCTTAAAATATTTCCTCCATAGGATTAACATTAGCGAGCGGGTGTTTTCGTCTGGGTGAAGTAGCCTCTTAAGCAGTGTTAACAATTTAATACTGAAGCAGTGATTAATAATTTTAATGAATATACATATCAGTAGTATTTAATAAAGTTTTACATAATTATTACAAAGTATTAATGTACATAACATTATTGTATACTACTAACTGATATTTACTAATTTGCAGTTTTTATAATTTCTGTAATTACAAACTAATAATTATAATTTCATTAATTAAAGAATAAAAACATAGATAAAGTTGCTAATAAGGGAGTTAATAGTTTTGGAAAGCTGAAATTATTGGTACCTATTCTCTATTTTAACGCAGGGAAATAAACCATAAAAATCTGATTTAAATTTTTTTAAATCTTATTTTAATTTAAAAAATCCGAATTTTTTTTATTTTTTTACATTCTAATTCTACCACTCTTATGACATTACAGAATATCAGAAAATTTGCTTTCTCACTTCAAAACTGTTAATGTTGAAAAAGTAATTTTACAGGTAGAGATGCGGTTGCATGTTATAGAAATTTGGATTGAAGTCTTGCGTTGAGTCGGGTTAGTCCCATTTTATTCCCCTTTTTCTGTTTTTGTTCTGCGTGTCGGTTTTACTCTTTTCTTCTTTACATGTTGTGTTGGTTCTGATTTTTTTTTTTTTTTTTTTTTTTTTTTTCATTTAAAGTTTGAATTTTTGTAGGTCGCGTTTGAAAGCACCCAATTTTCTTAGAATAAAGTGCAGAATAATGTTAAAGATGAAAACAATTATGTATTGGTATATGAATGAGTGTTTATATACATATTATATATAATATATACATAATATATATATATATATATATATATATATATATTCGTTTTACTTCATAAGATTATTTCATAAATTGATGTTAGAGATAAAACTGCTAATTATTTTTCTATAACTGTATTTAAGTATGACATTGATTTTCTTTCATTTCAGATTTCGACCGGAAATAGGGTCGGTTTCGGGATAGAATATTTCAGTTTCAGTTCAGATCGCTTGTCGACAAAAATTTCATATCGGGTTCTGGTCGGGTATTGGGATGACTTCAAATAATATCTCCGGGTTCGTGTTGGGAGTAATCGGAAAAACATACGGTGGGGCTTCCTTTTCCATTATACTTATGCTTAATTCTCTATTTTCCAAAGATAAGATCTATATACTGATCTTTAAAAGATAAAACTCGAAAAAGGAAAGGATAATTAGATCGAAGGATAGAAGGATAGTATACTTTTTGCTTCTGAAAACAATATCGAAAACTTAAAGTATTTTTTTTATTTTAAATGCTCTTGCTTGCTCTAAATTTTATGAAAATCATTTTATAAAAAATCATTTCATCCTTAATCATTCTCCTAGAAAAGTTCAAAACAACATCATCAAAATATTTGTTAAAAAAGTAATTACAACTGAAAAAGTGTTATAATGGAAATGTGGGGTGGTATTACGTAACAATACATACAAATAATTAAGTAATATTATATATATATATATATATATATATATATATAAATAATATATGTCCATAGACCCTGATAAATCATATCAGTGGCCTGTAACAGCCCTAATTTGTAGCACTTAATAGGTCTGTAACGTAGATTTAAAACTTTATATATATATATATATATATGTGTGTGTGTGTGTGTGTGTGTGTGTGTATCTTGCTCCTTTTTTTTAATCAGTGCATTTAGCAATATTGGGTTTATTTTTTCTGTCGAATTCTTATTATTGGTTAATTTATATTGTATCGGTTATGTTCTGATTTAATAGTTATATTATTTGCAAAAAGTTTTACTATATTTATATATACCCTTAATTTGATTTTTTTTCAGAAACTTTGCATTGTAAATGTATGTTTCTGTAAGAATGACCCATTTTTTAACACTTTCCAACCTAGTTGAAAAGTGTTTATGACTTCGGTTTGTCTGGCCGTATGGCCGTCTGGCCGTCTGCCGTCTGGCCGTCTGGCCGTGCTCTAACTCCCGCAAATATGCTCGGATTGCTCTGCAATTTTTATATGTTATAGTCGTTATCTATAGCATGTTCCCTATTTCAACGGAAGTGTGTAGCACTTATACTTTTTTTACAGGGACACTCAAAAGAATTCCATTACATTGCGGTCTATGGGGAAAAATCACTTGAGGTTTATTTAAATAATGTTTCACTATTTTAAACGCATTGAAATTTATATATATCACTAAGGTGCATTATAAGAAGCTTAATATGGAATAGTGTGTGCATAGCACTTATAGTTACTTTACAGGGACAGTCAAAAGAATTCCGTTACATTACGTCTATGGAGAAAAATCGTCTGCGGTTTATTTAAATAATGTTTCCCTATTTTAAACACATTGAAATTTATATAAGGTGCATTACAAGAGGCTTACTACGGAATATTGTGTGTATAGCAGTCATCGTTCATTTACAGGGACACACAAAAGAATTCTCTACTGTCTGTTAACAATAATTCCTGGAAGTGCGTTTTAAGTTACTGAACGCGATTTTAATTTTAACTCGCTTTTTGTCTATTACGTGGTGTGTATAAATTCTGTAGATCCTATACAGGGAAGCACAAAAGTTCGCGAACAAATTTCCGTATTATTTAACTCCAGACTGAGAATTTTAAACTGTGCTACGCGTTTCCTAACTGAACTAAAATTTAGCATCCTATGTAGTATATATACAAATCTATAGATCCTATACAGGGCTGATGAAAAGTATTCGGATTACTTAGATGTTATCTTTTAGCTTATTAAACGGTATGATTTGTAAAATTATTTTGGAAGCGTTGGAAAGTGTTACATAATCTATGCTTGACGCATGATTTTTCGTTCTTGTTCAATTTGAATTAATTCTTCCAGTTGGAAAATCACTAGATTTCATATATGAGAAAGTAACAATAACAAATATCGTTATGTTTCGTCCCATAATCCTTCCTAATAACTTTACTTTCGATTAAGACTGAAAATGCTCAGCAATTAACTTTCCTCTTGCTGCTTTACCAAACCCATTTTCCCCCTTTTTTCCCGTCAAATTTAAAACACTTCCACCATCTCAATTGCGTCAGAAGAGAATGGGTCTTCCTTGCTGGGAGGCTCGCGAGAGCTGCTGACCCTACACCTGCGCAGGGTCAAGGCTTACACCTGCAGTAAAGAGATGGAAAAAGAGAGAAGCCACTTCAGTATTTATCATGTCAATAACAACACGTGCGTCAAGACTACACTGTAATACTTGCTCAAACACCAGGTGGCTAATGGCAAAGGGCTGATGCACTTGGCAAGTAGTTAATGCCAACAGTTCATCACTGGACAACTTCAGAAATCACTGAGGAAAAGATGGATATAATTTGAACCGAAGAACGTTGATCCGAAGATAAATATTTTTGAAAATGAATTATTCTTAAGTAATGTTACTGTAGAATTCAATATCAGTGACCGTGAGAGTTTTATGCATAGCAATTATCTTGTGATAACAATCCTATAGAAATTACTTTGAGTGAAGATCTTACCAACCATAGTACTGATCGAGAAAACAACCCAAAACACTACGCAATCAAACCATCCTAATCCAACCTGTTAGTTTACTGTCTTGAGGCACTACGATTGGTTTTCTTTAGCATACGAGGGCACTATAAAGGAGAATCGATCCACGACAAACATCTGTGTATCGGGAATCGAACACAATACCCCACCTAATAGCCAACGTCCTAACAACCAGAAAAGAAGGTGGGACCTAATTCAACCTACAATAATTATAACAACACGTGCGTCAAAATACCCTGTTATACTTGCTTGTTGGCATTAACTACTTGCCAAGTGCATCATATAGTTAATGCCAGCAGCTCACCATGGGACAACTTCAGAACTCACTTGAGAAAATATGGCTATAGTTTGCTCCGAAGAACGTTGATCCAAAAATTAAAAGCATTTCAAAAATGAATTATTCTTTAGTAATAGTTCTACAGAATTCAATACCAATGACGGGGCCTACTCAGCCCAGTGCTTAATATGATAGTTATAAAATGATTAGCTTAGGCCGATGTTCACAGGTTCGAAACAAGGGCTGTCATGGCGGGATGACTGTGCAAGATTTTTACTCTACCTCACAATTTTTCCACAGTGTTTTCTCATATGTTATGAAACACTTATATTTCACTATAAACCATATCATATGTATAGAACATACACATAGAACATTGAATACTTTTCGATAAACCATCTCGCATAAGTTTGAACTGCCAACTTTTGACTCTGTTAACCCCTTCGCGACGAGCGTCCTTTACAGAATTTTTAATCTTTTACCACCGGTTTTTCAAAACAGAAATTTTCGCCTACTTGAATCGCAGAAATGCTAGGATTACATAAGGCAAAGCTTACAATAAAATATAACTGGTGGGAATAATCGAGGATTCTGAGCATCTTATGCGTCACGTATACGTGTCGCTCGTCCCCAAGGGGTTAGTTAAACTTACTTCTCTTGATCGAACTCTTGCCCTGTTAGGTATGTACTTTTTAAACATTCCGCGCACTTACTATGAGCTTTGTACTCATATATACTTTAAAACATATTACGTGACTATCTAAAATTTATGCTGATTTAATGCACTAATAACATTTGATTATTTATATTTTTTTAATCATCACCTATAATTTTTAAGTTAAAATGTCTACTTTTTGAGATGCACATTCTACTTCGTTAGATATGATGCTAATCCCCACTGAGTATGCAACTAACATGAGTCATGACTAACATGAGTCAACTAACATGAGTCAACATGATTAGTCAAGCTTTTTCACAGGGACTTAAGAATCAAGACATGAAATCTACAAATGTGTTGTAATTTTCCAACTGGACGAAAAATATCCGGGCCAGGATTCGAATCTGTGATCTCTTGGCTGAAGCTGCCAGTTCTCTGCCAACTGAGCCATCCTGGTCGAATCTGGAGGACCTAATTCACCCAATTAACCATATTGATCATAGCATCTGGTCTGATATCTGAATCAACTCAACAGAATAAATCTCAGGTAATTTTAACTCCAGTAAACGCTGGATACGTGATTACACTAGATTATTTTTAACACAATTATTCAAATTGGTAAAGAAATCATATGTGTTGTGATTTTCCAACTGGACGAAAAATGTCCGGGCCAGGATTGGAAACTGGGAGAACCTTGTCCAGTTGGAAAATTACAACACATGGGATTTCTTTACCAATTTGAATAATTGTGTTAAAATTATTCTAATGAAATCTGTGAATCCTATAGAAATGCCTGTTTCGGATAATGAAATAATGCCCTCTTCATCAGCACAAGATTATCAAAAGTTACCTTATTTTTGTGCTATTTGAAACAATGCCTTTTCCCGAAAGTGTGTGTTACTTGCCCACACAAAGTTTCATTCAGAGAAAAAACCCTTTAGCTGCGATGTTTCTGAAAAAAATATTTTTTCAAAAGAATGGTTTACGACGACATATCGTAAGTCATTCAAAGACGCATACCAAGCACAATACTGACCAATGCAACGAAGTGTTCCACGAAAAAGTGATTTTTCAAAACATAAGAAGATTCGTAAGTCCCCAAGACGACGTAAATGTGACCAGTGTAGCGAATATTTTATCGCAAGTCTGATTTTTTACGTAATGTGCGCATGTTACACACTGCCACATCTAAACAAAGTTAATCTTCCTTAAAAGATGACTTGTTTGATAAAGTGAAGCATTTAATAAGGAAAAATGCCCGTAATGCATTTTCTAAAACTATGATTGACTCTAATGAGGATAATGATACAGACTTTCACAATTTTTTTAAGTATTAGATAAGATTCTTTAAATGAATTAAATTATCAGCATATAAAGAAAAAAAGTCACTTAACAGGTATGCAGTTGTGCAAGTTGTTGTAAATCGTTTAGCACAGGATGGTGATTCGGAGATTGCTCCCTCTATTTCGTTTTTAAATTATACTTGAATTGACTAATTATAACTAACCTGTGCATATTGGGGATACCTTTGTATTAATTATTAACCGCTTTGAGAAGTTCACTTAACGTAGATCTGAAATTTACAAATTTACAAATTTGAACAAAATTTAGTAATTGTTTTATAAACTTCTATAAACTAAAATGTGAATGAATTTTTCCTATTTTGCATTATATAAATAACCTATAAAGAAAATTTTCTATTAGTAGAAATAAAAACATTATACGTACATATAAATTTTTTTTTTATGTAAGTCACTTAAACCATAAACTTTAAAAAATCTTTTTTTTTTTTTTGCTTTTTTTTAATTATTTGAAACATAAAATTGATTAACTTTTACGAAAAAAATATAATGATTATTTTATAGAAGATGTCAACACAATTTTTATTAAATTGTATTATATGTATTACTTAAACAATTATTTTTTGAAATATTTAAGTTAATAAAAAATAAAGTTTTATTTTCATTATTATTAGAAATTACAATTTTGTTTAACAATACTAATTAGGCTTCGTTTATCAAATGAATTATTTTTATAATTAAATAAAATTATATAAATTAAATAATGAAATTAATTAAATTTTTATAACATACTTGAATAGAAATGTATGCAATGTGCAATTTATTAAACATTTAAATCTATATATATATATATATATATTACGATAAGGTACGTGGCGGCGAAAAAGCGGTTATTTCTCTTTTGCAAATGGCAACGAGTGGTATGTTTAGAAAATCAAACCTGCTAAATTGACCCAGACAAAAAAGTGCAAATTTAAAAAAAAAAAAAAAACGCGCTATTTTGTTTCTGCTTCAAAAGTTACCAGTATTTCGTAATGTTAAAGGTCATTGGTTAAATTTTCAGGGAGAGAGGGAAAATTCGGTCGTAATTTAAATATCGCGATGTTAAAGGTATATACACCTGACGCCCCCTGGCAGTGGAAGGTGAAACTAATGTATTTTTGAAGGGCGTACACAGTACACCTGCTATTCTGTGCAGTAGGTAGCGTGGACCCGTGCCGGAGGTTCGTTTAGAATAGAATGCACTCCCAGCGGTGGAATTAAAAGATTTTATGGCGTATGGTTTACGGTGCCGTAGGTTCGTTTCATTATATTCGTTCGGAAAGATGTTTGTTTAGAATAGAATGAGCCCCCTGGCGGTGGAAGGTTTACTAAAAGATGTTTTAATCATTCGAGGTTCGTTTGGAAAAATCGACGGGGTGAAGCGGGCGTAACCTGCTAATATATTTATATTAAAAAACTTATATGTTTTAATTATTTTAAGCTAATAACTATTTGCACTTATTTCTACACTTTTATCAAAATAATTTATTAAATAATGAATCCTATTCAAATTTTTGTTTCATTAAGTGATTTGCGATATATTTACAACTTGTGTTCTCATATCAATGTTTGAAAAATTCTATGACTCATAAAAATGATTAAACATGATTGGACATTATAAAGCATGGCAATGTTAGGTAAAAACAATGAATACTTCATTTTTTCCCCATAAATCAACAATTTGAAATTTTAATCTTTGGCGTCATTTATTTAAATTTTAAAAAAAAGTAACTTGCAAAGCAAATTAAAAAAAATAAATTTATTTCCATATTGTTAAGCCCGAGAAAGGACAGATATTAAAATTATTTTATTTAGTCAATGCTACAATAATGTTGCATTTTTATATTATAATCTTGTTCAGTCCATTTAATCTTTAAAAATTAAATTTAAATTTGAAACATGATTTTAAAGCAACTTTAAAGCATTTCAATTAGTTGAAATGAAATCTAAATAAATCTTCAACTTTTTAAATTTTTTGAACTTCTCATGTTTCTTGTCTGATAGAATTTGCTACAATACATATTTTGCACAATGCATGTAAAACGGAAAAAAAAGTTGAAGATTGATTTAGATTTCATTTCAGCTAAATGAAATGCTTTAAAGTTGCTTTAAAATCATGTTTCAAATTTAAATTTAATTTTTTAAGATTACATAGACTGAACAAGATTTAATATAAAAATGCAACATTATTGTAGCATTGACTAAATAAAATAATTTTAATATCTATCCCTTCTCGGACTTAAAAATATGGAAATAAATTTTTTTTTATTTGCTTTGCAAGTTACTTTTTTTAATATCTCTAGTTTTTTAATAACAAATTAATATGAAGCAGATAAGATTCACACGAGGCAAGTATGTAAAAGACTTCACAGATCAAAATCAGTATTGGTAATATGAAATATACAGTTCAAACATTTATTATTATGTAAACAATTAAAATAATACAAGTAATTTTTAACAAAAGAAAAATACATAACGGACTTCATCGGATTGTTTCTCATCTTCATAAAATAATAATAAACGAATCATGTTCATTTTCGCAAATAATTTTATTCCATTGTGCAAAATACGTTTGCAACCACTTTGGAAAGAGACACTAAAGCTATCGATAAAATCTTATGTTGTTTTATCACATAATGAGAAGTATAAAAATAATAACGGGTATATATGAGCAGAATGTTCTGGAATATAATTGTAAACAGTGATTGTGTCAAGAGTTTTTGTTATATAATACAAAAAGAAAACTAGCTGGCTTCGCCCGCTAGCGGGCCCTAATTTACATCGGCGCATCGAATCTTGTAAAACCTCGAACCGAACGAACCTCCAACCCGGGTCCCCGCTGCCTTCGGCACCGGATAAACCCTTAATTTGCACTTTGAATACTATAAACCTCTAACCGAACGAACCTCCAACCCGGGTCCAACGATATATCACATGAGAGGTGTGTGCAAAATTTAGAAAAGTACCCCCCTTGGGAGGGGGGGGGCAAAGTGGAGGATGGACACCGGAGATACATAATATGATTAAGCGGTCTCAGACCTTTCCAACGATATATCACATGAGGGGTATCGGCAAAATTTAGAAAAGTGCCCCCTTGGAGGGCAAAGTGGGGGAAGGACACCGGATATGCATAATATGATTAAGCGGTCACAGACCTTTCCAACGATGTATCACATGAGGGATGTGTGCAAAAGTTAGAAAAGTACCCCCCTTGGGGGGGGGGCAAAGTGGAGGCATGGACACCGGAGATGCATATTATGATTAAGCGGTCTCAGACCTTTCCAACGATATATCACATGAGGGGTATCGGTAAAATTTAGAAAAGTGCCTCCCTTATGGGGGGGGCAAAGTGGGGGAGATGGACACCGGATATGCATAATATGATTAAGCCGTCACAGACCTTCCCAACAATGTATCACATGAGGCATGTGTGCAAAATTTAGAAAAGTACACCCCTTGGGGGGGGGCAATGTGTGGGGGGATGGATATCGTAGATGCATAATATGATTAAGCGGTCTCAGACCTTTCCAACGATATATCACATGAGGGGTATCGGTAAAATTTAGAAAAGTGCCTCCCTTATGGGGGGGGCAAAGTGGGGGAGATGGACACCGGATATGCATAATATGATTAAGCCGTCACAGACCTTCCCAACAATGTATCACATGAGGCATGTGTGCAAAATTTAGAAAAGTACACCCCTTGGGGGGGGCAATGTGTGGGGGGATGGATATCGTAGATGCATAATATGATTAAGCGGTAACAGACCTTTCCAACGATATATTACATGAGGGGTTTCGGCAAAATTTAGAAAAGTGCCCCCCGTGTGGGCAAAACGCGCTCCCCCCCCCTCCCCATAATTTTTGACGCGGCTTCATTTTTAAAAAATTATGTTATGTGTTATAAAATATCGTAAAGTTTAAAACAGATCGCTTTATTGTAATTCGCGCCCTTCCCCCTCCCCTCCCGAAAGGGCAAAACGCGGCCCCTCCCATTCCGCCACATAGGTTTTTTACACGGCCTAATTCTTAAAATCATAATATCTCTTTTCGGGGCAGACATTAAACGCTCAACGGCTGGGGTTCGCTCTTAGCCGAGTGGTCTTCCTCAGGCATTAAATCATAATATCTCGCCCGCACTGTAATAGAAAGCTTTAATTTACCCATAATGTAGTTTAAACAGATTGGATGAATAGTCAAAAATAATTTTTGAATCAGTATTACCTAATTTTAACTTGGAGCATGGGTGGCATATGAGAAAACATAAGAAAATTCCATTTTAAAGTTTTAGTTAGGCAATGTTCCACAATGGGCGCTACCAGCATAAAACATCATGTGAAAATTTTTATTAAACATAAATTTGATCATGGCAGACCATTATGGAAATAATTTATTTCAAATAATCCGTAAAAAATAATTAAAAAAAAAAATAGTTACCCTATTTCTCACTAGGAGACGCTATAAACACAAAAGAAAATTGTGTTGCATCTGTGCCAACTATTTTTAATCTCAATAGATCTATTATACTATGAAACATTAAAAAAAAAAAAAAATATTTAAATTTGGTTACCTTATTTCCTCCCAGGGGACGCTATAAACGAAAAATTAAATTGTGTTGATCCGGTACAACCTATTTCATAATAACCATCTACGCCATAAATATATAATAAGACGTCAATTGTCTCCCCAGCGAAATCTCTTACAAACTGTTTGACAGAAAATTTTCTCCTGTACGTTCATCCTGTAATTCATCCTTATTGATTTTAGTATCGGTAAAAATTACTTCAATTTTTTGTTATAAATATGACGTCATATACACATGCTTCCTGTATTTATTCATATAGATGCTCCTTGTATTATTAACAAATGTATTACTGCTGCTGAACTAAGAAAATTTTCTTTTTGTTACAGATATGGCAACATATTCATCTGCTTTCTGCTTGAATTATAACCAAATATTTAAAAATGTCCGTTTATTTAGAAGAGTATGACGTTGTGTTGATCCTTTTTCTAAAACTTAAAAAAAAAATTTAATTCAATTTCATTTTGAACGTGGAAATCTTTCAATTGAAAACAAATTGCTGTGGATAAATTATTATTACGGTTTTTGAATTGTTGGCAACAATAAAGAAACATAGTTAAATTTTATAGGAAAAATGTCCGTTGATTCACAATGAAAATTAAGAAATTTTGAAATAAGAAAAATGTTTGAATAACGTAAATAAAACATAGCCTATGTTACTTCCTGGATTATAATCCACCTATATGCAACTGCATTTAATCATCCGTTTTGATCCTGACGTCAGCCAAACAATTTCACTATTTCAAATTTCAAATTTTATTAGAATTAGCCAGAGTAAATATTTTGTGGCAACGCGTACAAAAAGTGGGAAAAACTCTAGTAAATTAACTCGTTCAATGAGATTTGCTGTGTTAAATCATATATTCTAATACGAGCAAATCTTGTGTGTGGTTATATATATATATATATATGCAAGTTTTATCTTAAAAACGGCTGTAACGATTTTGACGAAATTTTGTATCCTACCGTTTAGGGGCACCAGAAAACCATTGGGCTAGGTCACATGTTCGAGAAAATTCGGTAAGTGGGTCATTTAGGGTCATTTAGGGTCATGGTCAAGCTAATTGTATCTAAAAAACGGTTCAAACAATTTTGACGAAATTTTGTATCCGACCATTTTCGGGCACGAGAAGACTATTGGGCTGGGTCACATGTTCGAGAACTTTCGATTAGTGGGTCATTTGTGGGTAAACGCGGGTCAAATTAATTTTATCTAAAAAACGGCTCTAACGATTTTGATTAAATTTTGTGTCCTACGAGTTTCGAGCACGATAAAATCATTGGGCTAGGTCACATGTCCGAGAAAATTCGATTAGTGGGTCACTTCTGGGTCATTGTGGGTCAAGATCTAAAAAGCGGCTCAATTTACAATAAATTTTGCATCCAATGGTTTTCAGGCACGAGAAGACTGTTGTGCTAGGTCACATGTTCGAGAAAATTCAATTAGTGGGTCATTTTGGGTCATTTTGGGTCATGGTCAAGCTAATTGTATCTAAAAAACGGTTCAAACGATTTTGACGAAATTTTGTATCCGACTATTTTCGGGCACGAGAAGACTATTGGGCTGGGTCACATGTTCGAGAACTTTCGATTAGTGGGTCATTTTTGGGTCAAAGCGGGTCAAATTAATTTTATCTAAAAACGGCTCTAACGATTTTGATTAAATTGTGTATCCTACGAGTTTCGGAAACGCGAAAATCATTGGGCTAGGTCACATGTTCGAGAAAATTCGATTAGTGGGTCATTGTGGGTCAAGATCTAAAAAGCGGCTCAATTTACACTAAATTTTGCATCCAATGGTTTTGGAACACGAGAACACTGTTGGGCTAGGTCACATGTTCGAGAAAATTCAATTAGTGGGTCATTTTGGTCATGGATCATTATGGGTCAAGCTATTTTATCTTAAAAACGGATCAGACTATTTACACTAAATTTTGCATCCTATGGTTTTCGGGCACGAGATGACTGTTGGACTAAGTCACATGTTCGAGAAAATTCAATTAGTGGGTCATTTTGGTTATGGGTCATGATATTTGAACTCAAATTTAATTTTGACCGAGCATAGCTTCGATTCCTGCTCGTTAACATTAAGATGTGACACTGGAAATAAATAAGTATTGCGCTATGTGACACTGGAAATAAATAAGTATTGCGCTATGTGACACTGGAAATAAATAAGTATTGCGCTATGTGACACTGGAAATAAATAAGTATTGCGCTGCCGTGCAATACTTAATACTTTTTAAATAACGTGATTTAGTTTAAACAACAAACAAATTTACTGTTTAATTTGAACGACGCTGTTTTTAAACTTTTATAGTGACTGTTTTGATATAACACATTCGGTTCACTGTTGACTTCTGTCAAGACTCTATCGCTCACTGTTTGAAAAATTAAGAGACTTGATAAATTTACTTCATTTGGTTAAATTATACAAAAAAGGCTAGCGAATTAAATATACAGAAAAGGTACATGAAGAAATGTTTTCCTCTTCGGAGTAGCAGCGTTTAGAAGAAACTAATGAAAATTCAGATGCTTATGCGAATGAATTAAATATGCTAAGTTTGGGATTTTCTAATATACAGTGGAACTCCAGATATACGTTACCTGAGTTGTACGCTTCTCTCAGTTATACGTTTCAACTCAGCGGTCCCGGCCGCTTGCCATTGAAAATTAGCTGATTTATACGTTTTGAGTTATACATTTCCCTCAGTTATACGTTACGTTTTTGCGGCACCGGGCGAAATTTTGTCTCATTTATACATTTTGTAACTGGAAACACTGACGACGCTTAGGATGAGTCTAATTTGAAAGATCCCACTCAAACTTCGGAGCTGCTCTGAGGATTTATAAGGTAGTAAAGCAGTAAGTCAGTACTAAAAGCAGTAACGATAAGGTGACTGCATTATTACCAGGAATGCAAAGCTTGCTGTTCAATGTCGGTTCTGCCGAAAAGAAACAATCGAAGATTAGTGATTATTTCAACAAGATTCAGTAAACTACTGAAATGTCTTTTGATAAATGATTTACGTGCCAATGTGATTCCAATGATTTATTTTAAGTACTCTCTGTGTATTAAAAATATTTTTAATGAAGCTTGTATGATAAAATAACTTCATATGTACTGTTCTTATATACCTTTTTTCTACTCTGTTCCATTTCCGAACATTTATGTCATGGGTGCAGTAATACTTAGGAAACTTCCGTTTTCGATATAAAATGGTTGCAAACTCCTCAGCAGAACAAAGTTTTTATGTTATATTTAAATGTGGTTCTGGTAGACCATTAATTGAGTTGTACGTTTTACTGAGTTATACGTTTTGTTGTCTGGTCCCTGGCAAAACGTATAACTGGAGCATAGATTAACATACAAGATAGGACACTATCATAGAGCGTAATGGTAACGCGATGACGATTACAGTGCCTGTAGTAACAATGGGGAAGAAACTTCTCAAACACGGAAGGTTTCTGCTTTTGAACGTCTATCTTGTTATGATCTTTCTTTTTTTAAATGTCACATGTTTACGTTTTCAACTTTGTAGAAAAAGCGAAAAACGAAAGCTTTGAATTCCGATTTGTATGCAGGCAAGGTTCTACCTTACATATTTTAACATGTTTAGAAATACAAAATGTTTTGAAAAGAAATGCTGTTTCAAGAATAATAAAAGAGAAAATAAAAATGAAGTTGTTTAAAATAAACGTAAACCACGCCTCAATGGTCAGTTTGGAGAGAATCGTCTGTGTCGAAGTGAAAAGTATAGATATTAAAAACATAGAGCATCAACAGATTTCATATGCATAGGTAAATTTCGGAAGCTTATTAGTTTTTCCCCCTTATCACTAGTGACGCTACCATTGCTGCCATTACAGATTTTCCGTAACTGTCCTATCTTGTATGTTAATCTATGAACTGGAGTTCCACTGTATTAGACACAGGCGATGACTTTGACAGTGCAACATTATTATCTGATATAATATCTCCTTCAAATGACTTGTCAGATACAGAGCGAAAGATAGCTAAAGATTCTCCAACCCATATATTTGCTATGTGAGATGATGATATAGCATATTTCCCCGGTTACTGCTGCGACTCAATTTCTGCTAAGAATTACTTGACTACATATTTTAATGACTTTGATTATTAAAATTTTGAATCTTCCATAGTCTCAATCTCGGCGAGTAACTTAATTTCACTGAATGAACAATTACAAGAACTAGCAAGTAAATTTTCACATAGTAGTGTTCAATTGCAAAGCATAACACCTCCCACCATCTGTAAGAATGCCATTCCCTGAATCAAACGTGATAAATCTCGCAATATAATTGTGTTTCAGAAAGAAATAAGTAAGTTTTTTAAACTTTAAAGCTTCATAATAGGCAATAGTATATGTGCATATTAGAGAGTTTTAAAACTCAACTAGATGGAACCCGTCAAAACTTGAAGGTAAACAATTTGATATTGAATTACAAATTTTATATGAATATTGCTCGGACATGTGACAAAAACCTTAGATATGTTTAAAATCAGTGTTGATTTCTGAAAATTTTCTCAGTGCAGGATTTCTGCAGCTATATGTAAAAAATCTAATTCATAAAGTGTGAAAATAAAAATTATTATCACTTGCGACACACCCAAGAGGTGTAGTGAACTCTAACCCTTTATTAACCTTTCAGCGGCTACGAGCAGGAAAGACTGAGCTAAGGTCGGTCAAATTTAGCTTTGAACGATATTTTTTCATTTGGCGCCAAGCAACTGTTTTGGCATTTGTAATCTTAAAAGTCAATTTTCCCTATCATATGTACCCTGATTGGTTGAATTGTGTTTTCGAGAATGTTCTACGGACTCTGATTGGTTGAATCGTGTATCTTGGCTCCAATTGGGAATTTCTAGAAAATTCCTTCAGATTCTGAAAGCCAACTTTTTAGCCAAATATCGCAAAAATGTCGCCAAGTTTAGCAATTTTTTTCATTTAGCGACAAGCATGTGTTGAGAAATTTCTATGTACCCTGATTGGTTCAATTATGTTTTCGAGAACATTCTATGGGCTCTGATTGGTTGAATCATGTATCTCAACTCCTATTCGGAATTTCTAGAAAATTCCTCCAGATTCTGAAAGCTAATTTTTTCGCTAAATTTCGCCAAATCCGCCAAATTTGGCGATATTTTTTCATTTGGTTCGAAGCGTTTTGGCATTGATAATCTTAAAAGTCAATTTTCCCGCCAAATCTCGTCAATGTCACCAACACTTTTTAAGATAAAAATAGCTTGACCCATAATGACCCATGACCAAAATGACCCACTAATCGAATTTCCTCGAGCATGTGACCTAGACCAATCATTTTCTCATTTCCTAAAACTGTAGGATACTAAATTTAGTTCAAATCCTCTGAGGCGTTTTAAAAATAAAAATAGCTTGACCCATGACAAAAAGGACCCACTAATCGAATTTTCTCGAACATGTGACCTAGCCCAACAGTCTTCTCGTGCCCGAAAATCATAGGATACAAAATTTAGTTTAAATAGTCTGAGCCGTTTTGTTAAATAGAATAAACGTGACCCACAGTAACCCAAAAATGACCCACTAATCGAATTTTCTCGAACATGTGACCTAGCCCAATGATTTTCTCGTGCCCGAAACTCGTAGGATACAAAATTTAATCAAAATGCTTAGAGCCGTTTTTTAGATAAAATTAACTTGACCCGCGTTGACCCAAAAATGACCCAGTAATCCATAGTTCTCGAACATGTGACCCAACCTAATAGTGTTCTCGTGCTCGAAAATGGTAGGATGCAAAATTTAGTCAAAATCGTTTGAACCGTTTTTTAGATACAATTAGCTTGACCCTGACCTAAAATGACCCACTAATCGAATTTTTTTCGAACATGTGACCTAGCCCATTGGTTTTCTCGTGCCCAAAAACCGTAAGATACAAAATTTCGTCAAAATCGTTAGAGCCGTTTGTAAGATAAAATTTGCATAAACACACACACACACACAAGATTTGCTCGTATTAGAATCATAGCATATAATATGTTTAAGAAATAGAAAATGCAAACGTTTTTCTGAAATTTCTGGAGAACCAGTTGACATACGACAATGATTTTTTTTTGAAAGATAGAACTCGACGAGACGAATAAAATGATAGCATTCAAAAAATTATTGTAGCTTACTGTAGTTAATTATTTAACTTTAAACGAAAAAATGAAGACGAAAAGTTCAACAAACTGTAGCTAAACTTCCACTGGCTGTATTAACTTCGTTTTAGTTTTAGTTTTTTCCTCTTGGTAAAACTTAAAATAGGTTTTTTTTTTATCTTTGTATGTTTGACGGTCGCTGAGAAAATCGAATTTATGTTGTAAAGCTTCGGTTGAACATTGGTTTTTCTTTTCTTTTTTTATCGTAGCAAACGCGCGCGTTTGCACGAAAGTTTAAATAAATATTATTATTATGTATGTAACAGAATTCATTCAAATTAATTAAATCACGTGACAAACATGCTTATTTGTTTTTATTTTCATACTAGCGTAAATGCCCGTAATAGGACAGTAATCGTAGGTAGAAATCGTGGTTTTCACATTAAATTTGAAATAATACTCACATACTATTCATCGACAATGAGGAAATATATATATTGGAAAATTATATCACCTAACAGGCTCCTGCTGTTCACTAAGCATTTTATATGCTTATGTAAAAGAATTGTGTTTCATAATTTCATCTAATTCACGTAAAATATGCGGCAAACAATTTTCGGTACTATTATCCCGTCGACCACTTTTTATAGTAAAAATCTATCGCCAAACTGTAACGCCAAATAAAAGGGAGAACGTTGCCATTGGAATATCAAAATAAATAAATAAATAAAATATAAGAATTTGCGGACACAATTGTTATTTTAATTAACTAATAAGTCAGTAAAACATAATGAATAATACACGCAAATGTCGAATTAAAAATCACTTGATGACATGACAAACACGTATAATGCTTCTGACATCCAGTAAATGGGACTGCATTTTTGGCGTTTAATCTTTGAGTTGGCGATAGTATTTTGTTATGAAAAGTGGTCGACGGGATGATAGAGAAGTACCCAATTTTCAATGTTCATTATTAAGTCGTTCCTGTACAGCTTGTGCTGTATCTTTTATTTTGGTACTTTTCCCGTTATACCAACACCATGCCGAAATGTTTGCTAATGCGCCAATTATTTCAACCCTGACCGAGCAGATGTTGTCTACAAATCGTGTTGTCTTGCAAACCGTGCCAAAGATTTTGATTTGTTATTTATTGAATATAAAACATTTTTCGGTACTTTTCCGTTATACAAAAACCATTGTCGCCAAGCGTAATAGTAAGCGCAAAATGAAATTCCCGTGAATCAAAACACTTGAAAAAAAAAACAATGTTGAAACGAAAGTGAGCATTTAAAAAATATAACATTTGAAAATTACAGACTTTTAAGCACTATTTTATTAAAATTAAAACACAAATATATACTTAAAATAAGAAAACAAATAATTGTTATACAATAAAAGGAAAAATCCTGTGCCGGTAGATTTAGTGGGCTCTTATTGGCGATAAATGTTTGATGTGGTTGTTGCGATCTTGTGAAAAACCTTCAATCATATCCACATTTACACTGTATCCATATTGTTGCTATAATATCTTTTGGTACTTTTCGGTTAACCAGCTGCCAGTGAAGTATATATATACACACACACACATATATATACATACATATATATATATTTCACTGACTCCCGGGTAGCCGAAAAGTACCTAATTTTTTTGTTTCTCGCTAACATTATCTGTAGACTCTATAACGGAATATTAGAAAATCTATCATTATTATCATCTAAACGGTCATGGATAATGTGCCATAATCTGGCTGCATATTATTACACATAATTTTCATGTATAGTTTGGTGAAACATTGAACTTTAAATTCTGTTAAAGACTGCATTTTATCTCAAAAAGGTAGACACCATGTTACAAAGTTACGTGGTTTGAAACGATCAGAAAAACAAACTGGGATCAATGATTATAATCCCGCGATTTTGTTCATGTGAGCCGCCAATATTGACATCCAGTTTGTTGGAGAACCCAGTTTGGTGTTAAATTGTTACATTACGCGTCATATAACCAAACCGAAAAAAAAATCGTAAGGAAGAGATTTGGAAGACCATTGACGAAAACAAAAGTCTCGGTGCCAGATTACGCGCTTTTGCCAGATAAAACTTGATTAGTCGAGAAACTGGAAGTTACGAAGCCGTAGACAAAATTCTTGGCTATAAATGTTTCTATTCATGGGATTACTTTGTGCTGGGATTGTACATGGGATTACATGTGCAATACTTAAATACCAGCATGAAAAAAGACCGACGAAGAAAACTGAAAGTCACCATGATTTGGTTTTATTGGCAAAAGAGGATGAGCGATCTACTGAAATTTACTGTCGGAATTTTATTGATGATTATTACATGAATCGACATGACAAATGGAAAACATGTGTTTATACGAATTGGCCACTAGGTACTAATACGAACGAAATAAACCAAAGTCTGTAGAATATTACGAATTAAAAAAGAACCACAGTTGGTTCAGAAAACGTTTGAAACCAGTTGTTTTGAAAACGCCCTAACATAACACGAAAACGGACGCTGGAATTGAGTTGTACTATCATCATTCTTTGCTGATGTTGTTCAAGCCTTGGCAAAACGAAGAAGACCTATTGATTGAATTTAAACTCTACCGTGAATCCTTTGAGCACAATGTGAAAAAATTTTCAGAGATGGAAGAATGTCGCGAAACAAAACAACGATTACAAGCTGCAATCGACTTGGCTGAAAAGTTGTAACAAGAAAGTGATTTGCACAACCAGCTTTAAAGTATCGAAGAACCAAATGAAGACGTTGATATGATAGCCGCAAATTCTGATAACACTGAAACTCACCAGGAAATTGTTATTAATGAAGATAAATTGAACAAAAAAAAATGAATGCTGACCAAAGGAAAATATTCTAATCAATTATAAAGCACATAGAAGAACAAAAGAAAGACCCGTCTATTCCACCCATAAATCTGATTGTACGCATAGTTGCTGGTAGAGGAAAAAGCTTTCTAATTTAATTACTCAGTCAAAAAGTTCGTTTAATGAGTAATCACAATAATGATGCTGCTGCAGTACTAGCACCAACGGGAATTGCTGCCTTCAGCATTGGAAGAAGTACAATAAGTAAGTTTTTCAAATTGCCCGTCCAACATACGAATGAAGCAGAATAATTTAAGCTTGATTATGACGATTTAAAATTATTTAAGCAACAATGGAAATTATTGGATTTAGTAATTATCGATGAGTGCAGTATGGTTTCGAATGTACTTTAGCGATGATCAGCTAACGATATGGCGAATGTTGTAAAACCAAGCGAGATTACTGTTTTGGTGGAAAAAAAACATTATTTTGTTTGGGGATTTATTGCAGCTAGCACCCGTAAAGGCCCAATTTTGATTTCCGGAACTGCCTTTAAACAAAGTGAAACAATTGTTTGGTGGTGTTGGTGCATTCAACTTTTGGTACGAATTTGAATACAGTGAGCTAACAATGAACATTGTGTTATATACATAAAAAAATATATATCGCGGCATAACTTTCTTAAATAACAGTCTCATGCACCAAATAACGATGCAAAATCAAAACTCAATTTTTATAGCATCATCACTGAACTGATCGTTAGTATAATTATCAGAACCTAATATTTGGTCCCATTCAGCGATTTTAAGAAAGACTAAGAAGAGTAGTAATGAAAGATACCACTGAAAGAACAACTGAGCCTATAGCAGGCGACTTCAGTGCAGCCGAAACAGTCGATGGATACGACCGAGATAATTATAGAATCCAGTTTCTTTATGAGGTGATAGCTATGGAAAACCACCATTTAATTATTGATGTGACGGTCTCCTGACATTTGAGAGAGCAGGTAGACATGAAAAAATGCTACTTTGGCGATGAACAGTCAACGATTTGGCGAGTGTTGTAAAAACAATGTAACAATAAAATTTTGACTATAGCAAAATTTTTTACTTTTCAAGATATTAAAAAATCTTTAGTTTTTATCAAAAAATTTAAATGACTAGTATTAAAAAATGCTCTGAAGAGCACCAAAAAAAGTTAATATGTTTAAGTATGAAAAAGGGTTGGACAAGTGCTTCTAATTGAGCATGAGAAAGGAAAGGGGTTCCTTCTTGGCTGCAGCTCACTGTCAATGCCGACTTTCGAAAAAATCATATTCGCGCTTTTTCCATATAAATGAAATCACTCACAGTTACGATAAAAATGTATAGTTTAAAGATGTACCCAGTAAAGACGCAGCTTGATTAGACATGAATGTAAGGCGACATAGTACCAAAAACCTTAGTTCCTGCTGCGTATCACACTCATGCAGTGCTACCAAGCATGCCTGCAGTGTAGAACTGCGCAGAAAATGGATTTGTATTGCAGTGCAGAGTGTTGCAACATTCTGAACAGGAACAATTTCACATATGCACGTATTACAGTATAATGCATTCATTGATTGAAATTATATGCAAGTGGCTGTGGCTCCACAATGCAATATTCAGTACAGCAATGCATATGTAAGTTATAAACGAACATTAGGCGCATATACCTTTAATACGGAAGTACAAAGAAACAGTGCGGATGTGCACTGAGGCTCAAAAGTATAATACACTGTAAAAAAAATCACAGTATTTTTACAGCAAAAAATGCTGGCAATATGGGTGCCAGCATATTTTGCTGTGAATTTACAGCAGTTTTGTTTTTTATGGATAAACAGCACTTTTGTAAATTCACAGCATTTTTTGCGGTTAATTTTACAGCAGTTCAGTTTTTTTATTTTACAGCGGATTTGTTAGTTTTACAGCCGTTTTTGCTGTTAATTTTAATGCAATTTTAACAGAATCACTGTAAAACTTTTAGTATTTGTTGTTGATATTTTTACCCCCACCCCCTCCTCTCCGTGTATTGTTTTTTTTTTCTTATTTTAACCTGAGACATATTTCAAAGACTTTGGGCACTAAGTATTACCTTTTGTTTACTTATATCATTATTTTAATATCATTATTATATAATAGATTCTGTTATACATATATACGATACAAATTTCGGTTTTTGGTCAAGTATATCACCCACAAAAATTTTAGTCATTTGCCTATAGAGATAAAATGTTTTTTCAGTAAATCATAACAAAGGAAGATTTTACTTTATCTAGCTTTTAATTAATTATTCAGTATTTCTTTACAGGACTTTGTTTATCCATTTGTTTGTATTTGAAAATACCCACTAATTTAAATTGCATATATTTTTTTCCTTCCAACAAATTTAGGGTTATTTTTTGTATATATTTAAATATTTTTGTTTATTCAATGTAGCCATTATTTCCTCCACCCCCCAACACGGACATGCAAAACTTTCTGATATTTAAACTATCATTCATATATAATTAATAACAAGACCTTATTGTACTCAACTTGCTGATATGGAAACATTATATTGATAAAAAACTTATTTTATGCTAAGATAATTTTATAAGTCTACATTTAATTCCATAAATATCAGGTCTGATTGAAAAATGAACACGGGGAGAAAAAAAGAACACTTATGAGTTCAAGAAACGTAGAATAAAATAATAATAAAAAAAATCTGTTCACATAAAAACTTTAAAATTAAGCGTAAAAAATAAATAGATAATGGACAAAAACATTAAACGAGTTGCTGCAAATTACTGCTGCGACAGTAAACAAACAAGGAATATTTTAGGAATTGATAAAATAGTGCATCCAGATTACTCATAATAAATGATTTGAAAATGGAAAATAAATCACTGTTCGAAATATCGGCTAAATAGGTATATTAAATAAATAAAAATATTTAAATTACCGTCCAAAGTGAACCAAAAACTGTAGCTGGTAAAATATTTATAGGATTTAGAAAGTATATTCGAATGCCAACGTATGAACTGGAGTTTTGAAAAATATATAATAGCGTAATAAGGCATAGCTAAAAACAGGGATCTTGTTTTAAAAAAAAAAAAATGCTTGCATAAAGTTTCCCTGTGATACTTAAATACAAATTATACGTAATCATAACTAAGTTCTAGGAGAACATACTGAGGTAAAGTAAAAAACAACATAACTAAGCAAAATCATCTATTTTTACGATTTAAAACAAAATATTTATTCTAGACAAATGACGTGAAAGTTCCTGCCGTGATATACACGTGGTTTAAAAGCAAAATTAGTATCGTATAAATATATAACAGAATTTATATGATATTATTAAAACAATAATATAAGAAAACAAAGATAAAACTTACTTTTACTCTTTAAAATATGTTTGTAATAATCCATTATCATGTGTAATTGTTACAACTTTATAGGCTCGCTCCTAATGGCGGCCATTTCTCGTAGAATCGAAGCATCACTTCATTATTGGACTGCACCTGCCGCTGACCTAAATGTGTTTATTCCCCTCGTTTGAGATAATGATAAACAACGCCAACAGATGTCGCTATCTATACAGCTGTAATCACTTTAAATTAACGAAAGTGCTGTGTTTGATTGCTAGGGGAAATATTCACAGCCTTTTTTGCAGTTTTCCCTTCCGTTTTTTTTTTTACAGTGTAGTATAGTCTGTAGATCAATAATGGTACACAGTGCACTGTACAAAGTTGCATTGCAGACGCACGCACAGTACAACAGTAGAACAGTGCAGTTGTAATATAAAGCACGTTGGAAAGTTTTACTACAGTACCGCAAATTTCTTTTGTATGAAAAAGCGCGAATATGATTTTTTCAAAAGTTGGCATTGACAGTGAGCTGTAGCCAAGAAGGAACCCCTTTCCTTTCTCATGCTCAATTAGAAGCACTTGTCCAACCCTTTTTCATACTTAAACATATTAACCTTTTTTGGTGCTCTTCAGAGCATTTTTTAATACTAGTATATGATATGCGTGGAAAATTTTAGACAAACATTGTTTTTCAAAAAATTTCCGGTACTTTTCCGTTATACGGACACCATGCCAAAATGTATGCTAATGCATAATGTATGTAAATGTATGCAAATGTATGTATGTAAATGTATGTAAATGTATGTATGTAAATGTATGTAAATGTATGCTTGACGACAATGGTGTCCGTATAACGGAAAAGTACAAATTTCCTCTTACATATTTTCAACTGACGTAGTATGGGAAGAGTTCCATATTCTGTGCTGGTTGACACGATTGGCCGAAAAATCCAAAATAGCGGCAAAAGGATGTGACGGTGCCCATTTCGATGTTATGAAAAAACATTGAAATTTTATTATGTAGTACATCAAAAATTACGGCACAGATGTCATATACGCACCACATTGGCGCGATTTTTTTCTCCCGCCAATGTGGCGAAAACTTTGTTTTTGAATATTAGTTACAAATAGCATGCAATAATAGCACGTGATTTTTTATTTCAATATAAAAATAAAATAACGCAATAAATGAAATAGCTTCTATTATTTAAAAAAAAAAGGAAATAAAAATAAATAAATGATAGTTTGATATTAATAAATATTGATATACATAATAAAAACAATTTATAGAATTAAAATAAAAAATTAAAAGTAAATAAACAGAAATATAAACAAAATAACCGGGTTATCATGTGAGGCATAAAATTGCCAATTTGTTGAAATTGCGCCAATGTGGTGCGTATATGACATCTGTGCCCAATATTTTTGCTTGGTTTTAATAAAGTTTGCTCCATTTCCATCTACCTTTTGCCTCTAATGAAAAAAAGTGTCGAAAATTTCAAAAATTCCCAACAAATCTATACAGGTAATTTTGGCACAGATGTCCTATACGCACCACATAGGCGCGATTGCAACAAATTGGCAATTTTATGCCTCACATGGTAACCCGGTTATTTTGTTTATATTGCTGTTTACTTACTTTTATTTTTTTATTTTAATTCTATAAATTGTTTTTATTATGTATATCAATATTTATTAATATCAAACTCTCATTTATTTATTTTTATTTCCTTTTTTTTAAATATTAGAAGCTATTTCATTTATTACGTTATTTTATTTTTATATTGAAATAAAATATCACGTGCTATTATTGCATGCTATTTGTAACTAATATTCAAAAACAAAGTTTTCGCCAAATTGGCGAGGGAAAAATCGCGCCAATGTAGTGCGTATATGACATCTGTGCCCAATAATCATGGATTTAATTAATTTTGTAATATGCGGTGCAACCAAAACAATTTTGATTAAATCGGTACAGATATCGCATACGCACCGGGATTAATTTTTAGCGCCTAAATGACGATTTTTGCTTTCTATGGCAACCTGGTGTTTTATAATAAAATTGAATATGTGTAAATAAATAAAATAAAATTGGTACTTTTATGTTAGCTGGGCGTCAGGGATAACTCTCCAAATCTTGTTTCAATTGGAATCATTTAAATTGCAACATTTTACGTTAGATTTGCTATTCATATTGATATGTTTATGTTTAGATATTTTATTATGATTATATTTTAGCTAATTTTAAGTAAGTTTTTTAAGATTTTATATTACAATGTTAAAATATTACCTAGTTGATATTAGCTAATGTCAAACGATTGGCAAACCACAGAGTTTAGAGAATAAACTCTATGCCTCGCAACAGTGGGAGTTGCCGACTTTATGACGTCATAAGCAGAAGTGAAAGTTTAATTGAAAATTACGGCTAATTAATTAAATTTTCGAACAAACGAATGTACGATAACAAATCTGTGTCCAAATATCTTTCATTAAAAAAAAGAATGGTGTAATTTGATGCAGTAGTTTGTTCTCACGAATTGTCGAAAGAAAATGCTTAGCGTTTTAAATATATAGACTTTAACCCGTCAAAACTTGACGGAAAAAATTACAATAAAAATATTAGTAAAATAAGCTTCTTTATTACATAAGTAGGGGTGCTTATGAAACAATCTTTCAAATATTTTATTTAAAAAAAAATTCCCCCAGTGAATTACGTTATTATTTCCGATGCAAACTCTAAACAAACAATCCGTAAACAAAATGGAAATCAGTTTGACATTACCGCCCTATTCCTCACGGAAAGAAAGAAAATTTCCTGAACCTATGAAGTATCATACAAATAGCATATCCCTACGTTCATCTCATATTCAGTCAATAAAAGAACATATTAAATAAAGCACACATCCCCCCCCCCTTGTGATAATGCAACCGAATGAGCTCCTATGCGCATGTGCATTGCATCTCCCCAAACGCACCGTCGAAATTCGACGTTAAAAAAAGTTTTAAAATGTTTTGATCAAAATTTTTAAAGTGTCTTCTTTAATCATTGTTCGTTTCAAATCCATATCTTCTGAAACGCATCCATTTTTTAAGCTAATCAATTTTTATGTAAAGATGAAGAATTTTTTTTACAATAATAAATCAATCTGCAGATAAGGAGATTTTTAATGTTTTCAAGTGTAATTTATTTGTATGGTTTCTTCATTCCTTTACATAATCAGGATGATTATTCATTTTCCATAATTAAGAGAAATAATGTAAATAAATAAATATCCAAGATTATTTTTGATTCTGTTTTCATTAATATATTGTAAATTTTATTGTTAAAAGTTACTGATAAATGATACTTTAGTAAATGGGGCTTTTCTTAATTATTTTTATTATTATTATAATTTTTCTTTTTTTGAGATTTAATGGCAACATTCTTCCGTTTGTTTATTGGGCGCTACAGTTTGGCGAATTATTTGAGGTACTTTTCGGTTAGCAGGGCGCCAATGAAGTCAATGAAGTATATATGTATATATATATAGTATATATATAGTATATACATACATATATACAAATATATATAATGTATATAGTTTTGTTTTTCTAGTATTGAATTTATGTGGTTTATAGATTTTGGTTGGCTTTTGTCATAATGATTCTGCAAGTAATTTTCCATTGGAGTTTATTATTATGTATATATATATATTACTGGCGCCGGCTAACCGAAAAGTACCTAATTTGCATATAGTTTTTTTTTTCTTAATCGGACGACGGGATAACGCACGGAATTTCGACGGGATAATGAATATTTTTGATGGTACCAGAATATTTTTCTGTATTTTATAGTTATATTAAGAAATACATATTTTATGATTTGCTGAATCCCTTATTTGTTTACTTTTTCATGCATTATATTATTGAAGGTTGTTAGTTCTCTTATTCGTTTAAATATACCCTATACTTATATAAAAATAGAGTGTGTTCTCTGTGGTGTTTCGCATAAACGTTGTAAAATTCAGGTTATTAGATTTTATCCAACTTTGCTGTCATAACAGCTGATGAAGCAGCCATTTTCGGCGATTTTTTTTGTTACCTGTAAAATGGTATTTTGTTACCTGTTTTTGGTATAGCCCGAACTAAGAAAAAATTGAGTACTTTTCCATTATACGGACACCATTGTCGCCAAGCATATATTTACATGTATGGCATGGAGTCGGTTTAACGGAAAAGAACCAAAATTTGCGATCGATCAAATAATTGAATTTCGTTAAACATTAAATTTTCTGGTACTTTTTTATTATCCGGTCGACCACTTTTCATAACAAAAAATTATCGCCAAACTGTAAAATTAAACGCCAAAAACACAGTCCGATTTACTTGATGTCAGAAGCATTATACGTGTTTGTTACGTCATCAAGTGGTTTTTAATTCGAGATTTGCGTCTATTTTTCATTATGTTTTACTGATTTATTAGTTATTTCATTAATTAGAATAACAATTGTGTCCTTAAATTCATGTATTTTATTTATTTATTTATTTTGATATTCCAATGGCAACGTTCTCCCGTTTATTTGGCGTTACAGTTTGGCGATAGTTTTTTGTTATGAAAAGTGGTCGACGGGATAATAGAGAAGTACCAATTTTCTTATTTTTAATCTGAGAAAGAAACAATAATCATAGATTTAATTAATTTTGCAATATGCGGTGCAACCAAAATAATTTTGATTAAATCAGTACAGATATCGCAGACGCACCTGGGTTAATTTTTGACGCCTAAATGACGATTTTTTCTTTGTATGGCAACCTGGTGTTTTATAATAAATTTGAATATGTGTGTAAATAAATAAAATAAAATAGGTACTTTTATGTTAGCTGGGCGTCAAGGATAACTCTCCAAATCTTGTTTCGATTGGAATCATTTAAATTGCAACATTTTACGTGAGATTTGTTATTCATATTGATATGTTTACGTTTAGATATTTTATTATGATTATATTCTAGCTAATTAAGTTTTTTTTTTAAGATTTTATACTACAATGTTAAAATATTACCTAGTTGATATTAGCTAATGTCAAAAGATTGGCGAACCACAGAGTTCAGGGAATAAACTCTATGCCCTCAAAAGTGGGAGTTGTCGACTTTATGACGTCATAAGCAGAAGTAAATGTTTAATTGAAAATTACAGCTAATTAATTAAATTTTCGAACAAACGAATGCACGATAACAAATCTGTGTCCAAATATCTTTCATTTAAAAAAAGAATGGTGTGATTTGATGCAGTAGTTTGTTCTGACGGACTGTCGAAAGAAATCGCTTAGCGTTTTAAATATATAGATGTGTTTACCAGTGAAGAAATTCCAACAAAAAATAGTATTTTTATGGATATTAACAGCTAGTATGAATTTCTATTTAAATTTTTGAATTTAATTTATGGTATAAATGTTCATGATTTATTACTAATAATAAAATTTTAATTTTTAGTTATAATAATCATGTTATGCTAATTAAAAATTTTAAGAAATATCCTCATATTGAATTAAGCGATTATCAGTTAGAAAATTTAAAAGAAAAAGCTTATGAACTTATGATTTTAAAAAGAAACTAATTCATAGTATATATACAAAAAATTTACCTAACTTAATTAAGCAGGAACGTACACTTGGTAATATACTCTCAGAAAACTATAGAAAACTCAGAAATATACTCTCAGTCTTATTATCTAAACTTATCACTTGTATTGAGGATAATTTATTGACTATACTAAATCGTAGACGGCCGTCAGAAAGGATTTTCCCTCCTTGAAGATGGTCGCGGTAGCCGGTCGCAAGTACTCGGAGGGTTTTTAAACATCTTTTAACATCTATTTGTGTGTTGTTGTTTTTTTTTTAATATCACCTGTTAAGTAACATTTGGATATATCGAATCTCATATTGATATTTTATGAATAAAGCAAGGTGAAAATTTGCATTCCACCCTATGTGTTTTGATATACTAAATCGAAGTTATGAATGCGCTGGCTGTATTTTTATCCAACAAAGTGAAAGTATTCAGCCATGTTTCACATTTAATAACCACGAAAAATTTCAGCAGTTAGAGGACATGCTATATGCTTATGAATTTCGATTATGTCGTTTCTATGTTTTTAAATAGAGTTGAATATGCCAGTGAGCACATTTTATGTAACATTAACCCTAGAACTACCGGAAATTTTACTCAAACTTGGTAAAAGCATTCTACATACACCAGAATTTTTATTTAAAACTATTTAATTTATTTATTTACTTTAGTTCTCCGTGGTTTATATTTAACTTATTTTATCTGGTTCGAATAATCATTTTGAATGTGCCTGCTGGGTCCATTGGACCAGTCTGGTAGACGAAGGTTAGTGTAGCAACTATTCGAAGTTTATTGTTTAAAACACTCAAATAAATAATTTTACTTGTTTTTTCACATATGTGTGTTTATTTCTACAAAATGTGTGTTTATTAATTTTTATCTAATAGAACTTTTAAATGATTTAACTTATATTTGTACAAGTTAGTAAAAAAATAAATAAATATTTGACTACTGAACAAAAATATATATGTTAGTAAAAAGAATTTGAACTATTACATAAAAAATGTCTCTATTGAATGAAAAAATACAAATTAGTAGAAAAGTTTAAAAAATATTTAAAAATTTAAAAATATTTACAAGTTGATAAAAGTTTTAAAACAAATACAAGTTGATAAAAAGTTTTGAAAAATTTACAAGTTATCAAAAAGGTTTAAAATTAATCACAAGTTAAACAAAAGTTAAAAAAATATTTAAATGTTAACGAAAAAGTTTAAAATTATTTGTAAGTTTACAAAAGAAAATTAGAAAAATATTTATACGTTTAAAAATATTTAGAGGTTAACAAAAAATTAAAATAATATATTTACAAGCTAACAAAAAAGTATTTAAAAAATCTATATATTTAAAACGCTAAGCGATTTCTTTCGTCAATCCGTTAGAACAAACTACTGCATCAAATTACACCATTCTTTTTTTTTAAATGAAAGATATTTGGACACAGATTTGTTATCGTGCATTCGTTTGTTCAAAAATTTAATTAATTAGCTGTAATTTTCAATTAAACATTTACTTCTGCTTATGACGTCATAAAGTCAGCAACTCCCACTTTTGAGGACATAGAGTTTATTCTCTGAACTCTGTGGTTCGCCAATCTTTTGACATTAGCTAATATCAACTAGGTAATATTTTAACATTGTAGTATAAATTTTTTTTTAAAAAACACTTAATTAACTAGAATATAATCATAATAAAATATCTAAACGTAAACATATCAATATGAATAACAAATCTCAAGTAAAATGTTGCAATTTAAATGATTCAAATTGAAACAAGATTTGGAGAGTTATCCTTGACGCCCAGCTAACATAAAAGTACCTATTTTATTTTATTTATTTACACACATATTCAAATTTATTATAAAACACCAGGTTGCCATACAAAGCAAAAATCGTCATTTAGGCGCCAAAAAATAACCCAGGTGCGTCTGCGATATATGTACTGATTTAATCAAAATTATTTTGGTTGCACCGCATATTGCAAAATTAATTAAATCCATGATTATTGCTTCTTTCTCAGATTAAAAATAAGAAAATTGGTACTTCTCTATTATCCCGTCGACCACTTTTCATAACAAAAAACTATCGCCAAACTGTAACGCCAAATAAACGGGAGAACGTTGCCATTGAAATATCAAAATAAATAAATAAATAAAATACATGAATTTATGGACACAATTGTTATTTTAATTAATGAAATAACTAATAAATCAGTAAAACATAAGCAAAATAGACGCAAATCTCGAATTAAAAACCACTTGATGACGTAACAAACACTATAATGCTTCTGACATCAAGTAAATCGCACTTCATTTTCGGCGTTTAATTTTACAGTTTGGCGATAATTTTTTTTTTATGAAAAGTGGTCGACCGGATAATAGAAAAGTACCAGAAAATTTAATGTTTAACGAAATTCAATTATTTGATCGATCGCAAATTTTGGTTCTTTTCCGTTATACCGACACCATGCCATACATGTAAATATATGCTTGGCGACAATGGTGTCCGTATAATGGAAAAGTACTCAATTTTTTCTTAGTTCGGGCTATACCAAAAACAAACCTTTTACAGGTAACAAAAAATTCGCCGAAAATGGCTGCTTCATCAGCTGTTATGACAGCAAAGTTGGATAAAATCTAATAACCTGAATTTTACAACGTTTATGCGAAACACCACAGAGAACACACGCTATTTTTATATAAGTAGGGTATATTTAAACGAATAAGAGAACTAACAACCTTCAATAATATAATGCATGAAAAAGTAAACAAATAAGTGATTCAGCAAATCATAAAAATATGTATTTCTTAATATAACTATAAAATGCAGAAAAATATTCTGGTTCCATCAAAAATATTCATTATCCCGTCGAAATTACGTGCATTATCCCGTCGTCCCATTAAGAAAAAAAAACTATATGCAAATTAGGTACTTTTCGGTAAGCCGGCGCCAGTAATACATATATATATAATAATAATAAACTCCAATGGAAAATTACTTGCAGAATCATTATCACAAAAGCCAACCAAAATCTATAAACCACATAAATTCAATACTGGAAAAACAAAACTATATACATTATATATATTTGTATATATGTATGTATATACTATATATATATATATATATATATACTATATATATATATATATATATATATATATATACATATATACTTCACTGGCGCCCTTCTAACCGAAAAGTACCTCAAATAATTCGCCAAACTGTAGCGCCCAAAATAAACAAACGGAAGAATGTTGTCATTAAATCTCAAAAAAAGAAAAATAATAATAATAATAATAAATAATTAAGAAAAGCCCCATTTACTAAAGTATCATTTATCAGTAGCTTTTAACAATAAAATTTACAATATATTAATGAAAACAGAATCAAAAATAATCTTGGATATTTATTTATTTACATTATTTCTCTAAATTATGGAAAAGGAATAATCATCCTGATTATGTAAAGGAATGAAGAAACCATACAAATAAATTACACTTGAAAACATTAAAAATCTCTTTTATCTGCAGATTGATTTATTATTGTAAAAAAAATTCTTCATCTTTACATAAAAATTGATTAGCTTAAAACAATGGATGCGTTTCAGAAGATATGGATTTGAAACGAACAATGATTAAAGAAGACACTTTAAAAATTTTGATCAAAACATTTTAAAACTTTTTTTAACGTCGAATTTCGACGGTGTGTTTGGGGAGATGCAATGCACATGCGCATAGGAGCTCATTCGGTTGCATTATCACAGGGGGGGATATGTGTGCCTTATTTAATATGTTCTTTTATTGACTGAATATGAGATGAACGTAGGGATATGCTATTTGTATGATACTTCATAGGTTCAGGAAATTTTCTTTCTTGCCGTGAGGAATAGGGCGGTAATGTCAAACTGTTTTCCATTTTGTTTACGGATTGTTTGTTTGGAGTTTGCATCGGAAATAATAACGTAATTCACTGAGGGAATTTTTTTTTTACATAAATTATTTGAAAGATTGTTTCATAAGTACCCCTACTTATGTAATAAAGAAGCTTATTTTACTAATATTGTTATTGTAATTTTTTCTGTGAAGTTTTGAGAGGTACCATCTAGTTACTTTTTATTTTATATATATCTGTGCATGTATATAATTACGCATGTGAATATGTATGTTTATATGTAACTTTCAAAGTTTCCTAAAAAGATTTAACTTTTAAACAAATTCATCCCAGCAATCTATTGTTTACCTTCATTTCACTTCAGACTTTAGCCATCATATATCCTCTAGCTGCACATTAATACATAGCAATACTTTTATTCTATGTATTTTTTAATATAGTGACTTTTATATAAAGGAAATTGATTAATATGTAAAAAGAGATTATACTAATTGATTTTTCCATATATACTTCCATAATGCAGTCACTGGAAAACTTCTAAAACACGTCCCTCTCGGACAATCACCACATGAGAAATGAAAAATGGCTGATTCCTTATCTCACAACAGGATGTGACGAAATAATCACGTGTCTTTCTTATCAGTAAAGTCATCGATGAGATAAAAGATTATTTCAGCAACGTGTTTGTCATTTTAAATTCTGTCTTCCGTTTTGTATTCTGCTTTTATTTTTAAACTAGCTGCCACTGGCGACCAGTTTGGTCTCCCTTAAATGTATGTTAAGCACAGTAACACGTTACTTTTATTCATAATTTAATTTTTTTCCTTAATCCTTCGCCAAAAAGAAAGATTCTAATAGACAAATCAAGAACTTTTGCGATCATGGTAGCATTTTGCATATTTTTTGTTGTTATGTATTTCATCTTCCATGATAAAAACCTCTTAACCAACTTAAGCATTTATGCTTCTTGTCCGTTTGCTTATCAGTTGCAATATGTTCGCTAATGCGGAGATTCTTAAACATATTAAGTAATTTTTCGTAATTGGGTCCATTGCCAATTGGCGTATTTTAGTTAATACGATTTGATGCAATGAAGTCTATTTTGAGAAAGTCTTTAATGATATCCACATTTACACTGAACGATATTGTTGCTAATATTTGTTTTGTTTTTTTTCGTTAACTTTGGCTGTAGACTCGATTGCGAAAGATTATAAAAACTATCATTATTCTCATCTAAAACGTCTTGAGTAATGTGTCGTAATCGGGCTACATATTATTACACGTAATTTTCGAGTATAGTTTGGTGGAAAATTTAACTTTTGAAGGCCAGTTTTGATAATCGCATTCCCTTTAAACCATATTTTCTGTCAGGACTTTTGACCCATGACGTACAATCTGATTAAAATTCACGAACTTCCTTTTAGATGCCTTGTACGACTTTGTTTTTCTCTGCTCCCCTTTCTTGATATAGTTCAGGAGTTTTTATAATAGGGTAATTCTCTTATTTCAGCATGTCTGCTTAATATCTACTGACTATTAAAATTCGTAACAGGTAAAATTCGCCGCGCCAACATTGGCACCTATAATTCTAATTACAGCAACCCGTTTTTTCTCTGTATATTGTAACTCTATATTTAATATTACGTAGTAGAAATATAAAAGACTATTGAAGACGGTTCTATTGATATAGTAGATATAAATATGTATAGTATATTCATGGGTATATAATATGTGATTAGAATATATATCTCATATTCATTCCGCTGGATATAACATACCCCAAATAAAACTTCCATCGTAAATGTCTAATCTAAAAACCATCAATATGATTTTATGTGTTTAGTAAGTGTATACAAAAAGAATTTTCTGTATTATTTTACATTAATTCTATATTATTAACCATTTTTAATGATGGGTCCTTTTGGGTACAGTTGTCGCAGACGCACCGGGGTATCATTTTGGCGCCAAAATGGCGATTTTATGCCTGACCAACCTGGCGTTTTCGGCTAGATTTTGCTTCGTATGGAAACCTGGTAGAACAGATTCCGCATGCTTTATAATAAATTAAATATTGTGTGTTTTATAACAAATTAATGATTGTGTGTGTTTTTAAATAAAATTGTGTGTGTTTTTTTTTAAATATAAAATGACTAATTTCATAATAAAATAAAAGTAACATGCTGTTTTAGCAATCTCTAACAGGTGTCTGAAAATGGGATTTTCTCGCCAAGATGGCGCAAAACAAAAATCGCGCCAACCCCGGAGCGTCTGCGACAGCTTTTCCAATTTAAAATGCATGCCGTTCACATTTTTCATTTAAAATAGAAAATAGATAAATAAAAAATAGGTACTTTTCCGTTATACGGACACCATGCCAAAATGTATGCTAATGCCTAATGTATGTAAATGTATGTATTAAATATATGTAAATGTATGCTTGGCGACAATGGTGTCCGTATAACGGAAAAGTACCAAAAAATAATTTCATAAATCAAAACATTTGATTTCAGAATCAAAGTATCGTTTCTAATTTGAACACGTGAAAAATAAAAGCTGGTATTGGTGATTTTAAAAATGATATTGGCGAGATTTGCACCCAAATAACATAAAAGTACTTAATGATGTTATGTATTTTATAAATGTATATTAAATTACTATTTGGAACGCGATTGGTCATTAACAATGGTAAATATGATTGGCAATTATCAATCATTTTAGGTGATCTCTCTTCCTGCCGCGTACAATACATAAATCTATATATTTAAAACGCTAAGCGATTTCTTTCGACAATCCGTGAGAACAAACTACTGCATCAAATTACATCATTCTTTTTTTTAATGAAAGATATTTGGACACAGATTTGTTATCGTGCATTCGTTTGTTCGAAAATTTAATTAATTAACCGTAATTTTCAATTGAATTTTTACGTCTGCTAATGACGTCATAATCGGATAACGCCTACTGTTCTGAAGCACAGAGTTTATTTTCTAAACTCTGTGGTTGAATAAAAGATAAATAATAAATACTAAAAGCACGCGGTTTTAAGGCCGAATTTGTTAATTTGCAAGTTAAATTTCGGTAAAAATACTTATCCGCGTGTTTTATAAGCGAATAAAAATTCATATTTATTGTGACGTCACGGGAATATTGTCCATTGGGTTTATTTTATCATTATGCATTATAACTTTGTTGATGCCATTTTTTCATTACAATTAAATACAAAATATATTTATATTTGTGTGCATGGTGTTCAAGCATTAATGTAAGGTATATGAAGTACGTGTGAAAAGTTTGCGCAGGTGAAAATGACGTTATGCTTAGCTTGAAGTGTATTTTAACATTGATAAAACTAAAGAGAAAAATGTGTTATGATTGTGTTAACATGACATAATTTTACTGATTTTTGCATTCATAATTATAAAGATTAGAATTGGAGCCGTCATTGATTTCTTCATCTTGATTGCATACCTTGATTACATGTTACCAATTGCTTTTTTTTTTTAAATTATAGGATAGAAGATTTCCTTTTTTAATAAAAAAAATCACAAAAGTAAAGGATTTCAGGAAATTTAAAGTTATTAAAACTAGTGATATGGTAGAAAAAAATCTTGAAATAATTATTGTATTTTTAGCTAGAATAAACAATGTAAGACTAATATTTCATAGGAATTATTTTGGTAGATTTATTATAAGTTCATTTAACAGCTCCTTATTAGCGCAAAGTCCTATTTCTTTCACGGTGAATTTCTCTTTCGGTGTCAAAAAATGTTTTTCCAGTTTTGGACGCCAGCCAAAATACAGTGGCAATTTTTAGAAATGTACAACAGTTGTTACAACAAAGGCGCTATCGCTTTAGCTTTCATCGCGCTTATATCACTTCGAAATACTACAAATTTTTATTTTTTACTACATTTTACAATTTCAATTCTTACATCATCAATTAGAAAATAAATTAGCTTTCGATTGAAATTTATTTGAAAACTGCCGATTAATTTAACGACTTTTTAAATAATTTTCAAGCATGAAAAGTTTTTCAATTCTATCTTATCAATGACCACCAGTTTACTTCAATAATGTAAAATTGCCCCTGGGAAAATTGCCACAATTGAAAATAGATTTCCCTAACCATCATAAAAAGTGAATAAAAAAAATGTGATAAATCACAAGATCAGATTATCCATAAGATAGAACATTTTGGCGCTAAGCAAAAATCTGTCAGGGAAAGAAAAAAAAAAAAGACTATTTTTAGTTTATGTTGAACATAAAATTGATATGTTGAATTCGTTGATGAATATATGTTCCATCAGATATCAGGATATGCTAGGAATTGCATTTTCTATTTTTTTTACATTTGCCAACTGTATCAGAGGAAAAATATCCCCGAATGTGATGGAAAAGGGATAATCATCCTGATTATGTCAAGGAACCGAAGAAACCATACAAATAAATTACACTTGAAAACATTAAAAATCTCCCTCATCTGCAGATAGATTTATTACTGTAAAAAACTTCTTAATCTTTGCATAAAAATTGATTAGCTTAAAACAATGGATGCGTTTTAGAAGATATGGATTTGAAACGAACAATGATTAAAGAGGACATTTTAAAACTTTTAATTTAATCCTTTTAAAACTTTTTTAACGTCAAATTTCGACGGTGCTTTTGGGCAGATGCAATGCACATGCGCATAGGAGCTCATTCGGTTGCATTATCACAGGTGGGGGGGGAGATGTGTGCTTTATTTACTATGTTCTGTTATTTACTGAATATGATATGAACGTAGGAATATACTATTTGTATATACTTCATAGGTCCATGAATTTTTTTTCTTGCCGTGGGGAATATGGTGGTAATGTCAAACTGATTTGCATTACACAGTTATTTACGGATTGTTTGTTTGGAGTTTGCATCGGAAATAGTACTGTATTTGACAGGGGAAAAAAACTTTAAATAAAATATTTGAAAGACTGTTTTATACGCGCCCATCCATAAATAATAAAGAAGCTTATTTTACTGATATTGTTGTAGTATTTTTTTGCGTCAAGTTTTGACGGGTTCCATCTAGTATCAAATTAACTGACAATTTTTTTCGAAATTTGATTCATTAAATATTATTACATGACTTGTATTTGTTTACATTCAACTTTGTCAAGAAAAGATTCCGAAGGAATTTGAGTTGTAAAGCACTTTATCAAGCAGAATTATGGTAAACTTTGATGGTCTTACAGGTCCTGGTGCAAATAACTTTTTTGACACCAGGCAGCGCACCAAAAAATCATTCACGGAAAACTTATTTTACGAACGATTATCTCCATGGTTTAATGGTTTAATATTTTAAAACTTCACGACGATTGAATCTTTTTTTTTTTTTTTTTTGTTTACTTTCATGGATAGAGAATTTGAACTGCGAAGCTAATTTCAACTGAAGTTATTGCAGAATATATACCTAATTGAATGTAAGTCATCTCTCAAATATTAATTTATTTTGAACGATCTTTCTAAAAATGTAACTTTTATGCAGTTTTATTCGAAAAATAATTTTGAATAAAAATGGCCGCCTGGCATATGAAAAAGCGATACGGGCATCCCGGAACTGTTGATGGAACAAATTCACATGACTTACGGTTTTATTATAGAGATTAACAAAGCTCATTTTTTTTAAATGAACAGGCCTTATAAAAACACCTTACTCTTGAGAGAAAGCGCGAGAAACCACATCTTTTTCCACATGCCAAGCAACCATTTTTATTTTTTAAAAAAAATTTCGAATAAAATTGCATAAAACTTAAATTTTTAGAAAGATCGTTCAAAAAAATTGTTTGTTTGAAAAATGTATAGATTCTGAGATTACTTCAGTTGAAATTAGGTTAACAACCCAATATTTATCCCAATATCCATTAAGTAAATAAACACAAGGGATTCGTTCATCGTAAATCATAGAAATATTTAACCATGGAGGTAATCATTCGCATAGCAAGATCTTCATGGTGAGTTTTGCAGCGCTGTCTGGTGTCAAAAAAAATGCGTATTTGTAAACGTAGCATACGTAATAAGAAAAAAAAAGGCATGCTCTTTTCACTCATAAAAGACGATATAATTCATTTCGCTAAAATAATAAGGATTATTTTTTTACATTGTAAAACTAGTTATAGTACGAAAGCAGCTCATTTGTCACGTTTAACGTACAATTTCCAACTTGTTTAAAATGATCTCGTGGATCGATTCTTCACGACGGCAGGCGTTTTAAAGTTTCTTTCTTTCTTTTTTTTTTTCTTTTTTTTTTTTTTTTTTGGGGGGGGGGGGGGGTGAGGTAGAATCTATGAAACTTCTTGTTCTTTTTTTTATGTGTGCTATGAACTTCAGACCAGGGCCGTAGCGAGAGGGGTGCCAGGGGGGGGGGGGGCTCAGCACCCCCTGAAAAATTTTAAGCCCCCCCTGGGAAAGTTGCCAAGGTCACCAAATGAAATTCTGTTTCAAAAATCCAAATGAAACTCTGTTCAAAAATAGAACATAGAACTTAGTTTTTTTTTTACAGTTTTGCATGAATTAAATTGTAGAATTTGTTTAAAAACTGCAAATAAGTGCTTCAATATGAGGCGCATCCTATCTGCACATACTCAGAATTAGCAACCTTTTGCTGATGCAAACATTGACTTACGCAGTAGTTATATCTCATCAAAAAGTCACCTGTAAAAAATGCAGCCAAGTCTCGTAACTCATTTACCGTAAAAAGTACTGAGATCGTATAAAGCCAAGTTTAACTATCTTATTAACTCTGAAATTTTCATTCACAAATCACTCCTAGTCTCTATATCTTAAGTTAATTATTATTTTGTGACTTGGCAATTACGTAGCACGAGAATGTGATGTATATAGTTAGTCTTAATCAAATAATACTATAACATATTAAAGTGTAATAACTTCCCTGTGCGTATATAATTTGCCTTAATTAAATTATCCCATCTCATTCCATAACATAGTAAAGTGTAATAACTTCCCTGTGCTGCGTAATTGCCAAGTCACAAAATAATAATTAACTAAAGATGTAGAGACTAGGAGTGATTTGTGAATGAAAATTTCAGAGTTAATAAGATAGTTAAACTTGGCTTTATACGATCTCAGTACTTTTTACGGTAAATGAGTTACGAGACTTGGCTGCATTTTTTACAGGTGACTTTTTGATGAGATTTCACTTCTTTTTGTAAGTAATCCTCCTTTTCTTGATTTTGGGTTCTTTTTGGGGATCATCCACTGATTTTCACTAAGCCCACACTCTGTCCCTATTATTTACAGGTATCAAAAATTGGAAGCTTTAGTTTCGTTTGCAAAGTACTGTAGATAAAAAGAGATTTCAGGTTCCTAGGCAAGCACTAAGTTATGGGAGAGGCAGTGTCAAAAGAACTCTCAATTGCTTCCAGGATAGGTGCTATCCATCTGAGATATTACTCGCAGCCCTAGATACTTGATATTTAACATAAAAGAACTTTTTAGTATAAAAAGAAAGCCAAAATTAAAATTTCAGGAAATTTCCAATAAATCAAACTATATTACTTTTTTCGATGTTTTTTTTTAGTCTTTTTTTTATTATTTACGGATTTTTTAATTTTTTCTTACTTTGTGTACTAAACCCTGCCTTTCTGCCAAATGTCAAGCTTCTAGGGATTACAAAATCGAATTATTTTCAAATTTTCAACTTTTTATAAATTTATTGATTTTTCGATTTTAATTCTAAGTTACCTGATTGTCATGCCAGTATAGTAATTCTTTTATCCGTCTTCTTAGGATCATTTAGGTTCAATTTAGAGATAAATCAAGTGAATCTTAGAGTCACCATGATTTTATTTAGAAAGGACTATCAAACCATAACCAGCCAGTAATGTCGGCAGGGGAGGGGGAGCTGTGAAAATTTTTGTGGGGCCAGCATCATTTAACAATCCATATTTCATATGCGAAGTAAATAGAGTATAACCTGTGAAAGAAAAAAAAACTGTCTATAAAGAAATCGCCTATAACGTAGCCAGTCTATAGCGTAACTTTTCTATAACGAAATTCGTAAACAAAAGAAAAGAAAACCATATTCCGGGGGAAATAACATAAAACAATTAGGGGCGTTGTACTAGCTAATAGGACAATTATCTTAAAACTGATGTTTCTAGCAGTACAAAATCAAATTGTTTTCGAATTTTCGATTTTTTAAAGATATTTTGATATTTCGATTTTATTTTCGAATTTAACGAATTTTTTAATTGTCCCTTTTATTGAATAGTAAATACTACCTTTACACCCTTTAACCTTACCTTTACACCTTACCTTTTCAGTTTTAAGTTTCTAAGACTACATGATAAAATTATTTTCAATTTTTGATTTTTTCGAATTTTTTTTTATAATTTTCTGGATTTTTTATTTTTTTCTTATTTTGTATCCTTTATTACAAATTTCAAATTTCTAGCGCTACAAAATCGAATTATTTTGAAATTTCCGATCTTTTTCGAGTTTTTTATTCTATTTTCGAACTTATTGTGTTTTAATTTTTCCTTTTTCTGTATCCTAAACAATAAGTTTACGCCGAATTTTAAGTTCTAAAGCTACAAAATCGATTTTATTTCAATTTTTCGAATTTTTAAATTTTTTTTTAAATTTTCCGGATTTTTAAATTTTTTCTTATTTTGCATCTTAAATAATACCTTTATTCCGAATTCCAAGTTTCTAGCGCAACAAAATCGGATTATTTGAAATTTTTCGTTTTTTTTCGATTTTTTTATTTTATTTTCGATTTTTTGGGGGGGTTTTGATGTTTTCTTTTTCTGAATTCTAAACACTACCTTTACACCAAATTTTCAGTTTCTAAGACTACGAGATCATATTATTTTCAATTTCTCACTTTTTCTTTTTCTTTTCCTTTCTTTCTTTCTTTTCTTTTCTTTTTTTTTTTAATTTTTGAAATTTTCGATTTTTTTTTTTCGAATTATCCATATTTTTTAATGTTTCCTTATTTAGTATCTCAAATATTACCTGTATTCCGAATTTCAAGTTTGTAGCGCTATGAAATCGAATTATTTTCAAATTTTCCTTATTTTTCGATTTTTCCGATTTTTTTACTTTATTTTCGATTTTTCCGATTTTTTTACTATATTTTCGATTTTTCCAAATTTTTTATTTTATTTTCGAATTTTATTGCGTTTTTTATTTTAACTTATTCTGAATCCTAAACACTATCTTTACTGCGAATTTTAAGTTTCTAAGGCTAAAAGATTATTTTAATTATTTCATTTTTTTTTTCAAATTTTTCGAATTTTTGAATTTTTTTTTCGAATTTTCCGGATTTTTTAATTTATCCTTAGTTTGCATCCAAAATGCTACCTTTATTCCGAATTCCAAGTTTCTAGCGCAACAAAATCGAATTATTTGAAATTTTTCGATTTTTTTCGATTTTTTCGATTTTTTAATTTAATTTTCGATTTTTATTGTGTTTTCGATGTTTTCTTTTTCTGAATTCTAAACACTACCTTCACACCAAATTTTAAGTTTTAAGACTACAAGATCGTGTTATTTTCAATTTTCAATTTTGTTCGAATTTGTTGAATTTTCGAATGCTTTTTTTTTTTTTTTTTTTTTAATTTTCCGGATTGTATAATTTTTCCTTTCTTTGTATCCGAAACACTAGCTTTATTCCAAATTTGAAGTTTCTATGGCTGCGGGATCTACCCAATCTTTTCGATGACGCGAGAATGAGTGAGTGTGTGAGTGACAAAAAATCGAAACTTTGAGTTCATATATCGTCTGCACTAATTTATGGGTATTTTTCGAATTATCCATATTTTTTAATTTTTTCTTATTTAGTATCTTAAATATTACCTTTATTCCAAATTTCAAGTTTATAGCGCTATAAAATCGAATTATTTTCAAATTTTCCTTATTTTTCGATTTTTTCGATTTTTTTTTATTTATTTATTTATTTTTTTTTTTCGAATTTTATTGCGTTTTTTATTTTAACCTATTCTGAATCCTAAACACTATCTTTACCGCGAATTTTAAGTTTCTAAGGCTAAAAGATCAAATTATTTTATTTTTTCAACTTTTTTTCGAATTTTTCGAATTTTTGAAATTTTTTTTCGAATTTTCCGGAATTTTTAATTTTTCCTTATTTTGCATCCTAAATACTACCTTTATTCCGAATTCCAAGTTTCTAGCGCAACAAAATCGGATTATTTGAAATTTTTTCATTTTTTTTTTATTTTTCGATTTTTTCAATTTTGCCTTCGATTTTTTGGTGTTTTTGATGTTTTCTTTTTTCGGATACTAAACACTACCTTCACACCGAATCTTAAGTTTCTAAGACTACAAGATCGTATTATTTTGAATTCTCAATTTTGATGGAATTAGTTGAATTTTCGAATGTTTTTTTTTTTTTTCGAATTTTCCGGATTTTATAATTTTTTCTTTCTTTGTATCCTAAACACTACCTTTTTTCCAAATGTCAAGTTTCTAGGGCTATGGGATCTACCTAATCTTTTTGATGACGCGTGAACGAGTGAGTGAGTGAGTGACAAAAAATCGAATGTTTGAGTTCATATATCGTCTGAACTAGAAAAGACAGAAAGTTGTAATTTTAAATTTTGATCCTGTGTGCCAAATACTCTAGAAAAACGAAGTTTCAAATTTTTGGGATACTCCAGCGCGGAGATATGGGGGGGGGGGGTCAAAAGTGCCCTGTGTTGCTTCCAGAAAAGTATGCTTACGGCTGTCCTCTCTCGACTTGGCGGAGGCACTGCCGTGCCTCCAGATACAGAAATTTTTCATTTTGCAGCGTTTTTCATTATTAGCATAATACAAAGTTACTCTAATGAGTTTGATAGTAAATATGATGCTTATGATAAACACTAGCCGCCACTGGTGACCAGTTTGGTCTGTCTTAAATGTATGTTAAACATTGCAACACGTTACATTTATTCATAATTTAACTTTCCCTTAATCCTTCGCCAAATCGGAAGATTCTAATAGACAAATCATGAACTTTTGCGATCATGGTAGCATTTCGCATATTTTTTGGGCACAGGTGTCACATACGCACGTTGGCGCGATTTTTCCCCCCGCCAATTTGGGGAAAATTTTTTTATGCAAATTGTTGTTTATTTACTTTTATTTTTTTTAGTTCTATAAATTATTTTTGATATATATATCAATATTTATTTACACCAAACTATCATTTATTTATTTTTATTTCCTGTTTTAATAATGAGTATTTTTGTTAGCCGGGAGCAGATGATAAATCGCCAAATATTGTTCCCATCACCATCATTCATACTACATTAGTTTAATTTTAAATTACAAATCTGTCACTCATTTCATTTAAAATATTTAACTTTAATCTAAAATGCTTATATAACATAAATTTAAAATACTTCAAACTTTCCATTTAAATAGAAAATAGATAAATAAATAAGAAATAATATCATAAATCAAAACATTTGATTTCAAAATCAAAGTATCGTTTCTAATTTGTACACGCGATAAATAAAAGCTGTGTTAGCGATTTTAAAAATGCTAAAAATTTGATTCATTAAATATTATTACGAGTTCAATTTACGTCAAGAAAAGGTCCGGAAGGAACTTGAGTTGTATATTAATGGTTACTCATAATACTACACATAATACTCACATAATACTCACTAATAATACACATAATTATGGTAAACTTTGATTGTCTCACTGGTGCGAATTATTTTTTTGTCGCGAGGCAGCGGTCCAAAAATTCATTCGCGGAGAACTTGCTTTGCGAATGATTACCTCCATGATTTAATATTTTAAATGTTCACGACGAATCAATCTTTTTTTTGTTGTTTACTTTCATGAATAGAGAATTTGAACTGTGAACCTAATTTCGACTGAAGTTATTGCAGAATATATACATAATTGAACGTAAGTCATCTCTCAAATATTAATTTATTTTGAACGATCTTTCTTAAAATGTAACTTTTATGCAGTTTTATTCGAAAAAATAATTTTGAATAAAAATGGCCGCCTGGCATATGAAAAAGTGAAACGGCCATCTCGGAACTGTTGATGACAGTCACATGACTTACGCTTTTATTTTAGAAGATTATGTTTCCTATTTGAGTCATCCTAGTTTAAATATATATAAGATCCTTAATTTATAAATGATACTAATGAAAAAAGCTAATAGCCAATTTAAATACAAGTGGTTAATTAATTAAGTGGTTTTGCATTTAAATAATTTTAAAATGCAAAATACATCCTTGATTTTTCTAGAGCTTTTTTTTTTCATATAAAAACATAACTTTAGAATCTTTAAAGGCAGGGAATATATTCAGAAAAAAATTATAGTTTGCAACTCTTTTGAGAAGTGAGCTTTTTATTTACTTACTGACATCATCAGTTATTATTTCACTAGTATAATTTTACACTGAAAATTCTCATTCTGCAGCCAGTGATGTAGTTGTAAAAAACCAGAGGGCATACGCTGTAGACAGAGGGAGTATATGCTAAAGAGCTTATGTCCGAAAGAGTATATGCTATAGTGTTTCTGAGAAATAGGTATACAGTATTCCTTAACATAATCCAGAAAATATACGGCGTATCCACCGTATATCCTCCATTACATCCCTGTCTGCAGCTTTTATTTTTCTTAGAATGAAATAAAGTTATTATAAACAGTTTAATAAGAAACAAAGTGCCTACAATATGAAAAAATCCCAGACAGCTCAGCCTACAGCCGCAGGTAGATTTTGAAGACGCAGACCGTGGGGCTCCTGTTTATTGGGAATTGCAGAAGAAATGATATTTTTGCCACGATTCGGCAGTTGGGACCGCCCACTTCGAAAACTACTGGTGTCTGTAGGCGGAGCCGGCAGAGATTTCTTTGTTTTTAATTTTTTTTTTCTGTAAGGGTTGGTTCTATAAAAAACTTGTAGATAATATTAAGAGGATTTATAATAAGTTTACGTGGATTTAATACCTTGTGAATTGACAAAGTTATGATTTTTTTTCTTCTTAAACCCCTATCAACCCCCCCCCCCCTCGAGGCCATTTTTAATTATATCAAAATCTGTCCTACATAAATTTTCGGCCCTTTTCCTAGAAGTAATAATAACTTTAAACGGATTCGATACGCATCATAATTAAGAAGTTATGGGTTTTTCTGTTTTCACAAAAAGTCCCTATTTTTTTTTTTTTTTTTTCTTGGTTCGATTTTGCCCATTAACGAACGTGACCAAGATTTTATGCCCCTTGATTTTATGTATTACTTTTGGAAGAGATTTGTGCAGAATTATTGAAGTTATCGTGTCCATAAAAAAGTGATGTAGATGGATAGATAAATGTTTTGAACTGGGGGTGGTTTTCGGTTCTGGGAGTCATGATCAGCATAGATCTGCAAAAATTTTCCAGAAATTCCAACATAGGGGAGAATGTAATAGGTAGTATTTCTTACAAAATCTACCTAATATGCACTAATTTACTTTTATATATATACTTTGATCATATATATCTGTGTTTGTATTGTACGTGCATGTGTCAGAGAGAGAGAAATAGTATGAGCACCCCCTACATTTTCTTGAGCACCCCTTATTGTATGCTTCTAGCTACAGCCCTGCTTCAGACCCTAAATAATTAAATTATGAGGCACAAAAATAGTTGTATCCATTTTTAGAATCTAAATTATATTCGCAGTGATTCATTAATTAAGCGTTGTAATTTTGTCACACTATCAATATAATTCAGGGTGATTATAAGAGATTCCTGTAGCGAGAGCTTATGTTTTTTTCCACGAGAGGGCAAATTTAAGTTCTTGAATTGCGATGATCTTTTTCATTATTATTTCTTTAACTTTTTTCTTCGTCAATTTTTTTCAAGATTCAGTAAAATAGCATTTATTTTAAATTTTGACGAAGTTTACAAACTTGTAGATGATGTTCTTGATGATACTTATCTTCAAAATTTCTTAATGGCAACGAGAAGATTTGTTGTTATTTACGATTTCATGTCGTGAGTTTTGACCGAGATTTTGCCTGTGTAACATTATGACTTCTGTTAGAATGTTTTTTTTTTAATTTACAGCTTGAATTGGCTTTTGCATATGTTAGCCTAAATCTCTAAATTTGTATCTACTCGATGGGTAGTATGTATGATTAATAGCTCCATGTTTAGTAAATCTATGATTAATTACATTTTCTTTTACATTAATTTATTTTCATTTATTTATTTTAGTTTAAAGTAATGTCTGGTATCAAAGAAACTCCAGTAGAATCACCTGACAGCTCCACTCTGTCTGACGTGCAAAAACTGATATTTTCGATTGGACATTTAAAATTTTCCATGAGAGCTATATCGTCCATGCATTTACAGTCTACCCTGCTTTCACAAAATGTAAGTTGGATTCATTTCTTACTTAGGAATTTAAGTTTATTGCTTGAAATTTGTTTCTTGTATTAAAAAATACCCTTTTATGATCAGAATTTTTGCGTGAGTAAGAAACGTATAAATTATATTACGTTTTTTTAAGATTTCAAAGTTTTGGTTTGAGTACATTAATTAATGCAATAAATCAGAATTAATTCTTTCGGGAAAATTCCCATGACCTGTGCTGGAGGATTTAGCAAGTTGTTTGGGTGATAAATGTTTCAATGTGGTTGTTTACATTTTTTTTTATTATTATTATAATTTACATATATTATTTTTAATGATATTTTTATGTAGATGTAATGTTGTGTAAATCTATTTTTTGTGCAGTTTTTATAGATATTTTTCTATTTCGCATCGATATTTTTTAAATTGTAATGGCGGTTGAATCCTCAAATAAGGGCGACCCTTGGCTGCGTCGAATTTGGCAAAGCGATAAATGAGTTTTTCTTGCTACCAGTTTGTTTCTTGCATTTCTTTCCCGCCTACTGTGGTTTGATCTGGAAATTTGATTGGATTATGAGTGAATTACGTTCGTTTGCTTGGGTTGGTTGGTTTATTGTGTGCCGTATTGTTGGATTCATAGAGTAATGAGGTAGATAGAGATGCACTATACCGTAAAAATGTCTTGGAGTATGCAGCCGGTAATTTCAGAATTTACTAGGCCCAAAAAAGGGAAGCATATGGAAGAAGGGCTAAATTTATTGGACAGTGAGAGGTTTTCAAATCAAGTCCCAAGTTGTTTGGGACGACTTTAGTGTTGCATCACGGCAAACGTATACATTGCATGTGTATTTTCGTTTGAAGTCTGGGTTTTGCAATGTGAAGTGACTTTAATCTTTTGACGTGTTGTTTTTTTATGAAGAATGCTGCTATGCGGCAAATACGAATTTGAAATAGTGTGCGTAGTGTGTTGATAATGAAAATTTAGGACATTTTAGTTGTTTTTATTAGATTATTTAGGGGTAAGTTTGAATTTTGTCCTCTTGAGTGAGCAGTTTAAGGGTCATTTTTGTATAAATACTGCTGCATCATCAGAAGTGAGAGGCGATATTGATTATGACAAACCGGAGCCGTAAAAAAAAAAGATAAATTTGAAAAGTAAAGTAAGTGAATTTTTATTGATTTTATTTGATAATAATCGTGTGTCTTGCATTTTAGAGATTACTGTAGAGGTAGTTTCATGCATCGAGTGATGTTTTTTTGTTTTGGATAATGTGTACAGGATACATACATAATTTATTGATTTTATTTGATAATAATCGGGTGTCTTGCATTTTAGAGATTACTGTAGAGGTAGTTTCGTGCATCGAGTGATGTTTTTTTGTTTTGAATAATGTGTACAGGATACATACATAACTTACTGATTGCTGTGTGAACGAATTTCGTACATTCTAGAGATTGCTGGGCTAAGATGCTTTACACTCATGCAGAAAAAAAAATAATCGATTGAAAAGTCTTCAAATTTAGGGGATTTTTCCTTTAATGGCAACCTAGCCATTGTATTAAGTTATTCGTTTGGCGCAGTCTTGAAAATCACCCCAACCAAAAAGTCGCCAAACTTTTGTTTACATGTTTGCGTGAGTGTAAAGCATCAGTTCCGATTGCTGTACAGCGAGTTTCATGCATCCAGTGATGTTTTTTTTTTTTCGGTTAATGTACACGAAGCATACATACATAAGTTACTGATCGATGCATGAATGAGTTTCATGCATTCTAGAGATTGCTCTACAGTGAGTTTCATTCATCCAGTGATGTTTTTTTTTCGGTTAATGTACGCAAAGCGTACATACATAAGTTACTGATCGCTGCGTGAATGAGTTTCATGCATTCTAGAGATTGCTGTACAGCGAGTTTCATGCATCCAGTGATGTTTTTTTTCGGTTAATGTACGCGAAGCGTACATACATAAGTTACTAATCGCTGCGTGAATGAGTTTCATGCATTCTAGAGATTGCTGTACAGCGAGTTTCATGCGTCCAGTGATGTTTTTTTCGGTTAATGTACGCGAAGCGTACATACATAAGTTACTGATCGCTGTGTGAATGACTTTCATGCATTCTAGAGATTGCTGTACAGTGAGTTACATGAATCCAGTGTTTTTTTTTCGGTTAATGTACGCGAAGCGTACATACATAAGTTGCTGACCGCTACTTGAATGAATTTTATGTATTAAAAAAATTAGGAGTTTAGAAATTTTTTCCAATTACAATATTTGTGCTTTGTGGCAGAGAAGTGATTATTTACACAATTTCTATGAGAGTTTCTTCACGACGTAAACGTTGCTTTTATTTCGTTTTGTGGCAATTTACAAAGTTTAAGCGGTATTTTCTTAGAGATGTTTTATTTGTTAGGAAAAAATTGACTGTTAAATTTGTCAATTCTTTGTAAAAATCGGGAGAAAAAAATGGTTAGAAATTTGTAAAATTGGAAAAATCTGTTAGAAAAAATAGCTAAAAATTTATAAAAATGGAAAAATCTGGAGGAAAAAATAGCTAAAAATTTGCAAAAATGGAAAAATCTGGAGGAAAAAATAGCTAAAAATTTGTAAAAATGGAAAAATCTGGAGGAAAAAATAGCTAAAAATTTGTAAAAATAGAAAAATCTGGAGGAAAAAATAGCTAAAAAATGGAAAAATCTGGAGGAAAGAATAACTAAAAATTTGTAAAAATAGAAAAATCTGGAGGAAAAAATAGCTAAAAATTTGTAAAAATGGAAAATCTGGAGGAAAAAATAGCTAAAAATTTGTAAAAATGGAAAAATCTGGAGGAAAAAATAGCTAAAAATTTGTACAAATAGAAAAATCTGGAGGAAAAAAATAGCTAAAATTTGGAAAAATGGAAAAATCTGGAGGAAAAAATATTAAAAATTTGTAAAAATGGAAGAATCCGGAGGAAAAAATAGCTGAAAGTTGTAAAAATTAAAAAATCTGAATGAAAATATTGCTAAAAGTATGTAAAAATCGAGAAATCTCGCAAAAAAACTTTTCAAAACTTTGTAAATAGCAGTACAACGAAATAAAATCAGTATTTACTTTGTGAAAGAAATTGGCTTAGGAAGTGTATAAGTAGTGACTAGTCTGCCGAAAAGTACGTGTTCTGATTGGGTGAAATTTGGAGGTTGCCGTTTTTTAGGTTGGCGCGCGTCTGTGCTTGGCGTGTGTAAAAAAAATCGCCAAATCGGGGGTCGCCCTTGTTTGAGGATTTTGCCGTAATGGCAGTTGGGAACGAGATTTTGGCTATGATGTCATACACTCACGCACAGTTTTTTTTTTTTTTTTAATCAGTTAAAAAAAGGGAAAAAAGTCGCCAAATTTAGGGGATTTTTTCCTTTAATGGCAACCTAGCCATTGTATTAAGTTATTCGTTTGGCATAGTCTGAAAAATCGCGCCAACCAAAAAGCCCAGTGGCAGAAACACGGCGACATAGTCGCGGACAAAGAAAATCTCTTGCAGACAATTTCCGTCTGCACTAATGAAATTAATTAAAAACATTGTCCACAACTTTCGGGCCGCGGGAACACAGTAAAAACACACGCATTTCGGCAAAGGAGCAGTCTAAAAACAGGCGAATTGGAGCAAAGGATAGCGGTAAAAACATGTTCATTTCGGCAAAGGATCGCGGCAAAAAAAAAACACGAATTTCAGCAAAGGATCGCGGCAAAAACACGTGAATTTCGGCAAAATATCGCGGCAAAAACACGTGAATTTCGGTAAAGTCCGTGGTAAAAACACGCGAATTTCGGCAAAGGATCGCGGCAACACCACATGAATTTCGGCAACGGATCGTGGTAAAAACAATCTAATCCCAGCAAAAGATCGCGGTAAAAACATGCAAATTTCGGCAAAAGATCGCTGTAAGAACACAGAAATTTCGGCAAAAGATCGTGGTGAAAACACGCGAACGTGAATTTCGGCAAAAGATCGCGGTAAAAACACTCGAATCCCAGCTAAAGATCGCGGTGAAAACACGCAAAATTCGGCAAAACATCGCGGTAAAAGCACGCGAATTTCGGCAAAAGATCGCGGTAAAAACACGCGAATTTCGGCAAAGGATCACGGTAAAAACATGCGAATTTCGGCAAAGGATCACGGTAAAAACACGCAAATTTCGGCAAAGGATTGCGGTAAAAACACAGAAATTTCGGCAAAAGATCTTGGTAAAAACAAGCAAATTTCGGTAAAAGATCGCTGTTAAAAAAAAAATAACGCGATTTTCATTAAACAATTGTGGGGGAAAAAATAATCGTGAGCATAGACAGAATTTACTGCATAAAAAGACTGCTAAAATATTGAAAGCCAGTTCCTTTTACTAATGTCTAAAGATTATCGCAAAATGAGAAAAAATGCTAAAAATTGCAAAAAAATTCAAAAATAGATGTAGGAATTCCGGATTGCTTTTACTAATGTAGCAAATTCGCTGCAAAAAGCAATAAAATAAAATAAAATAAATAAATAAATAAAAATACATAAATTAAGAAAATTAGTACAAAAGCGGGCTTTGAAATGCTTAACTTCAGACTCTTCCTGCCAAATCTTGCAGCTCTGCACTTAGCAGTCTCTTCAGAAAACATCACACACAGACAAACATCTATGTTTAATACATAAATTTTTAAATCTGAAACAATATACAGATACAGAACCAACTTTTATAAAATTGGGTTAATCCGAACCCAACCTGCAGGACAATAAACTCAACTCGAACTGAAAACAGAGTTAACCCGATCTACAGTTGATGCAGGACTTTAAGACATTTTTCTACAGAAGGAATTTCTGTAGCTAGGTCAGGAGAGGGAAATTTGATCCTCCACACCTCCCACCCTGGATCCTTTCAGAAAATTTTCTGTGAATTTCAGAAAATATTCTTTTACTCAGAATCACCCTTGGTCTCGGGATAAGTGTATCCTTCCCATTTTAGAAATCCTACAAAAAGTGAGATGATGAAACGACATGTAACATCAAAAGTTATAAGCAGATTTTATGAGAATGCATCATACTTACCATGTTTTAAATAAAATGATGAAAAATCCCTAGTTTAGTTATTATTTATTCATTAAAATTACATGCAAAATTTGCAGACAGATTATGAAATTTTAAAAGCTTGTCGCAGACAGCTGCAGAACTTTCTGCCACTGGGCCAAAAAGTCGCCAAACTTATGTTTATATGTTTGCGTGAGTGTAAAGCATCTGTTCCGAGATTTTTTTAAACTTTTTATCCGTTCCTTCGGAAATATTTAATAACAATAAAGATTTATATTTGTGAATTTTTTGCATTTTCATAGGGAACTATTCTCCATTTTAAGATTTTAAGTGTTATTTCAACCTTTATATTATATATATATTTCAACCTTAAGTGTTATATCAACCTTTCCTGAGATTTCTACAAGTTATTTTCAGTATTTTTTTTCCTTTCATTTATTAATTGTTTACAATTATTTAGAAAACGGGAGGTTCAGGGAGCTTTGCCCCCCTGACAATAACAATTGTTAATCCAAAAAAGGCCTCTTAGGTTTGTTAAATGTGATGGTGCAAAAGCAAAAACATGGTTTAATAAACATATGTTTATATGTATTTAAAAACCATGTATTTTTGCCCTCTTGAAAAATTTGGTAAGATATTAAAACAGCCTGTTATATTTGGAATGATTACACAAGATTTAAAAGATAGAATCAGAATTAAGTGAGCGTGCTAGAACAACATCTTGAGCCAGACTCTGATTGACAAGTTGAGTAGTCATGATTAAATACAAGTTACAGTTACAGTTAGATACATGTGACATCTCTACATCTCTTTAAAAAAAAAAAAAAAAAAAAAAAAAAACTTGAAAATAATAAAAATATTAGCAAAATTAATAAAATGATAGTCAGGTAAAATACAGTATGGAACCATTTATCCAGAATCTAGTTAACCAGAAAACCAGTTATCCAGAATAATATTTCCAACTGACTAATTTCAGAATCTTTCCAGAAAAAAGTGCCATGCAGTGCCAGTTTGACATGTTCATTGCTTGATACATAACAACATGCATTGTACAACTTGATCAATATCTTGGATTCAAAATGAAAGCCTGTTTAGTTTGATACTGAACATTGAGTTTTATGCAGTATTATTGTTTCCAGTAAAGTATTGCCAGAATTTGTTTTCTTCAAATTCTTACTAAACTTTGATCTTGATAGGATCTGAGCCTTAGAGTAATGTAGTAATTAATTTAAAATCAGTAGCAATGTTACAGCCACATACATATATTCTACAAATCTCATCAAACAGATGTTGTTTTAATGTCCAACCAGTTATCCGGAATATATCTGGCTCTGACCATTCCGGATAAATGGTTCTATACTGTAGTTATTTAAGTAGGATGTGTTTTGTAATAAGTTGTCCAGATGTAGAATATGTCTCTGTTGGTGAGGGAGCACCATCAGTGTGGGATTCAGTTATTGTAGATGGTAAAGGAATATTCAAATTTGGTGAAGATTCAGCTCATTCTCAAAATCTAAAAAGTTGGATTTCTATTTAACTTTATATTACGAGGGCCTTTGTGGAACTGTCTGTTGTCTAGTTCTTTCTAGTATCTGTCCATCTTCCTTTAATATATGATAGGATCGTGATCTGTCAGCATTTCCTAGAACCTTGGCTAGTTGATTTGTATCTTTCTGAGTACCATCTTTTAAAATACTATATCTTCCTGTAAAGATTTAAGCAATTTAGAACTTCTGTCATAATAAGATTTTTGAGTTTGTTGTTGTGAAATGAACGTCTGTCGAATCTCATCCAGTGATAGAAATTAGGAAATGAAAGGTAGGCGTCAAATGATGCCTACTGTAAATATTTTAGGCGTCAAAGGAAAATTTCTAAGTTTCTATTTAAACTTCTAAAATTCACATAACCGTATCATTATATGCTACTTTATAGAAAAGCATGAATATTTTGTTTTTATTTAAATTATTGAAGTTCTTAATCTACAATATTATAATAATTGAACCAACTGTAAAACTGATAAAGCATTTTTAATTAATACTACATTTAGAAATCAATAGAAAAATGCACTTAACCATGTTAAACAAAATTAAACCGAACAAAATTTTATCCATTGTCGATAATTACACTTAAATTTAGTAAAAAAAAAAAAAACTATACATATAATATAATTACAGACAAATATTGTTTACATGAAATCTAAAGGACCACATTTTGTGTGTGTGTGTTAACCGTTAAAATAATAGTACCATCTTATCTGTTGGGATTGCATTATTAATTCATGTTAAGCAAAAATTCACATTAAGCGATTTAATGCTAACAATGCTTGACTGCATATAGATTGCAAAGATGAAATTCAAATAATACCCACTAATTTTAATAAAGTTAGCTACTAAAGGACGTCTAACCGTACTTCAGCTTATCTGGATAAAAATATGCTATATTGGATCTATACAGTTTTACCATTAATAAATCATTAACAGTGTCAGTGGATAAATGGTTACTTGTATAATTTTTTATTAAATTAAACTGACTAAATCCCTTTTCATATTCAGCAATGCTAAATGGTAGGTCCAATATAAAGTTTAGAAGTTTGCATAAATTATTATATTCATTTGGATTCGTACACTCTGATAAAAAACATCTCACATTAGAGTTTTTGTTTGGTGTGAGACCAAATTTTCAAAAGCGAATGATTGGCAAAGTTAAACAAAAAATAACTGTTAAAAAGCTAAGCGTCAAATTTGACACCCGGGAATAATTTTTAATTCATCAAATGCTATAATGTTACATTTGATGGCTAACGACTGCTAATTTCGAACACTGATCTCATCATATTGGTTACTAGAGCAAAAATCTTCTTTATATAATTTTTTTACTCTCTCACAATTCCATTAATTTTATAACCAAATAACAATTCCAATGGTGAGGGAATATTATTGGATATTGGTGTACATTTCTTTACTCTAAAAGTGCTAAATATGGATCTTGGTTATCAAAGTCAGCTTTCTTAAGCATGTAGGGGGCACAGAAGACCACCCTCTAATATTTTATTTATTTTTAAAAAATTAAGTTATTTTCTATCCTAATAGACAACAGCACTGGATTGATTATTTATAGCCTTCAGAGTACATGTTTAGCTCAGAGTGAACCATTTTATCCTGATTGGTTGTTTTGAGTTCTAAAATAAAAATGTTCATCATATTTTTCTTTTTTTAGTAATTAAAGATTGTAGATAAATAAGATAAAACAGCTATTTTGCAAAGGTAAGATACTTGTTTTTATTTAACTTTAAAGTTAATATGTTTAAAAGAAAGCTATAAGCAATATTAATATGATTATTTATTGAACTTCAACATGGGGGGAACAGTGGACTACACAATGATCCACAATCCCCTCTGCTCCTGTAATGCAGAATGTGCAAAATATTTAATAATTGCATATTTTGTATAAAGAAATATTGTTTTAAAGTGGTTATTTAAAGAAGAAATGTAAGAAATGTTTTGTTTTGTATTTACTGTCTTTGAAAAATATAACTAGCCTAATTTGTGATGATTCTATTCATCTATTCAAGTAAGATTCATGAGATGCAAATTGAATGAAAATCAGTTTATTTTTCCAGAAACTATAGATGAATCTGTTGTTGATGTCAGTGATTTTGTAATGTTGCTTGCTCCCAGACCCAAAAGTATTTCAGGAAAATTTCAGGCTCAATCTTACTCATACGTAATTTTGAAATTTCATTTGCAAATTTTGAAGTGCGCTGATTATTATTATTTTGTATTTAATTAATAACTTCAACTTATTTGCTATCATTCCTGTATTATCTGTAATTATTTTCAAAATATAATACTTTTTTTAGTATTTTTTTTGTTTTGTATGTTTTTTCTTTGAAAATTTATTTGCAAAATTTGTATTATGTTGTTTTGGAGATAAAGAGGAAATAAAGAATAATTATATTAATGAAAAATAGATTTATATTGTATTTCAAATAATACATAATACATAATGGTCCACTGTGCCCCAGTGGGTAGACTAGTGTGCCCTGCTTCTAGGTCACACTGGTCCACTTTATGGGTGCATAAAAATATTTTTATTTTGAAAACTATGTTCTGGGAAAATTCTGAGGAATGAAAACAGGTTTAAGTAATGTTCAAAAATATTTTCAAGCAGATCGGTCTGTGCATTAAAGGGAATTAATTACTTTAATTTTATTTTTATCAGGCTTAAGACCATCTCTAGAAAATTTGTGTCCTAAATATTTTACTTCTGTTACTCCAATTTTATATTTAATCAAATTAAATTTAATATTTCTTTCACACGCCTTCTCAAAAGCTTTTTAAAGTCTCATATTATGTTCTTCTTTAGGTTTAATTTTGTTTAACATGGTTAAGTGCATTTTTCTATTAATTTCTAAATGTAGTATTAATTAAAAATACTTTATCAGTTTTACAGTTGCTTCAATTATTATAATACTGTAGCTGTAGATTAAAAACTTCAATAATTTAACTAAAAACAAAATATCCATGCTCTCCTATAAAGTCACATATAATGATACAGTTATGTGAATTTTAGAAATTGCAACTAAATATTTTCATTTGACACCTAAGATATTTACAGTATTCGTCATTTGATGCCTACCTTTCACTTTTCAATTTCTATCACTGATTCCTATGCTTTTTCTACTTGATCGTAAGCTACATCTCCATTGCAGATGAAAATCAGAACTCATCCATAATTTCATTTTATGGTATTTTGAACAAAACCTTTTTTTATACTGAATTCCAAATTCCTGAAACAATTTTATCGCAGCTTTCTCATCATCTAGTAATTGCCAAATGGTAAAATACATCTCAGCATCAATAGTAAAAGTCAGTAGAAAATATTTTTGATTCGAAAAATAGCAAATTTAAATGTTTTGGTATTTAAAGGTTATGGTTAAATAATAACAATAAAAAAGTTATTCACATTTCATAAATAGCAAATCACAATGTTTGGCATGGTTTACAATAAAAATCCTTTTCACGGTCAGGGTTGAAATAATTGACGCATTAGCATACATTTTGGCATGGTGTTTGTATAACGGAAAAGTACCAATATTTCTTATAAGCTATTTTTTAGATATATGTATCATACATGTCACACCTGCAACATAAAATTTAACAACAGCATGTGACAATGAAATGTTTTATGTTACAGTTTAAGTACAAATGTAGTGACAAAATGTACCAGTTCATAATTCGCAGGCATTTGGAAAAATGCATTACAAAGTTAAAATGTATCTCATTTTTAGGTTGCACCCACAACACAAATAAAACTAAATATTTTTCTAAAAATTGTACAATATGTTCAGGCAGATAAAGCTTCTTTGATGTAACAAAAATTTTAAGTAAATGTGAAGGGTTTAAATCCTTTACATACAGTGATAATTTTTATGTACTGGTGTCACACCTGCAATGATGGATTGGGCGTATTGTATTTGTATGATAATCTCATGCATTGTTATATTTGATAAAATGAAAATTATTTAATCTATAAATTATTATTGCATTTTATAAGTTTTGCGAATGAGTCAACATATAGTATGTTTTCCATCACTAATTCTTTTTTTAACTAGATTTCTCCCTCTTTTTTATATTGTATGCTTTCCAATTCCAACTATCAGAATATATCGTTATTCCTCCTCCCCTTTCAAGTTTCTTCCATGTACTTCGTTATTATTGAAAGGAGGGTCTCTGTACCAAATTCAGGTGAAGGATAAAATATATTTTTCTTATAAGAATACTACAGCAATATTTATACTGGATAGTAAATTAAAAATAGTCATAATTTTGAATCTAAAAAAAAAAAAAAAAAAATTTCTCACAAATGAAATTAAAAAAAAAAAAAGATTTTTTAATTCTAACATTTCCACATCTTAAAATGAAACTGAGTAAAAATATGAAAAAAAAAATGAAAACATTTTTATTATAATCCATTTATTATTATTTTGTTTTGGTTATAGTTATAATGGATTTGCTATATCATTTCGTAATAAATATTGCCAAAAATGGCATTTAATCTATGGTTGCCAGTAAACATGAAAAGTGTCATTTTTCATATTCAAATGTCATTTGTAAAGAAAATCAAGGAAATTTGATAAAAGATAGTCAGGGAAATTTTAAAATTTTCCTTTCTGTAGCCACCTTGAAAAACTCTTTTCTTTGTCTTTTTCATTTACTAGTGTAGTAAAACCTGTTAAGTTGACCACCCTTATATGTCTTTAAGAGAGTACCAAATATGGCTTTTATAATTTTGGTATTTTTATAAGTTATCCACTATTTAAGGTGACCAGAAAATGCCTACACTGCTAGTGGTCAACTTACACAGTTTCCACTGTATGAACTCTGATGGTGTTACTACCTATGCAATCAAACAATTAGTCACATTTTTGTATGTTTATCGATAGGCAGTTTGTTTGAGAGGTAATATTAAGGATCTTGTTAATTGCCATTCAGTCAACAAGCTGATAGGTAAAAATTAATTTTTTCTATTAGCGGATTTGTTGTTTTACTTTTATATTTTTTATCATCCTTCGGGTGCAATATTTATTCGAATTTCCTGGCATTTGATCGCAATGTGCCTGTAAGACTGGGTGATATCAAATTTTGAAAAATTAAATTTCAAAGAAATACAGAATTATTGGAATGCTTCTAAAAGCCAGCTTTATGATGGTCACAGGTACTAGAAATCTGAGACTTTTATATGGCATTATTCATAAAACATGGAATGGCAAACAAATTTATGGTATGATCTTTCAGGCATATATTCCATCTGATGGAGGATTAACAACTAATTATTCAAATCCATTAATATTGGTACAGTTTTTGAACTTCAGAATGCTGTGAAAGGTATGTTAAGTATTATTTAAGCCAAACATCCTTTTTTTAGATTATACTGGAGTGTTTTACAGTAAGTTGCTTCTTCAAGGATTGTGATTCCATATATTTTGGCAAAATTTTCGTTAATGCAATATATAACTAAAGAAACATAAATGTCCTTTCAAATCTGGCAGTTTGTGTTCAAAACTTTTTAATCATGCAATAGAAACTGACCACAAGAGAATATTATATTAATTAAATCTGACTGTAATAATATTATAAAACTGTTTTTTCTTGATCAATAGCTATACTAATGAGGAGCTTGAAATGTCTATGATTTTATTTTGTGCTTTTAATTTGTTGTTTGTATGTGTGTTTTGTTATATATCTGATTTTTAAATGTTTTATTAATTTTAATGATACTTCAGACATAATTATATTTAAATATTTGGGTGCTTGTTTACTTTTGTGTCGACCATTTATGGTAAACAAATTCAGCCGCTAAACAATGTTATTGAATGCCACTCATGCCAGTGGTGTAGTCGAGGGGGGATGCAGGGGGACGGCGTCCCCTCACTTTTTTATTTTATGTCGAGTGTCCCCTTACTTTTTATTTTCAAGGGGGACGCTAGAGACACGAGAGGACGCCATCTTTTCAAACTTACTAATTTTTTTTAATTATGAGCACACCAATAAATCAACAATTTTAAGAAATAAGGCATTGATTTTTAATACTTTTCAACAACATGGAAAGTGTTTACGGTGTCAGATCGCTTGTCTGTCTCCATCTGTTCGCATTCTACTTGTAACTTCCAAAAGTTTGCTTGAATTTCGACAAAATTTTATGTATATTTTTTCAATGTAGCCTTATCACTATTGTGAATTATGTGTATAGCATTAGTATTTCTTTTACGAGTGATCAAAAAAGAGTTCTTTCATATTACTGTTTACTGGGCGGAGATTGTTTGAAATACACATAAATGAAGTAATGCCATATGGTATTGAAATTCGTTACAACATATTCCCTATCAAAAATAGCATTTATCGTTCGTTTACAGGGACATTAAAAAGTATTTCGAAACACCATGAGCTATTAACAGTAATTGTTTGCAATGCATGGGAAACGGTGCATGAAACATTTATAGTTATTTTACAATGCCAAAGAATCCGGACACATTGTCAGACGTGGGTTCAGTTGCTCGAAACGTGTTTTCGATTATATTTTGTATTTTTCAGCTGAAGAAAATATTTATTTGCTAAGTGATATGTAAATGATATTCGTATACAGGGCCACACAAAAATAATCCAAATACACTACCACCATGGCCGGATATTTCTTGAAATGCGTTTTGCAGCTGGTTTAAATTTTAGTGTGTTATGTGATGAGCATATGATCATTAATTTCTATACATGACCACTCAAAATAATTCGAATGAATACTTACCATTTATAGATAATTATTGCTTGGTATGTGTTTAAACTGAACGAAATTATATTTTCGATAAAAAAAAAACGCTAGACATGCTTTTCCTTCACACATTGTTGTACCAAATTTATTTTACAAACATTTGTGTGTAATGAATATAATATATATTGGCCGGTATACAGTGTGTCTGTGTATTATAAAAGTTGACACGCACTTTTATTTGTTACCTGCTGGAGATAAGTAGATAATGTAAATTATAAAAAAGTTTAAAATAAAGTAAACAAAAAATAATATTGAAATAATATTGTCAATGAAATAATTATCTTGTTAATTTTCAAACATTTATACAATAACTCTTTATGCGACTCTTCTATTCAAAATTTGTCAGTCAGAAAAATTTTCCTTTTTGCTGCAATAAAATCATTAAAAATCTGTATATATTTAAAATTAAATTTAAAAAATGAAGGAAGAAAGCTGACTTATAAAACCTTTTCGAACCATTTAAATATTACTTTATCAGTGAAAATGGTCCTGTGCACTGCACATATTGCCGATAGCATTTTTAGAACAAAATTAAATATTAAAGAAAAAGAAAAAAAAATGCATCGCAAGTGTATCTACATAAAAAGTTGCACGGGCAGAAATCATGTAAAGAGACAGTGTAGTTTTAAAAGAAGTTCACTATTTTACCCGCTTTCTTTTATCTTACATTTCTGTATCTATGTGACAGTCAAATCTTGTGATTCATTTTTCACCCACTTCCTGTTGACGTAGAGCTTTGAAATTTGGAATATATATATGTATACCTGAGGAAAATACATGAATTGGACATTAATTTTTTAAAAATTAGATCAGTAAGGGGGGGGTGGGTCGGTCAACGTCAGCACAAAAATGGCATTTACCCCATAGAAATAACATTACGATTGTTTAATTGAAAAAAATAGCTCCATTGTTTCAAAATTCATCCATTTTCACCACATTGCTTCCCGCATCAGTATGACATCATTGAGCGACGCACACATTTGTGCTTTATAATATAAGTTGACTTTGTGAATTTTAATGAAAGTATGTTTTTTTTTCTATATTTAATTTATTTTTATTAACGTTAAAAGTAATTTTATTAGGAAAGTGTTTCTTAAATAAGTCATCTGGCACAAGCATAAGTATTATTTGCCATAGAAACTCTACTTCAAAATTATATCTTTAAAAAATTTCCACTCAATTCTTTAAACACTTATAGAATGGCATGGATTCAAATCAATTTATAATTAGAGTAGACTTTTATATCGCTATTAATAGTGTGGTAACATTCACTGAGACGATTCCCACATTAAAATTTCAATTCATCGTAGAGAATATTTACGAGTTAAATAATTTCTATGTCAAATTTGAAGTTTCTAGTACTGATAGTTTCAGAAGAATAACAACTTTAAAAAGTTTTCGGCTTATTTCAGCACTTAAAATTTCGAATATTTTAAAAGTCATTCTTCGTGAGCATCTGCATGTTAATAGCTACCAGATAAATCGTGATGAAACGAGTTTAGAAGATTTACTTAACAATCAGGGCTCCCAAATGGTCTGCTTTTTGAATACAAGTATTTTCTTAGAAAAATTTTATTTTTAGATTTTTCTTATAAATTTTGCAGAAACAACCTTGGGAAGTAAATTTTTGCAGAAAAGTTTTAGAAACCTACTAAGAAATTTTCTGTTAAAAAATATTGGTATTCAGTTTGTGAACCATTTGAGAGCCCTGGACAATTCATCCTTTTAAAATGTAAATTAAAAAAATAATAATAAATAAGATTTTATGTGCATGTAAGTCCTGAAAGTATATGTGTGCCAAGTTTTAAGTCAGTTACTCTCTTGCTCAAATATTTCCACACAAATCATGATGAAACCAATATTTTTGAACGTCTTTCTCCATTTCATACCGTAAAAATTCAATACTTACAGATTAGAAGTAACCTAGTAACTGATTTAAAGAGTTACTAATTCTACAAAAATCTTGATAAAACGCAATTTTCAGAAATTTTCTTTATAAGGATACTGGTTTATTTCACCCCTTTCAAATTCGTATTGGGATGTTCAGAAAGTTCCTTTCATTTGGGAAAACTAATTCGTACCGGAAAATTCTGCCCGTCAATTGACATTAGGTATTGAAATTAATGTCTAATAATTAAATGATAGAATTTTCCGGTACGAATTGGTTTTCCCAAATTGAAGAAACTTTCCGAACAACCCAATATTTTTACACGTTGTTCAAAATTTTGTATAGAGTTTGGGCAGTGGCATATATAATCCAGAATGTTAAATAATCTTTTCATCATATATAACATACCTGCGAAATTTAATCTCAGCCGAAAACACCGTTTAAATGCTACCCTACTCAGACACATACACACATTGACTCATTGCAAAATCACCAAACACAGACTTTGGGAATCTTAAAGAAAATACCAACTCGCACACATGCATGCACACATACATAGAGAATTGTTACAGAAATAGGAAAAGCGGACTCAGGGAACCTATAAAAGTAAAGATATAAATTTCATAGTCGTTTTTCTTGTCATGATTACAATATTTTCCTTACATTATACGTGTCCGTAATGTAAAAATGCAATAATTTTCAGTGCTCTTAGTATACAATAGTTATTCTATGACTATCTCAAAAATAAACAATGTCTAACAAAAGTTTCGTTGCGTGGATTAGTGTTATTAAATTACGAATTCTATTTCAAATACGTATTTTCACACATGAAATAAAGTTAACAATATTTTAATTTATGGGAGGCTATGAACGACCAACAGATAAAAAAACTTTAATTAATTTAATTTAAATAAATTTTAATTTAAAATTTAAAATTTAATTTTTCAATTACTTTTCTCTGCAATTCAAAATGAAAAGTAAGATTCATAATCAAGTTTGCCCTATGGGTGATACAGATACAGACCCTAATGATCGAGACTATGAGCGTCCCCCCACTTTTTTCCCCAGGACTACACCACTGACTCATGCATAACATAAAAACACTGTGATCACAAATGTGATGCAGTGTGAACTTTTGTCATTATTTGAGTTAAATCACACTGCTTGATGACAGATTTTGTTTACTATCTGCACATCTATCTGAAATCAAAAGTTAATCAGAGTTACATAAAATCAAGGAAATATTTTATGAGTATGCTTTGATGTCAACGGAAGAGGAAAAAAGTAAATTATTGGCATTAAGTATGATACTGTGATGTTTTGATGTTGCACATTATTGGCATTAAATACGATGCATGATATTTTTATGTTATGCACTATTGGTTTTAAATCCTATTGTTTAGTGACAAATCTGCACATTTATTCAATTATCTTCACATCTATCAGAAATCAAAAATTATTCAAGGTTACATAAAATCATGAAAATGTCGTATAAGTATGTTCTGATCTCATGCTTATCCATTATTTACATTTTAAAGTCATGCAGATTTCGTTTATCGAAAATAGTCAACGGTGCAGTAAACAAGTACCAATATTTGGAATAACAAGTAATTTTTTATTGCACTATAAGTGATCTATGAATAAGTTTATAAAATATATTTTATGTATATGTGTGTATTTGTATTTATATGTATATCTGTAGCATCTTCCTTTTTCTTTCCAGAAATCAGAGTCAACTTCAAAGCTCAAGCCATTGGAATCAAATAGACTTTTAGAAAACATAATCAATGAGATTTCAGTTACTAAACAAAATGAATGCAGTGAAAGTTTTGGGGCTTGTAAGACTGATAAAGCTGAGTCATCTGTATCTATTGGTGATTTAGAAGTAGTTCAGAAAAAGCTTCAAGAAGAATTGGAAAGGAGAAGACAAAACTACCTTGAGTCTATATCAAAGAAATGTAATGTATGACCAAATGTAAAGTATATGCACAATTAGTTTATTTTGAAAATTTGCTCATGTTCTTGTGTTTTATTCAAAATTTCACTTTTAATTATTGGAATCTGATTACTTTGAATGCCAAAGTATCACCTTTTACAACAAAGAAGATTCAAGTACTGAATCAGTAACTGAGAAGTTACTGTATTCAGTAAGATTACTTTCAAATATATGTGTTTATATCAGTGTTGTAAACTTGTTTGTACTTAATGTATAGAATTTGATTTTAATGAGATGATTACTTCCTTGTTATATTGTGGATTGGTAGTATTATTATTTTGACTGTTAATTTTCACAAAATTAAACTACAATACAAGCCATTAAAAAGCATGTAAAAGTAATTATTGGTACGTTATATTTACATCTTCATTACTAAAAGGACTTAAATGTACAGAATATTTATTTTAGCATTAATTATTGTTTTGTGATAGTTCTTCTTATTTGCATGTATTTTACAAGTTTTAAAGTGTCAAAAACCTATTGTTATTTATTAACATTTACCATTTCTGCTAAACAATTTTTTTTCATTTTATTAATTGTCTAATATCTTGTTAACAAAGCAATATTTTGCAATGAATTCTTAAGTTGCACTGAAAAAATGAGAAAATACATGTATTTAAAAAATTTTAAATACTAAATAAAGATGATACTTTGTTCATATGGAGATAGTTTTAAATTGAAATGTTTTTGTAATTTTCTATAATTTGTAATGAATGTTTCTCATGAAAGGCTATATAAATTTGTTACTTTTTCACTGTTTTCAAAATTGTAACATATCTTCAAGAGCTTGTAGCTTAAAGAAACATTTTAAGAGTCAAAGTTCATTAAAAAAAATAAAAAAAATTATTTTGGCCCAATTGTACTTCTTTGTTATCTGGCCCTTAACGAGATAGAGAAAATGACCTTAGCAAGAGAAGGAGATTTTGTACACATATTTTCGCCAATATATTCACTGTTTCATACACACATGCAAGTGTTTCAATATTTATACAATTTATTTAATATAAAGAAGCCATCTGTCTATTTTTATGTACAAACAGTAATTTATCTAATACATATGAAATTAAAAGTATTTTTTTAAATGTATGCATAAACAGGCATAGTAGTTAATCATGTTTGTTTTCATAGCTGTTTATATCATTTGGCAGCAAATCTCACTTTCTAGAGTCCAAATTAAACAAAGTTAAAAAAAAAAAAAAAAAAAAAAAAAAAAAAAAAAAAAAAGGCCTCTATAACAAAGAAGTATCATAAAATTGTCCAGAAAGTCGAATGAATAAATTGTATGATGACTGTAAAAGTCTTTTAAGCAAATGTAAATTGAATATTCCTTTTCCTTGAGGGTTTTTATTAATTTGCTTACTAGCTTTAAATATGTGATTTTAGAGAAAATAAAGTCATATTTCTTTATAGTGAAGTTAAATAAAAAAAAAAGAGAGAGAGAGAAAGAAATTAAGTGATGATGAAATATCACCTATAGATTAATAATTCCACTAATCTATGCAGAACTTTTAAAAGTAGTTTTAATAAATGTAGGATTTTACCACCATATGTAGAGTAATAAAAGAAGAAAAAGACGTTCAAAACCTTGCTAAAATTTTGATAGAATTTCTCACCAAAGATGTTTGTATTAGATGTTATTCCTAGTAAATATGATAATAAGTCAATAATTACTATAAAAATTAAAAAAATGATTAGAATTATAAGAATCATTTTTAATTCTTGTTTATATACTTTTCAAATTTAAGGTATTAAGAAGTTTGATTTAAAAAAAAAAAAAAAAATCATATAATTTATAACGAATTTTTTTAGCTGCAGAAACACTCAAGTTTTAGATTCTGTGAGATAATTTAAATACATACTTATTAGCAACACAGTGTTATTTCTTTCAAACAGCCCTCAAAGCAATATAACAGTTTCTTTTTCTTTCTTTTAAATAATTATAAATTTCAATTTCTTCAGAATGTCAATCTCCATAATATTTTTGATGATCTTAAAAAATTTAAAAAATCTGCCTCCGCTGCAAGTTTATTTCACACTATAGTAAGAAATGTATATTTAAAATTAAAATTGAAAAGTATAAGTAATAAGTAGTCTTGGTCACGTAAATAAAATCCACTACTATGGCAGTTCCTTTCTCTTTTTTTTTTCCCTTCCAGTATTGCTTGAAAAGGGTAGTTTATTATTTATTAAGAATAAGTACTATTTTCACACCCTCATGGTTGGTTGGGTAAACTTTCAAAGTTTTAACTTCTATTGATAATAAGAACACAGCAAACAATATAACATGTAGCAAGTAATCTACATTTGTATGATCATAGTGAGGATGCATAGAAGATGATAAAATAAAATTGAGTGCGGTGCTTGTTTACTTCTTTTAATATGTTTTGGTTAATTATTTGGTCTAAGATCTAAATTGTATTGTTGTGAGTTTAATATTAATTATATTAATGTTATGTTATGTTAATAATTGCCTTATAACTTAAAAAATTTATTTAGAATATATTTTGAGGTGTTTGTATATTTTGTTATTGCTCACATCACATAAACTTTAGAGATACAGTTCAATTGCATTAATGGTGGTATTTTTAAGTACCATAATCTGAGCCCAAATCCGTGTATTAAATATAATTTTTGGTACTTTGTTTTATTTTACCTAAAACAAATGATAAATATTCTGCAATGTGCCAACACATTTTTTTTAATTAATCTATTTTTATTTATGTGTAAATCCCCAGTGTTTTGGCTTTGTTTATTATTTAACGTTATTATTAGGTTGAATCAAAAATTTGTAATTAAAGTGCAGCAGGTTAGCTTGTGTCTGAGAACTTATCATACCACAGTTTAAAGTAGCTCTTAAGAGAATACCAAATTCAAAAGAAAATGATTTATAAAAATAAAATGTTGAAAAATAAATACTAGAGTTAAATTTCATTGCTAAAATATTTCTCTCATTGCAAATAATGACTGACATCTATAGACACTGTGACAGTGTCTAGTCCGATTGCTGAAGATTGTTGGGAAGGTAGCCCAGCTACAAAACAGTTCATTGGAAAATATTTTTAATAATTCTCATTAAGTAAAAGACACCAAAGAGAAATTTAGGAAGGTTTGGGGCATTTAATAATCGACGACCAAAATGGCTTTGAGCATATTCATTGATCTTGGTGGTTGTCAGAGGAAGGGGGGAGTGTGCCGACAAATGCATATATACATTGTGACAATATTTAGTCTGATTCTGAAGACTGTTGCACATAGGCTAAGCATTATAATTTTAACCTTTAATTTCTCAAGCCTCAGATCGAATTTCACAAATCAGGCTACATTATTATCTCTCCCGTACTAAGATCTATGTTAGTGGTAAGTTACATAGTAATTGAGTGAACCATTGCTGAGAAATAGTGTTCATTTCATTGTCAGGTTAGAGTGGATATGTAGGAAACTTAATTCAAAGTCAATTTCTAGAAGCTTCAAATGTGTGACTTCAAAATTATAGCTCATTCTGCCAAGTAGTTTTCGAGTTATGCTTAAAAAAACACCCACATTGTGGGCTGTTTTGCAGTGATTAAAAATGAATTTAACATTAGGAATTCAAAACTTTGTATCTGCATAATTCCTCGCACATTGTTACACCATCATTTATATTCTTTCGATGTAAACTATTAAGTTAAATTACACTAATCGAAATTACCCATAGTGTTTAAATTAAGACTTGGACCTTTAATTACTTAGGCCACAGATCAAATTTCAAAAACCAGGCTACATTATTTGCTTAGTCTTACTAAGACACATATTTTTCATAAATTACAAGTAATTGAACCAGCCATTGTTGAGAAATTTTATCTATCTCATTGTCAGATTGGAGTGGGTACATTTAAAGTTTCACTCATCTCCAGTTCGCTGCACATCAGTTATTATTTAGGGTACTTGTTTACTGTTCTGATGATCATTTTCAGTAAAGAAAATATCTCACCAAACAGCATGAGTTAATGCCAATAATAGGTGTGTATGGCATTATAATATGCTCATAAGATATTTCCTTGGTTTTATGTATCTCTGATTAATTTTCAGTTTCACACAGAAGTGCAGATAGTAAAAAAAAAAATATCTGTCATCAAACAGTGTTATTTAACTCAAATGAATGAATCAATAACTTCATGTTGCAGGGTGATTGTGTTCAGGTTACATACCTGAATTCAGGTATTTTTTTCATTTTCAGTACCGAAATTCTGGTTTTTCTGATAGTTAAAATCTTAAAGTAAGATAAAATATCAATTTCATATGATAGCTAAACATAATTAAATTGCATATTTTTTGTAATTTGACCTCCCTGTAATAAATTATATGTTCCTTCCCCCCTTTTTCCATATGAAAACGTTTTTTCGCCAAAATTTCAGGTATTTTTTCATGAACCCACAATCATCCCTGATGTTGCATTGTTATGTTTATCCATTTTTAGTTAGTCTCGTATAATGCCCATTAATGTACTTTTTTTTTTAATGGCAGAATTCGATAATTTTAATAATACTTCACCACATCCTGACTCATTAACAGAAAGTCCCAAATCTATATAATTTTTTTTTATAATGCCAGAGAAAAACAAAGAAATAGCATTTAAAGTTCCATAAATGAGTTTGCAGCCAAGGTTGACGTCAAGCAGCCCGGGTGATCTTGGCAACAGTGTGGTTTCAAGTCTGTAAGAGACCTTATATAAATGTGGAGGCAAATACTTAAAACTCAAGTGTAAATTATATAAATATGATTTATATAATTAATTATACAAATAGCAGTTATATAAATATGTATGTAAATGTTTTAATTCAAGTGTAAATGTTTGCCGCATGCAATAAAACAAACAAACCAGGTTACAGCAATGAAGCTAAATTTACACCATGACGCACTTGCTAAAATACATTTGTTGGTTCTAAACCCAATTACAAAACTTTTCCTGAAACGACAATTAACTTATATCCATCATTGCAAAATCTAAACTGGCTCATTCACAAAATAAATAAAAATGATGCATCAAATGTGACATGGAACACCACAATTGACATGAATATGATGTCATGCTTGTGTATTATTGGCATTACATCACATTGTTTGGCAACAAATTTTGTTTACCACAAAACTCGGCAGGAAAATAAACAAGTACCTTATCTAGTAGTAGTAAATAGTCTGTAGTAGTGTTAGTGATTATTTGATTTTATATCATTTTTTAAATATCGGTTTTTATAGATAGATTTAAAAGGTGTTATTCTAATGTTCATTGCAACAATTTTTTTTGATTCATAAAATCTTTTTTTTAATGTCATTTTAATTATGTATCATAATCTAAGGTTCCTAGCATGTTGATTGTGTTTGTGTTTTCTGAAATTCATGTTTGTGCCATATTTATAGCAACTTATTCTTATTTTCAGTATATTTTTTTTCTTTTTATTGTCATAATATTTTTTTACTACTACTATTAACATTTGAAAACATTCAGTATTATTTTATAAGTATTTATTTGTACATTTTCATGTTCCTTAAACTATAGCAAAAATTGTCACGAAATTTTCTAAATTTGTTAATCTTTCATTGTAAAATATCAGGCACTAATTAGGCCTATTTTGGTTGTATTTTCGAACAAATTGTCTAGATAAGTGTTTCTTAAATTCTTTGATCTTGTGACCATCTTTCAAACTCAGAAATTAAAAAGGACACCCTCCTTTTTAGAACCATGAGTGTGTAAAGAAAAAAAAAAGCAAATCAAGATTTCATTTTATTTTTATTGTTAAAAATTGTTTAGAGATTATTTTTTATATTATTTACAAACTTTTTTGCTAGTATTTATTTTGCAATAAAAATTAATGACCAATTTTGTCGTATGTTTGAACAAAATATGTGTAATGAAAACAATAACAATCAGAATAATCAAAAAGTTAAATAAAATTGTTAGAAGTATTTACAGTACCTTAGATTAAAAAAAAAAATAAGAAGAAAAACCACATAGTAAATTTCAGTACAAATTTAATTGTAATTTTGTGTACATACATTATAGCATAAAAATTGAAACATTCATTTCAACGTGATGGTTGAACATATTTTTTTACATAATAAATTATAACTTGGTCTCATAGTGATTTCTCTGTTGCTAAGATGGAAGTGTTCTTTTGTTTTTATGCAAACCATTATCAAAATACCCATTTCTCATATGAGAAAAAATAATTACAATTGCTAGAGTAGTAGTAGTGTAGTCAGAAAGAAGTGAATATTTTATTTTCATATTAAGCCAAAAGGAATTAATTTTTTTTTTTTTTTTTATCAAATCCAATTTTAAGTTTTGTATTATTACGAAATTCTGCAAATGACTCTTGGCCATTTAATAGAATATGTTTAAAATGTCCCATTTCTAAATGAAAAGGCTTTAGAACCAATGTAAACTGTTCAATATTTAAACCTGACTTATAATATTTCTGATATTTTTCTTGCAAACATCTTAAATGACAAGTTATTAATTTCATTATTAAAATATCTTTTTTTTTTCTGTGCTAAATTCATATGTACGAAAAAAAAAGTGACATTTTTCACACATTTACAAGTTTATCTTTTTCATAAATGTACAAATTTTGTTATATGAAATTAATTATTATGCTTGCAAGACACAAGCAAGAACATATTCAGTGCATTAAATATATTCAATATGTTTCACAAATTAAACAATTTCTAAACTCAAATCTCAATGTAATTAGAAAAATCAGACTTTCTTTCTCATAAAAATGTCATTACTTCATCTATCAAATCTATTAGTCATTTCTAAGCTGGTCTATTCAACAACAACTTCACTTCTGTATGTAGTGAATGTTGTGGGTGATTTCATCTCATACCTTTTCATAAATTTGCAAATAAACAACTGTTAAGTGCATTTTATGAAATTGATACTATTTATGGCATCTTGTAAGACCATATTGAGATCTGAAGATATTTTCGCTACTAACAGCTATTGATAAGTGTGACAATGGGTAAAGATGATATGCCGATTTGTCACAGATTTAGCTTTTACTAGAAATCAAATGTGCTGCCTTGTCATCATTTTGGTGCAGTTAGAACACACACTAACAGTTATTCTAATCCTATTATTTTTCTTTGAAAGAATCATTAACTTTTATAAAAATATCTTTTCCTGAAGTTCGATTTTTTTCATTGGTTGGCAAAACAGTAAATTTTCATGGATATTGCCAGTGTAGCAGTATCTAATATAGACCAAGAATTGGACCAAATTTGTAATATGTCAACTCATCCCCATCATTCACTATAAAATTTTGGGCTTTTTTTAATCCTGTGAATAAATCGCTGAAACTAATCACTGCCAATTTCTAAAATTATTTTACTGACTGCATCATTCTAGGGAGGGATTTTCCAAAATTCACCTCTTACTTTTTTTCTCTGTAAACGGCTTCAGCAAGTTTTGCTGTATTAATTTTTAAAAAAGCTCTTCACGAATTTTGTGGGATTTTCTAGACTGTTCTGTTAGATACAATGTTTGGCAAGATGCTAACAGATATTTTACTCCTTTCTTAATATACCTTTACTTTGATTAGATAAATTTAATCATCTTATAAAATATTTCATAGCCTTTTTTGAATAAGGAAAACGTTTTGTGTTCAAATGCTTTGCCAATTTTGTATGCTTCATACTTTCAGCTACCAAAATTTGAATGCATAATAAGTACAAAAATAGCTCAGGCTTCTTATGGTTATAGGCCATATGGTTATAGTCCAATCGCAACAGCCTGGTGATTGTAATGGCTTGTTTTGAAGCTGTGATTGGTAAAAACAGAAGGTTAATTATGTTTTATGACTAATAGTTGTGGTTTGATTTAGGAAAATATCCAAGTGATAAATTCAGTACATATTTTCACATATTTTTATTTTTAACCTCTTAAGCACCCTATTCAGTTTAGTGATAGTATGCTGAATACCAGATATATTAAATTTCATCAAAAGTAGTTTATGTTATTATTTTTAATTACATGGGAATTATTTAATTACATGAAATGTAATGAGGTGAAATAAAGGTTTATTTATATTATACAAACAGAAATAAGGTTCGAAGTTCCAATCTTTATTGCTTGATTCAAAGCTATCATCACTATCGTCTATGTCATCATTAAAATTAAGAACATAATCACTGTCCGTGTCTGACATAATTATTCTATAAAATCACTATTTATCAGAGATACAAACAGATACAAAAGTGAAAGCAAAACACTACAATTTACAAAAGACAGCTGAACAGAATGACCAACGCATAAACAAATGAATGATGAAGAAAGAAACAAAGCAGTGGGAAAACTAATTCGGTTTTATTGGACACATAATGCCATCTATTGGGTGTGAAAACTAATCGCTATAAAGCCTGTGCAAAACCAATCACGATAGCAATTAGCAATGCAAAAAACCAGATGCTTAGAACATTGCAGCGTGCACTTAAAATGAGGATGTACACACATATATCCTATTTGAAATAGAAGAGTTCATGATGTATGCAGGTATATTGTGGTGCTTAAGGGTTTAATATTCTTTATCCACATGAATACAAATACAGTAGAAGGCCACTAATCCGCACAGCTTGGTTCCAAGCGTTTTGCGGACTGGAGACTTTTTGCAGATTACAGGTCATGCATATTTAATCTTTGTTTACACTTTTTTAATTCATATTTTGGACAAATTTAGATTCTTAATGCTGACAAATAAATAAATTATCACTTAAACATATATGAATTAATTAATTTTTTGATTTGTATGTATATTTTTAAATATATCATCAACAGTTGTTTATATTAAAACAAAACATGTGGTTTATGTTTCTGGTGTGTTGTATCTTGCAGTCTTCTATAAATAGCTATGACTGGCTGCTAAACTATAAAATTTGTTTTTAGAAATTTAACTATCATTTATCAAATATTGTAAATAATGTATAAGTATTAAATATGAATTTACTGATGTTTATAAACATTGATTTAAGGAATTGATTGCTTGGTTTTTCTATAAACTGCTTTATCTTCAATTTTATAAATTGTAATTATTTCTAGATGAGAGATTAAATATAATGTCTAAATAACTATCTTTCATTAATACAAATATTTTGTTAAAAAAAATTTAAAAAAAAAAAAAAAAAAAAAATTGAAATTTACCCTACAAATAATTAAATAAAATATTTTTATGTGTATTATCATTCTAAATTGTAAAAAGTAAGTTTAATCGATGAATGGTGCATATCTATCATATTTAAGAGTAAAGCTTTGTGTGGGGATTAAAAATTTTTGACATTGAGAAATTTTATAAGAATTAAATTTTTTTGTTTAGATTCATTTATGTAGTGCAGATTACAGGCATTTGCGAATTACAGGTTTGCGGATTAGCAGTACTTTACGTATTGGATGTAGTAAATTTATAAAATAGTTTTAAAAATGGACCACTGACCAAATTTTTTGTAACCTCTTAAAATATTTTTGCAACCTCCCCCCTTCCTTGTGAGTCACAAGTCACAGTTTAAGAAACACTCGTCTAGATAATGTTAAAATTATGGGGGGGGTTTAATACTTTTAGCCTTACTAGGACTAATAGCAAATTTTGTAAAAAAAAAAAAAAAAAAAAAAAAAAAAAAAATTTGAAATTGTCATGCCACTTTTACAATTTAAAATTCTTAAATAATTCAATTCTTGTTTTAATTATTATTTTTTTTTTGTAACAACTGTATCTGAAGCTATTTTGGCATGATGATCACAATATTTTAGCCCATTTTGTTTCTTAAATATGAAACATTCACCTGTATTGTTGCATACAAATTTCTAAGCAAATATAAAAGCATCTGACATATTTAAAACATTTGTCACAAGTTCTTTGATTAAAAAGAAACATCTATAATTTAATTTTTAATAAAAAATAAAATAAAGAATAAACATTGTGTTTGTACGTTTTGAAATTTATGTTTGTGCCATAGATATTTAGAACAGTTTTTTTTTTTTGTTTATTTGTTTATAAGTTAAATCTTTTTGCATTTTTAGTCTTTCTATTGCCAATTGCCATAACATAAAATGTTTTAAATTGTTAATATTACTGCTATTAACAGTTTAAAATATTCATATTATAGTTAAATGTATGTATTTGTACATTTTATTGTTTTATTAATCAAGATATTTATTAATCAATTTTATTAATCAATACTCATAAATGTTAATTTGTCAAGTTTTCTGTTTAAAGAATTTTTGTTTATTCTTTGATTGTGAATAATTTGTTGAACTTTTTTGTGATATTTAAACCCTTTGACATTGCTTATTTTTTAGATGTTCCTTCAAAAAGCATTTATATTTAATTGGCTTAATGTTCATGAAATTAAATTGATAAAATCATAACAAAATTCATAATTTTTTTCAATGCAAAATAATGAAAGCTTTGTACATTGAGTTCGGAAATTACGATAGTATGACAAAATTCAATAAAAATCATTGCCTATGTTAGAGATGGGTATGACAGTTTGAGAGTTAATCCAGTCATTTAGCAAAAAATATCATTTTTTAATGCTATAATTAATTGACAATCATGTAATTAAGAAAAAAAAGTTTTTAGTGGTAATCAATTTTATATGTATCACATATTTATTCTGTGATACTGTTGTTTAGTTGCAAGATAATTAACCATGCCAAATATCAAAATGCATTTAAATTATTGCCCTTTAACAGAATAGATATGATTTAATAATAAACACGGTGCCTTATGCATGTGTTAGGGCTTTCTATTTAAATACAAAATCTAGAGGGTTTGAAAGTACAAATAAATATACAAGAACATGGTAGAGAATTATGTTCAATGTTATAGATTCTATCAGAAATATTTTCAAAAGTTTGACCTAGACTTATAGTAATGTACTTTCAAAGAGTATAATCTATAGATATTTGATGAAACAATTCATATCTTTAATGAAGCACAATGTTTTAGCATTTTAATTCCAATGTTACTCTTGTGATTTTGTACAGGAACATGGTAGAAATCATGTTCATAGTCATATCTTTTATCAGGAATATTTTCAAAAGTTTGATATCTTTTGAAATATATAACTATTTATATAGATTTTTGATGAAATAATTCATATATTTAATGATGAAGAAGCACAATTTTTTTTTTTGTCATTTTTATTCTAATATTGTTTTAAAGTTTTTGCTGAGGTTTGGAATCTCTTTGATATTCTAAAATAATTTGGATTGTAGACATTTCAAATAGTCTAGACTTCCACCTTTGTTTGTAGGTACTTGACCTTGACCTCAATCTTTATTTATAGTATTTTTTAAAACATAGATTGATTATTACAAACATTATACTACTGATCACTTAATAGCTGATATGTGGTTAAAAAATATATCTCAACTTTGTTCTGTGTTTTTGCTTTATTAATGAAAATATATAACAATAATGAATACCATGTATTACAATTTATGCCATATTGCATGTTTATTTTGATAATTTTGTGATAAAAACAAACATGATTTATTCTCGCTTTATTTATAAGTTCATTACTAAATTCAGGCAGAAAATGCACAATTAAAAAAAAAATAGATTACTGTTAATAATGGTTAATTATTTTAAAGATTTTTTTTTTGTTGTTGTTCTTGTTGTTTCATTTTGTTCTATACCCTTGTGCTCTAGCGCTGTTAGTGGATGTATGTCGCTAGCCACAAGGCTTCATCACAATATGAACCTTTTGACAAAAACTGTATCGGCTGTGCCAAATGATTACAGCATGATAGCTAAATGTCATATGTGTTGATGAGTTAGTAAAAACACAAATTTAATTAAGCAAGTTTAATTAATTATGTGAATTTAAGTAAGATATGACTCTTAATTTCAAGGTCACTGCTCTCACTTTCTGTATCGGGTATATAATCCTAGTCGTCGCTGCTGTCATAATCCATATTAAATTATGCATAAAAAACAATTAACGTGTTAAAAATACATAAATAAAGAAGCACAATATCCAAATGACACGAACTGATAACAACTACACAGTTACGATTCCTTCATTTCGAATGCCTTCTCAAATTACCTTTCTAGTGCCCTCTAGCAGATACCAAAAAGAAATCAAGGTCATTATCCACACATACCAACGAGTCTTTATTTATGTTTATCTAGGATAATGACAACACGGCTGTAAGGGCAAAACATTTTCAAACCTATTGTATGACGTACCCTGCATACGTCATTGTTGGAAATGATGTACGCTGCATACGTCATAGAGCGCAAGAAGTTAAACTGACACTTTTTTCCCCATTAATATAATCTACTATTATAAAAGTTAAATCATTTTAAAAATTTCTTATTATATGCATTTCAAGTGGAAATTAATTGTTTTTAATGAAAGTCACAAAGTAATAATGAATTTCACAATGTTTTGTTTCTCTAATCATACTAAATAAATATTTACACTATTCAGTTCCTTTAAATATAAATCAAAAAACTTGTTTTTCATTTTTATTAAATTGTTGCTAAAATGTTTATTTTTGGTAAAATTGTATTTATTGGCATATGGCACTTTCTTTTCAAAAAGGAGTGGCATTTTTAAAAGAAAAACTTATGGAGCAATGTCCTTTATAAACTGTAAAAAAATACCAACCTTTTCAAATTATCTATATGGTCAACATCCTTATAACCAAGCAGTTAACTGCTTGGCTGAGGTATTGACATATACAGCATCCATTTCTTTGTTAAATACTCTTTTCATTTGAACAGTGAACATTGATGTCATTTTGTACAAGCAATGTACAGTTTTTCTACTTTGTTACTGGATGTAAAAATTCCTTTGTCAAAATGACATTAAAATGCTATGCTGTGAAGTAACAATAAAATAAATATAAATCCTCAAAAGCATTTAATGGAAATAGATAAGTAGAGCATGTTTGTGATAGCATTTGTGTAAGAAATAGCTTAGTAAATGAGTAGCTGCAGTGTGCAAATCCATACAAAATTTTTGTATGCAAATTGAATCAGAGAAAACACTTTAACTGCACTATATGCTTAGAAAAACTTATTACTTCTTGAGTACAGCATGTTTCTTCTTTTAAGTATTTTTAAAGATTTAGTCTACAAATGGTTATTTAAAGGATGTAGTGATAATGTAAATATGTTCTCTTGTGTGTTGTTGTTTCTATGTTGTTGTATTTTTCCCTATTTATCTTAATAAATGGTGTTTACAATATATCATATAGTGGGTTTTAACCTACCACAATACCACAATTTGTTTTCATGTATTATCTTGATTGTTTCTTCTAGATCAATGGTTCCCAAACTTTTATGCCTCGTGAACCCCTTGAAGCATTATATATGTAGGGTTTACCTCCTATTTTATTTGCTTGTAAGTGTCATGAATAGAAAGGGAAATCAATAAAGCAAACAAATAAATATAGAACTATTATATTGCATTTATGTAACATTTACACATAGCATGATTTTAATGTAATGAGTGCATTTGTTTATCCCACATATACATTGAATGTGTGGGATTAGTAAAATCCTAAAATCCTTTTCAGCATATAGTATATTTATATATTTTGCTTCTTAAACAGTCAATTATAAAGACACCTTTTTTCACTACCATAATTTCGCGCGTATACGCCGCACCTCAGACAATTCGATTTCCTACCAGAATTTATTTTAAATAAAATGTGACTTACTTCTGCTTAGCACTTATTTGACTTCCTATTTTCAATAAAATTTCCGGTTTGAAAAAGACTTAACTAGGGTGCGGCACATACGCACGAAATTACGGTAGTTCAATTTTCTAAATCTTGCGGATTGTTGAAAATTTTTCGGATAATTTTGCAATATTAACTGAACTGTTCTTACCGGAAGTTTTATTGAAAATAAGAAGTCAAATAAGTGCTAAGCAGAAGTAAGTCACATTTTATTTAAAATAAATTCTGGTAGGAAATCGAATTGTCTGAGGTGCGGCGTATACGTGCGAAATTACAGTAACTCATTTAATTGTTGGTTATCCATTCTTGGTTATCAAATAGTTTGTTGTGTACCTAATAGAATCTCTTCTTGTATCCCCAAGGGGATGTGTACCCCACATTGGGAAACCCTGTTTTAGATACTGAATATGTCTCATTCACTAATAAATATTGTATTTATTATCTCTGTATTGAAAATGTACTTTTATTATATTTTTAATGTTTTTTCTTCCTTTATGACATGCTTTTATAATTGTAATGTTTGAGGGGGAGGTGGGGTTTTCCCTTATGTTTTTAAAATGATGTTTTACAGAAATGGGAAAGATTGTTAACCTCTTCTCTTCCAATGTATCCACTAGCAGATGCCTGATCCTTAGAGTTATTTAATCTGGGAGCGAAGAGGCTAATGGAATTATCTGTTAATTTATTTGCATTCTTAAATCATATTTTAGTATGCCAGGGTTTTTATCAGTATTTGTATGATTTGTCATTCTTGATAATTTACTTTAGGAGTTTTATTTATTTATTTATTTATTTACATTAACATAATTGTAGTATTTTACGTGTTTTTGCAAGAAAATACGTATCTTAACAGTATTGTTTTAAATTTAGATTCTTAAAAGACTGAAATTGCTGCAAATAAAAATGTTTAAGTACTTAAAAATGTAATAAATTATAACACCTTGTAATAATATATTTCTTTTAAATGCTAAAAGGTGTAAATTAACAACATAATATACAGTAAAATAACTTTTATTAGATTGTTGACATGTTTCATCTCACTCTGAGCCATTATCAAAAACAAATGACAATATTCTATAATTGCACCGTCTTTGAAGTTATTATTTGAAATGCTATCATTTAATTTTCATGTACTTTTTTTAATTTATGTATGTTCTCTTTTATTTTTATTTGGTTGTTTATTTCCATATTTGTAACCATGGAGTAACTGGAACCACAGTTTCGGTAAGTTAAAATATGTTAAATTATGTTGTTAATTTACACCTTTTATCATTTAAAAGAAAGTATAAGTACTTGTTCAGTTTATGTCTTTGAAATTAATCACAATTGTTACTCAGAAGTTAAATTTAGATTTATGAGACAATAAATTAAATTTGCTTTTAGTAATTCTAATGAGTGTTATGTGTGATTTTTATCACTCTTTTTATTATTGTTGCTGTTCCGTATTTGTAATAAAGCATACAAGAATTAGTAATTTCATAAACACCACATGTTCTGTTATTGTACAAATATCACATGTGCTTCTTCTGAAATAACAAATTCATATTATGACATTAAGACTATAATTTTTAATATAACTTATATTTGGTATTATAATTTCCCATATGTTTCATGCATTATGTGTTATTTTAATTAATAAAACAAATTTTATCTCTAGTATCTGTTTTCTTTTATTTCTGAATGTTGTGAAATTCTGTTTATCTAAATCTGTTAGAAATGCTGTTTATTTTCTCTATATCTACACTGTTTTTCATAAATGATATTAAGGTATTTTCTTGCATTATTCAATATAAAGTATATTTATTTTATTTGTATTTTTTTCTAGTCTTGTTTTTTTGTACAAACTTTTTAAGTAGCATTTTTTTTCTGGAAATGTTGCTTCCAAGCTATTATTTCTGAAAACATCATTAATATTATAATTTTTTTATTATTTAACAATTTAACTGCTTGGTTTTTCACATATTTAAGATTTTTGGAACGAAAATATTCCATTTTTGATAACACTGTTCGGCACATTATAAAGTTTTATGTGTAAAATTTCAATTTAGTCATAATTTTAAATGTATTTCAATAAATTTTGTTTAAAATTGATAAATAATACAAATGAGAGAAAATAACCAGAATTTCTGTTGTTGCTGAACAAAATGCAGGGTATAAAGAAACCTGCACCTGAGGAGCCCGAACCCAAGTCCTAAGGGACTTTTATCGCACACGATCGCATTTGACTCTCTGTATGCGCTTCGGCCGGCCAGAGGACTGCAACCTGCAGACCCTCCAACCTTAAAACCACATGTCGATGATGTAAGTCGTTGTGATACGCGCCTAGATCCAGTAGGTGAATCACCACGAGACACTTGGGGATGGGACGGCGTCCCCCAACAGCTTTGGGGCTGGATACCCAAAAGGGCCTTAAGCCCAAAAAGGCCTTAGGACTTAAGTCGGGTTTTTCCAACCCGTACTTGCTTTACCAGAACTGGAGGGATGTGGAAACCTACAGAGGTAGTCACAGTTCCCTCTCTACAGAACATAGAAAAAAATAATTTTTAATTAAGAACTCAATCTATTTTTTACATTTAATATATTTTTAGATTTCCCAATAACATTAAAAAAAACCTTTTTTATGTGAAAAAAATATCAATTATTTATTCAAATAAAGCTTTGAAATTTATTGAAAACGATACTTTCATATTAGTCGTATACCATTTGTTAGTAGTCAATGATAAGATGAGGCTTTCGTGTGGAATTCAGAACACTTTCTTTAAACCCACTAAAGATTTTCTGCACTTTATTGAGCGCTCCAAAACAGTCGAAAGCGAACATTAGGACCCTAAATATATAAACATAAAATTCACTGCTAAACAGTAGAAAATTCAACGACTTTGTGTGAGGCAAATCCATGCACTTAACATATGTAATCAGGAATGTCCTAAGCCATCTTTTATACTAGGAAAAGCCGATACTGTAAAAACCCTGTGGTGAAAAAAATGATACACGTTACTTATGAATCTGTTATGGCCTTAACTCTTACTGGCTTTGCAGCTATTAATATTGACAGTAGAACACAGGTTTCATACTTGAGACTGCTAATCTTATCACATTCTGTTGTTCATTCGCCCGGTTCATTCCCACTCTCTATAGTGTACATCTTGATTATTGACATTTTTTCAATGATAATTAGTTGTAATATGATAAATGCGATTATGTCTTTCTGAAAGCAAAATAATAGCCTACTCAACGGATAACTATTTTAATTGCGTTTATGTTCAATAAAACACTTTGATTATTCACAATCGATTTCTTTTCCTTTTTTTTTTCCATCTTTAATGAGTCTCTACAACATATCTCTGACAACTCGGCTTGGTGGAAATACTAGTTTAAAAAAAAAGCTTTTTAAAGAAGAAGATAATATTAGATTCTTGAGAAATGTGATTAAGAATATCTAAAAATTTTAACACATGTAATTGATACTTGTTGGAATAAAAATGATTCCATATTTCCCCCACCATTCAATAATTGAAATTTTCGACACAATTAGACTCAGAACTTTATTACAAACGGGGCAAAATTCCACCTGTAAATCTGAATAGATATTATATAGAATTCACTTTATTTAATCACCTTACTCATGTAGAATTTTTGTCATAAATAAGGCAAAAATTTCTATTCGTTTTCACTAGGGGTAGTTTGCCTATGCGATAATCAAGCCCTCTACATCTATACTAATAAAAGAAAGTTTTGCTTTGTGTGTCGACGATGGCTAGCGAAATCTAGCCCACCTAGAAGTCTGGAAATTTCAGTAAGGATAATCCAAGGCATGTCTTAATGCACCTGAGGCTTAGATTTTTTATTTTTTGATAATTAGCTGAGATATTAATTAAGAATTCATTAAACATCACGAAAATAAGAAACATTTAAAAAAAGAATCTAAAGTTCATTTTTGATTGCTTTGATACCCTGGTACGAGGCTCGCTCTGAACCAGAATAGACCAATGAGATCTCTTTTTTGAATGGGACCCAATACAGGCTATCATTTTCACACTCAAAGTGATAAAACCACAAAATAAAATGGAGAACTAGGGAGATTTCGGGCTCTATTAAATTATTAAAACTAATGCATTTATCAATTTGAAAAGTATGCATCTGTACATAAAATTAAATTCTGAATTAAGAAATCTAAATTTCATAAATATCCGATCATAATTTGCGGAGTTATTAATTAAAAAATCATTCATTTTCCATTCAAAAGTAATTTTTTTTTTATTTAAGTAAAAACAGACATTTCAGCACAGACAGGAAAAAGAGGTTATGGCTGATAAAAACCACAAAATAAAATGGAGTACTGGGGATATTTTGGCTTTATAAAATTATTAAAACTATTGCATTTATCAATTTGAAAAGTATGCATCTATACATAAAATTAAATTCTGAATCCAAAAATCTAATTTTAGTAAAAATCCTATCATAATTTGGTGAGGTATTAATTAAAAAATCATTAGTTTTCCATTTGAAAATAATTTCTTTCAAAGTCAAAAGACCACCTGGTTTTAACTTACCGAGAGAAGATAGAGTTGCCAGAAATGGAAATACCAGAATTAAAAGGGACTCACAAATTTTTAAAACTATTTTAGGTACGAGTTTGAAAATTGGTATGTATACATCAAACATTATCCTATTTCCAAAAAACCAAAATTCGAAAAAATTGACTGGTAACTTTTTATTTCATCAAAAAAAAAAATTGTTTTATTTACTTTTGGACACAGAAGATAAAAAAAGAAAATCAACAAAGCCTGGAATAACTAAAAACCATACTTACAAATTTTAAGGTATATTCAAATTTTTAAAACTATATAAGGTAGGGATTTGAAAATTGGTATATATACGCAAAATCATATTCTATTTCAGAAATTCAAAAAAATAAACTGATAACTTTTTATTTGATCAAAAAGTGATTTTTTTTTTTATAGAAAATGAAATTTATTGTGCTGTTTAATAATATCTTCAACCCACAGACATTAGAAGGGGAGGCTGAGAGGAAAGCATATTAAATTGTATTTATCACCTCTTCAGCCCTTGGTTACCACCACTTCTGAATATTAATCTCCAAGGGGGGGGGGGGGGGGGGATTTATTTTTTCGGGTTCTATGGGTTCGATCACAACGAGGTTTAGCTCCTTAAACTTTGTTTTCGTTCGTCTTAGAGATTATAGTTCTACCTTCCAGTACCAAGGGCACATCTTATTTTGTATTCTATGTGCTCTATTATAACGGTGTTTGCCTCGTTCAACTTGTCCCGATTTACTAAGGATTTTTTTTCTAACAACTTCTTAGGTATTCCAGCTACTATATGCACTACAAAAAATGTACTTAGACTCTTTTCAAATCTTTTTCGACGTTTCTTTTCTTTTTCTTTTTTTTTCACAGTAATAATTATCAGATTTTCATAAGAAATAGTACCTAACTCCCTCATAATATTTAAATTCCATTCCTGCACATTTGGTCGCCTGCAGATACATTGTATCAACAGCATTTCTGAAAATTTTCTTACAGTTAGTCCTACAGCTTCTTGGTTTTATTTATGTGTTCTGGGGTCCTTAAAAAGTCTAAAAAATAATTGGTGTTCATCACTTAATAACTCTAAACTGCTATTTCTGAATAATGCATTTTTGAGGCTCTTTTGAAATTTCTTCTTCTCTAATGGTACGATTTCTATAATTATTAGGTAGCTTTCAATACAAAGAAGTATAAAGCTACCTATTGCAGCCGTTCGGAGGAAAGCAGTTCCGGAAACTTTCGATATATTTTCACCGATCATGACCCCCAGACCCCAAAACCACCCTCCGTTCAAATGTTGATTTATATATATAGATATATCCATATATATATATATATATATATATATATATATATCTGACCTATGTCATACGATAACGCTCGTATTTATAAATCGATTTTGATGAAACTAATTGTGTGTATTATGGTCACCAATGTCTCGACCGAGTTCGTTGGCCAGCTTGGTCCGCCATTTTGTTTCAAGATGGCGGCCATTTAAAAATTTAAAACTAAAATAATTATACAAAAAAATTAAAAATTATTTTTAAATTACGTGTTAGGCCTTGATACAAGGATTCCAGAGCATTTTTTGGTTTACCTCTGTCTTAAAAAATGGCTGAGATAGAGCAGTTTGAAATTCTAGGGTGGCTGACATTTTGAAACAAAACAGCACATTAACGCGATTACTCGCAAATTATTTTCTTTCATTGTTGTAATAATTTTCCCAATCATACGCATAAAACTATATATTCATATCCGTTAGCGCCAAAATTGGCGACATTAGCGACAAAATTGGCGACATTTGGCGACCAAAATAAGTCTTCGTAAATGAAGCCAATTTGGCTATTGCTCAATAATTTGGCGAATTTCTTATTCAAATTCAGTATTAAGGAATTTTTTGTAAACGTTTCTTTGCATTTTAACTTGCTGTTTTCGTGTAACATTAGCTAAAATTTTAAAACGAAGATATAGGAAAGCTACCTTTTCCTCCCGGTACAGGCCGGAAGGACTTTTTTCTGTTGCGTAGGGATTTTTTTAAGTTTTTTCACTAGTCATCTTTTAATTTTAGACTAGACTACTAGAGGCAGCTTTTAATTTCAGTTTCACTGTTATAATTATCGGATTTGCCTAAGAATGGACCTTATGCGAGGCTAACGAAAAAGACAGGCTACCGCGGTGCATTCCACTTATCTTTTTTTACAGACCGCTAGCGTGACGTGTTGCTCTTTTCGTACACCTGCATTGGTGCATTCGAGCATCACGTGACTCCCGCGGTCTGTAAAAAAAGATACGCGTGAAGCACCGCGGTAGCCTTTCTTTTTCGTTAGCCTCGGACCTTATGCAGGTGATGTCACACGCCAAAGTGGGTGATATCATGATCCAATATTCTAGCAACTGAACCGCCAAAGTACCAGTATGCACAGCTGCAAAGATCACCAGCCGACGACTTTTAGCTTCGACTCAGGTTGTGTGCACCGAAATGTGTTTAACCGAAATTTTGCAAATTTAACAAATATTCTGAATAAAGAACAATATTTTGGATTTATATTACAATATATTAAATATCTACTGTCACAATAATGAATTCTTTTGTGGTATTTTTGTCAAAAGGTCATTAATAATGCATACTCCATAGAACACTATGCTAATGTTCAAATGTAAATACTGCCAGCAGACGAATTTTAGCGGCGAACTCAGGTCACGTGCATAAGGTCCATTGGTACATAACTCCATCATAATATTTCGATTCTATTCCAGCACTTTTGGTCACCTACAGATAAGTTGCATCATCACCATATATGAATAAAATCCAATTTGTTCTACAACTTTCCGGTTTTATTTTCGTGTTCTGTGGCCCTTTAAAAGTCTAAAAATTTAATAATCTTCTTCAGTTTTTATCTCTATATACGGTGCAATAGGCAGCTGGGACCCGTGCCGGAGGTACGTTCTAAAAGAGGTTTATTTAGAACAGAATATTCCACCTGGCGGTGGAAGGTGAAACTAAGAAATTTTTTGCGCAGCACGCCCGGGATACGGTGCCGAATGCAGATGGGATCCGGGCAAGAGTTTCTTTTTTAAGAGAATTAAGTTTATTACACGGGTCCGGGCGGGTCAGCTAGTGTATAATAATTTCAAATATACTTATTGAGAGGTTCTAAAAAAAGTTACACATTTCATAATAAAGTGTGGCATACATTTAATTATAGTCCATCATGAATGTAATCTTTAATGAAAACGATTGTAATTGTGGCAAAAATTTCAATTGTTGAATGGTAGGGAAAAAAATAAATTTTTATTTCTACTTTTTTTTTTTTTTTTAATATTCTTAATCACATTTCTGAAGATCAGGTGGCGCACGGGCGAAGAAGACTGAAATATGGAGTGGGTATGTATAAGGAAAGGGCATGTTTACAAACAAACAATTCCATCAACCAATCTACCACTTCATTTTTGTCATAGCGATCATTGCAGGAATCGCTATAGCGACGTAGGCCAATCATATCATAGACCAGTTTAACGTAGACCAATCTAATTGCCCCATTTCATGTGTACAGTAGGAGTCTTAAAGAACGAACAGGTTTTTCCTGCGAACCAATTTGTTTATTGAGAACATACATCTGACTTGTGTGCTTGACATCAAGTGCCCGCTTATAAGTCATCGTCAATATACAGGGACGAGATAGCCACAAGGAAATTTACAACACCAGAGAGTTACATCTGGGAGCTCCACAAAGTGTGTGCAATGGAGCTGGCGGGAGTCGAACCCGCCGACCTGACTCCTACGCTCTCAAGCGATTAGCGGAATGGTGCGAACCAACCGTAATTTAACCAACAGTGACGTCAGGTGCCCTTTCCTTATGCATAATGAACTTGAAGGGACTGCGTTCGGAACATTGATTTGACTAATTATAGTGTGTATTTTAATGATATTTTATTATGTCTAGAACTGAACATTGGTGGCCAAATGGTTAGAGCATTGCACTTGACTGAAGCACTATGGAAGGTGCGGGTTCGGTTCCCCTAACTTTCTGTTTGATTTTTCTATTTTTTTATTTAAAAATGTTTTATCAGTAGCTTTGTATTTTTCATGATAAATGGAATATATTTCATAAAAGTAAATTTGGATATTAATAGTAATTACAGATGTATTTCTATAGCTAAAATACTTATTTAAATACAACAAATTCAGCTATTTTACGATTAAAAGTTTACATTACAGTGTCTTTGCATATTTACACAATACATTTCTTTTTTTTTTTTTTTTTTTTTTTTTTTTAGCAAATGTAAAATAAGTAATGAAAAAAATAAAATGAAAATATCAGTTTGCACATAGCATTAATTTCTGCAGGCTTTTTATAATGAGTATTTCAACAGAATTTTTATTACGAATAAAATGCAAAACACATTTTACAATGTAAAAATCAATCAAAAATATTATAAAAATAAAATGTAAAAGATATACATTATTGAAACTAGAAATATCAGTACCTATTTTTTGTAAATAGGCAAAATACATATGATTTACCGTCTAGTTTCGTAATGAATAAAATATATTTAGAATGTTTATAAATTTTCTACTGAACGTATAAGTATTTTAATACATAAACTAAAACCTTTAACTACGTTTTAATGCACAAATACGTACAAACATGGCACAAAAATCTCATACGACCATTTCGAGGATAATTCTTGAATCCCCTTCTTCAGTGCGGGAAAAGAAAAAAGAAGATTTAAATGGGTTCAAAGAACCCCTCGGTTATAGCCCCGACCCCGAGAACTGGCTTGATTGAAAAAGCCCAAAGCAAGAGTTTATATATAAAAAAAATGACGTAATTGACCGGAACTAACTTAAAAAAGGTGTCACTTCGCAAGATCCCTCCAAACTAGCAAGAGAAAAGGGGTGCCAGTCATATCATTCACTAATGACGAAGTATGTTTATGAATATAGTAAGCTTCGTAAAAGTCTAGATCCAAAACTGAATTACAATTTTGGGTAATTTTAGCCTCTGTATAATTAAACTGGTAGTTGGAATTCCAACAATGTTTAGCTATTGTAGATTTCTCACATTCCTGCCTTCTAACATAATTCTGGTGTTCTTTCAGCCTATTCTAAAAGCACGCTTTGTCTGCCCAATGTTCACAAAAAAATTGTATAAATGCCCCAGATATTATGTTCGTCAATTGGATCTTTAATATTGGAGAAAGAAACTTTATTGGTTGGAGAGAAAACAACTTTGAAACTAAACCTATTTAGAATACGAGAAATTTGTGTACTGATTTTAGGAAAATATTGTAAGACAATAACTTTTTAAGTTCTTTATTTGCTGGAGCAGAATCAGTGTTTGTCGGGGGTTTTGATAAAATACAGTTAATGATATTCAAGCTAAATCCACGATCGATGGCGACTGCTTTAATATAGTTAATTTCACTATTAAATAGCTCAGAATTTGAACAAATGTTACGTGCATGGAAATGAAACGTATTGAAAGCTGCAATTTTTTGATGTGGGGATGATTGGATCTATAATGAGGGGGGGGGGGCAAACTTACAGCAAAAGGTTTACGGTAAACTGTCGTCAAAAACTCACAATCATTACGAATTAGTAAGACATTTAGAAAAGCTAGATGTTGTTGAGTTTACATTTCAAAATTAAACTTGATACATAGATCAATTGAATTAAATAAATCAAGCACAGCGTTAATATTATATTTAGACATATCAAGTAAAGCAAAGGAATCATTTACGTAACGTGTATAAAATGGAAATTGTATTAATTTAAATAATTGAACTTCATAATAATGCATATATATATATATCACTTAAAACCGGGCTTAAAGGGTTACCCATAGCTAAACATTCCGACATTTTATAAAACTTCCCTTGAAAGACAAAAGTATTTTGAGACAAAAAAATGCTAGTTAAAGAGATCAGGTTATCAATTTCACATTGAAAAAAGTGAAACTCATATAATCAATTTCTTAAACAATCTAAAGCACCTTGTACTGGAACATTCGTAAAAGGAGACTTGACATCAAACGAAACCATAGTATAACCTGTTATGTATTATCACAGACTCTAACTGTAACGTTAACCATAACATTTTTATGTTTCCAGAATGGCAAAAGGCTAGCGGCAGTCAGATGTAAACATTCACGCCGTGTCGCTACGAGATAGCAATGCACAATATTTTATATTTAATAAACCCTGTTAAGTTATATCATGACTATATGTATATCACTACTAATACGTAACAAATTGGCGACGATGATGGATTTAAAGGGTTTTAGCAAGCTACCTGCAAAATATTGATACTCACGCATTAGGCTTAACAGTGACAACGTGGATTGGTTACAGAACTGAGAGTGAAATCTGCATTCTGCAAACTTCTGATTTTTTTCCCCCAAAACATCGTTGTGAAAATGGCTACTTTCGGCAGCTTAGAGCCTTTCGATGTATCGGAACCATCAACGTGGGACTCTTATCACGAAAGATTGGAATGCTTTTTAGAAGCGAACGATGTCAGCGACTCGACGAAGAAACGAGCCATATTTCTGAGTGTGTGCGGCGCGAAGATGTACGCGACAATCCGTTCTTTCGTATCCCCAGCAAGCCCTTCTTCTAAAACATACGACGAACTAATACAACTTGTCAAAACTCATTTCTCGCCAAAACCTTCAGAAATCTTCCAGCGATTTCTATTTTATAGAAGGAACCAACAATCGGGGGAAAGTATAAATGCATTCATCGCGGAGTTACGGAAACTATCCGAACACTGCCATTTTGGCTCATCGTTGGATGTCATGCTCAGAGATAGGTTGGTGTGCGGGCTGCTAGATGAAGCTCTCCAACGACGCTTACTTGCCGAAGCATCGCTGACTTTATCAAGCACTAGATAAGGCCTTGGCAGCAGAGACTGCTAATTTTCATGTAAAGGAGATTCGGAGCTCCGGATATGTCTCAGTGATGCCTCTCGACAAGAGACAAAATCGAAATCAAAAGCCATCTAAAACTCAATCACAGAGAGAAAATTGTGCTGGTTGTGGAGGCAACCATTCACGATCACAGTACAAATTTAAAGATGCTGAATGCCATGCCTGCAAAAAGAAAGGCCATATACAAAGGGTCTGCCGGAACAAATCAAATTTTACTAGGAAAACAGTACATGAACAGAATTTAGAAAATAGCGATACTGATTCCAATGAAACAGAGAGTTTAAACACCTTCCATTTGAAATATGTGTGTCTCAATAATGTGGAAACACCAAACATGAGAACAACTGTCCTGATCAATGGTACACTATGTGTTATGGAAGTAGATTCGGGAGCCAAAATATCCATCATTGACAAAAGTACATTTGACCAGTTATATCCTCACGAGGTTCCACTGTTGGAAAAGTCTCCTTTTATTGTTAAAGACTATAATAAACAACCAGTAGAAATTTTGGGTCAGTGCCAAGTAAATGTTAAATATGCTTCATTTGACCGGGAGCTTCCACTTCTGATTGCTAAGAAGAAACGTCAAGGACTTTTAGGTCTGAATTGGTTTGAACCATTAGGAATAAAGGTAACAGGCATCCATAGCATACAACAGTCTATCATTGATGATGTCTTAAGTGAATTCCCTGATGTTTTCAAGGAAGAATTGGGAAGCTTTACAGGTACTCCTATCAAGTTGCATTTAGATCCCACAGTCCGTCCAATCCAGCTGAAAGCTAGAAATGTACCATTTGCTCTAAGACCCAAGATCGAGAAGGAATTGCAACGATTACAAGACCAGGGAGTTCATGAACCAGTTAGTTACTCTGATTGGGCAACTCCTGTAGTTCCTGTCCTGAAATCTAATGGGGAAATTAGGCTCTGTGGTGACTATAAATGTACAGTCAACAAGGCTTTAGGCACTCATCCATATCCAGTGCCATCAGTAAACCAAATACTCGCAGAATTAACAGGAGGCCAACATTTCATAAAGCTTGACCTGTCCCAAGCATACCTGCAATTAGTCGTGGATGAAGCTTCTGCCATAGTACAAACAATTGTGACACATCGTGCAGCATTCAAGTGCAATCGACTCCAATTCGGAATTTCCACAGCTCCTGGAATATTCCAACGGTTCATTGAGTCATTGGTCATAAACATACCAGGAGTGTTGCCATACTATGACGATGTCTTAATCAAAGACACCAGACGAACTAGCCAAGCGACTTCGAGAAGTTCTTGACCGATTCTCCAAGGCTGGGTTACGCTTAAACAGAGAGAAATGTATCTTTGGAACCTCCAGCATTGAATTCTTAGGGTATGAAATCAATGAGAAAGGTATTAAACCCACAAAGGAGAAAGTGACAGCTATGCAAGAAGCCCCTATATCAACCAAGAGAGAACTCCAAGCATTCTTGGGCCTACTGAACTTTTATCATGTGTTTCTACAAGATAAAGCAACAGTGGCAGAACCTCTTCATCGCTTGCTTGACAAGGGAGCAGTGTGGAAATGAAAGAAAAGCCACGAAGAAACTTTTAATAAGGTTAAAAAACTCTTGTCAAGTGATTCCCTCCTTGTACATTTCGATGAAAAGAAACCAATCATCCTCACATGTGATGCTTCCGAGTATGGTGTTGGAGCTGTCCTTGTCCTGAGCCACGAATTGTCCGAGGGCGTAGAAGCTCCAGTGGCATACTATTCAAGAACAATGAACCCAACTGAGCGCCGGTATGCCCAGATTGACAAAGAAGCCTTGGCCATTATACAGGGTGTTAGGAAGTTTCACAACTACCTCTATGGACAAAAATTCGAAATAAGAACTGACCACAAACCTTTACTAGACAAACCCACACCAACTATGCTGTCTCCTAGAATGCAACAATGGTCCCTAATTTTAAGCTCATATGACTACCATCTTGTATACCGACCTGGCAAATTAATTTCCAATGCAGATGGACTTAGTCGTCTACCTCACCCGCAGATGACCCATCATGAAACATCTCCCAATGAAGTGTTACTCCTGGAGGCTTTGGACAAGCCCCTATCTCAGCCAAAGATATTGCACGAATGACACTCCAAGACTCAATCTTAGCTCGAGTGCTCAACTGGGTTTTGAAGGGGTGGCCGGCTGAAAAGCCAGGTGAAGAATTCGCCCCTTATTTCCAACGACGATTGGAAATCTCAACCCACAGAGGATGCCTCCTTTGGGGATGCAGAGTCATAATACCAAGGAAGGCACAAGAACGCCTACTGGCTACTCTTCACAATTTATATCAAGGCATTGTGCGAACAAAAGCTCTTGCAAGAAGTTACATGTGGTGACCGAGGATGGACAGCCAAATCGAAGACACAGTAAATAGCTGCAATATTTGCCAACAGACACGACATGCTCCTCCTAAGACAGTGGGAACATGGTAGTGCATTAAAAAACCTTGGTCAAGACTCCACATCGATCATGCTGGTCCTTTTCAAGGATCCCTTTTTCTCATTGTTGTCGATGCATACTCAAAATGGTTAGAAGTTGTTAAAGTCTTGTCAACAGACTCAGTGTGTGCTATTGAAGCTCTGAGGAAGCTCTTAGGTACACATGGCATCCCTGACACCGTAGTGTCAGATAACGGACCTGGCTTCAAATCCTCAGAATTTGACGAGTTCCTTAAGAGAAATGGAATCTACCATTCTTTTACAGCTCCGAGACATCCTTCTTCGAATGGGCAAGCAGAGTGGATGGTGCAGACAGCAAAAGATGCACTTCGAAGAATTATTACTGGGAATTGGAATTCTAGACTTGCATCATTCTTATTAGCACAACATGCTACATCCAATGCTACTACAAATGTGTCTCCAGCAGAGCTGCTTATGAACCGCCGGTTGAAAACCTGCCTGGACAGACTTCATCCTGATTTTACGGAGCCTAATCCCAAGAATCTGTCTAATTCAAGGTTCCGAATGTTTGCACCTCTAGATCCGGTGTATGCTCGAGGATTCCATCCTCACGACAAATGGGTACCAGCTACAGTCACAGAAGTAACTGGCGCCACAATGTATGAGGTCTTAACGAATGAAGGTCTTGTGTGGAAGAGACACATTGACCAATTAAGACGACGTCAAGGTAATCTCCAGCATGTGACAGACACTGGTAATTCCTCAGCATACCCATCCAGTGGCCCAACACCTTCACCGCTGATGTCAGGATCAGTAGAAGACAGCGAGGACACTGAGCCAGCAGGAGGCAGCGAATATCCGGGACTGGCAAAAAATGACACGGTTCCAGAGCCTGTGGATACAGATAGTTTAGTTGGGATTGCACCTGCAGGAGATAGACAGATCCCTGATGTTATAAGTCCAACATTCCTCCCATCGAGACCAGTTAGAGCTAAACATCCACCGACCTGGCTAAAGGACTACGTTACATAGGGGGGAGGGATGTTATGTATTATCACAGACTCTAACTGTAACGTTAACCATAACATTTTTATGTTTCCAGAATGGCAACAGGCTAGCGGCAGTCAGATGTAAACATTCACGCCGTGTCGCTACGAGATAGCAATGCACAAGATTTTATATTTAATAAACCCTGTTAAGTTATATCATGACTAATTATATGTATATCACTACTAATACGTAACATAACCTGCTGGATTGAAGTTACGAATTCTATTGGCAAATTGAACCGAGTGGCTAACAATGTTTATACGTCTATGACTGGAATAGCTGGTTGCTACACTATTTCAGCGCTGTCGGTATGATTTCGATATCGTTGGTGTTGGAAAGGGTGCATTTATGTGTGGCGACATACAGAATATTAAAATTTGACTGGTTAGAGATGATTATGTCCATAAATGAATCGCCAACATCTTGGCAAGCCTGCCACTATTGCTAAGTCTAGGCGAATATCGCCAAGTTCTGGAATGTAGATTTGCCATAATTTGGACAAAAACGTTTGTCTGAGCACACGCTTTCTGTATGTCTCTACGGAACAGATGTGTTACACTCACGCACCGATATTTGGCGACTTTTCGATTGGCGGTATTTACAAGCAGACTCCAAACCAATAACTTAATATAATAGCCAAGTTACCATTAAAGGAAAAAATCTCCAAAATTTGGTGACTTTTTTCGTTTTTATAACCGATTAAAAAAAAACGGTGCGTGAGTGTAAGATATCATAGCCCTCTCTACTTCCATAAGCATCCCAGTGTTGGGACACAACAATAGAGAATTGTTGCCATGGAAACAATGACATCTTCGATATTGAAATGTGTAACGATAATGTTCATAATCAGGTCCTAAATTTTTATTGTAAAATAGATCTGAGATAGGGTGCTTCGATTCCTCGATATGAGAGTGGCGACATGCGGGATATAAAATTTGGTTGATAGAGACAATTCTGGACAAAAGCGAATCACCAAGCACCGTAATAGCGACTATCACCAAGTTCTGGAATAGAAATGTCTGGGTTTGCCATAGTTTGGCCAGATGCGTCTGTCTAAGCACAGCCTGAGCATAAGGAAAGGGCGAGGCTAACGAAAAAGTCAGGCTATCGCGGTGCATTCCACTTATCTTTTTTTACAGACCGCTCGAGGCTAACGAAAAAGAAAGGCTACCGCGGTGCTTTACGCGTATTTTTTTACAGACCGCGAGAGTCACGTGATGCTCGAATCCACCGAATCCAAACAGCGTGTACAATATTGGAGTTACAAACTATAAAATGCACCAATGAAATAACACAAAACTAGGTTATATTTATAAAGTGTTTAAAAATGATGAGGGCAAACTTTAAGAGGAAGAGCACAGTACAGCAAATAATTTTACATAGAAAAAAACAGAGTTGCAATCCATTTGTTCAATCAAAAATACACAAGGTTTCATTACAAGAGAATCATCACGAATTCTTATTCCTAACATTAATAATAATGAAGCAGTTTCAACAAAATTTTCAATAGACTTACTTACTTTGCTTTTTGCCAAATTTTTGCTCAATTAGGTAACCAATGTTTTGGAATGTAGTTGATAATTCAACTTAATAACATAATAACATAATTTGTTAGCGAATTTTTTTTTTCATTATAAATGAATTATATATTGAACTAGGGAGCCTTGCCCCCTGCTCGCTACGCTCACCAACTCCCGCTCTGATTTCACAGCCTCTTAAAACCTGGTAATGTATCTTGTTTTAAAAAGATGATGATATCACGAACGGCGACTTTCTTCTGTAATCAGGTTATAATGCTTTTTCATTTAATTCATCTTTTTTATTTTTAATACTAGCTGACCCGCCCGGCGTTGCCCGAGCCCTTGTAATAAACTTAAATCTCTTAAAAAATGGAACTCTGGCCACGGTCTACGATGGCTTCGGAACCGTATACCCGGCATGCTCGTACGCTCTAGAAAATCTGTTATTTCCCCCTACCACCGCCAGGGGAGCATTCTGTTTTAAACAAACCTCTTTCCGAACGAACTTCTGAGACAGGTCCCCGCTGCCTATGTTACTGTATAGTAGGCGCACTACAAAATTCAGCTGATTTCGAGAAGATTGGAACATTATTAGCCCAGTTATTGCAATAAGGCACAGTTAGAGAAAATAACCTTGAGTGAGGTGCCGAGAGGAGGGGATGTTCGAGGAGTGTCCTTCAGAAAATGACTAATTAGGAGGCCCGTTATGCATGCATAAAAATTCGTTCGTTTTGTTAAGCTAGGAACTTAATTACAAAGTTGGCTTAAACTCTTATTTGTAAATAGTGGTAACCGCTACTCATAAATTTAATTTAATGTTATAAAGGGTGACTATTAAGTTAAATATAATGTTTGGAATCACTTGCGTTGAAATCGGAAAGATAGTTGCTGAGATATAGAAACGGGGCATAGTTAGAGAAAAACCTTGAAGAAGGAGCCGGGGGCGGGAGGGATGTTCAAGTACCCTTCAGCAAATGACAAATTAAGAGAAGCACTATGCATCTTTCTAAATTCGTTCGTTTGCTTAAGCTAGGAACTTAATTACAAATTTGGCTTACCCACTTATTCGGAAATAGTGGTAACCGCTACTCATAAATTTAGTTTAATGTTATAAAGAGTGACTATTAAGTTAATTATAATGTTTGGAATCACTTGCGCTGAAATCGGAAAGATAGTTGCTGAGATATGGAAACGGAGCATAGTTAGAGAAAAATCCTTGCTAGAGGGGCCGTAGGGGGGGGGGGGTTCAATTGCCCTTCAGCAAATAACTAATTGGGAGGACCACTATGCATCTTTCAAAAATCGTTCGTTTGCTTAAGCTTTGAACTTAATTACAAATTTGGCTTACACAATTATTCGGAAATAGTGGTAAATTTAGCTTAATGTTATAAAGAGTGACAATTAAGTTAATTATAATGTTTTGAATCACTTGCGTTGAAATCGGAAAAATAGTTGCTGAGATATTGAAACGGAGCATAGTTAGAGAAAAAAACCTTGAAGGGAGGGCCGGGGGGGAGGGGTTGTTCATGTGCCTTCAGCTAATGACTAATTAGGAGGACCACTATGCATCTTTCAAAATTCGTTCGTATCCTTAAGCTTTGAACTTAATTACAAATTTGGCTTAAACTATTATTCATAAATAGTGGTAAACGCTACTCATAAATTTAGTTTAATGTTATAAAGAGTGACTATTAAGTTAATTATAATGTTTGGAACCACTTGCGTTGAAATCGGAAAAATAGTTGCTGAGATATAGAAACGCAGCATAGTTAGAGAAAAAACCTTGACGGAGGTCCCGGGGGGGGGGGATGTTCAAGTGCCCTTCAGCAAATGACTAATTAGGAGGACCACTATGCATCTTTCAAAATTCGTTCGTTTCCTTAAGCTTTGAATTTAATTACAAATTTGGCTTAAACTGTTATTCGTAAATAGTGGTAACCGCTACTGATAAATTTAGTTTATTGTTATAAAGGGTGACTATTAAATTAATTATAATGTTTGAAATCACTTATGTTGAAATCGGAAAGATAGTTGCTGAGATATGGAAACGGAGCATAGTTAGAGAAAAAACCCTTGAAGGGAGGTCCGGGGGGGAGGGGTTGTTCAAGTGTCCTTCGGCAAATGACTAATTAGAAGGACCACTATGCATCTTTCAAAATTCGTTCGTTTGCTTAAGCTAGGAACGTAATTACAAATTTGGCTTAAACTATTATTCGGAAATAGTGGTAACCGCTACTCATAAACTTAATTACATACTCATAAACTTAAGTTTAGTTTATAAAGAGTGACTATTAAGTTAATTATAATGTTTGGAACAACTTGCGTTGAAATCGGAAAAATAGTTGTTGAGATATGGAAACGGAGCATAGTTAGAGAAAAAACCTTGAAGGAGGTGCCTGGGGGGGGGGGGGGGATGTTCAAGTGTTCTTCAGCAAATGACTAATTAGGAGGGCCACTATGCATCTTTCAAAATTCGTTCTTTTCCTTAAGCTTTGAATTCAATTACAAATTTGGCTTAAACTGTTATTCGTAAATAGTGGTAACCGCTACTTATAAATTTAGTTTATTGTTATAAAGGGTGACTATTAAATTAATTATAATGTTTGAAATCTCTTGCGTTGAAATCGGAAAGATAGTTGCTGAGATGTGGAAACGGAGCGGAGTTAGAGAAAAAAACCTTGAAGGGAGGACCGGGGGGGGAGGGGTTGTTGTTCAAGTGGCCTTCAGTAAATAACTAATTAGGAGGATCACAATACATCTTTAAAGATTGATTCATTTGGTTAAGCTAGGAACTTAATTTGAAATTTGGCTTAGACTATTATTCGGAAATTCTGGTAACTGCTTTCTAGCAATACACCTTGAAGCTTAAATGTAATTAGACCCTTGCCCGTCTTCATTCCCGCAAATATATAAAAAAAGAATCTGTTAAATAAAGTTTTCTGTATTAACAATCTCATAATAATAAATGTCATGTAAAAAAAAAAAAAAAAAAAAAAAAAAAAAAAACCGACTAATTGTCATGAAGAAAAATTTGCCTGGAAAATATTTCAATCAGTGAGACGTATGTGTAATTTGTCATGTACAGGTGGCGCGGCAGTCGCATAGCTCTACGCTGATAATTTCAATCCATATTGACACTATTTAGTTAGAAATCCTTATTTATGCATCGCTACTCTGGTTTATTTAATTACTTCTGTGAAGAATCGATGCAACCAACCAGTGAACCAACCAACTCAAGAGAATAAAAGCGTATTTTTTTATGAGAGTTCTTTGTGGATATTAATTAATATTTCAGTAAATAATTAAAATATTAAAATTCTGAAGTAATGGTGCACCAGGAGAGGGTTTGGACTACCTAAATCTAAATTTGCAGCCTTCTAGGTGGGCTATATTTTCCTAGCCATCGCCAACAGACACACAGACACGCACACAGAGCGAAACTTTCTTTTATTAGTACTAGCGGGCTCTGCCCCCTACGAGCTACGCTCACCAACCTCCGTTCTGACACCATAAACTGTAAAAACACTCTGATTTGATCAACCTTAAAACGATTGCGGAAGATTGAATTATAATTAAACGACCTGCTGTAATCGGCTGCTATAATCGGCCTTGTGTAATCGGCTGCTCGCTGTAATATCTGCTATAATCGGGTTTCCATTCATTTTCCTTTGACCAAGGGATTTTAAAGCCGAATCAACTGCTGTCGAGACAGCTAACAACTGTTGATAAAATAAGGTTAATTAAACATTTGAAAATCAACTCGTGCAAAATGGTTAAGCAAGCAATGTCATTGCATCGGGAAATTTTATAACGATGCTAATAGAAAATTGGGTATTACTCCATTATCCCGACTACTACTTTCTATAAAAGAAATGAACTGTCGCCAAAATATAGGATTTAAAGCCAAAAGTGCATATCTGTGGCGTCGCATTCAATTGATACCAGATGCGTTACGCGTGGTATAGTTATGTCATCGAGTGATCTTTAATTCAACGTTTATTTGTATTTTTAATTATATTTTACCAATTTATTAGTTATTTCGTTGATTTAAACGTAGAAATATAGCTTTTAATTGAAGAGAAATATTATTAATTACGCTGTTTTAAAATTTGCAATAATAGATAAAATATTTTGTCGAAATAAATTAATCTTACTCTACTTAATGCTTTGAAAACGCGGAATAATTTAATTATTTATCTTTTTAGCACTTTCCAACCTAGTTGAAAAGTGCTTATGACTTCGGTTTGTCTGGCCGTCTGCCGTCTGTCCGTGCTCTAACTCCCGTAAATATGCTCGGATTGCTCTGCAATTTTTATATGTTATTGTCGCTATCTATAGCATGTTCCCTATTTCAACGGAAGTGTGTAGCACTTATAGTTTTTTTACAGGGACACTCAAAAGAATTCCGTTACATTGCGGTCTATGGGGAAAAATCATTTGCGGTTTATTTAAATAATGTTTCACTACTTTAAACGCATTGAAATTTATATATATCACTAAGGTGCATTAGAAGATGCTTAATATGGAACAGGGTGTGCATAGCACTTATAGTTACTTTACAGGGACAGTCAAAAGAATTCCGTTACATTACGTCTATGGAGAAAAATCGTCTGCGGTTTATTTAAATAATGTTTCACTATTTTAAACGCATTGAAATTTATATAGATCACTAAGGTGCATTACAAGAGACTTACTACGGAATATTGTGTGTATAGCAGTCATCGTTCATTTACAGGGACACGCAAAAGAATTATCTACTGTCTGTTAACAATAATTCCTGGAAGTGCGTTTTAAGTTATTGAACGCGATTTTAATTTTAACTTGCTTTTTGTCTATTACGTGGTGTGTATAAATTCTGTAGATCCTATACAGGGCAGCACAAAAGTTCGCGAACACATTTCTGTTTATTGTCAAACTCCAGACGGAGAATTTTAAACTGTGCTACGCGTTTCCTAACTGAACTAAAATTATCATCCTATGTAGTATATATACAAATCTATAGATCCTATACAGGGCTGAATAAAAGTATTCGGATATTTTTCCGAATATTGTATATGTTGGAAATTCCTGAAATTATGTTTTTAAATATGTTATGCGTTTTCTAAATTGTTTACTTAGATGTTAGCTTTTAGCTTATTAAACGGTATGATTTGTAAAATTATTTTGGAAGCGTTGGAAAGTGCTATATAATCTATGCTTGACGCATGATTTTTCGTTCTTGTTAATATTCAAGCGCAAGTATATTTTTTATTCCGTTATTTTCTACATTTATTGCTTTTAACACGTGATCATTTAATTATTATTTTAAAGTTTTATTTCTGTTTTTAATAGTCACGTGTTAATACATTTCTTAATTTAAAGGGAATATTATTACGTGCGCTATTTTACAAATTGGCAACGATTCAAATAATGAAATTTATGAAATATGAAATAAATCTTCGTCAAAATAATGAAAATTTTGAATAAAAAATTGAAATATAACCAGTGTGACCGTTTTTTCAAGCTAAATGCCGGCTAGATTTGGACTGACAACAAGCTAAAAATTAATTTGAGGATCCCGCCATCTATTGACGGTTAATATAATTAAAAAGGGAAAAATCCTATTTTTGGATATAAAATCGATATATGACCTTCAAGTTCACTTTAACACGGCCCCAATCAAAAATGGTTTCAGTAGTATTTGTTGTTCATGTACAGGACTTCACAAAAGTCATCGGATCCATCGCTTTCGATGTGCGATAATTGTTAGAAGTACTACATTTTAATTTACATGACATGCCCTGCTTTCAACATTGCGAAAATTATATACATTGTTGATATACATTATTACAAGTTTTTATGAAAAGATGGTGTGCTAGACATTTATTATTCATCTACAGGGAAACGTAAAAATATAAATAGCATAACTGCAATTGTTTGATGTGCGTGTCCTCGACACTATACTATTTCTTTGATAATTGAGATTCTGATATATGCGGTGCCAATAATATTTTTAAAATAAAATAATGCAGGTTAGATTTAATTTTGTTTTACAGGGCTGCACAAAATAATTCAAATATACTTTCGTCTACGAATTGCGAATGATAACTACTGAAAGGGCGCTTTCAATTGCGTCATTCATTTTCATGCTTAACTAAATTTTCGTATATCAAGGAATATTTATACATTCTATATATATACAGGGCTAGAAAAAAAATGTTCGAAGGCGCTGAGGTATAAGAAGGTAGTTGATGAGAGTATTTTTTAATCTGTTTCCCGATTTTTATGTGAATTAAATTTTAGTAAAGTATCTTGTTCGAATAACATAAAAAAAATCATATACTGGTTGTAGTAAAATATGTGGATACATTGCTGACAATGGTTGTTATCTGCTTGAAAAGAGTTTTGTTATGCGTTTTTTAGCTAAATGAAATTTTAGTACAATATGTGGTATGGATAAAAATATATAGATAATTTAATACGGTTCTGAACTAAATAATTCGAATGTATTATCGTCTATGGGCAGTACTTTGGTAAAAATGTATAGAGTGGCATAAAATTGATACGTGTTATTGAGATTCATTGTAGCATGTACCCGCTTGAAAGTGAAGTGCATTAATTATATGCACTTCAACTTGGTTTCTACACAAAAAAGTGTGAGTAGCATTTATAATTTATTTAAACAGGGACACGCCATGGACTATATTGCATAATTGCATTACTGTCCGAAGACAGTTGTTTGATGAGTGTCTTATGAAATTGGCATGCGTTATTAAAGTTGAGCGATAACATCTTCCGTAAACATAAAAATATATGTAATATTTAATATATACTTTTTTACGGAGTGCACAAAAGAATTTCATTGCATTTTCGTTTATGATAGAGAAATGTAGGAAGGGGAGTTGCAATCAGGTGATCAACTATTGTTCTTCACTTGGAGGTCAGGGTAGTTCCACCAATCAGAAAACTGAATATTTGTAGTGTGTGACCTCCCAGCATGACGTGAATTGCAGCTGCCCTATTATGTATTTTCAAGCTTAACTTAATTTTGGTATATTATGCAGTGTGTATCTAATTTATATACTATATATACAGGGTGCCCAAATAAATTCAAATTACTATCAATGATGGATAGGAACTTCTGACAATACGTTTTCAAATGTGTTACGCGTTTTTTTAAAGTTGATCTGAAACTTACTGAAATGTTGTGTGACTCTATATAATTAATATTATAAAGAAGTTACGTTTGTTTATTTGTTTGTAGGGGATAATCTCTGGTACTACCGAACCGATTTCAAAAGTGATGGTGACAGTTTCTCCTCCAACATATGCTATATTTTATGTTGGTGGGGTACTACACGGGAGGGAGGGAGAAGGGTGGGAAGAGTGAAAAACGTATTAAATTGCGATTCTTGCGATACTGAAGAATCTAGAAATTTGAAATTTGGCATCGTAGTTACTTATAAGGTGTAAATGACCTCTAAGAACATTTTCTAAAAAAATCGAAATTTAAAAGGGTGAAATAAAAGAAAGGCGTTCTAAAAACATTCTTAATTACGATTTCTATTGAATCGTTAGGCAGGGCCATAACTAGTATTTTGTCCATCAGTCGCAAGTTCACCATTTTCCAAAATTAATTTATAAATAAAAATTTTCGATTCATTGATCTTATTTTTTATTTTAAATCTGAAATAATTGATAGAAAGTATATTAACCTTAAATTGTTTAGGTTGATTTCTTTAAAAATTGACCTATCACAATCATTTCGTTTATATATTATATATGTATAATGAAAATCTTGTCATTATCATAAAGTGTGAAGTACTGAATCAGTTTGAAGCTAATGAGGACAGTAAATTAATCTGTGAGTATCGTGGATGAATTCGTTAATCAAGTTATAGTTATAGTTCGTTTAGAAGGACACAGAAAAGCACAAAAACATTTAAAACTTGTCACCACGATAACGTCTGAAATACTGAACCAATTCTAACCTAATTGGGACAGAGTATTAATCGTGTGAGTATCTTGGACGAAATCGTTAATCAAGTATTGATTAAGAATTTTGCCCCTACGTTATCACATAATGAAAAAAACCAGCCCTACTAAAAGAAAACTATATAAAATCAATGAATACATCTTTACTTTGGATTATCCGATTTTTTCTCAAAATTTCGTTATTTGTCTTTTTGTACCGAAAGTCGAATCAAATCCTCTTTTCGCACTCCCTTCTACACTTACATCCGGGGCATATGCCTCCTTTGTTCCTTGTTTTTAGGTATAGAAGCTTGAAATTCGACATGACTATTACTTTTAACACGCAAATGCACAACATAGAACAGTTATTTAAAAAAATTGAAATTAAAAAAAGTTTCTAAATAACTTTTTTTTGTAGTGAAAGGACTAGAAACTTGAAATTTGTCATGGGGGTTATTTTTAATATTCCAGTGCTAGCTAAAAGTTTCTAAAAAAATTCGAAATTAAAAAGTGTGAAATGAATGGAAAACGTTCTAAAAATAATCTAAATAAATTGTTCTAAATAATTGTTATGTTTCCTATTTGAGTCATCCTAGTTTAAATATATATGAGATCCTTAATTTATAGATGATCTAATGAAAAAAACTAATAGCCAATTTAAATACAAGTGGTTTTAGCATTTGAATGATTTTAGAATGCAAAATACATCCTTGATTTTTCTAATGTTTTTTATCATATAAAAACATAACTTTAGAATTTTAAGGGCAGGGAATATTCAGAACAAGTGGGTAAGTGTGATCGAAGATCGCACAAAGGATTTCGTTTAATATTCCTTTCAAAACACTTTATCCTTTCTTTAATAAGTCAAAATAAATTTCATTTTCAAAAAGAGTCATGTTTTTTATAAAATAAAAATTTACCGGTCTATTTTTTTTCGTTTTTTTCGAATATCTAAACCAGCCCGCTATTATATTCTGTCATAAAAATATCTGTCATGTGGACTAAATGCGATATTTAAAAAAAAAATTCAAAATTAAACATGTTGTACACATTCAAAATGTTAAAATATGCGAATATTTCCATAAACGGGTTTTTATCATGATTCAATACGTTCCTCAAACTCATATATTTACTACATTAAAGACGTGAGTATAAAACATCACAAATTTACTGAATGGTGTATACAAACGTTTTGTATACACCATTCAGTAAATTTGTGATGTTTTATACTCACGTCTTTAATGTATTAATGTTTCATGGTGTACTCGCTTTGTATTATTCTGAAACATTTGAAAAATCCGTTAAACTTCCGATATGACTTCAGTTTTTCTTTTTAATTCTCTAATGACGTGATATTAATCTACTTTGTGTACATACGCATAGTCAGACTCCTTGTATTATTGAGAAATCTTTCCGTTTTATTACCACTATGACGTCAATAAATTTTATTTCATATTAATCTTTTTTTTAAATTGGTGAAACTTTTTATTTAAATTTCGTTTTTCACGTCGAAATCGTCTGATAGAAAAAAAAAACAGTGGCACTCCGGGAGTGCCGACAGAAGTGAAAATTTGAACAATTACGTGTGTATTTTTTGAATCGTCAGGAAATGTTTTAGTGTGCAGGAAATAATTTTAAATGAAGTGTTTCTTTTATTCATTATTATAAACTATACTAGTACAAAAATTATATTACAAATTTCATTTAATGTGCTATACTGTCCGTTGTTGAGATATGGTTCACCCTACTCATACATTTATTTTAATGTTACGGAGATTCATTACTCAGTGAATTATAGTGTTTGAAATCAGTCGCGTTGAAATTGGACTGTCCGTTGTTGAGATATGGAAACAAGGCATAGTTAGTTAAAACACCGTAAAAGGGGGGCCGGAGGGGAGGCGTGGGGTCCAGTGCCCTTCGTTAAATGACTAATTAGACTGATTCCTATACGTTTTTAAAGATTGATTTATTTTGTTCAGCTAGGAACTGAATTTCAAATGTCGCTTAATTTATTATTTAAAAATTCTGGTTCACCCTACTCATACATTTATTTTAATGTTACGGAGATTCATTACTCAGTGAATTATAGTGTTTGAAATCAGTCGCGTTGAAATTGGACTGTCCGTTGTTGAGATATGGAAACAAGGCATAGTTAGTTAAAACACCGTAAAAGGGGGGGCCGGAGGGGAGGCGTGGGGTCCAGTACCCTTCGTTAAATGACTAATTAGACTGATTCCTATACGTTTTTAAAGATTGATTTATTTCGTTCAGCTAGGAACTGAATTTCAAATGTCGCTTAGTTTATTATTTAAAAATTCTGGTTCACGCTACTCATACATTTCATACCCCGCCCTACTTCATACCGAACTATACGCAATACATGTACATACTTACATACAGAGGTGTCGGTTATAGTAACAGTGTCGCGAGTTCAATGGTTTTTTCCCCATCTCAAAAAATGCCCAACGCGCCTAAAGAAGTTTTCACTTCAAAAAAAAAAAAAAAAAAAAAAAAAAAAAATGCTGTAGTTGACTGTAACAACATACTAAAATTACATTACAGTCAGCGTTCTACAAATGCCACATTTAACATATATTCGTATTATTTTGGGCTGCCCTGTAAAATAATTATAAATACAAGATTCATCCTCTTCAAGAAAAAAACATGCTGTAGTTGACTGTAACAACATACTAAAATTACATTACAGTCAGCATTCTACAAATGCCACTTTTAACATATATTCGTATTCTTTTGTGCAGCCCTGTAATATAATTATAAATGCTATATTCATCCTCTTAAAGAAAAAACATGCTGTAGGATAGATAGACAGACAGATATAGAAACAGACATATGGAAAAGGACCTCCCGGAGCAATAAGCACTTATGTACTACTGTGCTAATCATCCTTAATCATGTCTAAATTTTGTTGTTGCGTATTTAAAAAAAAAAAAAAGTTTTCTGGAATTCCGTCCAAAGGACTGTCAACTTTTAGTCTGACTTTTTTAGCTTGATTTAGCTTGTTGTAAGTCCTACAACAGGCTAAAACAGTTACAACAAGCTAAAAACGGTCACCTTGAATATAACCTCAAAAAATGAGTCAAATTGAAAAAATAATTGCAGTCTGCACATCCCAGCCTTGTCAACTATATCCTTACAAATTATGTTTAAATTCCTGTGCATAGTTTTCGTTTCTATAAAACTTTTATAAGAAAACTGTTTTGACCAACTTTGTTTTTAAATATCTCTTAAAATAATTCTTCGATTTAAAAACTGTCTACTTCAGCGTGCTTATCGAATATTTCTTTATAAAACCACCAATTTTTAAATTTTCATTTGCAATAGTTTTCTGGTTATTAGTCCAGAAAGACTTCAAGGCACAAAATCTTAATTGACAGCGGCGGCCGCAGCGGTGGTTACTTTTTTTTAACATAGAGAGATAGATTCATGTGCAAACACAATTTTTATGACGTAATTTTCTTTATTTCCTGCTTTCAACACGTGATCATTTAATTATTATTTTGAACTTTCATTATTGTTTTTAATAGTCTCACGCAAATACATTTATTATTTGAGATAAAACATAATCCTTTGCGCTTATTTAGAAATTGGCAACAATATAAAAAAATGACTTTTTCAATAAAAGATTTTTTACTCGATTTTTAAGGATTTTTTGAGTTTTTATTGTCCGACCGTGATAATTTTTTTAAATTTCTGATAGCTTGTTATATTTCGCGTCTGGTGGTATGATTTTCGAATCCGTAGGATGGCTAGAAAAAAAAGTAATAGCTCCTCAAAAAAGTCTCTAGTGAAAAAGCGATGAGAATAACCCGGAATATCTACGCAGAATTTGATTGGTCCATTTCGTTTTTGGCTCAGTTCCAGATTACTTTTTTTTAATATAGAAAGATTATAAGCGATTGTTGTCTCAAAATTACTGATTTTTAATGTCTTGGAATTATTCTATGTATTATTTTTCAATATTTGCCTTCAATAATTGAATGCAGTTGGAATGAAAAATGTTGACTATCACTATGATTTATCTTACCTAAAGCAAAGTGTCGCAAAATACATACATAGCGACTTTCGATAACTTAAAACTACCCGTTTTAATACTTTCGTCATTTTTAAAACAATAGAAAATAATATTTTAATACGTGAAAAACATTCCTTTTAAAAAACATAACGAATATCTTTTTATTATCTCACTTCCGTGCCGACAAAACATTCTACAAAACCATTTCTACAACAACAACATTTTTTCACACAGCTTGGAAAAATACAGTTACAAAAACAAAAAACATCTTGCTCACACAGCTTAGAAATTTACATCTACAAAAACAAAAACATATTTCTCACATAGCTTAGAAAGATACATTTATGCAAACATCGCCTGTTAGTAGGAGCCAAGAATACGTTTAATTCAATTGGATTCGCGACAATCTCCCACCTTGAGTTTTCAACAGGAAAACTCAACAATATGCACAACAAAATTCAAAATAAAAGAAAATATGTGTAACATTATACTTACATTACATGGCCAAAGTATAGATATTCTTAATCCTAATTTTCAAAGACAAATTATACAAATTTCTGCAAAAATTCAAACAAAAATTAAACATATTATTACAAATTCAAATTAACACTAGGAAATGAGATCTACTAAAAAATAAGGAAAAAAGTTTGAAAAGTTCAGTGTTCAAAAAAATAGTCTTATGACTGAAAACGTTTTGGAACAGTCACTGTTCTACCACTTCTTGTTCGCAATATTGGTTCTAAAGAGTTTTCTTTTGGAATCTCTAGATTATACAGTTTTTGTATTGGTCTTAAAAGTTCACCATTTTCAGTTTTTACCCGAGCAACTCTCGGGTGACCATCTTTTCCAGAAATTAGTTCTTGCACACGAGCTAAAGTCCAATACGTACGTTTCTTATCAGACTCTACGAGAAGGACATCACCAACGGTCAGTTGCTTGGCATTCTTTTGCAGGGAATTTTGTTGGCGTAACTGCCCTAAATACTCAATACGGAATCGTCTTCTAAGATGTTCTCGAACTTGTTGTCTATACTTTGCTCTTCTGTTTAATTCTTGTGCGTCAATTGCATCAAAATCTATCACATCTGAAGATCTTATTTCTTGAAGAAACATTGATGGTGTTAAAGGTGCTAGATCATCCACATCTTCTGAGACATACGTGAGTGGTCTAGCATTTACAACTTGTTCGCAGTCACAAAGAATTGTGATAAGCTCTTCATAGGATAATGAGGCTCTACCTAGTACTTTCCTCAAGATGCGTTTCACCATTTGTATCAACCTCTCCCACCAACCACCCCACCAGGCAGCAGTAGGCGGATTGAATTTCCAACGAATCTTTTGTACAGCTGCTGCAGCTGAGATCTGTTCCCAATCGATGTCTGAAAAAGCTCTATCTGCACCGACAAAATTTTTACCATTATCAGAATAAACGGTCGTCGGTCTTCCTCTTCTCGCTATAAAGCGCCTAAAAGATTGGAGGAAGGTATCTGTTGCTAATGACGTCACTAATTCTAAATGTATGGCCCTGTACACTGCACAAGTGTACAACACAATCCATACCTTTTTTCCATTTTTCAAATATAAGGGCCCAGCTAAATCTACTTCAGTTATTTGGAATACTGCCGCATCTTGAACTCTTTCTGCTGGCAATGCAATAGGTTCTGACTCTGTCTTCTGTGCACTAAATATTTTACAACGCACGCATTTCTGAACTACTGCTCGAATGGTTTTCCTGGCTTTCAGGATCCAGTAGTCTTCTCGTATAGATGTCATCAAAAGAGCCACTCCTGCATGTAATAGCTCTTGGTGTTTCCAGGAGATCAATCGATGGACTACAGGATGGTCAGACGGCAAAAGAATTGGGTACTTAAAATTGACAGTATCTTCTCGATAGATGACTTGTGTTTTTACTCTGACGATACCATCTTCATCACGGATTGGTCTTAGGCTACGAATTTTCTCATTATTTTTTCCATCAAAGCTGTCTTTCTGGATCAAAATCATTAATTTTCTTTCAGCTTGTTCTATTTCTAAACATGTAAGATCAGATACTTCTTTTAAATTCGGTTTTCTTGAATTACTTATGAATCTTAGAATCCATGCAATCAATCTTATTATTTTCTTGTATGATGAAAATCGTCGATAATACCAATCATTAGGTTTCGTGTTCTTGTTTAATGCTGAAATGACACTTTTCCGTTTCTCAGTATTAATAACTTCTTCATCTGGTGATTCGACACTTTGAGGCCAAGTAAATTCTGGCTCAGCCAGCCAGGCTGGTCCCTCCCACCATTTTAGCTGCAAGAACTATTCAATGGAACAACCTCTGGAAGGAAGATCAGCCGGATTAAATTTTCCTGAAATATGTCGCCACTGATCTTTCTGTGACAAAGATCTGATTTCTTCTACACGATTCCAGACAAATGTTCTCCATCTATCATCTCGCTTTATCCAGCTTAAAGCTGTGGTTGAATCACACTAATAACAGATCTTCAAAATTGGAATTCTTAAATCAGCAATGACACGACTACCCAACCTGGCTCCAATGCAGCATGATAAAAGCTCTAACCGCGGTATAGTTAGGTTCTTAAGAGGAGCTACTCTTGCGCGTGCTTGTATAAAACTCACCAAAATTTCATTTTTCTTCTTTACTCTCAGAAAAATACAAGTAGCATATGCGTGTTTACTTCCGTCACAAAATATGTGAAGACTTACATCATTTTCAAAATTATGTAGATTCATCCAGCGCTCAAGTTTGATGTCAGAAATTAATTTTATTCCTTGCACCCACTTCAAAAATTGTTTAGCTAAATTCTCTGGAATTAATTCATCCCACTTTAATTTCAACTTCCAGCATTCTTGTAGAATAAGTTTAGGGAGCAAAGTCACGGGTGAGGCAAATCCCAAAGGATCAAAAACCTTCTGAGCCAATGAAAGTAGAGCTCGTTTTGTAGGAATAATTTGCTCTTCCTCAATAGGGCCGATTTTGCAAGATAGGGTATCGTTTTCTAGATCCCAGTTTAAGCCTAGTACTGGTATTATGTTAACTGTTGAAGTTTCAGACATAATTTGAATTGGATAATTTGACAGCCATCCCCTTAAATTGAATTTCGCGGAGGACAGTAACATTCTCGATTTAATTATGAACTTGTTTAACTCTTCAGTTGTGTTGAAACTACAAACACAATTATCTACATACAAAGATTCATTCAAAGTTTCTGCTGTAGAAACAAAATTGTCAGGTGTACTTTCCAGATGGTGTTTCAGAGTAGCCGCTAGTAAAAAAGGGCTGCAATTGATTCCGAAAACCACACGTTTATGTCTGTAAATTATATTATCCTTCCATAAAAACCGTAGATAGTCTCTATCACTTTCTGTAATACCTATCTGTAAGAATGCCTTTTCTATATCAGATACTGCACCAACAGGAAATTTCCGAAAACGATGCAATATTGTCGGAATCATTTCAATCATATTTAATCCTTTATCTAGACAATCATTTAATGAAGGAAAACCTTTCACATGAGCCGAAGCATCAAAAACCGGCCTTACTTTAGTAGTTTCACTCGATTCTTTAAATACAGGCATGTGTGGCAAATAATGTATTTTGGATTTTTTATTATCGACCACCCTTTCAATTATTCCTGCATTTAACCATGTATCAAATACTTCATTATAAACTTCAGTTTTATTCAAATTTGATAACCTTTTCTTCGTTGCAGCAAGCCGTTTTTCGGCCAATTCTCTATTACTAGGTAAGCGGGCATTATCTAGTACCCAAGGCAATGCTACTTCATACCTCCCATCTGAATCTATTCTTATGTTTCTTTTAAAATGTTGCATAGTTTCTTCATGAATTTCATTTTTAGTTTTAGATTCAACCGGATCAGTTATACCAAGAATATCTAGCTTCCATAAGTCAGCAACGGAACTTTCGTTCCAAAGAGACGAAATAACCATAAGAGAATCATTTGTTTCAGATTTAATGCCTGGAATTTTCCCCATGAGAGTCCACCCCAAATGGGTCTTTACAGCAACCGGACCACTTTTTAAAACTTTAATATTTCCGGTGAGTAATTTTCCCGCCACATCGGAACCAATTAACAATTTAATTTCGTTTTCGGTTTTACATACATTGTTTTCAACATCCGAAATCTTAATACCATATTTATTTAATTCTTTTAACCAAGGTCCATTTGGCACCTTTTTTATATTAGAACAAATAACGGGAACATCTAAAACATGCATATCACATTTATAACTATTATTAATACTACTTAAATGAATTCTATATTTGTTGTGGTTTGTCTCACTTGTTTCAACACCACCAAATAATTTATGAATTAATTTAACTTCATCAATACTTTTATAATTCAAATACTTAATTACATCTTCTGATAAATATGAACGCTCTGAGCCCGTATCTATGACTCCCCGTACAATTTTTTCTTTGCCATCGTGCTTTACACGTACATGCAAAGTTTGTAATAACACTGATGGGTCGGAACCTTGAGTAGTCAAAACAGTATCACTACTCCCTGACTCATGTTTACGACTTTCTAATGCCGTATTACTCTCTTCATTACAAACATTTTGACACATTACAGCAAAATGCCTTTTACCACAATTTAAACATTTAATCTTCGATTTACAGTGACGTGAAATATGATTTTTCTTAAGACAGACAAAACAAGCCCCCTTTTTCAAAATTATACTTCGTTTATCTTCAAAAGAAAGCGAATTAGCTTTAAAACATTTTTCTGATAAGTGACACTTGTCACAAAATATACATGTTTCCTCATATTTCTTAATTAAATGTTTATCCTTAGATTTATCACTTACAAATAAATCAGTAGCAGTTGGCACAGAATTATATTCAGCATTTTTAAATCTAGTAAAATTCTTAGATTTATCAAAACCAAAACTAGTACGCGCCAATAAAATACGTTCTTCAGACAACACTTCATTTTTTAAGAAATTAAGTATAGAATTTAATTCACTCTTACCTTGATCAGACTTCTCACGATCCCGTTCGCAAATTCGGAGAACATCATGAGGTAAACACGATTCCACCAACGGGAATAAAATGCTAGCGTATTTATCCTCTGTGACCCCAAGAGATTCCAACGATCTAAGTTTGGTTTCTAGGTTGTCATATAACGACGACAAATTACACTCTCTTTTCGATGTATTATTATTACACAATACCAGCTGCAGCAGATCGCGAACATAAATTTGTATCAGAGTGTCTTCTCTTCCGAATCTTTCTTTAAGATGTTGAATTACTTTAGCATAATTTTCAGCCGATATAGGATAACTTTTCACAATTTGAGACGCTTTCGATTTCGGAGTAATTGCTTGCATCAGATATACGAACTTCGAGTGATCGTCTAACACAGTGTCTTCGTGAATTTTCTTGAAGGTATTCCAAAATGTTAGCCACGATCTTGAGTCCCCATCAAACGGCTGCAAACTAATTTCAGGTAATCTAAGGGTGCGGGAGCCCATTCTTTCGTTTTCTATCGAATTAGATAAAAGAGGCTGATGTTCGACGGTAGGCTTAACAAAAAAATGTCTTACACTTTGCTTCACTGTTATTAATTTTTCATGGTATTCCTCGCATGCCTCGAACTCTTTTACATAATCTTTTTCTGGAGACCCATTCGCCAACATAAAATTTAATATTTCGTCATCTGTGGAACGTAATCTTGATGCTTTGTCTACTAATTGATCTAAAAGCTCTTCTATTAGATTAACATCTGGGCTTGACTGGTTAATAGCTTCGTTTAAAGCATTTAAAGTCTTCGTAAATGCGCTTCTAAGGGGTGTTCTTTTTATTTTTAACGCATCCATACTTGAACAGTTTTCCACTTAAAAAATATTACTTCCTATGTCCTTCTGTTCGGGCGCCAAATTGTCGCAAAATACATACATAGCGACTTTCGATAACTTAAAACTACCCGTTTTAATACTTTCGTCATTTTTAAAACAATAGAAAATAATACTTTAATACGTGAAAAACATTCCTTTTAAAAAACATAACGAATATCTTTTTATTATCTCACTTCCGTGCCGACAAAACATTCTACAAAACCATTTCTACAACAACAACATTTTTTCACACAGCTTGGAAAAATACAGTTACAAAAACAAAAAACATCTTGCTCACACAGCTTAGAAATTTACATCTACAAAAACAAAAACATATTTCTCACATAGCTTAGAAAGATACATTTATGCAAACATCGCCTGTTAGTAGGAGCCAAGAATACGTTTAATTCAATTGGATTCGCGACACAAAGATCTTGTACAAAGTTTAATCTTAGCATTGTGCCAAGGGCGCTTCAAAAGGAGGTCGCAAAGTGGCAGCACTGTTTTGATACATGCCGTTGTTTTCTAGATTGGTTTTTAATAATTATCTCAGATAATTACAGACACATTTTTTCGAAAATTATTACCAACAATCCTTAGATAATTCTGCGTCGATAACACTCAATTCCCCTGCTGAGCGGCAGAAAAATAAGACACGTGAGTGATGTTATAATAGTTCCGTTTTTAGCACTTTCCAACCTAGTTGAAAAGTGCTTATGACTTCGGTTTGTCTGGCCGTCTGCCGTCTGGCCGTCTGGCCGTCTGGCCGTCTGGCCGTCTGCCGTCTGCCGTCTGTCCGTGCTCTAACTCCCGTAAATATGCTCGGATTGCTCTGCAATTTTTATATGTTATTGTTGTCATCTATAGCATGTTCCCTATTTCAACGGAAGTGTGTAGCACTTATAGTTTTTTTTACAGGGACACACAAAAGAATTCCGTTACATTGCGGTCTATGGGGAAAAATCATTTGTGGTTTATTTAAATAATGTTTCACTAATTTAAACGCATTGAATTTTATATATATCACTAAGGTGCATTAGAAGAAGCTTAATATGGAATAGGGTGTGCATAGCACTTAAAGTTAATTTACAGGGACAGTCAAAAGAATCCCGTTGCATTACGTCTATGGAGAAAAATCGTCTGCGGTTTATTTAAATAATGTTTCCCTATTTTAAACGCATTGAAATTTATATAAGGTGCATTACAAGAGGCTTATTACAGAATATTGTGTGTATAGCAGTCATCGTTCATTTACAGGGACACACAAAAGAATTCTCTACTGTCTGTTAACAATAATTCCTGGAAGTGCGTTTTAAGTTACTGAATGAGATTTTAATTTTAACTCGCTTTTTGTCTATTACGTGGTGTGTATAAATTCTGTAGATCCTATACAGGGAAGCACAAAAGTTCGCGAATACATTTCCGTTTATTGACAGTCCAGATGGAGAATTTTAAACTGTGCTACGCGTTCCCTAACTGAACTAAAATTTAGCATCCTATGTAGTATATATACAAACCTATAGATCCTATACAGGGCTGAATAAAAGTATTCGGATATTTTTCCGAATATTGTATATGTTGGAAATTACTGAAATTATGTTTTTAAATATGTTATGCGTTTTCCAAATTGTTTACTTGGATGTTATCTTTTAGCTTATTAAACGGTATGATTTGTAAAATTATTTTGTAAGCATTGGAAAGTGCTACATAATCTATGCTTGACGCATGATTTTTCGTTCTTGTTACTTTTTAAGTATGGAACCTTAATAATGGTGTCAAAATTCTGGTTACCATCTCTTCTCTAACATAGGCTATATTTTATACAACAATTTCTAAAAGGGTGCAAGAACAAAAAACATTCTAAAATTGCGGTTTCTACGATATTGTTGGTTCTAGAAATTTGAAAATTGGTCTGGTGGATATTTTAAAAATATGTAAATGATCACTAAAAATGGTTTCTAAAAAGTTCGAAATTTAAAAAGGGGAAAGGAGCAGGAAACGTTCTAAATTACAATTTATTTGTACAGTTAGAGCTAGAGGCTAGACACATGAAATTTGGCATAGTTGTTACTTTAGAGACTTAAATGCTAGCCCAGAACAGTTTGCAACAGCAAAAAAAAAAAAACATAGTAAAATTTCGATTTGTGTGATACAGTTCGTTGGAATTTGGCATGGTGGTAACTTTTGGGATGTAAATGCTCTCTAAGAACGATTTATAAAGAAATTTTAAATTTAAAACTATGAAATGAGCGGAAAACGGTCTGAAAATGATCTAAAAACAATTAATTAGTGCTAGATAAATTTGGCACAGCTGTTGCTCTAGAAATGAAAAAAAATCATCCAGAACAGTTTCCTAAAAATTCGAAATGTAGATGCAAGAACAAAAAAGTTCTAAAATTGCGATTTGTGTGATACAGTTGGTATAAATGCTTAATTTTTGACCTAGTGTTTTTTTTTTTTTAATTCGAAACTTAAAAAAGTGAAATGAGCAAAACACGTTCTAAAAATGTTCTAAATTGTAATATATTTAGAACTTTTAGGGCTGGAGTCTTGAATATGTATATGAATGTTACTTAAGGTTAAGAGACGTAAATGCTCGTCCATAATTTATTTTTTTCAATTCGAAATTTAAAAGAATGCAAGAGTAACAAGCATTCTAAAATTGCGATCTATGTGATACAATTGGTATGGAAACTTGGAATTTGACATGATGATTACTTTTATGTAGTAAATGCTTCCTTAGAACATTTTAAAAAAAATTCAAAATTTAATCGGATGAAATGAGCGAAAAACTTTCTAAAAGCGTTCTAAATTATGATTTAGTTGAAACTGTTAGTGTTAGAAACTTGAAATTTAGTATAGAGATTACTTTTAAGATACAAATGCCTGACATAAAGAGTTCATTATAAATGGGAAATTTAAAGGTGTGAATTAGCTGAAAGCATTCTAAATTACGATTTATTTAGTACCGCACGTCATATCGCGCCTTTCGAAGACGATCATTTTCTATGCTAAAAGTAACTAAACGTCTGTATTTCGATGCAATCTTTTAAAATCATCCCGGAAGATCAATTTACAGCGCCACAAAAATTTTGAAACGCTCTGATGAATAAAAGTATTAAAAAAAATCTGAGAATTTTTCGATGAAAATGCTCAAAGAAAGTTAGGTGTTTCAGCGTGGGTTCACTCAGCTTCGGCTCATGTTTCCACTATTAAATGCGACTAAGTCTTTAGTCTTTTTTGATGGGACACTGTTCTCTTCGACTTTAGTCACCGACTTAGACTTTTTTCACGGAATTTTAAAGAGGGGTTGGTTACATTTATATTTACAATAGAATAAAATTTCAGAGAGTTCGGACAATAACTTTTTTGTTGTTGTTATTTTAAAGGACAGGTCGCAAAGCAAAAAAAAAAAAAAAAAAAAAAAAAAAAAAAAAAAAAAAAAGAAGCTAGAAAAAAACATTTCTTTTACAGCTAGATATCAATATTTTTCCACGGTCTACTATTATATATTTATAACTGATGCAAAATTTATAGAATTCAGACAACAGCGGTTATTTTTAAAAAAAAAACAATAAAACAAGAGACCCTTACGGGGAAAGAAAAAGAAAGTGTCTTTTAAAATTGCTTTTCCCTCTATCAATATTTTTTTAGCGAAAATTTCATTTAAAAATATAAAATTGACATAAGCTATATAATCATACAAATTTCAGGTAATTATCATGGGCCCAGGCACCGCCGGACGGGTCAGCTAGTGTAATTTTAATGACATGCAGGTAGCATATTTGTTAAAATGTAATAAGTGTAAATCAATCTTTAACTAGTTTATTGCTGATCAATTTAAATTAATACAATAATAACGTAAAATTGCGTGTAATTATAGATAGTATTTTTCTTAGAAAATGCCTCACATTTAACGCCTCTTTTTTCAAAATCCATACTCACAGGCAGGGCTTAAATTCTGGCATTTCTTATCGCTGTTCGAAAACCAATGAGACAAAACTCATCGGTCACTTAAATTTCGAATTTTTTAGAAACCATTTTTAGTGATCATTTACATCTTTTTGAAATATCCACTAGACCAAATTTCAAATTTCTAGAAACAACAATATCGTAGAAACCGCAATTTTAGAATGTTTTTTGTTCTTGCACCCCTTTGGAAATTGTTGTACCGAAAAAATTGTTTGGAAATTGTTGTATAAAATATAGCCTATGTTAGAGAGGCGATGGTTACCAGAATTCTGACACCATTATTAAGGTTCCATACTTAAAAAGTAAAAACGGAACTATTATAAGATCACTCATGTGTCTTATTTTTCTGGCGCTTAGTGGGGGAGTTGAGGGTTATCGACGCAGAATCATCTAAGGATTGTTGGTAATGATTTTCGAAAAAATGTGTCTGTAATAAGCTGAGATAATTATTAAAAACCCATCTAGAAAACAACAGCATGTATCAAAACAGTGTTGCCACTTAGCGACCTCCTTTTGAAGCGCGCTTGGCACAATGTTAAGATTAAACTTTATACAAGATCTTTGCTTTAGGTACAGCGCCTAGAATACATAGTGTGGAAACCGGCAAATGGTGTAATGCTTTAAAAAGTGCTAAAAAGTTGTAGCCTATAAATGTGCAACGGTGCTCCTACGAAGCCTACGATAATGTTGCAACCAGAGACAAAAAAAATGCGTATCACGTTTTTTAGCCATGCTTTCATAATTAAAAAAAAAACTTATAAAAATCACTAAGTCAGAGGAGAAAATGATATAATTTAAGTATTTAAAATACTTACCACCAGCCGAAACATTCTAATACAATGTCAAGAGCTAGCAGATGGCGCTGCGAACGCATCCTAATATTTTCAGCAACGTTGTACATTTATTGGATACAATTTTTTAGTACTATTTTGTAGCCGGTTTCCACACTATGTATTCTAGGCGCTGTACTTTAGGTAAGACTAATAATAGTGATACTCAACATTTTTCCTTCCAGAATTTAAGCCTTGCATGTGACATGTGAGTAACTGCCCTATGGTTACCCTGCCTATCGTAATAACAAATGAGTCTACATCTGCGATCGCTAGATAGATACATGCTCCAACGTGTGCGACACGCTACGTCACATATTTAAGCGCTTTGGTAGGAAAGGACGCAAAGTATTGGTGATGGGAGAAAAAGGAAAACAATTTAAGCTTCGATTTTTCAGAAATGCTCTCCGCTGAGCACCGGAGCGCAATGTTTATGAGCTCCGGTGAAGTCTGACCAATATTTAAACATTGCCTAAAAACAAAGAAGTATCGGAGTCGAGCTCCGGTAAGCTCCAGCGCAAATTAAGCGCTGCTCACAGGCATGTATGTATATGTCAATGAAATTACAATCAGTGCTTCTTTCCTCCGAGGGACAGGATGCAGTGCCTTCCCGAGAGCAAGACGTCGTTGCTACATTACCTTCAAATGAAATACAGTCTTTAAATTTGTGTACAGATCCCCTACGAAGCAAATTATTTAACCCTTTAACGGGCGGTGGTCACAAAAAAGGACACCTAAGTTTAATTCCAAAACTGACAAACGGCACCAAGAATATTTAATTAAAATTTTCCTTTTATTAAGTACCGGAAAATAAGCAAGTTTATATTATCTAATGAATTCGTTTTTAAATTCTGGTGTTAGTCCATTATTTCTTCATTTTACAAACCGACTTACTCCGCGCCGGAAAGGGTTAAAAGAAACACTGATTGCGAAAATCTGTTCAATCGTAATCAAAAAATAGATTTTTATAACTTTAAAGTACTTTTTTTTAATTCTTACTTTTGCAAAGATTTTTTCCTATGTACGCACATAGCTTGGTCTTAGATATAACTAAGAGCAAAAAGCGTTTAAAAAAAAAAAAAAAAAAAAAAAAAAAAAAGCCGTTTGAAACTGAGAGAGGTTTACAAAGTGAACGGTCCACTGTATACTATATAAGTCAAAGCGTCTGTGTGGCAGTATATGACCCTTCTTTTACTATAAGACAAAGTGACGCAGTCCAAATAACCAAGTATTTTGATTTAACCGATGCATGTAATATGCGCTTTCACAGTTTTAAGTAGAATTTTCGCCGTTTAATTGAATCACATTGTTAAATAGAATTTGATTTAAGAAAGCGGCGAATTCCGCCAAGATGGAAAGGCCAAAAAATTTAATTTTAACTTTAGCTTTGATTCATATAAGCGGCAATTATAGTATTTTTTTTAAGCTCTGGGGGGTGTGTTTAACCCCCCCCCCCCTTGGCTGCGCCACTGTGGTATATGATGTGATTGGCCTATGTCACCATAACGATTCCTGGAATGATCGTTACGACAAAAATGTAGTGGTAGATTGGTTGATGGAACTGTTTGTTTGTAAACATGAGCTTTCCTACGCCGCCACTCTCATATAGAGGCACACTAGTATTGGCGTTTCAAGCGGTTCAATCGTTGAATACGCCATCTGATGGAGAAGATGTAAGTTCTCGGCACATTGCATTGCACGTATTTTCAATTTCTTCAAGATTATTATTTTTTGTACAAGTTTAAAATTCCCCGTTTATGAGCATTCAGTTTCTTCAAATTGCAGCTGCATATGGTTATCTTTTACATGAAAGTAAAAATTTCTTCACATTTGTTTCTGAAAAATTAGTCACCTATGAATGAAAAATTTTACAAATTATGAAACATTAAAATTTAAATAGCAATGATATATGGTCTATATTATGAATCAACCAGTAAACCAACCAATCAATCAAAAAACAACACAAAATTAATAACTATGAACGGCAACAATCAATCCGGCGAGTGAGCAAAATAATGTAGCAGTAGAAAAATATATGATTTCAATATGTTATTTACATTGAATACTGCAGGTAAGATTTCTGTATGCATTTGCATTTTTTTGTATATTTTTCAGTGCTTTGTTTCATTAAGCTTGACCTTTTCTTTTCCATTCGCAATTTATTTCCGATTCCTATAACTTTTTATTTGGCGAACTTTCTTTTAACGCTATGTTATGAAAATTAAAGCAGTTTATTTTGCAATTAAATTGAATTGCATCTTTTGTATTATATTGTATTTTAAATGCTTGTTTCGCGATGATATATTTTTCCTATATCTATTAATCTTGAGTCATTTCGTCTGCAAAACTATAAACATTTACTGGTAATATATATGTCTTTTACTTTCGACTACTGTATTTTGAAAATTTTATTATTCTTTGTTTAAAATACCCACCGTGTTTTGTCGCTTTTCACCAGAATCTCATGAATGTGCTTTTCAGATAGTCTGCTGTAAAATATAAGCTGCATAATTTAAAAATAACGTCTTTCTAGAGATTTATATTCTAGTAAGTGTGGAGAGGGGAAAAGAAATCTTTCAAAAGAGAAAATTTTACTTTGTGTATAAAATCCTAATAAACTTTAATATATATATATAGTAATATAAATAAATAAATGAGCTGCATCTTTCTTACTTATAAATTTTTGATATGGTAAAATAGATAGGTATACTGTCTTTGTAATATGAGTTGCTTTAAAAAAATGAATCCTTTATATATTTTAACTCTTATATGAATAAATTTAATAAAATAATGATAAATAATTACACTTATTCCAGTTAGATTATAGTATGATAAAAAGTGCCAATGAAAGTCAAACTATTTTTCAGGAGACTTGTAAGAATAGTGATACATCTGAATGAGCCATGTAATGAGGAAATACTATATATTTAAATATTAATTTTAGAAACTCATTGAAAAAATATAATTAAAATATTTCAGTAAATTACTGGGCCATTTTCAAAATTCGCTTGACATATGCTGTCCCTGAGGAAAAAAAAAGAAAATTCAAACTTACATTAATATTTAATGCTTAATTTAGCCTTGCATTATATAAAAAGTACTATTTTAAATATTTCTAGCATTGAAAATTAAAAAAATCAATAAAAATTGTTGAGATATAAATCTAAATGGATTACTGTCAAATCCATTACCACGCATTTTTTAAATGTATTTTAATATTATCATTTTTTCACGATTCTATTGTTATTTTTCTTTCAATTAAGAAAGAGAGATATAATTTTCTTAAAATTCGATAATATACATAAATATATATTGTTATTATTAGAAAAAGTTTCGCATAAATTTCTATGCGGTCAAAATTTGTGGTTATAAATGTCTCTCATTTCAATTTAATTTAAGTATTATTGTTAAGTATCATGTTCTGAAATTTAGGGATATAAGTCACTTCAAAGTAAGTTGATTTTTGAAACTTTAAAAAAATTAAAAGGTGACTATTTTCAGTAATTTTGTATGGTAACAAATTTGACATTTGGGAACGGATTTGACACAAATCCATTTATACTGGTTTATATCTCGACAATTTTTATTTATTTATTTTTAATGCTAGAAATATTTAATATAGTAGTCATTATATAATGCATAGCTCAAATTACACACTAAATATTAATGTATGTTTGAATTTTCTTCTTTTTCCGCTGGGACAGCATATGTAAGTGAATTTTGAAAATGGCCCTACTACTTTCTTTGTGAGTTGAGGTGATGGACTAGGTAGGACTGATATAAATCTAGTGGTTGGACCATGGTTTTTATTTTGCTCCTTATTTTTTGCTATATCTGATATCTTATACTACCTATTAAACAAGCAATTCTTGTATGTATATTTATTTATATGTTTGTTCATTTCTCAAAATGTGGTCTAAGAGTAAGAATTTTAATGAAAATAACAGATTAGGATTTTTTTTTTTTGAGATATAGAAATCTATCTGTCAGGGTGTAATCATCGGGAAAATTCATTTTCTCTTCACACAGGTGAAGAACATTGCAAAAATCATTGCCCCACCCCTGGAAAAAAAATGTATGTATTCAATACTGGAAATTGGAAAATTAAAGGTAGGAGTCAAATAAATATATTTAGTTGCAATTTCTAAAATTCAGTTTAAACATAACTATAACATTGTAATGTTATTTTGTAAAAAAGCACAAATATTTAGTTTTTATTTAAAGTTATTGAAATTCTTAATCTACAAGATTATAACAGGGTTCCTACGCGGCTGGTAAATATGGAAAACAGGGAATTGTCAGGAAAAATGACAAGTGCTCAAAAAGTCAGGGAAAATCGCATTTATCCCCTAAAACCTGGAAAAGTCAGGGATTAAAAATATATATATATATATTATGTGTTATCATGTGACAAGATTTTTCCGAATTCAGTTTGCAAAAAATTCAGATTTTTTACTAGCAAGTAGTATTTTTGCTACATTCATATTTTTAACATATTAATGATGTTTTAGCCATACAAATTTGTTGCTAAATAGGTGATACTTCTGCGAAAGAAATATTCAGCCATGTTAAGGTGACTAGGATGAGATATCATGAATATTTAAATAAGAAAAAGAAAGAAAATTATAAAGCAGGCAAAAAGAAGAAAAGCTGTAGCTAAAATTAAATTGTTAAAAGACAAAAAATTGAAAGTTACATAACAAACTGCTTCTGAAACAGCACAAACAAATGACATGGTAGTAGAAATGTCAAAAAATATCTGAATGGTTGATATATGAAATCTAATATCAATAAAATGTTACTTTGAATCCATCCAAATTGTATATTTTTAATTGGTTTTAATTTTTTTTAATTTTAAATATCAAAAAATAGGATTTTTAGTTTAAATTTTATAGATTACTTTTATTTTCAGAGGTATATTTAATCATTAACATCTAGAATTGCTAATCGCATTTCTAAAAATGTTGTGAATTGAGGGCATGAAATTGTAGGAAAATATTTCTGGAAAAGTCAGGCGATTTTGTTATTCAAGTAGAGTATGAAGCCTGTTATAATAATTGAAGCAACTATAAAACTGATATAAAGCATTTTTTTTTTTTTTTGTTACTACATTTAGAAATTAATTGAAAAATTCACTTAATCATGTAAAACAAAATTAAAACTTGATAACTTCCTAGCAAGTCAGAAACAAAACTTTATCCAATGTTGATAATTACTCTTGAATTTAGTGAAAACAAAATCCCATATAATGGCAACTACAGTCGAATCTTGTTAACTTAAAATCCAAGAGTGCACTATTTTTTATTATTTTTTTTTGTTTACTGTTAAAATAATAGTACTATCATATTTTCTGTTGGAACTGCATTATTAATTTGTGTCAAGCAAAATTTCACATTAAGCGATTTAATACTAACAATGTTTGACTGTATAAAATGCAAAGATAAAACTCAAGTAATAGCCACTAATTTTAATAAAGTTAGATACTAAAAAAGAAGTTTTGAGGTGATATGCAGGCAACTATATTTTTTATTTACAAATCATTTAAACAGAGCTATTTTTAAAAAATCAGGACGTCTAATCTGCCTTTCAGCTACATCATTCCACCAGAGATTTATAGTTTTATGTGGACAAAAGTCTGCAAATTGGGTCTATACATTTTTAACATTAATAAATCATTAGCAGTATCAGTAGATAAATGGTTATGTGTACAATTTTTTGTTACATTACTCCTATCTTTTCTGCTTTCTTTTCAAAAGTGGGTGATCAGCTTTGGAAGTACCACGTGCAACAGTGAAAATAAATAGAATAATAATAAACTATAGACTTAGTTTTTAAAGTCGAACAAAAACAAATGTTAAAAAAAAGCTAGGCATCAAATTTGACAACCGGGAATAATTTCGTAGTCATCAAATGTAATAATTTTGTTGCATTTGACAAATAACGATTGCTAATTTTAAACACTGGTTGCACCTGTCGAAATTCTATGGAATAATTAAAAAAAAAATATGAACTGTGACGCAGATGTACAAGGATTAATTTTTAGCACCAAAATGGCAATTTTTTGCTTGGTGTTGCAACCCGCTGATTTTGTCTAGTAGACCAGATAGTGCATATTAATCAAAGCTCACTGGTATTAATTAGCTGAATCAGTTGTATTGACAATGTGTGTGTTTTATAATAAAATTGTCTGTTTTATAATAAAGAAAAGTTTTAGAGTAAAATAAAACCATGCGATTTCTGCAGGCTAGGTATATTCAAAAGCAGGGTTTTCTTGCCAAAATTATACAAAACAAAAATCACATAAACCCCAGTGTGTCTGCGAAATCTGTTCCAAAACTGTTATATGAACTTATAATAATCCTAAATAAATAATTTTAGTAAACATATCAGTCTTGCACTGACTAATTTAACTGTAAAAGCAATTATTATTTTAAATTATATTTTTACTGTAATATGATTTCTATTAAGTTTAACTTTTCACATTGTTGTAAACAGAAACTTCTTTCATTTATCTATAATTTATTTCAAAATAAAGTAACCAATTAAGGCTCTGATTCTGACTGTTTTTGTTACAAAATGAAAAATCGACAAAAATTACGTCATTTTGGCAAAATTGTATGATTTATTATTATTATTATTATTTGATCAATGAAAAATATATTTTAAATTCAACGTAATGTCATTCTTTATTGAGGTAAACCTTTCTTAAGTACTTTTCATTTTTTTTAATCCATGTACATATAACTTACGTTTTTTGATATAAATAACATGTAATAAATTCTAAATAGGTTGTTTAAATTTTATTGCATTACAAGTAAAAGAAAACCACATATTTCAAAAGAACAAAATTTCAATATTGATTTAAAACAATGATATAAAAAAAAAAGTGATTTTAATCAACCTGATTTAAATCAGCACACCCTGTTATAGATATTTGTGAATAATGGTACAGTAGACTCCCTCAAATCATCACAGCTTGAAAACAGGGGCTGTGTGGATTTTAGATTTTTGCAGATTTCTGGTCATTTTTTTGTTTACATTTTTAAAACCGTAATTAATTTGAACTGAACGTAGTAAAGCTTTAGAAATTACAATGAAAATGCTTACAATAAAGTAAAATATTAAAATAATTAAGTAAACTATTAAATTAATTTAATTAAAATATTAAAGTAATTATGTAAAATGATAAAAATAAGAACAAAATATTAAAAATAAAGTCAAGTGTAGTAATAATTAAGGATGCAGTACAAAATATGCATAATAATGATGAAATATCAATTTTTCTTGTTTTATTCAATGAAAACTCACTATAAAGGAAAGTATATTTTTTTATTACTTTTTTTAATTATTCTTTTTTTTACAAGCTTCATTCATTTCTTTATATTATATTTTGTGAACATAGACAAAATTGTTGTCTGCTTAAGTTTTTGATTTTTCTTTCTTAATGTCATGTACCATTCTAGGGCTTATTCCATTACAATTGTGTCAAAAAATGAGTAGATGAACCAGAATCTAGCATTTTTTATGATCGCTACTTTTTGAATTATTGTCAAACTTACGTGTTTTCTTTTTCTATTTTTTTTTTCATTAGAAAGATTGGAATGGGCCATATACTTACACAATTATGAAAAAATAAAAATAAAAATCATTGCATATTAAAACCGAAATTTGAATATCAAAGAACCGAAAACAAAAACATAAACATATAAACAATACGGCTTGAACAGTTGCATGTATTATCGGGAAAATACTGTTGCAGTGTTTTTTTATCTTATATATGAAAATAATTTACATCATAATTGTAAAATAACAAAATTTTATTTCAAGTTTATGCAGATTTCATAAACAAAAAACCCCTGATGGCTCGGCCTACAGGCACAGGTAGATTTCGAAGACGCAGACCATGGGGCGCCTGTTTATTGGGAACTGCAGAAGAAATTACCTTTTTGCAAGTTGGGACCGCCCACTTCAAAATCTATCTGTGTCTGTAGGCAGAGCCGGCAGGGATTTTTTTTTTTTTACATTTTTTTTGCTGTAAGGGTTGGTCCTATAAAAAACTTGTCAGTATAAAAGTTGTAGATAATGTTAAGAGGATTTATAATAAATTTAAGCGGATTTGATATCTTGTGAATTGACGAAGTTATGAATTTTTTTCTTCTAAATCCCCCCTTTCCCCCCTTTGAGGCCATTTTTAATGATATCAAAAATCTATCATACATAAATTTTTTACCCTTTTCCTAGAAGTAATAATAATTTTAAACGGATTCGATATGTAGCATAATTAAGAAGTTATGGGTTTTTTTTCTGTTTTCACAAAAGCCTTTCCCCCCCTTGGTTCGATTTTGCCCATTAATGAACTTGCCTGAGATTTTACGCCCCTTGATTTTATGTACCAGTTTGGAAGAGATTTGTGCAGAATTATTAAAGTTATCGTGTCCATAAAAAAGTGATATAGATAGATAAAATTTTGAACTGGGAGTTGTTTTGTGTTCTGGAAGTCATGATCGGCGTAGATCTGCAAAAATTTTCAGAAGTTCCAATTTAGGGGAGAATGTAATAGGTAGTATTTCTTACGAAATCTACCTAAAAAGCTTGATTAATTAAAAAATGTCTTGGAAAAGGATCGCGATTCCTACTGATATCTGCACCATCTTCAAAATTTTCAGAAATAAATTCATATTTTCTTCATGAGAAAGCTTGACTTCTGTTATATTAACCAGATTTTTTTGTTAATCATGCTCTTTTGGCTAATACAGGTAATTAATTACTAAATAAAATTACATTACTTTCGATTTTGATGTAAATTAGCATATCTATAGTGAAAATTCGCCATATTGTAGTCCTGCACATTATTGACAAGGGTAAACTGTAACCAAACTTTTTTTTTTGTGTGTGTGTGTTTAGTTCCCTATGTTTCAATTTCAATATTTATTTTTATTTTTTCAATATATGCATTTTAATATGTCTGCTAAGTGCTAAGGCAGTAGAAAAATAGATCCAATAGAACCTGATCAATTTTCCGGTGTTTATGAAATCCCATTCACCAGGGCAGATGGAACATTACAATACTATGTAGAAATGACAAACAGAACATATGGCAGAAGAACTACTGCCTTAGCTAGACTACATAGTAGAATAGAGCCTTTGCAGATTGATTTCAAGAATAAGTAAAATAATTTTTCCATCAAGAGTTTATTTCCCATCCATTATCCGTGAATCAATAGAAATATATTTGCGAAATGAGAACATTTGCAATGAATCCACTTTTTTTGAATTACCTAAAATTTGGCATGCAATGTTTTACAAATTAAAAACTAGTAAAATAAAATGATAATTTTCACATTTTCCAGTTTGACCAATTTAAGCTCTTGCTTAGATTGGACATGTGATCTCGTGATTTATGTTTATCATTTTCAAAAACTTTGCGAGAATATTTTATTTATCATTTTGACCTGAAGAAGTCGCTGTTTGAGCACATGAAACATATGTCGTCTATACTAAAAGGTATTTTTTAACCTTTTGTGTTACGTTTTTTTATCACTTTAAGCAGTAATTACACTTTAATTAAAAAAGTTTGTTTTCGGTATTTTAGTACAACTTTTGAGATTCCCTAAGTGCGTAAGTGTCCTTCATAGTCTCCTCATTTCTCTCCGTAGTCCTGTTGTCACTTTTGTATTTTTTTCATAATTTTATTCTGATTCTTTTAATTTTCTTTTTTTAGGAATGGTTTCATCAGTCTCTCTATAAAAACAATGTAAGAGAACCATTTATTTAGAATGTGGAACTTCCATTCTTAATTGGTAATCTCTATGGATGCTGTAAGGAGGTCTCGTTTTGCTTCAAGGCAAATGAGGGCTGGGCCAGCACCCCTAGCATCATTTGAAGACTTGCCATCTGATGAACTTGAGAGTCCAGAAGATTATTCTCATCTAAAAACAAATGCTCTTGATGATGAATCTGCTAGCAGAGATCTCCAGTTTGCTACTCCAGATTCTCTTACAATTTCATCTCAATCAACACCACGTATTGAGAGTGACTTTGATTCACATTTTACACTGACTCCTGGTGGTGATTCTTATCAGGGGCAGTCAACTTCAGAATTAAGAACTGCATCTTTGTCTTCTCTTTCTAAAGAAGATTCGGCTTTAAATGTGAAGCAGAAAAAGGGTTCTGCAGTATCATTAGGTATATTAGAGACAAATGAAGTAGAATATACTCATAGAAAAAGCTCATGGACTGACATTTTCAGAAGTCACAATCAAACCAGTGCCAAAACTTCATCCACTACTTCACAACAAGGCTTAAATGAAAAAACTGTACAAAAGAAGTCCAAAACTGATCATTATAAAAAAGAAACAACTCCTGAGAAAAAATCTAAGGACAAAGGTAAATTTTTATCAATTTTCAAAAAGAAAAGCAATAAGCTGACAAATTCTCCTGTTTCAAGTGATAATCATATTTTGCCAAATGAGAGTTCAAATATTACTGAATGCCTCAGTGATCTCCCTGAAGGTGTTGTTGCAACTAAAGTCAACAATGTTAAAGTTTCTAAGGGTAAAGAAAATGAGTCTCCTATAGATAAAGAACGAAATCAAGTCCCTTGTGAAATCCAGAATGACTTGGGTAAAGTGAATTCTGATCGTTCTAATAAAATTCCTGACGAAAGGAGGTTAAATCGAAAAGTTATAAATATTCCAGAAAAAGTAGTTGATAAAGAATATAATATAGTATCACAACAAATAGAACAAAAGAATGTTGACAAACTTTCAAAAGTCGATAATATTCAAGCTATAGTTGAAGTTTCTATAGAGGAACAAAAAAATGTTGATATACTTCCTAAAACTGATAATATTGTAAGCAGCGTTAATGATGAAGATATTGTAGATGACAATAAGGATGATAAACATGATTCAGATACTCCAGAATGTGAATTAACTGCTGAGTCTGTAGATGCAACAGTTGAAAAGAAGGAAGATGATTTTGAAGCTGAAATCTTATTACCTCAAGATTTATCAGAAATGGATGATGAACCAGTAGTGGATTTGCATCCAGTAATTGAAGTTTCAAAACAAATTATGATACCATCCAAACAACAACGTTTAGAAATTACTACAAAGCCTATTGATAGACCACGTAGTACTACTCCCATCAATGTAGCTTCTTTAGAAGCTTTTATACAATCTGTTTCTCCAACTTTTGATGGAAAAGTGGATAAGATTAAACTTTCTTTACCTGGGGAACAATTTGTAGGAAGAGTTAAAAGTCCTAAAAAATCATCTTTAAAGAGTTGGACAGATTTCTGTGAACGAGGCCTTCATAGTCCACGAATGCATAGGAAATTTGATAAAGACAGCCCTAAGAATCCCTTTGAAAGTTCAGATGGTGCTATTATATCTGATAATGCACAGTTTTCTTCTGAAAATTGGGCAGCATTTGATTCACGCTTTACTGTTGTAGAATCAAATATTTTTGATGACAGTTTCAGTACGGATTTTGGGGCTGCTGAAACTTCGCCAAGAGAGGAATCAAAAACTTCATTTGAATCATCATATCAATATTTTGAATCCGATTTCAGTTGTAGTTCCATTTCTTCTGGATGTCCTTCATGTTCCAAACTCAGTAGCTTTGGACCAAATGATGCTCAATCTTCAGATCAATCTGTTTCTTCAGCACTTTGTGAAGGTTGTTCCTGTCAGTGCCACTCCAAACAAAAATCAAGTGTTAAAAGTCCTGAACATTGTAGCAATATTAATGCATTTGGTGCTTCAGAGATTTTGAGTTTAGTTAATGATGAACAATTTTAAATGTGATCTTGTCATTCGTAAGTATATTTTAAATTATTATATTCTGAATAAAATTATGATGTGTAACTTTTATGAATCTTTTTTGTTAATTATTTTTACTTTACCATATTTTTTCAAGTATACTGTGCAGTTTTTCCTCTACAAAATTTACTTTAAAAATTGAAGTAGTACATGTGATACACAAGTATTTTGGATTTGACTGACATCTCTATGTATATGACTTGACTATTGGTCATGATCACTTCATAAAATAATTTTTTATTTAAATATATGAAAACATTAAGCAATACATTGTGAATACTTTGCAATTTTTGGAAGGGGTGGTATGCATTGAGCCCAGTGGCTAGCAGGCTGACCACAAAATGAGAAGATTTGGCCGATGCTTGCAGGCTTGAAACCTGCATGGTCTAGGTGGCATGATTGTGCAAGGCAAGGTTTTCAGTGTTTTCCTTATATCAGAAAGATAATTTGGGTTACTTTCCCTTTGGCCCAAACTGGCCAATGCTTAACAAAATATCTCCCTCCTTGTGCAATTTTAGCACTAAATGTTATATTTTATAGAGTAAAATCTGTTTAAAATGTTTTTCTTCTTAATTTGAATTTTTATCCCCTAATGAGGTATTTAAAATCAGAATACATGTATTACTCCAAGGCACAGCATACATAAAAAAAAAGAGATGTATTTAACTTTTTAAAATACATATGTTATTTTGGTACCCTTATACAGGGTGTCCGAAAGTCTTTTCCTGATTACAAAATTTATTCATATCCACTTATAAGACAAACATGTGAAACTCGTGCCAAAATGTTAAAATACTAAAGTTTTTTTGTTACAAGTTTCCGTCACATGGCTGTAGTGTAGCAGTGTCAGTGTCCAGGAAACCAGAAATGTTCATAAATCAGGAAAAGGCTCAGCGTGTCCTATGGTATCACAAGACTCTTTTGGCATCTGTAATTCACGCAAGGCCAAAAGAGTCTTGTGATTCCATAGGGCACGCTGAGCCTTTTCCTGATTTATGAACATTTCTGGTTTCCTGGACACTGACACTCTGAGGTAGATGGTCGGCCTGTTCTTGGTATGTGGCCTGGTTTCCTGGACATTGCTACAACTACAGCCACATTACGGAAACCTGCAACAAATAAACTTGGTTAGTTTTCCTACATTTTGGCATCAGTTTTGCATTTCTATCTCATAGTGGATATGAATAAATTTTGTAATCAGGGAAAGACTTTTCGGACACCCTATATTATCAGTTGCTACTCAGTACTGGTACAGTACATCAAGGACAGGATTGGATTTTCTATAGATGAAACTTTGAGTCTTTAAATTATTTTCAAAGGTTAAAAAAATTATCTTTAGTTTTTTAGTTTAATTGCATGTCCCTATAAGCATTGCATGCAGATGTAGACTTGGGTACAAAACATTTTGTGCCTCTAAACGATTAAAAAAAAAAAAATCCTTTTACACTCGTTTATTTAACTTAACTTCGTTCATGTATGTAAATATAAAAAAATTTGTAATCAATTTTTCACCCACTTCCTGATATGCTAGAATTATAAAAATTATGTACACATGTGTGTTTTTCTGATGAGAATACAACATTTTAATATTTTATGAACTTAATTATAAATTAATAAATAATTTTATGGCAGTTTCCAATTGCCAGCACAGGTGATAAATCACCAAATATTCTTATGATTATAACTGTATATGAGTTACAAGAACAATGGAGTTAATTATGTGCCAAAACATGCTTGCTAAATTATGCCAACTGGCTGTGAAAAAAAAAATTAAAAAATTAAACATTTAAAAGTAAAAACAAATAAAAATAAATTTAACAGCTTTTTTTTTTTTTTTTTTTTTTTTAAAGGTTTTATCAATTAATACTTTAATATTAATTAAATTATGCTTATGTGTTGACAAAACAATTTAGAAATCCTAAATAGATAGTTTAAATAATATATATATTTTTTCTTTCCTGTTGCCATATTTTAAAAAAGAAACAGAGCAAAAAAAAACTATATATTCTTTAATAAATTCATTAGTTCATGCTTTCTACCAAGTGTAAACCAAAGCCGTGAATTTTCCATAACTTTTTGGAGTAACATGAATTGCCATCATGAAATAAGGTGTGATTTTAAAGATAAACATTGAATGCCTATAAAAGAATGAGGTTTTTCCAAAAAAACTTATTTTACTTATACACTTATTTTTAAATTAACTGATAAAAATCATTAATACTTTTCTTATATATCATGCCAATTCTGGTATCGCTACAAATCTAACACTTCAGCTATGTTTGTTGATCAGATTATTATAAAGAGATTGATTGGGTCCTTCGCTTTTATAACCATAGGTGTCTTTGAATTGCTGTAAATTTAGTAACATATAGTAATTAAGGTACTTCTTTGTTATAGCAGCCACCACAATTAAAGGGCCCTCTGCAAAATAACAAAAGGCAAGTGGAATTACCTTGATTCTCAATTTTCAGATTTATGTAATGTATTACTCAGCCTATAAGGAAATATAAATTTTATGATCATAAGCAAAGAAAAGATGCTAGAAAACTCCTATGAATAGGAATATATATGCAAAGAAGTTATATTCTAAACTAGAATGTTGAAATGAAATTTAAAAGGTTTGCAGCTAAAAACTCCATTTTCACTTGCCTTGTTATTGCAGAGGGCCCCTCAATTATGATCATGCCAAAATTGCAGTACGATTTGGTCCAGGTGATTGACAAGCTTATATACATTATATATATATATATATATATATGCCATGTAAGTCATTATAACTCATTTATGTTATACAGTAGACTCCCTCAAATCCGTAACCCTAAAATCCACACATCATTTCAGATGTAAACAATGAAACTTACACTTAAGATGTAGGTGAAAAATCAAAGGTTTTTATATTTTTATGTCATTCTGTACACATTTTAATATGAAATTTTGGTTAATATGATTGAACTCATGTTTTCTCATGAAGAATGTATAAATTTATTTCTGAAAAATTTCAAGATAGCACTGATATCAGTGGCAATCGCTATCTTTTTTATCAAATATATTTATGTATTAATCAAGCTTTTTTGGTTATTAAGTATGGCAGAACACGAAATAAAAGTTTGTTATTTTAAGATTTTGATGTAAATTATGAATGTACAACAGCGGGGCAAGAGAGTGCCAAACCACATTTTTGAGCTTCTGAGATATTTCAATTTGAAAATTTGATCAAATATTCAAATCAAGATATATAACCTAAAGTTTTCTCGCCAATGTCTTAGTAACATTTGAGATATTCTGAGTAACAATATGGCATTACTTTAATGTTATTACTATTATTTTTTTTGTAAATTAGTTATCTTTCTTGGGAGCATAAACATCTGGGGCAAAAATGAAACCTGTCACATATGCTGCCACCAAGTGACATTAGAAACAAATTATATGTTGGGTATTATAATTTACAATATTAAGCAACAGATTACAGTGTTAGATTTATTTCACCAAAAATGTGGTTTGGCACTTTCTTGCCCCGACCCCCTCAATTATAAGGAGAGTTTCACTGAATAATTAAAGAATAATTTTTCTTATTATGTATATTTAGCTATATGCATTATTAATTATTTACTTGACCTTTACTTTTAATATTTAATTAAAAAAAAAAATTCTTAATTTTTTTTATTTTACTTTATTATTTCCCTTTATTGTAAGCATTCATTAGAATTTCGAGTGCATTATTTAAATTCAAATGACTGTTTAAAAATATGAACAAACAGTGATCACAAATCAACAAAATTCTAAAATCCGCACAACCTCTGGTTTTAAGCTATGCAGATTTAAGGGAGTCTACTGTATATATATCTTATATGTTGTATTGTGTCATATACACCTGTAATATATATATATATATATATATGTGTGTGTTATATATGACTTTAACTTGGTCATATGTGTCATAAAATATCACATGCATGATGCATGTCGTATATGATTTTAATGTCATATATGTCATATAACTTGTCGATGCATCTAGGTCGCTTGGCGATTCATTTTTGGAGGCTGCTATAACAAGGTAATACCAGTCTTTATTGTAATAATTTTTTTTAGGTAAGATATTTTTATTAAATTGTGAACTCTTTTAATTTTAATCAAATTACAAATATGATAAAAATTGCTATAAATCAATAAGATTAGAATTGAGGTTATTATTTTTAAGTACATTAATTGGTCAAATTATTTATTGCATTGTCTAGTTTACTATTTTTTCTTACTATTAAAATCTACAATCTCTCCTTTTTTTTTTTTTTTTTTTTTTAAAGCTACATTGTTTTTATTGGACTAAGAATTGCTGTTGGTGAAATTTAAAAAGTATATTTTTATAATGTATTTGAATCAACATATTTGATAAAGTATCCCCAACTTCCTCTTTTAATATGCATGAATTCATAAATTATTACATACTTTCTGCATAAATTCTTTGATATAGGTAACCACTATTTTCATTTTCTTAAAGCTATTTTAATATTTGTTTGATTTTTTTTTCCTTGTAATTTTAAAGAACATTTATTCTATAGAAATAATTTTTAATTTTTTTTCAGATATTTTTTATTTAACATGATTGGCTGGCCAGTCTTCATTTGAAGAAATTACACAAACACACTATTTTTACCCAGTGACTGAATTAAATAAAGACCTGTAAAATGTATTTGTTAAGTTAAGTGTTCAAAATTTTATTTTATAAACATTCTGTTATAATTGAATTTATATGAAAATCTATATATTGAAAATTAAATGTAAACGTGTGATTTAAATGTGAAGATTATGTTACTGACTAAGAAATCTTTAGATACTTTCAATAATTATGAATTTTTATCAAACGTTGTGACAAATTGTCTCCAATTAAATATTATTTTACATTATTGTAAATAGTATTATAAGTATATGAAGAATTTTAATATGTCATAAAGAAATGGCAATTTTTATTTGATTTTTTTTCCAAACATTTTGTAATAAAGTTTTCTTGACTGTATAAAGAAATGTTTCTTAATTAGGAACTTTTTTTTGCTAATTTAAATAAATTTGATTTTTATGTGATAATGTGTACAAAAAAGAAAAAAAAAATGAAGTGATTTTGCATTTAGTAACTCATGTAATAATTTATTTTAATATTCAATCAGTAAATAATCTTCTGATAACACATTATAGAATGAAATAATTCATTATTATTTTTAATTCAACATTTGAAAGCAAGACTTATTGTTTGATGAATGTAAATAATCTGACAAGTATTATATGTGTTTTACTTTTTGACAAATTATCTACCTTATATTTCTTTTTAAAAATGTGGAAAAAAAAAATCTAGGTTAGATAATGGTTAAAAAAATTAACCGTAAAAACTTAGGTGTGTGTTCAAGTTCAAAAAGAATTTTCTTTCTAAATTCTTTTTTGCATATTTGCTAGAAATATTTTTTCATAAAACACTTTCTAAACTGTAATTTACAGTTGTATTTTTTTCAGTTAAAAACCGAAATTAATGTAATTTGGAATTTTTATGCAGATAGTTTGCTTTATTTAAAAAGTAATAATTATTCTTTTTGTTATAAAGCAAAGGCAATTAAAAAATGTGAAAAACTTATAATTGTAAAAAGCAGTGATACAACAGGGGGGTGGATGGATTCAGGGTTACCTTTCCAGGGCTAAAATAGAATATAGTTATTGCTGCTTATATGAATTATTGATTAATCAAATTAGCCACTTAATCAATCAAATCTAAAATCAGTATTAGTATTTTTACCTTAATTATAATCTACTACTCTGTTGAATCAAATTCTATTCAAGAAACCTGATTCATTAAAGTAGTGGTTATTGTATTTAAAAATGGAGAAAATGCATATTAAATGCCTCTGAAAACTGGTCGCTTGTTTCAAAAAGGGCAGTGTTTGCATTATCCCTAGACTATATGAATGATCATTTGCTCTCACACTGCTGTAGTACAGTGTGAGGAATCTTTTCTGCATTTTTTTTTCTTTCGACTCCTTTTCCTGAAATGAGACTAGACCATTGAATTTCAGGTCTGGGCTTTCTCTTTTTTCTGCAGATTTGGGTTGAGAGTGGTTCGTACTTTTTTCCGCTGACAAAAGCCAGTCCGAGACTGGATCTTATTCTTTTTAGGAACGACCCAAGTCTAATGAAATAAAATTGGTTTGATTCTGTGTCATAGCGACATTTTTCTTGTAAAAGTAATAGTAATATTGTGCATTTGTTCGATGAGATCTTTAGAAATTTGATTTTGTTTAATAAATTACAAAGACATATTTTTTTAAAAATCTACTTTTTTTTTTTTTTTTTAAATAGAATTTTAAAATTATGATTTTATTTTCTTTAACCATTTCTTTGATTCTAAACTATACAAACTTTTCAATGAGTGCTTGTGTAGGTAATTATTTCTAAATAATCATTAATATTGTTATTCTGTATTCTAAGGATTGCAAACATATAATCAGCTGTATCTTAAATTTTTTTCTGTAAATAGGTATGCAATATTTTAAAAGAACTTTAATTCTTGGATAATATTGGTTAAATAATAATATATTTTGCAGAATTGTGTCAGGCCGGTCTCATAAACTATGAAAAAAAAAAAAAAAGGTCCGGGCCAATAAAGTTTTTGTAGGGGTCTGTACAAAACTTTTAGCCCTTTTCAATGCACTCCCGGCCTAGTTTGTTTGTGCAGACTGCTACCATTGCCAACCAAAAACATTTTGTGTTTATTCTGGGAAAAAATTAAAAAAACAGCATGGTATACTCAAAAAATTGAAAACACTACACAAAAATGACATTGCGCAGTCATAAAATGGCACAGTGTCTGTTTCATTTAAATGTACAGTCATAGAATTAAAAATATTTTATTTTTTTCCCTAGTAAAAATAAAATGAAATACTTGTGACATACTGGTTGTTTAAAAAACGATAAAAAATGGCACACTTCACTACAACAAATTTTTGCATAGGAAACCAGGGTCGCAATCCAAATTTCAAACAAAAATACAGGATGTGTATACAACACTGATATTTTTAAAATCTAGGTTTCCTACACAAAAACATTTTGCTGTCGTGTATTCTTCCACCCCTTAAAGTTTGTCATTGTTTTGAAACAGTTTGCATAAATATTAATTGTATGTTGTTTCATTGGTGCATTTTACATTTTGTAACTCTAAAACAGTAAAACTCTGTTTAAATGAATCATGTCTAATATAGTTGCTGATTCTAATATACAAGAAAAGTAGGGTTATGATTTAAAAAAACTGATTTGATTAACCAGTGATTCTAGTAAACAGCAACTTCTGAACTAGCTTTCAATAACTCTCCCCCCCCCCCCCCCTTCATAATTGTATTATGGCTGTATCACTGTAAAAAGAGTTTAGTGCCAAAATTTTATCCATAAAAATATTAGTTCTGATCATCTGTTATTTCTTGTGAAATTAAAATAAGTTAATATACTTTTTTCTTTTTAATGTCAAGTTGATTCATACATATCGATTTCTGATGCAATAATGGTTAATTTAGTTTAGATGTTTATATACTGTTAAGTTCATTAGACGAAATGCTGTTACATTCATATTAGGAAAATTCTTTTTTACTAATTTTCAGTGGCTTAGCAATTCAAAAATTATGAGAAGGGCTCAAGTAGTCATTTTCAAATAAAGTGAATACTTCAGATTATCAATAATTAATAAAATATTTTCGAAATGATTAATTGTTCAAACTAATTATTAATGACAGTATCTCAAAATCAATATTTTAATTATTTTAGATAGAAGATTTAAGATATTGAATTGTAGACAGGTTATCAAATGAATAAGTCAGTGTGACTTCTTTGATATACAGACCCACAGAGAGTGGGTGGAACCGGTACAAATTACTGAGGCCCTGTTTTAAAGGGCCAGCCTCTGATCCTTCTTTTTAAACAAAATTGCAAAAAAATATACCCAATTCACCTTTTTTTAGATGTAAGATTTTCAAGTATAAGTAACAAAAGAAATTAAAGAGTCAGAATTTGAGTTGTATAAATTGTGCATGCGTGTTAATATATTACAAAAAAAAAAAAAAAAAAAAAAAAAAAATGCCTATAATAGTAATTCATTAGTAATAGTGCAACTATAGAGTGGCTAAGCTGGCAAAATACCAAGGGTCCCAATTTTACAGAGTACTGTGCCTCCCTATGGTAGCCCAAAATTGGCATGCATCCACAAAGTTTTAGACCATTTAAAAAAAAAAAAAATTTTTTTTGTTTAATATAGTTATGTTTAAATTTGAAATAAACAAGTGTTACTTTGTCAAAGTTAATTATTCAACAAATTTATTTTTTAATATCATACTTAAGGGCCCACGTTTAAATCCCTACCATGGCATGCAGTCTCTGCCCTGACATTATTGATATTGAGGCCCTTGATCTGCAGATTTACTAGTAGTTGTTGAGACAGTTCAAGTGACTTAAAAATTTTTTTCTTCATTTGAATGGGTAAGGCTCGAGTCCCATGAGCCCAGGAGCATTGTTTCAGTTTTTACTTGAAGGGGGCAAATTGATATAATGAATCCAAATTCTCCGCCCACATATGAAATAATTTTTTTTTTCGCATTTACTTTTCATACATATTTTCAAAGAAATATTTTTACTATTATAATTTACTTACATGCAATTATTAATTTATTGGTAAAAACAAATGAAAACGTTCAAATAATATTAAAACAGTAAATAAACCGATAATGATAAAAGAAAGTCTGAAACTTAGAGGGATGCAATTGCCCTACCCAGGCTTTCCTAAATTGCACCCCTGCATGAGCCCTTCTCATTACAATGCCACTGTTAATTAATGGAGTATGACAAATTGATGCATTTTAGCTTTGTGAATAAAATAACATCATTTGATTGTTTTTATTTTTGTGTTGCTTACAATTTTTTATATTAATGTTTTGTAGGTTATATTTTTTGAGTTTTATCCAAGGGCAGATTACAAGGGAAGATCATGAGAATTATAATCATGACATATTATAATCGAATTCATTTATAGCGACCTCAGATTTGACAAAAGCCCAGTTTTAATGAACAAAAAGAAAGTTGTTGGTTGACCTAATATAAAATTACATCACAGAAAACTCAGTTGTAACAAGGGAAACTTTGATACAGCAAGCAAAATATGTTGTCACTTTCTAATTTTTTTCTAAGAAAAGGGTGTTAATTTATGTGGGTTCTACACTTTTAATGCAATAATGTGAAAAATCTCGAAGAGATTATTATAAATATTGCCATATCTCTTTAACAACTTAAGCTGCATTTCCACAAACAAACTAAAAAAAAAATAGTACTACCTTTCCGAATTCATTAATGTAATTAGAAGAGAAATACATTACGTTAACATGGTGAAAAAGTAAAAAAATTAAGGAGAATGCTTAAAAATTTTATTTAAATTAATATATAAATGTTAATTAGGTTTTTCTCAAATATCATCTTTTGATAAAATTATATTCCTATTTATAAATTCAGAATTGAAAAAAATATTAAAGTTAATCTTAAGTTGCTATTAGTAATTTAATTTAAAATGTAATGAAATTTAATTTTAATAACATTAATTGATTGCGTTTTCATTGATTGCATTAATAAGAAATGTCATCGATTAGAGCAATCATTCTGTGAATTTGGATAATTCATCAGAATTTTTACCTATCTTTTTATGTTTCATTGTATGAAATCTAAATAACAGAAACATCTAAATAACAGAAACATCTAAATAACAGAAATCTAAATAAGAAAAAAAAAAAAACAAGCAAATAGACTGTTGTCCCTTCATATATGTTATAACTGAGTTCGGCTGTATCATTGAAAAAAGACTTCCAGGGTTCATACAGACTCCTTAGATTACAAAGAAACTCTTAGAAATGAAAAAAAGTTTCCAAGGAGTACTTAGAACTCTTTAAATAATCAAAATACTCTTTTAAAATGCCTTAAATTATCGCAATGTATAATTTAGCATTGAACAATGATTTAATTAAAGTATACAAGAGTAGAAAATGGAAACATATATTACATGGTGAATTATACTACTTAACATGTAGGCTTAGAAGTGATTAACCTTTAAAGGAAGTAAATTAAAATGTTCTCATGTTTACAAAGGTAAAGTAATTCAAGTAATTACTGTCATTCTAAAAGAAAAGAAAAAAGTTACTGTAATTTTTTGCATATGCTGCCTTGTTTTTCCCCTTCAAAATTTACTTTTAAAATATAGGTGCATGTGATACATGGTGAGTATTTGGAATTTTAACTGGCCTCTGTATATATGACCATTGGTCAATGCATAAAATTATTTGCTGGCAATTTGTGTTCAAATTTACAAAACCAGTAATGCATTGTGAATACTGTGTAATTTTAGCACTGTCTATTAGACTTTAATAGAATAAAATCAGTTTTCTCTTTAAATGAGGTATTAAAAAATGTGTGTGTATTTTACACAAGGGCATGGCATGCATGAAAAAAATACGATAAGTCCTTTAAAATTCTTGTACTTAGAATTTTTCTAGACTGGATTTTTTCTTCTCATGTTTGTATGAACCCTGGGCTTCATTTGTGTTCAATTGTGTGTCTTTGGAAACAAAAAAACAACAACATGATGTACCTTTTATCGAGAGGTGGTTCTGCCTTTGGCTTTATCTCTACATTTACTTAAAGATAATATAATATTATCCAAACATATTATTCCCATTCTATATAAGTTTGCTTAAAATGTTTATTAGTATGACATGTTTTAGAAATTCTAGTCCTCGTAAAAAAAAAGCAAAACAGTATTTCTCTTTTAGAATGTGTACTTTCACTATAAACTCTTTGCATTTTACTCCAGTAAACAGCTTTATTTTACATCATTTATGTAAATTGTTAGTTTCATTTCTTCCTTTTTTTTATTCATTAAAACTATTATTTTCACTTAAATTTAATTATGTTTTTGTCCTCATGTTATATTCACTGTAAAAATGTAGTATAATTTATTAAGAATACCAATCCATATTATTATTTCTTTGTTGTTGTGATTTTGATACTAATGTATCAATAAATAAAATTTGTTGAGTGGAATAAATGCATCCCGGTGTAATAAAATACTAGTTTTTATGCAAATATTCTTGGTCATATAATTTTTGTTGGCAATAATGGAGATGGTTTCTTATAATAATAACCATCTGCAGACAAGAGAAATTTTATTTTAATCTTTAAATGTTGATAAAAAATTGAATTTAGCAAATATCTTTGTTAAAAATATTTAGCTTTATTAGATGTTAATTATTTGCAGAAAAAATTATATAATTAAAAAGCGAGATAAAAATGTTGATAGTTTTTTAATAATATTTTATGAGTTGTTATACAAAATTCATGACAATAATTTTAAATGTGTGCAGCAAAATTTATGAAAGGACATATGAGTATTTTAGGACAGTGGTTGCCAACCTCTCAGAACTCGTGAACCACTAAATTCATAATTTGAAATTTCGTAGACTATTAATATGAATTTTTTAAAAACATAAATATGTATATTTGTACAATAATGATTAGAAAACTTTCATTTCATTAATATGAAATGCACCTATTTAATATAATTATAAATGCTTATTTAATCACAATGAAAATCTTTGTTTAATTGTAACAAAATCATTGTAGTTTAATTATCACAATGTAAATGTTTAAGTGTCACATATTTTTTGTGTGATATTTGTTCCTGCTTGTTTGTAGTATGTTTATGGAAGTTTAGCTCCAATGATGTTTTTGCAAGATGGAGAGCTATTTTTATGTGAAATTGAAAGCAGTACTGAGATTTCATTACTGTGATACATGAAATGTCTTTTCGCACAAACATGTTGAAAATTGGGGGCAAAAATTGAAAACTGAATCAAAATTTTCATTTTTATTTCACTCAGCAATAGATATTTGTAAATAACAATTTTTTAGAATGTTATTTTTGTTTCCTTATTAATAGAACATAAGAAATGTCTCTGTGGACCATCAAATGTTCTTGCAAACAACTGGTGGTCCACTGACTACAGGTTGGCAACCTCTGTTTTAGGACATACATTTTTAAAAATTATATTTCATTGCATTAATTTATAACATTTAAAGATTTATTTCATTAAAAAATTAAGTGCTTTGTTTTATTATTTTTATAATATATATTCAGTTTTCTATGCGTATAACTTTTGCAGTTTGTATGTGAACTTCTTCATATATATATTTAAGTAAGTCATGATTGCTTTTATTCTATATTCTAACTGTACTGCATGACACTAATTAAATAATACTAATAACTCCATTACTGCTTTTTCAATGGCAGATCAAACCCAATCCTTGTTATAATTAGCTATATTCTAAATGAAAAGCATACTTTGAAGCTTGTTTCATTACTGTACCTTAGTGTCATAATTCCATCTTGTATATAAGCTCATTAAACAAGTTCTGTCCTGGTGGTGCCAATTTAGTATATATTTGAAAATTAATATTTTTGAAAATAAAATCCATAAATATCTTAATAATATTGGCACCCTTCCTTAGTCTTTATTCTGTTTTATTAACTTCAGTTTTCTAACTTTAAAACTGTCTTAATAATAGTGCATTTTTATAACAAAAATATGATAAAAGCCTTTTACTATCATTATATTTACAGAGGCAGATTATTATAAATTATATATTTTTCAAGAATTCTTTTCTGATCTTTGAATTACCCAAATATACCTGCCATGTGTATGATAAGCTTTCTTACAATTTTTACTGCACAAAAAGTAGATTTTTCCCTTATGCCTTATTAGTATAAAGATACTTTTTATGCTTAATAACCAAGATAAAAGTGTATTCTTCTTTATCCATTATCTTTGTCTAATTACCAATATTATTATTCTACAAATGTTTATAGTTGTAGCCTGCAATATTTTGGTTATAAAAGTTTTGTGTGTGTATACATTTGTAAACACATATGTAGTGACTTTAAGTATGCATATTGAGTAAAAGTCACAAAATTTTGATATTGCTTATTTATTTTATATCATATGCCTTGAATAATCATATAATGCATTTTTTTTTATTCTTTACTTGCCATTTTTACCTAATAGCTATGCAACATGTAATTTTTCTGATATTTCCCTTTTTTGAATAGATTAGCCATACACTTCCTTTTTAAGCCTTAATCACAAACTTGAGGAGATTTTAGTAAAGTGATTTGAGTAAGGTGGTTGCCAATTTCTGTCAGATAAAAAAAAAAAAAAAAATCTTATAATAAAAATTTATTTACAAAAAACTGATATTTATCTTTAGAAGACCTACAAGGTTTATTGTGAGGAATTTTATAGAAATATTATAAAATAAAACAATATATTGCATCCATTCAAGACATTCATTACAAACAGAAACTATGCTTGCCACAGATAATTTTGTTATAGAATCTAAAAAAGCATTCTGTTAATCTATGCAATTTTTATGGGAAAAAATGGGCAATGTTTCTTGCTTACTAATTGCAAGGCAGACAAGTATTGTGAGCATAATTCTTTGTCCATAGTTTCTTATATACTAACTAACTATGCAATCATTAACTCTTCATCACACTGCCAACAGGTGTAAGGGTGTATTCCATGTCATGTGTGGGGCAGAATATTTAAACAGATTACTACTGTTTTATCAAAGCTGCTGTTTCTTTAAACTAACACAAGTATTGAAAAATATAATCCTTTTTTCTCATTTTAAGTGCAGAGTTTATGTTTTAAAAGCTTATGAGGTAATAGATACAAGGATTTATGAAAGTGTCATGTATAGTGTTGTTAAATCCGTATGACAGAAAGTGAGATAGGGAGTTGAAAACAAGCAGATGGATGCTTCTCAGTCGAGACATATACAAAATAAAACTCAATTTTCTTTCATCCTATTAAATTTAAGTGAATTAAACAATCTCTAAAGTACACTAGAGAATTAATTAAACATATCTTTATTTTTGAAGAATTAACAAGTATTTTTTTAAGGTAAATTATGTAATTTTCTTTTTGTCCATCACTTTTCAGAAATGATAGTACTCAACAAGCTTTTAAGATCATAACCTTCTGGTAGCTGCAATCCAGCAAAAAATTCAAAATTAAACTTTAGAAAGTCTTCTTACTGTTTATCAACATTACAATAAATGAAAGTCATCAATCTTACATGAATTTTAAATATACATATAATTACTTTTAAAATGTTAAAGAAACCTTACAATTTCTTTTTAAAATACACTCAAACTCTGAATCTTCAGCATGTTTGATCTCTTAGAAATTATGACATAGTGTCTTTGTCATTACAAAGTTAACTGAAATTTAAAATATTCAAACAAGCATCACCTTGGATATCACATTCAAATTGTTGATTTTTTTTTTTTTTTTTTTTGCCAGGGCAAAATATTGCTCATGTAGTTAAAAAGTTAATAAGCAAGGTAAGGTGAAGATGTACTTAATAATATTTAAATCTGTGATATCAGATGAGATGTCATCTGACACACAATTGATTACTAATGCAAGATTAATGCTATATTTACCAATGAAGTCATATGATTTTTTAAAAAAAAATTTCGACATTTTGATACATTTGATGAACATTTTTTTTAAAAATTGCAACTTGTTATTATTATTATTATTTTTTTTTTTTTGCTTTGAAGACGTATTTTCACTATTGTTTTTGTCTAAGTACACAGGGTTATTTAATACCTTGTGATCGATATTTGAAAAAAACATTCTTAACAATTGTTGATTGGTAGTTTATATCTAAATTTTGAAATAATAAAGGCCCTGCTATTTTCTGGAATTCTTTTGTATATTCGTTGCTTAGATAAGTTTGTCAAATTTATGTATATCAACAGAAACTATTCATTACAAACAGAAACTATGCTTGCAACAGATAATTTTGTTATAGAAATTTTTGTTTTTATTACTGTTAGAAGGTAAATTAAGTTTATTGTAGCATTTTTTTAGGATGTCACTTTTTGTCTCCATAAAATACTCTTCCCTTGTTGTAAGCCATCTTTCATTTATTTATATTGTTTGTAAATAGTAAGAAGTTTCAAGTTATTATCATCTAATATAACATTTAGACTTTAATTTTGATTTCTTTACTATTATTTATTTTAAATGTCACCAGGCTTTTTAATTCTTTATGCATGTGTAAGGAGTTGGGCAAAAGTGCATAAAAAATCTTTAGTTTAGAAAAATGACTTCTGCAGATAATGATACTAATCATATTTTTAAAATATCAATTATATATTGATAATTTATTTCCTTCTCCTTATACCCATGCTTTTAAAATTATAAGGACTTTCTTGAACTTTGTTATTAATTAGTTAGTAAAAGTTATTGATAATTAATCTGTAAAAGTTTAAGTTGTTCATTCATTATTTTAATTTTTTGTTTATAGTTATATTTATGCATTTACTGTCTATCCTATTATCTTAGTTTAGACAAGTGTTTTTTAATTGTTAATCATTGTTTAAATGTTACTCAAATATTCTAGAATTAAGCTTTTTATTAAATGTGTTTTTGTTATCATTTACTATTTATTCTTTTATTCTTATTAATATAATTTTTTTTAAGTTGTTCATAGTTATCTTTATGAGTTAATGTCATTATCTCAATTCAGACAAGTGTTCTTTTTGAATTTTTAAATCACTGTTTAAATGTTACTCAAATACTCTAGAATAAAGCTTCCCATTTAAATGTGTTTGTGTTATCATTTACTATTTATTGTTGCATTCTTATTAATGTTTGGAACTAATTATTTGTTCATATGACATGTTATTTCTGTAGCAGTGCTTTTACTTGCTGATGTTTAATTTTTTTATGCATTATGTAATGCTCTGATTTAAAAAAAAAATCTTACATTATAATGCATTTAAGTTTTTTTATTTTATTTTTTGAAGTGGATGTCTTAATAGTTTGTCTTCTGCCCTATTATTGTATACCCTATTATTGTTTTAGAAATGGTTAATTAAAAAATATATATATACTTGGTTTATATTTTCTGTATTCGTTCAGTATTATTAAGAAAGTATGCAAATGATAATTCTCAAAATGTATAACTTGCTCTGCTCACCTTCCTTATATATGATTGTTTTCCATAATTTTAAAGAAACATTTTGCAAATGTCAGTTTTTTTCTTCCTTTCTTTCCCTTTTTTAGATTTTTCATCCACAAAATGTTCCTGTTAAGTATAATTTTTGTATTTCACATTTGATTACAAAATTTTTATGTGATACAATAAAAGCAACTTCATAAAAAAAAAAAATACATTTCAAGCATTCAAGGTAGTTTACTGATAAAAAATAACTGTTTCTTTTTTAAAGGTACTTTTTTTTAATTTTCTTTCACAGATTTTATGATTTTTTTTTTAAATATAGAAAAATATTTTACAATTTTTATAAGAAAGTTCATTTAAAATGACACATGAAACTTTAAAATTACTTGTGACATTCATCCCATATTTATGGAATCAAGGGGAAAATAAAGTAAAAACATGAACAAAAAATTTTAAATGTAAAAATTGCTCACCTTTCAACTCACCTTTTGTCAGATTTAAATTACATAAATTATCATACTTATCAAGGCTTAATATATATATATATATATATATATATATATATATATATATATATTCAAATCATTAGTATGTTTTATACCAATGATTTGGAATATATATATATATATATACAGTAGAACTTCCCTTTAACGAAGTTCCTATTTAACGAAGTTTTCTACTTAACGAAATTTCCTGCAGAACTTTAACTTTGAACACCATTAGCATGGAAATTAATCTCCATATTACGAAAAATATATTCCATGTAACGAAGTTTATTCCACTTTTGTACGTGAACAGAATTCAAACTAAGAGGTTGCTGTTGCGATGGATATGCGAATTTATTTCTGCGGATTGTACGAAAATGAACACATTTAAAAATTTTCCATTCTGCTTGGTGCTAAAAAAAAAACATTTGTTTTTCGCACTAAGAAAAACACTTGTTATAATTACTCTCTCACACCGAGATTCCAGCGCTGACAATTGGGGGAAATCAAAATCCCTTTTTTATGTTCCATGATATAGAAGTTGCAGTGACGTAATGGTGTCAGATGCATTGAAGCCAAAAATATCAATTTGAGTCAGACAGTTACCTTTTTGACCTTCCATTGCTGATAGACAATTGCGTTGTACATCCACAAGAATGTGCTTCAAAATGCAAATCGAACAACATCAAAGTTATTTTTGTTCCTGCTAATACAACTTCTAAACTTCAGCCATTAGTGATTAGCGTAAGGCATAGTAAAAAATCTTGAAGTACATTATCGAAAAAGACAGAAAAAAGAGAATTTAGTGAAAACATTAGTTTGAGAACCTGTGTGAACCTGATGAAAGCTTGAGCCAAAGCTTGGGAATGTGACGTGATTTCATCGACCGTACTCAACTGTTTTGTAAAAAATGGTTTCATAATAGAAACTGTATCAAATGCTTCTGAATCCCATACCTGTTTGTCATATCTGAAGGAAAAATTTCATTAATTTAAGTTGATTTCTATTTAACGAATTTTCTTCATAACGAAGTTTTTAAGTGTAACGATGAGACTTCGTTAAATGGAAGTTTCACTGTATATATATATATATATATATAACCAGAAATGAAACATTATCATAACACCAACTTAAACAATGAAATAACTAAGTATGTAATAATTAGTTGACAATAAAAGATTTCCCAACACACTGAATATGGAAACAAAAACATATTAAAAGAATAAGAAATTAAATTAAAAATTGAATAAATGGAATTAAATGAATGAAATGAAATGAAATTTGTGGAATTTAGACAGAATTATTACAGAGAAGTCCCAAATGCCTAAATACCACAAATAAAATGAAATGAGAGGTTTCATCATCATATTAGCCATACATTGCTATATATATATATATATATATATATATATATATGGCATTAAAAGAAAATTAATTTAATTTAAAGTTAAAACATTTTAGTGCATTATAACAGTAAAATTTAAAAAAAAAAATCAGTATATGCAGTTGTTAAAAAATATATTGATCTAGTTAAACTGTTAAGTATAGCCACATATTTAATAAAAAGACTTGTTAAGACAGTCTATTCTTATGTTTTTAACTATTATAAATGCATGTCTTTTTTTTATGTATTGTTTGGTTACTATAAATAAATAAAATACTTATAATTTTTTTTAAAAATATTATTACAAAATTTAAGAAAAATGTTGAATGAATGTCTGTTGTCTTATTGAAGGATGAGATATTTTGTTTTATTAGATATTTTGTTATAGGAAATGTAAACATTGTTTTGTTTCCAGTGAAGTTGACAGTTATAAACAAGATATAACTATGCTATGTTGTGTTATAAAATAGTTTTATTAGTGGCTAGATATCTGAATTTTCTCAGTACATTCATGTATTTTTTCATTTGCTTTTCAGACATTTAAAAAAAAATGTATCTCATTTGTAAAAGTTCTGCAGAAAATGTATAAAATAAGTCTGCTATTTTTTATGCTAAGTTGTTCAAGAACATATATTTATTTAAATTAATTGTATGTTTTTTTTTTTTTTTTTTTAAGTGATTTTATAATATTTCTTTTGTTTCACATATCAAATAAAAATTGAATATTCCAAAATATTCTTTGTATTTTGTTGCATGATATGTCAAAGAAATAATGTACCAAATATTTTCTCTCTCTTTTTTTCCCCTTTTTGTGTGAAGAAAAACATGCTTGTAACTTTTTGTACTTAAAGTGAAATATTCTAATTAAATGGCATTATTATTACTGTTAGAAATAGGTTTCTCCACGTATTTTGTATTTGTTGTGCTGTCAAATTTAGTCATTTTGCTGTATTTGAAATCATTTGAGCAAACTTAATAATTTACTTGACTTTATTACCTCCGTGTAGTTATGTATGTGCAATTTATTTTAGTGATTTTTATTTATGTTTTTAGTGCTTTGTTGCTTGAAAGTTTTTTGAATTATTGAAATTCTAATGAGAGTAGGTGGTTTACTTCAAATACTAAAAGAACCGATCCTTCTTGCCATGTTCTTTCCATTTTTTTTTTGTTTTATTAGGTATATCCATAATTAGTGTCGTCTTAAAATATATCATTTATAAGCTTATTTCTTTAGGGTTGCTTACACTTGAATAGAAAATTTAATAAATAGATGGGGGCATAATAGAAACCTATGGTATGGTAATTAAGCTAAATAAATGCTACTTAAAGAAAAGAAAACTTTAAATATACATTTTGTGCTGAACCAGTCTTTTTTCTGAATTTGAACAAAATAAATTAATATATAAATTTCTAAATAGCCTCACATTTTTTAATATGCATGATAAAAATTGAACTATCCTATTAATTCCAAATATTTTATATCCTGTATTATTTATTCAATATACTGTATTGTTTATACATAAATGCAGCATAAATTAATAGAATTTTATACTTATTTACTGATTATTATTTATTTACTGTCTTAGTTTTACTGATAGCAAGCCAGTGTGGACTTGCATATTTTCCAGTGGTAAAAGTTCTGGTATTCATTTCATTTTATCAAAGGAATGATTTACTTTTAATACACTAGGAGTACCATAGATTTCTTAGTAACAAAAACTCATGTCACCAGTTGGTCATAGTGGCGACACATTTGTGAAAATTGCTTTACTTTCATGAAAAGGACATTGTATCGGATATTCTACAATTCGATTTTTATGGAAAATTAAAGAGTTAGATTTCCTTCTTATGATAATAAAAGACAGAACCTAAAAACCTGTTTAGAACAGATCCGGGACATTAATTATGGGCATGCCGAATATTTATTCAGCAACCAAAAATTTACATTATAGTTCTGTTGAATAAAATATTTTTTACCACCAGAAACACTGTAATTCTCCCAAAACATACAGAGTGGTTGCAAAATAACTTTCCCTGTTTCGAAATATCATTAGTTAAAACTAATAAATGGATTGAGATTACATTTTTACTGTTTAATATTAATATAAAAATTGTTGCTAAGGAAAATTTTGGCATTGTTAGAGTAAAAAATGGTTAGATATTTGCATTAATCACTAGAAAAATGGATTATGCAATTTTTTTTTTTTGTAGTTATAGGACAACACCACCATTAATTTCCTTGAAGGGGTATTGGGTAAATACCAGAAAATCTGTGAGAGAATAACCTTCTGTCCATAGTCAGAGATCTGTTTAAGAAAACTTGGGGTCCTGTACAATTTTTTTTAAATCTTAAAACAGAACCCTTCACTAAAATATTCATCGCAAACAGGATCTTTCTTTGTCTTAAAAATAGACTTTTCAGAACCTTTCACAAATTTAATCATTTTAAAGTAAAATCTGATCTGTTGCCAAAAATCTATGAATAAGCTTTTATATTTATAAAAGATCTTGTTAAAAATATATAAACAGGAACATAATAATATTTTAAAAATCATAAAATTATCACAATTTCATATAAACTGGATCCTATAAGAAAAGTCTGGATAGACCACGGATAGCATAATTCTATCTTAAATGGGAAAAAAATTCATGGTTTAGACAGAAGAAGTAATACCTTCTAAGATTGGAACTTGTCTAAAACACAATCTTTTTCAGTGGCCCTAACAATTCTGTTTTCATGGTTTTATTGTAATTCATTCAAAAATTTTTTCAGTATGTGTCCAGCTTTGCAGTACTAATGTACGACAAGGCTGTAGTGTTAACTTTTGGCATTGACTTAAAAAAAATTCAAAATCTAAATATAAATGTGTTCTTATTCCGTTCATTTTAGCTACAGATACTTCCAAACAGGGAAAGTTATTGTTATTTTATAATCATCTTGTATTGCATCAATTCTTCAAATTAGTATAATGATAATAAAATGTTTGCTATATTTATGTCGCTTCACCTTATCTGAAGGAATGCCTGTTGTACATTTTATAAATTACCAATGATTTTTTTTCCATCTCCCCCCCCCCTCCCCCTCTCCGAATAATAATTCTTAATTAGATAAATTTTGGCTTAGTTTTGTATTTCTTCAATTTGTTTTAAATGAATAGCATTCAACAAAAAAATATTTTATTCTTTTTCTTTCTTTTCCTTTTATATTCTTTTTAATGCGAGCTGTTTTATTATTACCTTTTTGAAGAGTAATAAAATTATTTTGTTGATATCTTTATTGCTTTGAAAATGTGTGGACAAGAAAATATTTTATTACTTGTTTCTATATGTGTAATAATCCTTAATTAAATACAATCATATGTTAAAAGTTAAAACATAGACCGTTTCATTATATTGTTATTATCTTTGATATATATTTTTCTTATTTTCTGTATATTTTAGTTACAAGTTTTAACAATGTTGATAAGAACCACCTACTTCCGAATTTGAGTTATCTTGTTGGGTTTTGCCTCGTAATAACCTCACAAAATTTACTCAAGTGCTCAATTTTTTTGTTGTGTTTAAGCCCGACTTCATAGGATATGAGTCATTCCGATTAAATCATGTTACAATATAGTTATAATGTTCTTTAGTATTGTTGAAATTTGATCTGGAAAGTATTTATTAAAATAAATGTTCTTGTTACCACAATATTTTGCCATTTTATTTATTTTTGTTTGTGTGACTAGTTTTCTGAAATTTTCTGATTTTTACACTCTTTTATTTAACTCAACCTGGTTTTCGTATAAAGAGGAAATCTTGCAATCTATCTTTAACTCACATCTTGATATAAAAACTGAGCTGTGCTGCCAGGTGCTTGATGGCGGCCGTCAGGCAGGTCAACCGTCGTTCCCAAGTTCTGAGGAACTTTTAACAAGCATGACCAGGAGAGTTCCTGTGTGCTCTACGGCCGGTGGGGGCACCACCACCTGCTGATCACCCCCATTTTCCCAAGTGAAATGACGACATAGGACGCTGTGATTTGCAGTGGTTCCCACTCTCTTGGGAGACCACCACATTTACTCTTGGAAGTGAGCCAAAGTCCCCCAACAGCTTCGGGGCCGGACATCCAAAAGGGTGCCAGATCCTAGGCCATAAGTCAGGTTTTTCCGACCTGCACTTGCTTTACCAAAGCTCGAGGGACATGAAAATCTATTAAGATAGTCACTGTTATGCCAGAATATAAAAATTCTGTACAAAAATGTGTTTTCGATGACAGTACAACATTTTAGTATTTTTAGAACTTAATTATAAATTAATAACTTAATTTTAACTAAATTCATTTTTCTCTTAGCTTGCCGCAGGTGATAAATCGTCAAATATTCTTTATGTTACAATCAGAGCTTGACAAATACGGTCGTCAGGTCAAATATTTTTATCTGGTGACCAAGTTATTTAATCTAATGGGTTTTTTGTTGTTGTTTCTTTTTTGTACAAAAATTGACCTAAGCTTTCTTGAAATGAGCACAAATGCTACCCCCCCTCCCACTTTCTAAATATTAAAAAATAAACTATGAAACTATAATCATACAAAAAATATTTTTAACTTTTGTTTTTAATTTGGCAAAAATAAGTTCATCAAATGTAAATTTTTAAATAATCAAATCAGAATTATTTGAGATTTCGACAGAAAAATAGGCGAAAACTTGTTTTCCTGCTTCACTATTTCGTCGATCTATTTCGTCTACCTCAGCAGATATAGATTTTGTAGCATTCAACTATCCGGACATTTGAAGCATTTAGCAATCAGCAACCGAACATGCCAATTATTTCACTCTCTATAATATTTTCTTTTTTTTTTTTTTTTTTGAAAGATATATGATTTTGATAAGTTTCATTAGAAAACTTAGTTTATATTATCTTTCTAAACTATGTAACTAATAATTCTAAACAATGCCTGTATTATTTTTCCTCAATTAATTCATAGAAACTTTTGTGATTTTTGAAAATTAATGACAAGGAAGGAGGGGGTGGTAAGTATTTTTTACTGGCTACTAGAATTTTTCTCTGGCTACCAAATTTTATCAAATTTGTGAAGACCTGGTTACAATTGTATACGAGATACAACAACAACAAATTTAATAATGCGAAAACCATGCTTGCCAAAAAAGGCCAACTGGCTTTGAAGTTACAACAAGATATTTAAAATGCTAAAATGTTAAAAATGAAAATGAAAAAGAAAGAGTGTAATCATTAAAAAAATATTTAATAAAGCAAGTAAACTGCTTAATAACGCCATAAATTTTAAGAGATGCGCTAGGCCTTTCAAAAGAACTTTGTCTTTCTTCGTCAGGCACAAAAGATGTGCTACCACTTGGAAGGTGGGAGCAAGATTGAAAGGAAATGGGAAGGAAAGAGAATAAGTTAGAGGAAACAGACAATAGGAATGCAGGAGGCATCAGCCAATCACAAGAGAGTATTGCCCAAACAGGAGAACACAGAACATAGGGGGAATTATGAAGCAAATTGAATAAATGACAGAGTCAGAAAAGATAAAGGAAATTACATGCAAAAAATAAGATATGTATATAATAATAAATAATAAAACGAAAGAAATACAAATTAAAATATTATAAGCAAATCTAAGTAATAACCAAGCTTTTTTTTTTTTTCAGAAAAGTTATCTAGCATTTTTTCTGCCTCTATCTAAAAAAATGGCTGAGATAGAGCAGTTTGAAATTCTAGGGTGGCTGACATTTTGAAACAAGACAGCAGATTAAAACAAATCCGGGATTAATTTATGAGTTTTAGTGAACGGGATTTCTCGCAAATTATTATCTTTCATTGTTGCAATCATTTTCCCAATCATACGCATAAAACTATATTTATATCCGTTAGCGTCAAATTTTTGCCAAGGTTGGCGACACTTGGCGAAATAGCCAAAAAATTTGGCGACCAAACTAAATCTTTATAAATGAAGCCAACTTGGCCATAGCCGACTAATTTGGCGAATTTCGTATTCAAATTAAGTGTTAACGAATCTTTTGTAATTAAATTCTTTGCATTTCAGCTTGCTACTTTCGATTAACATCAGCTAAAATTTTAAAACGAAGATATAGGAAAGCTACCTTTTCCTCCCGGTACAGGCCGGAAGGACTTTTTTTTGTTGTTTTAGGTATAATCGAGAGGCAATTTCAAAAGAAGTATAAAGAAGAAAACGACGATTTAAAAAAAAAATCCCTGACGGCTCGGCCTACAGGTACAGCTAGATTTCGATGACGCAGACCGTGGGGCGCCTGTTTATTGGGAATTGCAGAAGAAATGACCTTTTTACCATGATGCGGCAGTTGGGACCGCTCATTTCGAAATGTACCTGTGTCTGTAGACAGAGCGGGGATATTTTTTTTTGTTTTTAATTTTTCTTTTGCTGTAAGTGTTGGTCCTATAAAAAACTTGTCAATATAAAAGTTGTAGATAATATTAAGAGGATTTATAATAAATTTAAGCGGATTTGATATCTTGTGAATTGACAAAGTTATGAATTTTTTTCTTCTGAAACCCCTATTTTTTAACCCCCCTTGAGGCCATTTTTAATTATATCAAAAATCTGTCATACACAAATTTTCGGCCCTTTTCCTAGAAGTAATAACTTTAAACGGATTCGATTCGTATCATAATTAAGAAGTTATGTTTTTTTTCTGTTTTCACAAAAAGCCCCTCATCCCCACCTTCCCGGTTCGATTTTGTCCATTAACGAACTTGACCGAAATTTTATACCCCTTGATTTTATGTATCAGTTTGGAAGAGATTTGTGCAGAATTATTGAAATTATCGTGTCCATAAAAAAGTGATGATAGATAGATAAAGTTTTGAACTGGAGGGGGGGGGGGGGGGGGGGGTTGGATTCTGGGAGTCATGATCGGCGTAGATGTGCAAAAATTTTCCAGAAATTCCAACATGGGGAGAATGTAATAGGTAGTATTTCTTACCAAATCTACCTAATATTGAACCTGGACTTCAAAATCGTGGCAAAACTAGTTTTACAAGATTAATTTTGTCCTACAATATTAAAAGTTTTGTTATTGTATTTTACAGTGTAACGAATATTTTTTTATATCCATAAAACATAAATAAATACATACATGAAAAAGTAATAATCTAGGTTAATTACAGGCTTCCTAATCCACTATCAAACTTCAGTTAATTTTCGTCGTTTTAAACCTTTCTGGTCCCCTTAAAGCTGCGTCTTATGTACCTGATACACTCAATTCATTGATTAGCATGTTGAACACCAGTATGAGCTTCAAGCTAGTTATCAATTAGTATACAATTTTGCATATTGAAAGCAGGATAGGCGTATGAGGTTTGTTACTGTTTTCTTTGCCTAAAAGTGAGAATTTGACGCTTTTCATTCACAATGAAGACAAATGAAGTAACTTTTTCTTGTTTCTAAACTTTATTACTCTTTTGTTATCTATATGTGGCAGTTTAAAGTTATTGGAATTTTTCTTACATATGATGAACGTAATGTATAAAAAATCGCCAAACTAAAAATGGTTTTATAACAAAATCTCCGAGGAAAGAAAATTTTCGGTGCTCAAACCTGTCAAATTTCGTTAAAAAAAGGACCATCTCATTTTTCTATCAGACTAAAATTACGTATTTGGGAATTCCTTTTATGTCGTCAGTGAAAATTTATGAAGCAAGATGTGATAAAATCAATATTAATATATCACTACGACTGTTACAGAGAGCGGGCGATGAACTTAAAAGAAATGCCGAACTCATCATACAACATGGAATCCTATAAAATGCTATGGATATCAGAGGTTAACCTTGAGCTGTGTTTTTGAACTGTGCTTGTAGGTTTATTTATATCGAATATAAGTTGTGACTCCAGCTCGATTAATTGAAAATAATTTGTTACTTTATATCGCTTTTACTTACGGGAGATTTTTTTTCAAAATATTCAGTATGTGTGTTCCAAATCTTTTGGAATGCCTTGTATTAAAAAAAAAAAAAAAGTAACTTTTTAATATGTTTTCCAAAAGTTGGGGTGTGTTTCGCTGAGCCCAATATGGCTAGCATGCAAGCCACAAATATGAAGAGCTTGAAGCAAAAGTTCGCAAGCACGATTCCCTGAAGTCTGAACAAGATTTCTGTGCAAGGTTTTATAGGTTTTTCTCAGCATGTAAACGAAAATTTAGATAGTTTTCTCGTGAAATATTCTTATCGAAAGTGCTTCTAAAGACAACATGATTAAAAATGCCTGGTGTCGACATCGGCGAAACAATTAAAAAAATTTCGTGAGGTACTGAAGTAATCATTTGTACTAACTAAAGAAAGTTTTTGTCTGTTTGTGTGCGGTTGCTAGGGAAACCTGTCGCACGTAGTGGTCTGCAAATTTAGTTTCGGATAAAGTAAGACAGGTCGAGTGCCCTGAGTGTCAGATTTGTCATGACATTTCTTTATTTGTAACTTTATATTACTCATTTTTTGTAAAAAAAAAAAAAAAAAAAAAAAAACTGCAAAAAGGTATAATAAAATACGAAACATAATTTATCTCCCCCTCTTTCTCTATCTGAGATTTTCTAAAAATTTTAAGGCTATGCCAAGATTTTCGATATCAAACTATTTGATTTACCTCCAGTATTTTTGTTCTCTCCCAACATCCGTGATCTCCAGACTTCATAATTAGCATTACCATTTATTTATTCATTTTTCAAACGACACACTAACCACTGCTCTAATTTACACCGTCACATCCTAATTAATGCGTGGCAGTTTTTTTGAGCGGAAAAATAACTGTAAAATAATACTCTTATGTTAATGGTTGACGATTCAATTACTGCGTGAAACTTTGATCTGGTATTCTATTTTTTAAAAATGCCTTTCGGGTGTCAGGTTTTTCAAAGCTGAATTTCTCATCATACTACAATACGAAATATTAATGTTTCCGCAAATTTTCGGTTTCAAGTTTTCCCCGAATTTTGTCCGGTTGGAGTATTAAGACTAGTAAAATGGCAAAAAATTACAAAATATTGATTTTTCGATATATCATCTTAAAGATATCGATATCCAAAAATACCGATTTTTCGATATATCTGAATATTTCATTGTTACTTAATCTATATTAATATATTATAAAGAAGTAACGTTTGAAGGCCAGACAAACCGAATTCATAAACATTTTTCAACTATGTTAGAAAGTGTTAAAAAAGGAGAAATAATATCATAAATCAAAACATTTTATTTCAACATCAAATAATTGTTTGTATTTTACACACTCGAAACATATAAAAGATGCTATTGGTGAATAAAAAATTGTTTTTCGAGATCTCTGAAACGAGATTTCTGTCCAACTACTAAGTTATTACGTATTTTTTCTATCAAATGGAAAAAAAAATCTAGATTTATTTTCCAGTTGGATTAAATTGAAATAGGTTTTATTGTACTCTAATATTAGTGCGTGCATAATTTATTTTTGCTGCATGTGCTCTAATCCGGTTGTCTACAAAAATCTTCCGCCGAAAAAAATGACGTCCACACTAATCTTTCTGACGTATGTACTTTAATTGACCCCCCCCCCTTTTAATCTATTTTTAAAATCTCTATAATAAAACTGTAAGTCATGTGACTGTCCTCAACAGTTCCGGGATGCCGCATCGCTTTTTCATATGCCAAGCGGCCATTTTTATTCAAAATTATTTTTTCGAATAAACTGCATAAAAGTTACATTTTAAGAAAGATCGTTCAAAATAAATTAATATTTGAGAGATGACTTGCGTTCAATTATGTATATATTCTGCAATAACTTCAGTCGAAAGATTCGCAGTTCAAATTCTCTATTCATAAAAGTAAACAAAAAAAAGATTGATTCGTCGTGAACATTTAAAATATTAAATCATGGAGGTAATCATTCGCAAAGCAAGTTCTCCGCGAATGAATTTTTGGACCGCTGCCTCGCGTCAAAAAAATAATTCGCACCAGTGAGACAATCAAAGTTTACCATAATTATGTGCTATACAACTCAACTTTCGGACCTTTTCTTGACGTAAATTGAACTCATGTAATAATATTTAATGAATCAGATTTTTAGCATTTTTAAAATCGCTAATACAGCTTTTATTTATCGCGTGTACAAATTAGAAATGATACTTTGATTTTGAAATCAAATGTTTTGATTTATGATATTATTTCTTATTTATTTATTTATTTTCTCTTTTAAATGAAAAGTGTGAAGTATTTTAAATTTATGTAATATAAGCATTTTAGATTAAAGTTAAGTATTTTAAATGAAATGAGTGACAGGTTTATAATTTAAAATTAAATTAATTGTAGTATGAATGACGGTGATGGGAACGATATTTGGCGAATTATCATCTGCTCCCGGCTAACAAAAATACTCATAATTAAAAACAAGTTGGAAATTGTACGTCAAACGTTACAAACGAGGTGCGTTCGTACGCACGTTTTAGAATTAAATTCATGATATCCCGTGCGTAGAACGGGCTAAACAGCTAGTTAAGTATATATTTTATGACGCTGTTCATACAAATATCTTAACTAGTTATATAAATATTCAGATATATATGTATCAGCTAGTTATATAAATATTCAGATCTTGATGATTTTTAATTCTGTGAAATGAATTATATCGTCTGCAGATTAATTTCTGTAATAAAATAAGTATCTCGGTCGCTTGACGATTTAACATCCATCGGAAGCTCCTCTAACAAAAAAGCACCGATTTAAAAAAAAAAATCAAATTTCTTAATAAATATTTTTATTAATATCTCCTAAAGTTTTGATTCGATTTTAATAAAATTTGAAATGTCTCGACAAAATTCTGCAAAGATAATATATTTTAAATTGCAAACCATTTGGTTGGGTAGTTTTTGCGTTGTTATATGCGGACGGACAGACAGACGGACGGACAGACAGACAGACGGACGGACAGACGGACGGACCAAACGACGACTATAGGTGCTACGTATTTATATAATTACGAACGCACCTAAAAAGAATAAAAATAAATAAATGATAGTTTGTTGTAAATAAATATTGATATACATATCAAAAATAATTTATAGAATTAAAATAAAAAATAAAAGTAAATAAACAACAATTTCCATAACAAAGTTTTCGCCAAATTGGCGGGGGAGGGGGGGGGGGGAATCGCGCCAACGTGCGTATGTGACATTTGTGCCCAAAAAATATGCGAAATGCTACCATGATCGCAAAAGTTCATGATTTGTCTATTAGAATCTTCCGATTTGGCGAAGGATTAAGGGAAAATTAAATTATAATTAAATGTAACGTGTTGCAATGTTTAACATACATTTAAGGGAGACCAAACTGGTCGCCAGTGGCGGCCAGTAATTTATAATCGGTTTGAAATTTATTGTCCCAATAGTTCTCACCCTCATGGGTACTTTCTTTGAAAATTAGAACGAAGTCTGTCAAAAATTTTTTGAGTTTTGCTTGACGAAAGGATTTAATATCAACCTTAGCTACTACTATATATACACTAAAGTGAAATTGCGTTGTGTATTAGTCTTCACTTTGCTCAGTCAATAAAGATGGAGGTAATTTATAAAGTATGGAACATTAAAATCTATAGATAACAAATAATTTGTAAGAAAAAAAAATCAAGGAATTGTTTCTTACCTTCGTGGTTTTGTGGTTACTCTTTATTGTAATCCACATTAGAGTTCTTTACTGGTCGGGTATAACCCAAAAATTCTATTTAAAGTCAGTCCAAACCCGATCCGAAACCCGAAATGAAAGAAAATGTATTCATAGTTTAATGCTATTATGGAAAAATACTCTATAATTATAGTTTTAACATCAATTTTATCATTTATGTAAAAAAAAAAAAAACTGATTTTATTTTTTTTATCGAAACACTATTGTAGATTTACTTTTGAAAAAATGAATTACCAAACCCGACCCGCAAAGGTCAAACCCAACCCAAAATTGAACAGACCTCGACCCGCAGCAAAAAAAAAAAAAAAAAAAAAAAAAAAATGCCCACCTGACCCGATCCGAAATGCGGATCTGATTCGGTTAAAATTGGATTACCCACCCTATGTAAAAATCCAAATGAAAGAATCATTTTAAATCTCCTTTTTGCCAATATCGTTCATTCTAACGCAGAGTAGACTATAATATATTAAAATTTTTGACGTGTCCTTAGAAAACTACACACGATATGACGACTATACTTTAAAAACGTAAAATAGTACCTTAACACCATACTCAAAATCCGTGACGAATGGTCAATTTTTACGAAAATTAAAACCTAAAGTGGAAAAAAAAGACGAAAACAGACAGTCAAACATATTATATTTATATCCTAATGAAATTGAAACGAGACCACCACAGAATAACACTACCAAAAAAAAAAAAAAAAAAAAAAAAAAAAATCCTTTCTTTAATAAATTCAAATAAATATAATTTAGCAACAACAACAAAAAAAAAAGTCATGTTTTTTATAAAGTAAAAATTTACCGGTCTATTTTTCCGTTTTTTTCGAAAATCTAAACCAGCCAGATAGCGGGCGAAACCCGCTATTATATTCTGTCATAATAATATCCGTCATACGGACTAAATGCGATATTTAAAAAATATATAATTTCAAAATTAAACATGTTGGACGCCTTCAAAATGTTAAAATATGCGAATATTTCCATAATTGGGTTTTTATCATGATTCAACACATTCCTCAAACTCATATATTTACTATTCTCTATTATTCATATTGATACTCGCTTTGTATTATTCTCAAACATTGGAAAAATTCGTTAAACTTCCAATATAGGACGTCAGATTTTCTTTTTAATTCTCTAATGACGTGATATTAATCTGCATTGTGTACACACACATATTCATACTCCTTGTATTATTGAGAATTCTTAGATATTTTATTACCACTATGACGTCAATCAATTTTATTTCATATTTATCATTTTTTCAATTGGGGAAACTTTTTATTTAATTTTCATTTTTCACGTGGAAATCGTCTGATAGAAAATTAATTATTGTGGAAAGAATTTCATCGTGAATTTAAAATTTTTGGCATCTGCTATAACGAAAAATGTTTAAATTTAATAGAAAAAGGCTATTAGAATTTTAGTTTTTTATCTCTATTTATTAAAATAATACAAATTTTTCAAATTTTAATATTTTCAGCTCTTCACAGCTGATATTCTGATTTATACACGAAGTTTCAATATATAGTTTTCGAGAATGGCTCTGTGACAGACAGACAACGGAGCGGGAGCAATAGGGTTTCGTGAGATGAACGAAATCCTAAAAAAAGGAAAATTGGAACATTTGTTCAAAAGTTATGCGTGAAAAAAAAAAAAAAATATATATATGCAGGGTTGTTCAGAAGGCTCTAGAGCCGGTTCTATGGCTCCAAACGAAACAAAATTTCACTAGTACGTAGTTAGAGATGCGCTCTGCGAAAATCGAAAAAAAATTAGTTACATTTTTCGTCAGTAGGTGGCGCTGCGCCAATATTTAAGGCGATGTTTGCAGATTCATTATATCAATTTCAATCAATCCAGACGAAGCACACAAATTTAAAAGTTTCGACGAACTGCGAATTGTTATAATTAAAGTTCACCTAATCAGACAGCTCTAGAGCCTGACCTATGACTCCAAACAATACAGAAAAATGAATATAATTTCATGTGATGTAATCTGCATCAACAAAAATAAAACATGTCGCTCGGCAGCGAGGAAATAACGAAGAATAACATTACGCATGCTCAATGAATCCTCCACCATTTTCAATAACGCATTCCATTCTCAGAATTGTGCTTTCTAGAGCATTGCGTAAACTGTCCTGTGAGATTGAGCGAATATAAAGTCTAATACTGTCTTTCAGATCAGAGATTGTCTGACATTTGTTTTTAGATACAGAATCTTTCAAAAATCCCCACAACCAAAAATCGCATGGTGTTAGATCAGGTGATCGTGGTGGCCAGACTGTTTGAAAATAACGACTTATGATGCGGTCTTCTGTAAAATGGCTTGTTAAGAAAGTCCGAACTGCTCTAGTAATGTGCGGTGGTGCACCGTCTTGCATAAACACGATATTTTGAAGGCAGCCTCGCTGTTGCAGCTGGGGAATCAGAAAATTTGACAACATATTGCGATACCTTCTCCCATTTACGGAACATGTAATGGGTCCTGTGGATGTTAGTTCCTCAAAAAAATATGGCCCTATCATAAACGTAGCTGTGAAACCACACCACACCACACCGTCACTTTAGCTGCATGCAATGGAACTTCTTGGACAACATTAGGATTCTCTTTCGCCCAAATTCGACAGTTGTGTGTGTTCACTTGTCCGTTTAAATAAAAATGCGCTTTATCAGTCCATAGAATATTCCAGGGCCAAGAATTGTCCACATTCATTCGTGCAAGAAACTGTAGTGAAAATGATAGCCTACTTTCGGTATCACCCTGTATTAGTTGTTGCACCCTCTGAATCTTGTATGGATAGTAGCGCAAATTTTGACGCATCACTTTTCTCACAGTGGAAATCGGCATATCGACTTCATTCGCATTAGCTGGCACACTTGCATTACCAAATGATGGCTGGCTTGCTAAATCCACGGCAGCAGTATGGTAAAGATATTATATATATTCATTTCAAAAAATTAAAGAAATCTATATTTTATGTATTTTATCAAATATATTTTCCCCTTTCTGCTTTATCGTAGTTCATATACATTCCCAGCTGTTAAAAACGCGCATCCTTTTATCTCTCTCTTTCAACGAAAGACTTTTAGTCAAAATCATGCATATTGTTTTTAAATTATCTTTAACGTACTTATTCGGGCTCCCACACATCAAAAGAAATGAAATTATACAAGGCATAAAATGTTTTCCTTTTCATGGTCAGCTTTGTCTTGCATATTGTATCCAGATGCTTAAAGCATTCCAATGGCGCCTTTGCAGCATTCCTTGAAAACCCTGTTCCCATAACAACAATTAACGGTAAGATTCTTAATCTCTCTTTTTAGCCAAAGTGCAATCTTCGCCAAAAGATTTTCCCCTTCCAATGACGTCAATTATGAGGTTGATATGCTGTATATGTAACGGTTACAATTCCCACGCAAAAAAAATGCGATTCTCTTGGCTTGAAATGTAACTCGCTTGGCGTGTTTCCTTGCACCCACTTTCATATCGGATACAACACTTGCCTTCTGATCTTCATCTCCTAAACATCTTAAAATGTCTTGGCCCCTTTGGCCACCCTTTGGTTTTATAACAAAAAATCCTATTGATGGCTTAAAACTCTTTGGATTACGTGAAATTGGTCGGACTCGTTCAACAGCATTTTTGGATTATTCTTTGGATCAAGTTTGTGTTCTTCACCCCTGACTTTAAATTTAAAATGTCACCTCACCAATATTCATCAGATTCATTTAAAAATCTGAAACTTTGATTGATCAAAATCTCACTATTGTGGAAGATTGTGAATTGTGACATGTTTCTACAATTAAAAACCATTAACTCTACTGATGTGATTTTCGTCTTCTTTGCTTCATCATACAGAATAAAAAGGAGAACTACACTCCGGTTCAGTACTTCAGTACCCAGGAAACGCATCTGCGGTTTGCTAAATTTCACTCAACTGCCAAGGAAGCCGGAATCGCCAAAACAAAATAAACATGACAATAGACAAAATTTTCAGTCTCGTTATAAGTCAAAATTTCATAGAGCTCCACAAACTAGACAAAATAATTGGGCCAGAAGTAATGATCGTTGCCAGCTATGCTTTCGTTTTGGGCACACAGCGCAGAAATGTTTCAGATGGCAAAGAGCAAACGCGCGTTATGATCAAAAATTTAGAAAATACGACAATGATAGAAATGACAGGTTTCCACAAAATAAAAATTTAAACCCCTAGAGACGTATGCTAAGGCTGACCAGTGTATGTCTGCATGTGAAAATGAGTCAGCACACAACAATGATTGTTTTTACATTGATGATTCTCTTCCAAAATTGTCGGCTGAGAGACTGGTTAATTCAACAGGTTCTCAAACTTCTCAGCATATTTCCATTGCAAATTTGACAGCTGTACAAACTGATTTCCCCCAAAATTCTATTTATTTTCACAGTGTCACTGATACAGCACCGACCGATAATTATTTTCATGAAATTCTTTTGAATGTCAATAAGTACTCTCCCACACTTCCCCTTATAAAGGCCTCCATCGCAAAACAAGATACCTTTTTACTCGTGGATACTGGAAGTACAACTAGCCTCTTATCTGTACAGTTATTTGATAAACTTAAACATGTTCTTAAGTATAAACGTTTAGGGACTAATGTAACTTTAACTACAGTTAATTCTAAGATAGATTTTACTGCATGTATTCGAATTTCATTCAAAATTGAACAAAAACACTTTTCGCATTACTTCTACATTGTTGACATCCCTAAAGAGTATAAATTTGATGGTATTTTGGGATTAAATTTTCTTGAGAAATTTAACATCACATTAGATTTAGGTAACAAAATAATGCAACTTGATAATCTAAGAATTCCCTTTATCTACATAGATGATAACTCAGAATCAGCGGAATGTCATAACGTAAATGTACAAACTGATATCTCTCATAAAGTTTGTCTAGTAAACAAACTGGTTATTTCTCCAAATGAGGTAAAATGTATTTCAGTACGCGCAAAACAAATTTCTCATGATACCCCATATCTGTTTCAGAATGACATGCTTCTAAAAGACATTCTTGCTTTTGATTCGATTATTCAAACTGATAAATCAAACCCACATGAATTTAAAATTTATGTAAAAAATATGACAACTAAAAATGTTCATGTAAATAAAAGAGCAAATATTGGTTTCTTAACGCCAATTGACCAGATTGTGGAAGATGCCCAACAGCTAGAGGCTGTTAAAAGTAATTTCAAAGAAGAAACCAAACAATTTGTAAATTTCATTCAGGCATCTACGGATATTTTGAATCAACGAAAACTTGATCTCTCACAAGATGACTTTAATTTACAACACTTACCGAATACAGAAGCTAAAATATTGAAAGATTTATTACTAAATAATTCTGCTGTTTTCTCAAAATCTATGAAAACATTAGGTCACACTGATAAATTTAAACCAAACATTAAATTTATTAACGATTTCCCAATTAAAACACTTCCTTTTCCCATTCCTCAAGCACTTCAAAAAGAAGCATTAACACAAATAAACCAATTAGTTGATGCAGGTATCATTGAACGCTCATGTTCGGAATGGTCTTGTCCAATCCTTCTTGTCAAAAAAAACCCTGATGGATCAGGTACACAAAAATTTCGTCTTGCCTTGGATTTACGGATGTTAAACACAGTTGTACAATCTTCTTCATACCCTCTCCCTAAAATACAAAATATTATTTCGAATTTATCTAAATATAAATTTTTCACATCCCTTGATTTCCAACAGGCTTACCATCAAATTGACCTTCCTTCAGAATATCAGGATAAGGTCACTTTCACGTCTATGTTTGGTTCATTTAAATATAAAAGACTCTGTTTTGGATTAAAAAATGCAAGTGCATATTTTCAAGCCCTTATGGATAGTTTATTGGATGAAATGCAGTTAGAAGGAATTTATGCCTATCAAGATGATTTAATTTTTGGCTCTAACTCATTTCAGGAAACGTACGATAAACTAACAAAAATTCTTGAAATCTTAGGTAAATACAACTTGACTTTGTCACCTTCTAAATGTTCTTTTCATAAGAATAATATTGATTATCTTGGTTTTCATATTCATAACCACACTATCTCTCCCATTCATGCTAATATTCTAAAAATTAAGTCATTTCCTGTTCCAAAAACAAAAAAGCAGGTAAGAAGTTTTGTAGGACTAGCTACTTTTTATAAGAGTTTAATTCCTGAATTTTCTAAACTTATTCAGCCCCTCATAGACTTATCAAAACCATCCTCAAATTTTAAATGGACAGAGGTGCATCAAAATGTGTTTCATAATATTCAAAAAATCTTTTTTCAACCACCAATGGTACGTCTACCAGATTGGGACAAAGAATTTTACGTGAACACGGATGCTTCAGGTATCGCTATTTCTGGTGTATTATTACAAGAGCATAATAATCAGTTACTTCCTGTTTCATACTTCTCAAAATCTCTCAAACCCTCCGAAAAGAAATATCCGGCTTTAAAGTTAAAACTTATGGCCATTGTAAAATCTGTAAATGCTTTCAATTACTATATCTATAATCGTCCTTTCATAATTTTATCGGACAGTAAACCTCTTGATAAATACAAAAAAACCACTAATCCGGCAGATATCACCACTCGCTGGCTCATGCAACTATCAAAATTCACTTTTACTTTTAAACATATTCCAGGTGTTTCTAATGTTCTAGCAGATTATTTATCCAGATGCGAATTTACTGAAGAAAATATTGAAACTTTGAATTCTAATCCTAATCTCATTTCTGAAGATAAACAGGCATTACCGATTGTTGAAAATGATTTTGAGGAAAATAACAACAAAAAAATTGTGAATTGCTTAGTCATTAATAGTAAAAATAAAAAGGATGCTTTGCTTGAAATTTCTAATGAAACTTTTGTTCAAGAACAATTAAAAGATCCACAATTAGCTCCAATATATGAAGAGATTTTAAAAACAGGTTCTTCAAAAAAATTCCCATCTTATTTCATTCATCCCGATTCTAAGGTTTTAATGTTAAAAAAAAATAATGTTGCGGATAATACTTTTGTGTATGTAATTATGGTTCCCAATTCTTTAAAACCTAAAGTTTTAACAATATCCCATTTATCTCATTTTGGTTTAGCTAAAACATATGAATTTCTCTCTTCACGGTATTGTTGGAAAGGTATGTACACCGATACTTTAAATTATGTATCTTCTTGTTTATTATGTCTTCAGGCTAAACATCATCGTGTACCTAATGCCCCACTGCAACCAACATATACCCCTAAACAATCAGGAAATACCATTTCAATTGATCTTGTTGGTCCTTTTAAAAACGGTCAAACTATTCTCACAGTTACGGATCATTTTTCTCGACATATTGAACTATACCCTCTCTACAATACAACTGCACCTAAAATTGTAAAGTGTTTATTTGCCTATATGACAACTTTCGGGCGCCCTGCCTGCGTATTATCAGACCTTGGGCCCCAATTTCGTTCTTATGTGTATAATACTTTAAATAATACTCTAGGTATTAAAATAAATCACTCTTCTGTCTCACACCCAGCTAGCAATTCTATAAGCGAGAGGATAAACACATCTCTTAAATACTCAATCAATACTTTAATGAAAGAAGGACATTCCTTTGAAAATGCCATTGCTATTCATAAAAATCTCTATAATGGTTCTAAACATTCTTCTACTTCTTTCTCTCCGAATCTTTTACATTTTGGACGCGAACTATCTCTAATATTTGATACATATGATTTAAATGCTAATCAACCCTTTCTAGACCAAAATGTAGACTTTTACAATCTCCTTCATGATTTAAATGGTATTTACAACAAAGCTTATGAAAATATAAAAGCATCTCAAATTAAGAGAAACGAATATCATCAAAGAAAGGCAAAACTCAGGCCAATTGCTGAGAAAGACATTGTATACCTAAAATCATCAGATAAATTTAAGCCAAGGTATACAGGACCTCATGTAGTTGTAAAGAAACACTCACCTGTTTCTTTTTCAATTCAACAACTGAATTCTCATATTAACAATTCAATTTTCAGAGTTCATATTGACAGACTTTTACTTGCACCTCCTAGAAATAACCATTTATTTGACTTAAATTATCATAATGTTCATAACAATCCTCCTAGCAATAACAATACTGAACAAAAGACCCATTCTTATAATTTACGTCCTCGAAAAGCAATAAAATATTAATGTGTAGGTAAAATTTTCTATTTGTCGAATTCATGAGTGCTCCTTATTCTAGATATAGGTGTATTTATGCATGCATGTTTTGTAGTATTGTAGTATTTGTTTTTATTTGTGATATGGCTGGTCCATTGTTTATGTGTTATGTTGCAGTACTGCAGAACTTGTTTATTTGACAAAAGGTATTTTTCCCATATTCCTTGCAATCTTGTTTGCTTTTTTTGTAAAAAAAAAAAAAAAAAAAAAAAAAAAAGAATATTAGATAGTGTTATAAATTTAAACATTTGACAAATCCATTAAAACTTTCTGCATTTTTAAAGATACTTATCATTTTGTTAAAATTTCAAATTAATTACTTCATCTGAATTTAACATTCATTTTTCTTCTAATCTAGACTTTTAATTTTTATATAACTTAAAATAAAGGAATTGTTATTTTGAGAATTTAATTTTCTAAATAATATATAAATATCCCGATTATGACTTTATGCTCTCTACACTCTAGAACGTGTCTATTGAAGGATTTTTAGATTTTTGAACAAAAAAACTTTGATTTATTTTTTCATTTTTTTTAGTTTTTATTCGCCCTTGCGGAATAAGCCCCGTTCAAAATTATTACCCATGTGGGGGTCTTTATTCCATTTTGTATGAGAGCAAAACTTTGTTAAAAATTGGTATACCCAATTTTACTATTTTTCAAACCCGTAGATGAATCCGAGTCGCTCCAATCATAGGCGGAGTTTCCAAGTATGTGCGGAGCAAGGGGGGTTTACCAAAAATAAACCCCTCTCCCTAAATACGCCCTGTCCCGATTATGACCAATGTTCTAAACTGCGGTCTCTTCCTTGTTGTTACAACAAGTTTAAGGGGAGATATTTTTTTTTATCGATGCCCATGTGTTGCATCATTTTTATCTCTCCTGTGTCTTTACACGAAAACTTTTTTACGTTTTACATTTTATATATATATCTTTGTAATATCCATATTATCATTTTACAGTAATTGCATAGTTGTAATTGTGTTTCTTTATTTTTGAAATATTTGTATTTACATTTCATTTAAGATTTTTAATAATATAGTGCAACTTGTGAACTTTTAAACAAACACAAAAAAAAAAAAAAAAAAATGTGCACTAAGTACTTATTTATCATGTCTATGGATAAATAAAATCATGTAAGCAAACCTTCAAAGAAAAATGCAGCTGTAATTTTTCATTCTTGAACTCTTTTTAAAGACTGTGTTAAAAAAAAAAAAAATGAAAAATAAGGATTTATTTATATAGGTGCACCATCATATTGTAAAATGAATAAACTTGCAAGAAAACAAACAAAAAAAATATGTTTGCAGCTAACATTAGTTCTAATATGGATAAAAGACTTTTCATAGACTTTGAAGATATATTTTGCTGCAATTTGAAAATGTCTGGCCATAACTAATAAGAAGATATTATTGTAGTACTACATATTATTATTTACATTATTGTATGCATACTTATTTTATTTTTATTATTATTTTTCTGCTTTGATATTTTGTATCATATTTACAGGGTGACATTCTAAATTTTTCAAAATCTTGAGAAGGGGTGATATATATATGGTAAAGATACCATATATATTCATTTCAAAAGATTAAAGAAATCTATATTTTATGTATGTTATCAAATATATTTTCCCCTTTCTGCTTTATCGTAGTTCATATACATTCCCAGCTGTTAAAAACGCACATCCTTTTATCTCTCTCTTTCAACGAAAGACTTTTAGTCAAAATCATGCATATTGTTTTTAAATTATCTTTAACGTACTTATTCGGGCTCCCACACATCAAAAGAAATGAAATTATACAAGGCATAAAATGTTTTCCTTTTCATGGTCAGCTTTGTCTTGCATATTGTATCCAGATGCTTAAAGCATTCCAATGGCGCCTTTGCAGCATTCCTTGAAAACCCTGTTCCCATAACAACAATTAACGGTAAGATTCTTAATCTCTCTTTTTAGCCAAAGTGCAATCTTCGCCAAAAGATTTTCCCCTTCCAATGACGTCAATTATGAGGTTGATATACTGTATATGTAACGGTTACAATTCCCACGCAAAAAAAATGCGATTCTCTTGGCTTGAAATGTAACTCGCTTGGCGTGTTTCCTTGCACCCACTTTCATATCGGATACAACACTTGCCTTCTGATCTTCATCTCCTAAACATCTTAAAATGTCTTGGCCCCTTTGGCCACCCTTTGATTTTATAACGAAAAATCCTATTGATGGCTTAAAACTCTTTGGATTACGTGAAATTGGTCGGACTCGTTCAACAGCATTTTTGGATTATTCTTTGGATCAAGTTTGTGTTCTTCACCCCTGACTTTAAATTTAAAATGTCACCTCACCAATATTCATCAGATTCATTTAAAAATCTGAAACTTTGATTGATCAAAATCTCACTATTGTGGAAGATTGTGAATTGTGACATGTTTCTACAATTAAAAACCATTAACTCTACTGATGTGATTTTCGTCTTCTTTGCTTCATCATACAGAATAAAAAGGGGAACTACACTGCGGTTCAGTACTTCAGTACCCAGGAAACGCATCTGCGGTTTGCCAAAACAACCAAGTGCCACTATACCAAATTGTTTTACTCCGTAAAAAAAACCCTTCAGGTTTTTAAAGGATTCGCCAACTTTGACAACATCTTCTCAATAATCAACCCCCTCAACTTACTTCCCACGATAACTCTTCTATATACATAAATGAACACGATAACTCCCCCATAAGCAGTAGCAATATCTTCAATGCTAGAAATGTCTACCTTTTACGTCCTCTGCCAGGAAGAATGTCGAGTTTTCCTGTTTCCTCGAACTTTTTAATCATTTTGTGAACTCCACGATCCGACATTGGTCCACATCTAACATCTTTTATTTTCCCGGAATTCTCGAAGAGCTGCAGCTGCGTTGCTGTTATTTTGATAAAATAACTTTACATGAAGTGTCTTTTCTTTCAAAGTTACCATTTTCCACAAAGCGCAGATTCAAATGCTTTTCAGAAACAATCAACTGTTCCAGTGTCAAAGAAATCACAGACACATTTTATCAGCAAGTTTTAAATCGTCAGATGGTTAGAAGGGTATTTCAAGTTTTCGAAGTTGCGACGTCACTTTGACGTCGTTCGTCGAAAATTTGAATAAAATGTGATCTTTTTCAAGCGTTGGGTGAAATTTTGTGATTTTGTGTGTTTCATCTGGATTGACCGAAATTGATATAACGAATCTGAAAAAGTTTACTTTTACCAACTGTGAAATAAAATTTCCTGTAGTTTGTTTTTTACAAAATAAAGGAATCTGCAAATATCGGCTTAAATATTGGCGCAGCGCCACCTATTGACAAAAATTTTAACTAATTTTTTTTACGATTTTCGCAGAGCGGATCTCTTCAACTACGTACTAGTGAAATTTTGTTTCGTTTCGAGCCATAAAACCGGCTCTAGAGCCTTCTGAATAGGCGAACTTTAATTATAACAACCCTGTATATATATATATTAAAAAAAAGTAACTTGCAAAGCAAATAAAAAAAATAAATTTATTTCTATATTGTTAAGCCCGAGAAGGGACAGATATTAAAATTATTTTATTTAGTCAATGCTACAATAATGTTGCATTTTTTATATTAAATCTTGTTTAGTCTATTTAATCTTAAAAAAATTAAACTTAAATTTGAAACATGATATTAAAGCAACTTTAAAACATTTCATTTAGTTGAAATGAAATCTAAATAAATCTTCAACTTTTTAAATTATTTGAACTTCTCATGTTTCTTGTCTGTTAGAATTTGCTACAATACAAATTTTGCGTAATGCATGTAAAACTGAAAAAAAGTTGAAGATTTATTTAGATTACATTTCAACTAAATGAAATGTTTTAAAGTTGCTTTAATATCATGTTTCAAATTTAAGTTTAATTTTTTTAAGATTAAATAGACTAAACAAGATTTAATATAAAAGTGCAACATTATGGTAGCATTGACTAAATAAAATAATTTTAATATCTGTCCCTTCTCGGGCTTAACAATATAGAAATAAATTTATTTTTTTTATTTGCTTTGCAAGTTACTTTTTTTTAATATCTCAAGTTTTTTAATAACAAATTAATATGAAGCAGATAAAATTCACACGAGGCAAGTATGTAAAAGACGGCACAGATCAAAATCAGTATTGGTAATATGAAATATACAGTTCAAACATTGATTATTCTTGAAACAATTAAAATAATAAAAGTAATTTTTTACAAAAACAAAAACAAAAACAAAATATATATATATATATATATATATATATATATATATATATATATATAACGGACTTCAAAGGATTGTTTCTCATCTTCATAATAATAATAATATATGAATCATGTTCATTTTTGCAAATAATTTTATTCCATTGTGCAAAATACGTTTGCAACCACTTTGGAAAGGTTGGAAACTTTGGAACCCCAAACTTTGAAACCACTTTGGAAACCACTTTGTCCACTTTGGACACTAGTAAGTGGTGCGTGAAAGCTATCGATAAAATCTTATGTTGTTTTATCACATAATCAAAAGTATAAAAATAATAACAAGTATATATGAGCAGAATGTTCTGGAATATAATTGCAAACAGGGAACGTGTCAAGAATTTTTGTTATATAATACAAATAATAAGAAAACTAGCTGGCTTCGTCAACTAGCGGGCCTTTAACTTACACCGGTGCCTCGAATCTTGTAAAACCCCGAACCGAACGAACCTCCGACCCGGGTCCCCGCTGCCTTCGGCACCGGATGATCCCTTAATTTGCACATCAAATAGTATAAACTTCTAACTGAACGAACCTCCGTCTCGGGTCCCCGCTGTCTGAGGCACCGTATAGCAGTCGTGCTGCATAATGTGATTAAGCGGTCACAGACCTTTCCAACGATATATCACATGAGGGGAGTGTGCAGGGGGGGGGGCAAAGTGGGGATGGACACCGGAGATACATAATATGATTAAGCGGTCTCAGACCTTTCCAACGATTTATCGCATGAGGGATGTGGGCAAAATTTAGAAAAGTACCCCCCTTGGGGAGGCAAAGTGGGGGGATGGACCCTGGAGATGCATATGATTAAGCGGTCACAGACCTTTCCAATGATATATCACATGAGGGATATGTGCAAAATTTAGAAAAATACCCCCCTTCGGGAGGCAAAGTGGGGGGATGGACACTGGAGATGCATATGATTAAGCGGTCACAGACCTTTCCAATGATATATCATATGAGGGATGTGTGCAAAATTTAGAAAAGTACCTTCCTCGGGGAGGGGCAAAGCGGGAGGATGGACACCGGAGATGCATAATATGATTAAGCGGTCGTAGACCTTTCCAATGATATATAACATGAGGGGTATCGACAAAATTTAGAAAAGTGCCCTCTTGGGGGGGGGGGGCAAAGTGAGAGGATGGACACTGGTGATGCATAATATGATTAAGCGGTCACAGACCTTTCCAACGATATATCACATGGGGGATGTGTGCAAAATTTAGAAAAGTACCCCCCTTGGGGAGGGGCAAAGTGGGGGGATGTACACCGGAGATGCATAATATGATTAAGCGGTCCCAGACCTTTCCAACGATATATCACATGAGGGGTATCGGCAAAATTTAGAAAAGTGCATGGACACCTGAGATGCATAATATGATTAAGTGGTCATAGACCTCTCCAACGACCTCTCGGGCGCTACCAGTGTAAAAAATCATGCGAAAATGTTTATTAAACATAAATTTGATCATGGCATTATTCAAATAATTTATAAAAACCCGTAAAAAATAAAGTTTAAAAAAAAATAGTTATCCCATTTCTCGCCAGGAGACTCTATAAACACAAAAGAAAATTGTGTTGAATCTGTGCCAACTACTTTTAATTTCAATATAGGTATAATACAACATTAAAATAATCAATTTTATTTAAATTAGGTTACCTTATTTCCTCCCAGGGGGCGCTATAAACGAAAAAGTAAATTGTGTTGAACCAGTATAATCTATTTCATAATAACCATCTACGCCATTAATATATAATAAGACGTCAACTTTCTCCCTAGCGAAATCACTATAGGTGAAAATTATTTCAATTGTTTGTTATAAATATGACGTCATATATACAATTGCTTCCTGTATTTATTCATATTGATGCTCCTTGTATCATGAACAAATGTATACTGAACTAAGAAAATGCTCTTTTTGTTACAAATGTGGCGACATACTCACCTGCTTTTTGCTTGAATTATAACAAAATATTTGAAAATGTCCGTTTATTTAGAGTATGACGTCGTGTTGTTCCATTTTTTTAAACTTAAAAAATCTAATTCAATTTCATTTTGAACGTGGAAATCTTTCAATTGAAAATTTATTGCTGTGGTCAAATTATTATTACGGTTTTCGAATTGTTGGCAACAATAAAGAAACATAGTTAAATTTTATAGGAAAAACGTCCATTGATTCCCAATGAAAATTAGGAAATTTTGAGTTATTAAGAAAAATATTTGAATAAGGTAAATAAAACATAGCCTCTGTTACTTTCTGGATTATAATCTACCTATATACAACGGCATTTAATCATCCGTTTTGATCCTGACGTCGGCCAAACAATTTGACTATTTCAAATTTCAAATTTTATTAGAATTAGCACACAGTTAAAATTTTGTGGCAACGCGTACAAAAAGTGGGAAAAACTCTAGTAAATTAACTCGTTCAATGGGATTTGCTGTGTTAAATTAACATTAAGATGTCACACTGGAAATAAATAAGTATTGCGCTGCCGCGCAATACTTAAATTATAGCAACGAATTGTATAACTTTCTTCATTGGAAGTTGGTAAAAAGTGTTAAAGTATGGAGTACTAGAGAGCAAAACCCGCGGCTTTGCTCGCCCAATTGTTGAAATATGCGAAGTGGTACATACGTGGGCCTACTTTCATTAGAGGAAATTTTACTGCCACAGATAGTTCAAAAATTACTAATTAAGCCACATTTTGAGTAAAATTCATTCTGATACTGCATTAGGCGAACATGAAACTTAAATCAATGAGAAGAACTAAAATTAATTTCAAATAAATGGTAATTTAGAATGTATTGTACTCATTTCATTTTTATTTGAAATTGCGATTTTTTTTACAAACCGTTCTTAGCGAACATTTGCACCTTAAAAGTAGCCACAATGCCAAACTCCAAATTTTAATTTCGTTTTTTTTAACCGTTCTTAGTGAGCACTTAAATCTTAAAAATAACCACAATGCCAAATTTCAAGATTCTAGCTCTGCAGCATAAAATTCACAATTTTAGATTTTTTTTTTTTTTTTTTTTTCACTTTTCAAATTTCGAATTTTGTAAAAACTGTTCTGTGCGATCATTTACGTCTTAAAAATAACAAACAGATATGTCAAATTTTTAAGTTTTTATCCGTAACAATTCTAAAAAAATTGTAATTTAGAACTTTTCCCGCTTATTTCACACTTTTAAATTGCGAATTTTTAACCAACAGTTTTTACCGTGCATCTGCATCTTAAAAGTTTCTAACCCTAACAAACCCAAATAAATCGTAATTTAGAACTTTTTCTGAATTTCTAGAAAATTGTTCTAGGAGAGCGTTTACGTCACTAGATTACCAGCGAGGCTAACGAAAAAGACAGGCTACCGCGGTGCATTCCACTTATCTTTTTTTACAGACCGCTAGAGTGACGTGATGCTCTTTTCATACACCTGCATTGGTGCATTCGAGCATCACGTGACTCCGCCGGTCTGTAAAAAAAGATACGCTTAAAGCACCGCGGTAGCCTTTCTTTTTCGTTAGCCTCGATTACCAGCCATGCCAAATTTCAAATTTCTAGCCTTGACAGTTCCAGTTCCAAATAAATCATAATTTGGAATGTTTTTAGAACGTTTTCCGTTAATTTCACCCTTTTAAATTTCGAATTTTATTAGAAACCATTCTTAAAAAACATTTATATCTTAAAAGTAACTGCCATGCCACATTTCAAATTTCTCGTCTCTTCAGTCATTCCTAAACTCTTTTAATTTTCGAATTTTTTAAAAAACTGTTCTGTGTGCGTATTTGCATCTTAAAGATAGAAGCCATGTCAAATTTCCTGTTTCTATATCCTTAAAAATTCCATTGAAATCGTAATTTAGAACGTTTTTAGAATGCTTTTCGCGCATTTCATTCTTTTAAATTTCGAATTTTCTTTAAAACTGTTCTGTGCGAGCACTTGCGGCTAAAAAGTAACAATCATGTGAAATTTAGAGTTTCTATCCTTAACAATTCCATAGAAATCGTAATTTAAAACGTTTTTACGATTTCCGTTCATTTCACCCTTTTAAATTTCGAATTTTTTTAAAAAACTTTTCTGTGTGCATTTGTGTCTTAAAAGCAAGCAACCATGTCAAATTTCAAGTTTCTGTCCTTAACAATTCCATAGAAATCGTATATTAGAACATTTTTAGAGCACTTTTCGCGCATTTCACCCTTTTAAATTTCAAATTCTTTAGAAACCGTTCTTATAGAGGATTTGAATTTTAGAAGTAACCTAACTATCATACCAAATTTCAAGTTTCTAGCTCATTGAGTAACAACAAAAATCGCAATTTTAGAACTTTTTTCAGTCTTGCACTCTTTTAAATTTCGATTATTTTTAACTGTTCTGTGTATGTATTTGCGTCTTAAAGATAGCAGCAATGTCAAATTTCAAGTATCTATCCTTAAGTATATGCCATAGACATCGTAATTTAGAACTTTTTCGTGCATTTCTTACATACCCTTTTAAATTTCGAATTTCTTTAAAACTGTTCTGTGCGAAAATGTACGGCTTTAAAGTAACAACCATGCCAAATTTCGAGTCTCTATCCCTCACAACTTTATAGAAATTGTAATTTAGAAAATTTTTAGAATGTTTTCCGAATTTTTAGAAAATTGTTCTAGAAGAGCGTTTACGTCTCTAGAATAACAGCTATGCCAAAGTTCAAGTTTCTAGCCTTAACAGTTCCAAATAAATTGAACGTTTTTAGAACGTTTTTCGTTAATTTCATCCTTTTAAATTTCGAATTTCATTGGAAACCATTCTTGGAGAACATTTGTATCTTAACCCCTTCGCGACGAGCGTCCTTCACAGAATTTTTAATCTTTTACCACCGGTTTTTCAAAACAGAAATTTTCGCCTACTTGAATCGCAGAAATGCTAGGATTACATAAGGCAAAGCTTACAATAAAAAATAACTGGTAGGAATAATCGAGAATTCTGAGCATCTTATGCGTCACGTATACGTGTCGCTTGTCCCCCAAATTTAAAATTTCTAGCCGCTTCAGTCCTTCCTGAACCCTTTTAAATGTCGAATTTTTTAAAAAACTGTTCTGTGCGTGTATTTGAGTCTTAAAGACAGAAGCCATGTCCAATTTCAGATTTCTATCCTTAAAAATTTCATTGAAATTGTAATTTAGAACGCTTTTCGTGCAGTTTACTCTTTTAAATTTCGAATTTTCTTTGACACTTTTCTGTGCGAGCACTCACGGCTTAAAACTAATGATCATGTCAAATTCCGAGTTTCTATCGCTAATAATTCCATAGAAATCGTAATTTAAAATGTTTTAAGAACGATTTCCGGACATTTCACCCTTTTAAACTTCGAATTTAAAAAAAAACCTCTTCGGTGTGTGCATTTGCATCTAAAAAGTAAGCAACCATTTCAAATTTCAAGTTTCTATCCTTAGCAATTCCATAGGAATCGTAATTTAGAACATTTTTAGAACGATTTTTGCGCATTGCACCCTTTTAATTTTTTTTAATTCTATAGAAACCGTTCTTACAGAAGATTTGTATTTTATAAGTAACCGAACTATTATACAAAATTTCAAGTTTCTAGCTCATTGAGTACAATAGAAATAGCAATTTTAGAACGTTTCTCACTCTTGCAACTTTTTAAATTTACGATTTTTTTTTTAAATTGTTCCGGGCGTGTATTTGCGTCTTAAAGATAGCAGCTTTTTAGCTCACAGGCTATCAATGCCTGAGAGCTAATGTGCCCGCCCGTTCTGTATGTATGTATGTACGTATCGCAATAACTCTTGACAGAAATAACCGTTTTGCTTCAAATTTTGTTTATAGGTTCCTTGTGATAAGGCGCTTCCCTGATTAGTTTTGGGGGTTGATTGGTTTACTATAAAGGGGGGAACGGGGGGCCAACCTCCCTTAATTTAGATAAATGGTTTTTTATTCAGAATTAGTCAATTTTCTTCAAATTTTGTATATAGGTTCATTGTGATAGGGTTCTTTCCTAATTAGTTTTGGAGGTTCATAGGGCAAGTATAAAGGGGCTAACGGGGGGGGGGGCTAATCCTCCCCCCTTAATTTAGATAAATGAATTTTTCATGCAGAGTTATCCGATTATCTTCAAATTTTGTATATGGGCTCATTGTGGTAAGGGGCTTCCCTGATTAGTTTTGGGGGTTCATTGGTGAAGTGTAAAGGAGGGGAACGGGGGCTAACCCCCTTAATTTAGATAAATGAATTTTTCATGCAGAATTATCCGATTTACTTCAAATTTTGTATATACGCTCATTGTGGTAAGAGACTTCCCTGATTAGTTTTGGGGGTTCATTGGTTAAGTATAAAGGGGGGAACGGGGGAACTAACCCCCCTTAATATAGATAAATGGGTTTTTCAAGCAGAATTATCCGATTTTCTTCAAATTTTATATGTATGTTTATTGTGATAAGGCGCTTCCTTGATTAGTTTTGGAGGTTCATTGGTTACGTATAAAGGGGGGGGGGACGGGGGGGGGCTAACCCCCCTTAATTTAGATAAATGGATTTTTCATGCAGAATTATCCGATTTTCTTAAAATTTTGTATATAGGTTCATTGTGGTAAGGCGCTTCCCTGATTAGTTTAAGGGGTTCATTGGTTAATTATAAGCTGGAAAAACGGGGCATGGTCCCCCCCTTAATATACTGTCGATTTCTTCATTTTTCGAGGGCTTATTTCAAATTCTTTGAAATAAGAATATAATTTACAGTTAGTGTGAATAGCCTGTGAGCTCGATGCCGTCAGTTTAACTGGGCAGTTTTCTTTTTAGTTCAACAACATGCTTTTTTCATGATGATTGTTCTACATACCAGGATTGTCCAGATAATTAGAGTTGCACCATAATATGCCGAAGCATGTTTGGGTACAATTACTAGTTTGTTAAATCAATAAAGAACTGCCATATTTTCCTCAAAATTTTCAGCCATTATTAGCATTAAAACTAACACCAGTGTGTTTAAAAGTTTAAGATATGTTATCGTTGATGCATATTTTTATTTTATCGAGAAAAATGGGTGAAAACGAAGATTGCAACAGCGCGAGGCACCTAGAAAATGGTATGGCGAAGTAATACGTTAACTATATCTAGAATAATCACTACATTAAAAATTCAGCGGATTACTATTTGCTGAAATGAGCACCTCCATCAGATTAATAACCAGATTTAATATTTATATTTTAAATATTTTTTAAACATTTTTGTTCCAAGAATTAAACAAAAAGAAATAAGGAAGTTTGACACTAGTATTTTTCACTAGAAGCAGAATTACTTAAATAATTAAAATGCTTAAAAAACCTCAGGTATTAAACTAACAAATTAGTGATTTGTTAGATTTACATTGTTTTATTTATCGTAAAAAATAATTATTTCATTTAACAGCAATAACAAAATTTTACGACAATTAACACATGAGCTGATAAGTTCCCGGTCTAATAAAGAAAACACAACTTTTTAACATAATTTTATAACTTTATAACTTTAATAAATAATATAACTTTAATAATAAATAATAACTAGATGGAACCCGTCAAAACGTGACGGAAAAAAATTACAATAACAATATTAGTAAAATAAGCTTGCGTATGAAACAGTCTTTCCAATATTTTATTTTAAAAGTTTTTTCCCACAGTGAATTACAGTACTATTTCCGATGCAAACTCCAAACAGACAATCAGTAAACAACCGTGTAATAATGCAAATCAGTTTGATATTACCGCCATATTCCCCACGGCAAGAGAGAAAATTTCCTGGACCGATGAAGTATCACACAAATAGTATATCCCTACGTTCATCTCATATTCAGTCAATAAAAGAATATAGTAAATAAAGCACACATCTGTCCTCCCCCCACCTCTGTAATAAAGCAACCGAATAAGCTCCTATGCGCATGTGCATTGCATCTTCCCAAACGCGCCGTCGAAATTCGACGTTAAAAAAAGTTTTAAAATGTTTAAATTAAAAGTTTTAAAATGTCTTCTTTAATCATTGTTCGTTTCAAATCCATATCTTCTGAAACGCATCCATTGTTGTAAGCTAATCAATTTTTTTTTCAATTCCTACTATTAGCTCACACTCTCTATATATTTATGTATCTTGTTCAAATTTCCAATCGTTAATAAATCATTTTCTATTCATTCACTCAAGTTCAAATACATTTTTTTTAACTTGTCGTGGATGACACTTGATGTTAATACAGTTTTTTCAAATATTAATTAATTAATTAAATTTAATTAATTAATTTTAGTTTTATATGGGAAAAAAGTTTTCTCCCATTGTTTTCATAAATGAAATGAAAGATTTTCCTCAAATGAGTGATGCCACAAAAATAAAATACCAAAAGGATGATTACAAAAAAAATGTTCAATAAATATAACGTGGGACATTAATGCTGCACGGGTTTATTTTATATATTTATGATTAGAAAGCAGGAATTGACTTAATTTTTTTTTATATATTACTTGTTATAAAAAGACGAAGAATTTTTTTTACAATAATAAATCAATCTGCAGATAAGGGAGATTTTTAATGTTTTCAAGTGTAATTTATTTGTAAGATTTCTTCGGTTCCTTTACATAATCAGGATGATTATTCCTTTTCCATCACAGTCGGGGATTTTTTCCTCTTATACAGTTAAATATCCAACGGATCTTTTAAAAAAATAATAAAATACAGTTCCTAGCATATTCTGATGCAACATATAATACATCAACGAACTCAACATATCAATGTTATGTTAATCATGAATTAAAAATAGTTTTTTTTTTTTTTTTTCTTTGGGAGATTTTAGTTTAGCGCCAAAATGCTCTATCTTATGGATAATCTGATCTTATGATTTATTAGGGTTTTTTTTTCAGTTTTTATGATGGTTAGGGAAATCTATTTTCAATTGGGGCAACTTTCCCAGGGACTATGTTATATTATTAAAGCAAACTGATGATCATTATTGAGATAGAATTGAAAAATACTTCAGGCTTGAAAATTATTTAAAAATTCAGTTTTCAAATAAATTTCAATCGAAAACTTAATTTTTTTTCTAATTGATGATGTAAGAACTGAAATTGTAAAATGTAGTAAATACATTGATAATTTGAAGTATTTAGAAGTAATGTAAGAACGATGAAAGCTAAAGTGATTGCACCGTTTGTTGTCACAACCGCTATACATTTCTAAAAATTGTCACTGTGGTTTGGCTGGCGTCCATTTTTTGACATAGAAAGAGCAATTCACAGTGAAAGAAATAGGACTTTGCCCCTAATAAGGAACTGGTAAATGAACTTATAACAAACCTACCAAAATAATGCCAATAAAATATTAGCCTTACATTGTTTATTCTAGCTAAAAATACAATCATTATTTCAGTTTTTTTTTTTTTTTTTTTTTTTTTTTTCTTTTTTTACCATAACATTATTTTTAATAATTTTAATTTTCCTGAAATCCTTAACTTTTGTGAGTTTTTGCATTAAAAAATGAAATATTCTAACCTATAATTAAAAAAAAAAATAATTGGTAACATTTAATCAAGGTATGCAATCAGGATGAAGCAACCAATAAAGGCTCCAATTCCGACCTTCAAAATTAAAAATTTAAAAATCAATTACGTCATGTTGACACAATCAATTTTTCTTTTTAGTTTTATCAATGTTAAAATGCATTTCAAGCTAAGCATAACGTCATTTTCCCCGGCGCAAACTTTTCACACCTGCATAGTATAGGTTACTTTTATGCTTAAACACTATGTATACAAAAAAAAAAAAAATGTAATTAATTGTAATGAAAAAATGGCATCAAGAAAGTTATAATGCATAATGATAAAATAAACCAATGGACAATATTCCGGTGACGTCACAATAAATATGAATTATTATTCGCTTATAAAACACGCGGATAAATATTTTCACCGAAATTTAACTTGCAAATTAAAAAATTCGGCATAAAAGCCCCGTGCTTTTAATATTTATTATTTTTCTTTTATAGTCGCAACCACAGAGTTTCTCGTTACTCTGTGCCTCGCCACAGTGGGAGTTATTGCCGACTTTATGACGTCATACGCAGAAGTAAAAGTTTATTTATTATTATTATTTTTTTTTTTTACTGTTGCTGGCTAACTGAAAAGTACCTAATTTGGATATAGTTTTTTTTTTCTTAATGGGACGACGGGATAATGAAGAATTACCAGAATATTTTTCTGCATTTTATAGTTATATTAAGAAATACGGTACTTCTCTATTATCCCGTCGACCACTTTTCATAACAAAAAACTATAGCCAAACTGTAACGCCAAATAAACGGGAGAAAGTTGCCATTGGAATATCAAAATAATTAAATAAATAAAATATAAGAATTTAAGGACACAATTATTATTTTAATTAATGAAATAACTAATAAATCAATAAAACATAATTAAAAATACACGCAAATGTCGAATTAAAAACCACTTGATGATATAACAAACACGTATAATGCTTTTGACATCAAGGAAATGGGACTGCAGTTTTGGCGTTTAATTTTACAGTTTGGCGATAGTTTTTTGCTATGAAAAGTGGTCGACGGGATAATAGAGAAGTACCAGAAATACATATTTTTAAGATTTGCTGAATCACTTATTTGTTTACTTTTTCATTTTTTATATTATTGAAGGTTGTTAGTTCTCTTATTCTTTTAAATATTCCCTACTTATATAAAAATAGCGTGCGTTCTCTGTGGTGTTTCGAATAAACGTTGTAAAATTCAGATTATTAGATTTTATACAACTTTGCAAACTTAACTGCTGATGAAGCTGTCATTTTTGGCGATTTTCCAGTTACCTGTAAAATGTTTGTTTTGGGTACAGACCGAACTAAGAAAAATTTGGGTACTTTTCCGTTAGACGAACACCATTGTCGCCAAGCATACATTTACATATATTTACATGTATGGCATGATGTCCGTATAACGGAAAAGTACCAAAATTTGCGATCGATCAAATAATTGAATTTCGTTAAGCATTAAATTTTCGGCACAGATGTCATATACGCACCACATTGGCGAGATTGCAACAAAATGATAATTTTATGCCTCACATGGTAAACCGGTTATTTTGTTTATATTGCTGTTGATTTACTTTTATTTTTTATTTTAATTCTATAAATTAATTTTATTATGTATATCAATATTTATTTATATCAAACTATCATTTATTCATTTTTATTTCGCTTTTTTTAAATAATAGAAGCTATTTCATTTATTATTTTATTTTTTATATTGAAATAAGAAATCACGTGCTATTATTCCATGCTATTTGTAACTAATATTCAAAAACAAAGTTTTCACCAAATTGGCGGGTGAAAAATCGCGCCAATCTGGTGCGTATATGACATCTGTGCAAAATTTTCTTATTTTTAATCTGAGAAAGAAACAATAATCATGGATTTAATTAATTTAGCAATATGCGGTGCAACCAAAACAGTTTTGATTAAATCGCAGACGCACCGGGGTTCATTTTTGGCACCAAAATGACGATTTTTGCTTTGTATGGCATCGTGGTGTTTTATAATAAAATTGAATATGTGTGTAAATAAATAAAATAAAATAGGTACTTTTATGTTAGCTGGGCGTCAGGGATAACTCTCCAAATATTGTTTCAATTGGAACCATTTAAATTGCATCATTTTACGTGAGATTTGTTATTCATATTGCTATGTTTATGTTTAGATATTTTAATATGATTATATTACAGCTAATTTTAAGTAAGTTTTTAAAGATTTTATATTAAAATGTTACAATATTACCTAGTTGATATTAGCTAATGTCAAAAGGTTGGCGAACCACGGACTTCAGAGAATAAACGCTATTCCTCGCAACAGTGGGAGTTACCGACTTATGACGTCATAAGCAGAAGTAAAAGTTTAATTGAAAATTACAGCTAATTAATTAAATTTTCGAACAAACGAATGCACGATAACAAATCTGTGTCCAAATATCTTTCATTAAAAAAAAGAATGGTGTAATTTGATGCAGTAGTTTGCTCTCACGAATTGTCGAAAGAAAATGCTTAGCGTTTTAAATATATAGATAATTTAATAATAATAATAATAATAATTTAATAATAATAATAATAATAATTTAATAATAATAATAATAATAATAATTTAATAATAATAATAATAATAATAATAATAATAATAATAATAATAATAATAATAATTTAATAATAATAATAATAGTAATTTAATAATAATAATAATAATAATAATAATAATTTAATAATAATAATTTAATAAATAAAAAAATAATTTAATAATAAATAACATAATTTTATATCGAAAAAGCTCCAAACAGTGCTCAGAATCATCGACTCGTTGTTGTTTTTGGTCAAAAGCCAACACGCGCGGCACCCACTTTGACAACAACCTTTTTATAGACAAATGTTCATTCAAAATAAAACCTACACGTGCCTTGGATATCTTCAGCGTCTGAGCTATCTCCTGCAACTTCACTTTACGGTTCCCCAAAACGATTTTGTGGACTTTTTTTATGTTTTCCGGAGTAACCACCTCTTTTGCGTGGTGCATCACTGGTGTCCGTACGACCACGTTTAAATTCAATAAACCAGTCAATAATGGTTGATTTACCTGGTGCAGTGTCCGGATAACGCTTATCAAGCCAAGCTTTTGTTTGAACAGTATTTTTTCCCATCAAATAACAATTCTTGAAATTCTTGTTTATCCATTTTTTTGTTTATCAACAAGGTCGTTCAACTAAAACCACCCTAACGTTTTATCCACACGGCGAATCGTCATGACATTTTTTTCTGCTATCTTTTAAAGGTTAGTATTTACTAAAAAAAAAAGCATCAGTTCGGCGATTGCAACGCCATCTGTGTGTCAGACCGTGAACTTATCAGCCGATGTGTTAATTCATTAGATGAATATTTTGAGCATGTAAACATGGACGTTTGCAGAAAAAAAGGGCGGGGGGGGGCAATATTTTTGGAACAAATATGCAAAGGTGCAGAGAATAAACTTGTCGCCCAAGAATAGTTTCCTAGTGCGCCTACATATGTATTGAGACAAAAGGGGAAAATTTTAGAAGATAATTATTAAATAATATTGTTTTTAAATTAATTTTTGTTTAATTTATGTGTTCAATGTTTTTAATTAATTAATTTCGATTAGTATTTTTTAATTAATTTCATTCTTAAATCAAATTAACATTTAATGTATAATTATATACTATTTTTCATACATTTACTATCTATATTCTGTATTATACTACGAAATATACAATTTAAAAATAAATTTCATTAATCCAGTATTGCAGTATACGTTGGGCTTCATTAACTGCTTTGTTAGGGCCCCGTACAGCGTTTCGCTGCATTGGGTATGTATAAATTCTATATACAGTGCTGCATGAAAGAATTTGCACACATTATAGGATATGGACAAAGAACAATTGCTGAAAATAGGTTTTCACTGAGTTATGTGCTTTTAAATTGCTCATTTAGATGTAGCATTTCATAAAAATGAAATTTATTAATAATATTCTGTTAGTGTTGGAAAGTGTTTGTTTGTATGATCCTTATACCAGTGGCGCAGCCTGGATTCTCATCTGGGAGGGGTTTTGAACCATTGTTACTGATAAAATAAACAATTTCGTTGATAACAATACATGACACGTAAGAACTGCAGTAAGGAAAAGCACAAACAACCATAATAAATTTAGCATGTATGTTTTTTAAAAAAGAGCATTTTCAGAGGGAAAAAAAAGAGCAATAGCTATAACATACGTACTACTTTGCTGCTAATGCTCCTAACTTTTTATTTCATTAATTTTATGTAGAATCCTATTATAAAGTCTTGAAACAGTTGAATTGTAAACATTTTATGCTGCTTATGCTTTCCTTTACTTTGGTTTTTGCACATCACGTTATTTTCCTTAAGGCGGTATTCAAAAGAAATATTTTTCCACGCTCAACAACTCAAAATTTTGAGACACATTTTCAGACTCATTTTTAAAAGTAATAACAGGAAACTTGGCGGCGTGATTTATAAAGACATTTATAAGGGCCCCATGTTTTTATTTTTCGTTCAATTAATTAGAAATTGATTTACAGACAATTATTTTCACAGTACGATCATTTTTTTTTTGTTTCCAGCGCTATCGCTTCGGGAAATTCGGTTCAAAATGTCCACTTTGACAGCATTTTTTGAAATATATTCTGCCTTTATCAAAAAATCGAGACAATACGGACATTATAAAGTTTCTGAATAAGAGAACCTGCCAATTGGATGCATTTTAGAGCAAAAATGAATTTACAAATGTGTCTCAAAATAAGCAGTTTGAATTTGAATACACCCTTAACACAAGGGTTTTTCTATACATCTTATCAGTTTTTTAAATACTCTGGCAGTTGGTTTTAACACTGAAATCTACTCCTCCCTCCCTTTGCTACACCAATGCTTATACAGAGATACAATTTTTGACCGACTTTCATGAAACTTGATATACACATGTTTTAGAACTAAAGCAAAATTGTCAACTTAAAATTAAATTTTCTAATGCAATCTTTTCTTTCCTGTTGCATAAAAAGAGTCTATTCATGGACAATATTTTTATTAGCCAATAAAATATCAGACTTGCTCTATTTTCACATACGAAATTGGCGTCATTCAGAGCAGATAATCCACATTTTTCATATATAAAATTTAAAACCTTTACTATAAGTGTGTTAAAATGATGTACACTATATTGCCAAAAGTGATTGGTCACTTGCGATTTTAGACGTTTTGTTAACTATCTAGAAAAATACATGAGGAATTAACCTGAAACTGCAGGTGTGTAAACAGTATAGTATAGGTTATATATTTCCGCGAAGATTTTTTCACGAAACCCCATAGGGGACTGTGAACAAATTGAAAAAGAACGAATATCTTTTGGATAACCCTGTAAAAACTAATGTAGCAAGGGCGTTCAAACTCGAGATTATTAATAAGTGGCTTATTGTAATATACTGTGTTCATTTTTATAAGGATAGCATGTATACTCGTAGAGAAATTAAGGTTTTTATAAAAACAGTCCCAAATATCGCCTAGTTTTTTGCGTATAATTTGCAGAGTTCTTAATATAAAAAAAAGTTCTTTTCAGAAAATTTGACAAACAACATTGTACATAATACTCTGCAATCAGAATTAAAAAATAATAAAAATTGGATGAAAAATGAGCAGGTTTACTAAAAAACGTTTCACTGCGCATGCGCGAATGCAATCAAAAGATACTATGCATAATGTATTAGTTAAGTTTATAGAGCAACTTTTGTGAAAGTCTCAAAATCATAGCTTGAAAATTCTGAAAATTATCGTCGATAGAATAAGCTCGAAATCCGTTGTTCCCAAAAAGAAGCAAAAAGATGAGGGGTTGTATCAAATATCTGTTGATTAGTGCCAAGATAGCGTACACAATATTGCACGTACAACCCCTCATATTTTTGCTTCCTTTTGGGAACAACGGATTTCGAGCTTATTCTATCGACGATAATTTTCAGAATTTTCAAGCTATGATTTTGAGACTTTCACAAAAGTTGCTCTTTATACTTAGCTAATACATTATGTATATTATATTTTGATTGCATTCGCGCATGCGCAGTGAAACATTTTTTCATAAACCTCCTCATTTTTCATACAATTTTAATTATTTTTTAATTCTGATTGCAGGGTATGATGTACAATGTTGTTGTCATATTTTCTGAAAAGAACTTTTTTTTATATTAAGAACTCTGCAAATTATAAGCAAAAAACTAGGCGAAATTTGGGACTGTTTTTATAAAAAACTTAATTTCTCTACGAGTATACATGCTATCCTCATAAAAATGAACACAGTATATTACAATAAGCCACTTATTAATAATCTCGAGTTTGAATGCTTTTGCTACATTAGTTTTTACAGGGTTATCCAAAAGATATTCGTTCTTTTTCAATTTGTTGACAGTCCCCTATGGGGTTTCGTGAAAAAATGTTTGCGGAAATATATAACCTATACTATACTGTTTACACACCTGCAGTTTCAGGCTAATTCCTCATGTATTTTTCTAGATAGTTAACAAAACGTCTAAAATCGCAAGTGACCAATCACCTTTGGCAATATAGTGTAGTATCTTCATTTAAATGTATTTAGAGTTAAGACATGTACGACAATAAACATATCAATTTCAAAGAAAAAAAAAATCACTACATAACATCTCTTTCAATAAGACGCTTTCAGTGTGACGTTAAACTGACTCCAAATAACCAGTTGCTATATTTATTTCGTTTGTATACTACACCTATATCTTATAGCTAGGTGTTTTAATACTGCAATGGTGCCATTTTGTATGATTTGTATTGAGAGTCGGTTCTTTCTCTTTTCAAACAAAACTTCATGACTGATGTCACGACTAAAAGCATCTAGAAAATGGCATTTCCATGTAATCATTGTGAATTTAATTTTCATGAATAAAAATACGTTTCCATTTAAAAATAATGTTTTATCATCAGAAGAGACAACTCCCCCTTCTGAAACTAACGTGCATTATCTATAAAGTAGAGGCTTTATTTTCAAGCCATGAGAAATAGAATTCTACTAAATGCCATATCATTTGATTTCCTTTTCTTTTTCCACAGTATTGTTAGGGATGATGTATTTTTCTTTTAGCATCAATGAAAATCTGCATTCTCATTTATAAAACTGGGGATTTTGCTATGTTTGCATCAAAGTAACATTATATGAGATGTAATCTTCCCAACTGGGGGAAAGAGTCCGGGCCAGGATTCGAATCCGGGATCCCTTGGCTGAAGCTGCCAATGCTCTACCAACTGAGCAATCCCGGACGAATATGGCTGAACTAATTCGCCCACTTAACCTTAATGATCATAGCATCCGGTCTGATATCTGAATCAGTACAACAGAATAAATCACAGGTAATGGGCCCACCAGTAAAGCTGGAAACGTGATTACACTAGATTAATTTTGTCACAATTATTCTAATTGGTAAATAAATCATATGAGATGTAACCTTCCCAACTAGGCGAAAAAGTCCGGGCCATTACTCGAACCCGGGATCCCTTGGCTCTTTTTCGTCCAATTGGGAAGATTACATCTCATATGATTTCTTTATCAATTAGAATAATTGTGCAAAAATTAATCACGTGTAACATTATTTTTTCCTGATTTTGTCATTTTAACGATTTATAGCCCAGGAGGTATCGTCACATTTTGGAAACCAATTTTAGTGTCAAAATGATTCTGATATATGATAGATTAGATGTAGAAGCACCGCACACTCTGCTGCAATGTGAAGTGAATGGCAACCTGATTACTTATCATGTCTTCAAGTCGGGGTAACTTCAGAAATCGGGTTGGCATTCATTTCCCATTGTAGCAATGTACTGTCAACATGAAAAGCAATTCAAACATATAATAATTAATAAACCAAAAATTAGCTGCTATTGACATTTTATAAATGAAGAACTGTATATTATCTTGAACAAACTATATAGAACTGTCTTTATCTTCAATTATCTTTTTTGTCAAGGTGGTGGGTGTGTGTGGGGGAGGGGGGGGGGTGAACCCACCATTCAAGATAATTTTGGAACACTTAAATTTAGAAAGAAAAACAAAACAAATTTTGTTTTGAGGAAAAGGGTGATCAAAACCCTACAATAATAATAATAAAAAAACCTTTTTAGGGTTTCGTTTATCTCACGAAACCCTATTACTCCCGCTTCGTTGTCTGTCTGTCACAGAGCCGGTTCTCAGAAACTATATAACTTACAAGCATGAAATTTTATGTACTTATAGCTGAATATCTACTATGAAGCTCAAAAAATCGTATTATTTTAATATATAGAGATAAAAAACCAAAAATCCAACAGCCTTTTCCTATTAAATTAAAAAAAATTTCGTTATAGCAGTTGCCAACAATTAAAAATCCACAATAGAATTCTTTCTACAGTTAAATAATTTTCTATTGAAAGATTTCTACGTGAAAAATGAAAATGAAATAAAAAGTTTCTTTAATTGAAAAAAAGATTAATATGACGTAATATTGATAAGAAAACGGAAAATTTCAAACATTTCTCAATAAAACAAGGAGTATGAGTATGTGTAAATACAGAAAACAGCTTAATATGACGTCATTAGAGAATTAAAAAGAAAATTAATCTGACGTCTAACATTTTGAAGGTCTCTATACAACATGTTTAATTTTGAAATTGATTTTTTTTTTTAAATATCACATTTAGTCCACATGACAGATATTATTATGACAGAGTATAATAGCGGCCTTCGCCATCGGACTGGTTCAGATATTCGAAAAAAAAAAAAAAAAGAGAAAAATAGACCGGTAAAATTTTACTTTATAAAAAACATAACTTTTTTTTTTTTTTTTTTTTAAATGAAATTTATTTGGATTTATTAAAGGAAGGATAAAGTGTTTTGAAAGAAATATTAAACGAAACCCTTTGTGAGATCTTCGATCACATCACTTACCCACTTTTTTTCTTTTGTCTTAGTGTTTAATATTTTCAAATATTATTATTTTCCCTTTTTTTAAAAATAATCAGAGAACAAGCGGGAAAAATTCTACCTTACGACAGAATATAGATTGGCCACCCATGGCTTTTATCGTTGAGATTTTTTCAGCCAAGTCTAACTCGTCCAAAAAAAAAATGTTAGCATAAGCCAGCTTTTCAACTTTAGAATTTAGTTAGCGCTCTAAGATTTTTTGTGAGGCTGGTGGAACATATTAGGCACGAACACACCAAGTTTTAAAAATATTTGGTGACTAGAAGTATTTTTAATAAATATAATAGTAAAAAGATGTGGCTCCAATGGGCTGAGACGTGGCGAGGTAGTTGTTGTTTACAAATGTGCTGGCTTAATGACACCCTTTAAACTGTTTTTAATGGTTCAAAGCATTTTAGCACTTAATAGATAACCTAAAAAAGGTAATGAAAAGTTCTATGATAGCAGCTTTTATGATGGATGCAGCTAAGAGAAGTTGGTTAACAAATGATGAGTTAGCATTAATTGACGGGATCTTGGAAAGCGGTGGGGGGGAGGGGGGAGCTATACAAAACACAAGTGCTCTACGAGACCCGATTTAAAATGAATCCTCACTTGCAATTGAGAGATGGGACTTTAAAAGGGATCCCCCTTTTCGCCCCTCTGACTGGCCCCCCAAGAGAGATACGTAAAAACCGAGGGCGCCAAAAGAAACGGGGGGGGGAATAACCTTTAGGCGGTTTACAGCTAATTTTGGTTAAATTTTGGAGCTGTCCGGCCCATAGGAACAGAGAAGAATGGAAAAAAATTAAATAAATATGAGAAATTGAAAAAAATAAATAAGAAAAGTGCTCCTGACAGGAGACGAGAAAGAAGGAGGGGGAGAGTAGAAGTAGACAAAAGTGCTTGATGAGATCAAACTTTTGATATGGTAAATGACGGGGTTTGAACATATTGAATGTCTCCCCCGTGGGGGGGGGGGTAACTCCGGTCCTATGGGAGATAGGGCCTCGGGACGCTCTTAGAAATATCGGCCTCGACGATTTTAACTTCGTTGGATCCTTTAGAAGAGGCCTACGTCCTCAGTGGGGCTTAAAGGGACTGAGAAAGATGGGAAAAACTAAATTTTAAAAAGAGTTGAAACAGAGAACTATGTTTCTTAAGGGAGGGGGGAGTGAGAGGCGGAGAGTAGGACCAGACCATAGTGCTTGACGAGACCTATCGATTGATATGTTACATGAAGGGATTTACATGGGGTTTACATTTGGGGGGAGCACCAAAAAGGTCTTACTGAACCTTTCCCATGATTATGCCAAGGTTGGAGTTATGATTTCGTCAAGACCATCGCAAAGCTTATATTGGCATCCTATATACGCATATATATATTCCAAACACTCCTATATGTGCCATATACGTCATTATACACATATTATTTATGTTTTATATGTTGTATATACATCATATGCACATGTCATATATATACATAATATATGCATCATATATGGCTATAACTTGGCCACATACGTACAGAAATGTTATATATATATATATATCATATATTATTATAATGACATACATGCTTTATAATTTAGCGATAAATCTTAGCCGCTTGGCAGTTCATCCTTGGAAGCCGCTATAACACGAAAGTACCAAATTTACAATATATTAATGAAAACAGAAACAAAAATATTTCATGCTTGATGGTTGCTATAACACGAAAGTACCAAATTTCTTTTTTATTTTTCATATCTGATAATTTGCATCTATCCTTTTTTCTAATTTTAACATTTTTGTAACGATTTTATACTATTGCTTATTCAAAGAAAAAGTCTTCTAAAGTTACAGAATTTCGTTAAAAACGGTTAAAATAGTAAAATGCGAACATCGTTTGGTCCATTCTCGACCGAAAGCAACTACCGTTATCATTATCTTTCTTACGCGTGAAGGTTTCGTTATGGTACTTCATTGTGAAGATTGGTAATTTTTGAAATTCATTATTTGAAAAACGGCACAATCATTCGATTTGAAATTTGTATCAAAGAAAAAAAAACAATTTTTTTCCTTTTTAACGCAGTTTGTCTAACAATTTTGTGACAAATACTTTTTGAGCTATTAATTTTTTCTGTAACTTTAAATGTTTCATTTTCCGAGATTAATCTGTGGCAACGATGGATTGCTGTGACTTTTCATAAACATGAAAAATGATAGAGATTGAAAGAATAAGCCTCCCTGTGGGTGGCTAAAAAGAGATTGTAGTTAATAAAATTTGAAAATTCAGGGATCAGCAATTGCATTGCTCCCATTGTGGGCGCACATGTATGTAAAATGCTTTATTTTTATAAATTTACATCTAATTAATATGTCTATGGTAAGTTACTGCTAATACTTATTAGAATGATTTTCTTCTTTTTGCTCATATTTTTTATTTAAATCCTGATAGTCCAGTAGAAATAGCATTTTACCTTACAAAAATTCGGGTAGTTCTGGTTTTTGGGTATGTTGTAAAGGTTGACCCTCTAATAAAAAAACCAAGTTTTTGACCTTCTAGACCTTGTGCGTTTTTCACAATATTGAAAAAACCAATATTTTTCGGCACTTTTTTTGATTTTTCTTAAATAACTCAATTTTAATGCATTTGACAGAAAAAAGCACTTCTACCATTTTGTAGAGCATAAAATTCTCTACAACATGCAGTATTCAGGTTTGTAAATTGTCCAAATAGGGGTAAGATACGGAGCCGAGAAAATAGGGTAAAATTTGCAAAAAATGCAAAAATCCACTAAAGACGTTAGTTTTTGCTTAATAACCTACTTTTAGTGCGTTTTAGAGACAAAAGCACTTTTACCATTTTGTAGAGCATAAAATTCTCTACAACATGCAATATTCATGTTTGTAAATTGTCCAAATAGGGGGTAAGATACGGAGCCGGGAAAAGGGTTAAATTTGGAAAAAATGTAAAAATCCACAAATGACGTTAGTTTTTGCTTAATAACCCACTTTTAGTGCATTTTAGAAAAAAAATTGTCATAATCAACTTTTTAGAGCATGAGATAGTCGATAGTTTCATTTATTAGAGGTTGACCCTCTAATAAAAAAAACAAGTTTTCGATCTTCTAGACCTTGTGCGTTTTTCACAATATTGAATAAACTAATAATTTTCGGCACCTTTTTTTGATTTTTCTTAAATAACTCAATTTTAGTGCATTTTACAGAAAAAGCACTTTCACCATTTTGTAGAGCATAAACTTCTCTACAACATGCAGTATTCATGTTTGTAAATTGTCCAAATAGGGGGTAAGATACGGAGCCGGGAAAATAGGATAAAATTTGCAAAAAATGTAAAAATCCACTAAAGACGTTAGTTTTTGCTTAATAACCTACTTTTATTGCGTTTTAGAGACAAAAGCACTTTCACCATTTTATAGAGCATAAACTTCTCTACAACATGCAGTATTCATGTTTGTAAATTGTCCAAATAGGGGGTAAGATACGGAGCCGGGAAAATAGGGTTAAATTTGGAAAAAATATAAAAATCCACAAATGACGTTAGTTTTTGCTTAATAACCTACTTAAAAGATCTAAAAAGTTTATTATGACAATTTTGTTTCTAAAACGCAGTAAAAGTAGATTATTAAGCAAAAACTAACGTCTTTACTGAATTTTTGCATTTTTTGCAAATTTTACCCTATTTTCCCGGCTTCGTATCTTACCACCTATTTGGACAATTTACAAACATGAATACTGCATGTTGTAGAGAAGTTTATGCTCTACAAAATGGTGAAAGTGCTTTTTCTGTAAAATGCACTAAAATTGAGTTATTTAAGAAAAATCGAAAAAAGTGCCGAAAAATATTGGTTTTTTTCAATATTGTGAAAAACGCACAAGGTCTAGAAGGTCGAAAACTTGGTTTTTTTATTAGAGGGTCAACCTTTACAGCATACTCAAAAATCGGAACTACCCGAATTTTTGTAAGGCAAGGCCCTTTTTTGCGCTATTTCTACTGGACTATGATGGGAATTTCTTATTTTATATTTAAACCTTATTTGTATGATTACTTTTGTCAGTATTATTTTGCAACAAACTGAATTGTATGATCTCCATATATTTTTATTTTTACCAGGGAAAATAAAATGTGCATAAAAATTGTGAGACCCGGTACAGATATGGAATAGGTCTTCTGCATGCCCTGTATATTCCTATATTTAATACGAAATCGGCTGCTGACTGAGGCTTTCTCAGCCCGATACAACTATATCTCTTGTGAAAACCCCTGTGCATATACAGTAATTTAAACAAGTAGGTAAGTGTGATCGACGATAGCTCAAAGGGTTTCGTTTAATATTCCTTTCAAAACACTTTATCCTTTCTTTAATAAAACCAAATAAATTTCATTTAGCAAAAAAAAAAAAAAAAAAAAAAAAAAAAGTCATGTTTTTTATAAAGTAAAAATTTACCGGTTTAAACATCTAAACCAGCCCGATAGCGGGCGAAGCCTGCTATTATATTCTGTCATAATAATATCTATCATGCGGACTAAATGTAATATTAAAAAAAAAATGAAAATTAAACATGTTGTACATCTTCAAAATGTTAAAATATGCGAATATTTCCATAATCGGATTTCTTTTATCACGATTCAATATGTTTCTCAAACTCATATATTTACTATTCTTTATTACTCATATTGATACTAGCTTTGTATTATTCTCAAACATTTGAAAAATTCGTTAAACTTCCAATATGACCTCAGATTTTCTTTTTAATTCTCTAATTATGTGTTATTATTCTGCTTTGTACACATACTCATACTCCTTGTATTATTGAGAAATCTTAGAAATTTTCCGTTTTATTACCACTATGACGTCAATCAATTTTATTTCATATTTATCTTTTTTCAATTGGTGAAACTTTTTATTTCATTTTCATTTTTCACGTGGAAATCTTTCAATAGAAAATTAGTTATTCTAGAAAGAATTTGTGGATTTTAAATTTTTGGCAACTGCTATAACGAAACATGTTTAAATTTAATAGGAAAAGGCTGTTAGAAATTTGGTTTTTTATCTCTATTTATTAAAATAATACGATTATTTCAAATTTTAATATTTTGAGCTTCATAGCTGATATTCAGTTATATATACGCAAAGTTTCAACTCTGTAAGTTACATAGTTTCTGAGAATGACTCTGTGACGGACAGACAACGAAGCGGGAGTAATAGGGTTTCGTGAGATGAACGAAACCCTAATAAGAAAGAAATTAGTGCGTGCATTAACCCTAAAAATATTTGCATGTTCATTTCGTTGCGAATGTAAACAAACAAGCATCACCCTTCCCCTCCTCCCAACCTGCAAAACACGCGCATGCGCAAAAATAAGTTTCTTCTTCTTACGCGAAATTCTACGCCGTAACGTAAACGCAATTGTTTTCTACCCTTGGACTTGAAAGACACAACAAACCTCAAAGACCAGTCTAAACGCAACATTATATACATGCATCTGGAAATATATTTACAAGCAGAGCGATAAAATTAGTAGCAACGGAATGTGAATGCAAAATTTTGACGCAATCGTACTAAATGAAAATGTCAGTTTTTTAAAAAAATATGACGTCATTTTCACCGACAAGAACTTCTCAGAACTACTCGGATTTTGTAATTACTCCTTGGCTCAAGGAGTCGTAGATTAATCATAGTGAAAATTGCTTAATCGAAGTACCTTTTGAAAGCTTCCACCGTAGAAAATACAGCCTGTTTAACAGATAATGTATTTTTTTTTATTCGTAAAGTTAAAGATTATCATGTGCTAAATTTTTACTGACGTGAAATTGCAATTTAAATCCTACATTGAGTTATTCATAGATTTAACTATATATTTTCATTAAGCACGAGGTTTGAATGAAAGAAGTACAAAAATGTACCTTTTTTTTTGTTTGTACTTCAGTTTGAAGAACTTCATCTTGAATATTTGATGGGAGATGGGGATTGTGAATTTAACATTAATCACTGGAACTGTATATTTATTTTATTTGGTAACTGGCGGGTGTATTTTTATGATTTTAGACAAATATCGTGCACTTGATATGAAAAGTCATATTACATCGAACTCTTCAGTTGCGTTCGCAGGTATTTATACGCTTTATTGAAAAGTATAATGATTGCTTTCAGTAAACCTAAAATTTTAAAATAAATTTAAATCAATGGTATTATTTATTACCTGTCTGTGATTTTCTATCAAAGTTACCTGGTAGTAAAATATATTACAATCACTACAGAACATAATAGTACTTTTATGTTAGCTGGGCGCCAATGTTAACTCGCCAAATCTTGTTTCAATTCGCATCATTTGAATTGCAAACAACTAACGATCCATTGAACAACGACTTGAACAACTAACGAGATTTTACAAATTTTAAATGCTTTAAAAGATTTTGGGATCTTATATAGAGCAAGTTTCTATTTTTGTGAAGTATATAAAATTATATGCGATGAGTTATGATGAGTTATGAATAATTATGAAACAAGATGTTTCTAGTTTATCTTATATCTATTTTAACATTTTTGTAATGGACTAAACGTAATCATTAATATACCCGATTACGTGAGATTTTGTTATTTGTAATCATATGTTCGTTTTTACCTCTTTTATCGTGATGGTATTTTAAATATTTTTAAGTAAGTTTTTAAAGTTATTATATTGCAATGTTAAAATATTGGCTATTTATTATTAGCTAATGTTAAAAGATTGGCGAACAGAAAAGGGTTGGCGAGATTAAAAAAAATTTGGCGATTACTGGCGCCCAGCTAACATAAAAGTACCAACATAATTTTCTTGTATGCTAATAATTTTTTTGGCATCAGTTAAATTAAACACAAAAAAATCTTAGGGTACTTACGTATTATCCGGGACAGGTTTGAGCCAATTGCGCCATGCATGAAGCTAATATTACTAATTATAGTAACCCTTATTATTTTTTCTTTCTACATGGTAACTGCAATTACCGGCTCTATCGAGGAGTGACACATAAAGGAGCGGGTTAGTTTATTTAGAAGTCCCTATATAGAAGGTGGGGACAGAGGAAATCCGAAGGGGAGTATTAACGTCTAGCCTCACTCCTGATTTCGCCACGTGTTTTTGCTTATTTATCTTCGAGTTTTGAATGTTAGTAAGTTGGTTATTTTTGTGATAGCTGATTTTCTCGCGTATGGGTTATTTTCTTTCAAATTATTGTGTACCTGATGACGATTCGGACTGGACCACGGCTAATGTTTCTTCAGATCTCGGAATTACTCAAACTATTTCTCAGTGATCGCGGCATTAACGAATTTCGTATATTTTTGAGGATTCCAATACAACAAGGTTACTGCATCCAGTGATTTTTTTTTTCATTTACGCGAAGCGATCATACATGCGGTACAGTGATCGCCGCATTAACAAATTTCGTGTATTTTTGGATTTTTTTTTTTTTTTAAATGGATGCATGTTTAATTAATGGGCGCGAATGGACCGAGCTCAATTATTGTGATCGCCTTATTGTTGAATTTTTATTTATTTTACCCGGAAGTTTCCCATGGTTAACACGAGCAAACCCGTGTCATCCTGCTAGTACTTGATAGATTTTTAATACTGGCAGATACGTTATTATTACATTATTATTACACATGCCTCAGTTTAACTAACTTGCCATGTATCCTTTAGGAGTTGTTTAATTAGCATTTATTATATTAAAATCTGATTGTCTGTTTGACTCTTATATGACTTCTCCTCTAGAATACGGAACAGAGCACCATGAAATTAACATCAGTTATCCACAAGGATCCGAGGATGTCATATAAGCTTTTTGAATTTTAAAATTCAAATTATTTTTTTTTCTGTAACCTTTAACGACGTATCTCTAGAGATGTCAAGTAAATCACTGCGTTTTTGTAGATAAAAGAAGGAAAGGGGGAAATAAAACGGATTATCATATTTTACTTGACGTCATTTTCTCACTAAAATTGAAAAGATACATTGTTTACAACGAATAGATGGTGAAAAAAAGTCTTGAGTCAATTGAAATTTCTAAGAAAATTCGAAGAAGTAAAATCATATTTTCACAAATTCAGTCTTTATGAATCAATTTCGACTACCGAAACAAAAATCTTCTGTTGACATATTGACAGTTAGAAATCATTACATCGTAGATTTTCTTTTCAGCTTTACATTCAACCAAGGAGGAAGATTTAATTTCCTTGCATTTAGATGGACAATAATTGGCCCTTATTCACAAAAATTTAACTTAAAAAAATATTTTCAATTAATTATTTTTTTTTAAAGATCACTGTTAAAACATTTCACAAGGGTGTTTAAAGTACAATGGTTTATCGGTTAAAAATGACATAATTTTTTTCTTGTAAAGTATTTATTTTAATAAAAACACCCTAAAATATTTCGTTAAAGAAGTTCGTCAAAGTGACGTCATTTATATTTCATCCGCTTCGAAAATAGAAACCATATCTTAAAAGAACAATATATTTTTGACAAATAACGCTTTGCATTAAAAATCACGTAATCTACAAAATGTAATTTTGGCAATCCATGTTTAATCTATATTGTAAATATGATTTCTTACTTGAAATGTATTATTTAATAAAATTAGTGTTCTAATTATTTTGTAAATGTACAAAAATATTTCTTTTCCCTTCAGAAAACGAAAGATCTTACTCAATATACAAATGCAATACATCGGGTTGCCACGCAGTTAGTAAATTTGAATATAATGAATTTTTTTTTGTTAATATGTATATTTTTCGACTGAGAAGCAATTGTCCCGCTTTCTTCATCTCTCTGTCCCCCCCCTTTTTTTTTTAATTCCTACTATTAGCTCACAATCTCTCTATATATATCTTGTTCAAATTTTTAATCGTTAATAAAATATTTTCTATTCATCCACTCAAGTTCAAATAAATTTTTTAAAACTTGTAGTGGATGTGGATGACACTTTATGTTAATACAGGTTTTTCAAATATTAATTCATTAATTAAATTAAATTAATTAATTTTAGTTTTAAATGGGAGAAAAAATTCCTCTCATCGTTTTCATAAATGAAATGAAAGATTTATCTCAAATTAGTGATGCCACATAAATAAAATACCGCAACGATGATTATAAAATAATGTTCAATAAATATGACGTGGGACATTAATGCTGCACGGGTTTATTAAATTCCTACTATTAGCTCACACTCTCTCTATATATATCTTGTTCAAATTTTCAATCGTTAATAAAATATTTTCTATTCATCCACTCAAGTTCAAATAATTTTTTTTAAACTTGTAGTGGATGATACTTTATGTTAATACAGTTTTTTCAAATATTAATTCATTAATTAAATTTAATTAATTAATTTTAGTTTTAAATGGGAGAAAAAATTCCTCTCATTGTTTTCATAAATGAAATGAAAGATTTATCTCAAATTAGTGATGCCACATAAATAAAATACCGCAACGATGATTATAAAATAATGTTCAATAAATATGACGTGGGACATTAATGCTGCACGGGTTTATTAAATTCCTACTATTAGCTCATACTCTCTCTATACGAGGCTAACGAAAGAGACAGGCTACCGCGGTACATTCCACTTATCTTTTTTTACAGACCGCTAGAGTGACGTGATGCTCTTTTCGTGCACCTTCATTGGTGCATTCGAGCATCACATGACTCCCGCGGTCTGTAAAAAAAGATATGAATAAAGCACCGCGGTAGCCTTTCTTTTTCGTTAGCCTCGCTCTCTCTATATATCTTGTTCAAATTTTCAATCGTTAATAAAATATTTTCTATTCATCCACTCAAGTTCAAATAATTTTTTTAAAACTTGTAGTGGATGATACTTTATGTTAATACAGTTTTTTCAAATATTAATTCATTAATTAAATTTAATTAATTAATTTTAGTTTTAAATGGGAGAAAAAAATTCCTCCCATTGTTTTCATAAATGAAATGAAAGATTTATCTCAAATTAGTGATGCCACAGAAATAAAATACAATACCGCAACGATGATTATAAAATAATGTTCAATAAAGATAACGTAGGACATTAATGCTGCACGGGTTTATTTTATATATTTATAATTAAAAAGTAGGAATTGACTTAATTTTTTTTTATATTACTTGTTTGCCATTCTATCAATACTATCCACAGCATACCAGTTTATTGTTGGTTTTATTGTATGTCTAAATTGTTCTTGTGAATATTATTATCATATTATTATAAAATAATAATTAATATTAAGTCCTGTAAAATGATTTTGCATAGAATTGTTCATTTGTAATTCAGGATGAAATCCAAGCAGCCCACTGTCACATTATAATATAATATAAGTAAATATTATTATCATATTTAGATATGGAAACCGTACTCTTGGAAAATTTCTCGAAAAGCGATATTGACGGTGCCCTTACTGACTGGAAGAGAGAAATGAGTGACAAATATTTTTCCAACGAAACTATTGAACTTGAAGCTCTTGACTGGACCTATGCGAATTCATATTTTTTTGCCTTTCATCTGTGTTCTACAGTTGGTAAATTTATATCTTACTGTTCCTCATTTATGTTATGCTTTAAGTAAAAGTCTCAATTATGTTTTTGTTTCTTTTAATTTATACATGGTGTCCCACTAAAAGGTAGATCCGGAAAATGTTGGTTTCAGAAAAAAGTATTAGAGGAAATGAAATAAAACAATTGCATATCATACGTGTATATTTAAGAAATGCAAAGCTTGCTGTTGTGTCCCGATCTTGTTGCTAATAACAGAATGTGATTTCCTAATCATCCAGCGCAGCGGTTCCCAACCTTTATTCTCTCACGTATCCCTTGCTTAAACTTTTCATTTATGCGTACCTCTTTTTCACATAAACCCATTCCAAATATTTTTGCTTTCGTTCATTAGTAATGTTCTTATGTTAGTTACCAATGTTAGATGCAGTTCTCTTTGGAATTCCAATTTTCAACCAATTATCGACTTTGAACCACGATACAATATGAACATAAAATCACTCAAAACACTAAATATTATAGCTAAAGATTTTAAATTAAGCACTCACAAAGAAGGGGTGAAGCTGCACTCATTAATTCATGCTAATGAGTTTATGCTAATGCTGACCAGTCGAACACTAAAATGATGGCCTGCTTTCAAATGTGTTTTAATCGTTGAAACCAGAAGCCTCGATTACGATTCATGCTTTTTCTAGGTATTTCTACAATTACTAGAAAAGAAAAGAAAAGGAGGGACACATGCGAAATCGCACGATATTATTAGGAGAGGGCGAAGATATTGGCGACCATATGATCAACCAATTACTAAGTTTTGGCATTTTCCTTCATTTTATGAGAATGGTTTATTTCAATTTTACACAAGTATCTCTTTGTAAGCGAAACGTTTTCTGTTTTCATTTTAAGTTTTATTTTTTGCGTTACCGCCATTACCAATATAATTTTTACGTGTACCCCAGGTTGGGAACCGCTGATCTAGCGGATTCACGACGCCAAATCCATCGTTTCGGGTATGACACTCGAATTAATTTGACTTACAAATTAATTATTGCTGTGCATGAAAGATTTTAACAAACCCTAAGCTTTTATATCACACTAGCAAACTATACGCCCGCTATGCTGGTCAGTTTCTCTTAACGCATTTTTAATCAAACGAAATATTGACCTTGAATTTGACCTTATGTTTTAAAACCATATAGACCTTTACTTGGAATGTCCTTCTGCATTTCTGAAAACGATACGAACGCCATTGCGTTATTACATTTTTAATGTGTAAGAGAAAATTTGGGCTGTTAAGGGCAAACTCTTTTCGTTGATCACTTACAGTAGGATTTGGTAAATAGCGATAAAAGGATATGCTATATACTATAACCATCCTTGAAAACTCATCTAACTAACAGTGAAGGTTCCGACAAAATTCATTCGGCAGAATATTTTTAAAAGGCTAAGCTTTCATAAACGGGTTCATCTGATTACTATAGTCAATATACATACGTCAGGACACATTACTGTTATCATTATCTTTTTATGCGTGAAGGTTTCGCCATGGTACTCCATTGTAAAATTTGGTAATTTTTGAAATTCAATATTTGAAAAACGGCATAATCATTCGATTTGAAATTTATATCAAGAAAAATACAATTTTTTACCTTTACAACGCAGTTTGTCTAACAATTTTGTGACAAATACTTTTCGAGTTATTAATTTTTTCAGTAACTTCAAACGTTTCCTTTTCCGAGATTAATCTGTGGCAACGATTAGCGAAAATCCCAGTCGTCAGCAACGCATACGTTTTTATTAAAGAGGATAGCTTTCTGTAGAAATACCTTTTATTGATCTTAATCTACCCTATATATATAAAATCCTAATGAAACGAATTTGTGAAACGATTTTATGAAACGAATTTATGAAACGATTTTATGAAACGGCTGATTAAACGACTGATTATGTTTCAGGGCTATTTTTAATAAAATATTAAACGCTTGATGGTGAAATTAATACCAATTGTCCATAAAAGTCCGCGGATGTCAAAACTGGTAATAGAATTTTGAAATTGGAATCAGTTTTCGAGATATTATTTTTTTTCTAATTTTAATGACATTTCTGTAATGATGGCAACTAATTAGACAGTTTTTTGTGACAAAAAAGGGAAAAAATTGAACAGGATCCCGATAGGGATTATTGATTTCTTTTTATTCGTCATTTTCAAATTGAAATTGAATTTATCTTTTATTTCAATCGATAATGAAGACAAGATTGTGATTAAATTATGTTTTTCAGGAAAATTTGAAAAAAAAAATCACATTTCTATCGTCAGGATTCAATCGTCTGTCAGCATTTAATTTAATTTATAAACTGAAAATATTTTGAATAAATTCGTCCAAATGACGTCATTTGTGTAAACGCAAAAGAAAGGGGGGAAAAGTAATTAATAGTAATTATTATTTATTGATATCATTTTGTTATTTTTTTGTAAAATTTAATTAAACGAATTTATAAAATCAGTAATTCGGATATTTGAAACAAATATATAAAATAATAATTGCCCAACTGAACGGAAGGAGAATAAAATATCCTGCTTGGTTTTTTCCGCCAAGCTTTTTAAAAAAGCGTCAAGACCCCTATAATAGAAAAACACCAAAAGTTCATTGGGTTTGTTTTCATAACTTTTGGCAACAAATCTATGTATATTAACGAATCTATCCCTTTTTGAAGCTCGAATTACGCCAAACCTAAAAGCAAAGGATCCTACACTGGAAAAGTACGCTATTTTCTTATGGACAATATTCAAGTGACATAACATGATGTAAAAGTATCGCGAATAGCAAATTTGTTTAAATATCTCATCAATCGATGCCGAATAAATGCAGGCATGCATGCACAAAACATTTAATTAATTTTTTATGATAAATAATTATTATAAAATTCGTATATACATATTAATTAAAATAAATAATTTACATATTTAAAATAACATGAAAATATGCATGATGGTGCACTAAAATAGAGAGAAAATAAAACCTGTTACTGAAAATGTCTATAACATAGTACTTTTCAATACCGTGGTTCTTAATGTTATTCACAAGCAGATGGAATTTTTCTCATCCTTAAACGCAAAGGAAGAATAGAAAACAGATCGCTGTTATAAAAGTCCGAGAGGTAGCCACAATTTAAACCTAAGCATTTTATACAAGCTGGTTTTCAAGTTGTAATTGATTTTACTTATCAATCCCGAAAACAGTCGTCAGTTGTCGCAACAGCTGTGTATGAGGCCATGATAATCAAAAAATGCCCATTATAACGTTAAAAGCATGGCAACCCAATTACAGATTTACCAATATTTTTCAAGCAAAGCACATGTTTTTAGAGGCCTCGAAGTCTGAGCGGGGGTTGGCGAGCGTAGCTCGCAGGGGGTAGGCCCCCCTAAATCAGGGTATAAAGTTTTAAAAATAATTTTCACACAATAAAACAAAACTGTTTTTATACGTTGCGGGTATGACATGAAAACTACATGGATTTTCAATTTGTAATGCATATTTATAAATATCTGCGAATTATGAATTAGTAGAAGATTGAACACATTTGTCCTTAAACAATAACATGCAACATATCATTCTAAAAAGATAATTACAGTTTTATATGGTTTTACAAATGTTTATAAATGTTAAATTTTGCATTGCTTTTGTGACAGTTTTGTTGCGGGAGTGACGAGTACCATACTTAATACAAAGGATAGATTGAACGATCTATTTGACGTGAGACATAATTTTTAAAATGGTAGAAAATGTTATAATACAAGAGAGACATATTTTAATTAAATAAATGTTGTTTTCTGGTGATGATAAAGAATCTACCACAAATTCTCCTATTACTTGACAATCACCTGTCTCACATACCCCTTCAAATTTCATTAGATTTATTTTAGATTTTTCATTTAAGATGTCTTTGCTACATCAGCAACTTCTAAGTGTTGAGTGTGTGACTTTTAATCGATGTCACGCCCGCAGAATTCACATTCATTAAAAGGGTGTTCACAAAGTAGTCCCGCTACCATTAAAAAACATATAACTCATGAAATATTTCAGATAAATGTTCGCGTTTCTTTTTTTCCTGTAAGTGTTTTTAGTATCTAAATTTTTATTTGCATTTACAATTGTTGACATTACGAGGATGCACGATTATGCATTTAATTATTTAAAAATGCCTATATATCCCGCGGGCAAACAAAAGCGCACACGAAGTGTTATAATGTTTTTTTGGTACTTTTCGGTTAGCCGGGCGCCAGTGAAATGTATGTATCTATATATACATATATATGTATACATACACACATATATGTATGTGTATATATATGTATATATATATACATGCATATATAAATGTGTGTATGTATATATATATGTATATATATGTATACATAGATATATAAATTTCACTGGCGCCCGGCTAACCGAAAAGTACCGTTTTTTTTAATGGTAACAGGGCTTAATAGTCACCCTATAAGTCACACTCGCAACGCAAAATAACTACATTTTAAAGATGTATAAAAAAGTTTTTTTGGATGCAAGTGAATACTACTTATTAAACTACTTTTAGATCAGTTATTACTTTAGATTTTAAATCATTCAGCCATTCTCTTGTGAGAAAAATAAATATAACTTTTTTGTTGCGGTTGTAAAAAAAAAAAAAACATTAATAGAAATTTAGTATGCTTACATTTGCTAATAAAATGCAGTAAAAGGTTATCCATAAGTGAAAGTCTCTTTACAAATAACAACAGATTATCTATGTAAAAGTGGAATTTCATAACATAAAATGTGTAGCCGTACTAAAACTTGAAATTTCATAGAATTGGGATTTTGCATGATGGTCCAATTTCATCAATATAAACAGAGTCACAGTCTTTACGAGGGATACCGTAAACTATACCGGTATTCTGTAAGGGGAGAGAGATTTTAGTCTTGAATATTTTATCGTGCATATTATCATAAATTTTCAAGTCAAAATATGAATTTTAATAAAGACATTTCACTTTTTTTTCTGCAAAATATTAAAATTTACACTTTTAGGTAATTTTTTTGGATGAATTAATTTTTTTTCCATCAGATGACCTCTTTTCCATGGATTTAACGTCGTGTCATTTAAAACGGCGTGTGTACATAAATAAACCATACACACTGGATGAGTTTCGGGAGAACATCCGATGCGAGATCTAAGCGGTGATACCTAAGGCAGAATAAGAAGATTTTATAAGAAGCTCTTATATAGCAGTTCTAATGACACCAGGGGGTCTGTCAACCACCTTCAATATCTACAGATAAACAACAGAGATATGTAGCGTTTTTAAGTCCGTTCGTAATTATATAAATACGTAGCACCTATTGTCGTCGCTTGGTCCGTCCGTCCGCATATAACAACGCAAAAACTACCCAACCGAATGGTTTGAAATTTAAGATATATTATCTTTGCAGAATTTTGTCGAGACATTTCAAATTTTATTAAAGTCGAATCAAAACTTTAGGAGATATTAATAAAAATATTTATTAAGAATTTTTTTTTTAAATCTGTGCTTTTTTCTTATAGGAGCTTTCGAAGTTTAATCGTCAAGCGACCGAGATACTTATTCTATTACAGAAATTAATCTGCAGACGATATCATTCATTTCACCGAATTAAAAATCATCAAGATCTAAATATTTATATAGCTAGCTACAGTACGAACGAACCTCATTTGTCACGTTTGACGTACAATTTCCAACTGGTTTTTATCGGTTGGTGTTCCAAAACATTTTTAATGATTTTTTTTCATGATTTTTTGTATTATTATTGCATATTGCATTGTTTTTTCTTTAATCGCCTGTATTTATTTTGTTGTTATAAGTATGGGGACAATATTTGATTTACCTAGTATTGAAATGGATACCATCTGATTTTTTTAAAAAGCTATGGCTTTTACCCAACAAACAGCTATGCCAAATTAACATCCATAAAATGGTGTAAGAAATAACTATATACAGTGCGTTAAAAAATTATAAGAACACTAACGGAATTGGTGCACTTCTGAAGAAGAAGACACAATATGCAAATTTTTCCTTATTTTTCACGTCATTTTCTCATTAAAGCTGAAAAAAGAATTTATTTTTAATTTGAATAGATAGTGAAAACAAAATATTGATTACAATAAAATTTTCGAAAAATAAAAACATATTTCCGCATATTCAAACTTTATGAATCAAGTTATTCTGCAGAACAAAAATCGTCTGTCAACATATCATTTAGAAATCAAGTTTTGTTTCAGCTATCGATTAAACCAAGGTGGCAAATTTAAGCTCTTTGTATTTAGGTGTACAAATTATTGCTCCCTATTCACAGGAGTTGAATTTAAAGAAAAAGCATATACTATTTCCAATTAATTATTTTTGTAGAATGGCTGTTAAAACGTTTCACAAAGTCACTAAAAGTAAAATGGTTTATCAGGTAAAATTAACAGTTGATTTTACCCAATTCGTCGATTTCCATGATTTTATTTGGCCCTCTTTTTTCCATTGGTTGCAGTTTCATTTTCGAAATTATTTGGCACAAAATTTAACTTTTTTAAAACTGAGTTATGTCAAAGCCACTATAACAAAGAAATGCCGTATAGCCTTCTATGAAATGTGATAAAGGGTTAGTTAATTATATACGTTTTTAACTATCGGAAGTGAAATATTTTGCTTAATTAATGCATTTATTCTTCTTTCAATGTTACGTGAACGAAGTCACGGGTAACAACTAGTTTTAAAATACAGCATTTTAGGTAGCTTTCAATACAAAAAAGTATAAAGCTACCTATTGCAGCCGTTCGGAGGAAAGCAGTTCCGGAAAATTTGGATATATTTTCACCGATCATGACCCCCAGACCCCAAAACCACCCTCCGTTCAAATGTTGATTTATATATATATATATATATATATATCTCCATATATATATATATATATATATATATATCTGACCTATGTCATACGATAACGCTCGTATTTATAAATCAATTTTGATGAAACTAATTGTGTGTATTAAGCTCACAAATGTCTCGACCGAGTTCGTTGGCCAGCTTGGTCCGCCATTTTGTTTCAAGATGGCGGCCATTTAAAAATTTAAAACTAAAATAAATATACAAAAAAGTTAACAATTCAAATTTATTTTTTGCTTACGTGTTAGGCCTTGGTACAAGGATTCCGGAGCATTTTTTGTTTTACCTCTATCTTAAAAAATGGCTGAGATAGAGCAGTTTGAAATTCTAGGGTGGCTGACATTTTGAAACAAGACAGCACATTACAAAAATTTTCATTGTTGTAATAATTTTTCCAATCATACGCATAAAACTATATATTCATATCCGTTAGCGCCAAATTCTCGCCAAACTTGGCGACATTTTGCGAAATATCGCCAAATTTGGCGACCAAAATAAGTCTTCATAAATGAAGCCAATTTGGCTATTACTCAATAATTTGGCGAATTTATTACTAATATTCAGTATTATACGTAATTCAGTATTATACGTATTATTCGAATATTCAGTATTAACGAATCTTTTGTAAACGTTTTCTTTGCATTTTAACTTGCTGTTTTCGTGTAACATTAGCTAAAATTTTTAAACGAAGATATAGGAAAGCTACCTTTTCCTCCCGGTACAGGCCGGAAGGACTTTTTCAGATCATATCTCCGCAAGCGGTGGAATACGGAATAACAAAATGATCACATAGACAAATTACGTACAGGAAGGCACGTTAAAATAATACTACCCCCTTGTTTCGGGACAAATAGAAATACTTGTAGGTGTAGCCACATTCATTTCCTATCACTACTATGTTTCGTATTCGTTCTGAACCAAAAGAGTAGCGTTATATATAAAAAAAAATTGAAAAACTAGTCCCCAATTTCCCCCATTTAAACTTTACAACTTTGTAAACCAACTTTCTAAATATATTCTACTTTTATAATTACTGCAATTTGATTTAATAATTTTAATATTTGCAAAATAGGGGATGTGGTCGGTATCTATTCAATGATTAATAAGTTTAGATTGTAAATTTCCGGATTTGTAAGCTCGTTTATGCTCTTTTAAGCGGATTTTGCATGATGGTCCAATTTCATCAATATAAACAGAGTCACAGTCTTTACGAGGGATACCGTAAACTATACCGGTATTCTTAAGGGGAGAGGGATTTTAGTCTTGAATTTGCATAATATATTCCTCATAATTAATTATTGATATTTTTCATATAAAAATGCTTAAGGGGCAATCTACAAAAATATATTATATGTAAAATATCTATCAGAGTTCTTAAAAAAAAAAAAAAAGACTTTCATCTATGTTCTGTGAGCCGGGTAGCCCGGGTTCTGTCCTCTAGATCATTATTTAATGATAACTTTTAACGATCGTTTAATGTTGTTGGATCATCTATATATATATTAGGATATCGAACGTGGCACAGAAATCGTGATTATTTGTTAATTGTTTAATGGCAACGCCCGAATGAAACTTATCTCATTGTGTAAAAGTCGTTTGACAGGATTTAGGCCGAGGTAAATTGGGTTCATTTAAGTTTCGCTCTTTCGCTGCAATTATGGAGCTTCAAAATATCATTAGAAATGTCCGTAAAAGATCTCGGCGAATGCTGGAAAGTGAAGAAGAAGCTGAATTAAAAAGAGAAAATCGAAATAGATTGGATCGAGAACACCGTCAATTACAGAACATAAGCGATCACCAAAACAAGCTTAATAACCGTCCGCATGCACAAACGCGTTGCTTCTGAAATCCAAATTATTGATTTAAACGTTCCGGAGCATAACTGTGGGACTTTGAATGAAACGTGTAATTTCTGCCAAGCACTGTATTGGAAATGCGAATTAAACAGCAGCAAGAAATTTACAAGATGTTGTAATGGCGGTAAAGTAATTTTGTCTCCCTTATCAGAAACTCCCGATTTGATAACTGTACTACTTTTGACGTACCGATTTGACGTAACTGTTATACTTTTGAAATTTTAGCTCTTATTTAATTTTTTTTACAAGTTTTTAGTATAAATAAATATTATTCATTCTTTTTTTATGAAGTCCACACCACTGTTATATTTTTCAATGACAGTCTGCCCGGGCAACGCCTGGCGGGTCAGCTAGTTATTTAATAATTGCAGAAATCTTTTAAAATCTTTTTTAAAAAAGCAGGAAAAATGCTTTGCAAGGTGAAAGTTTCTTTAACTCATAATGTGGGACATAAAGGGTTAATTTAAAACAATATATGTTTGTCTTCTTTGAATGCAATCAAGATTCGCCCAAAAACACGCGAGCCTTTGCCATTACCTTTGGCGCAAGGTTAAATTTGTTTTCCTTTATTTCATTAGAATCATAGATTTTTCTTATGTCTGGCGTAAAGTTATTTTTCAAAATGTTGCCTCTTCATATGACTTGCTCAAGGTTTCGCCACTGTTAAATATGTAAACGGATGCATTTTGAAAATATTTTCTTTCAGAAAGGAAGAAAGAATTCCAAGGAGTGCGTGAGAAATAGTTACACATTTGCCCGAATCTTCGTGTTTCATTATAAACATGATGCTTAATTATGTGTGCATAAGCAATGAAGCAGTGGTTTATCGTCGGTGATCCATAACGCAGTTAAAATAATGAAAACTACTTGCATTAATCTACAGCCAGCGATTCCCAAACTTTATTGTTATGCTACCCACTTCCAAATTTGAGTTTTTCGCGGCCCACCTAATATGTAGGCTCTTGTAAGCTATTCTAAGAAAAGGAGAAAATTTTTATAAAGCACATTTAGCAAAATAGTAATAGCTCAGAACCCCTGTATATATATATATATATATATATATATATATATATATATATATATATATATATATATATATATATATATATATATATAAATAGATAGATAGGGCTGTACAAATTGCAAAAAATCTGGTAGTCAGTAAAAAGTACTTACGCCCTACTCTCCCTTCACTCCATCGGTGTCAGTTTTTTTCTTCCGATTTTTAAATATAAACATTGATTTTCAAAAAGCATAAAGATTTTATATTAATTTATTCAAAAATAATAATTCATGAGCATAGTTTAAATTTCCATAACTCTTCAACTATGTTAATCAATTAATTCAGAAAGATAATATAAATTAGGTTTTCCAGTGAAATTTATCAGAATTATAATATAACTCTAAAACAATGAAATATATATTACAACGTTTGAATGAATAAATTATACAATATCATAAGCAAAAACAATTGTTTTTTTTACAAAAATCATTATTCTGCTTCAAGGAAAAATGTGAAAGAAATTACTTAGGTAAAATAATGAATATTATCATTATTTTTTTTTTTACTTCTTAGTTGAGATCATTCAATGTCAATCCTTCCAGCCAACCGTTAAAATATTTTGGTAAGAAAATCAACACAAAATAAATTAATCACTTATATATCTACATTATCCATCTATCTATCTATATTATAAAGGACAAACGTGTCCCTGCACACTTGACGATGCAATTTCGGTTTTGCGATTTTTGCTACTGCAATTTTTTTAATTTCTAAACATCGCACATTTTCCATTTTTACAACATTATAAAGGAAAAAAATGTACGTTCAAATGCAATTTGTTTGAAAACTGTATCGCAATTTACTCATTTATTACAGCATTTAAATTAAATTTCAAGCATTATTTTTGGGTCATTCCATGCTAAATGAGCAAATCAGCTGTGGCTGACATGTCATAGATTTTAATGAAAATCAGCACATAAATAGATCATATTTATTTATGAGTAAATGTAAAATAACAGATTTCAGGATTGTTTATTTAAGTATTAAAACTTACATTAAAAGTTGATATAAGATCGAGGGTTTGTCTACATGCTTGAAATTTCAATTTTCATTATTAGCCGTAGGAGTGGAAAGACTTTATCAAAAATTATTTATAATTAAGAATGAATAATAAGTAACAGATTGAGGAAGTAATAAGTAACTGTCCTTTTATTCCATAATGAGAAAAAAAAATAATGAAAAATTTTGAGAGGAAAATGCAATATTTCTATTACTTGTTTAAACATGAAGGAAAGGTCTTAAAATTTTAAAATTGTTTGACGTTATAGATAAAAATATATATTTTAAATATAGAAACTTTCATTCTTGCCTTTTTATTCCTTAATGAGAAAAAAATAAATAATGAAAAATTTTGAGGGAAAAAATTCAATATTTCTATTACTTGTTTGAACACGAAGGAAACATCTTAAAATTTTTAAATTATTTGACGTTATAGATAAAAGTGTATATTTAAAATATAGAAACTTCCATTCTTGCCTTCAGTTTATTTTTCCTCAACAATATTTTAAATTAGAGTAGAATAAATTATTGATTTAAACGGGGCAAACAATTATATAGTAATCAAAGCTCCGGATAGATGGCAGCACTACATTTTTTTTTTGCAAGATGGCAGAAAAGCATGGAAAGGCGCACAAATTTGAAGTAAAATAGCCCAAAGAACATAACAAATATTACCTTTTTGAACGCATTTCTCTTATGTTAGGAATCAAAAGGCTTGTCACTTTTTTCTGACCACGATAACTGGAAAAATTTTGCATAAATCTCTTCCAAACTTATACATAAAATCAAGGGTCATAAAATCTCGGTCAAGTTCGTTAATGGGCAAAATCGAACCAAGGGGGGGGGGGGGGGGAAATGGGCTTTTTGTGAAAACAGAAAAACCCTCATAATTTCTTTATTATTATACGTATCGAATCCATTTAAAGTTATTATTACTTCTAGGAAAAGGGCCGAAAATTTATGTATGACAGATTTTTGATATAATTAAAAATGGCCCCAGGGGGGGGAAGGGGGGGGGGTTAGAAGAAAAAAAAATCATACCTTCGTCAATTCACAAGATATCAAATCCGCGTAAATTTATTATTAATCCTCTTAGTATTATCTAAAACTTTTATATTGACAAGTTTTTCATAGAACCAACCGTTATAGCAAAAAAAAAAAAAAAAAAAAAAAAAAAAAAAAAAAAAAATCCCTGCCGGCTCCTCCTGCAAACAAGTTATTTTTCGAAGTAGGCGGTTCCAACTCCCGCATCTTTTCGAAACTGATACATAAAATCAAGGGGCATAAAATCTCGGTCAAGTTCGTTAATGGGCAAAATCGAACCAAGGAGGGGGGGATGGCGGGCTTTTTATTTAAACAGAAAAAAACCATAATTTCTTAATTATGATACGTATTGAATCGTTTAAAGTTATTATTACTTATAGGAACAGGGCCAAAAACTTATGTATGACAGATTTTTGATATAATTAAAAATTGCCTTAAGGGGGGGAGGGAAGGGGGGTTTTAGAAGAATAAAATTCATAATTTCGTCAATTCCCAAGATTTCAAATCCGCTTAAATTTATTATAAATCCTCTTAATATTATCTAAAACTTTTATATTGACAAGTTTTTTATAGGACCAACCGTTATAGCAAAAAAAAAAAAAAAAAAAAAAAAAATAGAAACAAAAAAATCCGTGCCGGTTCCGCCTGCAAACAAGTTATTTTTCGAAGTAGGCGGTTCCAACTCCCGCATCTTTTCGAAACTGATACATAAAATCTAGGGGCATAAAATCTCGGTCAAGTTCGTTAATGGGCAAAATCGAACCAAGGGGGGGGGGGGGAATGGGGAGGACTTTTTGTCAAAACAGAAAAAAACCCATAATTTCTTAATTATGATACATATCGAATCCGTTTGAAGTTATTATTACTTCTAGGAGAAGGGCCGAAAATTTATGTATGACAGATTTTTGATATAATTAAAAATTGTCTCTTAAAGGGGGGGAAGGGGGGTTTTAGAAGAAAAAAATTCATAACTTCGTCAATTCCCAAAATTTCAAATCCGCTTAAATTTATTATAAATCCTCTTAATCTTAATAATATTATAAATCTGATTGTGTGCAAATGTTAGGCTGAAGCCAGCGTCAAAATGGAGCATTTAATGATCCTGTATTTTTGCATATACGTTGATTATAACCCTCTAATGAACATAGACCGGTTTTTGTTCATTTTATTCAAATATTTTTCTTAATAATTCAAAATTTCGTTATTTTCATAGAGAATAAGTGGACATTTTTTCGTATAATATTTTAAAATGGTTAAATTTACTTTACCGTTGCTAATATTTTATCGTTGCCAAAACTAATTTAAAACCCGCAATAATAACTTTTACTCAACAATTTAGTTTCAATTGAAAAATTTTCACGTGAAAAATGAAAATGAAATAAAAATATTAAAGAATTAAAAAGAAGATTAAATAATGTTATTAGAAATAAAATGTACTTCTTTTAGTTTTTGATAATAATACAAGGTTTCAATATGCGTAACCATAGGAAACATGCGAATATGACGTTCTACATCGCAAATAAAGTGGATAGGCTTTGATTGGTGAAATAAAATGATCTTGGTTTTTTTTCTTTTGTTTGGTAAAATACTTGGCGTTTTACCGTCTGCGCACGGCTAATATAACTATACTGTATTTTTTATTTAAATTTTTAAAAAGTAAAAAGAAGTTTCAAAAGAAATTGGTTAGCAAATGTCAGTAATATGCTCCGCAAAATTATCTATGTCGAAAATGATATCATGGATAGCGAGAAATAGCTATTTTCATTCTTAAAACTAAAAGAAATAACTCGATTACCTAAAAAAAAAAAAAAAATGACGAATGTTAATAGTTCTATTTTTGTTGATAAAACATAAGATTTAATGTTATTTCGTTAAAGTAACATAATTTTCCCTATGTCAGTATTGAAATTAATTGCCTGGAAAAAAAAAATAACAAGAATTATGTCATTAAAATGGGATTTCTCTGGAAAAAAAGAGACGTCATAGTTGAAATAAAACGGGAATTTTCCAATATGTTTTAAATTGAGTGTGAATCAATTCCTTACATTAATAATACAAGGATCAGTAAGTATAAAAAATAGATGAATTTCACGCCATATTTATAACGAAAAATTTAAATGTTTTTTATCTATACTGATTATTAAGCATGCGTATCCGTTATATACAGATGAGAGTCTTCTGCTAAAAATCACATCATAATTTTAAGAAAAGGAAAATGAACACGAATCTATTATATTAAAATCTGACCGTGTGTTTGTATTTCACAACTACTCCTAGACTATCGAACGCAACGCAATTTACTTAATACCGGTTATCATTGTTTCGAGGATGTCACACAAACTCCCAGAATTTAAAAAATAAATTAGATGTCAAGATTTTTTTTTTTTTTATAAATTTTAACGAATTTTCTCTAAAAACGGAAAGTAAATTACTCCATATTTGTGTATAAAAAGGGAGAAATAAAACAGATCAGTATATTTTTTACACCATTTTCTCATTAAAACTGAAAAACTGAATTTATTTTCACATTGAATAGATGGTGAAAACAAAATCTTGATTTCAGTAAATTATCCGAAAAATTAAAACATATTAATTTTCACACATTCAAACTTCATGAATCAATTTATTCTGGAGAACAAAAATTGCCTGTCAACATACTGTCATTTAGAAAACAAGATTTGTTTCAGCTATACATTAAACCAAGGAAGCAGAATTGAATTTAAAGAAGAAGCATATACTATTTCCAATTAATGTTTTTTTGAAGGATGGCTGTTAAAACGTTTCACAAAGGCGTTAAAAGTAAAATTGTCTATCAGGTAAAATCAACATTTGTTTTTACCCAATGCGTCTATTTCCACGATTTTACTTGGCCCTCCTTTTAGCATTGGTTGCAATTTCATTTTCGCGATTATTTGGTACAAAATTTCACTTTTTAAAGACTGAGTTATGTCAAGGTCCCTATAACAAAAAATACCGTATTGTGTCCTATGAAATGTGATAAATAGTTAGTTAATTATTAACGTTTTTAATTATCGGGGGTGAAATATTTTGCTTAATTAATGTATTTATTCTTCTTTTAATGTTGCGTGAACGAAGTCACGGGTAACAGCTAGTATTATCTAAAACTTTTATATTGACATGTTTTTTATAGGACCAGCAAAAAAAAAAAAAAAAAAAAAAAAAAAAAATCCTTGCTGGCTCCGCCTGCAAACAAGTTTGGTTTCGAAGTATGCGGTTCCAACTGCAGCATCATCGCAAAAAGGTCATTTCTTCCGCAATTCCCGACAAACAGGTGCCCCACGGTCTGCGTTTTCGAAATCTACCTGTGCCTGTAGGCCGAGCCGTTAGGGATTTTTTTTAAATATACATAAGAGGAAAAATTGTAATTTTGTAAATTTTTAAAGTTTTTAAACTATTTTGAAGATGAAGAAAATAAATGGGAACTTCCAAATTTGAGAAATTTGGTTTTCATATGTAACATTACATCGTACATCAATTTCACATATGTTTTTAAATTTCTTCGATTTTTTTTAATGCTTTTAATTTTCTCAAAATTTTCAATTTTTCAATTTTTACAACCAATTTAAGGTTAACCATGGTGTTACGAAATTATTATTACTAAATAAATATGATAATAACTGTCCATGGGTTACAATATTATGAAAAATTTTTATTTATGTTAAATAATTTTCAAGATACGGAACTTTAAACTTGCAACTTTGAACGATTCCATACAAGCCATTCTATGTCACAAGTTTTTTAAATGTCCAGAACTTCCAAAATATTTAATTTTTTGTCAAGATATTTTGAATAGCTCTATTTAAATATGAATTGAATCTGTGTACCAAATTTTATTAAAATCGGTTACTATGTGGCCACGACTTTTTTTTAATTTTTGCTCATTTTGCATGGAATGACCCTTTTAGGGTTTCGTTCATCTCACGAAACCCTATTACTCCCGCTCCGTTGTCTGTCCATCACAGAGCCATTCTCAAAAACTATATAACTTACAGAGTTGAAACTTTGTGTATATATCTGAATACCAGCTATAAAGAGCTCAAAATATTAAAATTTGAAAAAATCGTATTATTTTAATAAATAGAGATAAAAAACCAAAATTCTAACAGTCTTTACCTATTAAATTTAAACATTTTTCGTTATAGCAGATGCCAAAAATTAAAAATCCACGATGATATTCTTTCTATAATAATTAATTTTCTATCAGACGATTTCCATGTGAAAAATGAAAATGAAATAAAAAGTTTCGCCAATTGAAAAAAAGATTAATATGAAATAAAATTGATTGACGTCATAGTGGTAATAAAACGGAAAGATTTCTCATTAATACAAGGAGTATGAGTATGTGTACGTACACAAAGCAGATTAATATCACGTCATTAGAGAATTAAAAAGAAAATCTGACGTCATATTGAAGGTTTAACGGATTTTTCAAATGTTTCAGAATAATACAAAGCGAGTATCAATATGAGTAATAGAGAATGGTAAATATATGATAGACCGGGAGGCGGCAGCACAGACAATCACCTCATCGAGTTCACGGCTGAAATTCCAGAATTAGTTAAAACTCTATTCGCATATTAAAACGCAATTGGTCTGCCAAGTCATATCTTGGTGGAAAACACCTTAAAACCCGAATTTAGCGGTTGACTCGTAGGTTTACCATTGTGTTTTCCTACACCCAAAGGTATGAAAACATGGAGGACTGGGAGCAGGAACACACAATGGTAAACCTACGAGCCAACCGCTAAAATCGGGTTTTCAGGGGTTTTCCACCAAGATACGACTTGGCAGACCGATTGCGTTTTAATATGCGAATCAAGTTTTAACTAATTTTGGAATTTCAGCCGTGAACTCGATGAGGTGATTGTCTGTGCTGCCGCCTCCCGGTCTATGAGTTTGAGGAACGTATTGAATCAAGATAAAAACCCGATTATGGAAATATTTGCGTATTTTAACATTTTGAAAGTGTACAGCATGTTTAATTTTGATTTTTTTTTGTTTAAATATCGCATTTAGTCCACATGACAGATATTATTATGACGGAATATAATAGTGGGCTCCGCCCGCTATCGGGCTGGTTTAGATATTCGAAAAAACGAAAAAAAAGACCCGAAAATTTTTACTTTATAAAAAACATGACTTTTTTTTTTTTTGCTAAATTAAATTTACTTCGATTTATTAAAGAAAGGATAAAGTGTTTTGAAGGAATATTAAACGAAACCCTTTGAGCGATCTTCGATCACACTTACCCACTTGTTTTAAAAATCTATCTCCATCGTTTGCAGACGATTACAAAATTTTAATCTGTTTGTAGTTTAAACAATATAAAAAGTTCAGCATTTGTATACATATATTATATACTAATATTCCATAACGAAATAAAACTTCATTAAGTAATAAATAAAATAGTATAAATAAAACACAAATATAACAGACATGTAATCGAAATAAGCGCTTAAAACCACTGAAATTATCAGAATAATCTATATATATATTACGCTATCGTACGGGGCATATATATATTACGCTATCGTACGGGGCACAGAAATCGCGATTATTTATCAATTGCCGATGGCAACGAGAAGTTTGTTTTCACTAATTTGCGAACATTAAGAAAAGTATTTGAGGTATCGATTTAAAAATCACCACACATATGTAAAAAAAGAATTGCATCCGAAAATACAATTTTTGTAAAAATTGGCCGGTAGTTTTTCTTATTTATTTTAAAAAACTAGCTACTTTCTAAAACGGAAAGAAAATAAAGTGCGATATCAAACCAAGAAACGCGCCATTTTGTTATTAATTAAAGCATTAACTCCATTGTCGTACCTTATGCACTTTTAACCTCATTGTTATCCGCATCGTTATGACGTCAATGTTACGGATGCACATATTTGTTATTTATAATATGGATTGAGTAATAACAAATAAATAATAACAAATAATAATAAACGAATAAAATAATCTTATTGGGTGGAGATTTCCGTCAAGTCAGTCCTACCTGTCATTTTTAGAGGTTCAAGATCATCAACAGTTTCAAGTTGCACAAAGGAGAGAAGATTTTACATTATGCAACTTACAGAAAATATACGTGCTCTTCAAACAGAGAGAGAGTTAGCTGGCTGTTACAGGTTGGTGAATGTCAAAGTGGGGAAACTATTAAGTTGCCCTCAATTTGCTATCCAGATGAGATATACAAGATTCAGTGCAGCAACTTTTCAGTAACATTGATTTTTTAACGGTGACACCTCAAAAGCTTAAAGGACGAGCCAATAGTGACAAACAATTTGTCAATTGAATTGAAGTCAAGACGTTTTCGATGCAGAAAAAAAAAAAATATATATATATAAATATATCATAGAAACTCGACAGAGTTTCTCGCCAAGCATAAGAAACAGCAATGCATTGAACCGTAAATGAAAGGAATTTACGATTTTACAATTTTTTTTTTTTTAACTCTGTCTAGTTTATATTTTGCGGACGGGACAAAACGGGTTTTTGACACATCTATATCTCGCGTTCTATTTATGATAGAAACAAAATTCTTGATTCTATGGAATGGGGCGTGCCCAGTGACTCAGAATTCAAAAGTAAAGCAAAATACGACGAATAGGTTTTCAGTAAATGCGATTTTAAAAGTGCTGTTTTTTGCCCTTTTTAAATCTTGTTCTGGCCAAAAACTGTTGACAGGGCTACAGCAATGTGTAATTATCGGATTTTTACGCAGTTTACGTTATTTGAATCGTTTTTATGAGTAGTTCAAACCTTTGTAAGTTTCATGTAAAAATATTAATTAGTTTTTGATTTATATCAGTTTAAAGTTAGTGATTCCTATACTTAACATAGAGCAAAAAACTGTTGACAGGGCTACAGCAATGTGTAATTATCGGATTCTTACGCAGTTTACGTTATTTGAATCGTTTTTATGAGTAGTTCAAACCTTTGTAAGTTTTATGTAAAAATATTAATTAGTTTTTGATTTATATCAGTTTAAAGTTATTGATTCCTATACTTAACATAGAGCAAAAAACTGTTGACAGGGCTACAGCAATGTGTAATTATCGGATTCTTACGCAGTTTACGTTATTTGAATCGTTTTTATGAGTAGTTCAAACCTTTGTAAGTTTCATGTAAAAATATTAATTAGTTTTTGATTTATATCAGTTTAAAGTTATTGATTCCTATACTTAACATAGAGCAAAAAACTGTTGACAGGGCTACAGCAATGTGTAATTATCGGATTTTTACGCAGTTTACGTTATTTGAATTGTTTTTATGAGTAGTTCAAACCTTTGTAAGTTTCATGTAAAAATATTAATTAGTTTTTGATTTATATCAGATTAAAGTTATTGATTCCTATACTTAACATACACCAAAAAAATAATAAATGATCCATCTCTTTTAGGAATGGTCGTATACACATGATATTAAGATATGTTATTACACTCGACCCAAGTAAGCTTCCTATTATAAAAAAATCGTAACATTTAAGGTTCGTTTACAGGGTCTCACAAAAGATCTTTTGATATAGGGCTAAAGAGTTGTGTAATTATCCGATTTTTACGCAGTTTGCAGAATTTGAAATGTTTTTAGGAGTAGTTCAAATGTTTAATATTTCGTGTAAAAATATTAATTAGTTTTTTATGTATATCACTTTAAAGTTATTCATTCCTATACTTAAGATGATGCAAAGAAATATTAAATGGTCTAACTCTTTTCAAAAAGAACGTATGCGCATGGTGCTAAAATCATAGAAACTCGACAGAGTTTCTCGCCAAGCATAAGAAACAGCAATGCATTGAACCGTAAATGAAAGGAATTTCCGCCAATGGATGCCAAACGATTTTACAATTTTTTTTTTTGAACTCTGTCTAGTTTATATCATAGAAACTCGACAGAGTTTCTCGCCAAGCATAAGAAACAGCAATGCATTTAACCGTAAATGAAAGGAATTTCCGCCAATGGATGCCAAACGATTTTACAATTATTTTTTTTTAACTCTGTCTAGTTTATATTTTGCGGACGGGACAAAACGGGTTTTTGACACATCTATATCTCGCGTTCTATTTATGATAGAAACAAAATTCTTGATTCTATGGAATGGGGCGTGCCACTGGACTAAGAATTCAAAAGTAAAGCAAAATACGACGAATAGTTTTTCAGTAAATGCGATTTTAAAAGTGCTGTTTTTTGCACTTTTTAAATCTTGTTCAGACCAAAAACTGTTGACAGGGCTACAGCAATGTGTAATTATCGGATTTTTACGCGGCTTACGTTATTTGAATCGTTTTTATGAGTAGTTCGGACCTTTGTAAGTTTCATGTAAAAATATTAATTAGTTATTGATTTATATCAGTTTAAAGTTGTTGATTCCTATACTTAACATAGAGCAAAAAACTGTTGACAGGGCTATAGCAATGTGTAATTATCGGATTTTTATGCGGTTTACGTTATTTGAATCGTTTTTATGAGTAGTTTAGACCTTTGTAAGTTTCATGTAAAAATATTAATTAGTTTTTGATTTATATCAGTTTAAAGTTATTGATTCCTATACTTAACATAGAGCAAAAAAATAATAAATGACCCAACTCTTTTAGGAATGGTCGTATACACATGATATTAAGATATGTTATTACACTCGACCCAAGTAAGCTTCCTATTATAAAAAATCTTAACATTTAAGGTTCGTTTACAGGGTCTCACAAAAGATGTTTTGATATAGGGCTAAAGAGTTGTGTAATTATCCGATTTTTACGCGGTTTGCAGCATTTGAATTGTTTTTATAAGTAGTTCAAATGTTTAATATTTCGTGTAAAAATATTAATTAGTTTTTTATGTATACCACTTTAAATGGATTTATTCCTATACTTAAGATGAAGCAAACAAAATATTAAATGGTCTAACTCTTTTCAAAAAGAACGTATGCGCATGATGTTAAAATATGTTACTACGAACTACCTAAGTTAGTTTCCTATTGTAAAACAGAATTGTAGAATTTACTGTTCGTTTACAGGGTAACTCAAAAGATTTTTTAATAAGACTAAAAAGTTGTGTAATTAGCAAATTTTTACGTTGAAGTACATGATTCCTGTACTTAACACAGAGGAAAAACAATAGTAAATTGCATAACTTTTGTCCTATTCGCTATATACACAAGATATTCAAATATGTTACTACATCCTCTCTATTGTAAAGTGGCATTGAAGCATATACGTTTCGTTTACAGAGTCTCTTAGAAGATCTTGATTACACTACAACCGATGTATATTTACTGAGTGAGATGTATTTTAATGATTTTACACTGTTTCAATCTCTGTAAGGTTTCATTATCTTGCTTTAAAATTTAATATAAGATAATTTTTTCCGTCTGAAATCACGTCGATGTTAAGCTCTAAATCTATTAATATATAGTATTTTCATCGATTAAAAAAACTGCGTTTATTTATAAATATATAATTCTAGCGTATTAGGAATTGATTGAAATAGCAATTACAAAATTTCAACTTTACGTTCATGCGCTGAGTAATAGAATGTAAAAATGTTGATACCCCAAGATTACAAGTTTTGCGTTTAAATATTTGCGTTTAAATATCATCAAATCTCCGGCTATGACGAACTTAAAATGCTAAATTTCGTATACAATAGGTGATCGGTAATGAACTGTTCGGTTTACGAACAAATCGGTTAACGAACACTTTCGCGTGAGATTTTTATGTTCGGAGAACGAACTCCTCACGAAACAAAGTCATGATGAAGCAATGCCGTGTTTCATATTTGCCGAGCTATACTTATTGCCTCTATTGTCAACTTTGAGAGCATTTTAACAGTTGCATACATATGTCCTAATTAATTCATGGACTGCCGGAGATTGGGGACCTATATTTTAGGATCACCGAATCGGAATGAACGGACTATATGAACAGAAATCACTTTAATAGTTTTTATACTTTTGCAAACGTTGCGAATTTTATATATTTCAAATTCTTGAAACGTTGAGTTAAAAAACTTAAACAAATAAAAAACTTCTAAGGTGCTCAGTAATTTTCAAAAATAATATATTTAATATGTTAGTATAAAAATCCCTGTAAATTTTTATACTAATAGAAATAGGTTCGTAGGGAAAAAAAATGTTGATTATTCTCGGTAAAGTATCCTCCATAAACTTATCGTTGTAGTTGACCGAAAAAAAGTGCTTCTTATTTTTCCACATTTTTCTGAAACTGTAGTATTTTAATTAGTTTGTAAACTACTGTAAAATTGTGTAATTTTTTGTTTTTGAATGTATATAAACGGAAGATTGATATAAACAAAAGAAAAAGGAAAATAAATATGTCATAAATAATCTGATGAATACAATGTAAGGAAATTAATATAAAAGTTTCCCAGTTGTTATGGTAGCGACATGTACATTGGAATAAGTCACTCAATAAATTGTATAATTCTGTTTATAGCATCACTATTATTTTTTTGCCCCTTTTATCTTTTCTTTTCTGAATAAAAATGGAATCCGTATAATTGAAAATAAATACCTTACAAAAAGGAGTGATATCTCATCAAAAACAACTCGTTGTAAATGATCCCGCCAAGCCACAAACCTAAAACGTCAGTCACAAAAAGAATTGATCTCACATAAAAAGAAGCGATATAGAAGTGCATACTCCGAGTCCCGTGTAAAAATCTATCACCACTCATAATGTTTCCAAAGGACTCGGAGTGAGGTACAGTATGTGAAAACTGCTTGGCGACCTGCAGGCTTTTATAATGTTTGCGTTTCCTGCAATTACATATGACTATATTATTTTAATTTAATTTAATTTAATTTAATTTAATTTAATTATTTATTTTGCTCCCATAAAATTGTAAAAAGTTGAAGCTTCTGTGTTTGCATGTCCTTTCTTATTTATGAGCTTGAAAAATCAATTTGTTGATTTTATTTACCATTATTTAAACTAGAAACACCACTCTTACGAAGAGGATTTTTTAAGTAAACACGTAAAGATTTTGATTTTGTAATATATATATATATATATATATATATATATATATATATATATATATATATATATATATATATATATATATATATATATGATGATCATACGCATATTAATAACATTGTACCTTATAATAAACGTTAACTAAATTGAGATATATTGCAGTAATTCTAGGGTAAGCGGAATCGCATAGATCTGGGGAAAAATCCGTTCCGTCAGTTCTTTCGCATACAAAAATATTTAAAAAATGATGTAACAAAAATTACAAATTTATTTTTTTCGATTTTCAAAATTGATATACTGCATATATTATAGAAGCCTGCAGGTCGCCAAGCAGTTTTCACATACTGTACCTCACTCCGAGTCCTTTGGAAACATTATGAGTGGTGATAGATTTTTACACTGGACTCGGAGTATGCACTTCTATATCGCTTCTTTTTATGTGAGATCAATTCTTTTTGTGACTGACGTTTTAGGTTTGTGGCTTGGCGGGATCATTTACAACGAGTTGTTTTTGATGAGATATATATTTCTTAACTGTGAATGGTGTAGATATTTTCAATGTAATATGTATACACTTTTTAATTTTAAAGAGTATCCAGCAACTATTGTGTGCATGCAAAGGTTTTTATATGCACGATGCTGAAAAAATGCCTCTGTTTTCATATTTCTAAATGGTGTCCATATCTTACGACGTGTATATCCTATCCTAATCCTAATAATATTATAAATCTGATTGTGCGCAAATGTTAGGCTGAAACCAGCGTCAAAATGAAGCCTTTAATGATCCTGTATTTTTGCATACAGATTGATTATAACCCTCATTTGAACATAGGCTGGTTTTTGTTAATTTTATTCAAATATTTTTCTTAATAATTCAAAATTTCGTTTTTTCATAGAGAGTAAATGGACATTTTTTTCGTATAATATTTTAACATGGTTAAATTTGCTTTACCGTTGCTAATACTTTATCGTTGCCAAAACTAATTCAAATTCCGGAAAAATAATTTTTAGTCAACAATTTAGTTTCAATTGAAAAATGTTCACGTAAAAAATAAAAATGAAATAAAAAAAAATAAAAAATTAAAAAGAAGATTAAATAATATTATTAGAAATAAAACGTACTTTTTTTTAGTTTTTGATAATAATACAAGGTTTTAATATGAGTAACCGTAGGAAACAGGCGAATATGACGCCATACATCAAAAATAAAGCGGATATATTTGATTGGTGAAATAAAATGATCTTGGGGTTTTTTTCTTCGCTTTTTTCTTTTGTATGGTAATAATTCTTGGCGTTTTACCGTCTGCGCAGGGCTAATATAACTATATCGTATTTTTTATTTAAATTTTAAAAAAGTAAAAAGAAGTTTCAAAAGAAAATGGTCAGCAAATGTCAATAATATTCTCCGCAAAATTATCCATATCGAAAATGATGTCATGGATAGCGAGAAATATTTATTTTCATTCTTAAAACTAAAAGAAATAACTCGATTACCTAAAAAAAATGACGAATGTTAATAGTTCCAATTTTGTTGATAAAAACTAAAGATTTAATATTATTTCGTTAAAGCAACATAATTTCCCCTATGCCAGTACTGAAATTAATTGCCTGGAAAAGAAAATTAACAAGAATTATGTCATTAAAAAGGGATTTCTCTGCGGGAAAAAGAGGCGTCATATTTGAAATAAAACGGGAATTTTCCAATGTGTTTTAAAATGAGTGTGAATCAATTCCTTACATTAATAATACAAGGATCAGTAAGTATAGAAAGTAGATGAGTTTCACGCCATATTTATAACGAAAAATTTAAATGTTTTTTTATCTATACTGATTATTAATCATGAATATCCGTTATATACAGATGAGAATTTTCTGCTAAAAATCGCATCATAATTTTAAGAAAAGGAAAATGAACACGAATCTATGTTTGCATTTCGCAACTACTCCTCACTGTAAAAAATTGCTGCAGTAAAATTACTGCAGCAGAGATTCCAGGCAATCTCCATAAGAAAACCGGTTTTGTGACTAGATAAACGAGCTTTGTTATTAGATAAACGGTTTTTGCCCGTAAAAACATGAAATTTACTGAAATCGACCGTTTACCTTGAAAAGGGGGCATTTCCCGTAAAATTACAGCAGCAATTCACGGAGAATGCCCCTTGAATTTACAATTTTCATTTACAGTGCCAGAATATCGAACGCAACGTGATTTACTTTATACCGGTTATCATTGATCCGAGGATGTTACACAAACTGTCAGAATTTAAAAAATGAAATTAGATGCCAAGATTTTTTTTCCTTTTTTGTTAATTTTAACGAAGTTTCTCTAAAAACGGAAAGTAAATTACTCCATATTTGTGTATAAAAAAAAGGAGAAATAAAATAGATCTGTATATTTTTTACACCATTTTCTCATTGAAACTGAAAAACAGAATTCATTTTCACTTTGAATAGATGGTGAAAACAAAATCTTGATTTCAGTAGATTATCCGAAAAATAAAAACATATTTTCACATATTCAAACTTCATGAATCAATTTATTCTGGAGAACAAAAATTGCCTGTCAACATACTGTCATTTAGAAAATAAGATTTGTTTCAGCTATACATTAAACCAAGGAGGCAGAATTGAATTTAAAGAAAAAGCATGTACTATTTCCAATTAATGTTTTTTTGAAGGATGGCTGTTAAAACATTTCACAAAGGCGTTAAAAGTAAAATTGTTTATCAGGTAAAATTGACATTTGTTTTTACCCAATTCGTCTATTTCCACGATTTTATTTGGCCCTCCTTTTTGCATTGGTTGCAATTTCATTTTCGCGATTATTTCGCACAAAATTTCCCTTTTTAAAGACTGAGTTATGTCAAGGTCCGTATAACAAAAAAATACCTTAGTGTTGCCTATGAAATGTGATAAATAGTTAGTTAATTTTAACGTTTTTAATTATCGGGAGTGAAATATTTTCTTAATTAATGTATTTATTCTTCTTTTAATGTTGCGTGAACGAAGTCACGGGTAACAGCTAGTAATATTATAAATCTGATTGTGTGCAAATGTTAGGCTGAAGCCAGCGTCAAAATGAAGCATGTAATGATCCTGTATCTTTGCATATAAGTTGATTATAACCCTGAAATGAATATAGGCTGGTTTTCGTTTATTTTATTTCAATATTTTTCTTAAAAATTAAAATTTTCATTATTTTCATACAGAATAAATGGACATTTTTTCGTATATTTTACAATGGTTAGTTGGTTTGGTTGGTTTGTTCCAAAGGCCCCGGTTGTGCAGCTTTTTTTAAAATGGTTAAATTTATTTTACCGTTGCTAATACTTTATCGTTGCCAATATAAAATAAAACCCCTGAATAATAATTTTTAATCAACAATTTATTTTCAAGTGAAAATTTTCCACGTGAAAAATGAAAAGGAAATGAATTATTTAAGAATTAAACAGAATATGAAATGATGTCATATTAGAATTAAAACGTGCGTTTTCAAATATTTGATAATAATACAAAGTGTATAAATACGAGTAAGTATGGAAAGCAAGCGAATAGGATGTCATATATAGAAAAATAAAACAGATTTGTTTTGATGTTGAAATAAAATGATCTTGGGTTATCAAATTATTTGTGATTAATTTCTCTTTTTTTTCTTTTTCTTTTTCACATGAAAGGAATTATTTTAACAGCTAGTAATATTATAAATCTGATTGTGTGCAAATGTTAGGCTGAAGCCAGCGTCAAAATGAAGCATGTAATGATCCTGTATCTTTGCATATAAGTTGATTATAACCCTGAAATGAATATAGGCTGGTTTTCGTTTATTTTATTTCAATATTTTTCTTAAAAATTAAAATTTTCATTATTTTCATACAGAATAAATGGACATTTTTTCGTATATTTTACAATGGTTAGTTGGTTTGGTTGGTTTGTTCCAAAGGCCCCGGTTGTGCAGCTTTTTTTAAAATGGTTAAATTTATTTTACCGTTGCTAATACTTTATCGTTGCCAATATAAAATAAAACCCCTGAATAATAATTTTTAATCAACAATTTATTTTCAAGTGAAAATTTTCCACGTGAAAAATGAAAAGGAAATGAATTATTTAAGAATTAAACAGAATATGAAATGATGTCATATTAGAATTAAAACGTGCGTTTTCAAATATTTGATAATAATACAAAGTGTATAAATACGAGTAAGTATGGAAAGCAAGCGAATAGGATGTCATATATAGAAAAACAAAACAGATTTGTTTTGATGTTGAAATAAAATGATCTTGGGTTATCAAATTATTTGTGATTAATTTCTCTTTTTTTTCTTTTTCTTTTTCACATGAAAGGAATTATTTTAACAGCTAGTAATATTATAAATCTGATTGTGTGCAAATGTTAGGCTGAAGCCAGCGTCAAAATGAAGCATGTAATGATCCTGTATCTTTGCATATAAGTTGATTATAACCCTGAAATGAATATAGGCTGGTTTTCGTTTATTTTATTTCAATATTTTTCTTAAAAATTAAAATTTTCATTATTTTCATACAGAATAAATGGACATTTTTTCGTATATTTTACAATGGTTAGTTGGTTTGGTTGGTTTGTTCCAAAGGCCCCGGTTGTGCAGCTTTTTTTAAAATGGTTAAATTTATTTTACCGTTGCTAATACTTTATCGTTGCCAATATAAAATAAAACCCCTGAATAATAATTTTTAATCAACAATTTATTTTCAAGTGAAAATTTTCCACGTGAAAAATGAAAAGGAAATGAATTATTTAAGAATTAAACAGAATATGAAATGATGTCATATTAGAATTAAAACGTGCGTTTTCAAATATTTGATAATAATACAAAGTGTATAAATACGAGTAAGTATGGAAAGCAAGCGAATAGGATGTCATATATAGAAAAATAAAACAGATTTGTTTTGATGTTGAAATAAAATGATCTTGGGTTATCAAATTATTTGTGATTAATTTCTCTTTTTTTTCTTTTTCTTTTTCACATGAAAGGAATTATTTTAAATGTACGTAATATGTGTTGTAAATTAAAGTTCTGTGTTTTAAATTAAATGAGTGAAAGATTTATATTTTTAATGAATTCAATACGAATGATGGGATAGGTTGGCGATTTATCGTCTGCACACGGCTAACATAAAGATACCATATTTTTAATTTAAATTATAAAAAGTAAAAAAAAAAAAAAAAAAAAAAAAAAAAAAAAAAAAAATGGATGGCAAATGTCAATGATATGCATCGCAAAATTATCCGTATCGAAAATCAGAAAATCTTAATAAAAATACCTATATTTTTTAAAAGAAAGTTGCTTTTCTCATAAAAGATAAAGATTTAATATGATTGTGTCGAAGTAACAGCATTTTTCCTCTATCATTTTCCCACAATCGAAAACACATTTGTAAATCGTCGTTTCGAACCGGAATTTAATTTTACATTTCTTTTAGTTTTAAAATAGGAAAAACTTTGTTGTCTTTTTTAAGTATAGCTGTTTTTTAAATTGTTTCATAATAGATTTTTGTAAAGTCTTGCAGGATAAGAAAAATTGCATAGATTTTAAAGCAATGTTTAAGTAAAATTACAATATTTTTTAAACTTAAAAAACAACAATGTTATCGAAAAGAAAATCGATTTTACCAACAAATTCGCGTAATGCAAAAGCAAAGAAGAAATAAAAAAGTAATGAATCTTTTCTTCCAGCCGAATTGTGTAAACTTGAACAAGCCGATCGTGCCAATTCATAACATTATAAACGTGAAAGCGCGTTCTACACAGTAGAATTTTTTTTTACATATAGGTAGAACATTTGTGAGAATAGGAAGGTTAGGGGTCTGTAATTAGGTCCATAGTCAATTTGCTTTTTTTTTTTTTATCAAGTGAAATTTGGCGAAAAATTTGGTGTGGTAAACACTTAATGATATTTTAGATGATCATTTCCCCGCTCACCTTTGATGCCAACTATGACTGTAAAACATATTAAAAAATATTAGCCGATAATTTTCTAATTTTCTTATTGCTTCATGATGTAAATATACTTCCTGGTTCATACTTTAAACCTGAATCGGTCATGCCATTGTCGTTCAATTTTTATTCCTAATCCTAACCCTAATCGAATCCTATCCTAATCCTGATAATAACTTTAAAGAATATTCTTTGACACGAATATGTAAATGAAATCAATATCCATAAATGGAATGAATGGAAAACAGAATAAATAGAAATGGCAAAATAAAATCACAAGAAAGTACATTTATTCGACACCTAACCCTAGAGAAAGCGTAAAAAATTTCAAGCGCATGAAATAAATCAAAATAATCCTATATATACTAACAAAAATATGTAAATTTAGATTATCAGATTTGTGTCGTCGGTATTTATTTGCTTATAGTGTTCTTGACGCGATAGAGAAAATATCGAGGTTAAATTGGGCAGAATTTAAAGTACTTTCTAGCAACCTTTATTTACATTTTAGAATCGCATCAGATTGTTATATCTTTGTGAAATATCTATCAATTTATAAAATCCACAAGCAGTTTGTTCATCATTTACACCACTTAGCGTGAAGCACTTAATTTAATATATACATAAACAGGATAATGTAGTAAGAAATATATAACATGTCTATGCAAATAAACAATATAATAATGCCTATTTAGCAATGCACACATATACAAATTGTACACCAAATATCACCTAAAATGCACTGTTGTATAGAAGAATTCTGCCAGTGTTGTTTTTCGTTTTACGAAGAGGAATTCCTCGATTTTCACGATTTTACTTGGTCCTCCTTTTTTCATTTGTTGCAGTTTCATTTTCGCGATTGTATATATTATTTGGCATGAAATTTCCCTTTTTTAAGACTGGTTTATGTCAAGGCCCCTATAGCAAAGAAATACCGTATGGTCTCCTATAAAATGTGATAAAGCTTTGGTTAATTATATATGTTGTTAATTATCAAGTGAAATGCTTTACTAAGTTAATGCATTTATTATTTTTTTAATGTTACGTGAACGAAGTCACGGGTAACAGCTAGTACACTATATTTCCAATGATGACCGGTCACTTGCGATTTTAGACGTTTTGTTAAATATCTGGAAAGATACATGAGGAATTATCCTGAAACTTCAGGAGTGTAAACAACATGATAAACGTCATATATTTCCGCGAAGATTTTTTCCCGAAACCCCATAAGGGGCCGTCAAAAAATTGAAGAAAAATGAATATCTTTTGGATAACCCTTTAGAAACTAATATTGCAAAAGCATTCAAACTATAGATTATGATTAAGTGGCTTATTGTAATAATTTGGGTTCATTTTTATGAAGATAGCATGTATACTCGTGCTCGAATTTCGCTGTTCCCAAAAGGAAGCAAAAAGATGAGGGGTTGTATCCAAATATACTAGCTTATGAAAGTTGACATAATAAGAATGAAGTGTCTCTCATTCTATATTTGATACAACCCCTCATCTTTTTGCTTCCTTTTGGGAACAGCGAATTTCGAGCTTATTCTATCGACGATTACTATCAGAATTTTCAAGCTATGTTTTTGAGACTTTCATAAAAGTTGGTCTATACATTTAGCTAATATATTATGCACAGTATATTTTGATTGAATTCGCGCATGCGCAGTGAAACAATATTTAGTAAACCTGCTCATTTTTCATACAATTTTTATCATTTTTTAATTCTGATTGCAGGGTATTGTGTACAATTTTGTTTGTCATATTTTCTGAAAATAACTTGTTTTTATATTAAAAACTCTGCAAATTATAAGCAAAAAACTTGATAAAATTTGGTACTGTTTTTATAAAAACCTGAATTTTTCTTCGAATATACATGCTATCTTCATAAAAATGAACTCAAATTATTACAATAATCTACTTAATCATAATCTACAGTTTGAATGCTTTTGCAATATTAGTTTTTACAGGGTTATCCAAAATATATTCGTTTTGCTTCAATTTGTTGACGGCCCCTTATGGGGATTCGGGAAAATATCTTTGCGGAAATATATGACGTCTATCATGGTTTACACTCCTGAAGTTTCAGGATAATTCCTCATGTAGCTTTTCAGATATTTAACAAAACGTCTAAAATCGCAAGTGACCGGTCATCATTGGAAATATAGTGTATTTTTTATTTCAAAGTACCGAGTCCTAAGTGGAGAAGTTTTTATGTATGATATTTACACATATAATGCTGAAATTCGTGTATTCTAATATGCATACAGTATTTAAAAGAGTAGACATTAGAGTGCAGACACTCTGCGCGGGATCGGCTAGTAATAAAAAAAAAAACTGTTGTAGATAACGAAATTTTTTGCGATTTGTTCGGCTATTAAATTCTGACACGAGGTCATTACGAAATTACCGCTTTTAATAAATTTCAAAATTTTATTTGAATATATAGTTGACATATTTCATTTAAAATGCTCTTTGGTGTTGTTAGGGAACAATCTAATAGAAAATATTAAATATAAAAAAATCTATTAGAGTTTTCAATAAAAAAAATTAATGGTTTTCACGTGTATTCTCTATTCTCGGAAGCCCGGGTTGGATGCCCTAGTATATATAAATTTCTGATGTAAGGACTTTATGAAATGAATTTATGGAACGATTTTATGAAAGGACCGATTTTATTAAACGAATATGCTAAATGTGGGGTTTGTAGAACGTTGACGGTAATTTAATTTTAGTATGTCGTCACAGTCATCTACAACATGCTCTTTCTTGAAGAGGGTGTATATACCATTTATAGTTATTATTCAGGGCTGCGCAAAATAATTCGATTACACTACCGTCTATGGGTGGTAATTAATCAAAATGAATTTTAGTGCCATTGTGTTATTTAAAACTCTACGAAATTTCAGAATTAAATTACTAATTAAGTTGTTAATTACTAATGTTACTAAGGCTCACTGTGGAATGTTCTCCATTGAAAGTATGGGATGTAATATTTATAGTTATTTTACAGGAATATGCAAAAGAATTCAAATGTATTACACTTTATCGCCAATTACTGTTGGAAGAGCTATTTTCCTAATGTTTATTTAACTTATGATGCTTCGTTTATCTCTATGTGTATAACTGTGTCTGCCACTAACTTTTTGAATGCATTTTAAGCTCCGTTCCCACGAACGAATTTCACTCAAATCTTCAATAAAACTTCTGTCATTGTCAAACATATCTATACTAATAAAAGAAAGTTTCGCTCTGTTTGTGTATCTGGCTGTCTGCGATAGCTAGCGAAATCTAGCGCACCTAGAAGTCTAAAAATTTAGGTGGGAATAGTCCAAAACCTCTCCTGGCGCATTATTTTCTCGATTTTTATAGGCTCGATTTTGACGGGAATTGGTTCATTCAACTCCCTTCATACAACGGGTTCAGGTCGGATGTTCGTAGAGAACAAATTGCCCCCCCTGGCGGTAAAACGTTGAACTCACGCCTGCTATAAGGTGCCAGAAAAAGCGGGGACACATGTTAGAATTTCGTTCGGAAGATGCTTTGTTTAAAACAGAATGCACCCTCTGGCGGTGAAAGGTTGAACTAAAAGATTTTGCAACGTCTGCGCAGCACGCCTACTATACGGTGCAGAAGGCAGTTAGAACACTTGTCGGAGCTTCGTATAGATCAGAATACGCCCCCCTGTTGGCGGAAGGTGGAAATAACGGATTTTCCGTCGCGTGCGCAGCCCTTTTAAATAAATAATTTCATACAAAATCGGGTTAAATATATAAAATCATACAAACTTTAGGTTTGTTTAAATTTATTACAGGCCCGGGCAATGCCGGGCGGGTCAGCTAGTATATTGATAAAATCTTGTCATTAGTTTTTTTTTACGCTGGTAGCGTCTCTGTTGGGAAATTGCATAATTAGAATTTTAATATGGATTTTTTTCCTCGTACAGCAACCATACTCAAAGTTAAAATTAGATAAGGTAATGTAAACTCAATTTATTTGTAGTCGATAATGCCCCCTAGCGTTAAATATATTAGCAAAATTTGAATAAAAGGCTTTTTTTTTTACGTTGCACTGTATGATATCGGTACTCAAAGTAAAAATAAATAGTGCTGATTTCCATGTAAAGTTTCATAAAATACTTTCATTTCCAGAATTGTTTACCTATATTTCTTCATGATTTTTTTTCTCTAAAGATGTAACATATTATATTTGTTCGCGACCCACGCATGGATCGTCACCCTTGTTTTGTAATCACTGATCTAGCAATGGATTTCAAGCGGTACGCCGCGGCACATTGCGGTGTACCGAGAAAAGACTTGAAGTGTGGCGGTGAAAAGGGCTAGAGTCAATCAGATTTTAAAAACGGTCCCTTTCACAATAATGTTAATTTTCACGTGTAGCATAGAACAATTATTAACTAGCAATACACAATGAAAAATTATTTAAAAACCGCTAATTAATACATGGTGGGTATTAAACGCAAATTAATACTATTGTAAAATAATGTAACTATTGACACCACAGAAATAAAATTTAAGTATGAGCGAATTAGGTAAAAATAAATCAAAATGAGATCTTCTTTCGCTCTGTGGAAAAAATACATAACATGTGAAACAAGTCGAAATTTTATATAAGCAAGACACAGTTTTGTTTTTAAAAGATAATAAGTTGGAAATTGTACGTTAAACGTGACAAATGAGGTGCGTTCGTTTTACAACTAGTTTCACAATGTAAAAAAAACCATCCTTATTATTTCAGTGAAATGAATTATAATCTGCTATGAGAGAAATGATCATGCTTTTTTTTTTTCTTATTACGTATGCCACATTTACAAATGCGAATTTTTTTTTCTACACCAGACAGCGCTGCAAAAGTCCCCATGGAGATCTTGCTTTTCGAATGATTACCTTCATGGTTTAATATTTTTATGACTCATAATGAACGAATTTCCTGTGTTTATTTACTTTAATGGATTGAGATATTTGGCTGTTAACCTAATTTACGCTGAAGTTATCTCAGAATCAATACATTTTTAAATGTAACTCATCTCTCAAGCAAACAATTTTTTTGAACCATCTTTCTAAAAATGTAACTTTTGTACAATTTTATTCGAAAAAATAATTTGTATAAAAATGGCCACCTGGCATATGAAAAAAGAAGTGGTTTGCCCGTATTTGTTTTCCTCAGTCACATGACTTGCACTTTTATTATATAGATTACGTTCGATAGGATTTAATAGAATAAAGGAAACTTTTATTAATATCTTTTTAACTTTTGATTCGATTTTCAAAAAAATTGAAATGACTCGACAAAATTCTGCAACGATAATATACATTAAATTTTAAACCATTAGGTTGGGTAGTTTTTACGCTGTTATATGCGGACAGACGGACGGACCAGACGACCACTATAGGGGCTACGTATTTATATAATTACGAACGCACTTAAAAAGAACCAAAATAGTAAAAGCGAAAACATAGCATAGTTTGGCTATCTTAAAAAGATCTGTTTAACAATTGCAGTGAATGATGCCCTGAAAAAAAAATCGTTTTATTGGTGTAGACTTTTCTGAATTAATCATTCAAAAGACTTACCATACACAAGTTTTGTTGCGGAATTTACGTTAACTATATGTAAGAGTTGCATCAATATTACTTGCACATCATGTGAATCAATCTATTAAATATTTTTGTAAAATAATAGGTAGAATTTTTAATAAACAATTTGCCTACATTTTAAATTTGAACCATTTGCAATTATCCATAATTTTCCTATACAAATTAATGATTTATAATGGTCAGATTGCATACATATAATTTCATGAAATATTGCAGATTCAATTTTATATTTTCGATTGTTTAAGTTAGAAGTAACACTTTAAGATTTGTTTTGTTGTTATAAAATAATAGGGGAGCGTGTTCACTATTTCTACACAATTTTTTTAATTTTTCTTCTGGAATTCATTTTATAAGTATATAATAAACATTTACATAGTGTGTTTTCGTTATACTAATATTTTTTTAAATGAAATTTAAATATGCCCTATTGAGAATTTTTAGAATATTTTTATTACGATTTCAAATTTTAAAATATTCCTGTACACTCGTTATTTCAATATGAGTTCATTTTGAAAAATGTACCTGTTTAAAATTACTTTAATTCAAAGAAGATAACATCAGCTTATGTGAATTAAAAGTTAATTTTCGTTTTATCTAACTATGTAACTCTGCTCATATAATGGTTTTCTTCATTAACTGCTCCATAACAGCACAGCTCACCAACCCCCGTCCAGACGCCGAAAGCTCTAAAAACACGATAATTTGCTCTTTTTAAAAAATATTACATGATTACGGAAGATCGAGTGACATTATTACGACCAGTGACGATCTTCTGTAATCAGGTTTCCTGGCATTTTCTTTGACTGAGTGATTTTTCGGTTTCCAAAGCCACATCCACCGCTATCGCGACAGTTGACGGCTGTTTTCCTGATGGATTAACTAAGATCAATTACATATTTGAAAATCAGCTAAGTAAAATAAAAAACTTTGGTTAAGTTAAAAATGTCGCTGCCAATCGGACTTTTATAATGACGCTATGGACAATATTGTCTTTGGATTCAAGCCTGCAAAAATTCGTCTCTTGAGCATGTTATCGAAGAGCATGTGAAAAATTCTTATTTGTAGAAAATGGTACAAATAGAATAAAAAAATAGTCGCTGTGGCAACCTTGCACACATTTTTTACCAGTATGTGTGCGCAGGAAAACTTAAATAGTGGTTAAAAATCACTTTTACCTGGTCAGCATTCATCTGTGGATCTTTTAAAATAACTATTGGGTTGTTCGGAAAGTTCCTTCCGTTTGGGAAAGTTGGTTCGTACTGGAAAATTCTATCATTTAATTATGACACATTAATTCCGACATCTAATGTCTAGTAATTGACGGGAAGAATTTTCCGGTACGAATTGGTTTTCCGAAACGCAAGGAACTTCTTTCCGAACAACCCAATAAATGTTCTGAAATTACAGGCTTCATTCTAAACTTCTTTACTATACATACGTAATCGACAAAGGGGAAGTGAAAATGGCGGGGTTTTTATTTTAAACTGCCAATATAATTACTGGCAATCTTAAAACGAAAAGGGTTGGGTTGATTTATGACGGCCAATTATCAACACGAGGGCTATAGACCCTAGGAGGAGTGCCCTCCATGGGGGTCTTTCTAAGAGATCCTAACCCGTATTTACGGCAAGGTTCGAAGAAAACCACGGAAAACTCCGAACAGTTAGGTCGACTTAAAACGAAGAAAGATCAACAGGTCTAGAAAAAAAATAGAGAATATTTCAGATGAAAAAAAAAACAGTTATTGCGTAATTTTATGCTATACAATACGTAACAATAACATTATCTTTAGAAAAAGAAGACTTACACCTGTTTTTCTTTAAAGTTCTGATGCAACAAATTATAGGAATCTTAAAATTAATTATAGTTATTCGGTGCCAGAGATTCTTTATTCATGAAGATTGACTTTCTTAGTGGAAGGTTGCTCGTTACTAACTGCAAATCAGACGCTGAAACAATCGATGACAATGAGTGATTAAAAATATAAGTTAGGCCTATAGGCTATAGGCCTTCACGTTGTAGTAGGCTACCGATTCAAAGATCAATATAGCCAAAGCCAAAGATGAGTGTTGGCCTACTTTTTATTTATTTCCTGATTAACGCAGTTTTTTTTCTTTTATTTTTATTGTTAAGTGTCTGTAAAAGTAACTTTATAAAGGACTAAGAGTTTACAAATGGTAATAATTTAATTACATTTTATTTTCATCTGATTTACAGTGTTATTAAAAACATGAAAGTGTTTTTATTGTGTTAAGAACGTTATAAATGAATAAAATTCTTGATTAAAAATATCCCATTTAATCGCCTTTCTTACATAATTTGCAGATGTTACAATGTATTTGTATGTGTCATTTATGTATCACCATGTGACCCAAGCATATCACAACTTGCCGCGTAGCGGAACTAGTAGTGACAAATTTCAAGGTTACGCAGAATTCATTTTATGTTATGAAAAACGTTAATAATGTTAATAGTAGTTTTATACATATAGAACACAAGATTTACTCTAATGATATGATACACTAAATGTTTCACTTCAGTTCAAATCTTACGGCTAATATCAAAAATGTCACCACTAGCCTCGGTCTCCCAAAGTGGCGTCTTCTTCATCTTCTGTTATGATGACTTGATCATCGCGAATAATAAGTGTTGGCTATATTTACTATCATACAGTTTCAAACACATTTATGATAAAAAAAAAAATAATAACAGGTGAAAAAATGGCGGCCATTCAGACTTTTCAAATATCAAAAATAATGTGACATTCCAGTCTCAAAATGTGACTGAAATAAATGAGACATTTTTTTTTGTATGTCTTAAAATTGAACTATCCATTTCAGATGTTTGTATGTCTGAATTTCCGACATTTGCAGTTACTGTGCAAACAGTCAATTCCCGTCGTTATTATACAGTTTTTAGTTTCTTTAATGAATACAAATAACATTTATTAGTGTTATGTTTGTAAATTGTATTGCTAATAGGGGTTTTTCTCACCGGCAGTGAAGTAAGCTCACACCTTAAGGTGGATCGCCCTGTCCGTGTATACATGTAACCTGTAATCTAAAACATGTCAACTAATTTTTAATTAGTCATTTTTAATATTTAGTAATACATTAGTCATTTTTCGGTATAAACTGTAATACGGCTGTATAAAATGTCATTGTAATTTTTTTAAAAATATTTTTGTATTATAAATTAAAATGATCTTTTCTTTGTGTTTACTATTAAATTTTATAAACTTCCTTAAAGGTTATGGTGACATATATCCAACTACAAGTTATGGACAAGTTTTTGTTGTGCTTTACACCTCACTTGGTATGCCTCTTCATGTACTATTATTCACGATTCTTGGAGAGTCATTCGCTCGGAGTTACCAGGAAATTATGTCAAGAATAAAAGCAGATAAAGATGCTCCTGTAAGGAGAGCATTAGGTAATCTAGGATTTTTTCTCCCATGGAGTATCGCATTTTATGTGCTGCCGTCCATTGCTTTTATGTTTATGGAAAATTGGAGCTTCATTGAAGGCGTTTATTACAGCTTCATTACATTAACAACAATAGGCCTTGGAGATTATATAGCAGGTAATATATTTTTTAAAGTGAAATGCTATAAATATCACATTATCATTCATATGGTAAAAACTTTTCAGAAGCAATTTGCGAAAAAGTTTCTGTATATTTTGTATTTTTTAAAATTACTATTGAGGATTTATCAAGTTAACTTATTGCGCTGGAAAGACATACCACGAAGTTTCGTACCAGTATTTTTTTACAGTAATATTGATGACATTGGTGGCAGAAATTTTGCGATTAAATAAGACGAAGATTATTCTTAAAATAGTGGTGATACTTGGCAGATATACAACTAATTCAGAAAAATCGACTTTCCAGAGCAAGCGATTAATTAGGGGTGCTGCCTGACTTTTTAAAATATTGAAATTGACATAATCTGACAATCTCGAAAAATTTCTATAATGTTTTTGAAAAATTCAACTAATTTTTTTTCCTTTGGTTGTATGTCTCAATGTAAATGTCTTTTTATTAAAACATTAGCCGTTACTCTGACTTCGTTGATGTAAGATTTACAGAATAATCAATAGATAATTAACCTAAATTTCACTCCTCATAATTAAAAAAAATGTATAAGCAACCAATTGCTTATAATATTTTATAGTAAATGACATATCTGATGTTTCTATTCGACATAATTATGTTTTAAAATATAAGATTATTTGTAATTCCTTCATGTTCTTGAAATTTCACACGCTTTCTCCAAGATTACGTGTCTTAATCTTTTCAGGGCCGTGAACTGATATATTCGTTCACTAAGCTGTAGGTTTCACTGCAATAGAAATATAATTTAAATTAATATAATTCTACAGCTATAGTACAGTTTTAAAACATTGAGTATAGATTAATACTCTCAAGGACTCTTCATATACGTAGTTAATTTTTTATATCATGTCGGTAAAATCATCTTTTTTGGCATTAAAAACAATTACAGCGAAAACATTATAATTTTGTCCTTTTGCTGGACAGACAAAGGGTTAAGTAAACTTATAGCGCTATTACACGGGATAATTTAAAGCGACAGAAATTGCAGCGGCTCGTCAGTTTTCGAAGAGTTTCATTGGCTGTTCCAGGCAAGACTTTTCCCTAGTCAGTTTTCCAAGCATTTGATTGGCTGTTCCGGGCGACATTGCTCGCCAGGTCAACAGTCTTACATTAAGTGCACAGTCTTAAATTGAGTAGACAGACATTATAGATGACCCCGACCGCCCCACGAGTCCATATGATTTCAGGCGTGACTTCCATTCTCGCAATGCCCATCTTCTATCCTGCGCATGAGAACATATGACCTCATGCGCAGATATGATCATGTTGATTCGTCTCCGATTGGTTCGTAGCGCCATCTGTTGGAAAAATGTCTGAATTACGTGCATCATGATTGCCAAGGGGTAGTTAATGTAGTTTTGGAAAAGTAATCAATTTCAGGATGGGCGGTCCACGTGTTAATAAATACAATAGTTCGCACTCTCTATCAAGCGCAAATCAAAGTGGTGAATTTTCAATAATCGGTGCCCACGCCAAATTAACGTATTGTAACGGAATTTTTTTCTGAACAACAAGAATTTTAGTTATGAAATTAGGCGTGATTTTCGAGATAAACATTGAATACTTATAAAAGAGTGTTTTTTTTTCTACTGATGGTAATTTCTGAAAGTAGTTTTCAGTTGTGTTGTGCGTTTGTTTTCCCTGAATTAAATTTTAATTTAAGATGAGCAATAGATACAAATCTGTAGATAAAGAAAATGATTCGAGTGCATTTCTGTCTGTTGGTGGAAATTGCTGAAGGTTTATTTTCGACTGGGTTATGCGTTTTGCAACTAAGCTAAATTTCCGTACACTATGTGGTGTACATATATATAATGTACGGGAATGCACAAAAGAATTGGAGTACTTTTCAGGCTATGGACGGTAATTTCAGATATCTGAGTTATGCGCTTTCTAAGTTGTTTATTTATATATCTCCTTTCAAATTTTAAACGGTGAAGTTTCGTTACAGTATAATTGAATTGTTGGAAAGTGTTTGATACTCTATGCTTAACTTAACATTTTTCTTTCTTTTCATTTAATTAGGGGGTAAAGTATCAAACAAGATTACCTACACTATTTATAAGTTGATTATCTTTGTCTGGATGCTGTATGGTCTAGCTTTTACAGAAATGATTGTAGCCTTTATGACGTACTCATATCAGATGTATCTGTTGTTTACCTTCAAATGCAATTGGAGAAAATGCCAGTACAAATTTGAACGACAGTACGTTGATGTCGAAAAAATGGATGTTCACTTCAGGCTAATCAGAGCAGAGGTATGACACCCATTTGGCTGAAATTAAATATTTATATGTTGTTATTTTTGTTTAGGTCATCTTAAAATTATTTCCTGACCTTTTACATATTTCATTGTTATACAACATCTTTTACTTTTTTTTTTCAAAGTAGTGCAAATTCTTCTATCACCAAAAAAGCCATTGACTACCAAATTAACAAATTTTACAATTTTAAAGATTTCCTGCACAGCTAATTCGTAGAATCCACCGATGATTCTTTTTATGTGCATGAAACACTACAGGAACCTAGTTATGATGATTACTAAGTTAACGAATTTCTTGGCTAAACTTACTATTTATTAAAAAATGTATAACGAAGAATTTTACGAATATCGAAAGAAAAAAAAACTAATTCGTTTAACTGTTAATGTAATTAATCAATTTTTTTTTCATGTGGCATTAATGACATACGAGAAGGGAAATATATGAAAAAAAAAATCAATAAGACATACTAAACTTAGAAAAAGAAAAATGATACATAAATAATAAAACAGGTATTACATTGTGGTGTAGTTTATGAAATACTTTCCAACGCTATCGCATTACTATTAAGACATTCCATTCATACAGTGAAGCTAGATATATAAATATACATTTAAATAAAAACATATCACACTAAACATTTTTTTATATATAACAATTGTTATAACTATAGCCGTTAATGTATGCGATTTCTTGCATATAGCCCTAGGTACGTACTACTCATCTCATTATATACACTAAAATTTTTAAGTTTTAAAATGCATTAAGATCGAGATAAAGTAAATATTTTTTATTTTCCTATAGTTTAAGAATATGTTCTATAATCTTGTTTACACTAAAATTATTAGTTAAGTTTTAAAAGGTGTTAGGATCAAGATAAAGTATAATATTATCAACATATATCTTAGTATATAGAATTTAGTTTTAAGGCATTTTACCATTAGACCGCCACAGGTGGCAAATCTCGAAATATTCTTTATGCTTACAATTGCGTATACGTGTTACAACAACAATGAATTTAATTATTCGCTAAGCCACGCTCATCAAAAAAGCCAACTGACTGTGAAGTTGCAACAATGGAATATTTTAAACATTATAAAGCAGAAAATATAAATTAAAAATAAAGAGTACAATGTGTTTTTAACAAAAATACACTTTAATCAATTAATAGTTTCAATATTAATTAAATTATGGTTATACGTCGAGAAATTTATTTAGAAATCCTAAAAAGATATTTTAAATAATTTTTATTCCTGTTACCATATCTTAAAAAAGAAACAGCAAAAAGTATATATTTTTAAATAAATAAATTCATTATCTCACGCTCTTTACCTTGCATAAAAAAACTGTGAATTTTCCAAATTCGGTTTTGGTACCCTCGCCAAATTAACTTGTGACGGAAATTTTTTTGGAAAATAGTGAGTTGCAGTGATGAAATTAGGCATGGTTTTCAAGATAAACATTGAATATTTATAAAAGAGTGTTTTTTCAATTCCTACTATTAGTTCACACTCTCCCTATATATATTTATATATATTGTTTAAATTTTCAATCGTTAATAAAATACTTTTATTCATCCACTCAAGTTCAAATACATTTTTTTAAAACTTGTAGTGGATGACACTTGATGTTAATACAGTTTTTCAAATATTAGTTAATTAATTAAATTAAATTAAATTAATTGCATCATAAAAAGCGACTAAAATAAGTAGCGACGCTTGAGAAAATGGCTCATCTATTCATAGCGTAGTGGTCGGGACCTCCAGTTTAGTACACGGAAGATTGCGGGTTCGATTCTCATCGTAGCAAGGTTTGGTTATTTAAAAAGTTCTAAAAAAGAAAATGTTGGTACATTACTTTTAATACAATGTTTTACGCATATAATACATTAAGTTAAAATTTATCTATTATAAGGCATCAAATAATATTGAAAATTATGAAAATAAAATATTTTAGTTTAATATGGGAGAAAGAAAATTCTTTTATATAAGATAGTTAGCAGGATATAAATTTAGGAATAAATACCGTCAGTGGCGAAGCGTGTAGATCACTGGAAAAAAAAAATGTATTTTTCAGATTATTTTTTCATTCTGAGTTTTAGTCTAAGTAGGAATTGACTTATTTTTTTTTTATATTACTTGTTAAAACTATTTTTAAATTCCTACTATTCGCTCACATTCTCTCTATATATATCTTGTTGGAATTTTCAATCGTTAATAAAATATTTTCTATTCATCCATTCAAGTTCAAATAAATTTTTTAAAACTTGTACTGGATGACAATTGATGTTAATACAGTTTTTTCAAATATTAATTCATTAATTAAATTAAAAATAATTAATTTTAATTTTATATTTCATTTCTGTTCAAAAGTATAGATTCACTCCATATTTATAGTCTCACCTTCACACGTAAAAAGATAATGGGGCTGTTCACGGACGAAGATCAGGCGGCTCGCGGGCGAAGGAGACTATAAATGTGGAGTTAGTCTATACTTTTGAACAGAAATGAAGTATAAAACTAAAATAATAAAATTTAATTAATATTTGAAAAAACTGTATTATCGCTAACTGTAACATCGCTATGGCACTTTATTGTGAAGTTTGGTAATTTTTGAAATTCAATATTTGAAAAACGGCATAATCATTAGATTTTAAATTTATATCAAGAAAAATACAATTTTTTTACCTTTCTAACGCAGTTTGTCTAACAATTTTGTGAGAAATACTTTTCGAGCTATTAATTTTTGGTATTTTAGCTATTTATTTTTCATTTAATTTTTAATACATTTAAAAAAATTCTCTTATGTAAGATATTTAGCAGGATATAAATTTAGGAATAAATACCGTCAGTGGCGAAGTGTGTAGATCGCTGGAAAAAAAATTTCTATTTGACCTAAGTAGGAATTGACTTTAAAAAAAGTTTTTATATTACTTGTTACTTTTATACTTATTTTAATTCTCATTTTCTAGGCTGTTGATCCAGAATACAGCATGTGGAGTGTTCGCGAAGGTACTCGGAAAGCAGTTGGTTTTCGAACTAATCATATGGCCAGTCTTGGTCAGCTTTGCGAAAGAATCCAAGGAGAACTCATAGATCTACTTCGACTATATATAACATCATCAACAGACGTTCTTAAGGCGAAATCTCCGAAAGATGCGTCCAAAATAATACCAAAAGATAAATTCTTTGTGAAAAAAAGTCAGAGAGATGCTTTCCCAGTCAAAACTCCTGAACAAGACAATTAATTCTAAATAAAAACCATCTGTAACATGGGCGCCGGAAGATTAGGAAGGGACAACATGGGCGTCGGCAGAACGAAATCCAGGAGGCAAGATTTTAGAACAGTTGCGCCTGTCCTCAACTGATTTCTCCACGTTCATAAACACGGAATAAACTAAGCTAAATATCCAGAACCTTCCCTATCACGATGCACAGAAAAGTTAGATTAGTTTTTCTGGATTGAGCCTCATCCCCTCCCCACTGACGAAACATTCTTAGTTTCTACTTTTTTTCTTAGTGTTTAATTTTTTTAAGCTGCTTGTAATAAAATTAATTTTCTTTTCTTTTTTCTTTCTTCCTTTTTTTTTTTTACAAAATTATCAGAAATAAAGAAAATTTAACTGAGTAAATTTAAAAATCCAGGGGGGGACCCTCCTCCCAATTGTTTGGTGCCTATAAAGGACAGAAGTTTTGAGCAAACGTGCTTTTAGTGATTTTTTTTCTTGGTGAACTTCGTATATGAATTTCTCATAAATTTCTTATATGAAATTGGTCATCACGCTTGAAAGTCTGGGGAAATCCCCGTCAAACTGGCGACCCCTTTCAAGACACTTAAACCTGCATTTTTAGAAGTAGAGAATACAATCATGAAAAACACTAAACGAAATTTTTTTTTGTTGTTAGGCTCCCCTTTTCCGTTGCAAGGCAATTTCTAATCATATCAACATAAAAAGAAACACAGATATTTGATATTAAAAAAAATTCAAATATTTAAGTTTCTTCCGATTTTTTTCAGAATAGAAAATTAAAACACATCTTTTCATTTTTTTGGTCAGGTGATTCTCCCCCCCCCCCTCCACACACACACAAAAGTTTCTTTTTATCTTAAGTGTTTAATTTTAAATCACTGGGAGGAATAAATTTTTGCTCCCACCTCTTTTTATAGAACGATCGAAATAAAATTAAATTTTAATTATTTAAAGTTCAATATTAATTTGTAATAATCAGGGGAAATGGTTCGCTCCTGAACCTCCCATTCCTACTTCCGGCGCCAATTATACAAAATGTAGTGCTGAAGGATTTTTGTCAGAACTTTGTGCCATTTCTATTGGGAAATCAATTTTGTGGACGTCTTACTAAATGATGAAGCTTACTCTCCTTTCTATGATATTGTACGGGAATTTGTTTTATGATGTATATATTTAGTATAATCTCTTTGTGGTAAATCATAATCCAAGAATATAGTTGTGCACAGATAACATTTATGTATATGTACAATTAATCAGCATACTAGATTCATTGAAGGTAAAAATTTTCCATTTTAAAATTTTGGTGTATCTAGGCTAGGACATAAGAAAAGTTTATGTCTTCTTTTAAGGAAAGCAATACAGTAAAGGACATACATATATATACAGTAAAATCCCGATTGTAAACGCCCCCCCCCCTTTTGCAAAAGCAAAAACAGTTAAATTTGGGAAGGGGGAAGCTTATAATCGAGATCTTTTAAAAATTCATTAAAAAACCCATTTTCATCATTAATTTAGAAGTAAAAAAAGGTAAATACACGGGTGAGAATCTTCCGTATTTTATCAGATTTTCGCCATTGAAAAAAAAAAAAATCTTTCCCTAACTCTCTTCTAAAGCACACAAAATTTAAATTATTTAAACATTTTTAACACTTTCCAACCTAGTTGAAAAGTGTTTATGACTTCGGTTTGTCTGGCCGTCTGGCCGTCTGCCGTCTGGCCGTCTGGCCGTCTGCCGTCTGCCGTCTGCCGTCTGTCCGTGCTCTAACTCCCGTAAATATGCTCGGATTGCCCTGCAAATTTTATATGTTATAATCGTTATCTATAGCATGTTCCCTATTTCAACGGAAGTGTGTAGCACTTATAGTTTTTTTACAGGGACACTCAAAAGAATTCCCTTACATTGCGGTCTATGGGGAAAAATCATTTGCGGTTTATTTAAATAATGTTTCAATACTTTAAACGCATTGAAATTTATATATATCACTAAGGTGCATTAGAAGAAGCTTAATATGGAATAGGGTGTGCATAGCACTTATACTTACTTTACAGGGACAGTCAAAAGAATTCCGTTACATTACGTCTATGGAGAAAAATCGTCTGCGGTTTATTTAAATAATGTTTCACTATTTTAAACGCATTGAAATTTATATAAGGTTCATTACAAGAGACTTACTACAGAATATTGTGTGTATAGCAGTTATCGTTCATTTACAGGGACACACAAAAGAATTCTCTACTGTATGTTAACAATAATTCCTGGAAGTGCGTTTTAAGTTACTGAATGCGATTTTAATTTTAAATCGCTTTTTGTATATTACGTGGTGTGTATAAATTCTGTAGATCCTATACAGGGAAGTACAAAAGTTCGGGAACACATTTCCGTATTATTTAACTCCAGACGGAGAATTTTAAACTGTGCTACGTGTTTCCTAACTGAACTAAAATTTAGCATCCTATGTAGTATATATACAAATCTATAGATCCTATACAGGGCTGAATAAAGTATTCGGATTACTTAGATGTTATCTTTTAGCTTATAAAAGAGTATGATTCGTAAAATTATTTTGGAAGCGTTGGAAAGTGTTACATAATCTATGCTTGACGCATGATTTTTCGTTCTTGTTATTATTTAAAATTTGTTTTTCTTTTTACTTACCCATCATACGTAGTATAGGGTAAGTCTTGTAATCGTTTTGAAAATCGAAAATTTTTTTTAACGGATTTACACGTTTCAGACACTGGAGATTCCGAAAAACATATTTTTAGAAAAAAAAATTTGCCGTCCGTCTGTGTGTCTGTGTGTCTGTAAACGCTCTATCTCCCGAAAAAATTGAGATAGAGACTTGCAATTTGGTATGTACTTAGTATGTAATAATGGGAAGAAGCCTATTTCATTTCAATAACCTCGATTAACCGGAACTATTTTTTTCGGACTCTCAAAATATTCGTTCTGATAAAAAGTATATAAAAATTTTCGAAATTGGTTATTTTAAGAAATGAATATAAAAGACAATAAAAAAACATAAATTTTGCATAAAGCATGAAGTCGATCGGATAATTAGTTGCCGAGATATTTGGATACCTATTTTCCACACTCTTGGATTTTTCATGACCCTGTATTTCATCCAAATTTCACTTCAGAGATATATTTTAATTGGAAATTTGACGCTTAATCAGATGCAATAAACCGCTAGTTAATAGGATTATTATTTTTGGAGTTATAAGGAAAAACCTCTTTCAAGCAATTCAGTAATCGAGCCTTTAAAGTTTGTGACGTCATCAAGCCTCGATTTTATTCGAATTGCAATGCATTTTATAAGTAGTTTACAGAAGTTTGATTTTAATATTTTACATTATGCATATCCATGATGGGTAAGTACTACGGTGGCCCCCAACGACTAGTTTCTTTGTTATTTTACTTTAAAAATTAATAATCAATCATCTTAACCTCCCCTCCAAAATTACGGCTTTCTCCTTTGCACCCCCCTCCATCCCTCTCATAATTTAACTTTTATAACGGTTTACTTTTAAAATTTAATTTATTTCAGACCTATTTAATACTGTATTATAACAGTAAATAAATAATCTATTGTCTAAATTATCCATCCCTCTCAAAATTTCTACCTCTCTTCCCCTTTATCCCTCAACATCATCTCATGCAGATCACACACACACATCTCATAAAGTTTAAAATCTTAAAAAATCGTTAATTTTTTTTTCTATTTGTGCTGCTTTTGTTGTAACAATATTTAAATAACCATCTGAATTATTTATCTCCCCCCCCCTCCTCGTGAAAAAGTCTTAATTTTCCTTTGCCCAACCCCTCTCCAGCATGCACAGTTTAATTTTTTTAAGAAATTGCTCTCCCCCCCCCTCTTTTTATAACTTTCTTGTAACAATATTTAAACAATCACCTATTTTATTTATCACCCCCCCCCCCCCACAAAAAAACAAACAAACTGGTTTTTCTTTTTTTCTCTCCCCCATCCTGCAGCACACAAATTTTAAAAAATATAAATAGATTTTTTTTTTTGCTGTTTTAACAATATTTAAATAACAATCTAAATTATTCAACCGCTCCCATCCCGAAGAAAATGTCCTCTTTTTTTTTCTTTGAAACCCCCCTCTAACCCGCATAGTTTAAAATCTTTAAGAAATTGTTTTGTTTCTGCTCTTTTTATAACTTTCTTGCAACAATAATTAAAAGGTCATTTAAATTACTTCTCCCCTACCCCAAAAAGGGGGGATGAGTTATTTTAGAGAACATATTTATTTTACAACATAAAATATACATGAAAATATACAAAAAAAAAATAATATTTTAGTTAGGCTATTTCCCAGCAGGTGCGCTTCTAGCGTAAAATAAACTAATGAGAAAATTTTTATCAAATACATAAATATGGCAATAGCGAAAGATTTTTCTGAAGTTTTGAACGAAATTTTTTCATGGGAAGTGAATTTAATGTTCAAAAAGTTAGGTGACGACACAGAGACATATAGTAATACACGAAGCATCACAAGTTAAATAAAATTCTTAGGAAATAGGTCTTCCAACAGAATTGATGATAAAGTGTAATGTATCTGAATTTTTTGAGCTGTCCTGTAAAATAACTATAAATGTTACACTGCATATTTTCAAAGGAAAACATATCCCAATAATGGTGTATATTATTTCTCCTGTCAACATCCCTTTTTCTAAGAATATATGAAACGCAGAACGACGAATGAGATAGCATATAAAAGGATTTTGAACAGGCTTCTGACATAGCACACTTACATTTCTTTAAAACATGTTTTTTTGATTAAAATTTGCTGATAATTAAAAATTAAATCGGCATTGTTTTCATAAATGAAATGAAAGGTTTTTCTCAAATTAGTGTTACCACAAAAAAAACCCGCATCATATGATGCTCAAAATCCTCCTATATTAAAAAAAAGTAATCTGGAACCGAGCCAAAAACGCAATGGACCAATCAAATTCTGCGTAGATATTCTCACCGCTTTTTACTTACCCATCACACGTAGTATAGGGTAAGTCTTGTAATCGTTTTGAAAATCGATTTTTTTTGATGGATTTACACGTTTCAGACACTGGAGATTCCGAAAAACATATTTTTAGAAAAAAATGTTTGCCGTCCGTCTGTGTGTCTGTGAGTCTGTGTGTCTGTAAACGCTCTATCTCCCGCAAAAATTGAGATAGAGACTTGCAATTTGGTATGTATTTAGTATGTAATAATGGGAAGAAGCCTATTTAATTTCAATAACTTCGATTAACCGGAACAATTTTTTTCGGACTCTCGAAATATTCGTTCTGATGAAAGGTATATAAAAATTTTCGAAATTGTTTATTTTAAGAAATGAATATAAAAGACAATAAAAAAACAAATTTTGCATAAAGCATGAAGTTGATCGGATAATGAGTTGCCGAGATATTTGGAATCCTATTTTCCACACTCTTCGATTTTTCATGACCCTGTATTTCATCCAAATTTCACTTCAGAGATATATTTTAATTGGAAATTTGACGCTTAATCAGATGCAATAAACCGCTAGTTAATAGGATTATTATTTTTGGAGTTATAAGGATGTTTCTTTCAAGCAATTCAGTAATCGAGCCTTTAAAGTTTATGACGTCATCAAGCCACGATTTTATTCGAATTGCAGTGCATTTTATAAGTAGTTTACACATTTTTATTTTAATATTTTACATTATGCATATCCATGATGGGTAAGTATTACGGTGGCCCCCAATGACTAGTTTATTAGGGACTCTTTTGAGGAGCTATTACCTTTTTTTCTAGCCATCCTACGGATTCGAAAATCATACCACCAGACGCGAAATATAACAAGCTTTCAGAAATTAAAAAAATTATCACGGTCGGACAATAAAAACTCAAAAAATCCTTAAAAATCGAGTAAAAAACCTTTTATTGAAAAAGTCATTTTTTAATATTGTTGCCAATTTCTAAATAAGCGCAAAGGATTATGTTTTATCTCAAATAAAAAATGTATTTGCGCGAGACTATTAAAAACAATAATGAAAGTTTAAAATAAAAATTAAATGACCACGTGTTGAAAGCAGGAAATAAAGAAAATTACGTCATAAAAATTGTGTTTACACATGAATCCTTCTATATATAAAAAAAGTAATGGTTTGGAAATGGACCAATGAAAATCTGCGTAGATACCGCGAAACGTATCTGATTGGTCAGAGCTTTCTGACTTTTCTTAGGGGGAATTAACATGGAAGTAGAGAATTTAGATAGGATGGGCGCTATTAGGGGGGGGGGGGGGGGTTAGTTACCATGGGGAAGGGACCCGGGTCTGTCGCCAAATTTGGCGCCAACTTGGCGATATATCGCCAAATTTGGCGGCCAAAATTAGCTGCTAAAAGTGGCGCCAACTTGGCGCTATTTCCAGTATTTGGCCAAATTTCCATAGACTCCCATTGAAATCCAATAGCGTTTACTCGCTTGCAAAAAATCAACAAATTGAGATATTTCAATGCAACAAAAATTAATATTAGCTTATGAATAGAGCTTAATTCAACTATTTACATTAGTTTTAAGCACAAACACTAACTATTTACAATATTCGTAACACCATATATACAATTAGTACTTGTTAGTTATCCTGTCGACCAAATTACTGTCTCCAAATTCATATATATTAAACGAGCAAGAGATTTTCCCAATTATTCATATATATTAAACGAGCAAGGGATTTTCCCGATTATGAATGATATCGTAAACGACTGGGAAGATTTTCACGAGACTTGCCCCTATACTAAATCGAGCACGAGAAAACGATCTAGCTAGGTACGCGATTACGCGGCTAGAATCCATTTGGTGATGGATGAAGCTGATTTTTATAATAAATTTAGGTTTCATTTAAATTGCCACAACAATTACGAAGTGGAATCTAAAAATTGAATGCATAGAAAATAAGGGATCGCAAGGCGATCCAGAATGGAAACGCGAAACGATTACGTCTGGGGTTGGCTAGGGCGCGATTACGCGGGGGGTTGGTGAGCGTAGCGAGCAGGGGGGCCGAGCCCCCCTAGTGTTTATAAAAAAAAGTTAAATCGGGAAATTGTTGCTGCACGGGCTTATTTTATATTTATGATTAAAAAAACAAAATTGAAATTCAAATGCTCAACTTATTTTTCTTTGTCCCATGTATTTTTCCGAAACAGATGATGTTATCCCCTAAAGCATTTAAAATACTATTGATAATTGTTTTTTGCCTTTGCTATGCTCGATCAGTTTTTCCTGTAACTTTGATGGAATAAATTAGACGATATTCTAGCTTGAGTAATGTTGTTTGAAGATAGTTTTAGCCCTTAATTTACCTTTAGAAGTTTAAACCTGAATCTAAAAAGTATTAGATATTGCTAAAAAATATTAGGCTGCAATGCGAAATCTTCGCACGGGTTAACTGGTCCTTAATAACAGGCACAAATTTCGTGAAGTTTCAAATAACATAATGGTACTAAAATGCATTTTAAGTAATTGCTGCCCATAGACGGTAGTGTAATCGAATTATTTTGTGTGGCCCTGTGCAATAATTAAAAATGCTATATACATCCTGTTCAAAGGAAAAAATAAACATGTTGCGTTCTACAACCCCTGCATTTAAGCGTTTCAAACTAATGTTCCATAAATTCATTTTACAAAACCGCTACGTTAGGATTTTATACACATAGGGTAGACTGATGTTTGCTAGCTCCTCAGGTGAAAATAAGATAATATAAAAATTGTTTACAATCATCCCTTGATAAAAAAAATAAATAAGGGGAATTGTAAACAACATCGTGAAGAACAATAGAAATATGAAGAAGCAAATACCAGTGAGCATTTTGTTTCCAGAATATACCACTAACAACAGTAAATATCAAAATCGACTAACCTCTGCTTTTATCGAATAAAAGCAAGAATGAGGAGTATAAATTTTGTTTGATAACTTTTTCAGCCTTACCAAATTGTTTTGATAACGACACTGTCAAAGTAGCACAAAAAATGTGGGAACTAGCTATGTATGATGGAAAGATAAGAGTTCACAGGTATTAATTCTCCCAATACTGGGGTGAGCACTAGTATCGATTGTTTACAATTACCCCCTGTTTACAATTATCCCAACCATTCCTAAACACTACATGTCACAACAGAAATAGAATAGCTTAATTCAATATAGTGGCACCATAATGAAATAAAATTTGATTTATTGAGTGGACTTAAGATTAAAATAAACTTGGTAAGCCTACCATTATCTTTAAGCTAATGTAGGTTAATGTAGGCTGCCATAGCTTGGACAAAAACTTTCAAGCTGTGCATGTGTAGCCGCTCTCTTATAAAGACAATCTACTGGTAATAGTGAGTATTCTCTTTTACTTTTCTGTGAGTAATACCAAACAATAAAAAATAAATCTGAATTTACAATTTTTTAGACATTAATGGAAACTTTTTAACGTGGTAAAATTCTTAGACACTAGCGCTAGTTGTTATCAAGTGAGACTGCTGAAACAACAGGATATGTCATCCATGCTACAGCGCATCCATGCTATCTTCTTTTGGCGGTTAACTTAAAAGAAAGGAAGTTATCAGTACTTTCAGTTAGATAATTGATTTATTTATCACAATTTTTAAGAAAAATGGTCCTCAAAATACATTAAATAATAAAATAATTGAATTTAAATAAAAGTAATTTGATTAAAAAATAATGCTTTGCGAATTTATATTATTATTATATTATTTAAAAAAATTTAAAGCGATTTTCGTTTGGGGCGTTTAATGCATCGAACAACCATGGCGACTTCAAGCCTGCTTGATTTTTCGAAAACGTTTCCGAGTAGCTTTTATAGTGTTTAATCAGTTTTCTCAAACAGGAATATAGGATTTTAGGGGGCTATTAATACTCTGTTAAACATTTTCAGCTGCATAATTGAATTTTTACATGCAAGAATAAGAAAATAGTATTAATTTTAATGATAATGTTAATACTGTTAATTTGTTATTGTTGCTTGTAAAACATTTTTGTTGAACAAGAAAATGTTTACTTGAGAATTGATAACATCCCAAAAACCTATATTCCGGGTTGAGAAAACTGATTAATACACAACAAAAACTACTCTGAAACGCTTCCAAAAACCAGTTGTAGCTTCAGAAACTTTGTTTTTATAACTACTTTTTTATGTCTGGAAAATATATAATTTTTAAAAATTATATACTTAAAAGTTGACTTTGGTTAACACAATATAGTTTAATCCTATCTCTTTACATGTTTAAACTGCTTAAAAAAATAACTCGTTTTTTATATATCCAGATTTTTCAATCGATTACAATATTTAAATATGAAAAACTATCGATTACCTAGTTACTGATAAAAACTGTTATTTTCATAATTTTTTTTGTTGTTGTCAGTGTAAATACCAAAAATGCGTCTCTTTTATTTCAATTTTCTGATCTCACGTGCGATAATCGTTTGCATTTTGCGGATAACATTTTAAAACTGTTACATCTAAACTCTTGTGAGATGTAAAAATGTTTAAGTCATAGAAATAAAATCGACGTGGAATACAGAGGTCTGACGTTTTTTGAACAGCTAAACTGTCGATGGAAAACGACTATGACATTCTTTGAGAGGATAAATTTCCTGCTGATTGGTAAGGGGATTGATTTTTATATACTGCCCTTCAAAAGTTAAGGTACAACCAGATTTTCGACGCTCAATATTAAAAGAATTATAATAAAGGTAAAAAATATGGTTTATATGAATGATCATAAGCAACACTTCAATAAAATTTTGTGAAATATTTATACCAATCTCTATTTTTTTTAAGAATTGGACATTTATATGGCAGTCAAGGGGAAACTGCAAAAATTCCAATTTTGTAATTTGTGTGAAATTTTTTTTTATGCTTGCTGATATTGAATTGTTGGTGCTAAAATAGTATGGTCCATATGTAGGAGATGTCGTTTACCTGATTCTTTAATATGGCGGGCAATCGGATGGATGGAAATGGAGTTATCACAAGCTGGTGCGGCTAGATGTCTTATTGTATCCCGTAGTGTGGTCCAAAGACTAGGATCAATTTGAATCCACAAATTCAGTATCAAGAAACCTCGTTCCAGATCACTCACGGGTTATAAGCCCTTCATAAGATCGATTCATAGCTTTTTTGGCCCGAAGGAAGAGGAACCTAATGTGGTTCAATTTATTTCAGATCATCGTAACGCAAAAGGGATGGCAATTATTGCTACTACGGTGCACATATGTCTTCGCAATTAAGAACTCTACTAAAAACGACCCATTATATGTGTCCTTAGTAGACAACACAGAATTACCCGTTTATGTTGACCAAGAGAGCACATTACCTTTAACATACAACGATGGGCTTCCGTAATGTTCACAGACGGGTCTCGGTTTGCTTTGGAGAGTGATGCAATTCGTGCGCTGATTTGGAGAGAACAAGACATCATATTCTATGTAACATTGCTGAAAGACACAGTTATAAAGGAGGTGGAATGATGGTTTGTGCTTTAATCTTTCTGGTGGTCACAGTAACCTCCATGTGTGCCATGGAAGAACTCTGACTGCTGTGAAATATCGGGACGAGATCTTTTCTACGTTTGTCACACAGTATGGTGGTGCTATTATGGTGAATTAATCTTAATGGATGATAATGCCCAATCGTATTAAGCTATAGTCGTTGATTAATAGTTTGATGATCAAGGTTTGGACTTAATGGAATGACCAGTTCAATTTTCGGGCCTTAACCCCTTCAGGGGAAAAGTAATTATATTTGTAAAATACCGAAATAATCTATTGACACCAGAATTTTTAAATGAATTTATTTGTAAATAATCAAAAGTATTTATTCACGTACTTAAGAAAAAGAAAATTTTCATTCCAGAATTCTGATGCCAGTGTAGCATTGAAGCATTAAAATTAAGTGATGCAGAAATGCATCACCACTCTTCAAGGGGTTCATCGATAGAGCATTTTTGGGGCTATCTCAGCAGATAGATAGCTGCCGTAAGTTCTCCTCCGAAGTCGTTAAATGAGCTGGAACAAGCGTTGCTCCATGTACGGGCGTTGTTTTCCATTCCAGTGTCCGATAACTTAATCGACGGTATGGAAAGTCGATGCTACCAATGAATCACAATTATGGCCGAGCACATGCCTTATTAAAATCCGTTTATTTAATTTTTTTTTTTTTTTACAAAAAACTGCCATTTATTATTTTTATTAAACAGTGGACTTTTGAAAACACAATTATGCTAAATTTCATGATTTTATCTTTATTTGTTTTCAAATTAGACACAAAATATTGGTTGTACCTTAACTTTTGGAGGCCAATGTATGCTTGGCATTTAGAAGCATTTCGAATGTTTAGAACATGTATAAGATTTTTTATTGAACATTTGACATGTTTTTAATTCTGTAATTTTTAGGGTTTCGTTCATCTCACGAAACCCTATTACTCCCGCTACGTTGTCTGTCCGTCACAGAGCCGTTCTCAGAACCTATATAACTTACAGAGTAGAATCTTTGTGTATATATAACTGAATATCTGCTGTGAAACTCAAAATATTAAAATTTGAAAAAATCGCGTTATTTTAATAAATGAAAATAATATTTTAATATTTGAAAAATGAAAATGAAATAAAAAGTTTCACCAATTAAAAATATATATATATGAAATAAAATTGATTGACGTCATAGTCGTAATAAAACGGAAAATGTCTAAGATTACTCAATAATACAAGGAGTATGAGTATGTGTAAGTGGACAAAGCAGATTAATATCACGTCATTACAGAATTAAAAAGAAAATTAATCTGACGTCATATCGGAAGTTTAACGGATTTCTCAAATGTTTGAAAATAATACAAGGCGAGTATCAATATGAGTAATAGAAAATAGTAAATATATGAGTTTGAGGAATGTATTGAATCGTGATAAAAACCCGATTAGGGAAATATTCGCATATTTTAACATTTTGAAGGTGTACAACATGTTTAATTTTGAAATTATTATTATTTTTTAAATATCGCATTTAGTCCACATGACAGATATTATTATGACAGAGTATAATAACGGGCTGGTTTAGATATTCGAAAAAACGAAAAAATAGACCGGTAAATTATTACTTTATAAAAAACATGACTTTTTATTTGTTGCTAAATGAAATGTATTTGTATTTATTAAAGAAAGGATAAAGTGTTTTGAAAGGAATATTAAACGAAACCCTTTTTGTGATCTTCGATCACACTTACCCACTTGTTTAATATGCAATCAAGGTACTTTCATACTATTAATAGTAGGCCTGATTATACAAGATTCCCCGCAGCATTTAATACTATAAGAAGCTTATTTGGTACTTTTTCGTTATACAAAACTAGGTAGCTAACTATTCCGTTTCGCGACATTGATGTTTGTATAATGGAAAAGTACCAAATAGAGTTTTATTTTATTATTTTAGTATATAATATTTATTTATTCTTTTATTTTAAGTATATATTTGTATTGCTTTAGTTGAATAATTCGTGAAAGTCTGTAATTTTCAAGTGTATTTTTTAAATTATCATTTTCGCACCAACAATGTTTTTCAAATGTTTCATTTGGCGCCAATTATTACTCTTGTCGATAATGGTGTTGGTATAACGCAGCATCCTTTCTATATAAAAAATAAAATAAAGTTTTACAAAAAAAATATTAACCAACTTAAAAAAAGCACTAAAAAGTATTAAATAATTCTTTAAATTCTCTAATGACAAAATGTTATCCATTAACCACAAATCCGATATCATGTGTCGGAATAAAAACGATAAATTTAATATGTACAGTTTAATACCCACCAAACATGGATTTTCGGAAGAATAAATTTTACAAGAGATGAATATACAGACTTATGATTTAGTTTACGAATTTACACATATGAAAAGGAATCAATTACTTTTTGATATCGGTGCCAAACTACCTTAAGTATAGTAAGAGTTGTGAATATATTGTACCTAGAATCTACTAATTTATCTATTAGGTTTTTTTAAGTCGGTTAATATTTTTTTGTAAAAGTTTATTTTATTTCCTACTTTTTAATTATTAATACAGCAATACACAATTATCTTGATTTCAACATCTGCTGAATAAATAAGTAATTTGAAATAGCAATTATAATTTACCGAAATTATTCATTAGATAAATATTTTTTAATAAAATCTTTGACAGAATCAAATTCTCGTCAATCTGGACGACAATTGGTGAAATATCGCCAAATTTGGCGATTAAATATGTTGCCATAAATGAAGCCAACGTGGCTGTAGTTGACTAATTTGACGAAATTCTCATTCAGATTGACGAGAATTTGGAATGAATATTCTGTAATCGGGTTCCACGCATTTTAGTTTAAATTTTCCAGTAATTTTTTTTTCGAAAGGAAAAGGTTATGGGCTTTAAGTTGAGCTAAGAGCTTAGAAGGATTAGCTTTATGTGATTTGGAGCCTAACAAACTTATAAATAAATCACACGATCACAAGTCGCTAGCTGAGATGCAAAGACTACGAGCACTGTCTACTTAATGCGTTCAGTGTAGAACCAGAAAAAGACTGAATGTTTTCTGCACTACATGTCGAATTATTTAAATAATAAAGTTTATAGCGGTGATAAAAATATTTACAGCTCAGAGTTAGAAGCCACTGTCCTTTTTCAGGAAATTGTAATATAATTTCATTGTCTTGTATTAAACGCTGAAATTGTGTGAAATATTTTTTTTTCCACCACCAACTTTTCTGCGAAATCTATTTCATACACTTTTTAATTTAATACTAGATGGAACCCGTCAAAACTTGACGGTAAACAATTTGATATCAATTACAAATTTTATGTGAATATTGCTCGGGTATGTGACAAAAACCTTAGATATGTTTAAAATCAGTGTTGATTTCTGAAAATGTTCTCAGTGCAGGATTTCTGCAGCTATACGTAAAAAATCTAATTCATAAAGTGTGAAAATAAAAATTATTATCACTTACGATACACCCAAGGGGTATAGTGAACTTTAACCCTTTATTAACCTTTCAGTGGCTATATGCGTTAAAAAGTTTTAGACAAACATTGTTTTTCAAAAAATTTCCGGTACTTTTCCGTTATTACGGACACCATGCCAAAATGTATGCTAATGCATAATGTATGTAAATGTATGTATGTAAATTTATGTAAATGTATGTATGTTAATGTATGTAAATGTATGTATTAAATGTATGTAAATGCATGCTTGGCGACAATGGTGTCCGTATAACGGAAGTACCAAATTTCCTCTTACATATTTTTAACTGACGTAGTATGGGATGAGTTTCACATTCTGTGCTGGTTGGCGCGATTGGCCAAAAAATCCAAAATAGCGCGAAAAGGAGTGTGACGTCACGTAGATTAAGTTCACTTCAGTTGTTAAAATGTAACCCCAAAGACTGAAGATCGCAACAATCACATCAAACACTTATCGCCAAAATCAACTCGCCCAAAAAATCCTCAAGGGATACAGAACTCTTCCCTAAAAGATTTTCTTACAATTATTTTTCTTAGAAAATATAAAATTAACAATTTTTAAGCTTATGAGGTATGGATTATTTTCACTCTACATAAATATGTTACAAAAAAAATATATATAATTTTTACTGTTAAAAATTTAGTCTGACTCTCAGAATTTTCACAGAATTTTTTTTTTTTGCTTAATTAAACGCCATTGAGCCATGAGGCATATTTCCAAGATCAGCAACAAAACGAAAAAAATATCTCTATAATAATAATAAAACCGTAAGTCATGTGACTGTCATCAACAGTTCCGGGATGCCCGCATCGCTTTTTCATACGCCAGGCGACCATTTTTATTCAAAATTGTTTTTCGAATAAAACTGCATAAAAGTTACATTTTTAGAAAGATCGTTCAAAATAAATTAATATTTGAGAGATGACTTACGTTCAATTATGTATGTATTCTGCAATAACTTCAGTTGAAATTAGCTTCGCAGTACAAATTCTCTATCCATGAAAGTAAACAAACAAACAAAAAAAAAAGATTCATTCGTCGTGAAGGTTTAAAATATTAAACCATTAAACCATGGAGATAATCGTTCGTAAAGTAAGTTTTCCGTGAATGATTTTTTGGAGCGCTGCCTGGTGTAAAAAAAAAAAAATAATTCGCACCAGGACCTGTGAGACAATTAAAGTTTACCATAATTCCGTTTGATGAAGTGCTTATACAACTAAACTTCCTTCCAAATCTTTTCTTGACGTAAGTTGAATGTAAACAAATACAACTCATGTAATAATATTTAATGAATCAAATTTCGAAACGAATTGCCAGTTAATTTGGTATTTATGTATTATACGTGCAGGAAGAGATATCACCGAAAATGATTGTTAATCACCAATCATATTTACCATTGTTAACGACTAATCGCGTTCAAGACAGTAATTTAATATACATAATAGTATTAAGTACTTTTATGTTATTTGGACGCAAATCTCGCCAATAGCATTTTTAAAATCGCCAGTACCAGCTTTTGTTTTTCGCGTGTGCAAATTAGAAACGGTACTTTGATTTTGAAATCAAGTGTTTTGATTTATGATATTTCTTATTTTTCTATTTTCTATTTTAAACTAAAAGTGTGAACGGCATGTATTTTAAATTCTAACAGATGTCGCAGACGCACCGGGGTTGGCATGATTTCTGTTTTGCGCCATTTTGGCGAGAAAACCCCATTTTCAGGTACCTGTTAGAGATTTCTAAAACAGCACGATTCTTTTATTTCATTATGAAATAGTTTATTTTATATTAAAAAACACAAAATTTTATTGTAAAACACACACAAAGGTTAATTTATTCAGCCAAAATGACATCCAGTGCGTCTGTGACAACTGTACCCATAAGGACTCATCATTAAAAATGGTAAATAATATAAAATCAAAGTAAAATATATACAAAAAATAATTTAGTGTACATTTATAAAACACATAAAATCATACTGATGGCGTTTAGCTTAGATATTTACGATTGTAATTTTATTGATGGTATTTTATATCCGCCGGAATGAGTATGAGATATATATTCTAATCACATACTATATACGTATGAATATAATATGCATATCTATATCTACTATATCAATAAAAACGTCTTCAATTGTCTTTTATATTTCTACTACATAATATTAACTATAGAGTTACAATATACAGAGAAAAAACGGGTTGCTGTAATTAGAATTATAGGCGCCAATGTTGGCGCGGCGGATTTATCTGTTACGGATCTTAATAGTCAGTAGACATTAAGCAGAAATGCCAAAGTAAGAGAATTATGTAATTATGAAAACCCCTGAACGAAATCAAGAAAGGAAAGCAGAGAAAAACAAAGTCAAACAGAGGTCGGCACCTAGAAGGAAATTCGTGAATATTTTTAATCAGATTGTACGCCACGGGTCAAAAGTGCTGACAGCAAATACGGTTTAAAGGGAATGTGATTATCAAAACTGGCTTCCAAAAGTTCAATGTTTCACCAAACCATACTCGAAAATTACGTGTAATAATATGCAGCCCGATTATGGCACATTATTCAAGACGTTTTAGATGAGAATAATGATAGATTTTCCAATCTTCCGTAATCGAGTCTACAGCCTAAGTGTGCGAGAAACAAAAAAAATATTAGCAACAATATGGTTCAGTGTAAATGTGGATATTATGAAAGACTTTCACAAAATTGAATTCATTGCATCAAATCGTATTAACTAAAATACGCCAATTGGCAAGGACCTAATTACGGAAAATTACTTAATATGTTTAAGAATCTCCGCATTTGCGAACATATAGCAACTGATATGCAAACGGACATGAAGCATAAAGGCTTAAGTGGGCTAAGCGGTTTTTGTCAAGAAATATAAACAACAAAAAATATACGAAATTGAAATAATACCATGATTGCAAAAGTTCTTGATTTTTCTATTAGAATCTTCCGGTTTGGCGAAGGATTAAGGAGAAAAATTAAATAATGAATAAAAGTAACGTGTTACAGTGCTTAACATACATTTAAGGGAGACCAAACTGGTCGCCAGTGGCGGCTAGTATATATATACACTGCTCAAAACAATTAAAGGATATTGCAGTTTTAGGTGGATTTTGTATGTGGGAAACTTTTTAGCTGATTGATACATGGTCGACAGACATAGTAGGTTATATGAGAATAAATTACACATGTTTGGCAGAAAAAAATGCATTTTATTGCGCATTTGTGTACAAAAGGAAAATAACACAATTTGTGCATATGAGAAAAAAAGAATAAGAAAAGGTGTTTTCTTCAAAGAAAATCATTTTCAGTAGGGGGTATGGTTTCCACGGGCGGCCAGCAACGTTGAACACCTTTGAGGCATGGACTCAATGAGGCTATTAATGACGAGTTGGGGTATTCTGCCCCACTCTTCCAGAAGAGCTCTTTCCAGTTCTTGGAGAGTTTGTGGGGTTGTTGGCGGCCAGAAACTCGTCTTCCTAGAGCGTCCCAAACGTGCTCGATTGGATTCATGTCTGGAGAACACGCTGGCCATTCCATTCGAACGATTCCTTCCCCGAAAAGGAAATCCTCCACCAGGTTTGCACGATGTGACCTGCAGTTATCGTCCATTAAAATGAAGTTATCTCCGATTGCTGCAGCGTAAGGGACTACAATAGGTCTGAGGATCTCATCCCTATATCGGCGACCAGTCAGAGCTCCATCTCGAATGATGTAGAGGTTAGTGCTCCCGTCAATGGAGATGCCACCATACACCAACACTCCTCCACCGCCAAATCTGACACTTTCGTGCACGAACGCAGGATTATTCCTACTGCCACGGTCCCTCCAGATGAAAATACGCCTATTATCCGGATGCACAGAAAAACGGGACTCGTCAGAAAACAGAATATTGCTCCATTCATTTCTCCTCCAGTTGACATGCTCTGTTGCCCACTCCCTGCGGTCGCGACGATGCCTTGATGTTAATCTAACACATACCATCGGTCGGCGAGCATACAGACCTACAGCATGGAGCCGGTTTCGGACAGTCTGAGTTGAAATCGTGGTGCCTGTAGCCGAGCGAAGGTGTTGTTGGAGAAGAGTAGCGTTCATGTTTCGGTGTCTCCGAGCTGTTAACGCTAAATACCGATCTTCATTGGGCGTTGTTGCCCGTCTACGACCTTGCCCTGGTCTTCGGCCTGCACATCCACTCTCCAAAAAACAGTTCCAGATCCTGGAAATGACACTTTGTGACACTCCAATGGCTTGCGCTACTTCGGCTTGAGTTTGGCCCCCTTCTAACCTATCAACAATTCTCCAAGCTTCTGAATCTGTCAAATGACTTCGCTGAGACATCGTACTCATCGAAACAAAGCAATCACTGAATGCCGATCATCCTTGTCTTCATTCTCTTTTATCCAGTTGAAAGTCAAATTTCATTCGCTGCCGCTGAAGGGACGTTTTTGACGTCGAACTCAAAATTTGCATACTCCACAGTTTGAAAACCAGAAAAATTTGCATTTGTGATTCTCTTCTTCTATTTTCGGCAAAAAAAATTTCGTTTATATCTTTATTTTATATTAAACTTCAAATATCCTTTAATTGTTTTGAGCAGTGTATATATATATATATCCAATACGGTACTTTTATGTTTGCTGGGCGCCAGTGATAACTCGCCAAATCTTGTTTCAATTGGTATCATCTGAACTGCAACCCTTTCAATTCAATTATTTCAATTTTTATTTCAATTCAATTCTTGAGATTTTGTTATTTGTATTGATGTGTTTGTGGTGGCACAGATATCATATACATACCACATTGGCGCAATTTTTTTACCCGCTAATCTGGCGAAAACTTTGTTTTTGAATATTAACGTTATAATGTACCGTATATACTCGTGTATAAGCCGACCCCCCCCCCCCCCAATTTTTACGTAAAATTTTCAAAATAATTGAATTTTCGTGTATAAGTCGAACCCCCATTTCTGGTAGTATGTTGAAAAATGATTTGTAATCAAGGATAAAAAAATTAATAAATTTTCATTAAATTAGTAAGCTTTTTTATCTTTTTACGTTTTTAATTAGACTTTTTTTTTAATTCAACGTTTTAAAACTGTATAATTATGTAAAACTGAAGAAGCTTAAACTATTTTGAAACCTATTCACATCAATTGAAATATACCTAAAAAGAAAAAATTCCTTAAAAAGTCTATTGAAGCCTTATTGACAAGGGTAAACAACTTCTTAGACTGCTAAAATATTACTTATTTCTATTGTAGGACTTTTAGGAGAGAAATCTAGAAGCATTCTCAAGTTGAACTCTTTTAAAAAGGGGATTGCAATGTTGAAAGGAATGCCCCTGTATTGAAGGGAATTATATCCCAAGAGAAAATGGATGCAGAACAATTGCAGGGATATTATTGTTGAGCTTTTCTTGTGAATCACAGGGAAATGACCATTGTCCGCTTTTATCTCTCTCTACAATCTAGACCGGGTGACTATGGTATTTCACTCAGCCATTTCACACTTCTTCCGGAATGTAAAATGTTTCACATTTCTTCCAGAGTGTGACGCACGTTTTCCATTACGCTGTATCTTTCGTTAAAATTTTTGGATTTCACGATGAACAAGAGGTCAACATATACAGCTAAATTCAAGTTAAAAGTGATAGCTGAGGCTGAAAAAACGAATAATTCAGCTACTGCTCGTTTATTCGGCATCAATGAGAAGCAAATTCGCGAATGGAAAAAAAATAAGACTGCTATCAAAGACATGCCTGGTGAGAAAAAAGCAAATAGAGGCAAACATGCGCAATTTCCAGCTTTGGAAGAGGCACTTAATATCTGGGTGCTAGGTAAACGACAACATGGATTTATTGTGACGCGAAACTGTATTCAACTGCAAGCTTTGCATCTGGCAAAAAAGATGCTTATAGCTTCAAAAGAATTTAAAGCATCCTCAGGTTGGTGTACTAGATTTATGATTCGTTTTGATCTGTGTATGCGTCAAAAAACTAAAATAGCGCAAAAACTGCTTGCAGAGCTGGAGGACAAAATCTTAACTTGGCAACGCTATATTATAAATCTGAGAAAGAAATATTGTTTTGCTTTGGACCAGATTGGAAACATGGACGAAACACCAGTTACCTTTGATTTTCCAACAAATACAACTGTTAACAAAAAGGGCGAAAAAACTGTTTTGATAAAAACAACTGGCCATGAGAAATCCAGATTTACGGTGGTATTAACGTGCATAGCAGATGGAAGTAAATTACCACCAGTAGTAATTTTCAAGAGGAAGAACCTTCCTAAACAGGTGAAGTTTCCAAGTGGTATTCTTGTCCGAGCTCACCCAAGTGGCTGGCTGGATGAAGACGGTGTAACGGACTGGATAGATAATGTATGGAACCGAAGACCTGGTGCTCTACAGCGAAAAAAGAATCTTATAGTTTGGGATGCTTTTAGAGCTCATCTTACCAGTAGTGTGATGAAAAAGGTTAAAACAATAAACTCAGAAACAGCAGTGATCCCAAGCGCATTAACATCTCTTCTACAGCCTTTGGATGTAAGCATAAATAAGCCGTTTAAAGATCGACTGAGAAAAAAGTGGATATAATGGATGTCATCCGATGATATCCCGAAAGAAACAACGAAATCTGGGAATTTAAAAAAAGTGGACATTGTAACAATAGTAGAATGGGTGAAAGAATCATGGTCTGAAATTCCCACAGAAATGGTAAAGAAAAGTTTTATAAAATGCTGCATTAGCAACGATATGGACGGATCAGGAGATTTTTTTTTCAGATTCCGATGAGTCATTGATAAGCATGGAATCCGAATCTGAGGATGTGTACAATGAAATATCGGATTCCCAATTAACTGAGCTGTATGAATATTCAGATTCTGAACAATAACTTACATTTTTTATAAGTTTCATTGAAAATTTTTAATCTTTAATTGAAAGCAATAAAGGTTTTTAGATTAATATTTTCTAGATAGGTATCATTTTCTGTCTTTAAAGAACCTGAATATCGGCAGTTGGGTAAGCATTTTTTTTTTTTAACTTACTCGTGTATAAGTCGACCCCCCCTTTTCAACTCCCAAATTTTGTCTAAAATCATTCGGCTTATACACGAGTATATACGGTATATTAACGTTATAACGTTATTTTATTTTTATATTGAAATAAAAAAAATCACAAATTATTGCATGCTATTTGTAACTAATATTCAAAAACAAAGTTTTCGCCAAATTGGCGGGGGAAAAATCGCGCCAATGGGGTGCTTATATGACACTTGTGCCTTTGTGGTTACGTATTTCCTCATGATTGTATTTTAGCTATTTTTAAGTAAGTTTTTAAAGACATTATGCTGCAGTGTTAAAATATTAGTTATTTGTTATTAGCTAATGTTAAAAGATTGTCGAGAAAAATAGGGTTGGCGAGATTAACAAATTTTGGTGATTACTGGCACTCGGCGAACATAAAAGTACCCGAAATACATATATTCAGACATTTCAGTGACCATTTCGATGTTATGAAAAAAAAATTTGGACTTTTATTATGTAGTACATAAAAAATTACGGCATGATGTCATATTTTTTCCCCCGCCAATTTGGCGGAAACTTTGTTTATGAATATTAGTTACAAATAGCATGCAATAATAGCACGTGATTTTTTATTTCAATATAAAAATAAAATAACGTAATAAATGAAATAGCTTCTATTATTTAAAAAAAGGAAATAAAAATAAATAAATGGTAGTTTAATATAAATAAATATTGATATACATAATAAAAACAATTTATAGAATTAAAATAAAAATAAAAGTAAATAAACAGCAATATAAACAAAACTAGCTGTTACCCGTGACTTCGTTCACGTAACATTAAAAGAAGAATAAATGCATTAATCAAGCAAAATATTTCACCCCCGATAATTAAAAACGTAAATAATTAACTAACTCTTTATCATATTTCATAAGAGAAAATACGGTATTTCTTTGTTATAGGGGCCTTGACATAGCTCAGTTTTAAAAAAGTACAATTTGTCAAAAAAACAAATATCAGTTTTATCTGATAAACCATTTTACTTTTAACGACTTTGAAAAACGTTTTAACAGCCATCATTTAAAAATAATTCATTGGAAATAGTATATGCTTTTTGTTTAAATTCAATTCTTGTGAATATGGAGGAATAATTCTACACATAAATGCAAGGAGCTTCAATTGCAAAGCTTTTTGCAACCCAAAATTACATGCAAACGTAACATTTACATGTGTTACGTTTGCATGTAACAGTAACAGTTACATGCAAACGTAACACTTGAAATTGCAAAGCTTTTTGGAACCCAAAATTATATGTAAACATTACTTTTGCATGTAATTTTCAGTGCAAATTAACATGTATAAGGGTTCAAATTAAAATTAATTTGGGTGCGAATTACATGTAAATGTTACGTTTGCATATAATTTGGGGTTGCGAAAAGCTTTGCAATTGCAAGTGTTACGTTTGCATGTAACAGCAAATTTGCCTGACAATATGCTGACAGACAATTTTTGTTCTGCAGAATAAATCTATACTATTATATAAAGAGTAAACGGTGACTGACTGACTGACTGACTGGGTGACTCATCAACGTCCAGCCGAAACTACTAAAGTTAGGGTCATGCAATTTGGACTGTAGATGGCTGTTATGGCCTAGGCAAGCAATAAGAAGGGATCTTTGAAAATTCCCCCCCCCCGAAGGTTAAAGGGGGGTTCGAATGTTTTAGGTCATTTTGCCATATCTCAGCAGCAGATGTAGGTAGAAGCTTGAAATTCCAGAAAACAAATCTACTAAAAAAAGATTAAACACCTGTTTCAGCGATTTTAGAAATTCCCCCCAGAAGGGGGTTAAAGGGAGGTTGAATTTTTTAGGTCATTTTGCCATATCTCAGCAGCAGTTATAGGTAGGAGCTTGAAATTCCAGAAAACAAATCTAATAAAAAAATGATTAAACATCTTTTCAGCGATTTTAGAAATTCCCCCTAGAAGGGGGTTAAAGGGGGGTTCGAATGTTTTAGGTCATTTTGCCACATCTCAGCAGCAGTTATAGGTAGGAGCTTGAAATTCCAGGAAACAAATCTACTAAAAAATGATTAAACAGCTGTTTCAGCGATTTTAGAAATTCCCCCCAGAAGGGGATGAAAGGGGGGTTCGAATGTTTTAGGTCATTTTGCCATATCTCAGCAGCAGTTATAGGTAGGATCTTGAAATTCCAGAAAACAAATCTACTAAAAAATGATTAAAAACCTGTTTCAGCGATTTTAGAAATTCCCCCCAGACGGGGGTTAAAGGGGGGTGGTCGAATGTTTTAAGTCATTTCGCCATGTCTCAGCAGCAGTTATAGGTAGGAGCTTGAAATTCCAGAAAACAAATCTACTAAAAAAAGGATTAAACACCTGTTTCAGCGATTTTAGAAATTCCCCCCAGAAGGGGGTTAAAGGGGGGTTCGAATGTTTAGGTCATTTTGCCATATCTCAGCAGCAGTTACGCGTAGGAGCTTGAAATTCCAGAAAAAAAATCTACTAAAAAAATTATTAAACACCTGTATCAGCGATTTTAGAAATTCTCCCCAGAAGGGGGTTAAAGGGGGGTTCGAATGTTTTAGGTCATTTTGCCATATCTCAGCAGCAGTTATAGGTAGCAGCTTGAAATTCCAGAAAACAAATCTACTAAAAAAATTATTAAAACCTGTTTCAGCGATTTTTGAAACCCCCCCCCCCCCCCAGAAGGGGGTTAAAGGGGGGGGGGGTCGAATGTTTTAAGTCATTTCGCCATATCTCAGCAACAGTTATAGGTAGGACCGCGAAAATCAGGAAAACAAATCTACTAAAAAAATTATTAAACACCATTTCAGCGATTTTAAAAATTACCCCCAGAAGGGGGTTAAAGGTGGGTGGTCGAATGTTTTAGGTCATTTCGCCATATCTCAGCTGCAGTTATAGGTAGGAGCGCGTAAATAAAAAAAATAAATCTACTAAAAAATGATTAAACATATATTTCAACGATTTTAGAAATTCCTCACCCGAGGGGTTAAAGGGGGGTGGTCGAATGTTTTAGGTCATTTCGCCATATATCGGCAGCAGTTATAGGTAGGAGTGCGAAAATCAGGAAAACAAATCTACTAAAAAAATGATTAAACATGTATTTCAGCGATTTTAGAAATTCCCCTCCCCCCGAAGGGTTTAAAGGGGGATGGTCGAATGTTTTAGGTCAATTCGCCATATTTTAGCAGCAGTTATAGGTAGGAGCACAAAAACCAGGAAAACAAATCTACTAAAAACATGATTAAACATGTATTTCAGCGATTTTAGAAATTCCCCTCCCGAAGTGGGTTAAAGGGTTGTGGTCGTATATTTTAGGTCATTTCGCCATATCTCAGCAGCAGTTATAGGTAGTAGCGCGAAAATCAGGAAAACAAATCTACTAAAAAATGATTAAACACGTATTTCAACGATTTTAGAAATTCCCCCTTGAAGGTGATTAAAGGGGGTGGTCGAATGTTTTAGGTCATTTCGCCATATCTCAGCAGCAGTTTTATGTAGGAGCGCGAAAGTAAAGAAAACAAATCTACTAAAAAATGATTAAACACGTATTTCAACGATTTTAGAAATTCCCCTCTGAAGGTGATTAAAGGGGGTGGTCGAATGTTTTAGGTCATTCGCCATATCTCAGCAGCAGTTTTATGTAGGAGCGCGAAAGTAAGGAAAGCAAATCTACTAAAAAATGATTAAACACGTATTTCAACGATTTTAGAAATTCCCCCCCTGAAGGTGATTAAAGGGGGTGGTCGAATGTTTTAGGTCATTTCGCCATATCTCAGCAGCAGTTTTATGTAGGAGCGCGAAAGTAAGGAAACAAATCTATTAAAAAATTGGTTAAACACGTATTCCAGCGATGTTAGAAATTTCCCCCCGAAGGGGGTTAAAAGGGGTCGAATGTTTTAGATCATTTCGTCATAGCTCAGCCGCTGTTTTATGTCGCTGTTTTAAAGCAGCTGTTTTATGTAGGTGCGCGAAATTCAGGAAAACAAACCTATTAAAAAAATGATTAAACACGTATTTCAGTGAATTTAGAAATCTCCCCCCCCCCCCCCCCCCAAAGATGGTTAAAGGGGGATTCGAAAATTTTAGGTCATTTCGCTATATCTCAGCAACAGTTTTTGGTAGGACAACGAAATTCAGGAAAACAAATGTACTAAAAAAATTACATTGCCTACCCGTGCAAAGCCGGGACGGGCCGCTAGTTAATTCATAAAGTTTGAATATGTGGAAATATGTTTTTAATTTTCGAAAATTCTGCTGTAATCAAGATTTTTTTTTTCACCAACTATTCAAATTGAAAATAAATTCTTTTTTCAGTTTTAACGAGAAAATGGCATAAAAATGTATTAATCCGTTTTATTTCTTCTTTTTTTTTATCCACAAAAATGGAGTAATTTAATTACCGTTTTTAGAGAAATTTCGTTAAAATTTACAAAAAAAAAAAAAAAAAAAAAAAAAAAAAATAATATATCGGAGTCTAATTCAAAATTTTAAATTCTCAGAGTTTATATGACATCCTTAGATCAATGATGGTGTTAAGAAAATCGCATTGCATTAAGAGTAGTAGTTGCGAAATACAAACAGACAGTCCGATTTTAAAATAATAGACTTGTGTTCAATTTTCTTTTCCTAATAATCTTACTGATGCTTGTATTACAAATCGCAGAGTTCAGAGAATAAATAGATATGAAATGTTTATGTTTGGCGTGATGCTGAAAATGCATCCTACAGTTGGCCTAAACAACTGGCGGCGGCTTGCTTTGAAAACAACTCCCCGTCCAATGAAGTCAGCCCTTGGGCCTAATGATTTGAGCGATAACCGGCTTCATATTGCAAGCCGATTTGACGGCCTCTCTATTCTTTCACTGTACTCTGTAATTATTATTGTATGAAATTGATTCACGCACCATTTGAAACATATTTGAAAAATCCCGTTTCATTTGAAATATGACGTCACTTTGATTGCAGAGAAATCTCTTTTTTCAATGATATAATTCTTGTTAATTTTCTTTTCCTGGCAATCATGACGGGAATTTTATCCGAAAACACACATCGGTATGTAATTGATTTTCAAACTTATTATTAATCAGTATCAAAAAACATATTTCAGTTATTCATCTTAAATCTGACGTCCATTATGCATATACTTTTATTATACACTGATATTCATGCTCCTTGTAATGTTACGAATTTTTGAAAATACATGTTTTATTTATGACGTCATATTTGTTCAAGCCAAGGAGGATCCTTTTCATAGTTCCATGGTCCAAGCGAAATCTTTTCTTAATAATATGATTATTGTTCAGTTTTCCTTCTAATTATAACGCAGTTTTTGACAGAAAATATCTTCTCAACGTAACCAATATTCATACTTCATGTATAATAAGAAATACTCCATATTTTTCTTTCAAATATCACGGAAATTCCTCTTCTATTGAATTTTCATTTTTCACGTGAAAATCTTTCAATTGAAAATTAATTGTTGAGTAAAAAGTATTATTCTGGGCTTTGATTTAGTTTTGGCAACGATAAAGTATTAGCAACGGTAAAGTAAATTTAACCATTTTAAAATATTATACGAAAAAATGTCCATTTATTCTCTATGAAAATAACGAAATTTTGATTTATTAAGAAAAATATTTGAATAAAATAAACAAAAACCAGCCTATGTTCATATGAGGGTTATAATCAACCTATGTGCAAAGGTACAGGATCATTAAATGCTCCATTTTGACGCTGGCTTCAGCATAACATTTGCACACAATCAGATTTATAATATTACTAGCTGTTACCCGTGACTTCGTTCACGTATCATTAAAAGAAGAATAAATACATTAATTAAGCAAAATATTTCATTCCCAATAATTAGAAATGTAAATAATTAACTAACTCTTTACCACATTCCATAGGAGGCAATACAATATTTCTATGTTATCCTTGACATAACTCAGTTTTAAAATTGAAATTTTGTGACAAATAATCACGAAAAGGAAACTGCAACCAATGAAAAAAGGCGGTCCAAATAAAATCGTGGAGATCAGCGAATTGTGTAAAAACATATGTCAAGTTTACCTGATAAACCATTTCACTTTTAACGCCTTTGTGAAACGTTTTAATAGTCATCCTTCAAAGATAATGGAAATAGTATATTCTTTTTCATTAAATTCAATTCTTGTGAATAGAAAGTAATAATTGTAGACCTAAATGCAAGGAGCTTAAATTTGCCTCCTTGATTTAATCTATAACTGAAAAAAAATCTTTATTTCTATATGGGAATATATTGACAGACGATTTTTGTTCTGCAGAATAAATTGATTCATGAAGTTTAAATGTGTGAAAATACGTTTTTACTTTTCAAAAATTTTACTGTAATCAAGATTTTTTTTTCTTTCACCATCTATCTGGAGGCACGGCAGTGCCTCCGCCAAGTCGAGAAAGCACGGCCGTAAGCATACTTTTCTGGAAGCAACTCAGGGCACTTTTGACCCCCCCCATATCTCCGCGCTGGAGTATCCCAAAAATTCAAAACTTCGTTTTTCTAGAGTATTTGGCACACAGGACCAAAATTTAAAATTACAACTTTCTGTCTTTTCTAGTTCAGACGATATATGAACTCAAACATTCGATTTTTTGTCACTCACTCACTCACTCGTTCCGCGTCATCAAAAAGATTAGGTAGATCCCGTAGCCTTAGAAACTTGACATTTGGAAAAAAGGTAGTGTTTAGGATACAAAGAGAGGAAAAATTATAAAATCCGGAAAATTCGAAAAAAAAAACATTCGAAAATTCAACAAATTCCATCAAAATTGAGAATTGAAAATAAGACGATCTTGTAGTCTTAGAAACTTAAGATTTGGTGTGAAGGTAGTGTTTAGCATTCAGAAAAAGAAAACATCAAAAACACCAAAAAAATCGAAAGCAAAATTGAAAAAATCGAAAAAATCGAAAAAAATCGAAAATTTTCAAATAATCCGATTTTGTTGCGCTAGAAACTTGGAATTCGGAATAAAGGTAGTATTTAGGATGCAAAATAAGGAAAAATTAAAAAATCCGGAAAATTCGAAAAAAAAATTCAAAAATACGAAAAATTCGAAAAAAATTTAGAAAATTAAAAAAATTTGATCTTTTAGCCTTAGAAACTTAAAATTCGCGGTAAAGATAGTGTTTAGGATTCAGAAAATGTTAAAATAAAAAACGCAATAAAATTCGAAAGTAAAATCGAGAAATCGAAAAAAATCGGAAAAATCGAAAAATAAGGAAAATTTGAAAAGAATTCGATTTTATAGCGCTAGAAACTTAAAATTTGGAATAAAGGTAATATTTAAGATACTAAATAAGGAAAAATTCAAAAATATGGATAATTCAAAAAATACCCATAAATTAGTGCAGACGGTATATGAACTCAAAGTTTCGATTATTTGTCACTCACACATTCACTCACTCTTGCGTCATCAAAAACATTGGGTAGATCCCGCAGTCATAGAAACTTAAAATTTGGAAAATAGGATACAAAGAAAGAAAAAATTATAAAATCCGGAAAATTCCAAAAAAAAACTATTCGAAAATTCAACAAATTCGAACAAAATTGAAAATTGAAAATAATACGATCTTGTAGCCTTAAAAACTTAAAATTTGGTGTAAAGGTAGTGTTTAGAATTCAGAAAAAGAAAACATCAAAAACACACGAAAAAAAAATCGAAAATAAAATCGAAAAATCGGAAAAATCGAAAAAAACCCGAAAATTATCAAATAATCCGATTTTGTTGCGCTAGAAACTTGGAATTCGGAATAAAGGTAGTATTTAGGATGCAAAATAAGGAAAAATTAAAAAATCCGGAAAATTCGAAAAAAAAAATTGAAAATTTCGAAAAATTCGAAAAAAATGAAAAAATTAAAATAATTTGATCTTTTAGACTTAGAAACCTAAGATAAACCCGGTAAAGATAGTGTTTAGGATTCAGAATAAGTTAAAATAAAAACGCAATAAAATTCGAAAATAAAATAAATCGAAAAATAAAGAAAATTTGAAAATAATTCGATTTCATAGCGCTAGAAACTTGTAATTTGGAAAAAGGTAATATTTAAGATACTAAATAAGGGAACATTAAAAAATATAGATAATAAAAAAAAATCGAAATTTTCAAAAAAAAAAAAAAAAAAAGAAAGAAAGAAAGAAAGAAAAAGAAAAAGAAAGTGAGAAATCGAAAATAATATGATCTCGTAGTCTTAGAAACTGAAAATGTGGTGTAAAGGTAGTGTTAAATAGTAGAAAAATAAAAAAATAAAAACACAACAAACATCGAAAATAAAATAAAAAAATCGAAAGAAAACGAAAATTTATAAATAATTCGATTTTGTAGAGCTAGAAACTTAAAATTTGGAATAAAGGCAGTAATTTAGGATACAGAAAAAGAAAAAAAAATCTGTAAGATTCGAAAAAAACTTATCGTTTAGGATACAGAAAAAGGAAAAATTAAAACACAATAAATTCGAAAATAGAATAAAAAAACTCGAAAAAGATCGGAAATTTCAAAATAATTCGATTTTGTAGCGCTAGAAACTTGAAATTTGTAATAAAGGATACAAAATAAGAAAATATTAAAAAATCCAGAAAATTATAAAAAAAAATCGAAAAAATCAAAAATTCAAAATAATTTTATCTTGTATTCTTAGAAACTTAAAACTTGGTGTAAAGGTAGCATTTACTATTCAATAAAACGAACAATTAAAAAATTCGTTAAATTCGAAAATAAAATCGAAATATCTTTAAAAAATTGAAAATTCGAAAACAATTTGATTTTGTACTGCTACAAACATTAGTTTTAAGATAATTGTCCTATTAGCTAGTACAACGCCCCTAATTGTTTTATGTTATTTCCCCCGGATTATGGTTTTCTTTTCTTTCGTTTACGAATTTCGTTATAGGAAAGTTCCACTGTAGACTGGCTACGTTATAGGCGATTTCTTTATAGACAGGTTTGTTTTCTTTCACAGGTTATACTATATTTACTTCGCATATGAAATATGGATTGTTAAATGATGTTAGCCCCACAAAAATTTTCACAGCTCCGCCTACCCACCCGACATTACTGGCTGGTTATGGTTTGATAGTTCTTTCTAAATAAAATCATGGTGACTCTAACATTCACTTGATTTACCTCTAAACTGAACCTAAATGATCCTAAGATGACGGATAAAAAAATTACTATATTGTCATGACAATCAGGTAACTTAAAAGTAAAATTGAAAAATCAATAAATTTATAAAAAGTCAAAAATTTGAAAATAATCCGATTTTGTAGTCCTAGAAGCTTGACATTTGGCAGAAAGGTAGGGTTTAGTATACAAAGTAAGAAAAAAAGTAAAAAATCCGTAAATGTAAAAAAAAAAAAAGCCAAAAAAAAAAAACGAAAAAATAAATAAAAAACATCGAAAAAATGAATATAGTTTGATTTATTAAAAATTTCCGGAAATTTTAATTTTGGCTTTCTTTTTATACTAAAAAGTTCTTTTATGCTAAATATCAAGTATCTAGGACTGCGAGTAATATCTCAGATGGATAGCACCTATCCGGGAAGCAATTGAGAGTACTTTTGACCCTCCCCTTCCCATAACTTAGTGCTGGCCTAGGAACCTGAAATCTCTTTTTATCTACAGTACTTTGCAAACGAAACTAAAGCTTCAAATTTTTTATACCTGTAAATAATAGGGACAGAGTGTGGGCTTAGCGAAAATCAGTGGATGATCTCCAAAAAGAACCCAAAATCAAGAAAAGGAGGATTACTTACAAAAAGAAGTGAAATCTCATCAAAAACGTCACCTGTAAAAAATGCAGCCAAGTCTTGTGACTCTTTTTCCGTAAAAAGTTCTGAGATCGTTTAAAGCCAAGTTTAGCTATCTTATTAACTCTGAAATTTTCATTCACAAATCACTCCTAGTCTCTACATCTTTAGTTAAATATTATTTTGTGACTTGGCAATTACGTAGCACGAGAATGTAATGTATATAATTAGTCTTAATCAAATAATACCATGCCATCCCATAACATATTAAGGTGTAATAACTTCCCTGTGCGTATATAATTAGCCTTAATCATATTATCTCATCCCTTCCCATATAACATAGTAAGGTGTAATAACTTCCCTGTGCTGCGTAATTGCCAAGTCACAGAGTAATATTTAACTAAAGATGTAGAGACTAGGAGTGATTTGTGAATGAAAATTTCAGAGTTAATAAGATAGCTAAACTTGGCTTTAAACGATCTCAGAACTTTTTACGGAAAAAGAGTCACAAGACTTGGCTGCATTTTTTACAGGTGACGTTTTTGATGAGATTCAAATTGAAAATAAACTCTTTTTTTCAGTTTTAATGAGAAAAAATATATTAATCCGTTTTATTTCTTCTTTTTTATCCACAAAATTAAAATAATTTAGTTGCCATTTTATAGATTCGTATTTATTTTTATTTTCCTAATAATCATGGTGTGGTTTTTGGCAAAAAACTCTCATCTGTATGTAACTCATATTCATGATTAATAATTGGTATACATTAAAAAAATATTTAAATTTTTCATTTTAAATGTGGTGTGAAACCGGGGCCTCCGAGATGTCGCTGTGTGTCCTTCACCGGGCCTGCTACAAGTGACGTCACAACCTGCTGACGTCAAAACAGAGATCCATAATAACTTAAAAATTTTCATGTACTTTGTTCGTTTGTACGTATTGTTTACGATAGTATTTTGATTTTATTTATTGTTTTATATAGTAATTAATAATATTTTTCAGTGTATTTAGATTATAATGCTATCAATAATTATTGATTATAATTATTAAAGAAAGTGTAGATAAAATAATGAGAAGAAAATGTTGTGCTCCTAGTTTCTAATCTAAGTCTTCAAATTCGCTACTGATAATGAAAAGAAGGAATTTTAGCTACGAAAATTACCTTGTGATAATTATTTTTACATTTCAACAGAAGTGGTCTGCATTAAATGTTTCGATATACGTTTCATAATTCGTGAAGCTAAAATTAATATGATGGTATTGAACTTGCTGTGCTGAGAAAAAAAAAAAACCCTAACAACGAATGTCCATCCTACTGTAATGGAAATATTCCGGCATATTTGAATGAATTTGTACTTTCAAATCAAAAAGAGTCAAATGATCTTTAGAAAAAAAAAAAATAAAAGAAGCAGACGATAAACAGTTTAAAAAATGATTTTGAAAGAAATACTGTAATAAATTGAATGAAATCTGGATACATTTAGTTAGAAGTGAGTGTGCTTTGTTTATAAAATTAAAAGTAACTGATTTACACAACTTAGTAGTTTTACGTAGTTCCATTTAACATTTTAGCTAACTTAAGTGTACAAATATATTATGAAAATAAAACTTTTGATAAGTTAATTTGAGTGATTATTAGGTCCTAGACCCAAGTACAATAAATAGACAATTATTAAAATATTACAAGTCAGTTACAAAGTTAAGATAGAAAATTGGGTACTTTTCGGTTAGCCGGGTGCCAGTGATATATACATATATATATATATATATATATATATATATATATATATATATATATATATATATATATATATATATATATATATATATATATATATACACACACACACACATATATATATATACACATATCTACACACACATATATGTATGAATTAATATATATATATATTTATATATGTACATGTATCACTGGCGCCGGCTAACCGAAAAGTACCGAAAAAGGCTTATGGCGAGAGAAGGAAAGTTGGCAACATATTTTCTGGCAACCTATTCGTAGTTTCATATAAATAAGTATTTTTTTTCAATATTTATATAATTTATTTAATATAAAGAAGTCATATATCTCTTTTTATATGCAGGTAGAACAGAATTGTATATATAAATAATTTTATATATATAAATAAACATAAAAGTTCATTAGGTTTGTTTTCATAATTGTGTTTTCTAACTTTCTGAAGCCCGGATTACGCCAAAGCGTTAAAAAAAAGTGCCAAGGTCTGTATAGTTAAAAAATGTCGATTTCTCTATTTAAATTGACATTTATTGTGTTTTGGTGGTTAAATTATGGTATGTAGTTGTAAAAGGGAGGAATGGCATTGATTTTGTAAAGTTTTTGGTAGATTTATTATATTTTTTGTACTTATATTTATTGTAAAATAATGTGTTTAGGAAAAGGTAAGTCAATGGGTTCAATCTGATTTATTAATCTTAGCATTTTTTTTAATTTAAAACTTTTAATTTCCTTTAATAAAACAAGTGTATTGATTCCCTTTTATTTCACGATTATGAAATTTAATATTATTTATGTAATCACAAATTATAAGAGCGGAAATGTTCTTTTTATTACATCTTTCTGCTGCGATACGTTGACCAAAGTGGATCACTACTGTGACGTCACTAATACTTGTAGCAGGCCCGGTGAAGGACACACAGCGACATCTCGGAGGCCCCGGTGAAACTCATTTACTTTCCAGGCTTTGATACTTACTGATCCTTGTATTATTAATGTAAGGAATTGATTCACGCTCCTTGTAAAACACATTTGAAAATTCCTGTTTTATTTCAAATATGACGTCACTTTTTTCTCAGAGAAATCTCTTTTTAATGGCATAATTCTTGTTAATTTTCCTTTTCTGGCAATCAGGACGTAAATTTTAGCGGAAAACTCACATTTGTATGTAACTGGTATTCAAGCTAATTAATAATCAGTATCGATAAAAAATATTTCAGCTTTTCATCTTAAATATTTTGTCCATTATCCATCTACTTTCATTATACATTGATAGTCATGCTCCTTGTATTATTACGAATATTTGAAAATACATGTTTTATTTATGACGTCATATTTGTCCAAGCCTAGGAGGATCCTTTCATAGTTCCATGGTTCAAGCGAAATCTCTTTTTAATAATATAATTATTGTTAATTTTTCCTTCTAATTATAACGCAGTTTTTGACAGAAAAAGATCTTTTTAATGTAACCGATATTCATACTTCATGTATAATAACAAATACTCCATATTTTTGTTTCAAATATCACGGAAATTCATCTTCTTTTGAATTCTTTTTAATTTTCAGTTTTCACGTGAAAATCGTTCAATTGAAAATAATTGTTGAGGAAAAATTCTTTTTCCGTGTTTTTATTTATTGGCAACAATCAAAGCCCTAGCAACGATAAAGTAAAAGGGTTAAATAGTATGGAAAAATGTCCATTTATTCTCTATGAAAATAACGAATTATTAAGAAAAATATTTGAATAAAATAAACAAAAACCAGCCTATGTTCATTTGAGGGTTATAATCAACCTGTATGCAAAGATACAGCATCATTAAATGCTCCATTTTGACGCTGTCTGCAGCCTAACACTCGCACACAATCAGATTTATAATATTATTAGGATTAGGATAGGATAACCGGGTTACAATGTGAAGCATAAAATTGCCATTTTGTTGCAATCGCTCCAATGTGGTGCGTATATCTCATCTGTGCCCAATATTTTTGCTTGGTTTTAATAAATTTTGCTCCATTTCCATGCACCTTTTGCCTCTAATTAAAAAAAATGTGTCGAAAATTTCGAAAATTCTCAACAAATCTGTACAGATAATGTTGGCACAGATGTCATATACGCACCACATTGGCGCGATTGCAACAAAATGGCAATTTTATGTCTCAAATGTTAACCCGTTTATTTGGTTTATATTACTGTTTATTTACTTTTATTTTTTTATTTTAATTCTATAAATTGTTTTTATTATGTATATCAATATTTATTTATATCAAACTATCATTTATTTATTTTTATTTCCTTTTTTTAAATAATAGAAGCTATTTCATTTATTACGTTATTTTATTTTTATATTGAAATAAAAAATCGCGTGCCATTATTGCATGCTATTTGTAACTAATATTCAAAAACAAAGTTTTCGCCAAACTGGCGGGAGAAAAAAATCGCGCCAATGTGGTGCGTATATGACATCTGTGTCCAATAATCATGGATTTAATTAATTTTGTAATATGCGTTGCAACCAAAGCAATTGTGATTAAATCGGTACAAATATCACAGACGGGTTTAATTTTTGGCGCCTAAATGACGATTTTTGCTTTCTATGGCAACCTGGTGTTTTATAATAAAATTGAATGTGTGTGTAAATAAATAAAATAAAATATGTACAATATAATAAACTAGCAAGCTTCGCCCGCTACGCTGGTCGGTTTCTCCAAACGAATTTTGAATCAAACTAAATATACCGGTGAATTGCATTTATCCAACAATGTACGCTTTTGGTCAGACAGCTACAGGAAAATATAAAAAGAGATCGCATATCAATTTATTGCCTTGCACTACTAAGTATTTGTCTGGCTTTAAATATGATCCTCATATTGATTATTCCAGGAATAAGCCTGTTGATCTCGGATCTCAGTTACCCTGCACCTCGTGCCGTGCCTTGAAGTGGCAAGATGAGACTCCCTGGATATGTTGCAGTGGCGGTAATAAAGAAGATATAGTAATGGATGCGTTTTTAAAAATTATAACTTGTAATGTTAGAAATATTGATGAGTTGGCGCTAAAGGCATCACCAAATTATAGAAAATGTGCAATATTGAAACCGTACAGACCCTCGAAACTTTACTTCAGCAAGCATATTTTATTTAAAACTCACAATTACATAAATATCCGTAAGAATAATTGGTACTTTTATATTGCTGGGCGCCAGTAAAAACTCACCAAATCTAGTTTCAATTGGCATGATTTCAATTGAAACATTTTATTTGTATTGATATGTTTGTTTTTATGTATTTTATTATGATTATATTTTAGTTATTTTAAATAAGTTTTTTAAGATATTATATCGCAATGTTAAAATAATGGCTAGTTGTTATTAGCTAACGTTAAAATATTAGCAAAAAAAAAAAAAAAAAAAAAAAAAAAAAAGGATTGGCGAGATTTAAAAAAAATTTGGCGATCACTGGCACCCAGCTAACATAAAAATACCGAATAATATTCAATTCCAAATTCCCGAAGCAAACAAAAAAGTTAAACAAAGACCCCGGGAACTGGCATTATTGAGATTTCATCTAATCAAACTATCAGGTGATTTTTTTTCTTATCCAGTATCTTATAAATCGCCAATTATTGTTTGATCTTTAACAATGACGAATGTATTTTAGAAAATATCACTTGGCGATCAATGCAATAAATTTTAAGGTTTTGTCGCCAAAGGCAACGCCAAATTCGAAAATGTGCAATATCTCACGAATTGTTGGAGTTAGAATATTTTTATTTGGTACCATTCGATTCAGCATGCAAAAATACATTGAAATAAGTTATCATTTGACAAATAAATATAAAACCCGATTTTTAAGAAATTTTGTTATTGTTTGTTCCCATTTTAACCCCTTTAGGGATGGAATTTTAGGAAAACTTTCTTATTGCATCTCTACATCCGAAGAAGTATTTTCCCCGCAAATTTCGTGTTTGTAGCTTCAATAGTTTGGACTCTGCGTTAATGATATCCCAAGTCAGGACTTCCTTTTACATAATATAGAATTTTATATACAGATAAAATTAACCATTAGTATTACCTATCAGGCTTTGCTCGCTACGCTGGTCGGTTTATCCAAAAAAAAAATTTTAAACAAACTAAATATATCGGTGAATTTGATTGTGTGTTTTAAAGAAACATGAACTTTTACGTTCATGTCCTTCCGCATTGGTGTAAAACGATACGAAAGCCATTATGCTGTTATATTTTCTAAAGTGTTACACGAAATTTAGGCGGTTAAAGACCAACGCGTTTATTTAATCATTTGCAGTATGATTTTCTAAAGAACGATATAACGATATGCAATATACTAAAACTATCCCTGGAAAATTAACAATGCAAGTTCCATAGAAATCCATTCAGCAGAATCTTTAAAAAAGTCTAATGTTTCATAATTGGGTTCAACTGATTATAGAAATGCCCCCCACCCTAACTAACAGTGCAAGTTCCAGCATAATCCATTCAGCAGAATTCAAGGTATAAGCGGCAGGATTGAAATTCCCTTTGAATTATACATATACAGTAGACAGATAAATGTATCTTTCATAATCGTCTTCACCTGTTGATAGAACTCTCAGGGATTTTGTAGAAAGTATATGCTGGTATACGCCGTCAATCTTCTGGAATTTTTAAGACTAAATTCTGCACACCGTCCGTAGCTATAACATATACTCTCTAGTATATATCCTCTGTCTATAGAGTATATGCACTGTTTTTTTTTACGACTACACCACTGACAACTTTCTCCCATAGCTCCATAACTAAACAATGTAGAAAATCAATTCCTGAAATATTATCACACTGCGAAACTCCCATCAAAATCCGTTCAGTAGAACTTTAAAAAAGGTAATCTTTCATAATCGGGTTCACCTAATTTTATCTATAACTTCCTCCCGTGGCTCTATAAATAAGCAATGTAGAACAATGTATTTATTTTAAAACCTTTCTAAAACAAATTACCTTACTAACAGTGAAATCATATAAAAATCTGTTCGGTAGAACCTGAGTTTTAACCGATCGGAATGGAATAAGAATTTGCGTTTTATAAATATTATAGATAAATATGATACGATTTTTGTAATCGGATTCGTTGTCAAGCTTTCGCTTCAGAAAACACAACGTAGGCGAAAACTTTGCTCCACAGAAGTACCAACCATCCCCACAAAATTACCTAACTAACAGTCAGGGATGAGATTTCTCCGCTTTTTTGCATACCAGTATAATCTTACAGAAAAGGCTTTTTTATTTAATCGGAACATTCTGCAATTTAAAAGAACAACGTTTTCTCTAACATTATACTGGTATGCAAAAAAGCGGAGAAATCTCATCCCTGCTAACATTGTAAATCGCACCAAAGTCCGTACAGCAGAACTCAAATTATAAACGGTCGGAATGAAATACGAATTTGCATTTTAAATACAGAGTAGATATATCCTTATATATTATTTCTCCTGTCAACATCCCTTTTACTCAGAAAATATGAAACGCAGAACAACGAATGAGATACCATATGAAAGGTTTTAGAACAGGCTTCTGACATAGCCCACTTAACAATTCGTTAAAACATGTTTTTGATTAAAATTTGCTGGAATTAAAAAATTAAATCGGCATTGTTTTCATGAAAGAAATGAAAGGTTTTCCTGAAATTATTGTTGCCAAAAAAATAAAATACCACATTATATGATGCTCATAGCAATTATTATAAAAACACCGCACGGGTTTATTTTATACTTATGATTAAAAAGCGAAATTGAAATTGAAATGTTTAGATTTATATTTCTAAGTGCCATGGTTTTCCCAAAGCGGATGACGTCATCCTCTAATGCAGTCAAAATACGATTGTTAATTTTTTTTCTCGCGCGTGCATTTAGCAATCTTGGATCAGTTTTTAGTCTAACTTTGATGGAATAAATTAGATGATATTCTGGCTTGACTAACAACTAAATGTTGTTTGCAGATATTTTTATTCTGGCTTTTTCTTTAGAAGTTTAAACCTGCATCTAATAAATATTACATATTGATAAAAAATGATACTTCTCCATTATCCCGTCGTACACTTTTCATAACAAAAAACTATCGCCAAATAAACGGCAGAACGTTGCCATTGGAATGTCAAAAAATAAATAAAATATAAGAATTTAAGGACACAATTGTTATTTTAATTAATAAAATAACTACTAAATCAGTAAAACATAATGAAAAATACAACGCAAATGTCGAATGTAATACCACTAGATGACGTAACAAACACGAATAATGATTCTGACATCAAGTAAATGGGACTGCATTTTTGGCGTTTAATCTGACAGTTTGGCGGTAGTTTTTTGTTATGAAAAGTGGTCGACGGGTTAATAGAGAAGTACCTAAAAAATATTAGATTTCAGTGCGAAATTTCGCATGGGCCCTCTGGTCTTTCATAATTGCATTCACCTTTCCCAATCACTTTTCCATTAGCTCTATCACTAAGCAACATAGAATGATATGTTATAGGGTCATTAACCATACCTGAAAAATCACTTCCATTAACATTCGTTCAGTAGAATTTTTTAAAGTAATCTTTAATAATCGGGTTCACATAATTTTAGAGCTTTCCTCTTTAGCTCTATAACAAAGCAACGTAGAAAGCAACGTAAACGCTAAAACCTTTCAAAAAACATTACCTGATTAAAATGTGAATATGCGGTTTATACTCATAGTAGATGATGATATGATTTTCTGTAACAGGATTCATCATGAAGATTTCGCTTCAAACATAAACGATGCTTTCAACATTGTGGCTAATACGCCAATTGGCGAGGTATCCGATTGCGGAAAATTAGCCCGAAATCGTATGAATAACTACCCAAAGAAAAAGAGAAACATGGCTGAAGACTGAAAACAAATAAAGCAGTAATACATAATACCAATCAGACCTTCGACACTTTATTTGGTACTTCTCCATTATCCCGTCGATCACTTTTCATAAAAAAAAACTATCGCCAAACTATAAGATTTAACGCTAAAAATGCAGTCCCATTCACTTGACGTCAGAAGTATTAAACGTGTTTGTTATGTCATGAAGCGGTTTTTAATTCGGCATTTACCTGTATTTTTCATTTTGTTTTTCTGATATTTTTGTTATTTCGTTAATTAAAATAAAAATTGCGTCCTTAAACGGCTGTGCCATGACATTAAAAGAGAAAATGCATTGTAAAAATGTTGCGTTTCATAGTTAAGTGCAATAGATCAATTTCAACTGACGTCACAAACATTAATTCACCAGCCGAGAAGGATAATTAAGAAAAATAATGTAAATAAATAAATATTCAGGATTTTTTTTTCTATTTTCATTAATATATTGTAATTTTTTTGTGTTAAAACTTACTGGGCACTTTGGTGAGTGGTGCGTTTCCGAATTTATTTTATTTTATTTATTTATTTTGACGTTCCAATGGCAACATTCTTCCATTTGTTTATTTGGAGTTCATTCATGTTTGGCGATGATTTTTTTTTATTTTTTTATGAAAAGTGGTCGACGGAATAATTGATCTGAAGACCCTTTATTTTAGCAATCACGTTTAATTTTAAATCATGGCGTTTCTAGAAATAATAATAATACACAATTACATAAATATCTGTAAAAATAATATTCAATTCCCAATTGAGCAGTTAATGTTTCTATCTGCAAAAATAAACAAAAAGATTTAATTTGAATTTCTTCCATTGCTATAGTAACGGACGTATTTTTAGAAATTATCACTTGTATTGTTAGAATTGTTAGATTTTGACGTCAAAGACTTCGCTAAATTAGAAAAATGTGCAATATCTCACGAAATATTTGACTTATGAGTATTTAATTGATACCATTCGATTCAGCATACAAAAATACATTAAAATATGTTATCATTTGTCACGTAACTATAATACCCGATTTTTAAGGAATTTTTTTAAAGTTTGTTCCCCTTTTTACCCCCCTTAGGGGTGGAGTTTTTGAAAATCCCGTCTTAGTGCGCCTCTACATACTAAGAAGTATTTTTCCTGCAAGTTTTGTCTTTGTAGGTTCAGTAGTTTTGGCTGTGCGTTGATCATCTAGCCAGAAAAGGACTTTCTTTTATATATATAGATTATAACACCTTGTAATAGTATATTACTTTTAAATGCTAAAGGTGTAAAATTAACTATAATATAAATTAAAATAAATAATAATAATAATTATAATAAAAGTTATTTTAATTTATATTATAGTTGTTAATTTTACACATTTAGCATTTATATGTAATATAAAATACCGTATATACTTGTGTATAAGCCGAATGATTTTAGACAAAATTTGGGAGTTGAAAAGGGGGGGTCGACTTATACACGAGTAAGTTAAAAAAAAAAAATGCTTACCCAACTGCCGATATTCAGGATCTTTAAAGACAGAAAATGATACCTATCTAGAAAATATTAATCTAAAAACCTTTATTGCTTTCAATTAAAGATTAAAAATTTTCAATGAAACTTATAAAAAATGTAAGTTATTGTTCAGATTCTGAATATTCATACAGCTCAGTTAATTGGGAATCCGATATTTCATTGTACACATCCTCAGATTCGGATTCCATGCTAATCAATGACTCATCGGAATCTGAAAAAAAATCTTCTGATCCGTCCATATCGTTGCTAATGCAGCATTTTATAAAACTTTTCTTTACCATTTCTGTGAGAATTTCAGACCATGATTCTTTCACGCATTCTACTATTGTTACAATGTCCACTTTTTTTAAATTCCCAGATTTCGTTGTTTCTTTCGGGATATCATCGGATAACATCCATTGTATCCACTTTTTTCTCAGTCGATCTTTAAACGGCTTATTTATGCTTACATCCAAAGGCTGTAGAAGAGATGTTAATGCGCTTGGGATCACTGCTGTTTCTGAGTTTATTGTTTTAACCTTTTTCATCACACTACTGGTAAGATGAGCTCTAAAAGCATCCCAAACTATAAGATTCTTTTTTCGCTGTAGAGCACCAGGTCTTCGGTTCCATACATTATCTATCCAGTCCGTTACACCGTCTTCATCCAGCCAGCCACTTGGGTGAGCTCGGACAAGAATACCACTTGGAAACTTCACCTGTTTAGGAAGGTTCTTCCTCTTGAAAATTACTACAGGTGGTAATTTACTTCCATCTGCTATGCACGTTAATACCACCGTAAATCTGGATTTCTCATGGCCAGTTGTTTTTATCAAAACAGTTTTTTCGCCCTTTTTGTTAACAGTTGTATTTGTTGGAAAATCAAAGGTAACTGGTGTTTCGTCCATGTTTCCAATCTGGTCCAAAGCAAAACAGTATTTCTTTCTCAGATTTATAATATAGCGTTGCCAAGTTAAGATTTTGTCCTCCAGCTCAGCTGGCAGTTTTTGCGCTATTTTAGTTTTTTGACGCATACACAGATCAAAACGAATCATAAATCTAGTACACCAACCTGAGGATGCTTTAAATTCTTTTGAAGCTATAAGCATCTTTTTTGCCAGCTGCAAAGCTTGCAGTTGAATACAGTTTCGCGTCACAATAAATCCATGTTGTCGTTTACCTAGCACCCAGATATTAAGTGCCTCTTCCAAAGCTGGAAATTGCGCATGTTTGCCTCTATTTGCTTTTTTCTCACCAGGCATGTCTTTGATAGCAGTCTTATTTTTTTTTCCATTCGCGAATTTGCTTCTCATTGATGCCGAATAAACGAGCAGTAGCTGAATTATTCGTTTCTCAGCCTCAGCTATCACTTTTAACTTGAATTTAGCTGTATATGTTGACCTCTTGTTCATCGTGAAATTCAAAAATTTTAACGAAAGATACAGCGTAATGGAAAACGTGCGTCACACTCTGGAAGAAATGTGAAACATTTTACATTCCGGAAGAAGTGTGAAATGGCTGAGTGAAATACCATAGTCACCCGGTCTAGATTGTAGAGAGAGATAAAAGCGGACAATGGTCATTTCCCTGTGATTGACAAGAAAAGCTCAACAATAATATCCCTGCAATTGTTCTGCATCCATTTTCTCTTGGGATATAATTCCCTTCAATACAGGGGCATTCCTTTCAACATTGTAATCCCCTTTTTAAAAGAGTTCAACTTGAGAATGCTTCTAGATTTCTCTCCTAAAAGTCCTACAATAGAAAGAAGTAATATTTTAGCAGTCTAAGAAGTTGTTTACCCTTGTCAATAAGGCTTCAATAGACTTTTTAAGGAATTTTTTCTTTTTAGGTATCTTTCAATTGATGTGAATAGGTTTCAAAATAGTTTAAGCTTCTTCAGTTTTACATAATTATACAGTTTTAAAACTTTGAATTAAAAAAAAAGTCTAATTAAAAACGTAAAAAGATAAAAAAGCTTACTAATTTAATGAAAATTTATTAATTTTTTTTATCCATGATTACAAATCATTTTTCAACATACTACCAGAAATGGGGGTTCGACTTATACACGAAAATTCAATTTTTTTGAAAATTTTACGTAAGAATTGGGGGGGGGGGGGGGGGTCGGCTTATACACGAGTATATACGGTAGGTACTTTTATGTTAGCTGGGCGTCAGGGATAACTCTCCAAATCTTGTTTCAATTGGAATAATTTAAAACTTTAATTGAAAATTACGGCTAATTAATTAAATTTTCGAACAAACGAATGTACGATAACAAATCTATGTCCAAATATCTTTCATTAAAAAAAAGAATGGTGTAATTTGATGCAGTAGTTTGTTCTCACGGATTGTCGAAAGAAAAAGCTTAGCGTTTTAAATATATAGATTTCATTGACTTTTAAAAGAGTTATTACAATCTCACTTTGAGTTTAAGTTTTTAATTTTGAAATTTTTCTAAAAACAAAATTGTTTTAATCGTCAGAATTTGACGAAATTCATATGGGACCACTTATACTTTTAAACAAAAAGAAATATATACATCAAAATCAGTGCACATTTACGAATGTTATGCGTGGACAGGACTAAAACATAGATACATACATAGGGTCAAATTATTAACATCCTCCTTTTTTCACCTTCTTCTAGCAAAAAAGAAAGTACTGTAATCAAAACTTTTTTCGACGGATTTATATGTTTTAGGGGTCAAATATTCCGAAAAACGTGTTTTTACAAAATACAGTGAAACCTGTGTATAACGATACTGTCTATAACGATAAACCTGTCTATAACGATATTTTCCTTTGGTCCCAGCGAAATTCCTATTTATTCAATGTATTTTGAACCTGTGTACAGCGAAAATAAATTTTTAGCTGCACCTGTCTACAACGATATTTTTTTCTCTTTCGAAAGCTGAAGGTTCCCGATATAACCAGATTTTTTTCTTGGAAAACGACACCCCATCATCCGGAATGTAAAATAACAAAAGTGTGTGCTGATCTCCGTGTCCAAGTGTTGACTCTTTCTTCGTTTTGACCTCTTTGTAAAAGGGATTAGGGGATGTTGGGGAGGGGGTGTCACTTTGCTGCATGTATGGAGCTTAAGTCTTTACAGGTGATCATTGTCAAACTTGTTTTACTAGATAAGGAATTGGGAGGGATGTTACCTCTTTCTCCGAATTCGACTAGTTACTGTCGAATATTTTCATACATAGGTTAGACACCCCTCACTTCGGATTGACCACTTTTTCGTTGCAATTAATTTTTATGTGCTCGTATTTTTCATTGTAAGTTCGTATTTTTCATTATTCGTTTTAAGTGATGGCGCAGCCTAAAGCATTGTCATTTGAAGAAAAGTTAAAAATCATTTCGGATATTGATCAAGGAATGAAACAAGTTGATGCTGCTAAAAAGTATGGGATTTCACAGTCAACGATAGCTACTTTTTAAAAAAAAACGAAAAGATATTGAAGATGCTGTGGAAAAAAGTAAAGTGGATAGCAAACGAAAAAGATTTAAAGGTGCCGTAAATGATGATGTTGACAAAGCTCTCCTCAGATGGTTCTACGAGATGAGAAACTAAAACGTGCCCATTAGTGGACCTATGATTTCTGAAAAAACCAGAAAATTCGCCTCTTTGCTAGGCAACAATGATTTCAAAGCCAGCAATGGATGGCTTACTTCCTTTCGTGAACGTCACGGAATTGTTTTTTAAACTATTGCGGGAGAAGAAAAGTCAGCTCCAGTTGAGGCTGCAATATCCTGGAAACAGCGAGAAAAAGAGAAAATTGAAAAATTTTCTCCAGATGATGTGTACAATGCTGATGAAACTGGTTTGTTCTATCAGCTAATGCCAGATAAAACAATGTCCTTTAAAGGAGACAGCTGTAAAGGTGGGAAGAAATCAAAGCAAAGGCTGTCAGTCCTGCTGTGTTCAAACAGTACTGGAACCGACAAATTGAAGCCTTTAGTGATTGGAAAGTACGCGAAGCCAAGGTGCTTTAAAAATGTAAAGAGTTTACCAGTTCACTACAAGGCAAATAATATTGAATCTGTCCCTGTCTGTAAAATTGTATCTTCAATATTATTTATATTGATATTAAGGTATCAATATTCATTTCAAAATTAAAATATCATAAAACTAGAACACAAGAATAGGTTAGGCTTACCTAAACGGTCCTCTTTCGGGAGATAAGATATCTTAAATTACTCTAACTTTTCGAGAATAAATGTTCATGTTGTTAAAAAAATAATTGAATCTACACAAAGTAGACACACAAACAAATATATTGACGATCACGAACACAATATACATAACATTTTTCGCGCACATCATAAATATTACATCTTATATTCCGTATTACATTTTCTAGTTCATTTCATATACATTCTAAGACAGATCCATTTTTTATCAACAGAAAAATATCGTCTGCGCGAGGCGCAAAAAAGAAACGATTAAATTAAAACCATGGAAGTAGCGATAAAACGCAACACACTCCCACCTTTGAGTTTCGAATTCAATGAAACTCAAACTTTACTTTGGGTTTATATAACCGACCATATCGGGATCGTTTTTCAGGTACAGTCACCACAGGAGAGTCACTAGCACCTTTATGGAAAATAGGTTCAGTAGATTCAGTATCTAAAAAGCAGTCTTTAACAGAATGTTGGATCATTGGCTTACTCGTAGCAGGGTCTAAATAACAGTTTTTACCAGTCAATTTTACCGTCGGTTTGGTAGGAGCAGGATCTAAAGGACATACTTTATCATTCGACTGAACTGTAGAATGGAGTTCAGTACCTCTTTCATGGGTTACTTCTAGAGGAATCAATCTGAGAACAGGACGTAGAAATTCGCCGCCTTTCATCTTTACCTTTACTAATCGTACATTTCCATCTTTTGAAGGATAAAGTTCAATAATTTTTGCAAGTGGCCATTCAAGTTTTTTAACATTCTCACTAGTCACAAGAACTACATCACAAATTTGGACAGGTCGCTGATTTTTGTTAAATTTCGAGGATTGTTTTAAACATCCCAAATATTCAGTGCGGAATTTTTTTCGCAAATCTTGTTTTAATCGCTGTCTATAGGCATGTCTCTTATTAATAGACAATGAATCCAAAATGTCAAGATCAGGAATACTTGATTCTCTAATGTCTTGTAAAAACATAGAAGGAGTAAGTGGTATTAAATCATCAATTTCCTCTGAAACATAGGTCAAAGGCCGCTGATTAACAATATTTTCAGTATCGCAAATAACAGTTTGCATTTCTTCTAAGTCCAAAGAGCTTCGTCCTAAGACTTTTCGAAGGATCCCTTTTATTACGCCTATCAAACGTTCCCACCATCCACCCCACCACGGCGCAGATGGAGGATTAAATTTCCAAGTGATCTTCCGAGCTGTGCTGTACTGAGAAATAACATCCCAATCAATTTGCTTAAGTAAATTTTCAGCACCCGTGAAATTTTTACCGTTGTCAGAATATACTATCGCAGGTCTACCTCTTCGTGCTATAAATCTTCTAAAAGCTTGCAAAAAGTTGTCAGTCGATAAGGATGTGGCTATCTCTAAATGTATGGCTCTGTAGACAGCACATGTGAAAATAACTATCCAAGCTTTCTGACCACCTCGAAGAAGTAAAGGACCGGCGTAGTCAGTCCCTACAACCTCGAATACTGCAGCTTCTTTTATACGATCTTCCGGAAGAGGTGCTTCTATAATCGGTTTAGGTCTTGAATTAAATCTTTTACAACGTACACAGTTTCTAATTACCTTTCTAACAGTCTTCCTGCATTTCAAAATCCAAAAGTCTTCTCTTAAATTACTCATCAATATCTGGGTACCAGCATGATTTAAACTAAGATGTCTTGTCCGAATAAGTATTTCCACAACTGGATGGCTACAGGGTAACAGTATCGGAAATCGGAAATTTCTTTTATCTTCTCTCATCAGAATACGTGTCTTTACTTTAAGTAGTCCATTCGATTCTACATAACACTGAAGTGATTTTAAGCGTTTATCTTCAGTTCCTAAAAAGGATTCCTTTTGTACTATTTTTAACAAAGATATTTCAGCTCTATTTATTTCTTTTAGAGTTAAGAGTCCAGAAATCCGGTTGGCACGTTCCTCTTTACAGTTAGTAAAAAATCTATAAATCCAAGCAATAGTTCTGATCAGTTTGTCGTACGACGAAATTCTGTTATAAATTTTTTCAGTTGATTCTTCATGATTTGCAGTGCTAACAACAGTTTTTCTCTTTTCGGAATATACTATGTTGAAATCAGGAACAACGTTGGATTTTGGCCATTCTTTTTCCGGTCTTCGCAACCATTCCGGGCCCTCCCACCATTTCGATTCCACTAAAGTTTCTGCATTACAACCACGAGAAGGGAGGTCTGCTGCATTTAATGATCCAGGTATGTGATACCAATTATCAGGTTCTGTCAAAGATCGGATTTCTTTAACTCTATTGAAAACAAAAGGAGCCCAGTTTTCAGTTACCTTGATCCAATATATAGCATTTGCTGAATCAGACCAGAAAAATTTCGGGATATCTTTCAACTGAAGATCGTGTATAACACTTTGTGCCAGTCTAGCTCCTATATTACAGGAAAGTAGTTCCAATCGAGGAATAGAAATGGTTTTCATTGGAGCAACCCTGCACCTAGCCTGTACAAGCTGACAAGATATTGTATTTTCAGTCGCACTTCTTAAAAATATACATGTAGAATATGCATTCTTGCTTGCATCGCAGAATATGTGCAAAGAAAGATTTTCTGGCGCTTCATAATTGGAAATAATACATCGAGGGATTTCTATTTCCTTTAATTTAGAGACATCCTTCCGCCATTTTTCAAATTTCTTGGTAATAGATTCAGGCAATTCAGCATCCCACGAAACTTTCAATTTCCAACATTCTTGAAGGATAATCTTTGGCCCCAAGGTGACAGGACACGTGAAGCCAATGGGGTCTAAAATTCTATGAACAGCACTCAGGATTGCTCTTTTCGTTACAATAGTAGAATCTTCAAAACATTTTCGTAAATCTATATTCAGAGTATCAGATTTTACATTCCACATCAGTCCCAAAACTGGAATATTCTTTTCTTCTAATAACGGGAAGTTTTCTGCTTCTGTTTTGTTGAGATTATACTCCCACCCTCGAAGATCAAATTTAGCATTTTGGAGAATAATTGTGGATTCTTCAATAAATTTTTCAAGCTCCTCATAGTTTTCAACACTAGTGACGCAGTTATCTACGTAAAAAGACTTTAACAACTTGTCTGCTGTTTCTTTAAATCTAGATGGCACATTCTTCAGATGATATCGGATAGTTGCACCAAGTAAATAAGGCGAACATGTAAGACCGAAAACAACCCTTTTATGCTGGAAAATTTTGAACTTTTCGGGGTCACCTTCCTCACACCATAAAAACTTCAGAAATGGTCTATCTCGCTCATTTAAACCAATTTGTAGAAAGGCTCTTCGAATATCTGCAATCACGCCTATTTTCTTCAATCGAAATTTATTTAATATAGTCGGAATGAGCTCTACGATATTAGGACCTTTCTCTAAACAATCATTGATCGAAGGTGAATCTTTTTGTCTAGCTGAGCCATCAAAGACTGATCTAACTCTGGTGGTAGAATTTTCTTTGATCACAGCTCTGTGTGGCAAGTAGTGTTCACTTTCGTCATTACAGGAGTTTTTAACTTCTTCAATAACGCCTTCTTGTATCCATTCTTTTAATACATCTTCATACTCTTGTAATGTTTCAGTTTTCTTTAGTGATTCAACACAATTTCTTAATCGTCGTTCAGCCATTTTTCGACCAGTTGGTAAGGGAGGATGGTTTTCAATCCATGAGAGGCTCACTTCATACCTTCCTTCTGCATCTATTTTTATATTTTTATTAAAATGCTCTTCAGTTGCTTTTTCTATTTCTTGTCTGTTTCCGCTTTCGCCAGGATCGAGAATTCCAAGTGTGTCTAGCCGCCATAAATCTGAAATTTTTGCATCATTTACATGAAGTGACATGACGCTATTTGTGCTATCGGATATGTTACATAGGTCAGTTTTTCCCATCAAAGTCCAACCAAGACGTGTTTCCATCAATACTAAGCCAGAAATCAATTGTTTGATTTTTCCGGTGTACAATTTACCTGCTACATCAGCTCCTATAAGCCCATGAATTTCGTTAGGTGAAAACTCATATAGCAATTCAACCTGGTTATTCAAATCAGAGAGAAAGATTTTTTGTTTCTTAATTTCACTCATAAATGAGCCAAGAGGAATTTTAGGAATGTTCGAACAAATTTTTTCTTGATCTAATACTTCGACACAACAGCGATAATTATCAAAGAAGTCGCTCAGACTGATCAAATATTTCTTATGTGATAATACAGTCTCCGTGCCACCGAATAAACTATGTGTCAAATTATCTTCCCCAATGCATTCATATCCCATCTCGGCCAATGCAAAAGATGATAAATAAGATTTACTGCTACCTGAATCAATTAATATTCTTATGTATTTCATCTTATTATTACATCTAAGACGGACAATAAGCGTTTGTAAAAGTACGCGACGAGTACCTGTTTTATTGGATAAAGCAGTGTCTTTTTTACTTTCGATATCTGACTTTTCCATAATCGGGTTTTCATTATCATTTTTTGCTGGACACATTATTTTGAAATGTAATTTACCGCAATCACAGGGTGGTATTTTCGTTCTACAAAAACGTGATATGTGTTTTCTTATCTCTAAACATTTAAAACAAGCCCCTTTTTTCATTAATATTTGTTTTTTCTCTTCATGAGATAAACTATTAGCATGTCTACATTCGTTACTTAAATGTGACTTGTTACAAAAAATACACGTTTCCCTTTTCATTTTTGATGAATTATGTAATTCCGTAGCCGTTGAAATATCTCTTTCTCGCCTATTTGACACTGTATAAATATTTTTGTTCACATTTTCTAAATTAAACCCACTTCTAGCCAAACGGACTTTTTCTCCGCTTTCGATTTCATGCTGCAAAAATTTCATCAAAGAATCTAACTTATTATTACTTTCGTCTTTTGAATTTAAAGTAATAGAATTTAAGTTTCTTTCCCAAATTCTCAATATTTCAACTGGTAAGCACGATTCAATCAATGGATAAAGAATTGCAGAATAATGTTCGCTTGAAACACCTAACATTTTTAATGATCTTAAATAGGTTTCAATTTTGTCGTATAATTTAAAAAGAGGAATTCTTGGACCTTTTCCTGTAGCATTATTCATCATTAAAGCGAGCACTTCTCTTATATATACTTCGATTAACATATCAGTACGACCAAATCGAGCCTTTAAACATTCAATAACATTTTCATAACTATCACCAGTAGCGGGGTACGACTCGACTATTTCTCTTGCCCTATAGAACCCTTTAACGTTGCTTGTAACAAGTACTGATATTTATCTTCTTTCGCGATTTCAGAATCGTTATGTATTTTTTCAAACTGAGCCCAAAAGGCTAACCACTCCTTAATATCTCCCCCAAATAATTTAAATTATATCTTAGGAAGTTTAAACTTCCGTTTCGTGGTATTTTCAGTTTCGAAAACCTTTAAAATCTTTTGAACTTTCGTTTTTAACTTAATAAATTTCTCTTCATACACGCTAAAACCTTCGTATTCCTTTTCATAATTTTCTTGAGAACATGTTTTATCGTTTAAAAGAAGATCTAACATTTTTTTTTCTTTTGGTTGTAGATCTGTCCATTTTTCACCTAATTGAGCATATAAAATCTCAATTTCTTCAATATCTTTATTTTCATCAGTTAATTTGTTCTCAAGTAAATTAGCAATTCGCGTAAAAGCGCTTCTTAATGGAGTACGCAATTTTTTAATCTGTTCCATTATCGTATTTTATTTTCTTAAATAATATAATATCCCGGCAGGGATGCCAAAATAATATTGAATCTGTCCCTGTCTGTAAAATTGTATCTTCAATATTATTTATATTGATATTAAGGTATCAATATTCATTTCAAAATTAAAATATCATAAAACTAGAACACAAGAATAGGTTAGGCTTACCTAAACGGTCCTCTTTCGGGAGATAAGATATCTTAAATTACTCTAACTTTTCGAGAATAAATGTTCATGTTGTTAAAAAAATAATTGAATCTACACAAAGTAGACACACAAACAAATATATTGACGATCACGAACACAATATACATAACATTTTTCGCGCACATCATAAATATTACATCTTATATTCCGTATTACATTTTCTAGTTCATTTCATATACATTCTAAGACAGATCCATTTTTTATCAACAGAAAAATATCGTCTGCGCGAGGCGCAAAAAAGAAACGATTAAATTAAAACCATGGAAGTAGCGATAAAACGCAACAGAGGGCCTGGATGACGGAGGAAATTTTCAACAACTGGCTGCTTGATGTTGATAAAGAAATGAAAAATAAAAAGTCCTTCCGGCCTGTACCGGGAGGAAAAGGTAGCTTTCCTATATCTTCGTTTTAAAATTTTAGCTAATGTTACACGAAAACAGCAACTTAAAATGCAAATAAAACCTTTTCGAAAGATTCGTTAATACTGAATTTGAATAAGAAATTCGCCAAATTATTGAGCAATAGCCAAATTGGCTTCATTTATGAAGACTTATTTTGGTCGCCAAATTTGGCGATATTTCGCCAAATGTCGCCAAGTTTGACGAGAGTTTGGCGCTAACGGATATGAATATATAATTTTATACGTTTGATTGGGAAAATTATTACAACAATGAAAATTTTTGTAATGTGCTGTCTTGTTTCAAAATGTCAGCCACCCTAGAATTTCAAACTGCTCTATCTCAGCCGTTTTTTAAGATAGAGGTAAAACAAAAAATGCTCTGGAATCCTCGTTTCAAAGCCTAACACTGAATTAAAAAATAAATTTGAATTTTTAACTTTTTTGTATATTTATTTTAGTTTTAAATTTTTAATTGGCCGCCATCTTGAAACAAAATGGCGGACCAAGCTGTCCAACGAACTCGGTCGAGACATTGGTGAGTTTAATACACAAAATTAGTTTCATCAAAATTGATTTATAAATACGAGCGTTATCGTATGACATACGTCAGATATATATATATATATATATATATATATATATATATATCCATATATATATATATATATACAGGATATATATATATATATATATATATATATATATATATATATATATATATAAATCAACATTTGAACGGAGGGTGGTTTTGGGGTCTGGGGGTCATGATCGGTGAAAATATATCGAAATTTTCCGGAACTGCTTTCTTCCGAAGGGCTGCAATAGGTAGCTTTATACTTTTAGGTAGCTTTCAATACAAAAAAGTCCTTCCGGCCTGTACCGGGAGGAAAAGGTAGCTTTCCTATATCTTCGTTTTAAAATTTTAGCTAATGTTACACGAAAACAGCAAGTTAAAATGCAAAGAAATGTTTACAAAAGATTCGTTAATACTGAATTTGAATAAGAAATTCGCCAAATTATTGAGCAATAGCCAAATTGGCTTCATTTATGAAGACATTTTGGTCGCCAAATTTGGCGATATTTCGCCAAATGTCGCCAATGTCGCCAATTTTGGCGCTAACGGATATGAATATATAGTTTTATGCGTATGATTGGGAAAATTATTACAACAATGAAAGAAAATAATTTGCAAGTAATGGCGTTAATGTGCTGTTTTGTTTCAAAATGTCAGTGACCCTAGAATTTCAAACTGCTCTATCTCAGCCATTTTTTAAGATAGAGGTAAACCAAAAAATGCTCTGGAATCCTTGTATCAAGGCCTAACAGGTAATTAAAAAATAAATTTAAATTTTTAATTTTTTTTGTATATTTATTTTAGTTTTAAATTTTTAAATGGCCGCCATCTTGAAACAAAATGGCGGACCAAGCTGGCCAACGAACTCGGTCGAGACATTGGTGAGCTTAATACACACAATTAGTTTCATCAAAATCGATTTATAAATACGAGCGTTATCGTATGACACAGGTCAGATATGACATATCGTATGACATAGGTCAAGCCCTGTATATATATATATATATATATGGATATATCTATATATATAAATCAACATTTGAGCGGAGGGTGGTTTTGGGATCTGGGGGTCATGATCGGTGAAAATATATCGAAATTTTCCGGAACTGCTTTCCTCCGAACGGCTGCAATAGGTAGCTTTATACTTTTAGGTAGCTTTCAATACAAAAAAGTATAAAGCTACCTATTGCAGCCGTTCGGAGGAAAGCAGTTCCGGAAAATTTCGATATATTTTCACCGATCATGACCCCCAGACCCCAAAACCACCCTCCGTCCAAATGTTGATTTATATATATACACTTCTCAAAACAATTAAAGGATATTGCAGTTTTAGTTGGATTTTGTATCTGGGAAACTTTTTAGCTGGTTGATACATGGTCGACAGACATAGTAGGTTATATGAGAATAAATTACACATGTTTGGCAGAAAAAAATGCATTTTATTGCGCATTTGTGTACAAAAGGAAAAAAACACAATTTGTGCATATGAGAAAAAAAGAATAAGAAAAGGTGTTTTTTTCAAAGAAAATCATTTTCAGTAGGGGGTATGGTTTCCACGGGCGGCCAGCAACGTTGAACACCTTTGAGGCATGGACTCAATGAGGCTATTAATGACGAGTTGGGGTATTCTGCCCCACTCTTCCAGAAGAGCTCTTTCCAGTTCTTGGAGAGTTTGTGGGGGTTGTTGGCGGCCAGAAACTCGTCTTCCTAGAGCGTCCCAAACGTGCTCGATTGGATTCATGTCTGAAGAACACGCTGGCCATTCCATTCGAACGATTCCTTCCTCGAAAAAGAAATCCTCCACCAGGTTTGCACGATGTGGCCTGCAGTTATCGTCCATTAAAATGAAGTTATCTCCGATTGCTGCAGCGTAAGGGACTACAATAGGTCTGAGGATCTCATCCCTATATCGGCGACCAGTCAGAGCTCCATCTCGAATGATGTAGAGGTCAGTGCGCCCGTCAATGGAGATGCCACCATACACCAACACTCCTCCACCGCCAAATCTGACACTTTCGTGCACGAACGCAGGATTATTCCTACTGCCACGGTCCCTCCAGATGAAAATACGCCTATTATCCGGATGCACAGAAAAACGGGACTCGTCAGAAAACAGAATATTGCTCCATTCATTTCTCCTCCAGTTGACATGCTCGGTTGCCCACTCCCTGCGGTCACGACGATGCCTTGATGTTAATCTAACACATACCATCGGTCGGCGAGCATACAGACCTACAGCATGGAGCCGGTTTCGGACAGTCTGAGTTGAAATCGTGGTGCCTGTAGCCGAGCGAAGGTGTTGTTGGAGAAGAGTAGCGTTCATGTTTCGGTGTCTCCGAGCTGTTAACGCTAAATACCGATCTTCATTGGGCGTTGTTGCCCGTCTACGACCTTGCCCTGGTCTTCGGCCTGCACATCCACTCTCCAAAAAACGGTTCCAGATCCTGGAAATGACACTTTGTGACACTCCAATGGCTTTGCGCTACTTCGGCTTGAGTTTGGTCCCCTTCTAACCTACCAACAATTCTCCAAGCTTCTGAATCTGCCAAATGACTTCGCTGAGACATCGTACTCATGGAAACAAAGCAATCACTGAATGCCGATCATCCTTGTCTTCATTCTCTTTTATCCAGTTGAAAGTCAAATTTCATTCGCTGCCGCTGAAGCGACGTTTTTGACGTCGAACTCAAAATTTGCACACTCCACAGTTTGAAAACCAGAAAAATTTGCATTTGTGATTCTCTTCTTCTATTTTCGGCAAAAAAAATTTCGTTTATATCTTTATTTTATATAAAACTTCAAATATCCTTTAATTGTTTTGAGCAGTGTAGATATATCCATATATATATATATATACTAGCTGCTACCCGTGACTTCGTGCACGCAACATTAAAAGAAGAATAAATACACTAATTAAGCAAAATATTTCACTCCCTATAATTAAGAACGTTAATAATTAACTAACTATTTAGCACATTTCATAGGAGACAATACGGTATTTTTTGTTATAGGGACCTTGACATAACTCCGTCTTAAAAATGTGAAATTTTGTGCCAAATAATCGCGAAAATGAAATTGCAACCAATGCAAAAAAGAGGGCCAAATAAAATCGTGGAAATCGACGAATTGGGTAAAAAGAAATGTCAATTTTACCTGATGAACCATTTTACTTTTAACGCCTTTGTGAAACGTTTTAACAGCACATCCTTCAAAAAAACATTAATTGGAAATAGTATATGCTCTTTCTTTAAATTCAAAACTGCCTCGTTGGTTTAATGTATAGCTGAAACAAATCTTGTTTTCAAAATGACAGTATGTTGACAGGCAATTTTTGTTCTTCAGAATAAATTGATTCATGAAGTTTGAATATATGAAAATATGTTTTTATTTTTCGGATAATTTACTGAAATCCAGATTTTGTTTTCACCATCTATTCAAAATGAAAATAAATTCTGTTTTTCCGTTTTAATGAGAAAATGGTGTAAAAAATATACTGATCTGTTTTATTTCTCCTTTGTTATACACAAATATGGAGTAATTTACTTTCAGTTTTTAGAAAAACTTCGTTAAAATTATACAAAAAAAAAATCTTGGCATCTAATTTAATTTTTTAAATTCTGAGAGTTTGTGACAATAGTCTAGGAATAGTTTCGAAATACGAACACATGGTCAGATTTTAATTAATAGATTCTTATGATGTGATTTTTAGCAGAAAACTCTCATCTGTATGTAAAGGATACTCATGCTTAATAATCAGTATAGATAAAAAAAACATTTAAATTTTTCGTTATAAATATGGCGTGAAACTCATCTACTTTCTATACTTACTGATCCTTGTATTATTAATGTAAGGAGTTGATTTACACTCATTTTAAAACTTAAAGGAAAATTCCCGTTTTAATACAAATATAACGTTTCTTTTCCCCCAGAGAAATCCCTTTTTAATGACATAATTCTTGTTATTTTTCTTTTCCGGGCAATTAACTTCAATACTGGCATAGGGGAAATTATGTTACTTTAACGAAATAACATTAAATCTTTAGGTTTTATCAACAAAAATGGAACTGTTAACATTGGTCATTTTTTTAGGTAATCGAGTTATTTCTTTTAGTTTTAAGAATGAAAAAAACTTTATCGCTATCCATGACATCATTTCCGACATGGATAATTTTGCGGAGAATATTATTGACATTTGCTAGCCATTTTCTATTGAAACTTCTTTTTACTTTTTTAAAAATTAAATTAAAAAATACGACATAGTTATATTAGCCGTGTGCAGACGGTAAAACGCAAAGTATTGTTACCATACAAAAGAAAAAGAAAAGTGAAGAAAAAACCCAAGATAGTTTTATTTCACCACTCAAAGCATATCCGCTTTATTTTAGATGTATGGCGTCATATTCGCCTGTTTCTTATGGTTACGCATATTGAAACCTTGTATTATCAAAAACTAAAAAAAGTACGTTTTATTTCTAATAATATTATTTAATCTTCTTTTTAATTCTTTAATTTTTTTATTTCATTTTCATTTTTCACGTGAAAATTTTTCAATTGTAACCAAATTGTTGATTAAAAATTAGTATTTCGGGTTTTGAATTAGTTTTGGCAACGATAAATTATTAGCAACGGTAAAGTAAATTTAACCATTTTAAAAAAGTCCTTCCGGCCTGTACCGGGAGGAAAAGGTAGCTTTCCTATATCTTCGTTTTAAAATTTTAGCTAATGTTACACGAAAACAGCAAGTTAAAATGCAAAGAAAACGTTTACAAAGGATTCGTTAATACTGAATCTGAATAAGAAATTCGCCAAATTATTGAGCAATAGCCAAATTGGCTTCATTTATGAAGACTTATTTTGGTCGCCAGATTTGGCGATATTTCGCCAAATGTCGCCAAGTTTGGCGAGAATTTGGCGCTAACGGATATGAATATATAGTTTTATGCGTATGATTGGGAAAATTATTACAACAATGAAAATTTTTGTAATGTGCTATCTTGTTTCAAAATGTCAGCCACCCTAGAATTTCAAACTGCTCTATCTCAGACATTTTTTAAGATAGAGGTAAACCAAAAAATGCTCTGGAATCCTCGTATCAAGGCCTAACATTTAATTAAAAAATAAATTTGAATTTTTAACTTTTTTGTATATTTATTTTAGTTTTAAATTTTTAAATGGCCGCCATCTTGAAACAAAATGGCGGACCAAGCTGGCCAACGAACTCGGTCGAGATATAAGTGACCTTAATACACACAATTAGTTTCATCAAAATCGATTTATAAATACGGGCGTTATCGTATGACATAGGTCAGATATATATATATATATATATATGGAGATATATATATATATATATATATATAAATCAACATTTGAACGGAGGGTGGTTTTGGGGTCTGGGGGTCATGATCGGTGAAAATATATCGAATTTTTCCGGAACTGCTTTCCTCCGAACGGCTGCAATAGGTAAGCTTTATACTTTTAGGTAGCTTTCAATACAAAAAAGTATAAAGCTACCTATTGCAGCCGTTCGGAGGAAAGCAGTTCCGGAAAATTTCGATATATTTTCACCGATCATGACCCCCAGACCCCAAAACCACCCTCCGTTCAAATGTTGAATTATATATATAGATATATCCATATATATATATATATATATATATATATATATATATATATATATATGACCTATGTCATACGATAACGCTCGTATTTATAAATCAATTTTGATGAAACTAATTGTGTGTATTAAGCTAACCAATGTCTCGACCGAGTTCGTTGGCCAGCTTGGTCCGCCATTTTGTTTCAAGATGGCGGCCATTTAAAAATTTAAAACTAAAATAAATGTACAAAAAAGTTAAAAATTCAAATTTATTTTTTAATTAAATGTTAGGCCTTGATACGAGGATTCCAGAGCATTTTTTGGTTTACCTCTATCTTAAAAAATGGCTGAGATAGAGCAGTTTGAAATTCTAGGGTGGCTGACATTTTGAAACAAATTTTGAACAAAACAGCACATTAACGCGATTACTCGCAAAATATTTTCTTTCATTGTTGTAATAATTTTCCCAATCATACGCATAAAACTAAATATTCATATCCGTTAGCGCCAAAATTGGCGACATTGGCGACATTTGTCGAAATATCGCCAAATTTGGCGACCAAAATAAGTCTTCATAAATGAAGCCAATTTGGCTATTGCTCAATAATTTGGCGAATTTCTTATTCAAATTCAATATTAACGAATCTTTTGTAAACGTTTCTTTGCATTTTAACTTGCTGTTTTCGTGTAACATTAGCTAAAATTTTAAAACGAAGACATAGGAAAGCTACCTTTTCCTCCCGGTACAGGCCGGAAGGACTTTTTTGTATTGAAAGCTACCTAATATTATACGAAAAAATGTCCATTTATTCTCTATGAAAATAAAGAAATTTTGAATTATTAAGAAAAATATTTGAATAAAATAAACAAAACCAAGCCTATGTTCATATGAGGGTTATAATTAACCTATATGCAAAGATACAGGATCATTAAATGCTCCATTTTGACGCTGGCTTCAGCCTAACATTTGCACACAATGAGATTTATAATATTATTAGGATATATATATATATATATATATATATATATATCTGACCTATGTCATACGATAACGCCCGTAATTATGAATCGATTTTGATGAAACTAATTGTGTGTATTAAGGTCACTAATGTCTCGACCGAGTTCGTTGGCCAGCTTGGTCCGCCATCTTGTTTCAAGATGGCGGCCATTTAAAGATGTAAAATAACTTAAAATCTAAAGTAAATATACAAAAAATTTAAAAATTCAAATTTATTTTTTAATTACGTGTTAGGCCTTGATACAAGGATTCCAGAGCTTTTTTTGGTTTACCTCTATCTTAAAAAATGGCTGAGATAGAGCAGTTTGAAATTCTAGGGTGGCTGACATTTTGAAACAAAACAGCACATTAACGCGATTACTCGCAAATTATTTTCTTTCATTGTTGTAATAATTTTCCCAATCATACGCATAAAACTATATATTCATATCCGTTAACGCCAAAATTGGCAAAATTGGGCGACATTTGGCGAAATATCGCCAAATTTGGCGATCAAAATAAGTCTTCATAAATGAAGCCAATTTGGCTATTGCTCAATAATTTGGCGAATTTCTTATTCAAATTCAGTATTAACGAATCTTTTGTAAACGTTTCTTTGCATTTTAGCTTGCTGTTTTCGTGTAACATTAGCTAAAATTTTAAAACGAAGATATAGGAAAGCTACCTTTTCCTCCCGGTACAGACCGGAAGGACTTTTTTGTATTGAAAGCTACCTAAAAGAAGAATATATGTTGCTATCATAGTTGATAACTGTACACCTCACAACAATCCCCCACGTTTGAAAAATATAAAAATGTTTTACTTTCCACCAAATTGCACGTCGATCCTTCAGCCTTTAGATTTAGGCATTATCAAGTGTTTCAAGGGATATTATCGAAAAAAGGTTAGTTCAGAACGTTGTTTATAATCCAAAACTATTGGAAGAAAGCTTCATTCTTTGAAGAAAAGGTCAATATTGACTTTACTGAAATCGTTAAGAAAGAAGAAGAATGTGTGGAGAGTTTATCCACAGCTGTTAAAGTTTTCCAAAGCTCATTAAACCTATCTTTTACATTGAATGCTGAAGAATTTTTAAACTTAGACAATGATCTGCACGTGTTCAGCGGTGCAAGCGATGAAGATATTTTAGCAGAATTAATTCCAGGTGATCAGAGTGATGAAGAAGAAGCAGTTGACTGTTCACAAAACAAAACTCAAATTTCTTCTGAGGATGCTATATCCTTAATTAGCACTCTTCAGGATTTTGTTGCAACAGTACCAAATGTTTCGGACGTGCATCTGAACTCGTTAGACGGGTTGAAACATATGTGCATGCAGATGTCATTTGCATCAAAAAGTAAGCAAACAAAATTAACAGATTTCTTTTCTAAATAATTTTTTTTTTCTGCAATTTTCTTACAAAATAAACTTATGCTTGTATCTTTTACGTATATTTTTAATTTGTTTATTTATCACTTATTTAAGTTTAAAAATATAATTTTATATATTCAATCTGTCTTTTTATGTTGTGCTGCCGACATTTATGTGGTGCACTCTCTGTGGATCACTTGTTATTTATAACTCCACTCGAAAAAATTGCATCATTCCATGCCACCTATTTGGTAGATGATTAGCCATGTAATGCACATGCACCGATTCATAACACAGTGAACAACACTCTATAAATATAAGGCCTTGCTAATGAAAAACTTTATTAGCATACTAAGGGGCCTACCCCCTGTGAGCTACGCTCGCCAACCCCCGCTCAGACTTCGAGGCCTCTAAAAACATGACAGCGTGCTTTATTTAAAAAATATTGGTAAATCTGTAATTGGGTTGCCATGCTTTTAACGTTTTAATGGGGCATTTTTTGATTATCATCGCCTCATACACAGCTGTTGCGACAACTGACGACTGTTTTCAGGATTGATAAGTAAAATCAATTACAACTTGAAAACCAGCTTGTATAAAATGGTTAGGTTTAAATTGCGGTTACCTCTCTGACTTTTAAAACAACAATCTGTATTCTATTCTTCATTTGCGTTTAAGGATGAGAAAAATTCCAATTGCTTGTGAATAACATTAAGAACCACGGTATTGAAAAGTACCATATTATAGACATTTTCAGTAACAGGTTTTAATTTTCTCTCTATTTTTGTGCACCATCATGCATATTTTCATGTTATTTTAAATATATAAATTATTTATTTTAATTAATATGTATATACAAATTTTCTAATAATTATTTATCATACAAAATTAATTAAATATTTTGTACATGCATGCCTGCATTTATTCGGCATCAATTGATGAGATATTTAAACAAATTTGCTATCCGCGATAATTTTACACCATGTTATGTCACTTGAATATTGTCCATAAGAAATTCGGGTACTTTTCCAGTATAGGATCCTTTGCTTTTAGGTTTGGCGTAATTCGAGCTTCAAAAAGGGATAGATTCGTTAATATACATAGATTTGTTGCCAAAAGTTATGAAAACAAATCCAATGAACTTTTGGTGCTTTTCTATTATAGGGGTCTTGACGCTTTTTTAAAAAGCTTGGCGGAAAAAACCAAGCAGGATAGAAAACCAAGCAGGATATTTTATTCTTCTTCCGTTCAGTTGGGCAATTATTATTTTATATATTCGTTTCAAATATCCGAATTAGTGATTTTATAAATTCGTTTAATTAAATTTTACAAAAAAATAACAAAATGATATCAATAAATAATAATTACTATTAATTCCTTTTGCGTTTACATAAATGACGTCATTTGGACGAATTTATTCAAAATATTTCCAGTTTATAAATTAAATTAAATGCTGACAGACGATTGAATCCTGACGATAGAAATGTGATTTTTTTTCAAATTTTCCTGAAAAACATAATTTAATCACAATCTTGTCTTCATTATCGATTGAAATAAAAGATAAATTCAATTTCAATTTGAAAATGACGAATAAAAAGAAACAAATCATCCCTATCGGGATCCTTTTCAATGTTTTTCCCTTTTTTGTCACAAAAAAACTGAGTAATTAGTTGCCATCATTACAGAAATGTCATTAAAATTAAAAAAAAATTAATATCTCGAAAACTAGTTCCAATTTCAAAATTCTGTTACCAGTTTTGACATCCGCGGATTTTTATGGACAATTGGTATTAATTTCATCATCAAGCGTTTAATATTTCATTAAAAATAGCCCTGAAACATAATAAGTCGTTTAATCAGTCGTTTCATAAAATCGTTTCATAAAATCGTTTCATAAATTCGTTTCATAAAATCGTTTCACAAATTCGTTTCATTAGGATTTTATATATATAGGGTAGATTATTACATAAGCTTTTACAGTCACCGCTGTTTAATTGGGAACAGGATCGAAAATTATAAGTGTTTCCCCGATTAATCTGACTCGGACATAAATATCAAAAGTCCTTCCGGCCTGTACCGGGAGGAAAAGGTAGCTTTCCTATATCTTCGTTTTAAAATTTTAGCTAATGTTACACGAAAACAGCAAGTTAAAATGCAAAGAAACGTTTACAAAAGATTCGTTAATACTGGATTTGAATAAGAAATTTGCCAAATTATTGAGCAATAGCCAAATTGGCTTCGTTTATAAAGACTTATTTTGGTCGCCAAATTTGGCGATATTTCGCCAAATGTCGCCAATTTTGGTGAGAATTTGGCGCTAAAGGATATGAATATATAGTTTTATGCGTCTGATTGGAAAAATTATTAACAACAATGAAATTTTTTGTAATGTGCTGTCTTGTTTCAAAATGTCAGCCACCCTAGAATTTCAAACTGCTCTATCTCAGCCATTTTTTAAGATAGAGGTAAACCAAAAAATGTTCTGGAATCCTCGTATCAAGGCCTAACATTTAATTAAAAAATAAATTTGAATTTTTAACTTTTTTGTATATTTATTTTAGTTTTAAATTTTTAAATGGCCGCCATCTTGAAACAAAATGGCGGACCAAGCTGGCCAACGAACTCGGGCGAGACATTGGTGACCTTAATACACACAATTAGTTTCATCAAAATTGATTTATAAATACGAGCGTTATCGTATGACATAGGTCAGATATATATATATATATATATGGAGATATATATATATAAATCAACATTTGAACGGAGGGTGGTTTTGGGGTCTGGGGGTCATGATCGGTGAAAATATATCGAAATTTTCCGGAACTGCTTTCCTCCGAACGGCTGCAATAGGTAGTTTTATACTTTTTTGTATTGAAAGCTACCTAATAGTGAAAACACGTTTAATCGTCATTCGATATTTCCTGTAAGTAGAGCATCCGCCACCAACGATGAATTCATCATATTGTTAGAAGCTAAAATACGGCATTCCACCGTTGCATAAGTCTACGTTACTAATCAATCGTAATATACATGGTTAGATGTTGAATAAAAGAGCTATTATTAAAGAGGGCATAACTTCCTGGCGACGTTCGTAGATTTTAACAGCAATCGAAAACACACAAAATTCTAGCTCCGAGACTCTTGCAACGTGTTTTATGCTGAGTGTGTAAGTTTATTTTACTGCAATGCGGACCCATCTTTTAGCCAATTGAGAAGCAAAAGAGAGGAACTACATACTCCGTTGGCATAAGAAAAATAGGCGTGTTTTTTTATTAATTCTTTGTGTCTGCTAGTGATGGCTTAGTTAGAAAATTGGGCTATAATAATTTTCTGAAAATTTACTGGGAAGATCGATTTCTATTATAATTAAAAACAGTTCTACAATAGTTTGAAATTTTGGGATGGATCTACAGTCCGCTGAGCCTTTCTCCTGGCTACGTGCAAGTCACCAACAAAACAACATTCTTCCACTTTTCACTGTTTGCTGTATTATAGCGTGTGCGTAGCATCAATGGACTGGAGTTACTGTCCTCATCTATTTTTCACATATGCATAAACTGAGTTTTATTTCCAAATTATCCTCCTTCATAACAATTTCAAAATAATTATTCCTTACTACATTAAAGACGTGAGTATAAAATATCACAAATTTACTAGATGGTGTATACAAATGTCAAATTTAAAACTTATACATACATTAAGATCAAATTAAAAATATCAACGTTTCGACCAACTTCTATGGTCATCCTCAGAAAATAGTTGTTACATTCTTTGTTGAATGTAACAACTATTTCCTGAGGACTAGCCGCCACTGGCGACCAGTTTGGTCTCCCTTAAATGTATGTTAAACATTGCAACACGTTACATTTATTCATAATTTAATTTTCCCTTAATCCTTCGCCAAATCGGAAGATTCTAATAGACAAATCATGAACTTTTGCGATCATGGTAGCATTTCGCATATTTTTTGGGCACAAACGTCACATACGCACGTTGGCGCGATTCCAAGTATTTATATAAAAGTAAAGTATTTTACATGATTTAATCAAAAATGTTTGGGTTTCACCGGATATTGCAAAATTAATTAAATCCATTATTATTGTTTCTTTCTCCGATTAAAAATAAGAATATTTAATGCTTGACGAAATACAATTATTTCATCGATCAGAATTTTTTTTCTTAGTTTAAGCTGTACCAACAACGAACATTTTACAGGTTACAGTAAAATCGCCAAAAATGTCTGCTTCATCTGCAATATGACTGTTGAAGTTGGATAAAATCTAATAATCTTAATTTTACAACGTGTATGCGAAATACTACAGAGAACACATGTAATATTTAATTAAGTAGTGGATATTTTGAAAGAATAACAGAACTGATAATCTTTATTAATGTATCGCATGAAAAAGTAAACAAATAAGTACTTTCGCAAATCTTTATAGTTATGTTAAGAAATATATATTTTAAAGTACAGAAAAATATTCTTATAAATCGTATGAAATTCAAGGACATAAGTATTTAATTTGAAAATATGATTAAAGTTTTTGAAACTTCGACGCTAGGAAAAAGCAAATACGTGTCGCTATCTGGGCAGGGTATAAATGTAAACAAAGATCACGTTGTTATATTTTGGTTCAGGGTCTGTGTTCAGAGCCGGTGTACGGTTTTTCGAAGGATTTTGGCGAAATGACCAGGCCTTATGTATTATAGTTGGCAATGGTTAAACATTGCAACACGTTACATTTATTCATAATTTAATTTTCCCTTAATCCTTCGCCAACTCGGAAGATTCTAATAGACAAATCATGAACTTTTGCGATCATGGTAGCATTTCGCATATTTTTTGGGCACAAATGTCACATACGCACGTTGGCGCGATTCCCCCCCCCCCCTCCCCCGCCAATTTGGCGAAAACTTTGTTATGGAAATTGTTGTTTATTTACTTTTATTTTTTATTTTAATTCTATAAATTATTTTTGATATGTATATCAATATTTATTTACAACAAACTATCATTTATTTATTTTTATTCTTTTTTTTAATTATGAGTATTTTTGTTAGCCGGGAGCAGATGATAATTCGCCAAATATCGTTCCCATCACCGTCATTCATACTACAATTAATTTAATTTTAAATTATAAACCTGTCACTCATTTCATTTAAAATACTTAACTTTAATCTAAAATGCTTATATTACATAAATTTAAAATACTTCACACTTTTCATTTAAAAGAGAAAATAAATAAATAAATAAGAAATAATATCATAAATCAAAACATTTGATTTCAAAATCAAAGTATCATTTCTAATTTGTACACGCGATAAATAAAAGCTGTATTAGCGATTTTAAAAATGCTAAAAATCTGATTCATTAAATATTATTACATGAGTTCAATTTACGTCAAGAAAAGGTCCGAAAGTTGAGTTGTATAGCACATAATTATGGTAAACTTTGATTGTCTCACTGGTGCGAATTATTTTTTTGACGCGAGGCAGCGGTCCAAAAATTCATTCGCGGAGAACTTGCTTTGCGAATGATTACCTCCATGATTTAATATTTTAAATGTTCACGACGAATCAATCTTTTTTTTGTTTACTTTTATGAATAGAGAATTTGAACTGCGAATCTTTCGACTGAAGTTATTGCAGAATATATACATAATTGAACGCAAGTCATCTCTCAAATATTAATTTATTTTGAACGATCTTTCTTAAAATGTAACTTTTATGCAGTTTATTCGAAAAAATAATTTTGAATAAAAATGGCCGCTTGGCATATGAAAAAGCGATGCGGCATCCCGGAACTGTTGAGGACAGTCACATGACTTACAGTTTTATTATAGAGATGACCATAGAAGTTGGTCGAAACGTTGATATTTTTAATTTGATCTTAATGTATGTATAAGTTTTAAATTTGACATTTGTATACACCATCTAGAAAATTTGTGATATTTTCGAGGCTAACGAAAAAGAAAGGCTACCGCGGTGCTTTACGCGTATCTTTTTTTACAGACCGCCGGAGTCACTTGATGCTCGAATGCATCAATGCAAGTGTACGAAAAGAGCATCATGTCACTCCAGCGGTCTGTAACAAACGATAAAATGAGCTCGCGCCGTCAGTCGCCCACGTGGATCACCGACGCACGTTCCGACCATAGCGCCCAAGCCTCTAAAGGGCTTATATCACGCCAGCAGCTTTGTCTCGCCACGGCGCTGCGATTGGCCTGGGGCCGCTCCCCACTGCGGACCCCCAAGCCAATTTACCAAGGTCGATGACATAGGTCGCCACGACAGTAACCCCACGTCTCGGAGGAAACTTCCGCAGGGACGGAACCTTGATGAACCGCCGAGGAACCCCCGACGACTTCGTTCGTGAAACCCCATAGGGGGAGACGGTCACTAGGCCATATGTCGAGCTACCACGACGGCTCTTGCTTTATCAGAACTCGAGGGGTGTGAGAAGTAAAACAAAAAAAAAAGATAAGTGGAATGCACCGCGGTAGCCTGTCTTTTTCGTTAGCCTCGTGATATTTTATACTCACGTCCTTAATGTAGTACTGTTTCATGGTGTAATCGTCTAGCATTTATATTAATTATTCCTTTTCGCAGTGGGACTAAAATTGCTGTTCAAATGGAAATGACGAACGGTGATGTCGGAAATGACAAAGTGGTGGAAATGGCCACGCGTGAAGTCGCGTTTTAAGCATCCATTGCTTTTCTTTATTGGTGCTTGAAGCTTTATCTTGATGTTTAAATTTTTTTTAAGTTTTTGATTAATTACTTTTTTTAGGTTTTACAAGACCAATACTTATATTGCTTGTGATATACGTTGGATATTTGTTGTTTGGGTCCTTCTGTTTTATGTTGCTCGAGTCAAACAACGAGATAGAAGATCGAAATGAAAAAATGGAATCAGTCCGGTTAATTCAAGGTAATTACTCTATAATTATATTCTTTAATAAATGTAATTATGAGAAAAAATATAAAGCAAAGTACAGTTGAAATAACTGGATATCATTAGACGGAAAGCAACAAAGGTTCGCGTACTCTTATATAAAATAAACACTTAAAAAATTTTCAGTAACATATGCGGGTGTTTTTATGTGAAATATATGTCTTTTAACGGAAACTTTCTGTTTTGAGTGAAAATCGTAAATTTTCCCTAAATGAACGGAAAACTTCCTTTTTACTCTTACACGTTGAATATTCCTTTTTACTCTTACACTTTGAAGGAAATGCACCTTCAAAGACAGTAAAACGGAAATGTTTCTTTCCAATTGCGAGAAAACGGAAAATTTTCTAATTCAGTTTTAGTAACTAATGTTTGGCCCACAAGCAAGTTGTTAGTTTTTACTTTTACGATTTTGGTTCCAGTTTTTTATATAAGGGTACTTTCAATTTCAGAACCGGTTCCAAAGTTGAAAATGTCCGCTTTTAAATAAACTGTAACCAAAATCAAACAAGAACGAAAAATCATGCGTCAAGCATAGATTATGTAACACTTTCCAACGCTTCCAAAATAATTTTACGAATCATACTCTTTAATAAGCTAAAAGATAACATCTAAGTAATCCGAATACTTTTATTCAGCCCTGTATAGGATCTATAGATTTGTATATATACTACATAGGATGCTAAATTTTAGTTCAGTTAGGAAACACGTAGCACAGTTTAAAATTCTCCGTCTGGAGTTAAATAATACGGAAATGTGTTCCCGAACTTTTGTGCTTCCCTGTATAGGATCTACAGAATTTATACACACCACGTAATATACAAAAAGCGATTTAAAATTAAAATCGCATTCAGTAACTTAAAACGCACTTGCAGGAATTATTGTTAACATACAGTAGAGAATTCTTTTGTGTGTCCCTGTAAATGAACGATGACTGCTATACACACAATATTCTGTAGTAAGTCTCTTGTAATGAACCTTATATAAATTTCAATGCGTTTAAAATAGTGAAACATTATTTAAATAAACCGCAGACGATTTTTCTCCATAGACGTAATGTAACGGAATTCTTTTGACTGTCCCTGTAAAGTAAGTATAAGTGCTATGCACACCCTATTTCATATTAAGCTTTTTCTAATGCACCTTAGTGATATATATAAATTTCAATGCCTTTAAAATAGTGAAACATTATTTAAGTAAACCGCAAATGATTTTTTCATAGACCGCAATGTAACGGAATTCTTTTGAGTGTCCCTGTAAAAAACTATAAGTGATACACACTTCCGTTGAAATAGGGAACATGCTATAGATAACGATTATAACATATAAAAATTGCAGGGCAATCCGAGCATATTTACGGGATTAGAGCACGGACAGATGGCCAGACGGCAGACGGCAGACGGCCAGACGGCAGACGGCCAGACAAACCGAAGTCATAAACACTTTTCAACTAGGTTGGAAAGTGTTAAAAAGTAAAAACTAACAACGTTAGAGATCGACCTCAGCTATCCTATGCAAAAAAAATCATTTAAAAATATTAAAATGCGAGCGAAAAATCTGCCAAGAACCTTCCCATAGACTTAACATTAGCTTGCGTGTTTCTTCGCGTGACTAGCGTAGGCTCTTGAAATATTTATAAGCATATTACACCAATACAAGAATTGTGAATATTTAAAAAATAATAATATAATATTTAAAATGCAAAAGTACAGTCCGTGGGAGGAGTTACTCATATCCAAAAGACGCGAATTCACTTTAACCATGACGAATGTGTTAAATTAACTTTTCAATGGATTTTTTTACATTTTAATTCTTTTTTAGTTATTACATCTGAATATGAACAGAAATGTCATTATGAATATTAAAAATTATTATTTATATATAAAAAGAAAATGTTTCCTTTCAAACTTAGAAAAATTAATACTTCATAAACTCAACATATTGGGGTATTTTTAACTGACTTGAAACAAAAGAGGTTATACAATTCGTATGTAGAGAAATATTTTTTAATGTGTGCCCACGCATAGCTTTTGAACCGCATCCAACGAAAGATACATATTGCGATACTTCCACCTTTCTTGGCTGTCACGTGATCTAGACAGTCTGATTTCCAACAATTTCTAACTGCTATTGATTAAGGTAGTCTGAAAAATAGCCGATATACTTGTGGAATAAAGCGACCTGTTTCTTTCTTTGGCTGCATTTTGAACGGTTCTCCGTTTTTAATAATTCCTTTTTTATTTGAAGGGACTCATTTTGATAGAAAACAAATTTCAGGATCCAAAAATAATAAGTTTGTTTCTCTGTTTTTTTTTTAAATGTCTGTCTGTAATGGTCCTATTACACGAGGCTTCCAATAGCCTGTTATTTTCGAGCGACACAGTTTTAACCTATGGCTTCAAAAAGAGTTGTTCGAAACAAGCAACTTTTTATTGTTGGATTAATTTTGTCACCTGTAAAAAGTAATTTCCCCGGTAACAGTCAATGAAATGCTTAGAAAACGGATTTTACATTCGCCTATTTAGAGCGATGGATCGGGGCCTCCGAGATGTCGCTGTGTGTCCTTCACCGGGCCTGCTACAAGTATTAGTGACGTCACAGTAGTGATCCACTTTGGTCAACGTATCGCAGCAGAAAGATGTAATAAAAAGAGCATTTCCGCTCTTATAATTTGTGATTACATAAATAATATTAAATTTCATAATCGTGAAATAAAAGGGAATCAATACACTTGTTTTATTAAAGGAAATTAAAAGTTTTAAATTTAAAAAAATGCTAAGATTAATAAATCAGATTGAACCCATTGACTTTACCTTTTCCTAAACACATTATTTTACAATAAATATAAGTACAAAAAATATAATAAATCTACCAAAAACTTTACAAAATCAATGCCATTCCTCCCTTTTACAACTACATACCATAATTTAACCACCAAAACACAATAAATGTCAATTTAAATAGAGAAATCGACATTTTTTAACTATACAGACCTTGGCACTTTTTTTTAACGCTTTGGCGTAATCCGGGCTTCAGAAAGTTAGAATACACAATTATGAAAACAAACCTAATGGACTTTTATGTTTATTTATATATATAAAATTATTTATATATACAATTCTGTTCTACCTGCATATAGAAAGAGATATATGGCTTCTTTATATTAAATAAATTATATAAATATTGAAAAAAAAATACTTATTTATATGAAACTACGAATAGGTTGCCAGAAAATATGTTGTCAACTTTCCTTCTCTCGCCATAAGCCTTTTTCGGTACTTTTCGGTTAGCCGGGCGCCAGTGATACATGTACATATATAAATATATATATATTAATTCATACATATATGTGTGTGTAGATATGTGTATATATATGTGTGTGTGTGTGTATATATATATATCACTGGCGCCCGGCTAACCGAAAAGTACCCAATTTTCTATCTTAACTTTGTAACTGACTTGTAATATTTTAATAATTGTCTATTTATTGTACTTGGGTCTAGGACCTAATAACCACTCAAATTAATTCATCAAAAGTTTTATTTTCATAATATATTTGTACAGTTAAGTTAGCTAAAATGTTAAATGGAACTACGTAGAACTACTAAGTTGTGTAAATCAGTTACTTTTAATTTTATAAACAAAGCACACTCACTTCTAACTAAATGTATCCAGATTTCATTCAATTTATTACAGTATTTCTTTCAAAATCATTTTTTAAGCTGTTTATCGTCTGCTTCTTTTATTTTTTTTTTCTAAAGATCATTTGACTCTTTTTGATTTGGAAGTACAAATTCATTCAAATATGCCGGAATATTTCCATTACAGTAGGATGGACATTCGTTGTTAGGGTTATTTTTTTTTCTGCACAACAAGCTCAATACAATCATATTAATTCTAGCATCACGAATTGAAACGTTTATCGAAACATTTAATGCAGACTACTTCTGTTGAAATGTAAAAATAATTATCACAAGGTAATTTTCGTAGCTAAAATGTCTTCTTTTCATTATCAGTAGCGAATTTGAAGACTTAGATTAGAAAATAGGAGCACAACATTTTCTTCTCATTATTTTATAGATATAATCTACACTTTCTTTAATAATTATCTCTATAATAAAACCGTATGTCATGTGACTGTCCTCAACAGTTCCAGGATGCCGCTTCACTTTTTCATATGCCAGGCAGCCATTTTTATTCAAAATTATTTTTTCTAATAAAACTGCATAAAAGTTACATTTTTAGAAAGATCGTTCAAAATAAATTAATATTTGAGAGATGACTTACGTTCAATTATGTATACATTCTGCAATAACTTCAGTTTCAATTAGGTTCGCTGTTCAAATTCTCTATCCATGAAAGTAAACAACAACAACAAAAAAAAAAGATTCATTCGTTGTGAACGTTTAAAATATTAAACCATGAATTTTTGGACCGCTGCCTGGTGTAAAAAAAAATAATCAGCACCAGTGAGACAGTCAAAGTTTACCATAATTCTGTTCCATACAACTCAACTTCCTTCGGATCTTTTCTTGATGTAAGTTGAACTCCGTGGTTGAACTCATGTAATAATATTTAATGGATCAAATTTCGAAACAAATTGTCAGCTTTTATTTTTCGTGTGTATTAATTAGAAACGATATTTTAATTTTGAAATCAAATGTTTTGATTTATGATAATATTTCTTATTTATCTATTTTCTATTTTAAAGAAATAGATAATTTCAATAATTATTGATCAATAATTAAATAATTAATTATTGATCAATAATAAATCAATAATTATTGATAGCATTATAATCTAAATACACTGAAAAATATTATTAATTACTATATAAAACAATAAATAAAATCAAAATACTATCGTAAACAATACGTACAAACGAACAAAGTACATGAAAATTTTTAAGTTATTATGGATCACTGTTTTGACGTCAGCAGGTTGTGACGTCACTTGTAGCAGGCTCGGTGTAGGACACACAGCGACATCTCGGAGGCCCCGGATGGATGCATATGAATGTGGAGCGTGTTCAGATTTTTTTATGGCAAGTCTTTCACCACAGAGTGGAGGGAGGAACTTTGACCGCTATGTTGCGGCAATTTTCATCATCGCTTCAAATTATCCTGTGTAATAGGAACTTAACATGTAAAATTATAAAACACATGTTACTTAACATGTAAAATTATAGTTCCTTTTTAGTATGGAGTAAACGGGTATATTTTAAACAAGAAATCTGGACTAACTCCCCTCGACTTTCTGAAAATTTTATGGAAAACTTTGCATTCAGATACTAGCTAATCCATTGAAATATCGAAGTTGGTGCATTTTTAGGGTTTCGTTCATCTCACGAAACCCTATTGCTCCCGCTCCGTTGTCTGTCTGTCACAGAGCCATTCTAGAAAACTATGTAACTTACAGAGTTGAAACTTTGTGTATAAATCAGAATATCAGCTGTAAAGAGCTGAAAATATTAAAATTTGAAAAATTCTTATTATTTTAATAAATATAGATAAAAAACCTAAATTCTAACAGCCTTTTCTTATTAAATTTAAACATTTTTGTTATAGCAGATGCCAGAAATTAAAAATCCACATGAAATTCTTTCTACAATAATTAATTTTCAATCAGACGATTTTCACGTGAAAAGTGAAAATGAAATAAAAAGTTTCACCAATTGAAAAAAAGATAAATATGAAATAAAACGTCATAGTAGTAATAAAGCGGAAAAATTCTAAGATTTATCAATAATACAAGGAGTATGATTATGTTTATGTACACAAAGCAGGGCAATATCACGTCATAGAGAATTAAAAAGAGAATCTGACGTCATATTGGAAGTTTAACGAATTTTTCAAATGTATTTGAGAATAATACAATGTGAGTATGCATATGAGTAATAAAGAATATTAAATATATGAGTTTGAGAAACATATTGAATCGTTATAAAAATCCGATTATGGAAATATTCGCATATTTTAATATTTTGAAGGTGTACAACATGTTTAATTTTTAAATTATTTTTTTAAATATCGCATTTAGTCCGCATGACAGATTATTAAGACAGAATATAACAGCGGACATTTAGATATTAAAAAAAAAACGAAAAAAATAGACCTTTAAATTTTTATTTTATAAAAACATGACTTTTTTTTTTTTTTTTTTTTTTTGGTTGCTGAATGAAATTTATTTCGATTTATTAAAGAAAGGATAAAGTATTTTGAAAGGAATATTAAACGAAACCCTTTGAGCGATAATAGATCACGCTTACCCACTTGTTTAATCTATAGACGACCCTTATTTCAAAAATCGCTTTCATATTCTGAAAGAGGACAATATTTTGAATCTAATGACAAGTTTGGTGTGATTTTATCGTAAACTGTCTGGGAATAAAGGCAGGTGTATCTTTTTTTTATACTGACTGTACAATATTTAAATAGAAGTATATGGAAACACAATACTCCATTTCATAATCTGATTAATGACAAATCATCATACATTCGAAATCAAAACAATCAAGCATCCTTTTCTACTGCGTTCCAAACTCAAAGTGTATTATGGGAGTGAATAGAAGTTGTAGTCGTTCATAGCGTAGCAGCGCCGTCTAACCGAAGGATTTTTCTAACAGCGGCTGGTATTAAAATTTTTTACCCCGATTTTCTATGAATTTTTAAAGAAAAAAATTCCAAAAAAAATATTTATACTTAGTGGTAAAAGCGATTGTAAAAAAACGTTTTCTTGTTTTTTCACACAGGGTCGTTTCATAGTTTTTTTTTTTTTTAAGTTCTTATTGTCCGAACTCTTTGAAATTTTTATTGGATATAAATATAACGATTTTACAGCCCGTGTAAGAATTTCGTGAAAAAATATATTGTTATCTATTTGTAAAAAAAAATTGTTTTCTTCGTGTTTTCTTTTTCTTTCTTCGCATCGGGTCTTTTAACATAACAACAACAACAAATGGTTCTTATCTTCCAAATTCTCTGAAATTTTAATTGGTTATAAATATAACTGTATCCAAACTCTAAAAATTTCGTAAAAAAAGTATGAATATTTCGTAGGGAAAACATGAGCCGATGCCGGGCGAAGACAAAAGAGCCGTTTTCATCGAAAATTTCTCAGTTTTTTTTTTTTTTTTTTTTTTTTATTACTAGTCGTGCGAACGTTTCGAAATTTTTGCATGTGAAATAATTCTGGCCGCCCGAGATGCTCTAAATTTTTTTGTCGAAATATGGACAAACGTCTGTATTTCGTTACTTTTAGCGTAGAAAAAGATCATCTTCGGAAGGCGCGATGTGACGTGCGGTCGCCAATGATTTTGAAAGTGTTAAAATTCGTATTTATTAAAACCAATTACACCGTCAATTAGAAGAAGGTCTTAGCTTTAAGAGCACAGTTTTTCTTTGTCGATACCTCTAAAATTGCGGTTTGAGGGAGTATTTCCATAAGCAAAAAATCGTCCTTCGGGAAAATGGCTCTTTTAGAATTTGTTTTTCAAAGGATTAACAACAATATTTTTTCGAACTGGTTGCGGCAAGAAAATAGCTTTTTTGATGAGCTTTTAATTAATATCTCTTTTAATAAAAATAAGACCGAAAATCTGAGCTCCAGGTGCATCAGGATATGCTTTGGACTATCCTCACCCAAATTTTCAGACTTCTACGTGCGGTAGATTTCACTAGCCATCGCAGACAGCCATTGAAAGTGTTAAAATTCGTATTTTTTAAAACCAATTTGTCAATTAGAAGAAGGTCTCAGCTTTAAGAGCATAGTTTTTCTTTGTCGATACCTCTAAAATTGCGGTTTGAGGGAGCGTTTCCATAAGCAAAATATCGTCCTTCGGGAAAATGGCTCTTTTAGAATTTGTTTTTCAAAGGATTAACAACAATGTTTTTTCGAACTGGTTGCGGCAAGAAGATAGCTTTTTTGATGAACTTTTAATTAATATATCTTTTAATAAAAAAAGACCGCAACCGACTTCTACGTGCGGTAGATTTCACTAGCCATCGCAGACAGTCACGCACACATAACGAAACTTTCTTTTATTAGTATCCATCTATAAGAATAGTAAATATATCGATAAGAATACGTAAATAAATTTTATATTAAATTTTCTTTAATGAATTTTAAATGTACCGTTGGAGCATAAAGGATTAAAAAGGTAGTAGAACTCGGTTCCATATTTTCAAAATAATTACTTGTTATGTACTGACAGTACGTATATTTTTATACACTGATTTTATTTGATGTTTTAGCTATGGTAATAAAGCTCAGAGAAGCAAATTACAATGACAGCGAAATAGGAAAAGCGTTTTGTGCTCAAAGTAAGAAGCATGTAGGAACAATTGAAAGTGCAGATTTTGCTTGGTACCAACGATTTGGTGAAAAGGTGTTTTTTTCTTTCATACTTATATCAACCATAGGTGAGTTTTTTAATAGTTTTTAGTCTTTTTCTAGTATATAGAACAACAAGATCTGATTTTTTTTTCGTGAAATACTTGGAGGTTTAACAAACATATTTTAATATATTACTATGAAAATTATTTAAAAAATCAAGAAAAAAACTTAAATAATTATCAAATTTATTACTTATATCTCACAAAACAGAATGACTGTTCTGAAAGAAAACCATGTTTTATTACACATTCTTAGGATTATACCGTTGTCGTTTCCCGCGTTAGATTGCCGCGATTTCTTAAATTTCTCAAATTCCGTAAATTTCCTAAAATGGCATAATTTTTGCAAAAACTTTAAAATTTCAAATTTTTTTTGTTTATAAATAGTGCCTTTAATATATTAATTGCAAATTAATGTGACACTAAATAATGCCAATAAGACATTTAGAGAAATAATCCAACATACTGCTATTTATTTTTAATGTTATGAAAGTGTTACTTTCCTCAAGTGCATTTGATGCACAAGTTCCAGTTAATGTGCACTGCAGAAAAAAAAAAGATTTTACAGTAGCGTGCAGTGTATTTATGCGCGGCAGTGTATTCCTGCTTATTTTACTGTTTATTACTGTTAATTTTACGGTATAATACTGGCAGCTGGGATGCTAGTATTATACTGTAAAATTAACAATTTTTTTTGCAGTGTGTTTATAAGTAAAAAGATTTGTCCTTACAGTAAAAAAAAGACAAACATTTTTTGTACTGGACTGTTAATAATTTCGGTGATTTTGCAACAACTAAACACAAAGTGTTGCTAACACATTGATATAGATATTACATATAGCCTAAATTAATTTATTGTAGAAATACATACGAATAAAAAACTCAAGATCATCTGCAGGAATCTGCTTTTGTAAACATATACTGATTTATTTTTCAAAAGCGGCTACAGCAGACAGTACCGACGTCCTTTATATATACATAAATACAATAAATTTTGGCTGTCATAACGGACGTGTAACTCGAAGTATAGCCAACTAAATGCTACTGATTAATATACATAAATTATTTCTTAAAATTTTAAAATGTAAATTAAAAATCTACATTCTCGAACAAGTTTTATACTTAGTTTATAATAATTACACAGGCTTTCTAAAAAAAAATTTCATCACATTTTAGAAATTAATATAAAACCAGTGGATCTGTGACAGGAGTTCGCAGTGCCATCTAATAATTTTTTTAGCAATATCCAATATTTTTTAGATGCAGGTTTCATTTTCTAAAGAACAATTAAGACTTAAATATCTGCAAACAACATTAGTTGAACCAGAGTATCATTTCATTTATTCCATCAAAGTTATAGTAAAAACTGATAGAAGATAGCAAAAGGCACGCGCGAGGAAAAACAAAATAACAATCGTTTTTTAACTGTATTAGAGGATGATGTCTAGACGTGAAATCATAAATATACGTTTTAATCATAAATATAAAATAAGTCCGTGCATAACCTCACACTTTATCTTTTTGTACTTTTTATTTATTTATTTTTTTATAATCATTGTTGAGCACGATATAATACGAAAAAAAATGTGTTTTAACGAAATGTAAGTGTACCATGCCAGAAGCCGATTCAAAAACCTTTCGAATGATACTTCATTCGATGTTGTGCGTTTTGTAAATGCATAAAAAAAGGTATGTTGACAACAGTAATAATAGGTATGAAAAGCGCACAAAGTCGGCCATTGTTACTCACAGATTCGTCAGCTGATATATTAAAGTTTTGGTACAGTCAATAAATATAAACACGAGGTTCTTTTTTGTTGCTTGAAGAACATAATACAAAATATTGAAAAAGCGCCATTTGGGAAAGGCTGGGAGGTACAGTTACCACCTCTCTTCCGCTCAAACTGAGACACATTTATCATTAATCAGTACTTTGGCTAATTTTAGTAATATATGTGAGAATAAGACTGTTTCAATTGCTTCTCGGATGTTCTTAAAAAAATGTTTGTCCAAAAAACTTTGACCCTTCCCCCATTCGCCAAGAAAGATCTGGAAGACCGATCCTACCGATATTCAATTTCATGCCATGTGTCCATGCTTTTCAAAAGTAGTAGACTTCAAGGTGGTATTTTTTGACCCCTTCCCCCATTCACGAAGAAAAATCTGGGAGAACGCTCCTGCCGATATTCAATTTCATACCATGTGCGAGTGCCTTTCAAAAGTAGTAGACTTCTAGGTGCTATTTTTTGACCCCTTCCCCATTCACCAAGAAAAATCTGGGAGAACGCTCCTGCCGATATTCAATTTCATACCATGTGCGAGTGTCTTTCAAAAGTAGTAGACTTCTAGGTGCTATTTTTTGACCGCTTCCCCCATTCACCAAGAAGAATCTGGGAGAGCGCTCCTGCCGATATTCAATTTCATGCCATGTGCGTGTGCCTTTCAAAAGTAGTAGACTTCTAGGCGCTATTTTTTGACACCTTCCCCCATTCACCAAGAAAAATCTGGGAGAGCGCTCCTGCCGATATTCAATTTCATACCATGTGCGAGTGTCTTTCAAAAGTAGTAGACTTCTAGGTGCTATTTTTTGACACGTTCCCCCATTCACCAAGAAAAATCTGGGAGAACGCTCCTGCCGATATTCAATTTCATACCATGTGCGAGTGCCTTTCAAAAGTAGTAGATTTCTAGGGGCTCTTTTTTGACCCCTTCCCCCATTCACCAAGAAAAATCTGGGAGAGCGCTCCTGCCGATATTCAATTTCATACCATGTGCGAGTGCCTTTCAAAAGTAGTAGATTTCTAGGTGCTATTTTTTTACCACTTCCCCCATTCACCAAGAAAAATCTGGGAGAGCGCTCCTGCCGATATTAAATTTCATGCCATGTGCGTGTTGCTTTCAAAAGTAGTAGATTTCTAGGTGCTATTTTTTGACCTCTTCCCCCATTCACCAAGAAAAATCTGGGAGAGCGGTCCTGCCGATATTCAATTTCATACCATGTGCGAGTGCCTTTCAAAAGTAGTAGATTTCTTGGTGCTCTTTTTTGACCCCTTCCCCCATTCATCAAGAAAAATCTGGGAGAGCGCTCCTGCCGATATTCAATTTCATACCATGTGCGAGTGCCTTTCAAAAGTAGTAGATTTCTAGGTGCTATTTTTTTACCCCTTCCCCCATTCACCAAGAAAAATCTGGGAGAACGTTCCTGCCGATATTCAATTTCATACCATGTGCAAGTGCCTTTCAAAAGTAGTAGATTTCTAGGTGCTATTTTTTGACTCCTTCCCCCATTCACCAAGAAAAATCTGGGAGAGCGCTCCTGCCGATATTAAATTTCATGCCATGTGCGTGTGCCTTTCAAAAGTAGTAGACTTTTAGGTGCTATTTTTTGACCCCTTCCCCCATTTACCAAGAAAAATCTGGGAGAGCGCTCCTGCCGATATTAAATTTCATGCCATGAGCGTGTGCGTTTCAAAACGGTTTCAGAAACATATGCCTTTTGCAGCAGTTATACGAGCTTTTAGATTTTCAACCTTTTTGCACCCGCGATGAATAAACTTCATTTCTGAGAAATTTCTAAAGAAAACTAGTGTTGTGGATGTCACAGAACTGTCTTCCACATCATTATCTATATATTTAAAACACAACGCTGTTTTTTTAGTCATCTGTCCTGAACTTTCTACTGAACCAGTTTTGCTAATTATTTTTTAAAATAAAAGCTGTTTATAGAATTAAATTTTTTTGATAATTAGAACATAACGAAGACGCTACAATAGCTGCCAGATGGCACCCCATTCCATTTTCAATTTCAAATCTATATCTTAATTAGTTATCTTAAATTTCGTTCATTAGTAAATATTGGTAGTTGTTTCCCTTCATTTTTGCAAACTAAATGGAAGGATCGGTCAGAGAAACAGATTTCTTTGTAGTTCAGTTTTTAATGAAAACAGATCCCTCTCTGAAACTTTCTGGGATTTTTTTTGACTGGCGCCGCCAGATTTTTGGCAGTCTTTGAAAAAATTAAGAAAAGTTACCGGCCGAATTTTACAAAAATTGTATTGTCGAATGCAGAAAATTGCTCTACATATGCTCAGAAAATTTGAAGTCGATATCTTAATTAGTCTTCATAGAATTCGGTAATTAGTAAATTAATTTCAAAATCGTTCATTTCTGTTTGCAAATCGCGAACAAGTAGGTGTTCTTTTCTTTATTCATTTTGATATAAAAGATGTTATTTTCGATGCGATATTTAATGAGATTCTAATTAAAGCTGTTTATAGAATATCTTGGGTAATTACCAAAATATTAAAATTCTGAGTCTCAGGCGCATCAGATCAGGCTTTAAAAACTACCTGAATATAAATTTTCAGACTTCTAGGTGAGCTAGATTTCGCTCGTCATCGCAGACAAACAGACAGACTGACAGATACACACACAGAGCGAAGCTTTTTTTTTTTTTATTAGTATAGATTTCGAAATTGGAATAAATTAAATGTGAACAAATTTTCTAACATATTTTTAAAGATTCAACAAACTTGCTTTGAGAGGAGATATTTTTGTTAAGGCGGTTTTCAAAATATTACTGCACAAGAAAGAAAAGCTTTCTGACACATTTTCAGATTCATTTTTAAACATAAAAGCATGATACTTTCAAACATTATTAGTGAAGTTATTACCAATCGAACACTTTTTTTTTTCATTTTCCGATAAATAAATTACATCTTGAGTTATCCGCTGTCTCATGACAGCGGTTTTCTCTCGTTCCTGCGCTGTCGCGGGCGAAAATTTGGTTCAAGACGTCCAATTTGACAGCATTTTCTGAAAAGTATTATGCCTTTACCAAAAATCGGAAAAAACAGTTCAATTACATGGTTTCTTAATGTGAGCACTTGCAAGTTGATAGTTTGCGAACAAAAATGAATTTGTTTTGAAAATGTACGTCAAACGTGACAAATGAGGTGCGTTCGTACTATAACTAGTTTTTTAAATATTCATATCTTGGTGCAACTGCTGTTGCACTTTTACGCAAAAATGCATGAATACAAAATTTATTTTATGTGCAGATTTTCATATTACAGATATGATTAATTTTATTTTATGAAATTAAGTTTCAATACACTTTTACAAACAATTATTAATTACAATACTATTACATTAAAATTATACTATGCGCAAATATCCAATACAAAACAATCTAAAAAAATCATCGTTATTATTTCAGTGAAATGAAATATATCGTCTGTTTTTATGTTGTGATTAATTTCCGTAATAAAATGAAAACGTTTTAAGTGGGTAACATTTTATCTTTTGTGGACATTTACTGAAAATTCCAATGGGAAACTTAAGCATAGCTTTGAAAATTTTAGAACTTGAAATCTATATTTAGACTCTTTTCCCATTTAATATCTATTTCTCCGGAAACATCTATCCAAAAAACTATCGGTAGATTAGATGATTGTTATAATTAAACAATTTTAGTATACAAATTCGGTTTTTAAATTCAGTAATACGGAAATAATATGGTTTCATCCTAAATGTGACGTAATTACTATGGCAATCTAGAATCATTACCTATCATGGGATTTCATTGAATTAATTACGTATAAGATTTAATAGAATGAAGAAAACTTTTATTAATATCTATTTAAGTTTTGATTCGATTTTCATACAATTTGAAAAGACTCGACAAAATTCCTCAACGATTATATATATCTTAAATTTTAACCCATTCGGTTGGGTAGTTTTTGCGCTGTTATATGCGGACAGATGGACAGACGGCCGGACCAGACGACGACAATAGATGCTACGCTACGTATTTATATAATTACGAACGCATTTAAAAAATGTGTCAGAAAGTAGCCATTTTGGATTTGAGAACATCCTTAATTCATTCACTGAAAAAAAGTACTCATAATGAGTAAATCTATGTACTCATACCGAATTAAGTATGTTTGGATCCAAAATGAATCTATGCTTTCTCAATTTTGAAACATCATGTTATCAAACCCGAAGGAAAAGATATTTTAGTACTTTGTAATGGTTTATTTCCTTCATGGCGCATAAAATATGTTCATTAATAGGAAAACAATACTATATATACCCTCGAAATCAGGGAATAAAATTACATATTTATTCCTCGGAAGGAACTATATCTTGCGGTAACTTTATAATGCGTAAAATTACAATGTGTTGTTGTTATGCGTGCTTTGTATTTTCATGGGGGTCGGTTCGGTCTATGTGCTGAGTGAGATTGATTTGTGAAAAGAAAATTTAGAAGAATTGGATTTTTAATGTGTTCATACTTGAACACATCCATGAAATAAAAAATGAGTGCAAATGTTTGACAATTTTTTGTATATTTGTATCGGAGCTATTTTGAGTATGTGGCGTATTTAAAATTGAGTACTTTTTACTCAATTTTGAGAACCCACTCTTTTTCAGTATAATATAGAACATAAGGGTTAAAGCGCGTTTCAATTTTTTTGGCACACTTTTTATATTAAGGATATTAGCTATTTTTATGTATTTTGTAATACTATTTTGTCTTTATAAAATTGTTCATTACGTAAAATAGTTTTAAGAACAACCTATATTATCTAGTTAAAGATATCTGAATACATTTTATTTTTGGTTACTCTGTCGCAGACAGCAGAAACTAACAATGCGTAGATTAATCTTTTTTTCCTAATCGTAATTCCTATTATGTCAGTTTTGAAGTATCGGGTACCTACAATTAATAACCCCCCCCCCACCTCCAAGAGCTAGTGTCTAGTTTGTATACCAAAACTTTGGTTGCCTCCTGGTTTGCACTGAATTATATTTTTTTGAGATGTGCTCAGTGTTGAGGTAAATGCATTCAAAGAGCTAATGCACTCAAAAAATAAGACGAGACGTCCCCGAATCCACACTATTACATAAAAAAAAAAAAAAAAAAAAAAAAAAAAACGTTTAGAGCACATTATAAGTCTGCTAAATATTGTAGACCAGTTTAGATAACATTAAGGTTACCGTCATCAGATCAAAAGTGACAGTACAATTTTTCACATTAAAATATTGTTTAAACTAGTGTGATACAATAAAGGCATAAAAATTCATTAATAAGACCATGCAGATAAGAAATGAGTTACACTGCAAAAAAAAAGTGTGTTGATTTTACAGTATAATACTGGCATCCCAGCTGCCAGTATTATACCGTAAAATTAACAGTAATAAACAGTAAAATAAGCGATTCAAAGAGTTAAGGTGTTGTAGGAAGAAAAAGAAAAGAAGAAAATAAAAAGAGATCGTTTTGCATTATCAGAGCGGAGATCCAAAAAGAAGAAGTGTTCAGATATTTTTAAACATACTGTAAAAATATAAATTACTATTTCAGGGTATGGAAATGTGACACCCCAATCTGTAATAGGCAAGTGTACTTGCGTGGTCTACGCTATGATTGGAATACCAATACACGTAATAATGATGAGATTGATCAGTGTCGAATACAGAAAAGGACTAGCGATGACTTTTAAAATTGGTCTGAAACTTTTCCCACGCTCACGAATTGTGCTTATTATTGCTGGAACTCTATTTTTTCTGTTTTTGTCTGTCATCTTTTTATTCCTTCCACCGTTTCTTATCATGATCCTTGAAGAATGGGATTACATTCAAGCCTTTTACTTTGGTTGGGTGTCTGTGACTACAATAGGACTTGGTGATTACGTAGCTGGTGAGTATATGTACTTTTTAAAAATTTATTTATAACAGTTTTACTTTGTCAATATCCACAATTTATTTAAACACTTACCAGTGTCCGTCGCTAGGCATGCGATCTAGTACTATTTTGTAAAATTGGTTTTACTCCTGGCTCTTTTAATGCTTGCACAAGCTTTTAATAAAATATCATATCTCCTAAACTATATGGAATATTACTATGAAAATTACACTTCCAAGTGTAAAAAGTATACAAAAATTAAAATTTTTAATATATATATATATATATATATATATATATTACTTTTTTTTAGTTGTTAAATAGCCCTAAATTGAGACTGTTACGTGGTTAAGGGTGTTTCTTGAACTTTGTATTTTTCTTGCTGGGCGAACCGAATCTTTTTAATACAATTTTAATTCTTACAAATGATTTTCATTCTTATATTTATAACTGACAATATCCCGTTTTTATTTTCAAATTAAATAAAATCAGAAATTTTATTAAATAAAAGAAATTAATTAATAACCGCATAAAAACAAGAAACATTTCATTTAATATTTTTTTCTGGTTCAATTATGTTTATTTGACTTTTTCAAAAGAATGGAAGGTTAGTAGGTATGTCCAGTCGGTCAAGGGGGGAAAAAAGAGAGAGAAAGAGAATATCCTATGGAATTTAAACACTAAATTTTATCACACACACACAGAAAAAAAAAACAAGTGGGTAAGTGTGATCGAAGATCGCACAAAGGGTTTTGTTTAATATTCCTTTCAAAATACTTTATCCTTCCTTCAATAAATCCAAATACATTTCATTTTCCACAAAAAAAGAAAAAAAAAGTCATATTTTTTTATAAAGTAAAAATTTACCGGTCTGACTCTGTCATAATAATATCTGTCATGTGGACTAAATGCGATATTAAAAAAAAAATCAATTTCAAAATTAAACATGTTGTATAGAGACCTTCAAAATGTTAGACGTCAGATTAATTTTCTTTTTAATTCTCTAATGACGTCATATACCTTTCTATATTTACACATACTCATACTCCTTGTATTATTGAGAAATGTTTGAAAATTTCCGTTTTATTACCAATATGACGTCATATTAATCTTTTTTTTTTCAATTGCTGAAACTTTTTATTTCATTTTCATTTTTCACGTGGAAATCTTTGAATAGAAAATTAATAATTGTAGAAAGAATTTTATTGCGGATTTTGAATTGTTGGCAACTGCTATAACGAAAAATGTTTAAATTTAATAGGAAAAGGCCGTTAGATTTTTGTTTTTTTATCTCTATATATTAAAATAATACGATTTTTTCAAATTTTATGATTTTGAGCTTCATAATAGGTCATTTAGCTGTAAGTACACAAAATTTCATGACTGTAAGTTACATAGTTTCTGAAAACCGGCTCTGTGACGGACAGACAACGAAGTGGGAGTAATAGGTTTTCGTGAGATGAACGAAACCCAAAAAAGGATTTATTCCTTCGATTGAAAGTTATATATTTTTTAAAAATTTAAATTTAAAAGACAAGCTTAAGGAGAGGTCACCTTCATGCTGAAATTGGTATCACACTCTGAAATTTCAATACTAACACCTAATTTTGACAACATATTTGGCTTGTTTTTTGTAAATTTTACGTGCTGATATAAAACAGAAAGTCATATGGTCAAGTAGATAAGGAATTATGAAGGTTCAAAGTTTGAAACTCTTAAAGTTAAATTCATTTTAAATTGTTACAAAATAGATTGCAATGAGAGTAGTTTTTTGAGCATAACTCACAAACTGCTTTACGCAATGAACTCTAATTTTGGATTCAGATATTTGAAGCTTCTAGAAATCGATTTCTGTTAAAAAATTAATATGTTTGAAACGAATATATTTTTCGAAAATTAATTTTAAAAATATATATTTTCGATAAGAATATGAATTTTAACCTAAGAATTTTTTTAAAAACAAAAAGTGATTTCCAAAAGCTTCAAATATGCGAATCTAAAATATCACCTAATTGCGCCAAGTAGTTTTTGAGTTATGTTAAAAAAATTACAGGATTTCCAGTTTGACTTGCAACGATTAATAATAAATAGTAGTTCAAAATTTTTAATTTACATAATTTCTAAACTTCTTCACTGAATGATTTCCCTTTTTGTATCCTAAGGTAAAATTTATCAGAAATTCCACAGCTTTGAGACTAACTGTATCTGAAAGCACATTTTTTGTTCTATTCCGTGCTATAAAGAAAACAATATATGGGATATTATATGCATAAGATATGAAAGGTAAAATAATATCTCATCAAAAAGTCACCTGTAAAAAATGCAGCCAAGTCTCGTAACTCATTTACTGTAAAAAGTACTGAGATCGTATAAAGCCAAGTTTAACTATCTTATTAACTCTGAAATTTTCATTCACAAATCACTATTAGTCTCTTCATCTTTAGTTAATTATTATTTTGTGACTTGGCAATTACGCAGCACAGGAAATTTATTACACCTTACTATGTCATGGGATGGGATGGGATAATTTAACTAAAGCAAATTATATACGCACAGGGAAGTTATTACACCTTAATATGTTATAGTATTATTTGATTAAGACTAATTATTTGATTAAGACATCACATCCTCGTGCTACGTAATTGCCAAGTCACAAAATAATAATTAACTAAAGATGTAGAGACTAGGAGTGATTTGTGAATGAAAATTTCAGAGTTAATAAGATAGTTAAACTTGGCTTTATACGATCTCAGTACTTTTTACGGTAAATGAGTTACGAGACTTGGCTGCATTTTTTACAGGTGACTTTTTGATGAGATTTCACTTCATTTTGTAAGTAATCCTCCTTTTATTGATTTTGGGCTATTTTTGGAGATCATCCACTGATTTTCGAAGAAGTTACCTTAAAGAACCTCAGGTAACTAGGCAAGCACTAAGTTATGGGAGGGGGGAGTCAAAAGTACTCTCAATTGCTTCCAGGAAAGGTGCTATCCATCTGAGATTACTCGCAGCCTATAGATACTTGATATTTAGCACAAAAGTACTGTTTAGGATAAGAAGAAAGCTAAATTTAAATTTCCGGAAATTTTCAATAAATCAAACTATATTCGATTTTACGAAGTTTTTTTTTTCGTTTTTTTTTTTTTTTTTTTTTTTGTCTTTTTCTGGATTTTTAAATTTTTCCTTACTTTGTATCCTAAACCCTACCTTTCTGCCCAATGTCAAGCTGGTAGGACTACAAAATCGAATTATTTTCAAATCTTCGACTTTTTATAAATTTATTGATTTTTCGATTTTACTTCTAAGTTTCCTGATTGTAATGCCAATATAGTAATTCTTTGATCCGTCTTCTTAGGATCATTTAGGTTCAATTTAAAGATAACTCAAGGTAATCTTAGAGTCACCATGATTTTATTTAGAAAGGACTATCAAGCCATAACCAGAAAGTAATGTCGGGAGGAGAGAGGGTGCTGTGAAATTTTTTTTGGTGCTAACATCATTTAACAATCCATATTTCATATGCAAATTAAATAGAGTACAACCTGTGAAAGAAAACAAGCATGTCTATAAAGAAACCGCCCATAACGTAGCCGGTCTATAGCGGAACTTTTTTATACCGAAATTCGTAAACAAAAAGAACAAAAAAGCATAATCCGGGGAAAAAAACATAAAACAATTAGGGGCGGCGTACTAGCTAATAGGACAATTATCTTAAAACTCATGTTTCTAGAATTACAAAATCGAATTGTTTTCGAATTTTCGATTTTTTACAGATATTTCGATATTTCCATTTTATTTTCGAATTTTAAAAATTTTTAAAAGTTTCTTTTTTGAATCGTAAATACTACCTTTACACTACATTTTAAGTCTCTACGATTACAGTATCGAATTATTTTCTATTTTTATTTTTTTCGAATTTTTTTTTGAATTTTCCGGATTTTTTCATTTTTCCTAATTTTGTATCCTAAATACTACTTTTATTACAATTTTCAAGTTTCTAGCGCTAAAAAATCGAATTATTTTCAAATTTTCGACCTTTTTTGATTTTTTAAATTTTATTTTCGAATTTATTGTGTTTTAATTTTTCCTTTTTCTGTATCCTAAATGACTATAGTACCTTTACGCTGAATTTTCAGTTTCTAAAACTACAAGATCGATTTTTTTTCAATTTTTCGAATTTTCCAGATTTTTTAATTTTTTCTTTTTTTGTATTCTTTATTCCATATTTCAAGTTTCTAGCGCTACAAAATCGAATTATTTTCAAATTTTGGATCTTTTTCGATTTTTTTATTTTATTTTCGAATTTATTGTGTTTTAATTTTTCCTTTTTCATTATAACACTACCTTTACGCTGAATTTTTAGTTTTTAAAGCTACAAGATCAATTTTTTTTTTCAATTTTTCGAATTTTCCAGATTTTTTTTAATTTCCCCTCTTTTTTTTCTATCCTAAATACTACCTTTATTCCAAATTTCGAGTTTTTAGCTCTAAAAAATCGATTTTTTTTTTCAAATTTTCGTTTTTTTGTTTTTTTTAAATCGGTTTTTATTGTGTTTTTAATTTTTTCTTATTCAGAATTCCAAAAACTACTTTTACGCCGAATTTTAAGTTTCTAAGGTTAAAAGATCAAATTTTTTCATTTTTTCAATTTTTTTCGAATTTTTCGAATTTTTGAAATTTTTTTTCAGATTTTCTGGATTTTTTTCTTTTTTTCTTTTTTTGTATCCTAAATACTACCATTATTCCAAATTTCAAGTTTCTAGTGCTACAAAATCGAATTATTTCAAATTTTTGATGTTTTTCGATTTTTACGATTTTTTTTGTGTTTTTAATTTTACTCCAAACACTACCTTTACGCCGAATTTTAAGTTTCTAAGGTTAAAAGATCAAATTTTTCATTTTTTCCATTTTTTTCGAATTTTTCAAATGTTTTAATTTTTTTTTTCAAATTTTCTGGATTTTTTAATATTTTTTTTTTTGCATCTTAAATACTACCTTTATTCCAAATTTCAAGTTTCTAGCGCTATAAAATCGAAATATTTTCAAATTTTCGACGCTTTTCGATTTTTTCGATTTTTTAATTTAATTTTCGATTTTCATTATGTTTTTAATTTTTTCTTATTCTGAATTCCAAACACTAACTTTACGCCGAATTTTAAGTTTCTAAGGCTAGATCAAATTATTTTCATTTTTTCAATTTTTTTCGAATTTTTCGAATTTTTGAAATTTTTTTTCGAATTTTCTAGATTTGTAATTTTTTTTCTTTTTCTGTATCCTAAATACTACCTTTATTCCAAATTTAAAGTGTCTAGCTTAACAAAATCGGATTGTCTTCAAATTTTCGTTTTTTTTCAATTTTTTCGATTTTTTTCAATTTTGCTTTCGATTTTCTTGGTGTTTTTGATGTTTTCTTTTTCTGGATGGTAAACACTACTTTCACACCAAATTTTAAGTTTCTAAGACTAAAAGATCGTATTATTTTCAATTTTCAATTTTGATGGAATTCGTTGAATTTTCGAATGTTTTTCTTTCGAATTTTCCGGATTTTATAATTTTTCCTTTCTTTGTATCCTAAACACTACCTTTTTCCCAAATGTCAAGTTTCCAGGGCTACGGGATCTACCTAATCTTTTTGATGACGCGTGAATGAGTGAATGAGTGAGTGACAAAAAATCAAATGTTTGAGTTCGTATATCGTCTGAACTAGAAAAGACAGAAAGTTGTAATTTTAAATTTTGGTCTTATTTGCAACATTCTCTAGAAAAACGAAGTTCCAGACTTTTGGGAAACTCCAGCGCAGAGATATGGGGGGGGGGGGGGGTCAAAAGTGCCCTGAGTTGCTTCCAGAAAAGTATGCTTATGGCTGTGCTCTCTCGACTTGGCGGAGGCACTGCCGTGCCTCCAGATACCTAGTGCAAAAATCCAGTAAAAAATACCTTAAAACTCAATTTTGAAAAATCTCTTCAATAGGTTCTCGGGTACAGCTTAGCTTTTAGTACCTCCGTGCTGAATGTCATAGTGCTGGCCTTATACTCCATTGCACGATAGCGTACACAGACAGCCAGACTCTATTAATATACATTAATTGATAAAATTGTTTTTTTAAATTATCATACTATTTACTTTTTATTTATATTTTATATTTTACTTTTTAGTATCTAAAATATTTCATGTTGGCATATTTTAGGGAGCATGGTTTGGCGCATAATTAACTTCATTGTTGTTTTAACTCGTATACAGTTATAACCATATATTTGGCAATCACCTTCACCCTGTTAACAAAAAAATGGCCTTAAATTAATTTATTAATTTATAATTAAGTTCTTAAAATCTGAAAATATTATATTGTCATCGGAAGTACACCTGTGTAAATTACGATGGAACTGATCATTGCCATAGGATGATAAATATTTTTAATTTATCAGTTTAATTAGTGTCAGTATATATAATTTGGGATATAACTTTCAACATGTCTTATTTCCAAAAGTTAAAAAGTGATAACTTATGTCAATGGCTGGTATTTTAATGTACACATTTTTAAACTAATTTTAATTTTATAAACTGAACTTTTAATTCTAAAAACGTTTGCACGGTTCAATTCCGGAGCAGAAATAATTTAGGTTTAGTACCGGAACTGAAAAAAAAAAAAAAAAAAAAAAAAAACTCAGGTTCAGTTCTACCAGAAATAACGTTTTTTTTAATTGACTTCCAACAAAGGAGGTTATACAATTCGTTTGTAATTTTTTTAAATGCACGCATAACTTTTGAACGGATTAACTTTTGCTCCGATTTTTTGCTGTCGAATTCTTTTCTTGTTGGAAAGGCTCATTCTGGTGGAGGTTCTCTTTCAATTTCATTAGGTTCCAAAAATGGTATGTTTATCTTTTTGTATTTTTGTCTTTTTTTATTTATAAGCTAATTTTCGTAAACATTGGCTAATCGCCACGAAATTCAAACATGTTGTTAAGATACACAGTACTATTTTAGCTTTAAAAAATAATCATCGTATTGCGTGTGTATGTATACTAGTGAACGCGAATATACGTTTATATACGTTTAAACGTATACGTAGTTAAGCCTTTATTACACCTATCGAAAATCGTTACCGGTTACAATACGTTTTAAACATATTAAGCGTATATTCGTGAGCACTAATGTATATAAACACATATATAGCATATTTTAATTATTCTAGATTGTCCCTCTCATTTCATTTATTATTTTCTTTACCTTAAAATATTGTTCTCTTCCGTTTCCCACTCTCAATGTTCAATCGCATAACTTTTTTCCATTGCCCATTCGATTTCAAAACATTGCATTTGATCAATAAGCCTAAATTTTAAATATCTGTTCGAATGTTCTTCCCGTGCAAAATAGGGACCCGATGACAGGGGATTGATGCTTACGCCAGTGAATTACCCGGTGGAATCTTTTCAATGGTTTAGAGCTTTTGTTGCAATGCGTTTTTGCAAGAATCCTGCATCTTTGCGAGCAGTCACTAAAACGACCTTTACCAGTTCAGAGCTCGTTTTTTGTGTATTTCTCCATGCATTAAAAAGCACGCGATATCGGATTCTCGTCGAATCTCTTAGTTGCTATATTCGATGGTTGGTAATTTATTTTTTATTGAGGTGGATGAAGTTAATCTAAATATTTTCAAATTACAATGTCTTAACTGAAGATTTCAAATTAAATTCCCGCTGAATAATCCTGATAGTGGAGAGTTTCCCATCTGCGAGGAGATTTTATTTCCGAAATAAAGATGTTTGTCTGATAAGTTGACTATTCATTTTGCGAAGAAATTTCGTGGGTTTATAACTGCTTTTCTACTCGTTATTTTCTTTATCATCGACTACCTAACCTAATATGAATGATACCTTTCATTACTTTATTTTTCACATTACCAATTTTACAATCAGCATCACTCAAAACATGGTAAAAGTTCCATAGAAAACAGTCCATCATCATTAAAAATGTTAAAAAGTTTCTAAAAAACTGTCACCATTACAAAAACTTTTTGGTCCCAGTCGGAGCACTTTTACTATGGTTTGGGTGATGCCTGATTGTAAAATTGGTAATGTGACGAATAAAGTATTGAAATGCAGACATTAGTAATTGAGATGTAGGCCATCCCTTTTTAACACTTTCCAACCTAGTTGAAAAGTGTTTATGACTTCGGTTTGTCTGGCCGTCTGCCGTCTGTCCGTCTGTCCGTGCTCTAACTACCGTAAATAGGCTCGGATTGCTCTGCAATTTTTATATGTTATAGTCATTATCTATAGCATGTTCCCTATTACAACGGAAATGTGTAGCACTTATAGTTTTTTTACAGGGACACTCAAAAGAATTCCATTACATTGCGGTCTATGGAGAAAAATCATTTGCGGTTTTATTTAAATAATGTTTCACTATTTTAAACGGATTGAAATTTATATATATCACTAAGGTGCATTAGAAGAAGCTTAATATGGAATAGTGTGTTCATAGCACTTATAGTTACTTTACAGGGACAGTCAGAAGAATTCCGTTACATTACGTCTATGGAGAAAAATCGTCTGCGGTTTATTTAACTAATGTTTCCCTATTTTAAACGCATTGAAATTTATATATATCACTAAGGTGCATTACAAGAGGCTTACTACAGATTATTGTGTGTATTGCAGTCATCGTTCATTTACAGGGACACACAAAAGAATTCTCTACTGTCTGTTAACAATAATTCCTGGAAGTGCGTTTTAAGTTACTGAACGCGATTTTAATTTTAACTCGCTTTTTGTCTATTACGTGGTGTGTATAAATTCTGTAGATCCTATACAGGTAAGCACAAAAGTTCGCGAACACATTTCCGTATTATTTAACTCCAGGCGCAGAATTTTAAACTGGGACTACGCGTTTCCTAACTGAACTAAAATTTAGCATCCCATGTAGTATATATACAAATCTATAGATCCTATACAGGGCTGAATAAAAGTATTCGGATTACTCAGATGTTATCTTTTATCTTATTAAACGGTATGATTTGTAAAATTATTTTGGAAGCGTTGGAAAGTGGTACATAATCTATGCTTGACGCATGATTTTTCGTTCTTGTTAATAATACCTTTTCTTTCTGCCTTTTCATCGACTGTAATTGTCAGATCTAGTTACTAATTAATTAGTAGCCATGTTGTCAAATCTCAATTTACTTTTTATGCGATAATACAACATCTTCGTTCGCCCGGAACTTCTCAGACTCTTTTCCCTGTTCTTTAAATCATTACATCTATACATATATACATATAATAAAACTTTTTACCAAAAAAAAATGTCTATTAAATCACAACACCGACGCAAGAGAAGTATGACCAAGTGTTAAAATGTGTTAGAAATAACTTCAATCTAAAAGTGTTAAATGCACTGTTACGTTAAAAATCCTAAAACAGAAGGAAAGACTAGCGCAACAAGAAAAAAAAATAACCCTATATTGTGAAACAGATTATCAAGAGCAATATTTTACATTAAAAGGAAGTCGCAATGTTTTCTATGTAAAACAGATTGCGTTTAAGCTGAACTGTCTATTTTACATTACCCGATCGAATGCGACAAACTATATCAATATGTATACAATGTGTCCCAAAAACAATGACCTCAGCTTTTATTCCTTATAAATATTGATCATAGACATATATTATAAAATACAAAGTTACATAAAAGAGGTACAAAATTTTATGAAAGCGATTAAAATTTTCAGGTGATTAAATTTGAAGAAATACAAAATTTTAATTTGTATACGTCCCTCGTACAAAAATTTCCAATAAGTAAAATGTGCCCCATACACTAATAAGCCATGTACAAAATTTCAGCATTTTATCATAAAAAGTGGCGGAGATATGTTTAAACAAAGTTGGTGAGGGGTTAATCATAAGTACATCATCACAATTATTGTTTATATATGAAACCAGAAGGACCCGTGCGAGGCTTTCGCACTACAATTTTTGAGATTATTTCCTGAGATTATTACATTTTAGAACTAATTTTTAATTAACTGACTTAAAAAAAAACACGCGTTTTAACGAAATGTGAAAGTACTATGTCAGAAATTTGTTCAAAAACTTTTCGACTGATACTTTATACATCATTGTATGTTTTGTATGTGAATAGAAAAGTAGAGGTTGACAACAGAAATCATACATATGATAATTGCTTGTGAATATAAGAAAATGGGAATAGATAGAAAATTTGTTGTCAAATTTTCTTCTCTCGCCAAGGTCATTTCTCTAGGTTGCCAAGACCCCTATACTGAAAAAAAAACTGAATTATAAAAAAAAAATTGAACACTGAATCAGACGTTAAGTGAATTCATATAAAAGCCTTTCCTCAGGTTTTGTAAAATTGTTCCAGAAATATCTTAAATACATAAATATTTGATACATCACTTTTTTGCAAGCCTATGGGAACTTAAACATGGGATGTCCAAGCTTTATGATGCGGCAACCATTTAAGTGACGTCGGACTTATCTGACGTATTAACAATTTAATGAAATACTAAAAAATAAATACTTACAATTTTTGTAAATACTAATGAAGTATATATCTAAATGGAAGATAATCCTTAAATTACGTAATCTATTGGTGCTCCGATACAGTACGCATCTACACAGCCATGATTAAACAAAGTAAACAAATATACAATAGGTGACGCACGCGTAAAAATTAAATAAAAACTCGATTAAAAGCTCAATATTTTTTCAAAAAGTACGCGCAAGAAATAAATTAACAATCGTATTTTAATTGCTTTAGAGGATGACGTCATCTGATAATGCAGTATTTTATTTTTGTGGTAACACTGATTTGAGAAAACATTTCATTTCATTTATGAAAACAATGTCGATTTAATTTTTAATTAACAGCAATTTTTAATCGAAAAACATGTTTTAAAAAAATGTAAGTGTACTATGTCAGAAGCTGGTTCAAAAACCTTTCATATGGTATCTCATTCGTCGTTCTGCGTTTCATATTTTCTTAGAAAAAGGGATGTTGACAGAAGAAATAATATATATGATTGATTTCTTTCGTAATTTGTCTACGGCCTCTGAAACGCGATCGTCCGACATGATTTTTCCCATTTGCGAACTTATATCCAGGCATCAAAAAGTGGTTTAAGTCAGCATTTATGCATTTTCATATCTCTGCGATTTTTTACGATAAAATGTTGAAATTTTGTACATGACCATATTAGTGTATGGGGAACATTTTACTCACTGAGAAATTTTTTGTACGGGGTCCGGATAAAAATTTAAATTCTGTATTTCTTCAAATTTAATCCCCTGAGAATTTTAATCGATTTCATAAAATTCTGTACTTTTTATGTAACTTTGTGATTTGTAATATATGTCTATGATCATTGTTTAAGGAATAAAATTCGAGGTCAATGTTTTTGTGACTTGTTTCATCATTTTTTAATAAATCGTTTCATGTATATTCATAATGTTACATTATAGTTATTTTTACACCTATTATCTTTAGATATTTAATATCTGTTTATTTTTAGGGTTTCGTTCATCTCACGAAACCCTATAACCCCCGCTCCGTTGTCTGTCCGTCACAGAGCCATTCTCAAAAAGTATGTAACTTACAGAGTTGAAAGTTAGTGTATAAATCTGAATAGCAGCTGTGAAGCGCTCAAAATATTAAAATTTGAAAAATTCGTATTATTTTAATAAATAGAGATAAAAAACCAAAATTCTAACAGCCTTTTCCTATTAAATTTAAACATTTTTCGTTATAGCAGATGCCAAAAATTAAAAATCCACGATGAAATTCTTTCTACAATAATTAATTTTCTGTCAGACGATTTTCACGTGAAAAATGAAAATGAAATAAAAAGTTTCACCAATTGAAAAAAAGATAAATATGAAATAAAATTGATTGACGTCATAGTCGTAATAAAACGGAAAATGTCTAAGATTTCTCAATAATACAAGAAGTATGAGTGTGTGTAAGTGGACAAAGCAGATTAATATCACGTCATTAGAGAATTAAAAAGAAAATCTGACGTCATATAGGAAGTTTAACTAATTTTTCAAATGTTTGAGAATAATACAAAGCGAATATCAATATAAATAATAGAGAATAGTAAATATATGCGTTTGAGAAACATATTGAATCGTGATAAATATCCGATTATGGAAATATTCGCATATTTTAACATTTTGAAGGTGTACAATTTGTTTAATTTTGAAATTATATTTTTAAATATTGCATTTAGTCCGTATGACGGATATTATTATGACAGAATATAATAGCGGGCTGGGCCCGCTATCCGGCTGGTTTAGATATTAGAAAAAACGAAACAATAGACCGGTAAATTTTTACTTTATAAAAAACATTACTTTTTTTTTTGTTGCTAAATGAAATTTGTTTGAATTTATTAAAGAAAGGATAAAGTGTTTTGAAAGGAATATTAAACGAAACCCTTTGAGCGATCTTCGATGACACTTACCCACTTGCTATTCAATTTTCTTTACCGTAAAATCCCGATTGTAAGCCCCCCTTTTTCAAAATCAAAAAAGGTTAAATTTGGGAGGGGGGCTTATAATCGGGAATTTTTTCTAAAAATCATTTAAAAACCTGTTTTTATCATTAATTTAGAAGTAAAAAAGGGGCGAGAATCTTCCGTATTTCGGCAGATTAATAATAATAATAATAATAAAATAAAAATAAAAATAAATTTCCAACCCTAAAATTCTGCCCCCCCTTCCCCCCCCTAAAAAATTAAATTAAATTAAATTAAAAATTAAAAATCATTTTTAAAATATTTTTCTTTATTTCTTATTTTATTATAACAATAAATACTATCTATCTAAAATCAATCTAAATCTGCTCTCAAAATTACTGTCCCCCCCCCTTGCCCCCCCTCCCCTCTGGTACCAAAAATGCATAGTTTAACCTTTATACCTTTTAATTTTAAACTTATTTTCAGACTTATTAAATACTCTATATTAAAATAAATAAATCCAACCTACCACCTAAATTAACCCCACCTCCTAAAATCTCTGCTTCTCTGCCCCTGCCCCCCCCCAACATTATCTCATGAACATCCTCCCCCTCCAAATGCATCGCGTAAAATTTAAAATCTGTAAAATTTAAAAAAAAAACAGAGCGAGAGTCTTCCGTATTTCGGCAGATTAAAAATAAATAAATTAATTAATAATAATAAAAAAAATTCTACCCTAAAATCCTGCCCCTTCCCCCCCCCCCCCAAAAAAAAAAGATTTTTTTTTAAAATCATTTTTTAAAATATTTTTCTTTATTTCATATTTTATTGCAACAACAAATAATCAATCATAAATCTGCTCTTAAAATTACTGTTTCCCCCTTTGCCCCCCCCCTGGTACCAAAAATGCATAGTTTAACCTTTATAATATTATAATTTTAAACTTCTTTTCAGACTTATTAAATACTCTATATTAAAAATAAATAACTCCAACCTACCACCTAAATTAACCCATCCTCTTAAAATCCCTGCTTTTCCCCCCCTGCCCCCCACCCTTATCTCATGAAGATCCTCCCCCTACAAATGCATCTCGCAAAATTTAAAATCTGTAAAATTTAAAAAAAGGGGCGAGAATCTTCCGAATTTTGGTAGATTAAAAAAAAAAAAAAAAAAAAAAAAAAAAAAAAAAATCCCAACCCTTAAGTCCTGCCACCCCCCTCCAAAAAAAATTAAATAAATAAAATAAAATAAAAAATTTTAAAATCATTTTTAAATAATATTTTTAATTTCTTATTTTATTGTATAACAATAAATAATAATCAATAATCTACTTTCAAAATTACTGTTTCCCCCTCTCTTACCAAAAATGCATAGTTTTCTTTTTAAAAATTTCTGCTGTATTTGTGATTTTTTTCCAGCAATATTTAAATAATGATCTACATTATACCCTCCTCCCTTCTAAAAAGTCCTCTTTATTTCCTTTGTACCCCCCCCCCCCCCAGTACATACTTTAAAGTCTTTAAAAGTTTTTTTTATCTATTTAGAACTTTCTTGCAACTATAATTAAATAATTATCTAAATTGCTTCTCCCTCCTCCTCTCACCTCCGCCCCTCAGCATACAAACTTAAAAATCTTTAAAACTATTTTTTAAAGATTTTATGTGGTATTGTCACTTTTTGTAGCAACAATAAATAAATGATTATCTAACTCTCCCTGTAAAGTTCCATCCCCAGAAAAAGGGATGGATTTCTAGACATGGAGGGGGGGGGGGGGGGAGGGCAAAGAGAAGATTTTAGTCTTTTTGTAGTTTGTCTGTTCTCACAGCTGATATTTTGGTAATGAATGGGGAGTTATTTTAGAGAACATATTTATTTCAAAACATAAAACATACACGTGAATCAGGGAAGAACAGCCGAAAAAGATGAACATTTTTGCTTTCCTCTCACATATTTAGAAATCCACTCCTCTTCTTTGGGAGAATAGGACAGAGAATGATGATTTTAGATGAGTGATACTTATATGAGATGAGTTACCTTACTACAAAATAAGAAATAGATCAACATTTAAAAAAAAAATAATAACATTAAAGATTTTAAACTATTTGCTGGGTGAGAAGACAGAGGGGGAAGTGGAATTTTTGGGAGAAAGGGGGGGGGTAAGTTAGATGATTGATTATTCATTAATATTGTTATTAAAGAAAAATAAATACAGCAGTTAAAAAAAAAAGTTTAAAGATTTTAAAATTTGTGTGTGTGTGTGTGTGTAGAGGGGGGGGGGAGACATTTTTGGAGTAGGCAGAAAACGTAGGTGACAAATTAGAAGGCAACAAATAGGCCAAAGGATTTCTTCACATAAGAGTTTTATAAATTTTAAACTTTGTACTCTTTGGATGAGAGCGAAATATGAATTTCGATGGAAGGAGTTTGTAATTTAGATGATTCGTTATTTATTTATTGTTAACAGAGAGCAACAAGCAGGACAGAAGATTTTTTTTTTATAAATAATTTACATTTTTTACTTTATTATTATTATTATTATTATTATTTGATAGGGGTTAGCTAAGTGAACGAAGCAGACATTTTGGTGGTAAAGAGATAATTAAAATGGTTGATTAGTTATTTATTGCTATATACTAGACAGCAAATTTTTAATAAAGATTTTAAACTTTGTATCCTGAAAGGAGAGGGGGGGGGGGAAGGAAGGAGAAGTGTAAGTTTCAGAGAGAGAGAGGAGTAGAGTGGAGGGTAATTTATATGATTGATTATTTGCTTATTTTTACTAGAGCAACATGTAAGACAGAATATATTTTTTAAATAGAGTTTTAAAGATTTTTTTGCTGGGGGGAGGCAAAAGAGTGGAAGCAGACATCTTGGTGGTAGAGAGAAAATTTAAATGGCTGATTATTTATTTATTGTTAGTAGAGAGCAACAAATAGAGCATAATTTTTTTTTTATAAAGAGTTTTAAAGATTTTAAACTTTATATGCTGAGGGAGAAGAGGCATAAATTTTGGATGGAAAGGGAGATTGTAGTGTAGAAGATTGATTTTTTTACTAATTGTTATGTTACTGGTGAGCAGAAAGAAGTACAGAAGGATTTAAGATTCTCAAGTTTTCAAACTTTTTATGTTAGAGAGGGCATAGAAGGGAAACAAACAGTTCATGTGAGAGGAAGGATTTCATTAACATCATATAAAAACATAAGTGGAAATCTGTCAAAAATATCAAAAGAATGAAAATTGCTTCCCTTGGATTTTTAAAATCAATTTTTTGTGCATAAAAATGTTTTTGTATGTGAGAGGGGGGGGGGGGGAAGGCTTATATTTGGAAATGGAAAAGAAAATCAAAATTGCTTAAAAGTGGGATTGGGGCTTACTTTCGAGATTTTAGGGATATATATATATATAGATTATATATTTTTTTTTGGGGGGGGGGGCTTATATTCGGGAATGGAAAATAAAATCAAAATTGCTTAAAAGTGGGAGGGGGCTTACATTCGAGGGGAGGCTTACTTTCGGGATTTTACGGTAGTTGTTGGATCGTAATTGATCGGGTAATTTGAATGAGTAAAATTTGGCTTAGGGTTATTTATTCAAACAGAAATCAATTACGTTTTACTTATATTTGTGGAATATTGCCCTTGATAAAGTATTCCACGATATAAGTTTCAATTTGCTCCTTGTCATTTTTTCACCGTATGCATATTGGATTTTTTCTTCATTTAACTTTATTTTTTAGGGTTTTGTTCATATCACGAAACCCTATTACTCCCGCTCCGTTGTCTGTCCGTCACAGAGCCAGTCTCAGAAACTACGTAACTTACAGAGTTGAAACTTTGGGTATATAGCTGAATACCAGCTATAAAGAGCTCAAAATATTAAAATTTGAAAAATTCGCATTATTTTAATAAATAGAGATAAAAAATCAAAATTCTAACAGCCTTTTCCTATTAAATTTAAACATTTTTCGTTATAGCAGATGCCAAAAATTAAAAATCCACGATGAAATTCTTTCTACAATAATTAATTTTCTGTCAGACGATTTCCACGTGAAAAATGAAAATGAAATAAAAATATACAATTATTATACAGACATACATACATTAAATACAATAATCCAACATGGAGTGAAAAATTAGCCAGAGCCAGGATTCGAACCTGGGTCCACAGCGTTGGTACTAACGCTGTGGACCCAGGTTCGATTCCTGGCTCTGGCTAACTTTTCACTCCATGTTGGATTATTGTATTTAATGTATGTATGTCTGTATAATAATTGTATATCTTTAAAGGCTGAATGCAGGCGTTATTAATGTGTGTTTTAATATGAAATAAAAAGTTTCACCAATTGAAAAAAAGATTAATATGAAATAAAAATGATTGACGTCATAGTAGTAAAAAAACGGAAATTTTCAAAGATTTCTCAATAATACAAGGAGTATGAGTATGTGTATGTACACAAAGCAGATTAATATCACGTCATTAGAGAAAATCTGACGTCATATTGGAAGTTTAACGAATTTTTCGGATGCTTGAGAATAATACAAAGCCAGTATCAATATGAGTAATGAAGAATAGTAATATATGAGTTTGAGAAACATATTGAATCATGATAAAAATCCGATTATGGAAATATTCGCATATTTTAACATTTTGAAGGTGTACAACATGTTTAATTTTGAAATTATTTTTTTATATCGCATTTAGTCCGCGTGACAGATATTATTATGACAGAATATAATAGCAGGCTTCGCCCGCTATCGGGCTGGTTTGGATACTCGAAAAAACGAAAAAACAGACCGGTAAACTTTTACTTTATAAAAAACAAAAAACATGAGTTTTTTTTTCTTGGTTTCTAAATGAAATTTTTTTAGATTTATTAAAGAAAGGATAAAGTGTTTTGAAAGGAATATTAAACGAAACCCTTTGAGCGATTTTCGATCGCATTTACCCACTTGTTTCTATTTATTTCATTTTGAGAATCTCGCATTTTTGGATATATTTATTTGTATTGTATTATAATTATCGGTTCTAATATTGTCGATTATTCATGTGATATAATGGTTATTATTAACAAAAGTATTATTATTTACAGAGACACATCAATTCCCGTGTTAAGAAACAATCGCTTAATATTTTTTTTCTTAAAAAAATTCTTGTTCTGGTTTGAAGCCAGATTCTATACCAGAAAAATCGAATCGAATTCAGTGAGTAAACGATTCTATGTTGTTTGTTTTCTAAACAAGCACACGTGGACGATTATTTTCATAACATTCGTCTGAAGAAAAATAATGCAGTTGACTGCCCCACTTTTCTTGCACAAGGACTAAGTTTTTATTTAATCCTATTTGTAACCCGTGTCTCTTTAATCCTTTGGTGTGTAATACAAATATGTTTTCGCCACTAGATCGATCTAAAAAACGTGTCGATGAAAGAAATAAATTCTTACTGAAAAGGTATTTTCTGTTACCCTCATTGTTGTGTTACAGTAATTTTATGTGTGCAGCGTTTTAGAAGAATGACAACAAGATAACAGCTGCAGTAAGGTTTCAGTGCCTCCATACAGTGGAATGATTTATTTTGGAAAATTGAAGAGCAAGTTATTTATTTTAAATCCGAAACAAGAACGAAAAATCATGCGTCAAGCATAGATTAGGGTAATATTTTCCAACTCTTCCAAAATAATTTTACAAATCTTTAGCGTTTAATAAAGTGAAAGGTATAACGTATTTAAAAACACAATTTCAGGAATTACCAACAATATTCGATAAAGTATCGAAGTTATTTTGTGCAGACCTGTATATGAAATCATACCTGTATATCTATAGACCTGTATATCTATCGATTTGTATATATACTATACTTATATAGAATGCTAAATTTTAGTTTAGTTAGGAAACGCGTAGCACAGTTTAAAATTCCCCTTCTGGAATTTCCGTAAATAAACGGAAATGTACTCGAGAACTTTTGTGCTGTCCTGTATGTGATCTATAGATTTGTATATATACTATATACAATGCTTAATTTTAGTTCAGTTAGGAAACACGTAGCACATTTCAAATTTCCCCCTCTGGAATTTCCGTAAATAAACGGACTCGAGAACTTTTATGCTGCCCTATATATGATAAATAGAATTTATACACAGTAAGTAATAGACAAAAAATAGTTACATTTAGAAACGCGTTCAGGAACTGAACACGCACTTCCAGTAATTTCTGCTAACAGACAGTACTCAATTCTTTTCTGTGTCCCTGTAAATGGACGATGAATGCCATACACATACATTTTTCTATAGTAAGCCTCTTGTAATGCACCTGAGTGATATATATCAATTTCAATATGTTTCAAATAGTGAAACATTATTAAAGTAAACCGCAAACGATTTTTCTCCATAGACCGTAATGTAACAGAATTGTTTTGAGTGACCCTGTAAAGGAACTGTAAGTGCTATACACACCATATTCTATAGTAAGCCTCTTGTAGTTTATCTCAGTGATATATATCAACTTCAATATATTTGAAATTGTGTAATATCATTAAAATAAGCCACAAATGATTTTTCTCCGTAGATCGTAATGTAAAAGAATTCTTTTGAGTGTCCCTGTAGAAAAACTATAAGTACTACACATTTCATTTTTAATATCGAACATGGCATAGTAAATCTCAATAACATATATCAATTGCATGACAATCTGTATATATTTACGTGAGTTAGAGCACGAACAGGCAGGCAGACAGACGACAGACAGACAGACGGCAGGCAGACAGACAGACAAACCGAATTCATAAACACTTTTCAACTATGTTGGAAAGCGTTAAAAAGAATATTGAATTATCAAAATATTTTTGATTATAGAACCTGTCAGTGATAGTAAATAATGATAAAGTAGCTATTTTATAAAATACGTACCTTTTCAACCAATTCCTAATCAGGTTTAGAATTCTTATCATCATACCATTATAGCATAATCCTTTACTATTATGGCATAATATCGTAACGAAAATCCACACTATGCTATGTACAGGGTGATTAAAAAAAGATTGAACAAACGCCAAGAGGTGGTGTTGCACAGCAAACAATTTTTGTGTATAAAACTACACTGCAAAAAAAAGTGTTGATTTTACAGTATAATACTGGCATCCCAGCTGCCAGTATTATACCGTAAAATTAACAGTAATAAACAGTAAAATAAGCAGTAATACGCTGCCGCGCATGCGCGGCAGCGTATTCCGAATTCGGATTTTTGTTCATAACTGTAACAATAATGAAAATATTTTAACGGAATTTGAAATAGACTTATCGTTTTTTTTTGTGCGAAATGTAAGGATATCACGAGATCAACAAACGCTTGATAATCCTGATTTTTTCCCACTTTCTGCCTTTTCCCACAAAATAATAGAATAACCTCGTTGGCATCAATATAGAAATTGCATTAAAAATTAATATATGTATGTTCGATTTTGTTGGTTATTTAATTATATGATAGTTATTTTATATAAATTAACTGCATGTCATCATACAAATTGAAAATTGGTAAGATTCAGCAAAAGAAATTCTTATATATTTTTCATTTCAAAAGTATAAATACAAATATAATATAGTAGATTCTAAGACAAAAACCTATAAAGAGCAGAATTATTTTTTGCCTCATGATATTCCGTTCTTATTTACCTCAAATACTTTAAATTTGTACCAAAAGTAATTGCTTTAATGAAACATATTAAATAATTGCAATTACTTTCAGAAATTTTGGGAACCGAAAGACCTCTTGGCTTCTACGAAGAAAATCTTTCTTCATTTCCGGACTGATATAAGTTTCTTCCGGAACGCTAGAGGTCAAGTAAAACAAATGTGATGGTCTAAACATTTTTTTTTTTTTTTTTTACTTCGACTGTCATGTATCGTTGCAACATAAATGGTCATAACACACAAATATGTGGAGGGGGGGGGGGCGCAGAGAATATCACGACTGTGTAGAAAACTTCGACAGCTGTTTTTCCCATTTCATTGAAGAAAAAAAAAATGTTGATTTTACGTTATAATACTGGGTATACTGGGATGCCAGTAATATATCGTAAAATCAACATTTTTTCCCCCGTGTTTTAATAACAATAGATACTTACGAGTAGGGAAGACCGAGCTAATGCTCGGTCAAAATAAGCTTTGAGTTCCAATATCATGACCCATTACCAAAATAACCCACTATTCAAGTTTTCTCGAACATGTGACCAAACCCAATTGTCTTCTCGTGTCCGAAACCAGTAGAATGTAAAATTTAGTCAAAATAGTCTGAACCGTTTTTTATATAAAATTAGCTTGACCCACAGTGACCCAAAAATGACCCACTAATCGGATTTTCTCGATCATGTGACCTAGCCCAATGATTTTCTCGTGCCCAACAACCTTAAAATACAAAATTTAGTTCTAATCGTCTGAGCCGTTTGTAGGATAAAAATAGCTTGACCCATAATGACCCATGACCAAAATGACCGACTAATCGAAATTTCTCGAACATGTGACCTAGCCCAATGATTTTCTCGTTCCTTAAAACTGTAGGATACTAAATTTACTTCAAATCATCTGAGCCATTTTTAAGATAAAAATAGTTTGACCCATAATGACCCATGACCAAAATGACCCACTAATCGAATTTTCTCGAACATGTGACCTAGCCTAACAGTCTTCTCGTGTCCGAAACCATAGGATGCAAAATCTAGTCTAAATAGTCTTAGCCGTTTTTTAGATAAAATTATCTTGACCCACAGTGACCCCAAAATGACCCACTAATCGAATTTTCTCGGACATGTGACCTAGCCCAATGATTTTCCCGTGCCAGAAACTCGTAGGATGCAAAATTTAATCAAAATCGTTATAGCCGTTTTTTAGATAAAATTAACTTGACCCGCGTTGACCCAAAAATGACCCACTAATCGAAAGTTCTCGAACATGTGACCCAGGCCAATAGTCTTCTCGTGCCCGAAAATGGCAGGATACAAAATTTAGTCAAAATCGTTTGAACCGTTTTTATATAATTAGCTTGACCCTTACCCATGGTGACCCAAAATGACCCACTAATCGAATTTTCTCGAACATGTGACGTAGGCCAATGGTTTTCTGATGCCCCAAAACGGTAGGATACAAAATTTCCTCGAAATCGTTAGAGCCGTTTTTAGGATAAAATTTGCATATATATATATATAACCACACACACACACACAAGATTTGATCGTGTTAGAATGTATGATTTAAAAAAAATATTTCATCGGACATTTAAAAAAAAAAAAAAATTTGAATTTTAAACTGTAATTTGCTTTTCACAATTGAGTGTTTTTATAATTAGGGAAAAATATTTTAAATTTTGTATACAAATATTTCCACAGTAGTCAGTGATTTAAGTAACATACGAGTACATGCATAATATCTTAAGGCTGTTTCTCAAATCCAAACTGGCTACTTTAGATTCATTTTTGTTTGGAAACGCATGAGATTGGCAGGTGTTCTTATTTAGAAACTTTGTAATCGAAAGACGTTTTCCATTTTATGGTAAATACAGAGAAGATCTTTCGGAAAATACTGTCAAAATTGGCGTTTTGAACTGAATTCCTGACGGAGCAACTTGAGAAAGGGGGAATGAAACAAAAATCGCTTATAACTCGGTTATAACTCTTATACTTCTATACTAATATTATAAAGAAGTAGTGTTTGTTTGTTTGTTTGTAGGGAGTAATCTCTGGAACTACAGAACCGATTTTAAAATTGATGATGACAATCCCTGCTTCAACATAAGGCTACATTTTATGCCAGTACCACTAACACAACAGCGAAAAACGTTCTAAAATTTCGTTTTTTGTGATAGTGAAGCACCTAGAAAATTGAAATTTGGCATGATAGTTACTTATAAGATTTAACTGCTCTCTAACACTTTCTAAAAAATTCGAAATTTAAAAGGGTCAAATGAGCAAAAAGCGTTCTAAAAACATTCTAAATTCCAATTTCTATGGAATCTTTGAAACTACCGAACCGATTTCAAACGTAATGGTGACAAATTTATGGTGACAGTCCTGGCTGTAACATAAGCTATATTTTATGTCGGTGCCACTACCAACAGTGGGTTGCAAGAGCGGTAAACGTTTTAGAATGGCGATTTTTTTTATAATGAAAGGATTAAAAACTTGAAATTTGGAAAGGTAGTTACTTATAAGATGTAAATGCTCTATAAGAACAGTTTCTAAAAAATTTTAAATTGAAAATGATGATATTAGAGAAAACTGTTCTAAGAACGTTCTAAATGGAATTGTTAAGGATATAAACTTGAAATTTGACATGGCTGCTAGTTTTTAAGACGCAAATGAACACACAGAACAGTTAAAAGAAAAAAAAAACTTCGAAATTTAAAAAGATGAAGGAGAAAAAATAAAGTTCTAAATTATTAGTTTTGTGATTGAAAGGGCGGAATGAGCGAAAAGCGTTCTAAATTACGATTTTATTGGATTTGTTAGGGATAGAAACTTGAAATTTGACCTGGCTGTAACTTTTAAGACATAAATGCCATAAATGCCATGGTCGCACAGTACAGTTAAAAAAAATTAAATTTAAAAATGTGAAAGCGCGAAAAACATTCCAAAAACATTCAAAATTACGATTTATTTGGAACTGTTAAGGCTAGAAACTTGAAATTTGGCATGGCTGTTACTCTAGAGACGTAAATGCTCACCCAGAAGAGTTTTCTAAAAATGAGAAATATAAAAGGGTGCAGGAGTTAAAAAAAAGTTCCAAAATTGCGATTTATGTGATACAGTTGGTATAGAAGCTTGGTATTTAGCATGGTGGTTACTTTTAAAATGCAAATGCTCGCTAAGAACCGTTTCTAAAAAAATCGAAATTTACAAGGGTAAAATAAGAAGAAAACGTTCTAAAAACATTCTATATTATGACTTAATTGGATTTATTCGGGTTAGAAACTTGAAATTTAGTGTAGTGGTAAATTTTAAGATGCAGGCGCTCGGTATAAACAGTTTATTAAAATTTCGAAATTTAAAGCTGTAAAACGAGTGGAAAAGTTCTAAATTATGATTTATTCAGAATTGTTAGGGATATAAACTTAAAATTTGGCACACTTGCTATTTTTTCGACTTAAATGTTCTCACAGAACAGTTTTTATAAAATTCGAAATTTTAGAAAGTGGAGAAGCGAAAAACGCTCTAAAATTGCGATTTTAGTTATGCTGCCGGTCTAGAAGCTTGGAATTTAGAATGGTGGCTATTTTTAAGATTTTAGTTCTCGCTAAGAACGGTTTCTAAAAAAATGCGAAATTTAAAAGGGTGAAATGAGTGGGAAATGTTTTAAAAACCCTCTAAATTACGCTTTATCTGAAGTTGTTAGGGATAGAAACTTGAAATTTTACATGGCTGTTACATTAGAGACACAAATTCATCCACAGAAAAGTTTTTAAAAGTTTAGAAATTTTAATGTGTGCAGGAACAAAAAAGTTTTAAAATTGCAGTTTATGTGATATAGTTATTATAGAAATTTCCTTAACTAGAAGATTGGAATTTGGCATGATGCTTACTTTTAAGATGTAAATACTCGTTTAGTACAGTTTCTAAGAATTTCTAATTTTCAAATGAAAAATGAAATGAGCGGAAAACCTTCAAAATACATTCTAAATTACCATTTATTTGGAATTCATTTTAGTTCTTCTCATTCATTGAAGTTTCATGTTCGCTTAATGCAGTATAAGAATGAAGTTTAGTCAAAATATAGCTTAATTACACTTTCAGAAAAAACTGTAAATTTATGAGCGTTTGCCCTTCAATTTTCACGGGCAACAGCCTTATTTGATGAAAAACGGTCTGATCCACTAAATAAGCGGCCTTATCCCTTAGATACTTAGAAAATTAAGAGCAGTCCACATATTCTTACAGTTCTAGCCCATACGTCAACAAAAATACGGTACGACCCCATACATTGTCTTTCGCTAGGGTGTAACCCTTCATTTTACTCGTGTTTCGAAAATTTTAACCCGCCAAAACAGCGATTCTGTGATGATTATCTAACGTGCTACGGAACAGTAAGTTCACCAAACCCCACCCTCGCTAGCCAAGATCACCTTACACATGTCAGCGACACAGTCCAAAGATTTCTAGCTCAACCCACAGATGAACCACCTACTGTTATTCAGCCTATTGTTATACACAACATCATTACCAAACTCAAAAAACGCAAAGCCCCTGGGTATGACAAAATCACTAACACAGCACTCAAAAACCTGCCTCTTAACTACATAAACTACATCACTAAACTGACTAACTCCATCTTCTACTTTAACTATTTTCCAAAGCCTTGGAAAATTTCCATCATTTCCCCTATCCCTAAACCTGGTACTAACCTAACTGACCCTGCTAACTATAGACCTATTTCACTCCTTCCTTCTCTCAGCAAAGTTATTGAACGCGTCATTTGGTTATTGTGTTTTAAAGTGCATTATATCCTGTGCATTATAATGCTGTATTACTTTGCCCCGTAAAATTACGGGCTGCACAAAATGATGGGCATGGATTTTTTTTTTTTTTTTTTTTTTTTTTTTTTTTACGGGGTATGACTGGAATCTCTGCTGCCGGCCTCTGCCCGTAATTTTACTGCAATTTTTTTAACAGTGTAGTCACTTTAGAATTATCCGTAGCTGTATATTTTTCTCTAATAAAATTAGACACATGAATCCACTTGACTTATTTCAACAAGTACGCGAGCAAAACCACGGGTTTTGCTAGTTTATATATAAACAAGTTGGAATTTTCGGGATCGAGCCAGGTTGCGGGTTGACCTAAAATGGAATTTGCGGGTTCGGGTCGGGTACAACCTGACCTATGCAAGACTATAGCTCGAAGTCTTGCGCGAAATCCGGCCTATTTCTTCCGCGACAAACGTTCAGCCCTACAGTTACCCAATCATCTGTTTCGTTCGCCTATGAAGAGAGAAAAATATGACATTTTTTTCATTATATTTCACTGTTACAAATTGAAATAGTAAATAGTTAAGTGACAGATAAAATATTGTTACCTTCCGCATATCTTTTAATTGATCAATGATGATACATTTATTATTAGGCCATTTCCGCCTTGACTTTATTGTCACTACGCTTTACTTCCAGTACTTTTTCCTTTGAAAAAGGTTTTCCGTTTAGATAAATAAGATAAAAGTGGCTGCATGTTCGTAAATCATGCTAAAAATTTATAAATAAATAATAATAATAAAATATTTTAATTTTAGATTGTAGAAAAATGTAGCCAGATACTTTATAACCACTTTCTCCCCCTCCTCTTTTTCTATATGTAGTAGCACACAAAAGCATAAAATTACTTCTTAAATTTCACCTTCATATTTACCTTTTGTTTTGCTTGCTTTGACAGTGGCGCAACCAGAATCCTCATCACAGTTTAAACCATTGTTACTCATAAAATGAACAATTTCGCTGTGTTACACGTTTACAAGGTAGTGTTTGACAGTGGCGCAACCAGAATCCTCATCGCAGTTTTGAAACATTGTTACTCATAAAAAGAACAATTTCGCTGTGTTACACGTTTACAAGGTAGTGTTTGACAGTGGCGCAACCAGAATCCTCATCACAGTTTTGAACCATTGTTACTCATAAAATGAACAATTTCGCTGTGTTACACGTTTACAAGGTAGTGTTTAGTAAATATGTGACACATGAAAACCGATATAATGAAAAGCACAAACCTCCATAATAAATCATCATCATATGTATTATTTCTCCTGTCAACATCCCTTTTTCTCAGAAAATATGAAACGCAGAACAAAGAATGAGATACCATAATGAAAGGTTTTTGAACCGGCTTCTGACATAGCCCACTTAACAATTCGTTAAAACATGTTTTTGATTAAAATTTGCTGAAAATTAAAAATTAAATCGGCATTGTTTTCATAAAAGAAATGAAAGGTTTTCCTGAAATTATTGTTGCCAAAAAAATAAAATACCACATTATACTATGCTTATGATTAAAAAGCGAAATTGAAATTGAAATGTTTAGATTTATATTTCTAATTGTAAGTCCCATGTTTTTCCCGAAGCGGATGACGTCATCCTCTAATGCAGTCAAAATACGATTGTTAATTTTTTTTTCTCGCGCGTGCCTTTAGAAATCTTGGATCAGTTTTTAGTCTAACTTTGATGGAATAAATTAGATGATATTCTGGCTTGACTAAGAACTAAATGTTGTTTGCAGATATTTTTATCCGTGCTTTTTCTTTAGAAGTTTAACCTGCATCTAATAAACATTACATATTGATAAAAAATGATACTTCTCTATAATCCCGTCGACCACTTTTCATAACAAAAAACTATCGCCAAATAAACGGGAGAACGTTGACATTGGAATAAAAAAAAAATTAAACACGCATAATGATTCTGACATCAAGTAAATGGGACTGCATTTTTGGCGTTTAATTATACAGTTTGGTGGTAGTTTTTTGTTATGAAAAGTGGTCGACGGGATAATAGAGAAGTACCTAAAAAATATTAGATTTCAGTGCGAAATCTTCGCACGGGCCCTCTGGTATATATATTATTTCTCCTGTCAACAACCCTTTTTCTCAGAAAATACGAAACGCAGAACGACGAATGAGATGGCATATGAAAGGATTTTGAACTGGCTTCTGACATAGTACACTTAACAATTCGTTAAAACATGTTTTTGATTAAAATTTGCTGAAAATAAAAAATTAAATCGGCATTGTTTTCATAAAAAAAATGAAAGGTTTTCTTCAAAGTATCGTTGCCACAAAAATAAAATACCACATTATATGATGCTCAGCAATTATTATAAAAAACACCGCACGGGTTTATTTTATATTTATGATTAAAAAGCGAAATTAAAATTGAAATCTTTAGATTTATATTTCTATGTCCCATGTTTTCCCGAAGCGGATGACGTCATCCTCTAATGCAGTTAAAATACGATTGTTAATTTTTTTTCTCGCGTGTGCATTTTGCAATCTTGGATCAGTTTTTACTATAACTTTGATGGAATAAATTAGATGATATTCTAGCTTGACTAAAAACTAAATGTTGTTTGCAGATATTTTTATCCTTACTTTTTCTTTAAATGTTTAAATCTGCATCTAAGAAATATTACATATTGATAAAAAATGGTACTTCTCTATTATCCCGTCGACCACTTTTCATAACAAAAAACTATCGCCAAATAAACGGGAGAACGTTGCCATTGGAATATCAAAATAAATAAATAAAATATAAGAATTTAAGGACACAATTGATATTTTAATGAATGAAATAACTAATAAATCAGTAAAACATAATGAAAAATACACGCAAATGTCGCGTTAAAAACCACTTGATGACGTAACAAACACATATAATGATATCAAGCTTCTGATATCAAGTAAATGGGACTGCATTTTTGGCGTTTAATCTTACAGTTTGGCGATAGTTTTTTGTTATGAAAAGTGGTCGACGGGATAATAGAGAAGTACCTAAAAAATATTAGATTTCAGTGCGAAATCCTCGCACGGCCCCTCTGGTTTAGCATTTATGCGTTTAACCCTTTACGGCACAGACAAATTCTGTTCGTAAAATGAGAAATAACTGACTGACACCGGAATTTACAAACGATTTTTTAGAAAATAAGAGCTTCTTATTTTAAGCTTTCATTGTAGAAACAAAATTTTATTAAAATATTCTTGGTGCCGTATGCAAGTTCGGAATTAAAATTAGGTGTGCCCGGAGTGGGACCACTGTGCCGGAAAGGGTAAAAGGTTTCATAAAAGAACATGTCCTTTAATCGCCAGAGGAAAACTAGTCGGATGTGCCAATCCCAAAACTTTCTTCTATCTCATATGGGTTTCACATACACCAAAAACGAATTAGCACCAATTTATATCAGTGTCTAACTGAATCTAAAGTTTTATTATATTCCGTGCATTAGTTCTTGAGATAAGACTATCGCTAAAATCACGTAAATCCAGAACAATGCAGAAAAGCAGCTCCACTGGTTGGGCGATCTACACCAAAACCTAATCAACAACAACTTATGTCATTGTCTAATTGAATTTGAAGTTTGATGAAATCCTGTGCATTAGTTCTTGAGATATAGCTATCGTGAAAATCATGAAAAAAGTAGTATAGCAGAGCCACTTGTTGAGTTAGTTACACCGAAACGTAATCAGAATCTATTTATGTCAAGGTCTAACAGAATCTTAAGTTTGATGAAATTCTGTGCATTAGTTCTTGAGATACAGCTATCGTGAAAATCAGGAAAAACGTGGCACAGCAGTGCCACCTGTTGGGATATCTACACCAAAAAGTAATCAGCGTCTATTTATGTCAAGGTATAACTGAATCTGAAGTTTGATAAAAATAAGTGCATTAGTTCTTGAGATAGAGCTATTGCGGAAATCGCGAAAAACGCAGCATAGCAGCGCCACCTACTGGGCGATTTTCACCAAAAACTAATCAGCACCAATTTATATCAGGGACTAACTGAATACGTCAAGGTCTAACAGAATCTTAATTCTGTGCATTAGTTCTTGAGATATATAGCTATCGTGAAAATCGTGAAAAATCTAGCATAGCATTGCCACCTGTTGGGCGATGTACACCAAACACTAATCATTACCAATTTACATCAAGGTCTAACTCAATCTAAAACTTTATTAAATTCTGTGCATTAGTTCTTGAGATAGAGCGGCCACAAAATTTCTGTCACATACAGACAGTCACACAGACAGACTCACAGACAGATATTTTCCAAAAACACTCAAATCGTGTTCAGGACTTTCTAAAAAGTATAATTCAGTTGAAAACTTGAAGTCAAAAATTTTCATGAATCCAATACTTTCTTGTAAAGATAGTGTAAAGAATTTGAGCTTCGACATCCAGCTGCACTATGTGTCATTCTAGCATTTCCTGTGAGTACACTTAACTGCATACCTTCCCTCGCTATTTTTGCCTTGAAGACTAGCAGACGCCGAATTCTATTGTACTGTGAGCGGAAAGTTCGGACAGTGATGAAGTGGTAAGGCGTTACCCAAAGAGGGGTCTTATGCTTTGATCCTTGCCGAGTTCGTGGGAAAGAGTTCATCTGCGAGAGAAGCGATCTCTGCACACGATTTTTAGGTTTGCGCCCGAAACTTTGCCCTTTGTCTTAGAACGTCCAATGACGGACTTAGTGAAAACGAAACAGAGGGATCTCAAGGCTGCTAAGAGGCTGGAGAGTTTCGAGGGGCCCGCCTCGACAAAGCCCCCGCCCCTAGAAGAAGTTCTCCTGCGAGAATGAAAAAGTGAGAGAGGACAGTTTTTGGAGAGATCGAAAAGGAGAGTGTTGACTCTCTGGAGAAGGGAAAAGGAAACGTCAGTTTCTAACTCAGCGTGGTGTAAGCGCTAGTGAGGTCCGACCTCTAGAATTGATACAGCAGGTATCCGGTGAAAATCCCAGCGAAGTGAAAAAGCACACCAAGTGCGAGAGTGAGAGTTCTTAGACTCAGAATTAACGAGCATTAGTAGATCTTCCGAAGAGAAGGAACGGACGAGCCTTGGTCCGAATGAACTTTGTTTTGTAGTCACGACTGTCTGTAATGTTTAGAGACTTTTGTTTGTTTCAGTTACACTTGGAGTCAAGAGGTCATTAATTTATAAGCGATTGACTCACGAAAAATAATTAAATGCTGTATTGACGTCTTGTATATATTTTTCATTAGAATTAACATTGTTATACAATAAAATTCTATTTTCTAATTTATGCGAGAAATTCTCTGTGCCAACGATCCGATCTCGCTACCACTCACCATCTTTTATCGGGTCGGTATAGAGGAGTTACTACAACTGGTGGCTTGCGGTGATGGATTAATTAGCAAAAATTAATGACAATCTTCAAAGACAAAGAGTGGACTCTGAAATTTAAATCATCAAAGTGCTCCAAGAGAGAGTCTCCTTGTGACTTGTGACCTGAGTCTCCTTAGACGCCCCTGTGGATCAACACAGCATCAGAAAGAGTAATCTACCAAGAATTCTGGAGAGTGTTCCCCCATCAGAAAGAGAAATCTACCAAGAATTCTGGAGAGTGTTCCCCCATCCGGAAGAGTCCCCATCCGAAAAGTGTGATAGAAACCCCGTCTGTGCTCCTGAGAATCTCTGAAGTCTGTGCTTCTGACGCCCTGAAAGACTCTTAGTAATGGAGGTAAGCTCTTTTTATATTCAGAGTGGCTTTAAGTGTTAATAGTGTTTATATAGGTGTTGTAGGCTTCAAAAAAAAAAAAAAAAAAAAGTTGTATGTTTATTTTTGTGAGAGTAAATATTTTGAGAAATTTTTCCGGTAGAAAAAAAAAAGTATGATGAGATATTTCCGATATAACTGTAACTTATTTAATAGACAAATTTTGTAGTTAAAAATTAAATTATTGTTGAATTAATTTAATGCAAACTGAGAGTTGTGCAGTGTTACAAAATTTTAGCTGAATCTATAAATGAGAGTTCATTGAAAAAAAAAAAAAGTATCGAACGCATTTCATATTTTACGATAACAGAGTTGATTTTATATGTTTTTTGTGAATTATTCTAAATCTTTTAAGAGTGGATGCAGAGATTAAGACCACCATTGATTAAAAGAGAATGGAATTGAATAAGACTTTTGCAATTTAAAATATTTTTACTGTGCTTTTTGAAATTGAAATTGTTGTTTTGTGTAAAATTTATCCCATATGTATTTTATAACCAAATACCAAGGTGAATGTAGACGTTAGGATAGAGTTGCTTATCTTTATATGTTGCATATTTCCTATATTATTGCTAAGCGTACTTTTTTATGAGCGTATATTTTGGTAATATTTTGACGCACTTGGTAGGATTTAATTTAATCTTATTGTATTGTTTTATATTTGTGGGAAAGATAATTTCTAATTTTATACTTTAAAAATGTCGGAGCTTAAATATTTTAGGAAAGCTGATTTGCAAACGTTAGCTTACGAATTTGAGGTCATTTTAGAGGAAAATGATACTGTACCGAAAATTATAAAAAAAATAGAGTCGTCAGAGGGATTTGATAAAGAGCTAGCCTTAGCGCAAATTAAACTGTTAGAAAAAGACAGGGAAAATAAGTTATTGGCGGAGAAGGAAGAGAATGATAGACTTCAGTTAGAGAAAGAAAGATTGTGGGAGAAAGCAGAAAAAGAAAAAGAACGCGAACATGAGTTAGCTAGATTAAAAGCGACACAAGAGTCAGATGACCGGAGTACCGCATCCAGTAGCATCTCAGTTAGAACGAATCATTTACCCCTAAAAACAATTATGCATCGCTTTGATGAAAAGAATTCGGATATTTCGTTGTTTTTGAATTTATTCGAGAGACAGGCAAAAAAATGTAATCTAAATTCGGATGAGTTGGTGACGAACTTACTATCATTATTACCTGTGGGAATGGCCGAGCTAATTTTGAGAGAACCCGAAGACAAAATTGATGATTTTCAATATGTGAAAGAAAAACTGTTAGAACGCTATCGTTTGAATGCAGAGACATATCGACAAAAATTTAGTCAACATCCACGAAATCCTAATTCAGTTTGGAAGGACCTGATCTTTGAACTTAATAGTTTTTTAGAAGGATGGCTGTCATGCTTACAAGTTTCGGATTTTGAGGGTTTGAAAAATTTGCTTGTCACGGACCAAATCAAACGGAGAGCGTCTCCAGAAATGCACGAACATTTTATAGATAACTGGGCGGAGATTAAAGATCCCGAAGAATTAGTAAGGCTTTTAGATGCGTACGAGGCAATCAAGCGCCCCTCTAAAAAGACGTGGAATCCGAAACTTCCTTTAGAGAAGAAATTTGAAAGACCCAGAACTTTTGATAATGTGCGAAACGGTAACAGAAATCCGGAGACTAACTTTAACTGGAGGGATCGCGATGATCATAAAGAAAGGGAAAGAGTTTACGAAAAAAGGCGAGAAGTCAAGTGTTACGCGTGTTTTCAAAGCGGTCACTACAAAGTAGATTGTCCGGAAATTAAAAAGAGAGATGTTGCGCGGGTCGGTCACTTAATAAGTAAACCGACACTTGAAGAAACCTTCTCCCCTTATTTGAGTAAAGTGTTAGTGAATGGAATTCAGACAACTGCTTTAACTGACACTGGGAGTGAAATTGATATCATCGCATACGACTTGGTCAGTCAAGATAAATTGAATGGAGATCACGTATGGATTAAAACTCCGCTGGACAGTAAATTATACTGTTTACCTATAGCAGAGGTCACTTTAGAAATTGAAGGCGTGGGGGTCATTGAAACCAAGGCAGGAGTTAACAATAGAAATTCAGATATGTACTACTATTTGTTGGGTAATCGCACTCAGAAATTGTTAGAACAGGCGAAGAAAAAACCCGAATTGATGAGTGCAGTTTTGACACGAGCTCAAACGAGAGAAAAGGGTGGCCCAGCTCCGAATCCGGTAAATAAACAAATTATGATTTCCGAGGAGGAAGAGGATATTTCTAGCGGGAATGTGGAAGCGGAAACTTTGAATTCCGAGGAAGAAAAAGAAGGGGGAATTTTTCGCGAGTGCAGTGAAGCGGAAGCGTTGAATTCAAAACTAGAGGGTGAAAATCTAGAAAACCCTATTGAACTGGTCAGTGTGGATAAGGGATTATCGCCTTTGCCGATATGTGAGGAATCTTCGTTCTTAGCAAACATTGAAAGAGGGGTTAGTAAAATGGAAAATGACAGGTATCCATCTCTCGAAGAGATTAGAGGGAAAGGGGAAATTGAAGAAACGCATTGTAATGCTGGAGATTCTTTAATAGTGGCAAAAGCCAGAGACAGTCGCATGAGTGGGGGAATGCGGGTGCTTGTCCCATTGCATTGTCAGGTGGATATTTTTGGCGCGTGCCTAGAAAAAGTGTCATTACACTTAGGGAAAGGGAAAGTTAAAGGAAATGTGTCAAAATACTTGGACCTTGGGAAGAGATTGATAAGCGATTTAACTACCGCATTTCTAAAAAGGTTCGGTGTTAAATTGAAAAATCCGAGAGTGTGTCGCACAATAAGCGATAGTATTGCATGTTGGCATCGAAAAGTTAGAAAGCTTTTGAAAGCGTTAGTATTTGGAGAATGGATAAGAGAAACGGAGGAAAATAAATTCGTGAAGGGATGTGTGTTTAATCTCACGAACAGGTTAAAAAGAGGTCGAGTTTTAGCCGTTGAAAATGTGTCAGAAAAACGAGAAAAGAGGAAATTTTGGTTTGACAGAAAGGCGGTAAAACGGAAGCTTAATGTGAAAGATGAGGTTTTAGTTTTAACTACCAGAAAGCCAATTAAAATGTCAGATAGTCGGATAGAGCCGGGAAGAAAGGAGTCAATAATTACGGAAGCAAATTGTATTGTGAATGTTCCTGGGAGGGGACAGAAATCCCAGATTTCTCACTTGAGTTTAGTAAAGCCTTACAGAAAACGGGTGGAGTTAGCAGATATCTTAACGCGGGAAATAAACGCACTTAAGAATTTCTGTTTACCGTATCTAGATGATATGGCGATTTTTTCAGACAGTTGGGAGGACCATATGCGTCATCTAGAAACAGTATTAAAAAGGGTTAATGACGCGAAACTAAAAATCAAATTGGCGAAATGCAAGTTCGCTCAGAAAACCGTAAAATATCTTGGGCATATTGTAGGTGAGGGTAGACGGAGGCCAGCTGAGGCGAAAGTAAGGGCAATTAAGGAATTACCGGTTCCGAAATCGAAGACTAAAATTCGTAGATGTTTGGGAATGGCTGGATATTATTCCCGGTACATAAAATATTATGCAGTGATTGTAGAACCATTAACGAGGGCGCTTAATAGGAAAAATAAAAAAGAAAAGATTGCATGGAGCGACGAAATGGGAAAAGCCTTTGAGACTTTGAAAATGAAACTTACTGAAGAACCGGTGCTTTACACTCCTAATTTTCAGAAAGAATTCATAGTACAAACTGATGCTAGTGACTTAGGTATTGGCGTGGTTTTGGCTCAAAGAGAGGGATCGGAAGAGCACCCCATAATATATTTAAGTCGAAAATTTACTGATAGTGAGAAAAGTTTCTGCGCCACTGAAAGAGAGTGTGCAGGGATTATTTTTGCGATAAAAAAGTTAAGGCATTATATTGATGGACAAAACTTTTCTATCGAAACCGATCACAATCCTTTGGTGTTTCTAAAAAGAAATTCTGGAAATAATCCCAGATTATTAAGGTGGTCCTTAGCTCTGCAACCTTATAATTATGCCATTTCTCATCGCGCAGGCAAAGACATTCCGCATGTTGATTGTCTGAGTCGAGTTTAAGGAGATTTCTTGATAAACTTTTGTATATAATTATTTTAAGATTTTTTTATTTTTTATTTCACTGTGTTTTATTTCATTCTATGTTCATGATTTCTTATCAGAGCGCGAAAAAAAAAAAAAAGGAAGGTAGTATTATCTTATTCATGTATGTTTTATTTCTTGCCTCTGATGTAATTTGAGCTTGCAATTCTTTATCCGACTCTTAGAGATTCTTAGTGTTTCACCCTTAAGAATCGTTTGAGGAGGAGGTGCTGTAAAGAATTTGAGCTTCGACATCCAGCTGCACTATGTGTCATTCTAGCATTTCCTGTGAGTACACTTAACTGCATACCTTCCCTCGCTATTTTTGCCTTGAAGACTAGCAGACGCCGAATTCTATTGTACTGTGAGCGGAAAGTTCGGACAGTGATGAAGTGGTAAGGCGTTACCCAAAGAGGGGTCTTATGCTTTGATCCTTGCCGAGTTCGTGGGAAAGAGTTCATCTGCGAGAGAAGCGATCTCTGCACACGATTTTTAGGTTTGCGCCCGAAACTTTGCCCTTTGTCTTAGAACGTCCAATGACGGACTTAGTGAAAACGAAACAGAGGGATCTCAAGGCTGCTAAGAGGCTGGAGAGTTTCGAGGGGCCCGCCTCGACAAAGCCCCCGCCCCTAGAAGAAGTTCTCCTGCGAGAATGAAAAAGTGAGAGAGGACAGTTTTTGGAGAGATCGAAAAGGAGAGTGTTGACTCTCTGGAGAAGGGAAAAGGAAACGTCAGTTTCTAACTCAGCGTGGTGTAAGCGCTAGTGAGGTCCGACCTCTAGAATTGATACAGCAGGTATCCGGTGAAAATCCCAGCGAAGTGAAAAAGCACACCAAGTGCGAGAGTGAGAGTTCTTAGACTCAGAATTAACGAGCATTAGTAGATCTTCCGAAGAGAAGGAACGGACGAGCCTTGGTCCGAATGAACTTTGTTTTGTAGTCACGACTGTCTGTAATGTTTAGAGACTTTTGTTTGTTTCAGTTACACTTGGAGTCAAGAGGTCATTAATTTATAAGCGATTGACTCACGAAAAATAATTAAATGCTGTATTGACGTCTTGTATATATTTTTCATTAGAATTAACATTGTTATACAATAAAATTCTATTTTCTAATTTATGCGAGAAATTCTCTGTGCCAACGATCCGATCTCGCTACCACTCACCATCTTTTATCGGGTCGGTATAGAGGAGTTACTACAATAGAATAAAGTAAAAAAAGAAGAAGAAGAGAGAGGGGGGGGGGGGGGTTGGAAAGAGCATAGTAATAGCAGTACCATATGTACTTCTTTTCTGCTGTTGCTCCTAACTTTTTCATTCCTTAATTTTGTGTTGAAATAAACGATCCTTAGGAAGCCTTGAAGCAGTTGAATGGTAAAGTTTTAAGTTGTTTATGCTTTTCTTTACTTTGTTTTTTGCACATCATATTTTTATCTTAACACAAGGGATTTTGTATGCATCTTATCAGCTATTAAATGGGAGTTAGGAGTTTTAACCGCGAAATTACCCCCCACCCCCTTCGATGTGTCATATCAGTGGCTTTGCGGTTAATCATACATGCGGTTGCATCTTGCAGGCTTTTAAAATCAGATTTCGAATATTCTGTCTTTGTACGTCCATAATGAAGGTCACTGATCACTTTCAGACCGTTAGAATCGAGTTAAATAAGTGCTAATAGCGATTTTCTAACAAGAGCCTGTCAGGCGCACTGCGCCCGAACTTGAGAGTCCATCAGAGGTGCGTCTGTAGGAGAGAACAAAGCATCAATTTTTAAAAAGCACAAAATATAAATTCTTGTACTTAAATGAAATGATAACGGGATTAACGGGTAAATGTTCAATCCCGTCCTCTCAAAAGAAAATGGTATCAGAGTACTTTATTTATTTATTTTTTTTTTTTTTTCAATTCCTACTATTAGTTCACACTCTCTATATATTTATATATCTTGTTCAAATTTTCAATTGTTAATAAAATGCTTTTTATTCACCCACTCAAGTTCAAATACATTTTCTTAAACTTGTAGTCGATGACACTTGATGTTAATACAGTTTTTTTCAAATATTAATTCACTAATTAAATTAAATTAATTAATTTTAGTTTTATATTTATATAAAAATCGGTGCTTTTTTGTTATAGGAGCTTCCGAGGTTTAATCGTCAAGCGACCGAGATACTTATTTTATTACAGAAATTAATCTGAAGACGATATAATTCATTTCACGGAATTAAAAATCATCAAGATTTATATAACTAGCTATAGTACGAACACCACCTCATTTGTCACGTTTGAAGTACAATTTCCAACTTATGTTTTTGATTAAGTTTAATTCATTAATTAAATTAAATTAATTAATTTTATTTTTATATTTTCAAATTTTCAATCGTTAATAAAATACTTTTTATTCATCCACTCAAATTGAAATACATTTTTTTAAACTTGTAGTGGATGACGTATGATGTTAATACAGTTTTTTTCAAATATTAATTCATTAATTAAATTTCATTTCTAATTTACCACTTAATATTGTGATTCTGTCATATATGTATATACATATTTATATTAATTGTAAATATTTAATAAAAAGTAACTAAGATAAAATTTCTCTTTGTTGACCTAATTAGGAATTGACTTTAATTTTTTTTTATATTAATTGTTAATTGTAAAGTTGTCATTAAATTAAAATTTCTCGATTTATAAAATAAAGTAATACAATTCCCATGTATCGACGTAGAAACAGTTTCAGAATTCTATTCAAGAAAACATTTTTGTCGATCTCTGCAAATGTATCAAATACTAGTGAATGAGGAATAAAAAACAAAAAAAAACTAGTAACTAATTTTGAAAAATTGTCTTAAAAGAAAATAAGCAAATGATAAAAACAAAATGAACAATATTTTCTCACAAAATGGGGAAAAAAGTTTTCTGGTTCTGCCCGGGATCGAACCGGGGACCTTCTGCGTGTAAAGCAGACGTGATAACCACTACACCACAGAACCACATACAGTGAATGAAAAAGTGTATATATAATACATATAAAATCCTGTTTTTTCTAGGTATGAAGTGAGTTATCTTTCCCATTGATAATATATGCTTATCTCATCTCCCCGGCTATATCTTCATCGCTCATCGCCTATCTAAAGATAACTAACTTCCCACAGAACTTATGTAAAGCACTAAAATATTATTATTTACACACCATAAAAAATTTACAATAATTTAAAAAATGTATTCAAGTGTGCTTTGAATTCGCTTTTACGTGGAAAACAGTTAATGCTTTGGATGCTTAGTATTTTTCTAGAACATTTTTTTCAAATTCAAAATTCATTACTAGATATTAGCATTGTTTCTCAGATTATAAGTTTGAATACAGCTGACCGCCAATTTAATGAATATATAATTGCAGAATTGTAATTTGTCAATAAGAAAAATTCTGTGAAAACTTAATTAAAAGTATATTTAAGTTAATCTTAGAATATGTTGGTTTTTCTCATTAAAGAAATCATTATTGTAAAATAACACAGGGTTGTGTCAGGATTAAAATTCCAAGTGATCTGGGAAATGGTGAAGATTCTTTATCTATCCACAGAAAAATGTAATTACAGTAAAATATTTTCAAAAGTTTATTACAAATGTTACAGACGATTAATTTAATTTGACATTTTCGTTCAAATGTCTTTGTGTAAGGATATATAATTTTTATAAATGAATTATAATTTTTAAGAATTCAATAAATTATTTCTTATGAAGTACTTGGAAAATTGATTTAAGGAATATTCATTTTTAGAGGTTTATTTATAATTTTTATTTACTTACTTATCTAATTACATTTTATGTTTGATTGAGAGAGTAAAATGAAAAATAAAACCGATTTCCTTTAGCATTTTATTAAAAAAATATATCAAGATTTTGAAAGAAAATAGAGAGTAAAATATATACTTATGAAGTTTACTTATACAGTAACTAAGCTCTTACAAATTAAAAAAAAAAAAAAAAAAAAAAAAAAACATTAATATTACTCTCATTTCGGTTTCAGGGTTAAATTTATTATTTTTAAATCCCTCTCCTTCTGTTTCTTCCTACTTATCTTGTTTCATAAAGCAGTGCTGCCATCTATAAGGCATAAATGAAGCTTAAAAGATGCCTTCTTTACAAGTTTTAATTAGATAAGAAATACGTAACGTATGGAGGATGAAGGGTCAGGGGAGGAGAGGAAGAAATATAGTATTAAAATACTTGATTTGCTTTCCATTTGTAGCTTTAGTCAAGGAAGAAATTTCAGAGTGACTGATATTTATTATAATTTTTCATCTTCTCATTTTCCATTACGCTATTCTGGGTTTATTTTTTGTTTATTTTATTTTTTAATTTCTAAACCTAATTTAGTCAAGAATTTTATCCATAAATAAATTCATCTTTTTTTTTTGGGGATAAAAGTTTTAAGCGTTTAGTATATTCAAGAAATTATTATTAAAATACAGTATATTTTATTTTCAAGAAATAGTGTAGTGCTGCCATCTGTGGGCTAGATACTATACTAATTTAAAAATGCAAAGAGTTATGCAGTAATATGTGTAGCTCAGTGGTATTCATTAGTTTTAATTAGATAAAAAATGCGTATGGGGGATGAAGAGAGAGGGGAGGAGAAGGAGAAGTACAGTATTAAAATACTGTATTTGATTTCCGTTTGTAGCTTTTGTCAAGGAAGAAATTTCAGAGTGATTGATATTTATTACCATTTTCGATCTTCTCATTTTCCATTACGCTATTCTGGGTTTAATTTATTTTTTAATTTCTAAACCTAATTTAGTTGAGAATTTTATCCATTAATAAATTCGACTTTTTTTATAAAAGTTTTAAATGTTTAATTTATTCAAGAAATTATTAAAATACAGTATATTTTATTTTCAAAATTTAGTGTAGTACTGCCATCTGTGGGTTAGATACTGTAGTAATTTAAAAATACAAAGAGTTAATGTAGTAATACGTGTAGCTCAGTGGTATTCACTATATTATCTACGAAAAGTAATTAATATTCGCCTTATTTAATGACAGAAATTCTGTGATTAAATAAGGTAAATAGTTCTATGCGAAAAAATTGGTAGCTCTGTAGCCTGCGGGCCGTCATTGTAATAGGTATAATATATTACCTAATAAATAAACTGAAGAAAAAAAAAAACGAGAAGGAAAAGTTTTTTATCAATGGATAAAATTTACAACTGCAACTGTACTGATTTTGACAATTTATTGATTTCTATATCCTGTTCACATTGTTGTTATTATGCTGTTATTCTTATTACTATTGGCTACATTCAAACATAATGTTTTTTTTGTTGTTTTTTTTTGTATCAAAATTCTGCGGCAATTGACTATGTATATATTTTTTAAACATTTTATAATTTGTCAACTCTTATAAATATTTTCAAAATTTTGGGGAGAATAAAAAAGGAACCTTCCTGCCGGTGCCTTAACCGGCTGTTAACCTCTGTGTTTTCTCATTCTTGTTTTGGTCAGGGATAAAAAAAAAAAAAATCCATTGATACAGAGAATAGAGGATGAGCTTTTTTTATTGGCAGTGTAAAGTTTTTGAGCATTTTCTGTTACATAAATGTATTACTACAAAATTGTTACAGTTTTAACATCCACTGATACCTTCTTATACTAAGTGTTATTGCGTTTCTTCCTATCTTAATCCTAATAATATCATAAATGCGACTGTGCATGTGAATGTTTGGCTGAAGTAAACGTCAAAACGGAGGATTTAATAGCCCTGTATCTTTGCATATAGATGAATTATAACCCAGAAATGAACATAGGATAGGTGTTATTTATTATTTTCAAATATAATTTTTTAATAATTCAAAATTTCATTATTTTCACAGAGAATCAATGACTATTTTTCCTGTTAAATTTAACTAACCATTTTACGTTGCTAAGCATCATCGTTGCCAATAAATACAAAACCTGGAATAATAATTTTTCCACAACAATTATTTTTCAAATAAAAAATTTCCACGTGAAAAAAAAAAAAAAAAAAATGTATCTATATATATATATACAAATAAGATTAAATGACGTCATATTAGAAATAAAACATATATTTTCAAGTATTTAATAATAATACAAGCTGCATGAATTTGAGTAAATACGGGAAGCAGGCGAATATAACGCCATATATCGAAAATAAAGCGGATATGTTTTCATGTTAAAATAGAATGATTTGGGGTTTTTTCCCTTTTCTTTGTTTCTTTTTTTACCTTTTGTATTCACATGAAATGAGTGTATTTAAATGTATGTAATATATATATTTTAAATGTATATGTTTAAAATTAAAGTTCTGTATTTTAAATGAAATGAGTGAAAGGTTTGCATTTTAAATTCAATGAAACCAATACGATGGCGATGGGAACAATACTCGGCGGTTTATCGTCTGCGCACGGCTAAAATAAAGATTTAAATTTAAATTTTTAAAAAGTTTAAAAAAGAACATTTGAAAATAAAATGTATAGTAAATGTCAACAACATGAAAAATTATCCATGTCAAAAATGACGTCATGGTTTGCAGTAAATTATGATTTTCATTCTTAAAAACTAAAAAAATAACTCGATTGTCTGAAAAAAAAAATGGTGTATGTTAATAAAATTATTTTTGGCGAATGTTAATAAAATTGCATTTTCGTTCACAAAACCTAATGATGTAATATGATTACGTTAAATAACATAATTTTCGTTCTCCCAGTATTAAAATTAAGGCTCAAAGGCTTGAAGTATATTGGTACAATCGATACAAGTTTGTAAATTGTGATTTGGCAACCGGATTTTAACTCCACATTTCTTTTAACATAAAATAATAAAAAGTTTGTTGTAATTTTAAAAATAGCTTTTTTGAATGTTCTTTTTATAATATATTTTCGTAAAGTCTTATAGAATAGAAAAAAAAGGACATAACTTTTAATGAAATGTTTAAGTAAATTTACAATATTTTTAAAAACCTAAAAAACAAAACAATGTTATCGAAAACGAAAATCAAATAGAAAAAATAGCGTAATTCAAGAGCAAAAAAGAAATCAAAAAGTAATGGAACTTTTCCTCAAGACGAATTGCGTAGACAATTAAACAAGGCAATCGTGCCAATTCCCAATATTATAAATGTGAAAGCGTCTTGTTTGTGACAGCGTAGTAGACATTTTTTGATATATACGTAGAAAATAGCCGAGAATAGGAAGGTTAGGCTCTGTAATCCGGTCCATAGTCAATTTGCTTTTTTTAGCGGTCAAAATTTTGTGCAAAGGTAATTACATTTTTCTAGCCAGGTTTGTTTTTTGCATGGTAAATACTTTTTGATTTTCAAGATGATCATTTCCTCGCTCACGTTTGACTCTTTTTTTTTTTTATTGTTTGTAAGTGTCATTTTTACAATTGTTTTTATATTATTTAGCACAAAATTTTACTTTTTTAAGACCGAGTTATGTCAAGGTCCCTATAACAAGTAAATACTGCATTGTCTGCTATAAAATGTGATAAGGAGTTGGTTAATTACATATGTTTTTAACTAGTGGGGATGAAATGTTTTTCTTAATTAATGCATTTATTTCTCTTTTAATGTTATGTGAACGACGTCAACAGCTAGTATGTAATATTCTTTCCCAGCAACTTGCAATTATATACAGCTGAATTTTGTATTAACAGATAAATATATTTGATATTTTAAAAAGGAAGAAAAATCATGCGTCAAGCAAATATTATGAAACACTTTCCAACACATTCAGAATACTCTTACAAAACTTACTAATTAAACTACGTTTAATAAGGTGAAATATTATGTCTAAACTAAACAATATGGAAAATACATTTGATAGCCCAATTTTAGGAAGTCGGAAAAATAACAGAATTTTTTTTGAGCAGCCCTGTATATGATTCATAGTATATGTACTACATACTATGTAGTACATCCCTGTATATGTATTACATAGTATTCCAATATTTAGTTCTGTTAGGAAAAATTTTCCCTTCAGAATTTTTAAGCGGAAATATACTCGAATTATTTTGTGCAGCCCTGTATATGATTATAAAATTTATACACATCAAGCAATATGCAAAAAATTAGTAAAATTTAAAAATGCATACTACAATTGAAAACGTAATTCCAGCAATTATCGCCCATAGACAGTACTGTAACCGAATTATGTTGTGTGTCCATATAAATGAACGCTAAAATGAAACGCACACTCTGTTCTAGAGTAAACTTCTTGTAGTGCACGTCAGTGATGTATATCAGTTTCAGTATGTTTGAAATAGAGAAACATCACTAAAATACATTACAAACAATTATTCCCCCTAGACCATAAAATAACGGCATACTTTTGAGTACCCCTGTAAACGAACTATAAATGCTACACACTTCATTTTCAATACCGAAGATGCCACGGTAAACCTCAATGATATATATCAATTACATACAAACCGACTATACCTGAGTTAGAGCACGGACAGACACACGGCCAGATAAACCGAAATCATACACTGAAAAAAAAAATGTTGATTTTACGGTGTAATACTGACAACCTAGCTGCCAGTATTATACCGTAAAATTAACAGTAAAATAAGCAGTAATATGCTGAAGCGCAAAATCAACATTTTTTTTTTTCAACCTTTAAAATTTGGGAAATTTTAGGAAAAAAACCCATTTTTATCCAGTCTTGGCAACCTAAAACTCTATTCCACGCCAAATATAAATTTTCTAAATTACGATATTTGCACATGTTTTCTCATCTTCATCCCTTTAATATTAGAAGTAAATAAACATACCATTTTTTAAAGTTTCAAACCTGTTAATTTTTAGCAAGACGTTTTGGCGACCAAAACGACTATCGATGTTTTGGCAAGATTTCGTCAAATGGTGGCAGAGCCGGCCCAACGGTATTTTGGCGCCCGTGCAAGTATCCGTCGGGCGCCCCTCCCCCCCCCCCCCCGAAAAAAAGGAAATACTCTTGGATTATTCTTAACTTTTTATATATTCGTTACTTTTAAACACACTATTACTAATTTCTTATGATATTATTTAAAGAATACATATAGGCATTAAAATTCAATCCATTTTTGTGTTATAAAATGTCCTTTAAATAATAAAATGTCTCAAAAGGAAATTTTAATTTTACAATAAATAACAGTTTTACTATGTAATATTACGATCTCAGATTGAAATACGATATAATAATCTGGGGACGCGGACAAAAACGAGGCAAAGAGACTGATCCCCAACAGACAACCAATTGCCTTTCTCCCCCCCCCCCTTCCTTTGAGGGGCAAGGGCAGAAAATTTAAAAAAATCATCCGATCTGATGTTTATATTCTTAGAAAGCATATTACCAAAATTTTATCTTCAGAAGCCATCATAGATTCTGGATAACTTAAAAACAAGAAAATTTACGACAAAAAGTTTTTACTTCAATTTTCTCGCAATTTCATTTTTGTTACATAACATCTTCCTCAAAGCTCTTCCATTTATACAGAATTTCAAAGATCTGATAAGAAGAAATTTACTCACAAAAAATACACCCTGGAACTTGAAGCATAGGCCTACGTGGCAGAACCAAAAAAAAAAAAAAAAAAGTTTCCCGTATTTTAAACTACAGAATTTATTTGTGCACTGATAATTATGCATGGAAACTGAAATTACCCCACACGCTTAAAGCCACAGGGAAGTTGCAAAAAATTCGTCCTTCCTCAAACTCAAAGGATGCCCCTGCCAAGATGTTCTTATTACCTACTCCTGGACAATTAATGGACCAACAACTGACAACTATATCCTGGTTTCCCCGAAAGAAATTCATTATCACTTCTTAGAAATACTTTGGTCATTTCCCTACCCGAAGTGTCCCCTCTCTCACCGGCGCTGACCGCAGCACATAATATTTTACAGCTTTGTAGAATAGAAAGACTACTAAACTGGAATTCTTAGAACTGATTTTTTACTATCACCCTCGTGACAAAAAAGATAACTCTCGCTCAGATTCGGAGCCTTCAGAAATTATTTAACTTTATTTCTTCTGGCTCCCTATTAGTCCAAGCCACATAACTGTTTTTCCTTTGACCCCCCCCCCCCCCCCAACACCCTCCTCCCTCACACACACATTCACTTATGTGTGTGTACTCGTTTTGATTACATTAGTTCTCAAATCAGAAATAATTGTATTTGTTTGTGTAATCTTTCAAATATTTGTAAATTAAAATTGAGTAATCATAGTGAGTGTCATAACATAATTGTGTGTCATAACATTTTCACTTGAATTTGAAATTCTGGGGTGGGCCGTGCACCCCCCCCCCCCCGTCTAGTTACGTCTATGCTTTTATCCCATTCTTCTTTTAAACTGACAAAATTCTTTAGCTATATTTTTAAAAAAAAGTGTGATGGCCGGGAAACAAAATATTTATAAATATGATTTTACTTTATATTCATAATCATATTTTTCTAATTTTATTTTCTTGAAATACAAATTTATATATCTATTTCCTTTTAAATGTAAATTCTTTAAAGAGAATTATCTTTTAAAAACTTTTCTAAAATATTCCATCTTCTAATTTTCTTTTCTTTTTTTTTTTCTTTTTTTTTTTTTTTTTTTTTGCATACATTTTCACATTTGATATGGAAATTATAAGTATTGATTTGACTAAGGAATTTACAGAAATATTTATTTTTTTAAAAATTGCAAATTTTTAAAAGAACACGCGTTTTTTATGAGTATTTTTTACTACGAGGAACAAATTTTTAAAAATTTCACTTTAAATAAAAAATTCCGAAACGAATTTAAAGATTACATATCTGAAAAACTTTGTACAAAGTTTCATGGTTTTATCTTTTATATAAAGTTAAATATGAAAAGTCTTGATAAAAAAATATTTTCCCGCTCAACAACACAAAACTATAGCTGAAAAACAATGTACAAAGCTTCATGGTTTTATCTTTCATATAAATTTAAATATATCAATTTAAATACAAAAAGATTTAAAATATATTTTCCCGTTCAACAACACAAAACTATCTGACACATTTTCTGACTCGTTTTTAAGCATAAAAGCACGAGACTTGCAGGTATGTTTTTTGATGTGATATGAAATCGAAAAGTTTTTTTTTTTTTTTTCTGTTAAAAGAAATGCATTTTGAGTTATAAGTGATTTTTGTCTCAGGACAGCAGTTTTTTTCCTTTCCTGCGCCGTCGTGTCCGGAAATTCGGTTCAAAACGCCAACTTTGACGGCATTTTTTGAAAATTCTTCTGCCTTTACCGGAAAACTGAAAAACGGTTCGATTACATTAGTTTTTTAATAAGAGCATCTGCCAATTTGACACGTTTGGGATAAAAAAATGTGCTAAAAAACAGCCAGTTTGGATTTTGGCCTTACACAACGGGTTTTAAAATAAACCTTCTCTTTCTCATCGGAAAAAGCTGTTCAGAATAGATTAAAAAAAAAAAATCATTGATATGTTTCTTAAAAAATAAATAAATATTAAAATTAATAAGATGAACTGACCTGACAAAAGTTTTACAATGCATTGTTTTCTTCAATGTTAATAACTCTTTAAGAATAAGTTTCCATCGACGTTGTCTGATTTTTTTCTAAAATTTGGACTAGAAAAATGTTTTTTTCTAAAATGAACTAAATTAATCTCCTTTATTTCCTGAGAGAAAAAAAAAAGAAAAGAAAGAAAGAAAGTACGGACCAGGAAAAAATAGTTACATAGTCCCAATTTCATATTAATAAATGTTTTGACTTTAAACTTATTTGTGGTGCATTTCACACTGTCTTGTTGAAGCAAGGCCGAGGGGGGGGAGGTGGGGGGGAGGATGTCCTGGGCACAAGAGTAGAAGGGGGCCCCAAAAGAAGATTTGGTTCGTCCTTCGGTACAAAAAACAAATAACGAAATTTAGGAAAAAATGTCATGGAATCGGACGACCCAAAATAAAGATATATTCGTTAATTTTATACTCTTTGTTTTGAACAGGGCGTGATTTTTCCATTAAGGGACTGCTTAGGGGCGCCAGAGAATAATATTTGATTAACGAATTCATCTAAGATACCTGTATGATTTATACACTGTCTCAATTATATTTGAATTGGTTCAATATTTCGGACATCGTGATGACAAAATTAGATTTTGTGTGTCTCAAAAGTGTGTAAACAAACTATAAGATTTACAACTTGATTGATGAACACACCCAGATCCAAGGTACTTGTAAGATCAATACACTGTTCCAATTAGGTTCGAAATGATTCAATTTTCGAACATTATCGTGTTAACAAGATCTGGATTATATATAGATAGGTAAAAACGAAGTGATTACAGTAGGTCCATTTCTAACGAAAGCAATATAAAAATATTAAGATAAATATGCTTCCTAACAATTATTTCATATTTAAAATAAAAATTAGGGAAATGGATTGAAAACTTCCCTGTATACATTTATTTTGGAAAAGGATTGGAGAGGGCGCCAAAATGCTTGCGACTGAAAAATTCCTAGTTTCGGCCATGTATTGAAATACTATTACACTATTATTGGTTTAATACAGATTAAATTAAGAATAACTAAATAAAACGATGTGTTGAAGTTAATTTTTTAATAAGATTAATTACATATATAATTTTTAGTTAGAGAAATTTACCTCTATTAACCTTTCATTTGCGTCTTCGACAAAAGATTTGAACAGGGCGTGATTTTTCCATTAAGGGACTGCTTAGGGGCGCTAGAGAATAATATTTGATTAACGAATTCATCTAAGATACCTGTAAGATTTATACACTGTCTCAATTATATTTGAATTGGTTCAATATTTCGGACATCGTGATGACAAAATTAGCTTTTGTGTGTCTCAAAAGTGTGTAAACAAACTATAAGATTTACAACTTGATTGATGAACACACCCAGATCCAAGGTACTTGTAAGATCAATACACTGTTCCAATTAGGTTCGAAATGATTCAATTTTCGAACATTATCGTGTTAACAAGATCTGGATTATATATAGATAGGTAAAAACGAAGTGATTACAGTAGGTCCATTTCTAAAGAAAGCAATATAAAAATATTAAGATAAATATGCTTCCTAACAATTATTTCATATTTAAAATAAAAATTAGGGGAATGGATTGAAAACTTCTCTGTATACATTTATTTTGGAAAAGGATTGGAGAGGGCGCCAAAATGCTTGCGACTGAAAAATTCCTAGTTTCGGCCATGTATTGAAATACTATTACACTATTATTGGTTTAATACAGATTAAATTAAGAATAACTAAATAAAACGATGTGTTGAAGTTAATTTTTTAATAAGATTAATTACAATTATAATTTTTAGTTAGAGAAATTTACCTCTATTAACCTTTCATTTGCGTCTTCGACAAAAGATTTGGCGCTCCAATTATATCCTTTTTTCATCATGATTTTTACTTTTTCTTCCTTTTTTTTTCGGCGCCCTCTTGATCCTGTAATAGTTTCCCGATTTTTTCATGCACAGCATTTTGAGTATAATCTTTAAATTAATATTGTTTGATATAAAAAAACGAGAATAAGTAATTTGTACGATTCTCTGCAACTACAAGATATTACCTGCCAAAGGACACTTGCCACTATCGGCAGCATCAAGGGGACAGTCGAGAGTCGACCGACCAGCGGGAGAAGAAAGAGTTCAGAATCGTAAAAATGTCAGTAGTAATTAATTAACCTCCCTCAGTCCTAGTGTTGAATAGAGGTTTGGTTATGTCTTTTCAGGATGTAATTTGAGTGTTAATAGCCTCGTTTTCTCAGATAAAGGAACCGGCCATATGGTCTGTATGGGAAGATTTCAGTGTCCTTGAACTGTTATTTAAACCCAAGGTGGACCCACTCCCACAGACCGCAGATTGGAAAAAATGAAAAAGAAAAGAAAAGAAAAAGAAAAAGAAAAGAAAAGAAAAAGAAAACGCGGAATCTAAAATTATTTTTTATCGGTGATCTTTTGACTTTTGAGCGCCTCTTAAGTCGTTTCGCGACTTGGCGCCCCGTGCAGTCGCACACTTCGCACGCCCCTTGGGCCGGCCCTGAATGGTGGTGTCAAATAGGAACCAACCCTTTATCCTATTCTGCGTTGTAAATATTCAAATTATATGATATTTAAAAACGAAGATGCAGATGGCGAAAGAAAATACCCAGTGCAAAAATCCGATAAAAACTCCCTTAAAACTTAATTTTGAAAAAAAAAAAAAAAAAAAAAAAAACTCTTTGAAGGGTTCCTGCGGTACACCTCGGAGCACCTCCATGACCAATATCGTAACGTCCTTATCCTACACATACAGACTCTTTGTTTATTAATATAGATTACAAAATGGCTCTTATATAGCTTTGCAAACGCTAAAAAAATTATTATTAAGAGTTTTTAAATAGTTTTTTTTCCTGATTTTTTAAACTTTGAACACTTTAACAAATAACCTTATTTGTCAGACATTAAAAAATTAAGAAAGAAACTATAAAATGGACTTGTTTGTAAATGTGAGCTGTTTCACAACATAAACTTAAAATTGCACATCACAAAACAAGATGGACTCTAGGATAAGATACATATGCGGGGAAATTATCCTGCTCAAACATTTTTTGCTTCACAGATCTACCAATGCTACAATGCAAGAAGAAAAAAATTGTTGATTTTACGGCATAATACTGGCAGCTGGGATGCCAGTATCATACCGTAAAATCAAAATTTTTTTTTCAGTGTATCTATCAATAGTAGAGTGAGATATTTATCATTGATCCTGAAACGCACCGTTGGTAATGGATGTGGTGGTTGGACGATAGTTCCTTTTTTTTCAAACACTGGAATCTTGTTAATATTCCAGATATTATATATTTGGGCTTGTGATCAAAAGAATATAGTGAGTACTGAGTACATATATTGTTATGGCCGCAAAAGACCACTTCGACATGACATTAATTATTAAAACAAAGATTTGTTAAATAAATTATTCATGCAAATTTATAATCAAGAACAATGAAGATAAAAGTAAAAATTGTTACCTGCAGTCATCTGAAAAAAATAAGATAAAAAACAAGTGAAAGAATTTGCACTGCAAATTTTCATCTTTGAATAAAATCTTTATTCATAAAGAGATTTTCTTCTAAAAAAACATATTACTAAATGGATGATCATTTCTATAGCTCCATTTCTTTTTTAGCACAAGTAATCGATGCCTTTTTTTTTAAACCTTCCCTCAGGGAGTTCGGAGGCAACAATGTTAAAAAAATATATTTTCTACGACTTATCATCAACCGAATACAGACCGTCGCATTATTTGAAACAGAACAAAATTAATTATCCGCATACAGGACCAGTAGGATCTGTGCACTTATCACAAGTAAGAACCACTCATCGCGTCTCCATTGTGGAACTGCAAAAATCTTTGCCGTACTTAGAAGATAATTTATAGGCCGTCAACTATCACATTTAAAAAAAAAGGAAATTTTTCTTCATATCGCAACTTTAGATGTACGCATTTTGTACATTTTTCACAGCAGCAAGCCAAGCGATCACCTTACACTCTTGTGGCAAACGTCTCAGTGTCTGTGTGTGAGCGCGCAGCTTCAGCACTGACAGGGAACGGAGGGGAGGGGGTGCCAAAAATTGAAAAACGCCATTCGGCAGAGATAAAAAAAAAACCGTATTAAAAACATTTGAATTTGATTGGCGAGGGGCGGAGCTTAGAACAGGAAGTGAGCTTAGGTAAAGAATGATATCGAAGCTACTAGTAAAATCCATTATCTGGAAGTGCAGAGGTAATAAACAACGATAATTTTTTTTAAAAAGCGAAATGTTATGAAATAAAGAAAAGTTTACAGGGGAAGTATTAAAAAGGAAAGAATTAAAATAATTTTGAATGTGAATTTTAAAATTAAATGAATAAGGACTAATAAAATATTTCTTAAATTGAATTAAAATATGGCAGTGGTTGTAAGAACCACAACAATGGATGAATCAGATATTTTTTATAGCAACATGATTCCATCGGTATTTTAAGTAGCGTATGAGCATACGTTTTTTAAATCAAGTATTTTTCATGTAACTCATGATTGTCCATTTTTGTTCATCGATTTTTTTCTTATTTTTTTGTGCTTATCAAATAAAAATCCACATCAACTTTTCATATATTTTCAGGCGTACCTGACAGCAGCGCACACCCTGGTATATATGCTCTAAGTGTAATATTGACGATACTCTGGTTGTTTTTTGGCTCAGGATTTGTAACCATGTCCATAAATATGTTATCGTACGTAATGAGTGTTTATACACTCGATAAGGTGGATATGAAATGCCGACCTAGGACAGAAGTTATGAAGCATTTTAAAGGTCTGCTGGACTTAATGAGAGAGCTCAACTGGCAACTGGTTAAGGGAAAACCTGATGTAAGTTATGATTTACCAGCTTAGATAACGCAAATAAGGCCAATAGTTTTCACTTAAGTTACTTTTATTCAATTAGTTAATAGTTTCATGGGTTAAGCTTTGAAAATGTGCTATGAAATACAGTTAACCACTAGTAGACCCATTTATGTAGATGGCCCGATTTACCTCTGATTCTAGGAGAAGCACAATTTAGGGCTCCCTTTAACCCGGGAATTTTTTCTAAATCCTACATTTATGGAAACTTTTTAATGCAACAAATATTATTCCCAGGAGATGCTTAGCTGAGGTCAGATATTTCATCAAATAGCTTGTTATGTTGTTATGTATATAATGTAGATAGAGTATATTTGTATGCTGTATGTAGTTGTATATTGAGATACAATTTTATTTTTAACCAGCATATTAGGATGTCATATGATTGATAAACAGCCTATTGATCATATTCAAAATTTCCGGTTAGCTAAGTTTCCTGAAGTAGTGTGGGATTTCTATTGCACTAGGCAAAGTTTCTGATTAAAAAATAAATAAAAAGCAATGTAAAAAAAAAATAAACATAAAGGGAATTATAAACTACATTTTACAGTCAGTTTGGGGAACTTCTTAAATTTTAGAGTGGAAGCTTGTGCTTCATGTACCTTTTGTATAATCGGAACCTGTTTACGTACAAATGATCTAATATATTTCTTTACTCAGACTTTGCTTACTCAAAATTCAACCAATTATTCAATTTAAGTATGAATAATTGAAATATTCAATTTTTAAAGATAACGTAAACGTTTTCAAATAGTTAAATTTATTTAAAAATTTTGGATTAAAATATGTGACATTATGCCTAAGTGAGATATAGGCTTGTGATAAAACACATGGAATGGGGGATATTATGTTAACTATGAGACATTTCTGTAGTGCAGTGGCCATTAATTATGCGCACAAGAACTCTTTATGAATTTACAAGGTAAATAGGGGAGAATCGTACACAGTGAGATGTATAAAAAAAGTAAAAAAAAAAAAAAAAAAAAAAAATCTAGATATAATCGGCTGAAGAAGTTTTACCATTGAATTATAAAACTGCTTATTGAGATTATCTTGCATACCGAATTGACTAATACACATGAATAGAAACAGGACAAAAATCACTTTAAAATAATATTAGAATTCGTTCTACTGCGTACCACACCAAGTACAGACTGTGAAAGGATTTAACAATTAGACTGAAGATTTATGATCTGTAACAGGGTTAAATTATTAACTCAAAGATAAAAAAAATTACTTTCTTTTCGTAATTTCCCAACGAAATAATATCCACTCTTGATATGTAGTCGCCGAACACCATAAATAAAACATCACTGGACAGTCTAATATCCAACATAAGCAGTGCAAATATAAACTTCGTTTTAAAAGGGTACTATCCTCTTAAAACGTATCCTCTTAAAGCGTACTATCCTCTTTAATAAAAAGCTACGCGTTGCTGACGACTGGTTTTTTCGCTAATCGTTGCCCCAGATTAATCTTGGAAAATGAAACATTTGAAGTTACTGAAAAAATTAATAGCTCGAAAAGTATTTGTCAGAAAATTGTTAGACCAAAAGCGTTAGAAAGGTAAAAAATTGTATTTTTCTTGATATAAATTTCAAATATAATGCTTATGCCGTTTTTCAAATATTGAATTTCAAATATTACCAAACTTCACAATGGTGTACCATAGCGAAACCTTCACGCGTAAAAAGATAATGATAACGGCAATGTATTCTGACGTGTATACTGGCTATAGTACGAGTCATAAATCCTAATGCATCACCAATCAGCATTTTTATAAAAAGCTCGTGACATCATAATTCACTTTTATATTTTAACAGAATAATAAAGCTACTATAATTTATGACTCGTGCTATAGCCACTATACACGTCAGAACACATTGTCGTTATCATTATCTTTTTATGCGTGAAGGTTTCGCTATGGTACTTCATTGTGAACTTTGGTAATATTTAAAATTCAATATTTGAAAAACGGCATAAGCATTATATTTGAAATTTATATCAAGAAAAATACAATTTTTCACCTTTCTAACGCAGTTTGTCTAAACAATTTTGTAACAAATACTTTTCCAGCTATTAATTTTTTCAGTAACTTCAAATGTTTTATTTTCCAAGATTAATCTGTGGCAACGATTAGCGAAAAAACCAGTCGTCAGCAACGCTTAGCTTTTTATTAAAGAGGATGCCACGGTTGTACTATTTATCTTTTTATAATCACTGTTGAGCAACATATAATGCGGTATTTTATCTTTGTGGAAACACTAATTGAAGGGAAATTTTCCATTTCATAGATGAAAACAACGTCGATTTAATTTTTAATTAACAATAAGTTTTAATAAAAAAAATGTTTTAACGAAATGTGAGTGTACTATGTCAGAAGCTTGTTTAAAATCCTTTCATATGTTATCTCATTTATCGTGACTTGGGCGCGATGGTCGGAACGAGTGCCGGCGACCCCCGTGTGCGCTGGGTGGCGCGAGCTCATTTTACCCTATCTCATTTATCGTTCTGAAATTTGTATTTCCTTAGAAAAAGAGATGTTGGCAACAGAAAAAATATATAGGATCATCGCAATTTAAAATTTAGTTTTGAAAGTCGGGGATGGGAAAGATGGTCTCCAGACGCTCATTGCGTAAGAGATAGTTTAAGGCTGTTTCCAAATCCAAAATGGCTACTTTCTAACACAGTTTCCCATTCATACAATTGGCAGATGTTCCGATTCAGAATCTTTGTAATCGAACTGCTGTTTCCATTTTTTTTTTGTCAACCAGAAGATTTTTCAGAAAATACTGTCAAAGTTGGCATATCGAACTGAATTTCCGGACGTGACAGCGCTGGAAATGAAACATACTGCTCTCGTAATAATCGTTTATAACCCAGAATGTGACTCCTTTATCGAAAAAGGAAAAGAAAAATGTTCAATTACAAATCATTTCATAATCATAACTGCAAGTGTCATGCTTTTGCGTTTAAAAATTAGTCAAAAATATGTCAGAAATTTTCGCATTTTTGAGCGGTGAAAAATATTTTTTTGAGAAACTTCTTAGTCCTGCACTGCATTAACCCTTTCAGGGACAAAGCCACTTCCGGTATATTATATGCTAAAAAGCGAAAAAAAAAATAAAATTACCCACAGACCACATAATATACAATTGAAGACCTGAGTAGGAAAACATGTTGTACAAAAAAAAAAAAAAAAAAAAAAAAAAAATCAATTTTGAGAAAATTGAAGTCAAAACTTTTTGTTGTAAATACCATTGATTTAGTTTTTAGGGTTTCGTTCATCTCACGAAACACTATTCATCTCGCTTCTCTGTCTGTCCGTCACAGAGCCGGTTCATAGAAGCTGTAGAAGTTGCAGACTTGAAGTTTTGTGTACTTACAGCTGAATACCCACAGCTAAAAAGCATAAAATTTTGAAAATGTCTTCATTAACGCAAGATATTAATTAAAACCTTAAAAACCCATTCTTTAGTTGATAAAAATATTCAACTAAAGTGCAGAATTTATTTAAATGGTTGCCAATTTGTAAAACAGCGCATAATAATATTCCCTTTCAATTAAAAAATGTATTTACACGTGACTATCTAAAACAGAAATAAAACTTTAAAAATATTATTAAATGATCACTTGTTAAAAGCAGTAACTGTAGAAAATTATGTAATAAAAATTATACTTGCACGTGAATATTAAAAATAGAAATTATTAAATTAATACGCGTTCAAAGCATTAAATAGGGAAACTTACGTCATGTTTAAAATGCTCAGATAACAATATTTCCAAACAGTTTCGATATGAAAATATATTTACACGAGATATTAATTTATTTCGACAAAACATTAGTATTTATGGCGTCAGTTGAAACGGATGTGTTGTGCGTAACATAGCAACATTTTTTCAACGCTTTTTCTCTTTTAATATCATTGCGCGCCGTTTAATCGTTATTATTTTTTAAATTAATGAAATCTACTATATATATAAAACACAAACGGAAATTTCGTTCCGTTCCTTTATAACTCGAGTTCTGCAGAATGAATTTTGATGGAACTTACACTGTTCGAGAGATAATTTTTCAGGGAAGGTTTTAGTCTATAACACAACGTTCTATGTATATTAGTTATAGAATTATGATAGAAAGTACTATTATTTTGGCCGAAAAGGTTACCATTGCTAATTTTTTGGCGATCATTACTGTTGCAGAAAGAAATGAAAAGGCTATACATGTAAAAAAAAAAAACTTTTACTAATTTTATTAAATAAAAAAGAAAGAAAAAAGAAAGAGAAAGAAAAAAAAGAGTTTTGATGAAAGAATATTACAAAACGAAAATATTTAATTTAAACATGATTGGGAATGTTCGTAATGCTTAAAAAATTATTCAAGGGGCAAGATTTCTATATTGAAACAATATTTGGCGATGTATCTTTTGTTTTTGGCGATTTTGATTTTACTTTTGACCCCAAACAATTTTATATTAAGCCAAAAGGTGTCTTTTTTTGTTGCAGAAAGAATTGAAATTGATATACATCTGGAAAAATAAAAGAAAAAACTGTTACTAATTTTATTAAAAAAAAAAAAAAAAAAAAAAAAAAAACAGTTTTGATGAGAGATTTTAAGCCAAAAGGTGTTTTTTTTAAGTGTACGACTGCATTTTTGTAGTATTTTTTTTGGTACTTTTAGGTTAGCCGGGCGCCAGTGATATATATATATATACATGTATATATATACACATATATCTACACAAACACATGTATATACATACATATATATATACACTTATATGTATGAATATATACATATATATATACTGTACATATATATGCATATACACATATATACATATATACATATATATATATATATATATATATATATATATATATATATATATATATATATATATATATATATATACATATATATATATATATATATATATATATATATATATATATATATATATATATGTACATTATATATGACAATATTATTTATAAACAATGCCAGGGAATTCCGCAGGGCGGAACCGCATCTAGTATTTTCTCTGACCTTTACTTATATTATTATGAAAGAAATATAAGTCCGAACAATGATTATGTATTTTATCGCTATATTGATGACATTATCATATTTTATTTCAATGAAAAAAATTGCACATCACCACTCAATTTTTATCCTACTCAGCTTAAATTAAGCGAAAATGATTTAATTAATAATAATATAAACTTTCTTGACTTAAAAATTAATATTACTAATAATTATAAATTAATTTTTGATATTTATGATAAGAGATTTGATTTCCCATTTAAAGTAAATATTTTTACCAATTTTGCTTTATGCTTACATAAATCTGTTTATAAAAATATAATTATCAATTATCTACATCGTATAAAATACTTATGCTCAGATATAAATAAAAACAAAAATATTAGATATATTCGAGATCAAGCAAAAATATATGGTTATCCAATTTTTATGATAAATTCAATCATCAACTCTTTTAAATAACATTTATTATATAATTTAAATATAAACATGGTATGTAATAAATTATTGTTTTAGTGTGCGATAACATATAACAAAAGATATAGAAAATAATAATTATAACATACATTATTACAATTATAACATATTAGGAAATTTAATATTTAATATTTGTTTGAACATTATATACACTTTATATAGAAAATTACAATTATAACATACATAATTACAATTATAACATATATAGGAAATTTAATATTTGATTGAACATTATATACACTTTGTATAGTTGTGATTGTGCGTTGCCGATCACCTCTGTTTAAGGTGTTATTGATGTGCAGTTTTCATACATTTATAAATCTACCCTATATATATAAAATCCTAATGAAACGAATTTGTGAAACGATTTTATGAAACGAATTTATGAAACGATTTTATGAAACGACTGATTAAACGACTGATTATGTTTCAGGGCTATTTTTAATAAAATATTAAACGCTTTATGGTGAAATTAATACCAATTGTCCATAAAAATCCGCGGATGTCAAAACTGGTAATAGAATTTGGAAATTGGAATTAGTTTTCGTGATATTAATTTTTTTCTAATTTTAATGACATTTCTGTAATGATGGCAACTAATTACTCAGTTTTTTTGTGACAAAAAAGGGGAAAAAATGAAAAGAATCCCGATAGGGATTATTGATTTCTTTTTATTCGTCATTTTCAAATTGAAATTGAATTTATCTTTTATTTTAATCGATAATAAAGACAAGATTGTGATTAAATTATGTTTTTCAGGAAAATTTGAAAAAAAATCACATTTCTATCGTCAGGATTCAATCGTCTGTCAGCATTTAATTTAATTTATAAACTGAATATTTTGAATAATTTCGTCCAAATGACGTCATTTATGTAAACGCAAAAGAAAGGGGGGAAAAGGAATTAATAGTAATTATTATTTATTGATATCATTTTGTTATTTTTTTGTAAAATTTAATTAAACGAATTTATAAAATCACTAATTCGGATATTTGAAACGAATATATAAAATAATAATTGCCCAACTGAACGGAAGGAGAATAAAATATCCTGCTTGGTTTTCTATCCTGCTTGGTTTTTCCGCCAAGCTTTTTAAAAAAGCGTCAAGACCCCTGTAATAGAAAAGCACCTAAAGTTCATTGGGTTTGTTTTCATGACTTTTGGCAACAAATCTATGTATATTAACGAATCTATCCCTTTTTGAAGCTCGAATTACGCCAAACCTAAAAGCAAAGGATCCTATACTGGAAAAGTACCCGATTTTCTTATGGACAATATTCATGTGACATAACATGGTGTAAAATTATCGCGGATAGCAAATTTGTTTAAATATCTCATCAATTGATGCTGAATAAATGCAGGCATGAATGCACAAAATATTTAATTAATTTTGTATGATAAATAATTATTAGAAAATTCGTATATACATATTAATTAAAATAAATAATTTACATATTTAAAATAACATGAAAATATGCACGATGGTGCACTAAAATAGAGAGAAAATTGAAACCTGTCACAGAAAATTGTGTACAACAAAGTACTTTTCAATACTGTGGTTCTTAATGTTATTCACAAGCAGATGGAATTTTTCTCATCCTTAAACGCAAAGGAAGAATATAATACAGATTGCTGTTATAAAAGTCCGAGAGGTAGCCACAATTTAAACCTAACCATTTTATACAAGCTGGATTTCAAGTTGTAATTGATTTTACTTATCAATCCCGAAAACAGTCGTCATTTGTCGCAACAGCTGTGTATGAGGCCATGATAATCAAAAAATGACCCATTAAAACGTTAAAAGCATGGCAACCCAATTACAGATTTACCAATATTTTTAAAATAAAGCACGCTGTCATGTTTTTAGAGGCCTCGAAGTCTGAGCGGGGGTTGGCGAGCGTAGCTCGCAGGGGGTAGGCCCCCTAGTTAACTTATACAATAACAAATTAAATTATACATGGATAACATTGGTGATTATAATTCATAAACATATCTATTTGCAATATATATAAATATAAATATATATAGTTTTTATTTTTGTCTATGAATAATTAAATTTAACAAGTATTTTAATTTCTGCATTGCATTAATTTGATTGAAAAACAGTAGTAATACTATTAATTATCAATATTATAAATTTTGAGATATTTTGAATTGTTTATGAATTATTTAATTAGATATTTAAATTAATCTATGAAATATAAAATATATTTACAATGTAGTATAAATTAAACATTAATTATTTAATAACAAGTCTAATATATATTTAAGTAGTAGTAAAAATAAAACATTAATTATTTAATATAGTCTATAATATTAGTGGATTAACACAGCTGGCAGCAAAAACAATTTGAATTAAAATAATATCTCTTTTACATAATATATTCTTGTTAAGAATATCTGAAATGCTGTGCAAGTTGAATTAATTCTGTGTAGATTTATTCATATAGTAGTATTATATTATTATAATACCAATAGATGGCGACACTTTAACTTTCAGGTAGTTGTTGATAATATTGTTAATATTATATTTAATTTAACTATAGAGGGAGCTATTGATTGTATATTAATTTTACTTTCAGGAATTAAAATTGGATGGAGTAATATATATTCACGGATATAATTTTGTTATAAGTGTATTAAAACCAGAATTATTTTGTGTGTTTTTGAATCATTTTGTGTTTGGGTGTCATCGATGGGGTTGTTGTTTTTAAAAAAAAGTGTGCTCTCAACTTGTCTTTCAAATCATTTCTCTCAACTCGACTTAGTCAACATATATGATGCATTGCCATGTGGATGTGAATATTATGCAGAAGTTGTGACATTTTAAGGATTCTGTATAATTATTGTGAGTAAAATATTTTATCTACACTTTACGCGTTCATATTCCCAATTTTATTATTTCAAAACTGTTATCTCGTGGTAATTTCGTGAGGTGTTAAATACAGTTTTTGGAATAATCGATGTGAGTGAAATATATTGTATATTCTTAATGGTTTTTTATTTCCTATTTAAATATTTCCAAATTTTAATATTTCCAATTGTTGTCTGGTAATAATTCAGTGTACCTGGATGATTCTACTGATCTTAGCATTATGCCAGTAGAATTATGAAACACTGAATTATTATTTAAAACACATGTGGGTGCATCCAGGCTGATGAGTACATGTGCACGTGTTTTTTCATATCCAATTCATATTTAATTCTCATGTGGTCCAATTTTCCATTGTATATGGTTCATATTTAATTTATTAATCCATTTGTATTTACTTAATTGCAACTCCAATTTATAACTTTTTTTTTTTCCTTTCTCTCTATTTCTTTTTTCAATATTCTTTAGGTATGAGTAAAATTTGGCCAATTACCATTGAAGCACAAGCTATGGTAATATTATGTTTGCACATGTTAATTATTAGCTATGTGGTATTCTGTATACACAATATCATTAATTATCTCTTTGGAGATTTAAGTAGAATGATAATAGAACTTGATATGTTTTTTGAAATTCATAGATATTATAATTATATATATATATATATATATATATATATATATATATATATATATATATATATATATCACTGGCGCCCAGCTAACCGAAAAGTACCTATTTTTTTTATTCAAATGCAAACTATATTAATGGCAATATACTTCTATTTACTTCTACATATATGAAATTTCGTTCCGGATGCTTATAACTCGAGTTCTGCTGAATGGATTTTCGTAGAACTTAAACTGTAAGATAATTTTTCAGGGAAGGTTTTATTGTATAACATATCGTTCTACGTAGCTTAGTTATAGAATTATTCTGGGAAGTTCTATATTTAGATCAATCGATTATGAAATATTAGCCTTTTTAAAAGATTTTGCCGAATGGATTTCGATGGAACCTACACTGTTAGATAATTTTCCAGGGAAAGTTTTATTACATAACATATCATTCTACGTTGCTTAGTTCTAGAATTATAGGGGGAAATTCGAAAATCGGATGACCATTTTTTATCAAATATTAGCCTTTTCAATATTTGATTCCGATTATGAAAGATTAGCCTTCTGAAAAAGTTCTACTGGATGGATTTTGATGAGAATTGTATTGTTAGTTAGATGCTATTTCAGGAATGGTTTTAATGTACTACATATTCTACGTTGCTTAGTCAAACAGTTATGTGTGATGGTTATATAGTCAGGTGAACCCGAAAGATTAGCCTTTTTGAAAGTTTTTACTGGGCGTATTTTTTTCGACTTGCATTGTTAAGTAGATAGTTTATAAGGATTGTTTTACTATATTTTATATCGTCCTTTTAGTTTTAGAATTATGTGGAAAAGTTCTATAATCAGATGAACCCGATTATCAAAGATTAGCCTTTATAAAAAACTTCTACTGAATGGATTTTGTTAGTTAATTTGTTTGCATTGTTAGTTCGACAATTTTTAGTGATGGTTTTAGTATATTGCATATAGTTTTATCATTCTTTAGCATACCTTAACTGTAAATGACCAAATAAAAGAGTTGGTCCTTAACAGCTAAAACTTTGACTGCACAATAGAAAATATAATAGCGCAATCACGTCATTTTTCAGTAATGTGGAAGAATATTCCAGATAAATATACAGATTGCTTTCAAATACAAGGTCAAATTAAACGATATATTTCGTTTGATTCAAGGTTCATTTGTAGAAACCGACCACGCAGCGGGCGTAGCTTGCTAGTAACTAATAAATGAGTAAAATATCGTTAAAAATACAGATAAATGTCGAATAAAAAACTCTCGATGACATAGCAAGCACGTGTGACACATCTGATGACAATTAAATGTGGCGTTACGGTAACGCATTCCCCCCCCCCCCCCTATATTTTGGCGACAGTTTTTTCTTCTTTTTTGGATAGTGGGTAACGGATAAATACCCAATTTTCTATAACATCATTATAAAATTTTCCGATGAAGCAACATTGTTTACTTAGCCATTTTACACAAGTTAATTTTCAAATGTTTAATTGATGTTATTTAATCAATCACGAAAGCAGTTGTTAGCTCTTTCGACAGCAGTTGATTCGGCCTTAAAATACCCCAGTGAAAGGAAAATGAATGGAAACCCGATTACAGCAGATCGCCACTGGTCGCTTAATTATAATTCAATCTTCCGTAATCATTTTAGAGTAGTGTGTTTTTAGAGTTTGCGGTGTCAGAACGGGAGTTGGCGAGCGTAGCTCATAGGAGGCAGAGCCCACTAGTAGAAAAAATAAATCAAACGCTAAAGGACAATGATGTAATTAAGAATGCGAATAGGGATTGTTAATAAAAAGGGGAAAGGGGGGAAACTACTTTTTTTTAAAATATCGCATTTAGTGTACATGACCGATATTATTATGACAGAGTATATCGGGCTGGTTCAGATATTCGAAAAATCGAGAAAATAGACTGGTAAATTTTTACTTTATAAAAAACATGAATTTTATTTTTTGGAAAATGAAATTTATTTGGATTTATTAAAGAAATTATAAAGTGTTTTGAAAGGAATATTAAACGAAACCCTTTGTGCGATCTTCGACCACACTTGCCCATTTGTTTCTTTTTTTGGTAGCACATGTTTAAAATGTTAACAGTTGGTATTAAACTCTTGCAGAAAATGTATTAAAATTTAATTCTTAAATATTAAAAAACATTAATATCTTCTAACTGTTAAATAAAAAAACAAAATATTAAAAAATAATGTCTCAAATCTTCAAGACTAATCAGAATCTAAGTAATGCTTTGCTATAAGACAGATTACGTTATAATCCCTTCATCCATAAAATAAAGTGTATAAAGTGTAATAATTTTGTGAATATATGTTGAAAAATGGGACATACTTTTTTTTTTCACTCGGTCCGTCGGATACAGAATTGGGCAAATTTGTAATTGCAATTATCTGCAATGTAATTACAATTTAATTGTATGTAATTAATTATAATTACAATTACATGCCGTAAAAAATTGTTGCAGCACTGTAGCCGGAACCTTCTCTCCTCCCATTATTTGACGAAATTTCTGTGCTTGAACGTGTGTAACTATAATCAACTACATGCAACTAGTAAATCTGCAGATCAGGAGCCTCGACGTCAGCTCTGAAAGTCATTGTTTTTTAATCTCACTTTTCATATTATTTAGCATCGTATAATTCGCAATTTAATTTAATTTTTTATGTTACATACATATTTATAGGCAAATAAAATACTTCAGAGATTTCAGAAATTAGAAGCGTGAAATTAAACACGATTTATGCAATGATATTCTGAAATGCTTATGAACTTCTTATTCTTGTAAATTTTTAGATAAAAAAAAATGCATTTCTCATTTTGATATTCTTTGAAATAGGGTTGCTCAGCAACTAATAAAATAAAGAGGAAAGAAAAAGAAATGCATTTTCAAATTTGTAAAAAATAGGAGAATGAAATGTTTTATATTTCCCGAACAGTTGCAAAATTTTTTCCAATAATTTAAACAATTAATTTCTAAATTCTAATAGATGCATCGTCAAATTTTCAAAGCAATTGCATATATTTAAAACCTCCATATAAAAAATTTAGTATCCGTAATTTTACGTGTAAATCCATTATTCAAATATGTGATCATATTTGAAATATGTGATCATATATATGTGATCATAAAATATGTGATCATATATATGTGATCATAAAATATGGGATAATATTTCATTTCAGTTAAAAATGAAATTTGAAAATCGTCTGCAATCCCATAGGAAAGCAATATGATCCAAAAAGAAATTTTCTATATTTTTCGAACGAATGAACCAAATGTAACTAAAAACTATACAGCTAATTCCGGGTACCTCACCAACATACCCACCAAAAATTAACTTAATAAGATGGTTTTTACGGCACTTATCGCGGAACAGACAGACAAACAGACGGGAACCGAAAACATTTTGCGTCTCCACAGTGAGCCTTCACTGACATTTCGGCAATTAAATTGCAATTACATTGCAGATAATTGCAATTACAAATTTGCCCAATTCTGGTCGGATATCATCTTTCACTTGGATTTTCAATTCATTCTTGTTGGCGGGTGATCCGAAAGAATAGGGAAAAAACTTTTTGAAAGGTGAAGGAATATTTTTTTAGAACAGCTTTTTAAATATTCAGAGAAGTTAGGTTACGCTTTTGTATAATCTATAAACACCCTTTATTTCTTTGATTCATTAATGAAACAAATATTTAAAATTTCTAGGACTTCGAAAACTGGTCCGAAATTGAAGATTTCAAAGATTTACTGGAAGAAAATCCGGAAGACATTACTCCTTTGATGCTTAACAGAATGTTTGAGATTATACTCGATCTTAAAGAGAAAGCTTACGACCAGGTTTACAAAATGCGATCTGCAGAAATAACAGAAATTCCTCCCTCTCTCATACGGCGACATGCTCCAGCCGCAGAAGAATCGATTCCAGATATTCTAAGTACAGATTCTGTATCGGTGCATAAAGTCAAGATTTCAGATGAAAGCACAAAAAAGGCTCTTCTCTTTTCTCCAAGTGCCACAAAATCTCCTGCCACTCTGAAACACAAGGAGGATAGGGATGCGACAAGCCACTCTAATTTGAGTGGGCTTTCTGAAAAAAAATCTGCTCGGGTGACTCCAGAACGTTCCACTCATCCGCGCGTTACAGATATAACTCCAAGCAATATTATTGAAGATAGAAGAGATTCTCTGAATGCAGATAATGAAGCTGTTGATGCTGATGCTGAAGATGTTAATTCCGATGATTCTGACGAAAATTCTAATGCTGAAAACAAAAGAAACGACTGAAAAAGATGTACAGAAATACATATAAATGCTGCTTGTGTTGTTTGGATTAATTGGTACTTCATTTAAATTATTAAAAAGTCATAATGAAACTTTTCAACAAAATTGAATAATATAACTTTCTTGGTTTTCTTTCAAGTGCCTTCCAGAAATAATTGTATATACCATTTGTGTTACTTGGCTCAATTGGTACTTTATATAAATTATTAAAAAGTCATAATGGAAGTTTTATACAAATTAAAATTGTATATATTTTTTTGGTTTCCTTTCAGATGTCTTCCAGAAATAATTGTAAATCACATTTGTGTTAGTTGACTTTGTTGTTATTTTATTTAAATTACTAAAAGTCGTAATGGATTGTTTTTACAAACTAAAATAAAATTGCTTTTGTCGTTACATTTCAAATATCTTTATTCATTTGGGAACAAATAAAAAAGTTAAGTGATTTTTGGTACATTTTTAAATCATTAAAATGTTAAAAATTGACCCCCTGCACAAAAAAAAAAAAAAAAAAAAAAAAAAAAAAAAAAAAAAAAAACCCTACAACCATCGACGACAAAAAACCGCAGGAGGCTAAATGCTATAAGTCAAAAGAATGTAATGGAGAGGTCTATCGATTTTAATGTCGATTCGGTTAATGTTTGTCTCCATACATTTCCTGATATATCATTTTATATATTTTTCTATAAAGATCTCTTGATATTACAGAACATAATAAACATTTTAATAGTCTAAAAATACTAGAAAATAAAGTTATTAATTTTCTGTGATTTAAAAACAGAGTAATTATTTTACGGTATTAAATGACCGGAGTTTATTATTTATAATTTGTAACACTTTTATGAATTTGTATTATATAGTTATTTTGTACAAATGACTACTGATTTTTAGGGTTTCGTTCATCTCACGAAACCCTATTAGTCCCGTTTCGTTGTCTGTCTGTCACAGAGCCGGTTCTCAGAAACAATATAATTAGACAGTTAAAATTTTGTGTACTTATAGCTAAATACCTACTATGAAGTTCAAAATCAGAAAATTTGAAAAAAAAAATCATATTATTTTAATATAGAGCAGATAAAAAACCAAAAATCTAACAGCTTTTTCCTATTAAATTTAAACATTTTTCGTTATAGCAGTTGCCAACAATTAAATATCTACAATAAAATTCTTTCTACAATAATTAATTTTCTATTGGAAGATTTCCACGTGAAAAATGAAATGAAATAAAAAGTTTCACCAATTGAAAAAAAAAATTAATATGACGTCATATTGGTAATAAAACGGAAATTTTCAAACATTTCACAATAATACAAGGAGTATGAGTACGTGCAAATATAGAAAGCAGCTTAATATGACGTCATTAGAGAATTAAAAAGAAAATTTATCTGACATCAACGGACTTTTTCAAATGTTTGAAAATAATACAAAGAGAGTATCAATATGAGAGAGTAGATATGACGTCAGCAAGTGATTATAACGTCATATGAGTTTGAGGAACGTGTTGAATCATGATAAAAAACCTATTATGGAAATATTGGCATATTTTAACATTTTGAAGGTCTCTATTCAACATGTTTAATTTTGAAATTGATTTTTTTTTTAATATCGCATTTAGTCCACATGACAGATATTATTATGACAGAGTATAATAGCGGGCTTCGTCTGCTATCGGGCCGGTTCAGATATTCGAAAAAACGAGAAAAATAGACCGATAAATTTTTTCTTTATAAAAAACATGACTTTTTTTTTTTTTGAAAATTAAATTTATTTGGATTTATTAAAGAAAGGATAAACTGTTCTGAAAGGAATATTAAACTAAACCTTTTGTGAGATCTTCGATCACACTTACCCGCACTTGCTTTATCTTTGGACCACTGTTTTATAAATATATTTGAAATTTATTTACATCAAATATGCACTGCTTCTTGTAAAATTTTCAACTAAAACTACTATATATCATGCTTAAAATTAATCAATATTCATACATATTATGTTTAAAATTAAATAACATTCCTTAATATTTACCATTAAAAATATAAATTTGAATTTCGATTTTTTTTTAATAAGCAGTTAACAAAAAATGATGATGCTGTTTAAATAAAGAAAATCTTTGAAGATAAGGAAAGTTCTACAAAATTACGACAGATATTCTCAATGATGGAGGTCTTGCCGTCTTTATAACTCAGTCAATATATCGTCCAATCAATCCAAATCAATCATAAATATAGTACATGTTCATTAGATTTAATACATGGATAAATAGTCCGAAAAGCAGAGATACTTAAAAAAAGTGATATTATTACTATCTGATTTTAAAATATGTAATTGATATTGCACAATCAATCCCGAAAGCAGCTGTCAATTGTTAAGACCGCAGTAGATGCGGCCTCGGGGGTTGCAACACCGCGTTAAAGCGAAATAAACGGTATCCCAATTACTGATGATTGCACAGTGAGGCGATAACATTAGTAATCAGGATATTGTTCATTTCGGTCTGAATGACCGATGTTGCGGCTTCCGAGGCCACATCGTCCGAATTGTGATCCATTAAGAGGTATCAATTACATATTAAGAAATTAGCTTTTATGATATAAAAATATCGCTGAAGACTCAATACCATAATGAGATTGAAAATAAGTGTTTGTGGATGTTGAAAATCGTGTTCTATCCGTCAGCGATAAATCTTTAAATCAGTATGGATTGTCTACAACAAGCCACAAAATAAATAAAGAATATATGATGGAAAAAACTAGAACAGATCTGAGTTATCCGATTTTGATTTCTAAAATGAATCGAAACTCTCTTTAAAACAAAGAATGATTTAGAACCATATTGTGATGAGTGTTATTCTTCTAGAAACATACAAAAGATGTCACGAAATATCTTTTAAAGATTATTGCAATAGGAAATATGTAATGATGGGAACGCGATGTAGTATAATCATACAATGTATGCAAATAATCAAGCAATAAAGTATTTTAATTTTTCATAAAAATGATGTAACCGCAGGGTATGACAAGCCAGGTTCGAGGACTATCACATAGTCTTAGCTTGTACAGATTTATTAAGTCTATAAAGTTGATTTATTTTTTTTTATAATAAGTAATTTTTTTTTATTCGATGACTCTTAAAACTAATTTCAAATTAAATTATAAAATATAATAATGGGTATTTGTAGTTTCATTGGATAAATAACTAATTTTGCAACAAATAAGCTATATAACCATGGATAAAAAAAATTATTAACTAAACTGAAAAAAAAAATGGTTTTACAGTATAATACTGGCATCCCAGCTGCCAGTATTATACCGTAAAATTCACAGTAATAAACAGTAAAATAAGCAGTAATACACTACCGCGCATAGGATAGCTGAGGCCGATCCCTAACGTTGTTAGTTTTTACTTTTTCGATTTTGGTTCCAGTTTTTATATATAAGGTTACTTTCACTTTCACAACCGGTTCCAACCTTTTCTGAAATTGAAAATGTCTGCTTATAAAAGAACTGTGACTAAAATAAAAAAAAAAGTAAAAACTAACAACGTTAGGGATCGGCCTCAGCTATCCTATGAAAAAAAAAAAAATCATTTAAAAATGTTAAAATGCGAGCGAGAAATCTGTCAAGAACCTTCCCATAGACTTAACATTAGTGATCGAGTTTCTTCGGATGATTAACGTATGCATAAATACATGTGAATACATAAATACATGAATACATACACACATGAATACCTACATACATACATGAAATGAATGCATACCTAACATGAAATGAATGCATACGTAACATGAAATCAGTGGCGATTGTACGTTACTAAAGTCTCGCGGCTGGCATCACATCACCGTACATAGATGACTACCTTTAGATCACAGATTTGTCTACTTATTTTAATTTTGTGTTAGTTGGACGGCTATGTGCCTGGTGGTTGAATGGTTAGCGCGGTGCATTTGAGTCCAGTTAACGTGAGTTCGAAGCTCCCTTTTTCTTCTAGATCTTTATTATAAAATGTTTTATCGATATAAAATGTTCTATTTCAGGTTCTTTTTTAAAACTTTTTTATTTATAAATGTTTTATTAGTGAAATATTCAATTTCAGTCTTATTTTCAATTTTTTTATTTGAAAATATTTTATCGATTGCTTTCAATTTTTCATGATAAAATGGAATATTTTTAATAAAAGTAAATTTTGATGTTAATAACAATTAAAAATTCATTTTTATTTTTAAAATAAAATACTTGCTTAAATATTCTATTTCAGAATTTTTTTTTCTACTTTTTGATTTTAAAATGTTATGCATGGAATATTTTAATAAAACGTAATTTCAATATTAATAACAATTAGATTTATTTCTATTAATAAAATAAAATACTTATTTAGCTACGATAAAATGTGCTTAAAATTTTACATTAAAGCGCCTTTTAATTTTTAAAATTTCATTTCAGTGCAATATCATCAAATACATTTTATTTTAAGCAAAGCATATTTAAAGATTTAAAATGGCAGGAATCTAAGTATGGTCACGTGATGTCTGCCACGAGACACCTGTTTAAACGTTGAGAATGCTATTTTAATGTTTTGTTGCTGAACGGTTATATGCTTGGTGGTTGAATGGTTAGAGAGATGCATTTGCGTCTAGATAGCACGAGTTTGAATTCGATGTCTTCTTTTTATTCCCATCTTTTCTTCTAGATCTTTATTTAAAAATGTTTTACCGATTAAAATACTTTATTTCAAAGTTTTTTTTTCTTTTTTCTTTTTTTTTTAAATTTTTTTATTGATAAATGTTTTATCGGTGAAATATTCTATTTCAGTTTTATTTTCAACATTTTTATTTAAAAATATTTTATCGGTTGCTTTATATTTTTCATGATAAAATGAAATATTTTTAATAAAAGTAAATTTGATGTTAATAACAATTAAAAATTCACTTTTATTTAAAAAATAAAATACTTGCTTAAATATTCTATTTCAGATTTTTTTTCTTACTTTTTGGTTTTAAAATGTTATGCATGGAATATTTTGATAAAAGTCAATTTTGATATTAATAACAATTAGATTTATTTCTATTAATAAAATAAAATACTTATTTAAATACGATAAAACGTGCTTAAAATTTTACATTGAAACGTCTTTTAATATTAAAGTTTTGTTTCAATGCAATATCATCAAATACATTTTATTTTAAGTAAAGCATATTTAACCCTTCTTTGCATGAGTTTTTCTTTTACAATTGTATTTTTTTATACATATATTAAATATTAGACATGAGAAATTTTATGATAGATTTTTAACTTTGTTCAGCAACATAGTTCACGGGAAATTTACTGAATTAATATTTCTATATAAATATAGTGGTGGGGAAGAAGTTGACTTATTTATTAAAAGTTAAATAAACAGTGATGGAAATTTACATCACTATGCAATTAAGGGTTAAAGATTTAAAATGATGGCAGGAATCTAAGTATGGTCACGTGATGTCTGCTGCGAGATACTTGTTTAAACGTTGGTATGTCCGGCTAATACGCAAGTACTTAAAAATTAATAAGTGTGTGTAACTAATCAAAAATTGCGAGTACAGCATGGACTAGAGTCCCTGAATTTGAGGACGTACTCGAATTTCAATGTTTAGACATTTAACTAAACTGCATAAATCAGTAACAGTGACACCAAAGATGCCTCAGTAAGCTTCCGACGATGAGTGAATGAGTTGTATGCAATGTTCCGTGAGGTACAGCTGATTCAAAAACAAGAAGCACAAATCCGACGTCAAGCATAGATCAGGAAACACTTTCCAACATATTTAGGAAAATGTAACAAAAGTTCACAGATTAATAAAATGAAAAATGATGTCTAAGTAAACAAGGTCAAAGTCACACCAGGCGGGGAGGCCTACCTTTCGGCTTAAGCTCAACTAGCCCAGCCCAGTGTCTAAGTAAAGAAGTTAGAAAACGTATAACACATTTGAAAATCCAGTTTCAGAAATTATCATCAATAGACGGAAAAATATCAGAATTCTTTTGTGCAGCCCTGTAAATGATCTATAGCTATGCATATACATTAAATAGTATGCCAAATTTTAGTTCAATTAGGAAACGCATAGCACATTTGAAAATTCCACATCAGCCATTTCTGTCAATAAACGGAAATATACTCGACATCTTTTGTGTATATTAATAGCATTCCGATAGTGTTGGAAAGTATTTCATAATCTATGCCGTGATGCATGATTTTTCATTCTTGTTAATTTTATCTTTTTGCTGGCAGTTAACATTTTTTGTAATCAAGCAAATAAGAATATGATTTATAAAATTAAATGTAAATATTTTAGTAGATCCATTTGAAACCATTTCGACAGCAAATGAAATCTACTGGAAAGTACTAATACTGAACATTCAGAAGCTCCTATTTATTATGTTTTTAATGTCCTTATTTCATAATGTTCTAAAAAAGAAATCATAATTGCAAAATTAAAAATTCCTAACACAAGTATGGATTTTGATTTTTGTGGAAATTATTTAACGTTTCTAAATAGAAAATATGTTACTTTGTGTTTATTAATTTGTAATTTTGATCTGTTTCAGTCAAAATTGACTGAAAAATACTATATTTTTTTGCAAAAAGAAACTGTTTAAAAAAAGTTTAAAGACTTAAAAAAAAAAAAAACAGGTTTTTCCCTGTAAAACAAATATGGATTTTATAATTTTTACAGCAAAAAACTGTTTTTTAAGAAAAAATACAGATATTTTCTGTAAATTACACGGTTTTCCACAGGCGCCAAAATTGACAGTTTTTTCTGTCAATTTGAGAGACATTTTTATTTTTACAGTATATAGACAGTTTTCGTTTTCATAGGTTACAGAGCTGCCAACTTTTATGCTGTTTTCTAACCACTATTTTTAAACAGAAAAATTTGTGTTATTTAAATATAGACAATTTAGGATTAAATAAGGCAGATTTTTCTGAAGAAAAATACTGGTAGGAAAAAAGCGTAAAAGTTGGCACCTATGGGTTATACTGTATATAAATCTATTCATCGGGATCTAAAAAGTAATTTTCATGCGATAATTTAGTTGATCGCAATCACCTAGTACTAGTTCATTATTTTTGGAAAAATAGCTGTGTGAAGAAGTAACAAATGGAATTAACTGTTAAAGAGTTATGTTTCATTTCAATATCTGGATAAATAAATGGAACAAAACTTTATGTTAAAATTTTTTTATTACAAATTTCAAAATCCGTACAAAATATATCACAGATTATAAGCTAACTACCTTTGGGAAGATTTTTGTTTTATAAATATAACATACAAAATGAATAAATATCTAGTAATAAATATCTATTTTGAAATACATTACATGATTTCATATCTTAACGAGCAAATAATGAATGATAAATCACAGCCGACATGGTGGACCTTTTTTCAAAATTGACAGATTTGACAGTTTATTTGACAATTATATAAAAAAAAAATCAATGTATTAATATGAAATAGGAAATTTTCGTGGAAACAATACAGATAATATAACATTACAGATTAAATAACATTACAGATGCTTAACAAAAGCAACACAAATAGAAAGAAAATGAAAATCTTACAATTATAAAAATTTTATATGAATGAATTAATGTAAAATAGTAAATTTTTGAAGAAACATTGCATATAATATGACATTAGATAACATTACAGATGCTAAACAGAAGCTTAACAAATAGAAAGAAAATGAAAATCTTACAAATATAATGACAGTTTGTTTAAAGTTTCAGAAATTTCTTATTTTTCAGCATTTTTGTTATAAAAAAAAGACTGAAATTCTCAACAGGTTTGTGAATTTACATAGCACATAAAGACTTAGCACCAAAAGAAATGATTGACTGAAAAGCTATTTTTTTAACAAACATTATTTGAAATTTTTTTTAAATATAGATATTTGTTAAAACATTTTATACTTTTGTAAATCTGATTACAAACCATTATTTAAACCTTTTAGCAAAAAATTTTTAACCATATGATAGATAATTAAAAAAAAAATTGTCCAGTATGAATGATTACTTAACATTCTTTCTTTATCTTCTCTGCAATACACCGAACACATCTTCATGGTATCGTCCGTTTTCCTAAAAAAATAAAATTTAGATTTTAGGAAATAAATCTTTAAATAAGTTGAACTAAATAACTAGTGAATTTCTGTTAAATGTATGCCATTATATTTTCAAAATTTACAGCTAAATAAAATTTAAGAGGTGCAAGCTGTTAACAAATAGTTTTCGTTAAAATTGCCATTTATACATACACTGTAAAAAAAATATGTTTCTTAATCAATGAAAATATAATATAACCACAAACGAAAATGTTCAATAACTTTTTTCCGAGTTATCCACCATTATGAAATGCTTTTTTAGCTCACAGGCTATCGAAACCTGAGAGCTAATGTGCCCGCCGGTTCTGTATGTACGTACGTACGTATGTATGTATGTATGTACATATATATGTACGTAACGCGATAACTCTTGATTGAAAGAACTGTTTTGCTTCAAATTTTGCTTCAAAACTCCCCTTTAATTTAGATAAATGGGTTTTTCATGCAGAATTATCCGGTTTGCTTCATATTTTCTATATATGTTCATTGTAATAAGGCGCTTCTCTGGTTAGTTTTAGGGATTCATTGGTTAATTATAAGGGAGGACGGGGGGATGATCCCCCACCTTAATATATTGTCGATTTCTTTATTTTTCGAGGGGCTTATTTCAAATTCTTTGAAATATGAGTATAATATACAATTAGTGTGAATAGCCTGTGAGCTAAATGCCCTCAGTTTAACTGGGCAGTTTTCTTTTTATTTATATTTTGAAACCTTTAAACGAATATATTTTCGAGATTTAAAGAAGCATTTATAAAAAAATTTTAAATATTTTTTACACAATCAACCGATTGGTAAATAATTCATACGAGTAGTAATTTTAACATCTGGGCAAAATGTGTCTAGGCTAAATTTCGAACCAGGACCTTTCGCTTCAGTTGCCAATGCTCTTCCAATTGAGCTTTTCGGACAATATCCCAGCCCACGCAATATTCGCACAGAACAACCATTTAGTCATGACATCTGGATTGTTATTTGAAACAGCACAATAGAATAAATCGCAGAATAATTGGAAGAGCATCGGCAATTGAAGCCAAAGGTTCTTGGTTCGAGTCTCAGCCTGGACACATTTTCGCTGAGATGGGAAAATTACTACTCGTGTGAATTATTTACTAATCAGTTGATTGTGTTAAAAATAATCAAAGTGTAACTACTCATCCATGGATTGTTGGAGTTCCTTTACCTGCAATTTATTCTGTTGTGCTGTTTCAAATTACAGTCCAGATGTCATGACCAAATGGTTGTTCTGTGCGAATATTGTGTTGTTTGGGATGTCGTCCAGATAGCTCAATTGGAAGAGCATTGGCAATTGAAGCCAAACGTTCTGGGTTCGAGTCCCATCCTGGACACATTTTCGCTCAGATGAGAAAATTCCTACTCGTATTTATAAAAATTGTTTCTTTTCTGCCACTGATTTTCAGAAACGTTTCCGAGTAGTTTTATATTGCATTAATAAGTTTTCTCAAACCGGAATATCGGTTTTTTGGATAGAATCAAATCTTAATTAAACATTTTCATCTGCTTAATTCAAGTTATAGATGTAAGAGTACTTTGTCGCTTTTTACAGTGCAGAGTACGACGGCTTGACTTTAATGAACAAATTATACTGAATGTTTTCTTGAACACTCGTGATGGAAATTTGTTCGAAATTGATCCTGTTCCCTGACAGGGGTGGCTGAGATACTCGTAGGTTTGATTCTATCTTGTTTTTTACTTTCTGTACGTATTATTAAAAACAATTACATGTTGGCTTTTCGCATTTTCGAGTTAAGCATCTGCTATTATCCCATTATTCTTACATTTATTGCATTCATGTTGTAACTTAAAAAAAATGTTTGTTTCGTAACGAGCACACGGTTAAAACGAGTAATTTGCTCGTTGATAATGGTTCAGTATTTGAACTATACTAAGAGGTTAAAACGAGTAATTTGCGCGTTAAGAATGGTTCAGCATTCGAACTATACTAAGAGGTTAAAACGAGTAATTTGCTCGTTAAGAATGGTTCAGTATTCGAACTATACTAAGAGGTTAAAACGAGTAATTTGCTCGTTAAGAATGGTTCAGCATTCGAACTATACTAAGATTTTCACGCTTTTTACGAGCTACAAAATCAAGATCACGATAAATACAAGCAAAAAATTTGTTCATTTAAATGTAATCTTCGGCGAAAAGTAGGGTATAGAAGTCGGAAAGAAATCCCTTTCTTATCAAACACTAAGCGATAATATTTCTACATTAGAACTGCCTGCCAAAATGTAGTAATTTATCAGTTTTATTAGACAGAATTTCAACGTTTCCAGGAGATCCTCCACTAAAGTTAATGAGGGATGTCCGAAAGAGATCTTGAAGGACAGAAAGGTAAGATAAGAAAAATACTGCCTTTTTTTTATAAGATTTAAAACTGAGTCATGGAAAGGAAGGAACATTGGAGAAAACCTTTATTTGTTTTCTTCTTTAAATCCGGACTTTGGACCATATTAGCTTTTTCATTTCTCTTATTGCACTGTTAAAATGAAAAGGATATTTGAAATCAATAGCACAAAAACTGCAGTGACTATTTGAATGTTAGTCCAGTTTTTCCGGGAAACATTATGATATTAAGTTAACAATATAATAAATTATAACACCTTGTAGTAATATATTTATTTTAAATACTAAAAGGTGTAAATTAACAACAGAATATACAGTAAAATAACTTTTATTAGGTTGTTGACATTATTTAAAGTTTCGGCTCACTCCGAGCCATTTTCAAAAACAAATGAGAATATTCTATAACTGCACGGTTTTTGAAGTTATTATTTGAAATGCTATGATTTAATTTTCATATACTTTTTAAAAATTACTCACCTTATCTTTTATTTTTACTTGGTTGTTCATTTTCATATTTGTAACCATGGAGTAACTCGAACCACAATTTCGGTAAGTTAAAAGATGCTGCATCGTTACATATTGTATTTTTGCGTGTTACTATCTCTATAGTTTCTATTATTATGGATGGATGGTATAGACTGGAGGTAAAAATTATTTTACTTTCATTGAAATTTATTTGGATGGTTTCTTCTTGATATAATCCTGCCAGGGCTGTGGTTGTTCTATTACACTTAATATCAGTTATATGCTCCTTTTTTCTGTAACTAAATTTCCTATTTGTCATTCCAATATAGCAGTCTTCTTTAATAAAAGGTATTTCATATACTCCTGAATAATTTTCAAAATTAACTGAGTCAATTTTACTGCAAATGATATTCTTTAATTTCTGAGCAGGTTTGACTATTAAGCAGATATTGAAACGTTTATGTCTGTATTTTAATTTTTCAAAAAAGCTTGGATAATAATGAAGAGTATAAAGTTTATATTTTTGTGAATCAACTTTGCTTTCTGGTTTCTTATTATTGGCGATATCCACGATTAATTTATTAATATGGTGTACCTTAAATGTCAACAACCTAATAAAAGTTATTTTACTGTATATTATGTTGTTAATTTATACCTTTTAGCATTTAAAATAAAATATTAAGTTAATTTTAACTTTGAGATAGAGAAATTAACAGTGGTAATTAAATTAATTATGTGTGTGTTTTTATTATTTTCATAAACTTCGCTGGTATTACGAGTAACGGTTAATACGAGGACTATTATAATTCCCCTGCTTCTCGTATTAACCGAGTTTGACTGTATATTTTTCGTACTATAGGCTAATACAAATAAACAGCAATTATTTACTACTTACAATTAGCTGTTCTAAGTTAACTTGACTGTTGTTGGTCTTCAAGATTTCGTCAACTGTGCTCCTAACATCTGCTGCCATAATTGCGTCCCCACAAACATAGATGTGTCCGTTCTCAGACATCACGGATGCAACTAAACTCGATTGTTCTTTTAGTTTATGCTGAACATATTGCTGCAACAAGAAAAAAAAATCAGAATTCGAGAATTTTTGAATTTAATATCATGTGATGCTAAAAAATAATGAAAAAGAGATTATACAAAATTACAATTTGATTTTGCGGAAATTTTTTAGTACGGCTTCAATTTTGTGGCTTCGTTCTAAAAGGACCAGTGTCATATCCAGTTGATGTGAATATAATACGATTAGTTTATTAGAACTAAATAGTCTGAATTACTTGCCAAATCAATATCATAAATAACATACAGTTTTTCGTTCCAGAAGTTGCATATTTAAAGAATATGATACGGTCATAATGAACAGAGAAAAGTATATTCAACTAGGTAAATTATATCCAATGGCATTTTACATGATGAATCTGAAATAGCAAGGTGCTATTTCAGATTCATCATGTAAAATGCTATAGTTATAGCTCGGATGAATAAAATTAGCGCTGAAGTTCGCAGCCTTGTTCAACAAATAAGAGTGAAATAGGTCAGCCAGGATATCGTTGGGATAGCTCAGTAGGAAAAGCGTTCGCACAGCAAGCCAAAGTAACCAGGTTCGAGTCCTGGTCCCGGCATATTTTCGCTCTATTGGAAAAAATCTCATCTATGATACTCCAATCACTGGTTAGAATACGATGCGATTCTGAAAATTGTATTTTAAACTCACCAAAGAACAAAGACATTGGTTAAGAAACTGGTAATATCTAAAATTCTACTGAACGGTAATTATTTCCAATTTTTAGCATAAAAACATACCGTTAAACATTATATATTTACATAAAATAGTCAATTTTCTCAAAAACCGACTTTGGCCCAGATCCAAAAGCCACATATTGTATTATAAATGACTAACGAGTTCTGTTTCACCATCTTATGACATAGATAATGCCAAATTTTATTTTAGCGAATTATTGATTTTTTGAAAAATTCTTTTGGATGTTTTTTTTTTTTTTTTTTTTTTTACTGGGAAATATTTCCAAGCAAACGTTAATGATAGTTTATTTTTTCCCAATAAGTATATTAAGTAAAATATTTACCTTTTTCTGGCCAGGCTCTCTTGAAAAAACTGTGAAAGCATTGGAAACTACTCCAGTTTTCAAAAGTGATTCAATTTCTTCTTTGTAAATATTATCTTCTTCTGAGTTTCTACATCCAAAAAAGATATACATTCGTCCAAACTCTGTTTTCTTAGCATTTTCTTTCTCGCAATTTAAAAATTTGTGCTCTCTATCCATCCAAAAGCTTCGGAAAGGGGCGATACCACTGCCAGCCCCAATCATTATGACTGCAGTTTTGGGATCTTCGGGTAAATGGAATCTGGGCACGCTGTTTAAAATAGAATAAATATTATCTTGATGAAATCATAAACACGCATGAATAAATTAAATATATGCGAATATGCTAACACGTACCTATAATTTTGATTTAAACAAAACCAAAGCCGTTTGAATACGTTTATATAGGTTCTTTTATCTCCAAATTACATACCGAATCTTTTACGCTACTGAAGAAATAAATGTTCTTAGAAATAAATAGATCATTGCTTTCTTTTATGGCCTGCTTCGATTTAATCTACTGTAATTTTAAAAGTACCACAACGTTCTTTAAATCAAATATCAAATACGTTTCAATATGAAGTTTAGTTATGTAATTGTATTTAAAGAGCTTGGAGGCAGAGCGGACTCGCTAATATTTTTGGCAAAAATGAGTTCTTGGGTCAACATTAAAATCTATTAGTTTGGAAAACGCAAAATTTGTATTCTTGTATTTTTCTGATAAAGAAATGGCATAATACATAAGTGTGATTTAAAATAATAATAATTATTATTCTCAGTACCATAGCCCATATATGCCATTGATTCCAGGTTTTGAATTTCGCTATTTCCTAAGATTAATCTGCACTTTATTTAACCGCAGCATTTCTGACATTAAATAAGGCAAATTTTATTGTTGAGGAATTTTGGCATTCAAAATTCGGAATTCGTTATATTTATGCCATAGTCGACACTCAATTCATTTGTTTTAAATCATTAGTATGTCTTTTTAAATTACTAATATTAAAAAATTACTGTTTTTGAACCAATTAAAAAAAGTTTTAAAAAGTTTATTTTTAATACAATTAGCTTACTCATTAAAATTGGAAATCGAGACGGATAATTTAAGCTACAAACACCTCATTTATTGTTAATGCTATCGTGAGCTTACTGATTTATTGCAATAGATAATGAAATAGCTCTTGTTGCAGAGATTACAACAATATGGTTATCATTAAAATAAAATACATATGTTTAAAGTGACTACAGTAAATAATGACGATTAAAAACCTTTTAATAAACAAACCGACCAGTTCTATACATACATAACGGTGGCATTCTAAAAGGTCTATAATTAATGTGATTATGACAAAAGTGGATAAAAAAACACTAATATTTAGATCTTGAGTAGATGATAGGTATGTCATGAAATTTCTCTTGAATTAAAAATGCAAAATTTGTGGTTATCTACATTGAATATATCTCTATATTACTGAAATCTTAAATTAATTTTCTCATTACTTGTTACCTTTTAGGTATAGTAGAAAAAAATATATTTGTGCATTTATTAAACCATTATCCAAGATAAAATTAATAATTTTATACTCCCCCCCCAAAAAAAAACAAAAAAAAACCCAACAATTTTATTAAATATAACAGAAAATTTTATGTATATTTTATTTACCTTCTAATGAAACAAGGAATATCTTCATCTGAAGTGTAATTCAAAAATGAGGTACAAACACCATTATGAATAGGTCCTTTATTATCTATAAAGGAAAAATCAAAATGTTAATTTGAAATATTAATAAACAGATAAAATTTAATATTAAAATTTACTATATAGAGATTGGTAAATTAATTTATAGGATAATTAAAAAAAAACTTCTGTAATTCAAGAAATCCATTTTTCAGTCTTCTGGAACTCAAAAAGGAAATTTTGTTTCTTTCAATATGACAAGATGTGTTGAAAAAGATTTTTAAATATTTCTTCTATAACTTATTTCAGTTTAATAAAATCTTTATATTAATGTTGTAAGACCAGTTACTCTACAAGAAAAAACAACAACAACAACAACAACAAAAAAACAGAAGATTTTGATAAAATTGAAAAAAGAAATAAACACTAAAAATTGGTTTTTAAATTTTGAAGGAAAAAAAAAAGTCAAAGCTTCATCAAAGTTAGAAAATATAATTATCTTTTTACAGAATCCTGTACCCATTGCAAAATAAAATATGATTTTTATTGTATCTTATTACCACATCCTGTTACTTATATTCCGACCTTTTCCTATTTGTTAAAAGGAAAAAAAAAAAAAAAAGAAGAATCTGAAAAATCGATGCTATGTTATACGCGTAATTACCAAACATTAAATAATGGGAAAAATACGTGTATATTCCTGAATGAGAAACTAATACAGGATATGCAAGAATATTTCAATACCTTGAGTTCTGTATGACAGTAAAGAGACAGTTATGTGAACTTCATCCGGTGCGACAGCTTTCGAAGAACTGATGCTATAGTAGCGGGGCTGAAGTAAAGGTAACTCGGATATCAGAAGCGACGGATCTAGCTGAATGGACGGAAACTCACTCAAAAGCTCTGCCAAGTGAGGATAACGGAAGCTCTTCCACTCTTCATAATCTTCGGGAACCTGCATTAAAATTTGTTAAAACACCCTATTAAAACTATATACTCGCATTCAAGGGACTTTTAATTGAATAGAAATTAAAGGCGCATGAAAAAAAAAAGTAATAGTCAACCTTTTATTAAAAATGATACTTTACTTGCTCTCCGCTCAAATTTTTGTTTATAAAATGCAAATTCTACAGCTATCCAAAAGAGATTGAAATTCAATTTTTTTTTAGATATGTCCCCTTATACGAATTGCAAAAGTGTTTAAGATTATGCTAATGAAATAGCCCTCTCATTATTTTTCAAAAAGTTGCACATTTTAAACATTTATACGACCCTTCTAGACAAAATTGTCAATTAATTTTTATTTTAGCTCCAGCAAAATCATTAGAAAAAAAAAAAAAAAAAAAAAAAAAAACTTTAAAATTAACCAAATCATGGCAAAGGAAATAAGCTGTTTTATACCTCGTACTATTTGAAAGGCTTTTTCGCTATAGGTTGATTTGATCTTTTTGCCGATATATTTAACAAGTGATTTTTCTAAAATCAATTATAAATTAAAGGATAAAGGAGATTGCAAGCATATTCTTGATTTAAGATACTACAACAAGAAACGTTTGTGGTTAAATGAGTCATTGATAGTAAGTGTTATCAAGAGCCGCACATTCTATTGCATATTTATTTTCTTATCAAAACTATCACTATGAAATAATTATTGCTGTTACACATTTGTGCAAAGTAATGTCGTGATCCGGCTTCAGAAACTCTTTTACTCTAAACTTATTCCAAAAGAGCGAAAAAATCATCAAAATGTGCGGAATTAATCAAGAGAGATAAATTCCAAGAGAAAAGGAAAATTAATACAGGCTGAAATGATCTATGATTAAAGTTTGTGATTTTATATCAGTGGCTGTTCATGAAAAAAAAAAAGTATCAACATGGCTTATAAAATATAGCAAACTGCTTTGGGAAATTTTGTATATTCTTTTTTTGTATGTTGGACTTTTTATGCATGTTTTGGTAAGCTACAATATTTTTCGGTCCCAAACGATAATCCTTCTTTTATTTAAATTTTTTTTGGCGCCCCTAATAAACTCTCAAGAATGATTTAACCCCTTGCTGTAAAATGACGAGTGTAGCCTGTCATGGTGTTTCGCGCCAAGTAGTAAAATGACAATATAAAGTCATCACCCTACTACAGTTATGAAAAATGTTTTTACTACCACAAAATTTGTACACTTCCTAATAAAAATAAATTAATTACAATATTATTAAAATCAAAATTATAGAGTGAGCAGAAGTCCGTATAAAATTTATAGAGTCAAAAAACAAAACAAGATATGAAAGTGCGGTTTGCACCATAAAAACTTAAGATTAGGATTATTTTGTTGCAAAAAAAAAAAAAAATAAATAAAAAAAAATAAAATAATAATAATAATAATAATAATAATAATAAATAAAAATATAAATAAATAAATAAATAAATAATTCAAATTTTCACCAATGGATGGTGCCAGGAAAGTCTGGATCATAAAAAAAAATAATACAGCTGGTATTTGTTGCACTTGAGAATATACTGTATCAGTCTCAAGTGTAAAAAAATACCTTTTGTACAATATCAATATTTTTATGTTTTTTAATGACAAGAATCTACGTATCGGCGAAATTTCGAATTCGATACAATTTTTTTTTCTTTTTAAAAGTGAATTTCTATACGAATCTTTTATCCGTCTTGTATATTTTTGTTTTGAATCATAAATGCTATTTTTTTCAATGAAAAGAAAAAAATACTTCTGTCATGCACATTTTTTTTTTCATGTGCATTTTTATATTTGAATTTTACCGGAAAAGGCAATTGGTGACAGTTTTTTAGGTGTTTTTTATAATTTAAGAAGAATTCAAATTCAAAGACATACCTCAGAGAGCCTCTTTAATCTGTACCTATCCCATGGATTTGTTGCCAGCGTAGAAAGAAGATACAGAAAATTACTGGAAGGCGGCGAGGTTATATCTAAATATCGGCTGAGGTAAGTTCGGAGGCTCGCTTCTGGAAGGCGGTCGTAACTGACCCACTTATCAGAATCTGAAATTTATTGAAAAATATTTTTAAGATTTTAATATTGGTAATATAAAATAATAATTAAAATAATGCGTTTTTAAAAGTAATTATAATGTAGTTAAAAAAGAGAAAAATAGGAAACTAACTAATTACACCCCTTAAAAATCATCTGACATTTGCAATACTTAAAGACCCTGAAATTGCTTATTTTATACAGGGTGCACAGTAAAGTGCGGATACATTCAAATAACTTTTAAATGGATAAGCGTAGACCTTTGGAAGAAGTCTATTTATAGTAAACCGACTATGCACTATTATATGTGAGTTATAGCAACGCTCCCTGGTGCCGAAAATTCGAAGTTATTTTTCCTAAGTCGAAAAATATGAGAGATATCGAAAAGAGTAAATTACAAACATGTATACTTATATTACAAAATATGTCTTACATGTAATAATAACTATGCCTTATTATTTTCTGTTTGAGAGAAAATTAGGATTCTCGTAGGAATAAATTACACATAAAAATGACTTTTTTTCTTTAAAAATATTATTTTTTTAAATAAATATTTTTGTAAATCCCGAAGTTAAATTAATATATTTTTTTTATACACTCAAAAATGAAAAAGTATTATGCGAAAAGCGTTATTCTTTTAGAAGCCATATCCATTTTTAAATATGACTAAAATTAATAATTTTTAATTTTTAGAAATTAAAATCCATTTAAAGAATTTACATTTGAAAAGGAACATATATCTGTAAATATTCATCTCAAGAAAAGAAGCGAAAAATATACCCATTAAAAAATATAATAAGAGTTCGTGTCTTGGACATCTTAAATAGAGAATGTGCACGAGAAACTTTTAGGAAAATTATTTAGATAAAAGGCATAATTACAGCATCTTAAAAAATGTATCAGCTCTTTTATGCAAATATAATACAACTTACTTTGCAAGAACTCGGTTTTGATTACTTCATGCAAGTTGTAACCAGATGCTTGTAATTTTTCGAGCAAGTCATTAACTACATTTTCTGGATTTGTGGGATAGATGCCTAAATGATCTCCTGGTTGATAATTCAGACTAGTTGCATCACTTGTTTTGAGGCGAATCAATAGCGTTTGGCGTCTAAAAGTAAGAAGTAAAATTATTGCATATCCTTTAATAACGCAACGCATGAGGAAATTCAGAGCAAGAAAATATGAAGAAAATGTTGTTAGTCATAATCATGCTCAAATTATTTTTATAATTATTAAAAATAACAACTTACTCTGAATATGAAGGTTGTAGTTTTTTCTTTGACACAATTTTCATCGAAAGCAAGGCTTTGTTATGCAACTTCGAAAGTTCTGCGAACCAAAATGAAAATAATGTAAAACACATTAGTCTCTGAATTTGTTTTAAAGTATAGTTACATATTTAAAACGAATTAAAATCCAATTCATATTAAATGGATTAAAATGCGATTTGCAAAAAATTGAAGTGAATTATAAGGATAATAATTATACCTTTCAATGTATCTTTTTCTTTCGTGTCGATAACAACACAACGAAATAATCCATTTTCCCATGTATTCAAGCTAAACGCAGGACTTATTTCTTCTGAAGCTTGGATTTGAAACTCATCACAGGAAGTCTGAAAAGAGACATTGAATTTGAATTCAATCATTTTTGTTTTATAAATACAGGCGGCACCAAAACGGCATAAGAACTTTAAAATTCAACAATTCCTGAACTGTGATAAATATAAATACGAAATAAGTGGCATGTTTAAAACATAATTTATAAATTTGTTTACAGTAATTTAAACAGTAGTTATTATTATTTTTTTGCCAATATATGGTCGCATGGTCTCAATGTATAAATATACTAAAACTATAATATAAAGATGGATCAAAGGGTCATCAGTTTTTAGACTTCATTATGTTTAGATGTTGAAAAGTTGAAAGTAAAAGTTTGCGTATTAAAGTTTTGTAGTTTATTTGAGCATTCTTACAGGCTGAGCCAATAATTACATTCGTGAAATACACATGAACTATTGTCGCGAATTTATTAATTTTCTGAATTTTAAAATGAAGATATTTTTCTCTAGTTAAAGGCAGTCCGAATATCCTATACCTGCCATATTAAATTAGTGTACCTTTTCTCATAAACTACTAAAGATATGCACTTGCAATTTTCTGTATACAGCAAATAAAAAAAAATAAATAAAGTGATGTCAAGTTTATACACAGACATCCTTCTGTTATTTTTTTAAAATCTGTAATAAAAATCACTATAAAATAGAAAAAAAAAGAATTTTTTGAAGATTTAAAAAATATATATATATATTAGCTACAATAGTTCATTTCATATTAAATATAGATATCTGTAGCATATTTAGGGGAAATTATAAACAATAATGCATAGTAGTTTCTATAAAAAAGTACATTGGAGTTAGAAAAAAAAAAAACATTTTGAGGAACTTGACTTTAAAGTGATTTGGTCATAGAGTATGACCAGACGTAAACAAATATAATTACTTTGTATTTTCAAACTTCTTGTTACCGTAGAAACGAAAGTAATATATCGTTAGAAAGGAAATAATTAGAGGTTTTCAAACATTAAAAAGTCACAAAATTGATATTTTTCATGTTTTTGTTTACCGACCACCCTTAACAATAGTGACTGACATACAATATGAATAGTATAAAAAAGAATGTACTGCTTTTAATCACCTGATAGATTTCAGGAATCCAGGCATTAAAAGTATGTTCTTGACCATGTACTTCATCTCCCATCTCCAACTTATAAATTCTTTTACCTTCCATATCACTAAAGCATTTGTCAAGATTTTTTCCAAAGTTGCAAAAGTCAGGATACTGGCTGGAACCAAGAGCAAATACTGCATATCTGCAAAAAGTAGGGAATAAAATTTAAATTCTGATGTTAATACTTTTAAGGAAAAATAATAATTTTCATAATGAAAATCTATGTTTGGATCTATAAAAATTATATAATTTATCGATAGTACAAATTCGTATTAAAAATCATCAGAATGCGTAATTTAATGTCAAGAAACAATAAGTTAAGAATGATTTTAAAAAATTGGATGGATTCAAGTTGTCTTTATCCACTTTAAATAAATAAATAAATAAATAAAAAAGAAGAAGAAAATTAGATTTACCCAAGCACTATTTGACTAAAGCCGAATATACATATTATTTTTCTTCAGTTTGAAATCATTGAAACAGTATCGATAAAACTAATAGTGAAAAATAATTTTCATAAGTTCAGACTTAATAACTTTTCAATTATTTCAAAATTCTTAAATACAAGTATTGTATATAACATAGAGATTTATCTATATATTCTAATTGATTTAGTCTTGTTGATAGCGGTATTGTGCTAAATATTGTATATTTTGATTTATAAAAACGTGAAAGTATGAATCAGATGTTAATGATAACATTTCTTTTTATCATTATACATTCTTTTATTTGAACTTAGCTTGGTTCATGTATATAATGATGAAATTTTGTAATCGATTTTTTATTCACTTCCCTTTTTGCTAGAATGATAAAAATTATGTACACAGATGTGCTTTTGATAACAATACAATATTTTAATATTTTAAAAGCTTAATTATAAATTAATAAATATTAGTTTTAAAGTATTTTTTTCATTAGCCGGGCGCAGATGATAAATCTCTAAATAATATTTCAATCGCATTTCATTAATTTAATTTAAAATACAAACCTTTCCCTCATTTCATTTAAAATACATGATAAAAATCAAAATTTTATCACAAAGTTTTACACTATAAAAAAAAAAAAAATACTTTTTTGCACCATACAGATAGTATCAAAGAGTGTTTTTCGAAATATTGAAGAAGCACGCAGAAAACACTTAAGTAAACACCCTTTTAAACAAAAAAAAAAAAAAAAAAAAAAAAAAAAAAAAAAAAAGAAAGAAAAAAATATACGTAAAGAAATAAATATTTAAAATTTTAAATTTCGAATGAAAATTGATGGCTATATAACACTTACTTTAGATGCTTCAGAGACATTCCTTCACTTCTCATAAACTTTAGTGCTGACCAGAAATTCTAAAAAAAAAAAAAAAAAAAAAAAATTAGAAATATAATTTAAGGGAAAATTACCTCGAAATTTTTCTTAGTAGCAAAGCAGTATTGGACCAGTATTATTTGTATTGGCTATATGAATTAGCTATGCCAATGTTGGCAATATTGGTATGAAGTATTGCCTAACCATTGATGTGTTTAAATTTTTCCAACACTACACCAATATTGGCAAGAAATATTACAATCTTTCCAATGCAAAGTCAATATTTCTGTATTATTGACGTCTCGCTTCAACTATTTCTAGTATAAAACGAATATTTAACCAATATTAGTATTTTATTGAAAGTATTATTTTTGAATGCAATATTGACGCAGTACTGGGCCCCAATAAAAGCTAATATTGCTTTGCTACTAAAGCTGTATTACAGATTATAAAGTAACAAATTATTAAAAATGCAAACACAAATAGACGTTCTACTTACTTAATTTGTTAATAAAATGTTATTACTCTACACATTAAATAAATATATAAACAAATTAGAAAAGTGCATAATTCAATTAAAAATATATTTAAAAAAAGAGAATTGTTTTGCGGTACTCATGAAAAAAATGGTAACATTCGTCCAGTACTATTTTTACAAAATCTAGTAATTTGATTTGCGTTAATATTCTAAACTAACTATTTAATTAACTGAAACTTGAAGTTATGATTTAGGAAGTAATAATTTATTGACTTATATTTTGATATCTTTTCATTTTGAATTTTAACAATTCATCTTGATTTATATATTCTTATGCATTTTGGTGTTGTATATATTTTTAAATATATATAATGGAGCTAATTGATTTTAGCAATCTTTCATATATATATATATATATAAATATTCTAACACATAAAACTGTTTAAAATCACTTTTATAATTATTTTTTTATCTCCCTGCCTTTAAGAGGAAGGGATATACATTTTGATTAATGAGAAATTTAAAAATAAATATATATTTGATAATTAAAAAAAAAAATCTACAATTTGAAAGACAAAGTGAAGTTTCTGGAAAAAGAAAACTACCCCAAAATTGAATAAACTTATGAATTTTATAATTTTCGTTCAAACAATGTAAAGATTACAATCACAATTATTCAGTGTGATTTCCCTATCTGTAGATGATGCGTGCACATGTTGTAAAGAGAGAAAATAAAAAATAATTCTCAACATAACATTCGTCTCCTAAGTTGTTGTGGATGTTTATCTGCAATTTGCAGTTTGTTTGAGCGTGTTTTATGCACAATACAGACCAACTATTTAAAGAATAGTATGACTCATAAACAGAAACAAAACCCCGTATTCTTTTTGTATTTGTATCTTATAGTAAAATGGATGTATATTGTAAAACAAAATTTCCATCTTACCTTTCCGTTATCAGGTGGTTCGCCACTGCCAAATGTGCTTGTAACCATGATAATGAATTTTTCATTTCGTAATTCGGATACTTTGTATTCTTCCATACACAGTACCTATGATTTAAAAAATAAAAAATAATAAAAATCTTAAAAAGCACTACAGTTTCACAAAAAATTCCATACACAGTATCTATGATTTAAAAAATAAAAAAAATAAAAATGTTAAAAAAAAAACCAGTTTCACAAAAAATAAAATAAAATAAAATAAAATAAGTAAAATAAAATAAAATAAAAACAAGAATCATTTTATGAACTAACATAAAGTTTTTTTTTTTTTTTTAAAGTAAAATATCAAAATGTTTACCATGAAAAACGTTATTATCACCTTAATTTCAAAACAGTATTAGACTAGCATTGTTTGCATTGGCTATATTTTGGGCAATCTTGACCCAACACTGATAGTTATATTTTGCCATTATCTCACTAATATTGTACTAATATTGAACGGTAACAAGGGATATGTTAACGTTCACATGTCAATATTTTCAATGCAAAGTCAATATTTCAGAAATATGGGCGTTTCCCTGCAAGAGAAGCCAGTTTTTCTGTAATATTGGCATTTTGATTCAAATATTTCCAATGTAAAGCCAATATTTAATTAATATCGGTTTTTTGTTGGAAGTATTCCGTTAATTATTGGTGCAATATTAGAGCTCAATATTATTAATATCGGTTTGCTATTAGTCTAATATATTTTTGGAGAAAATTACAGTGTTTTGACCTGATTTTACGAAAAAGTTTTAAGAATTAAATACATCTAATCTCATTTCGTCACATTTATATATTTACTTTTCGAGCGCATAGTGTGAAGAAAGTATTGTAATCATGACAAAAACGACTATGAAATTTTGGCTTATCTTTACGCTTACAGGGTCTGTGATTTTTTCATCGAGACCGGATTTTTTTAAATAATAAAAAAGTTATGTTTCAAAAAATTACCGATAGATGGCGCTGGAATGCATAACATGAGGAAGATTTATGCAAATCAGGCTGTCAGTAAAACACCTCGATGCACATAGATTCTTCATTGGATGCCAGCAGTATGCTATCGTTACCAGATCAAGCGTTGTTAGTTAAGCTTTTTTACAAGAAGAGGGAATCAGCAATCGGCGCAGTGCCACAATTCCGCTCGGCAAAAGGACTCAAGATGAGAAAGGGGCCCGTTTCATGTGCTGGTATACTGAAGCTTGGCAGACGCTGCGAAGAAACGGGTCTTTTACTATAAGCCTAATTTCCATACGTCTGCTTCATATAATGCATGCCAGCGCCATCTATCGAAATTTTTTGAATCACAACATTTTTTGTTATTAAAAAAAATCTAATCTCCCTCTAATGTCTAATCCCATTCGTGCAAACCGGAAATTTTTAGCATCATTTGTTCCTTGTTAATGAATTTTTAAATTTTTAACGAACTTATGGCGCACCCGGTATGTATGTATGCTTGTACTCCCTCACGGTTTTAGGTTCCCGCAGCTCATTTTTGTTGTTTTCATGACAACGTATGCGTGTGTGTGTGAAACTGAACACTACATTTTCTAAACGGTATTTCCGACTGGGTTCCCATTTAGCGAATATGTCATAGACTGTTGCCGCAAGAATTGCACAGATTTTCGTACAAATCATCTCGATGGATTTGGTATTTAAACCATTTTTAAACCATTTTGCGACCGTCTCTGTAGGAAAATCCACCTAGGAAGTGTGACAGCGGATAAGTGATAAATATTGCAACGAGTAACTGAACAGTAATGGCTTAGAGGGAAGACTCCAGTTTGAAAACGGAAGGTCCAGTTCGAATCCAGCTGAATCCATTGGGTCAGAAATTCATTCCATGCACAGTATTCTATAAAATGTTCGGAAAGTTGAATAAAGTCAATTCAGGTGTTTTAATTAATGAAAGTTTACTTAAAATATCAATCTTAATAATTGACGATAAGAAAAACAAGTTGGAAATTGTACGTCAAACGTTACAAACGAGGTGCGTTCGTACGCACGTTTTAGAATTAAATTCATGATCTTCCGTGCGTAGAACGGGTTAAACAGCTAGTTAAGTATATATTTTATGACACTGTTCATACAAATATCTTAACTAGTTATATAAATATTCAGATATATATGTATCAGCTAGTTATATAAATATTCAGATCTTGATGATTTTTAATTCTGTGAAATGAATTATATCGTCTGCAGATTAATTTCTGTATTAAAATAAGTATCTCGGTCGCTTGACGATAACATCCATCGGAAGCTCCTATAACAAAAAAAAAGCACCGATTTAAAAAAAAAAAAAAATCAAATTTCTTAATAAATATTTTTATTAATATCTCCTAAAGTTTTGATTCGATTTTAATAAAATTTGAAATGTCTCGACAAAATTCTGCAAAGATAATATATTTTAAATTGCAAACCATTTGGTTGGGTAGTTTTTGCGTTGTTATATGCGGACAGACAGACAGACGGACGGACAGACAGACAGACGGACGGACAGACGGACGGACCAAGCGACGACTATAGGTGCTACGTATTTATATAATTACGAACGCACCTAAAAATGCAATCTATAATGCATTGTTTTGAAAAATGTGTTTAAAATCTGATTTCTTTCTATTCGCGTGAATAACAATTTGCAATAATTAGTTTTCCGAATTATTATTATTATTATTATTATTTTTTTTTACGCTGATCAAGTTTTTTGAAGTTGACAAAGTACATCTTTACAAAAGACAACTTTATTAAATTCCCTTAAAACAAATAATTTTGTTTAAAGCTGAAAGTATAAAGCGCAGTTTTAAATCTATCGCCAATTTTTAATCTCTTAATCAGTGAATTGCGGTTCAAGATGTCAGCGTTTATTTTTGGCATTAATTAAATTTCTTTTTAAATTAAGTATTATTTTTAAAATCAAGAGTAGCTTTGAATTGTTGTTATCTTTTTGAAAAATAATTAATCAATCTCAGAGTGTCATTTCTTGTTAAATACAATTAAACATTAAAACGCCTCAAGAAATCGCCTTATTTTGTATTGAGTACTGTTTACTTTTTGTCAAAGTGATTAAAATTATAGTATAATTAAGTGTCATTTCAATTTACTTGGGTATTAAAACGTGGTACAATAACAATTTTTAAATTATCAGAAACAAGCATTATAATTTATGCATCGATTCTTAGATTTAATAAAAGTAAAAAGAGTTTTTTTAACACTCTTTTATAAGCATTCAATGTTTATCTTGACAATCAAGCCTAATTTCCCTACGGAAAACATTGTTCCAAACAAACTCTGTTACAATACATTAATTTGGCGTATGCCCCGATTTTTGAAATTCAGCTACTTCGATTTACGATTTAAAACGCGAACTAGTGAATTAAAAAAAATTACAATTTTTGGATTGTTTCTCTTTTAAGATATGGCAACAGGAAAGAAAAAAAAAACGTTATTTAAATTATCTCTTCAGGATTCCTAAATTGTTTTCTCAACCTTGATTTACTGAATACTAAGTATTAAATGATATAAGAATATTAAAAAATATACATTGAACTCTTTATTTTTTATTTATATTTATATTCTCTAATTTTTAGTGTTCGAAATATTTAATTGTTGTAGTTTCGCAGTCAATTTTCATATATCACGTTGAGTAAAAAGTTTTCCACCAAAATTTTTTAAATTGTAAAATGAGAAATACATACGAAATCATCAAAGCTAATGAGGATAACAATCTCCGTTTAAATCTACAATCGATTGCCAACGTTTTGCAAATTTTCAATCCCTTCTGCGAAAAATTGTGGCATACGCGAGTCCAGAAAGAGATCGACCTCATTAATGACCTCCTCATTTGAATGGAAGATTGTATCATCAAGATGCAGCTGCAGATGTGAAAAAAGATAGAAATCTGAAGGGGCCATGTCGGGGCTGTATGGGGATGTTGCATCAAATCCCACTGCAGCTTGTAGAGCGTCCAGCCGGTCATCGTACTTACGTGTGGACAGGCGTTATCCTGATGAAAGAGAACCACCTTCCTTCTGAACTCGTTTCTTCGTTTTTCGCGAATGGCATCGTGAACTTTGATTAGCATGTTGCTGTATATTGCACTGTTGATAGTCTGTCCGCTTTTCAGGTACTCTTTGTACAGAATTTCTTTGACAATCCCACCAGATGCGGAGGAGCACCTTCTTGTTAATTAAGGCACGTGTTGCAACCCAACCAGCTGATTCCCCAGGTGCTGATCACCCTCCTTTATGGCTTGTATTGTTGTAGTACACCCATTTTTCATCACAGGTCACAATTCTGTCCAGAATGTTCTCTCTCTCCTTTTTTTTAAATATCTGAGCAAAGACAAACAACAGTTTTTTCTCCTGTGCTTGTCTTCAGCAGTCAATTCGTGAGGCACCCAGCGGTTGAACTTAAACGTTAGGTTTATGCGTTTTAGAGCGTTAACTATTGTTTTTTGGCAAACGTTAAGCTCTAACGCAATAGTTCGTGTTGAAACATTTTTGTCTTGATCAGTGATTTGCCATAACTGCTCACAATCAACCTCAATATTGCGGCCAGAACGTGGTTCATCTTCACTGTCAAAATTTCCAGCTTTAAACTTCCGAAACCAAACTTTGACTGTATCACAAGAAACAGTATTGATTCCTAAACTTTCACACATCTTTCTGTAGCATTCAGTCGCACTGAGTTTATTACGGAACTCATAGTAAATAATCGTTCTGATCTGCTGACGTGATAGCTCCATTTTAAACATTTTTTTGAAGCACAAGATAATAAATTTTTAACAAAAAGTTACACAGTCAGGTAGTTGCTGTTCTCTGCTTTCGAATGCAAAAATCGGTTGGCTGAAAAGCTAACAACCGCACAAGTGACAGCTGTTTGCGCGAAGATATCTCTCCTTGGCGGAAAACATTTTACTCAACGTAATATTTGTCGAGAGTAGTGTGGCGCATAATTAAATCCATTATTTTTGTAACCGGTAAACAGTTGTAATTATAAAAAATACTTGAGGATTTATCACCTGCGGCGGGCTGATGAAAATGCTTCAAAATTAATTAAATTATAGTTAAGGTATAAAAATATTAAAATGTTATATTGTCATCGGAAATACACCTGTGTACATTAAAAAAATATAATTCTAACATATCATGAAGTGGGCGAAAAATCCATCTTTACATATAAAAACAAAGTTAAGTTAAATAAAAGAGTGTAAATTCTTGGTTGAAATCTTATTCTTTTTTAGTGTTATAGCAATAGCGCCTAATAAAGTAATTAGTTAAACTTACTCGTGCATTAAAAGATGAACGGAAAACTGCCTGTAAGCGTTTGGCAAATGCTTCTGACTTGCCGGTTTCAGTTGCAAAAAGAATAGTGGCTTGAACACGGTTCACAGTTACTTTGGAAATCATTCGATGTAACACAGAAACAATCCTAAAAAGAAGAAACACAATCATGATCTGCTGTTTCGGATACCATTCCATCATTCCATGAAACACTGAAACAATCCTGAAAAGATTGGAACTCAAATCGTATACCGTTAAAAATATTTCTTTTAAATACCCAGTTTTTTTTTAATGCACACCGAAACAACTCACATATAAAAAGACCAGAAAGGATAACGATGCATTTAAATTAATTTGTTGACTGTTTTCAAAATTTTATATTAATTTGTATGTTTTATACAGGATGTACACAAAGCCTCTTTACAATTTCATGCTTTTATTACAAACGTAATTGAGAGGATAAATGTATTGAATGTAGTACAATATTAGGATATATTAAAGTTCTTCTGCATCAATTAACAATGCTCTACATGGCACCATTGGTATCCAATGGTTTCCAATACTGAGCCGTCCATCAAATCGTACATGCATAAGAAAATGCATGGAGACCGGATCAGTATTGAATAAAGCAAGGAGTGGATTAAAAAGCGTATCAGAGGAAAACGTCGACGATTATCGCATTGAACGTGCTTCGTGCAACCAATGGGGCACATATACAGATTTATTAATTGATGAAACGACAGCAACAACCACAACTTCAATATATACTCCTAATGTGCACTATTTTCCGTACATGTATCTGTTCATTTATGTTTGTAACAAAATCTTTACTTTGTAAAGAGAATTTCTAGACATGCTGTACATTTACTAAATTACTTAGACATAGGTGTTCATCAAACGTATGCTATTTAACACAAGCTTTACAGAAAATAGTTGTCGATAGCCTGCTTCTGGTAAAATAAGGTAAACTATTAGTAAGGCACATTTTTATTCCATTAAATTTTATTACATTCAGTTTCAAGCATTTTAAAATAAAAAACAAAAAACATCAATATTTTCTTTCTTTTTTTAATTAAATGATTTTTTCAAAAGACAAAGAAGCCATAAACAGGTAAAAAGGAATTAAAAAAAATTAATAGAATAAAAAAATATTTATTATAAACCGTACTATAACAATTAGTAAGAACAGAAAGTAACAAATACTAATTGTTTTATTAAGGAAAATAAAATTTGTACATAATAATAATAATAATAATAATAATAATAATACTCACTTAGCGAATGTTGCAAATGAATATCTGAGACGCACATTTTCTCTTTTGGGCCATTTATATGAAATCCATGCCCTGCTTTGGTACTCATAGCTCGGCTTTAAATTATACACAATCATCTCTTGATGATATACCGGTGTACAGGATGCACTTATAGGTGGCATTATCCAAACCCAGTCTGCGGGACATCCCCCGCGTAACTTCTGCTCTGTTTCCAGGTGTTTCATAAACGTTTCAGCTGCTGTATGATGATCTACAATCGTAACTTTATTTTTCTATGAGGGTGGAAAATATAAAATTTTATATATAAGATGAAATTAATATAATATAATATTAAAAATATAATATTAAATTAATAATATAAAATTTAAAATTTTCATATCTTGAATTATGTTTAAATTACATTCAATGACTTTTAAAATAATTTTTTGTTAAAGGAATTAAGGTACGTCTTTTCTATTTTTTATGACACCATACTTACTATTATACTAATCATATTTTATAGCGTTAAAATTATAAACATTCACGTATGTATGCATGTAGCTCAAAAAATGCAGCTCATGTGATCATTGTATTAAAAAAGATAATAATATTAAACAAATAAAAAATCAATATCTAATTTAAATAATTTTCTCTTAGTAACTTTTATAACCCCAGATTGTACTGTGGATACATGCAAAAATATATAAGAATTAACTTGAGAAAATAAATTCCTAATTATTTTGTATATTTAAAATTTATAGACTTTAGTAAATTGGTGGAGATTTAAAAATTTGTAAAAAAAAAATTGCTAAACAAATAACTGTTGAAAAAATGAAACAGGTTACCAGTAACATTTCTGAGTTCATTGTAAGCCAAAGTTACAATCATTCGTACAATGCAAAAGTCAAGTTTGATAATTGCTAATGTGTCATTCATGTAATAACAGTATTAAAGTTACTGTAAGAATGCAATTATAGCAATTATTAATAATGTCGCATAACTAATGTATGTGAACTTTAATTATTTGCGTTTCTCCTTCTCCTGCTGCAGCTGTAGTGTCTTACATTAACGAATATTTTGAAGAATTAAAGAGCGACGCACTTTTGATAGAGAAGATGATATGTGAAAAGTCCTAATAAGAATAAATTTCATTTAATGTACTACACATGAATTCGTAGCTGCAAAAATTTTCAGATTATACCACGGGACTCTGGTATTCGACCAAGCATCATCTCTGTACAGTGGAATTGCTTTGTTCTAGCTCTCTTTTTTTATTGGCTTTATATCTTTCATTATTTTTATTTCCGAGAAGATTTGTTTTTGACTCACTAATGCCGCACATACCAAAAAAAAAAAAAAAAAAAAAAAGAAAGCCAATTTTAGATGAACGTAAAGAAGCAAAACTTAAATGTATTTTAAACCTCTATAAATAAGCGAACTTCTATAAGATAATATGGTGTAAATAATATATTTATATATTTATTTACTTTTTATTCAAAATTAAAATTTCCTAAGTTAATTTTCTGTGCGGCAATTAATATTTTTATTCTAACGCTTTTTAATTTTTTTAACCCCAAAAAGTCATATATTCTCCGCATGTTAAATGTTCTTTCATAAATTCAATTAATGCATTAGAAATATATTCTTTAATTTATCTACGGTCTTTGTTCAGTAAATGTAATGTATAACGCAGCTGACACATGTACATCGAATTTCGCCTCGCCTGCTTCTTTAGTATAAACAAGACCGCAGTTTTAGTGTAATTTTCCAGCTGTGAGAATTCTGTATCAATATATTTTTATTTCTATTCCATGGCACTTCCGCGCTGTAGTCTAAATAATATTAGGGTTGTCTTTTACAATCCTATTTTAGCCTAATTTATTAATTCGCCAAATCTAGAAATCCCTTAGCGTATCTGTTGCTCAAAATTTAATATGTCTGTCTCCCTAACCGATAAGTGCATGTTGGCGTCTTGGCTCAATGCGTAATGAAAATGTTGGCGGCACAAAGAATGGAAAAAATCAGCATATCTGTTTAAACTCTACTGCTGGGAGGTTCTCGATTTTTTTATAAGTGAGAAGACAACCCCCCCTTACCTTTTACTTTCATGTCAATAAATAACTTCCAATTAGAAACGTGTTGTATTTGTTATGTATTGATTTTTATGGGGATGCGAAGCTGGTGTTTTTGTGGATTAATACAACGATCGTGTACAATCAACCACTTTCTTCAAAATCCTTATGGCAAAAGTAATTATGTATCCCGTTTGAACTACTTATATGTTGTCTTCGAAACTAATTGCTGAGCTATTACACGCACTCAAAAAACAAACACCATAGATATCTCCTATAAATATGTTTAAATATCTATCAAATTGCGGAAAAGCAATAAGGTAAAGCTAGGATAGTCTGCGCACAATTCAAAAGAATAGCAATAAAAAATCTAAATATTAATTTTTTGGTAAATTATCCATGAATAATTTTTACTTTATTTGTTTTTTATGCATTTCCAATGCTATTTTGTTGTTATGTTGCAATTTAATAGAACAGTTGTAATAAAACCAAGAAAGTTATTTTGCGCAATCTGTCCTTACAGGGTTGGTGTGATTGCGCACAAGGGTAGGAGAGATTGTTACTAATAATAACTACAATTAAATTGTTAACAATAATAATTACACTTAAATGATATTGTTGTAAGGTTTTTGTGAACAAATATTATTGTATTAGAAGTGAATATTTCAACCTAATGATTAAGGAATCAGGAAAAGGAAATAATTTTAAAAACGATTAAAAATTTTTAATTAATGGGAAAAAAATTAAAGAATCAGAAAAAACAAGTCCAGATAAGATTACAAAATAACATTAAGTTACTTGATAACACGTTTAACTTAAAATTAGTCCATTTTCATTTTTCATTTTTTAATGCAAATTTACCAATAAGCTGCGTAATCTCTCCTAGCATTGAAACTAATGGGAACAATGCGCCATCTCTCCTAAGTAGCAGATGCGCAAACTCTCCAATTTCGGTAGGAGAGATTGCGCGGCCTTTTATTTAAACATGGCCGTTACTAAAACGAACCGTAGGTGTTCACATAGTTAGTCTAGATTAGTAGCTTATGAGAAATCGTTTAAGTTAAAAATATTTTGTACTACTGATATTGTATAGAAATTCTGACGAATAGCTATGAAAATTCAAGCACTGACTTTGGGAAAACAAAACAAAATAGCAATCTTTTTCTTAGACGCTCAAAACAATCAACGTGCACTTTCAAGTAGACACCCCACTACTGCTGTTGTACAACTACCTGCAGTCGCTGCGCGCTCACTCTACTCCTTCAACCCAAACCTCTATGTGTGCAATCTCTCCGACCGCGTCATCTCTCCTGGCTTTACCTTAGTTACGATGTAATTTTCTACGCTGTGCTACGGGCGTCCCCGAAAGCTTACGAACGTATAGCTGCATTACAGTTACGCGAATCTCTCTCGTACATGTCCAATCACTTTGTGTAGATGGCGGTATAGTAACTGACATACGTGTTTAAATTTATTTTTATCTTACAGAGTGATATGAGTTTTAATATTTTTCAGAACTTTATTTTTTTTCCCAATTTTATTAGTTTTGTGATTAATTAAAGACATTCTAATAAAATGATTATACGATAATAATTCCACAAACCACTCAAAAAAGTGCTGCAGTATAACTGTTTCTGTTTTTAATAGAATGTTGTTTAAGTCTTTTAGAAAGATCTCGTAAAAACTACACTGTCACTTTCTGAATATATTTTATTTTCTTAACAGGTAATAAATATCTTACTTGAGGCATTTAAACAGAAAAAAAAACCCATGACACTAAAAACAAACTTTTTAAATTTTGATAGGAGAAAATTTTGTTTAGGTTCTTTCAACAAAAGAGTAAAGAGACTTTATAAGTATATTTATCCTGAGAAGAATTTTCCTGACTGTTCTGAGCGCGTTGTTATTTTTGTCAACCTAAATTAGCCCTCTTTCAGTGACTACGTCGTATAAAAAGTATCCGTTTAAAGAAAACAAACCCTGATAGCTTTCAACTTAACGATTTCCATAGAAGAAATTAATTCTAAGCAAAAAATTCATCTCAACATATGGTATATATATTACCTGAAATGAATATATCACAGCTCGAGTAACTTCGATGAGAGCAGTATCTTTCCATAAAGAAGTTGACACAGTTGTATCCAGTCCCAATTTTTCTGCAATTTCCTAAATTAACGAAATCATATTCATTAGTCAAGAATTTAGTAATATTTAAAAATGTTTGAACATGTTGCTTAATTTTTATGAGTTGATTTATCAAAAGTGACAGGCATAAAAATAAAAGTTACGATCATTTTCTTCTACACTCGTTTATTTAAGATATTAAATTAGTATTCTGTGTAGTTATCTGATAGGTGTATTTAGAAACTTTGGTAAAATATAACAAAACAAAACAAACAAGAAATCCTTGGAAAGTTCATCAATATACATTAAATTTTTGACGTCAATCCATATTATTAGGATAAATATAATTGAATTAAAAAATAAATAAATATTTTGATTGAATAATTTGTGGGAACTGGAGGATAATCTGGAGATGTCGCATGCATATTCCTCGTGAGCAAAAAATGATAAAAGCACAGCCAGAGTAAATCACAGTCTACACTTAATGATCAATACTGACAAACATTTTCTGAAAAATTTTCTGTTATGTGAATTATTCTTGTATGCTATATTACACGGGAAAAATATCTTTTCTTCTTTTTATAAACTTTATAAATGCACTACATATAAAAACAGTAATGGATTTTATCAATTACTTTTACGCCTAGTAATTTTATTCTTTAACTATAAATATTGTGTACAATTTCTGTTAAACAATGTAACATTTATTGTATAAAAGTAACGTTCATAATTGTAAAATGACTTATTTTGGGTTTCCAGTCATTGAAGTGATAATTTAGCACTTACAAATAACTTTTTTTTGTTTATAATTTTTTTTAGAATGGACTAATAAAAGGATTTTCTTTAACTAGTGATTCATTAATATTTCACTTAAAAACGAGTTTCAAATTTTCTTCAAAAGATCTGGAATGTGTATTTCGGTAGTCTCTCAGTTACTTAAAAAATGTATATTATCTTTATATTTTTTTAACGAAAGATAATTTAGATTATTATTTTGTGGTGTTATATTTTTAAGCTATAAATCTAGCTAAAACTTATAGTTGTATCTATATAGTCATAGACCATATAGGTTTGTCAATAAAAAGAGCCGATATTGATGAAAAATATTTTCATGCTTGTCCTTGAACTAATATTTTTTTATAGCAGCTGTTTTAACAAATGCGTGTGAATAACGAATAATAACCAAAGAATTCTTAAACCGCATACTTTTATTAGTTTATAACTGAATCTATAATTACCTTAGACATATTATATCTTTGAATGTCGCATAAATTTCTTGCTCCAATTTCTGTTGCCATATACCAACCATTAAATGGCGCTGCAGTAAATGAAACTCCACCTACATCGAACATCATATCAGCAACAGCTGGAAGAGCATACCATTTTAGACCTAGTTCAGAGAAAGATTCGTATTTGGGATGTTCTAAATCTACCATCAAAATCAGTTCTTCAGGAATTTCGTAGACTTTCGCTCCTTCTCCAGGAGCTGAAAGTATCCATGGTAGAATGTCGAAACGTCCCCCTTTGCCTTTCCATCCAAATCTTTGACAGATCTACAGAAATTGAAAAAAAATATATATATCATTTTCAATAATGAGCATATACACACAAAAAACCAGCGTTTAAACATACAATATCCAAATGAAGCATCATGAAAACGAACATACGTACATTTCGTGAGTAACTTGGACTCACATCATCACTGTCAATAAAAATCAAAATGACAACCCTCCCCCCACCCCCTCAAAGACTTGAAACTGAAAGTCGAAAACCCAAATGACAGCAAACAACACACCGAAAGACCATTATGTACGAGCAAACAATGCGATTAAACCGTAAATGATGCACTGTGATACAGTAAATCAATACAGAAAGGTGAGATGTAAGGTACACTAAAAAAAATCGTTGACCAGGGAGTTTCTAAATTTATGAATACGAGCAGGGAAGACCGAGCTATGCTCGGTCAAAATTAGCTTTGAGTTCAAATATCATGACCCATAACCAAAATGTCCCACTAATAGAAATTTCTCGAACATGTGACCTCGCCCAATAGTCTTCTTATTTCCTTAAAACTGTAGGATACTAAATTTAGTTCAAATCATCTGAACCGTTTTTAAGATAAAAATAGCTTGACCCATAATGACCCATGACCAAAATGACCCACTAATAAAATTTTCTTGAACATGCGACCTAGCCCAACAGTCTTCTCGTGCCCGAAAACCATAGGATGCAAAATTTAGTATAAATAGTCTGATCCGTTTTTTAGATAAAATTAGCTTGACCCACAGTGACCCAAAAATGACCCACTAATCGGATTTTCTCGAGCATGTGACCTAGTCCAATGATTTTCTCGTGCTCGAAACTCATAGGATACAAAATTTAATCAAAATCGTTACAGCCGTTTTTTAGATAAAATTAACTTGACCCGTGTTGACCCCAAAATAACCCACTAATTGAAATTTCTCGAACATGTGACCCAGCCCAGTAGTCTTCTCGTGCCCGAAAATGGTAGGATACAAAATTTGGTCAAATTCGTTTGTGCCGTTTTTTAGATACAAATAGCTTGACCCTGACCCATGGTGACCCAAAATGACCTAATATTAGAATTTTCTCGGACATGTGACCGAGTCCAATGGTTTTCTGTTGCACCAAAACGGTAGGATACAAAATTTCGTCAGAATCATTAGAGCCGTTTTTTAAATAAAATTTGCATATATATATCCACACACACACACACACACACACACACGCACACACACACACACACACACACACACACACACAAACAAGATTTGCTCGTATTAGAATACATGATAAACTGCTTCAAAAAAAGTCTAAATCTGAAGTATTTAGACTTTTTCTAATGTTAAACCATGAAAGTCTTCTCTACAAATTTCTCGCTTGTATTTAAATATTTTTAAATGATTCTTTTTTGCATAGGATATCTGAGGTTGAAGATTCTCCTTGTAATTCCTAAAAAAATTAATTGAAGTCAAATTTTGCTGGTATGGAATTTGCAAAGCTATAGAGAAACAATACCTCTACCGAATTGTTCCGAAATTAAAAGAGTTGTAAGAATGAAGTTGCAACAGAAATCGAAAACGTACAAAAGTCATGTGTTACTCTTCGATCTTAAATATCCTATTAAAAAGAATGATTTAAAAGAATTGAAATTACAAATGAGAATTTTGTACAGAATATATCTATTGGTTTAACATTATCTTGCCTAAATGCTCTGTGAAAGAAATGAAAACAGCCTCCTGATTCGCCAGATTAAAATAATGGTCTGCCATATGAGGCAATTCTATTATTTTAAAAAATCCAAATAAATAAAAATTCAGATATAAAATGGCAAACATTTTTGGCATGTACACGTAGTAAAATATACGGTCAGCTATAAAAAAGAAGAAAAAAAATACCACGTGAGCAACATATGAAATCACAAATTCTGTCCAATTGATCCTTTGCCTAACTAAAATCGGACAGACTGTAGAAGATGAGCATATGGCAGCATAGTTTGAAATGCTGCTTGCTGATTGTAAATTGTCTGTCATTTAATTACACAAATTTATTTTATCTTACATTTCAAAATTACAAAACTTGAATTATATTGAACCAAGAAAAAGAAACGGCTGAAGAAAAAAAAAAGTAGGAAAGAATGAGTAAAGAAAGAAATGGGTAAAGTAAATTTGGAAAAGAAAACGTGGCAACCTATATCCACAATTTAAGGCGTATACTCCAAAAAAAATAATACTATAATTTAATTATTTTAGTCATATAATAAAAAATATATAAAAATTAAAATAATTAATCATAATTAAATAATATCTAAAATTATATCTGACTACGTGTGATAAAAAAATTCCATCTAACTTAAAATGACCCAAATCCAAAAAGGTCATGTATTTACTAACAAATTACATCCAAGTTATTTGAGGTGATAATTTACAACATTAAACTGGTTTAGTTCATTAGCCAAATAATTACACAATTACCCTAGTGAAGTGAAGTCTTCCTGGATCTCCTATAATTGTTCCATCTTCTTTCAAATAACCTGCGAAGTTAATTAGCTGGGGATTCCAAAGGCGAAAATCTTCCCTTCCAGGCACTCTCTGGGGAAAAAGAGTGATTGTGGACCTAAATGAAAGAATTAGCATTTATCAATCCATTTCCAGTTCTTAACTGTCTTTAATTAAAAATAAAAATGAGAAATATATATCAATATTTGTTTCGTTCATGTGTTTTCAATATATGAAAAAATACATTATTAACACTTTCCGGCAAGATTTAATCGTGAAATATTGTACATGAAAGAAACATTTTTTTTTTATTAAGAGCCTACGCTAGTCCCGCGAAAAAACGCTCAAGCTAATGTTAAGTCTATGGGAAGGTTCTTGGCAGATTTCTCGCTCGCAGTTTAATATTTTTAAATGATTTTTTTTTTTTTTTTTTTTTGCATAGGATAGCTGAGGTCGATCTCTAACGTTGTTAGTATTTAGTTTTTTAAAATTTGGTTACAGTTTTTTTTATAAGCGGATATTTTCAATTTTGGAACCGGTTGGAATCGGTTCTGAAAGTGAAAGTACCCTTATATAAAAAAACTGGAACCAAAATCGAAAAAGTAAAAACTAACAACGTTAGAGATCGACCTTAATCCTATGCAAAAAACATCATTTAAAAATATTAAAATGCGAGCCAGAAATCTGCAAAGAACCTTCCCATAGACTAAACATTGGCTTGCGTGTTTTTTCGCATGAATGATGTAGACTCTTAACGCTAATTATACCAACAACCGGAACCAGTCACTTGAACTGTACCAAATGAAAATACTCAAATCAAGAATTTCTTCATAAAAATATATAAAATAAAAATATCACTAAAATAAGTTAAATAGAAAAGTTAAATAGTGTTAAATAAAAATTCTGGTGGGAAATATCAAGCAGGGCGGTCGCTCTGCCAAGCCAAGCTTAAAAAAAAAAACGCCACGCAAACAACGCCAAGAACTGGAATAAAGACCGCTAATGCTTATATACAGAAAGCAACTTCGCAATGTTAAATCGACAAAACATGCCAGATTAAAATATCAGATATCAAACAAACCAAGCGTCGTAGAAAAAAAAAAACGAAAACTAGAAGAATCTAAGGAAGAATTTCTTCAATTTAAGACCAAACTCATCTTCATAAGTGATTTATAAACAGAGATATAGCTTTTTTTTAAAAACGTCGAGTTACTTAAAATGATCACTATTTTCTTCGTCAAACTTATTTTTTCAAACAAGCTACAGGCCTTAATATTGGGCAGAATAAAAAAAGGATTGCATTTTTGGACAAGTAATTACGTAATCTATGTGCTTTTATAAAATTCAGTGTAAAAAAAAAATATTTTCTATCCTTAATTAGCAAAAAACTGTTAATTAACTTGGCGATTAAAAAATCATGCCAAAACAGAGATAAAACCCGCCAACGACCATGTACCATCTGTATTAAAATAGCACAAATCAGTTACAGGTTATAATATAACCACATCAAATTTCATCTGCAAGTCAGCCATTTTCTTCTGAAGATATTTTTTTTAAAAATAAAACTTCACAATTATAAGAACACATATTTTATCAAATAATTAAATATGACTGCAAACTGTGGCAGATGATTGTTTCTAACATGAATAAGTATGAGAAATTGCCGGTTACGGATATGGATCTGGGTAGCTCAGTCGCAGAGCGTCGGCATGGTACGCATAAGGTCCCAGGTTCGAGTCCAGGCCCAGGTCAATTTTTCACTCATGTTTGTTTAGTGTACTTAATTGTCTGATAAAATGCGTGTTCTTATAAATATTGTAAAATAAAGTAATCAGACGTAGTGTTTATGCTTTAAAAATATTTTAAATATATAATTTACGTTTTTAGAAAGATCTTTAAAAATAAATTAGTTTTTGAGGGAAGATGTACCTTCTAAAATGTATACATTAAGAGTTATCGCCATTTAAAATTTCTTTCCAAACGTAAACAAAAATTTTGAAATGAATTAAATGTGATTCATTTATTTCTAAAAATAAAAAAACACGGTAAAGGACAGGCATTTCGTTCGCAGGAATACCTTTCACGTCATCTACTATATATACGAGGCTAGCGAAAAAGAAAGGCTACCGCGGTGCTTTACGCGTATCTTTTTTTACAGACCGCGGGAACCACGTGAGGCTCGAATCCACCAACGCAGGTGTACGAAAAGAGCATCACGTCACTCTAGCGGTCTGTAAAAAAAGATAAGTGGAACGCACCGCGGTAGCCTGTCTTTTTCGTTAGCCTCGCTATATATATATAAAACACAAACGGAAATTTCGTTCCGTTCCTTTATAACTCGAGATCTGCTGAATGGAATTTGATGGAACTTGCACTGTTCGAGAGATAATTTTTCAGGGAAGGTTTTAGTATATAACACAACGTTCTACGTATAATAGCTATCGAATTATGATAGAAAGTTCTGTTATTTTGGCCGAAAAGGTTACCATTGCTAATTTTTTGGCGATCATTACTGTTGCAGAAAGAAATGAAAAGGCTATACATCTCGAAAAATAAAAGAAAAACTGTTACTAATTTTATTTAAAAAAAAAAAAAAGAAAGAAAGAAAGAAAGAAAAAAAAAGAGTTTTGATGAGAGAATATTATAAAACGAAAATATTTAATTTAAACATAATTAGAAATGTTCATAATGCTTAAAACATTATTCAAGGGGCAAGATTTCTATTGAAACAAATTTGGCGATTTATCTTTTGTTTTTGGCGATTTTGATTTTACTTTTGACCCCAAACAATTTGATTTTAAGCCAAAAAGTGTCTTTTTTTGTTGCAGAAAGAATTGAAATGGCTATACATCTGGAAAAATAAAAGAAAAAACTGTTACTAATTTTATTTTATTTTAAAAAGAAAGAAAAGAAAAAAAAGAAAAACAGTTTTGATGAGAGATTTTAGGCCAAAAGGTGTTTTTTTTTTCAAGTGTACGACTGCATTTTCGCAGTATTTTTTTTTTTTTGGTACTTTTTGGTTAGCCGGGCGCCAGTGATATATATATATATATATATACACACACATATATACACATATATCTACACAAATACATGTATATACATACATATATATATATATATATATATATATATATATATGTGTGTGTGTGTGTGTGTGTGTTCATATATCACTGGTGCCCGGCTAACCGAAAAGTACCTTTTTTTATTCAAATGCAAACTATATTAATGGCAATATACTTCTATTTACTTCTACATATATGAAATTTCGTTCCGGCTGCTTATAACTCGAGTTCTGCTGAATGCATTTTCGTAGAACTTAAACTAAGATAATTTTTAAGGGAAGGTTTTAATGTATAACATATCGTTCTACGTAGCTTAGTTATATAATTATTCTGGGAAGTTCTATAATCAGATCAATCCGATTATGAAAGATTAGCCTTTTTAAAAGATTTTGCCGAATGTATTTCGATGGAACCTATACTGTTAAATAATTTTCTAGGGAACGTTTTATTATATAACGTTGCTTAGTTCTAGAATTATAGGGGGAAATTCGAAAATCGGGTGACCATTTTTTTATCAAATATTAGCCTTTTCAATATTTGATTCCGATTATGAAAGATTAGCCTTCTAAAAAAGTTCTACTGAACGGATTTTGATGAGAATTGTATTGTTAGTTAGATGCTATTTCAGAAATGGTGTTAATGTACTATATATTGTCCTACGTTGCTTAGTCCAACAGTTATGTGTGAAAGTTATATAGTCAAGTGAACCCGATTCCGAAATATTAGCCTTTTTGATAGTTTTTACTGTGCGTATTTTTTGCGACTTGCATTGTTAAGTAGATAATTTGTAAGGATTGTTTTAGTATATTTTGTATCGTTTTGTTGTTTTAGAATTATGTGGAAAAGTTCAATAATCAGATTATCAAAGATTAGCCTTTATAAAAACTTCTTCTGAATGGATTTTGTTAGTTAATTTGTTTGCATTGTTATTTCGATAATTTTTAGTGATGGTTTTAGTATATTGCATATAGTTTTATCATTCTTTAGCAAACCCTAACTGTAAATGACCAAATAAAAGAGTTGGTCCTTAACAGCTAAAATTTTGACTGCACATTAGAAAATATAATAGCGCAATCGCGTCATTTTTCAGTAATGTGGAAGGATATTCCACGTAAATATACAGATTGCTTTCAAATGCAAGGTCAAATTAAACGATATATTTCGTTTGATTCAGGGTTCATTTGTAGAAACCGACCAGCGCAGCGGGCGTACCTTGCTAGTTTTCCTATAAATTAATGAAATCCAGTTCTTAAATTATTTTTGTTTTAGAAGTGAAGTTTCCATTTAAATTTATTGTAACAGTACAATGTTTAATTGAATAAAATAAGGTAAATCTAAGAAATTGCTAAGAAATTCCAAACATGCACAGGGCAACGCAAAAAAAATAAAATAATAATAAACAAAAAATAAAAAATAGATAAATAAATAAATAAATAAATAAATAAATAAATAAAAATCAGCTTTCAGAAATTCTAAAAATTGTTCCGCTATTCATATTATGTATCATCGGGGTCCATCCTCCCACTTTCAGCCCTCCCACCCAAAGGGGGCACTTTTCTAAATTTTGCCGACACCTCTCATGTGATATATCGTTGGAAAAGTCTGTGAACGCTTAATCATAATATGCAGGGGGGGGGGTATTTTCTAAATTTTGCACATACCCCTCATGTGATACATCGTTGGAAAGGTCTGTAACCGCTTAATCCTATTATGCATCTCAGGTGTTCATCCCCCCTTTTGCCCCCCAAGCGCGATTAGCTTTCACCACCAGGGGACGCTTTCCTATATCTGTTCCTACGAGTCGGATCACGACGGGGTATGGCTCATTCGACTGGACATCAATAGAGCTTTCAGATTTTAGTTCGTTTTTTCACCACCAGGGGGCACTTTTCTATCTCTGGTTCTATGGGCTAGATCACGACGGGGTACAGTTCATTCGACTCGACATCTATAGCCTTAACGATTTCAGTGCCCGAGGTTCATACAGAACAGATTGCGCTACCTGGTGGTGGAAGATGGAACTTGAGCGTGCGCAGCACGACTGCTATACGGTGCCGAAGGCAGCGGGGACCCGTGTCGGAAGTTAGTTTGGTTAGAGGTTTATACTATTCGATGTGCAAATTAAGGGATTATCCGGTGCCGAAGGCAGCGGGGAACCAGGTCGGAGGTTCGTCCGGTTCGAGGTTTATCTTATTCGAGGTTTAACAAGATTCGAGGCCCCGATATAAATTAGGGGTCCGCTAGCGGGCGAAGCCAGCTAGTGCTAATAATAAAAGAGTGTGATATCACGTTTGATTTCAAATGCAGCGCTGACACGCTATGTACGTATTGCATTTTTATTCATTTCATCGATAAGTCAGTGATATTTTTTAACGGGGGATAACAAGTATTATAACAAGCCACATTTAGTATGTTGTTATTAGTTTAATTTAAAAATCTACTGGTATTTCTAGTTAACCTTTTAAACAATGACTGAAAGTAAAATGTAATTTTAAATTATTTTTCGTGTTTAGATTATTTAAATTATGTTTATTCTGTTTTAAAAAAAAGAAATGATATCTACAAAAACAACTTTTCAAAAGTAAAAAAAAAGCCAAGCGTAAAAAAAAAAAAGTTGTGGCTAAAAAATGGTGTGATATCAAATTTCCAAGCTATTATATTACTTTTTTAACTTTTTTCCATTAAATAAGTTATCATATATATAAGTCGAGTGCCTACGTATATGTTAATAGAAATCGTTTTCTCCTGTACTAAATACATCCTAACGAGTTTCTGAAAATTCAATTTTTTTCAAATTATGCATGATGGGCTTGGCGGCCATCTTTTCATATTTCTAAGCACCCAAATTTCTAAAGTAAAAGCGTTATATGTTTGCAATGTAATATGTTTATAACAATTTCGAACTTCAGATTTTAACTACGGACAGATAAATTAGATAAGACTGATATTTTGAGAAATTGATTTTTACTAGTTTGAAATTATTAATTACTGTAAAAAATAAATCATAAGATGAATCTTTAAGATAAGTCATCATTATCTTAAGACACAATTTTCAGATCATACAAATCTATAAATGAAACGCTTAAAATATTTGCTTAAATAACAATTTTGAACTTCGGATTTTAACTACGGATTTGGATGCTTAGAATTTTGTGAATAATATGCAAAGATGGCCGCCAAGCCCATCATGCATAATTTGAAAAAAATTGAATTTTCAGAAACTCGTTAGGATGTATTTAGTACAGGAGAAAACGATTTCTATTAACATATACGTAGGCACTCGACTTATATATATGATAACTTATTTAATGGAAAAAAGTTAAAAAAGTAATATAATAGCTTGGAAATTTGATATCACACCATTTTTTAGCCACAACTTTTTTTTTTTTACGCTTGGCTTTTTTTTTACTTTTGAAAAGTTGTTTTTGTAGATTTGTACTATAATACTCGAGTGAAATTCCCCGTATGTTTGTTGTTAAAATGAGGTGTTTCATTTTATGATTCATACATTTCGCCAATCAATGTTCTCTTGCAATTTGGTTTGGAGTGTTTGAGATACTATTTGTGTTGTTAAAGTTTGATGATAAATTTGCCCCCTAAATTCCCTTGACCCCCTAAAACGTCCAATAATCCTTATTTTTTGTTGTACTATTGTCAGTCAGTCACTTGGAAATCGCCGGATAACCGGGATGCGAAGCGCCCGCAACAAGAATGACTAGACATACAACTCAACTATCTAAAACTGGTCTCTTTTCATGAAATGTAGCATATAAATATATTAGTGCGGGTTATTTATCGTATGTTAATGTACAATCGTGGAATAAAAAAGGATACTCCCGTACTAACTCTGCCGCAAACCATCGTATAAAAATGTTACCAATCGACTGATAATAATGTCTATTAAGTAATACTTTACTTAAATTTTGCTTAGGGAATTGTCTATATATAGAAATTGTACTAAACTTTAAAATTTTCAGTACTAACACCTAATTATATGTGCTGGAATGATATTGCCAAGTGTACATTAGGTTACGATTTTAAAAATTAATTTATCATTCCACATAAAAATCAACAAAGAGCTAATTGTAATTTTGAATTTAGCATTAAAAAAATGATCGTATTTACCAAATAAATTCTCTGGGTCATGTAGAGATGCTGAAAGAAATACCAGCATATAGAATTTAAATTAAAGCGTTGTGATTATTTAGTTGAACATGACCTTAAGAGAAAGATGAAGTTAAGATTAAGCTGGTGTCCTTCCATAAATTATTCATCTAGAAAAAAAATCGCTAAATCAAAATTAAATAAAAGAAACTGAGTCATCACCAAAGAGAAGAAAAATTAAATCTTGAATTTTAACATTAAAATTAGTTTATTCACAGTATATACAATGATATTTACATTTAATCTATAAAATAAATATAAAAAAAACAATCATTATCATTAATTGCTCGTATACTACTTGCTTCACAAAAAAATGCTATTTACAAATAGCATAGAAAAAAGTTTAATACTTAACATTATTATTTTTGATTGAAGGTTAATCTAATTTTTTTACGATGCAAAATTCCTGGGAGAACAATCCCTGTGTGCATTAGCATGCATCATATTCTTCCCACAAACAATTAAAATGTTATGCACAGTTATTACGAGCATATAATATTTGAGATACCTTTTTCTAGGTAGAGGTCATCCATCGTCCTATCAGCTCCACGTTCTTTTTGTACGACGACACAAACACAAATAAAAATATATACTCCTTGCATTACAGTCAAAATGACTAAAGTAAACGTGCATTTTTTTGCACAACCTTCATTCTGGGTTAGGAAACTTCGAACTGAATCTTGGATGAATTTTTCTCTTCCTCTTCAATTCTGAGGGGGCGATGTTTTTTCTCCTCCTCTTAATTTTTGTGGGCCGTCTTTTTTCGTCTATTGGTCCTCCTTGAACAAAACCATGTTTTTCATTAGTCCACCGTTTTGACCCCTACTCTGGTCACGTGGTCTCAGGACTCCTGGAAAACGGATGATGTTTCTCTGCGGCTGTACAAGGCAGATTTATGACTGTCATATATTTGAGCAATAAAATCTGCCAACCTATTTCAGATGTATTGTAAAAGTGCAGACTTATGTCTCCATCTCATTATCAATGTATCTGTTGTTTACAGTGAACTATATATATATATATATATATATAGAATAAAAACTTAATTATTTTAATTAAAATATTCTTATAAAATGAATAGGGTTTTGAGAGTCATCTCATTGTTCCAATGATTTCGATATCAAATATCATATTTGTATGACAACTCTGACTGTTTATGCATAATTATATTGTTTAGTGTTCTTTCATAATGAAAGATGATGAGAGGTTCATCTCTCCATCATTCACCCGGTCATTAGAAAAAAAAAATGAAGGCAGAGTCCTTCCTTTGTTTTTTGTCAGATTGATGCTCCTATTCACATCAGAGTTGTTTATTCACAGTACAGTTCAGTATATATCATGAAACAAAGTTCTGATAATTTAGTAGTTCAGAGTAGCAGATAATAGTCTAGCTGAAGTTTGGTTTATAGGAACTGCAGGTGGCAGTAACCTGAAATTGTGTCTTTCATACAACCACAGAACCTTTGGAAAAGTTCTACTTTACTGTAATCGTGGCATGCTGCATAGTTGATTCACTTGACAGGTTTTATATGCTCAATATTTATGTGCATTACGGAATTTGAATAACTTAAAAAACTTTAAGAATGCCAAAATGATTCAAAGCAAAATGAATTTGAAATAAAGTTTACATTTAAATTTAAATCCCAAAATACTACACAACATGGTAACTGGCAACTGATAAAAAATATACAAATTTATATATCAAATACCATAACTATGATTATATATGTAATACATTTCACTTTTTTGCATACAACAACAATGGCATAAATATTCAACATTGGAATGTCTTTTATAAGCTATACAAGTATACAGACAATTTTGTTTCTACATTTTCTGAACGACAAAAGAAATATATTTGTCTCATTATTTGTTTATAAAACTTATGTTATTGAGTATAGTTTATACAACACACTTGATCTATCATTTATTTTTATTATTCAACAATAAAAGAAATGAAATATATATATATGCTTATTTCATCATTCAAACATCTTTATTTTAACACTACCCGCGTTGAGATTCTCTGTCGAATAAGAGAAGATGCGGAGATAAGGACCTTATCCCGCTTTCATTTTTTCTCCCACCTTTCATCCAAAGAGTGAAAGTGAGAAACACTCTCCCTTTACACCAGATTCTCTCTTCAAGAGATAAATAGTGGACCCTTCTACTTGAGCACGGGAAAGAAGGAAAAAAAAAACGATTAGTACTACTAATCTATTTTCCTTTATCCCTGATGCCGAAAATGAGATGGTCCTAGCTACTGGTCAGTTCAAAAACCTGTTTGCCCAGTACGAAGTGTACTTTTCTTGCAAAATGACGCGCGTTTTGTAGTTAGCACAGTTAGCGAACCTTGACTTCTCCTGCTCAAAAAGGATTTTCCTCGTAAAAAAAATTCGCATCCCAATAGAATTACACTATATTTAATCTATTTATTTTTTTTTGTTTTAGATGTCCAACAAGACCTGAATACCGCAAGCTGCCACAACGTGTGTCTCCTAAGGTAACAAGGAAAAGAGAAAAAAATGGCAAGTGCTACTCGCAGTGGTTTCAAGCAGGGGGGTGGGGTTTTAGTAATGAATGTTTTTTCCTTCCAGGTTTTACTTCTATATACATATTTACACAATTTACAGTCAGAATTCCGAAAAAGTGATTCTGACTGCACTCTTTGATGAATTAGATAAACGGTTATCAATTCACTGTGTATAACTACGCAGCAACGGTGAATTGACTTCTCTCTTCTACTAAATCCATGGCCTTCTCAGAAAAAAAAAATTTCTGAAATTAATTCAAAATAATGAATTATCCCGAATTCTACTAATGTTCTATCGGTGTTCAAATAGTCCCATATCTCATTACAAAATGATGTATTTGCTATCTGACAAATGTTTAATCCAATATCTTTAATTTCCATTATTATTTATATTTAATTGTATCTTACTTTATTAGCAGACTGGATCCCAAGATTTATCTTATGCTTTTGTAAGTACCAAAAAAAATTTTATTTTTGCACTAAATTTCCTTAGAAAGAAAAAAAAAAAAAACATGATCTGGTTACAAATCTCCTCCCAGTTACATCAACAACGCGATTTACTAACTAACTGAAGTGTTTGTTTGTTCTAGTGAAAACTGATATCTAATTTCGCTGACACGATTTATCACTTTTGCTTGGATTCTTATCATTTGTTTATTTATGTCTATCCAAATATACGCGATATTATGATTACTTGAATTAATTGCGTGAGATCTCACAAATGTTTATATTCATGCATTATATTAGTATTATTATTCTTAGTATTTGTTTGTTTATAATTTGAAAAATGTTAAATTATCTTGTGAAAAAAATAATATAATTATTATTGAGTTATATAATATTTTTATGAAATTTTTAGGTTCGTACCACTGATTGGAATCGTCGAAAGATGCCCCTGTTTTCCAAAATTCTTTCATGATCCGGCCGGAAAATTGAATTGACTTCGCCAGCGAAACCAAATCGTCATGATTGAAAAAAAAAAAAAAAAAAAAAACCCGGAGCACTCAACATCCGTTTAAAGTACGTACCATTTCCACTTTTAATAATTTGTTTGAATTTTTAAATTTTATAAAATATAATTCTCCATGCGTTTTAATGTAATTCTTTTATGTTTTTATTTAGAAAAACAAGTTTAAAATCTTAAAACATGGTGAATATTTTACATTATTTATCTTATTTTCATTACTTTTTAATGAAAGAAAAATTTTAAATCCGATTTTGATTTAGAAATTAATGTCTAAAACGAATTTTTTTCCACATACTATATTGAATTTTATATTTAAAATATTTCTAACAAATGGTATTTAAGGAATAATTTTGAATCTTTATTAAAGTAATTCTGTCCTTAAAATCTTAATAAAAAAAACTTAATTACAAAATTTTTGTGTAACTTTTATTCGTGAATTGTTGAATAAAACTTACTTGCATGACCGCTTATTTAATTGTCAATTAACAATAATTTAAAAGCAATTAGTTATTATATTATGATCATTTAAAATGGAAGTTTTCAATATTTGATACGGGATAATAAATAAATTTATATTTATTTCTTATTATCTATAAATATTTCAAGTTCCCTTTTATTTATTTCTTTATTTGTTTTGTTATTAATCTTTGGGAATTTCTACTTAGTAAAATAAGTTTGAAATCTATTTATTTGAACTATTTTATTTTTTTATTGCTTCTACTAAAGTTTGTAGTTTTATGAGCGACATGAGAATGAATTAATTTACTTGGAAGAATTATTAATTACGAAATTCTAAATTCTTCAAACAGGATTAAAATCAAAAGAAATTCTCAATACTGTCATAATTTTAACTTTCGAAATAACTTGAATCGAAAAGAATGTTCGCTCAACAACAAATCCTAAATTTAAATGGAAATGTTGTATAAATTATTTTAATGACTGTTCTCTGTACGTGTACACCTTGATATTTATTGCTCTCTTCTTTCAGAGAAAAGAGAAGTTCGCTGTTCAAGTACCACCCTCCTTGGGTTGAAATGAGCTTTACAGGAAATGAGACTCCCCCCAACTTGGCGTCATCCAATTGGTGAGAAAGATTTCATTCATTCCTCTCTTCTTAAATCCAGCTTATCTGCTGTCCCGTTTGTTTACATAGACAACCTGACTGCCCTGAACGAAAAAAAATCTTTTTTTTTTTTTTTTTTTTTTTTTATGCACCTTAACTCTAATAAACCAACTGTCAAACTAAATCCTGTATCTTTAAAGAATTTAATTAATATATATATTTTTTAAATGACTCTCTGTCAAAATTTGCTCCTGATGGTTTTTTTTTTTTTTTTATTGTCACTTAATTCAAATGACTGTGAAACAGGAATATGATATGTACTAACTGTGGGATTTTCCTTAATGCAACTTGCATCACCCAATATATTTAAAAGATTTAAATTAATTTAATTAAAAAAATATATATTCGTGCATAAACTCAGCCTAAACTGAAATGCAATGACCTAGAAGTCACATGCTATACACTCTTTTAAACATATTTCAGAGTACATTTATTTATTCTATATAAATTCTCACATTTTGAATATTTTATTATACCATTATTGTATTTTGTGGAAACATACCTTTTAAGTCTCTGCCTTTTATATTTACAGTGACTTACGTAATTTATTATTTTTTTCTTTCTCTTACAAAAAAAAATTACGGTTATTTGCTCCACTATGTGCTATCCAGTGAAAATTTTGACTTCACTTTGCCTTTTACTGATGGACTGTTATCAAATTATTTTGATGTCCGAGATAGCTGATTTCAGAATCATTCTTTCTTTTTTAAAAGAAAAAAAAATCTATTTAATTTTTGGAATATTTTTCTTTGCTTTTAGCCAATTTATCTTTTGAAACATTACTGTTTCTAGAAAACTGTGGTATTTTTAATAAAATGTAATCTTTTATTACCCACTGACTAAATTTGAATGCAAATATTTTACCTTTTCCTCATTTTACAAATCTTCTCATCGGTAAACAGATTATTCCTCATTAAATAAAAAAAATTCTACTTCAAAATTCTATCTTATTATTGTTATTTTGACCAATATATGTTTTCAGGTGCTACTCTTACTGTATGACTATTCTGAATATTTGATGTTTATATTTTGTCCAATTTTGCCTTATACATAAATTTTGATATTGTGAAAAAAATTGTTTATATATATTTATCATTTTGGGGGATTTATTTGAATTTCACAATTTTGTTAGAAAACATTACTAGAATCAAAACTTCTAATTCTCTACATGAATTAAGATTTGCCACAAAATTTGTTAGATAGGAGAGAGAGACAAAAAAAAAATTGTCCCAATCAAATTTTCATATAAATTTGCACATTTAAAAAAAAAAAAAACAGTTGTTTGTCATATGACACACATTGTTATATTTACAAAAAAATTTATTATTTTTTATTATTTTAAACCAAAATAATATAGGTTTTCTTTTTTGTTTGTCACTGTCTGTGACTTTTTCCGATTTTTTTTTTTTTTTTTTTTTAACATTAAAATTCCAATAATTTATCTAAAAAACAGAATTTACATTTCTAGATTATCTAAACAAATTTTGAAAATGGATAGAAAAAAAAATTATTTATTTACATCAATTTAGTTAAGCCTAGACTAAGTACTAAAATTATTTTATTTACATTCTAACTACTACTGTTCTGTCCATCATTGGCATTGTCCATCTTTTGATCCACCTCCTCATAATTTACCTTTGTGGTACAAAATAGTTTGTCAATATGCCGTTTGATGAGTTTTCTCTGTGGGTTGCTTAGATCTTTTAGTAAGTAGTTGTTGTTGCGAAATCGCAATTTGACCTCAAATGGACCCTCATGCTTTCTGTCTAGCGCGCCTGTGTGTCCCACACATTTTAGGTAGCAATGCTGCCCTTTTTCAAGAAATTTTACTCTTTTTAACTCTTCCTCATTGATGTATTCTTTCATAATTTTCTCTTGATTGGCTAATGCTTGTAGCTTAACTTCTTTTATGTGTTGTACGCGATTTTTAACATACTCTTTAGAGCAAATTTCTTGTGCTGGTAGATGCACTGAGAATGGAGTTTTGATTTCGCGTGCAAAGAACATCATTGAGGGAGTGAAACCAGTCGCTCTGTGGACACTAGAATTATAACATAATTTAAAGAAGTCCAAGCGCGTGTCCCACTCTAGTGTACGGTTTGACATGGCAACAATCGAGTTTTTTAGTACCTTATTTGCAACTTCTGCAATTCCATTCGATACTGGATGGTAGGCACTGGCAAAATGTGGCTCTATACCTAATGTTTTAAGATATTCTTTGAAAACATCTGCGCGAAAATATTTTGCATTGTCCATCGTACACTGTTTCGGTAATCCATAGGCTGCAAAGTACTTATTCAAGACATTTAGTATAGTTTGGGCCTCCACATTTCGAAGTGGGACGGCTTCCAAAAATCTTGATGTAGAATCAATGATTGTCAGAATAAATTTGTTCTTTTTGAATGACATTGGAAGCAGCCCTATAACATCGCAATGGATTGCATGTCCCACTTCATGATCTTTGATAACTTTCTGTATCGGAACTTTGATTTTGGGATGTTGTTTAGTTTGGTTGCATGGAATGCAATTGTTGCAGTAAGTTTTGATATCTCTGTACATTCCTGTCCAATGAAATCTTGTTTTTATGATATCATAGGTCTTCTTAAATGCAAAGTGAGGTTTATGAGCCTCTTCTATAATTTCTAATTTAAGATTCTCTGGAGCTATTAAAAGTTCCTTATTATCAGTTCCTGGTTTTAAAATTAAAATTTCTTTAGCATTGAGTGCATATTTTTTAGTGTTTTTGTTTTCTTTCTTATTTTTGATCTTTTCAATAATTTTGTTTAATTTTTCATCTTGTAATTGTTGTTCTTTAACATTATTATCTGAAATAGCTTGATTGACGGCGAATAAATTATTTTGAAGTTCTATTATGGTTAAATTATTTATATTTCGGGATATATAATCTGCAGGATTGGTCTCTCCCTGTATATGACCAAAAGAAAAATCAAACTCTTGTAGATGTTCTAACCATCTGGCCATAATATCCGATTGTTTTTCAATGTTGAGACCCTTTGCTAGTGCTTCTGAATCTGTCAGAATTTGGAATCTTCTTCCTGCTAGCATATGCTTAAAATGCATGACAGATTCATGAACCGCTAACAGTTCAAACTTTAAACTATGGTATTTCTTCTCTGGCTCCCTAAGCTTCCTGCCGAAAAATTCAATTGGGAGTAATTCCCCATCAATTTTCTGAGCCAAAATTCCTGAAATAGCCACCTTAGAGCCGTCTGTGATCAGATAAAATTCTTTTGTGTAATCAGGAGGTCTCAGCGTTGGATTCTGTAAAATTGCAGTTTGGATATCCTTAAAGGCTTGTTCGGCTTTGTCATCCCATGTGAATTTAACATTGTCTTTTGTAAGATTAATTAGTGGGTCTACAATTGTGGAATAGTTTTTTATTAAAGACCTAAAATAATTGGCTAGACCCAGTAAAGATTTAACAGCTTTTTTATTTTTTGGTCTGACTAAACTTTGAATTTTATTGAGGTTCTTTTTAGAGGGAGAATACCCTTTCTCATTGACTGAGAATCCTAGAAATTCAATTTCTTCTAAGCAGATTTGCATTTTAGCTGGATCTATTGTTAGATTATTCTCAATTAATGTTTTTAACACTCTGTCAATTAAATTTATCATTTCCTCTAAAGAATTCGCTGCCAATATGACGTCATCCACAAAGTAAGAGACTTCACTCTTATCAAAGTGTCCCAAAGTATCGTTAATTAGATTGGCAAAGACCCCTGTGGATAATTTTGTCCCGAACGGGAGGCGTAAAAAGGAATAACGACCATTCTCTGTGATAAAAGCTAATTTGTAGCTATCTTCAGGTCTTACCAGTATTTGAAAAAAAGCACTATGCAGATCGAGAACGGTGTAATATTTCTTTGCACTTATATTCTGTAAAATTTCTTTTATGTCCGGAATAGGGTAAGGATATGATTCCAGAATCTCATTTAGCAAACGGAAATCAATTGCCATTCTAAACTTAGTTTCTTTGTTATCATTGCTTTTTTTTCTCACAAATATTACAGGAAAAGCGTAGTTAGAATCACTTTTTTGAATTATGTTGGCTTCCAGCAGTTCCTGTATCTCTTTTTTTGCATATTCTTTGATGTTTTGATTTATTTTGTACGGTTTAGCTTGTATGGGAAAATTATGCGTTAGGTTAAACCTAGGAACTACTTTTGAGCATTTGCCTAAAGTTTTGTAATTCTTTGAAAATGCATGGGCATTTGCTAGTAGCATGTTTTTAACTCTTTCCCGAATACTGTCTGGCAAATGATTGATCTTAAAATCGTCAGGGGAGAGCTCTGCTTCTCTAAGTTTTCTCACTTCATCAATACTTAAATTGTTTACTTCATAAACTGCCCCTTTTTCAATTTCCTTGACTTCCCTATCCTTCTGAATTAAGAAATTCATATCAATTTGTCCTATTGATTTATCTTTGGGTAAAAAGATCTTTTTTTCCGATTCATTTTTTATGATTATATTAACTTGTCTTTCTTTATTAATTTCATGAATGGATGCCTCAAGATTAATTTTTAAGTTATTCTCTATGGGTTCTAGTAAAATCATGATATTTTCTTCTAAGTCTTCTGGACACTGTAATTTTACAATTTTCTCCTGCCCTGGTTTCAGATGGACATTTTCAATAGTTTTCGCAAATTTTATTTTATCCCTGAAAGATTTAAATTTTTTTTTCTTATTTTTAGAATTTAGTTTACTTTTATTATTTGTTTCTGAAGTTCTCTCACTATTGACCGATATTTCCTTTGTTGTTAAGTTATTAATTCCCATAGTATTATCATTCATATTAAATTGAAGTTTAATTTTCTTATTTTTGAACTGTAAAGTTTTATCATCAAAATTCAAGATCATTTTATTATTCTTTAAAAAATCATACCCTAAAAGTAGTTGATATTTTCTACCAAAATCCTTACTAGTGATGTAAAATGTGCCTGTTGTGAAGACTCCTTCTAAACGAAAGGACATTTTCACGCACTGTTTAAAATAAATTGCGGAATCAGTTAATGTTTTAATTTGAATCTGATTTGCAAGATATTTAGGCTTTATACCAGTTTCTTTTAATTGATTAAACAAAGAGGGCGTTGCTAGGCTCACAGCCGCTCCACAATCTAGTAATGCATTGATTTTTATCCCATTAATTTCAAAAGTAATAATAGGTAGACTATCATTCTCAGGGTTACTGACACTTGCTATGATTTTTTTTACTTTGGACTGCCTGCCTTGTAGAGACTCACGCAGGCGCTTGTTATTATCAACTGTAAGCCTCTGAACTATTTTTTTGAATTTTTGTTATTTTTATTTTCAGAACCTTTATTTGGGTGTGATCTGTCATTTCTACTTTGCCTATCGTCATTTCTGGATGACTTGTCTCTGTTCGTTTTATCATAATTACCCCTATTGGAGAAATTTCGTTTGTAGTAATTCCCATTATTTCGCCTGAAATCTTGTCCCGAATTTTGTCCAAAATTGTTTTGCGCAAACTGATAATTTTGATCATATGGGTCGAAGCTGTGAAAATAATTGGGTAGTGGGGGGTATGGAAGAAAACCACCATGATTGACAGTATTCGCAGAACTCTGCGCTTGCATCTGATTATTAGAAAATTTAGTAGTATTTCTACTATCAGAATTATGCTTATACCGCTGATTACCCCGTTTTTCATTGTTTTTATTATTTGCTTGATTTTTCATATTATACCAACAAACCTCCGTGTTATGAGAATTTACCTTGCAGATATAACAAAATCTTTCTTTATTTTGGGTACCCCTAGTAGCATCTAATTTTAAATTATTTATTTCGGAAGTCAATGCTTTAATTTGGTCTGCGCTTTGCGTATTTAATTTAACCAAATTTTCTACAAACTCCGCGTTTTGTTTAGTTTCCAGATTATTTATTTCCTGTAAATTATTGGAATTGTATGCTTGTTCCATTTTGATGGCTATTTTACAAGCTTCCTCAAAATTGGTTGGTGATACCTTCCTGATATCAAGCGCAACATCAGCTCGAATGCTGTCAAGAAAACGCGTTAGTTTAACCATTTCTATAAATTTCGTCGAACCATTCTGTTCAACATCAGTGTTTTTCTCGATATAACGTTTTGATATCTCTTTAAACTCCAAAATAAAATCGCTGACACTCTGTTCTGGTTTCTGTTTAAGTGAAAAGAATTTATTTTGAATATCAGCAAATTTTTGTTTGGGTTGAAAAATTTCTATTAATGATTTTTTGAATTTTTCAAAATCAGTTTCATTCGCTAATGTTTCGTTATTTGCCAATTTTTCCCTGGCTATGCCAGTTAGTTTAGCCTTTAAAATGATCAGTTTTGTGTCATCTTTGAATGATGTTTGAGAAATTAAATTTTCAAATTCCTTAATGTAAAAATCAATTGTGGTTCCCTTTTTCCCGTCAAAGGTGGGAATTAAATTTAGAATGGTGTCAACATTTGGTTGAGCCATATTTAAATTTAAAGTACAATTTTCCTTTACAGCTTTCTTTATTTTATTATTACGATTATCTGTGCTAGAGCTTTTTGAAGTCGCATTTACGCTTGAAGTTTTTTCTTTTATTTTTTTTCCTTGGCTCCTAGTTTTTATCCCCGAATTATTTAGATCTACGCTTTTTCTTTTGAATTTGCGTTTATTATTGGGCATACCCTTTCAAACATTAGTTTTTGTGACCAGATCAAATTTACTTTACACATAAAAATATACAAAATTTTGTTTCACCTTATATAAATTTCAAAAATGAATTCTCACTATTTAAAATATTTCAGAACTATACATACATGATATATTAAAAAAAAATTAACATTTGTAGATACACATAACATTATTATAAAATATATATTGTAATTTCACTGCTTAGAATTGTATACATAGTAAAAATAATTTAAAGCATTTTGCAAGAAAACATCCTATTTCAGCTCTACATTCACTATTTGGAAATACATATTACAGTTGCATAAATAACCTCCAAATTTATATAAATGTGATCAGTGTACCATCAGTTTTATACAGAGTATCAGTTGCCAGATGACCTAATTCAAAATTCTCCCAGGAAATCTCGCATTGATTAACTCTAACTATACTATTGATTATTTGAAACATTTTTCTTTATTATTTTTATAGCTGTTATTGGTGATGCTCATAGTTAATTAAAATTTTATTTTTACTACAAATTAAAATTTTCATTGAAATTTAACTACGTAACCTACAGGATTAAAAATTAAAATAAATGTGATTTGCCTAAATTTTATTTTTACAAAAAAAAAAAAAAATTTCTACTTATCAAATAAGAACAGCAAATCAATATATACTAGCTAACAAAATTAAATAGCCTTAAGCATTTATTTTTTACATTTATTTTACCACAATAATTTCCAGACTCGCATCCTAGCCAAATAAAAGGCCTGAGTCACGAAACACCATTAATTAGTCTTGTGATCCTATGCTGGAATGATATTGCCAAGTGTACATTAGGTTACGATTTTAAAAATTAATTTATCATTCCACATAAAAATCAACAAAGAGCTAATTGTAATTTTGAATTTAGCATTAAAAAAATGATCGTATTTACCAAATAAATTCTCTGGGTCATGTAGAGATGCTGAAAGAAATACCAGCATATAGAATTTAAATTAAAGCGTTGTGATTATTTAGTTGAACATGACCTTAAGAGAAAGATGAAGTTAAGATTAAGCTGGTGTCCTTCCATAAATTATTCATCTAGAAAAAAAATCGCTAAATCAAAATTAAATAAAAGAAACTGAGTCATCACCAAAGAGAAGAAAAATTAAATCTTGAATTTTAACATTAAAATTAGTTTATTCACAGTATATACAATGATATTTACATTTAATCTATAAAATAAATATAAAAAAAACAATCATTATCATTAATTGCTCGTATACTACTTGCTTCACAAAAAAATGCTATTTACAAATAGCATAGAAAAAAGTTTAATACTTAACATTATTATTTTTGATTGAAGGTTAATCTAATTTTTTTACGATGCAAAATTCCTGGGAGAACAATCCCTGTGTGCATTAGCATGCATCATATTCTTCCCACAAACAATTAAAATGTTATGCACAGTTATTACGAGCATATAATATTTGAGATACCTTTTTCTAGGTAGAGGTCATCCATCGTCCTATCAGCTCCACGTTCTTTTTGTACGACGACACAAACACAAATAAAAATATATACTCCTTGCATTACAGTCAAAATGACTAAAGTAAACGTGCATTTTTTTGCACAACCTTCATTCTGGGTTAGGAAACTTCGAACTGAATCTTGGATGAATTTTTCTCTTCCTCTTCAATTCTGAGGGGGCGATGTTTTTTCTCCTCCTCTTAATTTTTGTGGGCCGTCTTTTTTCGTCTATTGGTCCTCCTTGAACAAAACCATGTTTTTCATTAGTCCACCGTTTTGACCCCTACTCTGGTCACGTGGTCTCAGGACTCCTGGAAAACGGATGATGTTTCTCTGCGGCTGTACAAGGCAGATTTATGACTGTCATATATTTGAGCAATAAAATCTGCCAACCTATTTCAGATGTATTGTAAAAGTGCAGACTTATGTCTCCATCTCATTATCAATGTATCTGTTGTTTACAGTGAACTATATATATATATATATATATATAGAATAAAAACTTAATTATTTTAATTAAAATATTCTTATAAAATGAATAGGGTTTTGAGAGTCATCTCATTGTTCCAATGATTTCGATATCAAATATCATATTTGTATGACAACTCTGACTGTTTATGCATAATTATATTGTTTAGTGTTCTTTCATAATGAAAGATGATGAGAGGTTCATCTCTCCATCATTCACCCGGTCATTAGAAAAAAAAAATGAAGGCAGAGTCCTTCCTTTGTTTTTTGTCAGATTGATGCTCCTATTCACATCAGAGTTGTTTATTCACAGTACAGTTCAGTATATATCATGAAACAAAGTTCTGATAATTTAGTAGTTCAGAGTAGCAGATAATAGTCTAGCTGAAGTTTGGTTTATAGGAACTGCAGGTGGCAGTAACCTGAAATTGTGTCTTTCATACAACCACAGAACCTTTGGAAAAGTTCTACTTTACTGTAATCGTGGCATGCTGCATAGTTGATTCACTTGACAGGTTTTATATGCTCAATATTTATGTGCATTACGGAATTTGAATAACTTAAAAAACTTTAAGAATGCCAAAATGATTCAAAGCAAAATGAATTTGAAATAAAGTTTACATTTAAATTTAAATCCCAAAATACTACACAACATGGTAACTGGCAACTGATAAAAAATATACAAATTTATATATCAAATACCATAACTATGATTATATATGTAATACATTTCACTTTTTTGCATACAACAACAATGGCATAAATATTCAACATTGGAATGTCTTTTATAAGCTATACAAGTATACAGACAATTTTGTTTCTACATTTTCTGAACGACAAAAGAAATATATTTGTCTCATTATTTGTTTATAAAACTTATGTTATTGAGTATAGTTTATACAACACACTTGATCTATCATTTATTTTTATTATTCAACAATAAAAGAAATGAAATATATATATATGCTTATTTCATCATTCAAACATCTTTATTTTAACACTACCCGCGTTGAGATTCTCTGTCGAATAAGAGAAGATGCGGAGATAAGGACCTTATCCCGCTTTCATTTTTTCTCCCACCTTTCATCCAAAGAGTGAAAGTGAGAAACACTCTCCCTTTACACCAGATTCTCTCTTCAAGAGATAAATAGTGGACCCTTCTACTTGAGCACGGGAAAGAAGGAAAAAAAAAACGATTAGTACTACTAATCTATTTTCCTTTATCCCTGATGCCGAAAATGAGATGGTCCTAGCTACTGGTCAGTTCAAAAACCTGTTTGCCCAGTACGAAGTGTACTTTTCTTGCAAAATGACGCGCGTTTTGTAGTTAGCACAGTTAGCGAACCTTGACTTCTCCTGCTCAAAAAGGATTTTCCTCGTAAAAAAAATTCGCATCCCAATAGAATTACACTATATTTAATCTATTTATTTTTTTTTGTTTTAGATGTCCAACAAGACCTGAATACCGCAAGCTGCCACAACGTGTGTCTCCTAAGGTAACAAGGAAAAGAGAAAAAAATGGCAAGTGCTACTCGCAGTGGTTTCAAGCAGGGGGGTGGGGTTTTAGTAATGAATGTTTTTTCCTTCCAGGTTTTACTTCTATATACATATTTACACAATTTACAGTCAGAATTCCGAAAAAGTGATTCTGACTGCACTCTTTGATGAATTAGATAAACGGTTATCAATTCACTGTGTATAACTACGCAGCAACGGTGAATTGACTTCTCTCTTCTACTAAATCCATGGCCTTCTCAGAAAAAAAAAATTTCTGAAATTAATTCAAAATAATGAATTATCCCGAATTCTACTAATGTTCTATCGGTGTTCAAATAGTCCCATATCTCATTACAAAATGATGTATTTGCTATCTGACAAATGTTTAATCCAATATCTTTAATTTCCATTATTATTTATATTTAATTGTATCTTACTTTATTAGCAGACTGGATCCCAAGATTTATCTTATGCTTTTGTAAGTACCAAAAAAAAATTTATTTTTGCACTAAATTTCCTTAGAAAGAAAAAAAAAAAAAACATGATCTGGTTACAAATCTCCTCCCAGTTACATCAACAACGCGATTTACTAACTAACTGAAGTGTTTGTTTGTTCTAGTGAAAACTGATATCTAATTTCGCTGACACGATTTATCACTTTTGCTTGGATTCTTATCATTTGTTTATTTATGTCTATCCAAATATACGCGATATTATGATTACTTGAATTAATTGCGTGAGATCTCACAAATGTTTATATTCATGCATTATATTAGTATTATTATTCTTAGTATTTGTTTGTTTATAATTTGAAAAATGTTAAATTATCTTGTGAAAAAAATAATATAATTATTATTGAGTTATATAATATTTTTATGAAATTTTTAGGTTCGTACCACTGATTGGAATCGTCGAAAGATGCCCCTGTTTTCCAAAATTCTTTCATGATCCGGCCGGAAAATTGAATTGACTTCGCCAGCGAAACCAAATCGTCATGATTGAAAAAAAAAAAAAAAAAAAACCCGGAGCACTCAACATCCGTTTAAAGTACGTACCATTTCCACTTTTAATAATTTGTTTGAATTTTTAAATTTTATAAAATATAATTCTCCATGCGTTTTAATGTAATTCTTTTATGTTTTTATTTAGAAAAACAAGTTTAAAATCTTAAAACATGGTGAATATTTTACATTATTTATCTTATTTTCATTACTTTTTAATGAAAGAAAAATTTTAAATCCGATTTTGATTTAGAAATTAATGTCTAAAACGAATTTTTTTCCACATACTATATTGAATTTTATATTTAAAATATTTCTAACAAATGGTATTTAAGGAATAATTTTGAATCTTTATTAAAGTAATTCTGTCCTTAAAATCTTAATAAAAAAAACTTAATTACAAAATTTTTGTGTAACTTTTATTCGTGAATTGTTGAATAAAACTTACTTGCATGACCGCTTATTTAATTGTCAATTAACAATAATTTAAAAGCAATTAGTTATTATATTATGATCATTTAAAATGGAAGTTTTCAATATTTGATACGGGATAATAAATAAATTTATATTTATTTCTTATTATCTATAAATATTTCAAGTTCCCTTTTATTTATTTCTTTATTTGTTTTGTTATTAATCTTTGGGAATTTCTACTTAGTAAAATAAGTTTGAAATCTATTTATTTGAACTATTTTATTTTTTTATTGCTTCTACTAAAGTTTGTAGTTTTATGAGCGACATGAGAATGAATTAATTTACTTGGAAGAATTATTAATTACGAAATTCTAAATTCTTCAAACAGGATTAAAATCAAAAGAAATTCTCAATACTGTCATAATTTTAACTTTCGAAATAACTTGAATCGAAAAGAATGTTCGCTCAACAACAAATCCTAAATTTAAATGGAAATGTTGTATAAATTATTTTAATGACTGTTCTCTGTACGTGTACACCTTGATATTTATTGCTCTCTTCTTTCAGAGAAAAGAGAAGTTCGCTGTTCAAGTACCACCCTCCTTGGGTTGAAATGAGCTTTACAGGAAATGAGACTCCCCCCAACTTGGCGTCATCCAATTGGTGAGAAAGATTTCATTCATTCCTCTCTTCTTAAATCCAGCTTATCTGCTGTCCCGTTTGTTTACATAGACAACCTGACTGCCCTGAACGAAAAAAAATCTTTTTTTTTTTTTTTTTTTTTTTTTATGCACCTTAACTCTAATAAACCAACTGTCAAACTAAATCCTGTATCTTTAAAGAATTTAATTAATATATATATTTTTTAAATGACTCTCTGTCAAAATTTGCTCCTGATGGTTTTTTTTTTTTTTTTTATTGTCACTTAATTCAAATGACTGTGAAACAGGAATATGATATGTACTAACTGTGGGATTTTCCTTAATGCAACTTGCATCACCCAATATATTTAAAAGATTTAAATTAATTTAATTAAAAAAAATATATATTCGTGCATAAACTCAGCCTAAACTGAAATGCAATGACCTAGAAGTCACATGCTATACACTCTTTTAAACATATTTCAGAGTACATTTATTTATTCTATATAAATTCTCACATTTTGAATATTTTATTATACCATTATTGTATTTTGTGGAAACATACCTTTTAAGTCTCTGCCTTTTATATTTACAGTGACTTACGTAATTTATTATTTTTTTCTTTCTCTTACAAAAAAAAATTACGGTTATTTGCTCCACTATGTGCTATCCAGTGAAAATTTTGACTTCACTTTGCCTTTTACTGATGGACTGTTATCAAATTATTTTGATGTCCGAGATAGCTGATTTCAGAATCATTCTTTCTTTTTTAAAAGAAAAAAAAATCTATTTAATTTTTGGAATATTTTTCTTTGCTTTTAGCCAATTTATCTTTTGAAACATTACTGTTTCTAGAAAACTGTGGTATTTTTAATAAAATGTAATCTTTTATTACCCACTGACTAAATTTGAATGCAAATATTTTACCTTTTCCTCATTTTACAAATCTTCTCATCGGTAAACAGATTATTCCTCATTAAATAAAAAAAATTCTACTTCAAAATTCTATCTTATTATTGTTATTTTGACCAATATATGTTTTCAGGTGCTACTCTTACTGTATGACTATTCTGAATATTTGATGTTTATATTTTGTCCAATTTTGCCTTATACATAAATTTTGATATTGTGAAAAAAATTGTTTATATATATTTATCATTTTGGGGGATTTATTTGAATTTCACAATTTTGTTAGAAAACATTACTAGAATCAAAACTTCTAATTCTCTACATGAATTAAGATTTGCCACAAAATTTGTTAGATAGGAGAGAGAGACAAAAAAAAAATTGTCCCAATCAAATTTTCATATAAATTTGCACATTTAAAAAAAAAAAAAAACAGTTGTTTGTCATATGACACACATTGTTATATTTACAAAAAAATTTATTATTTTTTATTATTTTAAACCAAAATAATATAGGTTTTCTTTTTTGTTTGTCACTGTCTGTGACTTTTTCCGATTTTTTTTTTTTTTTTTTTTAACATTAAAATTCCAATAATTTATCTAAAAAACAGAATTTACATTTCTAGATTATCTAAACAAATTTTGAAAATGGATAGAAAAAAAAATTATTTATTTACATCAATTTAGTTAAGCCTAGACTAAGTACTAAAATTATTTTATTTACATTCTAACTACTACTGTTCTGTCCATCATTGGCATTGTCCATCTTTTGATCCACCTCCTCATAATTTACCTTTGTGGTACAAAATAGTTTGTCAATATGCCGTTTGATGAGTTTTCTCTGTGGGTTGCTTAGATCTTTTAGTAAGTAGTTGTTGTTGCGAAATCGCAATTTGACCTCAAATGGACCCTCATGCTTTCTGTCTAGCGCGCCTGTGTGTCCCACACATTTTAGGTAGCAATGCTGCCCTTTTTCAAGAAATTTTACTCTTTTTAACTCTTCCTCATTGATGTATTCTTTCATAATTTTCTCTTGATTGGCTAATGCTTGTAGCTTAACTTCTTTTATGTGTTGTACGCGATTTTTAACATACTCTTTAGAGCAAATTTCTTGTGCTGGTAGATGCACTGAGAATGGAGTTTTGATTTCGCGTGCAAAGAACATCATTGAGGGAGTGAAACCAGTCGCTCTGTGGACACTAGAATTATAACATAATTTAAAGAAGTCCAAGCGCGTGTCCCACTCTAGTGTACGGTTTGACATGGCAACAATCGAGTTTTTTAGTACCTTATTTGCAACTTCTGCAATTCCATTCGATACTGGATGGTAGGCACTGGCAAAATGTGGCTCTATACCTAATGTTTTAAGATATTCTTTGAAAACATCTGCGCGAAAATATTTTGCATTGTCCATCGTACACTGTTTCGGTAATCCATAGGCTGCAAAGTACTTATTCAAGACATTTAGTATAGTTTGGGCCTCCACATTTCGAAGTGGGACGGCTTCCAAAAATCTTGATGTAGAATCAATGATTGTCAGAATAAATTTGTTCTTTTTGAATGACATTGGAAGCAGCCCTATAACATCGCAATGGATTGCATGTCCCACTTCATGATCTTTGATAACTTTCTGTATCGGAACTTTGATTTTGGGATGTTGTTTAGTTTGGTTGCATGGAATGCAATTGTTGCAGTAAGTTTTGATATCTCTGTACATTCCTGTCCAATGAAATCTTGTTTTTATGATATCATAGGTCTTCTTAAATGCAAAGTGAGGTTTATGAGCCTCTTCTATAATTTCTAATTTAAGATTCTCTGGAGCTATTAAAAGTTCCTTATTATCAGTTCCTGGTTTTAAAATTAAAATTTCTTTAGCATTGAGTGCATATTTTTTAGTGTTTTTGTTTTCTTTCTTATTTTTGATCTTTTCAATAATTTTGTTTAATTTTTCATCTTGTAATTGTTGTTCTTTAACATTATTATCTGAAATAGCTTGATTGACGGCGAATAAATTATTTTGAAGTTCTATTATGGTTAAATTATTTATATTTCGGGATATATAATCTGCAGGATTGGTCTCTCCCTGTATATGACCAAAAGAAAAATCAAACTCTTGTAGATGTTCTAACCATCTGGCCATAATATCCGATTGTTTTTCAATGTTGAGACCCTTTGCTAGTGCTTCTGAATCTGTCAGAATTTGGAATCTTCTTCCTGCTAGCATATGCTTAAAATGCATGACAGATTCATGAACCGCTAACAGTTCAAACTTTAAACTATGGTATTTCTTCTCTGGCTCCCTAAGCTTCCTGCCGAAAAATTCAATTGGGAGTAATTCCCCATCAATTTTCTGAGCCAAAATTCCTGAAATAGCCACCTTAGAGCCGTCTGTGATCAGATAAAATTCTTTTGTGTAATCAGGAGGTCTCAGCGTTGGATTCTGTAAAATTGCAGTTTGGATATCCTTAAAGGCTTGTTCGGCTTTGTCATCCCATGTGAATTTAACATTGTCTTTTGTAAGATTAATTAGTGGGTCTACAATTGTGGAATAGTTTTTTATTAAAGACCTAAAATAATTGGCTAGACCCAGTAAAGATTTAACAGCTTTTTTATTTTTTGGTCTGACTAAACTTTGAATTTTATTGAGGTTCTTTTTAGAGGGAGAATACCCTTTCTCATTGACTGAGAATCCTAGAAATTCAATTTCTTCTAAGCAGATTTGCATTTTAGCTGGATCTATTGTTAGATTATTCTCAATTAATGTTTTTAACACTCTGTCAATTAAATTTATCATTTCCTCTAAAGAATTCGCTGCCAATATGACGTCATCCACAAAGTAAGAGACTTCACTCTTATCAAAGTGTCCCAAAGTATCGTTAATTAGATTGGCAAAGACCCCTGTGGATAATTTTGTCCCGAACGGGAGGCGTAAAAAGGAATAACGACCATTCTCTGTGATAAAAGCTAATTTGTAGCTATCTTCAGGTCTTACCAGTATTTGAAAAAAAGCACTATGCAGATCGAGAACGGTGTAATATTTCTTTGCACTTATATTCTGTAAAATTTCTTTTATGTCCGGAATAGGGTAAGGATATGATTCCAGAATCTCATTTAGCAAACGGAAATCAATTGCCATTCTAAACTTAGTTTCTTTGTTATCATTGCTTTTTTTTCTCACAAATATTACAGGAAAAGCGTAGTTAGAATCACTTTTTTGAATTATGTTGGCTTCCAGCAGTTCCTGTATCTCTTTTTTTGCATATTCTTTGATGTTTTGATTTATTTTGTACGGTTTAGCTTGTATGGGAAAATTATGCGTTAGGTTAAACCTAGGAACTACTTTTGAGCATTTGCCTAAAGTTTTGTAATTCTTTGAAAATGCATGGGCATTTGCTAGTAGCATGTTTTTAACTCTTTCCCGAATACTGTCTGGCAAATGATTGATCTTAAAATCGTCAGGGGAGAGCTCTGCTTCTCTAAGTTTTCTCACTTCATCAATACTTAAATTGTTTACTTCATAAACTGCCCCTTTTTCAATTTCCTTGACTTCCCTATCCTTCTGAATTAAGAAATTCATATCAATTTGTCCTATTGATTTATCTTTGGGTAAAAAGATCTTTTTTTCCGATTCATTTTTTATGATTATATTAACTTGTCTTTCTTTATTAATTTCATGAATGGATGCCTCAAGATTAATTTTTAAGTTATTCTCTATGGGTTCTAGTAAAATCATGATATTTTCTTCTAAGTCTTCTGGACACTGTAATTTTACAATTTTCTCCTGCCCTGGTTTCAGATGGACATTTTCAATAGTTTTCGCAAATTTTATTTTATCCCTGAAAGATTTAAATTTTTTTTTCTTATTTTTAGAATTTAGTTTACTTTTATTATTTGTTTCTGAAGTTCTCTCACTATTGACCGATATTTCCTTTGTTGTTAAGTTATTAATTCCCATAGTATTATCATTCATATTAAATTGAAGTTTAATTTTCTTATTTTTGAACTGTAAAGTTTTATCATCAAAATTCAAGATCATTTTATTATTCTTTAAAAAATCATACCCTAAAAGTAGTTGATATTTTCTACCAAAATCCTTACTAGTGATGTAAAATGTGCCTGTTGTGAAGACTCCTTCTAAACGAAAGGACATTTTCACGCACTGTTTAAAATAAATTGCGGAATCAGTTAATGTTTTAATTTGAATCTGATTTGCAAGATATTTAGGCTTTATACCAGTTTCTTTTAATTGATTAAACAAAGAGGGCGTTGCTAGGCTCACAGCCGCTCCACAATCTAGTAATGCATTGATTTTTATCCCATTAATTTCAAAAGTAATAATAGGTAGACTATCATTCTCAGGGTTACTGACACTTGCTATGATTTTTTTTACTTTGGACTGCCTGCCTTGTAGAGACTCACGCAGGCGCTTGTTATTATCAACTGTAAGCCTCTGAACTATTTTTTTGAATTTTTGTTATTTTTATTTTCAGAACCTTTATTTGGGTGTGATCTGTCATTTCTACTTTGCCTATCGTCATTTCTGGATGACTTGTCTCTGTTCGTTTTATCATAATTACCCCTATTGGAGAAATTTCGTTTGTAGTAATTCCCATTATTTCGCCTGAAATCTTGTCCCGAATTTTGTCCAAAATTGTTTTGCGCAAACTGATAATTTTGATCATATGGGTCGAAGCTGTGAAAATAATTGGGTAGTGGGGGGTATGGAAGAAAACCACCATGATTGACAGTATTCGCAGAACTCTGCGCTTGCATCTGATTATTAGAAAATTTAGTAGTATTTCTACTATCAGAATTATGCTTATACCGCTGATTACCCCGTTTTTCATTGTTTTTATTATTTGCTTGATTTTTCATATTATACCAACAAACCTCCGTGTTATGAGAATTTACCTTGCAGATATAACAAAATCTTTCTTTATTTTGGGTACCCCTAGTAGCATCTAATTTTAAATTATTTATTTCGGAAGTCAATGCTTTAATTTGGTCTGCGCTTTGCGTATTTAATTTAACCAAATTTTCTACAAACTCCGCGTTTTGTTTAGTTTCCAGATTATTTATTTCCTGTAAATTATTGGAATTGTATGCTTGTTCCATTTTGATGGCTATTTTACAAGCTTCCTCAAAATTGGTTGGTGATACCTTCCTGATATCAAGCGCAACATCAGCTCGAATGCTGTCAAGAAAACGCGTTAGTTTAACCATTTCTATAAATTTCGTCGAACCATTCTGTTCAACATCAGTGTTTTTCTCGATATAACGTTTTGATATCTCTTTAAACTCCAAAATAAAATCGCTGACACTCTGTTCTGGTTTCTGTTTAAGTGAAAAGAATTTATTTTGAATATCAGCAAATTTTTGTTTGGGTTGAAAAATTTCTATTAATGATTTTTTGAATTTTTCAAAATCAGTTTCATTCGCTAATGTTTCGTTATTTGCCAATTTTTCCCTGGCTATGCCAGTTAGTTTAGCCTTTAAAATGATCAGTTTTGTGTCATCTTTGAATGATGTTTGAGAAATTAAATTTTCAAATTCCTTAATGTAAAAATCAATTGTGGTTCCCTTTTTCCCGTCAAAGGTGGGAATTAAATTTAGAATGGTGTCAACATTTGGTTGAGCCATATTTAAATTTAAAGTACAATTTTCCTTTACAGCTTTCTTTATTTTATTATTACGATTATCTGTGCTAGAGCTTTTTGAAGTCGCATTTACGCTTGAAGTTTTTTCTTTTATTTTTTTTCCTTGGCTCCTAGTTTTTATCCCCGAATTATTTAGATCTACGCTTTTTCTTTTGAATTTGCGTTTATTATTGGGCATACCCTTTCAAACATTAGTTTTTGTGACCAGATCAAATTTACTTTACACATAAAAATATACAAAATTTTGTTTCACCTTATATAAATTTCAAAAATGAATTCTCACTATTTAAAATATTTCAGAACTATACATACATGATATATTAAAAAAAAATTAACATTTGTAGATACACATAACATTATTATAAAATATATATTGTAATTTCACTGCTTAGAATTGTATACATAGTAAAAATAATTTAAAGCATTTTGCAAGAAAACATCCTATTTCAGCTCTACATTCACTATTTGGAAATACATATTACAGTTGCATAAATAACCTCCAAATTTATATAAATGTGATCAGTGTACCATCAGTTTTATACAGAGTATCAGTTGCCAGATGACCTAATTCAAAATTCTCCCAGGAAATCTCGCATTGATTAACTCTAACTATACTATTGATTATTTGAAACATTTTTCTTTATTATTTTTATAGCTGTTATTGGTGATGCTCATAGTTAATTAAAATTTTATTTTTACTACAAATTAAAATTTTCATTGAAATTTAACTACGTAACCTACAGGATTAAAAATTAAAATAAATGTGATTTGCCTAAATTTTATTTTTACAAAAAAAAAAAAAAATTTCTACTTATCAAATAAGAACAGCAAATCAATATATACTAGCTAACAAAATTAAATAGCCTTAAGCATTTATTTTTTACATTTATTTTACCACAATAATTTCCAGACTCGCATCCTAGCCAAATAAAAGGCCTGAGTCACGAAACACCATTAATTAGTCTTGTGATCCTATGCTGGAATGATATTGCCAAGTGTACATTAGGTTACGATTTTAAAAATTAATTTATCATTCCACATAAAAATCAACAAAGAGCTAATTGTAATTTTGAATTTAGCATTAAAAAAATGATCGTATTTACCAAATAAATTCTCTGGGTCATGTAGAGATGCTGAAAGAAATACCAGCATATAGAATTTAAATTAAAGCGTTGTGATTATTTAGTTGAACATGACCTTAAGAGAAAGATGAAGTTAAGATTAAGCTGGTGTCCTTCCATAAATTATTCATCTAGAAAAAAAATCGCTAAATCAAAATTAAATAAAAGAAACTGAGTCATCACCAAAGAGAAGAAAAATTAAATCTTGAATTTTAACATTAAAATTAGTTTATTCACAGTATATACAATGATATTTACATTTAATCTATAAAATAAATATAAAAAAAACAATCATTATCATTAATTGCTCGTATACTACTTGCTTCACAAAAAAATGCTATTTACAAATAGCATAGAAAAAAGTTTAATACTTAACATTATTATTTTTGATTGAAGGTTAATCTAATTTTTTTACGATGCAAAATTCCTGGGAGAACAATCCCTGTGTGCATTAGCATGCATCATATTCTTCCCACAAACAATTAAAATGTTATGCACAGTTATTACGAGCATATAATATTTGTGATACCTTTTTCTAGGTAGAGGTCATCCATCGTCCTATCAGCTCCACGTTCTTTTTGTACGACGACACAAACACAAATAAAAATATATACTCCTTGCATTACAGTCAAAATGACTAAAGTAAACGTGCATTTTTTTGCACAACCTTCATTCTGGGTTAGGAAACTTCGAACTGAATCTTGGATGAATTTTTCTCTTCCTCTTCAATTCTGAGGGGGCGATGTTTTTTCTCCTCCTCTTAATTTTTGTGGGCCGTCTTTTTTCGTCTATTGGTCCTCCTTGAACAAAACCATGTTTTTCATTAGTCCACCGTTTTGACCCCTACTCTGGTCACGTGGTCTCAGGACTCCTGGAAAACGGATGATGTTTCTCTGCGGCTGTACAAGGCAGATTTATGACTGTCATATATTTGAGCAATAAAATCTGCCAACCTATTTCAGATGTATTGTAAAAGTGCAGACTTATGTCTCCATCTCATTATCAATGTATCTGTTGTTTACAGTGAACTATATATATATATATATATATAGAATAAAAACTTAATTATTTTAATTAAAATATTCTTATAAAATGAATAGGGTTTTGAGAGTCATCTCATTGTTCCAATGATTTCGATATCAAATATCATATTTGTATGACAACTCTGACTGTTTATGCATAATTATATTGTTTAGTGTTCTTTCATAATGAAAGATGATGAGAGGTTCATCTCTCCATCAATATGCTAATGTACAGTCGTGGGAAAAAAAGGATACTCCCGTAGTAACTCTGCCGCAAACCATCGTATAAAATTGTTACTGCTATCAATCGACTAATAATAATGTTTATTAAGTAATACTCTACTTAAATTTTGCTTAGGGAATTGTCTATATATAGAAATTGTACTAAACTTTAAAATTTTCAGTACTAATACCTAATTATATGCTAATGTACAGTCGTGGGAAAAAAAGGATACTCCCGTAGTAACTCTGCCGCAAACCATCATATAAAATTGTTACTGCTATCAATCGACTGATAATAATGTATATTAAGTAATACTCAACTTAAATTTTGCTTAGGGAATTGTCTATATATAGAAATTGGACTAAACTTTAAAATTTTTAGTACTAACACCTAATTATATGTTAATGTACACTCGTGGAAAAAATGATACTCCCGTAGTAATTCTGCTGCCAAATCATCGTACAAAAATATGACTGGTACCAATCGATTAGTAATAAAGTCTATTATAATTGCTGTGTTGAAATATTTCTTAGAGAATCGTCTACAAATAGAAATTGTACCACAAATTAAAACTTTCAGTACTAACGCCTAATTTTAACATCATATTTGTATTTTTTTTTATATATTTTTCTTTCGGATACAAAACGGTCAAATAGTTTAGGAATTTACAATTTTAAAGTTTGGAACTGCTAATGTTAAATTGATATTTGATTGCCGTAAAACACATCGCAATAGGGGTAGGTTTTAAGTATAACTGTAAAATGGCTTGGCGGAATGAGCCATAATTTTGGATTCGGAAATTTAAAGTATCTAGAAATCGATTTCTATTGAGAAATTTATAGGTTACGATCCATATTTCTTTCAATATATATATACATAGGTTCGAAATAAATAAATAAATAATAACCATTTCAGATTTTGTTTGAAAAATATTAGTTCTTTTTTCACTTTATCTTTCAAAATTTGTCAAAATATTAGTTATTACAGTTAAATTAGATTTTTTGTATTTTAACAAAGTTTAAAAAAAAAAAGCTCAGTGGGACTAAAGTAAATAAAATTAATGAAAATCATTAAAAGCATCGCTTAAAAATCGTTAAAATCTATGCGTTTTTGAATTAGGACATACTTTTAAACAAAATTTAAATACCAACATTTATCGTAGTAAAGATAGACTGTTTAAAAAAGTGGATAAAAGAAGATGATTTTTGTATCATTATGTGAGGATTTCACAGAATTCAATCTTATTGCTAACATGAAAACTTATTCTGAGAAAATTATTTTTATTTAATAGTTTTTTTCAATATTTTTTATGAAATTGTAATTTTTTTTTCTAAATAGAATCCTAATTTTTAGTGTTATTGTTACTAATTGAATTTTTTTTTTGCCAATAGAAATCTATATTTTAGATATGTCTTCAAAATAATAATGCAGATGTAAATGCTCATTTCAAAGGTCTTTATTTCAGAAGTGTCGCAGAAAATGAACAATGAATTACTCATTTTCTTAAATTTCCTTCGGATTGGTCTGATTTCTAATTTCTCAAACTAATTATACAAACATTTCAATTTTTGGTAAAATGCTGTAGGAAGGAATTAATGAATAGGACAAAAACAATATATTATCAGTCTAAAGATGTCATAGTTGCAAAATATTTTATTATGTTTAGATTTTACAGTGTTTGTACACCTTGAAACTCTGCTAAAACTGCGTAATCTTACAGAAATAACTTTTAAACAATGTATTTACTTTACAGTAGTTGTCAGTAAATTTATTTTTCTGTGTTATTTGATTGCGTCAGTAGAAATAAATGCTTTTACTTTAATCGTTAAATCTCATAATAATAATCATGTCGATATTTATATATATATATTGTAATGGATTTAATCCCTAATGTACACACGTTTTTAAATAGAGGGCGGGATTCGGGGAATAAAAACTGTGTCACGGTGACATCTAGCACGGAATAGAACACGAGTGTAAATATATTTACACGAAATATAGGTTAGCTCGTCTCAGTGGCGTTGAGTGATAGGCAGACAGGATTCTCATTTATGTAATCTTGGTGTGAAAAAAGTATTTTGCTACCAGATTTCGTGTTGTGTGAGAGGATTCTCAGGTGAAGGTGTTCTGCACTTGTTTCGATATTATTAGGTTTTATGACAGAAATCAGAAGCGATGAATTGAATAGGATTATTTGGATTACTTTCAAGAGGTAAATGAATTCTCGCTTTTGTTTATGTGTACGATATAGCGTCGTGTCTCTTATACTGTCCTTAATCATTATTTTTTGTAATAATTAATTATTACACCAATTTTAAGGGTTACTTAAGACTCAATAAAAATCACCACGAAACCCAAGGCCTGGTATTTATTAGGGCCTAACTTCCTTTATTGTTGTAAAAAATAACCATTTTCGATGCTTTATAATACATATATGAATATATAAATGCACATTTAGATAATATTTTTAATTATTATTATTTAATCTCTTCCTACTCTATTAGTAAGAAGTATTGATTGTTAAAAATATAAGTTAAAAAAATGGTTTAAAAAATTCAGCCCTTAAAAGCTATGTAACCAAAGTGGCCGCCCCAAATATTAGAAGGGCCAGGATACGGCCCCGTTGTCCCATGTTCTAATCAGATCGTAGGCTCACCACATAAGGCCATTTTTTATGGGTTTTTTTTTTAACGTTGATGTAAATTTTAAAGCTTATAAAACAATTCATTAAAAGTATATTAAAATAAGCTACATGCAAAATTTCCTATTAGAATTGAAGTTATCGAAAAAATAATATGCATCTTTTGTATGATATTTAAGTTAGATTATAACTTTCACACAGATTTTGAAAAACTATACGTTTTCAGTCGCGCATAATATCTTGAGAACCTATGTATGGGTTGTTATGAAATTTAGTACAGATAATAAGCACATGAGTGTGTTTAAAATTATCTATTTTTATGTATTTACAGTGATAATATTTTTAATTATGACTAATTTTATTCATTAAAAATATAAAATATTGAAATTTTTTAAACATTTCTTTTTACATGGTTAATGAAATAATTTTGATTTAACCACGTAAGAGTTTTCGCTCGAACGCCGCTCGGGCAAGAAGGGTTTATATGCTTCGTTACAAAAATATATTGGACACTACTAATTTTTAACAGTAATCAGTAATCTTCCCATTATTAATTGACAGACATTGTTTGATTATATGAGAAAATATTTTAGTACAAAAAAGTGGTGCTTTGTCCCTACTTTTAGTTTATTGAGTCAAAAAAAGAAAGAAAAAAGGAAATTGTTAAGGAGTTAAGAGTAAATCATTTTAAAAATACATTATTTTTCTTTACAGAAAAAAAAATATATGGAGAAACCTTAATTTGTATAGGCTACGTGGAGTGCATGACTTTAGTAAAAAAATAGTTATTTTAATTTTAATATTACACAAATTTTGTAGACTAGCCAATTTTAATGGTAGTTTATTAAAAAACACAACCTGTTTAATCTGTAGTCAAAATTTCATATTTATACATTAAAAAAAAAGTTTGAAGATACACTAATTTAAATTATGAGTGTTTGTGCTGATTGTCATCGCGTATGAAATCTACAAGACCCCTTGAGAGACCCTTATTCATAGATTTCACTATAGTAATGATTTCAAAGTAATTGTGTGGCTGAATTTAATTTTGATTTCGTTTGCCTGTAATGGATGTTTTGGAAAGTTTCAAAATAAAAGGAAATCTAAATTCACGAAGTAATTACAAATTTTAGATTTACAGTGAATAGTTTATCACATATGTAAGTTAAGCAAGAAATAAAAGTTTCTTGCCGGTCATATTTGCATAAGTTTGATTATAGTGTATCTAGAAACACTTCCGATAAAATTCATGTTCTACAGAAACTTTATTTAATAATTTCTACATAATAAATTTAAAATCTTCTTTTATTATTTTATAAATAAATAAATCAATCACCTAAAAAACTTGTGGTTATATTTAGGGAAAGACGAAGTGTTTAGGAACCAAAAATCCTATAAATTTAGAATGTATAAGGATATTTCATGTATGGGTAATATGAAACCTAAAATATTTCACTTGCACTTTTAAGAAATATAAATAAGTGAAAGGAAAATTTCGATAAAGTATAAAAAAATATTGTTTTGGAAAAGGTATTATAAAAAAAGGAGAGAGAGAGAAAGAGAGAGAGAGAGAGAGCTATCTATTGAAGATTTTTAAATTGTTTTTCTCAACATATAATCATAATTTAATATTTGAAAAAATTATTACACTTTTAATTATTTTAGTTTCTACTTTTTAGTTTTTAAAATAATTTTCAACCAAAATATTATATAATTAATTAACTAACTAAATAAAATATTAATTAATATATTAATCCTCCAAAACATGAGTATGGAAATTTATACTCATATATTCATAATTTAAAACTTAAAAAATATATTACACTCTTAATTATTTTATTTACTACTTTTTAGGGCTTAAAATAATTTTCGACCAAAATATTACGTAGCTAACTAACTAACTAAATAAATATATTAATTAATATGATAATCCACCAGAATATTAGTATGGGATTTTACACTTAATTTTGACATCATATTTGTTTTTTTTCGGCGAATTTTATCTTAGGATACCAAATAAGAAGTCATTCGGTTAAGTAGTTTCTGAATTTTTTATGTGTAAAGTTTGGATAGCTTAATAAGGAATTCATTTGTAATCATAATATACATTTTAGTAATCAAACTGTCTCAGAAAAAAAAAGAAATGGAAATAGCCAGTCGGCAAGAAGTCAGCCTTCTTTCAATTTATGTTTAAAAAAAAAAAAAAAAAACGTTGAAAATGGACTTTACACTGAAAATGTATTAAACTCTGAAAACTGCAATACGAACACTTAATTTTGCCATCATAGTTGACTTTTTCGGTGGATTTTATCTTAGGATACGAAACGGAAAGTAATTCGATCAAGTAGTTTATGAATTTTGAAGGTTTGGAACTCATAGTAATAAATTAATTTGTAATCGTTGCAAAAAACTAGTCGGATGTGTCAATCCCAAAACTTTCTTCTATCTCACACAGGTTTCGCATACACTAAAAAGAATCAGCACTACTTTATATCAAGGTTTAACTGAAACTCAAGTTTTATTAAAATCCATGCATTATTTCTTGAGATATGACTATCGCTAAAATCGTGTAAATCCTGCAAAATGCTGCATAGCAGCGCCATCTGCTGAGCGATTTTTACCAAACACTAATCAGTACCAATTTATATCAGAGACTAACTGAATATAAAGTTTTATTAAATTCCGAGCATTAGTTCTTGAGTTAGAGTTATTGCGGAAATCGCGAAAAATGCTTCATAGCAGCACCACCAGCTGGGCGATTTTTACCAAAAACTAATCAGCAACAATTTATATCAGAGACTAACTGAATATAAAGTTTTATTAAATTCCGAGCATTAGTTCTTGAGATAGAGCTATTGCGGAAATCGCGAAAAATGCTGCAAAGCAGCGCCACCTGCGGGGCGATTTTTACCAAAAACTAATCAGCACCAATTTATATCAGGGACTAACTGAATATAAAGTTTTATTAAATTCCGAGCATTAGTTCTTGAGATAGAGTGCCCACAAAATTTTTGTCACATACAGACAGACAGACAAACAGACAGAGTCACAGGCAGACATTTTCAAAAAATAGTCAAATCGTGTTCAGGAACTTCTAAAACGTATAAATCCGTCGAAAACCGGAAGTCGAAAATTTTCATGAATCCAATACTTTCTTCTTGTAAAGATAGAAGAAAGTAAAAAGATTGTAAGCTATTAGTTTTTATTTAACTTAACTTTGTTCATATATGTAAAGATAGAATTTTGTAGTTGATTTTCATTTATTTCTTGATATATTAAAATTACAAAATTTATGTACACACGTTCTTTTCCGATGTCAATACAATATTTTAATATTTCTAGACTTTATAATTTTTGCTCTTTTTTTCAAGTAAAACTGATGATATCACCATAAAAACAATTTTCTTGTGATACCTCATCAGTTTTATTCATTCCCATTCAAAGTACAATAACTTAACAGTCATAATTTCCGCAGAAAAATGCGTAGGCCTCTAGAAAATATAAAATGGCAATTCCTTTAATTTCAAAAGCATTTTTACTATTAAAATATGGCTTTATACAAAAGGTTTGAAAATTTACATTCTTTAAGGTTATTTTATAAAGTTGGTTTGAACTGGTTTGTTCTTTAAAATAACTTTTTTGTTAGTTTATTTCTTGTTTATTTAATTGTTAGTTCCGATTAAAATTGTTCTGAATCGGAATGATTAAAACTGATGAGATATTGCAAAAAATTGTTTGCATCGCAATTTGATCCTTTTTTTTTTTTTTTTTTGAAAAGAAGAGCAAAAATTATTAAAAATGAAGAGACATACACGAGACAGAAGTAGTAGTCACTATTTCTACCCGTGTCTAGTAAAATAAACATAAATCACGTAAAAGTAAACACACGTCAAAGTAAAATAAACATAAATCAAAGTTTTAAGAGGTGTCTTTTGACATGTTTTAAAATTATGATTTATGCTTATTTTACTGGTAATTTTTAAAGATATTATGTATAATAATATGTATTCAATGTATTAAAAATTATTTGTGTTCGTTTCAATCTAAAAATTACAAATAAAATAACAATAAATCGAAATCTTTTAAAAGGTGTCATTTGATACCGTTAAAAATAGTGTTAAGTAAAACTCAAGGTATCAGAACTTCCACATGGAGTTAGCAACTTTATCCTTGGCTCAAAACTTTGCAGAGTAAGTACAATTAAATGAGTATATAGGAGTAACTGAGAAGGTTGGATAACAAGTAAAGTTTTTTTAAATTGGAATACATATTAGGTTATTGATAAAATTAAAAATTATTAAGCAAATTAATATTATTAACTATTTCAAAACTAAGCATTGAATTATTTTTACGTGAATTTAAATAAATAAATTGTGTTATAAAATTTTGGCTCTTTATTTTAATTGATACACCACTTTAAAATGGGTTAAAAACCTTTTTTTGTTTTTTACTTTATGATTTAAAATGATCTTTATTTGAAAAAGCATACAATATGTTACAATGCTGAATTGAAAAAAAAAAATGTTTCCTATTTTGATATAAATTTTTGTGTCAAATAACTAATAATAAAAAATCTTGCAGATTAATATAAAAAGTCTACGTCAATGGAATTTTTTTGGATAACAAGCACTCAAGGATGTACTTTTAGTTAAAAGTGACCTTAACATTATTAACATACCTGAGATTCCCATTGTTGGTAGCATATTCAACATGCTTGCAAAGTGCGTGGAACATTTCTTCGGTTGTTTTGATGTGCCTGTAGTCCAGAACTTCAAGTTTATTCCACTGGATGCGGCCGATACATCTTGAAGCATTTCTCCAGGCTAATTTGGCGCCAAATACGAGTTCATCATATGTCATATTGTAAGTACCAGTCTTTGTTATTTCTTCCTTTATTTCATTCAGCCGATTACGGTATTCGTCTTCCGTAGTTCTAAATAATTAAGTAAAGAGAGTAAGGTTGGGGTAATTTAACACTAGATATTCCAACTGGTCAAAATGACTGGATAACATATTTCCACATAAAACTTTTACTCTAAAATAATTTTCGAAGTTTTTTATAGTATTATGATGATTTTTATTTATACGCATTTGAAGATTATCATAAATGATTGCGTGTATTGAAAAAAAAAATTTCATGTGATATACCTTTTGTATCAACGGGTTATTTTAACCGGCAGGTATTATTAGTGCTAATGGTTATAATTTCACATAGTTATTACACGCAGAGTTATCACTTTATGGATCTGTAAATTAGTAAAAAGGATTCCACTTATTAACACTATCTATTTTTTTAATGCATGTGGTATGCCTATTATATACAAACCTATCATTTTTGATCGATATGTATTATTATTGCTAATGTTTACAGTTTACAGGTAGTCTCAATATAGCTTACATATATATATTAATAGTCTCGATATAGCTAGAAATATTTCGTAGATTTTATGTCGTCACATTAACAATTATTAACATAAATGATATTTTGTTTTGGTTAGCTAAACTTCTTATTGGATATAAAGATTTATGCTTGAATTAATAAACTTGAATGAATTGCTAATGATAGACACAGATAAAAATTGTAGACGAATGTGTTGTCAAATCGGTTTTTACAATGAAATTAAAGACACAAATATTTGTGTTGGCCTGTATGTTTTTTGAAAAGTGCACTAGGGAAAGTTAGAAATGAAGTTGTTATTACTACCGTTTACCATATGTTTATAAATATTTAAATGATTTTTTTTCTTACAGTTAGGATTAAACTGGGCGATTATTATATTTGGGTGATTATGATACTGGGCATTATATTTGGCTAAATTATAACAAATTTATGCTGAATATGGTCATTATGACTACTTACTAGAGATACGTAAATGTATATTAATTCTTAGTATATCCCGTGTCAAAAAATATTAAAATAATGTCCTTTAGAACGAAAACAAGCGTTTTCACAAGTGTTTATGTCGCAAGAAATAAAGTAGAAAAAATCAATAATTAGCAGGAGATTTTAAAATTATATCTAAAATTACATAAAAATGACAAATCTTATTTATATTACGGAAATGTGTGTATTTTCCATATTGTAAAATATTTTTAATGATGTAAACTATCGATGATACTCTAACAAATTTGTAAATCTTACAAATCTGTACAATCACGTATTTATGGAATTCGAAGAATGTTTAAGGTATGTTAGCAAAAAAAAAAAAAAAAAAAAAAAAAAAAAAAATAATAATAATAATAAAAAAAAAAAAAAAAAAAAAAATAATAATAATAATTAATAATCCTTCCTTTGTAATTTATTTAGTCATTTTATAGATTTTTTTTATTGATTAAAAAAAATGCTATTAAAAACAATAAATTTAATAATCCTCACGATATAATTTATTTCGTTTCATTTTATATAATTTTTTTCATTGATTAAAACATTAATAATAAAAAACAATAAATTTAATAATCCTCACATTACAATTTATTTAATTTAATTTTATAAATTTTAATTGATTAAAAAATATTAGTAAAAAAAAATTACAATTCTCACAGTATAATTTATTTAGTTTCATTTTATAATTTTTTGCATTGATTTAAAAAAAAATGTTAGCAAAGAACGATAAATTTAATAATCATTGCATTATAATTTATTTAGTTTCATTTTATACATTTTTATAAATTGATTTAAAAATCATTATTAAAAGACAATAAATTTAATAATCCTCACATTATAATTTATTTAGTTTCATTTCATACAATTTTTTTCATTGATTAAAAAATTATTAGTAAAAGACAATAAATTTAATAATCTTTACATTACAACATATTTAATTTCATTTTATCAATTTTAATTGATTAAAAATATTAGTCAAAAACAAAGAAAATTAATAATCTTAACATTATAATTTATTTAGTTTCATTATATAATTTTTTTAATTGATTAAAAAAAATTAGTGAAAACAATAAATTTAATAATCTTTGCATTATAATTTATTTAGTTTCATTTTATACATTCTTTGAAATTGATTTAAAAATGATTAGTAAAAAACAATGAATTTAATAATACTCACATTATAATTTGTTTAGTTTTCATTTTATACATTTTTTTTTACGATCAAAAAATGTTAGTAATTAAAAAACAAATTTAAATATCCTCACATTGTAATTTATTTAATTTCATTTTATACATTTTTTAAATTGATTTAAAAAAGGCAAGACAAGAACAAAAATCATAGTACCATTGGGGATTTATATTTAGATCTAAAAAAATTTATGAACTTACGTTTTCAAGGAAGATTGATACTGTTTCTGAAATTCGCATGCCTCTTCAAATACCTCTTCTTTTGTTCTGTGACCTGGTGCTGTACTTTGGCCACTCATCAAAGCTCCTTTACAGGTTGATCCAGAACATTTTATTGGCTAATTAAACGAACAAATAAAGCATTAAGAAAAAAAAGGAAAAAATAGGGTTACAAAAAATCCACTATAAGCATTCAATATTTATCTTAAAAATCGCGCCTAATTTCATAACTACACTGTAAAAAAAATCCTGAGGTTACTAAAACTGTTTTAGTATATTTGTATTCCGCAGAATTTTTTTAGTAATTGGTATTAAAAACCGGAATCGTTGCTAGCTGTTTTCTAGTAATTCTTACAGATTTTCTTGTAACTGAGTAAGAATACAAAAAATTTTTTAGTAATTGCACAGATCAATGAGAAAAACTAAAAATTGTTTAGTAGATTGACCCATTTTTTTAACTTTTATTATTATTATTTTTTTTTTACAGTGTACATTTTATGTAGTTACAAAAGTTTTCCACTACAATATATTTATTTTACGGGGACCCCAATAATGAAAAATTCACAACTTGATTTACGTTTGATAGAAAGCGCAAAGTAGAATTTATTACAAAATATATAATTTTTGTTCTGTTACTTGTTTTAATCTATGCCAACAGTAAAGAAAAATGAAGCGTCACTTAAACTTACTATTCAGCATTTTAAAATAGTTTCTCAATGTATAATCATCATTTAATTAATATTAAAAACTATTAAATGATACAAGAGTATTTTTTATCAAGTTTATTACACTCTTTATTTTTTCTACTTTTTAGTGTTCAAAATATTTTGTTGTTAGAGTTTCCTCGTTGTTTCTCGCTGTTAGCCAGTTGGCAAATTTTGTCGAGAGTGATTTGGCGTATAATGAATCCCGATGGTTTTGTATATAACTCGTAAACAGTTGTAACCATAAAGAATATTTGGCAATTTATCACCTGCGACCGGCTAACGGAAAAATGCCTTAACATTAATTTATAAATTTATAATTAATATTAAAACTATTAAAATGTTGTACTGTCATCAGAAACATATCTGTGTAGATATTTTTTTATATTTCTAGAATGTCAGGAAGTGAAAAATCGATTACAAAATTCCATCTTTACATAGAAAAATCAAGTTAATTAAAGTAAAAGAGTGTAATAATTATTTGGAAACACTTTATGGAAACCATATTCTAGAAGAAAAAAGTACCAAAATTTTGAAATGACATGTGTGCCGCAAAAGAAATAACAAAGTTTTATGTATGATTTGCAATGAAATAATAGGTATGCGTGCATTTAAAATCGCAGATAGTTACATATTCGCATTTGTCATTGTTAACAGTGGAAATATGTTCCTTATATTTGAGATTCTGGCCTGTATATAATTTTTTATGTCATTAGCATAATATTCTCATCAGCATTTCACGATATACTTTTCATTTATCTGCTCATACAATTATAGATATTTACACATGTGGTCTACGAACAACCGTGTCGTTCCATTTTAGAGTATCAATATTATAGCAGTAATAGTAAAGTCGTTATTAATGGTTAATATTTAATATATTATTATTATTATTAAATAACGAATTCCAGTGTTTGCGTTTGAATGTTTTTTAAAATACCAAAATCACTGTAATTAATTTCCATCTTACAATCTCCATTTAATGTAATAAATTTTTCACACAAAACTTCCTCTGATGATAAAAATATAATTGAAGGAATTAAAGAAAAAAACATCTACTGTATATACTCGCGTATAAACAGACCCCGAAATTGGAGATGAAAGCAGCTTTAATACCGGTTATTCAGAATGTTTTTCTACCCCTTATTTAAACTTATTTAATTATAAATCATTTAAGGCGAAGAAAATTATTATAAAATATTGGTATCAAACCTGTTTTCATCTCGAATTTGGATGTCGGCTTATACACGAGTATATATAGTAAGTAATAAGTGAACGAGTGATTTATTTAAGGGTCTGATTTAGATAGTAGAAAAATGTTACACATAGATGTAGCAATGTAGTGAGGCAAGATGAAAAACATAAATAAGAAAAAAATAAAAATCGTTGAAATATTTCCTGTTATATTATGTACTTTCATTTAATTAAAATATGGACATACCTGCAGTATCGTAGTTTTGATAATCACACACATTTTACGAACGAAATGTAATCCCACATAATAACCTTATAAAACAGAATTAATAAAATAAAAAATAAGTATGAAACACTACTGAAATGCTTTTCATTATATAGAAAAAACTTAAAAAAAAAATCTAAAAAAATCTTTTTTGTTATATTTTATAAGAGTTGTCAGAGAGACAGACAGACAGACAGACAAACCGAATTCATAAACACTTTTCAACTATGTTGGAAAGTGTTAAAAAATACTATAGTAGTAATATTAAAGTCGTTATTAATTAATGGTTAATAATTAATATATTATTATTATTATTAAATAACGAATTCCATTGGGCTTATTTTAAAAATGTTTTTTAAAATACCAAAATCACTGTAATTAATTTCCATTTTTCAATCCCCTTTTAATATGATAAATTTCTCACGCAAACTTCCTCTGATGATAAAAATTTAATTGAAGGAAATTATTAATTAAAAAATAATTATGAATTATTACACAAAACACTACCGAATTGCTAGAAACACTACAGAAATGCTTTTCTTTATGTAGAAAAAAATCTTTAAAAAAATCTAAAAAAATCTTTTTTGTTGTATTTTATAAGAGTTTCTTACTAGAAACAAAGAAAGAAAATCTATATCAGTCTATTTACAGACGAAAAGACAATATTTATTTATTTAATTATCATTTTTTTGTGTATGAAATTATGTTTTAAAATATATTAAAAATCGCAAAACATATATATATATATATATATATATATATATTTTTTTTTTTTTTTTTTTTTTTTTTTTTTTTTTTTACAAAACTCTGTCTAGTTTTCTTGTAATTAGTTATTTCGTTGATGATAAATATTTCTTTTACATAATAATAATAATAATAATAATAATAATAGAAAAAACTTTAAATAAAGGTTTCGTAATAACTCAGATCGAAAAATATCATTTACTATTTTATTAAAATTTGTCTTTCCACGTTTATTTGAATCCATTATGTATATTTTTGTCAGATAAACATAAGTTAGCTCAGACAAACTCCCGAATAGATTTAATTATGAAAATATAAATCAGTATAAATATTTTTTCCTCTCCACAATTTTTATTTAAAAAATAAATAAATCCAATTATTCATTCTTGCCTAAGCATAATACATTATAACATACAATAGAAAATAGTATTTATTTGTTAGCATGGTAAAAGCAATTGAAATCGGCACTGCCTGATTAAAACACAACATTCTATTAAAGAAACGAAATTTGAATTAAATAAAAGTAGTATTTACTTGTGAAAAACGATGCAGCGTGTCGACACTTTGTGAGCCTGTTGTATAATTGGTCAGTTTGACACTTTCCTCAGCGTGCATAAAAGGACATGTCAAAGGGGTTTTAAGGAACTCTTCATCCTCCACAGAGAAATCTCGCAATGACTTTTCGATCTTCATCACTAACAAAATCGTATAAACTCTTCAGATGAAATGAGAAAATATAAGAATACCATTTCCGCATTGCCTTTAAATAAGAGACAAAAGAGGAATTACCGTTTGAAAATTCCCCCTGCCATAAATGTTTTGGCTGCGCACGCGTGTTTCCGGTTCAAAAAATAAATATTGCAGTATCTGATGTTGCATTCAAGAGAAATATACGGAAGGAACACGACTTGACGACTTTAATGATGACAATGGCACGTAAAGGAAAATGGGGCGGGATCGAGTTGTCACCAGAAGAGAATTTTTGTTAGATCTTGTGATCTAGGGGTGCGTTAGAAATAAAAAAAACATTAAAAATAACCATAATTAAGTTCAAATAAGGAGAGATTTTGACAGTTGAAACTAAACTTTACCAGAAATTTTCTTCTTAAAAAAATAATTTCACCAGTAAAGGGAAATCTAAAGTATGAACAATAAAAGTATAATAATAATAATAATAATAATAATAATAATAATAATAATGCATATTAAAATAAAAGATTTTTTTATGCAATTATTAAAATTTGATAATTTTTAGTATTGTCATCCGTATTACATGTTATACGAATTATGCTATTTGTATTGAATAAATTAATATCACACGTGAAAAATGTAAAAAGTAAATAAATCGTTTGAGGAATTTGACCACCTTAAAAATTTTATTGGTTTTAAAAAATGAATTTAAAATTTTTGTATGCCATAGAACTACTCTAGAAGAAACACAGTGTTGGGTCATTTACATTAGCTAATGTTTATATTATTATTATTTTGAATCATTTTTTATACGTTAGATTTCTTTAGAAATGAAATTATTTTAAATAACAAGATTTTCGATGTTTGGCTAATATCGCTATTTTGGCTAATATGAGCAATTTTAGAGTGAAAACAGATGGCACCTAGTTCCTGGCCCGTGCAGACGTTTAATGTATCACACATTCTGTTTTGCCGCTTTTGTACACAAAAACATTCGGTATATTCTGCGAGTATTGATCTATTACTAACAAGAAATATTTCAGTACTTATAGAAAGAAAAAATCAAGTATTAGATAAATATTGGCGATTTACTGCAAATATTTTTTTTGTAAAGTCAATATATCTGTATTGGTGACATTTCATTGCACATATTTCCAGCGTAATTCCAATATTAATCAAATTTGTATTTTTTTTATAAATATTTCTGATAAACGCAATATTGACGCAATATAGGGTCCCAATATAAAAGTATTAGTTGGCTACTAGGGTATTTTTTAGGTTTCCATAACTGTGCAAATTTTCTTTAAGAGTTCATTCAAACAGGAAATTGTACTTCATATAAACCAGTATATCAGAATTTATCAGACATATTCAAGTGTTCCCATTTAAAGGTGTTCGCAAAATTTTATTTTTTCCGACTGAAAATGCAAATTATTCTAATACAAATACAATTTCATCTTCGTACTTTCATGTCCGATATTTTCAGATAGTCATAATCAGGTCTAAAACAAATCGAATATTGTTTTTTATTTTTCTATAAAATGCCATATATCTTTAATTTTTGTTTATTGCATTTCTGTGAGTAACCTGTTCCAAAAATGCGTTTTAAAATACCGAAGTTGATAACTAAAGGGTGGCATTATGAAGGAGGTAATACCTAAAGTTGCTTGATTGGGATAAATATAAAAGTTAGCAGAATTTTACTCAAAGATAAAGTGATTTTGGGAAGTGTTCAAAATAAAGTGTTGAAAGTTTTTATAAAACAGGATTCAGGTACAATTTGAATCGAGTAAAATGCAGTGAGAATTGTTTCCATTGAAAAGTCTGAAAACTGTCGAATAAAGAAAAATCTATTTAGGGATATCAAAGTTGTAATTTTTCTAAAATATTAAACACGTATTTTTCCGTTTCTCAATCCGATATATTTTTTCTCGAGTTATTCGACCGTTTTCAGACTTTTCAATGGAAACGATTCTCACTGTATTTTTCTTGTTTTCAGCGCCATCTACGATTTTCCGAAGAAAATGTTAAATACAAAAGTACGTATTTTTTCCCGTAGAATCCAAATCTGCAATAAAAAGGGGAGGTTATCATTTACGATTTCAAAGTTGCCCCCTTTTCCCCCAAGTTGGTAAAGGTGGGGGACAACTTTGATATATCTAAATAGATTTTTCAAAAATATTGAACATGCATTTACCTATTTTTCAATCCGATGTATATTTATCGAGTTTTTCGACCGTTTCCAGACTTTTCAATGGAAACGATTCTCACTGCATTTTACTCGATTACAGCGCCATCTACGATTTTCCGAAGAAAATATTAAATACAAAAGTTACGTACTTTTTCCGGTACACCCGAATCTGCAATAAAAAAGAGCAGTTATCATTTAATATTTCAAAGTTGACCCCCTTCCCCCTCCCCCAGACTTTCGCAACTTTGATATCCCTGAATTGATTTTTCAAAAATATTGAACACATATTTTCCATTTTTTAATCCAATGTATATCTCTTGAGTTATTTAAACGTTTCCAGACTTTTCGGACATCCTGTATATTTATATATATATTTGTAAAATGAACGTTTCTTTTTTTAGATTTTAAGATTTAATTAAAAAAATTCAACCCTTTTAAACCCTTTGTTTTTTAAAGTTTGTCAAATCTAGGGGTAAATGTAGCTCGAAAAGAAGTTCTCTCCCCACCCACCCTCTCAGAAAAAAAATTACAAAAATTATCTAAATGTAGTAGAAGTTGCTCTAGCAAATGATTTTCGATAAGAATAACGTTTGAGTTTTTGCTATTCAACGAAATCGACTGCGAAGTTGCAAACTCGAGTTTTTTTTACTTTCAACAGTTCTGCATTTTATCGATGCAGAACTATATGTACATCAAATTTATTTTAGCTGCGAATAGCTAACGTCGAACGCGTTTTTTTTTTTTTTTTTTTTTTTTTAAACTTTCATTTCTGTTGTTCGGGTTGTTATGAAAAACAACGTTTCAAAAAACTATGTTTTATATTAGTGGCAGTCGCTACTTACCCTGCGGGCTAAGTAGTGACTGGAAACATAATTAACATATCCGGGAAGAAATGAACAAAAGGCTACAGGATCTCCACAAAATATTACGACTTTTTTGACTTATGGAAACCCCACGAAATTTAGCTAGAAAAGTCGAATTAATTATACTTAATTATCCAAATTAATTATTGTTGTTTGTGATTCGTAGTTACTTACGGATAACCTTACTAATCTTTAACAAAATACTGAACTAAAACATATTTTTGAAGAAAAATTGGAAACTATCAATTATGCCCATTTTTTGGAACTTAGCTGCAGGTTATGTTCAGCAAGCTATTCAAAATTTTGCGCTAAGAGGATTTTGACAATCTTTAACTTAAGGCTGCTAGCCAGTAAACCTCCCGATTCCACTTGCTAATGTTAATCCTATGGGCGTAGGATGCATTCGTATTTTTAAAATATCTCCTCAGAAAATTAATATTTTTAACTTCTGTTTTATGTATACTTCTTAAAACATGTCTATTTTTTTCTTTAGTTATCAAAATATTTCTAAAATATGTGCTTAATTTATATTTTTATATGTTAAAATCTTAGCGAAACTGAATAAGATTTTAACACGTCACATAAAATGAAGTATATATTTTAGAAAAAAATTGACAACTAAGTAAAAAAGAGACATTCTTTAAGAACGGTACAAAGAAAACAGAAGTTAAAAATATAAATTTCCTGAGGAGATATTTTAAAAATATGAATGCATCCTACGCCCATAGGATTAACATTGGCGAGGGGAATCGGGAAGTTTACTGACGAGCAGCCTTAACATATTTACGTGACATGCCATTTAGTGGATTGAAAAATTTTTATATTTTGGTGTATTTTTGCTCTCCGGCGTATAACAAGATCGCATACTTTCAAACTTTATTTTTTGAATGTTTTGTTATTTTCGCCGTTTAACATGCACCTCGTTCTTCGATAGAAACCTTTATGATACTCATAGCAAAAAAATAAAATAAAATAAAATTTTTTTGTAAAGTATAAAACTATAACTTTTCATTAATCTGACAGCGAAAATTCTTTTTTGTATATAAGTAGCATGTTCAAAAAATTAAAAATCTTAGCTCTAATGATGATGTTTTTTCCTTAATATTTAATTATTAAGGTTAGTGGATGAATTAGGTCCTTCAGATTCGACCGGGATGGCTCAGTTGGCAGAGCATGGTAGCTTCAGCCAAGAGATCCCAGGTTCCAGTCCTGGCCCGGACATTTTTCGCCCAGTTGAAAAATTACAACTCATATTATTTATTTACCAATTTGAATAATTGTGTCAAAATTAATCTAGTACATATAAAACTGATTGTCCGGAACACATTTAACCTAAAAAATATTTGAAATATCTAAACGAGGTACTACCTAAAGACAATCTCATAAAATTAATTAAATTCCCAAACGGGCAACACAGAAGAAAATGAATGAACAGTAAATTTCTTATTGTAACCGCAGGCCTCATACCCACTCTATAAATATACATTATGACATATACGTTTCAAAGTTTAAAATCAGTTAATATACGGCGGTCAATTAAAAATAATAGGGGAGGAAAAGCCCGATAAAAAAGACGTGCAATATGGTCGAACGAAAAATGGCTACTTTAAATTGATAAAAATGAGAATCCAGAAATGCTTCTTGGGCATTATGTCATTCATAGAAATATTTTAGTAGTCAAAAGATTCTTACTTGTTCATTTGAAGTACTCAAATCAATTACAGTAATCCCTTAACACCCCTTAACGGTCCAGGAAAACCTCGCGAATGTTGAGTCTATTTTTCTGCACTAAAAAGGAGTTCTATGAAATTTTAACTAGAGTGGCGCAGCATTTAAAAGAGCAAAATATATTAATAATACGCTATGCATAACATATATGTAAAGGTGAATGTACACACATATTTATAAATATAAAATTTATTTACTGAAGATAATTCAAATTAACTGACTGCAGAAATAATTACAGCTAAAAAGGCATTAGGTTTTTGTATAAAGTAATTTCGACTCTCTCTATTCGCAAAATGATATGTATTAGTGGGTCAGTAAGTCTGCGATACGATACTAGGACGTCCCTCATAGGGATTAGTCTGCGTGATATTGCTGAGAACATAGGGTTAACAATTACGATATAATGAAAACAGCAAATTAAATGATAGAATTATAAAATATCATATATAAATTCATATACACTGTTAAAAAAATAGAAGAGAAGTACCGTTCATCAGATTTGTTTTCATATTTTTTTATAAGATTTGGCAAAGAATCTCATTTTCTTAAGCGCGAATTGCGCAAAACTTAAAAAGAAAAACTCACTACTCATCTATCTGTCTCACTACTCGCCTGGCTACACGCCTCTCTATCCATATCCGTCCCCATCTGTCTACTGTCTCTCTACTCGTCTGTATCCCCGTCTCACTATCAGTCTGTCTTTCTACCCGACTCTTTAGCCGTCTCACAACCCATCTAACTATCCGCCTCTTTACCTGTCTCGCTTCCCGTTTCACTACCCGTCTCTCTATACGTGTCATTACTAATACCATTATCCGTCTATCTACCAATCTCATTACCTGTCTGTCTACCCGTCTCGCTACCAATTTCATTATCCGTCTGTCTTCCAATTTCATTACCCGTTTCACTACCCGTCTCTCTACCTGTCTCGCTACCAATCTCATTATCCGTCTGTTTACCAATGTCATTACCCGTCTGTCTACCTGTATCTAGACACATCTGTCTGTCTATATACCCCTCTCTCTACCCGTCTGTCAACTCGTCTCTGTGTTCATTTCTCTACCCGTCTGTCTATCCGTCTCTCGACACATCTGTCTGTCTATATACCCCTCTCACTACCCGTCTGTCAACTCGTCTCTGTGTTCATTTGTCTACCCGTCTGTCAACTCGTCTCTGTGTTCATTTCTCTACCCGTCTGTCAACTCGTCTCTGTGTTCATTTCTCTACCCGTCTGTCTATCCGTCTCTCGACACATCTGTCTGTCTATATACCCCTCTCACTACCCGTCTGTCAACTCGTCTCTGTGTTCATTTGTCTACCCGTCTGTCAACTCGTCTCTGTGTTCATTTCTCTACCCGTCTGTCAACTCGTCTCTGTGTTCATTTCTCTGCCCGTCTCACAACCTTTCTCTCAACAAGTCTGTCGACCGGTCTCTCTACTCGTCTCCGTACCCATCTCGCTACCCGTCGGTCTATTCGTTTCGCTACTTGTTAGACTATCTATGTTGCTACTTGTCTCTCTATCCATCTCATTGCCTGTCTGTCTAGCCGTTTGTTTGCTCTACCTCTCACCACCTCTACCCAATATTTACACAATGCATTTAATATACTGAAGCCATTTATATGTTATTAAATGCAAACAGTTGTAATTCATCTAATAGGTGTAATCAGATGAAATTTTTTTAAATCCATACGTAAACCAGCATAATAATTCATCAGTTTTATTTTCATAGTCGTTTATATCATTTGGCGGTAAATCTCAATTTCGTAAACCCGAATTGCGTCAAGCTTTTAAAAAAAGTTCCAAGGTCCGTATAACTGGGAAGTACCCTCAGGGCTATTAGATACATGTTATAAAGTTAAGTGAAAATTTCGTAATCGGGTTTGCAGCCAATTGCTTATGTCAGAAAGCGTGGTTTAAAGCCATTTTAAATTCATTGCTGGAACTGTTTTTTTTTTTTTTTGGGGGGGGGTGGGGGGGAAGGGTTCCAAACATATAAATTTGAATTCAAACTTTTGCCTCCATATGTTTATAATAGTGTTGTTTGTATTATTAATTAATACCTTGTTGACGAGCTGCATTCGAAACAAATGTAAAAGATTTCTTCTACAGTTTTTTTAAAGAGAAACTTCCGTAATCGAGCCCAAGGCCAGTCGGAGCATTTAGTATCATTATTGTAACTTTTATAGAGCTAAAACAATATTATTGCTAAACTTGTTTGAGACCAACATTGCCTGTGTATCTGAATGGGAATAAGTTCCATTCCATATCCTTTGCCGGCTGGCGCGATTGGCGAAAAAAAATTAAAAATGGGGCCAAAAGGCAGTTTTAGAATCTTACCTAATTTTTCAAGAGAGCGGAAAAACATGTTTTTGAAATATTTATAAACATATGTTTATTAAACCATGTTTTTACGTCATCTTAAAAATATAAGTACGATGCTAAAACAAAATTTTATAACCATTTTCGATATTTTAATAAGTAATGAAAATACACAAGCAAACATATTGAACAAACCTACGAGGTCTTTTTGTGATAAATAATTGTTATTGCCAGGGGGGAAAATTGTAGACAATTAATAATCGAACGAAAAATTTACCGAAAATAACTTGTGGGAATCTCAGGAAAGAAATATCTGGTATAAATTACATTTAAAATCTTAAAATGGAGAAGTGATCCGTATAAAAAGGGCAAAACATTATACGCTTGATATAAGGTAAAGCTAGGAGAGTCTGCACACAATTCAAAAGAATAACAATAAAAAATCTAAATATTAATTTTTTGCTAAACTATCCATGAATAATATTTACATCATTTGTTTTTTATTCATTTTCATTGCTATTTTGTTGTTATGTTGTAATTTAATAGAACAGTTGTAATAAAACCAAGAAAGTTATTTTGCGCAATCTGTCCTTTCAGGGTTGGTGTGATTGCGCACATGGGTAGGAGAGATTGTTACTAATAATAACTACAATTAAATTGTTAACAATAATAATTACACTGTAATTGTAATTAAAGGAAAAAAAATAAAGAATCAGAAAAAGCAAGTCCAGATAAGATTACAAAATAACATTAAGTTACTTGATAACGTGTTTAACTTAAAATTAGTCCATTTTAATTTTTCATTTTTTTATGCAAATTTAACAATAGGCTGAGTAATCTCTCCTAGCATGGAAACTAATGGGAACAATGCGCCATCTCTCCTAAGTAGCAGATGCGCAATCTCTCCAATTTCGGTAGGAGAGATTGCGCAGCCTTTTATATAAACATGGTTGCTACTAAAACGAACCGTTGATGTTCACATTGTTAGTCTAAATTAGTAGCTTATGAGAAATCGTTTAAGTTAAAAATATTTTGTACTATTGACATTGTATAGAAATTCTGATGAAGAGCTGTGAAAATTCAAGCACTTACTTTGGTAAAATAAGACAAAATAGCAATGATTTATCTTAGACGCTCAAAACAATCAACGTACACTTTCAAACAGACACTCCACTACTGCTGTTGTACAACTACCTGGAGTCGCTGCGCGTTCACTCTACTCCTCCTCCCCGAACCTCTATGCGCGCACTCTCTCCGACAACGCCATCTCTCCTGGCTTTACCTAAAATCTTTTTTAATTTTTTAATATTTCCGAAAGCACAGATAAAAAATCCGTGACGTCTCGGCCTACAGGCACAGGTAGATTTCGAAGACGCAGACCGTGGGGCGCCTGTTTGTCGGGAATTACGGAAGAAATGACCTTTTTGCGATGATGCGGCAGTTGGAACCGCCTATTTCGAAACCTAACTTGTTTGCAGGCGGAGCCGGCAGGGATTTTTTTTTTGCTATAAGGGTTAGTCCTATAAAAAACTTGTCAATATAAAAGTTTTAGATAATATTAAGAGGATTTATAATAAATTTAAACGGATTTGATATCTTCTGAATTGGCGAAGTTATGAATTTTTTTCTTCTAAAACCCCCCTTCCCCACCCCCTCTTGGGGCCATTTTTAATGATATCAAAAATCTGTCATACATCAATTTTCGGCCCTTTCCCTAGAAGTAATAATAACTTCAAACGGATTCGATACGTATCATAATTAAGAAATTATGGGATTTTTCTGTTTTCACAAAAAGCCCCCCATCCCCCCCCTTGGTTCGATTTTGCCCATTAACGAACTTCACCGAGATTTTATGCCCTTTGATTTTATGTATCAGTTTCGAAAAGATGCGGGAGTTGGAACCGCCTACTTCGAAAAATAACTTGTTTGCGTGCGGAGCCGGCAGGGAATTTTTTTGTTTTTAATTTTATTTTGCTATAACGGTTGGTCCTATAAAAAACTTGTCAATATAAAAGTTTTAGATAATATTAAGAGGATTTATAATAAATTTAAGCGGATTTGAAATCTTATGAATTGACGAAGTTATGAATTTTTTTCTTCTAACCCCCCCCTCCCCCCCCCTTAAGGCAATTTTTAATTATATCAAAAATCTGTCATACATAAAATTTCGGCCCTTCTCCTAGAAGTAATAATAACTTCAAATGGATTCGATACGTATCATAATTAAGAAATTATGTTTTTTTTTTCTGTTTTCACAAAAAGCCCCACCCCCATCGCCCCCCTTGGTTCGATTTTGCCCATTAACGAACTTGACCGAGATTTTATGCCCCTTGATTTTATGTATCAGTTTCGAACAGATGCGGGAGTTGGAACCGCCTACTTCGAAAAATAACTTGTTTGCAGGCGGAGCCGGCAGGGATTTTTTTTATTTTTAATTTTTTTTGCTATAACGGTTGGTCCTATAAAAAACTTGTCAATATAAAAGTTTTAGATAATATTAAGAGGATTAATAATAAATTTACGCGGATTTGATATCTTGTGAATTGCCGAAGCTATGATTTTTTTCTTCTAAAACCCCCCTTTTTTCTCCCCCTTGGGGCCATTTTTAATTATATCAAAAATCTGTTATACATAAATTTTCGGCTTTTTTCCTAGAAGTAATAATAACTTTAAACGGATTCGAAACGTACAATAATTAAGAAATGTTTTTTTTCTGTTTTCACAAAAAGCCCCTGCATTCCCCCCCCCCCCCCTTGGTTCGATTTTGCCCATTAACAAACTTGACCGAGATTTTATGCCCCCTGATTTTATGTATCAGTTTGGAAGAGATTTATGCAGAATTTTTCCAGTTATCGTGTCCATAAAAAAGTGACATAGACAGATATATATATATATATATATATAAAGTTTTGAACTGGGGGTGGTTTTGGGTTCTGGGAGTCATGATCGGCGTATATCTGCAAAAATTTTTCAAAATTTCCAACTTAGGTGAGAATGTAATAGATTTCTTACGAAATCTACCTAAAAGGTAAAAATCTCATTTCTAATTGCCATTACAATTAAAAAAATATATATATATACATATACGAAATAGAAAAGGGGAAGAGTTCCATATCCTATGCTTGTAAGTTTGGCGAGTTGTTTTTGGCTATAAATGTTTGATGTCGTTGTTGTGATCTTCAGCGTTTGGGGTGGCTTTTTTTAACAACTGGAATGGACTCTATCTACGTTACGTCACACCCCTTTTGGCGTCATTTTGGATTTTTTTGCCAATCGCGCCAACCAGCACAGGATATGGAACTCTTCCCTAGAAAAATATTTACAAAAATATCTTTACATAATTTTTCATATAATCTGCAGAAAATAAAGTTTTGAAAAAGTAACCCAAAGACTGAAGTTCGCAACAACCACATCGAAACACTTATCACCAAAAAAGAACTCGCCAAATCTATTCGCGCAGGATATGGGACTTTTTCCTCTGAATGCAAAACATTAGCTATTTTTCTTGTACGATGGGTGGTTATAATTGTTCCATTTTACATACAGTTTACATACCATTTGATACATTGGTACTTTTATGTTAACCTGGCGCAGTTGATAAATCGCCTAATATTGTTCCCATAACATCTTCATATTGCATTCATTTAAATTAAATAACCTTTCACTCATTTCATTTGAAATACATATATTAAAAATACATGTATTTCACTAATTTAATTTAAAATACATGCATTTCAGTAATTACATTTAAAACACTAAAAAGGAAAAGAAGATAAGGAGAAGAAATGCCAAAAACCTTTCTTTTTAAACCTTTCAAAACCTTTTTTTCTTTAGAAGTCAAAGGATTGTTTCTAATTTACACACGCGAAATAAAAAAGCTGCTATTGGTGAGATTTGCGCCAAATCTCTAATACTAATTTATTGCGTGTTTTTTCTTTCAAACAGAAAAAAAATTCAGATTAATTTTACATTTTTATTAAATTTAAATATGTTTTATTGTACTGAATGTTAGTGCGTGCATATTTTTTTGCTCCATGTACTTCGTGAACTTTTGAAATCCGATTGTCTACGAAAACCTCCCGCCGGTGAAAATGACGTACGCACTAATTTTTCGTGATGTATGTACTTTAATTGTGCTTTTTTATCTATTTTTTAATATAATACGTCAATTACATATTTATATGTAATTGACATACATACATTGACAATCATACATACATTGACATACATACATTGACAATTACATATTTATATGTAATTGTATATAATATTACATATGTAAAATTATATATTTTTTAATATAATAATTTTTCACGTAGATTCCAAACGGTTTGAAATTTATTCTTGGTAATAAATAGATGTCGTTGTCACCTTTATAGGTACCTGCTGTAAAAATTGGAGCGACATCCGTCAAATATTTTTTGAGTTATGCATGATGAAAGGTTTTAATATCCATCGTAGCTATATATGGGACAAAGTAATATTGCGCTGTGTATGAGTTTTCATTTTCACTCAGACAATTAAAATACGATATTTAAATACAGCTAAATGCTTCAGAAATGCTTTTATTTTCTATCTAAATGCAGTTTCAGCTTCATATTTACTTGAAGAGGCACATTTTAAATTAATAGATTGAACATTATTACCTTACCACATCTAATATCCCCGCTGCAATGAGTAATTTTCTGTAATTATTTTGCTTTCCTACAACACTTCCTCCTTTTTTTCAGTTGAGAACTGAAAATTGATTTGTAAATAGATACTAAGAAAACACAGGGGAAATAATCTTTAATCACTATGAATTCTGAAAAAGAAAGATATAATAATTTAAAAAAATTCGCTAATAATCAAGTCAGATTCTCGAGAAAGTTAAAATTTTCCACATTTTCATATTCGCGAATAATCAAAACTCGCGAATGGTTAAAACCGCGAATGTTGAGGGATTACTGTAAATACTTTTTTTTTTGTAATTCAAGTACATCGGAAAGTGAGTGAAAAATGAATTACAAATTGCCACCATTACATGCATGGACTAAGTTAAGATAAATAAAAGAATGAAAAATCTGGATCCGGTTATGAGTGAGACATGCTATATTTTTGATTGAAAGAAAATAGATTTAGACCCTGGTATCCTATGAAAAAAGTTTTGTTGTACTATGGTCAACCACCTCATAAATTTGCTCAATTGTTTTTTAAACAACCTGTACATCAATACATTGTATTGTATATAAGAAATAACAGTCAGTTCCGATAATAAAACTATAATTTTTTTAATTTGGGGCGGCGGTGGGGGAAGCATTGAGATACCGAAAGCCATATTTGCATAACATTTAATTCAGTCAATAAATTACGTAATTCCGCTCAAGGTTCCTCGTACGCATTGTAGTACGCGGACGTAGATAAAATTACTAAAAATTTGTATTTGCATTCTTGCAAACACCACCTAAACGGAACTACAACATGTGATCAGAGTGAAAGTATATTTCGTTACATCAACCGTGTGAATTTCCACTTTTTTTTATTTATTTTCGTGCTGAAAGAATGGCAACTCTTTCTTATAACAGGATAGCAAAACCGTGTTTTACTGTCACGTTCCAATGTCACGTAGATTTGTCTGTGAGTCAGTCATTGTTTAACGACATAAAATTAAACTGTGGGGGTTCTTTATAAAATTCTGGAAAGTAAAATTTTAACTTTCATATTAATTAGAAGTAATTGCTAGAGACATACAACTAATAGGGTGAGATAAATAATCAAGCAGCTAGAAATTACTTATTGCTAATAATTGCTAACCAGTGAAACCGTGCGAGGATTTCGCACTGCAGTTGAATATTTTTTAGAAATATCTAATAAATTTTAAATGCAGATTTAAACTTCTAAAGAAAAATTAAGGATTAAAAATATCTGCACCTAACATTAGTCAAGCCAGAATATCATCTAATTTATTCCATCAAAGTTATAATAAAAACTGAAAATAGCAAAAAACACGCGTGAGAAAAAAAAAAAAAAAAAAAAAAAAAAGAATCGTATTTTAACTGTATTAGAAAATGACTTCATCTGCTTCGGGAAAAACATGTAAAAAAAAATATTGAATACATATAAAATACAATTTAATCTAATATAACAAAGCATAATCTATAGTCTACTCGTGAAATACCACTGCTTCGATTGATGGATGGTGTCTTTGTCTTCTAAACATTTCAATTTCAATTTTGCTTTTTAATTATAAATATAAAATAAACCCGTGCGGAGATATCCCTACTTTATCTTTTTTGTACTTTTTTTTTTTTTTTTTGTAATTATTGCTGATTATGATATACTGCAGTATTTTATTTTTATGGCAACAATAATTTAAGAAAACTTTTCATTTCATTTAGGAAAACAATGCCGATTTAATTTTTAATTAACAGCAATTTTTAATAATAATAATAAAAAAAAAACACGTTTTGGCGAAATGTGAGTGTATTGTGTCAGAAGCGGGTTCAAAAACTTTTCGAATGATACTTCATTGATTGTTGTGCGTTTTGTAAATAATGCATAGAAAAAAGGATGTTGACAACTGAAATAATATATATGATAACAATGTTATACTGCAAGGAAATCTAAGATTATTGTTTGATTTTCCATTTTTCATGATAACAATTTAAAAAAATTGAAGGTAAAAATCTGAGTTTTGAAATTTTCTTAACTACTGTATACAAAGTTGGAATCTGCTTTATTAATTATTTTTAAAAGTAAAATGATATTTTAAAATCAGATACTTAATAAAACAAAAAATAATACATTAATAATCATATAATAGAAACAATTATTGTATTCAAGCTTTTACAAGCCCTTCCTAAGTACAAATGTCAATCGAAAACATAGGCTGTTGTTTGCAGGGATAACGTTCAAAAACATAATATTTAAAAATATCAAATCACCAGGGAGTAAAAGTTACAACACCACCCATATTCTGGCTGAATTATAAAGGCTTCACTTAGGGGAGATTTCTGTAATCTTGTATATATATATAAACCATCCTTCTAAAAAACTTCGACTTTTAAAATTACTAGCTGGCCCGCCCGGCGTTTCCCGGGCCCGTAATAATAAATAAATAAATAAAAACATCAAGTTTTTATTATTTTATATCTTTAACCCGATTTTGTATGAATTTATATTTTAAAATGAAAAATTCGCGAAAAAATATTGATGTTTAGTGATAAAAGCGCTCATTTTTTTTTTTTTTTTCACGTACACTGCAAAAAATAATTGTTGATTTTACAGTATAAAACTGGCACCCAGCTGCCAGTATTATACCGTAAAATTAACAGTATTAAACAGTAAAATAAGCAGTAATACGCTGCCGTGCAAGCAGTAATACGCTACCGCGCATGCGCGGTAGCGTATTACTGCTTGCACGGCAGCGTATTACTGCTTATTTTACTGTTTAATACTGTTAATTTTATGGTATAATACTGGCAGCTGGGTGCCAGTTTTATACTGCAAAATCAACAATTATTTTTTGCAGTGTAGGGTCGTTTCACAGTTTAAAAAAAAAAAAAATGTCCGAACTCTTTGAAATCTTTATTGGTTATAAGTAAAACAGTTTTACAGCCCGTGTAAAAATTTAGTGAAAAAATATTGTTATCTAGTTGTAAAATAAATGTTTTCTTCTCGCTTTTTTGTTTGTTTGTTTGCTTTCGCGTCGGCTCCTTTAACATATCAATAAAAAAATTGTTCTGATCTTCCGAACTCTCTGAAATTTGAATCGGTTATAAATATAATTGTATCCAAGCTCTATTTAAAATTTTGCAAAGAAATATGCATATTTAGTACAGTGTTAAAAATTTGCAGCAAACTGTCCAGTGATTTGACCGTTTTTATAGAAAATGGTTGCATAACCGTAATTTAACCCTATTTTTGACCAGAACATGGGCAATAATATGGTCAGAATAGAGTAAAATTATGGTTATGTAACCATTTTCTATAAAAACGGTCAAATGACTGGACAGTTTGCTGCAAATTTTTAACAGTGTAGTGAAAACATGAGTTCTTAAAAAAAAAAAAAAAAAAGCTTTCAACGCAATGACCATACTACGCAATCCCTTTTTCAATCAACCCTTTTCAATTCCCCTAGGCTAAACAAGTGAGGGATAAACACGTTTCCCGTTTCTGAGGGGAGAAGCCTTCAAGAAACGTTGAAGCATGCTCAATGAGACGATTTTCGTGTGGAAAAGAGAATGTGAATTTGACAAAATGCGCTGTTAGCTTTAAATATATAGATTACAATTGGATTTTTTTATTTTAACGTTATCGGAATCTGGGATGAGGTCGGTATCTACTAAATGATTAAAAAGTTTCGATTGCAAATTTCCGGATTTGTAAGTGCGCTTATACTTTTCGAAGCAAATGAAGCATGATTGTCCAGTTTCATCAATATAAACAAAGGCACAGTCTTACAAGGGATACTGTAAACTATACCGGTATTTTGTAAGGCGGGCGGATTTTAGGCTTGAATTTGCATAGTATATTTTTCATAACATTCTTAGGTCTAAAGTCTGTACCGACGTTAATTGATTGAAATAAACTAGGTATTTTTTCTGACAAACTTTCATAATACGGAATGCAAAAAATATATAAAAAATAATTTAAGATAATATTAATAAGAGTTATAAAAATTTAACAGAAAAAAATATCTAGTTCATTCAAATCAATTAATATTGGCGCAGCATTTAAACCCCAGAATGTTATGAAGAATATGTTATACAAATTCAAGCCTAAAATCCCCCCTCTTACAGAATACTGGTACAGTTTACAGTGTATTGTAAAGATCCACTCTGTCATTTAATAAGATCATTTAATAAGATACCACATCCAAGATTTCGATAATATTAAAATAATTAAATTAAAGTAATTGCAATAATTTTAAAAGTAGACTTTTTTTAGAAGAATCGTTTACAAGATTACAGAAATTCCCCCTTAACAATGTCTATACAATTGCTGCTGTAATATTACTATATCTACTTTTATTACTAATATTATTATCTACTGTAATGTATACTCCCTGGTGATTTAATATTTTTTAATGGCATATTCTTGAACTGGATCTTCTGCACACAACAGCTTCTGTTTTCGATTGACATTTCTACTGATGAGGGACTTGTATAAAGCTTGAAACGTCGAATGTAATTGTTTTTGTTATGTGATATTAATGAGTTATTTTTTGTTTTATTAAATGTCTGATTTTAAAATGTCTTCTTAATTATAAAATTTGAATTTAGACATAATATGTTTAGTTATTTTATAATTATTTTTACGTTTTAACTCACATACACGATGTAATATAAATTAAAATTAATAATAATATTAAAATGAGAGGGAGGGAAATATTCCTTTTCCGTGCATTTTATATAATTAAATGCATCATTTTCTACTCCTTTAGTACTTTCACTACGTATTTATATCTGTATATTTGGCAGGTTTATGGGCAGGGCCGCCTGTAGGCTGATTTTTTTTCTTTCTTATGTTTATGTTTTGCCGCTCATTGTCGCGTTTTCCGGCGGCATTAGCTGCGTCTAAACACTGTAATTTTTTTAAGACCTTAATAAAGGGACCGGGAGGGATACTATGCTCTACAGACTTGGTTTTCTTGTCTGAGCAGTCCCTCTTAGGCAATTAAATCAAATTTTCTTAAATTTTTAAACGTACCAATAATATTCAAAGATAAGAGTTGCTGTTTTCAATTTAGAAATCGATAATTTCGAATACAAGTTATTACGACTTGAATAGCTGAACATTTAATGTTTGATAATTTTCAAAATGGAGAAATATCAATGTTGTTTTAGGACGCCACTAGCTTAAACATTAACATCACGCTGAGAATTTTGAAATTTGGATAAAGCCATTAAAAATAATGCAGATTTAATCGGTACTGTAGTGATTGATGAAGAATTAGGTATATTAGATGAAAAAGAACCTAACCTTTCTAATTTTGATCACACATTTTTAACTATTATAAAGTACAAAAAAGAAAAAGAAAGAATTACTCAAACGGAATAAACAAGGAAAAAATTTTGAAACTTACCAATAATGTTGTAAGTCATATACGTGATTATTCTAATAAAAATTAAAATACAAAATCATTAATAATATTGAATAAATATTTGATAAATAAATTATATTAGACATTGTATTTTGTATATTGATCTAACTAAGTGATAGATTTTTGTTCATTCGTTAATATCTGAAAAAGTTTAAATAAATTTTAGCATTTCCAAACCTGTCTCATTACCTGTTTTTGAAATAAAAATGAATGTTTACTTTTATTTAGAAAAAAAATATAGATGGATTTTTATAAGTGCTTTTACAATCAATCAATTTTTAAATATCGATTTATGGGTTTTGTTTTCTGTTCAATGTGTAAAATTTTTCGAAAAAGGATTCGATGAATATTTAGATTTTTACTATGTAATTTTATTAGTTGTAATATATATTATATTTATTGTAACTTTTGTTTACATACTTATCATATATAGTCCAAGAATGTACATACAACAGCCCCTGTATCATTGATTTTCTTAATAACAGTGTATTTTAATGTTTGTACTTTTCAAAACAGATGAAAATATCAATGTTTTTGGTTTACTTTTTCCGACTATCCGAACTGAACTCTCGTGAAAACATTTTAATTTCAACTTGACATGGGAATAAAATGTCAAAATCAGTTGCAGTAATGTCAGGGGTAGTACTAGCCCTAGATTATATTACAGGACATACTTTTTTTCGATATTTCAGGACAATTTCAGGACACATTTGCTTGGCATACTAACCAAAAAAACCCTTAACTCCGTCTTCAATACATTACATTATCATAAATAGTACACTACATACACATTTTTTTATATATAAAAGTATACATTTAAAAGAAAGGTAATTTTACCAGAACCCTTTGACCAAGCTGCTAAAAAATTGCGATTTTTGCATTACTGAAGGACGAAAATCTTGATATTTTCTTCACTGATCGACAGAAATTGCAAAAGATTTTCTTTTTTATAACTGATTGGTAAAAATTGAGATTTTTTTTTATGCGACTGAGAGACGAAAATAGCAAAATTTTTAAATGACTAATCAATAAAAATTGCGAATTTTGGTAACTGATCATCAAAAATTGAATTTTTTTTTGGTGCAAATTGATGAAAATCACTATTTTTAACGATAGATTGCATGAAGAAAATTGTGACTTTCGTCATCGTTTTGCATCAGTAAAAAGGTACACCTACCCCAATTTGATGATTTCAAATGCCAATATAGCACAAAACTCGCAAAATTTCAGGAATATTAGAAAAGACTACCATATTTCAGGACATTTCAGGACGTTTTTATTTTTTTCAGGAATTTCAGGACAAGTACTACCCCTGTAATGTTTAATAATTAAAATGGTACTGTATTCAAAACGCTTGTTGTTAAAGTGATACAGAAATACTAAATTAGTTTACTATTATCGCATGTGTGTTTAACATTCAATTTCAAATTTAATGAATAATACTTTCTATGTTTCAGTATATTGTCAAATTTAATTCTAGAAGTTTATTTAGCGGTTTATCCAAGTGTCAGACAGTGCGCCTTTAACGGAAAGTACGTAGTTGGACAATAGCCAAGAACGTGTGAATAAAAATGAAGGCAACTAGAGCAGTGCTATCCACATTTTTTTTTAAATGTGCAGATGCAGTGGTGAGAAATGCTGAGACGATACAGCAGTGAAGATGCTTGGATGATAAGGATGCTGGAAATCCCAATATGCAACCCATGACATCATAATATGCAGTTATCGGACGATCGTAGGAAACCACAAATCCGGATAGTTATTAAGCACCATCTCTTTGTCTATCATATCTCTCTGTCTGATTAGACCATTGAACTCTGTTGGTAAAATGGATTAAGCATAGTAGAGTGATTTGTTCCTAACTGATCCACAGACGACCATTCAAATTAGCGTGAGAAAATAGAAGGTAAATAAGATATCCGGAAAAACCCCGCAATAAATCAGACCATACAACAATGGCATATCTAGGATTTAATTTCGGGAGGAGGGGGGGGGGGCTGATTTAGTTTCGATAATGTTCTGAGTCTTACGAAACATTGTTGAACTGCGTTCTAAACAGAAATCATGTTTGACAATAAGGCCATGGCTAAAGGAAAACGCGGGGAGGTACGGCGCCAAACCCGAGCCCGTACGCCGAAATAAGTTGAAAAGAGATAATGGATTGTTTCATATACTTTCATTTAAAAGAAAGTCATTGTAGCTTATAATCTATAAAGTGGTCTCCCTCTCCCCTAAATTCTGGCTACGATTCTTGTTTGACAAAAAATTAATTTTGCTTGGGACAATCTCAAACAAATTTTTTGTTCATATTTTTTTTTTTCCATTTTAGGACCTATTCCCTATTACTGGCAAGGCATGCGGGCACTTTCCCAGAACCCACATATTTAAGGGACCCAAAAATTTATAGCGTTTCATATCAATTTTATTGTAAACAATCTTAATAGAATAACAAATTAAAAATTTCTAGATTCATTACCCAACTTATGTAAGCTAAAATTGTCGGTGATATCATAAGTGCATTTATAATATTTCTTCTCATTTGACGATTTAAGTTTCTCATAGTGTGCCCAATTTATTTCAGCTTCTTCATATGTGTTTTAAACTTGTTTTAAAATGTTTTAATTTTATGACTATCTTATTTATAAAATATCATTTTCTTTGGGTTGCGTATGTTTTTAAAGTTTGTGCAACATTAGTTCATGTTCATTTAACATGATATTTGAGTCTGTCAAGTTAATTTTTACGAAGAAATTTCAATAATAATAATAATAATCCAACTTCAGTTCACATTTATTCTCAGTCTTTCATTTAAATGGGTGCATTACATAGTTATATTCATACACTTCTCATTCACAGTATTTGTAAAAAATGTGATAATCTACAATTAGGGCCAAAAATATTTTCTGTTGCCAAGGCCCAAAATTCTGATGGTCAGGGTCTTTTCAAGATAAACAAACTTTCTTTGCAAAATCTCTGTTTTTAATACCAACAAAAATTTAATTCAAAATCTTAGGGGTAGCAAGCATTTCTTCTTGATCTCTCCCTTCCCTTCTTATACATGCTCATGGGATTTTGATCAAATGCATGGCTATTAACCTTCAAGAAATATATGTTAAAAAAACTCATAAAATTTGTGAAGGATTGGACAAGTTGAGAATTAATTGGAAACTATATATATATATATATATATATATATATATAAACATCAGATTTCCTTTTTTAAAAAAGAGTTAAAGTTATTGAATTATGGCTAACAATATTACTGGACTTTTAAACATCTCGGGTTTTGAGGACGTGTTTGAGGAGCCTTCCTTGTGTGAGTAACCTAAACGGCTTGCCGTAAAACAGGCTCAATTTACACATACTCGGTGTATATTAAAAACGGCTTAACATTTATGTGAATTACAACAGTTTTTAGAACTGAAAAATTGTTTAAAAATATTTTGAATACATGGATTTTTTTTTTTTTTAATTAGGAAAAGAATTTGAAAAACCATTGTTAATAATAGTAATAAAAAAAAGGCCCGTTCTTCAATACCCAGTGCATGGATTAATTTTGCAAAGTCTTCCTTGAATCCTTATCCTTGCACACTCAGTAAAAGAATATTATATATGAAATATTTAAGATCTCAAAAACCTTAAAATAATTATACATTTTAAAAGCAATTCTAGGGTATGCCTCGGAAGAGATAATATCTATTTATTTAAAAATCATCTTCCATAAATTAAGTGCCTAGCACTTTGAGGCAATGAGATGTGCCCGCAAAAATCACGGATAGTAACTGTAACATTTTGACTTCTCATCCTAGAGAAATTGCTTATTCTCCAAACGAGAGCAACTTTCAAACTCGAGCATTGTTACTACAACTTACTTCAACTGTTTCTGAAAACATTACTGTACTGTTACTGAAAAACATACTATATTGTTACTGAAAAACATACTATATTGTTCCTGAAAAACATACTATATATTTTTAACATACATGATACACAGTACAATTAAAATTTACATATACAAAATGATTCGCCTCTTTTTTTGACAAATCAGAGACTCGTCCAATGGCAGGCAGGTTCTCCAGACATGGTTCCAATTTGCATATAATGCACCACTTTCTGGCTGTCTGTTCGTGAAACGGTTGCGTCGGTGGTTCCAGGGTCACGCGGGGTGATGGTCATAAATTTAGTAATAAATTTATTTGTCACACCATTCTTGGCAAACTTCAAAATTAACAACCCAAAGTCTAGCTGCTATAAATCTTTCACCGCAGTAGCCGACTTCTGCGAAAATTGTCCATAAAGGCAGTCACAATATTTGTTAATTGGACATGGATAATTAATGTCTATCAGTTATTAATTAATCCCCACGGAAATAGTGTCTTCTATGGATGCATGAGTCTTTCCACCTTTCTCTTAGAGTGCATGATTGATTTTAAATAAATTAATATGTGTGCAAGGAATATGGTGTTTACGCTAAATCGCGTTAGATCAGTAAACAATGTTAGGACGCTAAGACTGGTATAAAACATGGCAACAGTTACACTACAATTTCTTTCTAATATTAATTAAAGAATAGATAAAATATGAAATAAGTATATATTCGAAGAAATATATATTGTAATCTATAAAAATTTTAACAGAAAACAAACTACAATGCGTACAATTTTTCCAGGATAACTCGAAATCGACTTCGTGGAATGAGGTATAATTTTGGATTCTCATACTTAAAACTTCTAAAAATCAATATTAGTAAACATTTTAAAAGGTTTCAACACATTTTCTTTCGAATATTAATTAAAAAATACATAAAATATGAAATAAATAAAATCGAAAAAATATATATTGTAACCTATAAAAATTTTAACATTGGAAGCTTCAAATATATGAATCCAAAATTATAGCTCATTCTTTCAAGTCGTTTTTGAGTTATGCTTAAAAAACTTCACGCATTGTAGTTTGTTTTACAACTATTAAAAATGAATTTAAAATTATCAGTTCAAAACTTTGTCTGCATACTTCCTGAACTTCTTGAACGAATAACTTCCTATTTGCTATCCTAAAGTAAATTTGTCGAAGGAATCAAAACATGAAGTCAAAATTAGGTGTTCGAATTTAAATTTGTAAATTTTATTACAATTATCTCTTTTAAGACGGCCTCCTTAGTCCTTATTCTCTGCTTTAAAAATAAATTGAAAGAGGATCTAATACCAATCGAATGATCATTTTTGTTTTCTGTGCAACGATTTTGCGATTAAAATGTATGGGATGTTCTCTTTTTAGGTGCTTTCGTAATTATGTAAATGCGTAGCACCTATAGTCGTCGTCTGGTCTGTCTGTCTGTCCGTCCGTTCGCATATAACAGCGCAAAATCTACTCAACTGAATGGTTTGAAATTTAATATATATTATCGCTGCAGAATTTTGTCATTTCAAATTTTATGAAAATCGAATCAAAAAATAAAAATATATTAATAAAAGTTTTCTTTATTCTATTAAATCCTATCGTACGTAATCTGTATAATAAAAGCGCAAGTCGTGTGACTGAGGAAAACAAATACGGGCAAACCACTTCTTTTTTTCATATGCAGGCGGCCATTTTTATTCAAAATTATTTTTTCGAATACAATTGCATAAAAGTTACATTTTTAGAAAGGTCGTTCAAAAAAATTGTTTGCTTGAGAGATGAGTTACATTAAAAAATGTATAGATTCTGAGTTAATTTCAGTGGAAATTAGGTTAACCGAATATCTCAATCCATTAGAGTAAACAAACACAGGTGATTCGTTTATTATGAGTCATCAAAATATTAAACCATAGAGGTAATCATTTGCAAAGCAAGATCTCCATGGTGAATTTTGCAGCGCGTCTGGTGTAGAAAAATAAATCGTATTTGTAAGCTGTGCGAACGTAATTAGAAAAAACAAGTTGGAAATTGTACGTCAAACGTGACAAATGAGGTGCGTTCGTACTATAGCTAGTTATATAAATATTCAGATCTTTTCTGATTTTTAATTCTGTGAAATGAATTATATCGTCTGCAGATTAATTTCTGCAATAAAGTAAGTATCTCGGTCGCTTGACGATTCAACTTCGGAAGCTCCTATAACAAAAAAGCACCGATTTAAAAAAAAAAAAAAATTCAAATTTCTTAATAAATATTTTTATTAATATCTCCTAAAGTTTTGATTCGATTTTAATAAAATTTGAAATGTCTCGACAAAATTCTGCAAAGATAATATATTTTAAATTGCAAACCATTCGGTTGGGTAGTTTTTGCATTGTTATATGCGGACGGACGGACGGACAGACAGACGGACAGACAGACGGGCGGATGGACGGACAGATGGACGGACCAAGAGACGACAATAGGCGCTACGTATTTATATAATTACGAACGCACCTAAAAAAGGCATGCTCATTTCGCTCATAGCAGACGATATAATTCATTTCCCTGAAATTATAAGGATGATTTTTTTTACATTGTGAAACTAGTTATAAAACGAACGCACCTCATATGTCACGTTTAACGTACAATTTCCAACTTGTTTTTCTTTTGAAGGACTGCATACCGAGCGACGGCCCATGTGCTGACGTTCAAGACCACGCGACGTGAAGATTCAGCGGCCATTTAAGCGGCCGTCTGATCACCAGATGCTTTGCTAACAATCATCCGCAGACATCAGGGATCGAAGTTAGCACACCTTAGTAACGTATTGTATATAAATTCATTTCGATAGTAATAGTATAGTATCGTTAATAAACACTTCAAACAATTATCGTCCATAGAACCTAATATATCCGATTTCTCCTGAGTGTCCTTGAAAACGAAGTCTAAGCGCTACACAGCCTACAAACTTGCGATACTAAGCTTCTATAATATGTATAAATTTCTTAGCAATCCATACGTATTTATAAAAGTTAGGTAACGGACAGATAGACAGACGAATAGAAGTGATAAATACTGTGAACTATAATGGAAAATGTTGAAAATAATATTATTACAGACATGTTCCTTTGTATACGGGGTGAAGTTTCGCCTGATGGCCGCATGGCGAAGATCTACGCCACAAGCCACTAGGCTGTCGTGACTGCTATGTTTCTTCTTGCCTTCGTTGTTTTTCCTGACTGGTTGCTAACTGCTGTTTAGCTGGGTCGATTCGGCCCTGCACAGCGCAGCGATGTCAAGCTGTGCCAATGTAAAATACTGGATGTTTTTGAGCTGGATGTGCACTGCATGCTTAGCGGGTAAATTTAGAAAAGTAGGAGGAAGTAAATGATTACTTAATGATAATTAAAAACAAGAACGAAAAATCACGCGTCAAGCATAGATTATGAAACACTTTCAAACACATCGAAAAAACTGTAAAGAAACTTCACCGTCGAATAAGGTGAAAGAAGATATGTAAGTAAACAGTTTAGAAAACATACAACACATTGATAAATACAGTTTTCGAAATTACCTTCCAGTGTCAAAAAAAGTAGTCGAATTATTTTGTGCAGCCCTGTATATATGATCAATAGATGTGGATATATAGCATGATAAAATTTAGTTCAGTTATAATACTCAGATTTAGCAATTTTCGCCAGTCGATGGAAATGCACGCGAAATATTTTGTACAGCCCTGTATATTATCTGAAGACTTTTGTACCCACCACACAGTAAGCTAAAAGACAACTTAAAACTCACTTGCAGCAATTACCAACCGTAAACGAAATCGTTTTTTTTGCGTAGCTCTGTATATGAATTTATTTATATTCCACAAACTTCTATTAGTCTACTAAATATCGTTCAGCAGGAAAGTGCGTAACACAATTGAAAACTACCCTTAACAGTTCACTCCCATAGTCTGTAATACTTACGAATTCCCTTGTGTAGACCTCTATATGATCAACAGAGTTTATAAACATACACGTACTATGAAATTTTAATTAAGCTTAAAAACGCAAACCAAAGTTGAAAACGCACTTATCACACATAGTCTAAATATCGCACATGTACTGCAACAAAGCTTTACAAATTTCATAAAAACTGATAGCCAACAAAAAATTCTAGTCGCCAGTAAAAAAATATTTACCCCCCCCCCCTTCATTGCTTTTCAGAAACACAAAAATTTTTTAGAAATTAATCGAAAAAAATAATAAAAACCATAGTATAGAATTATTAGTTACATAGTTTAAAATAGTACATAATTTATTTTTATAAATTTACTCCAAATGAATTACTTACAATCACTTATATACTATTTTTCTTTAAAATGAATGGATAGATCAATCAGTTTTAATTCTGAATACAGAAATCTGATTTTTAACTTACTAAAAACTTAAGCATATTTTAGCATTGTATCCAATTTTAGTTGCCACAGAGGTTGGAATGACACACTCCCTTACTGTTTTATTCACCCCCCGACCACTCCTTCCACATTCTAGTTATGTAACATGCTAGTTGGCTAGAGCAGCAAAACATGGCGCTTTCTACGCCTGATATGGAAAATGCCTTTTAAACTTTGTTCTTCGATTAAAAGTACGGAGAATAGGAAGATTACTGCTTGCCGTACACGAAAATGGGTGGGGGAGGGGGAAAATACCGTTTGTGCTTATTACATAGGTCAATTTTTGCACACACACACACACACACACACACACAAACAAAAAACAGAAAAGAAAAGAAAAGAAAACGTTAGATTAAATAACTTGGTAACCGGTGGCCACCTGGCGACCGTATTTGTCAAGCCCTGACTGCAACCGATATTTTTTGTGTGTCCCTGTAAATAAACGCAATGCATACAAGAGAGCAATTTATAGTGCACCTCAGAAATGCATTATGTTTGAAATAGTGAAATATCACTAAATTACATTGCAAACGATTTTTCCCTATAGAACGATGTGTAACAGACTGCTTTTGGTTGACCCTGTAAATGAATAATAAATGCTTTGCACCCCATATTCTACAAAAAGCATGTTTTAATGCGCTCCATAATTATATATCAATTTCATCATGTTTTAAATGACGTAGCATAATCAAAATGCGCTTGAAACGATTATTTCCCATTGACTGTAATGTAACAGAATACTTTTGACTGTCCGTGTAAAAAAACTAAGTGCTATACACTTCAGTTGAAATAGGGAACATGCTATAGTAAACGACAATAACATACAAAAATTTAAGGGCAATCCGAGTTTATATACGCAAGTTAGAGCACGGCCAGACGGCAGACGGTCAGACGGCAGACAAACCGAAGTCATAAACACTTTTCAACTAGGTTGGAATATCTTAAAAACCACAGAGTTAAGAGAAAGAATAGAGAAGCAGAGAACCGTAAATAAATATGAAGACGTAATATGAAGCTTGTAATATGAAGACGGTTATCACTCAAATCACTATATGTCCAAACAAACCACTTCATTGGACGGAGAGAGGCTGCAAGTGGAATAAGGACTGGATTCATTGGACGGGGAGAGGTTTTCAAAGCAAGCCGCCAGTTGTTTGGGCTGACTTTAGGGTTGCACAGGGATAAAGAGTCTGCGACTTATATCCTATGATCTAGGCGTTCAGGCCCCACTACAACAACAACAACAATAGGGTTGCATTTTAGGCGTCCTGCCAAACGTAAACATTTTATCTCTAGTTCCTCTTTACTCCGTGGTTAAAAATAAAGAGGATCACAAAATACCAAGTTGCACCAGAAACATGGGGAATTTTTAGGGCTGAAATGCAAGGCAGACCGAACGCTGTCTTTCTACCGTACTGTTTCAGACTGCTGAATGGGTCTTTTTAATACTTTCCAACATAGATGAAAATTATTTATGAATTCGGTTTGTTTGTCTGTCCGTCTGCCGTCTGTCTGTCTGTCCGTGCTCTAACTCACGAAAATATATTCGGATTGTCATGCTATTGATACATGTTATTGAGGTTTACTATGGCGTGTTCGGTATTGAAAATGAATTATGTAGAACAGGGACACTCAAAAAATTCCCTTACATTATGGTCTATAGGGAAATATCATTTGAGGTTTATTTTAATGATGTTACAGAATTTCAAATTTATTGAAATTGATATATGTCTGTCTGTCTGTCCGTGCTCTAACTCACGAAAATATATTCGGATTGTCATGCTATTGATACATGTTATTGAGGTTTACTATGGCGTGTTCGGTATTGAAAATGAATTATGTAGAACAGGGACACTCAAAAAAATTCCCTTACATTATGGTCTATAGGGAAATATCATTTGAGGTTTATTTTAATGATGTTACAGAATTTCAAATTTATTGAAATTGATATATATCACTGAGGTGCACTACAAGAGGCCAACTATAGAATATGGTGTGTATATCACTTATAGTTTCTTCAGGGACACTCAAAATAATTCTGTTACATTACGGTCCATGGAGAAAAATCGTTTGCGGTTTATTGTAATAATGTTTCACCATTTCAAACATATTGAAATTGATATATATCACTAAGGTGCATTACAAGAAACCTACAATAAAATATTGTGTGTATTAGCATACATCGTTCGTTTACAGGGACACACAAAATAATTCTGCACTGCCTGTTAACAATAATTGCTGGAAGTGCTTTTTCAGTTGCTGAACATGATTTTAAATTTAACACATATTTTGTCTATTATTTAGTGTGTATAAAATATAAATCATATACTGGACAGCATTAAAGTTCTCGATTACATTTCCATTTTTGGACGGAAATTCCAGAAGGGGGATTTTAAACTTTGCTACGCGTTTCCTAACTGAACTAAAATTTAGCATTCTATGTAGTATATATCACTAAGATCATATAGATCATATGATACATACTATAGTTATCATACTATACTATCATTATTATCATACTATACTATCATACTATAGATCATATACAGGTCTGCATAAAAGAGTTCGTATATTTTTCCGAATATTGTTGGTAATTTCTGAAATTGGGTTTTTAAATATGTTTTGCGTTTTCCAAATTTAACCTTATTAAACGGTAAAGATTTGCAAAATTATTTTGGAAGTGTTGGAAAGTGTTACATAATCTATGCTTGACGCATGATTTTTCATTTTTGTTTGTTTTGTCACATCGCTTCTTGTAGTTTTCCCTTATTGGCTTTTTCATTTGTAGTTTTCCCTTATTGGCTTTTTCATTTGTAGTTTTCTCTTTTGGTTGAATTTGTCAGTTTCATGGGAATTTGTCTTATATCTTCGCCGTTTCACAATATCTTGGTGGTTTTGACACTTTCCTAGTTTTTCTGTTTTTTTAGTCACAGTCATAATATTTGTCAATTCCACATTAGGGAACATTTCTACAATATTAAATAGTGTACCTATTCGTTACTCACCTGTTTTAACACTTCCAACATAGTTGAAAAAAATTATGAATTCGGTTTGCCTGTCCATGCTCTAACTCGCGTAAATTTACTCGGGATGCCTTGTAATTGATGTATGTTATTGAGGTTCACCGTGGCATGTTCGGTATTGAAAATGAAGTGTGCAGCATTTATAGTTCATTTACAGGGGCACTCAAAACAATTTCGTTATATTATAGCCTATGGGGGAAAATCGTTAATAGTGCATTTTAATAATGTCACACTATGTAAAACATATTGACTATATACATCACTTAAGATGCCTTACAAAATGCTTACTATAGAGTATGATGTGCATAGCATTTATCGTTTGTTTACAGGGACACACAAAATAATTCAGTTACACTACTGCTATGAACAATAATTGCTGAAAATGCGTTATTCTATCGTATGAGTTTTTAAATTTAACTAATTTTTTGCATATTACTTGGTGCGTATAAACTCTATAGGTCATTTACAGAGTTGCAGAAAAGAATTCGCGTAGATTTCCGATTATTGACGGAAATTGCTGAAGAGGAAGTTTCAATCGTGTCGTGCGTTTCCTTACTGAACTAAATTTTTGCACACTATGTAGCATATATACATATCTCTAGATCTGCACAAAAGAATTTCTGCACAAAAGAATACGGATATTTTTCCGACTATAGGCAATAATTGCTGAAATTTGTTTTTCAGATGTATTATGCGTTTTCCAAATTGTTTTCTTAGAAATCATCTTTCACCTTATTAAACCGTGAAGTTTTGTTACATTATTCTTAATGTGTTGGAAAGGTGTTTCATAACCTATGCTTGACCCATCATTTTTCTTCCTTGTTTTAAATTGTCTGGCCCAAATATTTTTTTATGCTGAATATTACAAAAAAAGCACTGTCTTTTCTAAGTAAAGAAATAGCTATTTCTATAACAATTTAATGTGTATATTAAATAAATCAGGCAGATCCATATCAAAACAAAATGTGGATGCCTCCGAAGGTTCACCATTTTCTTAGCAGTCTGAATTTTGGCTACACTTTGGATATTTCACTACATTTTTACATGTAAAAAGAAAGGTTTAACTACAAACTGAAGTGTTTAAACTTTAAACAAGAGTGGTATATATTAAATGAGAATAAATATATTTGCTTTTAGTTTTTTGTTCTCCTTAGTACAAATGTACTATATGGAGAATATTAATTATTGTATTTTCTATGTCAGAATTTTATGGGATATTTGAAAAATGTAATTAAATTTAAGCTAGTTAGTTTAAGTATGCAACATTGTTTTAGTTATAGTATACGTATAGTATGAGAAGAACATATATATTTAAACTGTGTATACTCTTTGGTTTGATTTGATTTTTACTTGTAAAACGAATTGTTAGAACGTTCTCCTTAAATTTTCTGTATTGCTAAGAAGATGATCAACTGGAAATTTCAAAATTTATTGTGAATTTTTAAATAGTTAAAATTTAAAGAGACAATTTTTAAAAACGCACATCATCGGCATCTGACGTCTACTTTTTGATGGTGAAAACCATATTTTAATAATTACATTAGGTAATGAGTAATCGCACAACTTCTAAGTTTTCCCATAGATAAACATGGGATTTCGCGATCGGGGAGTTTCATTGAAGCGGCCCCCTTTTTAGTTAATTTGTTCCAGTTTGTAATAGTATAGTATGAGGCGAATATTTATTAATGTATCTTCTATGCCAGAATTTTATAGGATATTCCGAAATACATAACTTATAATTAATCTAAAATATTAGTTAAGTATTACAACATTGCACTAATATTTTCCATAGAAATATAGGGGAAGTTACGAGTATGGTTTATAACAAAAGTATGAATAATACATGCATAAAGGATTCTAAAATTAGAAAAACTAATTTTTTCTTATTCCTGTGACATAATTTTGTAGGATATATGCAATTTAAAATTACTTAAAATAGTAGTTTAAGTGCACAATAAATTATATCATCTTCCGTAGAAATGCAGGGAACGTTATGGGCGCAAGTTAAAATAAAAGTATTATGCATGTTGCATACATCCTAAAGTTTGGGATAATTTCTTTCATTCACTAAACAAAGAAATATTTTATGATATATGTAACCACATTTTCTTGGTAAACGAGGATTTGAGGTCATGACTCAAAAACATACGATTGAAAGCGAAAGTATGACTTTTATTTGTCGAGCGATATACTTTCTTTGTATTGCAGTAACAATGTGATTGGATGTGTAACAATGGACGTCATACGCATTTTAACGAAGGAAGTTAAAGTAAACAAGCAGGGAAGACCTAGAGATCTGCACGGGCCGGAATTTCCAGGCCCGGGTACGGCCCGGCCCGAACGAAACCTATCTTGACCCGGCCCGGCCCAGTGCAAAAATCAAAAGTCTCGGCCCGGCCCGGTCCGTTTATATTTTCACAGTTCATGGCCCGGCCCGGCCCGATATGGCCTGACACAATTTCTGCAATTTCTACTATTTTGAAAAAATTGAGATTTTTAGCATATAATTAAGATTCTTTTAAAGAATACTGCATACATAATATTTATGGGAAAAGTTTAAAGTATATTTTAAAATTGCGATGTATTTGCAAGACAGAAAATACACAATAGCAACATTAATAATTACTTAGATTCTACGACTTTCAACATTCAAATAAGGGTTCAAAAAATTAATCTAGTTTAGAATAAACAGAAAAAAAGAGGGTTAAAACATCATAACTTTTGAAGCTGTATAATAAAAAGTAGATTTAAGAAAATATTTCTCTGTCATTTATTAAAGCTTTTCTGAAATCCAAAGGAGCTACTTTCTGATACATTTCTAAATTCATTCCTTTTCGGAAACGCATAAGATTGGCAGATGTTCTTATTCAGAAACTGTGTAATCAAACGGTGTTATCCATTTTTTTGATAAAAGCAATATATCTTTGAGAAAATACTGTCAAAATTAGCGTTTTGAATCGAATTTCCGAAAGCGACAGCATGGGAAAGGGGAAAAATCTGAAGCCACGTGACAAGCATCTCTTATATATCGACAAGTAATTTATTTATCAAAAATGGAAAACGCTATTCGATTCCATATCCCTTCAAAAGTCAGGCTTGTCAATTTTGTGACTTTACAGTTAAAAATTAGTCAGAAAATGAGTCAAGGTTTCGTGTTGTTGAGTAAGAATTTAAGAACCACCTTTAAGGTATATTTTTAAAGATTACATTAACAGACGTTCATTATCGCTATTAATACTTTTACAAAACATATTGCCTGCCCGACACATCCTGAAAACAATCAAGTCTAGTTCCGACCCGGCTCGACTATGTAGAAAAAAAAATGCAAGCCTCATCTCGGCCCGGCACGAGTCTGCTAAAAAAATATTAAGCCCATATAAGTGTCCGGTGTCGATCTCTACGGTGGACAACTTACATTTCTGTTTTATGTTGTTAAACTAGCATGGGCTCGTGACGCTCATTTATAGTTATTCTTGCGAAAACCATATTCTTTGAAAATAGCTCATATTTTATCGGTTCTGATTAAATATTTATATTGGGCCGGTAGGCCCGCTAAATTTTTTTATCGGCCCGGATAGCCCGTCCTATTTTTTTGCCGGCCCGGCCCGTTTATTTTGTTTGTCGGCCCGGCCCGTTGAAAAAAATTGTTCTAATTCTGCCGACCCGGCCCGTTTGAAAATTCACCCTCACTCCGCCGGCCTGGCCGGGTACGGGTCTCGGGCCACGCCCGGGCCCGTCCAGACCTCTAGGAAGACCGAGCTGTGCTCGGTCAAAACTAGCTTTGAGTTCAACTCGATATATATTTCTCTCTGTATTATTAATATAATGCTTTTTATTTTATAAAAATAGCTTGACCCATAATGACCAATAATCAAAATTACCCACTAATCAAATTTCCTCGAACATGTGACCAAGCCCATTTGTCTTCTCGTGCCCTAAACCCGTAGGATATAAAAGTTAGGCAAAATAGTCTGAGGCGTTTTTAAGAAAAAAATAGCTGGACCCATAATGACACATGGCCAAAATGACCCACTAATCGAAATTTCTTGAACATGTGACCTAGCCCAATAGCATTCCCGTTCCCTAAACCTGTAGGATACTAAATTTAGTTCAAATCCCCTGAGCCGTTTTTAAGATAAAAATAGCTTGACCCATAATGACCCATGACCAAAATGACCCCCTAATCGAATTTTCTCGAACATGTGACCTAGCCAACAGTCTTCTCGTGCCCGAAAACCATAGGATGCAAAATTTAGTCTAAATAGTATGAGCCGTTTTTTAGATAAATTTAACTTGACCCACAGTGACCCAGAAATGACCCACTATTTGAATTTTCTCGGACATGTGACCCAGCCCAATTATTTTGTCGTGTCCGAAACTCGTAAAATTGAAAATTTAATCAAAATCGTTAGAGCTGTTTTTTAGATAAAATTAACTTGACCCGCGTTGACCCACGTTGAGTAAAAAAATGACCCACTAATCGAAAGTTCCCGAACATGTGACCCAGCCCAATAGTCTCCTCGTGCCCGAAAATGGTAGGATAAAAAATTTAGTCAAAAACGTTTGAATCGTTTTTTAGATACAATTAGCTTGACTCTGACCCATGATGACCCAAAATGACCCACTAATTGAATTTTCTCGAACATGTGACCTAGCCCAATGATTTTCTGGTGCCCAAAACGGCAGGATACAAAATTTCGTCAAAATCGTTAGAGTCGTTTTTAAAATAAAATTTGCATATATATATATATATATATATATATATATATATATATATATATATATATATATATATATATATATATATATATATATATATATATATATATATATAATAATAATAATAATAATAATAAACTCCAATGGAAAATCATTTGCAGAACCATTATCACAAAAGCAACCAAAATCTATAAACCACATAAATTCAATACTAGAAAGACAAAACTAAACAAACTACATTTATACAGAACCAGAAAACGCAACTAACTACTTAAACTCATAACCAAAAAACACAACAAATTGCAGCAAAAATTAATAAAACCAATAAACAACAAAGAAAAGCTAAAACAACCTGTGTCAGGTGGCATGGTTTCAGACATGCACTGCTGGGTTGAACTAGTTTTACGCATGCAACACTCCGCTATACCTGACAAGTACAGACTGAAAATGAATGAAACTGACGTAACGAAAGGAAGCAAACTGAAGTCAGACTACACTAATAAATTCTTGATTTACACCATAGTAAACAACCCACTACACCGACAAACTATAACTAGACTACATCATCAAGCTCTCAACTTACATCACGCAAACATCCCACTACACCGAAATACTAAAGCCAGACTACTCCATCAAGTTCTCAACTTACATTACAGCCAATAACCCACTACACCGATAAACTATAACCAGACTACACCATCAAGTTCTCAACTTACAGCACGGCAAACATCCCACTACACCGAAGAACTATTGCTAGACTACACCATCAAGTTCTCCACTTACATCACAGCAAACATGTCACTACACCGACAAACTATAGCCAGACTACACCAATAAGTTCTCAACATATATATATATATATATATAAAACTTGAATATAACCACATACACATACATACACAAGATTTGGTCGTATTAGAATATATGATTTAACTTTCGTTGAAATTAGTCAGATTTCATCTTCAAAGCCGTAATAAGGAGCTGCTCAATTAAGTACGTGATTTATAGCACATATTTTACTAATTAATTTCGTCTACCTTTACAGATGTAGTTTTATTAATTTCATCGCTATCTTTTATATATATTTAAAACGCTAAGCGTTTTCTTTTGACAATCCGTGAGAGCAAACTACTGCATCAAATTACATCAATCTTTTTTTAAATGAAAGGTATTTGGACACAGATTTGTTATCGTGCATTCGTTTGTTCGAAAATTTAATTAATTAGCCGTAATTTTCAATTAAACATTTACTTCTGCTTATGACGTCATAAAGTCGGATAACGCCCACTGTTGCGAAGCACAGAGTTTATTCTCTGAACTCTGTGGTTGGTTACGAGGATAAAAGAAAAATAATAAATATTAAAACACGTGGCTTTTAGGTCGAATTTTTTAATTTGCAAGTTAAATTTCGGTAAAAAGATTTAACCGCGTGTTTTATAAGCGAATAAAAATTCATAAATATTGTGACGTCACGAGAATATTGTCCATTGGGTTTATTTTATCATTATGCATTATAATTTTGTTGATGCCATTTTTTCATTACAATTAAATACAAAATATATTTTTATTTGTTTACATGGTGTTTAAGCATAAAAGTAACGTATACAAAGTATGTGCGAAAAGTTTACGCCTGTGAAAATGACGTTATGCTTAGCTTGAAATGCATTTTAACATTGATAAAACTAAAAAGAAAAAATTATATGATTGCGTCAACATGACGTCATTTTAATTTATTTTTCAATTTTTAATTTTAAAGATTAGAACTGGATCTTTTATTGGTTGCTTCATCTTGATTGCATACCTTGATTACATGTTACCAATTACTTTTTTTAAATTATAGGTTAGTAGATAGATGATACTTCATAGGTCCATGAAATTATCTTTCTTACCGTGTGGAATATGGCGGTATTGTCAAACTGATTTGCAGTACAGTTGTTTACGGATTGTTTGTTTGCAGTTTGCATCGGAAATAGTACTGTATTTCCCTAGGGGGAAAAAACTTTTAAAATAATATATTCGAAAGACGATTATTTTACTGATATTGTTATATTAATTTTCTTTCCGTCAAGTTTTGACGGGTTCCATCTAGTTAATTATAAAGTCAACTAAAACTGGAGTTAATAAATATTATCAAAATTTAAATTAATGCAACACATCTGTTACATAGATGAACACTGAGATACACGTCCTAGAAGAAAAAAAAGTATTCCGTATAGTTATCAATATTTTATCAAGCAGATGATAGTTATATTCTGTAATTGAAGGGTTTGCTGCAAAAAGGAAGTAGTTAACTTTTAAAATCTGTGACATGTCCACTTTCTCGTTGAAAAAATGTCTCTCAGAATAGATATTTTTTGTTATTATTAATGGAAAACCATGCATAGGTGATTGAACTATTGCATAAGTGAAAACAAAAATACTTTTGTCAAAAATTGTAAAATTTAATTTTAAAAGTTTTTTTTAAATAAAATGTTGATTTTAAAGTTATTGGCACCCCAGATGCCAGTATTATACAGTAAAATTAACAGTAATAAACAGTAACATAAGCAGTAATACACTACTGCGCATGCATAAGTGAAAAAAATACTTTTGACAAAAATTGTAAAATTGTAAATTGTTTTTCTTTTCTTTTTTTTTTTCTCAAAAGAAGCTACTTTATTTTTGCAGCAAACTCTTCAATTATCAAAGCTACACTAGAAAAAAAGAAAAAAAAAATGTTGATTTTACAATATGATACTCGCACCCCAACTGCCAGTATTATACCGTAAAATTAACGGTAATAAACAGTAAAGTACGCACAAGCAGTAATACACTGCCGTGCATGCACGGCAGTGTTATGATGATGATTTTAAACCTATTTTTCAGTTATTCCAAACGATATTGTTTTTTAAAAATAAATCTTTATTCGAATGTAGTTGTCGAAGAGTATAAATAAACATTAACGTTGCTATTGCGTATTTTTTTAATAGATGTGAAGCTCCCACTAATCATCCGTTATAAGTGTGTTTATTTGACCCAGTTTTAATATGTTTGAACCAAAAACTCTTTTAAGAAATTCAGTTGAATAAATTAGACTTAAAACCTTTAAATTAAATAAGTCAATGATTCATTAAATAAATTTTCTGGTTTTAAAATGGTTAACTGGTTCAAATTAATCTACATATTGCGGAGGATTAGTGGGAGGTTTGGCAGCTATGTTTTTGTCATGCGAACACATAGTAATCTAAAATATACTATAAAATTTTCTTATAAATATGTATGTAAGTAATCTTTAAAATAATCTTAATTGTATCTTAAGAAAAATGGGAATTTTTTGTACAAATTTCGGCCTGTGTAGCTATCTAAAATATGCACAAATACCTGAGATAATGAATGAAATAAAATTAAGTGCATCGCCCATGAAAATGGTTTTCTTTCGCATCATATCAATAAACGCATCTATGACCTGAAACATAAAGTGCATAAAAGAAATGAAATCTCTAATAAACTTAAATTTTGTAACTTTCGCTGTATACCAGATTTGTATGAGAGACTAGGATATGCGTTAAACAAATTTAATATCTGTACCCGTGAGCCAAACTATGGAAATCAGAAATTGAAGCTACATGAAGGAGTTACTTACTCACCTGGAAACTTTTAAAAAGTATTTAGTCGTTCTATTATGAGCCAATCTTTGTTTAAAACTTTACATGCATTTTTCTGCATCATAAATTTTTTTCGGTATTTCTCATCTTTAAATTGATATAAGTCAATAACTGTTAAAGATAAATGGTTCAAACTGAATATATTTTTTTCAACTATTTTAATTGAATTTTAATTCGGCAAATTTTTAAAAAATATATTCATTTTTTAAAATATGATTTGTTTAAAATAAGTTGCATTTCTTTTTTTTAAATTGCTATTTTAAATATTTTAAATATTTTTTAAATTAATATTTTTTAAAATGCTGAATCGAAATTAAAACTTATATATTCTGTTTAATTAAAAGAAAAAAATTCAATTCGAGAAATAATATTGCGAGTTATAACAACTCTGAATATATAGTAACTCTGAATTTTTCGAAAAAAAAAATTGTAAGAAGTATTATGATGTGACTCTGTTTACAAATTATATGGTTAAGCATCACAAAAAAAAAAAAAAAAAAAAAAAAATTCAATAAATAAATAAATAAAATGTTTCCCGACACCTTACAGTAACATTGTTTCTTTAATTACACGCAGTTCAATTTGTGTCTGATCCCTTGAAACATCACGAATTATTAAAACGAACATATCTCTCTGAGTTTTGCAGATATGAAGATGGATTTTTTTTTTTTTTTAAATCAGGAACGGTTAAGGAACATTTTCGTAACTGGGAATTTTATTCTACGGGGGTCATATAAAAATTCAATTTTCGTATTTTCTCAAATAGACCCCCCATGGAGTTGCAACGTATCTCACCAAAATTTGCACCTTTTTTAATGAAACTTTGCAATTGGAAGTATGTGCTAAGGAGCAATATTTAAGGAGATAGTCTATTGATTCGATATTTATGAATCACACTGTATATTTCTTATATTGACCACTAACAGCACCAAAAATTTTGCAGTGTATGATGAAGAACGACATTTAAAACACTTTTACAACTGGAACTATGCCTATAAAACTAGCGGTTTAGGAATTAGTGATAAGAAGGAAAATGCATTTTCTAAGAATTCTTGTTCACTACACTCATCTACTCTCTGAAGCCATATAAAATGAAGTTTCCATGATTTTAATAGAATGAAAGCTGGTAGACGTTGATAAAATTATATCGCCTTCTACGGCGGCCCATCTGTTTTTGAACAAAAATAGTTGACATTTCGTCAATGTCCAACATCTCTTTTGTGTAGGATTTCTATGTCACACTTATTACTAAATATTGGAACGAAAAAGAAAATTGTTTACTCACAAGGGGAGTCTTCGTGGTCGGAAATAGAGATTGCAGTGAACTTTTGAGTTACTATAGAATAGCAATCAATTGATAAACATATGAAGGCCACAAAGTGTAATGCCTTTGGAGAGACAAGTTTGCGATTCATTTATGCTTACGTATATAATAGGATAAATTACCTTAATTTCTAATCGGCTATATACCTCGGATGCCAACGCGCCAGACTTTAGAAGTTAAGATTTTTGTTCGGTGTGAGTTCAATTCCTACCAAGCGGATGCTTCTAGGCAAAATAATGATAAATTATTTTTGAGCCACAATAAAAAATGCACACATAATTAATTAAATTTTAAAGAAGTTTAAATAAAAAAAAGGCAGGTTTATTTATTTATTCATTTATTTAGAGAGAGGATTTCACTTATGAAATTTTGCATTTTTATAAATTTAATGAAAAATAAATAAATAATAATTAAAAAAAAACGTGTAAATGTGTAATTTGTAGCTGTTTTGTCGATAAAATTTTACTTTTATTTACAGTTATTTACAATTTTGTATACGAATAAATGGTTATATTTTTCAGCGAAATGATTTTAAATTGGGTACGTAAAATGAAAGCATGTTATTTTAATTAATTTTTTTTCCATCACCTAATAGTTTGAAAAACATATGGTTTTTTAAAATTTGCTTTTTAAGTTTCAATTGTATAACTTTTTTTTAAATCTCAAAATCTTATGTTTACAATTAGAGTAACTGTTTTTAAGTTTTTAAATTATTAGGGCTATGGAAAAAATTAAGTTAAAATAGCATACTTTATTTTTATTTTATCCCAATATATATATATGTTATATAAAAATTTATTTCCTTCGTATCCTTCCATTTTATTCGCATTAATATTTTAAAATTAATCTAACTTCTGACATCATCAGCATTTCCTTAATTCTTAATAATATCTATTCCTATTTAAAGTCCTTTAAAAGTAAATATCCGTATATTAATAATTATTTTATTCCAAATCTTAATCTAAAATTTAAGTTCATTCGTAGCTATTATCAGCTCCCCAATCTATAAAATTCCGAGACGCGTTCTCATTTCGAATGTTTTTTTAAAAGCCATTTTCTTTTTATTATTATTATTATTATTGCTCTGATTTTTTCGCGCGCTTGGGATTTTAACTTCAAAATTTATCCGCACCCAAGTACGGGATTCTTTCCTGTTTTAGCCTCGCCCTCTAGCCTCATTCGCTGGGCTGGAGCTAGTTTCTCACTCATTGGGTTGTGCGCTCGTGACGTAATTTCTGTATATCTCCGCGGAGAGAACAAAACTCGCCCGCACCGGTCGGAGCACTAGATTTTTGACGTTTTTGGAAGTCTAAACAAATATGTGTCGGGTGTTTTTATGTCCGTAGAATATTCAACTGGCCCAGTAACATCTTAATTCAATGAAGTGAAGCAACGTTAGCCCGAGGGCTATAAGTTTTAGACCTTTGGGAATTGTTTCTGTGTTGTTCGTCTTCTAATAAAATTATTTGTCTGGAGATTGACTGGATTTATTGGAAAACTTTGGTGGACTCATTTCATTGCCTTCTACTTCGCCATACTCGCTAATATCGACTGCAACTTGCTATATCGTTGAAGGACTGCCATCTTTTTATCGAATATTATTCATCGTAATATCTCAACCTCGTCAAAATGCTACATATATATCTATATTTATAAAAGAAAGTTTCGCTCTGTGTGTGTGTCTGTGTGTGTGTTGGCGATGGCTAGCAAAATCTAACCCCCCTAGAAGTCTGGAAATTTAGGTGTAGATAGTCCAAGGTCTGGCCATGTGCACCTGAGTTTCAGAATTTTAATATTTTGATAATTAGCCTAGATATTAATTAGATTATCATTAACCATCGCTTCTAAAATGTCATTCTTTTAAATCAAAATGGCGAAAGAAACGGACTGGCGCATTGGATTTGCAACCGGAAATGAACGAATTCGAAATTATTTAACTAATTAGCGAATTTTAAGAAAACTAATTGAGATATGAGTTTGAAAATTTCTGAGTATATGTAAAAAAATATTCTGTATCTGACTATGTGATTTTTGAAAAATTCGGTTGGTAATACAGTGGGTGGACAAAATAATAGGAACACTCATGAAAAATGGTGAAAAGAGCAATATCTAGAAAAATGCATGAGGAATTAACCTGAAACTGCAGGTGTGTAAACAGTATAGCATAAATTATATATTTCCGTGAAGATGTTTTACCGAAAGCCCATAGGGGACTGTCAACAAATTGAAAAAGGACGAATATCTTTTGTATAACCCTGTAAAAACTAATGTAGCAAAAGCGTTCAAACTCGAGATTATTAATACGTTGCTTATTTTAATATACTGTGTTCATTTTTATGAGGATAGCATGTATACTCGTAGAGAAATTAAGGTTTTTATAAAATCAGTCCCAAATTTCGATTAGTTTTTTGCTTATAATTTGCAAAGTTTTTAATATAAAAAAATGTTATTTTCATAAAATATGACAAACAACATTATACTTCATACTCTGCAATCAAAATTAAAAAATAATAAAAAATGGATGAAAAATGAGCAGGTTTACTAAAAAATGTTTCACTGCACATGCGTGAATGCAATCAAAATATAATATGCATAATGTATTAGCTAAGTACATAGAGCAACTTTTGTGAAAGTCTCAAAATCATAACTTGAAAATTCTGTAAATTATCGTCGATAGAATAAGCTCGAAATCCGTTGTTCCCAAAAGGAAGCAAAAATATGAGGGGTTGTATCCAAATATAGTAGTACGTGCAATATCGTGTACCCTATCTTGGCACTAATAAACAGATATTTGATACAACCCCTCATCTTTTTGCTTCTTTTTGGGAACAACGGATTTCGAGCTTATTCTATCGACGATAATTTACAGAATTTTCAAACTATGGTTTTGAGACTTTCACAAAAGTTGCTCTATATACTTAGCTAATGCATTATGCATATTATATTTTGATTGCATTCACGCATGCGCAGTGAAACTTTTTTAGTAAACCTGCTCATTTTTCATCCAATTTTTATTATTTTTTAATTCTGATTGCAGAGTATGAAGTACAATGTTGCTTGTCATATTTTCTGAAAAGAACTTTTTTTTATATTAAAAACTTTACAAATTATAAGCAAAAAACTAATCGAAATTTGGGACTGTTTTTATAAAAACCTTAATTTCTCTACGAGTATACATGCTATCCTCATAAAAATGAACACAGTATATTAAAATAAGCAACTTATTAATAATCTCGAGTTTGAACGGTTTTGCTACATTAGTTTTTACAGGGTTATACAAAAGATATTCGTCCTTTTTCAATTTGTTGACAGTCCCTTATGGGCTTTCGGAAAAACATCTTCACGGAAATATATAACTTATACTATACTGTTTACACACCTGCAGTTTCAGGTTAATTCCTTATGTATTTTTCTAGATATTGCTCTTTTCACCATTTTTCATGAGTGTTCGTATTATTTTGTCCATCCCCTGTATTTTTTAATTTACGCAAAAAACTGCCAAAAATCTGCAGGCGCCAGTGAAAACGATCCCAGAAAGTTTCAGACAGGGATCGGCTTTCATTAAAAACTGAACTACAAAGAAATCTGTTTCTCGGGCAAATCCCTCCAATTAGTTTGCGAAAATGAAAGGAAATAATTGCCAATTTTTACTAAAGAACAAAAATTTAGGTAACTAATAGATTTGAATATAGATTTGAAATTGAGGTCGGGAAGGGTATCTGGCATATCTGGCATATATCTGGCTAAGACATATCTATCTGCCGGCTATTTTAGCGTAGCGTCTTCGTTATGTTCTAATTATCAGAAAAATGTAATTATTTTTTTAATGATCGCGTTAATGTAGGTGACGGCGGTTCTCTTGAACAAATTATTCATTATATTTGCGGGTATGGGGAGGGAGGGGTTAACACCTTTCTCTGAGATTGTAATTATCTCGGACCCGCGCAACGCCGGGCGGGTTAGCTAGTATATATATATATATATATAACCATTAAATGAACGTTACAACAACTAATATAAACTGTGAAATTATGAATAAAATTAAAATAACTAATTGACAACAAAACAGGTCCCTCCAACAAACTGAACATAGATACCAAAAACCTAGTATTATATATATATATATATATATATATATATATATATATATATATATATATATATACATTATTTTTGAAAATTTGCTTTCTAAATTTTGAATATATGATTTTTTAAATCTCCGAATCATATGTTTACAATTAGATTAATTGTTTTTGAAATTTTAAATTATTAGTATGATGGAAAATTATAAATTAAAAGAACATACTTTAATTTTACCTACCGTATGTTAATCATTGAGAAAAATAAGACTTTATTATTGTAAAAAAAAAAGAAAAAAAAAACTATAAGCAATTGTAAATAAGAAAACTTTTTTTTTTTAAACTGAACAAATATGAATTGCGTACGTTTTTTATTTTTTTATTTTTCCTTAAATCTATAAAAAGGCACCTCTCTGTAGATAAATAAATAAATAAATGAATATATACCAGAAATGTGTTTTTATTTGTATATGTCTCAAATCTAAATGATTACGTACATATCTTTAATTGTAGTTGGAAAATAATCGATTATTATTTTGTCTGAAAGAAAACACAGAGTTCTAAGTACAATAGAGATGCACTATACAGTCAAAACGTTTTGCAATATGAAGCCGGTTATCTTTCATATCATTTTGGCGAAACAAGACAAGCACGAGGAAAAAGGGCTGAAACCGTTGGACGGGGATAAGTTTTCAAAGCGAGTTGCAAGTGTTTGGATTGAATTGCAACCAGTTTTAACCGATTTTAGGGTTAGATTTGTGTCTTTAAGCAAAATTTGTGTCTTTAAGCTGCGGATTTCATTTCTATTAATCTTAGAAATCTGCTAGAAGAAATAGTTAGATCGGGAATCGAACTGACGCCGAAAATAAGCCGAATGTTCTAAAGTCTGGTGTGATGCCAACCGAGTAACACAGCCGCTCAGAGAAGAGGACAGTTTATCCGAATATATACGCAAAGATACATGAAATTTAAACTCTGCGGCTCTTTTCCCAAGTTCTCCTGGCACTTTATGGCTTTCATATGTTTATCTACTCATTATACCCTATTGAGACTCAAAGAGACCGCCGCAGAATTCGCGGAGCGCGGCGTTTCACGTGATGGTTCTTTGCTACTTCCCTTTTACACCGAAACATTTGCGGAAGCGAGATAGAAAGGGAAAAACATTCTGAAAATGGAAACCGGACAAATTTAAAAGGAAAAATGAACAAATTAAACACCTCGAAATGCGGGAAGGGTTGGGACTGAGGATCTGACACTATCGGCTTACCCCTGCGGCTTCGAGCTCTATGTTCGTCTTGGGCGGCCTTATCTGTTTACGACCTCGTAACCACTCCTTGCCAGTTGCTTTTAATCCTAATGAATTGTTAATTAAATAATATTGTACATGTGATTGTATGTGTGAATGTTTGGCTGTAGTAAACGTCAAGTACGCATCTTTTGCAATTTGATACTTACTGTGCTGAATTTCTTAGAATATTTTGTTAATGTAATCGACATGATATGTTCAGGCAATACACGATCTTTCATGCATTTTCAGATGTTTGATGTTATTAATATATTAGGTGTTCAAGAACCAAGAGTTGACACAAGATACCTACAATTAATTATTGATTCCTAAGACAATTCTAGCAAAATGCGGAATGCTAGCTAGTTAACGACCTGAAGTAAAAATTCTTACCAGAATGAGACATATGGCATATGACATGCGTAGTCGAGTGATGTAAGCAGAAATCAACACAGTCAATCGTACGCACCATTCGTTAGTCAGTTATTTATTTATTATTTTGGAATTCTTTTTTCTGTTTTTAATAGTCACGTGTAAGTACATTTATATATTTTTAAATTGGAAGGAAAGAGAAATATTATACGCCGTTTTACAATTTGGCAACGATTTAAAATATGACAATTTCTAAACATGAAATAAATCTTTTTTGAAATAATGAAAATTTGAATTAAAAATAAAAAAATAAACTAAAAAAATAGTAAAATTGAAAAAAACAAACTACACACTGCACACCACAAGCTTATCAGGTACGTCCTTGCAAAATATGGTTAAATTACTACGCATAGTTTTTGTTACTATAAAAATTTTTCAACTGACCTATTTTGTCCAACTTCAATATTAAATAGTTCTTAAAATAATTCTTAGATACAAAAACTGTCTGCTTCAGCATGTTTATCGGACATTTCTCTATAATGCCACCAATTTTCCTATTTTTTTTTGCAATAGATTTCTTAATATGATCCAAGAAAGACTTACTGTAAAAAAAAAAAAAAAAAAAAAAAAAAAAAAAAAAAAAAAAAAACAAGCACTCCGGGAGTGCCGACAGAAGTGAAAACATGAATTTTTATATATATATATATACATAGTAAAATACCACCGTTTAATTTACATAAAAATAATATATAAATGTATATTAAATATAATATATAAATAATTTTCATTAAAAACAATAGCCCACAGGCAAGCATGCGGCGCGCGACGCGCCCGCCCCGCCGTACCTCATACCGAACTATACACAATGCATGTACATACTTATATACATTTTGGTTACAGTAACAGTGTCGGGAGTTCAATGTTTTTTTCCCATCTCAAAAAATGTCCAACGCGCCTAAAGAAATTTTAACTTCAAATATACAGAGCTGTCGGTAACAGTGTCGGTTACAGTAACAGTGTCGCGAGTTCAATGGTTTTTTTCCCATCTCAGAAAATGCCCAACGCGCCTAAAGAAGTTTTCACTTCAATAAATTCTCCATCATTGCAACTGCATATACTTTCATCAATACCCCTCTTTAGTTTTTTTGCATATGCATTATAATTAAACATAACACGGCCTAAAGGCTTATCATATTTAAATGCCTTAATTATTTTTACTTTACTCACTGGTAGTAGATAATTGTACTTGTTTAAATATTTACAAAATTAACTCCTTTATAGCAATTCCCCACATAATCCAATATAAAATAGATCTTTTCTTCCGTACTTTTCTGACAGTTCTTTAAATTACAATATCTCTATAGATCCTGTTTCTTGATTCTATACCGCAATAAATTCAAGCCCAAATCGTTATTTATCCAGATTCCTACTTCTAAAATTCTGTAGGACATTCTTCTTGCAATATATATATATATATACTAAAATACAATTATAAATTTACACTAACCACACTATATAGCCAAAAACAAATAATATTATATCAACTGAACACTAAAATATAACCAATTAAAACTATAATACAATTATAACCAAACACAAAATACTAACGAAAAACCAATACCAGGAAAATTAAACCTGAAGGCAGGAGGGCATGGCTAACGACATGCACTGCATGGTTAAAACCGGTTTCCACGCAAGCAACGCCCCCCTTCTCCTGCCGAGACCAAATTAATTCAAACTATCAACCAAAACACTAAGCTACACATACACACAGCAGTAACCAACCCTATCTGAACTCATCGAACAACTGATCTAGACCACACTTAGCATTCAAAAATGAATTCAGTTCACTTCTATATTTACTTCTACCTATAAAATTAATCATATTTCTCCGTACAAAGTTCACAGGGTAACCCTGCATCAATGCCATGTTAATCCACTCCATGAATTCTCCAACTGTATCGCCAGATCTTGAACATAATCTCTCAATACGAACTAAACCGTTTGTAAACACATTTCTAAATGCTGAAATATGCACGTTCGATTAAAAATTTAAGATCTTTAAAGTTTTAAAATCGAAATCATTTCTCTTGTGATAAACCCTTGTTATAAAATTGTCAATCTCCAACTCTAAATTCTCATCCAGATAATTCATGTTTTTAATATTCTGGGAGGAGAGTTCTAGTTTTAAAGTATTTGAATAATATTTAAAATCTAGGTTAACATTTTTCCTTATTTAGTCCAACTATTAAAACATCATCAATATACCTATAACTCAATATTTCTCTATTTAAAATATTGTTATTCTCATATATATGTAAGTACATGTCAGTTAAAATTGAACTGCAACCCCCCTTCACCCCCCATTGGGATTCCACGAATCGGTTTAAATACTCTACTCCCCTCATATCAGTAATTCTCTTGCACTACCAACTGAAACAAGTTAATAAACCAATCTTTATCGCTATCTATATTGCTGTTTTTCTTATAAAAATCTATAACCTTGTCTTTTAAATCCAGTAAGTTAATGGTACTGTATAGGTCTGCAAAATCATATACAAACAAACTCTTTATGTTTTGATGTTTTTTCAATTTATCTAATAAAATGTAACTGTTCTTTATAATAAATGTGGACTCCGTACTCAGCACTCTATCAAACACACTACTCAAAACTCCCAACAATTTCTTATTAGCAGACTCTATGTATGAACCATACCCACAAGTTACAAATCTAAATTTCACTGTTTTTTGTGAAACTTTGGCACTATAACAAGATATAAAAACTATCCTGCGCCGTCAGGAGCCCACGGGGGTCGCCGACGCGCGTAAACGACCATCGCACCCAAGCCTCTGAAGGGCTTATAACGTACCAGGGCTTTGTCTCGCCCGGCGCTGCGATCGGCCTGAGGCCGCTCCCCACTGCGGACCCCCAGGTCATTTTACCAAGGTTGGTGACATAGGTCGTCACGGTAGTAATCCCACATCTCGGAGGAAACATCCGCAGAGACGGAACCTTGATGAACCGCCATGGAACCCCCGACGACTTCGTTCGCGAGACCCCATAGGAGGAGACGGTCGCTAGGTCATATGTCGAGCTACCACGACGGCTCTTGCTTTACCACAGCTCGAGAGGTGTGAGCAACCTACAGAGGTTGTCACGTTCCCTTTTGCTGTGGATCCTGAAAGGGAAAGGATTAGTGCAACAAAATATAAACTCTTAAATTTACAACAACAAGGGAAACGTTGACTTTTCTGCTTCAACTTAACTTTTTTATATAGTGTCTTAACCCTGTTTTCCATCACTGAAACTTTCAATTTCAATAGCTCATAGTTATCGCTGTTATTATAACTTTCATTTAATATTTCACCATAATTTTTTTTACAGATTAATGCATAACTTGTGTTAGCTTTATCGACATATGTAATTATAAATTTACTCTGAAGCTCTTTAATAGATTTAGTTAACCTAGTATAATCCTCTTGAGACACCGTCACAATCTCTAACACACACACACACACACACACATATATATATATATATATATATATATATAATTATATAAATATTTAATATATTATATATATATAATATAATATAATATAATACTACTGTTTAATATACATAAAAATAATATATAAATATATATTAAATATAATATATAAATAATTTTCATAAAAGACAATAGCGCACAGGCAAGCATGGGGCGCGTGACGCGCCCGCCCCGTCCTACCTCATACCAAACTATACACAATACATGTACTGTACATACTTATAAACAGAGGTGTCGGTTACAGTAACAGTGTCGCGAGTTCAATGGTTTTTCCCCATCTCAAAAAATGCCCAATGCGTCTAAAGAAGTTTTCACTTCAAATATACAGAGGTGTCGGTAACAGTGTCGCGAGTTCAATGGTTTTTCCCATCTCAAAAAATGCCCAACGCTCCTAAAGAAGTTTTCACTTCAAATATACAGCGGTGTCGGTAACAGTGTCGGTTACAGTAACAGTGTCGCGAGTTCAATGGTTCTTTCCCATCTCAAAAAATGCCCAACGCTCCTAAAGAAGTTTTCACTTCAAATATACAGCGGTGTCGGTAACAGTGTCGGTTACAGTAACAGTGTCGTGAGTTCAATGATTTTTTCCCATCTCAAAAAATGCCCAACGCGCCTAAAGAAGTTTTCACTTTAAAAATCCTTTACAGCGTTACTTTTTTTAGGCTTTTTTACGTTACCTTTTTTTAGAATAGAGATATATTCATATAGTATATATCTTTTATTATTTAACCCTTTAAATGCTATTCCGAATGCCAAGTTAACTAAGATTTTGTGTCATAACACTAATTTGAGATAAATCGGGCTTATGTTTTTCTCGACTTTGTAAAGTATCTAAAATAAATACACTTGTTTTATCATTTTCTATAGCCGGTGGTTAAATTCAGATCAATAACTGCTCTAAAAATATTTACAAAATTTTTTAACACACATTGAAAAGGAAAAAGAGAATACATTATGTAGTTTAAAGAAAGGTTTTAGAATCTGTGTTTCTCGACGAATCTACTGCTAACATTGTTTTCAATTGGCTATAATTTTCTTTGTTAATTGGGGAAATTGCTAAGGTTAGTCAAAAACCAGTGGGAACCCTGCTCCCAACTGACTGTACTCTTTTCTACTTAAGTCAAGTGACTACGCGAGTCATCTTAAGTCTCATTCTTGTGTACGATTTTTAGCGTACGGTTGTTAACTAGCCTTATACATTTTACTATCATTGTCTGATACCAAGTGCCTTGTGCCAGCCTTTGATTCATTACTTATTGAATGCACTTAAATATTATTAAAATTTTAAATTTTAGTTTAATTATCTTTTTTAAATTTAAATTTTCAGATTTTGCAGGGACAAACACAGCATTAGTCCGAATAGGAGAAGGTCACCCTTATAAGCAAGTTTACTAAAAAACTAATTTTTCTTATATAGAGGCATTTGCTTTACATTATCTCTGACAGAACAGGGATAAATTATAGTTATAACAAAATTTATCGTTATAAAAAATATCAGAATAGACCGGTTTTAATATAATTACTTGCGTACAAAGAACTCTGGCGTATATTTCCCCCCTCATTCACGACTTTTGTAATTTCTATGGAATTATATGTCAAGGAAGTGTCTTATCACAATGAACTTATATACAAAACTTGAAGCAAATGGGATAATTCTGCATGAAAAACCCATTTATCTAAATTAAGGGGGGGATTAGACACCCGTTCCCCACCTTCATACTTAACTCATGAACCCCCAAAACTAATCAGGGAAGTGCCTTATCACACTGAACCTATATACTAAATTAGAAGCAAATTTGATAATTCTGCATGAAAAACATATTTAAATAAATTAAGGGGGGGATTATCCCCGTTACCCCCTTTATACTTAACCAATGAACCCCCGAAACTGATCAGGGAAGCGCCTTATCGGAATGAACCTATATACAAAATTTGAAGCAAATCGGATATTTCTATTAGGAGTTATCGTGTTAGGTACATACACACGTAGATACATAACGTACGTACAGACAGAACCTGCGGGCACATTAGCTCTCAGGCTTTAATAGCCTGTGATCTAAAAACTAATAAATTAAACTTTAGGCATTGTTCCGTTATCCGAGCGCAGATGATAAATTGCCAAATAATCTTTGTGGTTACAAATCTTTATGAGTTACAAAAACAATGGAGTTAATTTTGCGCGAAACCACTCTCGCTAAAATTGACCAATTGGAATTGAAAGTGTAACTACGAAATATTTTAAACACTAAAAAGTAGAAAGTATAAATAAAAAATAAAGAGTGTAATAATTTTTAAAAAATACTCTTTTATTTAAAGTAACATCTCTGTGAATTAGTCAGGCACACTTACATTTAAAATATCCATTTTTGCTAAACTTTTCGAATGTAAGTTTGTTTAGCAATGTCTCTTTCGAATGTGCATAGTTAAAAAAAAAAAAAAAAAAAAAAAAGATTTTCTTGCCAAAAAACTAAAAGAAAATCTAGAATGACTCAATTTATTATCTGTCCAATGCTCATAACAAATATCTATGTTAAAAAGATAAACGGTTCTTAAAATGATAATATTTAAAATATCTACTCCCATGTCACAAAAGATGTGGAGATGTGTCTGCAATTCTTCTTAGAATTTCGTACGAGACGAATGCATTTGTCATCGATACTTTCATTGTGGAATGGGGTTTTCCAGATATTTTTTAACACATAACTGTCAGACGTACAATGACTGCTATTTTTGATAGAATGAAAATATATTTAGAAACAAATGTTTAGAGAAACCATTTACAAAACTATTTGAAATAAAATTGGAAACATTGTTTCCATATGAATTGAAATAAAATTATTTTTAGTTACCATTTTTTATTATATTAAATAGAATGTTTCAAATAAATAGTTGTTATTACAAACAGAATTTATTTTCACCTTACATTTTTTCATGATGTTTTTTTTTTACATATAATGGAATCTTTTGAAGAAAATTGTTGAAATAAAATTAAATTATTGCATAAGTATGATTATATATGCTCTGAAGCACTTTCACTTATTTTATAAACATATTTAAATTTTAAGTGTATTTTTAAACATACTCTATCTACAAAAAAAAAAAAAAAAAAAAAAAAATGAAAGTTGTGATTAAAAAATGGTATGATATCAAATTTCCAAGCTTATATTATGTTACTTATTTAACATTTTTCGTTAAATAAGTTACCACATGTAAGAAAATTGACCATTTGAATATCACAATATTTTAAACCATAACTTCCACCAATTTTTTTTCTTTTAAACTTTTTTTTTTTTTTTTTTTTTTTACTTTTGAAAAGTCGATTCTTTTAGATTTTGTAATTTGTGTTTTTAATTGTGACGTGTGTTTTAACTTATTATCTTTTTACATTTGTTTATATTTCATATTTTGATGAATGCGTTTGAACAATTTCCAAAGAACTGAAACAGAAGCTATTCTTTTATTTCTAGGCGTGTGGTATTATAGCAAAAGTACGTGAGTGTTCCGATTATCACAAAATGAAGCTGTACATTAATAATTGTACACTGCTTGACAAATGCTAAAGAACAACGAATTTGTACAAAATTGCGTTTCATTAAACTGCGCAATCGCAAAAAAGTAAAAAATAAATAAAATAAAAAACAATAAATAAATAAATAAATAAATAAATGGTAGAAGACGTTGTATACAAGGTCTCTTGTCTGTATTAAAGGCAGTGCATCCACGTGGTTTCCTTCTTTGAAATTGCAAGTAGTTCCATTTGAGGGAGAAGTCACATGTCGGTTTCTCAAGATAGAGCTGTAAATTTCCATTTTTGACGACAGATATTGACTGTTAAACGCCTGTAAGACATCATTTGATTGTGTACGATCATGGTTGAGCAGTTGGGTGTCTCAAGGTAGTGAAAAGAGTTACTAAAGTAGCCAAAACAAGATACCTGTCCAGGAGTCTAATCTTGTGGCTCAAAAAGTCATCTGGATGTGGAAGTGCCACGATAAAAGCATTCTGGAGATCGTAGAAGGAACATCACACCTCAAGAGCATCGATATGTCTTCAGAGTGGTCAAGAGAAATATTAATGGTACTCCTGGTCAGATAAGTTCAGACCTTGCTAACGCTACTAGTGCTTGCTTATCTGCCAGAAGCATTTCTCGGCGATTAAGTAATGTTGGGTTAGATGCACAGAAGTTTGTTACATGCATTCCACTTTGAACACATCATCATAGGGGAAGTTTACTTCGGTGTAAGGAGCATATTTGTTGGGATCAGAAACAGCGGTACAGAATCATGTTCGCTAATAAATCTTATTACACCATAAACAATGATTCTGGACATGAGGTAGTGTGGAAACTGGGGGGGAATTCATCCCCAACGCCAGAATTTCCTAAAAACTGATAAATATGACCAAAGAGTGATTGTGTAAGCGTGTACCAGACATAATGGAAGAATTCTGCTTCACATGTTTGAACAAGTTGGGAATTGTACATCAAACGTGACAAATGAGGTACGTTCGTACTATAACTAGTTTTATAAATATTCAGATCTTGGGGATCTTTATTTCAGTGAAATGAATTACATCGTCTGTTATTATGATATGATTAATTTCCGCAATAAAAGAAGTACATTTTAAGTGTTAACTAAAGTATTTACTCGCTTAGGCATTTATGCTTCATGTCCGTTTACTTGTCAGTTGCAACACGTTCGGCTAATGCAGATATTTTAAAATCTATTATTACAAAGATCACGCTGATCCAATGAGAATTTTGGTTCAGGGTTTGTACTGAAACCGGCTGCGCTTTTTCCACAGTTTTCGGCGAATTGAGCTTACTTTTCTCTTATTATGCATTCCATACTTACTTGCGCGATATTTTCCCGCAGTTTTCGGCGAATTGAGCATGCTCTTCTCTTATTACGTGTGCCCCACTTACAGGCGCGATTTTTTTAAAACAAAATTTATCATGGAGAACTTGCTTTGCCAATGATTTACCTTCATGGTTTAATACGTTATGACTAACGATGAACGATATAATATAACGATATAATATCTCTTGTGATTGTTTTCTTTAATGAAGTGAGATTTTGGCCTGTCAACTTAATTTCAACTGAAATTATCTCAGAATCTATACACATTTGAATATAACTCATCTCTCACATCTACAATTTTTTTGAACGATCTTTCTAAAAATGTAACTTTTATGAACTTTTATTTAAAAAAATAATTTTGAGTAAAAATGGCCATTTAGCATATAAAAAGCGAAGTGGTCAGCCCGTATTAGTTTTCATCAGTCACATGACTTGCGCATTTATTATATAGATTACGTATGATAGGATTTAATAGAATAAAGAAAACTTTTATTAATATCTTTTTAAATTTTGATTCGATTTTCATAAAATTTGAAATGACTAGACAAAATTCTGCAACAATTATATATTAAATTATATTATAAATATAATACAATATAAATTATTATAATTATTATTATTACATATAATATAATCTAATATATTATATAATATATTATAATTTTAATTATATTAACTATAATAATAATAATATAATATAACTATATTAAATATTATCTAAATATTTAATATTAATAATTATTATTAACTATTAATTATATATAATATATAATACAATATAATAAATATAACTATAATATTTTTTAAATTATATTATTAAAATTATTTTGCTATATAATAATTATTAATATATTATTAATTTAATTAGTTATATATAATTATATTTAATTATATTAATTATATATAATACATATATAATTTAATATTATATAATTTAAATATGTAATATTATATATATAATATTATATAATTATTATATTATAATTATGTTATTAATATTATATAATATTATATATATTTTAAATATAATAATTGAATTATATATTAAATTTCAAACCATTCGGTTGGGTAGTTTTTGCGCTGTTATATGCGGACAGACGGACGAAATAGACGAAGACTATAGGTGCTACGTTTTTATATAATTGCCAACGCACCTATAAAGGATGCAGTGACATCGGAGTGGTATTGCACAGGCGTTCTTCAGCGTTATATCTATCTTTCCAGTGGTGCAGTTCCAGAATTTCTGTTCATGGATAACAATGCGCGCTCACGTAAGACAGCTGAAGTGTCCCTCACACTAGCCGGAGACAATATCGAGCGTATGCCATGCTTTGCTTATTCTCCGGACATTAATATTATTGAGCATGCCTGGGATGCACTCAGTATAGTCGTATTGTGCAAGGACAGAACTCTTCTTCAACCTTGCATGAACTGAAAATCGCCCTGTGAAACGAATGAGACAGAATTTCCCAAGCTCTCCTCAACTGTTTAGTGAACGAACAGCAAGCACAAAATGTGCATCCGTATTGGAGGAGGTCATACGCCATACTCACCGACTCATATGTGTTAATTTTTTTGTGTAGAATAAGCCTTTTTCCTAAAAGTTTAAAAAGGCTGCAAGAAGCATATTTTGTTCTTTTGCGCATCTTGCTTTCCCATGTGATAATAATTGTATCGTTTTGCATATTAAAGATAACATAAGGACCTGTATTAAATATGTACTAAGTTTCATTTCTTTAAACGATGTTTATCATTAGTTATGACAAAAAATGTCTCTGTCCCTTAGCATTTGTCAAGCCGTGTATTATGTGGATATGAAATGTAGATAAATTCAAACAGCCTAATCGAATAAGAAAGGACTTCCTATGAAGGAAGTATAATCTTATTCACAAATGCATTATAATTTAAGAATCCTTTTTGTTTAAAATTAGATTCATGAATAAGCCGTAGATATCAATTTAAATACTTACTCAAATTAAACATAAGAAAACTTTATGTTAACGATGATTTTTTTTTTTTTTTGGTCAAAATTTATGTAATGAAGTAATCTTTCACATGAATTTAGTAAACATTTTTAACGGGCTTAATAATTCTAGATCATACTGTAAAGTGATTTTTAATCAGAAACAGTGGTCCACACGTAAACATGATTGGCGAATAGCAACCATTTATGGCGAGCATCTTCCGAGCACGAATAATACGCAAGTATCGAATTTTCTACTATATATTAACCCATTTATGGCTAGCGTCCTAGGTAAAAAAATTCCTGTTTTCCAAAAAATAAACTTACTGACATCAAACTTGCTTAGAATTAATCTCCAGATTCTACTTTTCAAAAATGAACATAGGAGGCAACATATTTTAAAGAAGTTTTTAGTCTTTTGATGGGTTAATTCCACAATTGTTACTGATTTTAACGAATTGAAATAGCAAGGGGAAAAAAGTGAGCTATTTTTTTAATTAATAGCTCCACATGTATGTATTTAATACATATGTTTGGAAATGCATGAATTTAAAACATGTATTCTCAAAAATTCGGATTTTTTAAATTTAAGTCAAACTAATGACAGATAACCTAACGTCCCAAAAAAGGAACGCTAGGCACGAATGGCTCCATGTTTTCTGCCATTCTTCCGCGATCTTAAATATTTACAATAGTTCGTGCAGCTAGTATCTTTGTAGGGGAGGAGTTTTAAATTATTATTAGTCAGAAAAACAAAACAAAAATCCTAATATGTTTTTAAGTCATCTTATTTTTTTTCGAATATGAACCAGTTATTTAGCTATAAAAACTTTTTTTTTAATATGTGTCAAATTAATATACGCCTATTTTGTGATTTTTTTTTAAATTTATTTATTTATTTTTTTTACTCATAATGAAAAATAGTTCGTGCAGCTAGTATCTTTGTAGGGGAGGAGTTTTAAATTATTATTAATCAGAAAAAAAAATCCTAATATGTTTTTAAGTATAAATTGTTAATGAAAACTTGATTTATACAAAACCAACGTAAAGGAAAACACAAGAAGTTTTTAGTGTAATGTGAAAAGTAACTGAGTGATAAATAAATGTTCTGAATGAAATATGAGTGAAAAATTCAAGAATAATAGTATGTTTATGATGTATGTTCTGTTTTATATTGATATTTTTACTAAAAAAGGGTCTCCTCTTACGAATCCTTCATAAACATGCGCACTAAACTTATTTTGACTAAAGATAGGAAATTTGGGTAGGTGATTTCCTATTCCTAAATGTTTTTGCTTTTCTTTACGTTGCTTTTTACACTTATGTATTTATTTTAAGTTCTTTTTAGTACTCTCGAAGTGTTTTCTACTTCTTTATTGCTCCCCCCCCCCCCCGTCCACCACTGAAATTAAAATGCATTGCGCTGCTCCAGTGAAATTAAAATGCATTGCGCTGCTCCAGTTATTAAAATACTTACTCATTACATTAGTTTTAAGAATTCCTAACTGTTTCACTACTTATTGAGTTGTAGCAGTTCCCTTGGGAAACCTAACAAATGTAGGGTATAAGAAAAAATCCGGTATGACGGCCTCCATCATTATATAGTTGTTAATGAAACAAGATGTGCTAACTGTGAAAAAAAAAAAAAAGTCACAAGGAAATATGTATGGTTGAATTACATGAAAAATGTTTCCAAGAATTTCACAGCAAATGAAATTTTCTAAATATAATGTCAATGTTTTTTTTATTTTACATTTTTTCTATGAAATCTAATGCTTGAATTATATTTTAGAAATTTAATATCACATTTTGTATCAATTTTGAAAAGAAATGTTATGCTGGAAAAATCTGTACCCTCTCGTGCCTAACGTCCCAAAATTGGGACGTTTATATTTTGTCATATAAATCAATCTTTTAAAACAGGTATTCATTTGCTAATGTCTGTATATTTACTATTTATTCTCCATCTTACCAATTTACACTCAGACATTATATAAAAACATGGTTAAAAGTTCCATTAAAAACGTCCCACGTTATCAAAAATGTAAAAAAGTTTCAAATAAAAACTGTCACCATTGCACAAAAACGCTTTCACTCTGGCTAGAGCATCATCAGTCTACCGATAAAGGGAATTCTTCAACCCCCAGTCGTATATATAGTGAAGAATCAGATGCATGAGAGTTAACAACTGATGATGCTCTAGCCAGAGTGAAAGCGCTTTTGTGAAATGGTGACAGTTTTTATTTGAAACTTTTTTACATTTTTGATAATGTGGGACGTTTTCAATGGAGCTTTTAACCATGTTTTTAGATAATGTCTGAGTGTAAATTGATAATATGGAGAATAAATAATCAATCTTTTTTTTACTTGTAATTTTTTCTACTGTTTTTCTTATTAACTTCACACTATTTTCGAACCGCTACAGAAAATTTGAAGCGAAAAAAATATTCAAGCAGCGAAAAAAATATTCAGGCACTAATGGGTTAATTTTGCTCATATAAATTTCCTTCCTATAAGAATAGAAATTTAAACTTTATTTTTCGTTTCAGTGATGGGAGTTCTAGATCGAGTTATGGAAAAAAAAATAAGAATCTTAACTGCAGAACAAGTAATTCTCAAGAAAAAAAGTAAATCTGATTTCAGCTGATTGTTTCCTACCTTGTTGCACTGATACTTATATATTGCATGTCAGTCAGCGTATTTCACTGAGAGTAGTTTGCCACAGCAAATAGTTTGTATAGCTTCTTTCTAAACCCTTTGTTGTCAACCACATTTACTTTAAATCTGATTGACGCAAATATCACTTATTTTCTCGTACAGTAGATAATCATATATTAAGATTTTTGGCGTGTTCCATTAAAAAAACTGTACACGATGACTTTTTTTTTAAAAACAAAGTAATATTGTGTACATTAACAATATACTAAAATTTCGCGACATTCAATAAATTTTACAAAAATAAGAGCCAAATGAGAGATGAATGATACTTTTATCTCTTAAAAAATGAGAGATAAAGCAAGAAAAACAGAAGAGAAAACAGGCTGAAAAACAAACATGACATTTTTGGACCCCAATGAAATCTATACGTGACCATCATCAAAACTCTTTCAAAGAAAAAAAAAATCTATTGAAATCGGAACAGTTGTTCAAAAGTTATGGGTGGACATATATTACAAAAATATAAGATATACAATCGAATTGTATAAACTCTTTTGTTTTATGTCGATTAAAAAGTTTTTCATAATTCGTAAGTAAATTAAATATCACTGCATTTCTAAAAAGTGGTATCTGAAAGAACATGCACACACACACATAATTTTGCTTTATACGAATTAAACATTACTTACATTATATATTTCTCATTTATGCCCTTTCTTCTTGCCGAAACATTAGTTGAGGCTCTCTGTGAAGACACGAAAAGTTTTTGATTTCTGTTAGTTAATCTGTCTGTCGGTTCCGCGATAACTGTCACAAAAAGCTTCCGATTAGCTTATAATTAAGTAGGTGTGGAGGTGAGGTACTCGGAATCAGCTCTATAGTTTTTGGTTATACTTGGTTCATTCGTTCAACAAATGAAGAATATTTCTTTTCATGTCATAATACTTTCTATGGGAATTCAGACCCTTTTAAAATGTCATTGTTCCCTGAAAAAAAAAAAAATAGCACAATTTAATAATGAATCTAAATGTTAAATTATGGACGCTAAGTTTTCGATATGGAGATTTTAAATTATTCCGATCGCTTTGAAAATTTGCCAATACATTTATCTTAAATTCTAAATTAATTGTTTAACTTTTGTGGAAATTGCATGGATCTGTTCCAGAAATATAAAATGTTTTACTTTCTCATCTTTTATAAATTTTAAAATGTATTTCGTTTTATATTCATCTGTTAATTAATCGTTGCCTAGCAACTGTATTTCAAAGAGTATCAAAAAAGAAAATTCAGGTAAATCACACTATTTTTACACAATATTTCTTTCGAAAAATAGCTTATATTCGGATTGTTTTAGTATACTTTTTTTATTCAAATAGATAAAGATTTATTTATGCGATTTAATTTTTTAATTACTAGAATGATCCCCAAAACGGTTTTTTCCAAACGAAAATTATAAATATTGGACTTGCAAATTGGATATAAGTCTCGCAAGAGGAGTTTGCAATTGTTTAAGTATATTTATGACACGAGATTTTATTCAATTTCTGTAACAGATGCTGGTGTTTCGTGTTTTAAAAGTGAATATTCTTTTAAAGATAAGTAGAAATCTCTTGTACATGGTGATGGTTAATCTAAGGAAATTACTGTATCAAACGCATACATGTACTCGAATTCTTAAATAGCACAGTTACTGAAAATTTAGAACATAAAATAAAAGTAAAAATGAGGGATTAGGAGGGCAGATCCCCCTGAAAAAATTACATGAATAAGCAGTTCATCAGAATATCATTGCTTAAAACCATATTTAATGTAATGCTTCTAAAATTTATGCTTATAACTAGTAAATCTGCAGATCAGGAGCCTCAATGTCAGCTCTAAATGTCATTGTTTTTAAATCCCACTTTTCATATTATTTAGTATCTTAGAATCCGCAATTTATTTTTTTCTATATTACATACATATTTATAGGCATATACCATACTTCGGAGGTTTCAGAAATTAGAAGCGTTAAATTAAACACGGTTTACGCAATGATATTCTGAAATTCTTATGAACTTCTTATTCATGTAACTTTTTAGATAAAAAAATAAACTTGTATCAAAATAAATTCTCATTTATGTCAGTAGAATATTAAAATCTCCCGAAAATAATTTATTTTGATAATAAAATATTGCAGCAAGTGAGAGTTACTTGAATTTTATTATTGTGATATTCTTTGAAATAGGGTTGCTAAGCAACTAATAAATTAAAGAACAAAGTAAAAAGAAATTCATTTTAAAATTTGTAAAAAAATAGGAAAATAAATTGTTTTATATTTCTCGAACAGATGCAAAAAATGTTCCAATAATTTAAACAATTAGTTTCTAAATTCTAATAAATGTATCGGCAAATTTTCAAAGCTATTGAATATATTTAAAGCCCCCGTATAAAAAAAATTTCGCAGCAGTAATTTTACGGTTAAATCCATTATTCAAATATATGACTTTCATTTCAGTTAAAAATGAAATTTGAAAATCGTCTGCATTCCCATAGGAAAGCATTATGACCTAAAACGAAATGTTCTATATTATTCGAACGAATGAACCAAATGTAACTAAAAACTATACAGCTAATTCCGGGCACCTCACCAACCTCCTCACCAAAAATCCACCTAATCGGGCGCTTTTTACGGCAGTTATCGCGGAACAGACAGACAGACAGACAGACAGACAGGCAGACAGATGGAAACAAAAAACTTTTCGCGTCTCCACAGTGAGCCTCAACTGACGTTTCGGCAATTATATGCTTTTAAATATGTATAGAACTTAAAAAAATTAAATTGCGAATTGCAGAATATTAAATATGGTGAGATTAAAAAACAATGACTTGCAGAGTTGACGTTGAGGCCCCTGATCTGTAGATTTACTAATTTATATATTTTTAAAATTTGATTGGAAGGTTCCCATGTGTTCAAGTAATAAAATATATTTTTTTATTAGATTGAAGTAAACATTTCAGTCAGACATCCCGCCCTCCCACTCATAAATCGAGAAGGGAAGCATTCTTGTGGATGGAAATTTTGTTCTGATTTATATTCTGTATACGCCTTTCATGTTCTTCTTCGTCGTCTTTTTCTCACTTTTTTCTATTCCTTGGAAAAGCACATCTCTTGGAAAAGAGATTGAATATAATTTTTGTGAAGTATTGAATTTTATAAAACTATATTATACATCACTATAAGTTTGTTTATTTAAATGAAAATAAATTTCTTTCAAAATATCTGCGATTAAATAATTCGAGTTACTTTGAAATTCGCAAAGTTTGCAACAATGCATACAAGTATTTGATCTCAATAAATATCGAAATTTTATAATTATACCATGTATTTTCTTTTCTTTATATGTCAAAATTAATTATCAATCACGCATTTTCAAGTGACGATATCTTGAAAATATACTAATGATTCTTTAGTGAATTATTTGCTTTGCAATTTTCATAACATTTAAAAAGTATTTCTGAGCTATGAATGTTCATTGATAAAGTCTAAGAGACTAATTTATCTACATTAAAGACGTGAGTATAAAATATCACAAATTTAAAACTTATACATACATTAAAATCAAATTAAAAATATCAACGTTTCGACCAACTTCTAATGGTCATCCTCAGGAAAACTAAAATCTATTTTTCCTGAGGATGACCATAGAAGTTGGTCGAAACGTTCATATTTTTAATTTGATTTTAATGTATGTATAAGTTTTAAATTTGACATTTGTATACACCATTTAGTAAATTTGTGATATTTTATACTCACGTCTTTAATGTAGTACTGTTTCACGGTGTAATCGTCCAGCATTTATACTGATTTATCTTATCTATCTATCTATCTATCTATCTATCTATATATATATATATATATATATATATATATATATATATATATATATTACGAGTATCAGCTATTAAAGAAAAATGACTAACGGATTTTTTGTCCTGAACACATAAAAATCATTGTTTGAGTAAATTGTGAAAAAAGAAAAGAAAAAAAAAAAAAGATAAATGTTTTTGATCTAGTAAGAATTTTTACTAAAATTTCTACCTCAACTTGCTCATACTTGAAAAAACTTTTTTGTTCAGAGGATAAATAAAGTTGTTTGTTTTTCAAGAAAACATTTAAATAATACATTTTATTAATGAATGGCTTAAGTGCTTTTTTACACATGCTTAGAAGAGACTACAGTCGATATGACTGTGGAAATAAACTCTTTTAGTGGTAAACATAACAATTTCTTCTTTCATTTGTATTTATTTTTTTTTAGTTATTTATTATATCTTTTTAATAATACTTATATAATACTTAGGTTCTCTGCAATTGTTAAATATATATTTTTTCGTGGCAAAACTTGGTTAATTTTTATATTTTTGCTGTTTTTAAAAAAAATATTTTATGTGACTGTTTCGCACAAAACGAACGAAAGCCTCATATCGTTTTTAATTAAAAAACGAATGTTTATTTAAATTAATTTATTATATTTTTATAATTTTATTTTATATTTTTTTATATAAAGTTATCTCTCTGTAATATGAATAAATCAATTATATTTCTGTAGAGTCAAAAAATATATTACTTTATAGCAATATCAATTAGTAGTATCAATTAGAGTAGTATTAATTTACATTAAATCATTTTAATAATCATTTTATTTTTGTTTTTTACTTAGTGTTTTTTGAATAATTTTCGATTGCATATTCTCAGTTATTAATTGCTCTTTGATATACAATTCTGAGAGCAATTATTTCTGTAATATGAATAAATAAATTATATTCCTGTAGTGTCAAAAAATACATTATTTTATAGTAATATCAATTAGTAGCACGAATTAGAGTAGCATCAATTTACATTAAATCATTTTAATACTCATTTCATTTTTTTCTTAGTGTTTTTAAGTAATTTCGATTGCGTATTCTCAGTTATTAATTGCTCTTTGATATACAAGTCTGAGAGCATTTCTTTCTGTAATATGAATAAATAAATCATATTCCTGTAGTGTCAAAAAATACATTATTTTATATTAATATCAATTAGTAGCATGAATTAGAGTAGATCAATTTATATTAAATCATTTTAATACTCATTACATTTTATTTCTAAGTGTTTTTGAGTAATTTTCGATTGTGTATTCTCAGTTAATAATTGCTCTCTGATATGCTTTAAAGTTTTAATAAATGTTGCTGGGGCCAATGCATATCCAAATTAGTTCTTTAAAAGATTATTTTAATAAATGTTGCGGCCTATTTTAAATGCTTATCCAAGCTAGTTCTTTAAAAGATTTTAACATGTGTCGCCATCTATTGTTTTCAAGAGTACACAAGAATTTCAGACGTATTATTAAGATATGCTTTATGATATGCCGTGTATATATTTTTTAAACGAAGAAATGAAAAAAAATTTAAAACAGAATTATAAAATAATGCACAACTGTAAAAGTGCGCTCAAAAAGCACGATTGAACAGTGCCGCAAAGTTAAATTTGGAGGAATATATATTTATTCCTACTAATTTTCTTATTTTTAGAAGCAGTATATTTTCGCAAACATATTAAAAAAAATAAATGAAAATGCGATTATTCAAATAACATCATTTGTACCCTTTATACAAAAATATATAAGATTCTACAGTACATACATATATATTATTTTTATTTTCATTTATATATTTCGCATAATATTTTAGAGAAATCCTTCAAACCGAGTGTTTAAATTTATTCAAATCGTTGTTGTTTTTTCACAGAAAAAAAAAATCGTTTCATGATATAGGAAAACATGTTTACGATAACTTATTGTGGTATTACAAAAAGTTTAAAATTACGCATGATTCCACGATTATTTCCTCTATTTTTAGAAACGATAGAAAAATAATCAATAAAAAAACTCAAACACAATTTCTGAAATAAATGTTTTTTTGCTGCTCGCAATTTTTGAAAGTGTTACAAAGTAATTTTTACAGTTTGTGTTAAAAATAAAAAATAAAATTTGTATGCACTGTTAAAAATTTCTGCAAAAGCACAGAAAAGAAACAGTGATCCTGTGTAATTTTACAAATATTTTTCGAATAAAAGTTTTCGATACAAATTCTCGATTATTAATTATACGTGGTTTTCATACATTGGTGGATGAAATTAGTGCTTACACTTCAAATTTTTAAAGGAAGATACAAGAAGTATAACCCAATTCATTTCAATTTGTAGCTGTAATATAGTAGTTTTCGATTTATTATGAATTATTGTAAATTTTGTTAAGAATAATTGTATCGCATCTATTTTTCAAAAATTGTCTGCTTTTGCCATTCGCCCATAGTCAAATTTATGTTTTCGTAAAATGTTTCGCGTGATAGTTTTTTTTCTCAGTAGCACCCCTCGTGGAAAATTGCATAATTACTCAATTTAAATTCAATTCCTACGAACACATTACGCTCAAATCTTCAGAATGATCTTCCACCATGGTAAATTTTATGTTTCGATAAAAATTTTCACATGAGAGATTTTTTATGCTAGTAGCACCGTTGGAGGAAAATTGCATAAATACGCAATTTAAACTCACTTCCTACGAATGAGTTTCAGTTTTTAAGAATAAGTTTATGTCATAGTGAAATTTATGTTTCGTTAAAAGTTCGACGTGATAGTTGTTTTTACGCTGATAGTACACCGGAAAAAATATACAAATTAATTTTTTAAAATATTTTAATTAATAATTAATTTATAAAATGTATCTTTATTAAATAATTAGTTTAATAAATATATATTTATTAAATATAAATTTATTGAATATACTTATTAAATTTTTAAATGATTTTTTTTCTACCACATCCTAAGTTACAATTAGAAAGAACAGATAAATATAAACTTTTTTTGAAGAAATACAGTAGATAAAATTAAATAAAATTGATATTTTCTTTGTTTTACTGTATGGCAGCCATATTCAATAACTCAAGTTAAAAATAAGTTAGTCAGATTCAACACGACATTTATGTGTTTATTTGTGTAACTTATAGCGTTGCTGTATAAATTAAAAAGGTTCTAGGATATTTTTTTTTCTTTCATACATTTTAAAATTTTTGTTTCAGTGTAATTTGTTTTCTACAATCAAACTTTTTTTCAAATCAAAAAGATATAGGTTTAAAGAAAAAATATTTAAGTTATGCATAAAATTAACGCATACAAACGTAAGCCAAAATTTCCACTTTTATAAAAAATTTATAAAATATTTCAGGTAGTAATATAGCCACTGTAACTGGCTTAAATTCTCTTCGAAAACTTAAAAAAAAAAAAAAAAGAAAGAAAGAAAGAAAAAATAAAACTAATCGTAAATAAAATAAAATAAAATAAAATAATGAAAAGATGATTTTTAATCAACTAAAACGCACTAAAATTTTCTTTATGATTAATAACTTTTATATATTTTATAATACACATATATTAAGGAATAAAAGGCAGCGCAGCAAAATTTTTTACACACTCGTGACAAACAAATATCGGTGCAAATCGGTTCAAATCTCGGTGCAATAGCTGTTGCACTCTTATGCAAAAAAGCATGAATACAAAATTTATTCTATGTGCAGATTTTCATATTATAGATATTAATTTAATTTAATTTTATGAAATTAAGTTTCAATAAATTTTTACAAACAATTAATTACAATTCTGTTACTTTAAAATTATAGTATACTCAAATATCCAATACAAGACAATGTAAAAAAAAAAAATCATCGTTATTGTTTCAGTGAAATGAATTATATCATCTATTATTATGGTATGATTAATTTCCCTAATAAAATAAGTACATTTTGAGATGGCAACATTTTATCTTTTGTTGACATTTACTGAAAATTCCAAAAACTTAAGCCTAGCTTTTAAAATTTCAGAACTTGAAATCCATATTTAGACTCTCTTGCCATTACTCTTTTTCCATTTAATATCTACTTCTCCGGAAGCATCTATCCAAAAAAACTGTCGGTAGATTACATGATTGCTGTAATTAAACAATTTTAGTACACAAATTCAGTTTTTAAATTCAGAAATATGGAAATAATATGACTCCATCTTTAATATGACGCACCATGATAACCTAGAATCATAACCTATCATGGGATATCATGGAATTCATTATGTATGATAGGATTTGATAGAATGAAGAAAACTTTTATTAATATCTTTTTAAGTTTTGATTCGAGTTTTATAAAATTTGAAGCGATTCGACAAAATTCTGCAACGAATACATATTAAATTATATATATTAAATTATATATATTATATTAAATTATACCTTATATATATTAATTTATATATATTACCATATATATTAAATTTCACCCCATTTGGTTGGGTAGTTTTTCCGCTGTTATATGCGGACAGATGGACGGACCAGACGACGACTATAGGTGCTACGTATTTATATAATTACGAACACACCTAAAAAAATATATATATACCTCATAATAAGAATTTAAATTTTTTTTTGCTGCCCTCTTTTTTATTCCGTAATATACATGTATGATAAAGTATAAATTTGAATAAAAGTAAGAGTTTTATTTTATTTTATTTATACTTATTATAATGAACGTAAATGTAAATGATCTTGCGGTATTCTTATAGATGTAAATATATACAGGCTACGGTGAATCTACAAAAACAGTTGCTCTGTTTTTCACAGAAAATCCATTTTAAGATATCTGAAAATTTACATAAGATTTAAAAAGGAAATTAGTAGATTCTCCGTTATTTCACAAAAATATGTTTAACAATCTAGTTTCACTTATTAAAAATATAAATATGAATCCCTGTTAAAAATATATTTCGAAGAACTTAAAAAAATGACATAACATATCAACTTTTTATATTAATAGAGAAATAGATTCCATGAAAAAAGAATCAAAGAAAACAAAAACAAACAAAGAAGCAATAACAACAAAAAAATGATGAAAGACAAGCGGGAAAAATTCTACCTTACGGCAGAATATAGATTGGCCACCCACGGCTTTTATCGTTGAGATTTTTTTCAGCCAAGTCTAACTCGTCAAAAAAAAGTGTTTGTTACCATAAGCTATCTTCTCCACTTTAGAATTTAGTTAGCGCTCTAAGATTTTTTGTGAGGCTGGCGGAATACATTAGGCACGAACACACCAAGTTTTAAAAAGATTCGGTGATTTGAAGTATTTTTAATAAATATAATAGTAAAAAGATGTGACTCCAATGGGCTGAGACGTGGCGAGGTAGATGTTGTTTACAAATGTGCTGGCTTAATGACACCCTTTAAACTATTTTTAATGGTTCAAGACAATTTATCACTTAATAGATAACTTAAAAAAGTAATGAAAAGTTCTATGATAGCGGCTTTTATGATGGATACAGCTCAGAGAAGTTGTTTAACAAATGGTGAGTTAGCATTAATTGACGGGCTCTTGGAGAGTGGTGGGGGAAGGGAGGGGGGAGCTATACAAAACAAAAGTGCTCTACGAGACCTTTAAAATGAATCCTCACTTGCAATTGAGAGATGGGACTTTAAAAAGGATCCCCCTTTTGCGCCCCTCTGACGGGCCCCCCCTCGAGAGATACGCGAAAACCGAGGGCGCCAACAGAAGCGGGGGGGGGGGGTAATACCTTTAGACGGTTTACAGCTAATTTTGGTGAAATTTTGTAGCTGTCCGGCCCATAGAAACAGAGAAAAAGGGGAAAAAATAAAATAATTATGAGATATTGAAAAAAATAAATAAGAAAAGTGCTCCTGACAAGAGACGGGAGAGAAGGACGGAGAGAGTAGAACCAGACAAAAGTGCTTGATGAGATCAAACTTTTGATATGTTATAACGTGACGGGGTTTGAACACCTTGAATGTCTCCCCCGTGGGGGGGGTAACTCCGGTCCTATGAGAGATAGGGCCTCGGGACCCTCTTAGAAATGTCGGCCTCGACGAGTTTAACTTCGTTGGATCCTTTAGAAGAGGCCTACGCCCTATGTGAGGCTTAAAGGGGCTGAGAAAGATGGGAAAAACTAAAATTTAAAAAGAGTTGAAACAGAGAAATATGCTTCTTAAGGGAGGGAGGGAGTGAGAGGGGGAGAGTAGGACCAGACCATAGTGCTTGACGAGATCTATCTATTGATATGTTACATGAAGGAGTTTACATGGGGTTTACATGAGGGGAGCACCAAAAAGGTCTTACTGAACCTTCCCCCCCGCGGGGGTAACTTCATTCCTATGGGAGATAGGGCCACGGGACCCCCTTAGAAATGTCCGCCACGACGAGTTTAACTTCGTTGGATCCTTTAAATGGGGTCTGCGATCGCTGTAGGGCGATTAGGTACTGAGAAAGGAAATACAAGCGGAAGTATCGGCATAATAAAGAGAGATAATTTGATTTTTAATATCGTCAGTAACAACCATTTGTATAACTATGTATGAAGGGTGTCCTCCTTTATATATGGAGTAGCTGTGACTATTCATAAACATGAATTTTACTGTAGACTGAAAGAATTAGCCCTGTGTGGCAAAAAAAAAAAAAAAAAAAAAAAAAAAAAAAAAAAAAAAACGTACTTTCGTGTTATACCGGCTTCCACAATTATGATTATGCCAAGATTGCAGTTATGATTTCGCCATGATCATCGCAAAGCTTATTTATGTATCCTATTTACGCATATATATATTCCAAACATGTGCTATATACGTCATTATACGCATATTATTTATGTCTTATGTATCGTATATACATCATATACACATGATATATATACATCATATATGCATCATATATGACTATAAGTTGGCCACATACGTCAAGAAATGTTATATATATATCATATATTATTATAATGTCATACATGCTTTATAATTTGGCGATAAATCTTGGACGCTTGGCAGTTCATCCTTGGAAACCGCTATAGCACGAAAGTACCAAATTTACAATATGTTAATGAAAACAGAAACAAAAATATTTCATGCTTGGTGGCTGCTATAACACGAAAGTACCAAATTCTGCTTTATTTTCCATATATGATAATTTGCATCTATCCTTTTTGTAATTTTAACATTTTTGTAACGATTTTATGCATTTCTATAGCCTATTTAAAGAAAAATTCTTCAAAAGTTACAGAATTTTGTTAAAAACGCTTAAAATTTTTCTAAAGTTACAGAATTTTGTTAAAAACGGTTAAAATAGTAAAATGCGAACATCGCATCGTTTTGTAGATTCTGACTGAAAGCAACAACCGTTATCATTATCTTTTTACGCGTGAAGGTTTAGCTATGGTACTTCATTGGGAAGTTTGATAATTTTTGAAATTCATTATTTGAAAAACAGCATAATCATTCGATTTGAAATTTATATCAAGAAAAATACAATTTTTTTCCTTTCTAACGCAGTTTGTCTAACAATTTTGTGACAAATACTTTTTGAGCTATTAATTTTTTCAGTAACTTCAAATGTTTCATTTTCCGAGATTAACCTGTGGCAACGATGGATTGCTGTGACTTTTCATAAACATGAAAAATGATAGAGATTGAAAGAATAAGCCACCCTGTGGTTGGCTAAAAAGACATGAGTTAGGTCCGAAAATCTACCACGCGCACATATTTGAAAATTTCGATGAGGATAGTCTAAGGTAGGTACGAATGCACCTGAGGCTCAAATTTTTCATTTTTTGATAATTAGTCCAGATATTAATAATAAAAAAAACAGTTGCCGACAAAATCGTTGCAAGATGCGTCCTAAACCAAAAGTTCGAGAACCAAAGAAGAACCAAAAGTGCGAGAGCGGATTTTCATTTTGACCATATTTCGAAGCGCGTATCGGCAAAACCGTTGAAAACATGGAAAAACGAAAGACATATTCTTAAATTTTATAATTTTACGTTTAATGCGCCGCAATCTGTTACAAAAAGAAAATTATTATTAATACTTCAAAAAAAAAAAAAAAAAAATCATTTGTGATTTTTTCTCCTCTTGTCAAAGCTTCCATCGGTCTTAATTTCAGAGATACGTATTAAAATACCCAAAAATACCCACTTAAAGCGGACCCTTTCTTCTCTACGACGATGCAATTCAATTTCAATAATACGAATGTTAACACTTTCAATAAAATTCGCGAATGCAGATAACTTCGTGCATCTTGAAGACCGCCTCCTTTTTTTTTCTACGCTAAAAGAACTACACGTCGGTATTTTAACACGGTCTTTTTACACTGGATTTACATGATCTATACAAATGTTGCACATTCGGACGACTAAAAACTTTTACAAAAAATAAAATCTGCAAAATTTTCGCTCAGAACGCGAACACGAAGACGGTATCGGCTCATTTTTGATTACAATTAAATATTCCTATTTGTGTACGAAATTTTTACGCAGGCTTCAAAACCGCTATATTTATAACTGATAAAAATTTGAAAGAGCTCGAAAGATAAGAACTATTTTCTTTTTAATGTTAGATGACTCGGCAAGAAATAAAATCGAGAAGCAAACACAATTCTTTTTACAACAAAATATCAATATATATATATATTATAATACGATGATTTACCGTCAGATGTTGTAGTTGCAGTAACGTGGATTATAGAAGGAGCACACATGGTTGCACAACGAAGTTAAGAACGTTGGTTGTTATGGATGATATAAGTTTTTAGAATCAGTCGTACATTTTAGTTGCAGTTTCGTCGCGGCCATAGCGGCAGTGAATTTAAAATCCAGAGGCGTTTCTCCATAATACAACGAACAAAGCTTTCACTGTCAATCTTTTATTAAGTATTGTTCTTGGGCAGTTTCCACCATAACCGTCAAAGCCGTGCATCACTACATCGTCAAGGTATAGAGGGTAAGTATTAGAACATCTCAAATTCTCAAAACGAGCAGCCAGGGAGTTGTTTACAATTGAAAATACGACTTAATTCTGAGGGATCGCCGCAGGCAGCTGCTTTTTGTTACCCCGCGGAACAACACAAGTTATGACGTAGAACGCGCACTGAACCAATGAAGAATTAAAGAAGACGCGTCATGCTACGTCACAACCAATGAAAGATAATTTGTGAAAGAGTTCGGACAGAGATGAGTGGATTAATTTTATAGTAAAGTGACTTTAGAGCGGGAAAATAATATTCGGAATAAAAATGAAAATGGCTCTCAAAAAACATTCTAAAACCCAGAAATGATCGAGTATCATGATAGAAATTAAGAATAACTAAAAGCTTTATATTTAAGTAAATTTGGACAATTTAGAATTAAATAAAAGGGAATTTAATAGAGTTAACGGTAGAGCTAAATTAAGAATAAGGATTTAATGAATATAGAGTAGTAAATTGGAATAAAACAGGGGAAAAAATTAGAATTGTAAGAATTTGGAATAATTTAACTAAGGAAAAATGGCGAACTTTTTTATTATTACATATATATATATATGTTATTTAAAAATTTATTTCCTTCGTATCCTTCCATTTTATTCGCATTAATATTTTAAAATTAATCTAACTTCTGACATCATCAGCATTTCCTTAATTCTTAATAATATCTATTCCTTTTTAAAGTCTTTTAAAAGTAAAGATCCGTATATTAATAATTATTTTATTCCAAATCTTAATCTAAAATTTTAAGTTCATTCGTCGCTTGTATCAGCTCCCCAATCTATAAAATTCTGAGACGCATTCTCATTTCGAATGTTTTTTAAAAGCCATTTTCTTTTTATTATTATTATTATTATGCTAAATTTTTCGCGCGCTGAGGTAGTTTCACTCCAAAATTAATCCGCTACCAGGTTCGGAATTCTTTACCGTCTTAGCTCCTCCTTCGCACCTCATTTGCTGGGCTGGAGCTAGCCTCTCACTCATTGGTTTGTACGCTCGTGACGTAAATTACTGTATGTCTCCGCTGAAGAAACAAAACCAGGTCGCATCGGTCGGAGCACTAGATTTTTGACGTTTTTGGAAGTCTAAACAAATATGTGTCTGGTGTTTTTATGTCCGTAGAATATTCATCTGGCCCAGTAACATCTTAATTCAATGAAGTGAAGCAACGTTAGCCCGAGGGCTATACGTTTTAGACCTTTGGGAATTGTCTCTGTGTTGTTCGTCTTCTAATAAATTTATTTGTCTGGAGATTGGCTAGATTTATTGGAAAACATTGGTGGACTCATTTCATTGCCTTCTTCTTCGCCATACTCGCTAATATCGACTGCAACTTGCTATATCGTTGAAGGACTGCCATTTTTTCATCGAATATTATTCATCGTAATATCTCAACCTCGTCAAAATGCTACAAAAAGCCCGTTAGGATTCCATGAACTTGCGCTGAGCTATGCCAATGTTCTGATGGACGGATGAGCTGCGAATGTATTGCCGGTTACTGTTGTACATCTTCATAGCGAAGAGTGTGCGTCTAGTTCTCGCGAAGAGTATGTCGATTAGTTGTTCTTCTGATCGTCTGATAAACGGAGAAGCTGTGGATATGTTGCTGAATGCGGATGCTGTACATTTTCCATTGTGGTGTGTGCAACTGATTCTCACCAAAATATGCATCGAATTTTTCAAAAAGTGTTGGAATAATTTATCCCTGGAAACACCAGACGCAGACCAGTGTGAATGTTCTACAAAACAACATCTCAATAATGACGGAATAATCTAAATAATATTTTCTTTTACAAAAAAAAAAATGATTAAAAAGTATCATTATACAAAAAAAAAATAAATAAATTGATCGGTCTCAAAAATTTCAAAAAGTAAACAGGCAGACAACTTGTGAACGGAATTACGTAAGTTTGAAAAAAGTTATTATTGTATGTATTATTTATTATTTTATTTATTTTTATGTTATTTAAGTTTCGCTGAGATTTTCTTATTTGTTGTATTATTATTATTATTATCATTATTTATTAGAGATGAAGGTATTTACATTTGTTATTTAATTTAAATTTTATTTTACATTTTGTTGTGTTAATTTCCTTTAATTTTTATGTTAATTAGGTACCCCTCTTTTATGTTATTACGATCTGGATTTGTAAAAGTCCCTGGTGATCACAAAATGAGTGAAAACGAAATGAACATCATTCCTTTTGATTTCGAATCTGGTATGAACATTCAATCTTGGTTAAACCATTTTGACAAAACATGCCTTTCTGAAAAGAAAGATGAAAATTGGAAGATTAAAAATATTTCAAAATATTTGAAAGGAGAGGCTCTGAAGGTCTTTATCAATGAATGTTTAGAATGTAATGCTTTTAACAAAATAACTGATATTCTTACTGAAAAATTTATTACTGTTCATGTTCCTCGATTTTCAGAGTTTGCTCCTATGAAGTTAAATGATCTCAATGATTTGGATAAGTACTTTCGAAAAAAGGTTGAAATAGGTAGACAACTTTGTTTATGTGAAACTATAATAGTACAGGGATTAACAGACGGTCTCAAACCTGAGTACCAGAATTATACGATTAGTAATCCTCCAAAAAATACAATAGACTGGTACCTAATGGCTAAACAGCTAGTAGTAATTCCTACTTCCCAGGTCAACAATAGTAATTCTAGGAGTAATTTTCAGAATTATAGATCATTGCCACAATATGATCAGGCACCTAGACATTGGGTTCGCCCAAGTCGAAATTTTCATATGCCAAATTCCAATTTTCATTCACAGAGCAATTTTAATGCTCCAAATTCTAGATTTATCAATCCTAGGTTGCCTACTACACATTTTCAGAGCAAATACCCAAGTAGACCATGTCGAATGTGTTTAAATAGAGGTATCCAAAATGCTTATCACTGGGAGAGGAATTGTGTATTCAATGTGAGCCCTTTGCAATCTTCTGCACCCCCTCTTAGTCAACCACAACCATCTACTGATAATATATGACAGTTAATTGTATCAGGATATGTAAATAACAGGGAACTACCTTGTGTGATTGACTCTGGCTCATCCATAAGTATTTTACCTTGTAAAATTGTTAAATTGTTAAATGCTAAAGTTATAAATATTCCACCTGTTATTATTGGCCAAGCCGAAGGAACTGTTGTAATAGATAAAGCTTGTAAATTATTGTTTAAATTAGGTAATGTGCAACAAAATATTAGATTTTTGATATGTAATACAAATTTAGATTATGCTATATTAGGTTTAAAAGAATGCTGTAAGTTTAATTTAATTATTGACTGTGCTACATGTAGAGTATTACAAGGAGACCTTGTTTTAAATGAATCTAAGAACATATCCAGTGATAAATTAAGATTACTTCATTTTAATGTTAACTGTGATTATCAGAGAGTGCAACCCGATTATGGAAATATCATATCTCCTCAATCCTTTGTTCCATCTAATGTTGATAATTCTAAATTAATTGGGGACATAAATTCTATAGAAAATGAAACTTTAAGGGAAAGTATAAGGGATTATTTAGACATTTTTTCTAAAAATAAATTTGATGTCGGGAGAATTAATATTGAACCGCAACGTATTTTTCTTAATTCTGACCTACCAATATCTCTGAGGCCGTACAGAACTTCCCCTTTAGAAGAAAAAGAGATTTCGGATCAAATTCATTCACTATTAGATGCTGGTTTAATAAAAGAGCGCAATAGTCCCTATTCTGCCTCTGTTACATTAGTAATGAAAAGAGAAGAAGGTGAGAAAACTAGATTATGTGTTGACTATAGAAAATTAAATGCAATAATGAAAAATGACGCCGAACCCCTTCCTCGTATCGATGGAATTTTAGATAAACTGAGTAGTGCACAGTATTTTTCAACTTTAGATTTAGCCTCTGGCTACTGGCACATACCCATACATCCATCCGATACTGAGAAATTGGCTTTTGCTACCAACTTTGGGCTCTTTGAATGGTTAGTTCTGCCCTTCGGGATTAAATTAGGCCCCCCCGATATTTAATAGAACCCTTAGAAGAATACTTACTAAATACAAAATAGACTTTGCTTGCCATTATTTTGATGATATCATTATTTTTTCTTTCTCATTAGAAGAACACATGCAACATTTAAACCTAATATTTGAATTATGTAGACGTGAAAACATTAAACTTAAACTATCTAAATGCAATTTTGTTCAAAATAAAATTAACTTCTTAGGATATACCATCCAGAATGGCACATTAACTCTTGCTAATGCTAATATTGAAGTAATAAAAAAACTAAAACCCCTTTCAAATGTAAAGGAACTTCAGAGATTCTTAGGATCTATCAATGTTTATCACAAGTTTATAGATAAATATTCCGAAATTCGAGTCCCTCTTAACAGATTACTCAGGAAAAATACATTATGGGAATGGAATACAGATTGTCAAAATTCTTTTCAAAAATTAAAAGATGCCTTAATAGCCAAACCTATCTTAAAAATTTATGACCCTAAGTTACCCCTCCATATGTTTGTTGATGCCTCACAGGTGGCAGTAGGTGATGTCTTAAAACAACCTGATAGTAATAATTTTTCACATCCAATTGCTTATTACTCTAGAGGATTGAGAAGTTATGAGAAAAATTATTTTATTACCGAGTTAGAGTGTCTTGCCATCATTGACACGTTAGACAAATTCTATCATTATTTTCATGGTGTAAATTTTGCCATTCATACTGATCATGCATCTCTTGTATGGTTAAAAAATACTAAACATCTGAGAGGCAGGTTATTTAGATGGTCTTTGAAGTTGAGCATGTTTGAATATAATATAGTTTACGAAAAGGGATACACAAATGTCGAAGCCGACATGTTGTCGAGAAACCCAGTTTCACATTTTATTCAACCACTTACTTTTCTTCTGGACGTTAAAGAAATTATAGAGAGGCAGGAAAAAGATAATGTGTGTGGTAAAAATTATCTAAATGAAAATGGACTTATGATTATTAAAAGGAAAGGATTTCGAAAAATAGTAGTCCCCATGTCTTTAAGGAGAAAAATACTAAATGTTGCTCATGAAAAATTTGGTCATCCTGGTATCCAAAAAATGTTAAATTTAATCTCCCCTAATTATTATTGGCCTGACATGACGCAAGATATAACCAATTTTGTAAAACATTGTGGTATTTGTCAAAAGATTAAAAAACCCAGACAGAAAAAATTTGGCTTATTACAAGCTATGCCCACCACAGATCAACCTTTTGAATGTCTTTCTATTGATACTGTGGGAGGATTCAATTATTATAACTCCACCAAAAAATATCTACACATCATCATCGACCATGCAACCAGATATGTTTGGGCATTTCCTTCAAAAAGTGTTACCACAGAAACATACACAAATTGCTTAAAACAAGTCTTCAATATTCAATTCCCTCAACAATTATTCTGTTTCAACAAAATTTTCTATATACAGGGTACTCAAAAGGTATTAAGTGATAGGAATGCAGCTTTTACTTCACCTAGATTTAAAAAAATTTTGCGGAATCACAATATTAAGCAACGTTTAACCACATCAAATCACCCTCAAACGAATGGCAAATGTGAGAGAGTGAATCAATCAATAGTTAGAAGATTAAAGTGTAAAGTTAATTCTACTACCTCCAAAATTCCTTGGACCAAACTTCTGACTGAAGTAGTTAATGAATACAATAATACACCCCATTCCATAACCAAATTCCCTCCTGCTTATTTACTTTTTGGCAAATTACCCTATGATTCCCCTCTTAAGGAAAATTATTACCCTCCTGTCCAGGAAGCCCTCAACATTGCTAAAAAACGCACGGATGAATTTTACTGGAAAAGTAAAAAATATTATGATAGAAACTATGTGGAGCCAAAATTTGAGATAGGAGATCTTGTTATCTATGAAGAATTCCATTATCCCAATACCAGAAAGCTCTCACAAGTTTTTAGTGGTCCCTATCAAATCCTTAAAAAAATTATCTGATGTAAATGTTGAAATTAATAGACAGACTCAAAATAAATTTACTGAAATAGTCCATGTATCAAAATTACGCCCTTATTACCCTCCTGACAAATTAAAGTTATCCCATGAGCAACAACAAACTAATGTTAAATCAATAGCTTAATATTAAACTTAGTAAAGCAAAAATTAACTAAATTTAATGAAATCAAATTATAATTGACTAATCAATTCTCTTCTGTATAACAGTATGTTCTTGAATATAGGAATTCCCAAGAATATTACTGCCAATATTTTTGCTTGAGTTAACTTTTTATGCAGGCGTAAATTAGTTGATTTGAGTTAAAAGGTTCTTATATTGGATTGAATTGAATTAGAACAATAAAGTAAATTGGAATAGCAAATTAGATTAGAATACTACATTAAATTAAAATAATTGAATAAAAATTCACTGGATTAAATTAAATTATAATGATAGAATAAAATTCTCTACTAATAGTAATAGTTAAACTTATTATCCACCGTTCACTTCAAGGTCTTATTTTCATTGAGCAGCTTATGTTTCTCTTGTTTGACTGAAAACAGAGAGCACATTATCTTACTGAATTGTTGATAATTTTTCACAGATATTTCTTAGTTTACTATTTATTTATTTTGTTTCCTTTTATTAAGTATATTTTCATTCCTCACTGATATTGAAAAAGAATGAGGAATTAAATTATATACAGATGAATTACTGATTTAGTATTATTTTGAAATTGTTTGTTATTGTTGATATTATTATGTTGTTATTATAATTGTTGTTGTTATTTATTATGTGATAAGATTATAAAAGAGAATATTCTTGAAAATTGTGATAAAAGAGAACCACTGATAGTATATTAGTTGATGATAAAAAGTCACATCTTACTAGCAAAACATCTAATACTCATATCTAATTGATGGAACATTATTAACTGACTGGACTTCACTTAATAAGTGCACTTATCAAGCTATACCTACTTATCAAGGCACAAAACTTATCAAGCATCACAAACCAGTACTTTAATTGTTTATTGCACTTAGTGGGGATGAAACTTTCTTATGTTTTTGAACTTTATGATTAACTGGAATTATCCTATTACAGAATCAATACACTGTATTGCCGTAAACTGTATTACTGGCTAATACTTGACATATCTGTGCCTTCATATCCATACCAAGAAACTTTTTTTTGGAAATGAGAGGTCTATAACTCAGACTGTTACTAATTAAGAGGACTATTAGACAATTATACTTTTCACTGCTTAGACAAAAATGCTTTGTTTACTTCATTTTCATCCTTTTCACTATTTATGTTTGAGGAGTGAAAAAAAATAAAAAAATTATTTGTTACTAACTTATTTATATTGTAATTGTATGTATTTCTGTATTTAAACAATTCCCAAAGGTTCGCGTTTACAAAAAATAACTATTGAATTAACTTTAATAAAATCAAAGAATTTTTGGCATTAACTAGAATACCAGATAAATATTTTGTAATGCAAATTCTTGCTTGCCTTAATGAACTTGTAGATCATCGGATCTACCCGTCATTCGGATTTTTAGGGGGGGGGGGGGATAATGTTATATAAAAATTTATTTCCTTCGTATCCTTCCATTTTATTCGCATTAATATTTTAAAATTAATCTAACTTCTGACATCATCAGCATTTCCTTAATTCTTAATAATATCTATCCCTATTTAAAGTAAAGATCCGTATATTAATAATTATTTTATTCCAAATCTTAATCTAAAATTTTAAATTCATTCGTCGCTTGTATCAGCTCCCCAATCTATAAAATTCTGAGACGCGTTCTCATTTCGAATGTTTTTTACAAGCCATTTTCTTTTTATTATTATTATTATTATGCTAAATTTTTCGCGCGCTGAGGTAGTTTCACTCCAAAATTAATCCGCTACCAGGTTCGGAATTCTTTACCGTCTTTCCTCCTTCGCACCTCATTTGCTGGGCTGGAGCTAGCCTCTCACTCATTGGTTTGTACGCTCGTGACGTAAATTACTGTATGTCTCCGCTGAAGGAACAAAACCAGGTCGCATCGGTCGGAGCACTAGATTTTTGACGTTTTTGGAAGTCTAAACAAATATGTGTCTGGTGTTTTTATGTCCGTAGAATATTCATCTGGCCCAGTAACATCTTAATTCAATGAAGTGAAGCAACGTTAGCCCGAGAGCTATAAGTTTTAGACCTTTGGGAATTGTCTCTGTGTTGTTCGTCTTCTAATAAATTTATTTGTCTGGAGATTGGCTAGATTTATTGGAAAACTTTGGTGGACTCATTTCATTGCCTTCTACTTCGCCATACTCGCTAATATCGACTGCAACTTGCTATATCGTTGAAGGACTGCCATTTTTTCATCGAATATTATTCATCGTAATATCTCAACCTCGTCAAAATGCTACATATATATATATATATATATATATTATATATATATATATATATATAATAATAATAATAATATATAATATATATATAATATATATAATAATTTCAAAAAAGTTTGGGCAATAAGAACTTGTTAAAAAAAGTTATTAAACGACGCGACAGAGGAAAAAAAAGTCTTACAAGCGCCTTTACCACTAAATATAAATATTTTTCACGCATTTTTAGACAAGCTTCAACATTATATTTTTGACTTTTCAAAATTTTGAAAAGTTTGGACGATAACAAAAAAAAAAAAAAAAAAAAAAAAAAAAAAACATAAAACATTAAAAAATATTTAGATAGTCACTTTTGACGAATTTCGTAGGATTTGATGAGGGGAAAAAAAAAGCTATAAGAAAAACACTGCTTTTTACAACTAAACATGAATATTTAAGCACGGAACGTATACACAGTAGGGTGGGTCGAAAAAACCGAAATTTATATAATCGAAACATAATAGTGCGGGAAAGTTGCCATTGGTAATAAGGAATAAATTCGCAAAATATTACACCATATGGTTAATATCTTTTACCGCCGCAATAGGGGTAAAGTTTCGAAAAAATTTAAATTATCCAACTAAAGCAATACAATTTCTAATATATTGCAGCAGTTACTTCAAGATGTTAGTAATATTCCAATAAAATTTTATTATGGTGAAATCATTTCCATTACCGCCGCAAGGGTGGTCAAAATTTTGAAAAAACGGCAAAAACTTTAATTTTCAGGGTTTTTTTAATTTTTCCAGTTTTCATTATATGTCTACAATTAAATAAATTCAAATTAATCTAGTAATAACTTACAAATGTCTAGAAATTTTGATCATGGTGTAGCCAGCCAAGGGCGAAAGGCGCCCGCCCCTTCCTAAATTTGAGAGAAAGGAGATTTTTGAAGGGATCCTGGGAATTTTCCAGCACTTTTTAGGGATTTTTTTTGTAGGGTGCCCTCAAAAGTGGAAAATGATGGAGAATTTATGTATGGGACCGCATACAAAAAAAAAAAAAAAAAAAAAAAAAAAATCACCAAAATTTCCCGGAAAGTCCTTAAAATTCCTTGAAAAAGACTTTTTCTCTCAAATTTAAGGGGGGGGGGGGCGGACACTTCTTGCCCTTGGTTGGCAATGTCCATGATAAAAATTACTAGACATAAGTTATTACTAGATATAATGTAAATTTATTTAATTGTAGACATTTAATAAAAATTGGGAAAATTAAAAAAACCCTGAAAATTAAAGTTTTTGCCGTTTCTTCAAAATTTTGACCGCCCTTGCGGCCGTAATAGAAATGATTTCACCAGAATAAAATTTTATTGGAATATTACTAACATCTTGAAGTAACTGTTCCATTCTATTAGAAATTGTATTGTTATGGTTGGATAATTTAATTTTTTTTGCGATTTTTCGAAACTTTGGCTCTTTTGCGGCGGTAAAAGATATTAACCATTTGGTGTAATATTTTGCAAATTTATTTATTTTTACAAATGGCAAATTTCTCGCACTATTATGTTTCGATTACATAAATTTCGGTTTTTTCGACCCACACGGTTTTTTCGAACACAGGCTTCAGAAACATATTATAGATTATAAAAATTTGAAAGATGTTGGAGAATAAGTTTTTTATTTAAAGTAATCGATTTTTAATGTATTCGATGGTAGCCGAAGAAGAAAAACAAAGGAAGAAGAACGCTTTTTGCAAGCTTCTTTGCGTAGATTTTCGTTTAATAATATAAAATTATTCAACACTTATTTTAGGTATATTTAAGGCTATTATCACGGCCTCTGGCAGCGCCGGGCGGGTCATCTAGCCATATATATCATTTTTGATGCAACATCCCTATTTCTATGCACATACGAAACATTCAATCATGATTGAGATATCACACGAAAGGTTTTTGAACAGGCTTTTAACATATCACATTTACATTTCGTGAAAACATATGATTTTATTAAAAACGGCAGTTAATAAAAAAATTGTGGAAAAATGTATCAGCAAATAATCTGAAAGATTGCATTGCGGAAGCCTCGCACGAGTCCAATGGTAAGTTTATATTCTAGAAGCACATTCTTCAAACTTAATACTTCAATTAATTAAGAATATTGAATTTTACTTAAACTCTTATTTTGTAAGACTTTTATACTTTCTCTTATATAAAAAAAAATGCTTGTAAATTTTATACCATCTCTTATTTTTTTTTAAAATGTCAATATGAATAGCAGTTTTTTAAACATATGTTTCTAAGTATATTTCTTAAGGTATGCTATCATACGCAAGCTTTCAACACGAATTTTCTTTATTCTTTTAAAAGTATGTTTTGCAAAAGCAGAGAAAAAAACCATTTAAATGACTGCTATATGTTTATTCAACATTTCACGAATCTTTCTCCAACGCAAGCTAAGCCGAAATATTTGATGGAAGTAAAGGAATAAAATGAGATAAAAAAATAAAATTGAACAATTTGTTAATATAACATGGTATATAAAGATAAAAAATAAAATAAAAACACTTTATCTCATAAAATAAAATCGGTATTTTTTTGAAAAATGGCTCTATAATCTGCATATGTCTTTATAGGATTAAATTAGACTGTAATGTTAATCTCTTTAACGACTAGCGTCCTTTTCAGAATTTTTAACCTTTTATCAGTGGTTTTAAAAATTTTCGCCTAATTGGATCCCAGAAAAGTTTTGAAAACATACAAATATTTAAAATGTTTTAAAAACATACCAGCTAAGTAATTACTAATCCTTTTAATACCATATTTTACTATGGACCGGGGATGTGTGGTGTTAGTCACAAGCACCTCAGAAAAGACATCTTTGAAGTCGAAATCGACTTCGATTCCCTTTTCGACAGACAAAATTTTCTGGTAAGAATAATCAAAGATTCTGAGTGCTTTATGCATCACGTATATGTGACGCTCGTCGCGATTGTGTTAAGAATACACAATATTGCAAAATAATTGTCTATTACGGTTATTCTTTAAATAATTAACATAGTATTTAAAATTGGTTTTAACTTTATAATTGTTCTAATTTTCACTTACTTGTTAGCCCCACCAGTGGCTGAGAGGTTCTGCTCTCAAAACTGGTAGACGGGAGGTGCTGGGTTCAAACCCCTGTCGCGCTCGTCGACCTAACCGTTCGGAGTTTTCCGTGGTTTTCTTCGAACTTTACCGTAAATACGGGTTAGGATCCCTTAGAAAGACCTCCCACGGAGGGCACTCCCCCTAGGGCCTATATCCCTCGTGTTGATAATTGGTCGTCATAAACCAACCCAACCCAACTCACTTACTTGTTTTTTAACAGAGAATTTGATTTAAAACAATATTTTAATGGCTAAGGAATTTTAATATCTGTCCGAGCATATATCCAAAAAAATAGCGGTTGAACTCATATTCATAAAATTACATCCCTCTATAAATGATGAAAAATATTTTGATATATGACATGTAATTCATTAATTTTATTACACAGTAGTTGCAAATTGATTTTAGAATTTTTGCGCCTGGAATTGAGGTTGTTAATTATAAAAAATCTTAGAAATGCAACGGTAGTGGTAGCAGTAAGATAAAATGTTCCGATAACACTGTTCAACAAGGTATAGGTTTTTTGTTATATGAAGATAAGTGATAAATTTTGTCATTTCAATTTAGTAACATAATGAATGATTAAATAAACACTTACATACCTGAAAAGCAAGAATACGATATTGAAAAAATACAGTGTTAATTATTTTTTAGGAAAATTAAACATTATAGATACAGTGTTAAAAATTTGCAGCAAACTGTCCAGTCATTTGACCGTTTTTATAAAAAAAATGGTTACATAACCGTAATTTAACTGTATTCTGACCATAATATGGGCAATAATATGGTCAGAATAGAGTTAAATTACGGTTATGTAACCGTTTTCTATAAAAACGGTCAAATGACTGGACAGTTTGCTGCAAATTTTTAACAGTGTATAAATGATATTTAGCAAGTAAATTCATAAAGGTGTTATACACAAAATTACGAAAATATAATTTGTTTTCATTATCTTGTTACATATTTAATTGAGGTAAGAAGTCAAAATATGTGTTTGTAGATTAAACGCACTTAAAAGGATAATGTAATGTTAGCATAATTATTATACAGGGTTTCTCAAAATGATTGAAACTTTCTTTAACTTTTTTACCTGTTGGAGATAAGGAAATAATGTTAATTGCAAAAGTGTTCTAAATAAGATAAGAATTAAAATCATGTTGATGAATAACCCCGCCTTTAAAATTTTTAAAGTTATATTAAAATATATATATATATATATATATATTGTTGTGAGATCGGGGTTCGAAAGGACTGATGCCAATATATAAGAACAATAAAAAGGCTTTATTCACTATAAACAGTGCAATACGATCACAAATATCTTCTGAAAATTACAAGATATTCAGTAATCTTCAAATCCAATAAAAGCTAAGCAAAATTTCACACAGAAACAATGCGTTCAATACGACGTATCAACGACAAAATCGATCCGAGAAACACAGTTCTCAATGCAAAGCCTCTCGTATGAATTCAATCGCAGTTGACAGACAACTAACTAACTGGACTGGTGGAGGTCCCTTATATAGGCTTCAGAGATCTTTCCAGATTATTCCAGAGCTTTCAGATGCTAGAAATTACCAGAAAGTGCTTTAACTTTCGATAGAGAACCAAAGCGACAAAGGATCCCAATGTACAGGTATAAAGGGGGGTGGTTGCACAAAAAGTCGCCAAATCCGTCGCCAACTTGGCGACATTTGGCGATATATCGCCAAATTTGGCGACAAAAAGAAGTCGCCAAAACCATCGCCAACTTGGCGATAAACCCATTCCTTGGCGATTTTACCATAGACTTCCATTATAAAGATGAGGGTGTAAGGTTGTTTTCCTTGCAAACCATCTGAGGCCTTTAGCATTGAGTTACATGAGGCTCAATAGGAAATACATTAATAATACTGCAATTTTCACAATAATAAAATAAAATAAATTTAAACAAATGGAATATTTACAGATATATACAAAATTCATAACATTGCCCCCCTCTCAAGGACTGCACGTCCCGGGCAGTTCAACCTTTGATCGGAAAGCAAACCCGTTACCAACAAATGCTATACTATTCAAAACACATTCATAATGCTGAATTATACAAAATATACACTTATTTAAAAATAAAATTAAATTAAAGCATAGACATTATTACATACAAGTATTTAAATAATAATAACAATAATAATGATAATGCTAAGCAAAATAAATAATTACATTAATTTATATACAAGACTATGGTCATACTAATTTACATTATTTACATTACACTATTTACAATCAATGAACTAAGCACTATGGCCATAGTATGGAGCCAGCCTGTCGTAATGAACGACTCTAGGCTTCGAACTTGGTGACTTTCGGATCCGAATTACGACATCGTTCAGTCTGTTTAGGACTGTATAAGGACCGTCCCAGTGCGATTGCAGTTTGGGAGAAAGTCCTTTACGTCGAGTCGGATTATAAAACCAAACCTTGTCACCTTCTTTGAATTGATGTCCCGTGGCTTTCGTGTCGTACCTGGTCTTCATCTTCTCCGTCTGTATATTGATCCGCTCTCGAGCCAAGTTGTGGACGTCTTCAAATCGTGCCTGGAGATTCTGCACGTATCCCTCTGGCGATGAAGGCGCATCTGGAGGGCGACCAAAAATCAGATCACAAGGTAGACGAAGATCACGACCGAAAAGCATCTGAGACTGGGAATAGCCGGTTGTTTCATGGACGGCGCTGCGATAGGCGAGAAGAAACAAGGGAAGTTTTTGGTCCCAGTCTTGTTGATTTCTTGAGACTAGCAGTGAGAGATTGTTGAGGATGGTACGATTAAATCTCTCAACCATGCCATCCGACTGTGGATGTAAAGGCGTCGTCCTAGTTTTGTCCATTCCGAGAAGTTGACAGAGACCCTCAATCACAGCAGAGATAAAATTTCTCCCCTGGTCCGAATGCATTTGGAGAGGGACTCCATACCTTGATATCCACTGGTGTACCAAGGCATCCGCAACCATAGAAGCTTCTTGATCAGGGATGGCATAAACTTCAGGCCATTTTGTGAAATAGTCCATGACAACAAGGAGGTATTTGTTGCCATCAGCACTTCTTGGCAGAGGACCTAGGATGTCAAGGGCGATGCGTTCAAAAGGTGCTCCTACATTGTAGAGATGTAGTCTTCCTCGGCTACGTTTCTTTGGTCCTTTCCGAGCTGCACATGCATCGCAAGATTTGCACCATTGTTCGACGTCAGCTCTCGCTTTTCCCCAGAAGAAGCGCTCTCGGACTCTGTGTAATGTTTTCATGACTCCAAAATGGCCACCAGTGGGACTGCCATGTAATTCCTTGAGGACCTCTGGGATTCGGGATCGAGGAAGTACCAACTGCCACCGAGATGTCTTCCCATCTTCCGATTCGATTTTTCGGAACAGGACACCATTCCTGACGTGGAGAGAGTTCCAAAGAGCCCAATATTGCTTCGTCGTAGGACTGTAAGTCGAGATGTCTTTCCAACTAGGCTTCGTGCTAGAAGATTCTAATAACTCCAAGATTGGTTTGATCTCAGAGTCTGCCATTTGATCTTCTCGAATCTTCTCATCACTCCAGGGATCTGGTGGCGTCAATAGTGAAGTCTTCGTCTGGCGTATGACATATTCGGGATTATACTTGCTCTCCGCTCTGGAACAATAGCGACAGCTCTCGGGACACGGTCTTCTTGATAGGGCATCGGCGTTTCCATGCGAAGAGCCTTTGCGATGCCTGATGTCAAAGTCGTATTCCTGGAGTCGTTGTATCCATCTGGCTACTTGGCCCTCTGGGTTCTTAAAGTTCATCAGCCATGTTAGGGATGCGTGGTCAGTACGAAGGAGAAATTTCCTGCCATAGAGATAGTGATGGAAGTGTTCTATGGCTTTCACTATAGCTAATAACTCCTTACGAGTGACGCAATAATTCCGCTCTGGTTTCGATAAACATTTGCTCCAGTATGCTACGACTCGTTCTTGGCCATCTATTTCTTGGGAAAGTACAGCGCCGACACTTTCCTGACTGGCATCCGTGTCCACAATGAATTGTTTGTCGGGGTCTGGATAGGTAAGGACTGGAGAGGATGTGAGAGCTTCTTTCAGCCGCTGGAATGAATTGTCGCATTCTTGTGTCCATAGAAACTTCTGTTTGCTTTCAGTGAGCCTATGCAAGGGTCTTGCGATGTTGGAGAACCCCTGTACAAACTTTCTGTAATAAGTGCATAGTCCCAGAAAGCTTCGCAACTGATGGACATTTTCCGGACGTTTCCAGTGCTTTACTGCAGACACTTTTTCATGATCTGTTCGAACACCTTCAGCTGAGATGATGTGTCCTAAATAGTTTACTTCTCGTTGGAAGAACTTGCATTTCAAAGGGTTCAGCTTTAAATTCGCCGCTCTTAGTTTCGTTAACACTTTTCGAATATTCTCTAGATGTTCTTCAAACGTGCGGCCACCAATGATGACGTCATCTAGGTAGATGAGACAAGCTTCAAAAGTCAGACCTTTTAACACTGTCTCCATGAGGCGCTCGAACGTTGCTGGAGCATTGCAGAGCCCGAACGGCATAACTTTGAATTGCCAAAGTCCTTGTCCAGTAGTAAATGCGGTCTTCTCTTTGTCATCAGGATGGATCTCTACTTGCCAATATTCACTCTTCAAATCCAGTGTGGAAAACCATTTATGCCCTGAAAGAGTATCTAGCGTGTCGTCTATTCTTGGTAGAGGATAGCTGTCCTTCTTCGTGATATCGTTAAGTTTACGATAATCCACACAAAATCTTGTGGAGCCATCTTTCTTTCGGACCAACACGATGGGAGAGGCCCACGGACTTGATGACGGTTCGATGATGTCACTATCCTGCATCTCTCGTAAGAGCTTAGAAACATCTTCTTGTTTTGCAAACGGCAAGCGTCTTGGATGCTGTTTAATCGGTGGATGGTCGGCAGTATCAATTCTATGACGTGTCAGAGAAGTGCGACCTATATCATTCTCGTTTTGTGAAAACACATCCTTAAACTCCTGGAACAGTCTTTCTGCGGCATGTCTCTGCTCAGGAGATAAATTCTCATTTCGTCCAATTTCAGGTGCTAAACTTGTAGGCGGCTCCGACAACGTCAAGCTCGGGTCTTTGCAAACACAGGTGACTGGAGCACAGGTAGCAAGCAATTCACCCTTCTGGTTAATTCTAGACTTTTCACTTACATTCGCCATCCTCACGGGTATCACATCTCTCGACAGATCTACCAACGCTGATGCTATTAGCACTCCTTTTGGGCTCTTCTCAGGATATCCAACCAAGCCACATTGAAAACTACTTTCGTTCTCAGTTAATCCAGGTATCATCATTTCGGTCCGAGGAGGGATGATAAAATCTGCCTTGGCTGTGATCCGTTGAATAGACCCGGAGTCATTTCCAAGTTTGAAAATAGTGACATCTTCTTGAGCAGAGCGTAACTCATTATTCTTAAAGTCCAGTGTAAATCCATGCTCTTTTAAAAAGTCCAGTCCGAGTATGAAAGGGTCTGAAATATCGGCCACGTAGACTGTATGGCGATAAGCGGCGTTCCCAAACTTTATTTTCAGTGTCATTCTTCCATGTATATCGATCTTATCTCCGGTCACAGTTTGAAGAATAACACGCGGCGGGGTCCAAAAGAGTTTTTCTTTCAGCCGCTGTGCTAGATCTTTCCGAATGATGGTCACATTGGCTCCTGTATCGATGATCATATTACAGGGCAAATCATTCACACTTCCGACTAGAAAAACTCCGTTTTCGCCGCAACTTCTTGCAGAAATTTCACATACTTGAAAATGAGGCTTCTTAAGATCTGGCAACCTCCACCCCGTGAGATGACCATTAATCAGTTTTCCTGCTCCTCCGTTCGCGGGTGAGCTATTACCTTCAGTGCTGGGTCGTCTTGGGCAGTCGATTTGGATATGGCCTTCTCCACCGCATTTCCAGCACTTGATCTTCCTGTAAGGCTTGTTGGCCATTAAGGAGTTCATCTGTCTCATTATGTCCTTCATCTGCTGCTGTAAGCGCTTCACAGCTCTATCCGACGTCTCAGGCAGGTTGGCTGCTCGCACAAAGTGTCGATCTTTCCTAGTAGCTTGCTGGGCTGCCTCGAATTTCAGAGCGTAAACCAAAGCCCCTTTTAGATCATTGAGATCTGCAATCCGGAGTGCTGTCTGGATCTCAGGGTCACGCACACCATCGATAAAATTTTGCAGAGCTAAACTTTCTCTAATTTCAGTCGGACAGCCAGGATAAGCAAGATGGGAAAGTCTCTCGACATCCGTAGCAAGCTCTTGCAGGGATTCAGTGAATTTCTGCTGTCGAGATTTGAGCTGGAGTCTGCTATATTCCTTCATGCATTTCTCGCCAAAGCGCAATTCTAAGGCACTGACGAGCGTTTCAAAATCCAGCGATTCATTTGCAGGCAAAGTCTGTAGGACGTCGGCAGCATCAGCTCGTAGAGAAGCAGCTAACTGGCAAGCCTTTGTCTGGGAATCCCATCCATTGGCGTCCGCTACGATCCCAAATTGTGTCTTAAAAACTGGCCATGAGGATTTTCCGTCATAGGTCGAGAGTTTAATACAGGAACGAGGAAGCATAGATTGATACTTGACATCTTCGGTATAGCTTCCGGCAGTTATCTTCTGTTTCTTGACTTTTTCCAAATCTTTTTTTTACATTCTCTATGCTTTCTTCGACGGCCTTGGCGATCTTTTGAACTTTTTCTTCTACTCTTTCTTCAACGGTCTCGGCGATCTTTTGAACTTTTTCTTCTACTCTTTCTTCTACGGTACTGGCTGTCCTTTGAATTTCTTCTACCTTTCCTTCTATTTTTGAAATCTTCCTTCAACTTTGTTTTCCACGCCGTCAATTCTGTCATTTAAAGATGTTATTTTATCCTCTATTAAGTCTTTCAACTCTCCAAGGTTGGTTGACATTTCCTTCTTCATTTCATCTTTTAACTCGCCAAGGTTGGCAGTCATTTTCTCATCCATCGCTGACATATCCTTCTTCATTTCAGCCTGATTCGCAGTCATTTTCTCATCCATCGCTGACATATCCTTCTTCATTTCAGCCTGATTCGCAGTCATTTTCTCATCCATCGCTGACATATCCTTCTTCATTTCAGCCTGATTCGCAGTCATTTTCTCATCCATCGCTGACATATCCTTCTTCATTTCAGCCTGATTCGCAGTCATTTTCTCATCCATCTCTCCTAATTTCTCCAATAATTTAGTCAGTTGCGCTTCCATTGCTCTGGTAATCGGCATTTAACCCCACTCCTGACACCAAATGTTGTGAGCTCGGGGTTCGAAAGGACTGATGCCAATATATAAGAACAACAAAAAGGCTTTATTCACTATAAACAGTGCAATACGATCACAAATATCTTCTGAAAATTACAAGATATTCAGTAATCTTCAAATCCAATAAAAGCTAAGCAAAATTTCACACAGAAACAATGCGTTCAATACGACGTATCAACGACAAAATCGATCCGAGAAACACAGTTCTCAATGCAAAGCCTCTCGTATGAATTCAATCGCAGTTGACAGACAACTAACTAACTGGACTGGTGGAGGTCCCTTATATAGGCTTCAGAGATCTTTCCAGATTATTCCAGAGCTTTCAGATGCTAGAAATTACCAGAAAGTGCTTTAACTTTCGATAGAGAACCAAAGCGACAAAGGATCCCAATGTACAGGTATAAAGGGGGGTGGTTGCACAAAAAGTCGCCAAATCCGTCGCCAACTTGGCGACATTTGGCGATATATCGCCAAATTTGGCGACAAAAATAAGTCGCCAAAACCATCGCCAACTTGGCGATAAACCCATTCCTTGGCGATTTTACCATAGACTTCCATTATAAAGATGAGGGTGTAAGGTTGTTTTCCTTGCAAACCATCTGAGGCCTTTAGCATTGAGTTACATGAGGCTCAATAGGAAATACATTAATAATACTGCAATTTTCACAATAATAAAATAAAATAAATTTAAACAAATGGAATATTTACAGATATATACAAAATTCATAACAATATATATATATATATATATATATATATATAGACGGTCCTTTGGTCCTGTAAGTTACATTTAGAAATATTTTCTTAATGTTCTGATAATTAAAACAGTAAAAATTTCATTCTTCTACTACCAAAACTAATCAAATTATGATGAGTTCATTTTTATTGCCGGGAAGTTCCGAAATTTCATAAAATTTAATGTGAAAAATTTAAGATTTAAATCCGAAATATCATGAAATTGCAGTGTAATTTACACTGAAAAAAAAAAGAAATATTGTTTTAATCCTTTGTTGTGTAAAAAATATTCGTTCCATATGTGATAGTATCCAAATGAAGATTATATGATTAAAAAGGTTAGTAATATAATCTGTCTGAAAAGTTTAGATACTACAATAAAATGTTCTTTATTAAATAACAATACAAAATTAAACTGAAACATATTATTTATTTAGTAGATTCTATAAAATTATTCAAATAAATCATATAAAAATGAATAAATGGACACATTATCATAACTTTGATTTAAAAAAAATCATAAAAGTACGTAACTATATAATGTCTCAAAAGTTTATGCACAATGAAGAAAAATACATCATTTAACACTATTACATGATGCTATTTATTAATAGTATTCCCCTGGTTTTGGATAACTTCAAATAATCGGGTTTGTATTGGACCAATTAGTTTTGGAAAAATTATTGGTGACAGAGAGAGAGTACAATGCTTTTCCAATGGCAACTTTTAGTTCCTTAGTAGAGTCAAATTTAAAATAGGTGAATTTAACTTTGTGCCGTTATATTAAAAATAAATGAACAACGTAAAATAGCACAAATAAAAATATATATAAAATGGCCTGTTTCGGATCCCCTAAAGCTCCATCATCAGTGCCAAATTCAAAAGATTAAAACCGGATCAAATGTTTAAGCCATGTAAATATGCTTGCGTCTCTCGCACGCGCCTAAGATTAAATCATTCAATCCTAAAAACTTTTTTATTTATAATTTCATAGCTCTGAAACAATTTTATTGTAGCTTCCTCCCAAGGTAAATGCCAAATGGTAAAATCAATCTCTGTGGCAGCGAAAAATGAAAGTTATAGAGAATATTTTTCATTTGAAAAATAGAAAATTAAAGTGTTTTGTGTAGTTACGATAAAATTATAATAAGAAAAAAGATTCACGTTCAATGAATAGCGAGTGGCAAGGTTTCGTATGGTTTGCAATAAAAACCCGTTGCACGGTCAGGGTTGCAGGGTTGAAATAAATGGCACATACGCATTGTATTTTGGCATGGTGTTGGTATAACGGAAAAGTACCATAGCGGGTATTCTCTGTAGTGTTTCGCATAAACGTTGTAAAATTAAGATTATTGCAGCATCTCCTCTGGCTATTGACTTTATGATTTAAGATTACGGCTTATTATTAAAACTTTAGAACAAACGAATGTACGATAACAAATCTGTGTCCAATATAAAAAAAATAATTATGTAATTTGATGCAGTAGTTTGTTCTCACGAACAATCGAAAGAAAACGCTTAGCGTTTTAAATATATAGATTGGTTTTAACTTACTTTCTGGCTAACTCTTCTTTTATGAACTAGCTAGGATTCAGCATGGACCAGCATGCTACAAACTCATATTTAAATCTAATGATCACAATTAAATCAACCGCCGCCAATCGCGGAACAGGCAGCGTGCGATGGAGTCGGAGGTACTTTTCTTCAGTTATTGGCCGGAACGATATTAGATCCGATCACGGAAGTTACCACCGAAAAAAAATTAAAAGTTAAATTCAATAAGTTTAAGACATCAACCAGCAGGACGGTGAGCTGGGGCGTTTAATAAGTCGGACGACCGCTGTGGCGACTTCGAGATCATTACATCTCTTATATTTCTTTCACAGTGTCGGTTTTCAACTTTAAACAGAGATTTCGGTATGATTAACTCTTATTTAGAAACGAAAATGTTACCGACTTTATAATTCATCATTTTGCCAGTTTATTGTTGAACATTTTACCAATTAAATTAAAAGTATTCCTCTTCCTTTAAAATCGTGTTTAACACGAAGAAAATTTGAAACAGAATGTGAAGAACAGTGTAAGCGGCGTTCAAAACAGAAATGTTCCCCCTGCTTGTGTTGATAGAGTAAATAAGGTGACTATTATTATATGGAGAATCAGGTAATTATCTGAATAAAAATATCCGCTAAATTAATCAACACTGATCCTACCCCACACCTGTCCAATAAATAAATAAATAAAGAAAAAAAGAAAATAAAGAAAAATAAAAATACAATAAAAGAAATAAAGAAAAATATAACATTTATCACCTTAAGGTTTTAACTATAGTCCTTAACTTTATAAAGGAATATACTGATAAGCAGTATTTATTCTGAGGAAAAACTGATGCGACAAAATCCAAATGACTTTCTAATCTTACAGGTACATTAATAATCTGATGGTAAATAGAAAGAAAGTGATTTAATTTCCGAAATATTATTCAATAGAAGGTCAAGTTACTCCTGCATAATAAAATTATTTTGCTTTTATCACATCTCATGAATTACAGATCAATGAACTCGGTGTTACGCCAAGCACACAATATTTCGAATATTCTTCACAAAGTTGAAAAGCTTTTAAAATTAATGCTTCTGGCTATTTTCAGTCAAAAAATCAGGAAGTGAGAATTCCAAAAGCGGTATTTTAATCTGGCTAAAGAAAAATTATTTTAGAAATTAAATTATTTTTATTAAAGTGCTAATAGAAATATATAAAAGTTGAGTACACAAAAGTAAGATAAAAATTAAATATATAAATATAACTCAATCCTAAGAACAATCTATCCAAGAAGAAAAAAATAAAAGCTAAAAATATCACCTAAGCAAAATTAATTATTTAAAAAAAAAAGTATTTAAAACTTCAAAGATATGAAAGCTTTATCGCTTTTAAGAACTATAAAATCTTTCGGGTAGTTTAATAAAATATGGCTTTTCTTCAGATATAAAATAAAATACTGTCTAGACAGGTCTGACGTTTAAAGATTTTAATACAAAGTAAAAAAAAAAAATGAAGTATGAAATTGCATACAGTTAAAAGAACACATACGCGTCCAAAAAAGGAGACCAAACCGAATATTAACTCTACTTCATAAAATTTAAAAGTTTTGAAATGATAATGTAGATAGATACAATTTTTAAAGAAATCAGTTTATTTAAATCTTGTATTAAAATTTATTATAAATGTATTAAAAATTGGTAATTTCGTATTATAATGACCCCCGCAAGAATGAATCGCCAAGTGACCAAGATTTGTCGCCAAATTATAAAGCATATATGACATTATAATAATATACGATGAATATAACATTTCGTGACGTATATGATTAAGTTATAGTCATATATGATGTATATATATAGCACATGTATATGACGTATATGATCTATATATGACATATAAGACATAAATAATATGTATATAATGTCATGTATGGCACATGTATGAGTGTTTGAAGTATATATATGCGTATATATGATGCATATACAAGCTTTGAGACGATCTAGGCGAAATCATAGCGGCAACCTTGGCATAATCGTAATTTTGGGGGTAGCTATCGCACGAAAGTACCTACAATTTTTTCAAAAGCTGCACTTTTAGAAATAAATAATAAATACGTTTAGAAATAAATAATAAGTTATGTGCTTGACTTATGCGTTTAAAAGTTAAACACTTTATCTGGGCATGTTCTTAAATTTCGTTCTTTTATGGGGAAGTTTTATCTCAGTGCAAAATGACAAATTAAAAATAAATAAATACGCAAAAGCCTAAAGTATCTGTGACTATTACACCTGGCTAATTATATGTGCTTCTTTGTATTGTCTGATAATTTTCAAATTTTGTTAGGTAAAATTGCGAGTTACGTTAAAGTGAAATCGTGTAAGATGGAAGATGAACGGGTGGATAGGAATGTGTTACCATAAGCTGATGCTGTTAGGTGGTTTAATGTTTCTAGTGTAGTTCGGTGATTATAGGATCAGTTCTAATCCAAAACTTCAGCTTCAAGAAAACTTGTTTCCGATTGACTTAAAATTATTATCATTTATATATCTTCCGAAATCGGGCCCTATTCAACAGGCATATTTTATATTGCGTGGTTTGGCGAAAATTAGATGCATGGCTGTAAACAATATTTTTTTTTTTTTTTTTTTTTTTTTTTTTATGAGGCAAACATAGAATGGTATCCTATTGTGTTGAAAATATATAATGGTATCCCCCTTTTTTACGTATTAATGATGCAAGCCTTGGCTTTGTACCCGATTATGGAGTTACCAATCCAGTTTTTAAATTAAAATACATAAATCATAGAGTAACTATGTAATTATTATAATTTATATATCTTAATTAGACCTTTCAGTCGCCGTAAGATTCCTTAAAATGGATCAATTAGTTCTCTAATTTTTTAGTATTGAAAGATTTGCTGATTGATTGGTTCTCCCGGTTTTTTGATGTTTTCTCAAATATCGGAATGCGACATACTACATATTGTAGCCAGAAACATTCCTTTTTTTCTCTTGATATGTTTAACGTTTGTTATGCAATTTGCTTATTCTGGACACGTATGACCAATGACCAATGCAGGAAAACTTGAATGCCTGCTCATGCAGGCTGCACTGCCTGCGTTTAGATTGCGTTCGATGACGATGAAGTCGATGATGGAGTGCGTAGATGAATTCAGCAAGAGTTGGACTTTGCGAACAAAGTTTGTACAATGGCAATGGTAATGGCAAACACTCGGGAAAAGGAGAAAACTCTTTTTTGCTAATAATAACTTTTTGAAATATAAATTAGCCAAAAATGATAGAAATGCAAGCACTAGGATATAAAAAAAAAAACATAAGAAAGTGAATTTTTTACCGGTGCCAAATCAAGGGCTGAATGACATTAAACGGAAACGTAAATTATTAAGTTAAAAAAGAGGATGCCAGAAAATGAAGAAAGACAATGTAGTAATTTTGAATTTACAAGGCTCGCAACAATGCGTTTTAGGGTGGTTTTCGCCTCCTTCTTTTGAAAGGAGGTGTGAAGCATCTCTACTAAGGAGTACACGTATGGTGTGCATTGCGTTTATCGTTCATTTACAGGGACGCACAAAATAATTCGGCTACAGTCTACGTGCGATTATTACAGTCTATGTGTGATTAGTGCGTTTTCAACTTTGGTTTGCGTTTTTAAGTTTAAGTATATTTTTGCATAGTACGTGGTGTGCATAAATTCTGTTGATCCTATAGATATAGAGGGTTACACAAAGGAATTCATAAGTATTACTGACTATGGGAGGGAATTGCTTAAGGGTAGTTTTTAATTGTGTTATGCATTTTCCTTCTGAACTATATTTAGCATACTACTAGAAAGTTTGTTGAATATAAATAAATTCATATACAGGGTTACGTAAAGAACAACATACATTGCCGTTTACAGTTGATAATTTCTGGAAGTACGTTTTAAGTTGTGTTATGTGTATTTACCTGAATTAAATTCTCGCTTAATATGTGATGTGTACGAAAGTCTTTAGGTAATATACAAGGCTGTACAAAATAATTCAAGTGCATTTCCATCTATTGGCGAAAATTGCTAAAAGTGAATATTTTAATTGAACTAAATTTTAATATATGTAGTTTAACATGCAAATTTATAGATCACGTAAAGGGCGTCACAAAACAATTAAAATATTTTTTTTACTGTGGAAAATAATTGCTAAAACGGAATTTTTAAATGTGTTATATGTTTCTTAAACTATTTATTTACTTACATACATATTCTTTCACCTTATTTAACAGTGACTTACCGTTTTCTGCAGGTGTTGGAAAGTGTTTCATAATGTTTATTTGACGCATGATTTTTCGTGTTCGCAAACGTATCAAATTGGTTTATGCTCTTATTAAAAAACTATATAATCGACTTGTTTTTCCATTTTTTCGGTAAAGGCAAAAGACTTTTCAGAATATGCCGTCAAATTTGCCGTTTTGATCCGAATTTCCAAACATGACTGCGCGGAAAAGTGAAAAACAAATTACCGTTCGGAGGCAACAATCGCTTATAACCCAAGGTGTAATTCATTTATCGGAAATTAAAAAAAAACCTTTTCGATTACAAATCACTTCAATAATAATGCCTACAAGTATCATGCTTTTATGTTAAAAAATTAGTCAGCAAATGTGTCTGAAAGTTTCATGTTGTTGAGCGGAAAAAAATACTTTTTTGTGAACCGCTCTATAAGTCTTGTTAAGTTTTGAGGGATTACTATTTGATGAAATATGAATTAAAATTTCATCGTTTCATCTATTCAAGTACCTCTTTTCATTAGACAAATGTACTATAGAATGTATAGACGATATAAAATGATAATGATATAAAAAATATCCGAGTCAATATAATTATACTGACATTTCTTATTAAAATACATTTAAAAACTATTCAAACGCTTTGTGTTAAAAAAATAACAGTGTGAAATAAAACTTCGTGAAGGATACGGATAGTAAAAAAATACATATATTTTGCTGAATACGTCATAAAAAGTCTGTTTCATTGTTAATCACAGTAAATGATTGATAATTCTTTTTCTCATAAAAAGAAAACATTTCTAGCAAGTGCAGAATTTAAAGCAAATACAATATATTCATAAAACAGTTAACTAAAATGTTAACTTACTAAACTCGAAAACTATTCACAATCTTTAGGGAAATTTGAATAAGCTATATAGATCCATTCTGCATCTGTAATGTTGAATTGACATAAACTATGATAGTTGTTTCGCATCTCATAAATAACTTTTGAAATAAAGACTTTTGAATAAAGACTTTTTGAAATAATTAATTTACATTTATCGAATTTAAAATATTTTAATCGTCATCGCAATACTTTTTTCTCAAAACTGAGCTTGCTCACTAAAATTTTATTCCAAGTACAATAATATTTGAAATTCCACTTTTCTCGCTTTTCCAAATTTATTTAAGGGTATTATTATCAGTACTAGTTGCTATATGTTCAGCTTTGAACTAATAAAAATTCCGAGGGGAAATAGATGTCATACCTTCTGATTATGAATAATGTGCGAACAACGGAAACCGTTTTACTAAACAAAGGACTTTCGTGAAAGGAAGATGTCGTTTAGAAGCGCGAAGAGAATTTGAATAGAGTTAATATTCACTCGGTAATTGTCTAGGGTATTAGAGAAATTATGTAGGTCACGTTGCGAAACAGGTGAAGTCACATTTCTTTCAAGGTTAAGGAAGTGTGAAAAGATGAAATTTGTGCGACATCATTAAAATATATTTCGGAGATGATTCACATTATACAGGGTATCCATAAACGATTGTCCCGGTTTTCTTAACTCATAATTTTTGATTTAAGAATATGACGAAAAATATTACTACAAAGCACTACAAAGGATGTGAATTTTATTTTCACTTTGCTTAACAGCGTACAACCAACTTGAGTGAAAAATGTGTCCAGACCGGGGATCGAACCCAGATACCTTGGTATAGCGCATCAAGTGCTTTACGAATTAAGCCATCCGGACGACATCCAGTCTCGTAACTCCTTCACTAATATATGTTGGCGCCAACGTATATTAGTGAAGGAGGTGCCAGACTGGATGTCGTTCGGATGGCTTAGTTGGTAAAGTACTTGGTGCGCTATACCAAGGAACCTGGGTTCGATCCCCGGCTTGCCAACGTATATTAGTGAAGGAGGTGCCAGACTGGATGTCGTCCGGATGGCTTAATTGGTAAAGCACTTGGTGCGCTATACCAAGGTATCTGGGTTCGATCCCCGGCTTGCCAACGTATATTAGTGAAGGAGGTGCCAGACTGGATGTCGTCCGGATGGCTTAGTTGGTAAAGTACTTGGTGCGCTATACAAAGGTATCTGGGTTCGATCCCCGGTCTGGACACATTTTTCTCTCAAGTTGGTTGTACGCTGTTAAGAAAAGTGAAAAGAAAATTCACATCCTTTGTAGTGTCATTTAAAGATTTAAGGCGTAGTTTCAGTCCTACTGAAAATTGAATTCGAAGTTTAAATATTATTACTGATTCATAACTTACAACTCAAAAAGTTTTTTTAATAACACAATTCAATTTACATATGCTTAATGTTGCACTTCAAAACGTTATTAAGCAAATAACGATTATAATAATCAAGTAATAATAATTTAAAATATTTATCAAATTTATCTAAAAAAAATTCAATGAATTATGTATTATCGATCTATCTAATTTTGTACTCATAATTCATTAACAACTTTTTGATAAATTTGATAAAATTTTAATATTAATTATTATTTGATTATAATCGTTATTTGATTAATAGAGTTTTGAATTGCAACTTTACTCATATGCAACTTTTTTTGTGTTATAAAAAACCCTTTTAAGTTGTAATTTACGACTATGTAATAGCATTTTTCTTCATGTTCTTAAATCAAAAGTTATGAGGTAAGGATACCGGAACAATCATTTATGGACACGCTCCATGTATTATTTAATTATATAGTAATGAATTCTTCATTTGAATTAACTTAAAAAAATTACAGGCTTTTATTTAACTTAGCTTGGTTCATGTATGTGAATGTAGAATTTTGTTATTGATCTTACATTTACTTCATGATGTGGTAGACAGTTGTGCGTTCCCGATTAATATTCTCATATTTTCAAATCTTAATGACCAATTAATATATTCGTTTTAATTAAGTATTTATTATAAATTGAAAAAACAATTTAGAAATCATAAATAAATAAAATAATTTTCAGGCATGATCTTTTAAAAAAATCTATTACCATGTAATTCAACAATAAATTTTTGTTAATATACATTTGCAGTAATATAATAATGCTTTTTATCTTTCCCCATTGTCATATCTTATAAAGAAACTGAGCAAATACTATTATTATTTTTTTAAAATAATAATCAATTAATTTTGAACTTTTAATATATGATTTTTACATGGTAATGCAACGTCATATAAAGAGCGCGAATTTTCACTTATAAACATAAATTTAGGTGTATTTCTACTTTAAAGTAAACTAATAAAAGCATGTCTTTTAAACTATTTTTACTTTTATATCATTATTATTTTAATTCTTACACATACTTTCTCTCTCTCTTTCTCACATACACACGCACACACAGAAACAGATAGTGTGTTTCATAAGTCCAAACTGCTGTAAGTAATGCCAAGGAGATATATTATGCACATAGTTTGCATAACGTAAAATTAGGATTACAAAAAACACATCTTTTGATTTCTGGTTGTCAGGCTACTTAAAACCACATTTTATTATGGAAAACCTAAATTTTCAACAGCACTGAAGTACACCATACGGCAAGAAATAGCAGCCATTTTCGTTGATGTTTTGGAGAAATTTTCCTATTGTTCTTCAAACCATTAAAATGTTTGACAAAATTGGATCTTTGGAAAAGAAAAAAAGAACAGATAAATTGAAAGTGCTTAATGAGATTGATGATGACGTACTGATTGATGATTGGCTCTTCGTTCTATAAAAGAAAATTAAAAACCGCTACAGATATAGGAAAAAGTCGGAGAATGATTACGCTATCTGTATCTACAGTTCATCAAAAGTTGCACTAAAAGCTTTCCTCTATGAGAAAGTTAGAAATCAATTATACGTGAATATTTTAAAACTATTTGTGTACGTCAGTGAATTATTGAAACATGAAAAATATGTTAGACTCAGAAAGTATTCACTTTCAGTGATATTGAGGTACTATATATCATCCAATTGTGTTCTCAATCTATGATATGTACTGTACATAGCGAGTTGAAAAGATTACTATAAATTCATGCTAATTGCTTGAGGCATTAGATTGCAAAATTTATTGTCTAGAAGACAACCCACTAGAATTGATCACAATTGGTTGATTATTGATTTAAACGAAATGTATTTGATGACTTCAATGAACAGTATAGTCATGAAATCAAAATCCATAGAAAATTTATTGGATACTTTGAAAATTTTACAAAGAATTAAATCCAAAGAAAATGCATCAACTGACTCGGTAAAGATTCTATGGTACTGCATTAGCAGCAAATGGACAATTGGAGAAGCTCATTTATTTCATGTCAAAAAGGTGTAATTCATTCCTAAGATATACTGACAATCTTTATTAATATTAAAGGATATTTGTTCTGTATTAGACAGTTGCAAATGTGCTGCATATTTTAATAAAGCATTATACTTCTGTTTTGAATTAAATAAAGTGTGCACTGTTTTTTAAAACTGTTGCAACTTAGTCATTGTTTTACAAATATTATTATTTTCACCTTTTTATAACTAGACAATGTATTTTTTATTGTAATTTTCTTATATCACTGTTGATCAAGTTATTGAAAATATTATAATTGAATTTTAAAATATTTGATTTGAAGGTGCGTATATGATACATTATAGTGTATAATTTAACTTCAATTTTACTGAATTGAGTTTCGGAAAAGTGGGCAAGATTTGTCTCTTCGAATGCGTGCTAATAGGCATAATCCGTAACAAATAACTTTAACGAAATTTTGTATATTTATTAGAGTTTTCACAAAAAACAAAGGGAATGGGGAGGTTGGTTGTATCATTTATTGCAAATACCATATCACAATTCATGGTAAATGAATGCATTAATCATATATTATTTTACCACTATATATGCATTTAAGAATGTAATTTTGAGTTATATTGTTATAAAAGATTGTATAAGAAAATGATAGTTTATAGTAGACCTCCCGATTATACATCATACAGCAGTTACGGGACTGGTATTTTGGAAAATCGGAACTGTCGAATAATCGGGAGGACATTACCTGTTGCATTTTCTATATGTACAAATTATAAACCATAAATACAATAAATACCTGCTGTCATAAAAGCACTATATATTCCATAAGAAACATATAAATTTCTGTAATGAGGTTTAAAACTGATTTTATTGTGTTTTTTCAAATGTATAGCTGATATTGATCCTTTATATATGGATTTTTCAATAAAAGATTTGATCTCTTGTAAGTTAATAGAAGGATACAATGATACTATATATAAACTTATGAAAGATTAATTAACACATGTAAGGCCCAATTAAAATGAATAGTACTGCAGTAACACCGAGACTAGTCGGAAGACTAAAGGATTGTAATGACAACTTCTTCCTGCGACTTACTGTGACTAAGTGCAGCAGCTCTACATACTATCTCGAAAGGGCTTATGCAAGTTTTTTGAAAACCATTTTACCACATTCTGATTATGTTTTAAACTGTACTAGAAACTTTATTGATAAAATAAAAGATCTAACGATTACCGAAAGAAGCACACTTGCAAGTTTAGATGTATCATTGTATATTTCGATGAATTTACATAAATCAAATCTTTTATTGAAAACCCCATAGATACAGGACGAATGTCAGATATAGATTTAAAGAACACAATACAATCAGGTTTAAACCTCACTACAGATAATAATGTTTTTGTCCTTAACGGAAAATATTATAAGCAATTGAAGGGATATCCGACGAGTTCTCTTGTATCAGGACTCTTTGCCGAAGTTAAATTACGACCGTTGGGAAGGAGAATTTTAGCTAACCTACATTTAAAACCTACAATAAGAACTAAGAGATCTTCTTAAAACACCATCAAAAATTTTAAATGCGCTAGGCCTTTCAAAAGATCTGCGTCTTTCTTCGTCAGACTGGACAGTCTTGCTGCTGCTTTCATAGTAGAAGAAAGTTTTTTTTGCGCCTGACGAAGAAAGACTCAGATCTTTCAAAAGGCCTAGCGCAATTAAAAGTTTTTGATGGTGTTTTAAGAAGATCTTTTAGTTCTTATTGTTTCACAACAGTTTCAACTTATTTTCTTTAAAACCTACAGTCTGATACAGATTCGTTGACGATATTTTTGTTGTTTGGGAACACGGTTTGGCCGATATATACTATTTCCTAGATAAAATAAATGAATTTGACGAAAATATAAAATTTGATCTTGAATTTGAGAAGAATGGTAATTTACCCTTTCTCGACGTTAATTTAATCAGAAACGAAGAAAACAACATTATACACAGAATAGTTTATAGAAAACAAATCAGATTAAATAACACTATTCGATATAATAGCTCTTCTCCATTTCTATATAAAACAGCGTCTTTCAAGTTTTACATTAAACGTACTTTTAAAGTATGTACCGAAAAATATGTTTAAAAATAACTTAATATTATTAGAGATATCTCTGAGGTAAACGGTTTTTCACTATCCCTCATTAATAAACTGATCTATGAATTCCGATTTCGAGAAAGCGTTAACAAGATAAATCATAAAGAAATGAAATATAGGAAGTTTAACTATATTCCTGGCTTATAGTACAAATTAAGATATGTACTGAAGCAATATATGAAGCATGATATGAATTACTGAAGCATGATATGAATTTGATAGCATGTCCGGATAGTACTCGGAGGTTTAAATAAATATGTATTTTAGAGCTTACATATTTTAATGTCATCGTTTAAGTAAGCAAAGAACCTTTTGGGTTCATGCTATATGTTACGTTTAACTCATAGTGAAGTTAATTTGCATTAAAATGAACATAATCCCGATAGAAGGATTATCTGGTGTATAAACCGCCCCTTTTAGAACCGATGACAATAATGTAATGGAATATATAGGTATGACGAACAGAATATTCAAGGAAAGGATCAAATAGCACAAAGCAGATGTTAAATTTTGTCGCCCATCTACAGCTTTATCGCGTTTAAATTGTAAACAGAATATTATAATAGATTTCAATCAAGCGAAAATCATCTATCCAACATCAAGTTACCATACATATATTATCAGAGAGTCCATAGATATTCTGTGTAAGGACAATCGAGTATATAACGATACAGTGTCATACAATATACCTAGTATATGGTTAAATATCCTAAATATTAAAAAGATAAACACCCAATAACTTTTTCCTACAAATGTTTCAAATTATTTACAAATTCCGTCCAGGGATCTATGACACCCATTTCTGACAATACCCAAGGAATAGTGTACTCCCCACTTCAAGGGATGCGAAAGGTTTGTATGAACCGAATGTTAGTAAAGAAGTTTCTCCCTGATGAAGGTTGCGAATGCAACCGAAAGTACTCGGAGGTTTAAATAAATATATATTTTAGAGATTACCTATTTTAACATCTATTTATTTAAATGTCACCTTTTAAGTAAGCAATGGACCTGTTGGGTTCATGTGATATTTTACGTTTAACTCAAGGTGAATTTTGTATTTCGCCCTACGATTTTTATTTAAAAGCGCTATAAGTAAAATAAGTAATTGGTGTCATAAAAGAAATGTTATAAATCAAAATAAAGCCAATTTATGAAGAATCGTCTGCAATTATGTATGTTTTTATTTTTATCATAGGTAAAAATAAGACAATTTAAAGGGAAAAGAAACAAATGTAGTGGTACACTTTTAGGTAAGTTCGTTATTATATAAATACGTAGCACCTATAATCGTCGTCTGGTCTGTCTGTCCGCATATAGCAGCGCAAAAACTATCCAACCGAATAGTTTGAAATTTAATATATATAATCGTTGCAGAATTTTGTCAAGTCTAATCAAATTTTATGAAAATCGAATTAAAACTTAAAAATATATTAATAAAAGTTTTCTACATGCTATTAAATCTTATCATACGTAATTAATTCCATGATATCCCACGATAGGTAATAATTCTAGGTTTCCATGGTGATTACGTCGCATTTAATATAGAGTCATATTATTTACGTATTATTGAATTTAAAAACCGAATTTATATACTAAAACTGTTTAAATACTGCAACCATATAATCTGCCGACAGTTTTTTGGATACATGTTTCCGGAGAAATAGATATTAAATGGAAAAAGAGTTTAAATATGGATTTCAAGTTCTGAAATTTTCAAAGCTAGAATCAAGTTTCCCATTGGAATTTTCAGTAAATGCCAACAAAAGATAAAATGTTTGCCAACTTAAAAAGTACTTATTTTATTACGAAAATTAATCATATCACAATAACAGACGATATAATTAATTTTTTCAGTGAAAAAAGAAAGATGATTTTTTATTACATTGTATTGTATTGGATATTTGCGCGTAGTATAATTTTAATGTAACAGAATTGTAATTAATTGTTTGTAAAAATGTATTGAAACGTAATTTTATAAAATAAAATAAATATTTTTATAATTTTACAGGAAAATAGCATAAAAACTGTACTAAAATAGACATATTTAAACACATTTAAAAAAAAATCTGAAACGACAGTAAAATAAATAAATAAATATTTTATTAACAAACTGTGTGTTGGAATTCTATGTAAATTTAACTTAAAAAAATTATACACAGTGAGAATAAAAAAATAAAAGTTTTACTATTTTTTAAAAAGAAATTATAAATTTCTAAAAAGAAATATTCAGAAATTCATCTAACTGTTAAAAGTTTGATTTTTTTTTTTTCTAAGTAAAACATTTTTTTTAATAAGTTAAATGCAGCGAAAAACTGCTTATGTACACAAATGTTCCTTTAGGGGAATTTTAAATCTGAAATTAATTAATAATTTTCCTCTTTGCTAGGTATGTAAGATGTTAGTTAATTTAAAAGAGATTTAGAAGCTGTCTTTTTATATTGAAGCTTTAAATAATAAACTCTGCATAGTTTAAGAATACCTGTTTTGTAATTAACTTTACTCAAATTATTTACTTTATTCTGGTAGTCGAGATATCGAAGTGAGTTACATATTAACAAAATAAGACATTTTGTAAAAAAAAAAAAAAAAAAAAAAAAAAAAAAATATTCCACAATTGTAAGGCATTTTTCTCTTGAAGTACAGAGTAAAAAACAACAACATTGAAATCACGATAGCTTCCAAACAATATTTTTGATTGATCTCCCATTTGGTGAATATGTGATGACCTTTTTCGCAAAAACTCTCTAAATATTCGTAGAAATTGGTCGATGGATTAGGTATTCAAACCATTTTAAAACTGTTTTCAAACCATTTTGCGACTGATTCTATAGGGAAAATCACCAAGGAAATGTGAGAGAGTATAACTGATAAATATTGCTGCAGTGTCCAAATTTGTTCTACTAGTGGGCTCAGCCCCCTACTCGCTAACGCTCGCCAACCCCGTGAATTACGAAGAAATTCACATTGAGACGGCTACGCGGTCCCAGTTCACTTCGCTCGCTTGACCCTTTTCATTTTTGCAGAAATTCTAGCCGAATAAGTACTACCATAAATACACCAAAAACCACCATAAAATTGACAATTTTTTAATGTAAAAAAAATAATTTAAAACTTCGTTGAAAACACAGTTAAAAATGCATTTAGTTGGTGCTACCAATGTGCATAAATAATTTAAATACTATGAAAAAAAGATCTTGAAAACACAATTAGTTTAAAACTCATTACAGCTATAATATTGTACAGCAATGCTTAAATTCATAAAAAAAAAAAAAAAAAAAAAAAAACACTACGTGATTGGAACAATCATTGTTTAAATTTCATAAAACTGTTCTAATTGATTAGATTATAGATATTTGCAAAATAAATTATTTTTTACTTCAATAATTTACATCTACAGCAATAGATGGCAGCAGGTGCGATCTAGACAGTTGATATTTTTAATTCTCTCCGATTTCGTATGAGGGAAATTCATAAATAAATTCTAAATAAGCGTTGAGAAAACACATATTTTTATTTGAAATTAACGATATTACTCATAATTAAAATGAGTTATCATCTCAAACGCTTTGGATTACGCACACGTTATTTTATTTTTAATTATTTTCTAGTTTGAATGAGTTTCACTCGTTGCACTGCTCTTTCGCTGGCCGCCATATTGGGAGATTTTAGAAAATACGCTTGTTGCTTGTTGCCAAACGATAATATAGAAATTCAGCCCTTTTTCCGCGCCACTTAAGACTAATATATATATAGATTCCAAATGATTCCATTCTGTCAAAAATTTATAACGTCCGCATGATGTGTTCTGACTGGAATTTTGCCATTATATCTCAGGTTAAAGATAAAGGCAACATTAGCAAAAAGCAATATATTATTTGGGAGATCACCATCGACAACGACACCAAGAATTTTAAATTACACTATACATATTCAGCATTACCTCTGAATGTTCCGACAGACAACTATGACTCAGCGTTTTATGTTTCAAAAAGCAACAACAGTACAATAGACCCAAGGAGAAACCTAATAAGAATTCTCTAAGAGGAATAATTAAATCAAGCCTGCTAATATTCACAGACGGCTCCGAGACAGAAACGGGCATAGCTTAAGCATTTTGTTTATTCCTCAATTACCATCAAATTTTCACAAAGAAGTTTAAATTACAACAACAAAACACAGTCTTTCAAGCCGAATTATTGGTTATTAAAGAAACAATCATCTGGGCTATTTACTCTCATTTAGGCATATTCTAACTGTAACCGACAGTATATTTAGCCTTCTGTCTTTGGAAGAAAATATTTCGTCAAATTACCTAGAAATAAGTATCTTACAGAAGCTACAAGAAACATCCAAATTCTGCACCTTTCATGAGTTAGTGGACACACGGGTGTTCTGGGTAAACAACTCGCTGGTAAGCTTGCAAAGGAAGCAACAAGCTTTCCAAAACCAATACTTCAACTATTCTTCCCATTGCAGAAATCAGCATTTAAATATCCTAAAGCGATCAGTTCTTGAAGATTGGAAAGCGGAATTGGGACTGGAATTACAGAAATATATACCAACGCATTATTATCGAAATCTAAAAAAAACGTATTTTTTATCCCAGAAATTTACGCATCTTCACAATAAATCATGGACATTCTCCAATTACCTTGTGAAATTTGGAAAATCACCATATTCTCTTTGTGTCTGTGGCGCAAATGCTACTACCTCCCTACACTAAGATATTAGACTGCATCTTTAAAGTCCACGTATCATCTAAGAAAACCAACACAGATGAATATGTCTAACTCGTTTGCCTATGTTTTAGAAACAATCACTTCTACAAAAACTGATCGAGAAAAAAATCTACAAAAAAACCGTCTTTTAAAGAACAATCTTGATAGTCTTAAAAAAACCTTATACTGCAGAAATAGGAGGGAGAAAGAATGTAGTGATGGATTCAGATGAAGATATTTATTGAACAGAATTTTCCTATGGACACTAACAGTTCCTTTGTATTACTTATTTATTCTTTTATCTCATGGTTAAGACGCAAACATAGTATAAGTATTTGTAACTAAGCAATTTGGTTATGTGTTAGCACATTATAAGCATTTGTCAATATTTTAATTTGGTAAAGTGTTTGTGTACCCGTAAAGTATAAAAATTTGTTTAAAGAATCTTTAAATATTTGAATTTGGTAAATTATACGCATAGTGTAAAAAGTTTAAAAATATGTTCAAGTGTATGTACAGTACATTTGCAATGCATGTTATTCTAGGTCTTAAAAGAATTATATAATATCTAAATAATCGTCTAAAATGATGTATGACACGAGTTGAAAACATACATACAAACAAACGGAAAAGAATCAATGATAATATTTTTACAGTACAATTTTTAAAAAGCGTAATTTGCCAAATTATTTTTATTATCCATGAAAAGGAAATATGTCTTAGGTTAAACGTATATTAATCCGAAAGAATTCAGCATTAAATATTAGTTAAACCTATTTAAATACTAGAAAAAAAGAATCTCTCTTAAGCCCCCATACTTATGACTAACCATCGCATTAAATACAATCGTGGAAAAGCGATGATAAACTTGAGAAGTACAATAGATATTTTACGACTAAATTATAAAACACATATTTGGCACGCTATGGCAACTGTCCACATCATATACTGGTTATGATGTTTAGCTTCTACCCAGATGACATGGGTTCGGAACCTGGCTATGGTCGAAGGGACTCGTTTAAAAATTAAGTGCTACATTGCACCAATTAAATTTCATTCGAAAAATTATAGCTAGTTCCCGCAGCGGCGTCTTCTATGTATTTTTATAAAAAATAATATAGATTATTTTTAGAGAAAAAATTACAGCAGATTCTGTAAATTTACCGAATAATTTCTCTGTTATTTAACATACTCTCTGTTTTTCTAATCTCTATAATTTTACATAAGACCTAACATAACATATTACCAGTAGATTTTCTGTAATTTCACAAAAAAATTTTTAACAGTGCACGCAAAGTATTGTTTTCTTTTTCTAAGTGCCATAGTGTAAAAATTCCGTTTCTTTAAAGGGTTTTTTTTTTTTTAAATATGTGTTAAAGAATTAGTATTTTTGGTTAAAATGTATGCCCAGAAAAAAAAAAGGATCGCATTTATATTTGTTTATTGGTATAAATGTAAAAGTACAGCATAAGTTTTTCTAAATTTAACAGGTTAATCCTTCATAATTAGGCTTAATGCACGTATGACTTTAAACAGTTTTCCAGGTTGGCTAGTGGTCAAGGAAAAATACAGTTAAAACAAGTTGGAAATTGTACGTCAAACGTTACAAACGAGGTGCGTTCGTACGCACGTTTTAGAATTAAATTCATGATATCCCGTGCGTAGAACGGGTTAAACAGCTAGTTAAGTATATATTTTATGACACTGTTCATACAAATATCTTAACTAGTTATATAAATATTCAGATATATATGTATCAGCTAGTTATATAAATATTCAGATCTTGATGATTTTTAATTCTGTGAAATGAATTATATCGTCTGCAGATTAATTTCTGTAATAAAATAAGTATCTCGGTCGCTTCACGATTTAACATCCATCGGAAGCTCCTATAACAAAAAAGCACCGATTTAAAAAAAAAAAATTCAAATTTTTTAATAAATATTTTTATTAATATCTCCTAAAGTTTTGATTCGATTTTAATAAAATTTGAAATGTCTCGACAAAATTCTGCAAAGATAATATATTTTAAATTGCAAACCATTTGGTTGGGTAGTTTTTGCGTTGTTATATGCGGACAGACAGACAGACGGACGGACAGACAGACGGACAGACAGACAGACGGACAGACGGACGGACAGACGGACGGACCAAACGACGACTATAGGTGCTACGTATTTATATAATTACGAACGCACCTAAAAACGATAATTACCAGTATATTCTTATAGAAAAATTCAAATTGATTATTTGATCGAATAATCGACAAAAATTTTTCTATAAGAATATACTGGTGTTTATCACTTTTTTTGACTGCATTTTTCCCTGACCACTAGCCACCCTGTTTTCATAATCCCTCTTATTGTTGTTAATATTGAGGGTTCAGTGTATATATGGTATAATATGGAAGTATAATATGGAATATTTCATATGTTACTGTTTATTATTTTGTTTTGTATCAGATTTGAGTATTGTAAACCAGTTCTTGTTGCTTGTAAACCAATTTAAGTGTAATGTTAATTTACCAAATACATTGTCATGGAGGCTTAAAGGGGATCTTTCGCTGTTTCCGTCCATTTGAGCCAGAAGGAGTTTTGGTCAGGGAGGAGGGGAGTCTTCAATTTCAAAGGAAAGCTGTTTTCATTTTCTCCGGGCTGATCACTTGTTTGGGGATCGCAATTAGTAGTTTATCTACCGACAAGGATGCAAGCTAACACTTTTTTGGTAGGCCGAACTGTTCGGATGAGAGTGTAAAAAAATTATCTGAATCCTCGCTATTCTATAAAACTTTTGCAAAGTCGAGTTGAGTTCCTTCAGTTTATTTCTACTTAGATTTTTTTTTTTTTTTTTTTTTTTTTTTTAATTTATTTATTAAAGAAGCCCAAATAATCAGAATGTATACACTTTTCTCAAAACAGTAGTATATGTATCGAAATTTTTTCTAATAGTATCAGATATGCCTTTTAGTTAGTAATTTTCTATTGCTCACTGTATTGCGTTTGCCGCACTTAATATTAAAAAGTCCCTCCGGCCTGTACCGGGAGGAAAAGGTAGCTTTCCTATATCTTCGTTTTAAAATTTTAGCTAATGTTACACGAAAACAGCAAGTTAAAATGCAAAGAAACGTTTACAAAAGATTCGTTAATACTGAATTTGAATAAGAATTTCGCCAAATTATTGAGCAATAATAGCCAAATTGGCTTCATTTATGAAGACTTATTTTGGTCGCCAAATTTGGCGATGTTTCACCAAATGTCGCCAATTTTGGCGCTAACGGATATGAATATATAGTTTTATGCGTATGATTGGGAAAATTATTACAACAATGAAAGAAAATAATTTGCGAGAAATCGCGTTAATGTGCTGTTTTGTTTCAAAATGTCAGCCACAATAGAATTTCAAACTGCTGTATCTCAGCCATTTTTAAGATAGAGGTAAACCAAAAAATGTTCTGGAATCCTTGTATCAAGGCCTAACACGTAATTAAAAAATAAATTTGAATTTTTAACTTTTTTGTATATTTATTTTAGTTTTAAATTTTTGAATGGCCGCCATCTTGAAACAAAATGGCGGACCAAGCTGGCAAACGAACTCGGTCGAGACATTGGTTAGCTTAATACACACAATTAGTTTCATCAAAATTGATTTATAAATACGAGCGTTATCGTATGACATAAGTCAGATATATATATATATATAAATCAACATTTGAACGGAGGGTGGTTTTGGGGTCTGGGGGTCATGATCGGTGAAAATATATCGAAATTTTCCGGAACTGCTTTCCTCCGAACGGCTGCAATAGGTAGCTTTATACTTTTAGGTAGCTTTCAATACTAAAAAGTATATTAGGTAGCTTTCAATACTAAAAAGTATAAAGCTACCTATTGCAGCCGCTCGGAGGAAAGCAGTTCCGGAAAATTTCGATATATTTTCACCGATCATGACCCCCAGACCCCAAAACCACCCTCCGCTCAAATGTTGATTTATATATATAGATATATCCATATATATATATATATATATATATATATATATATATATATATATATATATATATATATATATATATATATATATATATACATGACCTATTTCATACGATAACGCTCGTATTTATAAATCGATTTTGATGAAACTAATTGTGTGTATTAAGGTCACCAATGTCTCGACCGAGTTCGTTGGCCAGCTTGGTCCGCCATTTTGATTCAAGATGGCGGCCATTTAAAAATTTAAAACTAAAATAAATATACAAAAAAATTAAAAATTCAAATTTATTTTTTAATTACGTGTTAGGCCTTGATACAAGAATTCCAGAGCTTTTTTTGGTTTACCTCTATCTTAAAAAATGGCTGAGATACAGCAGTTTGAAATTCTAGGGTGGCTGACATTTTGAAACAAAACAGCACATTAACGCGATTACTCGCATATTATTTTCTTTCATTGCTGTAATAATTTTCCCAATCATACGCATAAAACTATATATTCATATCCGTTAGCGCCAAAATTGGCGCCAAAGATGGCAAAATTGGCGACATTTGGCGAAATATCGCCAAATTTGGCGACCAAAATAAGTCTTCATAAATGAAGCCAATTTGGCTTTTGCTCAATAATTTGGCGAATTTCTTATTCAAATTCAGTATTAACGAATCTTTTGTAAACGTTTCTTTGCATTTTAACTTGCTGTTTTCGTGTAACATTAGCTGAAATTTTAAAACGAAGATGTAGGAAAGCTACCTTTTCCTCCCGGTACAGGCCGGAAGGACTTTTTTGTATTGAAAGCTACCTAAAAAATGTTCTGGAATTGTTTATTTAAATGAATTAAAAAAGAAATATTATTAAATTGTTAAATGAACTTTTTATAGTGACTTTTGGTTGATTATCTTTGGATTTGCAAATTTGTACTTTTATATAACGCGCAAAATATTGCACATATGTATCTATTACCACATACTGATATTGAAATAAATTATTTTTAGAGTATAAAGAGTTTGACTTCAAACTAAATACGGGTGGAAATAATTTCGTATAAAAAATTACTTTTTTGTATATCGATGAAAATCATAAAATAACTAATTTAAATGTACTAGGACATGTTTTTCTTTTACGAATAAATCCATCCATTAAAAGTTTTATAAACTTTAAAAACACTGCAATTGCTAAATTTTAAATATATTGGGTCTTTTGAAAGGTCTTAGGACTCTTCAGACATTCAAAAAATTATATTTCTGAAAAAAAAAAAAAAAGATTAATCATTCCTGAAAACTTTAAAACAAAATGAATGGCACTCTTAATAGTTATTAAATATGTAATATTTTCAAACAGAGAATATTAAATTCTTTTTTTTTTTTTTTCAAAATGTGATTTTGGGGTATTGTGCGCGAGGTAGTTAAAAATATTTTCTATGCTTTTTATGAAATTTTCAAAACATCGTTGCTACCATGTCAAACTAACGCATATGAAAAAATGCATTTTTCATTACTTTTAAAAATGGACCGATTGACACCACTAAATTTTATTAGAATGCTTCGCCTAATAAATATACTAATAAAATTTCTGTGAAGAACAGGGTTACCAGTTTGGCCTCAGACCAGTTTGGTCCCCAGTTTGGCCAGTTTTGCCAGTTTTTTAGTCAGAGATAAAGAATTCATACGGAAATTTTGAGAGAAAAAATTTACTTTAAGTAATCGCTAAATATGCTGTCATTATAAAAAGCAAAAATTTCTATTTTAAATTTCTGGTATGGATTCGAAATTTTTGATTGGAAAAAGAGGCCAAACTGGCAACCATGATGATGTTACAACCCTGAAACACTATTAAAATTTAGTGGTGACAATCGGCTCATTTTCAAAAGTAATGAAAAATGCATTTTTTCACATTCGATACTTTGACATGGTAGCGACGATATATAGCGTATAATAGGCTCTATAAAATGAACCTAAAATTTCATCTTTTTTGTTGAAAAAAGGTTTTTTTTTCTTGGCGTTACTTTGCTAAAATTTTATATAAGCAAGACACAGTTTTGTTTTTAAAACATAACAAGCTGGAAACTGTACGTTAAACGTGACAAATGAGGTGCGTTCTTACTATAAATAGTTTTACAATGTAAAAAAAAGTCTTCGTTATTACTTCAGTGAAATGAATTATATTGTCTGTTATGAGCGAAATGAGCATGCCTTTTTTTTCTGTTATTACGTATGCCATGTTTACGCATGTGCATTTTTTTAGACACCAGATAGCGCTGCAAAATTCCCCATGGAGGAAATAAATCTCACAATATCAGCTAGAATAGCTGTTACCTGTTTACAGATACAAACCGTTTAATTGTTTATTTTATACAAGAAGTTTATTATAAAGATATTTTTAAAAGTTAGCAATGGCAATATTCTTAAAGTTTACAAAACTTTTAGTAGGTTTATTCGTAAAAAAAAAAAAAAAAAAAAAAAAAAAAAAATTCTAGTACATTTAAGAATATTGCTTTTATGATTTTCATCGGTATACGAACAAGTAATTTTTTATGTGAAATTATTTTCAACCGCATTAGTTGCTTTAAAAAAAAAATGTACAGAGGAACTTCCCTTTAACGAAGTTCCTATTTAACGGAGTTTTCTACTTAACGAAATTTTCTGCAGAACCTTGATTTTGCACATCATTAACATGTAAATTAATCTCCATATTACGAAAAACTTATTCTGTATAACGAAGTTTATTCCACTTTTGTACTTGTACAAAATTCAAACTAAGAGGTTGCTGTTGTGATGGTTATGCGAATTTATTTCAGCAGATTGTATGAAAATGAGCACATTTGAATCGTTTAATCAAAACACACACATATAATAACACATTTCATTACATTTTAATGAAAAGAGAAAAGGTACGCTTCGGTTTTTGTTTACTTCTTTTTGTTTTGTGTTTTTTTTTTTTTTTTTTTTTTTTTAGACATTATTCTAATTAAATTATTCAAATATCTACATTGCATAAAAAAAATGACTGCCAGTATGAAAATACGTTTCTCAAATATTTTTATTTTATGCATTCTTTTAATTTTATGCGGGTTATATGTATACAAGTTTCATAAATTTAAGTTGATTTTCTATTTAACGAATTTTCTTCATAACGAAGTGTTTAAGTGTATCGATGAGACTTCGTTAAATGGAAGTTTCACTGTATATATGTTTTCCCCTTTCTTTAAAGAATAGTGAAACTTTATTTCTGTTTCAAAGTTTTATTCTATAATCATTACTTCTTTTATATATCCTCTATCTTCCAGTCGTCTTTCAAACTTGTCACAGAAAAGCACTGTTTGAACCAAAAGAGAAGGGATTAAAGGATGGCAATATATAATCCCATATCATTCATTAGAGATATCTTCGACTTTTGTCGAAAAAGTGCTGGCATTATCTAGATCAGGGGTTCTCAAACTTTCTGACCGACGTACCGCAAAATCGAAGTTCATACTTCCGCGTACCACCAGGTAACAAACGTAAAGCTAATATAGAAAAACCTGTCTAAAACACAATATCTCTCCGGGTTTTGTGTTTCCGTAATAGCAGGTTTTACTGTATTTAAAATAAATTATTACATTACTAAATTGACTGCTTTATAATAACATTCAAGTAAAAAGTAGTATCACCATTAAATTTTAATAATGCATTTATCAAAATAATTTAATTTTTAATAATGCACAGTTATCAAAATATAGTAATTTGGTATAGTAAAAAAACTTTAATACTTAAGTACATATTGGTGCACACTGATTCATATACTGTTATAGAAGACTAATGAAAAGAGTGGGCGTGTTTTATCAAACACAACTTCCTCATGTCTGGCTCAATATTAGGAAGTTTTAGTCATAAGTCAGATTCGATGTTTAGTTTATTCCTGTATTTGTTTTTCATATAACAAAGGGGGGAAAATCACATTCACAGAGGTATGTTGTGCTAAACACAAACAGACTTTGACGATATTAGACGATATTCTGATATTCTTGTCAGCGAAAATTATGTTACATTCATTCTTTTGAATGTGGACTCCAGTAATCCATCACAAGAGAGGAGAGCTGAATAAGTTCACTTCTTTCCTCTCTCGTGAGATACAGTGGCAGGGTGTCTCAAATGAGAAATTAATTTCTTATCCAAAGCTTAGTTAGCGCATTTAACATAGGCTCAATACAACCGTATTAATAATCTGGATACCTTTAAATGTGACAATAATGTCGCTCAGTATGCAAGCACTTGCAAGTTTCTTCACACATTTATGAATATACCACCTCAAAACATATGTTGATTCTATCTCAAATCCGAGTATAGTTTTACTCTTTCTGCTTTAAATAAACTTAATTTTGATTAATTCAGCACCTTTAATTAGGTTGCCCTACTTCCGTCACAACCACGTCAGGGTGGCTAGTGCTCAGGGAAAAATACAGTTAAAATAGTGATAAACACCAGTATATTCTTATAGAAAATTTTATGTTGATTATTCGATCAAATAATTAATTTGAATATTTCTATAAGAATATACTGGTAATTATCATTTTTTTTACTGTATTTTCCCTGACCACTAGCCACCCTGCACGTACATACTGAAGCTGCAACTCGTATAACAGGTGGAAAACGAACTCCAACCTAAAAAATTGTTTCCAAAACATGACACTGGGCTTCTATACTTGTACGCCGGTAAATGCACATTTGTGCTGCTATAGCCGTAGTGTCTAAAAACGACCGTTTCGTTTTGGACGGCTATTGCCGTCATGCTACATAGTGAACTTCGCTTTGACGGCTATAGCCGCAAGTGTCCGTCAACGTGTTAAATAACATTACTCTCTTGACCATTTTAAGTAACCTTATTCTCTTAAAAACTGATTTCCATGAAATAGTGGGAAACTATAACACTTTTTGTACAAGAGAAGAAAAATATTTCAATGGACACAATGAATTAATTTAGGAATTATGTTTGAAATAAGACTTTCATTTTAACACCTCCTAGAAGCTCTTCTAGTACAAAGAGAACAAGGGGTTATAAATTACACTTGGAATGTTATTTTGTTTTAACTCCTCCTACTCACAATAGCTCCTCCTACTTCCAAGCATTCAAATTTTTCCTTCAGATAATTCAATTTATAAAGCCTGTTTAAAAACAGTTCTTCCGCTAATTAAAAATACTTCATTCATATATTAATTTTAAAATTAGGTCTTTATTAAAAAATTCAATTTTTATGCATATAAATCTAATAATTGTGTTTTTAATTCTGAAAAACTGATTCTATCATAAGCGGTGCGTGCGAATTTCCACAAGTCTGCTATACCAAACATTTCTCGTAACAAAAAAATAGAAAAAGCGTTTACAGATCCTAAATAGCATTCGAAATTTTTTTTTTTAAACTTCCAAGTAAATAAAGACAAGCCGTTTTTAATTCCATAATAATATGCTGCATTTTGTATTTTATTTCACGTACCAGTATTAGACTTCTGCGTACCAGTACTGGTACGCGTACCATAGTTTGAGAACCCCTGATCTAGATTATGCATTCAAATATGATGGAAATCAAATTTATCTTCTTTTCAAGTTAGTTCATATTTCTTTTTTTTATTAATCCAGAAATATGTGGGAAATAGAATGTTAACTTGCATTGATAGAAATTTCTAGCACCCTTTTTCCCCATTTTTTCTTCAAGCACTAATCCTTTATTTTCTATTATATTGAGAGAAAAATGTAGCAAAAAGAATATATGGACTGAAAACCTAGAAATAAGTAAATAATAATGATCATTATACATTGTAAAAAAGACAAATGCTTCTTAATCTACGAAAATATAATATAACCATGAACAAAAATATAATATACGATTTCCAAAATATTCACGCTTTCAGAAAGTGTTCTTTTATCTTCATAAACCCCAGGCATCAATAGATTTTCGATATTTAAAGAAGTATTGAAAACAAATTTATTTTGCAGTCTGTTAGCGAACAGGAGGCGGAGCCTCCTAGTATGAACATAATGTAATTAGATGGTCTTAATTTAAATTTATTTTATAAACTCCTCGGTTTCACAAAAGGAAAATTTCTTGCGCCAAAGTTCAATGGCAGCCGTTTTTAGGGGACAGTATATCTTTAAAATGGTTCAAAAATCGATTTTTACATTTTTAGAAAGATAATTTTATTCTGAATAACTAGATACCGATCTTTTAATTGTGCGATAATCATTTACTAAGATATTAGGGAAAATGTACACACAACTCCTTCATATCCGATTTAAATGTCATGAGAAAACTGTCATGGCGGCTTGTTAACATTTTGTTATTACGCTTTCACATTATCGCAACTTTGGATATATGCTTAAATGCGTTAATTGTTTTTAATTGAATACCGTACATAATAATATGAAAGTTTTAAAACAATAACTTTAACTTCCACTTTCATCAAGTTTGTTTACGTTTCATTACTTACATGATCTGAACCTAATCACACTTTTTCTTAGCTGTTTATTTTTATTCGCTATTAAGTGTTTAATTTGAAACAAAACTGTTCTTATCAGAATAATATTTTCCTAATTTTGCCATATTAATGCACTTCTTAGTATTTATTGTACAATTTATAATGAATAATACCGCAATAGAAATCGTCAGTTTAATGATAATCGCTATACAAAATGGTATTATAAAACTATGTCCTAAGTTGCTAATTTATCTTATAAAAAACTAAAAAGTAATGAATTTGACAGTTACACTATATTGCCAAAGGTGATTGGTCACTAGCGATTTTAGACGTTTTGTTAACTATCTAGAAAAATACATGAGGAATTAACCTGAAACTGCAGGTGTGTAAACAGTATAGTATAGCTTATATATTTCCGTGAATATTTTTTCCCGAAACCCCATAGGGGACTGTCAACAAATTGAAAAAGAACGAATATCTTTTGGATTACACTGTAAAAACTAATGTAGCAAAATTGTTCAAACTCGAGATTATTAATAAGTGGTTTATTGTAATATACTGTGTTAAATGTTATGAGGATAGCATGAATATTCGAAGAGAAATTAAAGTTTTTATAAAAACCGACTCAAATTTCGCCAATTTTTTTTACTTATAATTTGCAGAGTTCTTAATATAAAAAAAAGTTATTTTGAGAAAATATGTCAAACAACATTGTACATAATACTCTGCAATCGGAATTAAAAAATAATAAAAATTGGATGAAAAATGAGCAGGTTTACTAAAAAATGTTTCACTGCGCATGCGCGAATGCAATCAAAATATAATATGCATAATGTATTAGCTAAGTATATAGAGCAAGTTTTGTGAAAGTCTCAAAATCATAGCTTGAAAATTCTGAAAATTATCGTCGATAGAAGAAGCTCGAAATCCGTTGTTCCCAAAAGGGAGCAAAAAGATGAGGGGTTGTATCCAAATATAGTAGTACTTGCAATATTGTGTGCGCTATCTTGGCACTAATCAACAGATATTTGATACAACCCCTCATATTTTTGCTTCTTTTTGGGACCAACGGATTTCGAGCTTCTTCTATCGACGATAATTTTCAGAATTTTCAAGCTATGATTGTGAGACTTTCACAAAAGTTGCTCTATATACTTAGCTAATACATTATGCATATTATATTTTGATTGCATTCGCGCATGCGCAGTGAAACATTTTTTAGTAAACCTGCTCATTTTTCATCCAATTTTTATTATTTTTTAATTCCGATTGCAGAGTATTATGTACAATGTTGTTTGACATATTTTCTCAAAATAACTTTTTTTTTTTATATTAAAAACTCTGCAAATTATAAGCAAAAAACTTGGTGAAATTTGAGTCGGTTTTTATAAAAACCTCAATTTCTCTTCGAGTATACATGCTATCGTCATAAACATGAACACAGTATATTACAATAAACCACTTATTAATAATCTCGAGTTTGAACACTTTTGCTACATTAGGTTTTACAGGGTAATCCAAAAGATATTCGTTCTTCTTCAATTTCTTGACAGTCCCCTATGGGGTTTCGGAAAAAAATATTCACGGAAATATATAAGCTATACTAAACTGTTTACACACCTGCAGTTTCAGGTTAATTCCTCATGTATTTTTCTAGATAGTTAACAAAACGTCTAAAATCGCAAGTGACCAATTACCTTTGGCAATATAGTGTATTTTATTTAAATGGACAGTTTTGGATACGGACTTTTTGATATTAATATTATTTTTAGTAAACTATCTGAATTGTTGTGCTGCAACGTATGTGAATCAGATATTAAGATATCAAAATCCCTCAAAAATGGGCTATATTTGCATTAAATAATTTCCTTTTATAAAAAGTGCTATTTAATTAACTCAGCAATCAATGCGAAACAAAAATTTAACTTGTATGTTTAAAATTAATTTTTTTGCAAGAATAAGCCCTAAAATTTTCACATTAAATTTATTTATTTTTGACGCATGTTCCTATATTCTGCACCATTTTACAAACTATTTTATATTTATCAATTTAAACTAGCATCTTATTTTATTTGTAATACTGAATAAGTTATAAAATTAGTAATTTTGTTTCTTTTATTATGAATTTTATATTTTTAAAATACAATTAAAACTTTAAAAGGCTTTTTCACAAAATGACTTTTTTTGCTCTTGTGGCCACGATATCTCCAAAACCGTTTGAAGTATAGCTTCAAAATTTTTACCCTACTTAAATATTGATATAATATATTTATTTATTTTTGACGCATGTTCCTATATTCTGCACCATTTTACAAACTATTTTATATTTATCAATTTAAACTAGCATCTTATTTTATTTGTAATACTGAATAAGTTATAAAATTAGTAATTTTGTTTCTTTTATTATGAATTTTATATTTTTAAAATACAATTAAAACTTTAAAAGGCTTTTTCACAAAATGACTTTTTTTGCTCTTGTGGCCACGATATCTCCAAAACCGTTTGAAGTATAGCTTCAAAATTTTTACCCTACTTAAATATTGATATAATCATGAAAATGAAGTAGAATGGTGAAGCTGTATTTAGTATAAAAAAATTATGAGGTTGAATGCATGTAAAAATTAGTGGTTTTTCTATTTTTTCTAATTAAAAGTTAATTAATCTTTATTTAATTAACCGTTTACAAAAAATCTTAGTTCAAATTATAGTCCAGAGTGTTATGTTTAATTTAAGATAACGTTTATGCAAATTCCATGAAATTTGCATGAGTTATCGTGCGCACAGTGAAATGTTATCCAAATTAAAAAAAAATATTTATCACTTTTACACATCCCATAAGCAATGTTTTCATGTTCTGTTGCCATCTTCTGGTGCATTTGTACGAAAATTAGAGTTTAGTTAGATGTACAGACGGTCAGATCTAATGATCAAATAAAGAAACAAAAGCACGGAAACCATAAATATAGCGCTGCAAAGTATTAATAACTCAAATGGATTCATTCGCTCTTTAACCTTTTTATCGGGATCGTAAATATATATGAAGTTTCAGAAATACATTAAAACTATTATCCACCAGGCAAGTAACCACCGCTGTGACTAATAACAGAATAAAGGGTTAACAAAAAATTCCTTCTTGTACAACATATGCTGGCGATGGACTCGGCAGAAGAGAAATTTAGGAATGTTCGGGGCATCGTACAAATTCATACATTAAAAAATATTCTATTTTAAAAAGTAAATTTAAAAAAACTAATATTTAATTTTCAAGGATTTTGTTTTTGTTTTTGCGCGTACTATCTCTAGTGACTGACGGATAATAGAAACTTACGGTTGATAGAGTGACGGATAATTTAATTTGTACTGTAAATTAAAAATTTGCACACTATGGAAGAGATATTTTGTCAATAAAGATATTAATAATAACACATTAGTATGAAAATTTACAGACAAGGACATAGTTAGAAATGTATATGTTAATACATTTCTAACATCATAGTAGATTTTTTGACTGTGATGATATCACTTAAAGATTGTGAAGCATTTTATAAGATCCCAAATGAAGACTTTTCACAGAACTTCCTAACTTAGTTTCGTAGTTTCGAATTTCGCCTATAAAACTTTGACAGCAAATACAAAATAATGAAAATATGCCTTATTTAACGCGAAAAATGTGAATTATATAATATAATATAATATTATATAACGTCATTTATCAATAAATAAGTTGCATTTGGAATCCATTTTCAATGCCGTCAGCTACCTTGTTATCAAGCAAAAGTATTTCCAAAGAATTAAATACGCCATTATGATCATTAGTCATTCTGCTTTTATGAAAAACGCGAAACTAACTTAATAACAGTTGAAAGAAAAGCAATTACGAAAAAAAAAACAATATGTAACGTTAGAAAATACATTTAAATACATCTTTACAAGCTTTTGTTCTAAGATATTTGATCTCAGTGCTACGAGGAGAAGTTTGACGAAGCTAATAGTCTGTGACTAAATTTGAATTAGAGTACGTCTTTCAAATATATATATACCTACCCTATATATATATATATAATCCTAATGTAACCAATTTATATAACGACATTATGAAACGAATTTAAGAAAAGAATATATGTTAAATGCGGAGTTTGTAGAACATTGGCGGTAATGTAATTTTAGCATGCTGTTGCAGCTACCTACAGAATACTTTTTCTTGAAGAAGGTCTTTATAAAGTACGTCCCGAAAGTTTATAAGACAACCATTTTTTTTATTTAAGAGCTAACTAAACGAGTAAGAAAGACGAAATAAATTATGCAATTATATAATGATGAAATAAAAATAATAAAATACTCAAACAACTTTTAACAGTCACAGATTTAATAGAAAAAAATAAAAACGAAAAAATTCTGTCCCAAATATATATAGACAACCGGTGTTAAAAGCTTATTTAAGTACTGATATCCAAAATTTCCATTCTCCAAGGTCACGTACTTGTGACGCAATAGTTTCCTGAAATAAAAGCGAATCTGTCTTTCCGTTTCTGACTGATTACAAAGATGCCTCGCAATGTACAGTTTTTCAAATCTGTGGTTTAAAGGCTCGTGGATGGGAAGTTGTGAACATTCCAAGAAAAATTGGATGTAGTAGCGTTGGTATTTACCGAAATCTGTCAAAAGGTGACAAGTTTGAAACGAAATACCGTTCTGGACAACCAAAGAACGCAACTAAACGGCAAAATAGAGAGATTTTGAGATTAGTTTCAACCCAGAACCTGTCTGTAAGGGCAGTTTCTAAAGAAGTTAGCGTTCCAGTATCAAAATCCACGATCCTTCGACGGCTACAGACAAGTAATTTCTTGATTATCGCAAAATACGTCGTTCGCCAAAGTTTACAAAACGGCATAAAGACGCTCGTGTTCAGTGGGCCCGAAATCCCATGAATTGGACAGATGAATGGTTGAGTGTTCTTTTCAGCGATAAAAAGAAATTTAATTTAGATGGCCCCCGATAGTTGGGCATATTACTGGCACGATATTCGCAAGAAACCAAGAACTTTTTTCAGCAGACAACAAGGAGGAGATTCCCTTATAGTATGGGGAGCATTTTCTTATAATGGTACAGCCGATATTGCTTTTTTGAAAGGTCGTCAATGTTCCGAAGATTACCAGAAAACGCTTCAAGTACAGTTACTTTTATTTGGAAAGTTGCTAGGTGTGGACAAATGGATGTACCAGCAAGGCAATTGCTCCAGTCAATGTGTCCAACTCTACAATGCAGTGGCTTAGACAAAACCAAGTAACTGCTATGGACTGGTCAGCCATAATTCCAGACATGAACCCAATAGAGGACGTCTGGGAAATATTAGGTAGAGACGTATATGCTAATGGGCGTCAATTTGCAACGGCTCAATATCTAAAGCTAAAACTGAACGAAGTTGATTTTCTTTAAAGCCAGAATTTCTTCAAACTCTTGTTTTGAGTATACCTGATCGAGTTTTTGAAGTGATTAGAAAAAACGGCTTAAAAATTTGAACGTTAAAGGAAAAAAAAATGAATTGTCTTTAAACTTTTGGGACAGTAAAAATTAAGTTTAAAATTTTCTCACAAAGTCTGTGATTGCGTAATATTATTTTTGTATAGTATGTCTTGATATTACTTATAATTATGAATTGTTTTGAAATTGTTACTCCTCTTTTTCAATTGTAAAATAAGAAAACCTCGTTGTCTATACACTTTTGGGACGCACTGTGGCATTTATAGTTATTGTACGGGACACACAAAAAATACGAATATATGTAACGAATATATGTTAAACGCGGGGTTTATTGAACACGGATTGTAATGTAATTTTAGTATGTTGTTACACTCACATACACTCTTTCTTGAAGAGGGTGTATATAAAATGAATAGTTATTATACAGAGCCACGCAAAAGAATTCGATTACACTACCGTCTATGGGCGGTAATTAATCAAAATACATTTTACTGCCATTATGTTATTTGGAACTCTATGAAATTTGTACATGTTACTAAGGCTTACTGCGGCATGTTCTCCATTGGAAATAGGGAATGAGACATTTATAGTTATTTTACAGGACAGCAGAAAAAAATCAGATGCATTACATTTTATCGCCAATTACCGTTAGAAGAGTTATTTTATAAGTCTTTTGTTTAACTTATGATGCCTTATGTACCTATCTCTATGTATAGTGTATAATCAACTAACTTTTCAAACACTTTTAAGTTCTTTTCTCACGAACGAATTTCGTTCAAAGCTTCAGAAAAGTGAAATATTTATATTAATAAAATTTTTCTCTCTCTTTTTTTTTTTTTTTTTTTTTTAAACGCATGATGAAGAATTAAGATACTTGAATGTGTTTTAAATGTTGAACTATTTTATTATTTTTTCATAACCATGCAAAGAATAATAGTAACCAGAAAAATTTTCAAGCTAACACTTGAATCATGATAATATTTCTAGTTGTAAAGTATTTTAAGTAAATCATATTTCTGGAGAATTAGCTAAGAATGTATACAACATAGAAGAGAAGCAATGCTAAGAAATATGCGAATATTTACGCAATAAAGTTTAAATTAAAATTATGCTGCCTAAAAGAGGTTTAAAGGGTTATACCTACCTGCAAGGTGAAAAAAACAATGTGTATTTTAGGGAATTCTTTTCAGGAAAATGAAACAAGCTATTTGAAAAACTGTTTTTGTATTTTGTTTATTACATTTAAAGAAAATAAATTAATTTTTAGTAATGACGAAATAGAATTGGTCGTCCTCAGCAGACCCGCTACACGGGGATGGTTGCGTTCCGGTAGCTGTCCACGGTGATCACAGTAACTCTGTCAAATGTTATTTGAAATTATAAAATGCACTTCGAACTATATCTACTTCTACCATTTACTCCGAACACTTTAATTAGACAGTAATCGTTCGGTTTCTGGAAAAATTGATTTTGAACAAAATGACGGCCGTTCAAAGTTAAGGCACCGATTTTCACAGATTTTTAGGTGCGTTCGTAATTATATAAATACTTAGCACCTATAGTCGTCGACTGGTCCGTCCGTATGTCCATCTGTCCCCATATAACAGCGCAAAAACTACCCAACCGAATGGTTGGAAATTTAATATATATAATCGTCGCAGAATTTTGTCCAGGCATTTCAAATTTTATGAGAATCGAATCAAAACTTAAAAAGATACTAATGAAAGTTTTTCTTCATTCTATTAAATCCTATCATACGTAATTAATTCAATGATATCCCATGATAGGTAATAATTCTAGGTTGCCGTGGTGATTACGTCACATTTAAGATGGAGTCATATTATTTCCGTATTACTGAATTTAAAAACCGAATTTGTACACAAAAATTGTTTACTTATAGCAATCATATAATCTACCGACAGTTTCCGGAGAAATAGATATTAAATGGAAAAAGAGTCTAAATATGGATTTTAAGTTATGAAAATTTCAAAGCTAGGCTTAAATTTCCCATTAGAATTTTCTGTAAATGGTAACAAAAGATAACATGTTGCCAACTTAAAATGTACTTATTGCATTACGGAAATTAATCGTATCATAATATCTGACGATATAATTCATTTCAGTGAAATAATAACAGTACAAACGCACCTCATTTGTCACGTTCCAACTTCTTTTTAAGTTTGATTGTTTATAAAAAATAGAAAAATCACCAGATCACCAAAAGGAACTATTACTCTCTAGATAATATTTTTGTTAATAATTGGTGAAAATTTTAAAAAGATTGGTTGAGATTTGTTCGAGTTATCGTGATCATTGTCTTTAAAAACATAATTTTGAGATAATCACGTTTAAATATTCAATTAATGATTTATGTATGATAGAACAAAGTAAATTAAAGCGGCGTAACTTTTTTAATATTTATTAGACCGACTTGAAAATGTAACTGAATATTCTTTACAAAATGTGCTTTCAGAAAACACAATAAAAAATGCCTTTTTGAAAGTTTGCAGGTAAGTGTAACCCCTTATTGAAGATTTTTAAAAATATATATGTAAGATCATACTATCGATAATAACTAATAACGAAGAAAGAAAACTACATTTTTTAAAACAATTTTTATTAGTTTGATTACGAAGAAGCCATTAGTAGATTGAATCGATTCTTGAGAAATCAACTTAAAAGCTTTTAATAACTGCTAATGATCCACAATTTGCTTAAGTACACGATTACCCAATTAAGAATTATCCTATGAGATTCCAGTTTTCCGTACTTTGACTAAAGTGTATACTTCGATTTTGTAATTTGATTCTTTCTCTGAAAAAAAGCTGTAATCTGTTAATTTTTATGGTTTTTCAAAGAAATAGACCACGTTGTGAAATAAATATTATAGTTATTTATTGAATGTATTAAGAGAATAATTCAGTACGTTACCTATTTTATGTCTGATTAATACTGATTCATAAAAGAACAAATAAGACTGGCTTATTAGCTTTTCTTCGCTAATCCCTTCTTTAAAGATTTTCATAAAAAGTGCAAAATAAGAAAGTAGAATTTTCAAAAATATTTTAATGACAATCATGGAGTCATATCTCCTCCATTCTCAACCCAATTAATTATGCCACAAATGAAGGTATAAAAGTGATACTTGTTCCAGACGATTAATAATGACGTAAAAAATATATATATATATATAAATGACGTCAAGCATGATCACAATGCATTGTAGTTCATGCATGTCAGAAAGGAGACGACACATTTTTATAGAAATTGTTCGAAGTTGCTGCCACGAAGGTCATTATTGCTCAGCCGACACCGACGGAAGAAGGATTGCCGGACGTGTTAAAAGATATTCCTAAAAAATGTCTTGTCGTCTCCTTTCTGACGTTGAACTGTAATGCATTGTAATCATGTTTTACGTCAAATAAATGTTTTTTTCTATTTATTATTGGCCCTTTTTGTTCCACTCGACGTTCCACCCTTCATAAATATTTTTGCAATTTTCTCCCCCTAAACGTGGTTTGCGACCCCATGTGCTATTGTAAGTTTCCATCCTCTTGATGCCTTCTGTCATCCCTCTTAATTTGTCGGTTGAATTTTACAACACCCTGAATAGAAACGTTTTACTTTTAGACTGAGAATAGGGCATTTCATGTTGTTTCATCTACAGGAAAGATCATTTTACACAATAACCGGAAAAATTCTTTTTTAATTTAAAAATAGTTATATTTAGTTTTTTACCATTATTTTAATTTAGAATAATCTACACTGGGATCTTATGTATAATGCGAGTTGCTTTGTTTTTGTCCATTATTTTTTTTTAAACAAAACTAAATACATAAATAGAATTTCATACATAATAAATCAATATTGATACTGTGTAAAAATCAATGGTTTAAAGGCAAGAATTAGAATTATGAAAAGAAAAATAACTGAAAGGGATGCAGTATTGGGGGAAAACTCCCATTTTCGGACTTCCGTCTGCGACAACGGATGAAACCTTTTAAAACCACGAGTAAATTCCAGACTAACTTCCATTTAATGCTTCTGCTAGATAAAACTTACGAAATTACCGACTCCAAACAGCATTTATTAATAATACAAGCAAATCAATACAATTGAGAAATGTCAAACGTTATTTTTTCAGCTTTTTATGGTACATTTTATTTAATTGCGCAATTTCCTCACAAGCATATTTTTCACACGCTTTACTTTTAAAAGAAATTTTCAGAAAAGAAAACGAAATCCCTTTATTTTCGTGTATAAATAGTCAAATTATTTTAAATCATTAAGCTGGATTTCACAATCTGACTCCATGTGAAACGGGAAACTCCATTTCATAATAGTTCAGTTTGCGTCTTCCGAAAAAGAAATCGCTATTTTTACCCCGCAATTGTTTCTCAGTATATTTTGCCCCCCAAACCTGCGTCACAACTGTGTACAGGTGGTATGCAGTTAAAAATGTCATTGTTTCAAAAAATGATCCAGTCATAGCTATTCAAATATCTTTATAAATAAAGATAACTTAACATAACAATAATATGAAGCACTCTCATTGCCTAGGATAGATATACTAAAAATATAATAAAATATATAGATGTAATAAAAAATTGTGACTTTTTTAGACGATATTGTTTTTAATCACTGGTCGAACTAAATTAATGATGTAAATTAATGATGTTTCTATCATTTTCTAGAAGTTAAATGACAAAGTGGGTGCAAAATACACTATATGGTCAAAATTCACTGGGCGCTTTCGATTTTAGGCTTTTGTGGGATATCTAGAGAAATGCTTTACGAATTCTTCTGGAACTTCAGGAATATAAAGAAAATGTTTGACACTATATTTTTCAGCGACTTTAATCACGAAGGTAATTAGGGTACAAACAACAAAATGAATAAAAAGATAATATTTGGGATCACTTAGTAAAATGAAATTATCGAAATGACCTGTAGCTATAGTACATGACTATGTCGATCTTGTACAATATATGTGTTTATTGGAGGAAGAATATTACGTATGTTCATGGAGATATAAAGATTTCTTTAAACAATTAAGCTGCGCATATACTAAAAAAACCTTTTTTTTTTTTTTTTTTTTTTTTTTTTTGCATAATTTAGTAGTCAGCTATATAGGGCAACTCATATAAAAAGTCCAATCGGATATCATGAAAGTTCAGAAAGATATTGGTGATATATTCAGCTGAATTTCAGTTGTTTCCTAAAAGCAGCTGGATGATAAGGAATTTTCTACAAATTGTCATTTCTTTTCATTAACTGACTTCCAACAAACATGTTAGAACAGAGTGGTCAAGATAACAGAGGCCCGGTATACAGAAGTACAAATATTTACTAATTTTTATTTAAAAAGTAGTAAATACAGAATATTATGAATAACAACACCTCCTCTGAACTATTGAATGTTCAGTATGTTGTTATTCATAATATTCTGTAGTTACTACTTTTAAATAAAAATTAGTAAGTGCTTGTACTTCTGTATACCGGACCTCTTTTACCTTGGCCAATCTGTATTTAACGCACAATGTCTACTCCTACTCGTAGCTTTGGAACATATGCTTCTATTTTGATAAATCTCTTTTGGTTGGAATGGACTCGCTCTGATTATTTTTCCAAGAAGAACTAAAGTATCAATAAAAATTAAAAATTAAAATTGAAAATTTATGGAAAATCACTGATCATCACGCTCCTTTTAGGAAGCAACTGAAATCCAGCTCACTATATCGCCAATAACCACGTGAATTTTCATGATATTTAACTAGTCTTTTTATATAAGTTGCCTTATATACTCTACTAAATTATGCAAAAGTATTTTGTTATCTTTAGAATATGCACAGTTATAAATTATTTTATACAAATGCTCATATTTCGTCAAATATTTAATATATTTATTTTTGTAATACGTTATTTCTACTAAATTTTGTCACCTGAAAGGGGCAATAGATTTGGTTGAGATCGCATATTCCTAACAGTTCATTGAATTTCGGCACCTCCTCTTAAATGGCCGCAACCAAAGTTAAATGACAATCTATTGATTCTAAATCTGATGTTTCGTTGAATTCTACCCACATAAACTGGAGATATAAACATCACATAAATCAAAGAAATCATCGATTTGCGACATTTCCTCGTGGGGAATTTTGCCCAAAAATTAATCAGCACCAGTTCACATAAGGATAGAACTTCATATCGAATTTCACCCTATTCTACGTAGTAGTTTATGAGTTAGAGTGCCCACTAAATTTGTATCACACACAGACAGACTCATAGATTCACTGACAGACAAAGCTAATAAGCACATGGTTATTTTAAATTCTATCAGAATATGAAGTTTCATGAACATCTGTGCATTAGTTCTTGAGATACAGCTATTGCAGAAATCGTGAATAACACAGCATAGCAGCACATTCCGTTGGACGATATACATTCGAATCTCAGCTCAGCGCCAATTTATGTTAAGCTCTAACTGAATCTGCAAATTTATTAAATTCTGTTCTTTAGTTCTTGAGATAGAACGCCCACAAAATTTGTGTCACATACAGACAGGCACAGAGATTAACACACAGACTCTCGGAGAGACATTTTCTAAAAACAGTCAAATCGTGTTCAGGACCTTCTAAAACGTATAAATCCGTCTAAAACCAGAAGTCGAAATTTTTTACCAATTCAATACTCTTTTCTTGTATAGGTAAAAGAAAATAATAACAATTTCCCTTCAATGTTGTATTTATGGTAGACTGCTCTGACGGAAAAAAATTAATAAGTATAGGGGAAAGTAGATTAAGATGACGACGTGAGTAAGTTCACAAATTCAGTTTTTCTTACTACCAGTCATACGTTACAGGTCCAGTCACCTGACCTGGTGTACCAGAGACCAATGCTGGAGGTTCATGCAACTCACTATCAACAATTCTCTTCAGATCAGCCTATGAGTACTTGTTAGTCGAAGCTCGATTTTCAGATACGTTGTAGTAATATTTGGAACTCACATTGCAATGAATTATTCATCTATGGTAAGTTAATTCAATTCCCCACTAAAATATTATAAAAAAAAAAAAAAACTCAAAACACAAAATTTAATTCGCAATATATATATATTTAACACTTCCATCTAGAAGATTAAAACATAAAAAAAGAAATATGTTGATAAACTTTATGTATTTTAAAAGCTACGAGCTTCATTAATTTAATAGCTACGTTAAAAAATTCGAGAAAATCTCTATCAATTAAAATAATGAAAGTCAACTATCAAAAGGCGGTAAATAAAAGTTTATTTATTTTGCAATTCTGATAAAGCTGATAATGTACCTTAAACAAGTTACACTCAAAAGCAATCAACTAAATAGAAACCTCTGAAATTTTGCCAACATTTGTCTAATAATTACCAGAGCATTATGTAATAATTAGAAAAAAAATAAAAGTACGTGAAATCCATTTTGAAAATTCTCATTATGCTTCAAACAAAGGAACCCATTTCATACCACGGATGATTAAAAGAAAAAAAAAAAACTGTTAAAGTCTTAAACAAATCAACACTCACAAATAATAAACAGAGGATTTGGAGAGATGAAAAATACATAATCTTTGCTTTTAATTTTTATTTAAAAGTAATTTTTCTGATTTAATAATTTGTTTATTTCTTAACTCATGCAGAGGTTAAGTATTTAACATTTAAGATTAAAACGTGCGTCATTTTTATTTAATATCTCATATTTTTATTAGATTTAATTAACAAATATTTGTCTCTGTGAGAAAATGCGTATAATAAATATAAGATGTTATGCAGCATTATATTTCTCCTCAGCGATAAATAAAGAAATCCTGGAGAAATAACACTTCCAACAGATTAATCATATTTATGGTTTTAAGTTTCAATTGTTAGAGTTAAAATATGTGCATAGTAAGAAAATTACCTAATAAAAACTTGGCCTTATTCTGTGTAGTGAAATGCGGGAAACATAGAGATTAAATTTTCCTTTTTAATAAAGAAAAACCTTTTTAACAGTATTAAATAAAAAAAAAATTTTTTTTCGTTTGAAAACACTATCATCTATCTATTATATATATATACATATATATATATATATATATATAATGCAAATGGGAAATTTGTTTCAACCGCCTTTAACTTCAGTTCTATTGAATGGATTTTAATGGGAATCGCAATGCTAGTTAGATAATTTTTCAGGTAAGGTTTTAGTATATAACATATTGTTCTACGTTGCATAGTTATAGAATTATGGGGGAAAGTTATAAAATCAGGTGAACCAATTTACGAAAGATTAGCCTTTTCAAAGGATTTTGCTGAATGGATTTTGATAAGACTTGCATTGTTAGTTAAATAATATTTCAGGGGAGGTTTTAGTGTATAACATATAGTTTTGTGTTGCTTATTTATATAATTATGGTCCAAAGTTCTATAATCAGATGAACCCGATTATGAGAGAATTGCCTTTTTAAAAAGATTTACTGGGCGGCGGGTTTTGATTAGACTTGTTTTGTTAGTTAGACAATTTTTCAGGGATAGTTTCAGTATATTGCATATTGCTCTGTCGTTCTTTACCAAATCCTACTGTAAATGATCAACTAAAAGAATTGGTACTTAACAGCCCAAAGTTTGTCTGACACATTAGAAAATATAATAGCGCAGCAATGCGGAAATATATTCCAGGTAAAAGTCCATATTGATTTAAAACACAAGATCTAATTCACCGATATATTTCGTTTGATTCTCGGTTCGTTTGGAGAAACAAGCCAACGTAGCGGGCGAAGCCTGCTAGTTTAAAGTAAAATTAATTATAAGTGAAACTGCAATTTTTAAAAGATTAAACACGATTTTTTTAGATTGTAACTAAACATCAAGTGATCCATATTCTTTGATATACATTTTGGAATAATTTATAATTCGTCTATACATTTAAAAAACCATGAAAAATTGTGCGTAATATTGTGTTTAAATATCGTGCTGAAATTTAAACTATCACCACATCTGAATATAAGAATCGTCATTTTTTTTGTCATTTATTTCATATTGTTTATGTATTTTTATTCTAATTTTTGAATATATATAAGAGCACTTGAACAAATTATGATTCACATCATATGTCATGCACTGTAAAGCTTTATGTCTAAATGACTCACTAATTGTACTAAATGGATGAGAATAAGATGTATATAATGACTGTTAGATATTACCTCCTTCAAAGTAAAACTGAAAGCGAGTTTCCAGATGTGCGCACGTAAAACATTTTGAAGCGGCTATAATTCTTTATCGCATCCTATGATCTGACATTATAAATACGTTTATTGCACCATAAATTTGTAGCACTTGAGTCTAGGCCTCAACTCTCATGAACAATTGAAATTCCGTCACTCTTTATATGTAAACTTGAGGCGATTAGAAGCAGATTCGATTTTGTAACTACTGAGAGCAGTTGGCCGAGAATATCTCTGTAACGAGAGAGAAATATCTTTATGGGAAGATGTTGCCGTGAAAGTGAATTTTTGCGCCGGACAAGCCGGGCATCCCGATAGACACTTTAAAAATGAATTGAAATTAATTGTATGTCGCTTCATGTAAATTTTCCGTGTGCTGTGAGGTAATCGCTTAATAAATTAATGTTGTGCTTAACAAGTCTTTTAATTATAATGGCGATGAAACGGTACTGGAAATAAAAGCCAAGATAATCAATATGGTGATCAATAATTAAAGCCAGGTGAGTGATCAATATGATGAGGATTTTATTAAAAGATTATTCGAGAATATCTTGCAAGAGAAGCAGGAAAATTTGGCTAGAGAAGAGCATGAAAGGCTTAGAGTAGAGTATTTTGAACGAAAAGAAAAATTATGACTACAGAATTTTGAACGAGAAGAAAAATTACGGCAAGAGAATATTTTACGTGAGCGTGAACGGGAGGCTGCCGCGAATGAGTTAAAATAAAAAGAAATAGAACTTAATTTTGAGTTAGAAAAATCAAAAATTGAACAGGGCATCTCCTCTTCCGAATCTACATCTAATAATAATAATGCGCGTATTACCGAGTTAAGTTTAAAGAAATTGATTCCCGAATTTTCACCTTTACAAAACAGATATTAGCTTATATTTGGTAATGTTCGAGAAACAAGCAAAGCGCGCAAAAATTGAGAAGGCAAATTGAGTAGCGCACTTGATAGTGTTGTTACCAGTTAATATTATTGAATTTATCACCAGGGAGCCCGAGTCACCAGTCGGAAGACTACCCATCATATAAAAAAAATGCTACTTAACAGATTTAAATTGAATGCATAGAGCTTTAGACAAAAATGAGTGGGCCACCAAGAAAACGTTAATGCTAACTGGAAGGATTTCGGTTTCGAGTTGAGGAATTACTTGAATGAATGGTTGAATGGATTGGAAATTAATTTTTTTGCGGAGCTGAAAGGTATGTTGGTGGCGAACCAAACCAAATAAAGAGCTAAACCAGAAGTCTGAGAGCATTTTCTAGACAGGTGGTCCCAAATTAAACTAAACAAGAATTCGTAGAAATTCTTGACGAATATGAAAGTATACATGGCAACTAACCAAAAGATTAGCGATACTAGAGATAGTAGGGTAGAAAGGACCCGTCCGTTCCTTCATTAGAAACCTAAAGAATATAAAACGCGTTTCCCTCCCCCTACTTGTTTACTACCACGCGTGGATAGGTAAACAGGGACAGGGCATTCGAACGTAGAGTAAATTTCAAATGCTTTGGATTCTGAAAACCACCACTGCTCGTCTTGTCCCAGGTTGCAGAAAATTTATTTCTGGGTCCATTAATAATCTGCAAGACACAAAACATGATTTACTAGAATCGCACACATTCCCAGGGACTGCGAATGGTCAAGAAATAGACATATTACAGGATTCGAAGCCACGTTAGATTTGGTTTCTGAGAAATATGTTCGTTCGGATATTTTTTTGTGATGGATAAATATGGATCAAGCAACCACTTAGTTTGGAACTGGTTTGTTTACTCTTTGCTCCTGTGAAGGTAGTTGGAACTTTTGTACTAAGGCTGCTAGATGTGGGAATCATTTGAACAGAACAGATACTTATTGGGAAATAAGACTGCGGCGATGATAAAGGAAAAAAATGGATACGAGCTTTTCTCGATTGAAAAAATTAATGTAGTTCAAACGTGAGCGAGAACAAGACGTTTACAGAAAGAGGCCAAAACGGCTGAACGAAACGTTCAAAGGGTAGAAACTGCGGGTGAACTCCACTTAGATATTCGAGAGGAAATGGGAATTAATGTTTCGGCAGAAACTGAGTAACCAATTTTAATTCCGGCTTTGAAAGATGAGGTTCCAGAATTGGGCCTTTTAAAGATAGAAAGAAAGAAATTTTTGAAAGTGCAGCAAGAATGCGAGGAAGTAAAAGAAATGATTAATTGAGTGAGTGAACAAGGTGCGGAAAAAGCGAATAAAACTTATTCAGTTATCCATGAATTACGTGTTAGAAATCGAGAGAAAAAGTTGTGTTTTGAAAAAAGGGAAAAAATCAATTAAATTAATAATTTAAATATATATGGCAGGGATTTTAATAATAATAGCTGCATAATGAATGAGATCTAAACACTGAAATAATTATACTAATTTAGATTAAATGTGAAATTCTGGATTATTTATTTTATAGAAAAGATACATAATAAATGAAAATAATATATAGATTAAATAATAAATTAATAAAGACACATAATATGCATTTAAATGTAGCAGTAAATAAATAAAGAGTGATAAGATCTTGCACACATGTTAATAGAATGACTTTGGTGAAAAAAAACTAGAATCAGCATTTTATATGGCCTCGTTAGGCCTTAATTGATTTGCATGAGGATCTCATTTAGGGATTTTTTTAAATGTTTTATCACCAGCCTTCCGCCGATTCCTAATTAGCTAATATTAGATTCATTTGATTCGAAAGTCAATGATTTCATCACTGTTGAATTAATTCTTCTATTTTGAAATATTAATAGACGATAACTGTCAGCATCAACATTTCGTGTACTTTAACGTTTATCAGAAAAGCACATTCACATTTTAATTTACGTGATCTGCGTAATTTTTGAAGACACTAACACACTTGTGATCGATTTTGAGAGAATTATAGAAACTCAGGATAGTCAACACAAATCTTTGTATTCTTGCACAAATTGTAGATATATAAGAGAAATATTTTCACACACAAATGCATACATCTAGGCAGATAGAGAAATTCAGCAGAGCAGCGGTAAACTGGACATCATCTTCATCAGAACACTGTAATTCGCAAAAGAAGTATTCAGTACACTAACACGTATTTACGTCGATTAAGTATAACATCTTGTGACAATCTTTTCATAAACTTTTTAAAAGAAGAACTTTTTCAACCTCTCTGTGCGCGGCCAAACACACTCCCTCAAAATTCCCGCTAAAGTGACGCTACTGAGCGTATTGCCAAATCGCTAGAGGAAAGGCAGAGAGAAAAAAAATCTTCCTTCCGCTGACCCCATGAACGCGTAAGGGATGGAGGAAATTGAGACGCTTACTGATTAGATGACCTCACTAAGTCAGAGGAGGCTGGCTATTGCTTTTTAAATACACATGTAGAGGACTTTTCTCTGCAGGACTCTCATCCGGAGCGTTATGCCATATTACCGTAAAGCTTAATATGTACCTAGTTTCTTGACAAATATTCAAACAAATGGGTAAGTGCGATTGAAGATCGCACAAAGGGTTTCGTTTAATATTCCTTTCAAAACACTTCATCCTTTATTTAATAAATCCATTACGCTGGTGTTGTTACTTTACCTTTTTCACGAGACCAGAAAAGTTGTTCCACCTCTTCGCTGCTATTTTTCTGAATGGTACCTCCACTTGCACTTTACTTTCCTTTTGAAGACTTTTCTTTGAATAAATCTATTCACACGATGATTCCACGAGATGAGAAACCAAAACGTGCCCATTAGTGGACCTATGATTTCTGAAAAAGCAAGAAAATTCGCCTCTTTGTTAGGCAACAATGATTTCAAAGCCAGCAATGGATGGCTTACTTCCTTCCGTGAACGTCACGGAATTGTTTTTAAAACTATTGCGGGAGAAGAAAAGTCAGCTCCAGTTGAGGCTGCATTATCTTGGAAACAGCGAGAAAAAGAGAAAATTGAAAAAATTTCTCCAGATGATGTGTACAATGCGGATGAAACTGGTTTGTTCTATCAGCTAAATGCCAGATAAAACAATGTCCTTTAGAGGAGACAGCTGTAAAGGTGGGAAGAAATCAAAGCAAAGGCTGTCAATCCTGCTGTGTTCAAACAGTACTGGAACCGACAAATTGAATCCTTTAGTGATAGGAAAGTACGCGAAGCCAAGGTGCTTTAAAAGAGTTTACCAGTTCACTACACGGCAAATAAGAAGGCCTGGATGACGGAGGAAGTCTTCAACAACTGGCTGCTTGATGTTGATAAAGAAATGAAAAATAAAAAGAAGAATGTTGCTCTCATAGTTGATAACTGTACACCTCACAACAATCCCCCACGTTTGAAAAATATAAAAGTGTTTTACTTTCCACTAAATTGCACGTCGATCCTGCAGCCTTTAGATTTAGGCATCATCAAGTGTTTCAAGGGATATTATAGAAAAAGGTTAGTTCAGAACGTTGTTTATAATCTGGATAATAATCTCCCAAATCCATATGCAGTTGATGTAAAAATGCATGTGATTGGGTCTCCAGAAGTTGAAATTCGATAACAGCACCTACAATCCAAAATTGTTGGAAGAAAACTTCACTCTTTGAAGAAAAGGGCAATATTGACTTTACTGAAATCGTTAAGGATGAAGAAGAATGCGTGGAGAGTTTATCCACAGCTGTTAGAGCTTCCCAAAGCTCATCAAACCTATCTTTTACATTGAATGCTGAAGAATTTTTAAACTTAGACAATAATGTGCACGTGTTCAGCGGTGCAAGCGATGAAGATATTTTAGCAGAATTAATTCCAGGTGGTCAGAGTGATGAAGAAGAAGCAGTTGACTGTTCACAAAACAAAACTCAAATTTATCCTGAGGATGCTATATCCTTAATTAGCACTCTTCAGGATTTTGTTGCAACAGTACCAAATGTTTCGGACGTGCATCTGAACTCGTTAGACGGGTTGAAACATATGTGCATGCAGATGTCATTTGCATCATAAAGTAAGCAAACAAAATTAACAGATTTCTTTTCTAAATAATTTTTGTTTCTGCAATTTTCTTACAAAATAAACTTATGCTTGTATCTTTTACGTATATTTTTAATTTGTTTACTTATTACGTTTACTTATTACTTATTTAAGTTTAAAAATATAATTTTATATATTCAATCTGTCTATAACGATAACCTGTCTATAACGATATCTTATCTGGGTCCCTACGTTATAGACAGGTTTCACTGTATATATATTTGTCAAAATAAATCACGAAATAAAAATATCATTTACAACAAAGCAGGGAACACTTTAAAGTCTTTTCTCGAAGTAAGAATAATAAATATTTTATGCATTGTAGAAAACAATTTTTTTTTTAAATTAAGTATCTTTCCTTGCTACAAAATGTGTATTGAAAATATGTCATCAAAATTGATCATTTAATCAAAAGTATTGGCTTTTAGAAAATATTTCCCTTCTTTAACTGAACAAATGGGAGAAAAGTATGAGAAAGACATTACACTCGGCTTAGTAATAGTAATAAATAATATTCTTTCGCACTTAAATTTAATTACAAATTATGCAATTTTTACTTGAAACTTGAAAGTTTTCGATGCATTGTTAAGTCACCAAGGTAAATTATTCATTTGGTTAATGCATCACATTTTTTTTTATACATAAATTATTGAAAAAGTTACTAGGTTGTCTAGAAGTTGATTTAAAATTTGATATGTATTATTTCGGATAATACGTATTTCTCTGAATTGTAAAACAGAAAAAAAATCCTTTTCCAAATGGATTTTCTAATTATTAGCTTAATTATACTAGTAGATTATTTTTATATTTTATTTTACGGAGATTACAAAATGTATTGATCCACGAGGACAAATGCAAAACAGGAAAATTTAAGCATAGATTTTATTATTTAAGAATTCCAGATATGTTCCTTATCTATATGATGCAAGTTTCAATAATAATAATAAAAATTAATATTATTGTTCCGCTTGCTAATTTCTAAAATGTTTATGAATAAATTAATAAATTATAGAATATTTATAATTTATAAATTCGTTGTTTACTGCGTTCAGAGTTACAAAATATTTTAATTAGACAATGTTAATGAATTCCGCTTATATTTGCGGTATTTGATACTCTAGATTAAAAAAATATATATAAGTATTATAGCAAATTTGTGAGATAAGCAAATCAACAACTGTTTTAGATAAGTTTCTTATACCGCACAGCACATACACAAAGAGAGAAAGAGAGGGGGAAAAAAGCTAAAATGTTTGATATATGAATATAGTATTTGATAAATATGTTAATCACTCTAATAAAGCTAACCACGAAATATGAGATTTTGCTTAACATACTATATTTTTGACGATATAAAGGAAATTTATTATTATCATACATGTTATTTCTGTTGTCAACATGGTCTTTTTCTATGCATTTACAAAATACACAACAATAAATGAGGTATCATTCGAAGGGTTTTTGAACCGGCTTATCACGTTAGTACACTCACATTTCGTTAAAACATGCTTTTTGATTAAAAATTGCAATTAATTAAAAATTAAATCAGCATAATTTTTCTAAATGAAATGAAAAGCTTTACAAAAATCAATGTTGCCACAAAAATAAAATACCGCATTACTTGATGCTCAACAATGATTATAAAAAAATAAATAGTACAAAATAAAATACACTTTTACAAAAAAAAAAAAAAAAAAAATATTAACCGACTTAAAAAAAAGCACTAAAAAGTATTAAATAATTCTTTAAAATTCTCTAATGACAAAATGTTATCCATTAACCACAAATCCGATATCATGTGTCGGAATAAAAATGATAAATTTCATATGTACAGTTTAATACCCACCAAACATGGATTTTCGAGAGAATATATTTTACAAGAGATGAATATACAGACTTATGATTTAGTTTACGAATATATACATATGAAAAACAATCAATTATTTTTTGAAGTCGGTGCCAAACTACCTTAAGTTTAGTAAGAATTGTGAATATATTGTACCTAGTATCTATTAATTTATCGATTGGGGTTGTTTGGCACCGACTTCAAAAAGTAATTGATTGCTTTCCATATGTATATATTCGTAAACTAAATCATAAGTCTGTATATTCATCTCTTGTAAAATATATTCTCTCGAAAATCCATGTTTGGTGGGTATTAAACTGTACATATTAAATTTATCATTTTTATTTCGACACATGATATCGGATTTGTGGTTAATGGATAACATTTTGTCATTAGAGAATTTTAAAGAATTATTTAATACTTTTTAGTGCTTTTTTTTTAAGTCGGTTAATATTTTTTTTTGTAAAAGTGTATTTTATTTTCTACTTTTTAGTTATTAATACAGTAATACACAATTATCTTGATTTCAACATCTGCTGAATAAATAAGTAATTTGTAATAGAAATTATAATTTACCAAAATTATCCATTAAATAAATATTTTTTAATAAAATCTTTGACAGAATCAAATTCTTGTCAATCTGGACGACAACTGGAGAAATATCGCCAAATTTGGCGATCAAAATATGTTGCCATAAATGAAGCCAACGTGGTTATAGTTGACTAATTTGACGAAATTCTCATTCAGATTGACGAGAATTGGGAATGAATCTTCTGTAATCGGGTTCCACGCATTTTTTAATTTTGAAATTTTTTTAACAGAATTGTTCTAATCATCAGAATTTGACGAAATTTAAATGGGACCACCAGGGTGTCTTACACTTTTAAACAAAAAAATATATATATCAAAATCGGTGCACATTTACAAAAGTTATGCGTGAACAGGACTAAAACATACATACATGCATACATAGGGTCAAATTATTAACATCCTCTTTTTCTCACCTTCTTCTATCTAAATAGAACAAAGTATGGTGCTCAAAATTTTTTCAACTTCCGGTTTTCGACGAATTTATATGTTTTAGGAGTCAAAGATTCCGAAAAACATGTTTTTACAAAATATCTGTCTGTCCATGTGTGCCCTCTTTGTATCATTGAAAAGTGTGTCAAGTTATGAAACAACCTAGAATTGAACCAAATTTTATTTATAGGTTTTTGGCTGTGACCAGTAGGTCCCACTTGAATCTGCGGATATTCTGCCGAAAGTGGGCGCTGTGATAGCGATTTTTGTTCCATTTAAATTATTGTATCATCGAAAAGTTTATTAGGTTATACTAAGTACTGAACCAATTTTTTTGGATGTGTTTTTTACTATGGCCTGCAGGTCCCAGTTGAATTTGGGGATATTCGGCAAGAAGGAGGCGCTATGATAGACACTTAAAGATTTCAAATTCAAAAAAGATGTACAGTTAAGTCGTTAAAAATCCTTCTATATTAAAAAAAAGTAATCTGGAACTGAGCCAAAAACGATTTAGAAATGGACCAATCAAATTCTGCGTAGATATTCCGGGTTATTCTCATCGCTTTTTTACTAGGGACATTTTTGAGAAGCTATTACTTTTTTTCTAGCCAGCCTACGGATTCGAAAATCATACCACCAGACGCGAAATATAACAAGCTTTTAGAAATTAAAAAAATTATCATGGTCGGACAATAAAAACTCAAAAAATTCTTAAAAATCGAGTAAAAAATCATTTATTGAAAAAGTCATTTTTTTATATTGTTGCCAATTTCTAAATAAGTGCAAAGGATTATGTTTTATCTCAAATAAAAAATGTATTTGCGCGAGACTATTAAAAACAATAATGAAAGTTTAAAATAATAATTAAATGATCACGTGTTGAAAGCAGGAAATAAAGAAAATTACGTTATAAAAATTGTGTTTACACATGAATATTAAAAATAAAAAAGATGAATTAAATGAAAAAGCATTATAACCAGTTAAATGAAAAAGCATTATAACCTGATTACAGAAGATAGTCGCCATCATCATCTTTTTAAAACAGGATACATTACCAGGTTTTAAGAGGCTGTGAAATCAGAACGGGGGTTGGTGAGCGTAGCGAGCAGGGGGCAGAGCCCCCTAGTATTAGAAATCCTAAAGGGTTTTTTCAATTGAATGTTCAGCCTTATCCAAGGATACCGTAACAATTTTTGTTTTGCCTCTACCTTAGAAAATGGCTGAGATATAGCATTTTGAAATTTTAGAGTGGCTGACATTTTGAAACAAGACAGCAGGATTCCTCCATAAACGGTTTTAATTTAAGAGTTTTAGTGAACATGATATCTCGCAAGTTTTATTTCATTGTTGTACCATCATTCTAACTGTTACATTCTTAACACTATATATATTCATGTTCGCCAGCGTTAAATTCTCTCCAAGCTAGGCAATATTTGGCGAAATATCAACAAATTTGGCGACAAAAACAAGTTGCCATAAATGAAGCCAACTTGGCTATAGCTGACATATTTGGCGGAATTCTGATTCAAATTCAATATTGACGAGAACTGCGACTCAATCTTCTGTAATCGGGTTCCATCCATTTTTATAGCTTGATATTTTCCAGTAAAATTAGCTAAATTCTTAAAACCATAGGTAGGCTGTCTTTTCCTGCCGGTATAGACCAGAAGGACTTTTCGTAGTTTAGTATACATAATATATCAACTGCAAATAAACTAATCTCTCGTGTAAATATGTTTTTAAATTGAAACTGTTTGGAAGTAATGTTATTTGAGCATTTTAAATATGATGTAAGTTTCCCCATTTAATGTTTTGAACGTGAAATAATTTAATTATTTCTCTTTTTTAATATTCACGCGCAAGTATGTTTTTTATAGCGTATTTTACTACATTTACTGCTTTGAACACGTGATCATTTAATTATTGTTCTAAAGTTTTATTTCTGTTTTTGATAGTCACGTGTAAATACGTTTTTTAATTGAAAGGGAATATTATTATGTGCGCTATTTTACAAATTGGCAACAATTCAAATAATGGACTTTTTGAAATATAAATTAAATTATCAAGATAATGGAAATTTGAATAAAATAATTTGTTCTAATGATCAGATTTTGACGAAATTGAAATGGGACCACCTTGGACCCTTACTCTTTCAAACAAAAAAAAAATTATCAAAATCGATGCACATTTACGAGAGTTATGCGTGAACAACATAATACATACATACGGGTCGAATTGATAACTTCCTCCTTTTTTTTAAGTCGGTTAAAAAGATAAAGTATGATTGCTCCGCACGGGTTTATTTGATATTTATGGCTAAAAAGCAAAATTGAGGCCTCTGATCTGTAAGTTTACTAGTTATTTATTTATACACTCATTGTTTTCTCTCGTAATTTGTGTACGATCCCTGAAACGCGATCATCCGACATGATTTTCCCCTTTGCGAACTCATATCCAGGCACCAAAAAGTGGTTTAAGTCAGCATTTATGTACTTTCATATCTCTGCGACTTTTTATGATAAAATGCTGAAACCTTACATGACCTTACATGTACCTTGAAGGTACATGACCTTATTAATATATGGGGAACATTTTACTCATTGGGAAATTTGTTGTACAGGGGCCGTATAAAAATTTAAAAATTGTATTTCTTAAAATTTAATCCCTTGAAAATTTTAATCGACTTCATATAATTCTGTGCCTTTTTTTTTAACTTAACTTTGTAATTTATAATATATGTCTACGATTAATATTTAATGAATAAAAGTCGAGGTCAATGTTTTTGGGACACCTTGTATATAATTATGTAATGCATATTTTTACGATTATTCGGAATTTGACATAGTACATATACTATAAATTATCAGCTTCCTCATAAGAAAAATGTGAATAAAAAAAAAAATACATAGAATAACACATATTATTGGTAAAATATCGCTATAAATTAATTTCTATTGTTTTTGTTTTGTTTTGTTTTTACATCATTTAAAGCTATAGCTATTATATGATTGTATGATGCATATGTTTTCCCTTATTTTTAACATGACATACAAAAACATTAATTTTGAACTTTAACATGCAAAAACATCAATTTTGAACTTCTTTTGCACAAGCTCTGCAAATGAGTGCAATCATCTGTGAATAGGAAATTACTAATTCCATGGCGTTCTACTTTATTCTAAGTGGGCGGAAATTACTGTGTTTGGATTGCAGTATTGGGGACAAAGAAGCATTAAAGCTACGCTAATTTTTTGCGTTATATTAAAACTATTAGATGCTTTTAATGTAGTTAGGTCCGCATTCTTGATAATAAAGCCTTTTAAAACTGACATTAAAATATCTGACTTTTAAAAATAATTTGAATAAGATATTAATTAGTCAGCATGTTACCTTTTGTATGGTTAAAAATTCCTGTAACATACACAATTTATCTTTAAAAAATACATTTTCAGTCGAACATTCCTTATTAAAGATGCAATTTAAGTATCTTTATTAGAGACTAGCTGAAAACAACCCGATTCGCTGTTTTTTTTTTTTTTTTTTTTTTTTTGGTACATCTGTGCAGTTTTTTCCTAAATTTAATATAGTAGACGTGCATTAAAAGACATTTTTTTTTGTTTCTTCTTTTATTTTTTAGTACTCTTTGGTCGAAATATGAATATGCCCTAGGTCGACCACTTTCAACTACCATATCTCCCACACCCCCACAGAATGGTCCTCAAACATTCCAGAACGTTCTCGATCCTGTCGATCCGTATGGAAACCTAATAAAAAAATATATATATATATATATATATAATATAAAGAGCATTTTAGTACATTCTAGAAAATTCTAATACATTCAAGAACATCCTAGTACATTCTAGAATGATTCCATACATTTTTTAGAACACTTTGGTCGAAATATGTAAATGCCTTAGGTCAACCACTTTCAAACACCATATCTCCCACACCCCTGCAGAATGGGCCTCGAACATTGCAGAAAGTTCTCGATCCTTCCGGTCCATATGTAAACATAAAAAAATTATGTATATATATATATATATATATATATATATATAAAATATAAAGAGCGTTTTAGTACATTCCAGAAATTCTAGTACATTCTACAAAATTCTAGTACATTCAAGAACATTCTAGTACATTCCAAAATTTTTCAAACATTTTTTATAACACTTTGGTCGAAATATGAAAATGCCCTAGGTCAACTACTTTCAACCACCATATCGCCCACACGCCTACAGCTACCGACATGCAACCACCATAGTGCACGATGAGAGACTCTAAGCTACTACCACAGACAAACACCAGTGGTCTGCACTGTGTGGTTGTGGCTGCAAAGTGAAATATAGTGACACACACGTGTATTTTTATATTGAAAATGCCCTAGGTCGATCACTTTCAACCACCCTATCTTCCATAGTCTCATAGCTACCAACATGCAACCATCATAGTGTACGATGGGTAACTTGAGTGTACTACCAGACACAAACATCAGGTCTCCGCTGGGTAGGTTTGACTGCAAAGTGAAATATACGGACACACACGTCTATTTATATATATATATAGTGGTGGTCAAAAGTTTGGACATTTTTTGAAAGTTTCATGTTTTGAAATTTTGTGTGCTTGTAGAATGTATTAATTTTCACTTAAATACAAACGTTTATGTATCAAATTGAAGGTAATTTAATGTAGAATTTAATAATAAAAACAGTATTACAATATCTGTATTATAAAAAAAGTTATGCTCATTTTACTAGAACAAACAAACACAAATCGTTTTGAATAAGGACGTGTTTTGTAATAAAAGCGTACTAGCCAATCACAAACACTGTTCTGAGGACCAATCAAGTGTCTGTAACTATAGTTTAGGTTATTTGGATGGTAAAAGAGTTATTGTTGTGGAATTATTTTGCGGAATGATGCATACTAGTACAATTAAATAGAGTATTGCAGTTTTTGAATATTTAAAGTTCTTTTTTTTTAAATTAAACTAATTTTAAATAATGTCATCAACAAGAAGAACTAATTGGACATCTACAAAAAAGAAGCCGAATTGTCATATTGAGAGAAAATGGCCTCTCTTATGCTGAAATTGCAAGACAAGTTGGTGGTTCAATGACTTGTTCTGGTGTACGAAAGTTCTGTTTACGTTATGAAAAAACGAAATCAGTGGAAAATAAGGCCAAATCAGGTCGAAAAAAATGCACAAGTGCTACTGCCGATAGAAAAATTAAACGACTATGCCTTCAAGATAGAAAAATTTCATCAGATGCCATTAGATGTGAAATGAATGCAGCGGGTATTGCAGTAAGTTCAAGAACAATAAGAAGAAGGTTATCAGGATTTGGACTACAAGCTAGAATTCCAAGGAAAAAAACATATTTAAATCAAAAACAACGCGAAAAACGAGTTAAGTGGGCAAAAGAACACATTAAATGGTCAGAAAATCAATGGAAGCAAGTAATCTGGAGCGATGAGAGTAAAATATCGCTCTTTGGTAGTGATGATAGAAAATACGTGAGATGTAGAGTAGGAGAAGCACTTCATCCTGATTGCATTGAAGCAACTACAAAAAACCCAACAAATGTCATGATTTGGGAATGTATGTCTGCAGATGGTGTGGGCCGAATTCAAGTGATTGATGGCATCCTGAATGCCAAAAAATACATCGAAACTGTCCTGGAACCAAAATTGATACCTTCCATCAGGGATCTCTTCCCCAACAACGCACCATTTATTTTTCAGCAGGATTAAGCTCCATGCCACACAGCAAAAGTATGCAAAGCATGATTTCAAAATAAAGGCATAGATATATTACCATGGCCAGGAAACAGCCCTGATCTCAATCCAATTGAAAATTTGTGGCTATGTTTGAAAATTCTTGTACGAAAAAAAACGTCCATCCAATAAAAGACAACTTATTGAAGCTAACCGATTCTTGGCACCATGTGATTACGAAAGATGAACTCCAAACACTCGTTCACTTGATGAAAAGACGCTGTGAAGCTGTCTTAAAAAATAAGGGTTATCCTACTAAGTATTGATTGTGTAAGTATCACTTTAAAAAAATGCAAATCTAAGATAGATCTTACTATTAGTTGTATAACTTTTTTTGTAATACAGATATTGTAATACTGTTGTTATTATTAAATTCTACATTAAATTAACTTCAATTTGATATATAAACGTTTGTATTTAAGTGAAAATTAATATATTCTACAAGCACACAAAGTTGTAAAACATGAAACTTTCAAAAAATGTCCACACTTTTGGCCACCACTGTATATATATATATATATATATATACAGAGTGTCTCAAAAGGTCGTTTACAAACTTAGCATGCTGGTCTGTCATATCATGATAAACAAGATTTACATAGGAACTTGTGTTCGAAAATGCAAACTGCAACCGCTAGAGGGCGATGAGCGCAAGCTTACGGGAGAGTGGAAAGCGTAATCATTTCAGACGAAGACGTTACAGGAGAAAGATGAATCGGTTTAGTAACGCAGAATTGGCCGATATGCATTACGTATATCGCGCCACGGATGGAAGTGCCCGAACCGCGGACGGATGTACCTTTAGCGCTTCCCAAGCAGACGTCAGTCAAGTCATGTTTTGTTTGGACAATTGCACCGCAGATTGTATGAAGCAGGAGCTTTCCAAGTACGTAGCCACATCGTTCAAGAACACACTACACGCACGTCTGTCATAGAGGAAACTGTGCTACGGGAATGTGACAGGAACCCCCAAACAAGTCTCCGAGCAAGCGAACGCGTCTTGAGTGTACGTCGTTCCAGCATTATGCGCATACTGCATGAGGACACGAACCACCCCTATCAGTTACAAAGAGTACAGGCATTGTGCGTTGACGATTATCCCCAACGCGTTGCATTCGCACGCTGGTATTTGCAACAACGGGTCGCACAGCCGGCTTTTCCCATTTTGAACGGGTCCGTGAATTCATGCGTCGACGTTGTGAAGCATGCATTGCGGCGAATGTAATGAATTTTGAATATCTTGTGCAAATTAAACCATGTTCTTTAATAAAAGTCATATTAATACCTCTTTCGATATACTTTCTTTCTTCCCCTCCACACCTGCGATCATCGCCCTCTAGCGGTAGCAGTTTGCATTTTCGAACACAAGTTCCTATGTAAATCTTGTTCATCATGATATGACAGACCTGCATGTTAAGTTTGTAAACGACCTTCTGAGACACCCTGTATATATATACAGGGTGTTTCACTACCAGACCGACAAACTTTGAGGGGTGATAGAAGACATGAAAACAAACATTATTAAATAGGAAACCGTGGGGCGCAAACATCTTCTGTAGGAACTAGGGGCCATTAAAGTTTAAGGTAAAAAACTTCAAACGAATATAAAAAACGGAAAAAAGGGTCGATTCGTTTGAGGTTTTCGCTAAAATCATTCTTTATGTCACGATTTTCTTCAAAAAAGTTTTAAAGGTTATGTTCAAAAATTGTCGATAGAAAGTGCTTTAGACTTTAGAGTAACGAACAACTACTTTTTACCGTTATTTTTTGTATGCGGTTAAAATTATTCTAAATTTTAGACTTTAACTTAAATTTTAAGCCCAAAATCGAAAACACTGGGATCGGGTAACTAGTAAAATTTGAACTGTTAACAGAGGGGGGAATTTAAATTCTCATAAATATTGAACAAACTAATCGATTTTGTTGCGGTTTGCGTGTAGGTCATTCCCTTGGTAATTATTTTATTCAAAATGACGTACAGCTTTGGTGTCCTCATTTTTTGATAGAGGGCACTTCCGACACATCTGCGACATTTCAATGACATTACTCCTGGGTGTTTTACTACCAGACCAACATACTTCCAGGAAGTGTTAGGGATGCAAAGACGACTCGGAATCACATAGGAATGTAACGTTGGAAATGCCTTTTTTGTGCAAGTTATGGTTAAAAGAAACAGAGAAAAAAGCAACAGAAAGAAGCAGAGAAGCAGCAACACGTTAATGTGTCAGAAAACAGTTTATTTAAAGGTTTTACTACAAAAAGTGTTCGAAATTGCGACCAGAATTAGTCCGGCAAGCTTGACAGCGGCGTCGCATGGAATTCCTCACGCTCTAGAAGATTCTTGGCATCTCTGATAGCTTTCTGGCAGCTACAGAAATACGAGCCGCGAGGTCTTCAACTGAAGGTACGAAAGTCTCATACACCCAACTTTTCATTTGACACCAGCAGAAGAAGTCCATACATGATAGGTCCGGCGATCTGGCAGGCCAATGAACCTGGCACCACGACCCATCTACCGCTGTCCAAATGTTACGTTGAGGTGTCGGCGAACGTCATTGGTATAATGTGGAGGGGCCCTATTGTGCTGGAACCACATAGAGCGGCACAACGAAAGAGGAACTTTTTCTTGAAGTTCCGACAGAACTTGTTGTAGGAATATCAAGTATGTCCTTCCGTCCAAACGGCAGGGTAGAATGTATGGTCCAATAAGGTAGTCCCCAAGAATGCCGGCCCAAACATTGATAGAAAAACGCCTTTGAGCAGCACGTGGTATCGTACCATGGGGGTTCGCCAAAGCCCAAATATGGGCATTATGTTTATTGAAGGCTTGTAAAAGTTGCTTCATCCGTAAACAATACAGATGCCGCAAATGTGTTGTCTGCTGCAATCTGTTGCAAAATACCATTCAGCAAATGTTTTCCTATGTGGATAATCTTCAGGGTGTAATTCTTCCTCGCTTTGCAGATGGTATGGGCTCATTTTGTTTTCCGATAGTATCCTCCAGCCAGTGGTGTGCGAAAACCCCCACTTGTTGGCTTAGCGCACGAGTACTCGTGCTTAGATGGCCTTCTGCGATACTTAACACTTGTTCCTCATTGTATGGTGTCCTTGTCGTTCGTTCTCGATTCATCTTAATTTTCGTCAAACAACCAGTCTCACGAAGCCTTCTATTCACACTTGAAAATGTCGTATGATGACGTGCACACCTATGCGGAAAACGCTTCTTGTACAACCTCAGAGCGGCGTGTCCATTACAGTCTACAGCTCCATATACGAGCAACATGTCGACCAGTTCATCGTTCGAATACTCCTTCCTATTACTTTTGGAACCGGTTTGCAAATGATCACTTCAGCGTGATCGCTGTTCACGCGCATTACCGTTCAGCGCCATCTACCGCAAGGAAACCGCAACGTCATCTACCGTCGCTGTCAAGCTTGCCGGACTACTTCTGATCGTAATTTCGAACACTTTTTGTAGTAAAACCTTTAAATAAACTGTTTTCTGACACATTAAAGTGTTGCTGCTTCTCTGCTTCTTTCTATTGCTTTTTTCTCTGTTTCTTTTAACCATAACTTGCACAAAAAAGGCATTTCCAGCGTTACATTCCTATGTGATTCCGAGTCGTCTTTGCATCCCTAACACTTCCTGGAAGTATGTTGGTCTGGTAGTAAAACACCCAGGAGTAATGTCATTGAAATGTCGGAGATGTGTCGGGAGCGCCCTCTATCAAAAAATGGGGGCACCAAAGCTGTACGTCATTTTGAATAAAATAATTACCAAGGGAATAACCTATACGCAAACCGCAACAAAATCGATTAGTTTGTTCAATTTTTATGAGCGTTTAAAATCCACCCCTCTGCTCACAGTTCAATTTTCGCTAGTTACCCGGTCCCAATGTTTTCGATTTTGGGCTTAAAATTTAAGTTAATGTCTAAACTTTAGAATAATTTTAACCCCATACAAAAAATAACTGTAAAAAGTAGTGGTTCGTTACTCTAAAGTATAAAGCACCCTCTATTGACAATTTTTGAACGTAACCTTTAAAAAAATTTTTGAAGAAAATCGTGATAGAGAGAATTATTTTAGCGAAAACAGCAAACGAATCGACCCCTTTTTCCGTTTTTTATCTTCGTTTGAAATTCAGGACCTAAAACTTTAATGGCCCCTAGCTCCTACAGAAGACGTTTGCGCCCCATGGTTTCCTATTTAATAATGTTTGTCTTCATGTCTACTATCACCCCGCAAAGTTTGTACGTCTGGTAGTGAAACACCCTGTATATATATATATATACAGAGAGAGAGACTGTAAGACGTTAAAATACAAAATGCAACGATGCAGCTTCATTCAACTTACCAAAATTGTGGCTCGTTATAAATATGGAAATAAACATCCAAGTAAAAATAAAAAATTACGTGCTTAATTTGAAAAAGTACCTGAAATATTAAATGTTGGTGCTTCAAATAATAACTTCATAGAACGTACAGTTGTAGAATATTCTTAATTGTTTTGATAATGCCTCCGATGGAGTCGAAACATGTCAACAATCTAATAAAACTTATTTTTACTGTTTATAAAGTTTTTATATTACGCGCCTATTAGCAATTAAAATAAGTGTATCTTTATTGCTTCAAAATTCAAGGATGTTTGCGTGAAACATTGTTATTGAGTCACACAACTTTTCATCCAAAGTAGAACATTTAGAGAGTGACGACTAATAACTATAATAAAGAGTATAATGGTCTAATGTAATTGGGACATGATACACTGAAAATCTCTGAGTTACTGTTAATAAGCAGCACTTATTCATTTAAAAGGAAATTTAACTACTTCAGGACGGATGTCACGTATACGTTCCATATAGGGTGCGTATGGTTTTTATTTTTTAATGCCAGAGTATTTTAGTTGTAATCTTTGCCTTGTGTAATCGTAGAATTCTTGAATTAAATACTATACGGAATTACTGGTATTAAAAATTAAAATGTCGTAAAATGACGCCCATCCTGAAGAGATTAAATATAATCACAGCAATTTACTGAGATACATTTTGAGTATAATTAGAATTTTATACTAAGAACTTTTTTATTACATTTAAAAGCAAGAAAGAAAAATCCTGTGTCAAGTGCAGATTATGAAACAATTTCCAACACATTCAGAATACTGCAACATAACTTTACGTTTAATAAGGTGAAGGAGGATGCTAAGTAAACAATTTGGGAAACTCATAGCACATTTCAAAACCCAATGCCAGCAATTGCCATCTATCGTCGGATCTGAATTCTTTTGTGCAGACTTGTATATGATCTACAGGTTTGTACATATACTACATAGTATACCAAGATTTAGTTCAGTTAGAAAACGGATAACACATTTCAAAATACCCCTTCAGAAATTTCAGTCAATCAGTAGTATTGCAACTTGAATTCTTTTTTGCATCCTTGTATATGATCTGTAGAATTTATACACACCAAGTAATATGGAAAAAAATACTTAAATTAAAAAAAAAAGGTATACCACAATTGAAATTGCACTTTCAGCAATTAATCGCTCATAGACAGTACTGTCACCAAATTATTTTGTGTGTCCCTGTAAATTAACGATAAATGCTATGCACACCATATACTATAGTAAGCATCTTGTAATACATCTCAGTTAGGTATATAAATTTCAATAAGTTTTAAAAAGTGTAACATCATTAAAATACACGGGAAACAATTTTTCCCTTAAGACTATAATGAAGCGGACATATTTTGAATTTCCCTATAAACAAACCATAAATGCTACATACTTTTCAGTACAGTACACACTACGGTAAATTTCAATAACGTATAGCAATTAAATAGCATTCCGAGTATATTTATACGAGTTTGACCGCCGACCGTCAGCTTGACAGACAAGCCAAATTTATAAACCCCTATCAACTATGTTGGAAACAGTTACAGAAATGTTGTGAAAAGGATTTTCTAATCTTTCACCATTTTGACACAACAATCCATAAGTTTGAATATGGGAAGTTGTCATTTTCTAAATTTTCAAAATCTGCGAAATTGGAATAATTTTTTTTTTTTAAAAAGGCCATTTTTTGCCTTTAAAACCGCTTGAAGGGCGATAGTATACTATTTATACCACTTATTTTTAATTGAAATTTGTACCGGAATTTTTGAATAATTCTGAATTTTTTATTTCACTCTTTATAGGAGATAAATTTCAGAAATTGAATTTATTTATTTTCAAGTGAAATTTATCCAAAGTTCTGGTGTTAATTCAACATTACTGCAACACAATCACGTGCTCCGTAAATGGTTAACAAGTCGTAAATGAAGACATGTGAACATTCAAAGAAAAAAAATCTTAAAACATTGTAGGAAATATTTTCTTACCCAATTGAAGAAAACAAATTAAGTGAAATCGGTTGATTAATTTCTGACATCTGCCAGTTCAAACTATGATTTTGAGAATGTGTTTGAATCTGCCATTTTTGTGTTTAGAAATGCACTGTTTCATGCAGTAACTTCACAAATAGTTTTCTAGAGAAAATAGGTTGTAACACAAAATTTTAGACATAATAGAAATTCAAGAAAAAAATAGATTGTTTGTAAATATCAGACATATTGTTTGTAATCCCACCACAAGACAAATAACGGTAATAATCCATACATTTAAAGCGAAAAGGGCTTTACCTAAGATTCATACAAGCCTTTCCCACACAAAATTGACCTTATTGCGCATGCGTCAATTTTTTTGGAACGCTTCTCTCCTTCCATAGAATTAAGAAGAAACAAGAAAACTTTTTAGGGCTCACCCTCCCGGTTTACTATGGCCCGAAAGCGAAAAGGAAGTGACGAAGCGAGCGAGCACAAGCCTTGATCTATATTGTTTTAGGGTTTCTGGAAGTTAAACACACACACACACACACGCACACACACACACACACACACACACATGCACACACACACACACTATTATATACGAGATAATGAAGAAGAACGGGGAAAAAAATAAAACCCACTTCAGAGGATTGCTTCTTACCTTCGTGTTTTGTGACAGACCTATATTATAATCCACATTAGAGTCCTATTTAGGTCGGGTTACACCCGAAATGAAAACAAAATCGAAATGAATCCGACGCACTTCAACGCCAGATTTTACCAAACGAACCGAGTTATGATACTTTAAATTTCATGTTGAGCGTTTATTGGCACTAAAATCGCGCGTTTTCCGTAGAGTTTTGGCATTAGATTCAGGCAAGTATTGATCTCATAACATGATTTTCTTTAAAGTTCGGAGACTTTCTTAGATTTAAAAGAACTCAATTTTTGCTACAATATCTTAAAATGGGACATCAATATTTCCCCATATTAACAAAAAAGATTCCATACAATATAGAAATATATATTTCGTGAATTGGTTTAAAATGTTATAGTTAATTATTCATTGCCACACTCACGTTCTTGACAAAATAAATATTATTGCCCTTTTAGCTACAAAAATCTATAAGATAACAGTTAATGAATTTAACAAGTATCGATTTTCCTTTCTTTCTATGAGAACTAGTTCAAGGACTTTCAATGCTCCGGAGGTTATAATGATAATTTTAAAGAGTTTATTTAATGGCTTCATTCAGTTTATTCAGATGTCTAATTGAGGTTTAATTAATGCAGTAAACAAAGATTTTCTTAAAAATGAAAATGGGTAATCAAAGGTTTCTTTTCTGTTACTAATGATAATCATATTTGTTAATATCAAATTGAAAATTAACTAACTATACAGGTGTTATTTAATTATATAATTAAATTAATTCATTTAAATTATAGATCGAATAAATATGTTTTTTAATAAAATACAGTAGAATTTCCCTTTAACGAAGTCTCTATTTAACGAAGTTTTCTACTTAACGAAATGTTCTGCAGAACCTTGACTTTGCACATCATTAACATGTAAATTAATCTCCATATTACGAAAAACTTATTCTATATAACGAAGTTTATTCCACTTTTGTGCGTGTACAGTATTCAAACGAAGAGGTTGCTCTTGCGATGGATGTATGAATTTATTTTAGTGAACTGTACACTGGAAAAAAAAGTGCGCGTCAACGTATTACTGCTTATTTTACTGTTTATTACTGTTATTTTTACGGTATAATACTGGAAGCTGGGATGCTAGTATTATACTGTAAAATCAACCCTTTTTTTTGCAGTGTATGAAAATGAACACATTTGAATCATTTTTTCAAAACACACATTTAATCACATTTTAATGAAAAAAAAGGTACGCTTAGGTTTTTGTTTACTTCTCTTTGTATTTTGTTTTTTTAGACAATATTCTAATTAAATTGTTCTCATATCTACATTGCATAAAAAAAATGACTGCCCGAATTAAAATACGTTTTTGAAATATTTCCATTTTGTGTGTACTTTTAATTTTATGTGGGTTATATGTATACAAGTTTCATAAATTTAAGTTTTTTCTATTTAACGAATTTTCTTCATAACGAAGTGTTTAAGTGTAACGATGAGACTTCGTTAAATGAAAGTTTCAATGTATATGATTATGAAAACGAATGTAGACAGTTAATTTTCTTTGCAAAGAAAGCAGTAATAATCATTTTTTCATACTGTACATTTGGAAATTAGAAAATTACATACCTGCTATAATTTTCCTTGTTTTTTGAGTTATATATAATTTAGACCAAAAAATTATTTAAGGTTATAATAAATTCTAACACCTTTTAATAATATATTTCTTATAAATGCTAAAAGGTGTAAATTAACAACATAATAAATACACTAAAATAACTTTTATTAGGTTGTTTGACAAGTTTAGGCTCACTCCGAGCCATTTTCAAAAACAAATGAGAATATTCCATAATTGTATGATCTTTGAAGTTATTATTTAAAATTCTATCATTTAATTTTCACGTACTTTTCAAAAAGTATGCACGTTATCTTTTATTTTTATTTGGTTGTTTATTTTCATATCTGTAACAATGGAGTAACTCGAGCCACTTCGGTAAGTTAAAAGATGCCGCATCGTTACATATTGTATTTTTGCGTGTTAGTATCTCTATGGTTTCTCTTATTATGGATAAATAGTATAGATTAGAGGGAAAAATTATTTTACTTTCACTGAAATTTATTTGGCCCTGGCAAGATTATATCAAGAAGAAACTATCCAAATAAATTTCAATGAAAGTAAAATATTTTTTCCTTCCAGTCTATACTATCCATCCATAATAAGAGAAACCATAGAGATACTAACACGCAAAAATACAATATATAACGATGCAGCATCTTTTAACTTACCGAAATTGTGGCTCGAGTTACTCCATGGTTACAAATATGAAAATAAACAACCAAATAAAAATAAAAGATAACGTGTGTAATTTTTAAAAAGTACAAGAAAATTAAAGGATAACATTTTAAATAATAACTTCAAAGACCATGCAATTATGGAATATTCTCATTTGTTTTTGAAAATGGCTCGGATTGAGCCTAAACTTGCCATACAACCTAATAAAAGTTATTTTACTGTGTATTTATTATGTTATTAATTTACACCTTTTAGCATTTAAAAGAAATATAGTATTTAAGGTTGTTTTAAAACCTAAACAGGATTACTTTATGACACATTCCTCAATTGATTTTTGTGCGAAAGCGCATGAAGTTGGCAGGTGCACCTGCCAACTGCAACACTGCAAACTGCCATGTTCTTAATCAAAAATTTTATAATCGAACAGTTTTCCCCTTTTCGATAAAAGCAAAAGATTTGCCAGAAAATAGAACCAAATACGGCGTTTTAATTGAATTTCCGGGCGCAACATCACGGTAAATGTTGTCATGATACAACCATGTCTTATAACTCATTTATAGAAAATTGAGAAAAACTATGTGATTACAAATCATTTAAATAGTCATTCCTGTAACTGTCATGCTTTCACGTTTAAAAATGACTCCTAAATGTGTCAGAAAGTTTCGCATTTATGAGAAGAAAAAAATATTTTTATATGAAGTTATTTAATATATTCTTTTACTAAATAAAGTTTCTGGTTTTATTGAATTTTAAATGTAAACATGAAGTGAGTTCATTAACCGATTTCCAACTACAATCTATACGAGCCGTGTCGCGCCCGAACCGATCCCGAAAATTCTGCTTAAAGTCAACCAGAAACCCGACCCGGACTAAACAGCTTTAATCCATAACCGAAGGAAAAGAAAATTAATCCATATTTTAGTATAATTATGAAAAGAAATCTACAGTTATATCTCCAATATAAATTTCAAGTTTTTTGTATAAAAATGAACATATATACATTCATTAATGTGCAAACGTATAATTTTTTCACTTGGAAAATATTCAAGATTTTCTTTTGAAAAATTGGATCAACTTTACCCCTACTCGAAAGAGTCAAAACCCGACCCGAACTCGAAACATTTAAAGTCAACCCGACCATTAACCCCTTGGGGACGAGCGACACGTATACGTGACGCAAAAGATGCTCAGAATCGTCGATTATTCCCACCAGTAACTTTTTATTGTAAACTTTTCCTTATTTAATGACAGCATTTCTGGTATTCTATTAGGCGAAAATTTATGTTTTGAGAAACCGGTGGTAAAAGATTAAAAATTCTGTAAAGGACGCTCGTCGCGAAGGAGTTAAAGAAAACAATTAGCGATAACACGAACCGCGGATCGGGTCAGGTTCTGGTAAAATCGGTTTAAGCGACCCGATGCAGGATTCCATTTTCAATACAGAAGATTATAAAATTCGTTTGTATGTTTTTTAATGTACGTTCTCGTGTAAGTTTTGAACGAATGTTACGATTTTCTGAAATTGTTTCTTCTTTTTTATGAAAGGATGAGTTTTGGACGACTACCGTCGATGCTGCAAAGTTGATTTACTTACAGAGAAGAGCAATAAGAGGCAAAAAACTAGTAATCAAACAGCATGATAAGGAAAAAGAAACCGAATTTTATTGCCTATGCTCGAATTGTGTGCCGTCACACAGTGATGAATTTTCTCAATATCTTGACCAAAACTCAAATGGTTTTCTGCTTTTCACTGTTTTCTTCGTAAACAAATAAATAGTCAGACTGGAGTATTGTATTGCTAAATTACCATGGTTCAATATGAGCCATGTTAAATATGTTCCTGGTTTTATAAAATATAGATTTCGCGAGGTATATTTCAGATAAATACTATAGCATATATTATTATGTATGCTAGTACTAAAGTTTCCAACTGAGTGAAAATGTGTCCATATTGGAAGTTGAACCCAGGACAAATTTTGCTTTAATTGTCAATGCTCTGCCAATTGAACTGTTTGGGCGACCTCCTAACCAACAAAATTCACTCGGACAATCATTTAATAATGGAATCTGGTCTGTTATTTGAAATAGATCGACGAAATAAACCGTAGGTAAAGGAACTCCAGTAAACAATTGTTGCCAAATTACACATTATATTATTTTAACAGAATCATACTGATTGGTAAATAAATCTTACGAGTAGTAATTCTTCAAACTGAGTGAAAATGTGCTCAGGTTGGGACTCGAACCCAGAACCCTTGTGGATTTAATTGTCACTGCTCTGCCAATTGAGCTATTTGGACGACATCCTCAACAACAAAATTCACTCCGACAACCATTTAATAATGCCATCTAGTCTGTTATTAGAAAGAACTCGACAGAATAAACCCCAGGTAAAGGAACTCCAATTCACGATGAATACGTAATTGCACTTTATTATCTTAGAAAAATAATACTGATTGCTAAATAAATCATATGAGTAGTAATTTTTCCAACTGGCTGAAAATGTGTTCAGGCCGGGACTTGAACACAGGACCTGTTTAGCTTTAATTATCACTGCTCTAGGTTCCTATCCCTGTCTGGGCACATTTTTGTATCATACTAGCATTATTTATTTACCAATTCGTATGAATGTGCTAAAATAATAAACGTGTATTGTATACCTCAATATGCTATTCTATGTAGTTTTGTGCATTTATTGAGAGGAATAATCAAATAATAAATCTACATTATTATTAACAAAAAACATTTAAAAGAAGTTAATATTATTAATGTTGTAAAGCTAATAATACCATCTTTTTTTGACAAATTCCTTATTTTTACAGAATGTTGGGGAATTTCAATCTTTTTTTTATATATACATGTGCTTAAATATGAACTGTCTCACTCTTTGACGGATATTTACAAACATTTTACATTCTTACAATCACATTTCCACTGATTCAGCCTTACTCAAACACAGTCCATTTTGAAATACTAAAAAACCTCTAAAAATGTAAATTTTTAGCGTATAAATTTAAAACAGTAAAAACAATAAAATAAATAAATATTCAACATCAACATCGTAAAACTTAAAACAAACTGTTATGCATTTTTATAGTATGTAGTACATATATACCATTAGACTGTCTAAACATATTCTAAAGACTGCTTAGTACTTATTAATCTTTAATTATTGAAAGTCGTGCATGGAAAGAATGCTACTTTATTTTCAGATTTTTGGTCAGCATTTTGGAAAATTTTGCAATTGGGATTTGGCATTTTTTTTTCTTTTTTACAATTAACACAAATAGTTTGTTTCTGCCAAAGCAGTGACGCAAATCACATCAACTTACGTTAAAACCCCTTTCTTTCAGTTCAGGCAAATTACGTATATGAAGTATCATTTTATAGGAAATAGACGACACTAAACAACTTTTTCAATGATATTTCACCCCATATCTGAAGTAGATTTCCAGATAAGTACGCTAAGTTCCGTATTTTGCCTCTAGGGATGCTGCGAGTGGTCTCGTTATGTGAGAGTTTACCTATATGCAGACCCATTTTTAATATTTTCCGATATATAGTTGAAAAGTGTTTATGAATTCGGTTTGGCTGTCTGTCTATCCGCGTTCTAACTAGCGTAAATATCGTCGGATTTCCATACAATTTATATATGTTAATGAGGTTTACAATAGCATGTTCGGTATTGAAAATGAAGTATGTAGCGTTTATATTTCATTTACAAAGACACTCAAAAGAATTCAATTACATTACGGTCTATGTGGAAAAAACGTTTGCGGTGCATTATTACGATGTTAAACTATTTCAAACATTTTTAAATTGATATATGTCACTGATGTCACTAGAACAGACTTACTATAAAATATGGTGAGCATAGCATTTATCGTTCATGTAAAACAATATGGTTACAGTACGGCACAGCTGCCAACTTTTACGCTTTTTTCTTACCACTAAAATTTAATAGAATTTTTTTCCTCATGTAATCACACGATCTTGTCAATTTAATAAGATAAAATTTACTATAAAATTTTAGTGGTAGGAAAAAAGCGTAAAAGTTGGCAGCTATGCAGTACGGTCTAAGAATAATAATTGCTTGAAAGGTCATTCCATGGTAACTTACATTACATTTAGAATAAGTTTTTTTAGTAATTTTCGTAATATAACGCCAAAAAATATTGAAAATGTAGTGTTGATATGATTTGTTAATTAATCCTATCTAAAGCGAAATTTGGATGAAAATTACTTACCTTTAGTGCTATTTCTTGAACACTGACAATTATATTTATTATGGTAATTTACGCTCCTTTTTCAGTAACATAAGTTACCATAGTAAATATAATTTTCAGACTTCAAGCAATAGCACTAAATTTAAGTAATTTTCGTCCAAATTTTGTTTTGTATAGGTTTACATAACAACTCATATCAGCATTACATTTTGAATAATTTTCAGTGTTATATTACTAATATTAATAATCAATTATTCTAAATGTAACGCAAGTTACCATGGAATGACCCGAAAGTGCATTTTAAGTTGTGGTACGCGTTTTTAAATTAAACAATTTTTTTGCCTCTTAGTTGGTGTGCATAAATTCTATAGATGATATACAGGGCAGTACAAGAGATCTCGTGTACATTTCCGTATATTAACGGAAATTGCTGAAGGGTAATTTACAACTGTACTATGCGTTTCCCAACTGAACTACATTTTACCGTATTATGTAGTATACATACATATTTATAAATCATATACAGGGCTGCGCAAAAGAATTTGTATATTTTTTCCGACTATTGATGATAAATCCTGAAATTGGATTTTCAAATGTGTTATGCATTTTCCAAAGGCTTGTATATATGGGGCCTTGTCGCATAAGAAACACACCTGTTGGGCGGGGCTAGTTGAGCTTAAGCCGAAAGGTAGTCCTACAGCCCATTCTGACCTTGACCTTGACCTTTTGTACTTAGACATCACCTGTCATCTTATCAAACGGTAACGTTTTGTTAAAGTATGCTGGAAGTGTTGGAATATGTTTCATAATCTATGCTGGACGCATGATTTTTCGTTCCTTGTTATAGCTGTAGTTACATGCATTCATAAATGAAATGGTTGCGTAACTGATATTCTTACCACCCTGTATATTTCTGTACGTGCGGTGTTGAACTAAGTTTCCTATTTATTAAGTCGGTTAAAAACAAACTTAACCGACTTCAAATGCCATCTTCTTTTATGGCATCCTCTGATTTCTTTAAAAAATTGCGAATTAAATTATGTCCATTGTTTATTTTTATTTTATTTGCTAATGATGGCAGATCGCTAACGAACTCTCCCCCCTTCTTTCCATACTTCAACAAAATCGATATTCTCAAGGGGATCCTTTTTATTTTGTTTTTTGAAAAAAAAAAAGAATTCGGAAAAAGTATCTCACATTTATGATGAATGAAATACTAAGTAAGTAATAAAAAAGAAAGAAAAGACAAGAAAAAAAAGACTACCTTCTGTAAAACTATCGTGTTTAAATATAGCCTTGAGATAAAAAATAAAAGGTGATCCCTCCAACATCATATCTTCATTCAGAGCTTTTATAACATGACGGTATTAAGATCTTCTATCCCCCTTTTTTATTTTATTTATTTTTTATGTGTCTTTTACAAGGAAAAGGTATTAAGAAAATGATACTGAAATCTTACTTCTAGAATGAAAATCGACCTTCAGATTATATGCGACGGCACATTGTTTGAACGGTAATGTTTTAATTTATATTTATGAGTGCTTTTGTTGTAAGCTTATTTATTAGTTTTTTTTCCGGCTGAAGGTTTCGTTATATAGTTAACTAAATGTGACGATATGAAATATTTAATTTCTGTTGATGAACAAGAGAGCATCATAATATTTTTCTTTCTTCATAGGTATTATTTTTCTATATCTGAAAAGGAACAGAAGATAAGAGTTTTTTTTTCTATGGTGTCTGATTTAGTCACGTAGATCATCATCATTATTATTTTTTCCACATTATTGTTCAAATAAAACGTGATAAGGGGCATTTCAGTTATTTTTTATTTTATCACTAGACAGCGATTATATGCATTTGCATATTTTAAGGCTTTTTATGATTAAAGCATATAAGTGCATGTCTTAAAATTGAATTTAAATTAATATTTTTAATTTTTTCGCTGCAGAATGTTTATTTTGAGTTAAATCCCTTAAAAATTCTTTACAGCACTACCGTATATTCCGGCCTATAACGCGCACTTTTGCCACAAGAAAATTTATCGAAATTTACAGGTGCGGATTATATGCATTTGCATATTTTAAGGCTTTTTATGATTTAAGCATATAAGTGCATGCCATAAAATATAATTTAAACGAATATTTTTAACTTTTTAGCTGCAGGATGTTTATTTTGATTTAAGTCCCTTAAAAATTCTTTACAGCACTACCGTATATTCCGGCCTATAACGCGAACTTTTGCCACAAGAAAATTGATCGAAATTTACAGGTGCGCATTATACGTTTGGTATAAAAATGAAAGCTTAAAAATGAAGCATAATAATTTATTGTTCCATTACCTGCGATTTATTCTGTTGAGCTGTTTCGGATAACAGACCAGATGCCATGATCCATAAGGTTAGCTGGGTGAAAAGTGTTCGTCACATATGTTCGTGATAGTTCAGTTGGCAGAGAATTGACAGCTTAAACCAAGAGGTCCCGATTCGAAACATGGCTGAACATTTTTTTCATTTAGTTGGAAAATTATAACTCATATGAATTATTTTTCAATTGGAATAATTGTATTAATGATGTATAAGAATTGAGATTTCTATATTAATGAACAAGAATAGGAGTCATAATTATTTGAGTGAACGAGAGTACGTATCCTAAACAATTTGCGAGGATTGAAACAGATAGGCTTGGCTTTAGCATTTGTCCTCACTTCACATTTGCTTATTTTCTTTATGCTTGTACTCGTTATTATACTTTGTAGTGTCCTTTATAGTGTTTTCATGCTAAATATCTCATGATGGTTCTTTTTTGCAAAAAATTGGGTGTGTGTAATACGGAGAATATACCTAAAAAGAAAAAAATACAGTCTCAAATCGTAGCTGCGTGTTATACGTAGAAGCGAGTTACACACCGAAATATACGGTACATCCAGTGGTCGGAAGTAGCGCGCTACTTTATCAAGTAGTTTGTAATATAACGCGCTATATTTGGAAAAATGTAAATGAAAAGTGTAGTACAGCGAGTAGTACGGTACAAATAATCAGTAGTTTGTAACGAGCACTGCCCAAATGAAAAGTGGACACAGAGTGTAGACGTAAGTATTTTATTACAACTTTAAAAATAATCACCGTATTTGTTGAGGCATATGTCTCATCGTGTCACCAGTAGGTCGATACCCCTGGCGTAGAACTCTTAGGGCTGATCTATCCTTCACTTCGTCGTCCGAAGCTAAAACCGTTGTCCTCGGAGTTCCTTCTTAAGTGGTCCGAAGATGCGAAAATCACAAGGCGACAGGTCTGTACTGTACCATCTCATCGACAGCGGCGACTGATGCATCGGTGATGGTGACCTGACCTGGTCTCGGTGCATTCTTGACTGTCTGGTTGCCTTGTCTGAAACTCTTGCACCAGTTGTTCACAGCTGTACGACCTAAACAGTGTTCACCATAAACATGCTTCACTCGGCGAAAGATGTCCGCGTTCGTTGCCCCTTCAGCCACAGAAAAACGCGCTACGCCTCGTTGCTCGAGTCTGGACGCTTCCATCCTGTTCACCCTATGTTTTGGCCGTCAGTTACAAACACATAACTTCTTTCTAAATGACGCAACATTGTCTAATGCTCCACTAACCCTGCGTAAAACCAAAATCAAACGAAAAAACAGTTCGGCTACTTTGATAACGTCGCTACGTCAGCTGACCACTTTTCAACTAGGCACCCCTTATAACATAGCATAAGCATCCACCTTATATGTGATGCTACCCCTCGAGGTCATCCACAAACCATCCATGTAAGAAGCAAGTAAAATATAAAATATCTATTAAATTGATTTAAAACAAACCAAAATCTGGCTGAAATTTGGCTACATATGAGGTTGATATATATTTAAAATGAAAATCATTTGTTTTTTATGACCAAAAAAAAATTTAACATGGAAAGAAAAGTGCAATCTTGAGTATTTTGAAGCATAAAACCAAAATTGCATTATCACATCGTATGACTAATCTGCATTTTCACTTCTATGTTAGAATATTTTATGGATTATATGCGATTGCATTTAAACATTTTAAATATAATTATCGATATTATCGGATTTGCGATTTCTGCATTTTAGACAAATGAATGAAAATATAGATATGTAAATTATATGCATTTTATCACAAACGAACAAATGACATAGAAAGAAAAGTGTAAGATTGAGTATTTTGAGCATAAAAACTAAACATTTTACTTATATCATTTCTTCTTATGTTACAACAACCTAAAGAAAATATAACTTTATTCACTGCTACAAACAAATTCCTTTTTAATAATTAAATTTAATCTTTGCATCTGAATATCATTACAAAATGATGATATTTTAGAATTTTCAACGTATTTCACCCCAAAGTTTAAAAAATGTGTACATACAAGCTACTTATTCAGTTATATTCCTTTTTTACTTTCGCTTTTTGTTAATAAGAAAACAAAAATGAAAATTTAATACTTATAAATCAACAATAAAAATTACCTATCTGAGATTGTAAGGTTGTTCTTTCCGATGAATAACAACAATATAATTTCTTTTTCAATTCTTAATCTTTTGGAAAGCCAAATGTTGTTATTTTAGGGAATTTTTTATAATTACCTTTAAAACTAGTCGTTGGAGCTACCGTAATACTTACCCATCATGGATATGCATAATATAAAATATGAAAATAAAACACGTGTAAACTATTTATAAAATGCATTGCAATTCGATTACAATCGTGGCTTGATGACGTCCTAAACTTTAAATGCTCTATTACTCAATTGCGTATGAGAAACATCCTTATAACTCTAAAAATGATAATTATATTAACTAACAGTTTACTGCGTCGGATTAAGAGTCTTTTTTCCAATTAAAATATATCTTTGAATTGAAATTTGAATGAAATACAGCATCATGAAAAATCGAAGAGTGTGGTAAATGTGATTACAAATATCTCGGCAACTATTTATCCGATCGACTTAATTCTTTATGCAAAATTTATGTTTATTATTGTCTTTTATATTCACTCTTTAAAAAAACAATTTCGAAAATTTTTATATACCTTTTACCAAAACGAATATTTTGAGAGTAAAAAAAAAAAAATAGTTCCGGATAATCGAGGTTACTGAAATTCAATAAGCTTATTCTCATTATTACACACTAAGTACATATCAAATTTGAAGTCTTTATCTCAAGTTGTTTGGGAGGTAGAGCGTTTACAGACACACATACAGGGTTGGGTTGATTATTGACGGCCAATTATCTACACTAGGGATATAGGCCCGGGGGGAATGCCCTTCGTGGGGGTCTTTCTAAGGGAACCTAACCCGTATTTACGCATGGATAAATCCACGGCTCGAAGAAAACCACGAAAACTCCGAACGATTAGGCCGACGGGCGCGATTGGGATCGAACCCAGCACCTCCCGTCTACCAGCTTCGAGAGCACAACCTCTCAGCCACTGGTGGGGCCACACATACAGACACACACACACACACACACAGACAGGCGGACGGCGAAATTTTTTTTCTTCTAAAAATCTGTTTTTCGAAATCTCCAGTGTCTAAAACGTGTAAATCGGTCAAAAAAATTTTGTTTCTATTTTTAAAACGATTCCAAGACTTACCCTATACTACGTATGATAGGTAAGTAAAAGGGTACAACACATTTATGAACACTGTTAAAAAACAAATATCATACATAAAATTTATCGCAATAAACTTACAAAGCTAATGTTGTATAGTGGCGCGAATTTGTACATGTCGGCCGATAAATAAATACGGCATTCAATCCAGTGCTGCCAGTCTTGAGGCATTATCTATTGCTACTATTGGCTCTAGAGCATCATATTGGGAGTGTGTCTTTGTTCTGATTGGTTGTTACATATTAAAATAGGATGGTGAAAGTTGTTGAAATTTCATCGTATTCAGGAGTTTTGAAAAATCAAGTGAATCATGTTTCGGTGATTCTGTATTTTCCACACTGAGCTCTAGTTAATAGCCGAAGATTTCCCTCCTTACAGCAGAATATTTGATTGTGATTATTTCAGTCATTTAAGCACGTAGTTCCATTACATGTCTGTTAAATTTGTGTTTTATTTATACAATTTTTCTATTTCATTTATGTTTTGAATACGATTTAATTTCGTTCTGAAATTTTTGCGGTAAACAGATGCTGAACTATTTATATTGTTTTAAGTGCAAACGGGTTAGTCCTTCGAAATCGAGCTGCACGAGATAAAGATAGATTTAAAAGAAAATTCATGCTTGAAAATTATTTTTAAAACCTTATAAAATCAGTAAATTGAGATTCAAGTGTCAGACAAATGGCATTTGAAAGAGCATTTTTTCCCCTTTTCGACGGTGTAAAAATTGAAATTTGGCAATGTTTAAAACTTAAAAGAACTGCAATAAAAGCGAAATGTACTGGTAGGTGTTGCCATCGTCGGGATGACATGAGCGTTACTCACGGATATGTTTTTGCTTTATAATATAGATGTTATGCTCGTTGCTTGCTACCCTCCTTCCCGTTGACTCCGCCACTCGCGAAAGAGACTAGAGACGATCTCTTCGGTAGTATGGTTTTGCTGCCACCACCGATATAAGTGATACCGGACACTAAGTTGAAGAGGCTTAACGTTGAATAATCAAATATAATTTATCGCTTATACATTAATTGAAAACAAACTACAGTTTTCGTTGATACAGGAAAGTATCTCCAATATTTCTCTACGTATTCAATCCGTTTAAATGATAGCACGATCTTCCAGATCGAAAGCCACAAGCTATACTGCTATACATTACACTCCGTACCAGCAGTGTTATACCACTCTCATTGATCACACGCTATGGCGATCTCAATACATTTTCCCGTAGCACACAGCTACGAACGCTCCCTCCGGTCCGACTAGAATCGGTAATTCCTCCAACCTTCACGTCCAAACTCACCCTTCGTACTGCCCCAGCAACTATCTCCTTTACTGTCCCTTTCCCCATCCACGGGGTTCCCTTCTCTCACCTAACGGCCTGATTCTTACCTGTTGCCTACAACATCACCTGCCTTTTTTTTAGCTTATTCTTTCACACTCTCGCTGGTACTACATTGTATTCGAACTACATTCCCGAGATTTCAATCCCTTTTGGAATGCGGTTTTGGTGACATTGATGTATTGCTAAGCTTCTTATGGGAGATTACTTTTGAACTGAAATACATAGAAAATATGGAAGAAATATTTAGGTAAATACACTTATACAATACAATAAGGAAATCTATTACTATAAATAAAAAAAATACATGAAACATAGGTATGTATAGCGTCAGAAACCTGACAATAGATATACGAAATTTCTCTAAAATTTCTTTAATGATTGCACAAATCTTTTACCCTATTTTTAAAATTCAGAAAAACTTTTTGGAAGACGAAATTTTCATTAATTCCTAATTCGAGTCATAAAGAACTAAAATACTCGGATATCTGTTCAGGCATGAAGCACAGGAACTTTTATTTCCATTCTCAAGCGATGTTACTTTACTCCAAAGATTTAAATAATGTTCCTCACTCTTCCAAGAAATTATAATGCACATACGAATATAAAAGTTCTTTTCTATAAAATATCTCAACACAGCTTAGCGTGAGGTCTTCAGAGAAAGTTAGTTGATATTCAAACAGTTCTTTCTTTGATAACATTAACGGTGGAGATTTAGGTCAAGGTTTTTGAAATTCAAGTATTCAAAGTTTAATATTTTTAACAATTGTATTGAACATTTTCCAAATAAAACCTTGAATTTATAATATGTTAGTCTAATATTTATTTTTGTAGAAACTTTTATATCAGTGGAATTTATCAACGAAATAAAGTTATTGTCAGAAAAGATTTTAAAGTAGAAATGAGTATATTAAGATAATTAAGTGCAAATGTGGTCATATAACATATTTTTTACATCTATTTTTTTAATGTTACTGTGGGAGATAAGTATTTCAGTTTATCTTATATAGAAGATTAATATATGAAATTACAAAAGAAGTAGAATTTTATACATATTTAATAATAAAAAAATATATATCCGTGTGTCTGTGTGAGTGTGCTATTCTCTGAAAAAATACCTATATATATGAAATTATGCACTTCTCAGGCAATTTTTGTATTTTAGGGTAGATTTCTTTTTTTTTCGTTTTCTTTTTTTTTTTTTGTGTGTGTATGTGTGTGTGTGTGTGTGAATTTTAGAGTTTTTTCGTGTTAAGTGGCGATTTTTTGACATTCATAAAAGAAATCCTGTTTCAATCTTTTAGCGCAATATAGTAAATACTAGCTGACCCGCCCGGCGTTGCCCGAATCTTTAAACTTGAATCACTTAAAAAATGAAACTCTGGCCACGGTCTCCGATGGCTTCGGCACCGTATACCGGGCATGCTCGTACGCTGCGGAAAATCTTTTATTTCCCCATTCCACCGCCAGAGGAGTATTCTGGTCTAAACAAACTTCTTTCCAAACGAACCTCTGAGACAGGTCCCCACTGCCTACGATACTGTATAGTAGGTGTGCTACGAAATTGAGCTGATTTCGAGAAGATGGGGACATTATTAGCCGAGTTATTGAAATAAGGCACAGTTAGAGAAAATAACCTTGAGTGAGGTGCCGGGGAGAGGGGATATTCAAATGTCCTTCAGAAAATAAATAATTAGGAGAATCCCTATAGATCTTTACAAATTCGTTCGTTTGCTTAAGCTAGGAACTTAATTACAAACTTGGCTTAAACTATTATTCGGAAATAGTGATAACAGCTACTCACAAATTTAAGGTTATAGAGGGTGACTATTAAGTTAATTATAATGTTTGGAATTATTTGCGTTGAAATCGGAAAGATAGTGCGTAGATATAGAAACAAGACATAGTTCGAGGAAAACATTGAAGGAGGGGCCGGGGGAAGGGGAGGTTCAAGTGCCCTTCAGCAAATGACTAATTAGGAGGACTACTAATGCATCTTTAAAAATTCGTTCTTTTGGTTAAGCTAGGAACTTAATTACAAATTTGGCTTAAACTATTATTCGAAAATAGTGGTAACAGCTACTCATAAATTTACTTTAATGTTATAGAGGCTAGCTATTAATTTAATTATAATGTATGGAATCACTTGCGTTTAAATGGGAAAGATAGTTGCGGAGATATGGAAACGGGGTATAGTTAGAGAAAAAAAGCTTGACGGAGGGGCCGGGAGGGAGGGGATGTTCAAGAGCCCTTCAGAAAATAACTAATTAGGAGGATCGCTATACACTTTTAAAGATTGATTCGCTTGGTTAAGCTAGGAACTTAATTTGAAATTTGGATTAGACTATTTTTCGGAAATACTGGTAACTGCGTTCTAGAAGTACACTTTCAAGCTATGAATGCTGATTTTTGGGATAATTTAGTAAAAATGGAACTGGTTTGGAGAAGTCCGAAACATTATTAGCTGAAATTTAAAATAGCGGTATTCTGTATATAAAACAGCAATTAAACGCTACGGGTGAAGCTAAATATATTAAAATTGTTAAATGTAATTAAACCCTTACCCCTCTCCATCCCCGCAAATATAACAAATAATCTGTTAAATAAAATGTTTTGTATTAATAATCTCTATCATAATAATATATGTCACGTAAAAAAAAAAAAAACCCTTAAACCCAGCTAATTATCATGAAGAAAAATGTGCTTGGAAAATGTTTCAAACAGTTTTGTGTAATTTGTCGTGAGCAGGTAACGCGAAATTAGCATGGCTGTACGCAGATAACTTCAGTCCATATTGACACTATTTAGTTAGAAATCCTTATCTATGCATCTCTGGTTTATTTAATTACTTCTGTGAAGAATCTATACAGCCAACCAGCCCAAGAAAAAAAAAAGCGTATTTTTAATGAGAGTTCTTTGTGGATATTAATTAATATTTCTGTAAATAATTAAAATATTAAAATTCTGAGTCTCAGGTGTATCAGGAAAGGATTTGGACTCCCTAAATCTAAATTTTCAGGCTTCTAGGGGGGCTAGAGTTTCCTAGCAATCGCCAACAGACAGACACACACAGAGCGAAACTTTATTTTATTAGTATAGATTGTCCTTTTACTAATAATGTTTATTCGGTATTCGTACAGCAATTTTGAATTTTTGGCGATTTTTTAAAACCACTTCTCTTTTCACCGAAAATGAGGATTTTGTATTACATATCTATTTGAAATCTTGTCCACTCAATCTTATATTTTACATCCCTGTATAGAGCAGATATTAGAAAACATGGAATGGATTTCTTTGCCAATCTTTTAAAGAAAAAGTGCGCATCTATCCTGTTACCGGTTGTGACAACTCCGACTGCCTATATTACTAATTCAGTCACAGTTGACCACATGTAAATGATCAATTTTAACTAATTGATTTCTAAATAAAATTGGTAAGATATAAATTTTCTTACCTCTAAATTCCAACGGGACATCGGTGCTCCGAATCTTCATGATTCATTATATTTCAGAAAACAAAGCACTCATGAGTGACGAAAAGACTTGACACGAAATAAAATTGCAGAGATTAATAAACATCACGATTTAATTAACACTTCACAAGACGAACACAACACTCTAATTATTTAGACTTTTAAACTGAGCGACACGCTCTTAAAAAATCATAATCACAAACTAAACTAAACTTAAAATTCTAATAAAAATGTTCCACAACAGTTACGGAATAAACATAAAGTTGCGCGCATGCGTCAAAGTCTCATTGTCTCTTTTCTGCAAATCAAAGTACATCCCTACCTCTACACTGCGTAGGTGTAAATAATTGTCTTTTGATCTTTCAAAACTTTAAGTAGAAAAAGGGTTTGGATGATGCAAGAGGAAATGAATTCCCAATTACAACACCGGTTAATTCAGCAGTAATTAGGATTTAAGAAATCGAGTCTGTCATTTAATCTGTCACGAAAAGCACTTTTTGATAAGATACACGAAAATCGCAAATTTTGCAACGGGAACACAAAGAAATTTGTTTAAAAAGTAAACGTTTTTTTTTGTTACCATTTATTTATTTTAATATAAATAAAATTGTAACTTGTTGAACTAATAAATTACGCGTCACCCCAGCCGCGCAAGTGAAATTATGATGCATACGTACGAGTTTTACTACGCTATTGTTTTGATTCAATTTTCGTTTATGAAGATATGGCTATTTCTGACATATGTGGGCTAAACAACCTGGACATTTTCATTTTATTGAAAAGAAGGAATCACACAGGAAAGGAATCCTACACTTATTGACTAATAGACGACGCTTTAATCCGGCGCGCATGCACAGGATGTGAATGGTTTTGACTTTGTCATCAATAAATACAAATAATAATGCAGTCGAAGACAATTTTTACAAATTCTGCGATAAAGTAAGAGGAAGATTACTTTTACATAAATATTGCTGACAATTATAAAAACTGTACGCACTCTGGGTAAATCATACTCTCGCGCGACTGCTCCCGGGTTAACTATGACTCAGAATTGACACCAGAACACAGCTTTGATTGATCGGCTGGCCATATTACACTGTAAAGAAATTCCGTATATATACTTGTGATTTTATGTACAAATTCTGTCTTTTAATAGAAACGTTTTCTTTTTTGTGAAAATTGTGCATTTTTGCAGAATAAATTGAAAATTACCTTTTTATTCTTACTCGTTGAATGTTAAAACTAGGTTGCGCAACCCCTTGCGCGTCATACGACCACCGGACCTATGTCCTGAGAGACATTTAACGCGCACACCGGCGATCACCGAGCGCACTGCCGGCCGGTCAGGAGGACCGTAATCCAACGGATCCTAAAACCCTCTTACCTGATCTCGCGACGACGAAGATCATTGCGATCGCGCGGAGGATCCCAAATCTTAGAGGAGACCTCCACACGGACACTCGATGAACCGTCGAAACTGCCCAGCGACTTTCGTCGCCGAAACCCCAGAAGGAGAGTCGGTCCCTAGGTCACATGCTAGTCATCCCAATGGCTCTTTCTTTCCCACGGCGTCCGATCATTGGCATGTATGAAAGGACAAGCACCTGGTTCATCTTCCGTGGGTTGTTACTACGTGTAACATAGGAAACTTCTGGCCGACCCAGGACCACGACGAAACTCGGTCCTTTCTCATAGACGAGACTCGGCTAGGTCGTCCCCATTGATCGGCTTTGCATTCGGCAAACCCCCGCAGCGGAATACGGGGATATCTCCGATCGACTCCGATCTACAGTTCATCCACATATAAAAACACAAAAAACACAAAAACGCACACAAACGGAAGAATTAAAGACACCACTATCGGACTCTGGAGGTCGTGGAAACTTCCTCCAAGCACGTCAAAGAGACGAACCCGATCGAGATTAATATTTGGGTGAAACTCAGAAGACGAGCCACTCATCCGTCCGCCAGACGTGGTAATTCCTGGCAACACATAGACGTGTCGGACTGGGTTTCGTTGAATGTTAAAAACAAAAACGTTCCTTCCAAGAGAGGCAAACGAAAATGTTCCTTTTCAATTGAGAGAAAACAGAAAATATTCATTCAATTTTTCGTAATTGATGCTTTGGCTTATAATGCAATACCTATTATTTGTTTATTTATTAAATAGATTTTTAAAATATTACGCCATCGTTCAAATGTATTTGTAAAAACAGAAATTTCTTGAAAGAGGAAAATTTCCATCTTGAAAACGGGAGAATGGATGAGAAGGTTACAGCACATTTTCCGTTTTTTCACGGTATTTTTTTTTACAGTATAGCAGATTTATGAAAAATTGGCATTCCACTAAATGAAAGCATATAAGATATCAATACTGTAGAGCCGCTACAATCTCTCATGGCACCATTTAGCTTACTCACTTTAACCAATCAGCCTCATGAACATAAAATTATATTATCATATGAAGCTATTTCTATTAGATAAAGTTTCCTCTCCAGCACTATATCGTGTTGGCCACTTCTTTTTTCGTAGTGCAATGCTAAGATCGGATACCTTATTGTCATAGCCACAATGTAAAAAAAGGTAAATGTTTCTTAATCTATGGGAATATAATGTAACCCCGAACGAAAATATGCAATAATCTCTTACGAGTTTACAAACGATTCCGAAAAAGCGTTCTTTTCTTTTTAGAAACCTCAGAAACCAATATATTTTCGAGATTTAAAAAGCATTTATACAAACAAAACTTCTTTTGCTGCCGCTGATTTTCGGAAATGTTTCCGAGATTTTTTTTTTTTTTTGTGTATTAATTCGTTTTCTCAAATCGGAATATATGTTTTTCGATGCTATCAATTCTTAAGTAAACATTTTCATGTTTAACAAACATGTTTTATATATACATATATGATAACAGCGTTATCATGTTTGTCTAACATAACAAACCAGCGTTAACATTAAGATTAACATTAAAATTAATATTGTTTTGTCACACTCGCATGTATAAATTCAATTATGTACCTGAAAATATTTACTTAAGAATTCATAGCATCCTAGAAATCAATATTCTGGTTTGAGAAAACTTATTATTACACTACAAAAAAAAAATCCCTGACGGCTCGGTCTACAGGCACAAGTAGATTTCGAAGACGCAGACCGTGGGGCACCTGTTTATTGGGAATTGCAGAAGAAGGGCCTTTTTGCCATGATGCGGCAGTTGGACCGCCCACTTCGAAATCTATCTATGCCTGTAGGCGGAGCCTACAGGGATTTTTTTGTTTTTATTTATTTATTTATTTTTTTTTTGCTGTAAGAGTTGGTCTTATAAAAAAATCGTCAATATAAAAGTTGTAGATATTATTAAGTAGATATATAATAAATTTAAGCGGATTTGATTTTATTTTTTTTCGAGATCGGCGACCAGGCCCCTACCTGCCAGGTTTCCCTAGCTTAAACGAGTTCAGTGCCTGGCACCCAGGCGCGGAGCGCCACTGAAGGGATGCCGCGTAGCAGCTGGCCATTGCTGGCAGGACGGCTATGTGGAGGACTTTGTTTTGTTCCCATTCTTGTTTTTCTGCTAATTGATGTTATTCTTTTTGTATGGACCTGAGCTTGGCATCACACCCATACGTTATGCCATCGTTATTCGAGTTGGTCTCGTAATTTAGAACCTTGATCAGGTGACGAGACCTTCACCTGACTAGGCACCTCCAGCGGTATAATTCACAGGGAACTTTGAGGACTTTGCACCCACGACGGATTTTACATGCACCGGGCGCCATTAGGTGAATTGACGAAGTCTTGAATTTTTTCTTCTTAAACCGCTATTTTTGCTTTCACTTGAGGGCATTTTTAAGGATATCAAAAATCTGTCATACATACATTTTTAGCGCTTTTCCTAGGAGTAATAATAACTTTAAACGGATCCGATATGTATCATAACTAAGAAGTTATGCGTTTTTTCTTTTTTCACAAAAAGCTCCACATCCCTCTTCTGGTCCGATTTCGCCCATTAACGAACTTGACTGAGATTTTATGCCCCTTGCTTTTATGTATCAGTTTGCAGGAAATTTGTGCAGAATTATGGAAGTTATCGTGTCCATAAAAAAGTTATATCTACCCTATATATCTACCCTATATATATAATATCCTAATGAAACGAATTTGTGAAACGATTTTATGAAACGATTTTATGAAACGACTGATTAAACGACTGATTATGTTTCAAGGCTATTTTTAATAAAATATTAAACGCTTGATGGTGAAATTAATATCAATTGTTCATAAAAATCCGCGGATGTCAAAACTGGTAATAGAATTTTGAAATTTGAATTAGTTTTCGAGATATTAATTTTTTTCTAATTTTAATGACATTTCTGTAATGATGGCAACTAATTACTCAGTTTTTTTGTGACAAAAAAGGGAAAAAAATTGAAAAGGATCCCGATAGGGATTATTGATTTCTTTTTATTCGTCATTTTCAAATTGAAATTGAATTTATCTTTCATTTCAATCGATAATGAAGATAAGATTGTGATTAAATTATGTTTTTCAGGAAAATGTGAAAAAAAATCACATTTCTATCGTCAGGATTCAATCGTCTGTCAGCATTTAATTTAATTTATAAACTGAAAATATTTTGAATAAATTCGTCCAATTGACGTCATTTAGGTAAACGTAAAAGAAAGGGAGGAAAAGGAATTAATAGTAATTATTATTTATTGATATCATTTTGTTATTTTTTTTGTAAAATTTAACTAAACGAAATTATAAAATCATTAATTCGGATATTTGAAACTAATATATAAAATAATAATTGCCCAACTGAACGGAAGAATAAAATATCCTGCTTGGTTTTCTATCCTGCTTGGTTTTTTCCGCCAAGCTTTTTAAAAAAGCGTCAAGACCCCTATAATAGAAAAGCACCAAAAGTTCATTGGGTTTATTTTCATAACTTTTGGCAACAAATCTATGTATATTAACGAATCTATCCCTTTTTGAAGCTCGAATTACGCCAAACCTAAAAGCAAAGGATCCTATAATGGAAAAGTACCCGATTTTCTTATGGACAATATTCAAGTGACAGAACATGGTGTAAAATTACCGCGGATAGCAAATTTGTTTAAATATCTCATCAATTGATGCCGAATAAATGAAGGCATGCATGCACAAAATATTTAATTAATTTTGTATGATAAATAATTATTAGAAAATTCGTATATACATATTAATTAAAAAAAATAATTTACATATTTAAAATAACATGAAAATATGCATGATGGTGCACTAAAATAGAGAGAAAATTAAAACCTGTTACTGAAAATGTCTATAACATAGTACTTTCAATACCGTGGTTCTTAATGTTATTCACAAGTAGATGGAATTTTTCTCATCCTTAAACGCAAAGGAAGAATAGAATAGAGATTGTTGTTATAAAAGTCCGAGAGGTAGTCACAATTTAAACCTAACCATTTTATACAAGCTGGTTTTCAAGTAGTAATTGATTTTACTTATCAATCCCGAAAACAGTCGTCGCAACAGCTGTGTATGAGGCCATGATAATCGAAAAATGTCCCATTAAAATGTTAAAAGCATGGCAACTCAATTACAGATTTACCAATATTTTTAAAATAAAGCACGCTGTCATGTTTTTAGAGGCCTCGAAGTCTGAGCGGGGGTTGGCGAGCGTAGCTCGCAGGGGGTAGGCCCCCTAGTATATATATATATATCTATATATATAAAAGAAAGTCCTTTCTGGCTAGATGATCAACGCACAGCCAAAACTACTGAACCTACAAAGACGAAACTTGCAGGAAAAATACTTCTTAGTATGCAGAGGCGCACTAAGACGGGATTTTCAAAAACTCCACCCCTAAGGGGGGTAAAAAGGGGAACAAACTTTTAAAAAATTCCTTAAAAATCGGGTATTATAGCTACGTGACAAATTATAACATATTTTAATGCATTTTTGTATGCTGAATCGAATGGTATCAATTAAATACTCATAAGTCAAATAGTTCGTGAGATATTGGACATTTTTCTTATTTGGCGTAATCTTTGACGTCAAAATCTAACAATTCTAACAATAGAAGTGATAATTTCTAAAAATACGTCCGTCACTATAGCAATGGAAGAAATTCAAATTAAATCTTTTTGTTTATTTTTGCAGATAGGGACATTAACTGCTCAATTGGGAATTGAATATTATTCTTACGGATATTTATGTAATTGTGTATTATTATTATTATTTCTACAAGATTTAAAGAAAATGTGATTGCTAAAATAAAGGGTACATTTCAATTATACCGTCGACCACTTTTCATTAAAAAAAAAAAAAAAAAAAAAAAAAATCATTGCCAAACAGGAATTCCAAATAAACAAATGGAAAAATGTTGCCATTGGAACATCAAAATAAATAAATAAATAAAATAAATTCAGAAAAGCCCCACTCACCAAAGTGTCCAGTAAGTTCTAACTCAAAAAAATTACTATATATTAATGAAAATAGAATAAAAAATCTTGGATATTTATTTATTTACATTATTTTTCTTAATTATCCTTCTCGGCTGGTGAATAAATGTTTGTGACGTCATGTCAGTTGAAATTGATCTATTGCACTTAACTATGAAACGCAACATTTTTACAATGCATTTTCTCTTTTAATGTCATGGCACAGCCGTTTAAGGACGCAATTTTTATTTTAATTAACGAAATAACTAAAATATCAGAAAAACAAAATGAAAAATACAGGTAAATGTCGAATTAAAAACCGCTGCATGACATAAACACGTTTAATACTTCTGACGTCAAGTGAATGGGACTGAATTTTTGGCATAAATCTTTTAGTTTGGCGATAGTTTTTTTTTTATGAAAAGTGGTCGACGGGATAGTACAAAAGTGCCAAATAAAGTGTCGAAGGTCTGATTAGTATTATGTATTACTTCTTTATTTGTTTTCAGTCTTCAGCCATGTTTCTCTCTTTATTTGGGTAGTTATTTATACGATTTCGGGCTAATCTTCCGCAATCGAATACCTCGCCAATTGACGTATTAGCCACAATGTTGAAAGGTTTATGTTTGAAGCGAAATCTTCCTGATGAATCACGTTACAGAAAATCATATCATCATCTACTAGGAGTATAAACCGCATATTCACATTTTAATCAGGTGATGTTTTTTGAAAGGTTTTAGCGTATAGCTATTCTACGTTGCTTTGTTATAGAGCTAAAGGGGAAAGCTCTAAAATTATGTGAACCCGATTATTAAAGATTGCTTTAAAAAAATTCTATTGAACAAATTTTAATGGAAGTGATTTTTTAGGTATGGTTAATGACCCTATAACATATCATTCTATGTTGGTTAGTGATAGAGCTAATGGGAAAGTGACTGAGAAATGTGAATGCAATTATGAAAGATATATCTACTATGCATTTAAAATGCAAATTCGTATTTCATTCCGACCGTTTATAATTTGAGTTCTGCTGAACGGACTTTGGTGGGATTTACACTGTTAGTTAGGCAATTTTGTGGGAATGATTGGTACTTCTCTGGAGCAAAGTTTTCGTCTGCGTTGTGTTTTCTGAAGCGAAAGCTTGACAACGAATCCGATTACAAAAATCATATCATAATCATCTATAACATTTATAAAACGCAAATTCTTATTCCATTCCGATCGGTTAAAACTCAGGTTCTACCGAACAGATTTTTATATGATTTCACTGTTAGTTAGGTAATTTGTTTTAGAAAGGTTTTAAAATAAAGTACATTGTTCTACATTGCTTATTTATAGAGACACGGGAGGAAGTTATAGATAAAATTAGGTGAACCTGATTATGAAAGATTACCTTTTTTAAAGTTCTACTGAACGAATTTTGATGGGAGTTTCGCAGTGTGATAATATTTCTGGAATTGATTTTCTACATTGTTTAGTTATGGAGCTATGGGAGAAAGTTGTCAGTGGCGTAGTCGTAAAAAAAAAAAAAAAAAAGTGCATATGCTCTATAGACAGAGGATATATACTAGAGAGTATATATTATAGCTACGGACGGTGTGCAGAATTTCGTCTTAAAAATTCCAGAAGGTTGACGGCATATACCAGCATATACTTTCTACAAAATCCCTGAGAGTTCTATCAACAGGTGAAAATGATTATGAAATATACATTTATCTGTCTACTGTATATGTATAATACAAAGGGAATTTAGATCCTGCCGCTTATACCTTGAATTCTGCTGAATAGATTTTGCTGGAACTTGCACTGTTTAGTTAGCTAAATTTTGAGGGGAAGTTTTAGTGCATAACATATCGTTCTATGTTGCTTAGTTAAAGAATTAGGGGGGTGGGGGCATTTCTATAATCAGTTGAACCCAATTATGAAACATTAGACTTTTTTAAAGATTCTGCTGAATGGATTTCTATGGAACTTGCATTGTTAATTTTCCAGGGATAGTTTTAGTACATTGCATATCGTTATATCGTTCTTTAGAAAATCATACTGTAAATGATTAAATAGACGAGTTGGTCTTTAACAGCCTAAATTTCATGTAACACATTAGAAAATATAACAGCGTAATGGCTTTCGTAACGTTTTACACCAATGCGGAAGGACATGAAGGGAAAAGTTCATGCTTCTTTAAAACACACAATCAAATTCACCCATATATTTCGTTTGATTCAAGTTTTTTTTTTTGGAGAAACCGTCCAGCGTAGCGAGCAAAGCCTGCTAGGTAATAATAATGGTTAATTTTATCTGTATATAAAATTCTATATTATGTAAAAGAAAGTCCTGACTTGGGAGATCATCAACGCACATTCCAAACTACTGAAACTACAAACACGGAAATTGCGGGGAAAATACTTCTTAGAATGTAGAGGCGCAATAAGAAAGTGTTCCTAAAATTCCATCCCTAAAGGGGTTATAAGGGGGAAAAAACAATAACAAAATTTCTTAAAAATCGGGTTTGATATTTATTTGTCAAATGATACCATATTATGTATTTTTGCATGCTGAATCGAATGGTACCAAATAAAAAAAGTCCTTCCGGCCTGTACCGGGAGGAAAAGGTAGCTTTCCTATATCTTAGTTTTAAAATTTTAGCTAATGTTACACGAAAACAGCAAGTTAAAATGCAAAGAAAACGTTTACAAAGGATTCGTTAATACTGAATCTGAATAAGAAATTCGCCAAATTATTGAGCAATAGCCAAATTGGCTTCATTTATGAAGACTTATTTTGGTCGCCAAATTTGGCGATATTTCGCCAAATGTCGCCAAGTTTGGCGAGAATTTGGCGCTAATGGATATGAATATATAGTTTTATGCGTATGATTGGGAAATGATTACAACAATGAAAATTTTTGTAATGTGCTGTCTTGTTTCAAAATGTCAGCCACCCGAATTTCAAACTGCTCTATCTCAGCCATTTTTTAAGATAGAGGTAAACCAAAAAATGCTCTGGAATCCTCGTATCAAAGCCTAACACTTAATAAAAAATAAATTTAAATTTTTAACTTTTTTGTATATTTATTTTAGTTTTAAATTTTTAAATGGCCGCCATCTTGAAACAAAATAGCGGACCAAGCTGGTCAACGAACTCGGTCGAGACATTGGTGAGCTTAATACTCACAATTAGTTTAATCAAAATTGATTTATAAATACGAGCGTTATCGTATGGGATAGGTCAAGGTCAGATATATATATATATATATATATATATATATAAATCAACATTTGAACGGAGGGTGGTTTTGGGGTCTGGGGGTCATGATCGGTGAAAATATATCGAAATTTTCCGGAACTGCTTTCCTCCGAACGGCTGCAATAGGTAGCTTTATACTTTTTTGTATTGAAAGCTACCTAATATTCTAACTCCAACAATTCGTGAAATATTGCACATTTTCGAATTTGGCATTGCCTTTGGCGACAAAACCTTAAAATTTATTGCATTGATTGCCAAGTGATATTTTCTAAAATACATTCGTCATTGATAAAGATCAAACAATACTTGGCGATTTATAAGATACTGGATAAAAAAAAAATCACCTGATATTTTGATTAGATGAAATCTCAATAATGCCAGTTTTCGGGCTCTTTGTTTTAACTTTTTTGTTTTCTTCGGGAATTTGGAATTAAACGTTATTCGGTATTTTTATATTAGCTGGGTGCCAGTGATCGCGAAAATTTTTTTATTCTCGCCAATCCTTTTTTTTTTTTTTTTTTTTTTTTTTTTTCTAATATTTTAACGTTAGCTAATAACAACTAGCCATTATTTTAACATTGCGATATAATATCTTAAGAAACTTATTTAAAATAACTAAAATATAATCGTAATAAAATACATAAGCACAGACATATCAATACAAATAAAATGTCACGCAAAATGTTCTAATTCAAATGATGCCAATTGAAACAAGATTTGGTGAGTTTTTACTGGCGCCCAGCAATATAAAAGTACCTATTAATCTTACGGATATTTATGTAATTGTGATTTTTAAATAAAATATGCTTGCTGAAGTAAAGTTTCGAGGGTCTGTACGGTTTCGATATTGCACATTTTCTATAATTTGGTGATGCCTTTAGCGCCAACTCATCAATATTTCTAACATTACAAGTTATAATTTCTAAAAATGCATCCATTACTATATCTTCTTTACTACCGCCACTGCAACATATCCAGGGAGTCTCATCCTGCCACTTCAAGGCACGGCACGAGGTGCAGGGTAACTGAGATCCGAGATCAACAGCCTTATTCATGAAATAATCAATATAAGGATCATAATTAAAGCCAGACAAATACTTAGTAGTCCAAGACAAAATTTTGATATGCGATCTCTTTTCATGTTCTCCTGTAGCTGTCTGGCCAAAAGCGTACATTGTTGGATGAATGCTATTCACCGGTATATTTAGTTTGATTCAAAATTCGTTTGGAGAAACCGACCAGCGTAGCGGGCGAAACTTGCTAGTATATATATATAACTAATATATAATAATAGAGTCATAATCGACGTAGATCTGCAAAAAGTGTTTCAGAAATTCTAACGTAGGGGAGAATATAATAGGTAGTATTTGTCACGAAATCAAGCTAAAACTATTCGGAAACGTTTTCGAAAATCGTTTATAGTGAAGAGATACAGAAGATCATGGACAGTGCTAGCCCAAAATAATAGTAAATAACTAAGAATGATATTTATTTGTCAAATGATACCATATTATGTATTTTTGCATGCTGAATCGAATGGTACCAAATAAAAAAAGTCCTTCCGGCCTGTACCGGGAGGAAAAGGTAGCTTTCCTATATCTTAGTTTTAAAATTTTAGCTAATGTTACACGAAAACAGCAAGTTAAAATGCAAAGAAAACGTTTACAAAGGATTCGTTAATACTGAATCTGAATAAGAAATTCGCCAAATTATTGAGCAATAGCCAAATTGGCTTCATTTATGAAGACTTATTTTGGTCGCCAAATTTGGCGATATTTCGCCAAATGTCGCCAAGTTTGGCGAGAATTTGGCGCTAATGGATATGAATATATAGTTTTATGCGTATGATTGGGAAATGATTACAACAATGAAAATTTTTGTAATGTGCTGTCTTGTTTCAAAATGTCAGCCACCCGAATTTCAAACTGCTCTATCTCAGCCATTTTTTAAGATAGAGGTAAACCAGAAAATGCTCTGGAATCCTCGTATCAAGGCCTAACACTTAATAAAAAATAAATTTAAATTTTTAACTTTTTTGTATATTTATTTTAGTTTTAAATTTTTAAATGGCCGCCATCTTGAAACAAAATAGCGGACCAAGCTGGTCAACGAACTCGGTCGAGACATTGGTGAGCTTAATACTCACAATTAGTTTAATCAAAATTGATTTATAAATACGAGCGTTATCGTATGGCATAGGTCAGATATATATATATATATATATATATATATATATATATATATATATATATATATATATATATATATATATATAATCAACATTTGAACGGAGGGTGGTTTTGGGGTCTGGGGGTCATGATCGGTGAAAATATATCGAAATTTTCCGGAACTGCTTTCCTCCGAACGGCTGCAATAGGTAGCTTTATACTTTTTTGTATTGAAAGCTACCTAATATTCTAACTCCAACAATTCGTGAAATATTGCACATTTTCGAATTTGGCATTGCCTTTGGCGACAAAACCTTAAAATTTATTGCATTGATCGCCAAGTGATATTTTCTAAAATACATTCGTCATTGATAAAGATCAAACAATACTTGGCGATTTATAAGATACTGGATAAAAAAAAAATCACCTGATATTTTGATTAGATGAAATCTCAATAATGCCAGTTTTCGGGCTCTTTGTTTTAACTTTTTTGTTTTCTTCGGGAATTTGGAATTAAACGTTATTCGGTATTTTTATATTAGCTGGGTGCCAGTGATCGCGAAAATTTTTTTATTCTCGCCAATCCTTTTTTTTTTTTTTTTTTTTTTTTTTCTTCTAATATTTTAACGTTAGCTAATAACAACTAGCCATTATTTTAACATTGCGATATAATATCTTAAGAAACTTATTTAAAATAACTAAAATATAATCGTAATAAAATACATAAGCACAGACATATCAATACAAATAAAATGTCACGCAAAATGTTCTAATTCAAATGATGCCAATTGAAACAAGATTTGGTGAGTTTTTACTGGCGCCCAGCAATATAAAAGTACCTATTAATCTTACGGATATTTATGTAATTGTGATTTTTAAATAAAATATGCTTGCTGAAGTAAAGTTTCGAGGGTCTGTACGGTTTCGATATTGCACATTTTCTATAATTTGGTGATGCCTTTAGCGCCAACTCATCAATATTTCTAACATTACAAGTTATAATTTCTAAAAATGCATCCATTACTATATCTTCTTTACTACCGCCACTGCAACATATCCAGGAAGTCTCATCCTGCCACTTCAAGGCACGGCACGAGGTGCAGGGTAACTGAGATCCGAGATCAACAGCCTTATTCCTGAAATAATCAATATAAGGATCATAATTAAAGCCAGACAAATACTTAGTAGTCCAAGACAAAATTTTGATATGCGATCTCTTTTCATGTTCTCCTGTAGCTGTCTGGCCAAAAGCGTACATTGTTGGATGAATGCTATTCACCGGTATATTTAGTTTGATTCAAAATTCGTTTGGAGAAACCGACCAGCGTAGCGGGCGAAACTTGCTAGTATATATATATATATAACTAATATATAATAATAGAGTCATAATCGACGTAGATCTGCAAAAAGTGTTTCAGAAATTCTAACGTAGGGGAGAATATAATAGGTAGTATTTCTCACGAAATCAAGCTAAAACTATTCGGAAACGTTTTCGAAAATCGTTTATAGTGAAGAGAACACTACAGAAGATAATGGACAGTGCTAGCCCAAAATAATAGTAAATAACTAAGAATTTTTTTTTATTATAAACCTTAATAATATTTTTAAAAACCAGTTCAACTTACACCAAATAAAGGCTCAAGATTAATTTTCACTAAGTACTTAAAAAATATATATAATATAAGTGTAACGTTATCTATTCCCTAATTAAATATAAATCTTTTCTTTTCTTTCGGAACGATGAATATACAGCATGACATGAAAAATTATTTATCTTTATTTTTTTTTATTTGGTGTATTTTTTCGAAAATAAATCTGACATAACATATATATATTGCATTATTTTCTATTCCTTAATTAAAATAAATCTTTAATTTTAGAGGATTAGGCCACAACTTCGCAGAAAAAGGATTTAATTTATTTTAGCATACTTTAATCAGTTGATTTAATTATTATTCGAAAAATAAAATCTTACGTTACTTAATTATTTCACAATTGTTTTCAACTCTTGATGTAAAACCAAATATTTATACTTATATTTGAAGGAAAATATGACAATATCACATAAAAAGAATATTTCAATTAATATTTCCGGATATTTTATGAATTAAAACCTGGACTATCTGGTTTTCTATCCCGGCTGATTTCACAAATCTTAAAGGCTTGTGTATTGAAGAAGAAATTTCAATTTAAATGGAAATCAATTTGAAAAGGACGGAGCTTATTAAATTCTAAAATATTGTTCAAAAAGGGAGATATAGCTGAACTGGGAGAAAGAACAGAAGCTGTGGTTATAGAAATATTTTTCTTTTGATTAAAAAATAAATGCTATTTATTAAGTTTTTGATCGTTTTATAAACATACTGACTAAAAATCACCTTGTACTGAATTAGGTTCTAATTTGATTGCATATAGTAAGTTATTTGAAAAAAAAAATAATTCAAAAGTTTTTTTTTTTACAGTCATATGTTTTATTTCTTTATATTTATTTGAAAGAAATGTACTTTTCGTAAGAAACATGTGTTACTCAAATTCTTCGCTTTTATACAGTTTAATTTAATACTTGAATCCTTTTTTAAAATTTTCAGAGGCAAGTAATTATGTTTCTGTAATTTTGAATTCACACTAGAATTTGCAAAAGAATGTATCACCAATTCAAAAGTTTCTTTATAGTCATATGTTTTATTTCTCTACATTTATTTGAACAAAATGTACTTTTCGTAAGAAATATATATTACTCAAATTCTTTGATTTTATACAGTTTAATTTAATACTTGAATTATTTTTTAAACATTTCAGAGGCAAGTAATTATGTTTCTGTAATTTTGAATTCACACCAGAATTTGCGAAATTTTTTTTCTGGAAATGCAACTTTACAAATGTTACATTTGTTACTAAAGTTATAGAATTAATAGTCTGTTAAAAAAAATAGTCTGGTACAAATCTTATTTATAATTAGACGTTATAAAAAATATCTCACTGCTGTTCAAGGGGTTAATGCGTCGATATTTTCTGCTCTTTAGTAATTGCACACGTCGAAGAAAAATACATAGCACTAAAACTGTTCGTTGACTATCGGTTTTTCTCAACCGAAATGTAGAAAATTTTATTAACGAAGGCAGAAAAGAAATAAAATATTAATATTTGGATAACTGAATCCAAAAACAAGTGTGAAAATATCACACTGCTCATTAAATTTTTTTAATAAATTTAGCATTCGCTTGGTTTATTTATTTACTTTGTTCTTAAAAGTATCGCTATACATTCTAGAAGAAGGAATTTTTCTTATTGTATTCAGCAGAAATTTCAGCGTTTCAAAATAATCCGCCGCTATATCTATGTATCTGTTTGTGTGCTCGTTAGTGTTTGTGTCTGTGTATTTGTGTTTGTTTGTTTGTTTTATTGGATCCTCGGATGCAGAGCGTGGAGAAGGAAGGATCTATTTATATATATATATATATATATATATATATATATATATATATATAATACCTTTGAATTCAAAATACATCAAACAAGTTCTTGCCACAAATCAAACCAAATCTTCAATTTAAAGATAGGTAATTATAAAGTATGTACAGAATACAATTAAGATTAATATGTAATTAACAAATTCAAACATCAAATCACCGAAGCTCCAATTCAGAGACGACACGCAGCCAAACATACAATATAGTTTTAAAATTTTTCCTTAGTTAAATTATTCCAAATTCTTACAATTCTTTTTTTCCCTCTCTTTTTAAAATATCTTAAATCTATTTTATATTTTATTCCAATACTTTAATCAAAATATTCTTTTATTTATCATTTAAAAATCTTAATCTGTTAAAAGCTACACGTATTTATTAAAACCTTATTCTATTAAATTGAAAAACTGCCTCTGAAACGCACCTGCTTAAATTCTTCTTATTTGAGACATTGAATTTTTATTCTTTGGAACTTTTGTAATACCATTTTTTATTTAATTCATTCGGCATCCCAGGATTCCTGGCGTTTCCCGCTCAAGGCTTTTTTACCTTTTTAAATTGCCGCTCTGATAAAGAGTTTTGGTCATACGTCATGTACACACCTTCTTGGCCTCGTTTTTTCAACCATTAGCGAGAAGGCCTCGCCCCTTCTATCCCCCTGGCTCCCTCCGAACATTGATGTGAATGGGCCAGCTTTTTTCGCGCTTCTGTCACTTTGGGCAAGGTTTTGAGGTATTTATACGGTTGCACTGGCTTCGGAGACAGATTTTTACACGAATTAATTGTTGTCATCTATAAACCGTCACTGGGGAAGTCTACACTATTTCGTCGGTAGTATGTTCTTCAAGTTCTACAAATTCTTCAATAGCTTTCATGTGTTCAAGTTTTTAATGAAGCGAAAGTCGGTGGAGTTGCTTTCATCTCTGTTATCATAATAAAGTCTTTGCTCATCTATTAAGTCTTTCTGAATGTTTTTGGGAAAATTCTATTGGAATTAACTGCCTCTACTCAGCTTTCACGATTGCATTATACTATGATGTTCAAATATGACTCGTACTCCGAGAATTGCCTTCATAGTGATTAAATCGGAATAATACCCTCGCCGAATGTCATGACTGTATTTCCATGATCTCGACTGCGCCTACATCGAACTGATTATACGGTAATTTTCGTGGGGTTCGGACTGATATGTCATCACTGGAGTATGATGGAACGAACGTTTCAAGTCGACAGTAATAGCAATCATCTATAATGTGTCATATATATATATATATATATATATATATATATATATATATATATATATATATATATATATAGTTGCCAATTAATTATTACATTCTAATTCATAATTTCACAGTTTTTGTTGGTGTTTCGGTAATGTTTCATAACTATCATACCATTCACAGAAACTGAATGAAATTTTGGCAAAAGGTATTTTGAGGTATGCGCTCAAGAATGATATGGAAAACAACAGGGGTCACTCAAACAGTTACGGTTACAGTGAAAAAATTTCGAAAAAATCAAATGGCAACACCCAGTTTTTTGTATTGGAATGTGATCTCCATTGTCAAAAACCCTAAATAGCGTTGGAACGGCAACTGTAGCATGAAAATCACCGGAACTATGTCAGAGAAAAGTAAAAAGGACTTTGCCGTGCACCAGAGCATTAATTTTCGTTTCATTTATGTCACACGTCACACCGTTTCTTTGGTTGATATCTCAGGCTGATTAGTTCTCCACAAAACGTGAAGAACAAACCAATAAACGCAAATTTCGGGTTCTAAGTAAGACACAGTCATGACTGACGTCGTAACGCTAGATGAAAGAAAAGTCACTGCGAAATGCGAGCCGCGTATGTTCCTTTCTGCCATTCCGAACAAGATGCCGCTTTCAGGGAAAGAACATGGGGAAATCGTAAAGATTTATTACCGGAATGGACAAAATGCCGCAGAGACATTGCGTGTTTACCGCAGAAACCATGGATTACGGCGAGGCCCGTGCACTGTCAAAGCTGTACGGGACTTGATTCATAAATTTGAAGAAACTGGTTGCATATGCGATCGACCTCGGTCTGGACGACCTTCCGTTCCTGTGAAAGCTGTTGCAGAAGTCCATCAGACGATAAGCACAGTTCGTCCCACAACTGCACGCGGTGTTTCACGTGTTCTGGATCTGCCGAATTCAACTGTACGCAAGATTCTGCGATCTGTTCTAAACATGTTTCCGTATCGATTCCAGCGTGTCCAGATGTTGGAAGCGGGAGACTATCAATTACGGCTGGATTTTGCAAATCAATTCCTTATCCGGTACGATGAAGATAGCAGCTGGCCTTTACGCTTTCTGTGAACAGATGAGGCGCATTTCTCGTTAACTGGTAACGTGAATTCGAAAAATTGTGTGCACTGGGCAGAGAATAATCCACATGATGTGCATGCATGTCCATTACACGAGGAAAAAGTGACTGTGTGGTGTGGTATAACGAGTACGTTCATCCTCGGCCCTTACTTTTTTGAAGAGGTTACTGCCAGTGATCTGCAAACGTGTACAGTAACGAGTGCTCGCTATCTGGACATGTTAACTCATTACGCGATTCCCGCATTGCAACAGCAAAATGCTCTATCTGAAGTTGTGTGGATGCAAGATGGCGCTCCTCCTCATGTCGGGTCTTCAGTCAAACGTGTCTTAACTCAACAGTTTGGTTACAGAGTTATCTCCTGTCATTTCCAGTTTCCGTGGCCACCAAGGTCTCCTGATCTGACACCAATTGATTTCTGGCTGTGGGGATATCTGAAATCCAAAGTGTATCAGTTTCGTCCTCAAACTGCATCTGATTTGAAAGATGCCATCGGAACTGCGATTCAATAGATTCCTATTGCCATGATACGTGCTGTAGTGCTATCCACCATCAGCCGCATGCAAAGTGTCATCGTGTGTGATGGAGGATTTGTGAAAATTTGTGGACATGTGGAAAATTTGTGAAACACAATAAAATGCTTTATTTTATGTTGCTTCTATGTCCTTATTGGTTGTCCTCACTTTTAGCCTATCTACCGCCGGTGATTTTCATGCTACAGTTGCCGTTCCAACGCTATTTAGGGTTTTTCACAATGGAGATCATATTCCAATACAAAAAACTGGATGTTGCCATTTGATTTTTTCGAAATTGTCTCACTGTAACCGTAACTGTTTGAGTGACACTGTTGTTTTCCATATCATTCTTGAGCGCATACCTCAAAATACCTTTTGTCAAAATTTCATTCAGTTTCTGTGAATGGTATGATAGTTAGGGCCCAAATGTCGGGATAGTTTTTTTTATAATCACCCTGTATATATATATATATATATATATATATATATATAATTATTTACTACCAATAAAATATCATAAAAATTTAAATTATAGTTTCAACCTTATGGTAAATAATGAAATTAATTTTCTTGATCTTAAGATAATTCTTAAAGATAATAAAATTTTGTTTGACATTTATGACAAAAGAAATGATTTCACATTTAAAGTTAACTTATTTACTAATTATAAGTTTTGTAAACATAAATCAGTATTTGTAAATATTTTACTAAATTTTGCACATAGAATAAACAATCTTTGTTCTAATAATTTTAAAACTCAAAATTTAAAACTTATTCTTCAACATGCAGTAGAATATGGCTATCCCTTTTATTTAGTTAAGTCAATTTTACGAATATAAATTTTGCTTTCATTGGGGTTTATATGTTTGCACATTCTATCTGTTAAATCACTTACATTTTGATTATTGATATATTTGGCTAAAGACTGAATTCCTTTATGTGAGAGCTGAGGGGAATATTTTGGTTAAATATCTTTTATTATTTAAAAAATTTAAATAGTAAATTCTAATTTTTTTTCCTTTTCTAGGGAGAGAACTTTAAATATAATATTGTTCCAATAAGTGCGTTGCTATATTGGAGATTTACTGTTTTTTTTTTCTCCTAGCCAGGTAGAGAACTTTTAACAATATAGTTAAATGCGTTTTTATTTTATTTTTTTTTTATTTTTATTTTGCAAGATATTAGATCCAATACGTGAGGTTAACATATTGGAAATGTTTGGTTATTTTTAGCTATCAGTGTGTGAAATCTAATTTTATTTTTCAGAGTAAATAATATTTAGCAAGATGTTAGTTCCATTAAGTGCGTGTAGCCATTTTGGTATTTCTTTTAAACTTGCACAGTTATTTATAAAATGAAAATCTAATTTTATTTTTCAGGGTTAATAATATTTTGCAAGATGTTAGTTCCAATAAGTGCGTGTAGTCATATGGGTAAATCTTTTAAGCTTGCATATAATTATTTATAAAATGAAAATTTAATTTGACTTCTACAATAATATTTGAGATTTTATGGGTTTATTTATGTTTTGTTAAAATGATATTACACAATAAATATAAATTATTTAAATGTTGACATATGTAAAAATAAATAGATAAAATAATTTTATACTGGAAAATTTTCTTAATCTAAATAATTAATAGTTATTTAGATATTGTTTTAATCTTTAACTAGATGGCAGCACCATATAATGATTTTTAAAAAAACTATTACTATTATTCTTTAGTATTATTTTTTAGTTATTGTTCATTATTATAAAACCAGATGGCAGCACCATATAAATTTTCACAATTTTTTTTTCACTTTTACCTGAAAACTTGGAATACAAGTGAAATTTTTAAATATTCCAATAATATAATATATATATTAAAATTATTTAAGTTAAAAAATATTTGTAGTAAATGAATTTATAGTTTTTATATTACTTATTTGTATTTTTATATTTTAAATTAGAAATAGTTAAAATCACAATGGTTAAATTAATAACTGCTACTTTTAAAAAATTAACTGTAATTTTAACTTGTACGTTTGAATTCACTTATTCACTTTACCATGTGCTTAGCACAAAACAATTTTGGCTTCGGATTCTGGACAAATTGATGTTGTAATGTATAGATTTTCTTTGTCTTCCTTTGTATTTATTTGTTTATAAATCGATTTATTTTCTTCCGTTTGATTTGTAGTGTTCTATTTTCAAAGGTATCCTTTTTTTTTCAATTTCTTTCCAATGATTGTTAGGGCTTGGAATTGTCACAAAATTTTGGCTTCTGGAACATTTCCAGATTGTTTAATGGAAATTGTTGAGCATGAAAAAGTTCCTTTAGACTAGAATATGATTTAATTTATCAAAAACTTTAAAGGTGCATGAAATTTTAAACATGAATATTTTCTTTAAACTCACAAAGTACAATTCACAAGTATGCTCATTGCTTAAAAGTGCTAAAATCCATTTATTGTTGTCTATAGATATTAAAAACACTAAAAACAGCATTACCCCTGAGAATGTCCGTGTGATGGCCGAAAACGTTTGGAATATGTGTTTTTAGTGTTTTTAATATCTAGACAACAATAAATCGATTTTAGCACCTTTAAGCAATGAGTACACTTGTGAATTGTACTTCGTGATTTAAAATAATATTCATTCAAGGTGAACTTTGCACTGAAGTGAAGTTTAAAACTTTTTTTGGTGAATGTTTACTTTTCCGTAGCTTACATATGTTACACTGAAAGCATAACATCAGTAGTCAGAGGCATAAATAAATGATAACACTATGAAAAATAGTAAACCAATAAATAAGGTAATTTTGCACTGGAAATAATCTGCATCTGAACAAATATTTGAGCGGTACATATTTGAATGCGCATTTTATACTACTGGACTGTACACAAATTTAACGTTATTCTAATATCGTAAGTGCTCTGCAATGTTTTTAATGTATTTAAAAAATATCTATATGTATTCTCTCTTCAAGTGTAAGACATAAAAATAAGGAAGAGCTTACTTTAGAAGTATCTAATCAAGCGCACTGGTTTGCAATTGGGAGATTTTTAACACTTTCCAACCTAGTTGAAAAGTGTTTATGACTTCGGTTTGTCTGGCCGTCTGGCCGTCTGCCGTCTGTCCGTGCTCTAACTCCCGTAAATATCCTTGGATTGCCCTGCAATTTTTGTATGTTATTGTCGTTATCTATAGCATGTTCCCTATTTCAACTGAAGTGTGTAGCAGTTAAAGTTTTTTTACAGGGACACTCAAAAGAATTCCGTTACATTACAGTCTATGGGAAAAAAATCATTTGCCGTTTATTTTAATGATGTTACACAATTTCAAACACATTGTAATTGATATATATCACTAAGGTGCATTACAAGAAGCTTAATATGGAATAGGGTGTGCATAGTACTTATAGTTACTTTACAGGGACAGTCAAAAGAATTCCGTTACATTACGTCTATAGAGAAAAATTGTTTGCGGTTAATTTAAATAATGTTTCACTATTTTAAACGCATTGAAATAAATATATATATCTCTAAGGTGCATTACAAGAGGCTTACTTCAGAATATTGTGTGTATAGCAGTCATCGTTCATTTACAGGAACACACAAAAGCTTTCATTATTGTCAGTTAACAATAATTCCTGGAAGTGCGCTTTAAGTTGCTGAACGCGATTTTAAATTTAACTCACTTTTTGTGTATTACTTGGTGTGTATAAATTCTGTAGATCATATACAGGGCAGCACAAAAGTTCGCGAACACATTTCCGTTTATTGACAGAAACTCCAGAAGGAGAATTTTAAGCTGTGCTAAGCGTTTCCTAACTAAACTAAAATTTAGCATCCTATGTAGTATATATACAAATCTATAGATCATATAATGGGCTGAATAAAAGTATTCGGATATTTTTCCGAATATTGTATATGTTGGAAATTCCTGAAATTACGTTTTTAAATATGTTATGAGTTTTCCAAATTGTTTACTTAGATGTTATCTTTCAGCTTATTAAACGGTAATGATTTGTAAAATTATTTTGGAAGCGTTGGAAAGCGTCACATCATCTTTGCTTGAAGCATGATTTTTCGTTCTTGCTATATTTAACTAACGAATGATAAATAAGGATTGCGTCGCGATATGCAGTTATTTTGTTGTAAATAGCATCTGTATTTCTTGAAAGGTTTTAGCAAGTCTCAAGAGAAAAATCGAAATACAACCAAAGCATAATCTTGAAAGAGAAACTTCACGAAAACATCGCACTTTAATGAGCTCTCGGAAGGATAATTGCTTAGTTGACAAATTTTGAAAACAACCCATTATATATTTTAAAAAAGTTAAGATTTAAAATGGCGGTTTCATATAAATGTTCTAGGTATAGGAATGATTTTTTGATTTAGTTCATCATAATAACTGCCATATATAAAAATGTTCGGCAACGAATTTCTACCGCAGACTCGTAGTGGCAATATACAAATAATAAATTTCAAAGTTTCGTTAGTGAAATAGAGTTCGTTTGTGATTGCTGGCAGAATAAAAAGACGTGATAATATAATCAAAATGTTAAAAATTGTGAATCGCCCTGTGGTTATATGATAATTCTTAATACCAAATAAATAAAAGAAAGCTTAGAAATTGTTTTTATAATGATTTGTCTGATCACAATTCCTACATTATGTTTGTATTCAGGATTTTTCAGGATTTTTTTTTTATATCAAACTAAGAAATCAGAAATAAGATTTGAACATGATATGTATATATTTTTTTTAATAAATCCTTATTCTTCGAAAGTCTCAGGAGATAAATCGAAGTACAATTAAATTATATTCCTAAAAGAGAAACTTCAGGAAAACTTCGCACTTTACTGAGCTCTCGGAAGGCTAATTGCTTGGTCAACAATTTTTCGAAAATATTCTATTATAGGGTAGATGTGCCAGTAATGGACACCATTAAGGAATTTCTTTAAAAATTATTTTTTAATTAATAGTTATAGTTGTTATAATCCACATTTTTTAATATTATATTAATCTACCAACAATATTTAACCATGCTCATAGTCGCATTTCCCAATGAGAATCGAAATTTAATTGTAAATAACAGAAATAAATCAAAACACCCTAAATTCCTGTAATGGACTCCCCACAAAACGTAATAGATAATTGATATTATGATTGTATTTAAAACTAGAATTTAAAGAAAGCATATTAATGAAATAAAAAAAGCTGAAATTTTATTGGTTATTTTTTTATAAACCAAAAATGTTGAAGGTGGCCCATTACTGGAAAGCGGTCCATTACTGGCACATCTACCCTATATTAGGAACGCTAAAGTTAAAAGGAGTAGTATAAGTGTTCCAGTAAAACAGCTGCCTTCGTTTTTTATTTAGTTCATCATAAGAATGAAGAACGACAACCAAAATTAGTTAGCTATATTTTTATTACTTTAAAATCTGACTGTTTGTTTGTATTTCACAACTCCTCCTGCTGCAATATGGAACGTTGCACGATAAAACTAACAGCAATTATTCACATGTATGCAATAATGTCACTAAATAATGCAATAATACCATGCAATAATGTCAACTCTTGAAAATTTAAAATTTAAATTAATTTACAAGATATTATTATATTTTTGTTAATATTTAACGGCATTTCTGTAATGGTGGAAACGAAACTACTCCATTGTGGTGATAAAATAAGAAAGAAAAGGGAAATAATAGGATTATAGTGCCTTTTGTTGCCCTTTTCTCATTTAAATTAAAAAGAAAAAAATGATTTCAATTTCAATACATAGTATACATGATTATCGTTTGCTATACAAAGAAATTAACATATATCTTGCGTTTTGTTTTGTTTGTGTAAATAGATTTAACTATTTTTAGCTTAGCTCCTCTTTAAAAAATATATATAATTACAGTGAAACTTCCATTTAATGAAGTCTCATCGTTACACTTAAACACTTTGTTATGAAGAAAATTCGTTAAATAGAAATCAACTTAAATTTATGAAACTTGTATACCCATAAACCACATAAAATTAAAAGTACATATAAAATGGAAATATTTAAGAAATGTATTTTAATTCGGGAAGTCATTTTTTATGCAATGCAGATATGAGAATAATTTAGTAATTAGAATAATGTCTAAGAAAACGCAAAACAAAGAGAAATAAACAAAATCCAAAGCGTACCTTTTCTTTTTTCATTAAAATGTGATTAAATGTGTGTGATTTGATTAAATGATTCAAATGTGTTCATCTTCAAACAGTCCGCTGAAATAAATTCATACATCCATCGCAACGCAGCAACCTCCCCGTTTGAATACTGTACGCGTACGAAAGTGGAATAAATTTCGCTATATAGAATGAGTTTTTCGTAATACGGAGATTTATTTTTATGTTAATAATGTACAAAGTCAAGGTTCTTCAGAAAATTTCGTTAAGGGTGTATTTAAATCTAAACTGCTTATTTTGAGACACATTTTAAAATTCATTTTTGCTCAAAAATGCATCCAATTGGCAGGCTCTCTTATTCGGAAACTTTGTAATGTCCGTATTGTCTCGATTTTTTTATAAAGGCAGAATGTATTTAAAAGAAGGCTGTGAAAGTGGACATTTGAACCGAATTTCCAGAAGCGATAGCTCTGGAAACAACAACAACAAAAAAATATCGTACTGTGAAAATAATTGTTTGTAAATCAATTTCTAATTAATTGAACGAAAAATAAAAACATGGGGCCCTTATAAATGTCTTCATAAATCACGCTGCCAAGTTTCATGTTTTTATTTTTTAAAATGAGTCTGAAAATGTGTTTCAAATTTTTGAGTTGTTGAGCGTGGAAAAATATATCTTTTGAACACCGCCTTAAGTAGAAAACTTCGTTAAATAGAGACTTAGTTAAAGAGAAGTTCCACTGTACCATCATCTGTAAAGAAGGACCCTTTAAACGAAGTTATCGCTGAAAGTCCACGCTACACAATTCAGGAGCTATCACACAGACTAAATATCCTCAAAAAGTACAGTGCACCCTCTGACCTGCTCCTTGGATAGGCAGAGCGCTCAGAATCCTCGATTTTTTTTCTACCGGCAATTTTGAATAGAAAATTTTGCCTTATTTAATTGGAAGATTTCTGCAATTCAATAAGGGAAAAAAATTCTGTTTTGAATTTATGGTGATAAAAGATTAAAAATTTGGTAAAGTATGCTCGTCGCGAAGGAGTTAATTCAATTTTTTAATCCAAAATCTTTTAGGTTTTGACATATAAGGTTATTTTTTATAAAACTGTGGCTAATTAAAGAATCAACATTTTTTTTTTTCACGAGAAGAAGAACGAACAAGTTGGAAAGTGTACGTCAAACGTGACAAATGAGGTGCGCTCGTACTATAGCTAGTTATAATAAATATTCAGATCTTGATGATTTTTAATTCTGTGAAATGAATTGTCTGCAGATTCATTTCTGTAATAAAATAAGTATCTCGGTCGCTTGACGATTAAACCTCGGAAGCTCCTATAACAAGAAAACACCGATTTAAAAAAAAAAAAAAAATTCAAATTTCTTAATAAATATTTTTATTAATATCGTCTAAACTTTTGATTCGATTTTTATAAAATTTGAAATGTCTCGACAAAATTCTGCAAAAATAATATATCTTAAATTTCAAACCCTTTGGTTGGGTAGCTTTTGCGTTGTTATATGCGGACAGACGGATCAGACGACGACTATAGGTGCTATATATTTATATAATTACGAACGCACTTAAAATTGGAAATTTTTATGTTTCGAAGAAACAACAAACCAAATAATTTAAAGTTAACGATATAAAGCAATTTGATTCAAATGAAATCTACAAACAAGAATAAGCTGATTTAAATTTAAAACCGGACGAAAATAGTGAGTTCATTGTAAATATACAAATAATATATGCAAGTTAAGAGAAGAATTATTATTTTCCTTTTCTTCTAAGGATTTCTTTTTTAAGCATTCCCGCTAGATGGCAGCACACAAGTTGACGATAAGCTTAAAATAAGATTAGGAAACCTGTTGAATTTTTTTCAGTTAAAAGGCCATAGGGATCTAATAGCAGTTAAAACTTTCACTAAGAATTTTTTTTATTTAATCTCTTCAAAATTTGCAAATTACAAAAGACATTTAAAACTTAAAATAAGTATACTGGAAGCTATTTAAATGTTCGCGTAATAATTTTAATTTCTTAAAAAAAAAAATGAAAAGAAGAAGAAAAAAAAATCTTACCACTTTTTTGGCTGAGCGACATTGTATTTCAAAAAAGTTAGATGTAAAGATAATAGTTTTTTTATCACATAAATTTCATTATTCACAGATAACAAGTTTTTTTAAAAGGCTTTTTTTCCCTTTTTTATTTTTATTTTTTTCTTCTCTTAAAGTTGAAATCGAGTTTCAAACGACTGTTTCACATCAAATCGCAGCTAAGAAAAATTTTCACTAACGGGTTTCATTTGTAATTTCATAAATTTTGACATGTCATTAACTGATCTATCGATTTCCATGAATTTCACACGATAATAAAATCTGTTGAATTAATTCACAGATATGATTACATCTTCACTAACATGATGCTTCGCTCAGGGAAAAGAGTATCGCCCGATTCATGCCCCACCAGTGGCTGAGAGGTTCTGCACTCAAAGCTGGTAGACGGGAGGTGCTGTGTTCATACCTCTGTCGCGCTCGTCGACCTAACCGTTCCGAGTTTTCCGTGGTTTTCTGCGAACCTTGCCGTAAATACGGGTTAGGATCCCTTAGAAAGACTTCTACGGAGGGTACTACACCCTACGGCCTATATCCCTCGAGTAGATAATCGGCCGTCAAAAAATCAATATTTGGAATCTTCAACCTGATTATTCAGACTCAATACTTTTGAATATTCATACTTTTCATATTTGTATTTAGTTAAGAAAAATTATTTTAGATCATAACAGATACGCACACATGGACCTACACACACACGCGCCACAAAAAAATAATCTTTAGTTCCTAACTTTTGAAGCAGTGAATCTTTCTATAAGTGAAATTGACGATATGTAAAAAAAAAAAAAAAAAGAAAAAAAAAAAAAGAAAGAAAGAATAGATAATATTCGCTGATCTGAGCTCGAGGCTATAAAAATCACATGTTTGGTGAAAACAAACCGGCGTGTTTGCGTAGTAAAGTATGGTGAAAAAATTTCTAAACGTCTAAAATTATATAAATTATTTTGGCAGACTGCAGACCTTGACTTATGTTGCCGACATTTACACTAAATTTTTTATAATTTTTTTATATATTATTTTATCATATAAATAGCAGTTAATGACTGCTATTTATATGATTTACATTTGAATGAAAAAAATTACTCCAAAAATGATCTTGTACACTTGAAAAATCTCCATTATTGCTAATATTGCTCAAGCTGATGTCACGCTTATGCATTTTTGACTTAAAATCACATTGTTTGTCGACAAAAGTAAAATCATAATCGTAAATAAACAAATATGTAACATGTAACTTACAAGTATACTTGTGATACAGTCAATTTTACAGTCACATCTCCTAGTTCCTCTTGTAAGTGACATAATAGGGGAATTAGATTAAAAAAAATAATAATAGTAATAAAAAAAAATGTCACTCAGATTTTATCTAATGAAATTATCTGATGCATTTTTCTTGACCTAACACAAAAGTTAAATCGCCAAATATTGATTTAATTGCAATCTCTTACATTGAAAAAGTTTTTAAGTATTACGAACATTCCTTTCGAGTTTAAAATATATATTTTCGCCTTTTAATTTTATCTCCCATTTAAACAGTGTTTCTTTTTGTAGGGTGGTGGGGTTTGTGGGATCTTAAATAAAGTTAGTAACAGGGTTTTTCTTTAATTTTTTAATCTGTTTGCATTATTTTTTGATATAGACGTTTCAACTCTTTCGCCAACGATAATGGTCGCCAAAAAGAAAAAAAAAGAAAAAAAACCAATGGTAACCTTTTTGTCCAAAATAACAGAACTTTTCGTCACAATTCTATAACTAATCTATGTAGAACGATATACTAGTTATATACTAAAACCTTCCCTGAGAAATTATCTATCTAACAGTGCAAGTTCCATCAAAATGCATTCAGCAGAACTCGAATTATAAGCAGTTGGTATGTTTCCGTTCGTACTTATTATATACTGGGCATCCAACCTGGTATTTCCGGGATGGAGAATATATGTGAAAACCATTTTTTTATTATTATTATTGAAAACACTAATAGATATTTCACATTTAATATTTTTTTTAGATTGCCTCCTAAGAACACCAAAGAGCATTTTTATATGAAATATGTCAATTATAAATTCAAATAAAATTTTGAAATTTCTTAAAAGCGGTAATTTTGTATTAGCCTCGTGCCAGAAGTTAATAGCCGAAGAAATAGTTAAAAATTTCTTTATCTACAGAAGTTTTTTTTTTTAAATTATTATTCTGATATTTTCAGCGTTTGTTTCATTTACATGTCCGTTAAATTTGTGTTTTATTTTTACTATTTTATTTAATGCTGAATGAAGTTTTAATTCCGTTATTAGGTGCGTTCGTAATTATATAAATACGTAGCACCTATAGTCGTCGTTTGGTCCGTCCGTCTGTCCGCCCGTCTGTCTGTCTGTCTGTCCGTCTGTCTGTCCGTCCGTCTGTCTGTCTGTCCGCATATAACAACGCAAAAACTACCCAACCAAATGGTTTGCAATTTAAAATATATTATCTTTGCAGAATTTTGTCGAGACATTTCAAATTTTATTAAAATCGAATCAAAACTTTAGGAGATATTAATAAAAATATTTATTAAGAAATTTGAATTTTTTTTTTTTTTTTTAAATCGGTGTTTTCTTGTTATAGGAGCTTCCGATGGATGTTAAATCGTCAAGCGACCGAGATACTTATTTTATTACAGAAATTAATCTGCAGACGATATAATTCATTTCACAGAATTAAAAATCATCAAGATCTGAATATTTATATAACTAGCTGATACATATATATCTTAATATTTATATAACTAGTTAAGATATTTGTATGAACAGTGTCATAAAATATATACTTAACTAGCTGTTTAACCCGTTCTACGCACGGGATATCATGAATTTAATTCTAAAACGTACGTTTGACGTACAATTTCCAACTTGTTGAATTAGCTGGAAACAAACGCTGAACTTTTTATATTGTTTAAAGTGCAAACGGATTAATATTTTGTAATAGTCTGCAAACGATAGAGATAGATAAAATAAAAATAAATAAAAAACCCTCGAAATTTAATTTAAATGCTATAATAAATGAGTAAATTGCGATACAGATTTCAAACAAATTAAACTTGAAAATAGATTTTTTTCCCTAAATGATGGTGTAAAATTTGAAAATATCCGATGTTCAGAAATTTTTAAACTATGCAGTAGCAAAAATCGCAAAACCGAAATTTCATCGTCAAGTGTTGCCATTCTCAGAATGACGTCAGCGTCACGGACACGTTTGCCCTTTATAATATAGATACAGTATGGTGACCAAAAGTGTGGACATTTTTTGAAAGTTTCATGTTTTTCAACTTTGTGTGCTTGTAGAATATATTAATTGTCACTTAAATACAAACGTTTATATATCAAATTGAAGGTAATTTAATGTAGAATTTAATAATAAAAACAGTATTACAATATATGTATTACAAAAAAAAGTTATGCAACTAATAGTAAGATCTATCTTAGATTTACATTTTTTTAAAGTGATACTTACACAATCAATACTTAGTAGGATAACCCTTATTTTTTAAGACAGCTTCACAGCGTCTTTTCATCGAGTGAACGAGTATTTGGAGTTCATCTTTCGTAATCACATGGTGCCAAGAATCAATTATACCTTCAATAAGTTGTCTTTTATTGGATGGACGTTTTTTTCGTACAAGAATTTTCAAACCTCGCCACAAATTTTCAATTGGATTGAGATCAGAGCTGTTTCCTGGCCATGGTAATATATCTAGGCCTTTATTTTGAAACCATGCTTTGCATACTTTTGCTGTGTGGCATGGAGCTGAATCCTGCTGAAAAATAAATGGTGCGTTGTTGGGGAAGAGATACCTGATGGCAGGTATCAATTTTGGTTCCAGGACAGTTTCGATGTATTTTTTGGCATTCAGGATGGTATCAATCACTTGAATTCGGCCCACACCATCTGCAGACATACATGCTCAAATCATGACATTTGTTGGATTTTTTGTAGTTGCTTCAGTGCAATCAGGATGAAGTGCTTCTCCTACTCTACGTCTCACGTATTTTCTACCATCACTACCAAAGAGCGATATTTTACTCTCATCGCTCCAGATTACTTGCTTCCATTGATTTTCTGACCATTTAATGTGTTCTTTTGCCCACTTAACTCGTTTTTCGCGTTGCTTTTGATTTAAATATGGTTTTTTCCTTGAAATTCTAGCTTGTAGTCCAAATCCTCATAACCTTCTTCTTATTGTTCTTGAACTTACTGCAATACCCGCTGCATTCATTTCACATCTAATGGCATCTGATGAAATTTTTCTATCTTGAAGGCATAGCTGTTTAATTTTTCTATCGGCAGTAGCACTTGTGCATTATTTTCGGCCTGATTTGGCCTTATTTTCCACTGATTTCGTTTTTTCATAAAGTAAACAGAACTTTCGTATACCAGAACAAGTCACTGAACCACCAACTTGTCTTGCAATTTCAGCATAAGAGAGCCCATTTTCTCTCAATATGACAATTCGGCTTCTTTTTGTAGATGTCCAATTAGTTCTTCTTGTTGATGACATTGTTTAAAATTAGTTTAATTAAAGAAAGGACTTTAAATATTCAAAAACAGCAATACTCTATTTAATTGTACTAGTCTGCATCATTCCGCTAAATATTTCCACAACAATGACTCTTTTATCATCCAAATAACCTAAACTATAGTTACAGACATTTGATTCGTCCTCAGAACAGTGTTTGTGATTGGCTAGTACGCTTTTATTACAAAACACTCCCTTATTCAAAACGATTTGAGTTTGTTTGTTTTACTAAAAGGAGCATAACTTTTTTTGTAATACAGATATTGTAATACTGTTTTTATTATTAAATTCTACATTAAATTACCTCCAATTTGATATATTTGTATTTAAGTGAAAATTAATATATTCTACAAGCACACAAAGTTGAAAAACATGAAACTTTAAAAAAATGTCCAAACTTTTGGCCACCACTGTAGATAGTAGAAAGATAGATTAGGGTTTTTAGGTAGATTTCGTAAGAAAAACTACCTATTACATTCTCCCCTAAGTTGGAATTTTTGCACATCTACGCCGATTATGACTCACAGAACCCAAAACCACCCCCAGTTTAAAACTTTATCTATCTATCTATCTATCTATCTATCTATCTATCTATGTCACTTTTTTATGGACACGATAACTTCCATAATTCTGCACAAATCCCTTCCAAACTGATACGTAAAATCAAGGGGTATAAAATCTTGGTCAAGTTCGTTAATGGGCAAAATCGAACCAAGGAAAGGGGGGCTTTTTGTGAAAGCAGTAAAAACTCCATAACTTCTTAATTATGATACGTATCGAATCCGTTTAAAGTTATTATTACTTCTAGGAAAAGGATCGAAACTTTATGAATGACATATTTTTGATATCATTAAAAATGGCCCCAAGAGGGGGTAAAAAAGAGCAGTTTTAGAAGAAAAAAATTCATAACTTCGTCCATAACGCACTTCCAGTTATTATTGTTAATGGACAGTACTGTAAGCTAATTCTTTTGTGTGTCCCTGTAAATGACCGATGAATGCTATATGCACACATTTTTCTATAGTAAGTATATTGTAGTGCATCTCGGTGATATATAACAATTTCAATATGTTTGAAATAGCGTAACGTTATTAAAGTACATCGCAAGCGATTTTTCTCAGGCCCTAATGTAACGACATTCCTTTGAGTGTCCCTGTAAATGTAAGATGAGTGATAGGCGCACCTTACTGTATTCTAAATATCTTGTAGTGTGCCACAGTGATATATATCACTTTCGATGTGTTTGAGACAGTTTAACATAATTAACATACGCCGAAAACGATTTTTCGCCATAGACCATAATGTAATGGAATTCTTTTCAGCGTCCTTGAAAATGAACTACATATGTTACATACTTCGTTTCCAATAACGAACAAGCAATAGTAAACATCATTATCATATATCAATCACGTGGCAGTATGTGTATATTTAACGAGTTAGAACACGGACAGACGGCAGAGGGTAGACATACGACAGACATACAGCAGACAGACAAACCGAATTCATAAACACTTTTCAACTATGGTGAAAAGTTGTTAAAAACAAGACCATAGACCATAATGTAACGGAATTCTTTTCAGCGTCCTTGAAAATGAACTATATATGCTACATACTTCGTTTCCAATAACGAACAAACAATAGCAATCATCACTATCATATATCAATCGCGTAGCAATATGAGTATATTTAACGAGTTAGATCACGGACAGACGGCAGAGGGTAGACATACGACAGACATGCGACAGACAGACAAACCGAATTCATAAACCCTTTTCAACTTTGGTGGAAAACAAATATTTGTTCATAAGAAAACGAAATTTTTCAACAGTTTTTCAACCCGGAAATTTCAAAATAATTTCTTTTTAACAATACTTAAGAAGGCCAAGTTTTTCTTTTCTTCGCTTTCTTATTATAAAACTAAAGAAAATAAAGTTTTAAAATTTTAATTTAATTTTTGCTTCAGCTCTTCTAATTTATTTTTCTATGTCCTAATTAATTAGGTCAATTATTTCGTAGAAATGAAGAAGAAACGCCAAAAGATGGAATATTTTATTTTTTTATTTTATTTTATTATTTTTTAGAGCTGTTACTCAGAAGAAAAAAATATCTTTTCATTTTTCATTAATTATTAATTAATGACGAATACATGTTGCTTTTCTGTCCCTCTTCCAAACTTATGCCTATTTTCTTAATATTTTTAAAAATTAACTGTATAGTGTTATTTCGTATTTTTAAAACAATCATTTTGTGAATAATTATAATTTTAGGAAAAATTAAAACACAATAAATTCGAAAATAAGATAAAAAAATAAAAAAGATCGAAAATTTGAAAATAATTCGATTTTTTAGCGCTAGAAACTTGAAATTTGTAATAAAAGTAGTATTTAGGATACAAAATAAGGGAAAATGGAAAAATCCGGAAAATTTGAAAAAAAAAATTCGAAACAAACACAAAATTGAAAATAATTCGATCTTGTAGTCGTAGAGACTTAAAATGTAGTCTAATGGTAGTATTTACGATTTAAAAAAGAAACCTTTAAAAATTTGTAAAATTCAAAAATAAAATCGAAATATCTTTAAAAAATCAAAAATTCGAAAACAATTAGATTTTGTAATTCTAGAAACATGAGTTTTAAGTTAATTGTCCTATTAGCTAGTGCACCGCCCCTAATTGTTTTATGTTTTTTTCCCCGGATTATGCTTTTTTTTTTTCTTTTTGTTTACGAATTTCGGTATAGAAAAGTTCCGCTATAGACCGGCTGCGTTATGGGCGGTTTCTTTATAGACATGTTTGTTTTCTTTCACAGGTTATACTCTATTTAATTTGCATATGAAATATCGATTGTTAAATGATGTTAGCACAAAAAAAAAAAAAAATCTTCACAGCTCCCCCTCTCCTCCCGACATTACTGGCTGGTTATGGCTTGATAGTCCTTTCTAAATAAAATCATGGTGACTCTAAGATTACCTTGATTTATCTTTAAATTGAACCTAAATGATCCTAAGAAGACGGATCAAAGAATTACTATATTGGCATTACAATCAGGAAACTTAGAAGTAAAATTGAAAAATCAATAAATTTATAAAACGTCGAAGGTTTGAAAATAATTCGATTTTGTAGTCCTACCAGCTTGACATATGACAGAAAGGTAGGGTTTAGGATACAAAGAAAGGAAAAATTTAAAAATCCGGAACAAAAATCCAAAAATCAAATATAGTTTGATTTATTGAAAATTTCCGGAAATTTTAATTTTAGCTTTCTTTTTGTCCTAAACAGTACTTTTGTGCTAAATATCAAGTATCTAGGCTGCGAGTAATATCGCAGATGGATAGCACCTTTCCTGGAAGCAATTGAGAGTACTTTTGACTCCCCCCTCCCATAACTTAGTGCTTGCCTATAGTTACCTGAAATTTCTTTAAGGTAACTTCTTCGAAAATCAGTGGATTATCTCCAAAAAGAGTCCAAAATCAAGAAAAGGAGGATTACTTACAAAAAGAAGTGAAATCTCATCAAAAACGTCACCTGTAAAAAATGCAGCCAAGTCTCGTAACTCATTTACCGTAAAATGTACTGAGATCGTATAAAGCCAAGTTTAACTATCTTATTAACTCTGAAATTTTCATTCACAAATCCCTTCTAGTCTCTACATCTTTAGTTAATTATTATTTTGTGACTTGGCAATTGCGTAGCACGAGAATGTGATGTATATAGTTAGTCTTAATCAAATAATGCTATAACATATTAAGGTGTAATAACTTCCCTGTACGTATATAATTTGCTTTAGTTAAATTATCTCACCCCATCCCATGACATAGTAAGGTCTAAGGTGTAATAACTTTCTCCTGTGCTGCGTAATTGCCAAGTCACAAAATAATAATTAACTAAAGATGTAGAGACTAGGAGTGATTTGTGAATGAAAATTTCAGAGTTAATAAGATAGTTAAACTTGGCTTTATACGATCTCAGTACTTTTTACGGTAAATGAGTTACGAGACTTGGCTGCATTTTTTACAGGTGACGTTTTTGATGAGATAAAATTTACAGTATGAATGAATTGTGAATTTACTACTTAGTAATAAGACAATTATTAAGTTAATTAAGTTTCAAGATTTTAATCGTAGCTATTATAAAGTAATTCTAATTTATCTTAGATACCTGACAGATTAAAAACCTCATTGACACCTGCTGTTAATGTAACTTTATTTTTTTACAAAAAAAAAAAAAAAAAAAAAAAAAAAAAACTTTTTTTTTTTTTTTTACTCAAGTTGACAATGCATTTTTCAAAACAAATTGTATAAAATGTTTTCGGAACATTATTTTACTACACTGTTAAAAATTGTGTACTAGGTTGAACCAACTTTTAGTGCTCCAGTTGCTGCAAACATAAGATGGTGAAATATCGTCCCAATATTTGGAGTTATGATTCAAATGGAGCTCCAGTTGTTGGACCGATATATCAACATCTTATGGTTACAGCTACTAAAGCACCAAAAGTTGGTTCAATCAAGGATAAAGTTTTTAACAGTGTTGAATAATTACGTTTTAAGAGTTTCAATGTTCTATAGAGCACCTTTTGATCGTACAACACAATCTTTTGTGCTTGATGGACATGGACAATCATCACTAGCTTCATATTCACTGTCGCCTGCATCCCCTACATTGAGTTTCCGACGAAAGTTTTTTTTCCAAATTATAGTTTTCCAAGAGATATTTTTTTGTTCTAAACTCAACATTCGTAAAACTGAAATTACTATTCTTTTTAAGCTTTCAATAAATTCGTTAATTTAAAAAAAAAATCGTTAATATGAAATCCGTTAAAATGAATATTTTTATAATGTAAAAGCATAGGACATTTTTTTTAACAATACAAAAAAAAAATTCGTTAAAATGAAAAATTCATTAAAATGACATTCGTTGTAACGAGATTCTACTGTATATATATACACTGCAGAAAAAGTGTTCATTTTACAGTATAATACTGGCACCTCAGCTGCCAGTATTATACCGTAAAATTAACAGCAATAAACAGTAAAATAAGCAGTAATACGCTACCGCGCTGCCTGTATTATACTGTAAAATAAACACTTTTTTTCAGTGTACTATTATTATTATTATTATTTTGCTTTAAATTGATCAAAATCAATATAAAAGTTAATCAGTAAGTGGAAAAAAGAATAACCTGAACTTTCCAGGAAGAAAATTTTTCCAGGAAGGTCATTTATTCCTTAGTGATATTTGAAGCGTTCAATAGCGGGGGAGAATTCCTCTCGCCAATATTCTACGTATCGAATTCGAAATCGTAGAAAGTGTTCCTCTTCCGGGATGGGTTAGATCTTTATTGATTACTTTTTTTACATCAGTAAATTCTGATGTGTTTTCAATTTAGAATAAAGAAATAAAAACAGCTCTGTAAGTATTTTAACAACAACAAAATGTTCTTACGAGTAATAATTTTCCAACTGCCAAAATGTGTACTGGCCAGGATTTGAAGCAGGGGCCTTTGGTTTAAGCTGCCAATGCTCTGCCAACTGAGATATCCTGGACAAATCTGGCGGGCACAATTCACACAGGAAACCTTATTGATATTAACATCTGGTCCGTTATTTGAAACAGCTTAACAGAACAAATCGCAGGTAATAGAACACCAAGAAACATTGGTTACGTAATTACACTGAGAAAAATGACGCTTTCAAATCTGAGTAAATCGATGTTTTCATTTTGTTATGAAACTTTTTGTTTCAAATAGGACGACCCAATGATTTCAATTCTGAAATACCAGAAATACTCAGAATATTTAAAATTGGACATACTCAAAACTGAGCCCATAGAGGTCAGTTCATACTTATTTTTGAAACATAGACTGGACATACTCAAAAAAGATTAGGGTTAGTTCATACTCATTTTTGAAACATGGACATACTCAAAACTGAGCACATAGAAGTCAGTTCATACTCATTTTTGAAACATGGACATACTCAAATATGAGCACATGATGTTTTATTCTTGAGTGTGTGCATGTTTTCAGAAATAAGTTTATACATGTTTCAAGCTTGAGTAATTTTGATTCGGAGCAATTTTGACTATGCGACGTACTCAGATTTGAGTATTTTTTGCTCAGGTTTGAAAACATCGTTTTTAGAGTGTACACTTCATTAATTTAACACAATTATTCCAACTGGGCAGAGCATTGGCTACTTAAGTTAAAGGTTCTTGGTTCAAATCCTGACCTGGCCACTTTTACACTCACTTTGAAAATTACAACTCGTATGATTTATTTACCAATTAGAATAATTGTGAGTAAAGACGAAAATAGTAATTCATCAGTGTATAAATAGATATATTAAAAAAAAAATCACAAAAATTACATAAATCACTTACAATAATAAAATCACAAATATATACCGACAGTTTGGGGTCAATAAAAATTGCCTATCGTCAGGGAGGGGGGTAGCATTTCGATAGCTAAGCATAGTCGTATTGCACAGTGTAGGATGCGTACACTGCAAAAAACAAATTGTTGATTTTACATTATAATTCTGACATCCTAGCTGCCAGTATTATACCGTAAAATTAACAGTAATAACCAGTAAAACAAGCAGTAATACACTGCCGCGCATGCGCGGTAATGTATTACTGCTTATTTTACTGTTTATTACTGTTAATTTACGGTATAATACTAACAACAGAGGTGCCAGTATTATACTATAAAATCAACAATTTTTTTTGCAGTGTACATTTCTAAATTCCTTGTTTGTTTTTAATGAATAGCAATAATTAGTTTAACCAGTGGACCCGTGCGAGGCTTTCGCAGTGCAATGTTTGTCATTTTTTGTTGATAATTTTTTTTTAAATTTTTAATTAACAGAAGTTTTTTTTTAAATCACGCAACGTGTTTTGACATAATTTGATTATATTGTGTTAAAAAGACTGTTGAAAAACTTGTCGTAGGATACTTCATTTATCGTTATGTTGTACGTTTTGTATGTGAATAGAGAAGTTGGAAGATGACATCGGAAATAAAATATATATCAGAGGGCCTGTGCGAGAACGTTGCATTTCAATCAAATATTTTTAGCAATATATAATATTTTTTAGATGCAGGTTTAAACATTTAAAGAAAAATTAACGTTAAAAATATCTGAAAACAACATTAGTGAATCTAGAATATCATCTCCTTTATTCCCTCAAAGTTACAGTAAAAAAGGATCGACGTTAGCTAGAAGCCGGTTCAAAAACCTTTCGAATGGTACCTCATTCATCGTTCCACGTTTTGTAAATGCATAGAAAAAAAGGATGTTGACAAGAAAAATAATATATATGATTTTTAATTTAAGTGAAATGTCAAACAAAGTCCTTTAACGAAAATTCAGTATGCAATGTTAGATGTGGACATAAAACCTACCCAATGATATCTCATTAATCATTGTGCGCTACATATTAGTTAAATTCAATATGCAGTGTCAGATGTGGGACAAAAAATTCTATCCATTGATACCTCATTCATCGTTGTACGCTACATATTAGTTGAGAAGAAGGGATGTTGACAACAGAAATAATATTATACTAATGGACCTGTGCAAAGATTTCGCACTGCAATTTAATATTTGTCAGCAATATCTGATTCTTTTAGATCAAGATTTAAACTTCTAAAGAATAAATAAGGCTAAAAATATCGGCAACAACATTAGTCAAGCCAGAATATCATCTCAGTTTATTCTACCAAAGTTACAGTAAAAACTGATCGAAGAAAGCAAAAGGCACGCGCAAGAAAAAAAAATAACAATCTTATTTTGACAGTATTAGAGCAGGACATCATCCGCTTCGGGTAAAACATAAGACAAAAATTAATTTAATACAGATAAAATACAATTTAATCTAATATAACAAAGCATACTTTTTAGGTTATAAGTGAAATACCGCTGCCTCGATTGATCGACGGAGTCTGTTTCTTCTAAACATTTCAATTTGAATTTTGCTGTTTAACCATAAATATAAAATAAACCCGTGCGTTGAAATTATACTTTATTTTTTTATCTATACTATTTATTTTTTTATAATCATTGTTGAGCATCATATAGTGCTATATTTTATTTTTTGGCAATACCATTTTGAGGAAAACCTTTCATTTCATTTATAAAAACAATGCTGATTTAATTTATAATTAACAGCAATTTTTAATCAAAACATGTTTTAACGAAATGTGAGTGTGCTATGTCATAAGCCGGTTCGAAAATCTTTCGAATGATACCTCAATCGTTGTTGTGCGTTTCGTTAATGCATAGAAAAAGGGATTTTGACAACAGAAATAATATATTTAAAAACAGGACAATTGCACCATAATTTCTATAATTCAAATACAACATTTGCTAAATGGTACATACATTAAAATCGTGAATTTACAATCACAATTAAACATCAACGTTTCATTTCGCTTCTGCGAACGTCATCAGGATGTTACAAACAAGTCGAAAATGTCAAAATGAGCATACACGTCAGAGTTCTGGAGAAAACATGATCGGAGAGTGCGCAAACAATGCAGGAGTTGGTTCGTGGTGGTAAATGGCCTGACAATATTAAGTCTTTAATAAAAGTTAATCACACTGGTATTACACCGATGCTCACAGGCAGGCTGAAAGATCATAAATTAAATCTGCCTCTTAGACCCATTGTCTCTCGTTGTGTTGCTCCTGCCTATTTTTTAGAGAAGGCATTTGTGATTTTCTTAAAATCAATCCTTCCCGTTTCAGAATATGTTATTGAGTCTACAAATGACTTCATGGATAAATTAAAACAGTACTCTCTTGATGCTAATACAGTTATGGCAATCTTGGATGTTATTTCCTTGTTTCCTTCAATAAATATGGATGAAGTTATCAGTTATATTTTTTCATTGCTAGATTGCAATCTTTGTTTAACCAATGACATTAAAACTTCATTGAAAGCAGGTCTGAATCTTATAGTGTTCAGCAATATTTTCATATGTAATGGCATTATTTACAGACAACTTCATGGAGCACCAATGGGCTCACCAGTTTCAGGTTTATTCGCAGAATTTGCACTTAGACCTTTGTAAAAGAAAATTTTCAGTTCATTTAAACTGAAACCAGTGTGTTGGTTAAGGTATGTGGATGACGTGTTCATCTTGTGGACCTACACTTTACCAGATTTATAGTTTTTTCTTCAAGAAGTCAATAGATTAAGTGATAGCATTAAATTTTCCCTCGAAATAGAACAGGATGCAAATTTGCCTTTTCTCGATGTTCAGATTAACCGGAACATAGTTCTCATTTTACATTCTCTGTATACAGAAAACCATTAAAAGAGAATACAGTAATACCTTTTTGTGCAAATATGCCCTTTAAATATAAAATTACTGCATTTCAGTCATTTATTAGACGAGCTTATAGAATTTGTTCAGGTGACCAACTTAACGCTGAAATAGATTTTATTAAAGGTATTGCCTTAGATTATGGTTTTAAAGTTTCGCAGATTGACAAGATTATTCGACAGTTTAATACCCCTCCCTCCTTCAGGTCAAAGGTTTGTTTATAGTTTAAAGATCAATTACAGAAGTATGCATTATGTTCCGATAATATATGAAAAATTAAAACAAGTGCTTCAGACATTGAATATAAAATTAGTAGCTATCCCCCTTCCATATCTTATACAAATTATCAGTAGCAATATTGATAAAATCCAAAATCATCAAAAAGCCGGAGTTTATGAAATACCGATTACCCTCCCAAATAACGAACGTTTAGTTTATATCGGTGAGACAAAACGAAAATTTTCAGAAAGATTAAAAGAGCACAAGAGAGATATTTCACAATCAAAACAGAGTACAGCTCTCGCAAGGTTTTATTTTTCGAATGAAGGTAGCAAAATTGACTTTGAAGAGGCTAGAATCATAATCCCACGCAAGAATTCTTATGTTAATAAAATTTTAGAGTCCCTTACGATTATTAAGCTCGGGCAGTATACATGTAACGATAATTTATCCTATAACATTCATAAAATCTGGCATAATATGTTATAATCCATTAAAACAATCTGCTCATTTTGTCTTCCAACCCCTTTTTTCACTACGGTGGTATGATACACTTGGTTACCATGGGAACTTGATGACGTTTGCGCACTCTCCGATCATGTTTTCTCCATAACTCTGACGTGTATGCTCATTTTGACATTTTCGACTTGTTTGTAACATCCTGATGACGTTCGCAGAAGCGAAATGAAACATTGATGTTTAATTGTGATTGTAAATTCACGATTTTAATGTATGTACCATTTAGCAAATGTTGTATTTGAATTATAGAAATAATATATATGATAATTATGTGTGTGTTTCTTAAATGCTTAATATTTTCACGGGTATTACGAGTAACGTGTAATACGAGGTCTTTTGAAATTCCCTTGCTTCTTCTATTAATCGAGTTTGTTTGCATTTGAAAGTTCTTTTCGTTTCTAAAAAGTATGATACTTCATTCATTGTTGTGCGTTTTGTGAATGCATAGAAAAAGGGATGTTGACACCAGAAATAATATATATGAGGATTACGTGTGTGTTTTTTTAAATGTTTAATAATTTCGCGGGTATTGCGAGTAACATGTAATACGAGGTCTTTTGCAATTCCCTTTCTTCTTCCATTAATCGAGTTCGTTTGCATTAGAAAGTTCTTTTCGTTTCTAAAAAGTATTCTTTCGCAAAACGATGCTCTTTTTCACTCATCGGTTCAACTTTAATGGGATTTCTACAATCTTATGTATTCGTAATGATAACATAAACAATACTGGGAGGTGTATGGAAACATATCCTTTCTTACGTGATATGTTCAGAGGAAAGGTAATTATTTCATGATGGAAAAAAGGTAAGAAAATATTAATGATTTCGTAATTGTCTAAAAGGAACGGAGTTCATAATTCGGCTAATATACAAAATACTGCACGTAAAATATCCATGAAACAAGATGGAAAAATTCAGATAATTGTTTATTGTGTAATAGTGTAGTTACGCATCCGAAAAACTGCTGTAGAAATGGAAACATATTTGAAGTGTATGAAGAACGCGTGCACTGACATTGAAATGAGAGATTAAATAGCATGAAATTCTTTTACTTTAAGAATAGGGATAATATCGTCTAACACACATAACTAATATTTGTCGATAAAAGGAAAATTCTATGTAAACATCATCCTCTTTTATGTTTACGCTACTTGTTTTTTGTATGTAAAGATGGAATTTTGTAATCCATTATTTACTCACTTCGTGATATGCTACACTGCAAAAAAAAAAAAAAAAAAAAAAAAAAAAAGTGTTCATTTTACAGACCGACAGACAGCGCCATGGCTTATGGCCAGGACGAATCCCTAAGCCTAGGGAGGAAAAAATATTGCTATCTGGCGCTAGCTACAATAAATACAAAGGTGTTGATTTTACAGTATAATACTGGCATCCCAGCTGTCAGTATTATACCGTAAAATTAACAGTAATAAACAGTAAAATAAGCAGTAATACACTATGCGCGGCAGTGTATTACTGCTTATTACTGTTAATTTTACGGTATAATACTGGCAGCTGGGATGCCAGTATTATATTGTAAAATCAACACTTCTTTTTTTTTTTTTTCCAGAGTAGAATTATAAAAAAAAATATGTACACATATGTGTTTCTGATGACAATACAACATTTTAATAGTTTCAGAATTTAATTATAAATTTATAAATTAATTTTTAGGCATTTTTCTGTTAGTCGGCCGTAGGTGATAAATCGTCAAATATTTTTTATGGTTACAACTGTATAAGAGTTACAAAAAGAATGGAGTTAATTATGCGCCAAACTACTCTCTCCAAAATATGCCTACTGGCTGTAAAACTGCAACAACAGAATATTTTATTAAAGGATGTAATAATTATTTTAAATAATCTTTTATCATTTAATTGCTTAATATTAATTAAATTATGATTATACGTTGCGAAAACAATTTAGAAAAATTGAATAGATAGTTTAAATAATGCCTTTGTTCGTCTTTCCTGTTGCCATATCTTAACCAAGAAACAGGGAAAAAATTATAATTTCTTTAAAAATAAATTTACTAGTTTGCACTATCCATCAAGGGTAAATGAAAGCGGTAAATTTTCAATAACCGGTGACTACACCAAATTAACGTATTGTAAAGAAACAGTCTTGGAACTACAGGAATTGCAGTCATGATTCTTAACATTGATGACATTGAGTGATTTTAAAAAAGTGTTTAAAAAAAAAAAAACTATTTTCACTTTTTTTATTTCTAAAAGATTCACTGATCATAATAACTTTATACAAGATATGAAAATCTAATTAATAAACTCAATGTAACATATTTTCTATTTAGAAATATTAATTAATTTTCACAAAAATTTACATCCGTACTTCAGTTACAAATTTTAAACATTGCAATTATGATTTCTTTTTAGAACAGTATGATATAAGGACAAAAAAAAGCATGCATCATAAATAGGAGCTTCAAAATGTTTAGTAGTAGGGGAGATAGGGGATGAATGGGACATTTTCGCAAAAATATTTATTTTAAATATTTAATTTAAGTTATTATCAATATTATATATCACATTTCATACATTAGGTGTTTGACTACATGTTACGCACAATATTTATTAAAGCTTATTATTATACAGAAATATATTATGAAATTTAAAAAAAGTTCCTCTCTGTCCCAATCATTCCCACAGCAGGGATGAATGGGACACTAATAGGGATGGATGGGGCACAAATATTTTCCATCCTGTATTAAATGTTACCAAATTAAAATTTGTAATTATAAACTTACATGTAATTATATTTGTAATCTTATATGGCTGTTATATATCAGTGTTGGTAATCTAAGAAATGAAAACATATACTAGTTAATTATGCACGAAAAAACTGTGATTTATATTATACATTTTAACTGTGAATATATTTTAAGGAATTGTATAGTTAAGGTTGCACAGTCAAATATCAGTAACATATGAGAAGAATTGTCCTCTAGTGGTGAGGTGGATACATAACAATGACTTAATTAAAAAAATTACAATTGTAATGATTGATGACATGTTTAACTTGCACATTTCTAGTTAATGTTAATATCTGAAATTGTATGCAAACATAAGGAATGCTTTCACTCTTTTAGTTCCCTCTTGATTTTAAGGCTGTGGAAACTTTTCCATGATATCAGACTCAGAAATATCGCAAATTTCAGTGTTTTTAGGATTAAAAAAGTCATAGCTATCAAACTTTTTTTTTTAGAAACTGAACCTTATCCTTACCTTTTACTTGAAAGGGTATAGCTTTACTACACACTCTATCAACAACAAAAAATCAAGTTTCTGTTTATATTTTGTCAGAAGAAAATCATCTTCTTGAATATTATAAATACCATTTCCCAAAGACATATCACTGGAAAAAGAATCATATATAATCTGAAATAATCTTCTATTATACTATGATGACTTTCTCTATTTTCTTGATTTTTCGCTTTTTAGCTCTAAATTATTTTTCTGCTTTGCGCTTTTGCTTTTCTTTGCATTCTGATTCTAGACAATTTTTTTCAGGCATATGTGGAGGAGAAATGTTCTAGGAGTTGAGAAAAAAGGTGATTCAGGATCTGAGCAGGAGAAACAGGAATCCTTGAGTTTCTGGAAATTAGATTTTTTTTATTCAAACCAAAATATCCAAAATCGTAAAGCAGTCCAAAGTAACGTTAGCATGCGTTGCACAAGCAAGAACACCAGCGTTCTCATTCGAAAGATGATAAAAGTTAAAGACAAAGAGCACTGATGAGAAGCCAATTCCATGGAAAACATTTTTATTGCACATGATATACGATGAAACGAGGGGTGGCCTTCCTTAGCTTAAAGAAATAATTAGATGCTTACAAAAGACAGAGATGATCTGATCTTGGGTAATAGATTGTCTCGCCAAGTTTTTTGATGAACATTGAGCCAACAGATCGCAGACAAGAATTGTTTGTACGTTGTGGGTAATTAATGTAAACGTTATGGGCGGATGGAATGAAATGGCTACTACATTTGGCGAAATCGTAATTTTAGTGAATTTTAGCAGGCGCACATGCGGGCAACCTGGTGGGAAAGGAATTTAGACAAAGGAAAGAGTTAAACTTGTATCTGGGAAATTACATTATTTGCACAAATTGTTTATGGACAGAAAAAGGTTGGGCGCCCATGCATCTGTAAATGAATGTCTGGAACACATTACATTACATCTACTGATATAACCACCGTTGGAATCAAAAACAGATTTTTAACGTACATGCTGCTTTTAATAAAGGTAGCCTTTTATATGAGAAAAGGAAATAACATTTGAGGTTTGAGAATAAAGAGATATCTTAGCTAAAATAACATTACTTAATATATTAAAAATTAAGTTAGGAAGATAATAATTTAGAATAAAGATATGTATAAATGATTCTATATCATAGCATATTTGCTAAAATGCAGCTGTTTCTTGATTTTCTGCTTCTTCGAATGCTCATTTTTCTTGCCTCAGCTTTTGGAAAGGAGAGAATTTACTCAGGAGTTGGAGTTTGTAAGGATGTGGATGGTTTATTGACAGGAAGTGCAAGAATTAATCTTCTCTCGTTGAGATTGACATGTAATTTCACTTATTACTTGATTTTTAGAATTTTCAGTTGTTGGTTCTTCTAAATGTAGTCTGTCAGTCGCATAAGCTTACATAAGACCAATTTTGGTGAATGTATTGCTGTTAAAAGGGAAAATGGCAGTTTTCCTAAAACCATTGGTTATGTTTATGTTGCTAGTACTAGAATCTGACAAAAATGCTTCCTTGGCAAAAGCTGAGAGCTTATAAATTGTGATATGCTCTCCAGAATTATTTGTCAACCAATCATCTTGGACTGATCTCAGCTTTGCGTTAAAAGGCTCATAAACGGAAATATTCAATGGCTGAAGACGGTGGCTAACGTTGAGGAGGAGATGTTAAAAGTCCATAATTACCATAAATCATTAATTTATCAACCTATATAATATTATTTAGTTAATAAATATATTTTTCAGCATCCTCTAGGGGTGAATGAGATTGTCCCATTCATATTCATTTGAAATGACCCAATCATCTCCATGATGGATACATTCAATTGTCAGCCATTCTGTCTCAGAAATTATTTTGTCACAATAGTTAATATCCATTCATTTTAATTACCAATATTGAGCCTTGAAATAAACAACTACAACATATCTTAATTGTTTATATTGCATAAGATATTTAAGCAACTTCAAATGTAAAAATAATTACTTTTAAGCAGAGTTTTCAGAAAATGCAACTTTGATGGAAACATAAAACAGCCATGTGGTCTTGATTTTGCTTCTGCAGCACACTATGGTAGTGAAATCTATGAGGATAGGAAGCAACTAAAAAAAAAATTTATTGCCTGAAATATTGAGAACGTCCAATGCATCCCTTGTCCCATTCATCCACCAGTAGATTTGATTTGCTGTCGAATAGGTTTAAAAATGTATCCACTAAAATGTATAGTTTTACATTTAACTTTATAAATGATATTGTTATTTGTTTGATTACAAAAATTGTTAATTGCCAGCAAAACAAGAAAATTAACAAGAACGAAAAATCATGAATCACAGAATAGATTATGAAACACTTATGGCCACACAACGCTATCGGAATACTGTTAGGAAATTTCATTTTTGTTCGTACAATGAAGTGAGATATCTAAATAAACATAAAGAAACCAAAACGCAGTAAAAATTCATTTTTAGTAATTGATGTCCATAACCAGTATTGTGTGTGATTTCTTTTGTGCAATCCTGTATATGACCCACACACCCTGTAATACACTAAAAAATAATTAACTTTTCGAATGCATATCACAGTTGAAAACGTACATCCAGCAAGTCCTGTAACCGAATTCTTTTGAATGTCTGTGTAAATAAACGATCTTCATACTCTATAATCTATAGAAAACAGGCTGTGATGCATCTAATGTATATCATTTTCCATAGGTAATAATGCAATGGTATACTTTTGTGCGTCCCTATAAATGAACTATACTTGCTACTTACTCTATACCCTGTATAAAACATCTTATCATCTACTTCAGTGATGCATATAAATTTTATTATGTTTGAAACAGTGTGACATAATTAAATTGCGCTGAAAACGATTTTTCCCATTGACCGTAATGTAGCAGAATACTTTTGAGTGCCTTTTTAAAATAATTATAATTGCTACTTATTTTATACTCTATAGAAAGAATGTTGTCGTCCCACTCAGTGACTCATATCAATTTCAATTTCATTAAGATTATTAAAATGCACTGAAAACGATTTTTCCCCATTGGTCGTAATGTAACGGAATACTTTTGAATGACCCTGCAAACTAACCATAAATGGTAAACATTTCATTTTCATTACCGAACATGGCATGGTAAGCATGAATACCATATATAATTTGCATGGCAATCCGAGTATATTTACGTGAGTTAGAGCACGACAAAACAGGTGGCCAGACAGACAGACAGACGGCCAGACAAATCAAATTCATAAACGCTTTTCAACTATATTGGAAAGTGTTTAAAATGCATACTAATACATGTTCAATAAAGTTCTTTCACACTCTAATAAAACGCTGTAACTCTTCGACTACGAATTTTTTTTTTAATTCAGAAATTTCTGCAACTGGTAGCTATTCTTGTATTCTAGTTCAAGATAAAATGCATCATACAGAAAACTTTTATAAATCATGATACGAAAGAATATAAAAATAGTCAACTAAGGCATCCCTAAAATCGATCCGTGATATATATGTCCCGCCGTAATCAAAGATTTAAATAACTTTCGAAGGTGCGGTTAAACATAGAGTGAAACCCCCAGTAACTGACACTTTAGTATTTAACTTAATTAGCATTAGCTAGTAACTAGTATCTAACTTAAATAGTATCTTACTAAAATCTAACTTAAGTATTCTTTCTTGTGCTAATCACTATTGCAAAACTTTAAATCTATTTTATACTTATCTTTGTTTTTGAAAAGATAGTAGAGATATATTATAACGTTATTGTTGGCAAAATTTTGAAAAATTATTCAATTTATTAATAAAAATTTATTTTATTCATAAATATGGTCAAAAACTCCAGTAACTGACACCATCCCTATTTTGAAACACCAATAACTGGCACAAAGTGAACCAGTGACTGACACTTTATTTTAAAAGATTAAAATGCTTTAAAAAAACTTTATTATTTATTATAAAAACAAAATACATTAATATTTATTTTAAAAAGGGAGATTTAGTAAACTATACTGCATTATTAGTAATGCAGAGTATATAGTAAGAGTATATAGCAGTAATATTTAGTACTACATTATTAGTAATGCAGATATCCAATAACTGACATTTATGAACCAGTAACTGACATCTGGTGTCAGACACTGGTAAAACAACTTAAATTTTAATGGTGGTTACTACAATATAAATTTAATTTATTATTATGCATTTTAAAACAATTCAAATAATATTATAGTTTAACTTTCTTTAATATAACTAATAACTATCACCTCTGTCAGAGACTGGTAAAATGAAATTCTAAGAACCAATAACTGGCACCCCCTTTAAGCTAAATTAAATAACTATAAACCCTAAATCATGGCCCTAATATATCATATGCATGTTTAAACTATTTTCTACTAGTATATATTAAAAAGTTATTGTTGGCAATTTTTTTTAAATTATACATTTTATTATTAATTTTTTTTTTTAAAGTTTAGGATGATTGCATTACAAATATATTAGAAAAACACTTCCTTCATTTTAGAAATAAAATCATTGCTTCAAAATGCCACTTTTTGTATTCTCAAAAGTTTCTTATGCTCTTGGCCCTCTAGTGGTGAATGAATTGATTCCAAAATAAACATAAGTGTCTCATTTACCACTATAGTCTGTTCAGGGAAAGGAGATAACGAAAGTAAACAAACGGGTTGCAGAAAAATCGCCAAGGAGCCACACATTTGGCACAAATCCCTAGGTTGGCGAATTTTATTTTTTATTTCGATTTGTTAATTTTTTAAACATTTATTTTGATAACTATATGAAAACAACACAAGTTGCTAACTGACTTACATCGAGATTTTAAACAAAAATGTAAAAGTTTAAGACGTCAAAATATAAATTATTTTCTATTTATTTTAAACAGCGTTGAATTCAGACATATTTTTTCCTGGTGGGATTTCTGTGCCTCCAGGCGAGACATTATATAGTTTCGGGGGGGGGGGGGATTATACTTTTTGACCGTTAAAATTATAATAAAATCTGAAATATTCCGGGAGGGGACATTTTAATGCCCCGAACGGAATTTCCTCCCGGGGCAAACTTTCTGAATTCAACATTGTTATAAACCATCATCAGGAGTTAATTTTGTTAAATACAAAATAGTACAAAACTATTTATATCTTACATTATTGAAGCCCACTTACCTCATAAATCATTCAGAAGATGAAGTTGAAGTATCGGAACTATTAGAATCTAGATTGATTATCATGGAATCTACTATATTATCTATAGCATTATCTAAATCCCACATTTGTTTTTCCACTGTATTTGTTACATGTTGAATGCATCTTTTCCATTCTTCAGTGCCAATTTTGCTTATACTTTGAGAGAATATTTCTTTTACATGAGGCATTTTGAATGTTTTGTTTCCTTTCGCAACGAAGTTCTTTATTTGTGCCCAAATCAGTTCAATAGGATTAAGCTCGCAATGATAGGGGGGTAATCGTAAGACAGTTTTATTTTGTGCTTTTGCCATTTCATCGACAGTGTACTTGTCATATTTATTTTTATTTTGCTTCACTAACTGCAACAGTTCCGCTTTTAACATTCCGTCCTCAAAAGGGATATTTTTTGTTAAAAGTCAATCAGCAATTTTTTGTTTTCTCCACGAAGTATTTGGGTATTTTTTCTGATTTTCGGGAATGATAAGGAGCATTATCCATTACTATCACACAGTTATCTTCCAGTCGAAATAAGATATCACCAAACCTTTTTTCAAAACGTTCTGAATTCATGTCTTCGTGATAATCTTTATTTTTATTTGATTCGAATAAGTCAAGCCCTCCATCCACGAAACCAGAATCGCTACCAATATGGGTAATTATCATCCGTTTTCCTTTTCCGGAAGGAGATTTTAATCCGGAAGAAAGACCAGACAAAAATGCTTGTTTTGATGATTTTACTGAGGTATCTTTCCAAACTTTACTAACTGTATGGCCTGCATTCAACCAAGTTTCATCCATATAATATATTTTACGCCCTTCTTCTCTGAAAGATTTGATTTGCCTTAAATATTTTCTTCGCCACACAATTATTTTGTTTTTATCAATGAGAGTACTGTCTCGTCCTCTCCGTGAATATCTAAAGTTTAATTCTTTCAGGAGATGATAAAATGTTGTCCTTTTAAAGGTTGGCAAATCAGGGTCATCATTTACAACTTCCAAAACTTTATTTATAGTGGGTAATTCATTCCTCAAAAAGAACTCGTGGATTTTTCTCCTAATAGCATTCCTATCAAAATCATCTATATTTTCTAAAACACGTTTACGTAATTTTATTTTCTTCGGCGAGTTTAACACACCACATTTTTTATACTCTCTTAACACTCGAAAAACAGAAGCTTTACCTACGCCTGTTATACGAGCAGCATTATCTCCTATATGAGAAATCGGAAGTTCAGGATTCGATTCAAGTTCGTTTTATATACATTTAAAATCATATCTTTCTCCACCTTACTCAAAGTTTTTCTTTTTACTCTCTTCTTAGGCGGGCTCAAAGAAGAATTTTCACACTCCATTTGTGTACATAAAATACCAAATCAATCGAAAAAAATCGTCAATTTTAAAAGTGAAAGACAAGAAACAAACAGCCGTTTGGGAAAAAAAGCAGAGGCTCAAACAATTGGCGCTTCTGGCACAACGCCAGGTTTAAGCATCGCCAATCCGCACGCGCATTTGTTTACTTTCGTTATCTCGTTTCAGCGAACGGAGTATAGATAACATTACTTTACAGAATTTTACAACAAAATGCTTATTTGAGATAGAATTTTTGCTCAAATCTCAGTTACTGGTTAGATGTCAATAATTGAGGGTTTCACCGATAATTTTATTTTGAAATTTATAGAATACATTAATTTTTACCTTATTAAGAGATGCTGCTATCAAACAATAAGAAAACAATAACTAGTCGTTGGGGGCCACCGTAATACTTACCCATCATAGATATGCATGAAACAAATTTTAATTTTGTCGCCGTTGGCCTCATCAAATCTATAATTCTGTTTAAATCCCATTATTCTAAATTATTTTCTCGTTCTAGTATTTAGATTGTCAAAATCCCACCTAGCTAAAAATGCTTTATTCTAAATTCATTATCTTAAAAAAATGGCGCTAAGTGCTGTTCTGTTAAAATTACACACTTTTTATTTCCTTAAATTAACGTATCCTAAAATTTAATTCTTTTAAAATATCACTTTCTCAGCTAAATATTTTAATTCTCTCGAAAAAAAAACCTATATCTTTTTATTTTTTATTTCCCTGTTTTCTGGCAAAAAAGTATTCTTTCTCAAAATATAAAAGCTAATCTCAGTTTCAATGTAAAATTTTTATCTTGGCATTCTGCCCACACTAGGTAAAACCTACGTATTTTTTTTCTTTCTTATTTATTCGAAAGAATCAGATTTTTCCGGAACAATTCTAGAATATTCTTCCGCGCTTTTCAGCCTGCAGCTTGATCTCTCCAAATCATAACGCTCAGAAAATTGAGTTCCGTAGTGCTGATTGATCGAAAGATGGTTTTAACGGCTCTGTATTCGTGAACGTTGGAGAAGAGATATACACTGGGTTTCCCGCTTTGAACGCAGATTTTTGCTGGGAGCAGGATGTAGGTGGAAGTCCGACGCGTGGCTCGCGACCATGGAATAAAAATCTCCGTAGCTGCCATTAGAATCTAAGATGCCGCCCCTTAACAGCTTTGATTTCTTCGAATGGTTAATTTGGGATACGAAACTTCTCCTTGGTTCTAATGCATGGAATTATCATGAGAGCTAAATAAAAGCATAAGCAAGTTTTCTCTGGATCCTAATAAAATATGAAGTGGACTTGACTGCCAATTTATTGTTTCAATAAGCACCGAATGACTTATTATAATCGGCGTACGACTGCAAAACTTCCTGGGTGGAGACCTCTGGCCTTGAGTTGATTTACGGAAGGTGGAGCGATTGTGAAGTGGAAATGGATATGCATAATAAAAAATATGAACATAAAACATTTGTAAGCTATTTATACAATGCATTGCAAATCGAATAAAATCATGACTTGATGACGTCATACACTTTAAATGCTCTATTACTGAATTGCGTAAAAGAAACATCCTTATAACTCCAAAATTGATAATCCTATTAACTAACGGTGTACTGCATCGGATTAAACGCGTCTCATTTCCAAATAAATTATATCTTTGAATTGAAATTTGAATGAAATACAAGGTAATAAAAAGTCGAAGAGTGTGGAAATAGGATTACAAATATTTCGGCAACTCATTATCCGATCGATTTCATACTTTATGCAAAATTTATGTTTTGTTATTGTCTTTTATATTCGCCCCTTAAAATAAACAATTTCGAAAATTCTTATATACCTTTTATCAGAACGAATATTTCGAGAGTCCGAAAAAAATGGTTCCGGATAATCGAGGTTACTGAAATTGAATAAGCTTCTTCCCATTATTACGTACTAAGTACATACCAAATTTCAAGTCTCTATCTCAATTTGTTCGGAGCGTTTATAGACACACACACAGACAGACGTTTTTTTTCTAAAAATATGTTTTTCAGAATCTCCAGTGTCTGAAACTTGTAAATCCCACAATTTTTTTTTTTTTTTCGATTTTCAAAACGATTACAAGATTTTTCCTATACTACGTATAAGGTAAGTAAAACTATTTACTACGGTAAGTAAAAAGCATAAAATTTCATTATGAAAACGACATTTAATTGAATCTACAAAGCAGAGGTACACAGAAAAGTAGTATATGTAGAAAATGAAGTAATTTCATCATGAAAATTATAAGCTCTTGAAAATGCACTTTTATTTGTTATTCAAAGAGCTAAATGTGTACGTGACTGGTGCTTTGGGATTATATTCATGTAATATTGAAATAGTTTTTATTGTTATTGTACTTTTGAATAATACTCTCTACCCACCAGTATGCCGTTTTTTCGCTGCACATAAAGTGATTATTTTAGTGAAAAATTACGTGAAGTGTTTAACCTGTAATGAATTTTCCCGCAAAGCACTTAAGTTTAAAAACTCATTGTGCAAAGAAAAGTTTTATTGCGCAAGGAAAAAATATGAAAGCTTTTTCATCGTTTCATATAACTTAAGAAATATTTTATGTAGATGTTCTTTTCTGTTTTGATTTAATTTCTTGCTGTAAAAGTTTAAGAAGTGAATTTCAAATATTTACTTTGACGAATAAATAGTGAAAAAAATTATTTGCTTACACGTGTGTAATATTAGTTACGTATTAGTGCGTAAAATTAGTTTCACTCTTAAGTGTTTTCTTAATCAATATTTTGTTAAATTATTTGCTTACACGTGTGTAAAAAGGATTAAGGTATAGAAATATAAGAGTCATTCCATTTAAGAGTCACCCAGGCTGTAATTAAATGGTAAACAGATTCATGTGATTTTTTTTTTACTCAGTGAGATGACCATTAGAAAGAAAGAAATCCAGAATATTAATGCTGTGGGACCATTGCTTTTGATTTGGTGGGGGGTCAAATGTCAGTGCCCCGCCTGAAAAGTTTAAATTTTATGTTTTGCATAGTATTTCTCACAGTATGCATTGAAGTTATCCCACAAAACAAATTACATGGCTGTATTATATAAGGTTGGCCCTTTGCTATTCAAGAATAAAAATTATGGGATATGTGTAATGCAATGAGCTAGATGGCCACAAAAATTGAATTTTTTTCGAAATTTCACTATAGTTTTAACATATGTAGCTCTTTGCATTGAAATCATCCCATCATTTTTAACTGCTGTATGCTACCCTATGGGGAAATGAAACACAGAAAAGTAGGCCCCACCACGGGCAAACTTTAATGCATTCCAAAATTTTATGCCAAATTTCCAAAAATAAAACGTATTTTTGCTTATTTTAAGTGAGGTATACCAGACATGCTTTAAAGGCAGAAGCCTGTAAAATAATAATAGAAATGTAGAATAACTATTCACCTTTCAAAATCACCAAACAGAATCATGGGCACTAAAGCAGTTTACATAGGGTAATGAAAATCGCATTGTAATATAATTAGGAACTACGCTTCCCACGACCATAGCCTTCAATCATTGCCAAGAATAAAAACACTTCACAATTATTTCTGAAATGCATATATTTTTTAACATGAATTTCCACATGTATAACAATAAATATTTTTAATCTGTTTTTGTTACAGGCAGTGAAGATGTTTTAATCCTTTAACGGATAAAGCACTTCAATTGCCAAAATGTTGAAATAAATGATTGACACCGGAAATTATGAACAAATTTATTTGTATATTTATATACAAATAAATTTGTTCATAATTTCCGGTGTCAATCATTTATTTCATCCGTTAGAGGGTCCTTTATCCATTAAAGGGTTAAAACATCTTCACTGCCTGTAACAAAAACATATTAAAATATTTATTGTTATACATGTGTAAATTCATGTTAAAATAAAAAATATACGCATTTGAGAAATAATTGTGAATTGTTTTTATTCTTGGTAATGATTGAAGGCTATGGTCGTGGGAAGCGTAGTTCCTAATTATATTACAATGCGATTTTCATTACCCTATGTAAACTGCTTTAGTGCCCATGATTCTGTTTGGTGATTTTGAAAGGTGAATAGTTATTCTATATTTCTATTATTATTTTACAGGCTTCTGACTTTATCTTTGCATGTCTGGTATACCTCACTTAAAATAGGCAAAAATACGCTTTTTTGGAAATTTGGCATAACATTTTGGAATGCATTAAAGTTTGCCCGTGGTGAGGCCTACTTTTCTGTGTTTCATTTCACCATAGGGAAGCATACAACAGTTAAAAATGATGGGATGATTTCAATGCAAAGCGCTACATGTGTTAAAACTATAGTGAAATTTCGAAAAAAATTCAATTTTTGCGGCCATCTAGCTCACTGCATTACACATATCCCATAATTTTTATTCTTGAATAGCAAAGGGCCAACCTTATATAATACAAACATGTAATTTGTTTTGTGGGATAACTTCAATGCATACTCTGAGAAATACTATGCAAAACATAAAATTTGAATTTTTCAAGCGGGGCACTGACCTTTGACCCCCCCACCAAATTAAAACCAATGGTTCCACAGCATTAATATTCTGGATTTCTTACTTTCTAATGGTCATCTCACTGAGAAAAAAAAATCACATGAATCTGTTTACCATTTAATCACAGACCCCCTGATTCTTGGTTAATCTTATATGGAATTACTCATAATTCTATACATAATAGTGGATTACTTATAAAAATAGACTATTTAAATGCATTAAATTGATGCTTTATTATATTACATTATTTTACACGTTGAAAGGGGTGTTTTTAGTATGGTTCTCTACAAGGGTTTTTAAAACATCGCTCCTACACCGCAAAATAAAGTGTTGATTTTACAGTATAATACTACCAGCTGGGGTGCCAGTATTATACTGTAAAATCAACCTTTTTTTTTTTTTTTTTTTTTTTTTTCTTTTTTTTTTGCTGTGTATTTTTATTTTTACATTTTACAAACATTCAAAGATAAAGCTGTTTTTCGAATAGTTTTTAAGAATGTTATTATTTTTAAAATGTTGTTTGTTTCTCGTGTACGTCATCTTGAAAATAAAAATATACAGCCATATAAGTAGATTTGAAATCTAAATAATGCAATAGATTTAAAGAAATTAAAAAGTTTTGTTTTCATGTACATCCAAAACTGCGCTCTCACATACGTGCATATGAAGTGGAACACCACATATTATTTAATTACTAAAGTGTGGGAGAGAAAAACAAAAAATCAAGCATAAAGCATAGATTATGAAACACTAACACTAATAGAATATTATTAAGAAATTTCATTTTTTCATACAACGAAATGATGATTAAATAAACGATTTAAGAAAAAAACACATAACTCAGAAAAATTTATTTTCAGCAGTTGCTGTCCATATCCGGTAATGCTCGATAATTCTTTCGTGCAGCCCTGTATATGATTTAAAGGCTTTGTACTCACTATATAACACACTAAAAAATGGATGTTTAACCATATACTAGTGATGGGCATAACGATTAATTTGATTATTGAAATTAATCATTCGGGCATGCGCGGAAGCATATCTGTCAAACTTCAATTTTTTTTATTCAATTACTACCAGAAATTTTGAAAAGAAAAAGTTTCTGATAAAATCAGAATTTCTTTTGACAGATATCCTTCTGCGCATGCCTGAATGATTCATTCGAATAATCCAAATAATCGTTATGCCTATCACTAGACATTACATACCACAGCGGAAAATTCGCTTCCAGCAATTTATCGATCATAGTCAGTCCTGTATTCACTCCGAATTATTTTGTTTGTCTATGTAAATGAACAATAAATGCTACGTATTCCATAATCCATAGAAAACATGTTACATAGAAAACATGTTGCTTTTTAATTCCATTGTATTTGAAGCATCAAAACATCATTAAAATGCATCGCAAACGATTTTTCTTCGCAGATCATAATGTAATGGAATTCGTTTGTAAGTCCCTGTAAACGAACAATAAATGCTACTTACTCTATACTGCTCAGAAAGCATGTTGAACCGCAAACGATATTCCTCCATAGTCCAGAATGTAACAGAATTTCTTTTGTGTGTCCCTGTAAACGAATTATAAATGCCACACACTTCATTTTCAATATTAAACAGTATATTAGTAAACATTAATAACATATAAAAAATGCCTGCCAATTGCCAATCCGATTACATTTTCGAGAGTTTGAGCACGTGAAGACGGACATATGGCAGATAGACAAAACCGAATTCATAAACACTTTTCAACTATGTTGGAAAGTTACAAAATGTTTTTTAAAAAGTTTTTTTTATAAAACGATATATATGGTTTTAGAACATTTGTGTAGTTTTTAGCTATTTATTTATGTTGGAAAGTGTTAAACAAATACCATTTGATTGAGAGTAGTGTATATTTTTTAAAAAATCTTTATGAAAAAGATAAGTTTAAGAGGCCGTCTTTATGTTGAAAGGGGAATAAACTTAAAGTTTTCAATGATAACACCTATTGTTGACATTTGAAAAGAAATTTAGACCTTCATTTTGCCTAAACATAATTTTCAAACTTTTCATGAATAGTTCCAGACATATTAAATATTAAAACTTGCTCTAATTTTGTGCACGGTTACGGTGAAATGGATTACAATAAATTTCCGATCTCGCTAACAGGCAAGAATTTGGTTCTTTTAAACATTAAATTACTTAGCGCAGTTACAATAATTTGTAGCACATAAAAAAATAATTCAAAATGTCTTTAACGTTTATTTTTTTCTGCCACATTGTGATATTATCCTCTGACTGTAATCATGGTGCTTGCAAGAAATTGTATGTATGGTAGTCTACAAATTTACGAAAGGACATATTAAAAGTGACAAACACATAAAAATAATCAGGATATTTCTTAAAACAGGAATTTCTTAGAAGACACATTAAAAAAATAATAGTACTTATCTCTCTATTAAGGCAATATATTTATCTTTTTTTAAAAACATCTTTGTGTAATATCTTTATGTATATCTTTGTGTAAAAACCTACCCAAGTTTAGATCCCAGATATAATCTATTAGATAGCATAGCATAAAGTAAAATTTAAAATAGTAACTAAATTGTATACATAAGATTATAACACAGGCATTGTGATAAGCTTGAATTTAAAAGATTCGTTTATCTACAAACTGTTTTATTTCTTATGTAAACATAATTATGCTACCTTTTAAACATTTAAAATGCATGCAGTATGTTTAGTACATATTTTACGAGTTATTTTCTAAACTATTACTTATGCTTTGACTATAGATAAAAAAAATTTCTAGTCCTTTTTCATAGCGTGGTCCTATCTAATTTGTAAATAATTAAAGAAGATCAAATTATGTGTGGAATGTATGTTTGGAATATCTTCAGCAAACCACAAATATGTTTTGACAAGGTAGCTAAGTGATATTGTAATTTCCCAGAAATGTTTCCATAATATTACAATTTGATCGATCCGTGAGATGATTTAATACGCATTATCATATATACAATGCAACTACTATATGCATGTATAAATCAGTTCAACTAGATAGAATTAGTTTCTGAGAAATTACGGTTAAAGAAATTTAATATATAGATGGTTTGATATAAAATTTAGTTTGATATAAAACACTAGTTTGATATAAAATGAAAATAATGAAAATAATTTCAAGCGTAAAATTAATTTAAATGTTTGGAAATTATAAAATTTAGCAAGAGAAACTCACACTTATTGCACATAGTTTAATAAAACATTTTAATCAAATTCGAGATTTAAATATATTTTTTTAATTTTACATAAAGTATGTAATGTGAAGAGTCAAGATAGAGTAACCTTTTTATTAAGAGCCTACGCTAGTCATGCGAAGAAACGCTCAAGCTAATGTTAAATCTATGGGAAGGTTCTTGCGCGATTTCCCGCTCGCATTTTAATATTTTTAAATGATATATTTTGCATAGGATATCTGAGGCCGATCCCTAACGTTGTTAGTTTTTACTTTTTCGATTTTAGTTATAGTTTTTTTATAAGCGGACATTTCTAATTTCGGAACCGGTTGGAACTAGTTCTGAAAGAGAAAGTACCTTTATATAAAAAAACTGGAACCGAAATCGAAAAAGTAAAAACTAACAACGTTAGAGATCGAACTCAGATATCCTATGCAAAAAAATCTTTTAAAAATATTAAAATGTCAGAGAGAAATCGCGCAAGAACCTTCCCATAGACTTAACATTAGCTTGCGCGTTTTTTCGTGTGACTGATGTAGGCTCTTAAGACTGAAAAAGAAAAACAACAAGAAAAGACCAAACATACACTACCCAAATCAGTGATCAGAATACACTCTATTATAACTGTTGCTAACTAGCAGCAAATGGAACACAACAATGCCGATTGACGCATCGCTATATGACTGCCATCATGTAAGCTACTACTATGCTGCTAAAAAAAATAATTTTTCAAGAAAAAAAAAGGGAAAAAAGAGAAAGAAAGGAAAAAGGAAAAACTGTCGACCAGAGCGTCACACAAGTGGGTAAGTGTGATCGAACATCGCACAAAGGGTTGCGTTTAATATTCCTTTGATCATTTTCTGAGAATATATACCAATTTTCAAATCCCAACCTGAAATAGTTTTAAAATTTCAATATACCTTATAATTTCTGATTGGCGTTTATAATTATTCTATCCACTGTTGATTTTCTTTTTTTTCTTTCGTATCGGAAAGTAAATGGATAGACGAAACCCAGAAGTGGCTGAAGTAAATTCAATACAAACCCCTCCAATGTCTGTAGGTGTACTTATATGAAATAAGAATAAATCCTTTTCCGTTTCAATTAATGATTTCAATTAATATCTCAGCAAATTATAAACCAATTTATTTTATTTTATTTTATTTTATTTATTTTTTTAATGCATGTATGCATAGTTTTCAAATCGATAAATAAAATAGTTTTCATAATTTTATAAAGCCTAAAATATGCAACTACTGGTATTATTTGTGGTTTTATTATTTTGAGTATGAAAATAGACTCTGTGAAAACAACTCGCTGCGAGGTACTAAGAGGGTTGAATCGACGTTTTGATTGGATCGTTGGTAACCTCGCAAAGGGTACAAAACCAGTCAGAAATGAAAAATTTAATTTTTTTTATTAAAAAAGAGTGAAATTTGGAAAAATTTTAAAGGAGTTTTTAATTAATAAAAAGAATATGACTTTTTCAAAAGTTTATTATTTGTCGTATGACAGGAGGTATTCAACTGTAAGTACGGAAAAATTGAAGTCTCTAACTTATACAGTTTCCGAGTACGAACTCTGTAACCCACGCCACGGACGTACAGACAGACAGGGGAATGAGTCGAATAGGGTTTCGTCAGATGAACGAAACCCTAAAAATATATTTGAGTCTTAAAAGTTCTGGAAAATATTGAGGTGTAGTATTTCATGATTTTCCGACTACTAGATTTATTTTGTAAAGTATTATCTACAAATCTTCTCCACAGGATAAAGGAAAGTAAATAAATGGTCTGTTTTTTAGTACACCATGCAAAAATCTGTTGATTTTACATAAAAAGACTGTCATCCAGTGTAACAGTAAAAATCTGTTTATTTTACAAGTAAAATCTCTTTTTATTACAAGTATTCTGTTACTCTAACAGATTTTGGCCGTTAAATAAACAGTTTACCGATATATCTTCTGAAATAAAATCTGTTTTTATTACGAACTTCTGTTATTTTAACAGATTTTACACAAAAATAAGCGGTTTCAAGTCTTTTCATGCAAAATAATGTTTTTTACTTATGCCCTAGCTCAATTTTTACTCTTAAACTAACAAATCTTTTTTTTTTTTCAGTATAAAAAAATAACGCTTTAAGCGATAGATTGATAACATTACGGCGTTGTCAAATTGAAAACAACAATAACAATAACAAAAAACAATGTGTGTGTAAACATTTTCTGTGCAAAAAAATAAAATAATAAAATAGTTACTGGTACATGAATATTTGAATAAGTCCTCGTAAATGGATGTAGCAGTCAAGAGATATTTTGAATGATGTCGCTATTTTAAAAAGCACAAGATCTCGAAGTGAACGACTTTCTACGTTAACATGATTTAGTGAATTTAGTTGATGAATCATTATAATTGAGTTCTTTGTTTTTTTTTCTCTCATTCCAGAAAATAAATCTAGTTGGCTATCAAGATAATTGCGTAATATGTAGGAAACAATATTGAATCTTGCCATATAATCCTATCAGTCAAATACAATATGCATTACACAGCGGCACGATTCATCGTTCTTTGCGAGTGATTTTTTGACGAGAAAAGAAAAATGTCGTATGTGTGTAATCTATTTTGAAGATTTGGCTGTATGTTACATTTTTGTTTCGAATTTTGATGTCTATTATGAAAGAACATGGTTTCGACACTTTTGCTAAGAAATAAATAACAATAATATTAATACTAATAATACCATATTTACTCTGATCTAAGACGTGCAGTGGCGGTCAAAAGTTTCCGGCCAGCATAAAATTTTAGGTTAATTTGTAAGTATACCCATATGAAGAGGAATCTTAAAATGATACTTATACATTTTATTGATGTAATAGTTAGGAGCTTATTTATGGAATAACAAATAAATATCAATAAATTTAACTGACAAAATTAATTGCAAAGGAAAACTCAAAAGTTTCCGGCCATCTTGGCAAGTTTGAAAAAAAAAAAAAAACGGTGTTATAATAGAAAATAACAGTGATCAACAAAATTTACAATTAGCATTTTGTCATCATACATTTAGCAATAAGTACTGTGGCGCAGCGATGTGGCATCGATTCAATGAAAGGTTGAAGATCGTCTATTGTAAGTGTTTTCCACTCTTCTTGCAATTTTGGGGAAAATTCTGCTGAATTCGAATATTTATAATTCCACACGTGTTTGTCAAGTTCGTTCCAAAGATTTTATATTGGATTCAGATCATGTGATTGCGCTGGCCATTTCAAAAGCGGAATTTTTTTGCGCGAAAGCCACTATTTGACGAGCTTGCATGTATGCTTTTGGTCGTTATCATGCTGAAACAAATAGTTTCGACCACATTTTTCCTCCAATAAGGTAGCAAATGATCTTGCAAGATATCCTTATACATTGCACCATTCATCTTGCTGCGGATTTCAACTAACGGATCGACACCTTTTCCAGAAAATGCTCCCAACAACATAACATGTCTTCCGCCATGCATCATTGTAGGAATAACATATCTCGAATCATATCTTTTGTTTTTTGGTCGTCGGACGTAGTGTCTGCCATCTCTCCCAAAAAGGTTGAACTTCGATTCGTCGAAAAATAGTAATTTTTTCCAGTTTTCACCTGACCAGTCTGTGTGTTCCTTGGCAAACGCCAGTCGGCCCGTTGATTTTTTTTTAACTTTGGAAAGTTTTTTAACACCAACTCTTCCATAAATTCCTACGTCATGTAAGTGTCTTGACACGGTAGACCGACTTATTTCAGCAATATTTTCACTCCGTAAATCGCGGGATATTGCAGCGGCAATTTTATGCGGGTCATCAACTTCTATTCTCCTGATAATTCTTTCCACACGAATAGTCTTTTTCCGGGGTCTCCCGAACCGTGGCAAAACCTGAAGGCCATGACCATCTTTATATATATTTTTTAAATATCGTTCACAGTAGATTTTCCGATCGATAACTTTGCCACAATCTCACGAGAGGATTGGCGCTTTACCGACAAACAAATCACTCGTTTACGAACAATAATTGTTGAACTTTTCATTTTTGAATTTCAACTACGTTATTCACGTTGATTAATTAACAAACACGGCCAAAAAAAACACTTTACCGATAGCAAAAACTAATGAATGACGAATGGACGAAAACTTTTGCACACGCAGATTTCGAATTCCTCCCCTTTGCATCCAGTGTCTTCAGTATCCAATCAAAATGATCACGTGGTCAGAGGTCATTTTCATATTCCTAACTTTTGGAGCAATTGCGCTTCTTCTTCGCTGAAACCTTCTGGCAAACAAATCAAAGAAACTAACTGGCCGAAACTTTTGACCGTCACTGTACGTTTTTCCTCTAAAATTGAACCTATTGAACTGGGTTATGTTTAATTAACTAATTTTATGTCAGACATAAAAAATTATATTAATTGCATTTCCAAAAATATAATTGCATTTTACGTTTATGGGTGAAACCAATTTTACATAGGTTTTTCATGTTCACAACTTGACATAAGGCTTATGAATAAGTAGTTTCACTCTTAAGAGTTTTTTAACCAATATTTTGTTACGGCCATCTCTTAAAAAAATAATATAGTTTAAAACAATTTTCTCTCCAATTTTGCTTATTTTTCTCAATAAAATCCATTTTCTCCTTTTTTATCTATCAAATTAAGTTAAAAAAATACCTATACATGAAACTTAAAAAAAAACCATATTTCTAAACAACGTGATTAACATAATGATTTTCTGTTTTAATCTAATTAATAGTTTATGCAGTTTAATTAATCTGTTCAAATTACAAATAATATATTAAAATCACTTGTTAACGTTAAATTAAAGTGTAATTACTGCTGAAAGTGTTAAAAACCTAACACAAAAGGCTTTAAAATAAATTTTAATATAAAGATGATATATGGTTCATGCGCTCTTAGAAGTCGCCGTTATACAGCGCATGAAACATATGACGGGACAAGAAAGTGTCAAGCCACATTTTTGGTGAAATAAATCTAACACAGTAATCTGTAACTTAATATTGTAAATTATAATATCCAACAAATAATTTGTTTCTAATGCCACTTGATGACATCATATGTGACAGGTTTCTTTTTTGCCCCAGATGTTTATGCCCCCAATGAAAATAGCTAATTTACAAAAAAAAACTTAATATAGTTATATCATACCCTCTGAGCGTTTCGAGAAAGGGTAAAATTGTAATGTTGTTTTCTCTGCATTTTGTTTTAAATGCTAAAAAAATATGATTATATGAGCATTATAAATAAAACTTAATTACAAATATGAATGTAACCCTTGAGAGTATTAATCATTCTTCAATGTTTTGAAAATTCATTAAATATATAGAATTATATTATCTTAAACATTGCATATATTGCAGTGAAACCTGGAGCTTGAACGGAATATTACGTTCCACACGCTTAGAGGGTTAAAGTAATGCCATATTGTTAATCAGAATATCTCAAATGTTACTAAGACATTGGCGAAAAAACTATAGGTAAGTTATCGCGATTTGAATATTTGATCAAATTTTCACATTCAAATATCACAGAAGTTCAAAAATGTGGCTTGGCACTCTTTTGCCCCGACCCCTTCATATATCATCTTTATATTAAAAGGTATTTTTAATGTTACGTTTGTGTTATGTTTTTATCACTTTAAGCAGTAATGACACTTTAATTTAGCTGTTTCAATTAATTAAAATATTTTTAACTCCATGCAGTTAATTTAACATTAGTCCTAGAAAAATGTAATCATTGTTATTGAATTTCATTTAAATAGAATGAATATTAAGAACTGGGTCATCAGAAAGTATTACTAATTTATATTATATAAAAAACTCCATAAAAAATAAATCTGTTGCCTTTTTGACGTTGTTCATAACATGCTTAGAATCTAAAAGAGTTTCTCCAGTTTTTCAGTTAAGAGTATTATTTATTTAACTCCTATTACTTTTAACCTTGTTTAATTTTAAATATTGTTAGAAAAAAAATGTTTTTTTTTTTTTTTAATTTCATAAAAATGTGTAAAGAAAGTTTGCATAAACAACAAAGTTATTTATTTGTATTGAAATATTTAAACAAATTATATATAATCTGTGTTGTAACATTTTTACATTTTATACTTCAAGTAAAACTTTAAAATGCTGCATTTTAATTTTAAAATAGACTTTTTTTCATAGCAGTGCAAATGGTTTAGAGACTAAACATATATTTGAACAATATTACTATTTTTCACTAAATCTCTTTCTTAAAAAAAAAGGGCAAAACATATCTTGAAAAGCTCATGTAAAATTGGTTTCACCCTTACGTGTATTTAATCTTCTATTCAGATAAAATATGATAATTTTCTGTTTAAAAATAATTTATCAGGCGTCTTTTTTTCCGCTATTCATAACCACTTGAACTAAAATCATTATATAAAAGAACATGTTCAGCCAAATATAAGGCTACATTACGATACTCATATCAAGTAATTTAATTTTTTAAATCAATATTTCTCATTATAAATTAATCTGTCAATACAAACATTCCTAATTTGGGTCATTTTCTGGAACGTGATTTCCATGAAAAATGTTTTTACTTCCTTAAATAACCAGACACATATCAGACAAATTACATTACTGAATTGGAAATATGGAAGAAGCATTCATTAGAAGTAATTAATTTTTCACATTTATTTCGAAAAAGATAATTTTAAATTGAATTCCAGTGGAAGAATATAAGTATCTAAATATAGTACATAAAAATAATTAATAAAAATCTCTAGCGATACTTCCATCTGTATAGAATTATGGTTTCGTTATTAATTATTAAATAATATAAACCATAAATGAAATGCATTTTACATTCATTCCATTTTAAATTTATAACAGATTAAATCCGACTTAATTAGTTTTGTATTAAATGGGATTGAAAAAATTAATCCTTTTGCATATTTTTTGCTTTTTGCCTCAGCCATTTGGGAATGAGAATAATGAGTTTTAGAATTGATTTGACTTCGATTTAGATTTTGTGTGATAATTAACAGAATTGTTTGAAATTATAATCATTAAAGACTAATTGCTCGCTCAAAGGATATCTGAAAAAGCATCTTCAGATTTAACTAGTGTTGAAATTCATACGTAATATTTGTGTTTGCATAGCTGGTTTACTTTTACAATGTTTTGTCCCATAAGGTTCAGTCTTTTTTAAACACATTAAAATTATATAATGAACAACGCATTTCGAAGAAACTTTTAACTAGACTATTTTTAACTAGACTAGGTTTAACTGGACTAGTCTTGAATTTAAATAAAAAGTATTGTAATACATATATATATATATATATATATATATATATATATATATATATGAAAATGTAAGTACCGGGTGAGCAAAAAGTTCGTTAAAACTTTAAAAAAATCATTAAAAAGAAACAAAAGCTGCTAAAAAAATGCGGTTTCTAGGATTGGTATTAGAGGGAGATCGGATTTTTTTAATAACAAAAAAAGTTGTGGTTAAAAAATTACCGATAGATGGTGCTGGCATGCATAATATGAAGCAGATGTATGCAAATTAGGCTTATTAAAATACCCATTTCAGCGAAGCATCTGATAAGCTTCAGTATCCCAGCACATGGAACAGTCTCTTTTTTTTGTCTTCCATAATTTTGCCGCGCAGAATTATCGTAATGCGCCAGTTGCTGATTTCCAGTTCTTGTAAAAGAGTTTAAAAAACAACGCTGGATCTGGTAACCATAGCTTACTGAAAAATCTGTGTGCATTGAGGAGTTTCATTGAAAGCTTGATTTGCATAAATCTGCTTCATATTATGCATGCAGCGCCATCTCTCAATAATTTTCGAACCAATTTTTTTTGTTATAAAAAAATCCGATCACCCTCTAATCCCATTCCTGCAAACCACAATTTTTTAACATCATTTGTTTCTTTTTAATGAATTTTTAAAGCTTTAAAGAACTTTTGGCTCACCCGGTATTTCTCCTAAAATAATAATAAATTATATATGATTGTTTCAAATTTAATTTTAGTATTTGTTCTCTCGACATCTTCTGAGTATTACCACAAGAATCTTAATATAGTTACTTTACTCTGTTTTGATATTTGCAGATGACAAGAAACCTAAAAAAAAAGCTTTATTCTTCCTTTGTATTTAACGTAAACAAAGAACTGGAAAAAAATACTATCGTATTTTCTATTTATTGAAACATTAACATAAACACAGTAAGTATTTTTGTTTTATCACATGAGTGTATGTATGTATGTATTTTTTAAATTATTTATTCAGACATATTTTTTTTGTGTAAAAAGTACGATTTTTTTAAAGAATCCATTAGGAGTAACTCTATTTTACTAAGAATGATAACACTTTTTAAAAGTTAACATTCTTTTGAAAATTCATGTGTTAATTTTTAAAAATAATATTAATATAAATCATAAGTTGTCAAACATGTTTTTAAATAAAGGAAGAAACTCATAAATAATTAATTTCTTTCTGATAAACAACAACAATCAATAATGCATCCCTTTTTTACATTAACACGAAAATAATTTCCTTTGCGTTTTCAGTCTTAAAATGGCGATTCATTTAAAAATGGCCCCAAACAGACCTCGTAATGTATAACATTGCAGCTGATGATCGTTCATTTGAATAAATTCTTGTATCTTTCTTTCTTGAAAATATCTGTAACTAAATCAGCTTTTCGTTTTCCCCGTTTTTCGTTCTTACTTTTTACCCTCGTCCACATCTCACATTTTACCACACAATGAAATTGTACATTGAAAATTATATTTTTTGCCATGTTATGTCACTTTTTAAAATTTTAACAACTTTTCCTGTTGTGCTCTGTATGTAATGTTATTGAATGGTGGTATCTCTCTCCAATCTATCGATCTCATTTTTTTGTAATTTACAATTTTTTTTAGCATTCCGTACTTAAAAAATAAAAACGGAACCATTATAAGATTACTCCTGTGTCTGTCCGTCTGTATGATCCCTTTTTAACTATGGGACGTGGAAAGTTATAAAGCCTATTGACCCATATATTTTCAGATTATTAGCCACTCACAAATAAGTTTAGGGGAAATTTAGGGGTCTGTATGATCCCTTTTTAACTATGGGACGTGGAAAGTTCAAACTTTGGAAAGTTATAAAGCCTATTGACCCATATATTTTCAGATTATTAGCCACTCACAAATAAGTTTAGGAGAAATTTAGGGGTACTACTTAAGTTACTTAAAAAAAATTGTTTTTGTATATCGTATGGTGTATCGTGAGAAAGATCTCGTAATACCGAACTCAAAATACATTTGTTTTAATTTTAGGTATTATATTTTCTGAGATATCATCGAAAATCACTACAAAAATATCTCCCTCTCCTCTATTTCCGAATCTACTGAAACTAAAATTATGAAAAAAAAAATAGGATAGTAGGAGTTTATCCTGAAAGAAAGCTACAGAAATTTTTCTAGGTCACATAGTTTTTGAGAAAAACACATTTTCCCGTTACATACAAACTTTATTTTTCGGGCGTTCAAAGGGGAAGTTTATGGGCGCTAGAGGTATTTATCGACACAGAATCATCAAAGGATATTTGAAAATGATTTTATAAAAAATTGTCGGTAATTAGCCGAGATATTAATTAAGTTAATTGAAAAAAAAATTAGATATCGTGTGAGATATAGTTTGAAAGATCTCTTAACACCGAACTCAAAAATATATTTGCTTTAATTTTGGTTAATTATATTTGAAAGTGCAATGCAAAAATTTGTCCTTCCCCTCCTATTTCCGAATGTACTGAAACTAAAATCATGAAAAAATTAAGGGTAGTAGGAGTTAGTTAATTAATTAATAGTAATTAATAAATTTAATGTACGGAGCCCTTTGAACACGAGTTATACTCGCACATGACGGATTTATTTCTATTTTTTATTCTAATATTGAAAGAAGGGGAGGAGGAATTTCATTAAAAATAACAATAATTCATCTTTTTTTTTATCTAGTCTGTAATTTTTGTTTTTTGGTAACTGTATCGTATTCTATAGAATATAGTCTGTCTTAGATACTTTACAATATTTATTAAATAAAAGTCTATTTGCAGATTTTTCTGCATTGTATGTTTGAATTATTTACTCAGAAGATTAAAATCAACTATTTTAATCAATTCATTTTTAAACCATTGGTTTCAATTACATAGTCTTTTATTTGTAACTTATTTAAAAAGATTAAAATCAAAGATTAAAATAACTCGTAATGTTTCTAAAAATTTTTCAATGATTAAATAATATATTAAAAAAATAGTTTAAATTGTTTTAAAAAAGTATTTAAAATTTAGAAAAATTTCTATCAAGCATAAAAAATATTTTCTGAAACACTGATAATTAGACCCAATATTATAACTCACATATAAATTGATTTGAGCCGTCTAATTTTTTACTGTATTATATAAAAAAGTACAAATAATGTCTCAAGGTAAATGAAATTGTAGAGCTTCTGTAAATAAATATAAGGTGTCTCTTATCGCTGCTCAATAACTAATTTCTAAACAGTTAATTTTAGAGGTATACTTTCAGTTACAAAAAATTCTTAGAATTTCTTCCCTTCTTAGAATCCTCTTTTCTTTATTATCATTTTAGAAGCCATTCAAAGTCAGAAAATTTATTTTTGTAAAAGTTGCAAAATTATATTTTTTATTCGGTACCTTGGTCCTATAATTTATATTTAAAAAAACTTATTTCATGCTCTGTCACAGAAAATAAAAGTACCCATTGTTTTACGAGAAAAACTTTTTAAGTTAGGATAATTTATTTTTATGAATTTTAAATACTTTTCGTCACTAAAAGCTTATTATTCCATTTTTACACTCTAAAAACGACATTTTCAAAACTTAGCAAAAAATACTCAAATCGGAGTATGACGCATAGCCAAAATGGCTCCGAATCAAAATTACTCAAGTTTGAAACATGTATATACTCATTTCTGAAAACATACACACACTCAAGAATGAAACAGCATGTGCTCATATTTGAGTATGACCATGTTTCCAAAATGAGTATGAACTGATTTCTATGTGCACATTTTTGAGTATTTCCAAGTTTCAAAAATGAGTTTGAACTGACTCTAATCATTTTTGAGTACGTCCATGTTTTAAAAATGAGTATGAACTGACCTATATGTGCTCAGTTTTGAGTATGTCCATGTTTCAATATTTTGAGTATTTCTGGTATTTCAGAAATGAAAGCATTGGATCGTCATATTTGAAACAGAAAGTTACATAACAAAATGAAAACATCGATTTACGCAGATTTGAAAGTGTCATTTTTCTCAGTGTAGTGATAGAAAACCCTAAAAAAATCTTATTCAATAATAACATTTGAAGAATTTTTGCAATAGGGTGTATATTTATAAAAAGGACGGTTTAGGAAGTAGTTCGTTAGGATTAATGAAGAATAAAAGAGTTATAGCACATCTTCAGTATATATTATATTTTTTATGTTTGTATATGTACTGAGAATGGGTTAGTTTCAGCGACTTTTCACATAGAGAGGAAAGCATCTATTTGTTTTTCAGCATATTGATTCTTAAAAATAGACAACCAAAGAAACATATATACTTGAAAATAGGTTGATATAATGTTATTCTTTTCACATCCGGTAAATTGCGATGTCACGTTTAGCATTCCGTAGTTCAATTTTGTAGGATGATAGCAGTCTTTATTTTCAAATTAGAGCTTGTGAATGTTTCCCGTATTCTTTTTTTAGAAGCATTGAAGTTTCATTCATTTCACCACATAATTTGTGATTTATAAAAAAATATTACAGGAAAATGTCTTTTGGAATTAAAAAAATAAATGTACAAACTTCATTAACATATTTTCAATTAGGAGCCGTATAAAAGTTGTTATTATTATACTTTTAATACCAGGATAATGGAAAAAATTAAAGTAAAGGACTAGTTTAAAAAGGGAAACATATCATAATATCTACCTTTCATAAAGTATTTAATTGTAATTTAAATTTATGGATGTTTCCCATATTCTTTTATAGAAGCGTTGAAATTTCATTCATTTCAGCATATTCTTGAGTATTTTTTAAAAATATTACATGAAACTGTCTTTTCGTATTAAAAAACAAGGGTGCAAACTTCATTAATTAACGAATATTTGATTAGGAACCATAAAAAAGTTTTCATTTTTATACGGCCTCTAATACCAGTATATAGGAAACAATTAATATAAAGAACTAGTTTGGAAAGTGAAATATATCATATGGTAAAACATTTCATAAAGTACTTAAATTATTCTGAATGCAAACAGAATCCATTAAAATATAATTGCATATTAGAATAAATACTGTTTCTGACAAATTGTATATTTATATTTAAAGAATTTATCATTAAAAATAGTCTATGGAATTAACTACATATTCTCTTTAAGAAAAGAAAACAGTTGTATTTGCATACATTTAAATACTTTACCTACTTTAAATACATTGCATATTTTTCTATAATGTTAACCCTTAACGCAAATGAATGCCGCCATATTCGCGATAAATTTTTATTGTCCAAATGTGTTGTTTCGAATTGGACACTAATATTTTTGCACAAAAAATTTAACCTTATCTAATCTTAAAAGTTCAACAATTAAATAAAGCAAAAAAAAAAAGAAAGTTTGTCGGAAAAAGTGATGAAATAACAATAATAATTGGAAACAACACATTTGGACAATAAAAATTTGTTGTCGCGAATATGGCAGAATTCGCTCCTTAAAGTGTTTCTTAAATGACCTGTTTAACAACGCGAAACTTTCTGAGTCATTTTTAAACGCAAAGGCATAAAATTGGAAGGCCTCACTATTGAAACGATTTGGAATTGAAATGAGTTTTCGATTTTTTCATAAATAAATTACGTATCGAGTTATAAACAATTCGGGTCCCTTAACGACACGTTTTTCTCCTTTTCGGTTCAAAACGTCGACTTTGACAGTATTTTCTGAAAAACCTTCTGCCTTTAATAAAAAAAACAAAAACGTCTTTCAATTACAGTTTCTGAATAAGAACACCTGCCAATTTCATGAGGATTCCAAACAAAAATTAATAAAAAAATGTCATAAAGTAGCCAGTTTGCATTTGAGAATAACCTGAAGGGTTAAACATTTTAATTTTTATACTGTTTCTAATTATAATCGTGGATACATGCACGACAATACAATGTATTTTGATTAATATTAAGTTTAAAAGGTAGCATTCCTGAGAAGGAAACATACGAATTTCCCAAAAATATTTTGACGGTTTTAGAAAATTTAATTTCAGCAATTAAATAAATGCAAATAAAAGTGGTGCGAAAACAATAATAATTGGAAACAGCACATTTGAGCAATAAAAATTGGTTGTCGCGAATATGGTGCCATTTGTCCGTTAAGGGTTAAAAAATTTAATTTTTATAACGTCTGTAACTATAGTCATCGAAATGTACAACAATCATAGCTGAATTCCTCTTTTATTGCTAATCAATTATAATACACTGCTCAAAACAATTAAAGGATATTTGAAGTTTTATATAAAATAAAGATATAAACGAAATTTTTTTTGCCGAAAATAGAAGAAGAGAATCACAAATGCAAATTTTTCTGGTTTTCAAACTGTGGAGTATGCAAATTTTGAGTTCGACGTCAAAAACGTCGCTTCAGCGGCAGCGAATGAAATTTGACTTTCAACTGGATAAAAGAGAATGAAGACAAGGATGATCGGCATTCAGTGATTGCTTTGTTTCGATGAGTACGATGTCTCAGCGAAGTCATTTGACAGATTCAGAAGCTTGGAGAATTGTTGATAGGTTAGAAGGGGGCCAAACTCAAGCCGAAGTAGCGCAAGACATTGGAGTGTCACAAAGTGTCATTTCCAGGATCTGGAACCGTTTTTTGGAGAGTGGATGTGCAGGCCGAAGACCAGGGCAAGGTCGTAGACGGGCAACAACGCCCAATGAAGATCGGTATTTAGCGTTAACAGCTCGGAGACACCGAAATATGAACGCTACTCTTCTCCAACAACACCTTCGCTCGGCTACAGGCACCACGATTTCAACTCAGACTGTCCGAAACCGGCTCCATGCTGTAGGTCTGTATGCTCGCCGACCGATGGTATGTGTTAGATTAACATCAAGGCATCGTCGCGACCGCAGGGAGTGGGCAACCGAGCATGTCAACTGGAGGAGAAATGAATGGAGCAATATTCTGTTTTCTGACGAGTCCCGTTTTTCTGTGCATCCGGATAATAGGCGTATTTTCATCTGGAGGGACCGTGGCAGTAGGAATAATCCTGCGTTCGTGCACGAAAGTGTCAGATTTGGCGGTGGAGGAGTGTTGGTGTATGGTGGCATCTCCATTGACGGGCGCACTGACCTCTACATCATTCGAGATGGAGCTCTGACTGGTCGCCGATATAGGGATGAGATCCTCAGACCTATTGTAGTCCCTTACGCTGCAGCAATCGGAGATAACTTCATTTTAATGGACGATAACTGCAGGCCACATCGTGCAAACCTGGTGGAGGATTTCCTTTTCGAGGAAGGAATCGTTCGAATGGAATGGCCAGCGTGTTCTCCAGACATGAATCCAATCGAGCACGTTTGGGACGCTCTAGGAAGACGAGTTTCTGGCCGCCAACAACCCCCACAAACTCTCCAAGAACTGGAAAGAGCTCTTCTGGAAGAGTGGGGCAGAATACCCCAACTCGTCATTAATAGCCTCATTGAGTCCATGCCTCAAAGGTGTTCAACGTTGCTGGCCGCCCGTGGAAACCATACCCCCTACTGAAAATGATTTTCTTTGAAGAAAACACCTTTTCTTATTCTTTTTTTCTCATATGCACAAATTGTGTTTCTTTCCTTTTGTACACAAATGCGCAATAAAATGCATTTTTTTCTGCCAAACATGTGTAATTTATTCTCATATAACCTACTATGTCTGTCGACCATGTATCAATCAGCTAAAAAGTTTCCCAGATACAAAATCCACCTAAAACTGCAATATCCTTTAATTGTTTTGAGCAGTGTAGTTTACTGTAACTCGAGAATGATTCATTTTGTTCCATTCACTGAAATAGAACGTATAAGAAAATGTTGTAAAAAAATCATTCGAAATTTTATTTGTCAATTTTTTAACGACAATTCTACTATTTCCACGAAAATTTCTATACATTTTAATACATAAATTACGTAACACGGAAAGTTCTGGCTAAAATATAAAACAAACGATTCCATTGAATTTTAAGCTTAAATTTCACTAAAAATAGCAAATAAGATTTCAGTTTGCAAAAGTAGATTCTTTATTTCTTTAAACAGTAAACAACAAAATGTTACGTGCTTTCAGATTGTCTGAAGAGAAAAAGGGTATATATAGATCGGTCATTTTCAAATGAATTGCAACTTTAACATTGAAAATGCGCAGAGAATGAATATTTTCTTAATGTAAAAAAAAAAAAAAAAAAAAGGCTGTGTTATTGATTTCTTTTAGAACGCATACAGTAAAAACGTGATCAGAGACATCCTTAGGGATGAGCAACAGGTGCAGCTGCACTGGGTCTCGCGCCCAAAAAGACCACGTTTCTGGAAAAGAATGATTTTTTTGATAAAAATTGTTATATATTTAGCATTCGTTTGCGTAAATATTCAGCAACCGTTTTGTAATTTATTTTACATTGCTTGCGATTTATACCTATTATGGCGTGCATATTGTGTGTATTTGTAGCTAAACTTATCAAGAAAGAAAAGTCCTGCTTCAAACAAAGATTATGAAACACTTTCCAACACTTATGGCCAGGGCTTAATTTGCGTCGGAGTCCACCAGAATTCAGCCCCGGTACTTCTCTGTTTTTAGTGAATATTGAAATATTGGCCACAATTCACCGGAGCTCATAATTACTGCGCTTTGGAGCCCATTGCTATAACGCTTCCAAAAAACAAATCCTAAATTACCGGAACTCAGCCCCGGTACTTCTCTGTTTTTAGTGAATATTTAAATATTGGCCACAATTCACCGGAGCTCATAAACACTGCGCTTTGGAGCCCAGTGCTATAACGCTTCCAAAAAACGAATCCTAAATTACCCTTTCCTTTCCCTCCCATCTCCGATCTTTTGAATTCTTTTGTATCAATTCAAAACACTTATAAGTCACGTAATTTGTCGCTCACGTAAGAGATGGAGATGAAACAGGCTCGATTTTTATATCAGTCTTCGCGTTTGGGCAAGCTCGAGCTCAATCTATCTTAAATTATAAATTTTATTCATTTCCATTTAAAATCATTTTAATGCTATTTTGATCAGAATAAAGAGTAAATAGTCTTTTTCTATTCTGCATAACTGCGAACTATTCATTTTTTGTGTTAACACTATTTCCGAATCATAATCCTGGGCTTATTAAATCGCAGAATTCTGCAATTAATTAACATTAAGATTAGGCAAGGGTTTCTATTTGGAAGTAGTAATAACTAAAAAGTGGAATAGTTAATTGCTAAGTATACGCAGATACACCCAGAAAAAGGAATTGATTAAAACTACAAAACATGTTTTGTTGAGTACATTTTGGTTGTTTTAGCAAAATTCAAGTAAAATTGAACCATTTAACTTGAATTAACAAAACATTGTTTGCTGACATTACAAAAATTGTTTTTGAAATTTCAAAAAAAAAAAAAAAATTGTTTTTTCAAACAAAATTTCCATTGACCTATATTTAAACAAAACTTTTTGTTTAAATATAGGTCAATGGAAATTTTGTTTGAATCAAGAAAAAAGTTTTTTTTTTGCAATTCCAAAAAAAAATTTTGTATCGTCAGCAAACAATGTTTTGTTAATTTAAGTAAAAGGGTTCAATTTTACTTGAATTTTGCTAAATCAACCAAAATGTACTCAACAAAACATGTTTTGTAGTTTTAATCAATTCCTTTTTCTGAGTGTGGATATATTTAAAATTTTTATTTCCCAAACTAAAAAAAAACTGCTTTAAATTTTAAAAATAATATATTAAATATAAATATGCAGATTGGAGTGATGGCGGAGGGGGGTCGGATACGCTAGGGGTGTTAGTACTGCAGAATTTTAGGTCTCCGGTATTTGTTTTCTTAGAAATTAAGCTCTGCTATGGCATACTTTAACAAAACTTCGCTGTTTAAAAAGGTAAATAAGATACATAAGTAAACATTTTAGAAAGCTCATAACAAATTTAAAAACCAGGTTTCAGCAAGTACCTCCATATTCGGAAATGTACTCAAATTTTCTTAATGCAGCCTTGTATTTGATACATCGGTTTGTATATATTCTATATAGTATGATAAAATTTAGTTTAGTGATAAAACGCATACTAAATTGAAAATTAACCTTAAGCAATTTCTACCAATGTACGGAAACATGCTTTAATTCTTTTGTACAGCCCTGTACATTACCTACAGATTTTTATACACGCCGTATATTAAGGGTGTATTCAAATCCAAACTGCTTATTTTGAGACACATTTATAAATTCATTTTTGCTCTAAACTGCATCCAATTGGCAGGTTCTCTTATTCAGAAACTTTATAATGTCCGTATTGTCTCGATTTTTTGATAAAGGTAGAATATATTTCAAAAAAGGCTGTCAAAGTGGACATTTTGAACCGAATTTCCCGAAGCGGTAGCGCTGGAAAAAAAAAATTATCGTACTGTGAAAATAATTGTTTGTAAATCAATTTCTAATTAACCGAACGAAAAATAAAAACATGGGGCCCTTATAAATGTCTTCATAAATCACGCTGCCAAGTTTCATGTTTTATTTTTTAAAATGAGTCTGAAAATGTGTTTCAAATTTTTGAGTTGTTGAGCGTGGAAAAATATTTTTTTTGAATACCATCTTAAGCTAAAATTTAATTCAGGATCAAACACGCCTAAAACCACTGAAATCACATTTTCAGAAATTATCATCCTTAGGCGGCCATGTATCCAGTTCTTTGCGTTGCCTTACATATGATTTTATTTATATTCTACAAATATCTCTTAGTATAATAAACGTAATTCAGCTTAAAAATGCATAACGTAATAAAACACCACGTTTACACAATTCACGCTCATACTCAGTAACGATTACGAAATATTTTGTTTAACCCTGTATATGATCTATAGCATTTATACACACCACCTAGTATGCAAAAATTTAGTTAAACGCATATCTAACTGAAACCGCACTTCCAGCATATTCGCTTATAGACAGTATTTGAGATACAGTACTGTATTCGAAATATTTTGTAAATGGACGATAAATATTATGCACATCAAAATCTAAGCCAAGTATCTTGTAGTAAACCTCAGTAACGTGTACAATTTCATTATATTTGAAATAGCGTAACATAATTAAAATACGCTGCAAACAGATTTTCCTCGTAGACCATTATGTAATGGAATTATTTTGTGTGGCCCTGTAAATGAATAATAAATGTTTTGAACCCCATACTCTACGGAATACATGTTTTAATGCATTTCATGATTGCATATCAATGTCATTATGTTTGAAATGATGAGACATCATTAAAATGCATTTGAAACGATTTTTTTCCCCTTGACCGCAATGTAACAGATAACTTTTAATTGTCCCTTGTAATCGAAGTATAAATTCTACACACTTCCCTTTCAATAGTGATTATTCTATGGTAAACGTCAATAGCATATAAAATTGCAGGGCAATGCGAGTATATTTACGAGAGCTAGAGCTTGGACAGACTTACAGACAAACCGAAGTCATAAGCACTTTACAACTATGTTGAAAACTGTTAAAAATAATGTTAAATCTTTTTTTCTTGTCCATATACTGTATACTTTAAGTATATGCTTACATGTGTGGAATTTTGCAGGAGTGAAATCGAACAATTTGACGCCATTAATGCTCAATATAATAAAGAGACAATCAAACTGAGTTCGTGATACAGTGAATGGCTATATGGAAACTATATCTCCTTGTTATTAATTTTTAACACTTTCCAACATAGTTCAAAAGTGTTTATGAATTCTGTTTGTTTGTATGCTATCTGTCTGTCAAAATTTGTCCGTTATTCAAAAATTCTGCTACAAATTTCGATTTAAAACAAATTGCATAAATAGTATACCACTGCCCTTCAAGCGATTTTAATAGCACAAAATGATCTTTTTGTTAAAAATTCTGTCAATTTTGCAGATTTTGAAAATTTTAAAAATGGCTACATTTTCCATATTCCAGATTACATATTATAATGTCAAAATGGTGAAAGAAAATAACAAACATAATGAAATTGTTATGATTGGTTGATATGATATTGATATATTCCCTGTGTCGTATACATTTTCAAACTTATCTAATTTTTAGTGTATTTATGGTGTGTATAAATTTTTTTATCCTTATACAGGGCTACATAAAAGGATTCTCACACTTTACCGTATAGAGACAGCAATTTTTGAAAATAGACTTTTACTATATTAAATGGCAGTTTGCGTCTTATGCTTGCCACAGGAATTGGGGTTCATGAAGACATTTGCCAACTTATAACAGTGAGGAGAGTGCCAGGCTGGATATCGTCCAGGTAGCTTAATGATATATCACTAGATCGCATTGCCAATGATCCTGGTTCGAATCCAAGCTTGGACACATTATTACTCTATTGGTGACGACTGGTTTAGAAAAAATCAGCAATTATAAATTCATCTAATAAAATATTCTAATACTCAAATATTTAAAAACCTATAAATGTTTTAATGATCACATTTTATCAAATATATATCCTACACTGAAAGAAAACTTATACCGCCTTCATTTAGAACGAATAAGTAGTCATTTTCTAAATCCCTAAACTAGAAATATAGATTTCCGAGTTATGCGAATAAGGTAAACAAATAAACTGAATAGACTAAATGATCGAGAATTTCTAGTCTATAGTTTTCTAGGTTATGAAATGATATGGACCGTTTGAATTGCGAGAAATTATCACTTTTATTTCCGGAATAAATTCATAAACTAGAATTATAGCTAGTAAAACTAACCTCATGTGTTCACATTTATTTGCAGATATTTTTAAATAAGTTTGACCACGATAAGATAGGAAAACGCCCTTGAATTTGAATAGGGGAGACTAGAACTCTCTAGAAAATGGAACTAGAATTTATAAGGATGACATGGAACTATTTTTTCTAGAGCCACAATTTATTTTCTAGATGCCAGTGGCAGATTTTTTTTCAGTGTAATGTATTCATTGGTATCAGTAAATTAGTTTTATCTAACCTAATGTACCGTTACATCAGTATCAAAAGATTACTTCTTTAATGTGAAGTATGGATTCAAAGATTAAGGACCTTAAACAGACAATGAATTCATTTGAAAATGACCAACATAATTTCAAAGACAATTAATAATTCTTAACCTTACACTGCACAATGCGGCATATATGAATCAGTTAAAATTTCTCCTTTAGTAAATCTATTGAGATCTACGACTATTTTTGAATCGCAATATTCACCTTACCACATAATTCTGCGATTAATTAAAGTGAAGAATTATTATTAAAAATTAGCGACATCTATCCGTAAATAGTACTAAGAAATATACTTCCAAAAGTAAAATTCATGCATTTTAGGATTAAAGATATTAAATACGTATACGATTTGCTACTGGCGACTATGTCGAAATATTTCTTTGTAGAATATTTCTTTTGAAATAGTTGCAAAAGTTTAGGTTTAAAAAAATTCTTTTTCAAAATTTTTTTTTGTCACGAATAGAATAATAATAATAGAAAAACAGGTGCCTCTGTCAAACATACTACCGGGTTGCCATAAAATGTTTGGGTTCGAGGATCTAATTATATTTAAAAGTATGTACACATTGTACCTTGATTGTTATACACATTGTTAAATTAAAATTGGTTAAATGATTTTCAAAAAATGAATATTTATCTTCTCAAGTTTCACATCATTATAAGCTTAAATTTCAATAAAAAAGAAGAAACAGGCTACAGTTTGCAAAAATAAATCTTTGGTTCTTTAAGTAAGGAAAAACAAAACGCTCCGATATTTTAAACTGTCTGCTCACAAAAATAAATGCAACTTTTTTTTTTTTTTTCAGAAAAGGAATATGTAGAGGCCTGCACGGGCCCAGACATGGACCGAAACCGAGCTTGCTAAGATTGTGGTCCAGACTCGGGACCATTTTCTTTCATAAGACTCAGGCCAGGACGAGCCCGGTGTTTATTCTTACCGGGTCTTACCAGACCTTTCTTTTTTCTGTAGACGCGCCATTTATCATCTTGGCGCGTGCGAAAGACACAAGCAAATTGACATGGCTTAGGATTTTAAATCGATTTTAATCTTTTGAATTGGCACTGATGATGGAGCTTTAGGGGCTCCGAAACAGCTGTTTGTCAATATATATTTTTTTAATTTGTGCTATTTCACGTAGTACATTTATTTTTAATAATTTACGTTTGTTTAACGAAATATTTTAAAAACTTAATTTCGTTTAATTAATTACCGAGAAATAATTTTAAAAACCTACTATTTTCTTTATAGAACTTTCACTTATGATAGTTTGCTATCTTTTTCTTTCAACGTTGATAATTTACTAGTACGTAATTGTTTAAGTGGTCATTAATATTATTGTTATTCCGTATTCCATTAATTGCGAACATATAATCTGAAAATAAATTCTATGTATAGGCAAGCGTGCTTTTTGAATAATTTTAATTGCAAGATAATGTTGCTTCAGAAATATCGGTATGTTTTGTAGAAACTGAGTCGGACCGAACCCGGATCGAATGTTTATATTTAATAAACGGCCGGGCTTGTGTGAAATTTTTAACTTTTATATGGGGCCGGGGCAATAAAGTTTCTGTACTGGCCAGGCTGAGTCCGGACCGAATGTTTAGATTACATCTCTGGCCGGTCCGGGCTCGGCCGTAGAAATTTCGTCCCGTGCAGACATCTAATTTAGATAATTACAATGACATTTTCTTTTTTTAATCTTAAAGCTTTTAAATACAAAAGTGGATTGTCAGAAAGTATATTTATTCGCAGATCTGATAATATTTAAATACCTTAGATGAATTGAATTACTATAACAAGTAATATAATTTTTTTTTTAAAAGTCAATTCCTACTTTTTAATCATAAATATATAAAATAAACCCGTGCAGCATTAATGTCCCACGTTATCTTTATTGAACATTATTTTATAATCATCGATGCGGTATTTTATTTTTGTGGCATCACTAATTTGAGGAAAATCTTTCATTTCATTTATGAAAACAATGGGAGAATTTTTTTTTCTCCCATATAAAACTAAAATTAATTAATTAAATTTAATTAATGAAAAAATTAATAAAAGAATTTATTTAAAAAAACTGCATTAACATCAAGTGTCATCCACTACAAGTCTTAAAAAATTTATTTGAACTTGAGTGGATGAATAGAAAATATTTTATTAACGATTGAAACTTTTAACAAGATATATAAATATATAGAGAGTGTGAGCTAATAGTAGGAATGAAAAAAAAAAAAAAAAAAAAAAAAGAAGAAACAAAACAAAAATTTGGAACCATAAAGTATTAGTTCTTTAAACAGTAAACAACGAAATATTCCGATCTTTCAAACTGTCCGTTCAGAAATAAATGGAGCTATGTTTTTTTTTTTTTTTTTTTTTTTTTTTTTTCATACGGAAAATATGTAGTTATACATGTAAAAATAATAATAAATAAATAAATAAATAAATAATCTTAAAGTTTGCCAGAAAGTGTATTTATCCGCAGATCCAATTATATTTAAATGCCGATATATATTATATTTTATTTGTTATATATATTATTTGTGAAATTAAGATTGGTTAAGTAATTTTCGAAAAATCGGTATTTTCTTTTACAAGCTTCACTGAATTTTAAGCTTAAATTTCAATGAATAAAAGAAAGAAAATAAGCAATAAGTATAAAAGTAAAAATTATTTTTTTTTTAATATTCTTTTATGAGCATTCAATGTTTATCTTGAAAATCACAACTGCAAACCATGACTGCAAACCATGATTTTTCCAAAACATTTCCTTTACAATACGTTAATTTGGCGTGAGTACCGAACTCGATTGTGAAAAATTCACCGCTGTTTTTTACGCATGATAGAAAGCGTGAGCTAGTGAAAAATTATAATTTTTGTCCTGTTCCTTTTTTTAACTATGACAACAGGAGAGAGAAAAAAGGATAGTTTAAACTATCTTTTTAAGATTTCTAAATTGGATTTCACAACGTTATAATCATAATTTGCTTAATATTAAATTATTGATTAATTAAAGCGTATTTTTTTTAAATATATATTACAATATTTGTTTTTTTAATTTATATTTTCTACTTTTTAATGTTTATAATATTTCGTTATTGGAGTTTCATAGCCAGTTGGCTTATTTTGGTTTGACGCATAATTAAATCCATTGTTGTTTCACCTTGTACACCATTGTAACCATAAAGAATATTTCGCGATTTATAACTTGTGAGTGTTAATGGAAAAAAATGCCTTAAAATTAATGTATTAATCAAGTTCTAAAAATATTCAAATGTTGTATTGTCACGCATAATACAATTGAAAATTTTAAGTACAATATTATTATTGTAAATATCTGTAAATATTTATCTTTAATATTATGTAATCTTATCAGTATATTCATATAGAACTTATATACATGTAATAACTTTGGGCTCACCCAGCAATAAGCAATATTGGGTAGCTCGTGTGATTTATTTTATTTATTTATTTATTATTTTATGTATATATTTTTTAACTTGCTGGGAACTCCGGGTCCTTGGACACTGGGGTTCCTGGTAGATATAGGTTTTCCCCTCGTGGACTCATAGGTCCTATGCCGAGAGGTTGGCTGTCCACGAATGGGAGGTTTCTGTTTCTGTTTCTGTTGTATTGTCACAGGAAACACATCTGTGTATATAATTTTTTATATTTATAGCCTATTAGGAAACGAGTGAAAATCTATTACAAAATTCCATCTTTACATACAAACACCAAGTTAAGTTAAATATAAGAGTGTGAAAATAAATTTTAGATTTTTAAACAGCGAGCAACAAAATGGCTTGATCTTTCAAATTATCTCCTCAGAAAAAATGCAATTATTTTGTTTTAAATGGGGTGAATGCATAGTTAATTTCTAAGGGAATTGTTTAAGTCTAAAGCTTTTAAGTAGAACAAAATCGTTATTTAGAAAGTGTGTTTATTCAGATACCCCATTATATATGTAAAAGATTATATATATTTATATTTCTTGTTAAATCAAAACTAGTTCAACATTTGGATAATTCCAAATGTTATACACATTTTTTGTTAAATTAAAGTTGGTTGAATTAATATTTCCCTTTTCAAATTTCACTGTATTGCCCTTAGATTTCACTTAAATTTCAATAGATAGGAAAATAAAACTTCAGTTTACAAATATAATTTATTTTCTTTAAACAGTGAATAATAAATAAAACTGTCTTATCCGAAATAAGCATAACTATTAAGGGAATATGTGGTTAACGCAATCAAAAAAAATCTTAAAGCTTTTAAATAAAAAATAAAAATAGTGTTTCAATTTATTTACTTGTCCAACTATATTTTAATCTTTCTTCTTTGTATTTAAAATTGGATAAATACTTTTGAAAAATCAATATTTCTCTTATCAAACCATTTCTTTATTTTATTTATTTTTTATTTAGTATTCTGCCTTTTCATGGAGGAGCTAATTTTTTTATCATTTTCTTCCGTTTTCAATTAAGCATTTTATGCTTCTATTTTGAAAATGACGAGATTGGATTTAAAGACAAGATTTTAATTCTTATAATTTATTTTTTACATTTATTTTAAATAAGAGAATTTAAAATCAGATCCCTAAACAGCAACATCAAAAGATCAATTTAAAATGAATACGGCCATTAAACAATATTTTCAAAGAATGCTGCAATTCAATTAGAAAATTTGAAACATTTCGTTTACATAACAAAACTAATTAATACATTTTCATTTTCAACTTTCATTTTTTTAGTCATGTCAAAGATTCTGCATTACTTATTTAGAATTGCTTTAAATTTATTTTGAACTTTTTATTAATTTTTGTTCTTTACATGAGCTTTTTATTATTGAAAATTAGCAATAATCTAAGTGATATAAATCAGGCTTGTCTAAACTTTCAGTTTGCTCGGCCACGCCTCCTTTAGTGGCAAACAATGAATTAATCACATGGCAGGAAACATAGAGCAATATTAGCTCACTAGATCAGAGGTGAAGACACACAAGCGTCTTAAAAGACACCTCGCAAGGTGAACCATGAGACCCCCAAGATGCAGGTATCCAGGTAAAAAATAATTGCAGTAAAAACATAAATAATATTAAATAATTTTTTTAAAAGAGGCATTTTTCAAGCATTTTTGTAGAGAAATAAGCTCTAATAGAAAGAATACACTAATCCCGCCACTAATGAATAGGAAGGAAAAATCATGCATCAGGTATAGATTATGAAACACTTTCCAACACTAACTGAATATTATTCGGAGATTTATTTTTTACAATGAAATGAGATGAAGTAAATACAATGAAATGAGACACCTAAATAAGCAATATAAAAAAACACATGCCTCTAAAGATTCATTTTCAGCATTTGCTGTTTATATCCGGTAATAAGTGCAATTTCTGTCGTGCTGCCTTATGTATGACTTTTTGCAAAGTCATATATAAGGCATACACGAAAAATTAGACAAGTTTGAGAATGTATGCCACAGCGGGAAATGAACTTTCAGCAATTATACATCATAATCAGTCCTGAAACCGAATTCTTTTGTGCGTCTCTGTAAATGAACCATTAATGCTAAGCCCTTCATAATCTATGGAAACGTGTTGTAATGAATCTCAATAATCATTTTTAATTTCAATATGTTTGAAATATCACAAAATCATAAAATGCAACGGAAACAACGATATTTCCCCACGTATCATAATGTAATGTAATACTTTTGTGTGTCCCTGTAAACGAACTATAAATGGTACTTATTCTATACTCCTTAAAAAGTATATGTTTGTCCACCTTAGTGATGAATATCAATTTCATTATGTTTGAAGTACTGTAACATCATTAAAATACATCGGAAATCATTTTCCCCATAGACTATAATGTAACAGTTCTTTTGTGTGTCTCTGTAAACAAACTATAAATGTTAGATACTCTATTTTCGATACCAAACATTCTATAGTAAATATGAATAACATATAAAAAATTATAAAAGAGTTAGAGCATGGTGAGACAGACAAACAAACCGAATTCAACAACACTTTTCAACTATGTTCAAAGTGTTAAAAAGCATGTGAACACTAATGCTATGTTGAATTCTCTGGGGGTTCGGGTGGGATATTCCCCTCCGGAGCCTCAAAATTTCCTCCGCGTACGACTTTGGATTTACTATTCATTAATTGTCTAGAAGTGCAATTTTTCCCTCCGGAATATGATAACGTCCCCCCCACCCTCCCCCGGAGCTTCAAAAATATCTTCCGGTGAAAAATATCTGAATTTAACACATCACTGATTTTAAAGAAAGCATATTTTACAATGAATTTTTATGTAAAAAAAAAAAAAAACTAGTAACATGAAACATTCGAAAAGGCATCAAGAAAACCTTCAAAGGAGTCATGTCGTTGACAGCGTTGAAAATAATGCTTCATTGTTTAATTTTGAAGACAGAAAAAGGAAAATAAATGGAATATTCTGAAAGGAAATATTTTTTGTGTTTAATTCTATAGAGCTAATGAATGTTGTAAAGATTTTGGTTCAGGCAAATAACATTACTAAAGCTATTATTATTTATACGTCTTTGAGGTAGAATAACTTTTTGGGGGGGGGGTAAAATTTTCAAAACATGTTAGAAATCTTCAGGTATTTTGAACTATGACAAAACCGTGGCTGGAAATCTTTTGTGTTGTAATAAATTCACCCCATCCTCCATGAAATTTCTCGATACCATTTGTAAAGACTGTAAATTGAGACGAATTCTTTTATGTTACCAGACTTAAGTTTCAGGTTACTCCAGACATCCTCACATAACTCCAGGGCATGAACTTTTTGCGATACGACAATCTTCCATTAGAGCATTAAGAAATTTTCTTGAAACATTTTGAGCAAATTTTAGTCAATTTTTTTAAAAATCTTTTCAGGGAACGCAACTAAATTTTAAAGAAATATATTTGTGTGATTGTGTGACTCGTGTTAGGCAGCACAAGAGAGGTAGCTAATTTGGCGTATGTAGATAGGGTTTAATTTCCATTTCACATTCTCATGTGACTGATTAAATGCCTGTGATGAATTATCTCACATCGTGTTGGTTTGCGGTTGGCGTTACTTTTATTCGACGCAAGAGCGCTCCGTTTTCTCTAGCGCCGCGCCGACTGCATCATCGATGATAACATGCGAAACCTTCTGTTCACCGCGATGGTGAATGTGGTTTCAATTTCTCCTTGAGTGATGCCACACTCTTTGCATGTCAGATTTCAGTCTTTGACGTCTGTTAGTATTGATTTTCAGAGTATAATTTTAAAGTTTTCCTGTTTTTATTTTGAGTGACTCTGTTTTATTAAAATTTGAATTTTGATTGTAACTCTCAGAATCCAATAAATTCGAGCTTTAGAAAAATAATTTTATATTCAAATGATGTCTTCCTTACCAGCTTCATTAAAATTATTCCAATCCTTTGGTAAGAACGAATATTTCAAAATATTTTCTCAAAAAGAATGAAAAGAAGGATTATTGTAAATTTTCAGTTCACAATTGCTAAATGTACTATATGATCAGAGTTCATTATCACCACAGTGACATCCACCCCGTTTATTATTCTTTCTAACAGCGAAAGAGGACAATGTACAGTGCTAATAAAAATGGCGTGTGATTAATTAAATTTTGGAAAATTCATTCATGTTCCAGAAAATTTAATAGAAATAGAAGTTACTTTCAGCAACGAAAAGGTCTTTCGGCAATTAATTTTCTGAAAAGTGGTATAATAAACAATAGAACAAATATCGTTAATTCTGTTAGGTCATAATTATGATAGAGATAACAACTAGTCTCATACCGTGGCCATGGTTTTGGCGTTGATCTAAGGGACATTTTAAAACAAGAACGAAAAGTCAACCATCACGCATAAAATATGAAACATTTTTCACCACTATCAGAATATTATAATGTATCATTAGTTTTCTTCATACTAAATAAACAATTTAGAAAACAGATAACGTTATTAAAACCTATTACCAACAATTACTGTCCGTAGGCACTAATATGTACGAATTGTATTTTTTTCCAAAGAGAGACCAAAACCTACAAAACACCAAAACATCAAAAGACCAAAACATAATCACTATTGGCAGTTCATTTTCACACTTTCCAAATACAATATGTAGCTATCATTAAATGGTTCTCCACAATCATAAAAATGTTACATGCCATTCTAGCTTTTTTCAAGTATACATTGACAAGTAGAAATACGTCGATAAGACCATGACATAATCACTATTGGCAGTTAATTTTCCCACTTTCTAAATATTGCAAGTTCAACTTTATAACTTCATTAAAAAGTACTAATAGTTGAATAATTAATGAAAACTGTTCGTTATTTTCCTTTTTCTGCCATGGATCGATGACAAAAAAAAAGAAAAAAAAAACGCGAACGCGACCAGTAACTAACATTCATTAAGATACAACTAAATGTAAATATATTGCTTGAAGGTGCGTAAAAACATACATAAAAAACATTTAAAAGCACATTAAAGTCCTTTTAAAAATTCCAAAACGTTTTCAACCGAAACCCGGTCATCATCAGTGGAAAAAACTAATTCTGTTGAGTTGAGTTGTTACCTCTTTGCGTTTTCTTGCTTGCCCGGAATAAACTATTTCACTTCAAGGATTTGGAAAAAAAGGTGGGATGGGAAAGGTAATCAATGATGCATTAATTCATTCCAGACTGCGTGGATATCATATGATAATACATCGTTACAGACTATTTCTTTTTTAGACATTATTTCTAGAGACTCTCTTATAATTGCTTCCAGGTGATTATTTGTGCGGAATATAATTTTGGATCTATTGAAATCAACTTTTATAGGTACAGTTTGCGCTAATCTTGCTAAGGCAGTGTGGGGTCTGTTTAATCTCAGATCTGTTTCATTAATATATTTTTAAAAGGACTTTAATGTGCTTTTAAATGTTTTTTATGTATGTTTTTACGCACCTTCAAGCAATATATTTACATTTAGTTGTATCTTAATGAATGTTAGTTATTAAACAAGGTGAATTTGCACTGAAATTTTAACTTTTATTGAACTGCGACCAGTAACGTTCTACCAAAAAAGAAAAAAGAAAGAAAGAAAAGAAAACGCGACTACTCTCGTTATAACTTAAATTTTTGGGGGAAAACGTGAAATGTTGTAGTCAGGAAATTAGACGTCATTTTAAAGATAAATATTTAATGTTTATAAAAGAGTGTGGTTTTTTAAAAACTATTTTTACTTTTATACTTATTTAGTTCTGCAGTCCCATCTAATGCATGTCCTATCTTTTATCTTACTTTATACACTGACTTTAATAAATATTTTTTTCTCTTCAAGAGACATTTCATGCCTCAGTATTCTTTGAAAGAAGTGTTATTTATTCAACATACAATAAAGATTATTTTAAAGAATACTGCATACATATTTATGCGAAAATTTTACCGTATATTTCAAACAATATCTTCGCAAGCCATAGAACACAGAGTAGCAACATTAATGATCACTTAGATTGTAAAACTATTACATGATCACTTAGATTGTAAAACTATTACATTCAAATATAGACTCATTAAATAATTAACGTAGTTTAGAATTAACGATAAATGATGGTTAAAAACATCATAACTTTTGAATCTGTAAGGTCATTGTAAAACTATTACATTCAAATATAGACTCATTAAAAAATTAACGTAGTTTAGAATTAACGATAAATGATGGTTAAAAACATCATAACTTTTGAATCTGTAAGGTCATTGTAAAACTATTACATTCAAATATAGACTCATTAAAAAATTAACGTAGTTTAGAATTAACGATAAATGATGGTTAAAAACATCATAATTTTGAATCTGTAAGGTCATTGTAAAACTATTACATTCAAATATAGACTCATTAAAAAATTAACGTAGTTTAGAATTAACGATAAATGATGGTTAAAAACATCATAACTTTTGAATCTGTAAGGTCATTGTAAAACTATTACATTCAAATATAGACTCATTAAACAATTAACGTAGTTTAGAATTAACGATAAATGATGGTTAAAAACATCATAACTTTTGAATCTGTAAGGTCATTGTAAAACTATTACATTCAAATATAGACTCATTAAACAATTAACGTAGTTTAGAATTAAAGATAAATGATGGTTAAAAACATCATAACTTTTGAATCTGTAAGGTCATTGTGCCTAAATAAGACGCGATTATCCATAGGTTTAGTCGCATTTGGGATATATTTGACATTTTATTAAATAAATATATATTTTATAAAAACGGAAAATGACTTAATAAGGTGCATTTAGTTCAAAACCAACTTGTTTTGTAGAAGTTGAATCATTATCTGTAATATAAGCAATCAATATACGACTGTCGCTTTTAGGTGATATTTTGGTCCCATTTATAGTAGTTAAAACTTAAATGAGGCATACAAAGTACGTGAATGTGACAGAGTGCACTTTATGCATGTCAGTTCATCTTAAAATATTCATTTAATTGCTACCAAATTTTCAAATGCTTAATAAAGAGTTGAAATAGATATAACTGAAAGATGAAACATGTGATATTGAACTACTTATTATACTAATAAGTTAATTAATAATAACTTAAATTATAAAAAAAATAAGTTTGATACAGAATATTGAATACAGAATATTTCTAATTTATTAATCCATCAAAGCTTAAATAAACACAATTTCTGCTTTAAACATCATTTTAATATAAAATATGAAAATACCACATAAACTTACTTCAGTAAATCTCTTAAAAGTCTCTAGTTGAGGGATTCAGTTTATAGCTAATATATCTCTGAAAAAAAATCAGTCACCAAAATGCGTAGAATATTTTAGAACTCTAATTTGAGAACTTGTCGCATTTAAACGAGCTTTTATTTCAGGTAAATGAAACAGACGTTCAAAGACGTTGATACAGTTATTTGATCCTCGAAGTTTAAAAGGCAGAATTTTGATCCATTTTCGAATTATTCATCGCATTTAGGGGGTTATGGGGGGAGCGATGAATAATGAACGATGTGTACTGTAATGGGATTTTCTTAAGTAAACGTTTTTAATGCAGAGAAAAATGGTTCGCGTTTTGCTTTTGAAGCTCGGATGTTTCATTATATAGATTTAGAATCGATTCTTCGGTTAATATTTTAAGAAAGAGAATTTATGGGTTGCATTATGGGTCGTTACAATTAGCCACAATGTCCTTATGTAGATTTAAAAAAAATATTTTTCTGCAATTTATTAAAGTATATTTCTAAAGATTCCTTTAACAAAAGTTTATTATCCCTATTTTTTTTTACAAAATTGCCTGCCCGACATGACCCGAGAACAATTAAGAACCGGTTCAACCCAAATATGTAGAAAAAATGTAAGCCTGAGTCCGGCCCGAGTCTGCTGAAAAAATTATGTCCGGGATCGGACACGATGTACCTATTCGATTCAAATCTCTACGCTGGACATGTCCGTATTGATGTTTTCAAACTTGCATCAGCTCGTGCAGCACATTTATAACTTATTCTAAGCCTAGTAATGTCCATTGAAAAATTTCATATTTTGTCGGCTTTGTTCGACCCTTTGAAATTTGTTATATCTGGCCTTTATATATAAAAAAATGTAAGCCTGAGTCCAGCCCGAGTCTGCTGAAAAAATTATGTCCGGACACGATGTACCTATTCGATTCAAATCTCTACGCTGGACATGTCCGTATTGATGTTTTCAAACTTGCATCAGCTCGTGCAGCACATTTATAACTTATTCTAAGCCTGGTAATGTCCATTGAAAAATTTCATATTTTGTCGGCTTTGTTCGACCCTTTGAAATTTGTCGGCCCGCTTTTTTTTTCTATCGGCCCGGCTGGTCCGTTTAAATTGTTATCGGCCCGGCCCGGGTTCATGCGAGACCTCTATATCGACCATGAAGGGACAAAATGTTGAGTGAATTTTGCCCAATTCTGGAGGCGAACCTAGAGCAGTGTGCTAACTTGTGAGCTACCGCGAAACTTTCAAAGGAATTAGTTTAATCATTTTTCTATTTTACGAAAAATAAAATACATTTTCTTGGTTAGGTGTGGAAGGAGATCTGACCAATCATGGGGAACCAATTGTCAATTATTGAAGCTTTCTCGTGAGTTTTGCACTGCAAATGTCACCGTACATTATTGTAGCAAAAAAACTTTTTATTTTAGAGGCAGATTTTTTGTTTTAAAAAGCTTGCAAACTGTTTAAAAAATCATTATAAAATTAATTAATTGAGATTAATTTAAAAAAAAAGTTTTGAAAGGACGTTTTTGTTCTATTAAATGGAGTAAAAAATTAAAGAATGCAATATTTAGAATCTAATATATGCACAATAAATTTAAAGCGATAGCGCAGACTATTAGCACCATCGTTATAGGTTATTTCTGTATAGCTTTTACTCACTAAAAGAATATTCCATGCAGAGGATCACGTTAGTTCACCAGTCAAGTATTTAGGGAAATAGCTCTAAAAAATGCTCTGTCCCCTGCTTTGTACAGTATTGAAATAATAGGACATTAGCTTATCGTCTGACTAAAGATATTCTAATTTTTTTCTTTACTTGCATTTTTTTTATTTTTTTATAATTTCACTATCAGTTGTTATATAATGTTATATAATGTTCCTTGTAATATTGCAATTCTTTAAACATTTATATCTCTCTTTTTTTAACTGTGCATTATGATATACTTTGGTTGCGACATTTCCATTACATATCTGGAAAATTAATATAATGAATATTTGAAATGCAATTTACTCAATCGTGTAATTTGTTTTCGAATTTTAATTCATATGAGCATAAATTGAAAACAAATCCATAGTAACTATAGAATGTAATTGTTATTTATAATACTTGTTACGTTAGCTTATCAGAAACATACTTAAATTATAGTGATGTTTAAACAAATCTAATTACAAGCTGAAAAAATAAACAAAAAATATATGTACATTTGAAGAGATTGAATTAACTTTTATAAATAACTAATGTAATATATACTTTTACAGAATTTAAAATTTAGGATTAATTTACAAAATAAAACTAAATTACACATTTATTTTTCTTATCTAATCTAACCTAGATGCATATGAAATTATTTATCATAAGACTTCATTGATCTGGGCTTTTCCCAATGTAATAACTTTATGCCATTAATATAATGATCTCTCCGAGGTAAAGCTGTTTTTCACGTTAAATTACACTCGATTAATTTTCAGTAGCTTAATGTTTTTCAGTTTTAAATGATCTCTTTTAAAGTAAGAAGCTTATAATGATGACTATATTGAGGATTTCAAAATGCGTGCACATTAAATATCTCTTTTCGGTATTACAATGCATTATTTTTTTTAACGTCACAAAGGTTTAAAAAATACAATCGTTTTAAAATAAACGTTTACGTGACAGTTTTTATAAAGGAATTTTTTAGAAGATAAATGTAAACGAAAACGGATTAAGGGGGCTAAACCAGTTTCGAAAACGTATGGTAAAAAGCTGCTCTGTTATTGCTTTTAATCTGGAACTAGTAAAGAGATTTCGATATACATATTTATTGAAATTTCTTTAGGGTTTTTCTGACCGTCTGTCTGTCTGTCTGGCAATTTGGCCATGCTCTAACTCGCGTAAACATACTTGGCATACAATGCGCTTGGTATATATTAGTGACGTTTGTCGTAGGACATATTCTTATTGAAAATGGAATATGTAGCATTTATAGTTCGTTTGGAAGTAAGCACAAAAAAAATCCGTTATGTTATGGTTAATGGGGGAAAATCTTTACAGAGCATTTTAATAAATTTACATCTATTTTAAACATACTATAATTTTTATACATTATTGAAGGCCAATATAACATTCGTTCTGTAGAGTATAGAGTGCATGATATTAACATTTATTTAGAGAGACACACAAATGAGTTACGTTGTATCATGGTCCATAGGGAAAATCGATTACAGTGTATTTTTAAAATGTTACACTATTTCAAACTTAATGAAATTGATGTGCATTGCTGAGTTGCACTACAAATGTTTACTATAGAATATAAAGCACATAGCATTTATTTGTTCATTTTTAGTGACACAAAAAGAATTCGGTTTCAGTACGGTCTATATAAGCGATAAACGCTGGAAGTGCTTTTTCAGATGAGGTTCGTTGTGTTAGGCATTTCCTATCTGAATTAAATTCTAGCTTAATATGTGGTGCGTATAAATATCTGTAGATCATATACAGGGCAGCACAAAATATATCAAATCACTATATATGGACAGTAAATACTGAAAAAAAATCAATTGTTGTTTGCGTTTTAGAGATTAATTAAATTTTAACAAACCACGTGTAGTGTAATAAATTTATAGATCATATATTCGGGAAAAAAAGAAACGTTTCCGAGTAGTTTTTACAGTGTATTAGTTAGTTTTTTGAACACGAAATATCGGCTTTTCGGATGCTATCAATTCTAAAATAAACATTTTACGCTGCGTAAAATAATTGATACATGCAAGAGTAAGAAAATAACGTTAATTTTATTATTGATGTTAATGATGTTAATTTAACATATTTGTCTGTTGAACACGAAAATGTTTACTTGAGAATTGATAGCATTCGAAAAAACAATATATCGTGTGGAGAAAACTGATTAATGCAAAGTAAAAACTACTCGGAAACTTTTCAGTTTTTTCTTTTTTTGTAATGGGCAGCAAAAGAAAAGTTTTTTTTTCAGAAATAGTACTTTAAATTTCGACTATCTTTTATTGTCTGAGGTTTCTGAAGATAAAGGAACGCTATTTCAAAATCGTGGATAACTCAGAAGAAGATACGTTATATTTTCGTAAAGTTTTTGCTAGTCCCAGAGACATTTCTCTTATTTTACAGTGTAGACAATATTCTCAGTTGATTATACATTTTAGAAAATTGTAGTTATAAAATTTACTTATCAAGAATGAACAATCATATAAACAAACATAAAATATTTGTATTTAGATTTCAGTGAATTTTAAATGAAACAAATTTTTGTTTACCTTTTATGAGAATTACTAGCTGACCCGCCCGGGCACGAGTGCGAGTTATACTACCAGATATGCTCTCTATAGTTTTTGGCTTCAAGTAAATTTTGATTTGACACAACAAATCTTTTATCAAATCGGGAGTTTCTTATAAGGGACACAAATTTACTGCCAAAGAGCAGGCCGCAATCACCGAGCTCTTCCACGCCCACACTTGAACGCACTGCGAAATGCCCGTGGTCCCCACGGTGCAGGACGTAGAGGTAGAGGTAATGGTGCAATCAGTACGCAGGCTTGAGATTCGTCTCATAAGCCGGCAGTTGTCTGTGATAAAATGGGCTAGTCACAGTTGTGTATATATATGTTGTAGTAGTTAAAGTTTGTTGTTGAAGTTTGAAATGTTTAAGCATTCTAGTCAATAGTTGTTGTTGTTGTAAATTTAAATTTAGAGTTTATATTTTGTTGCATTAATCCTTTCCCTTTCAGGATCCACTGCAAAAGGGAACGTGACAACCTCTGTAGGTTGCTCACACCCCTAGAGCTGTGGTAAAGCAAGAGCCGTCGTGGTAGCTCGACATATGACCTAGCGACCGTCTCCCCCTATGGGGTCTCGCAAGCGAAGTCGTCGGGGGTTCCATGGCGGTTCATCAAGGTTCCGTCTCTGCGGAAGTTTCCTCCGAGATGTGGGGTTACTACCGTGACGACCTATGTCACCAACCTTGGTAAAATGACCTGGGGGTCCGCAGTGGGGAGCGGCCTCAGGCCGATCGCAGCGCCGGGCGAGACAAAGCCCTGGTGCGTTAAAAGCCCTTCAGAGGCTTGGGTGCGATGGTCGTTTACGCGCGTCGGCGACCCCCGTGGGCGCCTGACGGCGCAGGATAGTTTTACCGTCATGACAACATTTGTAAACTTCTTGCTGCTGTTTAATTCGCATTTCAAATACAGTGCTTGGCAAAAATTGCACGTTTCACTCAAAGTCCCACAGTTATGCTCCGGAATGTTTAAATCAGTAATTTGGATTTCAGAAGCAAGGCGTTCGTGCATGCTACGGTTATTAAGCCTATTTTGGCGATCGCTTATGCTCTGTGTTTGACGGCGTTCTCGATCCAATCTATTTCGATTTTCTCTTCTTAATTCGGCTTCTTCGTCACTTTCAAGCATTCGCCGAGATTTTTTACGGGCATTTCTAATAATATTTTGAATTGCAACGAAAGGTCGAAACGTAAATAAACCCGACTTACCTCGGCCTAAATCCTGCCAAAGGACTTTTACACAATAACCAATGAGATGCGTTTCATTCAGACGTTGCCATTAAACAATTAACAAATAATCGCGATTTCTGTGAAAGGTACGATAGCGTAATATATGTATAGATTTATTTATTATAGGTATTGATTTTATGCAAGGAATAAAAATTAATTTAATAGTCATTTTATTCTGAAAAGATAATTTATTTTATAATTTTTGACTTCATGTTTATGTATATTTTGGAAAATAGCGTTACAAAATTCATAAAACAACAATATTCGGAAAGCCCGTATATTGTACTATTGAATGTGTACGATATATGTGCTCAGATTTGGCAACGAACTTGGTGCCTTTGAATTAAAAATTTCGAGAAACGAAGTTCTAAGATGAAAATTAGCGGAGGTTGCCAGAACTTTCTGGAATACACATATGTATACGTCATCAGGGTTTACATCATCTTCAAGTGAAGCTATATAGGTAGCAATGCTTAAGAGAGCTAGTCAGTTTAGCTTCAAGTGACTTATTGTTCGAGATCGAAGTTTGATCAGCGATATTTGTGTTTTGTTGAACTTCTATTATTACGGAGTGTTCGCGTGATTTCTGCGATAAGAGTATAAATCAGCACGTCATGTTTCTGGAATTTTTGTCAAATAAATCGCATTAATTGACTGAGTAAGTACATTTTTCATTAGAAATCTACTTCCATCTTTGCAAAGTAAGAAATTTCGAATAATAGTAGGTATTTATTCTTTTTAAACATTTCAAATGCTTGAAAATATGTGATTTGCACAGTTCTTTAAAATCGCTTAAAGATCCGATCATGAAAACTCCCATAACTCAACTTAACTTAACTAAAAAAATTCTAACAAAAGTGAGATTTCTCTTTTATTGGCTTAAAAAATCATATAAAGTTTTCAGAATAAAAAAAACAAACCACTTCTTTCTAGGTTGTTTACCTCAGGAATTATTACATCTTCTATTTTGAACTATTTTTATAAACTTTAAAGAAAGTATACAGTGAATTTACCATAGATTTATTTTTATAAATATTTGTCAATTTTGAAGAAATATTATTAAATTATTTCTAAGGTAAATCTATGAAATTTCGTAGGGAGTAATTTTATTGTATTTAAAATACATTACATGGAACGTTTTTCCATTTTGAGCAAAATATTTTCAGAAATTTTGTTTGAAACTAAAAACTTTCTAAAAATGAGTTTTTTACATTTAATCTGAATAAAAATTCTGTACGCAATATTTTCATAAAAACGGATGTCATACTCATACTATTAAGAAAATTTTTCTGAGCCTTTAACGGAACAAAATATCAAAATTGAGCAGTTGGGTCAATAGCGATGTCAAAAATCAAATAAGTCACTTGAAACTAAACTGACTAACTCTCTCTTAAGCATAGCTACTTATTTAGCTTATCTTGAAAATAATGAAACCTTTGATGACATGCGTATGATATTCCAGAAAGTTCTGTCTACTTTCGCTATTTTTCATCTTCGAGCTTGATTTGATTGCCTAAGAGGGACTGCTCAGACAGGAGATGACCACCTCAGAAAACCCAGCTTTAGCCTTAGAGTTTGTGTGCAATCCTGAGGGGTTGACACGCCTCTATCACCAGCGGGACTGCTCAGACAAAGAAACCAAGTCAGTCTGTAGAGCATAGTATCCCTCCCGGTCCTTTTATTAAGGTCTTAAAAAGTACAGTGTTCAGCCGTAGCTGAAGCCGCCGGAAAACGCGACGATGGGCGTCAATTTCACTAATACAAGTATGAAAGAAATTCGGCCTACGGCAAGTCCTGCCAGGAATATTCCAATCGCGAGTAAGTGACATGGACCGATCGAGGCTTTTACATTAGTGGTCCATCTGTGCCGGAAAACAGATTTTCCATCGCGACACTGGGCATCAACGGGCATCAATACGTGATAGAAGCTTTTGGGTGCGGAAAATCACTTATTTCTATCACTAAACACTACTTTTATGCCAAACATAAAGTAATTTGGTCTGAGCGAAATACACCAAATCGATAGTACCTTTTCTGGAAGCAAATGATTTTTCATTATATACCGTTATGTAACAGAATTCTTTTGAGTCTCTGTTAAAAAACTGTAAGTGTTACGCACTTCATTTTCAATACCGAACATGTCATAGTAGACCCCAATAACATATATCAATTGCATGACAATTCGAATATATTTGCGCGACTTAGAGCACGGACAGAGAATCAGACAGACAGACAGAGAAACCGAATTCGTAAACACTTTTCAACTATGTTCGAAAGTGTTAAAAAAGACACAATTACCAGTCGAATGGTACATTCCGCATGTCCCTGCTGCAATTTGGCAATCAAACTGGTGGGGTTCGTTTTTCACCCACGGCCAGGGCTTGACAAATGCGGTCTCTAGGTTAATATTTTGGTAAAAATATGTTTATTAAATGCAAATTTTAAAATAATAAATCAGAATTTGACTTCGTCCGGAAAATAGGCAAACATTTGTTTCCCCGCTTCACTATTTCATCGATGCTACCTCTTATCAAATATAGATTTTGTAGCAATCAACTATTCGAATATTTGAAGCATTCGTGAATCAGCATTTTCTGAACATGCCGGTTAATTCAGCTTTTACACAGTAATTTTATTTTATCTACCTAAATTATGTATTATTCTTAACTATGCTTGTTGTTTTGTCTCAATTAAATCATAAAAAACTTTTGTGCTTTATGAAAATCTATAAAAGGGGAAAAGGGGGAAGGGATAAATATTTATTGTCTGAGTGCAACGAAGACTCATACACAGCGCAGTGTTACTTTGCCCCATATATAGCTACGATTGGATATTAAAACCTTTCGTCAAGCATAACTCAAAAAATATTTAACGGATTTCGTTCAAATTTTTACAGCAGGTACCTATAAAGGTGACAACGACGTCTATTTATTACCAAGAATAAATGTCAAACCGTTTGGAAATTATATTAAAAAAATAGATAAAAAAGCACAATTAATGTACATACGTCACGAAATTTTGTACGTACGTCATTTTCACCGGCGGGAGATTTTCGTAGACAATCGGAATTGAAAAGTTCATGGAGTACATGGAGCAAAAAAATATGCACGCACTAATATTCAGCACAATAAAATATATTTCCATTTAGTAGAAATCGAAAATTAATCTGGATTTTTTTCGGTTTGAAAGAAAAACCCCGCAATAACTTAGTAGATTTGGTATTAGAGATTTGGCGCGAATCTCAGCAATAGCAGCTTTTTTTATTTCGCGTGTGTAAAAAAAAAAAAAAAAAATTCTTTGGTGTTTAAATAAAAGGTTTCGATTTATGGCATTATTTCTTTTTTTTTCTCTCTTTTAAGCATTTTAAATGGGATTAATGAAAGGCATGTATTTTAAATTAAATGAGTGAAAGGTTTATATTTAAATGAAATGAATTCAATATGAAAATGTTATAGGAACAATATTTGGCGATTTATCAATTGCGCCAGGATAACATAAAAGTACCAATATATCAAACGGTATGTAGTATGTGAAATGAAACAATTATAATCACCCATCGTACAAGAAAAAAAAACTAATATTCTGCATTCAGAGGGAAAAATCCATCTCCTGTGCCGTAAGATTTGGCGAGTTCTTTTTTGGTGATAAGTTTTTCGATGTGATTGTTGGGATCTGCAGGATTTGGCTTACTTTTTCTAAATCTTATTTTTTTGCAGATGTAGTATTATGTAAATATATTTTTTTGCAGATATTTTTCTATTTTGTATATTTTCTATTTGGCATTTGGAAAAGAGATTTTCACCTTTTTATCTGTGCCTTCGGAAATATTAAAAAATAAAAAAAGATTTACATATATCAAGCGTTTAATTTTTATACGGATCACTTCTCCATTTTTAGATTTGGTACTTTTCGGTTAGCCGGACGCCAGTGAAATTTATATATCTATGTATACATATATATACATATATCTATACATACACACATTTATATATGCATGTATATATATATATATATATATATATATACACATATATATATGTGTGTTTTGTCTATGAATAATTAAAATTAACAAGTATTTTAATTACTGAATTGCATTAATTTGATTGAAAAACAGTAGTAATACTATTAATTATCAACATTATAAATTTTGAGATATTTTGAATTGTTTATGAATTATTTAATTAGATATTTAAATTAATCTATAAATATAAAATATATTTACAATGTAGTATAAATTAAACATTAATTATTTAAAAACAAGTCTAATATATATTTAAGTAGTAGTAAAAATAAAACATTAATTATTTAATAAATGTCTATAATATCAGTGGATTAACACAGCTGGCAGCAAAAATAATTTGAATTAAAATAATATCTCTTTTACATAATATATTCTTGTTAAGAATATCTGAAATGCTGTGCAAGTTGAATTAATTCTGTGTAGATTTATTCATATAGTAGTATTATATTTTATTTGAATTTTAAGTAAAACTACAAGTTAGTATTGTTTTTTAAAGTTTATTTATATAAATAAATCTAATGAAGTGAGTATGTAACTAATAAAGTGGATATTTAACTAAATATTAATTATGAACTATTATAATACCAATAGATGGCGACACTTTACCTTTCAGGTAGTTGTAGATAATATTGTTAATATTATATTTAATTTAACTATAGAGGGAGCTATTGATTGTATATTAATTTTACTTTCAGGAATTAAAATTGGATGGAGTAATATATATTCACGGATATAATTTTGTTATAAGTGTATTAAAACCAGAATTATTTTGAGTGTTTTTGAATCATTTTGTGATTGGGTGTCATTTATGGGGTTGTGTTTTAAAAAAAGTGTGCTCTCAACTTGTCTTACAAATCATTTCTCTCAACTCGACTTAGTCAACATGTATGATGCATTGCCATGTGGATGTGAATATTATGCAGACGTTGTGACATTTTAAGGATTCTGTATAATTATTGTGAGTAAAATATTTTATCTACACTTTACGCGTTCATATTTCCAATTTTATTATTTCAAAACTGTTATCTCGTGGTAATTTAGTGAGGTGTTAATTACAGTTTTTTGGATAATCGATGTGAGTGAAATATATTGTATTTTCTTAATGGTTTTTTATTTCCTATTTAAATATTTCCAAATTTTAATATTTCCAATTGTTGTCTGGTAATAGTTCAGTGTACCTGGATGATTCTACTGATCTTAGCATTATGCCAGTAGAATTATGAAACACTGAATTATTATTTAAAACACATGTGGGTGCATCCAGGCTGATGAGTACATGTGCATGTGTTTTTCCATGTCCAATTCATATTTAATTCTCATGTGGTCCAATTTTCCATTGTGTATGGTTCATATTTAATTTGTTAATCCATTTGTGTTTACTTAATTGCAACTCCAATTTATAATTTTTTTCCCCCTTTCTCTCTATTTCTTTTTTCAATATTCTTTTGGTATGAGTAAAATTTGGCCAATTACCATTGAAGCATCAGCTATGGTAATATGATGTTTGCACATGTTAATTATTAGCTATGTGGTATTCTGTATACACAGTATCATTGATTATCTCTTTGGAGATTTAAGTAGAATAGAACTTGATATGTTTTTTGAAATTCATAGATATTATAATTACATATATATGTATATATAGATATATACATATCAGTGGTGCCCGGCTAACCGGAAAGTACCTTAGATTTTAAATGCTATTTATTATTTACTAGCCGTTTATTAATTGTTTATAATTTACCCCCCCTGACAATAACAATTATTTATCACAAAAATGCCTCTTAGGTTTGTTAAATAAGTTTGTTTATGTGTTTTCATTACTTATTAAAATATCGAATATGGCGATAAAATTTCATTTTAGCAACGTGCTTAAATTTTTAAGATGGCGCAAAAACATGCTTTAATAAACGTATGTTTGTAAATATTTGAAAAACATGTTTTACCGCTCTCTTGAAAAATTTTGTAAGATGCCAAATGCACCATTTAAAATTTTTTTCGCCAACCGACATAGGATACGAAACTTTTCCCCATTCTGATACACAGGCAAGGCTGGTCTCAAACAAGAGTAAAGCTAGCAACAATATTGTTTTAACTCTATAAGAGTTACAATAATGATATTAAATACTCCGATTGGCTTTGGACCCAATTACGAAAGTTTCTCCTAAAAAAAAAAAACTGTAGAAGAAGTCTTTTACATTTGTTTCAAATGAAGCTCGGTCTACAAGGTATTAGTTAATAATACAAACAACACTAATGGCATGGAGGCAAAAGTTTTAATTTAAATGTATATATTTGAAACCCTTCCCCCCTACCCCCCCCCCACCCACCCACCCACCCACCCCAAAAAAAAGAAAAGAAAAGAAAGTTACAGTAATGAATTTAAAATGGCGTTAAGCCACGCTTTCTGACATAAACAATTGGCTGCAAACGCAATAACGAAACTTTCACTTAACTTAATAACATGTAGCTAATATAGCCCTCAGGGTACTTTGCAGTTATACAGACCTTGTGGTTTTTTTTTAAAAAGCTTGAAACAATTCAGGTTTAAGAAGTTGAGATTTACTGTCAAATGATATAAACAACTATGAACACAAAACTGATGAATTATTATTCAGGTTTATGTATGTATTTTAAAAAAAATTGCATCTGATTACACTTATTAGATAAATTACTTCTGTTTGCATTTAATAACTGATAAACGGCTTCTGTATATTAAATGAATTGTTTAAATATTGGGAAGAGGTGGCGAGAGGTAGAAAGACGAGTAAACAAACGGGTAGACAGATGGGTAGTGAGATGGGTAGAGAGACGAGTAGCGACATAGGTAGGCTGACGGGTAGCGAAATGAATAGACAGACGGCTAGAGAGAAAGGTAAAAAGAGGGTTGACAGAGGGGTAACGAGATGGGTAGCTACACCGGTAGACAGGAATGTAGCGAGAAAGGTTGCGAGACGCGTAGCGTGGTAGATAAAGAGACGAGTAGAGAGATGAATACAGAGACGAGTTGACTGACGGGTAATGAGATTGGTAGCGAGACGGGTAAAGAGTCGGGTACAAAAACAGACGGATAGTGAGACAGTAGATGGGTACGGAGATGGGTAAGAAGATGGGTAGAGAGGCGTATAGCCAGACAGGTAGAGAGATAGATAGACAAATTGGTAGGGAAGTGGATAGAGACACGGCTAGACTTACAAGTAGTTAGACGGATAGCCAGACGGTTAGAGAAATAGATTGGCGGGTAGCGAGACCGGTAAAGAAATATAGAGCCGGGTAGCGAGACCGGTAGAGAAATATAGAGACAGGTAGCGAGACGTGTAGAGAGATATACAATCGGTTAGAGAGACGGGGAGAAGAACGGATAGGGAAACAGACAGATTGTAGAGAGACAGACAGACAGGCAAAAAAAAGTCTGCGGATTGGCGCATTAAAGGCGCAGGGGGCAGAGCCTCCTACAGAATAATCAAGAAGTATCTGTTAAGCTTAACTTTGTAATATATATAATATTTCAATTTTGCCGATATGGAGATTTAATGTAAAAGTTATTTTACAGAAGTCATCGAAAGATTTTTTGTATACTTTAATAGTAATTTAGACTATAGTTTTGCAATCTGGTTTGTAGCAAAGCATGCTATCAATGTGGTTTGAAGTGTAAGAGTTTCTATAAACAGTTATACAAATAATAGATATATAATCAAGGAAGAAAAATTTTAAATTCACACACAAAAAAAGGTGCAACAATGAAATTAAATTTGCGTTAAGCCACGTTTGATAGAATAATCTATTGGCTGCAAATCCAATTACGTAACTTTAAAAAGCTTGGCGTTTTAAAAAATCCGGCGTTTTTTTTTTTTTTTTTTTTTTTTTCAAGTTTTGCACAATACGCGCTCAAGAAAATGAGATTCTTTGCCACATGTTAAAAAAAATTCTGACAACACATCTGATGAACGGTACTTCTTTTCTATTTTTTTAACAGTGTATATGAATTTATATATGATATTTTGTAATTCTATCATTTTTTGCTCTTTTTCTTTATATTGTGATTGTTAACTCTATGTTCTCAGCAATATCACTCAGACTAATCCCTTTGAGGGAAGTCCTAGTTACTGTCGACAAGAATGTTTTGCTGGCTATCAGATTTTATCAAATTTGTAAAACCCTGTCCACGACTCTATTTTCAGAATGTAATTTTAACAACTGTTAATTTTTATCAATTGAAAAGATTTAAAATTGGGTAATTATAGAAGTTCATCGTGATGATTTCTTAAAGCCTTTTCTAAAATTAGTTTAAAATCTTTCTTAATAATAATTCATGCCTCATTTTATGAAACTAATTTAATACTACGCTCCCAGAAATATTTCATCGTGCTTGCCTAATGAGCTTTAAAATCTCAGACAACTTGTGCTATCCTTCGCCTTAAGTAACACGCTGTCTTGCGATGAAAAGATTTACTCTAGTGCAACGAATGTTTAGGGGATTGTTTTTAATTAAAACTTTATAAACTAATTAGGGGCAAAAACACGTGTAAAATACTACATTTTTTGAAAAGCAAACTCACCTTTATTTAATCCTACAATTTGTAATTTAATAAATCAAAGACTTAAAATATGAAAATAAACTGAATAGCAATTTAAAACTAGTACGTTGTGGCCACCACAAAACTTTCTTCTGTATAAATTAAATCGTCTGCAACCAAAATTAAATGAACAACAATTCGTTCTTGAGATAGAGCTATTGTGGAAATTGTGAAAAACAAGCACGGTCTGTTAAGTGGTATACACCCAAACTTAATAGGGATCTAGTTATGTCAAGGAGCAACACAATATGAAGTTTGGTGAAATTCAGTGCATTTAGTTCTTGAGATATAGCTATTTCGGAAATCGTGAAAAATGCAGCATAGCAGCATCATTTGTTGCGCGAAGTAAAGAAATAGAATTCTGTGAATCTCATTTTCAAAAAACGCATAAACGGGATGATACCGGAAGGTTTATTGTCGAAATGCCGATTAAAACTGAACAATTAGATTCGTTGGGAGATTCAAGAACTTTAGCAGAAAAGCGTTTACAACAAACTGTAAAAAGATTAGAAAACAATTTTGCTATGAAAAAACTTTATTGCGAATTTTTAAATGGATATGAAATCTTAAATGACATGGAGAGCCGAAAACCGACTCAGCGTCTATTTTTGTCAAAGTCTAACTGAATCTGCAGTTTGATTGAATTTTGTGCATTAATTATTGAGATAGAGCACCCACCAAATTTGTCAAAAATGCAGTATAGCATATAGCAGCGCTACCTGTAGGGATATTTACACTAAAAGCTGTTCAGCGCCAATTTACGTCAAGGTCTAACTGAATTTGAAGTGTGATTAAATTCAGTGCATTAGTTCTTGAAATAGAGCGCCCACAATAACTGTGCCACATACAGACAAATAGAGTCACACAGACTCACGGACAGACATTTTCTGAAAACAGTCAAATCTTCTTCTATATAACGTATAAATTCGTCGAAAACTGGAACCCGAAAATTTTCACGAATCGAATACTCTGTTTTTGTAAAAATAGTGGTATCAAAAGATTTGAGTGATGGGGTAAGAAAACCCTTCGAACCCGTATGGCGTACTGGCGAGACGATTTAGGGGTTAATCTTTTATTTAACATGGACTATTTTTCGTGTTTCCTCTGTCTTCGCGGACCTCCAAGATTTTAGACTGAATTCCCTAATATTCAAAAAATATGGAATACAGTTATATATAAACTAATAGAGATATATAAACTAATTACACTGTATTACTTATTAATTTATTGATGAAGTGTTAATTTCGTTATAGAATATTGGCCGGAAACAAATGCTGAACTAATTGTTTTAAGTGGAAACCGGTTAATCTTCCGTAATCGAGCTGCATGCAATAGACATAGATTTAAAAACAAATTCATACTCGAAAATTAAAAACCATAAAAAATTAGTGAATTCAGATACAGTTTAAAAAAATCGCATTTGAAAGTACATCGTTTTTCCTAATCGGCGGTGTAAAAATTAAAGTTATGCGATGTTGAGAAGTAATTAAATTTACGAAAAAGGAGTAATAGATTGCTTAAATCGTTGCTACCCTCGATATGACATCAGAATTATTCATGGACATGGTTTCCCTTTATAATACAGATAAATATTTAACTACTTTTTCAATTGAAAAGCTTAAATATATGAAATTTGCAAAATTCTTTGCTAAGACCTAAACCACTTTTTGACAGTTGAATTACTTGTTCTTAAAAATTCCAAACTAATTTTATTAAACCAATTCAACATTACGCTCCTGAAAAAAATCCATTACGTTTGTCTAGTCAGTTTTAAAACCTCAGAAATCTTCATCTCTTCTTCTCATTAACATATAATTGATCGTATTGATGCCAATTTAGAGCGTATGTTTTTATTTAAAATATCTACCAGAACGTTGTTAATGTAATTTTGGATTTAATTAATGACAGTTGAAACAGTTTGAACAAATTAGGCATTTTATGGGCGTTCTAGTTGACGCTAACTTTACGCCCTGTCTTTTTTTTATTTGTTTGTTTGTTTTTTCTTCTTCTGTATACTACAAGAGAAAAGTATTTTATTCGTGAAGCATTTCGACTTCCAGTTTTCGACGGATTTATATATTTTAGAAGGTCCTGAACATGATTTGACTGTTTTTAGAAAATATCTGTCCTTCAGTCTGTCTGTATGTGAGGCAGACTAAATTTTGTGGGCGCTTTAACTCACAAACTACTGCACAGGATTTAATAAAACTTCAGATAAAACAATAAAACAATCAATAAAACTTCTTGACATAAATTGGTACTGATTAGGTTTGGGTTTATATGAGCCAACAAGATGCTCTGCTATGCTGCATTTTTCACGATTTCTCAATCTATATCCCTAGAACTAATACCACAGAATTTCACCAAACTTCAAAATTTGTTGCACCTTGACATAAATAGTTCCTCTGATTGGTGAATGATTCTTAATCTTGTCCACAATTCATTGATGCAATTTAGAGAGCGTGACTTTTCCGATTATTATTAACAGATCACTCTAGTTCTATGGTAAATTCAAAGAAAGGTATTGATATACTTCACATCCATAATTGTTGCTGTGTGAGTATGCAATTTAAATTAATGTATTAGAATCATACAGCAGAAAATTTTGTGATGACCATAACATACTAGGAGTAATAGGAGTAACTGTATTTCGACAAATTAAGAATCCATAAGGAAAAATAAATCTTACTCTAGTCTGAAATACTTAAGATTGGGTATAATTATAAATATAAATAAAGTTAGAAAATAGTTTAGGATAGGATTAAAAAAAAAGAAATATAATTAAATTTATAAGACAAATATAGTAATTACATGAAATAAAAGTGAATAAAGTAAAATGTTTAAAAATTCAAATGTTCAAAATACTGAAAATTATGAAGGAAAAAATCAAACAAGACAAGACGCTTTGTAGTTGATAGCCATACAATTTTATTTTGTTGAAAGTAACAGTATAGTAAGATATAAAATTGAAAAATAAAGTACTTGCTGGAATGATATTGCCAAGTGTACATTAGGTTACGATTTTAAAAATTAATTTATCATTCCACATAAAAATCAACAAAGAGCTAATTGTAATTTTGAATTTAGCATTAAAAAAATGATCGTATTTACCAAATAAATTCTCTGGGTCATGTAGAGATGCTGAAAGAAATACCAGCATATAGAATTTAAATTAAAGCGTTGTGATTATTTAGTTGGACATGACCTTAAGAGAAAGATGAAGTTAAGATTAAGCTGGTGTCCTTCCATAAATTATTCATCTAGAAAAAAAATTGCTAAATCAAAATTAAATAAAAGAAACTGAGTCATCACCAAAGAGAAGAAAAATTAAATCCTGAATTTTAACATTAAAATTAGTTTATTCACAGTATATACATTGATATTTACATTTAACATATAAAATAAATATAAAAAAAACAATCATTATCATTAATTGCTCGTATACTACTTGCTTCACAAAAAAATGCTATTTACAAATAGCATAGAAAAAAGTTTAATACTTAACATTATTATTTTTGATTGAAGGTTAATCTAATTTTTTTACGATGCAAAATTCCTGGGAGAACAATCCCTGTGTGCATTAGCATGCATCATATTCTTCCCACAAACAATTAAAATGTTATGCACAGTTATTACGAGCATATAATATTTGAGATACCTTTTTCTAGGTAGAGGTCATCCATCGTCCTATCAGCTCCACGTTCTTTTTGTACGACGACACAAACACAAATAAAAATATATACTCCTTGCATTACAGTCAAAATGACTAAAGTAAACGTGCATTTTTTTGCACAACCTTCATTCTGGGTTAGGAAACTTCGAACTCAATCTTGGATGAATTTTTCTCTTCCTCTTCAATTCTGAGGGGGCGATGTTTTTTCTCCTCCTCTTAATTTTTGTGGGCCGTCTTTTTTCGTCTATTGGTCCTCCTTGAACAAAACCATGTTTTTCATTAGTCCACCGTTTTGACCCCTACTCTGGTCACGTGGTCTCAGGACTCCTGGAAAACGGATGATGTTTCTCTGCAGCTGTACAAGGCAGATTTATGACTGTCATATATTTGAGCAATAAAATCTGCCAACCTATTTCAGATGTATTGTAAAAGTGCAGACTTATGTCTCCATCTCATTATCAATGTATCTGTTGTTTACAGTGAACTATATATATATATATATATATAGAATAAAAACTTAATTATTTTAATTAAAATATTCTTATAAAATGAATAGGGTTTTGAGAGTCATCTCATTGTTCCAATGATTTCGATATCAAATATCATATTTGTATGACAACTCTGACTGTTTATGCATAATTATATTGTTTAGTGTTCTTTCATAATGAAAGATGATGAGAGGTTCATCTCTCCATCATTCACCCGGTCATTAGAAAAAAAAAATGAAGGCAGAGTCCTTCCTTTGTTTTTTGTCAGATTGATGCTCCTATTCACATCAGAGTTGTTTATTCACAGTACAGTTCAGTATATATCATGAAACAAAGTTCTGATAATTTAGTAGTTCAGAGTAGCAGATAATAGTCTAGCTGAAGTTTGGTTTATAGGAACTGCAGGTGGCAGTAACCTGAAATTGTGTCTTTCATACAACCACAGAACCTTTGGAAAAGTTCTACTTTACTGTAATCGTGGCATGCTGCATAGTTGATTCACTTGACAGGTTTTATATGCTCAATATTTATGTGCATTACGGAATTTGAATAACTTAAAAAACTTTAAGAATGCCAAAATAATTCAAAGCAAAATGAATTTGAAATAAAGTTTACATTTAAATTTAAATCCCAAAATACTACACAACATGGTAACTGGCAACTGATAAAAAATATACAAATTTATATATCAAATACCATAACTATGATTATATATGTAATACATTTCACTTTTTTGCATACAACAACAATGGCATAAATATTCAACAATGGAATGTCTTTTATAAGCTATACAAGTATACAGACAATTTTGTTTCTACATTTTCTGAACGACAAAAGAAATATATTTGTCTCATTATTTGTTTATAAAACTTATGTTATTGAGTATAGTTTATACAACACACTTGATCTATCATTTATTTTTATTATTCAACAATAAAAGAAATGAAATATATATATATGCTTATTTCATCATTCAAACATCTTTATTTTAACACTACCCGCGTTGAGATTCTCTGTCGAATAAGAGAAGATGCGGAGATAAGGACCTTATCCCGCTTTCATTTTTTCTCCCACCTTTCATCCAAAGAGTGAAAGTGAGAAACACTCTCCCTTTACACCAGATTCTCTCTTCAAGAGATAAATAGTGGACCCTTCTACTTGAGCACGGGAAAGAAGGAAAAAAAAAACGATTAGTACTACTAAACCATTAATTAGTCTTGTGATCCTATGCTGGAATGATATTGCCAAGTGTACATTAGGTTACGATTTTAAAAATTAATTTATCATTCCACATAAAAATCAACAAAGAGCTAATTGTAATTTTGAATTTAGCATTAAAAAAATGATCGTATTTACCAAATAAATTTTCTGGGTCATGTAGAGATGCTGAAAGAAATACCAGCATATAGAATTTAAATTAAAGCGTTGTGATTATTTAGTTGGACATGACCTTAAGAGAAAGATGAAGTTAAGATTAAGCTGGTGTCCTTCCATAAATTATTCATCTAGAAAAAAATTGCTAAATCAAAATTAAATAAAAGAAACTGAGTCATCACCAAAGAGAAGAAAAATTAAATCCTGAATTTTAACATTAAAATTAGTTTATTCACAGTATATACATTGATATTTACATTTAACATATAAAATAAATATAAAAAAAACAATCATTATCATTAATTGCTCGTATACTACTTGCTTCACAAAAAAATGCTATTTACAAATAGCATAGAAAAAAGTTTAATACTTAACATTATTATTTTTGATTGAAGGTTAATCTAATTTTTTTACGATGCAAAATTCCTGGGAGAACAATCCCTGTGTGCATTAGCATGCATCATATTCTTCCCACAAACAATTAAAATGTTATGCACAGTTATTACGAGCATATAATATTTGAGATACCTTTTTCTAGGTAGAGGTCATCCATCGTCCTATCAGCTCCACGTTCTTTTTGTACGACGACACAAACACAAATAAAAATATATACTCCTTGCATTACAGTCAAAATGACTAAAGTAAACGTGCATTTTTTTGCACAACCTTCATTCTGGGTTAGGAAACTTCGAACTCAATCTTGGATGAATTTTTCTCTTCCTCTTCAATTCTGAGGGGGCGATGTTTTTTCTCCTCCTCTTAATTTTTGTGGGCCGTCTTTTTTCGTCTATTGGTCCTCCTTGAACAAAACCATGTTTTTCATTAGTCCACCGTTTTGACCCCTACTCTGGTCACGTGGTCTCAGGACTCCTGGAAAACGGATGATGTTTCTCTGCAGCTGTACAAGGCAGATTTATGACTGTCATATATTTGAGCAATAAAATCTACCAACCTATTTCAGATGTATTGTAAAAGTGCAGACTTATGTCTCCATCTCATTATCAATGTATCTGTTGTTTACAGTGAACTATATATATATATATATATAGAATAAAAACTTAATTATTTTAATTAAAATATTCTTATAAAATGAATAGGGTTTTGAGAGTCATCTCATTGTTCCAATGATTTCGATATCAAATATCATATTTGTATGACAACTCTGACTGTTTATGCATAATTATATTGTTTAGTGTTCTTTCATAATGAAAGATGATGAGAGGTTCATCTCTCCATCAGTACTATAATAATGTTAGGTATAATATGTATATATAAATTAAATGTAAGTTAGATATACTACTTAATTATAGAAATTCGATAATCAATAACAGAAAAAATTCCATTTAAAAATTCCGTTATAGCCATTTAAATTGAAAAACGTATTGTAATATTGATGAATATTCTCGTCACTGGTTAAGTAACTGTTAAGTGACACGTTGTTTGGCATATCTCTTATGATGCAAAATTACATTCTAGTATACATAAACTTAAACACTATGCATTAGAACGAATGATTTATTATAAATAAACGTGATTCAGATTTTGATTTAGGCTAACTTAAAAAAAACCTTTAAATGTTTCTGCTACCTATTAATTTTCTACAGCGGGTAAACATGTTACCTGCAGTGCACTGGAAAAGAAAATTTAACGTATTTTATTTTTAATTTAAATTCATTTTAAACTCAAAAGTCTGCTTATGTACATCTGAGAAAAATGTGGTTAGAATATTTAATTATCACGAACGAGTAACTAGCCATAATAAATAAGCACAAATATTTAGATTTTGACATTTCTGGGATTTAACACATTCGTGGAACCACGAGTATACGCGTGGATTATCAATCTAAAATTACTAATTCGTACCAGAAATTTCGAAAGAAGAATTTTTATTTTAAATAATCACTAAATGTCTGTAATTAAATAAAGTAAATATTGCTATTAGTATTTTCTAGTATGAATTCGAACTTTCTAAATAAAATAAAATTACGGTAATTTTAATCCGGCAGTGAACGTGTTAAAGAAAGATTTTGCAATATTATTTGTATGAATTAATTTTCTACAACAGTAAAAAAAATAAACAATGGGTATGTCCATCCAAGAGATAATTAAAGGCATTTTTTGTTAGTTAACTCTTAATTTTTGAATTAAAATTTCTCTTTGTGAATATCTGACAAATAAAGGTGATTATAAAATTTAATTTTTTAACAATTGAAGTGCTTAAAAATAAGCTTTACGCAACATTTTGCATGTCTCCCCCCCCTCTCCTCCTCCCGATTTGAATGTAAACTAATACGTGGTCTTAATCTTCTGTAATAATGTTCATGATGTATTTTAACGGTTTCTTTTGGCAGAAGAGTGTTTTATGTGGAAACAGATTACTGATATTCATATTAACTTTAAGTCACATTGTGAATGTCGTTAGGTGTTCTAAGGGTGCACACGATGAGACGATATTTAATTCAATGATGACGATCTTGTATGGGTATGGTAGGCAGCTACTGTCAGTGTACGGTGATCAAGGGAACTGGGCACTCAATCCAGGACAGTCTTTGGGGCTCCCAGGTGAATACCGCTGGAAAATAAGTGCTGGGAAAGACAAGCGGTGTAAAGGAAGCGGTGTATGTTTCTGGTATATTCCAACTACTTTAACCCTCTGCCCGGAACCCTCTGCCCTGGATACCGTGTTACCCGGAACATTCCTGGATACCGTGTTCCCCGGAACATCCCTGGATACCGTGCTACCCGGAACACCCATCATAATGACTTTCCATTCTAGAAGAAGGTGATTTTCTATCATTTTATGGGAGGTTTCATACTCTTTAATCATTTTTTGTCCTCGGTAACTCAATGGAATAATTCAGAACATAATAAAGTGAAACACAACAAACTTATCTTTCAAAACCTTAGCAGTCATAATGGCCGATTTCCGAGTAGAGGGTTGAGTCCCATTTGTGTGTAGTGGTCCTTATAGACGCATGCAAGTGCTCGTAGATGTTTGATGAAGTAGCGGATGACAACATTATGGTAGGCTAATTTATCATATTGTAAACAAACAAATGAAAAAAATATATATTATATATGAAAAGTTCGAACCTAAGTAGTTTTTACTAATATATTTTCTTCATCTACTTTGAAATTCTGGATTCGAAGTTGAATATAAAAAAAGAACTTGGTATTATTTAAGATTTCAAAGATTTTTTTTTTAAATTTTTGTTTAAGAGAATTTGGCCCCTTATAACATGAACGCTTTTAATCTGATATCAACACCTGTTGTTTATTTTTATTTCTGTGATAAAATTTGACTTTTGCTGTTCTTGTTTTTATGAAAAACGTGTATACGAATCGTGCAAGGTTCTGCTTATAGTAATAGCTGAAATAATGAATTACACACGTCACGCATTCGAATTTTTTTAATTTTAGCTGAAAAAAATTAGTGTTAGTCTGCATAGGTGCCGACTCTATAGTTAGGTAGGCGAAACTTAGAGTATGCGAAAGTTAAAATGATATTTTACCCGTAAATAAAATCTGATAATGAATAAGATTTTTATGTTTTCAATTAACTATATCCTTGAAATTTTACTTGGTTCTTTTTCCACAATCTATCCTCAATGTCTACCCATTTCTTTTTTTATCATTTTGATTGGAATTCAAAATCTATCTTTCAAAAGAGGCATAAGAAAAATCATGACTAATTACAAGAAAAGTAAGATACGTCTGAAATGAGAAACAAATTTTATTGAAAATCTGTATTCATTGCTCGTAGGAAAATTTGAATCTTTAAAAATCCCAATGTAACGGAAAATTAAAGAATGGATTTTTAAATTAAGGAATGTTCGGTAATCAGGATGTTCGGTAAATTTCGATAACAATGCTCTTAAACAACAAAAATAGTAACTATTATGTTGATAAAAATACAGCAATAAAGGTCAAACTTTATTTTCTGTAATTTTTTAGATTCATATTTTTTTTTTCTCCAAAACCACATTTTCATTTTCTTTGATATACATAAGAAGATATATGCACATGTGCCTTATATTATCACACTTCTGTATGCCATTATAGTGATGTAATTAAGAAGGCATTTGGATATTAAAAAATACATTTCAGGGCTTCTACTAAAGTTATTTTTACATATAAGACATCATTTCATACAAAATCGAGGAAACTCTACACTTTTGCACTTGTCTTTTGTCACTATCTTTCATAGGTTTCGAGATAAGGTCAATAACTTCCAAATTTTACCACTAGGGGCACTGCTATGCCTTTTCATTAGGTCAGGCGTAGTCACTTTACTATACCGTTATCCAGCACGCAAAACTGTAGCTCTCCGTTCGCAAGCATTTTCAAGATAAAGGGACTTTCCTATGCATCCTGCAGCTATAAATAATATAATTTATAAATAATACATAAATAGAATAATTTCGAATTTTATAAAGTGAACTTTTGAAAGATTGCTTGATTTTGTATCTTTCCTTTCAGTTATATGCAAAATTTCAGTTCTAAATCTAAATTATTTTCTAAGTTACAATACATTGATCAATAATACTGGGAAATGCTGAAATACGGCGTTGCCAAGAATAAACTGAATTCCAAAACAGTGATTTTGAAATTATATATCTCCGAATATATACAAGTTAAATGTGCGAAATAAATAATGCTGATTAGTAATATTCTTATTTTAATAGATAACACCACCTCAATTGAAAATCTTAATTTTTCTCTAACTAATTACAGTTTTCATAAGAGACTTTGATTTTCTGCTAGTTACTGTCTGTTAAAAACCTGTGATTTCTGAAACCTGGTTATGACATTTTAGAAACTATAAAATATATTAAGGGTGCCGACTACTAATGATGATCATATTATGTCACCAAAATCGTATTCGTAACTCTCAATTATCTTCTGAGATACAGGAGGTCGAAAATAACTCGAATGTCTTCTTGTAAATATAGTATACGGCATGCTATATGAACGTAGTTTGTGTAGTGCCGCGCCTTATGCTTACAGTGCCCCCAAATGGTTGCTTTTTGACTACCAGGATTTTTTAAGGAAAATTTTCTGTTTAGATTTGTCTTGTAAATTTCATAAAAGCCTTCCCTGAAGATCATTTCTTTTGCAAATGTTGTAGAAACCTACCACAAGAGAAAACTGGGCATTAAAAAAGCGGATTTTTTTGGGAGTTCTGTGATTAGCATTACGCCTGTCTAATCCGTTTTAAAATCTTAGAAAATTTCTCTGACGCTTTGCAACACCAGTCTTATCTAAAAATACACTTTAGTACATAAACCAAAACACCGTGCATTACAACGTGAAATTATTACGAACAAGCGCATTTTCATTTTGATTTAGTTTAACTCCAAGAGTTTTTTCTATGTTTTAAATATTAGCTGTACGAATTAATTTTCTCTTAACGGATGAAAATGTTATCCTTCAGTCACATTCCTCGATAAATGTAATTTAACTATGAATTATCTACATCAAATTTTGTTTATACACATTTAAAAAAACCGTGATTGTAATATTTAATTATCCCGATTACGTAATCATTACGAATTAACAAAAAGGGTTTAGATTTTGAATTTGGTAACTTCAAATACATATATTTTTACCGATACTACCGATATTTTACCTAATACTTGTACCGATACATTTTAAAGCCAAAATTATTTCCGACAGGCGTGTTCTCTGGTAAAGGTTATTTAATTTATTAAATTTTTAATTTAACTCTTAATTTTATATAAAATTAAGTTATATACACATTTGATAATGTAATGATTGTGATATTTATATTTTTGTGAACAGTTCAAATATATAAAAATGTGTGATTTGAAAAGATCTTCGTCATTTCCTAAAGCATTTTTTTGACAGTTTAAATATTTTCCTTAAAAACACTAAACTGATTTCATTAAATCAATATAAGATTACGCTCCCGGAAATAAGGCATTACGTTTGTCTAATCAGTTTTAAAATCTCAGACATCTTTTATTTCTCTCATTAACTGACACGCTGTTTGGCATAAAGTCTTACGATGTAAAAATCCACTCTAGTACATAAACCAAAACACTGTGCATTACAACGTGCAATTATCACGAACAAACACAACAAGCCTGCGCATGCGCTGTTTCCATGGCAATACGACCCGGCGGAGAAGTGAGAGTTCGATTTATGTTTGAGGAACATAACATGCTGCCGTACGAGAAGAGAATGTAGTACTAGAGCTCTATCGCGTCTGAGTTACGTACTAGTAGCTTTTCTGATGCTTTTCAGGTTTTAGGCTTTTATGCTTGCTTCCGCTTGTGACATTAATTTGTAGACATGTATACAGATTTTGCAGGCGCTGAACTTTGCATAATAATTATTGCATATAAGCTAATATCAAGCAAAACTTTGTAAAAGCTGACAGCTAAGGTGAGCGCTTTTTCCCGTTTATTTGGTTTTTTGTCTCAATGTTTGCATTTTGATGGATGGGCTGTCAATAATATAGATATTGCTGCTAGTCTTATAAATAATTAGCTATTAATTTAGCTGCATTGTAATATTAGTTTTGGATTTCTCTTTTAAATATCTAAAGTGAGCATAATCAATAAATAATTTATTTTAATTAAAGTATCGAAGCATATGTAAGAAAGGTGAATATATATTTTCTAAAATTTTTAAATAAATAAATAAATGCATGTTAACGGACTTTTTTTTTTTTTTTTTTTTTTGGTGAAATACATAATTTTGAAATGCAGTTAGATTATAATATTTATATTTTTTTCCTTTATACCAAGAAATGTTTGATGCATTTCCGAATGATGAATTTTATTGGCATGTATAAATTTATAAATGAGATAAATAAATTTGTACAGAGTTTTTCATCTTCCACTATAATTATTAGTTATTGCATGATTTTAATTCAACAAAATACATTTATATTATATCTTCTAATTACACACTGAATGTAAATTGACAATATACAAACCTTTATAGAAAAAAATAGTGAATGAAATTTACATGAAAAAGAATGTTTATACTACTTATTACTGTATCGAATAATTAAAATCTTTGAAAATATAACTTCTGGAAAATTTTACATAAACATTCTTTTTCATACAATTTCTGGTGCTAAATTTTTTATTTTATGTTTTCGTATATTTGTGTATTATTTTAGTTTTCCTTTCATTTTAAATTTTAAAGTGTCTAACTAAGTAGCAAATAAATCATTAAAAAATAAATTATACTTTTCAAATAATTATTTTAAATGAATTTGTGTTCTTTACGTAAATGTAAATAATACTAAAAGTTTTTTTTAAGCCACAGATATACTGATGTGGATTAAGTAGATAATTTGAAATCCATACAAATGCTCATTTATTTCTGTTTAATTTTTTTTCAGCTTTTATATACTAGTTAATTTATACTTTGAGAAATGCTCTTTAATTTGCTGTACATTCATTTTCAATTTAATGACATTTTATTTCAACCACTTGACGTGAAACACGCGCAGTATTAAACGGAAACTTTAGAAAACTTTTTTGTGTAGGTGGATGAGAAACATTTGGGAATTGCGTGAGAAATTAAAACCTGTTTTCAACGTTTTCCCACGAAAGTATTTAAGAGGAAAAAATATAAACGCGATAGTTTTCTCTTAAATTAATTGTTGCAGCATTTTTTAACATTTGGATAAGAATTGTTTTATAATTTACTCGAAGATTATAAAAACGATTGAGAAATATAGATAATTTTTCGTGTATTTTATAATTTGATCAAGTGAAGACAAATAACAGACAAATAATAGACAAATAATTTTATTATAAATTGTGTATTCAAATATTATTTCTCATTGACAACCCATTTGTTTTTAACACTTTTCAACATAGTTGAAAAGTATTTATTAATTCGGTTTGTCTGTCTTTTTGTCAGCTGTCTGCCGTCTGTCCGTGCTCTAGCATGCGTAAACACACTCGAATTGTTATGTAATTGACATATCTCATTGAGGTTCACTATGAAATGTTCGCTATTGAAATTGGAGTGTGTAGCACTTTTAGTTCGTTTACAAGGAAACTCAAAAGAATTCCGTTACATTATGGGCTAGGTGGAAAAATCGTTTGCAGTGTATTTTATGGATGTTATACTATTTCAAGCATAGTAAAATTGGGTACTTCTCTATTATCCCGTCGACCACTTTTCATAACAAAAAACTATCGCCAAACTGTAAGATTAAACTCTAAAAATGCAGTCCCATTTACTTGATGTCAGAAGCATTATACGTATTTGTTATGTCCTCAAGTGGTTTTTAATTTGACATTTGCGCGGATTTTTCATTATGTTTTACTGATTTATTAGTTATTTCCTTAATTGAAATAACAATTATGTCCTTAAATTCTTATATTTTATTTATTTATTTATTTTGATATTCCAATCGCAACGTTCTCCCGTTTATTTGGCGTTACAGTTTGGCGATAGTTTTTTGTTATGAAAAGTGGGCGACGGGATAATAGAGAAGTACCTAAAATTGATATGCCTTTCTCAGATGCACTAAAACATGCTTTCTGTAAAATATGGAGGGCAAAGCATTTTTTACAGAGCCACACACGAAAGAATTCGGGTACAGTACTGTGTATGAGCGATAAATGTTGAAAGTGTTACGTTTTCAGTTTAGGCATGCGTTTTTGAGTTTAAATATATATATATATATATATCAGCGTACTATGTGCTGTGTTTAAATTCTATAGATCATAGACAGGACTACGCAAAATAATTCATAAGTTTTGCTGTGTATGAGTGTGAATTGTTGAAAGGTGTTTTTTTAATTGAGTTATGAATCTTTCAGGTAAACTATATTTAGTATACTAAGAAATGCATGTAGAATATAAATAAATTCATATACGCAAAGAACTGATACATTTCCGTCTATGTATGATATTTATGAATGTACGTTTTCCAAATCGTTTACTTAAGATATCTTTTTTCATCTTATTGAACGACGAGTTCCGTTACGTATTCTGGAAGTGTTGGAAAGTGTTTCATAATCTATGCTTAGCACATGATTTTTCTTTCTTTTTTATTTCAATTTCGAAATACAAAGATTGCATATATATATATATTTATTTATTTATTTACAATTTTGAAATGTTTCGCAAGGTTCCAAAACATAAAATATACGAGTTGTTTTCCTAAAAATATTTTTTGCTGTGATATTCGATAGAAGAATTCTATGTTCAGATGATTTGAATGCAACTCATTTTTTTTTTTTTTTTTCAAATTTTGTAAACATGAAATCACAATTTTAAATGTTTGGCGATTATAAAATTCAAGCATGTTTTCTTTTACTGACTGTTATGTACCAAAAAATAATTTTGCCGAATAATTTTGGGACTTAATTAATCGGTCATTCCTGTAAGTTTTCTAAAAACTTACAATTGAAAGTAGTTATCTGCTCCATATTAAATTATTTTGTACATTATTTTTTGTTTATTAATTGAGATTCCTTTTCAGAATTAAAAACTCAAACTTGTTCCAGATTATGTTTGTAATACTTTGTTCTTACATTTGTTTTTAATGACTAATAATATCATTATTAACTATGTTGTAACTGAAAAAAATATAGCATTAAAAATCTTACAAAAATATATTTTCTGTTTATCCTGGTTTTCTGTCTGATTAAATATTTTTCAAATTAGAATGATTAATATATCGATAAAAATTTTCTGCATTAATGAAGTAATTTAATTTGCAATGCATTCTTTTCTAGCAATGATTCTATAGCATGCACCCCTTTTTTATCAATTGTAAAAACAAATTAAATAAAAACGAAATAAATTCTTCAATTTATGAAAATTATGTTAGAATTTATTTTATATTACGTTTTTTTTCTTTTTTTAGCTTTCTATTATTTAAAATCTATATTGAATATTTCTTTTTAAATAAGTATATTAATTTAAAAAATAATATTCCATGCAATAAACGCTGCTTAAGGATTAATTTACGTACATTGCATCTATTTGGGAATTTGGCGAATTGTTGAGATATCCTCTTTTTTTTCTTTTTTTTTTTATAGGTTTTAATATCAAGTCCTTATTTCCATATTTTTCATCGTTGGTTTATAGTTTTAAATATACACATGTTTCAGTTATTTAAATTCATTAATTATGTTCCGTTGTTTAAAAGACATTTTTTATTAAATACTATGCTTTTTTTTTTAAATGCAGAGAAATGTGTAAAAAACTGAATAATTTTGAGCCTGTCAGGAAACACCGTACAAGCGCATTATATAGTACTGTATTTCTTACCATTAAAAAGATAGTATCTGCCGTTATAGAAATACCATTAACTGCCAATGGGGGAAAAACAAAATTCAGTTTAAAATAAAATTAGCGTTTAATAACATATTGCTATTCTTGGAGAAACTTGTAGCATCTTCTTTCCAGGCAAATTGAAGTTGTTTCTGTCTTACGGGGACTATACCTGGGCTAAGTAATGTGAAGAAAATCGATATAAAAGGCTTTATCGTTGTCAGTGGTTGCAAACGTTCCAAAATATTGATTGAAAGTGCTATTATGGAACATTAACATTTTCAATTTTATCGTACAATATACAACTTAAGTTGTTTATTGGCATGTATTTTTCTTTAAGAGATTTATAAAAATCATTAGAAATTGAATGTATTTGTATTGCGTTTGAAAATATAAAAATTTCCACATTTATACCGAGCTTAAATGCATTGTTGCCCATTTACCGGGTTTTCTATTAAAAAAAAACGCACCATAATTTTCTGAATTCTAATCATCAATTTATTTAACTACTAAATGACTGTCACTAAATAACTAAAGATTACCATTAAAAAATTCTGGTTGATATTTTGAATTAAAAAAAGAATAAAACTCTCTAAATTGGCAACACTACTTAGAGGGCTCATTTACGCAATAAACAAAGATAAATGTTTCTGGATCTAGCAAAAGTTTATGAAAATATAACATAATCTCTTCTGAGGTATTTACGATTCCATAAAGAGTTCTTTTATATTCTGAAAACTCAGAAACCAATAGATATTCGAGATTTAAAGATTTAAAGTAGCATTTTTGAAGCATTGTAGCATTTTAACTACTAAATGACTGTCACTAAATAAATAAAGATTACCATTAAAAAATTCTGGTTGATATTTTGAATTAAAAAAAGAATAAAACTCTCTAAATTGGCAACACTACTTAGAGGGCTCATTTACGCAATAAACAAAGATAATTGTTTCTGGATCTAGCAAAAGTTTATGAAAATATAACATAATCTCTTCTGAGGTATTTACGATTCCATAAAGAGTTCTTTTATATTCTGGAAACTCAGAAACCAATAGATATTCGAGATTTAAAGATTTAAAGTAGCATTTTTGAAACAAAAATTTCTTTTGTTGCCCGTTTCTAAAAAGATAAAACCGAAACGCTTTCGCGAATAGTTTTTACAATACACTAATTAGTTTTCTCAACACGAAATATCAGTTTTTCAGATGCTACACTGCAAAAAATAATTGTTGATTTTACAGTATAAAACTGGCACCCAGCTGCCAGTATTATACCGTAAAATTAACAGTATTAAACAGTAAAATAAGCAGTAATACGCTGCCGTGCAAGCAGTAATACGCTACCGCGCATGCGCGGTAGCGTACTTATTTTACTGTTTAATACTGTTAATTTTACGGTATAATACTGGCAGCTGGGTGCCAGTTTTATACTGTAAAATCAACAATTATTTTTTGCAGTGTATCAGTTCTCAAGTAAACGTTTACATGTTCAATAAACATGTTAGATTAACATCATTAACGTTAGTTAAATAACAGCGTTCTTATTAAAATTAACATGTTGTTACTCTTGCATATATAAATTCAGTTACGAAGATGAAAATATTTATTTGAGAACTGATTACATACTAAATAAATTGGTCAACTGTGAGTATAACTCGTGCTCAAAGGGTTCCGTGCATTAAATTTATTAATTACTCTTTATCAATTATCAAACTCCTACTATCCTTATTTTTTTCATAATTTTAGTTTCAGTAAATTCGGAAAGGGGAGGTGGGTGATATTTTTCCAGTATATTTTCGACGTTATCTCTGGCAATTTAATACCTAAATTTAAAACAAATATATTTTTGAGTTCGGTGCGACGAGATCTTTCAAACAATAGCCTACACGATAAATAAAACGATTTTTTTTCAAGTAACTTAATTAATATCTCAGCTAATTACCAACAATTTTTTTCGAAAATCATTATAGAAATAACCTTGGATTATTCTGCGTCGATAGATACCGCGCATGCGTGGCAGCGTATTACTGCTTATTTTACTGTTTATTACTGTTTATTACTGTTAATTTTACTGTATAATACTGGCAGCTGGGATGCCAGTGTTATACTGTAAAATCAAAAAAAAAAAATCCCTGACGGCTCGGCCTACAGGCACAGGTAGATTTGGAGGACGCAGACCGTGGGGCACCCGTTTATTGGGAAGAAAGACCTATTTGCCATGATGTGGCAGTTGGGACAGCCCACTTCGAAATATACCTCTGCCTGTAGGTGGAACCAGCAGGAATTTTTTTTTTTTTTTTTTTTTTTTTTTTTAACCGTAAAAGTTGGTCCTATAAAAAACTTGTCATGATAAAAGTCGTATATAATATTAGGAAGATTTATAATAAATTTAAGCGGATTTGATAGCTTGGGAATTGACGAAGTTATGAATTTTTTTCTTCTGAAACCCCTATCCCCCCCCCCTCCTTGGGGGCATTTTTTATTAAATCAAAAATCTGTCAGACATAAATTTTTGGCCCTTTTCCTAGAAATAATAATAGCTTTAAACGGATTCGATATGTATACAAATTAAGAAGTTATGTTTTTTTTTCTGTTTTCACGTCTGCTTGTAGGCGAAGCCAGCAGGGAATTATTATTATTATTATTATTATTATTATTATTATTATTATTATTATTTTGCTATAAGAGTTGGTCCTATAAAAAACTTGTCAATATAAAAGTTGTAGATAATTTTAAGGAGATTTACAATAAATTCAAGCGGATTTGATATCTTAGGAATTGACGAAGTTGTGAATTTTTTTCTTCTGAAACCCCTATTCCCTCCTCCTTGGGAGCATTTTTAACGAAATCAAAAATCTGTCATACATAAATTGTTGGCCCATTTCCTAGAAAAAATAATAACTTTAAACGGATTCGATACGTTACATAATTAAGAAATTATGGGGGGGTTTCTGTTTTCACAAAAAGCCACCCCCCCCCCATTTCCCCACCCCCCCTGTGGTTCGATTTTGCCTGTTAACGAACTTGACCGAGATTTTACGCCCCTTGATTTTATGTATCAGTTTCGAAAAGATGCGAGAGTTGGAACCGCCTACTTCGAAAAATAACTTGAATATAACGGTTGGTCCTATAAAAAACTTGTCAATATAAAAGTTTTAGATAATATTAAGAGAATTAATAATAAATTTAAGCGGATTTGATATCTTGTGAATTGACGAAGCTATGATTTTTTTTTTCTAAAACTCCCCTTCCCCCCCCTCTTGGGGCCATTTTTAATTATATCAAAAATCTGTCATACATAAAATTTCGGGCCTTCTCCTAGAAGTAATAATAACTTCAAACGGATTCGATACGTATCATAATTAAGAAATTATGGGTTTTTTTTCTGTTTTCATAACACCCCCATCCCCCCCCCCCCTTTGGTTCGATTTTGCCCATTAACGAACATGACCGAGATTTTATTCCCCTTGATTTTATGTATCAGTTTCGAAAAGATGCGGGAGTTGGAATCGCCTACTTCAAAAAATAACTTGTTTGCAGGCGAAGTCGGCAGGGATTTTTTTTGTTTTTAATTTTTTTTTTTTTGCTATAACGGTTGGTCCTATAAAAAACTTGTCAATATAAAAGTTTTAGATAATATTAAGAGAATTAATAATAAATTTACGCGGATTTGATATCTTGTGAATTGACGAAGCTATGATTTTTTTTCTTCTAAAATCCCCCCTTCCCCCCCCCCTTGGGACCATTTTTAATTATATTAAAAATCTGTCATACATACATTTTCGGCCCTTTTCATAGAAGTAATAATAACTTTAAATGGATTCGATACGTACAATAATTAAGAAATTATGGGGGGTTTTCTGTTTTCACAAAAAGCCCCCCCATTTCCCCCCCCCCCTTGGTTCGATTTTCCCCATTAACGAACTTGACCGAGATTTTATGCCCTTTGATTTTATGTATCAGTTTGGAAGAGATTTATGCAGAATTTTTCCAGTTATCGTGTCCATAAAAAAGTGACATAGACAGATAGATAGATAGATAGATAGATAGATAGATAGATAAAGTTTTGAACTGGGGGTGGTTTTGGGTTCTGGGAGTCATGAACGGCGTAGATCTGCAAAATTTTTTCAAAATTTCCAACTTAGGGGAGAATGTAACAGGTAGTATTTCTTACGAAATCTACCTAAAAAAATTGCACTGTGCATCTTTTGCAATTGGTTTGTGTCAAAAAATCACATCACAAAATACAGAAATAATGAAAGTCATTAATTATGCATTCACCTTTTAAATAAAGTAAATAAAATGCTTTCAAAGTAACAAATTGTTTTTCCTTATTTTGTTTTACTAAAACTGCCTTCAAAATCGTAAAATAACACACTCCCTTTTTTGTTCAGGATTTAGGAAGAAAATACGATGATTATTTTTCACAAAATAGTAAAAGATCGATTTTGTTTCTGTCGATGCTGTCGACAGTAATAGGTTTAACTTTATTCCCACCACAGAGTGTTAAAAAGAATTTTCTATTCTAGAGCAGCTTAATCTTCGACTGTCGTCTCTTATTATTCTATTCAAATTATATTTGTATTATTATTATTATTTTTTTTTTTAAATCTTGAGACGTCATTTAAATATCCATTTTTAACTATATATTTTTTATAACAGTTAGATAAATATCTGAAGTATAAGCATTCTCTGATTATTTATGAAGCATTTTTAAAAAACAATAGTGAAAACAATAGTCAGGGTTGCCAATTTGGTCTTTAAAAAAAAATCCGAAATTTCAAATTTCAAATTTAAACTGGAAATGTCGAAAGAAGAATTTTTACTTTAGGTAATCACGAAATCCTGTCATTAATAAAGATAAAAATTACAATTAGGAATTTCTGGTGTAATTCGGAATTTCTGAATTAAAAAAAAAAAAGGTCAAACTGCCAATCATGGAAACAGTAATGAATATGAATTATAGAAGTAATTTAATGATGCAAAACTGAATTGGGACAATAAGATTTGGAGTAAATATATAATTAATCCGAACACCCATAGATAATATACTTCATTCATTTATAAAATGTGTCAAATAAAACAGTAAAAAAGTTTTATGTACAAATTGTCTACATGTTTCTGTTTCACCGAAGCCAATTTCTAAACGAATGGGAATATTCTAGTTTCGCGATCCAATGATTTTAAACGCCATTATTTATGTCGTTAACATTATACCTCCGACTCACGTTATTTTATTTTATTTTTTAATTAGATTTTTCCGTACTCGTAACCAGGGATTACCCAATCCCTAATTTTGGTAAGTTAAATGATGCTGTATCGTTACATATTAAATTTCCGCGTGTACACTCAGAAAAAGAAACTGATTAAAACTACAAAACATATTTTTGGAGTACATTTTGTTGTTTTAGCAAAATTGGAGTAAAATTGAACCATTTTACGTCAATTAACAAACATTTTTGCTGACGATACAAAATTTTTTTTTGGAATTGAAAAAAAAAAAAAAAAAAAAAAAAAAAAAAAAAAAAAAAACATTTTGTTGATTCAAACAAAATTTTTATTGACTCATATTTAAACAAAAATTTTGTTTAAATATAGGTCAATGGAAATTTTGTTTGAATCAACAAAAAAAATTTTTTTGTTGAAAACCACTTTTTTTTTGCAATTCCAAAAAAAAAAAAAAAAAAAAAAAAAAAAAAATGTATCGTCAGCAAAAATGTTTTGTTAATTGAAGTAAAATGGTTAAATTTTACTCCACATTTGCTAAAACAACCAAAATGTACCCAACAAAAATGTTTTGTAGTTTTAATCAATTCCTTTTTCTGAGTGTAGCAATTTCAATGGGCTCTTTTATAATGAATGGAGAGTATAGATTGAAGGGAAAAATTATTTTGATTTCATTGAAATTTATTTGGATGGCTTCTTCTTGATATAATCTTGCAAGTGCTGAAGTTTTTCTATTATACTTTATATCAACTATATGTGATACTTTTTTCTACAACTAAATATATTCAGGAGTACATCAAATCTCATTTATTAAAATTGATGGATCAAAGAATTATTATATTGATATGGCTAGCAAGAAATTTAGTTGCAGAAAAGAGGGACACATAGCTGATATATACTGCAAAAAAAAAAAAAAAAAAAAAAAAATGTTGATTTTACAGTATATTACTAGCACCCCAGCTGTCAGTATTATACCGTAAAATTAACAGTAATAAACAATAAAATAAGCAGTAATACACTGCCGCGCATGCACGGTAGTGCATTACTGCTTATTTTACTTACTGTTTATTACTGTTAATTTTACGGTATAATACTGGCAGCTGGGATGTCAGTATTATTCTGTAAAAACATTTTTTTTTTTTTTTTTTTTTTTTTTTTTTTTTTTTGCAGTGTATAAAGTATAATAGAAAACTACAGGCATCCAAATAAATTTTAATGAAAACAAATAATTTTTCCATCCAATCTGCACTAACCAGACATTATAAGAGAAACCATTGAAATTGTCACACGTGGAAATTCAATATGCAACGATACAGCATCATTTAACTTACCAAAAATTATGGGTTGAGTTACTTCATGGTTACGAGTACGGAAATAAACATCAAAGTAAAGATGGGTAACGTGATGAAATAACGTGAGTAATTTGAGAGAACGAACGTGAACAACGTGAAAGATGGCGTTTAAAATCATTGCATTATAGATCGTGCATTTGCAGAACATTTTCATTTGCTTCAAAAATGGCTTCGGCGAAGCCGAAAATGTCGACAGTTTGCATATAAAAAAAATTTTACTGTTTCATTTAGTGTTTTATTCGACACCATTTACACTCAGAAAAAGGAATTGATTAAAACTACAAAACATTTTTGTTGAGTACATTTTGGTTATTTTAGCAAAATTGGAGTAAATTGGAACCATTTTCTTTTACTTCAATTAACAAAACATTTTTGCTGACGATACAAATTTTTTTTTTGAAATTGCAAAAAAAAAAAAAAAGTGGTTTTCAACAAAAAAAATTTTTTTTGTTGATTCAAACAAAATTTCCATTGACCTACATTTAAACAAAATTTTTGTTTAAATATGGGTCAATAAAAATTTTGTTTGAATCAACAAAAAAAAATTTTTTTTTGCAATTCCAAAAAAAAAAATTTTGTATCGTCAGCAAAAATGTTTTGTTAATTGAAGTCAAATGGTTCAATTTTACTCCAATTTTGCTAAAACAACAAAATGTGCTCAAAAAATATGTTTTGTAGTTTTAATCAGTTTCTTTTTCTGAGTGTAGAAATTAATGAAGTATAAGATTTATAGTTCTTGATTTACATTTTGCTGTGGTACACTGTGACCATTATAATTTTACTACTTACTATAAAGCATTAAAAAAAAAAAAAAAAAAAAAAAATATTTAGGTCTTATACTGCATTACAGAAAAAAGGTGTTTTAGTAAAAGGAAGGATACAGTATTATACTCAAACAAAATAAGAACGGATTTAAAAGAGGGATAAGTAATTAAGCTGGATTTGGGTGAAACAGAGGTGAGGAAAAGAGGAATTTTGTTAAGCATCAGCCAGTTTTAGCCATATTTCATTTGGGAGGATACCTTTAGGAGTACTTTTAAAAGGGAAGAAATACGAATTATCGTTCGAGTACAAGGAAAATACTGAAACAGCCACCATGCCCAGACCGTGTTGGTATCAAACCCGCGAGCATCAGCGCAAGTGTCTGATTTTGTGGACCACACTACACTGAGTGGCCCTGTGTGAAACAGAGATTAGATGGGTTGGTTGGTTGCGGGCGCTACAGTTATCTTCTGTACGTGAGGACTAAACAGACCGCTTCCTCCGTTTAAAGTGGAATCCGACCCAGTATAAACATCCATGCCTGAGTTTGGTTTCGAGCTCAGTACCCTTTTGCTTAGTACAGCGGTAGTACCCCTTTGAAAGCGCCCTAACTACTAAACAAGCACGTGGGCAGAGATTAAATGGGAAAAAATAAAAAGAGATGACAACTTATGACTAAATCAGTTACAAGGAAACTAAATAAACACAACTTTGAGCTTTGGTTATTGGTCATGAGCAACCAGCTTCAAATTTCAGTTGATGTTGGGATGTTTGCAAGAGTTCCGAATTCACCTTACACTGTTAAAAATTTTGTTGTGGTTTGAACCAAATATTGGTGCTGCAGTAGTTGCAACTATAAGATGGTGATATATCGTTCTACTGGAGCTCCGGTTCAACCATGGCTTCAACGTTTTTTCACCATCTTATGGTTGCTGCTACTGCAGCACCAACATTTGGTTCAACCTACCACAAAATGTTTTACAGCATGAACAAAAATCGATGATATTGTCTACTCGCTAAGAATATTTGGTACTTACGTATTATCCGTGCCAGGAGATTGATCGCCAAAAATGGTTGTCAAGTACCAATCTTGTTTATTGTTGTCAATCATGTTTTCAAACGCAGTAATTTAACATTATCAAATAACATAGTTAAAAAGGGTAATTAATATAAAATAAATAAAATGTAATATATGTTTATTAAATTTATAACATTGTTAAAAATAGTAAATAACATTGTTTTAGTAAAATTAATAAATGGTAAATAGCATAGTAAATAAGAAAGAATAATATTATAGATTAATCCCAGGCATGTACCATGTAGCAAGAAAAAAATATATAAGGGTTACTATAATTAGTAATATTGGCTCCATGCTTGGCACAGTTGGCTTAAAACTGGCACGGATAATACGTAAGTACCGAATATTTTTATTAAATACAAATGGGAAAAAAAAGACATGCATATGCTTGGTGACAGGGCACACGGTATTTATATACAAACAGTACGGAGGTTTGCCCGTTCCCATTATCTTTTACATAAGATAGGTAGCAACGTTGTTCTGTAAATCTGCATCGTACGTCAGCAACAAATACTCTCGTCCAACATTATTTCATACTAGCAGACTACGCCCGCTGCGCTGGTCGGTTTCTCCAAAAGAACCTTGAATCAAACGAAATATATCGGTGAATTTAACCTTGTATTTTAAAGTAATCTGCACCTTTACCTAGATATCCTATAATAACATAAAAACGGATACTTATTTCACTAAGTTATGTCTTTTAATACGATTTATTATTACGTTTACAATTTATCACCTACCGTTTTCCATTGATTTATATGTCTTATAGCTACATATTTTAATAACGGAAATAAACCTATATTATTCACAACTAAATAGAAATGGCACATCTAGTATTTGTCGAGAATTAAATAAAAATCATACACTCGTGACATCATAATTCAAGTTTATATTTTAACAGAATTATACGGTTACTATAATTTGTGACTCGTGCTGACATATTGCTGTTATTATTATTTTTTACGCGTGAAGTTTTCGATATGGTAATGCATTGTGAAATTTGGACATTTTTGAAATTCAATATTTGAAAAATGGCATAATCAGTGGATTTGAAATTTATATCAAGAAAAATACAATTTTTTACCTTTCTAACGCAGTTTGTCTAACAATTTTCTGACAAATACTTTTCGAGCAATTAATTTTTTCAGTAACTTCAAATGTTTCATTTTCTGAGATTAATCTATGGCAACGATCCCAGTCGTCAGCAACACATACCTTTTTATTAAAGATGATAAGAGTTTCATATACTGACTAGTAAATTCTAGCTTGGGCTACCTTTGTAAACATTGCCCGCCATTTTGTCTATAGGTTGGTTATTGGTTGAGAAGCCTCTGGGCCGATAGTTCGATTCCATGTTCAGGTGGAGATTGTTGCAATAATTTGGAATCGTTTAGCGTTGGACATCCTAGTCCGTTTAGCCATTTTACTGGATATGATTTTCCAATAGCTTATTCCTAAACCGTTAATTTTAGAGGTATAGTACCAATTGAAAAAAAAAATCAAAGGTTGTTCTACTCTATGTTAAAAGCTATTTACGGGAAATAATATTTTTCTAATAGTTACAAACTTTAATTTTTATATGGTCCCTGGCTCTTATAAGTTATATTAAGAAAAAATTTCTCTATGCTCTAACTACACACGGACATACAAAAAAGCATTTTTTGTGCGACCAAAATTAACCAATTTATAATCTTTGAATTTTATAAATTTTCATCGTTTCCGGGCACTAAAAGCGTGGTTTTCGTTTTTCGTGCCAGAAAACGCTTTAAATTAATAAAAATCAAACTATGTTATGTTGGTGAGTTTCAGTCGTAAGTATGAGTTTTTTTTTTTCCTGCTTATTAGAACACGAGGAAAATGTTTCTAAATATAGCATATAAAACTCAGGAACCGTATTAAAATTTAAATTTCGCATATTTTACAAAAATAACTATTTTGACATAAATAGCTCTTAATATGATGGGAAACAACAATGGAAATATTTTTACGATTGGAATTATACCTTTAAAACTAACTGTTTAGAACTTAGCAATTGGGCAGCGGTAAATGAGTACAATTTTTTTTTTTCTTATCTGCTCTGGAACACTCTGGACTGCTATTTTACTATAATTTTATATTTGCTCTGTTTTTTTCCGTCGGAATATATTTTAACACGTCACAAAAGGTTATGATTTTTAGTCTCGTGTGATTTTAGCATCAAAATTGATAATTTTTTCTTAAAACGGGTTCTCAAAAAAAATAAATAAATAAAATAAATAAATAAATAAATAATAAATAAATAAATAAAATAAATAAATAAATAAAATAAAAAATGTTTTTAGCGCTTAACTGCAAAGCTTTCTGACACATTTTCTGATTCATTTTTAAACATAAATATATAAAGCATAATACATTATAGTTTATATATTTTTTTCATTTTCTGATAAATTTATTACATTTTGATTGCGGATCTCAGGCTGGCAGTTTTGATTTCTGCGCTGTTGCATCCGGAAATTTAGTTGAAAACGCGAACTTTGACAGTATTTTCTGAAAATGTTTTTGTCTTTACCGAAAGACCAAAAAAAAGTTCGATTACATAGTTTTTTTACTAGAAATACGTTTACTAGAAGTACGTTTACAATTTGATACGTTTCCCAACACAAATGAATTAAAAAAATGTGTCAGGGAATATACAGAGTGGGTTTTACATCAGCTTTAAATATTAACTCCGTGAATTCTTAAAACATTAACATTTATCCTATTCCATAAATACCAATTGTTTTGGCTTATGTCTGGAAATGTATTCACAAAGAAAATAATCGAATGCGCTAAATACATTCATTCAGTTTTGAAATACTATTATTGGCTCCAAATAATAGATCTTTAATCGAAGATTGGGTAAATTATAAATGATCTTTTAAGTGTGTCTTGGCTTATTCCTTAGAACCGTCGCAGACGAAATTTGGAAATCATTCACATGAGACAAGTTCTTTTGTAACGGTCGTAATCTTTGCCAAGTATTCTCATCTTAGAATTCGTGCGATTGACATTTCATTAAAGTGTTATAATAATAATCTTTGATATAATTGATTTATTCTCTATACGTTCATTTGATGTTATTAAGAGGGGGAAATTGAAAGATTAATTAAAATAATTTGATTGAATTTTTAAATTAACGTAAGTTGCACACTCAATAGCAAAATTTTTACATTACAGCCGCCATTCACATATAATAATATTTTTACAAATCTTTCCTCTTCAATATATTGTTTTTGTTAGGTTTAAATGTTCAATTACCTTAAAACTTTAAACATCTAATTAAGATTTAATATAAACAATTATCATCAAGTATAAAAAAGCAGAGCGAGAATTTTTTTTTAGGGTAGGGTAAGTAAAATGTAATATATTTATGTAATATATGTAATTAATAAATAATATATAAATGTAATATATATATAGTTAAATCTTGATGTATCGAACCTCTTTATATCCGTATTATGAAAAAAATATTCTTTGTAAAGGGTGGTAATTAAAAACCTTTGCACATATACGAGCAGGTATGTATTGGAGGGTATACCTTGGTACGCGCGTACATCTTCGGGAATTTTAAGAATCTCCGTATAACCTCAGTTTCTTACGTAAAGCTATGACTTATACACTCTCGCATATACCTACAACCCATAGCGCATGCCCTCTGGTTATTTTACGACTACAGCACTGTATACGAACCCTTAGCAATCATACCGTTCAACAAATTTGAAATGAAAATATCTCAAGGCATAGCAAAAATGTGGAGATCAACAACAATCTTGACCTCAGGTTTACGGTTGAAGTGAAAAAAAAATTCAAATGGGGACATCCACATATTTGCATATAAAGATCGGCGCAATGAAAAACGTTAAATGACATTGGAACTGCACCTGTAACAATAAAAACAGCTAATTAAGAAGTAGGCAAAGTCAAAATCAAACATGCGGGGAGGACTACCTTTCGGCTTAAGCTCAATTAGCCCCACCCAGATTAAGAAGCAATAGGAACAACAAATGAAGACAGGCAAGCGAGAAGGAAACAAAATATTTTCTTCGGATTACTAATATTTAAGAGTGGCCGCAATCAAAGGCAATAAGACATGTAGGAGATAATGGACAATAATGGTGCATCTATTTTCGTATGGAAAATCAATAGAGCTTCATGTTTAATTGTTTCTTTCAAGTAAGATACATTTCATAGATTCGACGTGTACACGTTGGATTTTAATTATCCTCAAAATCAGAAATGCACGGATGTGAGATCGGGTGAGATATTATCACCTAAGTGCTGTTCCAACATGTGTCGAACAAGCACTGCTTCTCTTTTCATGTGTCTTAAGTCACCATTTTGATGCTACAATTACAGCGCCATTGATGGCACTTCATTCCGCCGACCAATTTGCGGTAGGAGAAAATGGGGGTGTTGCCCTTTTAAATTATCGAAATTTTGTCACATTATCTATTATCGCGAGAGGTCAATTGTTGTTGTTAACTGCATTCTTGAGTCTACATTGAAATATGTACTTTTCAAATTTCATTCACATTGCTTGAATGGTTCTGTCGCTATCTTCAAACATTGGCAATAAGTATTTTGACCACCTTATACATTTAGAGATAAATCAATGTATTTTCCCATACACTAACTAAAAAAATTAAATAAGTAAATAAATAAAAATAAACAATTCAGTCAAAGGAAATTGCATTGTGATGCCTAAAGCGTTATAGTTTACAAAATACGTTCTTATAGCCACTCTGCTAAATAATTGATAAAAATAATAAAACTTCCTCAGCTTGGCTTATTATTCTTCTTTTCGCTAATAAATTTTCAAAAATGTTTCTGTTCATTTAAAATTCTTTAAAAAATATTTCTCAAATCTTGGTGCATTTCATAAATTTCAGAATTTTTAATTATAATAACAAAAAATATGTAAACCAATGTATTATTTGTGTTTTGCAAACCGTAAAACACAATACAATTTCCAAATATTTATTCAAAATATAAAAAAAAAAATGAAAGAAAGAAAACTTGTAACATCTTTTAACGTAACTTTTATTATTATTAATTTTTTTTATCGTTTAACAGTTAGTTGCCCAAGGACATCTTTAATTTTAAAATTTAGAAAATGTAGGTTTCAAAATTAGAAGAAAAGATCATCATGAAAAAAAATGATAAAAGTTCCCGTTATTCAAAATGCTGCTAAAATGAATTATCTCCAGGTGAATTAAAAATATTATCGAATTATAAAAGAAAATAATACAATTTTCTTTCAAATTTTATCAAGATAAAAACCATCTTTTTTTTTTCTTTTTCTGGGTCACTAGGTATGTAAAAATTTAATTTATCATCTTCTCAACAGAATATTTCTTTAGCATCCTAGCAGATGGCGCTGATGTACAGACAAAGACATCCTCCATTATAGACGTTCTTATGGACTTGTAAAGATGAATGGATTGTGGAACTTCATTGTTTATTTCGTTACATAACGCTGCCATATTCTGTCTGGTCAAGGATGGTTAGGAGAGAATATTTTTATGGCATCATATTGCCCGAGAAGAAAATATAGGAGTTATAAGATTTATTACCAAGGCAGAGATTTGATCACGTTCTCTGTTTGCTGGATTGCTTATATTTTAATCATTTTCTTGTCTTTTAATATTAAGAGATTTTCTTTTGGATAGGTTTCGTAATTTCATAATATACCTTTTATGATCATGTGATTTTAGGAAGTCATATAACACGTGAAACATCTTCAGCAAAAACACATAATTGAATTAATTAGCTTGAAAATATTAGTCGATATTGATGCTACTTTTAAGTAACGCTATTTTAACACTTGACCTTTTCAGGGACAATGTACTTATGTTGCTAAAATCTTGAAATGATTGAATGATATCAGTATTTACGAAAAATGTATTTGAAAATAAGTAAACAGTTATCAACAAGTACATCAGGGCTGTCCACGCTGGCGCCCGCTTTTCACCAGATAAGTCTTACATAAATATTTGCTTTATTTAATCTGATATATTCTGAGATTAATTAAGGCAAATATTTCTGTAAGAATTTTCTAGTGGATAGCAGGTTGGACAGCCCTGACGTACATTATAAAAGCAAAATTTTATTAGAAATTTCTAGTGCCATTATGACATTTGGAGATTAAAATTAAGTGGATATATAACATGTCACCGGCCTTCAAGAAGTTAACGGAACTTTTAGTTATTTTTTTTCTCCTTTATTTTTCCTTTGACATCTTTGAGACAATTTAAGTCCAATGAATGCAGTACTTCAAAGCATTGCAAGTGAATTAAGATAAAATAGAAAAGCTGCCGTATTGGAAGATTTCATTGTTCCTAAGTGAGGATAAAATTATTAAATACTTCATGTATCTTAAATCGCCTTTTTTTTGGAGCTGCAGTTACAACGCCATTTATGGTACTTTATGCGACGATCAATTTGCGCTACGAAAAAGCGGGCTGTTGCCATTTTAAATTATCGAGATTTTGTTAATGCATCCATAACCGCGAGAGGTCTTCGACGTTCGAGAAGTCGATATTTAATTTTAAAACTACCTCCATAATTTAATATTTTTTATCTCAGTACTTAATACACTATACTGAACACTTACACATGTAAGTGTATATATCTTACCGCATATATACAGGGTGTTTTCATAAATGCCTTCTTAGCATTTAAAGTCAATAAATCATTAACTATAATAAATATGAAGATTAAAGAATGTATCGGGCAATTCATAAACTTAGTATACAGTAATTTTAAGAATAGTTGATAGCAAATTTCTATATATATTACGGTCAATATGATAAATCCAGCAATTATTAATAATAACCGGTTCTCACCAAATTAATACTAACCGCGGTTAGTATTAATAATTACCGGATTTATCATATTGACATATATACAGGGTTTCACAAAAAGATTTAAATGCGCCTTACTTATTTACCTGTTAGAGATACTTAGGCAATGTAAATTTCAAACGTATTCAAAATGAGGTAGGAATTATTCATGAAACATTCCTGCCAGTAATATTCAAAAAGTTATGCCTTTAAATTTTTATATGGTCCGTGGGTCCTATAAGTTATATATATTCTTCGTGAAAATGAAAACACTTAATATTTTTGGTATATTTCATGTATTGGAAAATGAATTACTTGTAGAAAATTTTATAAAGAGTTCATAATTTTAATCTGAAAAAAGGGTTACTTTCTCAATACACAAACTTCTTAGTTGGACAGAATCCGAAAAGTTAGTACTGATTTATTATTTTTTTCATAAACTGGATGATTTCAAATACCTGTTAATTTGGCCTATCAAAGATAAAGTTGATGTAAATGTTTAGCATAGAGCCCACACAAATTTTTATTTAAGTGAAAATAACCCGTCTTTAGACTTTTCTGCGTTATTAATTTTATTCCATATATATATTATATGAATCAATTCATCTAGTGATCTGGCAATATCATAATATAAAATTGTTTCCCCTACACCACGCTACTCCCCCTCTCTACAGTTGACTTTTGTCAGACTCCATTCTTTAATTGAATCGGTGACACGTAGGAAGAAACTAAGTCCTATTTGAAATTTCACAAGTCATGGACATAGTGCCTTTCAACACTCAATTTTTAAATTCCTCCCTTTCAAACATGATGCATAGGTAGTACCCGGACTGAGTTCCTTTCTTCACGAAACGATCAATAAACATGAAAAAAACATTGAAAACATCTTAAAAGGAGAAATGTCAAAATATGGAAATAGTTCCTTTCGAAAATCACAGATTTAATTAAGTAAATTTCATTACCTTAATTTGTATATCTCTTTATAATATTATAAATATACTCTAAATATAAATTACAAATGGAAATTTCGTTCCGGATGCCCATAATTAGAGTTTTGCTGAATGGATTTTGATGGGACATGCACTGGTGGTTAGATAATTTTCCAGGGAAGATTTTAGTATACTGCATATCGTTCTGTGTTGCTTAATTGTAGAATTATGGAATCAAAGTTATATAATCAGGTGAACCCGATTATGAAAGATTAGCCTTTTTAAACAGTTCTTCAGGACGGATTTGGACGAGACTTCCATTGTTTATTATATAATTTTTCAAGGGTGGTTTTAGTTTATTGCATATTGTTTTATTGTTCCTTACCAAATCCTACTATAAATGATCAACTAAAAGAGTTTGTTCTTAGTAGCCCAAACTTTGTCTGACACATTAGACAATATAATAGCGCAATGACATTCATATCGTTTTCCGCATTGTGGAAGGAAATTACAGGTAAAGGTCCATATTATTTGAAAACACAAGGTCAAATTCACCAATATATTTTGTTTAACTCAAGGAACGTTTAGAGAAAACGACCAGCGTAGTGAGGAAAGCCTGCACTCTAAAAATAACATTTTCAAAACTGAACAAAAAATATTCAAATCTGAGTATGTCGCATAATCAAAATGGCTCCGAATCAAAATTACTCACGTTTGAAACATGTATACACTCATTTCTGAAAACATGCACACACTCAAGAATAAAATATTATGTACTCATATTTGAGTATGTCCACGTTTCAAAAATCAGTATGAATTGACTTCTATGTGCTCATTTTTGAGTATTTCCATGTTTCAATAATGAGTTTGAACTGGTTCTAATCATTTTTGAGAATGTCCGGGTTTCAAAAATGAGTATAAACTGACCTTAATGTGCTCAGTTTTGAGTATGTCCATGTTTCAATATGCTTAGCATTTCTGATATTTCAGAATTGAAAGCCTTCTGTCTTCATATTTGAAACAAAAGGTTTCATAACAAAATGAAAACATCGTTTTACTCAGATTTGAAAGTGTCATTTTTCTCAGTATGCTAGTTAATTAATAAAAGAGCCATAGACAAAATTCACAAGAAATAGCTCTTTCTATTGTTTAAACTTCACGACATAATTCATTTCTAAGATTATTTTGATAAAAATGTATGCATTCACATGAATAAGTACTGAAGACTTTAATAGGTATAGCTAGGATGGTAACAGCCAAGACATTTGCTCCCTCCAATTCATGGGGATTTTTCCCCTCTTTTTTTCTATAAAATATCATGTAAAAAGAAAAAAATACACTTATTCATATAATGAATGCAAGCAATTCCATATTTTGACAAATATTTAGACATAAATTGAAATATTTGGAAGATTGGTTTAATTTTTTTTTATCTTCCTCCAAATGTCAATTCTGGCTATGCTCATGATTATCATGTCTTTAGTTTGAAACTATTGTATGGATATCAAATTAAGATACCTTTGATTGATTGATTACTTGATTTTGTGATTGTGTTGTAATTTTGCACAAGAGGGCTTATAAGTTATTGTATATTGCTAATGTAAAAATTATACAAATACTTCATCAATTATGATTAGTTTGCTGCTAGTTCTGAACTAAATTGTACCGTGATCGGTAAAAAATGACAATATAGAGTAAAAAAAGAAATAAATAAAACGTTTTAAGAAAAACAAAAATTGTTAAAATTTTAACTTATATTGCCACCGCGAATTTTAATGCAGACACATTTAAGATTACAAAATGCGATGATAAAGTGATAATAAAGTTTTCTAAGAAACAGTTATTATATTTGTTGCACTGCTTTATAAAAAAGACACCTGTTTGTTTAACAACTCAAAGTTATTCACCTTGATCGATAGCCATGAATGTGATTTTCTCAGCCAGTGCCAATTAGGTTAAAGTGGTCACGCACTTAAATGTCGTTTGTGAATCACGCTATATTGATAAACTGTTGCATCAGTTGAACATCTGTTAGTTTGCACAGCGTAGCTGTTATTTAGGTTTCTTTAGAGTGCACATAAAATGAATAAAATGATTAAATAATGCGAATTAAGGTGCAATTTCTTTCACGATAGTGATTTGCATTTTTAAGCGGTATGGCATATGGTTATTTATAGTGCGCTGTATTCATAAACTGTTGCATTAGTTGAACACATGTTAATTTGTTAATTTTCACATCATAGCTGTCATTTAGGATTGTAGAAGGATTGTTTAAATTGAACATGAAAAAAATAAATAATTAAATAATGCAAGTTAAATGGAGAATTTCTTTCACTATAGTGATTTGCATTTTTAAGTAGTATGGCATAGGGTTGACCGATTATTTATATTGGGATATATTGATAAATTGTTGCATTAGTTGAACATTTGTAAGTTTGCAAGTCGGAGCTGTTATTTAGAATTCTTTAGATTAAACATAAAATGAATCAATTAAACAGTGCGAATTAAATGAACAATTTCTTTAACTGTAGTGATTTGCATATTTAAGTAGTATAGCATAGAGTTGCCGTATTATGTATAGTGCGCTATATTGATAAACTCTTGTATTAGTTGAACATCTATTATAACTGTGAACATTGTAGCTGCTATTTAGAATTCTCCAGACTGAACAAAAAATAATGAAATGTTTAAATACTATGAGTTAAATGCATAGTTTTTCAAAAGACTGTGATTTGTACATTTAAGAAGGGTGTCACAGGATTAGTTGATTGCCAATAGTAATCGGCAACCTATTCATCTGATGCAATCGACTCTGAACAACCGATTGAACGGAAGATAATTATTTTATCTGATGGTTGAATTTCAACTTTCATTAAACATAAATTTTAAATTAATATGTTAGACACAAATTGCTGTTTTAAATGTTTTATCTACTTAATTTATATAAGATACAAATTATTAAATGCTTCTATTATAGTTTTTTTTTTTTTAAATTTAATTTACAACTATGCCTCTGTGTGTAATGTAAAACAGAATTTTCAGATACTATGGACTCTCAATGTACCGATTGAAAGACAAACAGTAAGTTTGCCTATTATTTGAATTTCGGAATATAAATTCACATTGACGTTCAATCAAGGGCGGATCTAGAAAGTCTTCAAGGGAGGGGTGGTATTGCAAACTGGAGATTTCCACGCGAAGATGGATTTATGATTCCTCTGAACAAAGAACAAACCAGCAATACATAAACAGTAGACGTTCCATATAACGATAGTTCTTTATAGCGATTTTCTCATTCTAATGACAGATCGGAAGAAATCCGATATATGTAACCATGTCACTATTCGTGGAACATCACTTTTACATTAAATAGAACACCCAATTAAACCGAATATTCCAATAAAATAAATATTTTCAGCTTTTCTACAATAGTTGTTTGATATTGTGCATCAAAAAATTATGTTTCACGAGGAAAAAAAAACATATTATCCTTAATTGTAGCGATTCTTTCTCCACTAATAGGTGAAAAATATTGCAAAGATTCATTATTATTGTCTATAAATGTTCGGAGGTCAATGTAAGTCCTGTGTTAGGAAATATTGTAACAACTATTTGAAAAAGACACTGTATATAAAACCCCTTATTTATTTTTTCCTAAAGCAGCTTAATAAAAAGTATGCAATTTATTAAATAATCATTTATTCAGTAGCTATCGATAACTGGCTGAAAACTGAATACTTATGTTTAATAACTAAGGTCTGGCTGTCAGAGTCATTCACAGTTGCCAATTTCCATTCCTTATAATTAAAAAAAATTGCAAAATTAATGTTTATTTATTTTTGTTTTATATAATAATTATTTTAAGTAACTTTTTCTGGTAACAGTCGTATTTTAGAATGTTTGTACAATGAAGAATAAAAAAGACAGATTATCGTTTTAAACACTTCAGAGATAAAAAAAAAGCATTAAAAGTGTCTTAGATACGTCAGCATGGAGATTCTTTATCATTGCCCAAGAGAGGGACGATCGCCCCATAGCCTCTTCCTTAGATCTGCTTATTGAAAGCATGTATAATAGCAGTATCAATCTTCATACCCTATACACCAAATTATTCATAGTTATAAAAAAAAACAGCATCAACACACAAGGCAAATAGGAAGTCGACTGCTAAAATATTTCCCTAAGTTAAATTACTGTTCCTGTTTGATTATTATAATAGTACCTGGTTTACCTAGTAAATTGTTGATCGAGTCTTTCTCGGTAGTTTCTTTAAAATTCAAACTGTATTTGTTTAAAGACAAAATTTTATTATTTATTTTTACATAATTGTTGCCGAGTAAATTGACCGAGCAACAATTTACTCGGTCAATAATAGTAAATTGTTGACCGAGCCTCTCTCGGTAGTTTCTTTAAAATTCAAACTGTATTTGTTTAAAGACAAAATTTTATTATTTATTTCTACATAATTCATACTGCATTTATGTAAAGACAAATTTTTATTATTGATTTCTACATTAAAGTATATTTCTATTTTCTAAAAAATTATAATAACAATTGCTGTCGATTCATTTTTTTTTAATTTTTTGTATATGTATTATACTTTTGTATGTATGTGATTACAGAATTGTCCCCTCAGACACCGATACTGCACTCTCCCATGGCCAGCGCATGATGTACACTCCCAACCCAGAATAGAAATGATAAGTGGTAATTTTCATGAGCTAGGCGTGAGAACTGATTTTTCAATTGTGAGGCAGCGTGCAGCTAGAAGTCAAATCGGGCAAACGGTCCGATCTTTTGTAAGAGATAATTGAAAGCCTGATACATTCAGCATAGCCTCTCTTGTCACTAATCGTTGAAATGTTGTAAATTGCTGCAAATATTATGTGTTGTTTCCTTGTAAATATAAAAATATACATTTATTTAACATTACTTAAAGAAAAGTTAGGAGCAATAGCAGCTGAGTAGTACGTTTTTTCTCCCTCTCTTCTTTTTAAACTCAGCATGATTTTTGCATGTAAAGGTGGAATTTTGCAATCGAATTTTAACCTACTTCCTGATAGGCTAGAATTATAAAAATTATGTGCAAAGATGTGTTTCCAATAACAATACAGCATTTTAATATTTTCAGAACTTAATTATAAATTAATACATTAATTTTAAGGCATTTTGCCGTTTAAATTACCGTTCCTGTTAGTTATAATATTCCAAATAAGTGGGAATTAGAGATTTGAAAAAAAATATTAAAAAGAGACGCGAGACACTTTCAGCAAAACTTTCTTCATGCGTCAGGGATTGTATTATTTTCCATGCCGTCTAGCCAGATCGTCTTCAAATTACTGGTATTTATAGTGTTACACATAGCTTTTGCATAATTTCTAAATTGATAACCTACTCGAATTTTAAAAATGCAACGCGAAATCCCAAAATCGTACTGCACAATCACATTTTAGGGTACTATCGATTTTTTTCATAGAAACATTGTTAACATTACCGATAGGGATTTAAAAGTGAGCTATCGATATTGCAATCAACAATCTGCATCTTGATGGCATCATTCAGGATGACATTCAGTGCAATGATGAATAATCATTCTGTAACAATTATTTATATAGCATATTGCAGACAACCAAACGAAGATCAATTATCAAATGTGATCAATCATAGTAGAAAAATGGTAATAGGAAAAATACTTACTGCACTTTAACACTAGAACAGCCGAAAAATTCGACATCCTAAAACAGCCGCCGGTATCATTTCGACACAACTATAATTATCCAAAATAGGCGCTATAAATTCTTATTTAGCCTATATTGCGTCATTGTACTTTAATTAAGCTTCTACTGTTATATTTTCGCATAAACACGATGATTTATTTACAGAAAAATACATTACATCAAGTTAAATTTCACAATTAAAGAAAAGGAAACATAGATATTAGACAAAAAACGACAGACAGAAATGTGCTAATTTTCTTCACATTAGTAATATTTAAGCTTTCTGTCAGATGTATAAAGTATGTATAGGATATGCCTAAGAAACGTAATTGGAAAAAACACCTTTCATTATCTGTCAGAGAAGCAGATTTTTTTCTGCTTTGTTTCGAAATAACACCAACGGACGTTGTAGGTGAATTTGTCTGCAACTTATTTTAAAAATCGAATCACATAATAAAAATTTCGACAGTGCGCTTATTACGTAAAATGATTAAAAGACATACAATTTGAAGAATATAGGTGAAAATTAGAGATAGAGATATATAATTATAAATTCGGTTAGGTGTCGAAACGACACCTAGTGTTCGAACGGACGTTCTAGTGTTAACAAAAGATAAATTTACTTTCGAGATTTAGAAAGGAAATGATACGAATATTAGGGAAAATGGCATGAAATATTTGTAAAAAAATATCTGTATAAATAATACTTATGAGCAAGGAGGAGACATTTAAAAAACAGAGACACGTGATTTAAATATCAGTCATAATACATTATCTATAAAATAAGTTTAAAAATAATAAATAATTATTTAAGTATATACATGCTCTAATATTAAATGAAACACAACTTAAGTGTATAAATAACAAAAATAAAGAAGAATTTTACTCGGCAATTTTTTTTTCGCTTGTGTATCAGACGGTATGTTTACGACTGGATGCAAAAATAATACTAGTAATAAATAAATAAAATATGTAGAAAGAAGAGAAAATGGTATTGATTTAATTGGTTACGTTAAATTTTCTTTCTCCTCACAGTTTTAATTTTCTATATAAATATGCACATTTGTGCACGAAAGGTAATGTTAAAATCAACAAAAGCTAAAATGGAAGATTAATAATTAAAAACCTGCATAATTCACAGTTGCAGTGACATAATTCACAGTTTTTTTCTATAATTCATGTCAGGTGCTTAGCAAAAGGAAATAGTTTCATCAGGTATGTCATTTTTTAATTTAATTTTTTTCCCTTGAGGAATCTTATACATATTGATTTTTATAAGAGCTTTATAATTTTAATTTAATCTAGCAATTTTTTTACTTTCATTCTATTTTAATACCGCATTTACCCTAAACACAAGTTTTCACTGTTTATATTAAAATACAGGTAAAATATGAGTTAAATGTGTTTTGAAAATGTGTTAACACTGAGAAACGCATTCCTTAAATTTGGTGATGTCGCATCTACCAATGTAAAAAAAATGATATAAAAAAAATTGCCAACGAGGGTAATGACGTTCATCTGCAAACCAATATGTACATCGCTCATTTTTTCGTATTTAATAAAAATGTAATGGCAGGAAATTAATTTTACAATTTAGTCTAAAGTTAGCCCGTTAAAGTTGCTATTTTGACAGATTAGACCATAATTTGGACTAATGATTAGAAATGATGATACAAAAGTTATTTATCTATTTACATTTTATGCGGAGTGAATGGGTAAGGTTAGACCATGTTGTGATAATGTTATTCTGTAGCAGGTACCGATATTTCTTAGATTTGCGTGATCGGAAGAATTTTTGAAGATAGTGGGAAGTTGAATCAAAATTGCGTTAGATAACATAACTCCAAAGGCTCTCTTATAGAAGGAAAAATCAATCAGAAAAGTAATACCAGTTAATAAAAGTACATATTTTCACGTGGGCATATTTCTTTTATGTAGAGACATCAAAAGATTGGAAAAGAGGGATGGCCTCCCAACAGATTCAAAATTACCAACTTTTCACTTCAAAAATTAGATAAGATCTGCTCTAATTTCGCGGTACATTTGTGCACCAACACACTTTAAATACGGCGCCAAGAATACATGAACATTGGACAATTTCGCCAGCAAAAATTTTATGGCAGTTAGGTTTCTGGCATATTAATTTAGAGGGGGAAGAAATGAAAGGATTGCTATGTTAGGAGACTTATGGCTATTTCTTGTAATTTTGTCAGGCAACCCAACGGATGTTATGGGAATCAGGGCAGATGTGATTTTCTGGACATGAATACATTTGATGAGATAATAGAATTTTGGCAGTTAGAGAGTAATCAAAGACTGCACTTACATTAAACAAGGAAGTTAATGTTATGCTTGGACAATAGCGCAGATGTTAAAACCATTTTGTAGTTTTCATTAAATTTTCCTGACAGAGAATAAAGTTAAAAGGATAAACCAAAAAATCTAACGTGCTTATTGAATAATTGCAGCCTCATTTATATGCTGGAAAGAAAGTAACGTTTTTGAGGTTAAGTAAGACAGCGCATAAAAATGAAAGAAAAGAATCTCTAATGTATTTGATGAAATGAAATTACTTTTAATCTTTAAAATAGAAAGGGTTTGAGTAAAAATAAATTAAACTTTAGGAAACATAAGGGAACTATAAATTTAAAATAATAATGAAAATATGTATATGATCTTTATATCATACATGTAGGAAATAATGATGACCAAAAGGTATACGTTTCTATTTCTCAATGTCTTAATACTTTAAAAATTTTAATCCAAAATATACCAGTGCATTGCGTTTGCGCTCTGTAAAATATGCAAATTATTGGTCGACTTATGTGTTAAAAATCGATAATGCACTTTAAAATTGATTGGTTCATTTTTTAATAATTCATATATCTCTAACTAATCATTGAAAATTGCTAAAAATTTGTATTTCCATGTTTCTTGACATGCGAAATTTTTAATGCAATAAAATTATGGTGTTTCCATTGAACATTTTAAAGACGTGTTCAATTTTAATATGTATATGACCCTTCATGTATAAATAAATCACATATAATTATTAAAGACATTCAAGACTTTTAGTTCTAAGAGTAAGAATCGGTACAATTATTTTTTCTTGAATCAATGGGAACTAAAATTGTAATAAGTTAGCGTATGGATTTTTTCCCAGTTGTATAGTTGGTCAACTAAGTAATATATAAATAAAATAAATGTTACCTCCCATAAAATTTATTATCAAAAAAAAAGAAAAAAAAAAGAACACTGGAAATAGCCATTTTATTGAGAATTATACTTTCTTTAAATGTATGTTAAATAAATAAGCTTAGAGGGCTGCTTTCATACTGAAGTATTCATAAGCTGTAAAATGCTGAAATACATAAACACCCAATTTTGACATTAAACTTGGATTTTTCGGTAAATTTTGTGATACTTTCGTGTTATAACGGCCCCCACAATTACGATTATGCCCAGATTGCAGTTACGATTTTGCCAAAATCATAGCAAAACTTATATATGCCTCATTTATACGCATATATATATACTTTTAACGTTCATATACTATATGTGCCATATAAGTCATTATATACCTATTATTTATATCTTATATGCTATATATATACATCTTATACACATGTCATATATACATGTCATATATGCGTCATATATGACTATAACTGGGCAATATGCGTCACGAAATGTTATATACATCATATATTGTTATAATGTCGTATATGCTTTATAATTTGGCGATAAATCTTGGTCGCTTGGCGATTCATCCTCGGGGGACGCTATAACATGAAAGTAAAATTTTATCTTATGGTTTACCAAACGAGAAGTCATTCGGTGAAATAGTTTAGGCGTTCTGTAGATGTAAATTTTAGAACTGTATAGAATTGTTGAAATCATTTAATAAATTCTGGTTGTGGAATTGTTGGAAGTTGTTTCATATTCTAAGGGTGACGAATGGTTTTTCTTTCTTGTTTCATATTTATTTTTTTAGCGCAAAATCTAGATTTCAATAAGCAGTTTCAGTTTAATTGATATTTTAGGGAAACTCAAACTGTCAAGTAAACTGGGAAATAATATTTCTAAGTATAAATGTTTTAATTAAAAAAATAAATAACTTCTTTATAATAATTAGAAAAGTTAATTTCCGATGCTATAAATAATTAATTGAAAACAATAACGAAATTTTGAATGACATTTCACAGTTTAGAAAAATAAAGAAAAGAAAAAAAAACACGAAAGAAAAATAAAAAGAATAAAATCACAATAAAAGTATTTTATCTTTACCTTTAAGTTCGCTAGCATGTATTTCTTTCCTGAAAGTTTATTTTCCTTTTATCCCGATGATTATGTGCGCGATTGTGTAAAAATGATGCCGAAGAGATTTTTGTAGATTGCTCTGTTGAGAATTAGAGTCTATATATATCTTTCTTTAAATAAATCAGAATATTTTTCACTTTTATTTGACTCGTTACAGAATAAACGTATTTCGAAAGTCAAATTTTTTATTAATATATTACGATATTTATAATTATAATAATACATTACTTAGTAATTTTTATTGAAATTTTTTCATAATCTCGCAATACCCACATTCACAGATATGTACAATCGATCAAAACAAAGAAAGAAAGAAAAACATTACCAACTATCTATTTCATTGCAAATAGACGCATAGAGAAACGGATTCTGATAGGACCATTCGAATAAAAATTATATCTTCTTTAACTCGAAACCTGAAAAGGAAATGGGGGAAGGGAGAAAATCTCCCCCAGCCGAAATTTATTGATACGGCGATTTTATTACCAGAATTTATTAAATAGTGATCAAATATAAATCGATTAATTGATGTTTCATTAATTGATAATTAAATGATAAATTGATTATTAAATGAACATGCTATTTATTTTTTAAAAAATGGCATACCTTAATAGCTGAATAGCATTCGCTACAGGATATCAAAAAAATTTCCCTGTTGTCGTCCTGATTTATATTTGCGCATTATCAGTATATGTTTCGTCTTTACCGTTAGCGTCAGAAAGAAATAGTAATTCCCAATCCCGTTTACATTTTTGGATATACTGCATTTTTTTAATGGTTTTCGAATTAACCTGTGACTACTTAATCCTAATCCATTTACATCTTTTTTCTACAGATACATTGAACATTTGGTCTACCTTAGTAAATGTTTCAGGCAGATACATGTGCTTAGTAGAATAGTATTCCCTCCGCTTATCATTTTTTACTTTATTCTATCTATAATAGAAGAAAGTATTGTAATCAAATTTTTTTTTCGACTTTTGGTTTTCGACCGATTTGCACGTTTTAGGGGTCAGAGATTCCGAAAAATATGTTTTTACAAAATATCTGTCTGTCCGTCTGTGTATCTGTCCCCAAAGCATCATCGAAAAGTATATGAAGTTATGCATAGAATTGAACCAAATTTTTTATATAGGTTTGTGAGTATGGACAGCAGGCCCTTCTTGAATTTGGAGATATTCTGCAGAAAGGGGGTACTGTAGTAGAGATTTTTGTACAATTTTTATTATTGTACCATCCATACGTGTATGAAGTTATGCATAAAATTTAACCAAATTTTTTATAGGTTTGTGAGTATGCCCAGTAGGTCCTTCTTGAATTTGGAGATATTCCACCTGAAGGGGGTGCTGTAATAGCGATTTTTGTGCCATTTTCATTATAGTATCATCGAAAAGTGTATAAAGTTATGCATAGAATTGTACCAAATTTCATGTGTATGTTTTTGATTATTGTCAGCAGGTCCCAATTGAAATTTGGATTCCAATTGAATTTCGTTGGATGAAAGCGGGTTTTAAGATTGATCAATTAAATCGATAGCGGTTTTTGTGCGATTTTCCCGATTTTTCGTAGTTTTGTTGTAAATCGGCTGTTGTTGCAGCAAAGGTAACCCGGCGCTTTGCAAGCAGCTGATGTACAACGGAATAATGAAAAATATTGATTTTATTGGCGCTGTGACAGCGAATTTTGAAGTGTTAACATGTATGAGATAGAAGAAAGTTTTGGGATTGGCACATCCGACTAGTTTTCTTTATGTTCATTTTCTTTAATTATCATACTGTTGCGCTCGTTATTGTTATTTTTTCATGCTATCATGAAAGTTTCTTGGCAAAGAAGTGTGCGAGCGCAATATGTCGAATATAACTGAAAAGTAAAAAAGTATAATCTCAAATTTTCGTTGCTCGAGATATCCTAGAATATATATATATTATATAACTTAAGTTTTTTATCACTCAAATATTGAATTTTTCGAATATTGCAATTTGATTTCCGAATGAAATAGAATAGAAACAATGTTTCCTTTTGTTGCATGAGACTACTCATACAACAAGAATGCTTCAATCTGATATAAATAAATTTCACTGCACCCTTTTCTTTTACTTCCTATTACTAAAGAGTATGCACTGTGAAAGCCTTTGCTGAAAAAAAAAATGATCCTTGTTTAATTGCAGAAAGTAGTTTATCTATTGCAGTAAGTGTTTAAAAAAGACTAAATGATGACAAAAATATTTAAATAAAATACCAGCTTTATTAAGATAAAAAATATAGAAGTATTGTTATATGAGGAAAAACTAATGCATTAAAAATGTTTAATATAAACAAAAAAAGATTGGCCAGCAATATATTTCATGACAGAAATTAAGTATCACTCAGGAGCTGTACTGGGAGTTCATTTATTTAAAGGCTATATCAAAAATACGCTAATCATATGTAATTTAATTTATTATCTTGTAATTATTTTAAACTCCATCGATGCATCTTTCAAAAGTCATGATTCAGATTAAAACAAATAAACTCCATGAATGTAGCTCTTCAAAAACGATGTATCCAAGTTAAAAATGGTCTTATTTAATTATGTGATATTAAAAAACAGAGTACTTTACCAGGACAGTCATCTCATCATTATATCGGCGAAAACAAAACAAAAACAAAAACGGATAGGAGCTCTAGACTCAGCACATCACATCACATCACATCAGCCGTAGTTGAATATCGCGGCGTTCTATAAATAGCTCGGCCGAAGGAGAGCACACGTCGTGGAAAACCGGAAGTGGGAAACTCCCCCCCGTTCTAAACAATGTGACTGGATGAACGAGCATCGCATACGCCGATGCGGAAAAACGTCAGCACGTTAGACGGTAGCGCCATCTCGTGGCTAAGTGAGCTACCTCTCATTCAAAACATCGTTTATGATGAAATGTGGTGTGAAAAAGGCTTGTAAGCAAAGATGAGAAAGTCAACAGCGAAGATGACAAAGTCGGCAGCGAGGATGACAAAGTTCGCGAGAGTGAACTGTGGTACAGTTAAAAGACTGCTAAATAAAATAGCTGAAATAAAAAAAAAGGTAAGAAAAGTATCTAGTAATAAATGAAACTAATAAAAATAAAGTATTAAGATATTATAAGTGATAGGAAATATTGGGATATGGCTAACATTTGCCCCCCCCCCCCCCCTCCTATCACTTATACCGGCTACCAACAGGTAAAAGTTTGCTATGCATTAAAACAAAAACTAAAAAAACAACAACAATTTAGTGCCAATAACTGCCAAAACAAAAAAAAAATACTAAAAGTAAAACTTAACCTCATTAACTAAAACCAAACTAAGAAAAAAACCTATCGAGAAAAATGTAAAGCTCCAGAGCGATTTACAATATTTTAAACTAGTTCAGTAATACAGCAAGTTTCATAAAGCCAGTAATACGTTAGGTTAACAAACATCCCATGAAACTACAGAACAATTGATCAAAAGTGATCAAAAACAGGTTAGTTATACAACAAGTTAGAAAAATGCAATTTGTTAGTCAATTTTAACAACATTAAATATTAGATAACAAACATAACACTTATAACAAACGTAACAATACCATGTCAATTCAAGCTCTACATGTGATTAACACTTATAATTTGACATATTTTAACATTACAACATTATCTAGACAAGAATTTCTTTAAATACAATATCACAAAACAAATTTATCCTTGAGTCCATCAACAACTACTTTAAATTACAATTTCTTATCAACAATAACAAAAAAATTTGCATATATTACAAAACCTTAATTGATACACCATTTCTTCCACATGCCACATAGGACATTTTGTGATGTATAACTCTTCCACATGCCCGCAAGGCATTTCGTGATTATAACAGTAATTGACATAAAGTTACAAGGTACCTAAAAACCAAAAATTAAAACATAGCATAATATAGATAAATGTTTCAGACATATTCTACTTCCATACATCACTTTCTTATTTTATCTTTCACACATACATTCTTACTTTCTTACATATCCTACATTCAATCTCCCTTACGTGGCGCCACGATTTTCCTTATCTCAATCTTACATAAAAAGATAGCTCGTAACAATAAAGCAATCACTGCCATTCAAGTTAGCAAAAATTTCAATACCTACAAGAACAATTTTTAATCTTTCAAATACAATTATATCAATATAATAAATACAATTTCAAATGCAAAAGTTATGATACAAAAATTCTTTAAAAAAATTACCAATTGTGAAACTACAACCAAAATTTTTCACTTGGGCCGGCCCTTTGATCCTAAAATTTCAAGATTACTCTACTATAAATTTGCATAAAATTGCTAGCAATTAAATTTTCAAACATATAAATGATACAAATATATTATTTCATACACATTTTAAAAATACAATTTAAACTCTTAATTACAGGATGTTACCCTAACCAAATTTTTCCTTTGAATATTCATTAATTCTAATACATATACAATACATACAATTCTGATACACAAATTTATTCTAATACAATATAAAGATACATTTAAATTCCACATACACATAAATATGAAAAACATTTAACATTTAAAAATACTTTCTATGAATTTTTTCAATTCAAATTTTGTGAGGGGCTTTGTAAAGATGTCTGCTGCATTTTCCTTACTCCTAACAAAACATAGGTCAAAAATATCTTGTTGCACCAAATCTCTCACAAAAAATAATTTTACATCAATATGACGACTTCTGTGGTTTTCAATTGGTGATTTTACAAAATCAATAGTTGAACGATTATCAACATATAAAATAGGTTTTATTCTCTCCCCTGTGACAATTCCCTTACTACAACACTCTTTTAAAATCCTATCAAACCAAATTAGTTCCTTTGTGGCCTCTGTCATAGCAATAAATTCAGCTTCCATAGTGGACAAACTTACACTTTTTTCTTTAAAAGTTCTCCACGCAATGGGGGAATTCCCCAAAAATACAATCTGACCACCCAGTGAAGTCCTGTCATCTCTATTAGCTGCAAAATCAGCATCAGAAAAAGTAATTAATTGGTTTCTATTACAGGAGAGATTAAGAGTTAAATTACTAGTATGTTTAACATACCCCAATAATCGGCCCGCGGAAGATGAGACAAGTGGCTTGTTCTTCCATACATTTCATGATCGGACTCCGCGGGAAAGCAAGGGCCGTAGGGATGCCGAACACCAGGTGGATGACCCGACTCCCTTATGGGTGTTCGGCGATGAAGCCGTTCGACAGTCTCTACGGCTCATCAGGTGTCACGTGGGGAAGTATCCTTTGATGGTGGGAACTTCCGCCGAATCGTAACGACCTCTGTCGTCGACTCTGGGGCAAAAAGATGAGGAGGCGTCGCTGGAACGCGAACCCTCTGAATCGATCGTAGCGACCTGGCGAGACAAAGTCATGGTCAGCGTTAAAAATCCTTCAGGATTTGGGCACGATGAGGAGTGGGCTCGCTCGGCGCCGTGAGGGCGCCGACGGCGCCTATTAGTTTTTATACCCCAATAATCGAAGTAAGCCATACCAATGAACAATACCCGGGTCTGCCTGAAATTGACTGTATATGTTAACTGCATAACTTATGTCAGGGCGGGTTCTATTGGCTATAAAAGAAAGGCAACCTAATACACTTCGATATGGTAATTTTGTCATTTCCTTCCGTTCCTCGTCGGTTTTAGGACAGTTTGATTTTGAATATACAGATCCTTTACTTATTGGTAGAGAGGAGATGGGGAATTTATATGATTCAAACCTATCGCATACTTCCTTAATGTAGGGCTGCTGGTGAATTCTTAACCCTTCTTCATCCTCTACAAACTCTACCCCAAGTAGTTTCTTCGTTTTTCCCAGTACCTTTAGATCAAAATGTTTATTTAAAAGATCTAAAACTTTATCTATTATTTTTTTATGCTTTCCAAACAACACTATATCATCTACGTATAGCAGCAAAACCAACTCCGAACCAAAAACATATGCACAATTACACCATTCTATCTTAACAAAACCAATTTCTAAGAGGACACGATTAATTTCATAAAACCACATGCGACCAGATTGATGCAATCCATATATGGCCTTGTTCAATTTACAAAATAAATTTTCTTTCCCAGATTCTATAAAACCAGGTGGTTGAGACATGAAAACAGTTTCTGAAAGGGGTGCATAAAGGTAAGCACATTTAACGTCACACTGTAAATGCAACCATCTTTTTAGGGAGACAAGTAAGGAAAAGAAAAACCGTATAACACTGAAATTGACAACAGGAGAAAAAGTTTCATCATAGGATTCACCTCTGATTTGTTTGAAACCTTGTGCTACTAAACGTACCTTAAACCTAGCAATTTTTCCAGATTCATCTTTCTTTACTGTAAATACCCATCTGCAACCCACCGGATTTACATTTTCGGGCAATTCTGTCAAGTACCATACATCTCTTGCATGCATCATTTTAACCTCTTCCTGCATAGCCTTTTGCCATTCGTCACATTGATCGGACCTCATAGCCTGCTTATAGGTTCGCGGTGTCACCAGATCATATAGTCATGCCTGAGATAGGCAAATGTCTGCACTGGGTTTGCTAGAACTGGGACTAGATACTATGCCCTGATACGTATTTGCCCCCTTAAAATCAAACAGGTCTGGTTTGAAAACAAGATTATTTTTCCTACAATACTCTATTACCTCTTTTGCTGATCTTAAACGTTGACCTTGATTTTCGGCATCAAAATAGTAAATATCGGTACGAGGACCAATTGACCTAGGTACAGCTTTCCTTATCCAATGCGTTTCTCGCAAAATGGGTTGAGGTTTCTCAGTGGATTCATCTTCTGAAGAAGACTCCTGACTCTCAAGTTCTATGTCAGCAGAAGGCTTTGGGGGGTCGTCGGAGATATCAGGAAGATGCCTGATCTCCTCAACAACGTCCTCATCCTCAGAGTCTCTGCTAGAACTAGGAAACCAGTAAAAATCATCCTGAACAGGGCCCATCAATGCTTCCTCACAATGCTGCTTATAAGTAGCTGTTTCATCAAATGAAACATTTAATGTCTCAATAATTTTATTTTCCTCTGGTAACCAAATCCGATAACCCTTGGTTCGAAAAGCGTATCCTACTAAGTATCCCTTTTTGGCTTTAGAATCAAGTTTAGAACGTTTCTGGCGAGGGACGCCCGCATACGCTACGCATCCAAAGGGTTTAAGATGCCTTATAAAGGGTTTTGAACCACCGAAAAGCTCAAACGGGGTTTTGGTTTGATTTTTGTGACATAGTCTATTCCAAGTGTATGTAAAATGAAGCATAGATCCAGGCCAAAAACTAGAGTTTAACCCACTCTCTTTCAACATTGTTCTAGCCCCATTTGCAACCGTTTGATTGTAGCGTTCAATAACGCCGTTTTGCTCGGGGGTGTATGTATTCGTTAGTTCATGAACGATCCCTCTCTCTGCGCAATACTCCTCAAGCCAATTATTTATAAACTCCTTACCGTTATCTGACCTTATAGCTTTGACTTTCCTGCCTAAAAATCTCTCAGCACGATTAATGTGCTGCTTTATTACCTCAAAGGCCTCCGATTTTTCCCTTATGGGGTATAGGGATGCTTTACGTGAGTAGTCGTCTATTATAGAGAGAAAGTATCGTTCCCCCTGTCTGCCCTTTACTTGGCATGGTCCCCAGACATCTGTGTATAAGAGTTCCAGTGGTGCTTTTGACCTAATAAAATTTATTGCTTTAAAAGATTTTCTCCTATATTTGTTCAATTTACACATTTCACATTTAAAATTTCCCTCCCTCAAAATTGGTAAGCCCCTAGCACCCATTTTCCTACAAGTATGTGTAATTAAAGATGGACTGATATGGGCTAACCGCCGGTGCCATCTCATCATATCATCCTCCCTGCTAACAGCAGATACCTCAAATCTTACTTTCTTTTTACTAGGGCTAGGAATTTTAGGATAAATATAATATACACCATTTTTGAGGGTAGCTTTGAAAAGGGATTGACCATTGCAGCTTATCTTTACTTCGCCACCTCCACCATTAAAATGTGCCCCATTTTTGTCTAATCTTGCCCCTGAAATTAAATTACGCCTCAACTTGGGCGAATACATAACATCCTTAAACATTAAAATTCTATGTCCAAATTTTAGCTTTACAGTTCCACGTCCCTCAATTGGGAATGTCACCCCCTCAACAGCAACAGCCATATTCTCATCATCAATGGAGTATAATCTACAAATAAAGATTTATTCTTACAAAAATGATGAGAGGCAGCTGTGTCAAAGACCCAGTCTGCCACATCATCAACTAAATTTGCTTGTGAAATAAAGAAAGAGGAACAGGACTTACATTCAGGACTTCTATTTCTAATGTCTCTGGAACGGCCTTGTTTAACTCCTTCAGATTTCTGGAAATTTCTGCGACGATGCATAGATTTGGCAGGAGAACGAGGCTTGCGTTGTTGCAATAGGGTCTGATCATCAGGACTTGCATTCCGTCTCACTGGGGAGGAACCTCGAGAGGACGTCAGGCTGGCCGATGTTGATGACTCTCGACGAGTTAGACTTTTCAAAAACAGTCTACACTTATTCTTAAAGTGTCCAGGTTGACCACAGAAAAAACACGTAAATTTCTTCTTATTTCTTTGATAATGAACAGATTGAGCTTCTGCGTATACTTTACGATGATCACGATCTCTCAAATCGATTCTAGTTTCTTCAGCCACCAAGGTCGTTACGACATCATTGAATAAAAACTTCGAATCATTCCATCTTAGGATGGTTTGGACTATACCATCAAATTTAGACGGTAGGTACCTTAGAAGTTGAAATGTAACGTAAATATCGTCAAACTTTTTGTTTATACTTTTTAGTTGATTGGCAATTCGTAGTAGCCTGGCAGCGTACAAATTAATGCTTTCAGCATTAGCGATTTTGCATTCACATAATTCTGTAAAAATTTGCATGTGACGGCTTCGAGTGTCAGGGTAAAAGTGAATTCGGAGCTTTTTCCATGCGTCGACAGGACTGTCACTATTTTCGATTATCTTCCTGAAGTCTGGTTCTACGTTTAGGTAAATGATGGACAGTGCCAATTTAGAACGAGTATGATAGTCCTTTACATCTTTCACTGTTACTTCACCTTCTTTTACTTCAGGGACTTTTTCTATTTCTGTCACTATATCCCAGACATTTTTCTCCATGAGTAGATACTTTAAGTCAGACTGCCAGGTGGCATAATTTGCAGCATTCAGTTTTTGAATTGGAAATTGCATCATGGCCATCTTTATGATTTGTACAAAAATTTCAGCCAATTAAAAAAACTGACAACTCTTAAAAAAAAAAAAAAAGGTCAAATCAATTTTTCATAACAAGAAATTTTCCTTAAAAAAAATTTCCAAAAACCATTACTTTTTTTTATTTTTTATTTTTTTTTTTTTTTTACTTCTTTCTCAAAAATTTTCCTTAAATTTCTTTAATTACTGACAAATTTCCTCAAATACTGATTAATTTCCTTTAAATGCTAATAATTTTTCTTTAATAATTTTTTTTTTTTTTTTTTTTTTTTTTTACACTAGTTGAATTTTTTTTCCCTCTAAATAATCATTTGTTTATCTTAGCGTCATCAAAAAAAATAGCGCCCCCCCTACTAAAACTTTCTATTTACTTTCTTAGGGCCGTATTTTTACACTTTACTGCATTTTTTCTAAAACCTGTTAAGGTTTAAAAAAAAACAATTTATCTGCAAGGATCCAGTGCCCATAACCAAAAATGTGTTGTATGAGACTACTCATACAACAAGAATGCTTCAATCTGATATAAATAAATTTCACTGCACTCTTTTCTTTTACTTCCTATTACTAAAGAGTATGCACTGTGAAAGCCTTTGCTGAAAAAAAAAATGATCCTTGTTTAATTGCAGAAAGTAGTTTATCTATTGCAGTAAGTGTTTAAAAAAGACTAAATGATGACAAAAATATTTAAATAAAATACCAGCTTTATTAAGATAAAAAATATAGAAGTATCGTTATATGAGGAAAAACTAATGCATTAAAAATGTTTAATATAAACAAAAAAAGATTGGCCAGCAATATATTTCATGACAGAAATTAAGTATCACTCAGGAGCTGTACTGGGAGTTCATTTATTTAAAGGCTATATCAAAAATACGCTAATCATATGTAATTTAATTTATTATCTTGTAATTATTTTAAACTCCATCGATGCATCTTTCAAAAGTCATGATTCAGATTAAAACAAATAAACTCCATGAATGTAGCTCTTCAAAAACGATGTATCCAAGTTAAAAATGGTCTTATTTAATTATGTGATATTAAAAAACAGAGTACTTTACCAGGACAGTCATCTCATCATTATATCGGCGAAAACAAAACAAAAACAAAAACGGATAGGAGCTCTAGACTCAGCACATCACATCACATCACATCAGCCGTTTCTCTTAAAATATTTTCGATCCATATTTTACGTTTAATAACTTTTATTTAATTATTTTTATTTTCATAACGAAGGTTTAAACATGTTTTGGCAATTTTGTATTTTTAATTACCAGAGGAAAAACTTACATCTCTAACTATTAAATATATAATATATATAACTGTATATATATATAACTATTAAATATATATATATATATATTTAATCTAATTGATTAGAAATCAGCTATAACTCAAGATTCATGAAATTTATAATAAAATTGAAAACGCCATTAGATTCTTAATGCTAATACATGTAATTTTCTGTCAAGTGCGAATTAAAGAACAATTTTGTGAATTGTCCGAAAGATTTTTTGAATAGTTTAAGGATTGGGGCACAGTAAAAATTTGAAAACAGCCTTTAAAAAATACTACATAGTCAAAAAATTGTACAGAATTTTTCAGATTTTATGTCCGCAAACCATGGGAATATGAAATAACAGTACCTTGGACAATTACATACATGCAGGTTCATAGAAATATTAATATTGTTTAGGGGAAGAAAAAAAAGATGTAAAGAAATACATTCTTTTTTTTTAGTAAGGTTTTAGCTCTATTTAAAAAAATAAAAATAAATAAAAAATATATATTTCTCTGTATTTTAAAAATATATATATTCAAAATAGTTCGTTAAATGTAAATATCGCTATTAGTTTTATTAAAAAATAAATTTAAAAAAAGGGCAGGGGGACCTCTCACAGTATATTTGTCTGAGAGCCATGATTTGATATCTATTGGCGGCCCTGTGCCTAAAATAATACAATCATAGACATATCTTCATCTTCTATGATCTTTGCTCTGAGAATACAATTTTAATATTCTATTTAAATTATATTCTTGATAAGTATACTGTTATCTATACACTTAAGATATTTTTTAATAATTTAAATAGTTGACAAAATAGTGAACTACAACCAGAATGAGTCTTAATCTTTAGGGGGCAAAACTTGTCTAAAATCAAAACCCGTTTTAAATTTCCAATATGGCGCGTAATTTGCTTCTATTTTAGGTTTACCACAAAACAATTTGGCGAATTGGCGAACACAATGATGCATGCATGTGATTGGATTGCGCCTTTGAGAGTGTTTCCCAGCACAGCTATATTCACTGTTTCGTTAGTTACGGTTTCGAAAGCCTTCCCGTCTTATCTATTACAAGGTCTTTGGTTGAATATCGCGGCGTTCTATAAATAGCTCGGCCGAAGGAGAGCACACGTCGTGGAAAACTGGAAGTGGGAAACTCCCCCCCGTTCTAAACAATGTGACTGGATGAACGAGCATCGCATACGCCGATGCGGAAAAACGTCAGCACGTTAGACGGTAGCGCCATCTCTCGGCTAAGTGAGCTACCTCTCATTCAAAACATCGTTTATGATGAAATGTGGTGTGAAAAAGGCTTGTAAGCAAAGATGAGAAAGTCAACAGCGAAGATGACAAAGTCGGCAGCGAGGATGACAAAGTTCGCGAGAGTGAACTGTGGTATAGTTAAAAGACTGCTAAATAAAATAGCTGAAATAAAAAAAAGGTAAGAAAAGTATCTAGTAATAAATGAAACTAATAAAAATAAAGTATTAAGATATTATAAGTGATAGGAAAAATTGGGGTATGGCTAACACCTTTTCTAGAATTCCAATATATATATTTTTCAATTTACGAGAATTTTGACGGTACATTCTTTCGCGGACTTTACCTGTTTTCTTTACTCAACAGAACAAAGATCTCAGAAAATGAAAAATTTTTAAACAAAAAATACTTTCAAAAGTAAAATAAATCTTGGGAATTCCCTGAGGAAATATAAGCTTCAGAAAATTTAACAACATAATTCTGGGATTTCAGGCAATTTCTGTTATTTTAATTATATTCTGGGCAACTCAAAAACAAAACACATAATTCAAGCTTTACTGTATTTAATTAATTTCTTTTTTTCCCCTGTTGTTAGATTGTTCTTAGAGTTCATAGGAAATTTGTTATTTCAATTTACGCAGCAATCTAAAACTTTCTAGCCGTAAGTTAAAGTAAATTCTTTTGAAGAAGACGAAATAAATTCAGCACACTGTCCACTTTCCAGAAAATACTTCTGGTTATTATCTGTTGAGTATCTTAGTTTTCAAAGATAAATGGTTTCATAAAAGATATTTTGTTCTTTTTTAAGATTTAGAAAGAATGTTAAAAATATTTTATATATCTGCAGTCTATATAATATAAAAATGTACTATTCTTAGCCGGATTTAAGGTAAATTATTGAGCAAATTGTAATAGTTTTCTGAGTGTAAATGGTAAGTTAAATTGAAAAGTTTTTTTTTTTCTGATACCCACATTAAACATGGTGGAATCAGCAAATTCCAAAGAATGGTAGAAAATTGCCCTAATATAGCCAGACTGTTAATGAAAATTTAATTCAACCTAGTTGTACCCAGGATTCCAGAAATCGTTCTGTTATCTTCCAAAAACAGTTTGGAGAAGGATGAATCATAAACCTCACAAAAAGCAATAGGTTTACGTGGTTTGCAGAAATAAAAGAGAGGAAATAAAAGACTTACTTAACTGTCTTTAAAGCTCAGAAAATACATTTATGTTAATTTTTGAAAACTGTTTATGATATTTCTGGATAGTAATTTGCTCAAGAGAATTGAAGATATTATTGAAGGGATTATGAAGGTATGGGGAAAGTTTCTATAATCGTGGGTAACTACGAAAGTACTTTGAATTTTTGTAAGCATTTATTTTATATTTGGAAATATTTTCGTGTTTTTTTTTTTTTTTTTTTTTTTTTTTTTTTTTTTTTTACAGTGTGAGAAATAATTGTTAGAATTGTTTTTTCATATTATTAATTTATTTTTCTAACACATTTAATGACTATAATAACAATAAATGCTTGACCTTATGTAATGATGATATAATTGGACTTGTATTGAGAAATATAATATTGTTAATAGGACTTGTCAGTAGAACTGAGTAAAAGATATTATGAGTATTTTAGGTAGCTTTCATTACAAAAAGCTGACCTATTGCAGTCTTTCGGAGGAAAGCAATTAAAATAAAATTTGGTATATTTTCACCGATCATGACCCTTAGACCGCCAAATTATCCTCCGTTCAAATGTTGATATATATATATATATATAACTGACGTAAGTCATACTGTAACTCTCTTATTTATGAACAGATTCGGATGTGACTGAGTATGTGTATATGTCATACCAAGGTTTCGAACGAGTTCGTTGATCAGCTTCATCCGCCATCTTGTTTCAAAATGGCGGCCAGTTAAATTTTTTTTAATTTTTAAAATTGCAAAAAGATTGGGTATCTGTTACAAATGACTATATTCTGTCAAGATGTTTTCCAAATGGTCTGGCACATCTCATTTCATGAATCATAAATCCTTAGAGAACCTTGATGATTACATCAGGAAGCAAAATTACCAACTCTAATTCGAAAAACTTTAAGGTCTTACAACAATGAGATGTTATAAAAAAAGACATAATGACGACATGCTTATATAGTTTAATGCTATTGATGTAATGCATTGTTAAAACGTTTTTGATGACTACATTGAGTTTTTTCCTGTATCGACTGTATTTCATAATTTAATGTTTAATTTTTTTTGTACTCTGTGTATAAAAATTGGTGTTCAAGATTTTTTTAACATGCATTTGTGTGTTTTATTAACGATATAAATTTATTGATAGCATCATTGACTATCTTTGCTTATGTAAATTATTAATTTTACTATTTCATTTATATCTTTAACCCGAAAAGTTTTTATTGGAGCTTTGACTTAACCTATGCACATTTTTATTCAGTACTCTATATTTCTCTCAGAAATTAATTAAGTAATGAAAATAAATGTCAGAAATATTATAGGGCAGTTTAAATGAACTATTACAAAAGAAACATTATTTATGGAAATTAGATATAATGTAGTGCATGTGTGTAATTTCATTGAATCTCTTCGTTTGAAAACATAGGCACACCCTACAATTTACTCAAATATTCGAATATAGTTTACTAAGGTGTACCTCTTTTTCCATATATATTTAACAAGAGAAAATAGTCTTTATCCTTCAGACACAATAAACAGTGCGACCTTCGATTTCAGATACTATGTCTGAATGACGCTCGAAAACGGTAATCCCTTCTGACAAGGCCAGTTTTTTGATTGATTTTGTTTGAGTTAAATCAGTCTTTACCCCTGCTTCTTTAAATATAGACAGTTATTTGTATCTTATTTATTACCCTTTAAGGTATAATTTTTTTAATAGAAAATAAAGTGTTTTTACATAATATAAAAAACATAGTTAATGATTTTTTAAAAACAATTAATTGATTTTGTTTAAATAAATACAGTAATTCTTTCTGCCAAGGCCAGTTTTCTGATTGATTTTGATTGAATTGAATCAATCTTTACCTCAGCTTCTTTAAATACAGACAGTTATTTGAATGCGATTGAATACCATTTACAATATTAATAAAAGTCTGGAAAACACACTGTTTTCAATACTATTTATAAAAAACAGAGTTATTAATTAATTGAAAATAATTAATATAATTTTAATGAATTTTATAAAAATATGGTAATTTTTCTGCCAAGGCCAGTTTTCTGATTGATTTTGTTTGAGTTGAATAAATGTTTACCCCGGCTTATTTAAATATAGACAGTCATTTGTAGGCTATTGCATACCATTTTCAGTATAAAAAGAATTATAGGAAATTGCTGCTTTCAATGTTATTTATAAGAAACATAGTAAACAATTAATTAAAATTTGCTGATTTTAGAAATACACGGTTATGTTTCTTTCCAAGGACTGTTTTCTGATTGATTTGTTTGAGCTGAATCAATCTTTACATCGGCTTCATTAAATATATCCAGTTGTTTGTACGCTATTTCATAACATTTTCAGTATAAAAATAAGTTTAGAAAACATACAGTTTTCAGTACTATGTATGAGAAATGTAGTTACAATTTAAAAAGTTAGTTAAAGTATGCAGATTTTTTAAAAAATAAAATATGTTAATCAATATTCTGATTCATTTTGATAGAGCGGAATCAATCTTTATTCCGTCTTCTTTAAGTACAGACAGACAATAGACATTTAATTGTATGCCATTTCACAAAACTCAAAGAAACATAATTGTAAATTAAAAATAATTAATTAGATTTTGCTTCACTTTAGAACAACCAATAAATAATTTTAGGAGGGTAAAATATAATTATTTTTGTAACTTTAGAATTCAGAACTATATTTTCTATACCAGGTACAGCTGGCACTACTATAAATGTACAAAAAGCTTTTCATTTTGCGTAATGTTAACAAAGTTATTACAGCTGAAATTTTTGAAAACGGAATGCACTTTTCCTTAATTATTGTGCCTTTTATTTCTATATTTGCACATCAATCAGAATAATAGAGATGTACACGAGGGATTTTTATTATTAAAAATTAAAGAAAAATATTAAAGAAAAGGAAGGTCGTGAAAGTTGTGCAGTGTTTAAATACGACTCCTTGTTTTCCAGTCTAAATAACATATGTTATAATAATGGATTTATTAAGCTCTTTGTAATGAATGAGATTATTAATTCGAAATGAGACATTACATGAAATTATTATTATTATTTTAAATTGCACACTGTAATACGTATATTTTATACGTAGATTTAAAAGTTTATTGTCAAACATTAAGGGGTATTAGAATACATCTAAACAGGTGCTTTGCGTCTGTTAGTGCATTGTTTTAATTCGGTTGAGGCCCTGTCGACTATTTTCAACACTGAACAGAAATATGAATTTAATTAATATTATAACATAAATGATAGTTGATTATTTTTATATAATGTTATCTATACTATTAAAAGAAAGTGTCGCTCTCTCTCTCTGTATGTGTGTGTGTGTGTGTGTGTGTGTCTGTGTGTAGGCGATGGCTAGCGAAATCTAGCGCACCTAGAACTCTGAAAATTTTGGTAAGGCTAGTCTAAAGAAGGTCCTGATGCACCTGAGGGTAAAATTTTTAATGTTTGATAATTAGCCGAGATATTAATAAAAAAACTCATCAAATGCTCATTTCTTTCTTTCCGAGTCGGCTGAGCCATTAGTGCATTCCCAGAACCCGATTTACTCAGCGGACGAAAATTAAGAACCATTTGAATGAAGAATGCGTTGTTTTCGTCATTCTGTGTTAACTTCTATCGACTAAACCGTTTGGTTTATTTAAAAACGAATATTATGAAAGACCGCACTTTTACGTCTGAAATGCCGCAATCAATTCGAAAACGCTTTATGTTACGCTTTGAAAAACATTTAAGAAAAAGGGTAGTTTTCCCCCTTACGGCAACGCTCCTCAACGGCGCAGTTTTAGAGATACAGAAAAACCAAAAGTATGCTCTTAAAAACCCCTGACCGACGAGCAAAAGGGTAAAATTGTAATGTTGTTTTCTCTGTATTTTTTTTTTTTAAATACTAAAAAAAACATGAAATTTCAGACACGATATAAAAAACTTAATTACGTATATCAATATAACCCTTGAGACTACTAATCATTACTTAATGTTTTAAAACAACATTATATTTGTAGACTTATATTAATTTAAATAATGCTAATATAGCAGTGAAACCTGCAGCATAGTGAACGAATATATCAGTTCGCGGCAGTGAGAAGGAAGCCGAAACCTTCTTCTAATCGACGGTATAATTGGTTTTAAAAAATTCGAATTTTAACCCTTTCAAAAACATCGGCGAACGCAGGTCATTTCGCGCCTTCCGAGACGATTTTTTTTCTTACGCTAAAACTAAATGTCCGTATTTCGACACAGTCATTTTAGAGCATATCGCTAGACCAGATTTATGTCACCTATAACAATTTCGAAACGTTCGGACGAGAAGAAATATTTAAAAAATAAATAAAATCTGTGAAATATTTGACGAAAACGCATAATAAAAGGGTGTTTGTACGCGGCCACGCATGGCGTAACGATAACTTTTTCACTTACTTAATATGCATATATTTTCAAAAAAATTTATAGAGGACTTGGATACAGTTATATTTATAAACTACTAAAATTTCAGAGAATTCGAACGACGAAAACTATTTTTTTTTGCTATATTAACGGATTTGACTCGAAAACTAAAAAAAACGAGAAGAAAACATTTATTTTACAACTAGATAACAATATTTCTGACGCAATTTTTACACGGGCTGTAAAACCATTATATATATATAACCATTAAAAATTTCAAAGTGTTTGGACAACAAAAACTATTGTTTTAAACTATCAAACGACACTACCTGAAAAAAGAAGAAAATGTTTTCTTACGAGCACTTTTTACACTAATTTTCAATATTTTTTTTTTTTTTTTGCTATTTTGTTATTAAAAATATAAATTCCTTCAAAATAGGGTTAAAGATATAAAATAAGACAAATCTGGTGTTTATTTAAAGTTCTTATTACGTGCCCAGGCAACGCAGAGCGGGTCAGCTAGTTGAGAAATCAAGCAAAAGTATAGGAATTTAAAAAACAAAACAAAAAAAATAACGTTAGTAAATAAAAGGCATGATGTAGCTACTTGGTTTAACTTTGTGTAGAGAAAGATATTGAAAGTAAATACCGGAAAAATTCGATTAGTATACTCGGGAGAACAACCTTTTCTACATAGAGAACTCGGCCATTATACCAGTTAGAAAATCCAAAATATTATAAAATGCAATGGAACTTATATTTTATGAAACTATTTAACGAAAAATTTTTCTTTGCAACCTTGATTTTGAACAAAATTAATAAGGGAGAATTTTCTGAATAACGAATGCGAATTTCTAAATAGATCTATTCAAGTATTTTCTAACTTACGTAATTCATGTTTTAAAATTTGTATTTGAAGTCAACTTACAGATTACTTAAGTGCACTTCATAAATGTATATCAATTTCATTATGTTGAAATTATGTGACATTATTAAAATTCATTTGAAACTATTTTTTCCATTGATCGTAATGTAATAGATAACTTTATTCTGGCCCTGTAAACGAAGTATAAGTTCTACAGATTTCATTTTCAATAGCGATCGTGATGTAGTAAACGTCAGTAATGCATAAAAACTACAGGCCAATCCGAGTATATTTATGAGAGTTAGAGCTCGAACAGACGGCCGGACAAAACGAAGTCATAAAGACTTTTTAGCTATGTTGGAAAGTGTTAAAAAAACAGCCCTACCAGGGAGCAGAATTACCCATCTCCATTATTATTTTTATGATTAATTATTACTGATAGTTATAAATGAAATATTAAGTCAATATTATTCCAGAAAATGTAAGATAGAATTCTTATATCTAAATCAAAAGTTTTTTTTTTCTAATTGAATTTTCACTGGCGTACAAAACAGAAAAGGAAAATCGATAGGAATTCAAAATCAGGAACAGCTGTTGAACTGCATTCAAGGTCAAAACTTTTATTTTATTTTGCCAGACACAGAATATATTGATTTCTACTAAACCAATTCAAAGGCTGTATTACGTTTTTTATTTAACAGGTAGTGGAACAAACTGAATTTGAAAGTATATAATTTTTAAAAAATACATTAATTTTTTTTATGTCACCAGCTTCAAATTTTAATATTCTAATTTTTAAGAGATAACAAATGCATCACACTTTTATTTTTTGGTTAGTTTAAATGTTCAGTGCATTAAAAAAAAAGGGTATAGCTTTAGTTCTATAATAATTACAAGAATAAAAAAACATACCGTTTGAATTCGTGTACAGTTCTTTATGATTGTATATGATTTTTATTGTCATAAAATGTCGTTGTTGTCATCAAAAATCCTGGTTCATAATAAATCAAATCTTCTTCAACCAAATTTAAGTAACAATCTATTCGTTTTTGAGATATTATAGTGAAAAAACAAAGAAATTAAAAAAAATCCCTGACGGCTCGGCCTACAGGCACAGGTAGATTTCGAAGACGCAGACCGTGGGGCGCCTGTTTGTCGGGAATTGCGGAAGAAATGACCTTTTTACGATGATGCGGCAGTTGGAACCGCCTACTTCGAAACCTAACTTGTTTGCAGGCGGAATCGGCAGGGATTTTATTTATTTATTTATTTTTTTTTTTTTGCTATAACACGGTTGGTCCTATAAAAAACTTGTCAATATAAAAGTTTTAAATAATATTAAGAGGATTAATAATAAATTTAAGTGGATTTGAAATCTTGAGAATTGGCGAAGTTATGAATTTTTTTCTTCTAAACCCCCCTTCCCCCCCCCCTTAAGGCAATTTTTAATTATATCAAAAATCAGTCATACATAAATTTTCGGCCCTTTTCCTAGAAGTAATAATAACTTCAAACGGATTCGATACGTATCATAAGTAAGAAATTATGAGTTTTTTTTCTGTTTTCACAAAAAGCCCCCCCCCCACCCCTTGGTTCGATTTTGTCCATTAACGAACTTGACCGAGACTGTATGCCCCTTGATTTTATGTATCAGTTTCAAAAATATGCGGGAGTTGGAACCGCCTACTTCGAAAAATAACTTGTTTGCAGGCGGAGCCGGCAGGGATTTTTTTTGTTTTTAATTTTTTTTTGCTATAACGGTTGGTCCTATAAAAAACTTGTCAATATAAAAGTTTTAGATAATATTAAGAGGATTATTAATAAATTTACGCGAATTTGATATCTTGTGAATTGACGAAGCTATGATTTTTTTTCTTCTAAAACCCCCCTTTTTTCCCCCCTTGGGGCCATTTTTAATTATATCAAAAATCTGTCATACATACATTTTCGGCCCTTCTCCTAGAAGTAATAATAACTTTAAACGGATTCGATATGTATCATAATTAAGAAATTATGGGTTTTTTCTGTTTTCACAAAAAGCCCCCCCCCCACCCTCCCCCCCTTGGTTCGATTTTGCCCATTAACGAACTTGACCGAGATTTTATGCCCCTTGATTTTATGTATCAGTTTGTAAAAGATTAATGCAGAATTTTTCCAGTTATCGTGGTCAGAAAAAAGTGACATAGATAGATAGATAGTTAGATAGATAGATAGATAGATAGATAGATAGATAGATAAAGTTTTGAACTGGGGGTGGTTTTGGGTTCTGGGAGTCATGATCGGCGTAGATCTGCAAAAATTTTTAAAAATTTCCAACTTAGGTGAGAATGTAATAGGTAGTATTTCTTACGAAATCTACCTAAAACAGAGCATAGCAGCGACACCTGTTAATCAATTTACAGCAAAACTTAATCTCTCAGCACCAATTTATGTCAAGGTCTAACAGAATATGAAGTTTGATAGAATTCCGTGCATTAGTACTTGAGATCGTAGAAGCGGAAATCGTAAAAATGCAGCATAGTTGCATTTTTACAGCATGTTGGCATGTTGGTGATTTACACCAAAACCTAATCAATACCAATGCATGTCAACGTCGAACTGAATATTAAGTTTGGTTAAATTCTGTGAACTAGTTCTTGAGATAGAGCACCCCCAAATTTTTTGTCTCATATAAAGAGACACACAGACTCAGGGACAGACATTTTCTAAAAACAGTCAAATCGTGTTCAAGACCTTTTAAAACGTATAAATCCATAGAAAACCGGAAGGCATCTAATACCAATACTTTCTTCGTGTAAAGATAGAAGAAAGTACAAATTGAGCCAACTTTCATTTTTCAAATTGTTACGCCCACTTTCGACCCTTTATTTGGGTTTCTGAATCAAAACAAACCAGTATAGCATACAGTTTGTGAAATTTTGCTTAAATTTTCCTAGAGTAACAGGAGGCCAAAATTTGAGGATGCTAATATTAAATCCACGAGACAAACTTTAAATTATATCTCCTCAAAAACTCATATGATCAAAATGTTTCTGTTTTAATGAGATATGTTCATTGGACACAGAAATAATCTAATCAGTTTTTTAATTTTAAAAACATATCTTTAATTGTGAAATTTTTTAATTCATATTAAAAATTATGAATTATGACCTACAATCTTTTGTTTATCAAACGATTTGCCATAATTTAAAACATTGCTATGTGAATTTAAAGCCTATTCTTGACATTAGTTTTCAATAGTAAAAAATATACGAGAAAAAAATTTACTTTTCAACGCTTTAAGGGGTTGAGAGGGGGGGGGAGTGTAAATTGTGAAAATTTGTTGAATTTTCACTATAATGAGGCGTTTCGAAAAAAACTCAATCCTATGTTGATGCTTCAGTCTTTTTTGCGCAATCAAATGGTTCAATGTTGAACAGAATTTTTTTTACAGTGAAAATCTGAAATATCAATATATAAATAAATAAACAAATAAAGCATTAACAGAATTAAAAAAAAAAATATTAACTTTTAAAATCATTCAGTAAGTTTCGGACCACTCTGTATTTCTGCTAAAAATTCTTTGTATAGTAATTTGAATCTAGTAATTTCAATACTATAAAGAAAAAACGCTCTACGTAAATATACTTTTAAACTGCAATTCATTTCAATGTCATATTGATACGACCGTTTTGCTTTTAAATACTTATATAAATTTGAGAAAAACTTTACAAGAAAATAATTATTCCTTGATTTTGATTCTTTAAATTGATTTTTCAAAGTTCTCGAACTGCAACTTATATAAGGATCTGAAATTTAAAGTTTCTAACTTTGATGAAGCTTCTAAAGGAATTGATTAAAGGGATTGGTAAATTTATGAAACTTAAGATAATTTTGTTTCTTTGACTTTTAATATTAAGTTTCATTGTAATTTATTATTTTTTTAAATCTCGCAATCGAATTTTTGATTTGTCAACTCTTTTTTTTTTTATTTCTAATAGATTTCTTTATATTGTACATAGCAATTATTTATGCAGTTTTTAAAGTATTTAATAAGACAGATTGACCAATTTCATGAAATTTTAAATAATTTTTTTTTTGTTTCATTTTTAATGTTTAATTTTTTTTGTAAGATTTTGTTGTATAATTTCACAGTGAGAATTTTTATCATTATTTTTAATTGTTAGACGTACTGGGACGTGCATCTTTAACTTATATGACTCAAATGCTAAAAGTAAATGTATCTCCAAATATAAATAACTATATTGAAAATATGCAGTAAACAGTTTCCTTTAACGTGCAAAAACTAACATTTCAGCATGATTTCAAAACAGTAAATTTTTGTATACATTTATTTATTTAGCAAAGCGATATTAATACACTGATGGATGGTGATATCTTAAAACAATAGCTGCAACATTGCATAAAATTTTAAATGCTTACTTTCCGGTAATTTACAACCAATATAGCCTGCTATCATGTACGCAATATTGCAAAAAAAATATATTGGATATATTTTTAATGAAATAGAGATATAGGTGAAATATTTGAATTAATACAATAATCCAACATGGAGTGAAAAATTAGCCAGAGCCAGGAATCGAACCGGGGTCCACCGCGTTCCGGGCTGTTGTTCTAACCACTGAACTACACTGGCTGATTCCTGAGTCTGCAATTTCTCACTAATAAACCATGTTGGAGAGAAGGTCCCCAGCCATCTAACAGACAGCCTTGGAAGACCGGACAACGGTGAATATCCAAGGCTGTCTGTTAGATGGCTGGAGACCTTCTCTCCAACATGGTTTATTAGTGAGAAATTGCAGACTCAGGAATCAGCCGGTGTGGTTCAGTGGTTAGAACAACAGCCCGGAACGCGGTGGACCCAGGTTCGATTCCTGGCTCAGGCTAATTTTTCACTCCATGTTGGAATATTGTATTGAATGTATGTATGTCTGTATAATAATTGTACATCTTAAAACGTTGAATGCAGGCGTTATTTATGTGTGATTTAATATTTGAATTAATTTAGATATATTTCCTACAAAATGCCGTATTTATCTTGTTGGTACAAAATTGTAAATATTTTAATATGAAGCTAATACCTGCCATGTGTTGGTAATATCTTGCATATGTTTCCACTTCAAAGTCATAGTAGCGAAGTCTCCCGACTTTTTACTACCACCTTTTTCGTATAGAAATATGTGCTATACATAATCGCAGATTACGCGATTAAATAAAGTGAATATTTCTATTATGAATTAGTAGCAGTAAAAATTCGAGAGATTTGGCAGCTATGCAAAGTTAATAAATATATTAGTATATAAAAAATATTTTAAATATATATTAATAAAAAAATATTAATTAAAATATTAATTTTTCAATTAATTTATTATAATTTATCCAATAATACTTCACAAACCATATTTTAAATAAATTTCTTAATAATTTATTTGCTGAAAATTACTATTTAAAAAAAAATACAAATTCAAATGTTTTAGTTAAAAATGGTAATGTGTAAAAGTTTAAATGTCTTTTTAAATTAATTAAAAGTGAACGTTTAAGATTTTCTCCACTTTTTAAGAACAATATTTTCAGAATAAAAACTCAACAACATTCCCGCATCTACAAATAATAATCTTGCAGGAAATGTGTATTACAAAGATATAAATAATATAATGTAATTTATAATACATACATTTGCACATTTTGTTAAATTGACTTGCGTGTTAACATAAAGTGATCAAGGAAAACGCGTATTGTGTCAAGAAGTTTGAAAAAGATACTGCATTATGATACATTCATAAGTATTTAAAAAACAGGATAAAGGATGAGTGTCCATAAAGCAGTTTTTGGCCGAAAAGAAATTAACGTCTTAACGCTCGTATGTGTGAAGTAACGCCATAAGAAATAAGAAAACAGACAAACTACTTCAAAATCTTTTTTAAAAATTATAATTATTAAGTGCGATACCATGAAGTATACACGACTTTTTTGGCATTTATTTAATTTTATTTATATGTTCAGAAAAAAAATGAAAGAAAAAAAAACTTTATAAAATCTATTTTTATAAGATTTTTCTGTGTATTTTCTCATCCTTTTTTGACCAGTTGGAGATAATAGCATAAATAAAATCGTCGAAAGTAGTATTCTAAAGTTTCTTTTAAACGATATATCCCTGGTGCCCAAAGTATCAGAAAATGAAAGCTACCTGTGAAGGCACATGTACCACCAGGGAGAGAAGATGATGCAGTTAAATTACTGTAGCCCGGCTGCTTTAAAAAGCCTCTGATTTTTCTTTTTGAACAAAATAGCAAAGAAGTATACTCAATCATACCATTTTTCATGTAAAAGTAACTAACAAGATAAATAAATTATAAATTCAGAACTTGAGTCGCATAAATTGCGCATGCGTGTTAATATTATTATACAGTCTCAAACAAGCAAAAAATTAAAAACAAAAATTTTCTTCTGGCGGTAATTCTTCAGCAGTAGTGCGATTATAGAGTGTCTAAGCTAGCGAAATGCCAATAGACGAATGCCACTGTACGAGACCCTGTGCCCGTGGTAGTTCAAAATTGGCATACGTCTGCGGAACTTTAGACCTCTTATGCATTTGTTTTCGTATGTTTTGGTTAATACAGTTACGTTTAAATTTGAAATAAACGTGTGTTACTTTGTAAAAGTTAATTATTCAACAAGATTATTTTTTAATACCATACTTAAGGTCCCGCGTTCAAATTCCTACCGGGCCTACAATATAGCTCTTCGCGACGTTTTGCATGCGTTTATACTTCGCACTGATAATACCAAGAAGAAACCAATCAATAACTACTGTTGTTATTACTTTATCCAAGTACTGTATATTTTTGAAGCTGTATGTTCAGATTGTAATTAAAAAACCTACGATGACTTGGTGAAACTGTATGCAGAATATCAATTCATTTATTAATCAGACACGTAACAGTGTAAATATTTTTCACACTTCTATCTTTATAGATGCGACTTTCTTCAAACAACAATCACAAAAATTTCTTATTTATTTCTTCAATAGTTCTCTTTTTGTATGAAGTACGAATATCTCTATCGAAACTATTAAGCATAATTCCACAATATATACTTATAACTTTTCTGATCCCTTTAATCCTTTCAGGGGCAAGCACTTGTGCTCCTGTAACGTTGAATTCCCACCGGAATTTAGGAAAGAATTTAGTCCAAAATAAGAATAAGCAATTTTTCAACCCTTTTTCTTGAGAAAGTTAAAAAAGTAAAATTTAATTAAAAGTTTCTGGTTTGAATTGGATTAAAATTAGGTGGTATATAATATATACCACCGCCTCTCAAAGGGTTAAAACATCATTTTACAAAAAAATATTAACGAAAGACACACGTCAACTCCACTTGAACGCAATAAAACAAACAGCGATACGCAGATTGATTTTCCGAATAAACAAGTTACAGTAACGATTTGTTCATGTTGTGTTTTCCATAACAGCGCAGTGTTGCAAGCACATTTTTCCATATATTATACTTCGTGCTGTCCTTAATAACATATTTAAAGAATTTTTTTAAAAATCTCATTACGTCCATATAAAAAAAGGCCGACAAATATGCAACAACAAGATTATTTTTAAACAATTATAAACATACTTAATATGCATATCTTAACGATGTAGAAATGAGGTAAAAATATTGCTTAGCTTGGAAGTTGTAATATTCAATTTTAAAATAATACATTTATTACGCAAGTAGAACATAATTTTTTATTATACCATTTTTTGAGCCAAACTCTTATTTTATGGATCCCCACACTTGGCTTATTTTTTAATTCTAAATTTAAAAGATACTCATTTACAAATTGCGCATGAGATACGTATTTGTTTATTTTTTTCAAACGTTATGCCTTTTTCTTCTTTGCCTATTTCATACTTTAAAAAGTACGCAGTATTTTGAAATACTTGTATGAATAAATCGTTATTTTTTCAGGATACTACATAAATAACACCCTAATTTCAAAATTCAATAACTTATTTCCTATGATAAATATAAGCATGAAATGAGTGATATGTTTAGCTTATAAATTTTGTATGCAGATAGCTTATAAATTTTGTACGCAGTACTTGAAAACAAAAACAATTCAAATATTTGTCAGTAGACAGCACTGTGTTGTCTCAAGTTTGAAAAATGCTCGCATTAACTTCTAATTTTTACAATAAAAACAATTTTTTTCTCGCGTTTCAATAGCTAAATAGAATTAAAAAAAAAAAAAAAAAAAAAAAAAAAAAAAAACCTTTGGGGAAGTTTTCCTTGTTAGTTTGATGATTCATTCTATTTGAGACAGAACATCATATATTGTTCAAAATACGGGATTATTTTTAACACCACTGTATTAAAAATTTGTGAGATTTCTGTTAACTATGTATGTCATTTATGCGCACCAAAAATAGACGCCTAAATTTGAAAATTAAATAAATCATTAACTATAATAAATAAAAAGATGAAATAAAGTGGCATTCTTATCTGGTAGATCATAAACTTCATACAGAATAATTTTTAAAAAAGTTCAGATTTCCATCAACAGATGGCGCTGCATCGTCTCAAATTGTAAGAATGCTCTAACATGTAAAACTGCATCAAAATTATATCATTTGTTATCATTTTTTCAATTTAGCTAATGTAATGCGAAAAAAAAATTGCATTTTGAATTTTTGAAATTTATACTCTTACAGTTTGAGATGGAGCAACGCCGCCATCTATTGACGAAAATCTATTTTGAAAATTACCCTATAGGAAATTTAAGACTTACAAGATATGAATATCATTTATTTCATCTTTATATTTATTATAGTAATGATTTATTAAATTTTCAAATTGAAACATCTAGTTCTCTCCACAGTGTAGTTAATGAATCATTGAATTTTAAATTTGGGGATCATTTATAAAATACCATTTAATAATGAAAATATTTTATTAAAATATTTTTGATTTAATTGAAAAATAGTAAATATTTGCTTATGTAGTGTTATATAAATAAAATCTCTTTATGTTTAAAATTATATATTAATGATTTACCCTTTTTGGAAATGCAACTTTATAAAGGTCAATGCCACAACCAATGTCCATGAAGTATGTCCGAAAACTTTCTGTAATGTCACAATAACTACAAATTGAAGGACAAATTAAATACTTGGCGAAACAATGTTAGATGTTACTGTGGTAATCGAATAACTGCAAAAGAAATCAGTAGTAACTTAGATCAATGTTACGAAAGTTCAAGGACATCGAAATTACTTTAAGTCAGCAGAATATCTGCAAAATAAATGAACAGCGAGGTCATCTGGCAAACAAATTAATTTAAGTCTATATCTTTCTAAAATAACATTAATTCTATACTATTGTTGATAATTATTTAAAAAGTAACTATTGGACTTAGCTGTCATTTTGTCTTTTTTATATATAACAAAAGATACCATTAATTTAATACCATTCATATATTTCAATATTAAAAAACATTTTCTTTAATTATTATGACACAAACATTTTAAATGCGTGTAAAGCAAAGAGGAAAAATGGTATCAAACATTAACTATTTACTTGCAGATAAACAATTACAAAATGTTTTCTACATTAAATTTTATCACGTTATAAAGGAAATACTCATTTGGTATTTCCTCTGTAGGTATGTATTTTTAGATTAAAAGAAAAGAAACAGTATACCACTGTAAAAATAACCACGAACGAAAATATACAAGAACATCTTTCGCGGTAACCAGCGATTGCGAAAAGAGATTATCTTTAGAAACCTCCGAAATCAATATACGTGGAACAAAAATATTCGTACAACTTAAAAATTTTATTTAAAAAAAAGAATAGGCCAACAGCAAAACTAGTTACTACAATAGATAGAATAACTTAATTTTTTTTTTCTACAGTATGTTTCTCGTCATAGATGGCGTTGCACAACACGTAAACATTTATTAAAGAATTCAGTTATTCAAAATGATGGATCCCGTGAAGAAAGCTCAATGTGTCGATTGGTTTATCGAAACAAATCCGATACCCAAATGCAAAGAAATTATCGAACGAAGTACGGAGAAACGCCTCCATCTCTACTGTTGATGTTAGCATGCTAAAACGTTCGTGGATTGAATTGGAATATCGTCTTGATAACTTTCGTGCTACGAAAGGAGTTCATGTTGAAGTTAACTAAGGCAGTACAAAACAACTTCTTGCGTTATTCTACCTAGTGTTGTAATTAGTTTTTTTGCAGGTCTGTTCTGTTTTTTAAATAAAAATTTTGAAGTTGTGCGGCTCTTTTTGGGACACCATGTATTTCAAGATTTAAAGAAGTATTTATAAAAACAAAGTTTTTTTGCCACTGATTTCGGAAACGTTTCCGAATAGTTTTAATATCAATCAGTTTTCTGAACCCAGAATATAGGTTTATCGGATGCTATGAATCCTCATATAAACATTTTCCTGTTCAATAAATGTGTTCTACAGGCAAACATAATACATTAACAACAGTATTCACATTGACATAAACAATAATATTATTTTGCTACTCTTTTATGTATAAATTGAATTACGCAGATGAAAATGTTTAATTGAGAATTGATAGCATTCTAAAAACCGATATTTCAGTTTGAGAAAAAAAAAATATTAATACACTATAAAAACTACCCGGGCAGCAAAAGAAACTTTGTTTTTATAATTGCTTAAATTGAATCTAGAAAATACAGTGGTTTCTAAGTTTCTAAAGATAAAGAACGCTTTTCGGAATAATGGGTAACTCGAAAAAGGCTATTATATATTTTCATTCGTGGTTATATTGCATTTTCGTAGATTAATAGACATTTGTCTTTTTTACAGTGTATGAATTAAAACGTTTGTCGACTTTTAAACATGGAAGAAATAAATTAATACAAAAATCAAACTTTCACAACTTCTTTATCTGAGTACACATTTGCGCACTTGAGAGGGTTTATTTATTCGTATATCATGATTTTTCAAGATGACTTCTGTTTTATTCGGCCATCTCATGCTTCTTCATCTAATATTAAAATTGTTGTGGAATAGTAAGAGACAAGGGAAATGGCATCCACTTACGAGAGCGGCTGTTATAATGCATCGTATAAAATGTGTTTTTGCTTTAACGAATATGTATATATATATTTCTATTCATCTGTTCATGTAATTTATTTACAAGAGTAATATGAAGTTGTGTTTTTAATATTTTTGTCAATCCTTCTTTTTTGTAGAATATCATAACATTTTATTGGTTATTACAAATTTATATATACAGTTAAATAATCTTTAATTTCTTATGATATAACATTTGTAGTATTCTAAATGAAAAATATACCATTACGCTTGGGGTATATATTTTCCCTCGTTAACTATAAGATTGAAGTGAAATTCTCATAGTGTTCAAATTATTTCATTTAAAAATACACTTAAACAGGGTGCCATATTTTTACGTCTGGAAGCGTTCGTAAAGCAAGTACGTATCCGGAAACCCGAAACGGACTAGGGACCGGCGGGCGCTCCTATGAGTGTCCGGTTGCAACGAAGCTCCTGGAAGCCTGGGATGCGTCCCTTAGAGTCATGAGGCAGTTTCCTTTAGCACATGGCTGTGTTGTTGTAGCGGCCACGTCCTCGTTTGTGTCTTGGGCACAAGAACAGTGATGCGCAGGTGGCAGTGCCCTCCCTCGGCCGGTAACCTACGTCATGGCGGTATCACGCTGGTCTATACTAAGACTGCTGACGTATATCCATTCTGTTTCGGATTATTGGTGCTCAGTTCAGCCTCAATCTACCGCAGCCGGAGTTGGGGTTGCCTAAGACTCGGTTCTGATTGGCTGAACAGGTTCTGATTAGCTTGGTTTTTCGACTGAACTTCAATTTGAGCAAATCAGCGAAGATGCGTCAGCCTCTATTATAGGAGCTCCAGTCTATACCAGTCCCGTCTGACGTGTGGCGCATTTGGGTTTCTCCGAACCTGTACTGGCGGGGCGAATGACACCAATGTCTGATCGTTTTCCCCTTAAACAGGTGTCAGGATTCAAAACTTTTTGGGGAAGAAAAGGGCAAACTTTTTTTTTCTGTATCTTGTGCATAGCTGAGAAGCAATTGATAAAGTTTTAACCTCAAATATGTTTTTAAAATTATCGTTAATGACAAATGTTCACTTTGAGAATTTTTCATTAGCAAAGCTTCAGAAGGTATCAGTGATAAAATAGTAATTTAAATGTTTAAAGTTTTTATTCAACCCAACCCTTATTATCCGAATAGCAAGATTTCTTGATGAGCAGTGTTGTCAGTTGGGCGAGTTTTTTGTTTGTATTATTACTATTCAGATTATTTTAGTTGGTATCAATTTTTTTATTTAAATATATTCTCCTAACTTAACGTCTTATTTAGTACCAGATTAAATAAAGCGAAAAAAAAGTGACAGTCAAGCAATTTGAATCTCTCTATTCTTAAAGAACGTAAAAATGCTGCTGCTGTCCTAACTGAATTTTTTGTGACCGTTTTAGTTTATTGGCTTATCCTGCGTAAACTATTGCACATAAAAACATAAAAAATGGTATTTATATATAAACAATTTATGATAAAAACGTTGAAGAAAGCAGTTTTTCAATTGAAGAATTATTTTAATCTCTATTTAATGTTGAAATCAGTCAAAATACTGCATTTACATACTTTAAGTAGGATCAAAAATGATGCACAGCAATTTAACACTCCTTTGCAGACTTTTACTTGACTAGATTGTGGTGTTTATATATATTTTTTAATTTGCCTAATTTTTTAAGTGTTTTTTTCTAATTTTTTATTTAAAATCTTATTATCTGAATAGAGATTTAATTCATAGTTTGAAATAGCCGTTTTATCTAATGTTGCTAAGTTTAAAAACCAACTTTTGAACTATACAACTTTTGAATTATAAAAAATATTTGCACATGAATATTAAAAAGAAGTAAAACTTTAAAATAATTAAATTATTATATGCGAAAAGCATTTAATGGTAAAAATTTAGATATATTTAAAACAATATATTTAAAAAGATTTTCTAATAGCATCTAAATGAAAAAATTCTTCTAGAAAAGTCCGGGACGGCATTTTTTACTTAATTACTTTATACAATCTAATTTACAAATGTGCAATTGATCTTACTTAATCAATCAGGAAAACAGCCGTCAGTTGTCCCGACACTGTTGGATGAGGCCTTGAGAATTCGGAAAATCACTTCGTCAAAGTGAAAGGCATCCTAATAACAGAAGATCACCAATGGTCGTGATAATAGTACTCAATCTTCAGTAATCGGGTAATATTTTAAAAAGAGGGAAAATTAGCGTGTTTTTAGAGTCTGCGGGGTCAGCGTAGGGGTTGGCGAGCGTAGCTAGTATGGGACAGAAGCCACTAGCATAAAAAAAATAAATTATTCTCGGAAAATATGGATTAATACTAATGTTAAAATATTAAACAAACTGGTGTAAGACAATAAAGGTAAAAAACTTCTTAATATTACCATAAAAATTGGGAAATGCGCTAGGCCTTCCGAAAGAACTTTGTCTTTCTTCTTCAGATGCAACCAACATGTGGTACCATTTTCAAGGCAGGAGTAAGACTGAAAGGAAATGGAAGGGAAAGTTACAAATCAAAGATAACACCCAATGGCCAATGGGAAAGGATAAGGCACCAGACAATTACACAAGAACATTACCCAATCAAATTAACACAGAACAGAAGGAGAATTATGAAGCAAATTAAATAAAAAACAGAGTTAAAAATTTAAAGGAAATAAAAAAAAATAATATATAATAAACAAAATAATAATAATAATAAAAATGAATAAATTACATAATTAAAAAACAAATTAAGTGTATTAATATTAAGAGTAAAAATACAAAACAAAGGCAAATAAAAATAAAGGTAAATAAAAGGCAAATAAAATTTTAAAAATTAACAACACGTACAAATCTACACACACACACACACACATATATATATATATATATACTATCACAGTTTTAATAATAATTAATTTGAAAAATATATAAATATGATTGAATTTAACAAGTTTTTCAAGCTGCAGAGAGCTTAGTAGGCTAAGATTTTTCATTAACAATAAATAACCTCACGATTAAGATAAAAAGCGAAATTTTCGAGAAAATACAATTCTGAGGAGCTGTTGGCATTAAATATAATTTTAGCATTTTGAAAATTAAAATTATGGCTGGAATCGTACGAATATTTGGCAATAAAATGTTTAAAAATTTTTTAGTTAGAGACATAACGGGAATGTTCCTTTAAGCGGGTTTCGAGATTTCTTTTAGTTTGATCTATATAAGATAAATGACAACAATTAGAAAGGACATTATAGATTCAATTGCGAAGATGACGAACAGAAGACTTTAACTTAACCCATTTTAGGCCAAGCATAGAAATTTTATAAAATGTGGTATTATTTGCATTGAAATTTGCTTAAATTACATTCATTAAGACACCAAAAAAGTTTCGTGCATGAAAAATAATAGTTTATTCAATTTTACGTTACATTATTAATTTATTATTAATAATTTACTATTAAATTTAAAAGAAAAATTTTAAGTTTTTCTTATGGCATTTGATTTATTTTTATTTTATTTACAGAACTTGCAACTTTACTCCATTATAAAAACATATGATTAATCTCAAGTGGAATAATTATACATTTTCAAAAAGTCGAATTTGTCAATAACCGTTTCAATTAAAAAACCAGCGTATTTTGAAAATTTCTCAACAAAAAGTGATTACTTCAATTGAATTACTAATATTTTATAGATGTCTCCAGAACCCTTAAAAACAGCAGAAAAATAAAATTAGTGAAAAATATACGTCACAGTGTTAATAAAAATATATTTATTGAAATGGTGCGTTTACGCACCTTTGGCCGAAAATGGGTTAAATTTATTGACAGGTTTAAAGATAACATTAAAATTGAAACATTTTAAACTTTAGCTAATTTGAAACATAAAAGTGGATAAAAAGTTAGAACGATCAAATATTATCAGGCTTGGTTTTGACAGATTTGGAAAGAGTATAATTACTAGAGGGTGTATTGAATTTATTCACAGCACTATCGGTAACAGAAGAGTTGAAACTTCTTATGACAGCAACAGACTTTATATAATTAAGTTCATCGTTAAGGGAAGCAGAATCTTAACAAATTTTGATGGCTTGGTTTACATAAGTGGAAAAGACACCGATTTTCCGGTTGGACAGCTTCAAAACTTTTATTCTATTACTGTTGTTATTAAAATTAGATTTAATACTCTGTATGTCAGCGGGGCCTTTGAAATACCACAAGAGAAATTTTGATATAAAATTTGTTTAATCCGTCTATTAATAAAAACAGATTTTTTCTTCAAAACAGTTTTTTACCATACTTAGAAAGACATACTCTTTTACAAAGGTAAATATTTTTAAATATAGATATTTCCTCAACTATTTACATACGGATCGCTTTTATGTTCTTGAAAGGTATACTGTGATTTTTAATTTTTTTATTCAGAACATTATCTCAAATTGCAGACAAAAACTTGATACATTTTAGGTTTCCGTACTTAGGTTTCCGTACTTAAAAAGTAAAAACGGAACGATTATAAGATCACTCCTGTGTCTGTCTGTCTGTCAGAGCCCTTTTTCTCGTCAACTATGGGACGTGAAAAGTTCAAACTTGGGAAAGTTATAAAGTCTTTTTACCCGCATATTTCCTGATTATTAGCCATTCAAAAATATGTTTGGGAAACATTTAGGGGGTTAGTCAAGTTACTTGAATTTTTGTTTTTACATATCGTGTGGGGTATCGTGTAAAAGATCTCGTAATACCGAACTCAAAAATATATTTGTTTTAATTTTAGGTATTATATTTTCAGAGATTTTGTCAAAAGGCATTGCAAAAATATCCCCCCCCCCCCTCTATTTCCAAATCTACTGAAACTTAAATTATGAAAAAATTAGGAGTAGTAGGAATTTATTTAAACAGTGTAGGAAAACTATAGCGATTTTCTTAGGTAACATAGATTTTGAGATAAACGCATTTTTCCGTTACACACAAACATTATTTTTCGGGCGGTCAGCGGAGGCGTTGAGGGGAATTCGAGATATCTATCGACGCAGAATCATCCAAGGATATTTGATAATGATTTTCAAAAACAATTGTCGCTAATTAGCCGAGATATTAGTTAAGTTACTTGCAAAAAAATTTTCTTTTTATGTATCGTGTAGGATATCGTTCGAAAGATTTCGTAACATTAAACTGAAAAATATATTTGTTTTAATTTTAGGCATTATATTTTCAGATATATCGTTGAAAGTATACTGGAAAAATATGTCCCCCCCTTCTTATTTCAGAATCTACTGAAAATAAAATTATGAAAAAAATTAGGGGTATTAAGAGTTTATATATTAATAAATAGTAATTAATAAATTAATGTATGGAATCATTTAAGAGTGAGTTATACTCGAACTTGACCGATTTTCTTTTTTTATTACTTAATAAGAATGGAGAGCTTACGAGAAAATAATTATTGTAAATTATTGTAAATATTTTATGAAATGCCTATAACTGCTCAATTAATAAGATAGTTTAATGAACGCATCTTTAATAAAGTTTATTTTTTTATAATATAATTTTTCTAGGAGGAAAAGAAAATGTTGAGATAATTTTTTTCTTTATTCATAGTTTCGACAATAAAGGTTAAGATGAGTCACCTTCTGTAATCGCGTGTGCTATTGCCATTAATATTTGTATAACGAAATTATTATTCTATTCACATCATCCCAAAGAAATGGTTTAGTAAACAAATAGAACTAAAGCACTATAATACCAAATAGGTCAGTAGTTTATAAATCTACGTAAAAATATAAATCTATTTTTTTTAATTGACTAAACAAAATTCTATCATTATTCAAGTATTTTATTTTGAAGGAGAATAATTATCCAAGTTGAATGAATTGTATGTACTTAACAATATATACAAATAATAAAGCAAAAAAATGTCCGTCAGTATATTAGGAGTACTTTTTTTAGAGTATTGAGTACTTTTTTTTACAATCTTTCACATATTTAAAAAAAGTCCTTCCGGCCTGTACCGGGAGGAAAAGGTAGCTTTCCTATATCTTCGTTTTAAAATTTTAGCTAATGTTACACGAAAACAGCAAGTTAAAATGAAAAGAAACGTTTACAAAAGATTCGTTAATACTGAATTTGAATAAGAAATTCGCCAAATTATTGAGCAATAGCCAAATTGGCTTCATTTATGAACACTTATTTTGGTCGCCAAATTTGGCGATATTTCGATAAATGTCGCCAATTTTGGCGATAATTTGGTGCTAACGGATATGAATATATAGTTTTATGCGTATGATTGGGAAAATTATTACAACAATGAAAGAAAATAATTTGCGAGTAATCGCGTTAATGTGCTGTTTTGTTTCAAAATGTCAGCCACCCTAGAATTTCAAACTGCTCTATCTCAGCCAGGCCAGCCGCTACGCGGCATCTCTTCAGTGGCGCTACGCGCCCCGGTACCAGGCACTAAACCCGTTTAAGCTAGGGAAACCTGGCAGGTAGGGGCCTGGTCGCCGGTCTCAAAAAAAAAAAAGATAGAGGTAAACCAAAAAATGCTCTGGAATCCTTGTATCAAGGCCTAACACGTAATTAAAAAATAAATTTTAATTTTTAATTTTTTTGTATATTTATTTTAGTTTTAAATTTTTAAATGGCCGCCATCTTGAAACAAAATGGCGGACCAAGCTGGCCAACGAACTCGGTCGAGACATTGGTAAGCTTAATACACACAATTAGTTTCATCAAAATCGATTTATAAATACGACTGTTATCGTATGACATAGGTCAGATATATATATATATATATATATGGATATATCTATATATATATAAATCAACATTTGAACGGAGGGTGGTTTTGGGGTCTGGGGGTCATGATCGGTGAAAATATATCGAAATTTTCCGGAACTGCTTTCCTCCGAACGGCTGCAATAGGTAGCTTTATACTTTTTAGTATTGAAAGCTACCTAATACAGGGTGTCTCAGTACAACGTTTCAGAACTTCTATGAGGGGTAGGGTGCACGATAACGACTCGGAATCATATAGCGCGGCAGTGTCGGAAATGCTTTCCTGACGCGATGGTGTACAGAGAAACATAGGAAATAAAAATAAATAAATAAAAAGACGTTTTCATATGCCCCCATAAAAAGAAATCAAGACATGATACGATGATCGAGCAGGCCAAAGCACCGGGCGACCACGTCCAATCCACTGTTGGCCAATTCTGACGTGTAGGTGGTTACGAACGTTACGACTGAAATGGGCAGGGGCCCCATCGTGTTGGAATTACATTGTTTGTCGCATCGATGCAGAAATATTCTCGTCATCCAAAACTTGTGGCAATATTTGCTGCAGAAGGATCAAATATTTACTACCGGTTAGACGAAAAGGCAACAAGTAAGGTCCGATGAGGTTATCCCTCACAATGCCGGCCGAAACATTAACCGAGAAACGAATCTGCGCTGCACGTGTTGCATGCGGGTTCTCCACCGCCAAGAAATGGTGTTGAATATTCCTTCCCTTGTAAAGGATGCCTCATTGGTGAACAACACATTAGCAGGGAAACGGGAATCGGTACACACTTTTGAAGATACCACTATGCAAAAGCAATATGAGGTACATAATCACCCGGTTGAAGTTCCTGAACACGCTGCACATGATACGGATGCATTTCGTTGTCTCTGAGAATCCTCCATACACTGGAACGGAAAATCCCGACGTCGTGCGCTAGACTTCGCGAACTCAAAAATTGGAGTCTCCTGTACACGATGTAGCACATTCTCTTTGATGTTCAGAGTCCGTTCTGATCGTATCCGATTCATGGCAGCTCTTTGAAAGGAACCTTTTTCAGCTAACCTCCGGTGCAGCCTTGTAAAGAAATTAGGGCTGGGAGAACACTTCATAGAATATAATTCCGCGTGGCCTAGGATATCGTTTCCGTGGGCCAGGGCTGTGCGGCTGGCCCACTACAATCCGCAGCCTCGCAAGCCAAAAGCATATCGGCTAACTCCGTGTTCGTATAATTAGCCATCCTACTAATTCTGCGTCCTTGTGCGAAATGACGATTCCATGCAAGAACGCTCGGAACTTTCGCGCAACGCTAACTACCGCGTCATGTTACGACCTGCATTCCTATAATGATTCCGAGTCGTTGTGGTGCACCCTACCCTTCCTAGAAGTTCTGCAACGTTGTACTGAGACACCCTGTATATTAGGAAAACAAAGAAAAAAGGATAGACTAATAAAAGTGAAAACTCTCATTTAGAAATAAATCATGCTTTCTGATTAGATATATTTCAACACAAATCTTTTTATATTTTTTTAATTAACAGTAGTTAGCTCAAGATTAAAAAGCAATTAAATGAGAAATAAGACTTCTTTTTAACGAGATTACTTCTTTTAAAGATTGCTTACGGAAAGTTTCCTAGATATTTATTACCTTAGAAAAAAAAATGTTGTTTATTACTTCGGTTTTTTTGCTTATTTGAAGCAATTATTTTTATGACTCTTGTCTTTTGGGAGTTTTTATTTAAAACTGAGCATCTTATGAACTTTTTGACAGACACTGCTGTAAGCTTTTTTTTTTTATAGTGAGATTAAATAAAAACGTTTAAATATCGTGACAACGAATTTGTTTTCTTCAGATAGTGGATTTTAAAGGATTAGTTTAAGAATTGCGGGGACTAAACTGTTCTAATGTTTCTATTCAGAGGATAATTTGAAGTTTATAATGAAAGTTATCACAATATTTATCATATGAATATTTGTTTATTTATTCAAGTTATTTGTTCATTTGAGAAGCTCGGTTTTATTACACGTACTTTAAAGTTAGTATTATTTTGAGCAATAAAATCCACTATGGAATCCTCCTAAAACTTAATTTTTTACTAATTCCGAATATTATGAAAGAAAATAAATATGTAAAGTAATAAAAGTCAGTGAAATTTTGAAAAAGAAATAATGGTAGATATATTAGAGAAAAATACTACTGTTATTTTGTTTCTAATTAACAATACTTTATTCAGGAACATAATGTAATTAAAGGAAAAATAAGATCTTTTTAACAAGATAATTTTTTTTAAAGATTGCTTTCTGAATGTTTCTAAGATATTTTTTTTTCATCCAGAAAAAATATTACTTCACCTTTTTTGTGTATTTGAAGCAATTAATTTTATGACTTTTGTCTTTCGGGTGCTTTTTTTAAGACTGACTATCTTAATTACTTTCTGATAAACCTTTCCGCACGCTTTTTTAGATTAAATAAAAACGTTTAAATATTGTGACAGGGAATTTGTTTCATCCGAATTGTGATTTTAGAGAATTAGTTTAAGAATTCTGATGACTAAACTGTTTCATAATTTTTGTTCAAAATATAATTGTACTTTATATTCAAATTTAATACGGTACTTTAAAAAATAACTTCTGAACTACTTTGCTCATGATTATTAAGGAAATGTTTTAATGGATAATACAAAACATTATAAAATGTAGGTGTGTCGAACGTAAGTGAGTTTTTGAGAGTTGTGAGTGTAGTAATTTGTTTACAATCTTAAAATAAGATAAAATATTTTTTTCCTCTAATAGATTAGATAAATTTGATACAACATCATCTACAATAAAAAATTGCTGTTTACCTAAAATGCACATTCAACACCCCCCCCCCTCCTTTCTGTAGTAAGTATTCTTTATATAAAATTTATATAGATTTTATTTTAGAACAGAAATTTTTGGTCGCTTGGTCGCCATCGTCGACCAGAAATTTGAGGCTTGCGACTAGGAGACAGACTTCGAAAATATGCAGTCCCTTTCGGATCTTGAAGCAACATTGTGCTTACACTCGCTAAAAGGTTAATGATCATTACTCCCTACATATTCCCCCTTTTCTCTTTTTTCATAAAAAAGAACTTTTTACACTCCTTGTTTCCGAAACATTCCGTATGATGACTTATACGTATGAGATTACATCATTAAATATATTAGAATTAAAATATTTCTGAATTAAAAATTAAATTCTATTGAGAGTTCAATGCTATATCCCATTGATTTTTCATAACAAAAGTGTTGCTTGTGTATAATTTTTATTGCAATATAATGCTGCTATATATGTTAGCATATTGGTCGTGATTAGAATATTTATAATGTTTTATTTAATCATAGATACAATTTGAATTCTTTTTATCAATAAAAAATAATTTAAAAATTTTTATATAACAACATAATATGTATTATAAACAAGAAAACTGCAAATTATAAATACCAAATATGAAAAAAGGATCCCCATTGAATTTTCAGACAAAAAATAAAAGATTTGCAACTGGTATAAAATTGTGGCGAAGAGTATTTTTAGTCTGATGACCGCCTTTAGATTTCAAATTTCGTGCATTGAATTAGAACATCCTTTGTACTTGCATTAGGCACTGTCTGCTTTGTTGAAGACTTTTATCAGGTTATGTAAATCAATATTACTCTTCGTTTGAACTAAAATGATATAACTATCCAAGCTATTGTCTGAATTCTAAGTCACAGTGTAATACTCCGTCTGAACTAACCAGTCTTTTTACATGGTCATCTTTTGCAAAAGACGAATCATTATTAAAATACAAACTCCTAAAGTCAAGGACTGATTGTTATACGAATAACTTTACAGAACTAAACCAATTGTTAAATTCTGATTCACAAATACACTCTGCATTTCAACAAATTTCACGTATGGCACAGGGTCAAAAAAGGAGAAAAAAAAAGCTTTACAACTAGCAGGGCAAAGAAGTCTAAGGGCTCTAATAATTCACTAGGCGAGTAGCATAATATGAAATTAATAAGTACATTATCAAAATATAAATTTTATTTCTGTCTCATCAATGATTTATCTGTACCTGCATACAAATCACGCGAAAATTGCGTATTTTTGAGTCCTTTCAGTGTTTGTCTCGAGGCTAACGGTGCTTTACGCGTATCTTTTTTTACAGACTGCGGGAGTCACGTGATGCTCGAATCCACCAATGCAGGTGTACGAAAAGAGCATCACGTCACTCTAGCGGTCTGTAAAAAAAGATAAGTGGAATGCACCGCGGTAGCCTGTCTTTTTTGTTAGCCTCGGTTTGTCTCATATGACGTCAGTGCTATGATTTGCGTTGTTTTGATAGGGTTTACGTTAACCAATTAGCTATTGGGTTGAGTTTTCATTGAGCTACTTCCCAAGAGAACTTTTTCCAGAGAAGTACTATATATCTTTCAGAGAAAAATATACAACTTTATACAGATCCTAACCACGTTTCAAATTCGATTGAATCTGTATTCAACAAGCCTTACGCGTGGCAGAACGCCAAATACGTTTTACCACTAGCGATGCATCAAACTTATAAAGCGAATGTTACGATATCAACGTTCTCAAACTTCTTTTGATGGTTTAATTTTCGTGGTGTTTGATTCGATTGCACCATTTCAGTTTATTTGGGAATATATCTTACACATTTCTCTCACTTATTTTAAATTACTATAAATTTAATTTTATAAAAATCATTGAATTAGTTTCTTTGAGTTCAAGGTACATTTGGTTCTATAATCTATCATAACTCAATGCTACATCAATTGAAATTAGAATACCGAGATTATAACGCATACATGTTATTTATATATATTATATGGCTCCTAAAAGTTTTCTTAGTTATAGTAACAGTTGATCTGCTTTTGTCACGTATATAGATCAATATACAGTGGCAAAGGGTGCTGAACCAATTTATAAAAATATATATATATATATTTTTAACATTTACTATCATAGTTGAAAAGGGTTTGTGAATTCAGTTTGTTTTGCCGTCTGTTCATACTATAACTCTCATAAATGTACTCGTATGGGTCATGTAATTTGTATATGTTATTGAAAATGAAGTGTGTAGCATTTACCTTTCGTTTACAGGGACGCGCAAAAGAATTTCGTTACATCATGGTCTACGAGGAAAAATCATTTTCGATGAAATCCATTATTTTTTTTACATGTCAAACATAATTATATTAATATGCATCACTGAGGTGGATTACAACATTTTTTCTCTGGAGTATAGAAAAAGTGGCATTTATAATTCGTTTACAGGAGCGCACAAAATAATTCCATTATAAAATGATCTATGGGGAAAAATCTGTGGATTTTAATAATGGTATAATACTTCAAAAATAATGAAATTAAAAAGGATCATTGAGGTGTTTTACAACATGTGTTATATAGATTATGTATGGCAAAGCATTTATCGTTCATTTACACAGACGCACAGAATAATTCAGTTACAAAACTGATTATGATCGTTAATTGCTGGAACTGAGTTTTTCGCTGTGATATGGTTTTTTAAACGTATCTAATTTTTAGTGCAATGCGTGGTGTGTAAAAATTCTATAGATCATATACAGGGCTTCACAAAAGAATTCGCACACGTTATCAGACATGGACAGCAATTGCTGAAAATGTATTTTTACCGAGTTGAGTGTTTTTTAAACTGCTTATTTAAATATCTCATTTCATTGTATGAGAAGTGAAATTTATTAACAATATTCTTTTAGTGTTGGAAAATGTTTCATAATCTATACCTGATGCATGATTTTTTGTTCTTATTAAAATTCAAATGAAAACAATAGAAAGGGGGAAAATGTTAACATACACACGATTACCTCTATAAGGTATAGTTAAAAAACTCTATAATTCTTTCTGTGATTAATGTCTGTAATCTATACACCTAAAAATAAAGCAACTATGGATTCGAGCAATATTATAAAAACACTTTAAATAAAGGTTCTCATTGGTCCGTATCAGAATATGAAGTAGGTCTGCCTCGTCCTAAAGATATTTCAAACTCACAAAACTATTATTCAGCAATAATTATAATACAAATTTTAACACTGTTCTCGATTGAAATTATTATAACAGAAAGCATGCTCCCAATACAGTTACTACAAAAAATAACTTTACATCCCATACCATTAATTAAAAAATCGTCAATTTCAGTCATGAATCAAAATGAAATAGAAATTTAAGATGATTGTTACGAAAAAGGAATTTAAAATATCATATTGAATATAAATGAGCTTCATTTATTTATTCCTAAGTCAAATTGCATTATGTATTCAATTTCATAAAAATAAAATTTAAGAATCATTAAAGCTATTTTAACCAGTTTAGCGATTAACGCAATGGCAATTCCAATTAAACATTTTGAATGTTAGGTGCCCAAAATTGCTTTTTATGTGCAAGTAATTGTATTTATCACTTTGTCTATTTGTGAAAAAATAACATAGACTACTTTGTTTGCAAACTATCCTTTTTTTAGTGAAGTATTTCCAATGGAATCAGGAAAAGAACAAAAGAAAATTCTAACATTCTTGAGTACAATTTGCATATGAAAGAATTTTAACTTTTTAAATTTGTTTTTCTTGCTCGATTAAAACGGACCTTATAACAAAGATAAGTGATTTTTTTTTTCAAATTTTAAAATCATTGTTTATAGGGTTTGTTTTGAATTTTAGAAAGTGTTGAGAAATCAATAGAAATCTAGTGGCGTTAAGATTTCTGTTATAGATAATTCCTAACAGCGTGTAGATTAATGAAGAATTCACAAGAAGAATAATGTACAATAAAATTAGTAAGCATAAACTAAAAAATATATAATTCATTAAAGGGCGTTTCTCAGTGCCAGTATTATACCGTAAAATTAACAGTAATAATCAGTCAAATAAGCAGTGTTACGCTGCCGCGCATGCGCTATAGCGTATACGCGCAGCCGCAGTAAGCGTTACTGCTTATTTTACTGTTTATTACTGTTAATTTTACTGTATAACACTGGCAACAGGGTGCCAGTATTATACTGTAAAATCAACATTTTTTTTTTTTGCAGTACATTTATTAAAATGCAAGTACGCTAAAGTTGAAAATATATTTGCTCAAAAAATTTTACGGAGTCACACAAGTTTCTCTAAAAAAATAAATTCTCAAAATAAATATTTGAACATCAAAAAACGTTTATCGATCGATACAGTACTTCAAAGTTAAAATAAAATCCCATTGAATGAAACTGACGAACATCATATATAATTTCTTTCTTTTCCCATGATGCAGATAATACAATTACCTTTAGAAAATTGAATTTTATGTTTAATTTTTCCAAAGATGATTAAAATGCATTTGTATATATGAAAGGAAAAAGGATATTTTTGTAGAATGATAAATTTCTAAGATGACTTTTTTAAGTAGTGGTTTGGGCTTTACAAAAGTAAATTAATTAAAATAACAAGAAAAGATAGAATACAAATAAATAATATGCATTGACGACATAGTTGCCTCTTAATGTAACATACTTCAAATATATTTAAGAAGAATATAAAAAGGATATGTAAGTTTTAATTTATGCTAATGCCACATTTTTCAACAATATTCTAAATGTGACGTTTGATAATCGCACATAACGAAAATGTTTTAAAACATTTTAAACTGCACACGGTTCTTACTTTTAAATAGAATACAAAATTGGTGCAGTAATAATTAATTAATACAAATGTATATATAATGTAACATCGTGAATTAAAAACTTTCAGAAACTATTCTTAAAATATTTTCACATTCTAAAATGTTTTCTTGCATCAAATTCAAGTGTATTCATGATCATTTTTTTCATATCTTAAATATTATTTTTATTTTAATAACTGTAATTTTCTTTTTCAGTTTATTTTAGAAGCCATAATGGAGGAAGAAGTTTTAAGCAACATAAATGAGTGGATGGATGATGATGCTATAGGAATAAACTCGACGACATCATTCCTTGCGACAACTCCCCCTTACGGAATACTTACCTCTACAGCAGAGCTTGTTCATCGTGCTGTGCCACCCAGTGATATCTTTCGCTATTTCCAGTTGTCATTTTTGACTTTAGTCACTGTTGTAGGTTTTGTTAGTAATTTCCTGGTGCTATTGTTATTCTACAAAAGGCCAACCTTAAGGAGCTTTTCCAATAGATTCGTGTTGAATTTATCTATATCCCATTTTTGGCAATGCATTTTGGTACTACCAACAACTGTGATTTCAATCGCAACCGATCAATGGTTATTAGGTAACACATTTTGTATTGTAAGTGGATTTTTGTTTACCACTTTAAACATAACTTCAGTTCTCTGCTTATTACTTATTGCGCTGGATCGCAATTGTGCTGTGAACAGTCCACTTCACTACACCATGACCATTACAAAGACTAGAACTGGTATTTTAATTTTTCTAACGTGGCTTGTGGGATTTCTTGTTGCATCTCCTCCTCTTTACAACATAACACAAATTAAATACAGAGAGAATTGGCACATGTGCACAATAGTATGGGACATGAATGATTCCTACAGTGTTACATATGGAAGTGTTTTAATAGTATTAGGTTTTATGGTCCCATTCCTCACCACCATATGTGTTTATTCTTCCATGTTCCAGGCTGCTAAAGATAATTCAGAGCGAGCAAGGAAACACAGTGTTAACAGCACGATAGTCGAAAATAACATTCCAGATACACAAGTAAAAATGGGATCAGTACCCGTAAAGAAAAAATTTCGAAGATGGAGTTCCGGTTCAAACCAGTTCTTTGGCGAAGAATGGAAAGCTGTTAGGACTGGATTCCTTGTTGTGATGACATTTACGTTATGTTGGTTGCCATATTTTTCTGTGACTTCACTGGAAGCCTATTTTGATTCGGATACTATAATGCCAAATTACGTATCATTTATAGTCGTTGTTTGTATTTTTAGTGCTTGTGTGATAAACCCTTATCTATATGTATTCCGCAATAAAACGTCCCGTAAAAATATAAAGCAGCTCATTTGCCATTCGAACCTTACAAAGAATAAGAAATTTGTATTCCAGAAACAAAGTAAAGATAAATATGCTCAGACTACGCAGAATGCTTGCATTCTTGCAGCAAGTTTAGTGAATGAAAGTTCTGAGAAAGTAAAAGCATTACCAGCTTTGTATCAAAATGTTGATGGTAGATGGCAAGTATACAGCACTTCAGAGGACCGTAGTCGAGATGATCTTGACGAAACCATCTCAAATGTATCAGATGAAGACTTTTTCGATACAGGATTTCAGAAAGTACCTGTTCCAGTTCATAAAAAGAAATATACCCAAAATGGCAATATAAATGTTCAAGCAATTTACAATAATAGCTTTACTCGAAATACTCTTGCAAAAAGTCTATCTTCAGGTTCACAGCCTAGCACTGGTTCAAGCCACCTTCTTTTGTGCAGACTCAAAACGAGTCTGAACAGAGATTCAACTAGTAGTGATACCACAGAAAATTGTAGCATGTCATTAGAAAGCAACAATAGCAATGAGCAACAATTAGATCCAGAATCTTCACTGCCAGCAAGAAGAGGTATAGGAAAATACCTCTTTAATACATCGGAAGAACTGTGGGAATCTAAACAAGGTGTATCGCACCACAAAAAAATTGAATCTGTCGCAGAAGAACCAACGCCAACTAGTAATACACGTAAGACGTTATCTTCTTTCGGTAGAGCCAGAAGGAAATCTTTCATTCACAGTCACATGAAAAATAAGAAATCAAATGAAACTACATTGACTTCATCAACTAAATCTGAATCTTTAGATTCAACCTCTGTAACTTCAACAACTAAATCTAGTAAAGGTAATAGACCCAAGTTGATTCGTCAAATGGAGACTATAGAACCACCTGATGAGTATATGGATTCCTAAAGTATAACTTTTTGGCAGAATGTTTTCTTTCGCTGATTCTAATAATTATTTATTTGACTTTCTTATAAATTAATGTAATTTTTCATTCATCACCATGTTTCAGGCTTGTTAACACTTAAATATTTCGCATTTTCCTGTACAGTTTTTTGCTTGACATAGAGTCTATGTTACAGTGAGCACATGCTTTTGATAGGAGCTTCGTATTTTTAATAATTTGTTACAGATCAAACATTGTTTGCATAATGATTTTTTATGATAATTTTTTAATCTTCTTGGTAAATAAATAATTTCTGCAGCGCTTTTGTACTTTTTGTGAATTTTGTTATAAAGAGGAAAAATATTACGAATAATTACAACTTTTCATTTTTCATTGCAACTCTATATAGATTATGCCGTTTCTCATGCTAAGTTAAAAATTAGATGAACATACGATGCATTATATTGCTACTCTTTACCAATGATTTGTTTTCCACGAACTTTTATACAGATATTCCTATTGAATTTTTGGTATAATTTATTTTAATTCTTCATGGCTAAGAAACAGTTAACGAAAAGATGCTAAATGATTCTAAAAATGATTAGGACTGGCAAAAACGGAATTAAAACTAATTACAACTGATTACAACTAATTACAACTGATGCAATTTCTTTCAAGATTCTCTAAAGCTGCATTTACATTATTGCGTTATCGTCTTAGGAGTTGGCATTCCTGGCGTTAAATCATAAGAATCAACCAATCAGCGCCTTTCATTAGTTGTTTACGCTTCCGTTGATTGGTTGGATCTCAACTTTTAAAATTAGGAAGGCCAACAACTAGTGCAATAACGCCATAATATAAATGCGCCTTAATACTCTTAAAGTTTAATTATAAATTAAAAAACTTGTAAACTAACGATTATAATACATGTGTATATTTAAACTGATGATTCTAGACAATGTATTTTGCGAGTTTACTTTTAATACCTGCAGAGCCTCAGTTATTTTATTTCGGTTTCGTTCTCTTCCCATGCTAAAAATACCGTCCTTCTAACTAAACTCATAAACTCCGTAGAAGCTGCTTCTTTCAAAATTTCCATGTAAAAAATACATATTAATTTACATGAAATTTTTCCCGATTTGAAACTTCAATAAAACTGAAAAACTAGCTTATCGGATGCAACTTATAAAAGTGAATACCAAAAAGTTGTGAAATATAGAAGATTGACCCGACCTTATCATGAATGTATTGGGAAGAAAATCAAGTATTTTAAAAGAGATATTTTATTAAATACGCTGTCTAGCACTTCCAACATGCTGCATGAACCACGCGCTCTTACTTTTTTGTTAACATATTAACAACTGGAACGTAATTATGAAAGATAGCGTTGAGAAAATAAAAGCATGGCTGACTCCTATTTATTTATTTATTTATTTTTTGCAATGATTAGAGTACCTTTACAAAAGAGTAGTGATATATAGACAGTAAAAATTGATTAGTTAATAGAATTTTGAGAAAAAAAAACAAAATCTACAGTAACTAGAGTGACTAAATTTTATAACAACACTTTCTTGTAAAAGTTTTCATTACTTTAAAACTTTAAAATCTTTTTTTACGCTTTTTTTTTGTCTTTTATCATCTTCTTAAAATGTAATAAAGTTTTAAATAAAAATTGTGGGGCTGCGTAAACTAAAGTCCTCAAATTTGAGGACGTCTTCGAATTTTAAAGATGTAAGGAAAAGTTAGCTATAACGTGAACCTATTTATTTTTTATAGCGTTTCTTATTAAATGCAATATGATTTTATGAATTACACTGAAACTAAATTAACCCGACTAATGTGTTTTGGACATAATACAAATAATTGAAGAAATCATGAGAAAAATAATCTGTTGGAAAATAAGAATTTCTCTAAATTGACTTTTTCTAATAAAAAGGCAGGCCTAATGTAACTTAACGTAGACCTATTATTTTTTTTTCCAGTAAGATTACTTTTAATGCAAAAAAGAAAAAAATAATACGCTACTTCAATAAATTTGAATGCTTTAGTTGAACAAGTACAACAAAATTAATTGTTTTGCATTAAATCGTAAATATGGACTTAGAATTATGCACATATAAATTTCGAAAATTCCAGTTAAATGGAAACTATAATGTTCGTTTGAACAGGAATTTTAAATTTTCTAGAAAATACAATTTTATCAATGAATACCCACAATTCGCATTTCAACAAGGGGTTTTTATTGCATTGTTTTAGTTTTCTATTACTACTCCGGATATTCGGTGATCCGGAATTCGGGTATATGGAGTTTTACTGTATTTCGAATCAATCTAAATTTTATCTCTATCTTCAACACTTTGTTTATTAAGGTTTATATATATTTTTTAAACCATAACGCTTAATACTTAACACAAAACGTTGAGCAGTACTCTTTCAAGGCATTGCAGATAACTCTTTTAAGCGAATATCCCCAAATTTTGAAGTGTGGATTGCTGTAATTTATTTCGAATCAATCTACATTTTATCTCTATCTTCAACACTTAGTTCATTGTGGTTTATATTCGAAAATTCCAGTTAAATGGAAACTTTAATGTTCGTTTGAACAGGAATTTTAAATTTTCTAGAAAATACAATTTCATCAACGATGAAACGCAGTGATTATTCGCAAAACGTTGAATAGTATTCTTTCACAGCATTGGAGATTGCTATTTTAAGGGAATATCGTAAACTTTTGAAATGCGTAATTGTAGCAAAAACTTTGAATCTGTATACGCGCCATATGCATATATTGCTACTCTAGTCTCGGATAAAGGTACTCTAGTAGTGATAGTTTATTCTGTATTTTACCCTGATAGAGGAGGATTCATTTCTTGGGATCATTGTGATTGTTTTAGTTTGTATAGTGTTTTTAAAAAGATTTTGTACAACAAATTTATGTATTTTGTAAAACTTTTTGTGTATAATTTAGTGTGTATTACTGTATTATTATACTTGAGAATTTATTTGACACTGACCACTTAAATAAGCGTGAAGTTTATATTTCAAGATATGTAAAACATTGATCGGTAGAGATAGAATATTTGAAGAATGCCTCTGATTGCCAGAACATAACTTTGACGTGATATTCTGCAATGATATTTTTATAACGAAGTATAATTCTTAAGGAAGCCAATTGATTTATTGCTGGTAAGAGAGAAAATTTTCCTTACTCTTTTCCCTGACCTTTTAAGAAACAGCTTACTTGCCAATTGATGCGGAGATCTGTATTTTACATCCTGGAATTTGTTTTTTTGTATATATATATATATATATGTATGTATGTATTTTTAAAGTTAGTCCGATAGGTTTTCTTAAAGATCCCAAAACTTGAAATTAAGCAGTTAAAATGTTTCTAAAATAAGTAATTAATTCACTTGAGGTACTGAATAAAAATGTTCGATTCATTATCGACAATTTTTATTTTATCTGCATTAGAAGAAAAGAAATGTCTTTAAAGTTTTCCATAATAACCGTTTGAATAAATGTTACGAGCCGAAAGTTGAGAAGAATAACTGGAAGTTACTTCAGACACATTTCCAACGTTTCATATTATTTGCATAATGAATAATAAGCTCTCCAATGGAAATTTTCTCTCGCATCGATGAGACATTTCAGGAAAATTTTACACGTTAACTGCATTAGAGATAATGTGTGAATTAAGATGTCACATCCTTTCTATTTTGTACATTGCAGATGGGAAAAAAGAGATAATTCTATATTTTATAAGTTGAATAATTTTTCTTACTTTTACTGTATTTAAGAGCTGGAAATAAATTCTCAAAGCCAGTTATGCATTTAACAATCTGAGACTGTTTGTAAAAAATGATGAATTGAAATAAGACGTTTTATATTTTTAAAGTGTGTGAAATGAAAATTACAGTCGAGCCCGCTTAATACAGTAAGGGTTTAAAAAATATTTCAATCTTGTCGTTGGAGCTAATAAATGTTACAGGAAAATTGATACATGAATAATATGAACTTTGTTTCCATTTCAGGAAAAACTGAATTCGTGCTTTCGAAGCGATTGATTTTTAATTGGGTGAATATATACAAATGATATAAGCATATCCCTAAAGCTTATGCTATTTAAATCAAATATTTTAGAAAAAAAGATACTGTAATATCTTGGTATGTAAAATATTTTATATAGATCATACAAAAATTTTTGAAAATGCGATACTTACATTCAAATTATTTTACTTAATTCATCAACATATGCTTGAATATTTTATTAAAAAAATACTGCATCGTTTTCATTATTATAATTACTAAGTTAAAGGCATAATTAATTTTTTTTGCAAAACATATCAATAATTATTAAATAGTAATAACACATACTTTACACATTTTGTAACCTTTAAATTGAATGATACTTCCCCTAGCATTGAAAATTCGCCAGTCAAAGTAGCTTCTTGGAGTTCATTCTCTAATTAAATGTTTAGAATAGTAATAATAATTACTAAACTTAGCACCATGTTACATATTTTAACGATTTTGTGCGAAAAAGCAGGTGTTTATCCTAGCGATCTTTCACAGTGGTGTTTTGCAAGTAACGGAAGTCACTCCTCTGGTAAGAATTTCATGAAATACATGAATCTGTTTGTCTTATAACTCTTTAGACATAAACAGATAAACTTTGCAGATTTCATGATTTAACGTGCATTTTACTCTGCTCTTTGTATTTAACTACATTTACATTTATTCAGAAATGTCACTCCCCTGACGGTTTTAGTGCCAGGTAAGATAAGCTTTTCCTTGAATTTTTTTTTTAATTGAAATATTTACTGGCCTGTCTAAACATAACATGATTAAAGGCATATTAATAACTTTTCGTGTGATAATAATTAAATGGATAGCTTAAAATTTTTTCGGAAATTATCCAAAACCCACTACCGTATATTCACCCAATTTCATAAGTAGATTTATAATGTTAGATTGATTATATAGTAGCAGAACATTGCAGTTTGGAATTGTAGACATAACACTAAGAAAAAAAAAAACAAAGCTTTGTACTTCTTTTTTCCAAATATTTATCTCTGATGTCTCCAGACATGAAATCAAAACTGTTTTTGGTGACTAATTTATAGAACTGATATTTCCAGGTGAAGTTATGTAAGCGAATGCTACCGTAAGATATAAAACAAAACATATTTATTGGGTATCGTTAAAATGCATATTAAAACATAAATGGGGTTAATTTCATACTGTACATGCTTCAGAGAACATAGTTTAATGTGTTAAATAATTTTTTGTTTTAATCGATATTGAACAAGTTGGTCATATAAATTGCACAGCTATATTAAAAAAAACAATTTAGATGAAGTTTTTCATAATACTTTTGAAATACGCAAGGTCGTTTCCACTTTATGGAAACGTTTTTCACAGTTAATGTCTATGCTTAAATTCGGTATTTCTTGAAATTCTTGGACTTTATTGGATAGATTTGACTTTTATTTGTAGCTCTGACTCAAAATTTCCGCAATAGCATATTTTATCTTAGTACAGACATGTCAGTTTTATTCCACAGCTCTTAGACAGCTTTCTGAAGTATTTTCAATGTTTATGAAGTTATCTTCTTCACATCTAGCTAGTGATAAATGGAAATTTGTGGTGCCAGTGGATGAAGCTTAAGTACATTGAAGTGTGTAACAAAAGCAGTGCATTAATTTTATCAATCAATCGAATACCCTCCCCTCCTCTCGGACAAAGTGGGTTTGTGAATGTAAAGAAAGGTTTATCAAGATTCATGATTGCTATTGGATTTTGTTACGAAAATAAATTAAAGCTAAAAAAATGTATCAAGTAAAGCTAAAGTAAATTCCCTGTATTATCAGTAAAATATTTCAGAACCCATTTTCAAATAGGGGAAATTGCAGTTATATATGGAACTAGGGGTCTCCACCCCTGCTCTCTAACGCTTTTTTGTAGTAACTCTAGCCAGAATGAGTACCATCATGAATCATTTTAACATATAAAATGTACAAATTTGTAATGTAAAAAAAACAATTGAAAACTTTATTCAAAACACAATTAAAAATGCATTTAGTTGGTGCTACCAATGGGCATACATCATTTTAAAGTTATGAAATTTTCAAAAATTTTAAATGTAAAATAATTAACGGAAAAAAGTACATTGATACACAATTAATTTAAAATTCATTGCACCTATAATATTGTACAGTACGGTCTAAATTTATTTAGAAAACCTCTTGTAAAACACTACGTGATAGCAAGATTGAAAATGTAGCTTTTGTTTTCCTAATGACGTCATTTTCTTCATCGGAAACATTTCGCTTTTCATATTACTTAATATGATAGATTATTTACTGTCATTTTATTTACACAGATTACGTAATATCATTTCTGAATAAAAAATCTGTGTTTGCTCTGCAGCGATTAGTGCATACTTAAACGCAATCATTTTCATATGTTTACATTTTATGAAAACCATAGAAAATTTTCTTTTAAGTATGACGAAAGTTTCAGTGGTAAATACGCTTCTGATTGATGGAATGTAATAAGGCAAACTAATTTTATGTTACTATGGTTGTTGCCAAATGACAAGCTACAAATTCAGCCTTATTTCCACGCAACGCAAGATAAATATATATATGGAATAGATACCAATAAAGCTTCATATGCACAAAGAGTCTCCAGTCCCACTTCCAAATCCACTGCCGCATATTTAGCTAAAAATAATCACAGACAGGAATAAATCCCGCCCCATTTGAAAAAATAACTGAAAATTCACTTGACGCTTCCCACTTGGACTTTAGCATTTAAAATTTTAAAGCAAGCGTTAGGAAGATGTCATTCATAAACGCTGAAAAAACTTCGGAACGATCCCAAGAGGTGTACTAAGACAAAATATAGTATCTTGGAAATTTTCAGCCAGCGCTATAGCCAATAATCAAGTCTATCCGATAAAGCAAATAAGTTTTAAAAAATACGGAATTTACGCATGAAAATTAACTTAGACAATCGATTCCATAAAATGTAAACGTCTTTCTGTAGACCTAACTTTAATATAAATGCGAAAAAGGGATTTAAAATTTAAATTAATTTAAAAACAACTATAAAAGATGACTCTATAAAAGTGTCTAAGTTTCTTCTCGTCAAATTATGTCAAAACGTTTTTTAAGCAAATACATTTATTTTTTTCTTTCATCGAAGAAAGATAGATATTTCTATAAATAAAAATATTCAAGTGAAAAATAATTTTTTGCAGAAAGTTTGAATCAATAAAAAAATAAATACGAAATAATAATAAATATACAAAGGATAAATAAAATTTAATAAATACAAAAATTTTTTAATTGTTTCTGATAGTATTTTAAGTTGTCGAATATGGAATCATTTAGAAATTGTTTATTTAAATGCAGTATCATGATAGATATTATTGAAAGCAATTAATAGCTGTAATTAAAATAATAAGCATGACACAATATGATCTTGGTTAATGTGATATTCCTCTAAAGAATTATCTTCGTATATAAAACGACTATTCTTGTAAGCGTGCTCGAATGTAATTGATAATGAAGTAAGTGATACATTGGAATACTGCCTGTACATTTTCTTACCAAACTAATTCAGAGTGTTTTTAACGAGAGTGAATTTTTGTAAAGCCCTTTTTGCTGTATATAATTGCCTTCGTGTCACCCTTAAATTGTACTTCAAAGTAGTATACAGCAACATTTATTTTTTTAAAATTTATTGGTGTATTTAAAAAATTAAATGAAAGTTTAAGAAGAAGTTTGCTACATTTCTATGTAGGCACTGACGCAAGAGTTAAATTATGAAAACTTCGTATTTTCATATGTGGTTTTTCTAGCCAGATATTTATTGAAAATGTGTATATAAAATGTTTATTCTTTGGTTATCAGATTCAAAAGCCATTTGATTTAACAATCAAAGTCCAAAAATGGCGAAATGAAGTTAAATGTTGAATTTATAATTTAATTTGATTACATTTCTTAAAATATATGTGATATCTGATATATTTGTGTGTAAAATTACAGTCAGAAATTATATTTAAGCCACTAAAATAAGCATTTTGATTTACCAGAAAGTTTTGAACTATAGCGACAGCATAAGACGAGTAACAGTGCAGAAGATCGATCGCACGTTTCGGAAACGAATTTCATAGTTAACTTCTATGTATAATTACCGTATTTTTTGCCAGACAATTCCCCTTTCTTCAGATATATTATCATATCTGCGATCAAGCCTCAAAAATTGAGAACCAGCAATATTTTGTATCGAAAGATCATGAATTTTTTTGGTGCTGACTAAAATATGTTTGCCATCGCAATGTAAACATAAAGTAAAAAGTTTTTTATGTATATTTACCATTTATTATATAAGTAGCATTTCTTTATTAAAAAAAATAATATAAATTTAAATTAAAAGCGTTTTATTGCTATGCTTTATAAAACTTGTTTAACAGAGTTAATGATTAATAACATAGGAAAAGATAGAATATAAGTTCTAATTCTTCATTGGGATTTTTAAATATTAAAATAAAAAATGAAGCGAGAATGTATTTTTACGCCGATTATACTTTTTATTCATTTAGTAACTACTCATACGGTATAAAAAATTCAGAAATTTTGCATATTTATTTAATGCATTCATGAAACATTTTCGCAAGTTGGTCTGACTTTTTTAGAAAGATAAGGCTCTCAAAAGGTCCGTTTTTGTAATATTGCATTTTTCAAACAAGAATCTTTTTAGATTTCCCTATCAAATTTCGTAAAAACTTGCCTGGAGGTTATTTCTTTTGTAATTCTTGTACAAACTTACCACAAAAAAATTCTTAAGAAATAAAATAATTCAAAAAGGCCAACCATTTGGAAAACTTTAAAAGAAAATATACTTTACGGAATTTTTTTAAATAAATATAGGTATTAATATTAAACATTATCCCTTTAAGAATCAGTTTAATCGCGACAATTCGACGCATGACATTTATTAATCGTATGATTCATCCAATGTCAACTTCAATAAGAAAGAGACTATATCTCTATACATTGTTTTAGCAGAAACCCGCTTAAGTCGACTTATTACATGTTTAGTTATGATACATATTTTATGCTTTTAAATTATAGACCATAAACGATATTTAAAATAAACTTTTATATAAGAAATTATGCTGAACCTTGCTAACACGTCATCTGCTTAAATCGATATGATTTTTTATTATCCCCACGAGTGGTGTCTAGTTTTGTACGCTGTAAAATAACATCCGTATATATACGGGTGATTTTATGTGAAATTTCAGTATTTCAACGGAAATTTTTATGTTGAGTGGAAATCGTAAATTTTACCGGAATAAACGGAAAATTTCTTTTGTATCCTTACTCTTTTGAATGTTAAAAAAAGAAATATTCCTTCCAAGGCAGACAAACGGACATGTTCCTTTTCAATTGAGAGAAAAAGCAAAAAATCCAGTTAAATTTTCGTCACTGATATTTTGGCCTATAACCAAGTTATTGTTGGATATGACCAGTTGGTGTAGAGGATAGAACATCCTCCTCTAATGGCGGGTACCGAGGTTCAAATCCGGGGCAAGGAAAGGCTATTAAAATCGGCCGTGATAATATGCAATACATATACCTTTTCCGTGTAAATATGCATCATCATTGTATATCATTATCATTTAGATATTTTTAATTATTGCTCTATTAATAAAATTTATTTTTTAAAAACAGAAATTTTTCGTCTTGAATAGCGAAAAACCTTGAAAACGGGGGAATACCAAAACGGAAATTTTGTGAAAAAACGGAGAATAGACGACAACTTTGCTGCCATTACGTTTTCCGTTTCTTTACGGGATTTCTTTTTTTACAATCTAGGTATTTGATATAAAGAAATGCTACCTATGTCTTTATTTTAAATTATTGTTGTATGTTTTGTACTAAACTCTTCCTTGCACCATAAATAACTACTCATGGTTTTAGTATTAAATAATGTTAACAGGGTGTTTCAAAAAGAATTACCCGATTTGAAATGCGTATATTATGAAAATTAATTGAATATAGAAACTTAAGATTAATTTTATGTTACATGGCTAATTATAATTTTTTTTTTTTTTTTACAAACATGATTAAAGGTTTTCAATATGCCCACCTTTGGATGTATCGTGTAATATGTCTATAAGGTCAAATTCGTCCCAAACTTTTGCGAGCATGTCTGCATCCGCTGCTTCCACGGCTGTTGTTACGCATATCTTCAGTTCGGCTATCGTAGCTGGAAGGAGAGGCACATAAATGTAGTCTTTCATATATTCCCACAAGAAGAAATCGTACACTGAGATATCTTGGAAGCCAGTGATGTTTTACTGAATTGTCAAGCTTCGTACGGCCGATCTAACTGTGTGAAACTCGAGATTTCCCTCTTTCTACCTTATACATTATTCGATCAAAACGGATTAAAAGATGAATAGTTATGTTTTTTTTTATCGGAGGATTTTATTTGAAACACCCTTTATTTCAAGGGCAGAAATGCTACTGCTAATTTTAAATGATTATTTTTCTACAAAACAATTTCCTTGAATTATAAGTAATTTAAATTGTTTTAGGCTGTACTTAAATTTTATAATTAATTGAAAAGGTCAGACAATTTTTACACGCATGCAAATAGCACAACTGCGTAAACGTTTTCTTTAAATTTCGATTGCATTTTTTAAAACTCAGGAATGTCAAATTTAAGGATTATTTTTTTAATATTGTGATAAAAATTTTACTTCAGAATTTTTTTTTTTTTGTTAATTTTTATAAATTCTTTGTTTAAATTAAAAAATATTACTCCCCAGCCATTTACAGTTTTGTATGACTACTTTAGATTTGCCATGATCCATTTGGGCAGAACTTCACGCCTATGTATTTGTATAATATTTTAGAAAATATATAATAGATAATTTGAAAGCTTCACATACTTGCAAAGCACATTCTTTATTTTAATAATTTACGATATCCGTGCAAAAACTTTTATTGTTTTTTGTAAATATCATTTACGAAGGCTTTTTTGTGTTTCAGAAGTGACAATATAATTTTTCCACAAGCTCATTATATGTAAAATGTTGTGTTTGAATGTAAATATTTATTAAATATTTATCCTTAAGTTTTTGACTGTCTCTTTATTTTTGTGCTTCATTTTTATTTATTTTTAATAACACTTGCATAATTAGTTAATTATGTAGCAATCATTTTGCATATTTTAGAAAGAAGGATAATACATTGTCACAAAAACATTAAACATTACAACAGTGGAATTTATTCTACTTTCATTTAAGAAGAATGGTAAAGTTAAATCTATACATAAAACTTTAATACACAATTACCAATAAAAACATTGCCTTTTGGAACAGCATAAAAGCATAAAAATATTTCTTAATAACACCATAAAATAAGGAATGCGTAAAGCCTTTCAAAAGAACTTTGTTTTTCTTCATCAGGTGCAAAGAAGACGTGCAACCACTTTGAAGGCAGAAGCAAGACTCAGTCTTGCTTCTGTCTTCAAAGTGGTTGCACGTCTTGAGTTAGTATGTGAATACATGTACTGTGTCATAAATAACATCGGTAACCTCGGTTGATGGTGATGATATGCATATAATAAAATAAAATAAATTTAAATTACATTTATTCGTTCTTATATTTAGAACGAAAAAGAATGAAGAAAATTTTATGAGTGCATTTATTTAACTTGATATATGATATTTAAAAAGCCACATTCATGAACCAAAATTTCTTTTTTGTTCATTTTATAAAAGTACAACTATATATATTTAATAAAGTAATTGTTTTCAGTGCATTTAACATTCTGTAATTACATCTTATGTAACACGAAACTTTAATTGAAATTTATATATTACCATAAATTTATATATTGACCCGTGCGAAGCTTTCGCACTGCAATCTTTGAGATTATTTCCTGGTACGTTTTAGCGCTAATTTTTAATTAACTGATTTTTTTTTTAATTCAATCACCGCGTTTTAACGAAATGCAGTTGTACTTTCTCAGAAACTTGTTCAAAAACTTTTCGAATACCTCATTCATCGTTGTATGTTTTGCATGTGCATAGAAAAAAGGATGTTGACAAATGAAATAATATATATATAATGATTGCTTGTGCGAATAAATTGCCAGAAAATATTTTGACAAATTTTCTTATCTCGCCAAGGTTATTTCTCTAGGTTGCCAAGACCCCTATACTTGAAAAAAAAAAAAAAAAAAAAAAAAAAAAAAAAAAAATTAAACACTGAATCAGACGTTTGGGGAATTTATATGCCAGCATGGCACAGATGTCATATACTCACCACATTGGCACGATTTTTTCTCCTGCCAACTTGGCGAAAATTTTGTTTTTGAATATTAGTTACAAATAGCATACAATAATAGCATGTGATATTTTATTTCAATATAAAAGTAAAATAACATAATAAATGAAATAGCTTCTATTATTTTAAAAAAGGAAATACAAATAAATAAATGATAGTTTGATATAAATAAATGTTGATATACATAATAACAATAATTTATAGAATTAAAATACGAAATAAAGTAAATAAACAAAGTAAATAAACAAAAGTAAATAAACAAAGTTTTCGCGAAATTAGCGGGGGGAAAATGGCGCCAATGTGGTGCGTATATGACATCTGTGACGAAAGCATTTCCTCAGATTTTGCAAAACTGTTAAAGAAATTTCTTAAATACGTAAATCAATATTTGGTACACCACTTTTTTGAAAGCCTATGGGAACTTAAACATGGTGGTCCAGCAGCCATTTAAGTGACATCAGACTTCGCTGGCATATTAACAGCTTAATGAAATATTAAAAAATAAATATTTACAATTTTTGTAAATCCTAATGAAATGTATATTTGGAAGTTAATCCTTAAATTACGTAATCTACTGGTGCCCCGATTCCGATACAGCACGCATATAAACAGCCATGATTAAACAAAGAAAAAAAAATAAACAATAGGTGACGCACGCGTAAAAATTAAATTAAAAACCCAATTAAAAGCTCTATATTTTTTCAAAAAGCACGCGCAAGAAATAAATTGACAATCATATTTTAATTGCATTAGAGGATGACGTCATACAATAATGCAGTATTTCATTTCTGTGGCAACACTGATTTAAAAAAAACCTTTCATTTCATTTATGAAACCAATGCCGATTTAATTTTTAATTAACTGCAATTTTTAATCGAAAAACATGTTTTAAAAAATGTAAGTGTACTATGTCAGAAGCCGGTTCAAAAACCTTTCATATGGTATCTCATTCGTTGTTCTGCGTTTCATATTTTCTTAGAAAAAGGGATGTTGACAGGAGAAATAATATACATGATGATTTTACATTGGAGTCTTTTATATTTCATTAAAATGCTAATATTTTACAAATTTGATAGAATCATTAACTCCACTTATCATATTTTATTCCGTCATACTATTATAGCAGGACCTCGGTTTTCGAACGTTCCACTTTTTGAGCGAGAACCCACTCGACGAGCTGGTCTCCAACAAAAAAGTTGAGAGAAATTTGATTCGATTATCGAGCAGAAATTCGGTACGCAATCAGTGAGAATGTCGAAGCAAAAGCAACAGAACTAATATTTTCTTTCTTTTTTCTTTGGATTTATTACATGTGCGCGATACGCGCGTAGGCTGAAACCCCCAGTTATTGACATCTAACCAGTAACTGACACTTGAGCAAAAATCTAACTCAAATAAGTAATTTGTTGTAAAATTCTGCAAAGTAATGTCATCTAGTGGTTAATAAGACACTTATTTTTATTTGGAGTCAATTTATTCACCACTATAGGGCAAGAACATATTCAATGAGGAAGAAACTTTTGAGAATACAAAAAGTGCTACTTTGAAGCAACCATCTTATTTCTAAAATTAAGGAAGCATTTTTCTAATCTATTTGTAATGCAACCATCCTAAACTTTTTTCTTAAAGTTATACTTGTAGAAATTAGTTTAAAGATGCATATAATATATTAGGGCCATGATTTATGGCTTATAGTTATTTAATTTAACTTAATGGGGGTGCCAGTTATTGGTTCCTAGAATTTCATTTTACCGGTCTCTAACAGAGGTATTAGTTATTGGTTATATTAAAGAAAGTTGAAATATATTATTTGAACTGATTATTAATAAATAAAATTTATCTTGCCGTAAACCTATTAAAATTTAAGTTATTTTACCAGTGTCTGACACCAGATGTCAGTTACTGGTTCATAAATGTCAGTTATTGGATATTTGCATTACTAATAATGCAGTACTAAATGTTACTGCTATATATTCTTACTATATACTCTGAATTACTAATAATGCAGTACAGCTCACTAAATCCCACTTTTTATAATAAATATTAATACAGTTTATTTTTATAATAAATAATAAAGTTTTTTTTAAAGCATTTTAATCGTTTAAAATAAAGTGTTAGTCACTGGTTCACTTTGTGTCAGTTATTGGTGTTTCAAAATAGGGATGGTGTCAGTTACTGGAGTTTCTGACCATATTTATGAGTTTATTAATTTTTAATAATAAAATGTATAATTTTTCAAAATTTTGCCAAATTTTTTAATAGATATCTACTATTTTTTCAAAAACAAAGGTAAGTATAAAATAGATTTAAATTTTTGTAGTAGTGATTTGAGCAAAAAAGAATAAAATAGATTTAAATTTTTGTAGTAGTGATTTGAGCAAAAAAGAATAAAATAGATTTAAATTTTTGTAGTAGTGATTTGAGCAAAAAAGAATCCTTAAGGTGTCAGTTAATGGGAGGTTTCACCCTATTTGAGTTATAATCTTCAAAGTTTTAAAAATGTTCATGCATTTTGAGATTTTTGTACAGCAAAGTTGTTGAATTCTCCGATTTTCATTTTTTTTTCCATTTTCATGGGCAGAAATCTCGTTCTTTCCCGATATAGTGTCGAGAAGGTTTTATAAAAAGCGAGTTTCATACATATGGAGAATTTTGTAAATAGCGAATTAATTTACAAGCTAAGAAAATTAAGGCTGGAAATAACCTTTACCACCTTTTCACCAGTCTGAAGATATTTAAATTTTCACCAATAAAGTACAGATTTTGTTAACTATTTATTTAAATTCCGTAGAATTATCATTGTCTCGTGCAATGTTTTTTATATTTAACTGTAGAGAACTGTTAAGTAAATTGTTTCAAAGGAGTAAATACAGGAAGTGAATGTAAGAAACAATTAATTGTCGTATTTTCATTATTCCTTACAGGAAAATTTGATTATGCCCTTGAAAAGTTCACTTCTCAAAAGTTTTTCAAGCGAATTGTGTTCGAGAACTAAACGAAAGTACCACTGTATTCATATCAGATTAATTAGAAGTGGCAGAAAAAAAATCCAGGAAATGAAAACATTTATTTGCTGCATATTTAATTAATAATAATCCATTATAATAATATCCAGCAAGGAAGTTATTTTTTTAATTTAAGAATGAAATTTGTGAACTAATTTTACTTATATTTTTAACGTATGAAATAGATTTGATCAGAAAGGTGAGGATCAACTTTGCCTACTTAAATTCAATTTACAAGCAACTTTAATTAAAGGTTTTCAAAAGAGCAACTGAACACAAGAGGGTCAGAACAGAATTACATCTGCCATAAACGAATAATGCTTGATATAAAATATAATCATTCATTGCTGTTTATGATTTTTTTAACATTATACTTAATTGTCTCATGCTTCTTACATGAGACAATTATTCGTTTCATCCAGTCTGTCAATTCTTCTACGGCTCTTCATCTTCTTTTATCTATGATTAAATTTTTTAAGGTTAATCAAATTTAACACTTCCTTTTAAGAGCCGTATGCAGCAGTTTGCTCACAGACATTTCAATAAAAGAAATTGCTTTTCAATTAATATCACTTTAAAAAATATCATCACTTATTAAAAATACTTAGAAATGTTTCAATATCTTACAGTTCATAAATTACATTTAAAAATGTTTTAGGTAAATACAGGTTTAGGTCTAAAAAATAAAAAAAATGTAATGGTGGAAATAAAATTGAATCATTTGTGTGTGCTATAGACTTAACTTAAATAAAAATGCATCGAACAATTAATTTTTTTATCTTTTCAAAGGGATTGTTTCTGACATCGTGTTTTGTTGCAAGACTTTATTTTTATCCACGATAAGAGTAAATAATATTGTTAAATAATATTGTGGACTTTTTCTTAATACACATATTAACAAATATCACGCTCAAATTCCAAAATCCACACAGAATTCGAAACACCCAGAGTCAACTTGAATCTGAACCCCATGTGGAACGAAACAAATCAGCTCCCGGTCCGTTTCAAGTCAACTCGGGTTATTTGACCGGATGCAAGACTCTAATCAACATTCATTTTTAATCTCATTTCTGCCAATCCACTACGCAGTACACTGTTAAAACGTTTGTGCGGGTTCGAACCAACTTTTGGTATTGCAGCAGCTGCAGCCATAAAATAGGTGATTCACTGTTCCAGCAGTTGGAAGTAAGGTTCAACAGGATCTCCAAACGTTGGTATAAGATAAAGAAAGAAAATAAACTATACAGGATACGGCGACTACTTTAAAAACGTAATGCTGATGTGAACATAAACAATATACTCAAAATTCGTTGGATTGGTCTATTTTTCGAAAGTTAAAGCTTGAAAGAGAAACAAAAAGAATGTAAAACACAAGAAAACATATCATTTTTAGGTCTTAATGAAATTAAAATGGGATCACAAGCAGAACAAGGCCTTTCCAACAGAAAAAAAGACGAAAATCGTAACATCCATTCAGGAGTTACACATAGAAATACATAAAGAAAAAATACGCATCCGAATTCAATAATCTCTTTCGTTGGAAAACATTTAAAAAATATTGTTAACTTACTTTTTTAATCCACTCTAATACTATAAAAAAATATATCCTGGGGTGGGAAAAATGACAGGTTTGTAAAATGAAATATAATCAGTTAAAAGCTCGTTGTCGCAATAGTGATTTATGTTATATGGCTGAAAATACGGTTAGTAAAACACTCAGGAATACCTACAGGCTCTGTAACCTTACTTAGGAAATATGGTATGATGCAATATTTGCTTTTTTTTTTTACCGCAAACTAACACATTTTCAGATTTTTTAAAAATATGATAGCGGGTAAAATATTATTTTAATCTAAAAGACAATAATTTTTTAGCATCAGTAAAATAAAAAAAAAAATCTTTAAAGTCTCTTTCATCTCTCTTTAATGTCTTTAAATTATTTTGAAAGTTATCCTTACAAATCGCCTACAAATCAAATTCGTATTTTACAAGCTTAAAAATTATACTTCTGTATTGTGAAGCTTTATATGAAGGTACACATTTCAATAAGCCTAGGTAATATAAAAGAAAGAGAGATTTAAATGCATTCAATGAAACAAAATGTATCCTTCTATTGATAAACTTTTTATTTTTAAGAAAATTTTAAAAAGCATTTCATGAAGTTTACATAAAACGTTAGAACACTTATATAATTAAGTTAATAACTGAACATCCTTTGTTAGATGTATAACCTTTACATGATTCTTGGATCCAAACTTTCTCTTGCAAACATATCTTTCGTCCCTGATCTTCCAGATATCATCTTAAATGTCAGAAAGCGCTTGCAATATACACATTTCGCTATCATATTGAGGAAAATAGGGACAAGATAATTTCATAAATGATTGATAATAAGGTTAAAGTTTAAACTCATTTAACAGTGATAACTAATTGCTGTATTTTAATACTTTAACTTTTATATGAAACTGAGAATTTATCATATTCAAAAGCAGTTATTATATAATATGAACAGTATAATTATACGTTTGAATAGTTACCATAGCACTTCATGTTCGCTAAATCAAAGTTTAATAAGCAATTTTTCATTTTTAAATTTTGAAAAGCTGCTTACTGCATTCTCAATGTTGTGAATAAAATTAACCCGTATATTATATTATACAATCATTTGGTATTTATTAATATTAATATACTTGTTATATTTTCATCATTCCACGCATAAGCAACTTTACCTCTTTGATCATATATATAGAGGCAATCGAAAACGACAAACCTTGTGAAATTACGTTGTGTAAAGCATTAACCACTTTCAACAGGTGAAAGTTAATTAAACTGTAAGATAATAATTATTAATTTAAAAGAATGACTTCATTATAGGAATTAAATTACATAACATCATTTATTTACATACAAATTACAAAATTTATATAATGCAACATTAAAGAAAAGAAATAAAAGTATATATTATTAACAAAGTTAATGACACGTAAACAGTTAATTCTAGAAACATTTGTAATTTCTCAATTTCTTAATGAATTAAATTATAATTAAATGAGATCTACTCAATTTAATTATTGACATAAAAAATAAAAAATGGGTAAGGAACCTGCTTGCTGCCTGCTCGCATCAATGTTATGCGGAGATGTCAAGACAAAAACTCGAAAATAATAAATTTTATGTGCCATATAATTTTTCTATTCTAAAAAAAGTAACTACTGCTGACGCTGACACTGCGGTCTTCGTAATTGAATATTTTGCGACCGGATGTCTTTCTCAGCTTATATTAAACGTTAAAATAATAATTAAATTAAACTAAATAATTAAATTAAATTAAATACGAAAACTTTAAAATATTAATTAAATTATTACGTGTTGAAAGCAGTAAATGGGGAAAAACTACGTCATATTTATAAAGTCCAAATAATAATTTTGTAAAATAGTTTCAATTTAAAAATATATTTACACGAGATATTAATTTCATATTTCTTAAAAGTATTTTTTTACCTATTTTTAAATTTTAAAACAGCGCAAATAATATTTCACTTTAATCCAAAAATCTGTTTACACACGAGAGAAAAGAGAAAGAAAAGCTTGGTGAAAATTACGTCATATTTAAAGCGATACATTTCAAATATCTTATTTTGAACCTTTCTCTGATAGCGTCGTTATAAAATTCTGAGAGCTAGCGACATTGTTTATTTAACCATTTCATACAAGCTGAATTTCAATTGTTTAATTAATCTTATTTAATCAATCACGAAAATAACCATTAGCTGTCGCAACACAATTGGTTCTGCCCTAATATATGTCAGTCATAGGGGAATGAATGGAAACTCGATCACAGAAGATATCCACTGGTCGTGTAATTATATAATTAAATCTTCCATAATATTTTTAAAACAGAGCAAATTAGCCTGATTTTGGAGGCTGCGGTGTTTGAACGGGACTTGGCAAGCGTAGCTCGTAGGAATCAGAGCCCCTTAGGCACCTAAATACAATGACGTTACCAGCATTTCTGTAGAAATCTGACATCTGCCTTCTGAGAAACTGGAGACAGGTGTGATCACATATACAAAAATATAGAAATATTCGTGATGGGCTATTTTGAGCAAAAATAATTAAATAAATAAATAAATAAAATAAATAAGTCTGCGTGAATACCTTATTTAATATTAGAGCAAATACGACCTCCTAAGGCGAAGGACTAAACAAGACCTCAAGATATTATTTTTCACTTTTCTGAAACTCCAATTTACCCCAATGATCATTGTGACATCATCTTTTTTTGATTGGCTCAGAGTATCTCCAAATATACATAATTTAGTATAAAGTTTGTCGTGTGAATCCTGGTGTTTTAATAATCTTAATAGCCTGAACTCATAGCGAATGTGCCGTGATATTTTGGTGAAGCCGGATCTCATATCTGGATGCATAATCAGGTTGTAAATCTAAGTCGTTGCCTGTTAATTTTAATGTCATGTCTTGTTTCCAAGGTTCTTTTCAAGTCTTACTGTCCTCTAATTCTCCAATGAGAAAATCATGGATAGTGTTAAAATATACAATATCTGAAATAATAGTATAACATAATACCTTTGACATATAGGATACAAAAAAAACATATAACAGTTCATCTACACATATTAAAATTAATTTAATAGAAACACGTGTTTGAAATCTTGATAATAGCAGTGACAATTAATAAATAAATGCTTCATGCTTATTATTTCTGATTATTTTTGGGTTAGGGAGCTGTAATTGTCATCCATAATAAACTATTCATTTAATAATTTATGTCAATGATTGGAAAATCGGGAGAGGGGGAGCGACAACAGTTTAATGTATACATTTTCTGGGTAGATGACTAATTTTAAATAATAATGAAAATAATAAAGAATAAATAAAAATTTACATATATATAACTATAAATATCTGAAAAAATATAATATTATTGTTGTTTAAGAAGAATTGATGACTGACATAAAATAGCCTTTCTGTTATATTCTTTAGATAGGTTAATTAAGCATTTGCATTTAGCATTAAATTTATATTTTTCCTTAATAAAATTCCCATTATTTGTAGAAGCAGACAAAATTTCCTTTCAACTGTCTCTTTGAATTAATCAAATTTCTGCTTTTTAAAATTTTAGTGTTAAAAATATGAGTTATTTCACTCTGTCACATTCAAAAGCAAGTTTTAAATATTTTCTTTTGAAAATAGTGTAATTTTTTATCACATTTTTTAATTAAAAAAAATGAAATATGATGGAATAAACAGTATTAACATTCTCAAGGATTATACTATGAAAGCTAAATTGTAATGGCCTCATGGTCTTCTTTCGAAAATTAATTATGCAGAAAAATATACAAATATCCTCAAACAGAAATTTCTACACTTAAAATAAATAAATAAAGAAAGAAAAAATAAATAAATAAATACCTATCTTTAAAAGAAAAGATAAAAGAACAAAGAAAATAAACAAAAAGAACAAAGAATAAGTCATTTTGTAAAAGAAAATACAAAACAGTAAAAATTATGCATATATTACGTTTGTTTTATTTTATATTATAACAATTTAAATTTATTGCATGTACTTTATTGAAAAATACATTACCAAAATCTTATGAGAGAGTCTTACGAGTAAATTTTCTGCACAAATCGAGAATAATATGTATGAAATGAGGAACACACCCATAGGAAATGGTTTTATTAGGCTTCAGTTTGATTCATTTTAAGTTAAAGTTTCCGAATCAAAAGTGCGGTTTTAATACAAGGAATGGATTTTCTCTGTAACATTCCTTAGGGGAATGAAAGTTAATCTGTAGAACGTACCCTTGACATTTATGTCGTTTTTACTTACTCATCATACGTAGTATAGGGTAAGTCTTGTAATCGTTTTGAAAATCGAAAAATTTTTTTTTGACGGATTTACACGTTTCAGACACTGGAGATTCCGAAAAACATATTTTTAGAAAAAAAATTTTGCCGTCCGTCTGTGTGTCTGTGTGTGTGTCTGTGTGTGTGTCTGTAAACGCTCTATCTCCCGAAAAAATTGAGATAGAGACTTGCAATTTGGTATGTACTTAGTATGTAATAATAGGAAGAAGCCTATTTCATTTCAATAACCTCGATTAACCGGAACAATTTTTTTCGGACTCTCGAAATATTCGTTCTGATGAAAGGTATATAAAAATTTTCGAAATTGTTTATTTTAAGAAATGAATATAAAAGACAATAAAAAAACATAAATTTTGAATAAAGCATGAAGTCGATCGGATAATGAGTTGCCGAGATATTTGGAATCCTATTTTCCACACTCTTCGATTTTTCATGACCCTGTATTTCATCCAAATTTCTCTTCAAAGATATATTTTAATTGGAAATTTGACGCTTAATCAGATGCAATAAACCGCTAGTTAATGGGATTATTATTTTTGGAGTTATAAGGAAAAACCTCTTTCAAGCAATTCAGTAATCGAGCCTTTAAAGTTTGTGACGTCATCAAGCCACGATTTTATTTGAATTGCAATGCATTTTATAAGTAGTTTACACATTTTTATTTTAATATTTTACATTATGCATATCCATGATGGGTAAGTATTACGGTGGCCCCCAACGACTAGTTTATATATAAGCCTACACAGGAATAATTTTCCTTTTCTCGCTCCTGAAACTAAAATTCTCCTAAGGTTTCTATAAAATAGTTTCTCAACAGAACATTTTATGAAATGTTAAAATGAAAAGAAACTATAAAATTTTACGCATTTAAAAAAAAAAAAAAAAAAAGGATAGATTCATATTTTTGTATTATTTACTGCGATAATTTTGTATTTATAAGTTTAGAACAGGGGCGTCATTTCAGAACTTTCTTGGTGGGGGGGGGGACTTTTTTTGAGGGTAGTGGCATAGCCAAAGGTGGTGTTTGGTGAACTGTACCCCCTCCCCTTCCAAACGAGAAACGCTTTATGAATCAAGGATACAAAAACAATAAAAACTTCGAATACAGAATCCCAAGAAACTGATAAAAAATGTCATTTTAGACAGGTTTCCTTTTTAGCAGGTATAATTGTTAGATACTGCAGGTATAATTGTTAGATACTGACTGAAAAATGTTTCCGTTATAGACAGGGGCCGTTTTTACAGATATCCTTAAAAACTGCTAAAACTTCTTTTCTGTAGTACATTTTGCCCCACCAGTGGCTGAGAGGTTCTACTCTCGAAGCTGGTAGACGGGAGGTGCTGGGTTCGATCCCAATCGCGCCCATCGGCCTAATCGTTCGGAGTTTTCGTGGTTTTCTTCGAGCCGTGGATTTATCGATGCGTAAATACGGATTAGGTTCCCTTAGAAAGACCCCCACGAAGGGCACTCCCCCCGCGCCTTTATCCCTAGTGTAGATAATTGGCCGTCAATAATCAACCCAACCCTGTAGTACATTTTTGAAGAACATAGGTGTGTTACAGTAAAACTTGTCTAAACGAAACTTGTGTATAACAGAATTATTTATCAAATAATTTAAAAAAAAATGTTTCGAAAAGCTGTCTGTAGCAGAATTCTTCCTCAAACGAAAAAAAAAAAAGTTTCGATGAAAAAAACACCATACAATTACACATGCTAAAACGAAGTAAAAAAGGACGAGCTTTTTTCCAATCCCTTTTGACTCCTTTTTAATTGTTTATTGAGGGGGAAGTGTCAAAGTTTTCTTTGAGGGACAGGTTTTGAAACAGCGTTTCAGGATTCTGCAAATCGCGCACAAAATAGGAAAATCTTACATAATAAAAATGGTGTTCGGATCTTGCCCTCTTAACTTTTTTCACGGACATGTGATTCTTCCGACAAATCGCAAATTTAGCGAATTAAAAAACAGCTAATATCTTAGAAAAATAGCTTAGAAAAATAGCTTAGAAAAATAGCTAATTTGGAAAATTGGTCGCGGTAAAAATCGTTAAACGACCGCATAAAAATATTGCGAATTTAGCCAAATATCACGGAAACAAATAGTGATTTTCATCAATCGATCGGGAAAAAAAATCAAATTTGTCCGTCGGTTGCAGAAAAAATCGCAAATTTCGTCAAAATATTACACAAAAAATCGCGAATTTCATGTAACTCTAGAGGAAAAATATCGCGAATTTCGTCAAAAGGTTGCGCATAAAAATCACAAATTTAGCAAAACAATCGTGCAAAAAATTCGAGATTTCGCCAAATAGCTTAAAAATAAATCGAGTCATTCGGAATGTCAATAGATTGTGGAAAAACACTCCCGAGTTTCAACAAACGAATCGTAGAAAAGAAGCGAATTTTGTCAAAAGATCGTGTAAGTCGTTCTTCAGTCGATCTAATATATATATATATATGTATATATATATAGTGAATTTTGACAAACAGTCGCGGGAAAAAAATAATTTCGTCAGTTTGTCGCAGAAAAAAATCGCGAATTTCGGAAAATTATCCCGGGATAAAAATGTGAATTTCATGAAACGATCACCGAAAAAAATCGCAAAATTCGTCAAATGGTCGCGGAAAAAAATCATGAAATTCAATCGGTCACGAGGTGATCAGCACACGAACATCATCAATATGTCACAAAATTTGCCAATTTTGTGATCCATATAGGATAAGAAAATTTTCATTAATGATTTTCTGTCAGTAAAAATTTTCCTTAATCATTTTCTGCTTTCGTCTTAAGACTATGATCTAAATTCCATATAATTCAGAAATCTGCAAAACCCTTTGTCTCAAAGTCTTGCATTGTGTCGGTGAACCCGATTTTACCCGAACCCGACACAACCGGATTCGCAGTTACGGATCGAGTCAGGTTGACTATGATGCTTTTTTTCGTTGCGTGTCGAGTTGATTTGGACCATTTTGACTAATGTCAATAAAAGGGTGGAATAAAAACAGTCCACTGGGACATATATGTCCCAGCGGACTATTTTTATTCTATTAGTACGACTTTTTCAAATCTAATCTCTGCCATACTGTTATATTAATATATTTTTAAGTTAAATCTACAACATTTTTTTATTTTTTGGAAGTTGTGAAATGGTTGAATATAAAAATAATCGCCAATCCTAATCCGTAATCAACGAGTTAATTGTTTCTAGTTCGATCTGGGTTTTCACTACTTTGAGTCAGGTTCGTGTTGACTTGATTTAAAAAAAAATCCTGAATATTACAGATGAAGAAAACTATATTTGACTGAATAGCTTACTAAATGAACATTAATGAGTATATATATATAGTATATATTTATTTATTTTTCAATATAAAAGAAAAACTTGATATTAGATGTATAATAGTAGACTACTTTTTCATAACTGTTTTGAAATATGGATTCATTTTCTTTCATTTCGGGTCGGGTTGAGAGTCAATGAAACTTTTTTGGTGCGTTTTGGGTTGACTGGAAATTACAGTCCTGCATCGACTACCCGAACCGTGGGTCGGGTAAGGGTTGATGCTATTTTATTTTTTTATTTGCTTGTCGGGTTAACTTTAAGCGTTTCGGTTTGTGCGTTACCTCTTTTAGGTCGAGTTTGAGATGAACGATTTTCAAAAAGAAGTCCTGAAGATTTTTCAAATGAAAAAACTATATATTTGAATTGGGACAAGACTTTATTTCCCATCTATTATCCGTGAATCAATGGAAATCTACATGTGTAACGTAAACATTTGCAATGAATCCACCTCATTTGAATTACCTAAAATTTGGCACGAGGTACTTTTCAGTTTAAAAAAAAGTAATAACGCAATATTACTTTTCACGTTTACAGTTGGCTACTTCAAACACCTGCTTTTTTTACATATATGATCTCGTGATTTAGGTTTTCAAGTTTATTTTCAAAAATTTCCGAGAATATTTTTGTTTATCGTTATATACTTTGAAAATGGCGCCGTACGAATGCTGAAATGTATGTCGATCATTAAAAGGTTTTTATAAGCCTTTTTGTAGTTTCTATTTGTATCACTTAAGCATTTTAACTGTATTTTAATTATAATTAGTGATCTTATTCTGTGATTACGCACGAAATTTATATTAGTACTAATATATTAGTAATAATTATTAGTAATAATATATTATACAAATATTTAAATTAAAAGACTGTGCACGTAATTAACGAATAAATAAATTGAACTGATCTGAAATTTTTGCTATATTTGGCAGAACCATTATCAAGATGTCATATATATACTAAGATATATTATAGTATTACTAAGAGAAGTATGTTATTATTTTTCACAAAAAATAAAAATAAAAGGAGAGAAAGGAGAAAGAAAGAAAGATATTCATAAAGGAACTAAAAAAAATCATTTTTATATGCACGGTTTAACATATAAATAATGTATGAAAATGTAAAATAAAATTCAATTAATTAAAAACTATCTCTACTAATAAAAGACAAAATTGCTCTGTCGGAGTGTCTGTGTTTCGGCGATGGCTAGAAAAATCTAAGTGCACATAGAAACCTGAAAATTTAGGTGTGAGTAGTCCAAGGCCACTCCTGATGCACCTGAGACTCAGAATTTTAATATTTTTATTATTTACTGATATATTAATTAAAATCAACAAAGAGATCTCATCAAAAATACGCTTTTCTTTTCCTTCTGTTGGTTGGTTGTATAGAATCTCCACAGAAGTCATTAAATAGGGATCATTGCAATTGCGAGTCGAGTTCTTAAAATCGACGGATCAGAGATTATATGACATGTAGACAATCAACTTAATTATTAACTGTTGCTAAATGCTAAAAACTTAAGCTTAAAGGATTTATCGACTTAATGAATGATAATTAGCTGGGTTTAAGGTTTTTTTTTTTTACATGACATATATTATTATGATAGAGATTATTAATACAGAAAACTTTATTTAATAGATTATTTGTTATAATTGCGAGGATGGAGAGGGGTGGGGTAAACGAATTTTTATTAAATATCGCATTTATTTTACTTGACCGATAGCCACCTAGCGGCGGCTTTTTCTTTAATTGACCCTTTCCCCCCCCCCCCCTTATTAATAAATCCAAATCTACTGCTCTGATTTCACAGAACTAATTACATTTTAAAAATGTAACATTTTTTAGCTTCACCCGTAGCGTTTAATTGCTGTTTTATATAGAGAATACCGCTATTTTAGAATAACAGTTTTCGTAAAAATTAAATTTATGATCCTAATAAAAGTACACAGCCCGTTTTCAGTTGATGCATACCAATAGTCAAAGTTAGTGATTAGTTCTTGAGCACTTGACAGTGCGCCTTCTTGCGGCCCCATCCTCAATATTTTTTCTCTAACTGCGCTTTATTTCCGTAACTCAGCTAATAAATATCTGAAACTTCTCCAAACCAGTTTTATTTTGCTAAATTATCATAAAAATCATTATTCATAGCTTCAGGGTGTATTTCTAGAAAGTAGTTAACAGCATTTCCAAATAATGAGACCGATTTCAAATTAAGTTCCTAGCTTAACCAAATTAATCAATCTTTAAAGATGCATAGTGGTTCTTCTAATTTGTCATGTGCTGAAAAGCACTTAAGCATCCGCTCCCCTCCCTCAAGGCTTTTTCTCTAACTGTGCCTGTTTCTATAGCCAACAAGTAACTTTCCGATTTCAGCGCAACTGATTCCAAACATCATATTTTATTTAATAATCAATCTCTATAAAATGAAAATAACTTTATGAGTAGCTGGTACCACTATTACTGAATAACAGTCTAAGAAAAATTTGTAATTAAGCTCCTAGATTAACCAAACGAACGAATTTTTAAAGATACATATTGGTCCTCCTAATTAGTCATTTTCTGAAGGACACTTGAAGATCTCCTCCCCCCTTCTCGCCACCTCCTCATTGTTATTTTCTCTAACTGTGCCTTTTTTCAATAACTCGGCTAATGATGTTCCCATCTTCTCGAAACCAGCTCAATTTTGTAGCACGCCTACTATACGGTGCCGTAGACAGCACAGAACTGTGTCAGAGGTTTGTTTAGAACAGAATGCTACCCTGGCGGTGAAAAGTGGAAATAAAAGATTTTCCGGAGCGTACGATCTTGCCCGGTATACGGGGCTGAAGCCATCGGAGACCCAGGCCAGAGTTTTGTTTTTAAAGATATTTAAGTTTATTACACGGACCCGGGCAACGCCAGGCAGGTCAGCTAGTATATTACAAATCGTTAGAGCTAACAGCAAATTTGAAGTTCTGGGTTTTAGAGTCAGGCTAATAAAAATAAAAGTAATGAAAAATTTTAAAAGTCACGTAATTAAAAAAAAATATAGAAAATACTAAATATTGAAAAAAAAAAATTGAGACTGCAGTAAGTAAAATTAAATGCCATCAATTAATGCTCATTCATTTAATATTTTTAGTTAAAATCCTGCTAAAAAGCAAACATAATATGTTATAAATTACAAGCTTAAAATTCTTATACTTCAGTAGTTGAGTAGGCTGGACTAACAGCGTCATGTGTCGCTTTATATATGTAAGAATCGCTTACACAATATATTAATTCATCAAATTTTCAATACTTAATTAAATGCAACTAGTTAAGAATTAAACATATTTCTAATAGAATTTTCAAGTTGTTAAAATTTTAACGGGTACTCTCTAGTATTTTAAAAATCACTTTGACAGTTGAATTGCATTAGAATGAGTACGTTATTGGAAATTTATCTTGCATAGTGATGTCTAGAAAAATGCAGCAGTGGCAGTACGCAACGAGTTAAGTATTGAAACAGACAATTTTTAATGAAAATTTACATTGCCTACTGTTTCTGCCATGCAGCAAAAATGTGCATTTTATTGCATGACATTATAACATTGCATGATTGTAAGACATAGCATACTCTCTCCCCCCCCCCCCCCCCCTTCTATAAAACAAAACGAAACAAAACAAAAAACGAAATAAAAACAGACTGATGTGAATCCTACACCCTATGTAAAATTGTCGAATGTGATGCGCGGTGTTATGCTCCAAGGATATTCATCCTATATAAACAGGAATTATAAATATAAAGATTTATCACATTACCGATGCATATTATTAAACAAATGAAATGTCTTACACATGGATAAACCTCATAGACATGAAAAGCAGGGCAGAGCGGCGACACATTTAAGAGTATGATTCATTACAACTGCTGTAGAAAGATTTTCCCTTCTGTATTTAATAAAAAGTCTTGAAAAGTATTACGGATTGACTTATAACAGAAATAGAATAAATGGAAAAGTTTATTTAGAGAAGATTCTTTTTCTTTAAATCATATATATTAGTAAATTTGGTATGCAAGGTACTCCAAATAAACAGGTTTATGCAATCAATTACTAAAAATTCTTTAATTGATTATATAGCTATTAAACAACATTTTAAAATTTGTCTATAAAGTATCCGACTCTCCCCTTTAATAATATTTATAAAACTTTTTGTGAAGCATTCACCCTCATTTAAAAGTGTCGCAAAAATTGCATACAAAGTTCTGAAGAATAATTTTAGTAGTTAATGTAAAATGAAATCACGTGAGTGAAAGCGTTTTACTTTTTCATGCAATTTTATGTTATAATGCAGGTACAAAATAATGTTTAATAAAACACACGTGCGAAAAATTTATTCAACCTAAATAGAGTAAAAAGAAATTTTACACACGCCATAAAATTCTACAAAATTTCTTTGCGCTTCATAAAAAATCGTTACGCTCCGCCTTGCAAAATTTCAGACAATTTCATCAAAGACTATGTTCTAAAAGTTTCCAGTTAAAGATCAGAGGTGAATATTTATTCTTTTAGTACTATTCTCTTACAAAATACGCTTAATCGTATATTTTGAAATACTTAACAAACTTAAATAGATTCTAAAATGTTTTTAAAAAAATTACACGAAAATACTAATGATCAGCATAAAATCTAATCTTGAAACTTTAGACAAATCTTATGATGGAATTATGGATAAGAAGAAGACTAAGTTCATATTTTGCTTACAAGCAAATAATACGATTTCCAAATTTGTATTGTTTACATGACATAAATTGGTCTTCAACTCCGTTACATAATTTTAAGACTAGAATATAACACATACGAATATATTTATATATAATTTCATTTACTTATTCTATTATAAAATCTACATAAATATTTAACCAAATATCGACAACAATAAGTCTAAGAAAATTGTAAACAAAACCTTTACTTTGAGGCGGATTATGTATAGTGCTTATTGAAAATGCATTTCGGTGTTTGAGAAATTATGCTAATGTAATGTTAAAATGTTTTCTTTCTGATAATGCACAGGTTTAAATATTTTAATTATTCAGTCTTTCAAATCTTTTACTCCAAATGTATAAAATCTTTTTAATTTTCTTGTTTATTTAATGCTGAGTTAATTTTATTTATTAATATTAATTACTGTTTATATAATAATGTATGCACTTTAATATGAGCATTCGGAATATTAAACATATATACCTAATGTAAACCGTGGCGTAACGTTTCGAAGTCAAAGTGGAAGTGAGGCAAACATTTCCACTTCTTAGTGTTTTATCATAACAGATGATTTTTAAACAACTTTTTCAATCGACCCTACAGGCTGTATCTACCACTTTCGATCTGGCCTAATCAAACTTGGGTGCAGAGCCAAAAATGGAAATGATGGGCCCATGCAGACAATTGCTCCAGACTCTTAAAGCACATTTTACGTTTGTCACCATTGTCAAATTGATTTTTCACCAGAGAAATAATTTAATTTAATTCTAGTATTTTTAGTAATATATATATATATATATATATATATATATATATATATATATATATTAATTTTTATTAAATGTTATACCCTATCCACTTATATCATGTTTATTTAATTTTTAACATTGTTTGCATTATATGTAAATAATTAATTTCAATATTTAATTAATATTAATTTTAAATCCTTAGCATCTTAATTCTTATAATTTATTATTTTAATTTGATTATAAATTAATTTACGTGATGTTGCATTTTTGGCAAAGCTATTTAATTGTGGCTTTGTCACTGCTTGATACAAATATTTTTCTGTAGCATTAATCAATAATTATTAATTTTACCACTTTACATATCATTTTTTTATTTTAATGTAATTGAATTTTTTCAACATAATTTTATTTGGTACTTTTCGGTTAGCCGGGCGCCAGTGATATATGTACATATATAAATACATATGTACATACATATATATGTATATACATACATATATGTATGTACATGTATATGTTTATATATGTATATGTATGTATATACATATATATGTATTTACATATGTATTTATATATGTACATATATCACTGGCGCCCGGCTAACCGAAAAGTACCTTTTATTTATTATTTAATTACATTTATTTATTATTTAACTAATCGTTATCATTCTTTAGACAGTATTTGGTTTAATCTTTAACTAATCATTTTAATCCTCTACTTTTATTAAATGATAGATTAAATCAATAATTTTCTCATAGATGGCAGCACCATGGTTTGAGTTTTGCTTTGCTGTACAATTATATTCCATGGTTTATCATATTTTAATAGTTATTTTGGCAACATGTAAGGCTTTTCTGCAATTCATTGCCTGTGTTATGTGATGACTCCTGTATATCTGGTAACTGTGTTTTGCTCTTTTCCCTATATCCTTTTTAATCCAGTTGTCTTTTGAACTTTATGATTTAATTTCACTGTTTTTTTCTCATTTTTATGGGTAAGGTTTCTTTCCCTTTTATTATTTTTTGAACTTTATGATTTTTTCTCTATTATGGTGTGGTAGTTCCAAAATCACATTCTTTAGCAAAAGTATGGCTAATATGATGATGAAACCACACATTTTATTTGTGGTATTTAGGCACTTGGGACTTGAAAATTCTGTCTAAATTCCACAAATTTCATTTTTTCAATTTTTAATTTAATATCTTCTTCTTTTAAATAAGTATATGGTATCTATATTCAGAGTGTTAGGGAACACTATAGTTGTCAATTAATTATTACACACTAATTCATAATTTCATAGTTTTTGTTGGTGTTACGGTAATGCTTCATTAATGGTTGTATATATATATATATATATATATATATATATATATAGTTCAATATTCTTGTACAACTGCATACCTACTTCGTTTGTATAATATGACAACAAATATATTTATATTGTCATATATCTTATGTCGAAGTGCGTTCTTTATATTTATAAAAAAAATAAGCCAAGATAATACATGCCGCAAACAAACCTACACACTATTACAATCAGCCCATGACCGGTGTAAATTGTCACAATATTCCTAAAATTTTCAAAATTGTAAAAAAAATAAATTTCAACCCAAAAATTTGGCAATCTACGAAGCTAAAAATGCGTACAAAATATAATAGTTTCGATTGCGGTAAGTTCTTTTTAATAGTAGAATACCTAAATATTTGAAATATAAAAAGTTTTATTTTGGGGACAACCAGCCTCGGTCTTCCCTTCTGAGTTCCGTTTCATTTAAAACATTCTTGAGTGTTCCAGGTTGGATAAATATTTATATGTATTGAGAAACATTACTTTCATTCATGCAGAAAAATAATTTTACATAAAGCTTAAGCAAAACATTTCAATGAAACATTAAAAACTTATTTTTAAAAATGTGATTGATTAGCTTCAGGAATAAAAATATTAAAATTCAAATGGAATAATGGTTGGCATTTATCCAAGCACTTGAGGCTAAACATGACCAAGATGAAAAATAGGAGAAACATTTTTCCCGTTCCGTAAAATTGAGCAACATTCTAAATTATTTTTGAATATTATATATATATATACTATATATATAAGAAAATTCATTTTATTAAGAGACTTCCAATTTTCATGTCAAAAAGGGATCAAGAGTTGTTTTTCGGAGCTAATACAAAAATAATATAGGCGAAATGGATATTTTATTAATTTTCCGTAAAGTGGATTGTGTGGTGAGCCATACACTTTTGTCCCAGAATTTTAAATCCTTCATATATAAATTCATAAAAGATAAATAAAATTGTGCCGCGATTCTATTGAATTTGTTTTACAGTGCATATTAAAATAAATATTGCACATTTAATTTTTATGGAACATTTTGCAATTCTTTTAGCTTTGTTTTGTAAATTTTATTGTATAAAATTTATTTACTGATGCATGTGAGTTTAATAACCTTTTGTTTCACCGCGTTGCATAACTGCAACATACCCAAAAGTCAATACTACTTATACAGTAGGCGTTAGAAGACTATTTTATTTATTGCTGCTATCTTCCAACACAGCAGTTAATATAAATAGTTCACAGAATTCTCGATAGACGGCGATACTGAGTTAGTTTAAATGACAAATATTTACTCATTATTCATGTTGTATAGTTTCTCATTGTTAATGCTAAAATGAACTTCGTATATTTTGTCAAATTAAAAAGACTGGAAACGTCCAAAAAGAGATTTTCTACAAAGGTTCGCATATTTAACAATTTTGTATTAGAAAATTGGCAATATTTATCAAAAGTATGTAATAGAAAACTCAAAAAGCATTTAAAGTGGAATGACATATTCACCTTGTAGTTAAAATAGATAACAAACTTATTAAAATTACTTAAAAGGTGCTGAAATAAGCTGTACAAGATGCTACAACTTATTTTAATCCCGAGATCTTTCGAAGACACACGTATTCATTTTCAAGGGGAAACGTTGTGTGACAACGGAATTGTCGCTTCTATTGTGCTGTTACATAACGGTTTTCAAAAAAGGGTTGCGTATTAATCTGTAAGGGTGTATAAAAAGTCCGTGCATTGAGGCACTGGAGTCTTTGATATTTTCAAAATATTAAACCATTTCTCAGGTATGTTGTAAGAACATCATTACAGTCGCTATTTCCTTTACTCAAATTTTCTAATGATTCTCTGATTTTAGCAGTATAATAGTTCGTTGTAGGTACTATAATTTTTGCATTTTCGAACTCATTTTTTATATTTTGTCGTTGATATAACCTTGATAATGCTGTACAGGGTCTGTCGAATTTGATGTCAGAAATGTGTTCTTTCAATCTTTCTGTAAACTTACGAGTAGTTATTTTGAACTTCTGTACAAAATGGGATAGAATAGATTCTTGCGATGTTGTTGTTAGGTATCGGATCGATTTTACTGTGAATTAACTCTTAACTTTTATGGTGGTTTAGCTATTAAGTTGATATCGAATTTCTTTAAGGCGTATCTTAGTTTTTCATATAACTTTGTTACATAATCGAACTTGCATATCTTAAGATCTTTCATGTTTACCATATTCTTTGGTTTTTTCTGTTCCATTTCATAAACTAATTTATTTTTGTGTTGAGGGAGAAACTCGGTTTCTATTGCAATTTGTGTAATTATATTTAATCCATTTTATAGATGCTTTACTGGGCAAATGTCAAAGGGAGATTTTATATAAAATCTATAAGCCGCAATTTTATATTTAAAAGGAGAATTGCTGTCATAAGCGATAGTGTTATTCAATCTAACACTGCTTTCTGTATACTCTTCTCTCTATTGTGCCTTCATCTGTGTTTTTTATTAGTTCAATATTCAGATATGGTCAAATTCCTTCATTTTTCCAACTCTAATGTGAATTTAATATTCTTGTCGATTCCATTAACTTTCTTCAAAAAATCATTTTTGGATATCGTGGTCAAAAATTAAGAACACGTTGTCTACGTATCAGGTGGTTTTAAGATCGAAATTCTCCATAATAGGATTTTTAAAGGATCTTAGCTTCAGCTCTGCCATTAAAGTATGTAATTTTCTGTTTATTGCAGATGTGAAAAAAGTAACTTTTAGTCAATATTTTTTTATTGTTATGTTCTAATTTTTTTTAATTATTTTTTACATGCTTAAAATGATGTATTCTAACATCTGAGTAAGTGTTTTTCAAATCGGAGATGTTGAGTTGCAAAAGGTTAAAATACTCCAACCTTTATTTTGCTTAAAAAATGAAATAAACATCGCAGATTATAACATTTTATATGTGTCGTTATAATCACTGTAATTATTTACAGTGAAACTTCCCTTTAACGAAGTCCCTATTTAACGAAGTTTTCTACTTAACGAAATTTTCTCCAGAACTTTGACTTTGAACACCATTAGCATGTAAATTAATCTCCACATTACGAAAAATATATTCTATATAACGAAGTTTATTCCACTTTTGTACGTCTATAGAATTCAAATTAAGTGATTGCTGTTCGAAGGATATGCAAATTTATTTCCGCGGATTCGATTATATGAAAATGAACAAATTTAAATAATTTCCATTCTGCTTGGTGCTAAATAAAACAATTTTTTTTTCACACTAAGAAAAACACTTGTTATCACTATTCTCCCACTCCGAGACTCCAGCGCTGACAGTTGAGGGAAGTCAAAATCTCCTTTTTACCTTCAATGATATAGAAGATGAGGTGTCGCAATGGCGTCATATGCATTGAAACAAAAAAATATCTATTAGAGTCAGACAGGTACCATTCTGACCTTCCATTGCTGATAGACAATTGCTTTGTACATCCAAAAGAACGTGCTTCAAAATACAAATGGAAGAACATCAAAGTTATTTTTGTTAATGCCAATACAGCTAAACTTCAATTATTAGTTTAGGGAATAATAAAAAATCTTGAAGTACATTATCGAAAAAGACAGATAAAAGCCGATGTAGTGAAAACATTAGTTAGTGATTCTGTGTATCAGAGCTGATGAAAGCTTGGGCCAAAGCTTGGGAATGTGACGTATGATTTCATCGACCGTACACAACTGTTTTGTAAAAGACGGCTTCATAATTAAAACTGAATCAAATGCTTCTGAATCCAATACCTGTTTGTCATATCTCAAGAAAAAATGTCATGAATTTAAATTAATTTCTATTTAACGAATTTTCTTCATAACGAAGTTTTTAAGTGTAACGATGAGACTTCGTTAAATAGAAGTTCCACTGTAGTTTATAATACCAGGTTTTGATATTTCATTTATTTTTTAGCTATTCATTTATACGTTTTTTTTAATAATTTATAGTGTTTTAGTTGTATTATTTATGAAAGAGATATGGTATGTTTCTGGAAGAATGGTGCCAGAGTATTGAGAGAGGTTCAACTTTTAAAAGATGTCAAAGATGTCTTAAAAGATATTTTTCATTAAAAAAAAAGCAAAAGAAATGATTTTCTTAGATCAGGCAATTAAAAGATGCAACAAAGTTAGAATGCATAGAGAAATGTTTCTTAAATTTAAATCGAAGATAAAACAAAATAAATAAATATAGTTTTAATTTACTAATATTGAAAACTTTTATATAGAAGCAAATAATATTTCTCCAAATGGTGAGTAAAAAAACAAGACTATAGTTTTGAGAGCAGTTAATTAGTAGCTCTCATCATCAAGTGATCAATTACAGAGAGTAAGTGTCCCTCAACAAGGTAAATTCTGCAAAAGATGTTTTATCCTTGTTACGTTAAATAATCTCTGTTATTGATCACCTGATGATGAGAGCTGCTAATTATTTGCTCCAACTATAGTCGTGTGTTTTTACTCACTAGAGCTACTTACTAGAAAAACGAAGATCTACTTTTGTATATTTTTCATCTTCAGTTGAGTTATAATCATAGAACATTTTCTTGAGGTTATTATATTTTGCTCCCATGTTGTTATTGGTGTGTCAGAGGAAGTGCCAAAGCACTTCTCTGAAAGAAGGGTGTCAGAGCCTCAAGAGAGGTTGGACTTCTAGATCTGCTCTCCTAATTTTGAACCAATTCCAGATGAGAGACCTGCACCTGGATTGGCACACACAGAGGCAACGCTTATACTAAACTTGGAGGACATTGGAGCCAAGAACAGATTTTACGTGCACCAGCTCCCATTAACATACACGGTCCCACAGCCGCGGCAGTCGAGAGAGGTTGTCACAAGCATTGACCTTGGTCGATGCTGCTTCTCTTTCGGTGATCTTACGGGAACCGAGCTTAACCGTCCGCGCCATTGAGGGACCGGTTATGCGGGACCGGCTCCCATTTATGATATATATGATGTAAAATAATGCAGTACGAAATATGGAGAGAAAAAATATTTAATTTTATAAGTTTTACAAATTACGTTATTATTACAGATTTTTTTTTTGAGGTTATATTTTTCTCACATTTATGATACATATGCTGTAAAATTAAGTAAGAAATAGGAAGAAAAAGGAAGAGCTATTTTTGTATGTTTTTCATCTCCACTAACTTTATTATCACAGAGCATTTTCTTGGGGTATTTAAATTTTGCTTCCATTTATGATATGTATTCTTTAAAATAATGAAATGAGAAAAAGGAAGATCTAATATAAAAATATTTGCAGTTTTCATTAGTACAATGTTTGGATTTTCCGGTCATATTGACCAGATGGTAATTTCTATGGAATGGAAGGTAGTGCACCTTACCTCAAAAGTCTGGAAGTGCTATGTTCTTTAAAAACTGGGAAAGGCAGAAAAACTGTTTTATTATATAGAAGAAGGTATTATGACGTCAATGACTCAACTTACCAAAACGTTCGAAACTATTCTAAAGAAAAATACAAATAAACTGATTATGGGTATGTCATTGTAAAAGAACACACGTGGAAGGATATAAAAAATATCACGATGCTTTAAAATTGCCATATCTGAAAGGTGGTTGGGATTAAAAACCACTCATGGTTCCAACAAGTGTTAAGAAATTATAATAGATTAAGTTGAAAAAGGAGAAATTAACATAAAATGTTAAGAAAATTAATGTCGTGGGTTAATATAAAAGTATTCCGTCAGTAACACAAATATAACCCCTTCCCCCTTCATTTGCATTGTATAACGGAAGCATTTTCATACTTTAGGTAGAGTCATTTTATTTTACTAAATTTATTGTATTAATCATAAGTAAATAAAGGCAGGGGAAAAAACTTCTTTATAGTTACTTCTTTATAGTCTAACTTCTCTTTAACATTGGTAATACACACATGAACATTTTATTTATGTTGTTCTTTAGCATAGATTTTACGAGATTGGGGTCATATGGATTACATAGTATATTCTATGTAATGAAATGTGGTGTTGTACACCTCACAAAACCTCTAAAGAGAAGAAAGCTCTTTAATTGTACAAAATGTACCATGGGCTCGATATAACTCAGTTTTCATAAACTTCTATACCAACGAAAAACACAAATATATGTATACTACTGTTAAAGAGGTCTTAGAAAAATGAATATATATAGCATAAATTATGATAATTTAAAAAATACCATATCTGAAAAGCGGCTGGGGTCATAATTGGCCCATGATACAGGGTGTGTCCCAAAAGTAATTTGGATAACTCCAGGAGAAAAGATTTATTGCAGATAAAGGTACAAGTAACTAAAATTCTTCAAAGTAGCTTCCTTCCGCATCGGAACACCGGCGCCACCGTTTTCTCCAGGCGCTGATCCTAGAAGGCGTCAACGGGCATCTCCTTCAAGCACCTCGTAATGGTGGCCCTTGAGTTCCGTCTTGATTCTCGGGAACAAGAAGTCCGGTGGTGCCAAGTCGGGGCTGTACGTCGGTTGTGGCAGTGTTGCCAAACGGCGTTTCGCTAAGTACTCTGTGTGCGACGGTGCAGATCTTCCGCATATCCAAATAAGCACAGTACTTTTAGATATATTACACTCATCTACCAGCATTCTAACACTCAGGCGTCGATCAAAGTTCAACATGTCCCTCAATTTTTTCATATTTTGGTCCGAATGTGACGTTGACGGGCGTCCAGAGCGTCTTCGTTCTCGGCGCCCTCTTTGCCCTCCCGGAGCATCTTGTGCCAGCGGTAAACCATATTTTGGGACATGGTATTATCTCCATAAGCCTCTCTCAGCATGGAAACGGTCTCAGCGTCGGTTTTCTTGAGCGCAATACAAAATTTTATCGCGTAAGGCTTGATCAAGGGCATCTTGAAATTCCGACAAATCACTAAAACAAGGGTTCGAACTATCAGCAATGGCCACTGTGGAAACAGCCTGCAGGCAACTGACGCGGGTATCGTTTGGCTTCCCTAAACGCCCCACCACCTTTTGCGTCACTGCACGCGCATTGCTAGCGTCTTTCTTCAGCGGCTCGTGGTCATTCAACTTAGTTATGGGATAGACCTTGTATAGCACAAGAGTTAATATATACTGAAAGAATATGTAGCAAATTAAAACATTTTATAAAATTTTAAATGATACAAAAGTTAAGTTTAATACCAAAATACTTTCACATCAAAACAAATATGAAAGAAAATCATGCGTCAAGCACTGATTATGAAATACTTTGTAACACATTCAGAACATTGCAACAATATTTTGCTGTTTAGTAAGGTGAAAGACGATGTAAAGAATTTGGAAAACTCAAAACACATTTGAAAACCAATTTCAGCAATTAACATCTATACTCACAAAAATATCCGAATTAGTTTATGCAGTCCTATGTATGATGTATAGATTTGTATATATGTATGTTTGTATGCAAAATTTTAATTCAGTTGGAGACGTATAAACCAGTTGAAAACTTCCCTTCAGTAATTTCTGTCAGTAAGCGGAAATATACTCGAATACGTTTATGCGGCCCTGCATATGATCTATAGAATTTATAAACACCAAGAAATATAACAAAAAATAGCTAAATGAAAAACGCATACCACGATTCAAAACGTACTTCCAGCAATTATGTCTCGTTGACAGAACTGTAACCGAATTCTTTTGTGTGTCTCTGAAAATGAACGGTAAATGCTATGCACACTGTAGTCTATAGTAAGCATCTTGTACTGCACTTCAAAAACGTATATCGGCTTCAATATGTCTGAAATAGTATAACACCATTAAAATACACTGGAAGTGATTTTACCCCATAGACCATAATGTAACGGAATTATTCTGTGTATCCGTGTAAACGAACTATAAATGCTATATATTTCATTTTCAATAACCTCTACATGGATAACGATTACATGGCAATCCGAATATATTTACGTGAGTTACAGTATGGCCAGACAGACAGCAAAACAGCGGGCTAGACAGACAGACAGACAAAGCGAAGTCATAAACACTTTTCAACTATGTTGGAAATACAGATGAGTTCGGGCTCTCCTTTCGGAGCCCGGGCCCGCCCGATCCCGACTATTTTCAGTTCAGACCCGCCCGACCCCTAACCATTTTGTGTGATCAGAGCCCGAGCCCAATATCGAAAGTATTCAATAGGAAAAAAATGTTCCAAAAGTAGTATCTCCTTTTTAAACAACTTCTTACATAGAAATAACTGTTAATCTCGAGCACATAAGTAATTTTTTGAAAATCTACATTCAATATTATGAAGAAAAGAAGTTTGGTATCAAATAAAAATATATTTCCTTAAAAGGATTTTCATATTTTTCTTCCCCAACAAGCAAATCTGATGGACACCTTAACGAAGTGCGTTTTATGGATAAATGCATGAAATTGGCAGAAATTTCTATTTATATGCCGAAGAATCGAACTACGTTTTCAATTTTTTATAAAATGTGTACATCTTAAATTATAATTTCTCAAAGCAGTCTTTCGTGATTCTCGTGTAACTGAAACTCATCTTAAATGGAAAATTTAATCCAGTTATCTGAAATATCCGATGTTTTTATAGAAAAGAGGAAACACTGCTCGATTGCTTTCTATCTAAATAACAATGCATGCCAAGTATATCTACTTACGAATGAAAAAGGGGTTCGTGGATGTGCAGAGCATTGCCGCGGCATGAGCAGAGTTGATGATGAAAAATAGATATAAGAATCACTAAAGTTCTTTTCATATGAAGATTGAAAAGCGATTATGACTCGTACGCAAAAAAAGACAAAAAAATTGCAAACTTTAAGATAATGCTGATTGATTTAAAACAAAAGAAAATATTCATTTTGCGTTAGGTCGTCGCCGTCAATGCCAGACATAAACTGTATATATTACAAATTTTCTTTTAAAATGGCATTCTAATACTGGAAAAGAAACACACGGTTTCTGTTTCCCCTTCCTTCTACTCAAAATAGCATTAAAATGACTTAAAATAGAATAAGTAATTTTAAAGAAAAAAAAGCTATTGTTAGCTTTTCTATGTGTGAATAAATAAAAGTATCAGTTTCAGAAAAAATGAGCCCGACTCGTCTCTAGTTGGAAAGTGTAAAAAACGAAAAGCGTCATTTGTTTGAGCAATAAGAAACATTACGTCACTTCAGATAAATTCATACTATTTCACCAATAATTCTGGATTAGTCGTAAATAAAAACTTACATGCAAAAACACCTCTTACTTTCGTAACAACCTCCATTACTTCAAGTAGATTAAAGTTTGACATTTGATTGGGATGTACTTTTTCTAAATGGTACGTTACTTGAGGCTTAATCGTTACAATTAAGCCAATGGAGAAGCTTTCAATGCATCTAAGTATTTAAATTAGACATATTTATAAGCCATTGAACAGACAATGTATTACATTAGAATAAAATGTTTTTAATTGATGGATTAGACGATCTTTGATAAGATTACATTTATTTGTTAATGAAGTAACGCCTTTTTTAATAAACGAAATAACATTAAGACTTATTTGCTCATACGTAAGAGTTCCAGATTTTTTTTATTTAGTATAATACTTTATTGTAATTAAAGGAATATATTTAATACTTACTCTTTTTTTCATATATAGTGGCAGATTAATTCATTGTTACTTTTTTCTATCTTTACAAGAAAGTATGGATTCGGGAAAAAATTAGATTTCCTGTTTTCGACGGATTTATACGTTTCAGAAGGTCCTGAACATGATTTGGCTACTTTTAGAAAATGTCTGTCCGTCAGTCTGTCTGTATAAGACAAAAATTTTGTAGGCACTCTATCTCAAGAACTAATGCATGGAATTTCATCAAACTTTCTTATTCTATTACACCTTGATATAAATAGACGCTGATTAAGTTTTGGTGTAAATCGTCTAAAAGGTGGCACTGCTATACTGTATTTTGTATGATTTTCGCGACAGCTATATCTCAAGAATTTGTGTACGGAATTTCACCAAACTTGATGTTCTGTTAGACCTTGACATAAATTGACCCATATTCGGTTTGGGCGTTTGGGTGTATACCGTCCAACAGGTGTCGCTGCTATTCTCTGTTTTTCCCGATTACCGGGATAGCTCCGATTATCTCAAGAAAATAATAGATTGTCATTTAATTTTGGTTGCATACGATTTGATTTATATAGAAGAAAATTTTGTGATTGCCAGAACATGCTAGATCTTCAGACAGATGTCGTATTATACAGGTTGGATCCGGTTTTGAAAACACGTTTTAAGTGCCAAAAAACGCTGAGAATTCATGAAACTCAAAGTTTTATAACTCAGTAAATTTTGGTCGTAAATGAATAGAAATTTTCTTCTTAAACGATGGGCAACAAACAATATAAATTATAGGAAAAGCAGGTCGCATAAAACATACCTTATTTTATTATACACTGCAAAAAAAAGTGTTGATTTTACAGTATAATACTGGCATCCCAGCGCGGCAGCGTATTACTGCTTATTTTACTGTTTATTACTGTTAATTTTACGGTATAATACTGGCAGCTGGGATGCCAGTATTATACTCTAAAATCAACACTTTTTTTTGCAGTGTATATACTGCCCTTTCCAAAACAAATGCCATATCTAAGAGCGACACTTGATTTACATATTTTTAACACTTTCCAACCTTGTTGAAAAGTGTTTATGACTTCGGTTTGTCTGGCCGTCTGCTGTCTGTCCGTGCTCTAACTCCCGTAAATATGAAGCTCGGATTGTCCTGCAATGTTTATATGTTATTGTTTTTATCTATAGCATGTTCCCTATTTCAACTGAAATGTGTAGCACTTATAGTTTTTTTATAGGGACACTCAAAAGAATTCCGTTACATTACGGTCTATGGAGAAAAATCGTTTGCGGTTTATTTAAATAATGTTTCTCTAATTTAAACACATTGAAATTTATATACATCACTAAGATGCATTACAAGAGGCTTACTACAGAATACTGTGTGTATAGCAGTCATCGTTCATTTACAGGGACACACAAAATAATTCTCTACTGTCTGTTAACAATAATTCCTGGGCGTGCGTTTTAAGTTCCTGAACGCGATTTTAAATTTAACTCACTTTTTGTCTATTACTTGGTGTGTATAAATTCTGTATTTCATATACAGAGCAGCACAAAAGTTCGCGAACGCATTTCCGTTTATTCAAAGAAACTCCAGAAGGAGAATTTTAAACTGTGCTACGCGTTTTCCTAACTCAACTAAAATTTAGCATCCTATGTAATATATATACAAATCTATGGATTATATACAGGGCTGAATAAAAGTATTCGGATATTTTCCGAATATTATATATGTTGGAAATATATGTTAGAAATTCCTGTAATTACGTTTTTGAATATGTTATGCGTGTTCCAAATTATTTACTTAGATGTTATCTTTCAGCTTATTAAACGTTAATGATTTGTAAAATTATTTTGGAAGCGTTGGAAAGTGTTACATAATCTATGCTGGACGCACGATTTTTCCTTCTTGTTTTAATTTGAATTATGTTTCCATAATCCATCTGTTAATGTGATACTCGTCATTATATCTATATTGTAAATCCCCCTGTTTTTACCTTTGCATTTAATAGCGGAGGAAATTTAAACATTTTGCTTTCATTAAATAATTTTATAGATATCTGTTTTCTGTTTTTGAATTTAAAAAACTTGTCACTCGAAATATTCACAAAAGAGAAACCTCTTCAAAATTGAAAAAAAAAAAAATATTTCGAAGAGAGAAAAATCATTCCATTATCATTAACTTCACAAAACCTACAGAAAAAGAAATGCACAAATGGCTTTTCGAAAGAAGAAAAAAATAAATACTACTAGCGGAAATTCTTCACGGAAATTAGATGAATCCTACTCATTAAAATTGGATAAAACTCTATCATTAACTTTTACGAGAATGAGAAACTTTTCGGAGACGCGTGTACCTTAGTTACATTTTTAATTAGACGGTGAATCAAATATTTAAATATTTATCGACCTGCACATTGTTAAGTAACATCTGAACATTTTTTTTTGTAAGTTTTAAATAAGAAAGAAAAATTACGCCTCACGCATAGATTCTGCTGCATTTTCCAAGAATGCGAGAATATTGTACCGAAATTCCCAGTTTCATCTTTTATGGAATCCTAGCAACAATTTTAACACTACACTTAATGCAAGGTGCCACTGAATTTTCTAAAAGGGCAGATAGCAGATTTACACTTTGCTCAAGATAAAATCATTTATCATACTAAATACTGTAAATTCTAAAAATTCAATTCCAAGTAAACGGATTCCTCTATTCAAGTGATTCCTGCAGGAGATATATGTGTGGAGTCGGAAATTTCTTTATTACACTTCTTTGTGTTAGTTCCAAATTTTACCAATAGATAGCGCTGCGCTATCTTAAACTGTTAGAATGCTAAAACTAATTTATAAATTTGGATGAAAATCCACCCAGCTTTTAAATATCACTTTGTTAAGCTGTTCAAGTTAGAAAACAAAAATGTTTGAGTTTAGAAATGGCAAGGATTTTTTTTAGCAGTATTACAATTTGAGACAGTACAGCGTTCTTGATATTCCCAAAATTTCCCAGTAACTGTTTGGTGCCAAAGTATGGTCATGAAGCATATTGGTCATGTTTCAGAACGTTATATTATATTCATTATTCACGAATGACCGTAAAACTACATTTAAAAAATCGATAGTTCTTATGCGAAAATCGTATTATCAGCATTTTTTTAAAAATCAAAGTAAAATTTCGTTTAATTAAGATACTTTATAGAATAATTGAAAAGCATCTCAAGCTATAAATGCTCACAAGTTGCAAAATACTCGAATACATATCTTTGGACCTACTTCAAAACGATACACTCACAACCCATAATAAATTATATATTTTTAAGCTGAAAAAGACTTAACGTAATTCAAAACGCGATTTTACCTGTTGCAGCCAATATATAGTACTGTAACCGAGTTCTGTTATATAGTCCTGTAAAAAAAGTATAACTTTTCTGTTACATTACATGAAAACGAAGGTTTTTACTTTCTTCTATCTAGAATAGTAGAAACCATTGTAATAAGCAATTTTTTAATTTCCGGTTTTACGGATTTACACCTTTTAGGGGTCATAGATCCCGAAATACATGTTTTTACAAAATGTCTGTCCGTGTGTCCTCTTTGTATCATTGAAAAGTATATGAAGTTATGATAGAATTGAATAAATTTCATATATATGTTTTTGGCTCCCAGTTGGAATCCCAGAGACTCCCAGTTGGATTTTGATATATTTCGCAGCAAGGGGGCGCTGTGATAGCGATTTTTGTGTCATTTTCATTATTGTATCATCGAAAAGTGTACGAAGTCAAGCATAAAACCGAACTAAATTTCATATATATGTTTCTGGCTGCGTCCAGCGACTCCCAGTTAGATTTAGATATATTCCGCAACAAGGGGGCGCTGTGATAGCGATTTTTTGCGTCATTTTCATTACTGTATCATCGAAAAGTGTACGAATTCAAGCATAAAACTGACATAATTTCATATATATGTTTCTGGCTGCGTCCAGCGACTCCCAGTTGGGTTTTGATATATTCCGCAGCAAGGGGGCGCTGTGATAGCGATTTTTGTGTCATTTTCATTACTGTATCATCGAAAAGTGTACGAAGTCAAGCATAAAACTGAACTAAATTTCATATATATGTTTCTGGCTGCGTCCAGCGACTCCCAGTTAGATTTAGATATATTCCGCAACAAGGGGGTGCTGTGATAGCGATTTTTTGCGTCATTTTCATTACTGTATCATCGAAAAGTGTACGAATTCAAGCATAAAACTGACATAATTTCATATATATGTTTCTGGCTGCGTCCAGCGACTCCCAGTTGGGTTTTGATATATTCCGCAGCAAGGGGGCGCTGTGATAGCGATTTTTGTGTCATTTTCATTACTGTATCATCGAAAAGTGTACGAAGTCAAGCATAAAACTGAACTAAATTTCATATATATGTTTCTGGCTGCGTCCAGCGACTCCCAGTTGGATTTTGATATATTCCGCAGAAAGGGGGCGCTGTGATAGCGATTTTTGTGTCATTTTCATTACTGTATCATCGAAAAGTGTACGAAGTCAAGCATAAAACTGAACTAAATTTCATATATATGTTCCTGGCTGCGTCCAGCGACTCTCAGTTGGATTTTAAAATATTGCGCAACAAGGGGGCGCTGTGATAGCGATTTTTGTGTCATTTTCATTACTGTATCATCGAAAAGTGTACGAAGTCAAGTATAAAACTGAACTAAGTTTCATATGTATGTTTTTGGCTCTGGACATCAGGTCCCAGTTGAAAATGGGGATATTCCCACAAAAATGGCACACAGCACGCTGTGATAGCCATTTTTGTGCGATTTTAGGTGCGTTCGTAATTATATAAATACGTAGCACAAATAGTCGTCTGGTCCGTCCGTCCGCCCGCATATAACAGCGAAAACACTACCCAATCGAATGGTTTGAAATTCTATATATATATTCGTTGCAGAATTTTGTCGCGTCAGTTCAAATTTTATGAAAATCGAATCAAAACTTAAAAAGATATTAATAAAAATCTTTATTAAGTAATTTTTATTTTTAAAAAAAATAGGTACTTCCTTGTTATAGCAGTTTTCGAGGATTAATCGTCAAGCGACCGAAATGTATCGCCAAGTTATCTCACCGAATTTTTTTTCCTTTCCCACCTCTATTGCTTTGAAACATTTATTGACAAAAAACTTGAAGTGACAAATTTTTCTTTTGCTTTTTGAAGCTTATATGAGGTAGAAGACAGTTTTGGGGATTGGCACATCAGACTAAGTTAATTATACATGCATCTAATAGAAAAAGTAGCCAATTTAAAAAATCGTTTTTAATCATATTTATGTGAAGCTACAATTCATTCAGTAAGAGTTAATTTATAATTACACTGTGCAACAATAAAATTGATTACTACGTAAAAGTGAGCAATTCTGAATGAAATGAATCCACTGAACACTGATATCACCATAATAAACCGTCATTGGCTCTTTTTTTAGAAATACAGATGTGCAAAATTAAGATTTTTTTTAAAACATATATTATTTGTATTTAATATTTAAAAAATATATTCGAATTGTAACCTACAAGTTTTTAAACAGAAATCGATTTCTAAAATCTTGAAATATGCCAATGCAAAATTTAGCTCATTCCGTCAAGTAGTTTTTGTGTTATGCTTAAAAAACTTCCCGCATTGCGGTTATATTCTGCAACTATTTTAAAATAAATTGTGCATTAGGAGTTCTAAACTTTACATATGCACAATTCCTAAAATATATCATCGAATGTCTTCACTTTTGTATGCGAAAGCAAAATTTACAGAATGTCAAAACTATGTCTTAATACTGAAATTTTAATGTTTGTTAGAAATTCAATATGGAGACGGCCCCATAAACGATTACATTTTCAACTATAAACTGCAAGAAGTTTCAATCGAATGGCTATTTTTGTTTATCACTGAGACAATTTTGAGTTTAACACTTTTGGGGTGTTTGTTCTCTCTCTCTCTCTCTCTCTCTCCCATTTCTTGACGAGATTGTACATAGCTAAAATTAATAGAAATGTAAAAAAAAAAGAAAAAATGCTTTACACTGCGTAATTTTAATTATTGATTACAGTTATTGTTCTTGATAAATTCATTCACATTTAATGTTTCTGATTGAATTTTTTTACTAAAGAATTTAATGTAACGTATGCAATATACAGAGTGATAGAGGTGGACGTACATGTAGCTGTATATATTACAATAAAACCATAGTAAATTCAGTTTTTTTATCGTCATATTCATGCTAAGCACACCGAATTAAGAATTAAGCAATTATTAGAAGCATTAACTTGATCGATTTTTGTTGCACAGTTTTTTTTTCTTTATTTTCTAAAAGCAAATTGACATATATAAATGATATATGAAAGTTATAGTTTCTGACATTCAATACCACATTTTTTTAATCATAAGGGATTCTCCATTTACCAGATTGATTTGTTCGTTACTATATCTTATAAACCTTTAAATTTCAAGGAATTTAAAGCAAAAAATTTTTAAACTATTAAATTATACTCTAATAAATTTTCTCAAAGTTGAATCGTTTTATGGTACAAAATAAGAAAAAGTACCAAAATCTGGTTCACTTAATTTTACAAAACTTCTTATTATGCAGTAACCTGAACAATGGTTCCACTTTTCTCCATCGTGCAGCTATGTGTAACAACCAATTAGGACAAATAGAAGTATGCACTCTCAATATCCTGTTTTAGAGCAAAAGAATATATGTCTGTCTGATGGTTAGAACGCTGGTTATAATTCCAGAGGTACCACTATTGTACCCGCAGTGTATCGGATGTCATTCTAAACAAACACGACTGTTTCTAATCCATAAGATTCTGTTTGCATAAGATAATCATACGGATCAACATACACAAGTTTATAATTCAACTAGAGCACCTAATATAGAAAAAGGGTTTCATTATTTTACGGTGGCAAAATGTTTGGCATCATGTAAAACTTTGAACAGAATTTGTAGCAATATACAATATTTTAGTGATGGACATGAATGATTTTGTCATTCGAATGAACCATTCGGGTATGCGCAAAATCATAATGACCGAACTTCGTAATTTTTTTTTATCAATTACCACCAGAAATTTTGTAGAAAAAAAAGAAGCAAACAGTTGCCAACTAAGTTCATTTTTTTACCCCATTCCTCTAGATACTTTGCGAAAAAAAAGAAGTTTCTTATTTTTATATGACTTTTTAATTAATTCTGATTAAAATAAGAAACTCATTTTCTTAAAAAAAAATTTAAAAAAATCGAAGGGGGGAGCTATGTTGCGAATGCCCGAATGCTTCATTCGAATATCAAAATCATTCAATCTTCACATCACGTCAATATTCATTAAAAAAATATATATATATGTAGAAGTTAACAATATTTAACCCCTTAAAGGGCGGTGGGATATATTTTATTTCACTTAATTTTAAACAAATATTTTCCCAGAATTTTTGAATAGAATTTTACTTTATATAAGTTTTGTGAATAAAAGTGTAAAATTGCATTTCCATATTTTATTTTTTTTTCTTTCAAAAATTCTGGTGTTAATTCAATATTACACAAAACCAATTACTTGTCCCTGAAATGGTGAAATGTTCCAAAATTTTTAATTGCACTTCTAAGGAAAGGGAGCAGTTACATGCGTTGTTGCACAATGCCCATATTATTCACATGAGGGAATAATAATGATGACAATAATAATGATGACAATAATAATGATGACAATAAGCTGGGATCTCCGGGTTAAAATGCATTCCTATATGAGTACGCTTATCCAAACAGAATCAGAATTTGAAAAATGCATCACTTGCTTTGCAGCCAGCTTCCGAAATCAAAATAGTGCACCTTATGTGCCGTGAAAAGCTACCCGTTGTTTCTTTCTTAATTTGTTACGTGATGAACGTTGTATTAAAAGTCTTAAAATAGTTTTGTATCAAATATGGATTTAACAGTAAAGTTGTACTTTTAAAATAGTACAGGAGATCCATTTTTCATTGGATGGATGGATCGTTTTTAATAGCACCAGGACGGCCCAGGAACATACTGGGGAGTTAAATAAATATGGATTTGACAGTAAGGTTGTACTTTCAATATATTATAGGAAACGCATCTTTCATTGGATGGATGGATTGTGTTTAATGGCTTCAGGTCCCTACAGGAACATTCTACAACAATCTTTCATTTGTTATCTAAACATACTGCATTTTACTGAAGCAGAATAACATTAATTTATAAAACCATTTAGTTTCATTCAGATGAACAATACTAATCTGGTCTCAAACGGTTATATTGCGGCCTGCGTAAAATCCTTGTATTAAAAAGCCTCTAATACACACTTTATATTCCTTATATTTTCACCTCAGTAAATTTTCTGATTTTTGTTGTAAAGCAATCAATCTAAAATGGAGCTAAAATTTAACGTTCGCCGTCGGTTGCTTAACACTCAGCTAGAATTTTACATTTTCTATAATGTTATTTTGCTATTCAAGTTAGTATTTATTATCAGTTTTCTATTGCTTTTCTTGAATTTAAGGAAAAATTGATTCGGAACAATCTTACACCTCCAATTCCTTGATAGGAGTTCCGATAGGAGTCAGAATAATTACTAAAACTTTCTGCAACACATAATTTTTTGTGAAAGCCTGAGAAAAAAAGGTTTCCTAAAGCAATCTAACAACGTCATCACTCTACCATGATAAGCATTAATAAATTCTGAAGCATTATGTTCTGAATACAATTATATTAGTTCCAAAATGCATGTAACTGCATTTTCTGTACATCGCAAGCTGTACATGACAACGCTCGTCTCATACCTTCTCTTAATGATATGATAAACTTATTTAATTTAATATGCTGCAAAACTGATATTGCAAAATACATGCAAATCCCTATTCGTAAAATACTCCCCGTTTTCAAATTATAATTTTGCAATAAAAGCATACTACACAAGTTCTGAGTCTGTCATAGAATTATGATATTATAACTTTGACTGATTAAAATTTGTACAGGAAAATGAATGTTATTAAATAGTTATGAATGAAACTTGTGCTTAGAACTTAATGCAGTAACCTTGAATACGAAGTTTGAAATGACAAATACGCCTACGGGAAAATGTTTTATACTCCGTTTCGATACATTTTAATAGTAAAATCGTATATATTGTATATATTGTTTATATTGTATAATACTGTATGAAATGGATTGTTATTGCAGTATTATTTATGTATGTTTAGTTGACATTTATCTCTTTCTATATATGCTAAAATGATAAATGTTTCTTTTTTTTTCGCGAATTTCAGTTGGACGTTTTATAAACATTTTACAACAGAAAATGAAACAAGAACAAAAAATCAAGCAGTAAGCATAGATTATGAAACACTTTCCAAAATTTCCAGAATCTATACTAATATTATAAAGGAGTAAAGATTGTTTGTCTGTTTTTTGTATGGGGTAATCTCTGGAACTACCGAACCGATTTCAAAAGTGATGGTGGCAAATTGATGGTGACAACCCCTGCTCCAACATAGGTTATATTTTATGTCGGTGCCACTAACCCCAGGGGGTGCAGGAGCAAAAAACGTTCTAAAATTGCCATTTTTTAGCTATCAAACTGGCTGTCAAGCCCTGAGGGCTTGCCAGCCGGTTCTGTATGTATGTATGTACGTACGTAATGCGATAACTCTTCATAGAAATATCCGTTTTCCTTCAAATTTTGATTTATAGGTTCACTGTGTTAAGGCGCTTCCCTGATTTATTTTCGGGATTGATTGGTTAAGTATAAAGGGGGGGGACAAGGGGCTAATTCCCCCCCTTAATTTATATAAATGGGTTTTTCATGCAGAATTGTTCCGTTTTCCTTCAAATTTTGTTTATAGGTTCATACGGTTAAGACGCTTCCCTGATTAATTTTCGGGATTGATTGGTTAAGTATAAAGGGGGGAACGGGGGGCTATACCCTCCTTAATTTATATAAATGGGTTTTCCAAGCAGAATTATTCCGTTTTCCTTCAAATTTTGTTTATAGGTTCACTGTGTTAAGGCGCTTCCCTGATTAGTTTTTCGGGATTGATTGGTTAAGTATAAAGGGGGGAACGGGGGGCTAATCCCCCCCTTATTTTATATAAATGGTTTTTTTATGCAGAATTATCCCATTTCCTTCAAATTTTGTTTATAGGTTCACTGTGTTAAGGCGCTTCCCTGATTAGTTTTCGGGATTGATTGGTTAAGTATAAAGGGGGGGGGGACGGGGGGATAATCCCCCCCTTAATTTATATAAATGGGTTTTTCATGCAGAATTACCCCATTTCCTTCAAATTTTGTTTATAGGTTCACTGTGTTAAGGCGTTTCCCTGATTAGTTTTCGGGATTGATTGGTTAAGTATAAAGGAGGGAACGGGGGGCATATCCCCCCTTATTTTATATAAATGGGTTTTTCATGCAGAATTATTCCGTTTTCCTTCAAATTTTGTTTATAGGTTCACTGTGTTAAGGCACTTCCTTGATTAGTTTTCGGGATTGATTGGTTAAGTATAAAGGGGGGGGGGGTGAACGGGGGGGCTAATCCCCCCCCTTAATTTATATAATTGGGTTTTTCATGCAGAATTATCCCATTTGCTTCAAAATTTATTTATAGGTTCATTGGGTTAAGACGCTTCCCTGATTAGTTTACGGGATTGATTGCTTAAGTATAAAGGGGGGGGGGACGGGGGGCTAATACCGCCCTTAATTTATATAAATGGGGTTTTCATGCAGAATTATCCCATTTCCTTCAAATTTTGTTTATAGGTTCACTGTGTTAAGGCGCATCCCTGATTAGTTTTCGGGATTGATTGGTTAAGTATAAAGGGGGGAACGGAGGGCTAATCCCCCGTTATTTTATATAAATGAGTTTTTCATGCAGAATTATTCCGTTTTCATCAAAATTTTGCTTATAGGTTCACTGTGTTAAGGCACTTCCCTGATTAGTTTTCGGGATTGATTGGTTAAGTATAAAGGGGGGGGGGACGGCGGGGGCTAATCCCCCCCCCCTTAATTTATATAAATGGGTTTTTCATGCAGAATTATCCCATTTGCTTCAAAATTTGTTTATAGGTTCATTGGGTTAAGACGCTTCCCTGATTAGTTTTCGGGATTGATTGGTTAAGTATAAAAGGGGGGGACGGAGGGGGCTAATCCCGCCTTAATTTATATAAATGGGTTTTTCATGCAGAATTATCCGATTTTCTTCAAATTTTGTATATATATTCATTGTAATTAGAGATTTACCTGATTAGTTTAAGGGGTTCATTAGTTAACTATGAGGGGGGTAACGGGGGGATGACCCCCCCCCCTTAATATATTGTTTATTTCTTTATTTTTCGATGGGCTTATTTCAAATTCTTTGAAATAAGCCCATCAAGAGATAAGCCCCAAGCAGGTTAATACGCTTATTTCAAATTCTTTGAAATAAGAGTATAATATACAATTAGTGTGAATAGCCTGTGAACTCAATGCCCTCAGTTTAACTGGGCAGTTTTATTTTTATTTTTTATACTGAAGGAGCTAGAAATTTGAAATTTGTCATTGTAGTTACTTATAAGATGTAAATGCTCTCTAAGAACAAAATAAAAAAGAAATTGAAATTTGAAAGGGTGAAATGAGCGAAAAGCGTTCTAAAAACAGTCTAAATTACAATTTCTATGAAATCTCTGGAACTACAGAACCGATTTCAAAAGTAATGGTGGCAAATTGATGGGGACAATCCCTACTCCAACATAGGCTATATTTTATGTCGATGCCACTAACATCAATGGGGTGCAAGATCGAAAAATGTTCGAAAATTGCGACTTTTTTATACTGAAGGGGCAAGAAATTTGAAATTTTCATTGTAGTTACTTATAAGATGTAAATGCTCTCTAAGAATAAATTTAAAAAAAAATCGAAATTTAAATGGGTGAAATGAGCGAAAAGCGTTCTGAAGTCATTCTAAATTACAATTTCTATGGAATCTCTGGAACCACGGAACCAATTTCAAAAGTGATGGTGGCAAATTGGTGGTGACAATCCCTGCTCCAACAGCCTCTTTAATAAAAAACTATGCGTTGCTGACGACTGGGTTTTTCGCTAATTGTTGCAATAGATTAATCTCGGAAAATGAAACATTTGAAGTTACTAAAAAAAGTGATAGCTCAAAAAGTATTTGTCAGAAAATTGTTAGACAAACTGCGTTTGAAAGGTAAAAAATTGTATTTTTCTTGATATAAATTTCAAATCTAATGATAATGCCGTTTTTCAAATATTGAATTTCAAAAATTACCAAATTTTCCAATGGAGTACCATAGCAAAACCTTCATGCGTAAAAAGATAATGATAAGGGCGACGTGTCCTGACGTGTATATTGGCTATAGCACGAGTCACAAATTATAGTAGCCTTATTATTCTGTTAAAATATAAAAGTTATTTATGAAATGTCAATATTTTGTTTGATTAAAGTTTCGTTAAAAGAAATTGACCAGCGTAGCGGGCGTAGCTTGCTAGTAATTTAATAAAACTTTTCCGATTATTAAGGTGAAAGTTGATGTTTAAGTAAACAATTTGGAAAACGCATAACAAATTCGAAAACCCAATTTCAGCAATTACGATCTATAGATTTGTAAGTATACTACATAGTATGCTAACATTTAGTTTAGTTAGGAAACGCATAGCACAGTTCAAAATTCCTAATCAGCAATTTGTGTCAATAAACCTAAAGGTATTCGATATCTTTCTGCCCTGCACACATTCAGAAAAAGGAATTGATTAAAACTACAAAACATGTTTTGTTGAGTACATTTTGGTTGTTTTAGCAAAATTCAAGTGAAAGTAAACCATTTTACTTCAATTAACAAAATATTTTTTGCTGACGATAATAAAATTTTATTTTGGAATTGCAAAAAAAAAATTTTTTTTGTTGATTCAAACAAAATTTCCATTGACCTATATTTAAACAAAATTTTTGTTTAAATAGGTCAATGGAAATTTTGTGCCGCCAAGCTTTCAATTGACAAATGGCGCAAACTTTCAATGGAACTAAATTTATGCTTCAAGTGATGGCAATAATAATAATAATAATAATAATAATAATAATAATAATAATGTAAATCAGAAACATTCGTAAAGGCATGAGCATTAGAATGAATTCATTCTATTTCTTGAAATTTCCATTCATTCTTTGCAAATGAATGATAAATGTTACAGTTATAAAAATTCAATGCATTTAAATTCATTACGAATTTGACGAGTACTTTTTTCCCTATTTATAATTATCGATGAATACAAAAGAGCAGTCTTATGTCATTTACTTTTACTATATATATATACATGTAAATAAAATTCTTGAAATACGTAATTTCGCCTTTTTTTTTTTAAATATTTTTGTTTACTTCAATGCTTTTTGAATTATTATGATTATTGATAGATTTAGACATTACTCTCATGCGGCACTTTCCGACATAGTTGAAAAGTGTTTATGAATTCGATTTGTCTGACCGGGCTCTAACTCGCGTAAATATGCTTGGATCGCCATGTAATTGATATATGTTACTGAGGTTTGCTATGGCATGTTCGGTATTGAAAATAAAGTGTGTAGATTTTATAGTTTATTTAACAGGGACACTAAAGTTATTCCGTTACGTTATGGTCAAGGGTGGAAAACCATTTGCAGTGTATTTTAATGGTACTACACTATTCGAAACATAATGGAATTTATATGCATTATTGAGGTACACTACAAGAAGGTTATTTTAATATTTTAGGTGTAGTTCTTACGGTTCATTTAAGGGGCACTGAAAATAATTCATTACGGTCTATGAGGAAACATCGTCTGAAAAGTCTATTTTAATGATGATACAGTGTTACAAACATAATGAAATTTATAGGAATTTCTGAGGTGTAGTATAACATGCTTTCTGTAGAGTATGGAGTACAAAGTAATTACCATCCATATACAGCAGCAATGATCTATAGTGAAAAACTGCTTGCAAAGTATTTTTAATTATGTTGCACTATTTCAAACATCATGAAGCTGATATATATTACTGAGGTTTACTACAAGATGCTTACTGCAGAATATGATGTGCATAGCATTTATCTCGGATACAGTGCTGTATCCGCAGTATTGTCTATTAGGGATAACTGCTGGAAGTGCTTTTTCTGTTAAGCGTGTATGCAATTTTAAGTTTTACTAAATGCTGCATACTACGCGGTGAGTTTAAACTCTGCAGATCATATACAGGACTACACAAAATAATTCATAAGCATTACCGAACATGAGCGTAAGTTGCTTAAAGGTGTTTTTGAATTGAGTTCTGCATTTTCAAGCTCATTTATATTTAGTATACTAAGAGATGTTTGTGGAATATAAATAAAATCATATACAATGCCATTGTACATATACAAGGCTATGCAAAGAACTGGATACATGGTTGGTTAGGATTAGTAATTCCTGGAAGTGTGATATCAGTAGTTTGGGAGTATTTTTGTACCAATGAAATTTTTGCTTAGTATGTGTTGTGTATAAAAATCTGTAGGTTATATACAGGACTGTACAAAAGAACGTTTGCAAAAAAATTCCGTCTATTTGTAGAAATTGCTGACGGGGAATTTTCAACTGTGTTATGCGTTTTCTTGCTCAATTTAATTTTAGCATACTACGTAGAATATACAAAAAACTGTAGATCATATACACGGCTGCCCAAAAGGAATGGAGTACTTTTCAGGCTATGAACGGTTATTGGTGAAATCAGGTTTTCAAATGTATTATGCATTTTCTAAAACGTCTATTTAGGTATTTTCTCTTTACTTAATTAAAGACGAAATTTTGGAAAGTGTTTCGTATTCTATGCTTGACGCATGATTTTTCTTTCTTGTAATCTTTGAAGATGGACTGGAATTGCTTTTTTAATTTAGAAGTTTAGATCAGTGTTTCCAAACATTGTTGTTATGAGAAACATGTTAAAGTTTAAAGGTTTCTCTCGCTCCACTAAATATGTAGTTAGATAGAGACTTTTATAAATCTATCCTAAGAATAAAACGAACTTTCGTACAAAGCATATATACAAAAATTACAATAGATGTTTCTAATGTGAATAATCATAATAATAATAATTCTGTGTAATAAGAATAATAATATCCCTTTTTAAGCATGGAAAAATTTGTTTTTGAATAACTGTAAAGTACAAGAGATACATTTTTAAATCATTGTGATCACACAATTTTGTATCAACAAATTATTCTGTATCAGGATAGAAACTGGTTAATTTTAGCTGAAGTTGCTTTCTATAAAAACTTAAATAAAACATTCTCATTCCACGAAGTTGCTTACCTATATTTCTTCATTTATTTTCCCTTTAAAGATGTAACATATCGAACATATCGTAAACGTTGTATTTTATCCAGCAGATAAAATTAATAATATATATTTAAAGAACTAATCGATCATTCTATGGCCCACCAAAATATCTTTTCCCAACCCACTGGTTGGCCGCGACTGATAGTTTATGAACTGCTGGTTTATATTATTATTTCTTTGCATAAGTTGTCTATTAAAACAACTCATTAACTTGAATCTTTTAACTTTCACATGAGAAATGTAACAGTCCGGAACAGTTGGGACCGGTTCAGGGGCTTCCTAGTTGCATCAACTTTACGCCCGGTCGATGGAGAGTAGCATGTCTTTTAAATGTGAGCCGTTGGGAATGGATAAGCTTGCAAAAGTGCAATTAAAAGAAAAAAGTGGTTAATAGAAGAGAGAGTCAAAGATAAGAATATAGAAGGTATAACTGTAGTAAAGTACTACTGATGAAAAAGATAAAATAAAGATGGGGTTCAGGACATGTTCGAGAAAACAAAAAACAAACAGCACATAAATGCACGCGGCAAATCAATCCTTTAAAAGAAAAAAGACACTTTACAGTGGCCATACAGTATTTTTTTTTTTTTTTTTTTTTTTTTTTTTTTTTAAATGGTATAGCAAGGAATGAGTTTAAATATGAGATTAAGGCTATACAAATTTTTTTTTTTTTTTTTTAAATATAAAGAGAAAAATACACAGAGAGGGGTGAGCACTAATGATCACCGTCAGTCAAACATGAGTACTTAGGTCTCTTGCGATGCTGTGGCTCGGATGCGTCGTAGTCCGGCAGCTCAGCGATGATTTCATTGGGGAGATCATAAAGTTTGTCATAGAATTTATTGGAAAGGTGGTTTATACGGGCTATGAGAGTGGTTGTTTTGAGGTCACGGCGAACAGTGCTGTTACGCAGGTAGCGTGAGGCGCCCCCGACGGTGCGCAGATGTCTATTGTGTAGTTTACTGAGGTTTTTAATAGATGATTTACAGATGAAGGCCCAGACCGGACATGCATAGGTGATGATAGGTAGAATGCATGAGTTGTATAGGAGAAGTTTATTGTAAATGGACAGAGTATTACTGTTGAGGAGAGGTTTGAGTGCAGCGGAGACGCCAGCGACTCTGCCCCTGATGTTTAGGATGTGTTTGTTGAAAGTTAGTCTGCGGTCGAGAGTTACACCTAGGTACTTAGCTTCGTTAGACCATGGGATGGTGGTGTTATTGATAGTGATTCTGTTAGGATACGTGAATTTGCAAGAGAAGTAAACTGCAGCAGTCTTATTTTCGTTAATTTTGACGCGCCAAAGGTCGCACCAGTGTAAAAAGGCGTCGATGTGAGTCTGTAGGTACCTGTACAGTGTGTACGGGTGGTGAGCGTAGGCATAAATGGTGGTGTCGTCCGCATAGAGAGCAAGATGAGTGAAAGGTGTTCTGGGAATGTCATTAAAGTATATGTTAAAGAGAAGTGGGCCGATAACGCTCCCTTGAAGGATACCTGATAAAATGTGGAAAATTGCAGAAAGAATGTTGTTAATGCGGACGCGAAAAATGCGATCGCTAAGATATGAGAAGATAAGGTGTATGAGTCTGGCAGGGAAATTATGAATGATTAATTTGTAGATGAGGCCCAGATGCCAGACTTTGTCGAATGCCTTAGCGACATCGAGAAAAATGGCAGCAGCAGGGATCTTCGAGTTGAGCTTATCGCTGAGAAATTCGACAACTCGAAGTAGCTGGTGTGTAGTGGAGTGCTTTGGGCGAAAGCCAAATTGCTCAGGCATGAGAGTGTTGTTGAGTTGGATGTGGTGATGGAGATGCGACCAAATGACGCGTTCGATGACTTTGCTGAGAGATGGAAGGAGAGAGATAGGTCTGTAATTAACAGGATCAGTGAGGTTAGTGCCAGGTTTAGGAATAGGAGATATGATAGAAATTTTCCAAGGCTTCGGAAAATAGTTAAATAAGAAGATAGAATTAGTGAGTTTAGTAATATAATTTATGTAGTTAGGGGGTAAGTTTTTAAGTGCAGTATTAGAAATTTTGTCGTACCCAGGTGCTTTGCGTTTTTTAAGTTTAGAAATGATGTTATGAATAAAAATAGGCTGAATGACAGTGGGGGGTTCAACAGGGGGCTGAGCAAGAAACCATATTGAAAATGATATTTAAAAAAAAAATTTCTGCTTTATTTTTCCGGTAACAGTTGATTAATCAACTTTCTTGTAATTCTTAAAATTCATGTTTGGCTTTTTCTGTACTAAATAAAAAAAAAAAATTTCCAAATTTCATAAAAAATATATTCAGGACACTTTGATATACGTTTTTCTATTCCTCAAAAATACATTCTAAAAACTTTAAAGAAAAGAAAGGTAACAGTTCGGCGAGGGTTTAAATAAACATTCTGTTTTAAGTGCACTTCTATGTGCTTTGTTTTTAATAAAGTGCCTAGAAAGTATTTAAATACAAAAAATATTGTACAATAGTCCAGTATTATGTGCTTTGTTTTTAATAAAGGAATGTTGTAGAAGAGTGAATAAATATAGTGCTAGTGAGCATGTCTCAAGAATCGAGAATCATATATTCTAATACGAGCAAATCTTGTGTGTGTGTGTGTGTGGGTTATATATATATATATATATATATATATATATAACCCACACACACACATATATATATATTATATATTATAAATATTATATATGTATATATATATATATATATGCAAATCTTATTTTAAAAACGGCTCTAACGATTTTGGCAAAATTTTGTATCCTACCGTTTTGGGACATCAGAAAACCATTAGGCTAGATCACATGTTCGGAAAAATTCAATTAGTGGGTCATTTTGGGTCACCATGGGTCAGTGTCAAACTAATTATATCTAAAAAAACGGTTCAAACGATTTTGAGTAAATTTTGCATCCTACCATTTTTGGCACGACAAGACTATTGGGCTGGATCACATGTTCGAGAACTTTCGATTAGTGCGTCATTTTTGGATCAACGCGGTCAAGTTAATTTTACCTAAAAAACGGCTCTAACGATTTTGATTAATTTTGTATCCTGCGAGTTTCGGGCACGAGAAAATCATTGGGCTAAGTTACATGTCCGAGAAAATTCGATTAGCGGATCATTTTTGGGTCACTGTGGGTCAAGCTAATTTTATCTAAAAAAAGGTTCAGACTATTTAAACAAAATTTTGCATCCTATAGTTTTCGGGCACGAGAAGACTGTTGGGCTTGGTCACATGTTCGAGCACATTTGATTAGTGGGTAATTTTGATTATGGGTCATTGTGGGTCAAGCTATTTTTATAAAATAAAAGGCATTATAGTAATAATACAGAAAGAAAAATATATCGAGTTAAACTCAAAGCTAATTTTGACCGAGCATAGCTCTTCCCGGCTGGTTAATTAATATGCATTACAGTTAAATTAGTGTCGTGGGTTACACATTGAGTTCCGAATGAACATAAGATAAAAATGAAGAAATTATGGAGAAAAATAAGTTTCGCCTTAAAAAATATGGCTAGAAGGTTAAAAAATATTTTAAAAAATTGACAAATGCACAAAACACGATAACTCAAATTAAAAAATAAAAATCCATATTCAATAAAATGAATAATTAGAATGATAATCTTTGTGACAATGAATTAATTATCTTCAGTAAATCACTCAAATTATCTGAGAGAGCTACATAATTCCAAATATTAACTGAAAGAAAAAATCCAATATTCCGCATATCTTTAATATAAACAACCGTATATAAAAATTATTAATTTACGTAATTGACCGTAATTTACGTAATTGATATATCTACTAGTAATTGGACAATATAAATTTAAAATCTAAAACCATTTTATGCATGTTTTTTCTTATTATGAAATTCTTATTATGAGTACACTGTAAAAAACAGACAAATGTTTCTTAATCTAGGAAGATAATATGATGTAACTAGAAACGAAAATAAACAATAACCTCTTCCGAAATATCCAGTATTCCGAAAAACGTTCTTTATCCTTAGAAACCTCAGAAACTAAGATATTTTCACGATTTAAAGAAGTATTTATGAAAACAAAGTTTTTTTTTTGTCTGACACTGATTTTCGGAAACGCTGCCGAGTTGTTTTTATAGTATATTAATCAGTTTTCTCTACCTTTGTACAGGTTTTTTGATTTTTAATACAGGTTTTTTGATTGCAAAAAACATGTTCTACAGATGAAATAACAGCATTAACTTTAAAATTAATTTATTTTGTTACTCTAGCATGTATAAATTTAGTTACGTAGGTGAAAATGTTTACTTGAGAATTGATAGTATACTTAAACCCGATATTCCGGTTTGAGAAAATTTATTAATACACAAAACTACTCGTAAAGAAGCTTTGTTTATATAAATTATTCATTAAATCTCTAAAATAGTGGTTTCTGAGATTTCTAAACGCTTTTCGGAACTATGGGGTTTAATGAAGAATTTATATAAACAAAGTTTCTTTTGCTGCCACTGATTTTAGGAAACGTTTACGAGTAGTTCCATAGTGTATTAATCAGTTTTTTCAAAATGGAATATAGGTTTTTAACATTATATTAATTCTTAATTAAATACTAACAGTTGCGTAATTGAGTTTATACACGCAAGAGTAACACAACAAATAATAATTTTAATGTTAATGATGTTAATTTATGATGTTTGTATTTAAAACATGTTTGTTGAACACGAAAATGTTTTGATAGTACATAATGAATAGAGGAAAGTATATTCAACTAGGTAAATTATATCCAATGTTTGGAGTATCATAGTTGGGTGAAATATGCCAGTCCAGGATATCGTCGGGATAGCTCAGTAGGGAGAGCGTTGGTACGGCAAACCAAAGTACCCAGGTTCGAGTCCTAGTCCCGGCATATTTCGCTCTGTTGTATGATACTCCAACCATTGGATATGGTTTGATAGTATTTTACTCGATTTTTTGATAGTATAAAAAACCTATATTCCGATTTAAGAAACTGATTAACCCCTTAAGCACCACTACGTACCTGCGTACGTCACGAACTCTTCATTTGCAATACAAGGACGTATGTGCATACATCCTCATTTTAAGTCCAGACTGCTATGGTCTAAACATCTAGTTTTTTGCATCGCTAACTGCTATTGTGATTGGTTTTGTACGGGATTTATAGCAATGATTATTTTCGCATCCAATAGATGGCGTTACTTGTCCAAAAACTCATTAGTTTTCCCGCTGCTTTGTTTCTTTCTTCGTCATTCATTTGTTTATGGGTTGCTCATTCTGTTCGGTTGTCTTTCGTAAATTTTAGTGTTTCGCTTTCTGTTTTGTTTGTATCTCTGATAGATAGTGATTTTTCAGAATAATTATGTCAGACACGGACAGTGATTATGTTCCTAATTTTGATAATCACATAGACGATAGTGATGATAGTTTTGAATCAAGCGATGAAGATTGGAACTTCGAACCTTAATTCTGTTTGTATAATATAAATAAACCTTTATTTCATCTCCTTACATTACATGTAATTAAATTATTCACATGTAATTAAAAATAATGACATAAACTACTTTTGACGAAATTTAATATATTGGGTTGTTTGGAAAGTTCCTTCCGTTTGAAAAAATCAATTCGTACCGGAAAATTCTATCATTCAGTTATTAGAGATTAATTCCGATATCTAACGCATAATAATACGGACAGAATTTTTTGATACGAACTGGTTTTCCCAAACGGAAGGATCTTTCCGAACAACCCAATATCTGGTATTCAGCATATTACTACTAAATTGAATATGGTGCTTAAGGGGTTAATACAAGATAAAAACTGCTCGTAAACGTTTCCAAGAATCAGTGGTAGCAAAAGAAACTTTGTTTTATAAATTCCAGTTTAAATCGCGAAGATATATTGGTTTCTGAGGTTTCTCAAGATAAAGAACGCTTTTCGTAATCATGGGCAATTCGGAAGAGGTTATTGTATATTGTCGAATGTTAAGAAAATTTTGTCTTTTTTAACAGTGCATACAAAAATTATGATAGGGTTTCCTATTGTGAATAATCATAATAATAATAATGGTGTATAATAATAAAAGAGAATATTCTTTTATTAAGCATGTGAAAATATGTTTTTGAACAACTATATAGTACAAAAAGTACATTTTAAAAATCATTGTGATTACACAATTTTGTATCAACAAGATTTTCTGTAGCAGGGTAGAAACTTGTGAATATAGCCCAAGTCGCTGTCAATATACCGTTTAATAAAACGCTGTCATTTCACGAAGTTCCTTTTCTATATTCCTTCATTTTTTTCCTTTTAAATATGTAACATATGGTAGTCGTTGTATTGTATTCAGTAGATACAATTAATAATATATAATAATAATGATAATTAAAGAACTAATTGATCATTCCACTGATGAGTCGCGATCGATAGTTTGTAGTAAACCGCTAGTTTTACATTATTACTTCTTGCAACAATTTGTTTAATAAAACAACTTGTTAACTTGAATGCATAAACGTCCAAAACGAATCAATATACAAAAGAAGAAAATGATATTTTATAAAAATTTCTGATTTATTTTTCCGGTAGTAATTGATTTAATAACTTTCTTCTAATTCTTAAAATCCAGATTCAGAAACAAGACAAGCCAATACATTTGAATTAGATTAATTAATATTTAACAATTAATGAGGATTAATTTCTAAAATAATTATGATTTGTATATTTTGCCTTTTCTGTGCTAAATATTTTTTTTTTCTGAATTTCATGAAAAATATAGTCAGAACGCTAATGAATTATGTTTTTCTGTTCCTTAAAAATACCTAGTAATTACTTTTCAGAATAGAAGCGTAAAAGTTCGTCGAGAGTTTAAATAAACATTTTTTTTTTTTTTTTTGCAAATGTGAACGATGAAATACTAAAATGGAATATTTTGCAATGAGCAAGAGTTTTTGTTTTGCATTTCTGCTGCACATGCACGGCTTCTTTAAATATTTCGACTTCAGTACTGTGATTTTGTCTAACGAAAAGATCCGTCTAACCAAATATTAAACACGAACGAAAATCATGCGTCAAGCATAGATTATGTAACACTTTCCAACGCTTCCAAAATAACTTTACAAATCATTACCGTTTAATAAGCTGAAAGACAACATCTAAGTAAACAATTTGGAAAATGCATAACATATTTAAAAACGTAATTTCAGGAATTTCCAGCATATATTTCCAACATATACAATATTCGGAAAAATATCCGAATACTTTTATTCAGCCCTGTATATGATCTATAGATTTGTATATATACTACATAGGATGCTAAATTTTAGTTTAGTTAGGAAACGCGCAGCACAGTTTAAAATTCTCCTTCTGGAGTTTCTGTCAATAAACGGAAATGTGTTCGCGAACTTTTGTGCTGCCCTGTATATGAAATACAGAATTTATACACACCAAGTAATAGGCAAAAAGTGAGTTAAATTTAAAATCGCGCTCAGCAACTTAAAACGCACTTTCAGGAATTATTGTTAATAGACAGTAGAGAATTCTTTTGTGTGTCCCTGTAACTGAACGATGACTGCTATACACACAATATTCTGTAGTAAGCTTCTTGTAATGCACCTTAGTTATATATATATAAATTTCAATGCGTTTAAAATAGTGAAACATTATTTAAATAAACCGCAAACGATTTTTCTCCATCGACGTAATGTAAGAGAATTCTTTTGACTATCCCTGTAAAGTAACTATAAGTGCTATGCACACCCTATTCCATATTAAGCTTCTTGTAATGCACCTTAGTAATATATATCAATTACAATGTATTTGAAATTGTGTAACATCATTAAAATAAACCGCAAATGATTTTTCCCCATAAACCGTAATGTAACGGAATTCTTTTGAGTGTCCCTGTAAGAAAGCTACATGTGCTACAGACTTCAGTTGAAATAGGGAACAGGCTGTAGATAACGACAACAACATATAAAAATTTCAAGGCAATCCGAGCATATTTACGGGAGTTAGAGTACGGAGAAACGGCAGACGGCCAGACGGCCATACGGCAGACAAACCGAAGTCATAAACACTTTTCAACTAGGTTGGAAAGTGTTGAAAAGAGTAAGACTGACTATTTTATGTTAAATTTATGACATTAAGTTATTTTTAGCATTGAGATGATTAGAGCAATTAATATTAGAAATTAGTTTAATTATGTGTGTGTTTTTAAGATTTTTCTTATCTTCACGGGTATTGCGAATAACGGTTAATACGATGACTTTTATAATTCACTTGCTTATCGTATTAAGAGGTTGTAGGACTTTTAAAAAGCCGAAAAAGGAATAAAGGACCATTTTTGTGATTAAAATATAGATAAAATGCTTAAGTGATACAAAGAGAAACACAAAAGGCTTATAAAAACCTTTTAATGATCGACATATGTTTCACATGGATGGAACATTACAATATTATATATAGGAATGACCAGTATAGAAAGTTTAAAACAAGATTAAAAGTGCATATGGCAGATATCAAATATGACAGAAGTACTACAGCATTGGCAAGACTACATAGAACCAAGACTTTAAAAATTTATTTTAGAATTAGTAAAATAATTTATCCATCAAGACTTTATTTCCCATCTATTATCCGTGAATCAATAGAAATCTATATACGTAACGTGAACATTTGCAATGAATCCGCGTTATTTGAATTACCTAAAATTTGGCACGAGGTACTTTTCAGTTTTAAAAAAGCAATAAGGAAATATTAATTTTCATGTTTACAGTTGACTATTTCAAGCACCTGCTTTTTCACATATATGATCTCGTGATTTAGGTTTTCAAGTTTATTTTAAAAAATTTGCGAGAATATTTTTGTCTATCGTTATATCTTGAAAATGGCGCCGTATGAGCGCTGAAACATATGTCGATCATTAAAAGGTTTTTATACGTCTTTTGTGTTTCTCTTTGTATCACTTAAGCATTTTATCTATATTTTAATTTTAATTAGTGATCTTATTATGTGATTATGTAACATTTTTGTCATTTTATATCTTAGAAAGTATACGTTACAAAAACACAATTTTTAAAGGCAGAAATACATTGTATATATATATATATTTTTTCCAGATCATAATGGGGAACATTCGTTGTTATAGGGGTTTTCAAACTTGCCGAGCAAGAAATCAGAATCAGGTTGCGCGCATGATTACAAAAGAATTTCTGCATGTAAAAGGAAATTTTTGGTATATACAAATATTGAGCGTTTTGTGCTTACAATGAACCTAACATAAGTGTTTATTTATCGTATTTTTATGTTTTAAAAACAAAAGTATACTATGCTTATAAAAATCTCCGTTAGCAATATAACCCCCCACCCCCCCAAAAAAAAAAAAAAAAATACGTTTTCAACAAAAAAAAACCGAAAATTTAGGTTTACTTTATAGATTCTACCATACACTATATATCCTAAAAAATTCATGAAAAAATATTGATAAGTTTTTTTTAACTACCTTGCGCGCCATGCCTCCCCCCCCCCAATTATATTTTGAGAAAAAATGACTTTAAAGTTCTCTCTTTGACAATATTCCATATTTAACAGCTATTAAGTGTGTTATTCATTTTGTATTAAGGTGTTCAGGAATGATTACTGTTTAATGTATCTAGTTTTTCAAAGGTTGAATTTTTTGTAGGTCTAAAAGTCCTATGACCCCTTAAACGAGTTCGACTGAATATTTATTCTCAAAACACTCTTTCGCAAATATGTTTACACATACATTTTGAAATTATTATATACATCCATCTATAACGCGGAAAAAGTATTTACTACAGACGTTTTTGATTGGTATTTAGAAAATAAATTGAATATCTTGTACAAATGCTATGTTATTTACATTTTCGACTATAGTAGTACAAGATCACTTCAGAATTCATAGAATATAAAAAACGGCATAGCTCTTTAAATATATTTGCTGAAAGGATAACAAAATAAAATTTGGAAATAACAGGAAAGTTAAGCAATCTTACCTTTGAATCAATCCATAAATATTTATCAAGCTATTCAAATTCTCTAGCACATATCAAAAAGAATAGTGCAGTCAGCCTTTACCATGATTTTAGTTTTTAAATTATATCATAATATTTACTTTAAATGCCTGTATTTGAGCTTTTAAGACAGAATGTGTATAAATAATACATTATAAATTGCTATTTGATTTCTATTTTCCCAGTATATAGAGTCTAACTCTGTTATTAGGCGAACAAAACTAATAATAAAAGTCTTCGTATTAATCGTTATTCGTAATACCCATGAAAATAATAAAACTCTTAAAAACACTTACACACTTAAGCTAATTACTACTATTAATTGCTCTAATTATCTCAATGCTAAATTAACTAAAGATCATACAGTTAATATAAAACATTCAGTCACAGTCATACATTTGTGAGAGTCATTTTGTTTAGACGAGAGGAGAAGAAAGCACATACATGTAAATATATTATTTCACTAGTAATTCCAAAGGGCAACAACGTACATTAATGCAACTGATCACTTCCCTTTTCCCTGAAAAAATTCAGCTAACATTGCAATAGTCATTGCAAATTTCGAGCTATTGATTTTACATATCTCTTTCGTTTTATCAGTGCAATAAAATACATGTAAAGACTGGTTAATATGGTCCAGAGTCCTGATTTAAAGAAAGAAACAAATAAAGATTTTCTTCTGTTTTCCTGCCTTTCCATGGCTCAATTAAAAATCTCACAAACGGGAGATATTTGAAACATTCTTATGTCTCGCTTCTTTCTTTCGTTCTTTCAAGACCTCAGAATATTTCTTTGTATTTTCATGGATGGAGGGACTCCTTGAAGGTTGAAATTCTCTCTGGTAAAACTGATAAATTATTACATTTTGACAGACAGTTGTAATGTAAAAATATTATCGCTAAGTGAGAGCAGCGTTCGATAAGAGAGGGATTTAATGTTCTAATTCTACCGTACTTTTTGACGAAAATGACATAGAAATGAACAGAATTTTGCTTATATTAGCCATGATCCTGCTTTTGTAGCTCATAAAAAGAATTAAAATCTCACTATTCTGGTAGTTAGCCCTTTGTATCACCGCGTTGCCTATCTGCAACATACCCAAAAAATCAGTGTTACTTATACAGTTGGCTTTAAAGAACGGTTTTATTTATTGCTGCTGTCTTGTTACTATAAATTGTTCATGAAATTCTCAACAGACCGCGATAATTGAGTTAATTTTTCATACCAAAGTTTTATTTATCATTTGAAAAGTATCGCATCGTTATTGCTAACTGAACTTCTAAAATTTTCTAAAATACAAAAGGGTGGAGACGTCCAAAGACAGATTTTTTAGAAAGGTAAGTTCGTATACTTTACAATTTTGCATTAGAAAATTGACAATATTTATGAGAAGTGTGTAATTTTCTGTTAATTGCAGCTGTAAAAAAAGAAACATTTTATTTAATAACTAGCTGCGTTCTACATACGGGAGTTCATGAATTTAATTCTAAAACCTAAATTAAAAATAAAAATCAGTACAGTGTAATCTGTGTAATATGTAGAAAAATATTTTTCTACTACTGTGCATTTTTTAAAAATGAAATTTTATTTATCATGTTGCTATGGCAGCAGACAATAAAACGATATCTTTGGAATAAGGTAATAAATACGAGAATAGAGATAAAAAGTTTTGCTGATGTTTATGATAAAATTGTTTTCTTTATTTTTTTAAAAAAGGTAATAATTAAGCGCGATTAAATAATCTCTAATTATTTGCATGCGAGGTAAAGAATTATCGTAATACCCGCTACAGCTTCTTAGTATTGCAGCGTGACGTACGTAATATGTATATCTAACATTGCAGTAAACATTTAGAACTGGTTAGAACTCGCGCAATTGCGGGTTGAACATAAAAAAGGCAAAAATTCGTCAAAAACATAAAATAATAATTTTAAAAAAAAAAGATTTAAAATTTTCGAATTTTTTGCCCCAATCGTTCATGGGCTCCCAACCAGCAACCCGTGTGCCAAATTTCGTAGCCCTACGCCCTGTGGTTTCTGAGTTTTTGAGATTACGTAGATAGATACGCGCACGGATTTTAATAGGATAGACTTTTTAAATTTTTATGTTCTAATTTTATTTTTATCTTTTTACTCGCTTAAAATGATGTATTCTAACATCTGAGTAAACAAATCGGAGTTGTTGAATCACAAAGGGTTCAGTGACAAACGTGCAAATTTCTTGTTTTAACCGTGTTCTCGTTTTAGCCGTGCCCATATTAAATGAGTTCGACTGTATATGATAATTGTAATGCGTATAAAGCATTAAATAATTAGATAGCATACAAAATCGGGCTTTTAGAAGTAACTGGACAATTATTCGATAGTATTTTCAAATCAGTTTTTAAATATTTATGGCCATATTAACAATCTCAACAGTTTCAATTTAAACGAATAGCATTTTGAGCAGATTCAATTATGATTTCCCTTTTTATTGATGAAATACCCATTTAAACCACTTATGTTTAAATGTTTGCAAAATAAGTATTAAAAGTAATTCTTTTTTTTTTATAATTTATGTTTTACAAAAATTTACTCGAGTTCAATTATATTTCTACAAAACGAATAAAGAAACTTCAAATTAAAAGACTTTCTCTCCAGTTATAATTTAATAGTATATAAACAGCGAAATATTACTAAAATTGTAATTGTTCAAATCATTTTTTAAAGAACATTAAATTAGTAATAAACGGGAATTTCGATTAGTGATAAAGTGAAAGCGTGCTTATCTTATGCAGAGAATGAACTCCAAATTCGTAATAGGATTTTAAAAGTTAAATCACTATAGATTACTTTAAAAATTAAAAAATTGCTGAAAAATTAAATATTGTTACAATAAAGGCAAATGTTTTCTCCATTAAATGAATTATTTTCTATAAAAATACTCAATCCCTACACTGCGCAGTCATGCATATATATCAATTGATTAAAATTTAACCTGTAATAAACAAATTCAGTTCTTTGCACAACCACTATATTTTAATAAAACTATTCATCTTATGTATTAACTTTGAACTTGGAAGAGGTTCATTAATCAGAGTTCCTGGAGCAATGGTCAAAATATATCTAGTAAGAGCAATGTGGATCTTAGATTTATGATCCTAGCCGAAGTCCAGAACAACAATTATACTGTAAAAAATTAAATGTGTCCAAGAAGAGCAAAAAAGAAAGATAAACAATAAAAACACTTCTTCGGCCAGAATATATAATAAGAAATAAATAGATTTTTATTCTGGACAACCTGAATTTTTTTAATGTTGGAATTTGCAGCAGAACCCCAGATCGGGGCACAGTAGAGAAGTATAGGGTTGAGTACCGTTTTAAATAACAGCAGTTTGTTTGCCATACTGCGGACAAAAACCCCACAGACAAAAAACCCTACCGGACAAAAGCTCCACCGCACAAAAACCCCACTGGACAAAAGCTCCACCGCACAAAAACCCCGATGGATAAAAGCTCCACAGGACAAAAACTCCTCTCTGCGGAATAAAAGCTGTGTAAAAGTTTATTTTACAGGAAGGATCTCCAAACATTTAAAAAAAATTTCAAGCTTAATTCAGGCTTTGCTAATTTGTTTTTTTAACATAACTAGCTGACCCGCCCGGCGTTGCCCGAGCCCATGTAATAAACTTAAATCTCTTTAAAAACGAAACTATGGCCACGATCTATGATGGCTTCGACACCGTATACCGGGCATGCTCGTATGCTCCGGAAAATCTTTTATTTTCCCCTGCCACCGCCAGGGGAGCATTCTGTTCTAAACAAACCTCTTTCGGCCTACGGTACTGTATAGTAGGCGTGCTACAAAATAGAGCTGGTTTCGAGAAGATGGAAACATTATAAGCCGAGTTATTGAAATAAGACACAGTTAGAGAAAAAAAAAACCTTGAAATGGTGCCGGGGGGAGGCGATGTTCAAACGTCCTTCAGAAAATGACTAATTAGGAGGACCACGATGCATCTTTAAAAATTCGTTCGTTTGCTTAATCTAGGAACTTAATTACAAATTTGGCTTAAACTATTATTCGGAAATAGTGGTAACCGCTACTCATAAATTTAGTTTAATATTATAGAGGGTGACTATTAAGTTAATTATAACGTTTGGAATCGCTTGCGTTGAAATCAGAAAGATAGTTGCGGAGATATGGAAACGGTACATAATTAAGAGAAAAAAACATTTAACGAAGGACCGGGGGGAGGGAATGTTCAAGTGCCCTTCAGCAAATGAATAATTAGGAGGACCATTATGCATCTTTAAAAATTCGTTCGTTTAGTTAAACTAGGAACTTAATTACAAATTTGGCTAAAACTATTATTCGGAAATAGTGGTAACCGCTACTCGCAAATTTACTTTAATGTTATAGAGGGTGACTATTAAGTTAATTATAATGTTTGGAATCACTTGCGTTCCAATCGGAAAGATAGTTGTGGAGATATGGAAACGCGGCATAGTTAGAGAAAAAACGTTGAAGGAGGTCCCGTGGGGAGGGAGCGGGTGGTCAAGTGCCCTTCAGCAAATAACTAATTAGGAGGATCACTATACATCTTTAAAGATTGATTCATTTGGTTAAGCTTGGAACTTAATTTGAAATTTGGCTTATACTATTATTCCGAAATACTGGTAACTGCTTTCTAGAAATACACCGTGAAACTAAGAAGGCTGATTTTTACGATAATTTAGTAAATATGGAACTAAATGGAGAAGTTCGGAACATTATTAGCTGAGATTTAAAATAGTGGAATTCTCTATTTAAAACAGCAATTCAACGCTACGGGTGAAGCTAAAAATGTTAAAATTGTTAAATGTAATCAGACCCTTACGCCTCTCCATCCCCGCAAATATAAAAAATAATCTGTTAAATAAAGTTTTCTGCATTACTAATCTCTATCATAATAATAATGTCCTATTTTAAAAAAAAAACCTTAAACCCAGCTCATTATTATGAAGAAAAACGTGCCTGGAAAATGTTTCATACAGGTGGCATCTGTGTAATTTGCTGTGAGTAGGTGGCGCTACATTAGCTTGGCTGTACGCTGGTAACTGCAATCCATATTGACACTATTTCGTCTAAGTCCTTATCTATGCATCGTTACTCTGGTTTATTTAATGTCTTCTGTGAAGATTCTATACAACCAATTAACCGAAGAAAAAAAGCGCATTTTTGATGAGAGTTCTTTGTGCATTTTAATTAGTATTACAGTAAGTAATTAAAATATTAAAATTCTGAGTTTCAGTTGAACCAGGAGAGGGTTTGGACTACCTAAATCTAAATTTTCAGGCTTCTAGGTGGGCTAGATTTTGCTAGCCATCGCAGACAAACAAACAAACAAACACACACACACAGAGCAAACCTTTCTTTTATTAGTACAGATTCTTAAGTCCCCTCTCCTCGTGTGAAAATCAGAAGGGAAGAAAGACCACTGAAAGGATAGATAGATCCCTTATGTGTGAAAATCAGAAGTTATAAGAAGAAAATCAGAAGTTTTTGTCCGTGGGGATTTTGTCCGGTGGGATTCTTTGTCCGGTGGGGTTTTTGTCAGTGGAGTTTTTGTCCACGGGGATTTTGCCCGCGGAGTTTTTATCCTGGTCTCCACCTGTGAGCAAGATCGTTCCTATTTTTGTAAAATTTACGGACGCGATATTCGATGCGCCATGTAAGTGTACTGTCTAGATACTAGAGATGAGTTCGGGCTCACTTTTCGGGCCCGCCCGAGCCCGACGATTTTAAATCCGCGCCCGCCCCAGCCCGTCCGAGCCCGATACCGAAAAAAATTGCATAATATTTAAAAATTGTTTTAAAAGTAATATCTCATTTTTAAAAAACTTCGTGCATGAAAATTACTGTTAAATACATAATTAATTTTATGGAAATTTACATTCAATCTTATCAAAAGAGAAGTTTGGTATCAAATAAAAATATACTTCCTTAAAAGGATTTTCATATTTTTCTCTCCCAACAAGCAAATTTGATGGATACGTTAAGATAGTGCGTTTTATGAATAAATGCATGAAATTTGTAGAAATTACTATATCTATGCCGAAGAATTGAACAACGTTTTCTATTTTGTATAAAAGGTGTATATCGTAAATTATAATTGATTCCTTAATTAAAACAATATTTCGTGTTCCTAAAAATAAGCTTAAATTAAAAATTTGACACCGTTATCTGAAAGATCCTATGCTTTTATAGGAAAAGTGGAAACACTGTTCGATTGGTTCCTATCGGAATAACAATACATGACAATTATATTTACTTACGATTGAAAGGGATTTCGTAACTGTGCAGTATGAGCAGAGTTCATGATTAAAAATGAAATCACTAACGTTATTTTCATATGAAGAGCGATTATGACTCGCCCACAATAGAAGACTAAACAAGACGGCATCCCTTAAGTCCTTCCGGCCTTGTACCGGGAGGAAAAGGTAGCTTTCCTATATCTTAATTTTAAAATTTTAGCTAATGTTACACGAAAACAGCAAAGATTCGTTAATACTGAATTTGAATAAGAAATTCGCCAAATTATTGAGCAATAGCCAAATTGGCTTCATTTATGAAGACTTATTTTGGTCGCCAAATTTGGCGATATTTCGCCAAATGTCGCCAATTTTGGCGAGAATTTGGCGCTAACGTATATGAATATATAGTTTTATGCGTATGATTGGGAAAATTATTACAACAATGAAAGAAAATAATTTGCGAGTAATCGCGTTAATGTGCTGTTTTGTTTCAAAATGTCAGCCACCCTAGAATTTCAAACTGCTCTATCTCAGCCATTTTTTAAGATAGAAGTAAACCAAAAAATGCTCTGGAATCCTTGTATCAAGGCCTAACACGTAATTAAAAAATAAATTTTAATTTTTAATTTTTTTGTACATTTTTTTTAGTTTCAAATTTTTAAATGGCCGCCCTCTTGAAACAAAATGGCGGACCAAGCTGGCCAACGAACTCGGTCGAGACATTAGTGACCTTAATACACACAATTAGTTTCATCAAAATCGATTCATAAATACGGGCGTTATCGTATGACATAGGTCAGATATATATATATATATATATATATATATATATATATATATGGATATATCTATATATATATAAATCAACATTTGAACGGAGGGTAGTTTTGGAGTCTGGGGGTCATGATCGGTGAAAATATATCGAAATTTTCCGGAACTGCTTACCTCCGAACGGCTGCAATAGGTAGCTTTATACTTTTTTGTATTGAAAGCTACCTAAAATTTGAAAACCTAAGCTAATGCTGATTGACTAAAACCAAAAAAAAAATATTCATTTCGCGTTAGATCTCAATAAATAAATAAATAAATAAACGTTTCAATTAAAAAATATCCTACTGTCACAAACGAAAATCTAGCAACGAATATTATGTGCGCCTCTTCCTATTAGCGCCGTACCACCCAGTCGTCAATCGCGTCGCAAATATCGTAAATTTTCTTTAAAAGTAGCATTCTAATGTTAGAAAAGAAAAATAAGATTTATGTTTCCCTTTCTATTCATTCTGATCAAAATAACATTAAAATGACTTGAAATGGAATATGCATTTTTTTAGGAAAAAAAGTTATTTTTATTTTTTCTATATGAGAATAAATAAAATTGTCAGTTTCAGAAAGAATGAGCCCGAGCCCGTCCGATCTCTACTAGATACACAACCAAATATTTAACCTCCCGACCAAAGTGCACAAATGAGCCATTTAAGTTTCGAGGCAATAATAGAATACATCTCCAAAAGTGGTAATAAACCTAACAAAAAATACTTCTTAAACTTTCTGGTGTCAAACTCTAAATATGAATATAAAAAAAAAACATATTTAAAAAAAATCGTGTACTATAGGGTTAATATAACATTTTCACTCCAAAAACCAATCTGAAATTCTGAATATGTATATTAAAAAAATCATATTGTTTAAGATATTGACATCTTTTAGAAAAGTAAAGTCTTATAAGCAATAACATTTAAGTTTTAAATGTAACTGGGCATTATCAAATAATTTCTGAATATTTACAGGTATTAAAACTAAAACATATATATTAAAATGATAACAAAACATTTAAATGCTTGTAAATACATTTTAATAAATAGATCAGCATGTTTCGTGTGCATAGTCGGCTACATTTTCAAGATCAACATTGATAAATATCCGCAAAAATTTCAAAAATGAACTTCATAAACAAAATTCTAGAGATTACAGGTATAATAAAAGCACCTGTTTTCCTTATACCTATGATTTTTCATGAACTCTATAGTTAATTATAGCTGTGCTGAGTGTATTTTCCTATAAACTTAAAAAAAATTTTGCCTTTTTATAAATTTTTAAAATATTGGGTGACAATTTGGAAACACAATACGTCGGCGTCGGAAATCTACTTTCTGGTGGTCAAAACCGAATTTTGATAATTATATTAGATAATGAATAGTCACGCGTTTTAATTGTCTAATAGGGTAACGTGGAATTTCATGATCGACAAGGATAGCTGAAGCATCCTCTTAAGAGACTTGACATCACCCCTTTTTAGGTGCGTTCGTAATTATATAAATACGTAGCACCTATTGTCGTCGCTTGGTCCGTCCGTCCGCATATAACAACGCAAAAACTACCCAACCGAATGGTTTGAAATTTAAGATATATTATCTTTGCAGAATTTTGTCGAGACATTTCAAATTTTATAAAAATCGAATCAAAACTTTAGGAGATATTAATAAAAACATTTATTAAGAAATCTGAATTTTTTTTTTAATCGGTGCTTTCTTGTTATAGGAGCTTCCGGGGTTGAATCGTCAAGCGACCGAGATACTTATTTTATGACAGAAATTAATCTGCAGACGATATAATTCATTTCGCAGAATAAAAAATCATCAAGATCTTAATATTTATATAACTAGCTATAGTACGAACACACCTCGTTTGTCACGTTTGATGTACAATTTCCAACTTGTTAAATATGATATGACCCTTCTCTAAATCAAAGGCTGGATCCGCCCTTGGGTATATCTAACTTAGTTTTAATTTTGCACTTTTTTACTATTGTACCTTTTTATGCTTATACGTTAACATTTATTTGGTCTTTTAAGATCTTACCTATTTCTGAGCAGAGCATGTCCATTTATGGACCTTATCTTGTGTCATAAATTCCAAATCAACTAACTAATCTACCAACCGGTTTTAAATTTCAGTTGCATATACAAGAGATTGTTAATGAGAAATTAATTTCACTTATTTATTTCGCCTGTAATGAGATATTTTGAAATTTTAATTAGAATTTATTATTGCAATTAATACGGTGGAATTTATTTTGAATAAAAAATATATGGAATAGATTTTGAGATTTCTATAATTATTTTTCAATTGATTGAAGTTTATATATATAATTATTCGTTTTTTACCTATGATTGGTACAGCATCTTTCTGTGATACTTTGAGTGTTTTCAGTTTGTCTGCCCGTTTGTCTATCTGTTTGTGGGTCTGTCTATTTTTGCGCGTTCTAACTCGCGTAAATATACTCGGATTCCCATGTAATTGATACTTGTTATTGGGCATGTTCTGAAGTGTGTAGCATTTATAGTTCGTTTACAAGGACACTCAAAAGCATTCCGTTACATTATGATATATAGGGTAAAATCGTTTTTCATGAATTTTAATGATCACTCTAAAAAAAAACCGTGAATTGAACAAATTTTTCCGTTGCCTGTTTTCATTAAAACACAAAATTTTGCGCTTTGATTTGCTTCGATTTCCGCCAAATGCGGAAAACTCACCAATGTAACATAAAATATACCTGAAATTCTCCAATCTAAGTCTGCAGTTTCTTCAAACCACAGGGGTGTACCGGCAACTCTGCTGCGCGTTACTATTCCGTATTAGAAACGGAATTTTTACGTATGATTTTTTCCTTCAAAACACGAAATATTCAAGAAACGAAGGTCAAATTTCCCTGAAATTCTCCAGTCACAAGACAGAAATTTCTTCAAATAACAAAAAAATCTCTTCCAATCACTGGGGTGTTCCGGAAACTTGCTCTCTGTATTTTTTACTTTTTTTGACGAATTTTATTTTGAGAGTGATGTTACACTATTTTAAATATATTTAAATGGATATACCACTGAGGTGTACTGGAAAATGCGAACTGTATAATACGGTATGCATTGTATTTGCCATTCATTTACAGGTATACACAACATAATTCGGTAACAGTACTGCGTATAAGCGATAATTGCTGAAAGCGCGCACACGGCTGCACAAAATAAATCCAGTACATTTCCGTTTACTGACGGAAATTCCTGAAGGGGAATTTTCAACTGTTTTATGCGTTTGCAAGCTGAACTAAATTTTAGCATACTACGTAGTGTATATATAAATCTATAGATCATATACAGGACTTTACAATATAATGTATATACTTTTCCGACTATAGATCGTAATTGTTGAAATTGGATTTTCAAATGTATTATGCGCTTTTCAAATTGTTTATATGAATTGGGCGGAGCTAGTTGAGCTTAAGCCGAAATGTAGACCTCCCCGCCCGGTTTGACTTTCACCTTGTTTACATGGATATCATCTTTTACCTTATGAAATGGTGAAATTTGTTTACTGTATTCTGAATGTGTTGGAGAGTGTTAAACTATAACCTCACGCATGATTTATTTTTCTTGTTATTAATAATTATTGGTACATTTATTGATTTTTTTAGGATTTAGTCTCAATAAACCTTGTTTAAGCTTTAGGATTTAGTTTGAATAATGTAAATGAAAAAAAAAATAGCTTTTGTAATGAACATTATATGAACATACTTTTAGCCTTGTTTTAATTTGAGGGTACAATGTTATTATGTGCACTAATAATACGTTAAATTTATTTTTATTAAGTACTTTTTTTTTCATAGTGTGACCTACGGCTTTATATAAACACTTAAAATGTGGACCTTCATGGTAAACGAGTTTGATATGCTCGTTCTAATGTTGATATTATTAACTGTGCATTGTTTTCAATTAATCTAAGTACTACTTTTCATATTAATTACATCATGATTATCGACCTTTTTTTAATTATTAAGGAAAAATAATTAAAAAATTCATTAAGAATTGATATTTAAAAAGATAATCAAAATATCAGAAAGATTCTTTGCACATGAATAAATATTTTAGTTTACGCCACACAATTTATCGAGACAACACACACAACAAAAAAAAGAAAAAAAATTCCTTTTTTATCGTTATTACATTTTCCTTTCTTAAAAAAAAAAAAAAAAAAAAAAAAAAAAAAAGAATTCCGAATACTTTTTAAATATTCATTACGACCCTCTACTTATTATGTTTTTATATAATGTTTCTATTACATTCGCTCCGCTTATACTAAAAGATTCATAGATTTCGGATTAAATGTCGAATCAATTGAATATTTTATTTCCATTTAAAATGAAAAAAATACAAATTTCAGCATTGTTTATGCGAGGATGTGTTTAAGAAAAGAAAATATGGCTCCTAAAATCAAATAAACTTATTTAACTTTCCAAGCGTAAACAGTAAAATTTATGGCGGAATAATGTATGGCATATCTTGAAATATTTCCGAACGCAAGAAATTGAATAAGATTTGTTTTTCAGTAACGGTGGACAGTATTTTAACAAGATTATTATTGTTGAAAGGTATTTTATTTTATTAACATAGTCGAGCTTTTATGTCAAGTAATAATAAAGAATTATTATCCATTGATTAGATCAACATAAGGTTAAACTCTCACAAAATGGAATTTTTTGTTGTTGTTGTAGATTTCGAGCACTTTCCATTTTATCGTATTTTTTGTTTGCAGTATGATGATACACATTCGGTTTAACCATGGAACTATGAATAAAGCGGAATTGGCATATCATCAAAACTGTAAATTTTAATAAAAATTTTTGAGTTATTTAAATTTATTAACACCTTGCCTTCCGCATGTCTCGTAAAAATACTTCTATTCGTAAAATGTTGAAATGATTGATTGACACCAGAATTTAGAAACAAATTTATTCGAAAATAAGAAAAATCTTTTCTTCATGAACTTGGTAAAAGGGAATTTTTCATTCCAAAATTCTGGTGCCAATGTAGCATTTAAGGATTAAAATTAAGTTACTTTATGTACGACACCACTGTGGTGTCGCAGAACGGTAAAGTGTTAACTATATATATTACTACATATTTGAGTTATTTTTTAATTAAATATTTTGTTATTTTAATATTTTAATATTAATGCAAAATTTTTTATTCGTTTTGATTGGTGGAAGTTTGCCCCGGCGTTAATAAAGTCCTGATCCGATGTAAACAAACAACAGATGGCATCCTCAGTTACTTGACTCGCAACTGTTAGATACTACACTGTCTGTCTCTTCATGTTTATTCATAGCTCCATCGATTTAATAAGCTAGCGGAGTAACTCAGCATTGCTTAATTTTTTCAAAACTCAGCTTATTTATTTCTCCATTTAATTTCTTAGGGCGTTGAGAGTATTACTATCAACCACCACTCTAGCTATGGCTTTAATCATGCGTCATGCATCATTTCGCAGTTAATGACTTACTGATCTGAACTTCACAATTACTATCCAATATACTCCTTTCAGAACAATGTTCTACAACAGTCGTTCTTAAGCTTTATTGTTAGGGGCTGTACATATATAACATTATCACTTTACGGGGGTAGGGGTGTCTGGCACTTGATATCGAAAGATATCTGAAGGGGGAGGAGGAAGTTTTGATATCGTTATCATTTTTGATCAAACTAAAATTTAATTTTGTTTGTAACTTTTCCTTTACATCAAAATATTGGGTTGTTCGGACAGTTCTTTCCTTTTGAGAAAATTAATACCGGAAAATTCTATCATTTAATTATTAGACATTATTTCCGATAGCTAATGTCTAATAATTAACGGGCAAAATTTTCAGGTTCGAATTAATTTTCGCAAACAGAAAGAATTTTCCGAACAACCAAGTAGTCTGTTATCATTTTTTTCGCCGTACCTATTTTTATGAAAATACAAAGGTTTAATAAAGCCATTTAAATTATTATAAAATCTTTTCATTTTCAAAAATATGGAATACCCCCAACGTTCGGTATTCCTGTTCTTCTCTCAATGTTGCATATAAATTGCAGTTGGAGAAATCAAGTGAAAATATGTTTCAAATGGTGCTTGTGTTTACTAGTAAAGAAAGAGCAAGAAGTCCAATTATATCGTTGATAAGAAGTTATAATACAAGTGCAAGAAGACAATATTACTACATTATGTAACAATAAGCTATTATTAAATACTTTTAAATAATAACTATCTATTTTATATATTATTTGATTTGATATAAAGTTGTTTCATGATATTTTATTAACTTCTTCTCTTCATTTGAATCTGTAAAGTATGCGAATAATAAAGGTATAACCATATCTGTATATCACTGTAAACGTATAAAAGAAAGAAAAAGTAAAAATAAAAAGCATTTTTATACATTGATAACGATATCATTAAGAGGAGGAAGGGCGTTCGAGGAATTATAACGTATGATATCGTAAAAGGGGGAGGGGGTCCAAAATTACCAAAATATCGATAACGTTATACATGTACAATCCCTTATCTGATTACCTTAAAGCTTGAGACTTTTTTACAAATAATCTAATATGTTAAACTTTTGTATAATCTATGATGAGGAAAAGGGAGTATTCATAAAAGCTCCGTGTACATGCAAACAGTAGACACTTATCTCAAACATAAACAAAGCCTGTAAATGAGAACAATAAAAGGTTTTCCAAATGGGAATAACTATACTATTAATAATGAGACATAATTATAAACATAACATTCTGTTTTAGTTTATGAAAAATACGGGTATTGATACGTTATGAAAAACATTTTAAAGGTCAATGTAATTTGTTATGCAGTTTATTTTGCAACGAAAGTGTCTATATCATGGTTGACGAATGTTAATGAAAAATGTCTCAAGTGTTTAATAAAATATTTTCTTTTCACGACATTGTTTATCTATAATACTTCACGATTTTTTACTTTAAAGATATAAAGTATCGTGTTGTTATGATTTTAGAGCAGAAAAAAATTGAAAATATATTTTTGAAAAATTGATCGATTATTTCACGACACTGTGGGGGAGTTCTCATAGTTTGGGAAAAAGTTCTAGAACTTTTCTAGACATAGCATTGATTTTTGGCCCCGCCCCTTTTGTTCCCATAAGGTAAATTATTTTTTCTCATTTTTATATAAAGATTGTTTAAACGTGGTGTAAAAGATCCGAAATATAGGTTTATGTAGCAACTTTAAATGTTATTTCAAGAATATGATTTTGATTTTTTTCGATATGAAGAGTGTATAACATCATCATACATTTTACACGCGTTAATATGTGAAAAAAATATGAACGGAAGTAAAGACTATAATGGCCTTGCACAGATTATATTATAAAGCTGTATGCGATTAATTATGTATCAGTATATTAGTTCGGTGTAAGCAATTCTCCTGCATAATAGTCAAACAAATGCATTTCTTTTACACTTTGTCATTTTAAAATACGAAAGGATCAGAGTCCATAAGCCGTGTTTTTGGCCCATGAAATAAGACTAAAATTCGATTTTGTTATACTGACTTAATTATTTCACTTTTTAATATTAGAAGGTTTATCCTGTACGATTTCAACAATATTTTTTGCATTTTGTTCGTTTTTATATAACTTACACAAGCTCAAAGTTCGTATTCGTAGTTTTTGATGAAACACGAAATTTCGCCTAATTTTACCTCATTTTTTAATATATTTTTTAATATTTTACTATGAGCGCAGCTTTGCAACACTTTTATTATTACATATATAGTGCATTTTGATGTATTTTATAATATATGTAAAAAAGAAAGTGTTGCACGATTGCGCTCATATAAATAATTGAGGTAAAATAATCGTATAGATAATCGGCAGTCATAAATAACACCAAGACTGGTCTTTTACGTATGCGTGGGGTTGCTTGGTGGAGAAGTGTTGGAGCATGAGTATTAGTCATGACTGGAATAATTCAACTTCGATTTCCTCAAAAGCTGATAAGCACTTAGCACCTTGAAGTATAAAAATTTGTTGAATTTGCATGAATCTAATTTCTTTGTATTTTTCTCTATCTTTTCATCACCACTAATTTAATGGAAGAGTCTGACATGTCACCATTCATTTTTTTTTTTTTTTTTTTTTTTTTTTGCTTCTAAAATTGTTTCAGTAACTTTATCTGGATCTAAATAACGCCAGTTTCTAAATATCTCTAAAAACAGATAGGCCTAAATAATCAGAATTTTAGCGACAAAGTTCTATTTTTTTTCACTGCAAACTTTTCTGTCGTCAGAACTGTGCCTTTATCACCCATTCCACCACTTCTAAGCATCGAAAATTTCATCAAATAGAAAAATATAAGTCCAATTAGTAAATTTTTAAATAAATTTCAAATTTCAATTGGTTTTAAATCTATCTCAACATCAATCCTTTCTTTTCTAGCTAATGATAATAATTAGTGGCACAGCTCCCACAATTGACAATTGAATGCAAAGTGGAATTTTAAAAGAAATAAAAACGAGTTTATTTATAATCTTATAATGATATGTTTAATTATATTTTCTTTTAAATTTGGTTATTTTTAATTTGATTATAAGTTAATTAATTAAATTACATACAACATACTAACAGAAAAATAATACAAAAATCTTGCAATCAATAAGAAGAAATACTTATTAAAAGAAAAGCTTAACTGAAAATCTCTTTATTTACTACATACAGGCAAAAAACACAGTTCACTAAAATAAAAAAAAATGTACTAATTTAGAACAAGCATTTTATCAGTAGAATTATACACTTCTAGGATAATATTTAAAAAATAATTTAATTACCAATAGAAATATATATTATCTACTTTTGTATTTATTTTTTTTCAATACAGTATGGAATTTTGAGTAAAAACCAATCTTTCCCTTCAGTACACAAAAATAGCCTAATCTACTATATATATAAAACACAAACGGAAATTTCGTTCCGCTCCTTTATAACTCGAGTTCTGCTGAATGGAATTTGATGAAACTTGCACTGTTGGATAGATAATTTTTCGGGGAAGGTTTTAGTATATAACACATAGTTCTACGTATATTAGTTATAGAATTATGGTGGAAAGTTCTGTTATTCTGGACGTTAAGGTTACCATAGGTCATTTTTTTGGCGACCATTATCGTTGGCGAAAGAATTGAAACGGCTATATCAGAAAATAATGCAAACACATAGAAAAATAAAAGAAAAATTCTGTTATTAATTTTATTTAAAATCCAGCCCCCCCCTCCCCGCAAAAAAAAGGAAGAAGAAAGAAAAAAAAACTGTTTTAATGCGGCATGATATTTAATTTAAACCCCAAAGGAATGTTTGTAATGCTTAAAAATATTTGCAATGCATGAGATTGCAATTCAGATTAAGTCAATATCTGGCGATTTATCGTTTGCGTCAGGTTAACAAAGATGTATTTGATAATTTGATTTAATAAAATATGAGTAATTTGTTTTCCCTTTTTTCTTTCTGTTAATTTTTTTATATAACTCCCCTTTCATGTGTCTTACAGGAGGAACTAGCAGATGTATTTGCAAAAATGACTGCATTGATGAGTTACATATTATTTGTTTATTTACTGTTTTGATTTTACTTTTGTCGCCAAGCAATGTGATTTTAAGCCAAAAATGCATAAGCGTGACATCAGCTTGAGCGATATTAGCAATAATAGTGTTTTTTCGTGTATACAAGATCCTTTTTGGAGTAAATTTTTATATTCAAATGCAAATTATATAAATAACAGCTATTGTTATGAATATGGGATCAAATATTTAAATTTTAGTGAATGTCTGCCACTCAAACACATATTGTAAAATAATTAAATTTTAGACATTTCAAAAATTTACTACGGAAACATGCCGGTTTGTTTTCACCAAACATATTATTTTTATAGCCTATATATATTACACAGATCAGCGAATATTGTCTATTCTTTTATTTTTATTTTTTTATTTTTTTAATATATCGCCAATTTCACTTATAGAAATATTCACTGTTTCAAAAGTTAGGAACCAAAGAATATTCTTAAGGGGATGTGTGCATTTATGCGTTATTACTATCATAAAAGGCAACATTTTGCTATAAAAATTGTTTGCTGAAATAAATTTTCGACACTCTTTTTGATTCGTCATTTCTTTTTTCTTTCTTTTTTTTTTTTTTTTTTTTTTTGCATATCTTCCCTTCTTTCAAGAAGGTTTTTAAAAGACATTAGACTAACTGTCTGTATTCCGGACACCTGCCAGTTGGCATTTTTACTATATTGTTGAATGTTTCGTTTATATTTGAAGGTTACTCTGGACGACGATTCAGATTACAGAAGATTAGATGATTTTGTAATTAGCGATTGCTAAATTTATGGGGTTTTTTCATTATGAAGCAAAGTTTTACCAAAAAAGCAATGCTTCCAATGTACGGTTGGTGATTTTATGACGGCCGATTATCTACACGAGGGATATAGACACTGGGGAGAGCGCCCTCCGTGGGGATCTTTCTAAGGGATCCTAACCCGTATTTACGGTAAGGTTCGAAGGAAACCACGGAAAACTCCGAACGGTTAGGTCAACGAGCGCGACAGGGGTTTGAACCCAGCACTTCCCGTATGCCAGCTTTGAGAACAGAACATCTCAGCCACTGTTTTGGCGCTTTCAATGTACGTAAAAACTTTGTAATGTCAATGGTAGCTATTGGAATAAATAATATTTGTCGATTTATCATTTCAGGCTGGATAAGAAAAAACGAGAACCTGAAATTCTGATTAGATAATTTTTCGATCATTCTAAAGCCTTTTCGACCTACACACAGCCCTAGCAGATAAACATAGTGAGAAATGAATTTACTTCTGCGTATTATTATGCTCTTTAGAGAAATGCAAAAATATCTTCGGTTTAAGTATTCACCAAAAAATAATATTACTAAACATTTTGCATAACTTTATCATTGTCAGTTTTATTTCAGGTATGGAATTTTGTTAATGAAAGATCTATAATTGAATTAGCAGTAATTTGACATTATTTAATGGAACAGAGCTTGGCGCATAAATAACTTCGTTTTGTATCTAACTCTGGTACATTAGTAACCATATCGTTTCAAGCACTTCTAATGTTTGACGTCAAACTTGGATATCGGTAAGATTAGGAAGATTTTATTGGATACAAACTAGAGGTTTATTCTTCTACCAGAGTTAATCATTGGGTTTTTTTTCAGATCAACGGTTATACGAATGCAACTGGTATAAAAATTGGAAAGACAGTGAAAATGGCGTCATTTTAATTTTACTCATATTCAGCTTTAAAAATGCACTTTTTTATGTTTCACCATTTTTTTTTTAATTATGAAAGTTAAACACTGCTCTTTACGTGCAAACAATTTATTACAATTTTCACTGTATTTACTCTGTTAGAATCGAAAGATGAAAAACCGTAGTAGACTTGCCAGAAGAGGACGTATATTGCGAAATATAACATAACATAGAGTGAGATTGTACTTACGTTAAAAGAATCTCACATGGAGACAAGAAAGAGGGACGGAGTTCAAGAACTTATAGACGAAAATGAATCACCCGAACATTATTTAAGTTCAATGGTCAATCTATGCAATCATTGTAATGCTTTCTCTTTTAGTAGTCTGTTGACTAGAGAACATTTTAGTTCCTGTTGTCATAATCTCATAATGGTTTCATTTCCTTACCAAACTCTACTATAAATGATCGACTAAATGCGTTGCTTCTTTTAGCACAAATTTTGTCCAATGTATGATATAATATAGCGCAATGTTGTTCCCATCGTTTACAGCAATATTGAAGGAAAATCCAGGTGAACGTCCCTATTACTTTAAAATAAATGCTTAAATCCATTTATATAATTCCTTTGATTTAACGTTCGTTTGAAAATATTTAGTAAGGTAGCATCCGTAGGTGAAGATCCACATTCCTTTAAAATACAAAGCCATTTCGTTTGATTTAAGGTACATTTAGAAAAATGGCCCAGCGCAGCGGGCGTAGCATGCTAGTTTGAATATAAAAAATTGATGAAGATCCAAAGTCCAATACAATGAACATCGATAAAAACATGTATTTATTCTTCAAATTATACATTCAATTACTTAAACTACGATTTAATTTCATTAATAGAACATTTAAAATTAAATATATGTTGAATTAATATCAAAATACTCATAAAAATATATGAAATGTGAGATAAAACTGTGTGCTTACCTTCAACAATCTTTCACCTGTTCGCTGCCATTTTCAAATGATTAAAATACACATTTTTCTGCGATTTTATTTTATCTTTTTGTGTACAGATAGCAGCACTAAACTATCCAGTATAATGAACAGTAAGGTTTTACAAGTTCCAACTGAAATTAAATATTTTATATATATAATATAATATAATATTTTATTATATTGTCCAATAGGATAGACGCGGGGTCTCAGGAGGATATATTTATTGTGAATCCACAATATATTGTTTTACATAGAAGAGCTATATATTTGAATATAAAGGAGCATATATATATTAAATTTTTGACATATAAAAACAACAAACCAAAGTACCCAGTTTCGAGTCCTGGTCCCGGCATATTTCCGCTTTGTTGGAAAAAAATCTCAACTATGATACTCCAACCATTGGATATAATACCAAAATGTTTTTCACCCCCAAAGACTCTCAAAGCCTAAATGCTTAATTGTTAAGGAATAGAGTTGCTTGTGTTGCTTTCCATCGCGAAAAACAAAAGTTATTAATGAAAACAGCACCCCAATTATGAATAAGCATTTTCATATCGATTGTTGTATTGTATAATATAGGGTTATTGAAGTTTCGGTATTTGGCAGGCATATACTCCAATGGCGGACATAGATTACTCTGTAGAAATATTTTCAACTAAAGATTTCCAAATTTTAAATTTTAAAGGAATTATATAAGTTTAAGAAAGGATAACTGATTAATGCAAGGATTTTTTATTGACTATTTTCTCTTGTGCTTTTCGACAATCAAGATGCCTTTATAAACAGGCAGGGGTGGAGGGAGAATTTCTTGTTTAATTAGTGGCATCAGCTCTTTGTTGAATTTCCTGTGAACGATTAGACACGCAAACACTAGTCTCCAATGAAAATTAACTACTACCAACTCTTACATTTACTTTAATATATTTATAACATTTTAGTGAAATCAGGATTCTGGAAGACTGTACGGTAAAAGAACGGTAATCTCATGTATTTGGGAACGATGCAGTCTGTAGAAATTATCCCATTTCGTGTATTTGTAATAAAATACTAATATTTTTTTAATGCAAACTGAAGCATGATTTAAAATATGACAACAATTTCATCAGGGACAGTTTTTCGTCTACACATACGCACAAAAGAAAAATCTTTCACTTCATGAATCATGTACAAATATGCTTTTCGATTTATTTAAAACATTAAAGGGCTTAAAAATTTAGATTTTAAATCAGGATTTAAAAACATGTTTCTTAGGCTTAAATAAATATATCTTAATTTTGAAAAAAATTGGAAGAAAATTGAAAATTCACGTTTTATAAATTAAAATTCACACATGAAGTCACTTTCTTACGTAAAAACCACCCATTAACAAGTTAAAATTTAATGAATGGTTATGGAAATTTGAATTTAGTCTAAAAATAGAATAAAAGTTCTAAATTATGATTTATTTGGAATGATTAAGGCTAGAAACTTGAAATTTGACATAGCAATTACGTCTAAGACTTAAATGATCGCACAGAACAGTTTTTCAGAAATTTTAAATTTAAAAGCGCACAGGAACAAAAAATTGTTCTAAAATAGTGAATACTGTGATACCGTTTGGGATAGAAAGTAGAAATTTGGAATTGTAATTACTGTTAAAATGTAAATGCTCGGTAAGAACTGTTTCTAAAAATTCGAAATTTAAAAGAGTGAAATAAACGTTCTAAATTTCGATTCATTTGGAATTGTTATTGCTAAAAACTTGAAATTTGACATGGTTGTTAAATTTAATACGTAAATCCTTGCACAGAACTATTTCTAAAAACATCGAAATTTCAAAGAGTGCAAGAGCAAAAGAAACATAAAGAAAAGAAAAGAAAAAAGAAAAAACTTTCTAAAATTTCGATTATTGTGATACCGTTCGGGATGGAGACCTGAAATTTGGCTTGGTGATCACTTTTAAGATGTAAATGCTCGCTAAGAACTGGTTCTAAAAAAATCGAAATTTAAAAGGATGCAGCAGACAAAAACGTTCTAAAATTTCGATATTTGTGATATCGTTCTGGATTGAAACCTGAAATTTGGCATAGTGGTTACTTTTAAAATGTAAATCCTTGTTAGGAACTGATTCTAAAAAAAAAATATCGAAATTTAAAACCGGGAAACAAGCGGAAAACCTTCTAAATTACCATTTATTTGGAATTTTTTAGGGTTAGAAGCAATGACGTGTGACATGGCTGTTACTTTCAAAACGCAAAGGTTCTAACAGCACAGTATGAAAATAAAATCTAAATTTATAAGAGTGGAATGAGCGGAAAGCTTTGTAAAATTACGATTTCATTGGAACTACTAAAACGATTTCAGTTTTTTTTTTCAGCATACTACTGGTGATTGTGTCTACCTAAAACTGGGCTTCTTTTTATCTATGTGCAGGTGCCCTCAAAAAGGTACCAGAGCGACAAATGATCTAAAATTACAATTTCTTTGAATATGGTGAGGTTAGAAATATGAAAGTTCATATAATGGTTTCCTTTAAGATGTAAATGTTGTCCAAGAGCGATTCTAAAATATCGAAATTTAAATATGTGAAACTATCTGCACTGTAAAAAATGACCAATGTTTCTCATTTTATGAAAATATAATATAAACACGAACGAAAATATAATATAATCTTCTGAGTTATCCGAAATTCAAAGTAGCGTGTTCCATTATCTTTTGAATATGTTTTCGCTGCCTGTATTTTTCAGAAACGTTTCCAAAGGGGTTTTATAGTGTATTAATTAGTGTCTTCAGCCTGGAATACCTGTTTGTTGAATGTCATCCATTCTCAAGTAAACGTTTTCAGCCGCATAAGTTAATTTATACATGAAAGAGAAAAGAAATAACATTAATTTTAATCTTATTGTTAACGCTGTTAATTTTGCATGTTTGTCTGTTAAACATATTTTTTGAGAATGAAAATGATTACTCGAGAATTGATAGCATTCGAAAAACAGGTATTCCAGGCTAAGGACACTAATTAATACACTATAAAACCCCTTCGGAAACGTTTCTGAAAAATACGGACAGCGAAAAATACTTTGTGTTTATAAATAATTCTTTAAATTTTGGAAATGCATTGGTTTCTGGGGATTCAAAAGAAAATGAAACACGCTATTCGGAATTTCGGATAATTCAGGAGATTATATTATATTTTCGTTCGTGGTTATAGTATATTTTCATAAAATAAGAAACATTGGTCATTTTTTACAGTGTGGTCTAAAAACGTTCTAAACTACGAGCTCTTTGTAATTGTTAGGGTTGAAACATGAAATTCGACATGGTAATTAATTTTAAGTCGCATATTCTCGCTCATAACAATTTAATTTCAAATTTTAAAAGTGTGAAATAAGCGGAAAATGTTCTAAAATCATGATCTTAGTTTGAAAATACTGAACTGATTTTAAATATCACCTACACTGTAAAAAATGATCAATGTTTCTTATTTTATTAAAATATACTATAACCACGAACGAAAATATAATATAATCTTCTGAGTTATCCGACAATCCGAAAAGCGTGTTTCATTGTCTTTTGAATACCCAGAAAGCAATACATTTCCAAAATTTAAAGAATTATTTATAAAAACATTTTTTTTCTAGCTGCCCGTATTTTTCAGAAACGTTTCCGAATAGTTTTTATAGCGTATTAATAAGTTTCCTCAGCCTGGAATACCTATTTATCGAATGTCATCCATTCTTAAGTAAACGTTTTCAGCTGCATAAGTTAATATTTATACATGAAAGAGTAAAGAAATAATCTTAATTTTAATGTTCATGTTAACGCTGTTAATTTTACATGTTTGTCTGTTAAAGATATTTGTTGAACATGAAAATGTTTACTTGTGAATGGATAGCATCGGAAAAAACTATATTCCGGGCTTAGAAAACTTATTAATACACTTTAAAAGATACTCGTAAATGTTTCGGAAAATTACGGACAGCTAGAAAAATTTTGTTTTTATAAATTATTCTTTAAATCTCGAAATGCCATTAATGTCTGACGATTCTAAAGTTAAAGAAACACTGTTCAGAATCATGGTTAAGAAGGATGAGTTTATATTATAAATTAATTCGTCATTATATTATATCTTCGTAGATTCAGAAACATTCGTCATTTTTTACAGTGTAAGGAGATTGTCATTATCGTCCGATATCTAATATCTAAAAATTAACGACTAGAATTTTCCGGTAAGAATTGATTTCCCAACCAGCACGAACTTTTCGGACAACCCAATAATTTGGATATATAAACTTCATATCTTGATTCTTCTCTAACTGTTGAATTTTTGTGGTAATAATTTATTAAAAAATCGCTAATAATATTTTTTGTCTATTTCTTAACTTGCTTGTGTTAAAAATAAAAGTAGCTTTATATATAAAAAAGTTTCAAATCCATGGACGTAGAAATAAACAAATTCTCTTAACGAAGCCATTTTCATTTAGTTTGATTTCGAAATGTGTCACATGAAACTACGAAGATGGCAATATTAAAATCTTTGTTTTTGAGAGAAAGCCCTTATTTATTTGAGAAATCGAAAACAATACAACAAGTGATTAAATGATGGAAACTTCTCAAACTTCTTGATTAGTCTCCTTATCAGTTACGTAGAAGCGTATCTAGCCTATAAAAAGTGATTGCACTAGTAGTTGATAAATTAAGAATACTTTTGGTTCCTAGAAATCCTCTAGCCTCCCATGCTCACCATATGTTCAGATAATGATTTTCCTCATTTTTTTTTTTTTTAGATGAATAAAACTGTGTATAATACCTTTGTCTACATTGTATCGTTAACTCGTGATTCTTTTCTAAATATAAAAAAATTAATTTTTTGCTAGTAGTTGATCAGTTACTGTTATTAGTTATTTAACTGTGATATATAAGTTATTATAACGTAGGGCAGACTTGCCAAGTATCCGGCTTTTTGGATATCAGTAATTTAGTACAGAAAATGTTGTCTTGTTTAATCAGAGCATTTTGCGATTTAAAAGAACAACATTTTCTGTAAAAACTTACTGGTGTGCAAAAATCCGGAGACTTGGCAACTCTGACGTAGGGTATAATTATTACGAAGTAAACTGTAAAAACCATATATATATGTTTGTTACGTATTTCGTTGTGATTATAATAATAATTATAATTATAATTATAATAGCTTTATATAGGGAAGTTTGGAGTACAAAGAATTTGTTATTTCAGCATTAAATAAATCCTCTTAGCGGAACCATTTTCATTAAGTTACGAATTAAAGCATTGCGACAATTGTTGGATGAATCTACATTGAATGGGAAATGTAATATAAGGAATTTCTTTGCGAGTAAGCCCTTATTTACTTGAGAAATTGGAAACCGTACAACAAAAGAGATAAAATGATGGAAACTTTCCAAACTTTCTCGATTAGTCTGCGGTAAATATTTTTTGTTTTGATATATATTATTTAAAATAAGTTTCTAATACTTACTTTTCACAGGAATATAACTTTATTAACTTATTCTCATGATTTTCTTACTGTTGTTATTAATATAATATTTTATGGTTGTTTTACAGAATTATCAATCATTTGGTTAAGTTTCTTCCAGTTGATATATTTTTGTACTAAATGATTTCTCCGATGTATAGATAATCAACAGCAAGAGTTTATTATTATAAATAATGAAGCATGAGTGATACAAAAAGCGTTTATTTGACCACTATTTTTATTTAATTTAAATATTAAATGCATATTTCTTTTTAAATATTCATGTTATTTATGAAATCATGAGTGTTTTTTTCCCTTTTTTTAATTGTGAAAGAAAATAAAAATAAAAACTAACAAGTTAAAAATTGTACGTCAAACGTGACAAACGAGGTGCGTCAGTACTATAGCTAGTTATAATAAATATTCAGATCTTGATGATTTTTAATTCTGTGAAATGAATTGTATCGTCTGCAGATTAATTTCTGTAATAAAATAAGTATCTCGGTCGCTTGACGATTAAACCTCGGAAGCTCCTATAACAAGAAAGCACTGATTTTTAAAAAAAATTCAAATTTCTTAATAAATATTTTTATTGATATCTTCTAAAGTTTTGATTCTATTTTCATAAAATTTAAATGTTTCGACGAAATTCTGCAAAGATAACATATCTTAAATTTCAAACCATTTGGTTGGGTAGTTTTTTCACTGTTATATGTGGACAGACGGACGAACGGATCAGACGACGACAAAATAGCAGACACCTACAAAACTTAATGTAGTAAAAATTGCTAAGATGGAATCGTACTGGACTGGAAAACAATTCCACCTTTTTGTCACACACTATTTTATGGTTATAATTAAAAAAAAAATTTATTTTATATCATACTTTACTACTAAGAAGAAATTGGCTTTAATCTATATAGTAATGAAATACTGAGCTAAATTAAACTTTATGTCAAACATTTACGTCATTTAAATAAATTTTCTATGACAATATGATAAACACCCACATGCATATATTAAGAAATGAAATTAAGTTTATATATTATAAGAAATATCTTTAAAATTACAAAAATTAGGGGATAGAAAATACATGAAAGTCCATGAAAACGTACTTTTTTATTTCCCATAATTCAGTATTATTTATTTTTTATGTTAAGAAATAATACCAGATGCCAGTTTATATTTCAAATATTTATTATTATTATTAATGGATTTGAATAATTATCTAGCTTATATCGATAATAAAAAAAAACACAAATCTGATACAAAAACTTCATTTTTTTTTCTTTTTGTGTGTGTGTGTGTGTGTGAAAGTTTGATTTTAGTCATTCCGAGAAAGAGATGTATCGTTTCGATCTCTTCATGTAAATCTGAATCAAATCTGTAAAGCAGATTGTGAATTTTTATGAGATCACCAATAGACTAGTCTATTGGTGATCTCATAAAAATTCACAATCTGCTTTACAGATTTGATTCATATTTACATGAAGAGATCGAGATCACCAATAGACTAGTCTATTGGGGATCTCATAAAAATTCACAATCTGCTTTACAGATTTGATTCAGATTTACATGAAGAGATCGAAACGATACATCTCTATAATATCCCGATGTACACTAATGCAGACCTGCCAAGTATCCGGATTTTTGATACCAGCAATTTAGTACAGAAAATGTTGTTTTATTTAATCAGAGCATTCAATAAGAGAACAACATTTTCTCTAAAAAAATTCTGGTGTGCAAAAATCCGGAGACTTGGTAACTCTGCACTAATGTAATATTTTGAATCACAAGTATCTACATAAGGAGATCTATTACTGTAACTTCGTCATAATCGATATTCGTATCTATTATTTCATGGGAATTCGAATTTTTTTCAGGCAGCTTCCAATCAGAAAAGGATGTTGAAATCCAAGAAAGAGCATCTAAAACCGTATTTGATCGTGTTAATTCATTCACATTTGTACATGTTGTCATACTTGTAAGAATCGATTGGGTGCAGAACTTTCAATAATTATTTTTAGGTGTTGTCTGATCGTTTGGTGTAAGGACTGGGTATGATTTGTTGTATTTTTCCTAATTTTAATTTTGGAAGAAAGTTCGGGTAACATGTAGCATTTTTCAGGAATAATAATACATTTCTATGCTATATTTGCATTTTTCAGTGGTTATATATATATATATATATATATATATATATATATATGTGTGTGTGTGCAAGAAAAAAAATAATGCATATGGTAAATATTATAAAACTGAAAACGCAATCATTATTATCAAAAAGAAAGGATTTCGAAAAGTAGTAGTTCCCATATATCTAAGAAAAGAATTGTTAGGTCTGGGTCATGAAAGTTTTGATCATTCTGGTATTCAAAAAAGAAAAATGTTAAATATTATTTCCTCTAATTATTATTTGCCTAATATGACTTAGGATATAACTCCATATTCAAAACAATGTGATTTGTCAAAAAATAAAAAATAAGTAAAACACCTAAACAAAAAGTATTTGGATTATTACACGCTATGCCAGCCAATCAACCTTTTGAATATCTTTCTATTGATATTGCGGGAGGATTTAATTACTATAATTTTACAAAGAAATATCTACATTTTATAATAGACCGTGCTACTAGATATGTTTGGGCTTTTTGTTTGGGATGTCAAAAAGTGTTACAATTGAGACTTATGCTAATTGTTTAAAACAAATTTTTAATATTCAAGTTCCTCAGAAATTGTTTAGTGATAAGAATGCAACCTTTACATCCGCTAGATTTGAGAAATTCCTTTTTAACAATAAAATTAAACAGCCTTTGACCTCATCGAACCATCCACAAACGAATGTTAAGGTGTGTATAAGACGAACCAGTCGATAGTTACTAGATTAAAATATAAAGTTCTACTATATATCTACTACATAAAAAATTCATTGGACTAAACTATTAGAGCAAGTCATTCAAGGGCATAATAATATCCCCCCCAATCAAAAATTAACAATAATTATTTATAAAAATGTGTCCTGTCATGGGGGAATCGATCAATGTTACAGGGTGAATACCAATTATAGACGATGCAGTGTAGGTAATTCTTGTTGTGATGATGTTTGATGACAAGGCAATTCTGACACTGACAGCCAATTATTATCAATAGAGCATAATTGCAATATAATTTAATTGTTAGGATATATACTTTAAATAAATTATTATTTTTAAGTAAAGATACGAATAATAAAATTAAACTAGCTTTTGTATTATAATATAAATACTTAAACGTGTGTACTTCCCCTTAATAATTCCCAATATTGAAATTGTTGATCAACTCCTTCTTTTTTTGACAATCATATTATTTATTCTAATTCAACTTGTATAGTATGTACTTGTATAGTATTTTTTATAAGTAATTTAGTAGTATATACAAGCTTATATCCAAATGGGTATGACTCATAAATTAGAAGAACATACCAATGGGAGTATTGTACATTAATATATATATATATATATATATATATATATATATTATATAGTAAGTCTTCACTGAAACAAGCCATGCATTATTTATTACCTTTAATAAGACAACTTGTGATAAAATTCATCACTGGCGCAAAATCAGATATATTTTAACTAGAGGAGGCATGATGAATTACATTATCTATTCACAATGATTCTAGTCTTATAAAATTCTTTTTCTACCTGAGACTTAGCAAAATTAATATATTAGCGTTCCTTGAAGAGTAGTTGCTAAAATATTTTCTTATATAATAATAAAATGAAATAAGTGCACCAAACAAATAAAAATATATATATATAACTTAAAATAAAACACAATAATAACACTAGATTAATTTTGACACAATTATTGTAATTGGTAAAGAAATCACATGAGATGTGATCTTCCCAACTGGGCGAAAAAAATCCAGGCCAGGATTCGAACACGGGATCCCTTGGCTGAAGCTATCAGTGCTCTACCAACTGAGCAATCCCGGAAGAATATGGCCGAACTAATTCATCCAGTTAACCTTAATGATCATAGACCTGTGATTTATTCTATTGTGCTGATTCAGATATCAGACCACATGCTATGATCATTAAAGATAACTGGATAAATTAGCATCTGAAAAAAAAAATCGAATTTTATAATGGGTAAATCAAAACAAACAAAAAATACATATCAAAATTCGAGAAACTAGTGATTAATTGTAGTGGCCATAAAAAAATCACTAGGGCATTGTGCAAAAAAGAAGAAGTTTTAAAACTTAATTGAAAATAAGATGTTTTATTACTACTATTTTTAATTAAGAAGATTCCTTTTTTTTAAAGTATATATTCCCTAAAAATTATCTTCTATTATCAATTATGACATTTTAAAAAACAATATTTTACTTTCTTAAAAAATGCTGGCAGAACATTTTTCTAGTTCTGTCTATCTTTTCTGAATCTAACAATTGAGGAGGTTGTGGCAAGGGGTGATAAGCCACATTTTTAAACTTCTGAGATACATCAATTTGAAAATTAGATCAACTACTCAAATCAAAATATATAGGATAAGGTTCTTTTTGCCAATTTCTGAGTAACATTTCAGATAGTCTGAATAACAATATGGCATTACGTTAATTGTATTACTTTAATGATAACCACTTTCTGGGAAAAATTTCTTGAAACATCTGGGCAAAAACGAAGCCTGGAACATACGCTGCCACCTAATGAAATTATAAAAAATAATATGTAAGATATTATAATTTACAATATTAAACAACATATTATAGTGTCAGATTTATTTCATAAAAAATGTGGCTTTGCACTTTCTTGTCCCGTTTTCCTCAATTATAAGAATTTGTCTTTTAAGAAATAATCTGAACCAAAAAGTGATTTTAGTAAAAATATAGGATGTTTATTTAAAAATCATAGTTACTTTATTAAATTTTAAATATTTCCTTTAATTTCAATCTTTGAAAAGTCATAAATAGAATAAATAGATTGAATCACTATTATATTATTAGTCAACTTTTAATTTAGTTTACAAAAATTAATGAATTTGTTTAACCATATTTTACTTTAAATTCCTGATAGAACACATCGTAGTCTAACTCTTCTTACTGAATTAAATAATTATAAGAATTTGTAGTCTAGAATTAAGTTAAAAAAGCAATTAATTCAGTAAAATGTATCATGTTAATTTAAAAATCATAGCTATTTTTTAAAATTTCCAATTTCTAACCTTTTAATATATATATTTTTTTAAATGAAAGAATAATTAAGTTTTGGCAAAATTACCTAGTATTTAGGAACTCTCTTAACATATAAGAAGTTGCATTCTAGGTTTAATTAGTTTTATTCCAAAAATAAAGTTATAGAATTCACTATTTCAGCATCAAAATCACTAACTTTAACTCTCAAATCACCTTATTAACTATTAAAATATCAATTTAAAACCTACACTAGGAAGCACGCAATAATCTTTTCAAAATAATAGCAATAAAAAAAATATAAAAAATATTTTAAAGATAACACCAATAATATAAAATAATTTTCAATTTTCAACATTTTTTACAAAATAAATTACTATTTTATAAATAAATCATATCAAAAACGTTTCAACAACATCATTATTTCAACTTACTTCCTAGAACATCTAGTTACTCTGATAATAAAATATAATGTTCCACTATTTCCAAATCTTTGATGAATAGAATTGTTCAGTGGTCATATAAAGTCACATTTGGTATTAAATATTGTATTACTTCAGTAAAATTCAAATCTCAATTCTTTTTTACAATAATAGTTTTTAACTTATAGTTTTTAACTTTTAACTTTAGTTTAAAACTTTATTAAAATATCCTAAAGTTATTTTATAATATTTCCTTAACAACATTTTTTACTAAATATCTGTCATTACAGCTTAAATATAAATTATATCAAAGTATTTTAGCAATATCACTAATACAATTTCACTTATGTTTATAATATACTTTATCTCAAACTTTTATCGCAAACTTATTTTTAATAAAATCCCTTGATAATATTTTAAACATTTGATAACACTGTCATTACTTTTATTATTATTATTATTATTATATTTTGAAGAACAGTAAAAAAGCATTAAATTCTTTAATAGAAATAACAACAATCAATTTCAATAACAACTTAAAATAATACTTACCAGTAGTCGATCACACATTCTTTTTAATGAGATTTTAGTCATAATTTTATAATGGATAACTGAAATACATGAATTTATAAAACAGCATCGGACAGACCTTATTGTATTTTTAAGAAACTGCAGATTTGGCCATATCAAATTAATAATTAATTCTGTTGATTTAGCAAAATCATCTGGATCATCAAAAAGAATAGCAACACTATTCGTCCGAAATTCTCAATTTGTTCCGTTTCCCCACCCGTTTTGAGACTGAAGTACAAACATCTCACAGAACAGATCATTTTAATATACACAGATGACGTGGAATAATCCTTAGAATGGACACAGTCTTTAAATGTAAATTCCATATTAGAGATTGATCGTGCATTTTGACAGTAATGTAGACAGCTTTAAAAACTGTGGCGACCTCAGGTTTCATGGAATGCTTACAGAATTCCGCCTGTTTTCTTTTTGCACAGGTTTATAATATCCTGTTGACTTAAAAACGTGTGTCGTCATGGAAGAATCGAGCGATATTGCAGGATGAATACCAATTATAGACGAAGCAATGCAGGTAAATATTGTCGTGATCAATGGAAACGCCATTTAGACACTGACAGCCACAATATTAGGATTATATCAACATTATCATATCTCTCCAGATATGGTATGAAAATAAGCTGTGCAGTCAAGTCGTGGCAGTGGATAATTACGAAGAAGAAAGAAATGGAGTCAACAAATCACTGGGATTTCTTCTCAGGAAAAACAATAAATCAGTTTTCATCACACTTTATTAAGAGAACAAATATATCTCTTGAAATACAAAGGTTGTGAATTATCACTTTACTAAATAGCGTACAACCATTAGAGTGAAAAAATGTCCAGACCGGGGTTCGATCCCGGATCCCTTGTTATAGCGCACCAAGTGCTTTACCAATTAAGCCAAAATTAATTAGTGTATAAATATGCACCGATACTGGGTTTAATTTGTCTCATGCATGCCAACGGTGTTGTGCTCATGATTGACTTTCCATCTTGTGCTGCGTGGCTGTAGCCTTGCCATGTAAGAGTGGGAGAATACTAGACTGGATGTCGTCCGGATGGCTTAATTGGTAAAGCACTTGGTGCGGGGATCCGGGGATCCCGGATTCAAGGAATCCGGGATTGAACCCCGGTCTGGACATTTTTTCTCTCGAATGGTTGTACGCTGTTTAGTAAAGTGATAATTCGCATCCTTTTTATTTCATCAATTTACAGCGTAATTTCAGCTCTGTTGAAAAATTAATTAGTGTATGAATATATCTCTTGTTACTTATTAATAGTTAAATGAACTTCGGTTACAAACATTGACATAAGTTAGCAAACAATTTAAAGGAGATTATCTAGTCGAACAAACTAGCATAAAGGCAATCTAATCTGTTTGCAATTTTCAATACGGTGTTCCATTTTACTGTAACTGAAGTCTCAGATTTCGAGACAAGAGAAACGACGAAAAAAAAGTCCTTTAGTGACCCTGTGCAAGGTATTTTATTAGTTAGAGCGTTGAGATACAAATACGAAGCACGTGAGAAACCGAATTGTGGCGGATTCGTCAAATGACTGCAATTTGGTTCTCCAAAAAGGCAGGAGAATCCTTCTGTAAACTGATGGAATGTTCCGAATTCGAAATACATAGAAAACATTGTAAGAGAAAAAATTACGGGTGTCGAAAGGAAAAATTTGAAAACGGAACTATTACTGGCTCAATGCCAAAATGAAAATCACACGTACGCGTAGGCAATCAATTAGATTTTTAAAAAGGGGAATAAAAATGCATAATAGCATTTAGATAAATTTAGAATAAATTTGAGATAGGTTAATTATTAAAAATATGTTATATATATATTACTACTTACAGTATACACGTACTAAACATGTTGTTAGCAATAAACAGAAACACCAAATTTAAATGTAGAATTTTGTAATTTAATTGAAAACCAGTTTTTTTTAATGTTACTGTTATGTAATGTTGTAATGTTAGTGTTATTAGCCAATTTTTTAAAGTCCAGACTCTCTACCACTTGCAATATTTTTAGTGAATACGTCTTATTATCAATGATTATAGATAATTTAAAAGTACAGAAGATTTTGTACACGGAGTCCTCTAGATTAATGGGAAGTATAGACCTGTACGATTCCAAATTGTTCATAATATGCAGACGATTTTATAATGTAAAAAAAAATAATTATATTCTTAGTCATGAAGTCTGTTGGATGTCAAAATCATTAGTACACCTGAAGGGCGAATAGATACATACATTGAAGTATACTTCATTTAAATAGCTTCAATAGCCATCGATAAAACCCTATCAGGCCAGTTTTTATTAGTGCTATTTACAAGTCATTGAATTTTAAAGCAAAGAAAAACAAGAACGAAAAATTATGCATCAGACAGAGATTATGAGACAATTTCCAACAGGATATCATTAAGAAATATAATTTTTTCCTAGAATGAAATGAGATATCTAAATAAGCTACTTAAAAAAACACACAACTCAGAAAAAATCCATTTTCAGCAATTGCTGCCCATATCCAGTAATGTGTGCGAAAGCTTTTATATAGTCCTGTATGCAAATTATATAATTTAGACACACCACCTAATATACACTCATAGTTAGATACGTTTAAAAATTAATTCTACAGAGGAAAATGCACTTCCAGCAATTATCAATCTTAGTCACTTCTTTAACCAAATTCTTTAGTGTGTCTCAGTAAATGAACAATAAATGTTATGCACTCTATAACCTATAGAAGACATGCAGAGCACTTGAGTGATTTCGTTGTGTTTGAAGTATCATAACATTATAATGAATTATAACACCTTGTATTAATATATTTCTTTTAAATGCCAAAAGGTGTAAATTAACAACGTAATACATAGTAAAATGACTTTTATTAGGTTGTTGACATGTTTCGGCTCACTCCGAGCCATTTTCAAAAACAAATGAGAATAGTCCATAATTGCACGGTCTTTGAAGTTATGATTTAAAATGCTGTCATTTAATTTTCATGTACTTTTTAAAAATTACGCACGTTATCTTTTATTATTAATTTTTTGATTATTTTCATATCTTTAACCAAGGAGCAACTCGAGCCACAATTTCGATAAAACTAGGCTGCGCCGCTAGAAGCCTGAGAGGCACCCGGTGCGTCTTTGACCACCAAAACCCAAGTCAGGAGGCAGTTATAACGCGCACGACCGGATTTGGATCTCCGTATGCGCTTCGGGAGGTCGGGTGAAAGCCACCTATGGACCGCCACTGCGAACCCCCCCGAACCCTTAGACCCATCTGTGGACGACATAAGTCGCTGCTATACGCGGTGGATCCCATTATCAGAGGAAACCACCACAAAGCACTTGGGGACGGGCCGGTGTCCTCCAACAGCTTCAGGGCTGGACACCCATGAGGGAGCCAGGCCCTAGGCCTTAAGTCAGGTTTTCCCGACCCGCACTTGCTTTACCATAACTCGAGGGATGTGGAGACCTACAAAGCCACAATTTTGGTAAGTTAAAAGATGCTGGATTGTTACATATTGTATTTTTGCGTGTAAGTATCTCTATGGTTACTCTGATTATGGATGGATAGTATAGACTGGTGGGAAAAATTATTTTACTTTCATTGAAATTTATTTGGATGGTTTTTTCTTGATATAATCTTATCAGGGATGTGGTTTTTCTATTATATTTAATATCAGCTATATGCTCCTTTTTTTTGCAACTAAATTTCCTGCTGGTCATATCAATATAGTAATTATTAGATCCGTCTTTTTTTTAAAGATATTTCACATACTCCTGAATAATTCTCAAAACTAATTGGGTCAATTTTACTGCAAATGATATTCTTTCATTTATGAGGGGGTTTGGCTATTAAGCAGATGTTGAAACGTTTAAGGCTGTATTTTAACTTTTCAAAAAAGCTTGGAAAATATTGAAGAGTATAAAGTATGTATTTTTGCGAATCATGAAAATTAAATGATAGCATTTTAAATTATAACTTCACAGATCATGCAATTATGGAGTATTCTCATTTGTTTTTGAAAATGACTCGGAGTGAGCCGAAACATGTCAAACAACCTAATAAAAGTTATTTTACTATGTATTACGTTGTTAATTTACACCTTTTAGCATTTAAAATAAATATATGTCTCATAACATCATTAAAATAGTTGCAAACGAATTTTTCACATTGATCGCAATGTAATGGGATCCTTTTGTGCGTCCCTGTAAACGAACTATATATGCTACTTATTCTATACTCTTGAGAAGCATGTTGTAGTCCATATCAACTATGTTGTATAGCAATCTCATTTTGTTTGAAATATTGTTACATAAATAACATGCACCGCAAGCGATTTTCCTTTCTAGACCGTAGTGTAACGGAATACTGTTGTGCGTCCCTGTAAATGAACTATAAATGCTACACACTTCATTATCGATATCTGTCATTCTATAATGTATAGTAAACCTCACTAACACATAATAATTCCATGGAAATCAGAGTACAAACAGACAGATAGCAGACAGACAGACGCCAGACAAGCCGAATTCATAATCACTTTTCCATTTTGTTGGTAAACCTAATTAATTTAGCATTTGAATAGTGACAATAACTTGTTAACACGTACGTTTTATTTACATATGACTAATTATGAACAGTAAAATTTTGTACATCAATATTACGTACGTATGGTCAACTTTATGCTTCAAATCAGATATTTTCTCAGTCTGTACCAGGAAGTATATTATACCAGAAGATGATAGCAGGGTATTGAAATAAATGTAGCAAGTAAAAGAGTTGTATTTTAAGATATTTTTATTTTTATTTTTCTCGTTCTCTTTCTCAAACACATGTATGGCCTGAAGTGCCATATTGTCTAATGTGTCAGGGGACCCACTTGCTATAGGAGTTATTGATAACCACGGCCGCAGGGGAAAAAAGAAAGATAATTTCGTAGATCTATGTAATAAAAACATGAATCGTAGTACTGCCTTATCGTTTATATGGTGTTTGTGTACATAGTATTTATTTTATTGAAGTGTTGCCATTTTAGAGTGTTACTTTTTTGTATCTATGTTTTTGTGTTTTTTTGAAAAAAGTATTTAAGTACTTACGTATTATCCGGACCAGGAGACAAACCGTCAAAAATGGTTGCCAAATATCCATCTTCTGTATTTTTGCCAATCCCGTTCAAAATAGCAATTTAATATTATTAAATACATAATATTGTTAAAAATGTTAAATAACAAAAAAAAATGTGTGGCGCACAATGGGAGATTACAACTGCGCATGCCTGGGAATAATGTACTTTTATAGAAGGGGTCATTGGTACAGATAGGGTTTATTATTTTTTAGATATTGTATTTATGAGTAAAATATAAATATTTCATTTGACAAATTTAATAACATAAATGTAAAAATTATAATATGAGCCATAAGAAACAACGTTTTTATACACATTTCAGCTAAATTACATAAAAAATTCAGAATCAGAGTGAAGTAGGGAAAAAAACGAAAATACACGAAATTTGTTAATGCGGCGATTGCTGTACCACATGCATGATCGCTTCAAGAACATGAAAACAAAAAAAAAATACTGGATGTTGTAACCTCGTTGTATTGGAATCCCAAAAAATACTTGACATTCTTTAATGCAGCGATCACTGTATCGAATGTATGATCGCTTCGCGAACATGAAAAACAAACAAAAACATCACTAGATGCAGCAACCTCGTTGTACTTAAATCCCCCCAAAATACACGAAATTCGTTAATGCCGCGAACATCATAACCAAACCAAAACAACACTGGATGCAGCAACCGCGTTGTACTGGGATATCCCCTCCAAAATACACGAAATTCGTTAATGCGGCGATCACTCTACCGCATGTATGATCGCTTCGTGAACATGAAAACCAAACAAAAAATCACTGGGTGCAGCGATATCGTTGTATTGGAATCCTCCAAAAATACACGAAATTCCTTAATGCCACGATCACTGTACCGCGTGTATGATTGCTTCGCGAACATGAAAATAAAAAACACATCACTGCATGAAACAACCTTGTTGTATTGGAAGTCCAGAAATACACGACATTCGTTAATGCAGCGATCACTGTACTTCATATATGATTGCTTCGCGAACATGAAAACAAAAGAAAACATCACTGGATGCAGCAATCTCGTTGCATTGGAATCCCAAAAATACACGAAATTTGTTCATACCACAATCACTGTGCTGCATGTATGATAGCTTCGCCACGAAAACAAACTAACAAAAAATCACTGGATGCAGTAACCTTATTGTATTGGTATCCCCAAACGTACACAGAATTCTTTAATGGGCGATCACTGAGAAATAGTTTGAGTAATTCCGAGATCTTAAGAAACATTAGAAATGGTCCGATCCTAGTCGTCATCAGGTAAACAATAATTAGAACGAAAACAAGCCATATGCGAGAAAATCAACTATAAAAAAAATAACCAACCTACTAGCATTCAAAACTCGAAGATAAATGAGCAGAAACACGTGCCAAGATCAGGAGCGAGGGGAGTCAGGGTAGACGTTAATTCTCCCCTCCTGATCTCTTCTTTTCCTTTGTTCCCACCTTCTATATTGGGACTTTTGAATGGACTAACCCGCTCCATTATGCGTCACTCTTGTAAATAGCCGATAATTTGAGCAACCATGTAGAAAGAAAAAATAATAAGGGTTACTATAATTAGTAATATTGGCGCTATGCATGGTGCAGTTGGCTCAAACTTGGCCCGGATAATACGTAAGTACCATCATTTATTTCCTTTTTTTCACCAGAATTTATTCCAAACGAAAAAAAAATGTTTTTTTTTCAAAAGCATTTTCTTTATTTGCCTTATTTATGAACGCATTTATTTCCGCGGAACCAATAATTGTGGAACCAATGGACAAATTATATTATGTGTCCATTAATAAACGTATTAAATAAATTTTGCAATGTAAAAACATACTGCTGGAATGCTATAGACTTGCTTAGATAATGAGGTAAGAATTAACATTTCAACTCAGAATATAGGATTCATTTTTGGGTTTAGGTGAGGAGATTAAAATTAAGATTATTCCAAGATGTATAGTTAAAGAAAAATACCATGGTTCTAGTGTTGCGATGTTATAATCTAAATTAATAATCTACATTAATAAATAGATTACCTAAATAAATAATATTATTAAATTCGCGTTGTGTTGTTTTCGTAGATCATTTCCCGTTAAGCCTATGAGATCGTCTAAAGCCCTAAAGTTACCCCGAATAAATTGCATTTAACATTAAAATAAGAAAAATAAACTACATAATTTTAAAACCTCGATCGCGGTGGATATCGCTCGATGTCCACCTACTTAAGTAAACATACTTAATGTTAGTGAAAGAAATACAAAAATAAATTAATAATATTAAAATAACATAATAAAGAACATCTTTTATTTACACATATTTACATATAAAATGACAACAACAGAATTAAAGTTAAAGTAATTTTTTACATTTTCTGGATGTTATTCAGAAAATCTTAATTATCCTCCTATGAATATGCAGATTCAAATCCGCGTTAATAATTATCATACACCAAAATAATAAATTACTTTTACACTTGTTACAAAATTTACAATTATGTAAAGCAAATATTCTTTAAATGTCATATCAAAGTATTAATATGTAGAAAATGTAAATTTATATGTAAATTTCCATCAATAAATTGTAATTCAGAATTACTTATAAGTCTACAAAATAAATTTTGTCTTCCATAAAACATTCATTTCCCTTAATATATCATTGGAATAATAGATTTAAAAAACAATGGAATTTTCAAATGAACTTTACCTTATCATCCAGAGATGGTCTAAGATAGGCAAGGAGATGTATTAATAAAAAGATTACAGATTTTTAGTTTATTGCTGAGCAGATTACTGCTAAATTAAAATCTCCTTTTGGCACAAATGTTATTGTTAGTAATAGATAACTCCATCTTAAGAACAAAATAATAATTCATCCATAAGAATTATATCCTAATTGAGTATTAAAAACAACAACTTTTGTTAATCACACTACACGACTTTAATCATTTTTCATGATTCCACCACTCGACTGTTATCGAGAGGACCACAAAATATGACTGTCTTTGAGTACGACTTCAAATCTACTATGTAAAAAATATATACAAGCAAAGAAACACAGAAAAACTAGTTTGCATACACATACATAATACATCAGTTTACAAAGGAAAATGTAACAAATTTGCATATGAGACTGACAGAGTCCTTTTAAAGAAAAATAATTGGTGTAGGAAATTTTCCCGGACATTCCTTTTGGGCATCCATAGGCTGCTTCTGACAAAAGGTTTAGTTACGCCATTTGTCTGTCTCTGGCCGCAGTAGGGAAGAGAAACTTCACCTACTTCTCATGAGGTTATAAATCAAGCTGACCCTCAACCGTATCGAGAGGACCCCAAAATATGACTGTCTTTGAGTACGACTTCAAATCCACTGTGTAAAATATATATATAAGCAAAGAAAAACACAAAATTGAGTTTGCATATACATACATAATACATAACTTTACAAAGGGAAATGTAACAAATTTGCATATGAGACTGACAGAGTCCTTTTAAAGAAAAATAACTGTTCTAGGTAATTTTCCAGGACATTCCTTTTGGGCATCCATAGGCTGCTTCTGACAAAAGGTTCAGTTACGCCATTTGTCTGCCTATGGCCGCAGTCTGGAAGCGAAACTTCACCTACTTCTCATGAGGTTATAAATCAAGCTGACCGACAACCGAATCGAGAGGACCCCAAAATATGACTGTCTTTGAGTACGACTTCAAATCCACTGTGTAAAAAATATAATAAGCAAAGAAAAACACAAAATTGAGTTTGCATATACATACATAATGCATAACTTTACAAAGGGAAATGTAACAAATTTGCATATGAGACTGACAGAGTCCTTTTAAAGAAAAATAACTGGTCTAGGTAATTTTCCAGAACGTTCTTTTTGAGCATCCATAGGCTGCTTCTGACAAAAGGTTCAGTTACGTCATTTGTCTGCCTATGGCCGCAGTCTGGAAGCGAAACTTCACCTACTTCTCATCAGGGGGGTGCCATTTCCCTTTAGTTCTGGTATCAAGTTTTCGGTTTTTCTGACGTCACTGCGCGTGCTAAGTAGGATTCTTTCAATGGGAAAGTACGCATTTTCTCATTTAAAATAGTATTTCTGCTTTAAAAAAATCGTTTCTTTGGTCATATGAGAGCATATTTCTTCAAAATAAAACATTTTTCATTAGCGAAAGTAATTTTTTCTAGGAATAAAGCGATTTAGAGGGATTTTTTGTTTTCCTTCAAATGAAATAGTCCTGTATCTTTTTTGCTAAGATAGGGAGTTATTATTGCTTGTTATCTTTGGTCGATCTTTGAAAGAGATGGGAGTGTGAAGTAAACATTTATTGTCACTTTCTGTGACAGCCAGGGCAGTTTTGCCTCACACGAAGCTTTAATTGCTTCTCAGAAAGAGGGACTTCCGGTCAGTTTTGCTAGATAGTAGCAGATATTTCCCAGCTTTTGTTAGTGCAACATCTCTAGGTTTTAGCTCTTTAACTGGTTTTTCCAAATATGCACAAAAATATAATAAAAACATTTGTGAAAACAAGAACTTTCATTCGATTGAGACATAGTAATCAAATATATTCATCAGAAATAAAAAAGAGATACGCTGCCAGAAAATCAAAAATGTGGAGCCAATCAACTTTGATTGCATGGTAAAATGAAAAATAGCAGATAATGGAGCGCACATATAAGATACGTCTTCAAAATGCACCCTGTGATGAAATAAAATGCTTGAAATGAAAGCATATTCTGAGGGTAAAAACCTAAAATATTTTTATATAATTTTATCATCATACAGCATTAAAATATTATGAAGTAACACTTTTGGAAGTTGTTTATAAAAGTATATTATTCTGAATTTCAAATATAATTTTTCTATATCGCATAAATCTGTGAGTTTTAAGCAAATATGCGATTTAAAAATTAAAGTTTCTATTTTTATTTGTATTTTAAATCTTCCTTATAAATACTGCTCCTTTTTATTCTAATATATATATATATATATATATATATATATCAATTTGATATTCAATCACATGAACTATCTGAATGGAATCTGAAGAAACAACATTAAATTTTAAAATTAAATTTTAAACGCTCAAAAAAGATGTAATTTTAAATATTATTTGAAAAAAAAATTAACGTAAAACTCACGCAATAATTTACCTTATTATTTTTGTTAAATTATGCATGTGCATTTATGTTTATAATATGGTATTAAAATAGTATTTTAAATATAAACTTTTCGGAATGTGTTTATAAAATATATTACTCCGAATTTCAAATTTTATTTCCACTAAATCTTACAATTATATCGTATGAATATTTTAGTTTAAAAATATTAAATATTCAGCTGTTTACTTATTAAAGTTTCTATTTTATTTGTCTTTTTAATCTAATCATTCAAAACTCAATATTGTGTATCTGTGTGTGAGGTTGAAATCTGAGTGTTTATTATTATTTTATTTTATTTTACTTTTTTTTTATGAAAGACATGTCAAAATTACAATAATATTAGAATTATTATAGATTTCAAATTAAATACCAATCAAATATTATAAATATACTATACTAAAAATTATTAACAGCAGTCATATAAACATAAAATTTGATGCTCTTGTAGGTCTTTAAGATTTTATTTATAAAAATTACTATTTTGCATTTGTATGTTTGTGAAAATGAACTTTGCATATTGAGGCGCAAACGAAATGTAATGATAAAGATAGCCAATTTAACAATCAAATTTCGGCAAATTGAAAAGAGATAATAGTTTAAATTTTAGATGTGATGTAAGTCCTATGTATAAAGAATATATTTTAATTTTTAAATTTCTTTTCACATGAAAATTTCGACTGATATTTTTCAATTAAAAACAGCGCGTTTCTAATGCAAATCAATTGGAAAACGGATCAGAGCACGCTGAGTGACGTCAAACAGCGAGTGGGTCCCTATTGGCTGCAGAGGGAAATGGCTCAACCTTATGATATAGTAACCTTGCTTCTCATGAGGTTATAAATCAAGCTGACCGTCAACCGTATCGAGAGGACCACAAAATATGACTGTCTTTGAGTACGACTTCAAATCCACCGTGTAATATATATATATATAAGCAAAGAAAAACATAAAATTGAGTTTGCATACACATACATAATACATCACTTTACAAAGGAAAATTTAACAAATTTGCATATGAGACTGACGTCCCTCTTTTTAGAGAAAAATAACTGGGCTAGGTAATTTTCCCGGACATTCCTTTTGGGCATCCATAGGCTGCTTCGGACAAAAGGATTCAGTTACGCCATTTGAATGTCTCTGGCCGCTGTCTGGAAGCGAAACTTCACTTACTTCCTCCCAGTAATCATAAAAAAGTCCTTCCGGCCTGTACCGAGAGGAAAAGGTAGCTTTCCTATATCTTCGTTTTAAAATTTTAGCTAATGTTACACGAAAACAGCAAGTTAAAATGCAAAGAAACGTTTACAAACGATTCGTTAATACTGAATTTGAATAAGAAATTCGCCAAATTATTGAGCAATAGCCAAATTGGCTTCATTTATGAAGACTTATTTTGGTCGCCAAAATTGGCGATATTTCACCATATGTCGCCAATTTTGGCGCCAATATCGCCAATTTTGGCGCTAACGGATATGAATATATAGTTTTATGCGTATGATTGGGAAAATTAATACAACAATGAAAGAAAATAATTTGCGAGTAATCGCGTTAATGTGCGGTTTTGTTTCAAAATGTCAGCCACCCTAGAATTTCAAACTGCTGTATCTCAGCCATTTTGTAAGATAGAGGTAAACCAAAAAATGCTCTGGAATCCTTGTTTTAAGGCCTAACACGTAATTAAAAAATAAATTTGAACTTTTAACTTTTTTTATATTTATTTTAGTTTTAAATTTTTAAATGGCCGCCATCTTGAAACAAAATGGCAGACCAAGCTGGCCAACGAACTCGGTCGAGACATTGGTTATATATATATATATATATATATATATATATATATATATATATATATCAACATTTGAACGGAGGATGGTTTTGGGGTCTGGGGGTCATGATCGGTGAAAATATATCGAAATTTTCCGGAACTGCTTTCCTCCGAACGGCTGCAATAGGTAGCTTTATACTTTTTTGTATTGAAAGCTACCTGATACTGTTAAGGAGTACTCTGACGCGATCGAGTACATGCCCGATTGTAAATCCCGTGTGACATCTATATGGGACACTACTGTGACCGATTATAATTAACAATCATAAAATCCGTAAAGAGAGATTGTTTGTGTGACTATGAACATATACATTAAGTATGTTATAAAAACAAATATACCAATTAGTTATTAACTGGTAGTTTTTAATAATTGTTAATTAATTCTTATTGCTGATGCAATACTGATTTCAACGATGTCCAATATGATATTTTAAATTCAAAAATATCAATATTCCATTATTTTCTGCTATGTATAAAAATATCAATGATGGTTGGAGAGCTACTTCGATCCATCACATACATTTGTTTATTTAAATTCATTTTTAAGTTTATATATACAAAGAGTTCATAAATGTTATTATACATCCTCTTTCAAAAGAATTTTGTAGTCTTATGCCATTGCGGCAATAAAATAATGTTTTACTTTCAAATTACTGAAATAAATGCACTTCGATGTAACATTACCTTAAATAAAAAAAAACAACGTAGGTGTGAATCTTAGGAAAATATTTCAATGTAATCTCCCATACACATGCGCACACTTATGAGTAAAGTTATAACGAACATTCTCAAAACAATTTATTTATAGTTTGAAAGATTCCAGTTAATTAAAATTTGATATAATACTATTATATTAACACTTTTCCAACAAATTTAATGTTATGTTTGAATAGAAATATGTTTTACAAATGCAAAAATATTATGTTATATTTACAATGAATATGAAAGATAACACGATGATCAATTACATGTAGATCTTTGAAAATGCTTCTAAAACTGTTGTTTCAGCAAAATATTTTGATAAATCGCTTTTTAAAATGTATAGGAAATTTATAAATATATATTTTAGCATTAAAAAAATATATGAATTTTAAATGAATATTAAAATATTTCTGGTGTTTTAAATATTTCATTGTATCTTTGATTATTTCGAAAGATTGTACATTATTTCTTTTCAATGACCAGTTACTAAACTTTGAAGCGCATGTGGGGTTAAATAGCCATTTGTTTAAATTTCTTTGTTGAGAATTTTTTGAATATTTTACTGAAGAATTATAAAATAATAAATATTTAATTTATTCCCTTATATTATGAATCTATGTTTTTTTTTTTTTTTTTTTTTTTTTTTTTTAATTCTGAAACGAATACTTTGGAAATAAAACTAATGTATACAAGGTGAATGAAAAGTTCTTGGAGAAACTTTAAGGGGTGGTAGAGAATGTTACAACAAACTTTTGTATGGGTAATCAGGGTCATAATAAATTTATTAGTTCCTCACTAATTGGAACATAACCATTGTTCATAACTTTATAGAAAAATAAAAAAGATATTTCAATGAACTTTCCATCAGAATTATTTTACTTTCTATGAAATGAAATAAAATGGCATCAAGGAACCATACAGTATTTCTAGCAGTGAAACCGTATGTAATGTTAATTACATTATGAGGAGTCAAACTCAGCGCTAAACAAATTCATTACTTTAAAAGCAGCAAACTTCAGTTTGCACTTCAGTGATATACCCTGTATTTATGAGTGAAAAATAAATTATGAAAATTGTTTGTTGTAGACTCTACCACCCGTTAAAGTTTGTGAAAGAGGCCTTTTGACGCACTCTGTATATTATTGAAAATGCTAAATCCATAATGATTAACAATTTATTACATCATCAAAATATTTTTTTTAATCTTATTATATTTTCACTTGATAAATGATGACTGATTTTCAATACTTTAAAAAAATGAAGAATTATTTGGAGTTTAGAAAAGAAAAGTTTACTTGAAAAAAATATTAGTTTCTATGACAGCAAGAACTTTATTTTCAATACAGTACTTTTAGAAGACTAATGACCTTTTAACGATCAAAACACTTTTTTTTTTCTTTGCCATATGAATTTGTCTGAAACAACATTCAGAATTAAGGATTAAAGTTCAGTCATAAGAAGAAAAACATCATTGTGAAAATGTACATTTTACAAAACTGTTAATAATTAAAAAATTCTGTTTATAAAAAAGCTTTGGAATATTTAATTATATTTAATCATCGTAAATTTGTTGAAGTGCTTAAAAAAATATTTTCATGTCATCACACCTGTTCTTATGTGGAGCCCTTGTAGTACAGGGGGCGTGTGATAGTGATATATGCTAAAACTCTTTTATAATGGAACCTGTCTACACTGGAATAATGCCTTAAAGGGAAAAGTTTCATGGGCCCAATGAAAATAATATTATGAAATGAATTATACAAACCTGCTTAAAATGGAATTATTGTATAGTGCGTCGCCATAGGTGTACCAGTATTTTTCGAAAATATTCTGAGAGTAAAATGTAACTTGATCCTCTCAATTTTGTTCAAGTTATCATAGTTTAGTTTCTTTCCTTTTCAAATTCTAAAATAACTCTTTTTTTTTCATTTCTTTTAGAATGTATATATAATATATGAGTTCGCATAAAGTTAGAAGTCGAAAATAACAAGAGAAAAGAGAGATCCATTCCTGTATTTCTACGGCAGCTGAACTTTTTAATGTATTAGTGAGTAACAAAGGAAACACATTTGGTGCAGCTCGCATCTAGCATTGAGACCTGGTGAATTTTAAAGCCCTATATTACGAAGTTTGAGAATCAGTCAAATTTTTCTATTAAAATCATATTTTTTTTATTTTATAGTAGCATAACTTTCTAAAAATGCAAGTTTCGAGCCCACTTATCGGACTATTAACATAGAAGATATTTTGAAAAAAGTACTTTAAAATACAAATTAGTTAATAGTAAGAATAAAATTTTGAAAAAAAAGTTAAAAAATTCCTTAAAAAACCTACGAATTTCATTAAAAAAAATTTACAAAAAAAAATTGGTTGTAGAATGTTTCGCGACAACACTGGCCAAATGTTATAATCTTCTGCTGAGTGAGTGAGAAGTGGTTTGAATTCGTAGCACCTTATTTGGTGACTTAACTCACTTTTGGCGTGAAATTAACAATTAAAAATCCAATAATAAAAAAAATTGTATAAAAAATTATATAAAATATGATTTTAACAGAAAATTTTTATCTAACTTTTATGGGTACTTCTCTATTATCCCGTCGACCACTTTTCATAACAAAAAACTATCGCCAAACTGTAAAGCCAAATAAACGGGAGAACGTGGCCATTGGAATATCAAAATAAATAAATAAATAAAATATAAGAATTTAAGGATACAATTGTTATTTTAATTAATGAAATAACTAATAAATCAGTAAAACATAATGAAAAATTCACGCAAATGTTGAATTAAAAACCACTTGATGACACAACAAACACGTATAATGCTTCTGACATCAAGTAAATGGGACTGCATTTTTGGCTTTTAATCTTACAGTTTGGCGATAGTCTTTTGTTATAAAAATTGGGCGACGGGATAATAGAGAAGTACCAAATATGATTTTAACAGAGAAATTTTATCGGTTCTCTAACTTTTATGTATAGGGCTACAAAATGCACCAGGTCTCGGATGCGAGCTCCACCAAAAGTGATTCCCTTGTAAGTATTTTACAAAATATTTGCACTACAGTGCCTATATTATAGATCACTAAATATCTCTGTTGAAAATTCTTAGCAGAAAAAGTACCATCTTCTTAGAAGAATATTCTTAGTAAATTTCTTCATGTAAATGATTTGAATTATTTAATTTCAATGACACTTACAAAGGATACACGTTTATATCAAATGTCCTACGAAAAGAACAGTAACCTGTACTCTGGCTAAAAACAGGGTTCGTACGGATCAGAGAATTTTTCCAGGAGATTCACCAGTATTTTCTTTATAGAAAGAGAAATCTAGGTTAAATTCGCGAAACTTCGTCTTCTTTTAAGCAGAGATTTTCTGTAAGAAAATAATGGTACCGAAAAATTTTCTGGTCGCAAAATTCCAGGAGCCGTACGAACCCTGTAAAAATGTTAGTCAAGTGAGATACTAAAATTCATGTTGGTGTATTTTTATGTTATAACTTAACTTGGTTCATGTACGTATGTAATTTTTTAATCGATTTTTAACTACTTCCTGTTATACCAATATAATAAATTATATCACCTTGTAATAGTAATATATTTCTTTTAAATGCTAAAATGTGTAACTTAACAACATAATACATAGTAAAATAACTTTTATTAAGTTGTTTGATATGTTTCTGCTCACTCCGAGCCATTTATTCTTTTATTTAACTTAACTTAAAAAATAAATTACGAAAATTGTTTGTTGTAGTGGGTTCGGAGTGACCAAGCAAAGTACCAGGTAAAGAGTGACCAGGTAAAATGGCTCTGATCGAGCCGAAACATGTCAAACAACTTAATAAAAGTTATTTAACTGTGTACTATGTTGTTAATTTACAACTTTTAAAAGAAATATACTACCTGATATGCTAGAATTATAAAAATTATGTACATATGTGTGTTTCCAATGACAGTACAAGCGTTTAGTATTTTTAGAACTTGATTATAAATTAATAAAAAAATTTAAAGCATTTTTTTTTTCAATAGCGACATGCGGGTAATAAATCGGCAAATATTCTTATGGGTACAGTTGTGTATACCAGTTACAAAAACAATAAAGTGAATTAAGAGCAAAAAAATGCCAAATGGCTTTGAAACTGGAACAAGAAAAATATTTTAAACACTAAAAAGTAGAAAATAAAATTTAAATAAAAAATAAAGAGTGTATTTTTTAAAAATACGTTTTAATCAATTAACAGTTTAATATAAATTAAAGTATGATTAATACATTGAGAAAACAATTTAGAAATCTTGGATAGATAGTTTAAATAAAAATTATTTCCTGTTGTTTACCTTAAAAAAAATGCAAAAATTATATATATTTTTAATAAATTCACTAGTTTGAGCTTTCTACCAAACGTAAATCAAAGCAGTGAATTTTCCATAAACGGAGCCCATGCTAAATTAATGAATTGTAATGGAATTATTTTTGGAACAATATGGATTGTAATGATGAAATTATTTGTGAGTTTTTAGATAAACATTGAATGCTTATAAAAGAGCGTTTTATTTAAACCGATTTTTACTTTTATACTTATTTCTATTATGTAAGATTCATTTCCTACCGTAGTTGTCAGCTGAAAATACCTCCACAGGCAATGTTTTTCAAATATCACAGACATTATTTAAATACGTAATAAGCACCTCTACAAATCGAGCTTCTTTTAATGCGTAAGTGATGTCTTTGAATTGCACAATAAACTTCATCAATACTGGGTGAGCTACACTGTAAACAATTTTCGTAAAATTTCAGTAGATGTACCGTAAATTAACCGTACTTGTACCGTTTTCACTCTTTATGGTATGAGTACCGTATTTCTAAGGTATAATAAGAGTAAAAAACAGTATATGTGCCATTTCGATTATAAACGGTATTTATGCTGTAAAATGATTATTTTTCAGTAAATAATCGCTATTTATACCATAAAATAATTATTTTTCAGTAAGGAAAAAGCTGGTAGTCCCATCTGGCGTACGGCCACCCCTGAAATGATGCTCTTGCTCTTGTTACGTAATGCGTGCGGGCCTGAGGAGAGGGGGGGGGGGCGTGCAGCCAGTACATATACTTAAAATATTTTACGGTACATATACCGTCCAGTTAAATTACGGTATATATACTGGTCACAAAGTTGCCAGTATATGTACCGTAATTTTTGACCAAAATTTTTTACAGTGTAGAAGTAATATAAAAATTCAAAATTCAATAATTCAAAAATTAATAACAGTAGCTCACTGCAGTTTTCACAAACATTCACATAAAGATATAGAATATATTTTATTACAAATATTTTACTGCAAGAATAATTAAATTTGCCATCCACAAGTAGTATTTAAGTTTTGTCAATATTTGTGGTGTGACGTAGTATTTACTTTAGTTCGCAACGCAGTCAGGATTACAAATGTTCAATGTGATGTTTGTCACTAATGAGAAAGGCTATTTGATGTAGCACGACAGTATAAGAGAATATATATTAGAGGATATAAAAGAGGGATATATGAGGATTTAAGCTGTAATTTCTGTCGCATAAGCTTTAATTAGTCTCAGGAGTGCTACTTTTTCAATGAAAGTGCAGTTTAGCATCATGCCACATTTAATTTTGTTTCTGATTTCCTATAAAACACAAATCATAAAATTTTTATCACTCATAGCCGAATATCTGTTCTGTACAGAATAATTATTTTAATACTCTACGCTGATATTTTACTTTTGTTTTAATGTTGAATTTTGACAAAAAATAATTAGTTTTTTGACTTGCATTCACTGCGCCCAAGACTGTGGGAAAACTATTGGTACTAAAGTTACAAATAATATTGATAAATGATGTAAAACTAATGTACTTTGAACGTATACTTCTTTTTTAAGCAATTAAAACTTCATTTTAAATTATAATTTTTTTGAATTTTTTTGTTGAATAAATCTAATTTATTATAACTAATGATATTATAATTCTAAATTTGAAGTATAAATTATTCTTTGCATCAAAATGTATGTATCTGACAAGTTTCATATAAATTTCTTTATCAGTTTTTAAGAAATGTTCCTCTAATTGGTCGCAAGTCAAAAAAGTCCTTCCGGCCTGTACCGGGAGGAAAAGGTAGCTTTCCTATATCTTCGTTTTAAAATTTTAGCTAATGTTACCCGAAAACAGCAAGTTAAAATGCAAAGAAATGTTTACAAAAGATTCGTTAATACTGAATTTGAATAAGAAATTCGCCAAATTATTGAGCTATAGCCAAATTGGCTTCATTTATGAAGACTTATTTTGGTCGGCAAATTTGGCGATATTTCGCCAAATGTCGCCAATTTTGGCGAGAATTTGGCGCTAACGGATATGAATATATAGTTTTATGCGTATGATTGGGAAAATTATTACAACAATGAAAGAAAATAATTTGCGAGTAATCGCGTTAATGTGCTGTTTTGTTTCAAAATGTCAGCCATCCTAGAAATTCAAACTGCTCTATCTCAGCCATTTTTTAAGACAGAGGTAAACCAAAAAATGCTCAGGAATCCTTCTATCAAGGCCTAACACGTAATTAAAACATAAATTTGAATTTTTAACTTTTTTGTATATTTATTTTAGTTTTAAATTTTTAAATGGCCGCCATCTTGAAACAAAATGGCGGACCAAGCTGGCCAACGAACTCGGTCGAGACATTGATGAGCTTAATACACACAATTAGTTTCATCAAAATTGATTTATAAATACGAGCGTTATCGTATGACATAGGTCATATATATATATATTTATATTGGTATATATATATATATATATAAATCAACATTTGAACGGAGGGTGGTTTTGGGGTCTGGGGGTCATGATCGGTGAAAATATATCGAAATTTTCCGGAACTGCTTTCCTCCGAACGGCTGCAATAGGTAGCTTTATACTTTTTTGTATTGAAAGCTACCTAAAACATTTGTTTTTTAAATCAAAATTAAACATTTAATAAAAAGTAAAATATCAGTTTTGGAATATTGGAATAAACATGCTCATAAAACATATATTAAGCTACCAGTGGTAAAAAGTTCAAGCATTTTTGTTTTATAGGGAATCATAAATAAAATTAAATGTGACATGATGCTAAATTGCACCTTCAATGAAACAATAAGACTCCTAAATATCAACCAGGAATAATTCCGGAAACGCAACAGTGCTACAAATCGCTTGTCAATGTACACTTTTAAAAAAAAAATCTGGCAGTAAAAGATATAATATTATTTCTGTATACACTAGAAATAGCTATATGCACGGAAAAAGTTTAAGAGGTACAATTTTTTTTTCTAAATGTACACTTATTATGTGTACATATAGATTTTCTTGCAACATTTTCTCAGTTTTTTTACAAGATTCCCTTTTTTTCGTGCATATTTTACATGTATACTGTGAGATTTCTTTATTTTGTTATGTTTTTGCCTGCTATCTTGACATTTAAATATCCAGCTCTGAAAGAAAAAAAATGATCACCTCCTCCTATTTACTCTGCTGCAAATCATACTATAAACATGGCCTGATACTAATTGATTAGTAATGACGTTAATTAATATGCTTAAAATTTGCTTAGGGAGTTGTTTACACATAAGAATTATAACTAACTTTAAAATTTTCAATACTAACACCTAATTTTGACATCATATTTGGATTCACCGGTACAGTTTACCTTTGGATACCAAACGAGAAGTAATTTGGCAGTTTAGAAATTATGCAGATTTAATACTTGGATCTCCTAACGTTAGTTTTATTAAACGCAATTTTAACCGTTTCAAAACTGATTGCAATGGGGATAGTCTTTACAGACTAATTCAAAAACTTCGCGGTAGAATGAGCATTGATATTTTTGGATTCGCATGTTTAAAGCTTCTAGAAATCGATTTCTGTCAAAAAATGTATATGTTACAATTCATATTTTTTTCGAATGCTAACTTCGAATATATATATATATTTTGAAATTAATTTTCGAAAAAAAGTTAGGGTTTGTAGCCTTTGAATAAAAAAGAAAAGAAAAGAAAAACGATTTCTAAAACCTTCAAATGATGATTTGCGGCCAAATTAGTAGGTGATGACCCCCCTCTCTCATAGAACTGCACTTGCAGCAAAAGTTTGTATGTTTTGATCTTTTCATTACATACAGTACATACAGAAACAGTCTGCTACTACTTTTACTGTTTTTTTTTTTTTTTTTTTAATTGTTTGAAGTGTATCTTCCATTGTAACAAACTAATAGTCAAAGAGAAAAAAATGGCCTTAACTCATTTAAAAAATAATAATTATGTAATTCAAATATGGCTACAATTAGCATATGATATTAGAAGATTCAAATATGGATACAATTAGCATATGATATTAGAAGATAAATAATATAGTTATTATGAATAAATTATTTAATGTAAATAATTATGATTAAAATATGGTAATGTAACAGACAAACAGGAACTACCATGCTTTTCGGATACATTGATGTTTATTGATATTACTTATAAAATAATTTACAATTTAATATAATAAAAATGTATTTTCATTTAGAGGGAGTTCTGAAACATACATCTTTCACAAAATTTGACTGTTGCCATAGGATAGTTATGAAAAATATGTAATATTACTTGTAACAGACCAACATTTAACATGTAACAGACAAACAAATAAACACATAAAAAGAAGCCATGCTGATTATAATTGATTTTGACTATTCAAAATTTTATAAAATGCATTGCAAATATAAAAAATATAGGTTTAATACTAACAGAAAAAATATATATTACCTACTTGATGTAAAAAAATAAAATACTAAAAATGGTAACATTGGCTTGGAATTGCCCTACAATAAAGTTTTTCTTCTTCAAAATGTCCCATGTCCTATACTTTTCTGTGCATTTCTGTGTAAACCGCATCGTCCTACTATCTATGGTTTTCGAATTATTTGATATTCCTTTAATAATTACTTTTTCAATTACCTTTGGATCACCTTGTTACTTAGATACACTATCCTTTTGAACATTATTCTCTAACAAATTTAACTTTCCATCATTTAGAGGGATTCAATATGTTAAATAAATAAAAAATATTTAACGAACACCAGCTTAAAATCACTTAGACGATGGAATTAATTATTTCTCTTCTAAAAAATGCATTACAAATTTTTGTGAACAATCGATGCAGTTGTATTTGAAATATCTTGATCTTTGATTTTTTACAGCATGGGCTCGAGAACAATGCGTTTAAATTTCGGCGTGAATATCACGACAAGGCTGACATTTAAATAAATAATAAAAATAACAAAATGAATTTTAACTCATGGACAGAATTCAAAAGAAATTGGCTGAAGTTCATCCTTTTTAAAAAAAAAAACCAAATTTAGACAGTAATATAAGATACTCGTGTAAAATGCACTATTTTTGCTTCGTTTGCATTTGAAGATATGTTATTTATGTTATGTTTGCGTAATGTATATATGAAAAACAATGTAAGCTGAATTATCAGTTCTTTATAAATTGTGTAAATCCCAAATTTTGGAACATTTTTGATATTTTAAAATATTTTTAATAATTATTTTGCAAGAAACAGATGACCCAAAATACGTTGATGCTCACACAGGAGCTTGTAATACCATTACATAGGAAAAAAATATAGACGTCTTTGTGGCACATAATGGACTGGAAATTATTCACAGAACGGTCTGAAAACATATCGGAAGCATATGCTTTTTTACACATTTTTTTAAATCTTCAACGAAACTGTTTTAGTTCTGAATATTTTGATATCAAATAAATGCTTCTTGGCTTTATTATTTCAAAAATATCACACAAAAAAATAAAGCAATTTTATACGTTTCCCTTTAATATAACATTTAAGTTTTTATCTAAAGATACAAATTATGGTTAATTGCACTTTTACAACTACTGAATGAAAAAAATCTGAACGTTTTATCTATGCTAATAAAAGAAGTTTTGCTCTCTGTGTGTGTTTGTCTGTCTGCGATGGCTAGCGAAATCTAGCGCGCCTAAAAGTCTGAAAATTTAAATGAGGATAATTCAAGGTATCTTTTGATGCACCTGAGTTTCAAAATTTTTAACATTTTAATAATTAACCAAAATATTAATTAAAAACTGATCAATAACTCATATATATCTTTGCTTTTCAGCACTCGCGCATGACCAAAACCCGATTTACGGCAACGAACGAGAATGAAGAACCATTTGAATGAAGAATGCGTTTATTTCGCAATTATTTTTTAACTTTTATTGACTAAACCTTTTGGTTTATTTAAAAACGAAAAACATATTCTAAAATATCGCACTCTTACGTCTCAAATGGCGCAATCAATAATAATAATAATAATACAGTTGAAGCACTTTATAACGAAATACGATATAACGAAAAGCACGATATAACGAAATGCTCATAACCATTTAGTTGGTCTGTGTGTTAAGGAATACTGAATTCGAAACGATATTACGAAATATTTATAGCGAAAAGCACGATATAACGAAAGCAATTCGAGCATGAAAAGTGAAATAAAAACGATATAGCGATTTTTTTTTTTTAATTTAACGCGGGAAATAGGATCCAAAAACATTATTTCTTAAATACCACCTTTTTTTCCATGACATAACATTCAACATTTTTCTCTACGGTCAATCACATATTTTCAATACTTCCAACAGAGGTTTGAGGGAGGGGCAGCGTTTTAAGATAGACAGAGAGGCGACAGTTTATCTGAACTGTATTGTTCTTTTTTATTCGATGACTGATTTCATTGACATTTGCTTTTCCTGTGAAATCGCTTGTTAATTTTTAAAACTCTTTGTACGCTGGCTATGTCTGGCAAAAGAAAATGTTTGAGTTTAGAAGAGAAAGTGGAAATTATAAAATGTGTCGACAATAATGTTAAAAAAAGTGATGTAGCAAAAAAATTTGCGATTCCAAATAGCACTCTTAGCACAATATTGAAAGATCGAGAAAAAAATCTTAAAATTTTCGAAAAGGATGCAATTTCCTCATCGTTTAAACGTATACGCACAGCGAAATATGTAGATGTGGAGGAAGTATTATTTTCATGGTTTAAAGATGCAAGATACAAAAACATCCCTATTAGTGGAAGTATTTTGCAAGAAAAAGCATTTGCCGAAAAACTTGGATATAAATACTTTCATGTAAGTGATGGTTGGCTGGGTAAATTCAAAAAAAGATATGAAATTGTGTGTAAAAAATTATGTGGAGAAGCAGCTTCTGTTTCAGAAGAAACAATTGAAGAATGGAAGAACGAAAACTCTAAAATATTTGAGGATTACTATCGAAAAGATATATTTAACATGGATGAAACTGGATTATTTTTTCGTTTGATGCCTGATAAAATTCTAACTTTAAAAAAAGAGACTTGCAATGGTTGGAAAAAGAGCAAAGATCGACTTTCATTAGCATTATGCTGCAATGCCGACGGCTCTGAAAAGCGAAAACTTCTTGTAATTGGAAAAGCAAAGAATTCACGATGTATCCCAAAAGACGTAATGGAAGCTTTGCCTGTAATGTACAGGCATAACTGCAAAGCTTGGATGACAAAATGTCTTTTTGAAGAATGGATTTTAGATTTTGACAAAGAGATGCAAAAAGCCAAAAGAAAAGTTCTGCTTATTTAGTCTTAAATGTATAAAATTACTTTTTTTGCCACCTAACACTACATCCAAACTACAACCACTAGACCAAGGAATTATTCATTCGTTTAAAATTTAAATACCGGAAGGTGTTTGTGAAAAAAATAACCGTGAATTCAGATGACAAGAAAGAAACAAAAATAGACGTGCTGAAAGCAATTTATATGGTAAGTAACGCTTGGTGCGATGTGTCGAAATAAACTATTGTTAACCCTTTTATCAGTTTCGGGAATATTCCCATAACCTTCAAATAGTAATGAAACTGTTTCTTTACCTGAATTGGAAGATACAGTGATCTGGCAGTGCAGACTGATATCGTCCTTCAACCTGACTTCCGACTTTAACTTTGATCAATACGTTAACTTTGATGAACACATAATAGCCAATGAAGAGAACATCGTTAAAAAAAAGTGCAGAAAATGAGTCGTCCAATGGCAGTGTCAGTGAGGAAGAAGAATTTATAGAAGCTGACGAGAAACTTTTACCATCTGATGCACTCGAGTATTTACAGAAAATTGTGTGTTACATGCATAATGAAAACTTGTTAACGAACGAAGTTACCATGTATGTTGACAAAATAGAGCGTACAATATTAGATAATGCTGTTAAGAAAAGAAAGCAGAGCTTTATAACTTCATTTTTCAAACCTATATAGGTATGCAAAACTACAATTTAAGAGAATTAAATCAATAATATTTTTTTAGATTTAAATTTGCCCGGTTTTTTCATGTGTAGCATAGATATTGTATGTGTGTGTATGTATATATATGTATATATATACTGTTAAAATAATACAATAAATCTCTAATTATTTGAAATCCAGTCATCCAGATATATAATCACAAAATTTTAATTTTATAATATGATTTGTACATATATATATTTGTAAAAATATAATTATCTTGAAATTACTTTTTAATTTAACGCTTTTCTTCTTTTCACATTTTTTAGTAAATGTAATCCTTCCTACGAAGGCCTTAATTTAATATGAATACATAAAACCTAGTTTTTTTTTTTTTTTTTTTTAAATTAAACAAAAGCAATTTTATGGGATATCTTTATGTAATAAATCGCCCTTTTTTATGACTGTCTTCATTAACCGGACTGCTGCAACAGTGTTGAATTCAGACACTTTTTTCCGAGAGGGATTTCTGTGGCTATGAGGGGGGGACATTGTAGAGCTCCGGGAGGGAAATTGCACTTTTTTACCGTTAAAAGCATACAACCTCAAATCTTCCGGGCGGGGACATTTCAATGCTCCGGGGGGAATGTCCCCCCAGGCCACCCCCCCCCCTGAATTCAACACTGCTGCTGCATACTCAGATTATGTTCAGACCACATTAGTCCGGATAATTGGAGTTCTTACTGTATAACAAAATAATTCGTCCTAACGTTTTAACGAAATAATTCGTTATAACGTTTTAACGAAAGCACGTTATAACGAGCAAATCTTTGGAGCACTTTCGATTTCGTTATTAGGTGCTTTGACTGTAATAATAAAAAGATGTTAACTCTTTGAAAAGCATTTTTGAAAAGTGTCGCTTTCCCGGTTGAATGTTTTTCATCTTACGACACCGCCCCTCAAGAGCGCGATTTTAGAGATACAGACAAACCAAACATATGATCTTATAGCCGAAACCTTCTTTTAATCGAAGGCATAATTAGTTTTAAAACCTACGAATTTTAACCTTTTCAAAGATACCGGCGAACGCAGGGCCTTTCGCGCCTTACGAGACGACTTTTTTTTCTTACGCTAAAAGTGACTAAATGTTCGACACAATCTTTTTAGAGCATTTCGGTAGACCAAATTTACATCATCTACAACTATTTCGAAACGTACGGACGAGAAAAAAAATAAAATCTAATAAATTTTCGACAAAAACCCATAATAACGGAGTGTTTCTGCGCGGTCACGCTCGGCTTCGGGTAACGTTTTCACTATTTAATATGCATAAATTTTCACATAATTTTATAGAGGTCTTGGAAACAGATATAGTTATAAACGACTAAAATTTCAGAGACTTCGGACGACAAAAACTTTTTTTTTTATGTAAACGGACACGACGCGAAAAACAAACAAAAGCGAGAAGAAAACATATTTATTATACAACCAGATAACAATATCTCTGACGTAATTTTTACACGGGCTGTAAAAGCTTTACGTTTATAACCATTAAAAATTTCAAAGAGTTTGAACAGCGAAAACTATTTTTTTTTTAATTATGAAACGACCCTAAATGAAAAAAGAATATAATGTTTTCTTACGAGCCCTTTTATCGTTAATTATCAGTATTTTTTCGCGATTTTGTCATTAAAAATATAAATTCTTCCTAATAGGGTTAAAGATATAAATTAGAAATTTGGTGTTCATTTAAAGTTTTATCACAGGCTTGGGGAAAGCCGGGCAGGTCAGTTGGTAACATATAAATGTAGTATTTTTTTAAAGACTAAAATCTTATGTGGAACAATGGAACAATGTAGTTAGCAGGATTGAATACCTAGTTCCGTACCAACTGAACTTCCAGGTTATAGGTAATCGACTTGCGAGGCAAAAGGGAGCCGTGAGAAATTAAAAAATATAATTACAAAATCTTATGCTTAATTTGGAAAATTATGTTATATCAATAAATAATTTAAAAATTCTCGTATTAGTTAATTTTATCACAATAATTTTTAAATTTCATTATTAAATATTTGCGTACGTATTTTTTTAATTCAGTCTATAGGAAATTGTAATATTTGTGACAACTGAAAATACCAAGAAGTCCTTGTAAAGAAATGCAGATGTCAGAATTAGCATTTGGATATAAAAATGTTTAAAACTTTTGAATTAATGCAAAACGTATAGAAATATGTTCATTCTTAGTGTTGATAATTTTGAAACACAAAAACACAGAAAAATAGTTTGAAAAGGATCAGAAATAAAATTACTTTCATCTATACCAATATATAAAATTGGAGTGCCTGTGTTTGATTTTCAAAAAAAAAAACACCTATTTCGAAGTTCATTCGACTACTTCGACGACGTATAGTTAATAGTAAAGGTAAATGTATTTTTGTTTGTCCGTTTGTTTTTCCGGATCAGGCCCAGAAACGACTGCATAAGTTATGCCTAACAAACACTAAACTTAACAAGAGCAGATAGAGAATGTTTCTGGCTACAATTTAGAGTATGTCTCATTCTCCGATATCTAAAATAAGTTTTGAGCAAATAGGGAAAAACCGCGAGAAACAATCAAATAACCAATCTTTCAATACTCAAAAACTCGGGAACTATTTGATCAATTTTTTAAGGAATCTTCCGATGATTGAAAGGTCTAATTAAGATTTACAAATGATAATAATCGCATTTTTAACTTATAACTTATAAACTTTAATTTAAAAACTGAATTAGTAAGTTTTCTCCTCTCCCCCTCTCCAAAATCTACAGATATTTCTAAGTACATATCCGACCCAACGGGCAAAGCTACCTAGGAAAATTGAAAATTGAATTTCTTGAAGAGTTAAAAGTCGCTTTAGAGCTTCAGACTTTTGCAAAAATAATGGTTATAGATTCAATAGTTGATGAAATGGAAATAAAAATACTCTATTAAGAGATTTTATTATTAGGATGGTAAAAAAAAAAAAAAAAAAAAAAAAAAAACACTGACCTACCAATTCTTTTTATAATTCAACTTAGTTGAATTCGCTCACCTTAAAGACAAGAAAAAAAAAACAGAGTTTCAAAACATTTAAAGTGCTGTCAATCAGCGTAGGCGTGCTTCGCTAAGAATTCGGCGGGCAAAGGGAGGATAAAAACTCTGAATTTTTATTAATATAATAATCTAAGATTTCTATGATTTTTAGGTCATCTATTTTTAGAAATATCTTTGAAATTCATTATTTAAAATAAATAAAATTTAATATTTTTATAGATCATTCACGATGCGAGAGCTATTTATTTTTAATAAAAATAGTATTACATTTTATTTCACTTTTGGGTATTTCACAATTAAGTCTGTGGAGTTTATTCATATTTAGCTTGATATGTGCATAAGCTTGTCACAGCGAAACCTTCTGATTGATAACTTTATGTAATTCTTTAAGAAACTACAATGAATTTTGAACATAATTATAGATATTTTAAGGAAAATGACTTCTTATTCAATTTAATCATGTAAATAACAGAGTTACATAAATGTATACAGGGTGGTACGGTTCTTCTTGTATAAAATTGCCAAGATAGTTAGTGTAAAAGTTTAAATAATTTCGGTTTGTAGATAGCAGACAGCAGCATATCGATTAAAAAATTATGGGAGGGGCTCAGATATTCATTTTGAAATACATTTAACACGGTTATTCATAAATAATATTTAAAAATATTTATTGATGCCATTATTATAAAATCAATATATTAATTAGTTTAGATATAAAATTTAACATTAAGATTGGAGAGAGTTGCGATTAACAAACTATGAGACACCGAGGGGATTGAGGCCGGACGAGAACCCCTTCTATAACTGAAACATTTTTCACGAAATATAAATAGTCTTAGTGTATTAGTACATGCAACCGTATTTCCATTACAATTAAAAAGAGTTAAATCTCTTAAACTATATGAAATCTCCGTTTACTATTACGAAAGAAAGGAAAATGTAGTTTGGAAGTTTGAAATATTGTACAAAATGCACCCAGAGAAAATTTTGTTGAATCAGCAAAAATTTGTTTGGCCCAATGAAACATTCCGTTTAAATATGGGTCAATGGAAATTTTGTTTGAATCAACAAGAAAAATACTGTTGATTTCTTTTTGCAGTTCCAACAAAAAATTTTGTATCATCAATAAAAAAATGTTTTGTTAATTCAAGTAAAAATGGTTCAATTTTACTTGTATTAACAAAATTCTTTTGTTGAAAGTTTTCTCAAAATAAATATAATTATCTTTTACTTTAAGAATTCTTTTCAGTTTCGGCAACAAAAACTTTTGTTTAAAGAACAATTGCTTTGTGTAATCTTAAGAATTTTCTTTGTTTTAACAACAAAAGGATTTTGTTACAGAAACAATTATAATATTTACTTTAAAATTATTTTTTGTATTAGAACCAATCTAAACTTAAATATTTTTAAATTCTTTTTCAACTGTGAATTACGCCTGTAATCCTTGGATAATAACAAATGAATTTTTATCCTGCTTTTTTTCAAGCGTAAACCGACAGATTGAACAATGTCCCAAGCCGGGACTCGATCCCGGGTCCTCAGAACAGCGCGCTGAGGTTCTACCACTGAGCTACAAGGAATGATATCCAAACTGGAAATTTCTCACTCTTATATATGTCGGACCGGTTGCAACTTCAGCACAAGATGGAAATGTCATCATGAGCACAGGGACATCTCAAGACATAAAAGTAGGAAGCCCGAGGTTACTCTGGGGTCCCCCTCTACCAATTGCTGTGTTATTTGTTAAATCTATTTTTGGTATGCTGCAACAATTTGAAATTTTACCATCAAACAACAATTTAGAAAAAACGAACTTCTTAGATAAAAATTTCGTAAGAAAAAAGTGCATTTTTTTACCCTCATTGATTTTTTTTTTTGTAAAAAGTTATTCTGAAAAATAAATTTGGGGGTACCTTTGTATTTCTTTGGGTAAGCACGGGCTTCCCGGACCTATTCGGTAAACAGGCCCTGCATGAGCATGCAAATTTCTGTGGCAAACATGAGACGAAAATACAAAGCAGCCAGCATATGGCAACATATAGTTTAATTTTCAATTCATTTTCAGCAGTGAATTACGCCTGTAAAAAGCAGGATAAAAATTTACTGGTTATTATTCAAGGATTACAAGCGCAATTCACTGCAGAAAATTAATTAAAAATTAACTGTGTTGCCGTATGCTGGGGCCTCAGAGCGCTATTTTGAGGACCCGGTTACGATTTCCAACTTGGGAAATTTTTCACTCTGTCGGTTTACGCTTGAAAAAAAGCAGGATAAAAATTTACTGGTTATTATTTAAGAATTACAGGCGTAAATCACTGCTGAAAATGAATTAAAAATAAATCCGTGCATTAGTTCTTGAGATTTATTTATAGTGAAAATCATGAAAAAAAGTAGCATAGCAGCGCCACCTGTTGGCCAATTACACCAAAACGTAATCAGCTTCTATTTATGTCAAGGTCTAACTCAATTTGTAGTTTAATGTAAATCAGTGCATTAGTTCTTGAGAAATCGCGAATCTATTGCAGAAATCACGAAAATTGCAACATAGCAGCGCCACCTGTTGCGCTATTTACTCCTAAAACTAATCAGCACCAATTTATATCAGGAAGTAACTGAATATAAAGTTTTATTAAATTCCTTGCATCAGTTCTTGAAATAGAGTGCCCACAAGATTTTTGTCACATACAGACAAACAGAGTCAAAGGCAGTCATTTTCTAAAAAAGTCCAATTGTGTTCAGGACCATCTAAAATCCGTCGAAAACCAGAAGTTGAAAAATTTCATGACTCCAATACTTTCTTCTTGTAAAGATAGAAGAAAGTAATCAATAGGATAGGGGGATTTTTAAAACCACCAAAAATTATGTTAATCCTTTAATTATATAGCTATATAAGTCAAATAAACCAAGTTAAGTGAGAGAGTTATGGCTACTACACAGCAATTTAAATTTTGTATAAATTACAAATTTAAATTACAAAATTATGGTAAAATTAAAAATAAAACAGATTTTGTTAACTGAAGTAAAATTGATGAAATTTTGTTAAAATTTTATAAGAGTGTTAACAATATTTTTTTGTCAATGCAACAAAACCAACTTCTTACTTCAACTAAAAATTTTGCTTGAAACAACCAAAATGTACTCAACAAAACATGTTTCGTTGTTTTAATCAATTCCTTTTTCTGGGTGTGAGTTCAAATAAAAAATGAGACTTACAGAGAAGTAGTTGATGTCCTTGATCTTCAGTTTTAATTAATATAAATTCAATTAATATTTATAGTGCTTCTTTATGTAGAGAATTGTTTTTTTCTAAAATGAATTATTAAACATTGAATACAAAAATTTATAGTATTTGAGATATTTCATGAAATTAATAAAAAAATCTGTCTTCATTTAAACGAAGAGGACTTGGGCTCCTATGAACTACTCAATGCCTACGCTTATGATAATAGAAGAATGGTGAAAAGCAAATTATTTCTAAGCGAGATTAGGAATGGCAAAAGAAAAAAGCTATTTGCACTTCTTTTATGTTTATCTAATACAGTTAGTGAGAGGAATTTTGATATCTGCTAATCCGTCAATGCATCATTTGTGAGTAATCCACAGGCCCTGATTAATGCATGGAATAATCTGGCTCTGTGGACCCTGACATTGGGGGGACCCAAATTTGGCATGCAGTTTTCAAAAAGATGATATTTGAAGTCTATTGTAAAACCTCGTTTTGATTATAATCAATAGCTTATACGTATAGAGTACGATAAAATTAAAAGCAAAAAATATATTTATCTAAATATGTATGTATTTATTCATATCCGTATTTTGAGACGTAAAAAATGTTTAATTTTTTGGTCAGTATATAAAAACGGGGGTCCCGAATGAATACCAGTCACCAGGTCTCTCTTCCGCTTGATCAAGCCCTGGCCATTAAAACAACCATTAAAATATTTTTACTAGTCATTTGGCGAGTTGCCACCGACATTTGCGAGTATTGACTCCGATTCATCAGTGTTCAGAGTCTGCACACTCGATTGTGCAAAACGAGAAATTTCACCGCGTGAAAAGAAAATAGTGATACTGGAAAAAAAAGGAACAGACACCTGACCTGGAAGAAATCGTTATGAAAGACCCATTAATCAGTACTATAGGGTAAGCACAAAGTTTCCCCATGATTACAAATCGTTAACACGGAAAGACAGCTGAAGTTATTAATGTAAAATTTTTGCTATGTCACAGCCATGTTTCTAAAGTTTTTTTTTTATAGTCGAAAAAGTAACACTACATGTGCGTAAACTTAAACAGTTAATCAAAAGTTATTTTCTTACGAAATGGCTGATCGTTAATTGAATCAAATGGTCCAGACGTTTGAGGAGGTGGTATTGAATTTACTTTCTCTTCGGAGTCCATCTCTCTATTTAATTTCCGAAAGACAAAGAGTTACCAGAGGAACGGTTTCCTGCAGCGATTTTTAGAGTCATTTCGCGTTTCGTATTATTTTTTGACGGGCTGGGCAACGACGGACGACCATTAAAACATTATTTAGCTAGTAATTGCATAAAACGAAAAATGAGTTGCTGAATTAATTTTTACTTTGAATATCCATCTTGACATTTTATTTAGTTCATATTATTAGAGTAATATATATATATACAGGGTGTATCTGAAATGCTTCAACAAACTTAGAGGGATGATAGTACTAATGAAGACGAACAAAAAATGCAATGGAACATGGGGTCGCTAATGACGTTTAACCCTTTCAGGGGCAGTGGTATGTTTATGAAACCACTTAATTTTAATTCCAAAACGCTACAATGGCACCAGAATTTTGCTAAAATCTTTTCCATTTAATATGTATGTGAAATATAGCCTTTTTCATATTTACAAACAAATTTTTTTGTATATTCCGGTGCCAGTCTTATTTCAACATTTTAGTACTAAAAGTACTTTGCCTCTAAATGGCTTAAACAATGAAAATCGTGAAAATGCGTCTGGAAATGGACAAACTGAGACAAGAAAGAAGGTACAACACAGCTCGTGAAGGCCAGAGAAAACAAATATTTTACAACAATTGTTCAAAGTTCGACCGCGGACATTATTACACATAGCGTGTCCGCCAGTAGTTGCTCCGTAGATGTACTCTGTGTAATAATGTCCGCGGTCGACATTTTCAACAATTGTTGTAAAATACTTGTTTTCTCTGCACATCACGAGCTGTGTTGTACCTATTCTGTGCAATAAACAATTTTCTGGAGTGTTTCTTTCTTGTCTCAGTTTGTCCATTTCCAGACGCATTTTCTCGATTTTGATCCTTTAAGTCTGTCAGAGGCAAAGTACTTTTAGTACTAATATGTTGAAATAAATAACTGGCACCAGAATTTACAAAAAAATTTATTTGTAAATAAGAAAAAGGCTATATTTCACATACATATTAAATGGAAAAGATTTCAGCAAAATTCTGGTGCCATTGTGACGTTTTGGAATTAAAATGAAGTGGTTTCTTAAACATATCACTGCCTCTGAAAGGGTTAAACGTCATTTGCGACCCCATGTTCCATTGAATTTTTTGTTCGTCTTCATCAGTACTATCATCCCTCTAAGTTTGTTGAAGCATTTTAGATACACCTTGTATATATATATATATATATGCATAGGTGCCGACCTCTCATTAATATTCCGTAATATGCGGGTTAATTTGATCCAGATTCAACACATTTCGCACCAGAAATTTTTTTAAGAAATGAAATAAAATAAATTCCACGTAGAAACCTGAAATTGAATAAATAAAGATTCATCCAACAATTTTTCTGGTTTGAAGCGTTGTTAAACTGGGTCAAATTAACCCGCATATTACGGAATATTAATGAGAGGTTGGCACCTATGTATATGTATATATATGTGTGTATGTACAAGATTTATATGACGATATCCCATTAAGTCAGGCATGTCAAATACATGGCCCGCGGGCCACGTTTGGCTCACTGACAACTAATGTGTGGGCCGCCAAGCCTTTAGCATTTTACCTGTTTTGATTTATATGTTTGAACACGAATACGCAAAATGCACTTTGCAGGACGACACTTGCATTAACCAATAAGACCGTAAAAGGTACCGTCAACCGTATATCAGACAGACATAAGCATATTGTGGAGACTAGTAGAGAATAGTAACCCTATGTAGAGACTAATATATATATGTGTGTATAAAGTATAAATGTATAGGCTCAATAGTAATTAAATTTTAATTTCAGATCCAGAAAATATTCAATGCAAAGATAATCAACTGGAATCGAAGGAAGCGCGGATCTTGAATATGAAAATTTAAAGATTTTAAAAATCTTTATAGTTTTTCTTATAAATTGTTATGTGTTTTATGTTGTATCTAATATTTTAATTCACTATTTTGTTTTTCATTTTAGGTCATGTTAATAAGTAATTTTCAGTATTTATTAAATTACTGACAAAAATGTCAAAAAATTATAGAAAATATAGAGCTAATTAAGGACAGTTAATCTTTTATCAAACGGAAAATTTAAAAAATAAAATTAATAGCCTTTAAAAAGTAGCTTTTAAATAAGTAGCTTTGAAAGCGACACGAGTTCTCGTTTCCGTGCAAGAAAAAAGAAAACCCACGAAAATATTTTTCAAAATGAGGATTTTGGATTTGATCTCCTTCATTTTTATTTTAGATCAGTAAACGTATTGGGATCAAGTAAACAAGTGTGAACTTTCTGCCTTTTATTTCATTTTTATTGGTGTATAATAGTACTCATATATATTTTAGAATTTATAAAAAAATTTATACATAAATATGATTAATTGAAGATACGCATAGCTAGAGATTGGAAAGAAAAAGCGATTTACAGCAATGTTGCATTCAAAGAAAAAATGAAATTATCTGTTTGGTTGATAAAAATTCTGTAAGAATTAACAAAGAATGTTAAATTGAAAGGCATTACGGTGCAAATAATAAAGAAAACTCTCAAATAGTTGATCAAACTTCGATAAGATAAATTGTCAGAATAGGTATTGATACTTTATAAACAACAAATTCCAAGCCAATTGCACATAATAATAAAGCTGCTTTATTACATTCAATAAAAAGCAAGTCTAAGTCATTCTCTCACATGCATTCGCGATTTTTTTTATTTAAACAATGGAAATGATATCCAGGGTAATTAATGAAATGTAAAAAGGTTATAAGTTTAAGTACTATTGTTAGAAAGATGGATAATGTATGGCTGAGAAATGGGGAATGAACCGAGACATACAATCTCTATTACATTGTAATTCATAAAGCACAGATACACGGAATACCCCATGGTATTCCGTGTACTTTATACATTACAGCCGACTGGTTTTATTCCAAATGTAATGTCAACTTAAGGTTGTTCTCAAATGATCTGCTCAACAACGCGAAACTTTCTGACACAATTTCTGACTCATTTTTAAACGCAAAGGCATACAATCAGCAGGTTTGACTATGGAGGTGATTTGGACTGAGTTTTCCATTTTTTGATAAATAGATTACGTATTGAGCTATGAACGATTCTGGTCACGTGACGACAAGTTTTTCGCGTTTCTCGGGCTGCTGCTTCGGGAATTCGGCTCGAAACGACGACATTGTCAGTATTTTCTAAAATTTCTTCTGCCTTTACCAAAAAATGGAAAACGTGTTTCGATTACATAGTTTCTGAATAAAAACACCTGCCAATTTCATGCATTTCCGAGCAAAAATGAGTTTTAAAAAATGTGTTACAAAGTAGTCTGTTTGGATTTGAGAACCGTCTTAAAAACGATTCATGAGCTTCTGAAAATTATTCCTGTACTCTGTATAATCACCGTAACTGATATTTTTTACACATGCATACGCTTTGACTGAATACAGTTTTTAATTAAAAAAATTATTTTACATTTCAAATAATATAGCTTCTGTCATGACTTGTGCTACAGACCTAGCAGTTTCAAAATTTAAAGAAAAATTCAAAGACCTGGGTCAAACATTTCTGTCTCATTTTCATTGTCTGTTCATCAGAAAAAAATGTGATGTTGAAAATTGTTGTGAAATTTTTTAAATGTCAAATACGTGCTTAAGAACGTAACTAAAATTGTCAATTACAGTCGTAAGCACGAGATTAATCAATGGCAATCTAATAAATATCTTGTAAATATGAGTAGTGACAAATCTACTTTATTACATAGAAATTGAATGGCTTTCTACTCATAAAGTCTTAGATGTTAACTTCGATTTATATTACCCGAAATATTCAGAAATTATGAATGAGTTTAGGTCACGAATTAGTGAAGTACTTGCTGTTTTCAGATATTACAAATCACCTTAGTTAATTAATCACCTTAGTGAATTAATAACCTTAGTGAATTACCGCGCATTCGCGGCATTCATTATTTCTTATTTTACTGTTTATTACTGTTAATTTTACGATATAATACTAGCAGCTGGGATGCCAGTATTATACTGTAAAATCAACAATTTTTTGTTGTTGCAGTGTAATTATTCATCAGACGACCAATTTCCCAAAATATTGGATTGAAAAACGGAAAAATGCCTGTTTAATAGTTTTGAAAAATCTATTTAGAAATATCAAAGTTGCCCCCAACTCTCCCCAAATGGGGGAAAGTGGGGCAACATTGAAATCTTAAATGCTAATCACCCATTTTTATTGCAGATTCCGATTCTACGGAAAAATATGCGTAACTTTTGTATTGAACATTTTCTTCGAAAAATCGTAAATGGCTCTGTAATGGAATAAAATGCAGTGAGAATCGTTTTCATTGAAATGTCTGGAAACTGTCGAATAATTCAAGAAATATACATTGGATTGGAAAGCGGAAAAATTTGTGTTCAATATTTTAGAAAAATCTATTTAAGGATATCAAAGTCGCCATCTTTCTAAAATATTGAACACGCATTTTTCCGTTTTTCAATCCGATGTATATTTTTCCAGTTATTCGACAGTTTCCAGACTTTCCATTGGAAACGATTCTCACTGCATTTTATTCGATTACAGCATCATCTACGATTTTTCGAAGAAAGTGTTAAATACAAAAAATCCGTATTTTTTTCTGGAGAATCTGAATTTGCAATAAAAAAAGGGGGGGGGGGGTTATCATTTAAGGTTTCAAAGTTGCCCATCTTCGCCCCCAAGCGGCAAAGTTGGGGGGGGGAAACTTTGATATCCCTAAATAGATTTTTGAAAACTATTCAACATGCATTTTTCTGTTTTTCAATCCGATATATATTTCTCGAGTTAGTCGACCGTTTCCAGACTTTTCAATGGAAACGGTTCTCACTGTATTTTACTCGATTACAGCGCCATCTACGATTTTCTGAAGAAAATGTTAACAACAAAAGTTTCGTATTGTTTTCCGTAGAATTCGAATCTGCAATAAAAAAGAGGGTTATTATTTAAGATTTCAATGTTCCTCTTCTTTCCCCCAGGGGGCAGCGTTGGGGGCAAGTTTGATATCCCTAAATAGATTTTTCAAAAATATTGAAGATATATTTTTCCGTTTTCAATCCGATGTATATTTCTCGAATTATTCGACCATTTCCAGACTTTTTGGACACACTGCCTACCTATATATGTCTATATATATCTTATCTACAGATATATGGCTCATTGAAATTCTTTAAAACTTTTTAAACGCGGAAACGGAATAAGAATTTTTAGAAATGAAATATAGTAAAATTAAATGGTAAAAGTTTCGAATAAATTTAAGATAGGTTAATTATTATAAATAGGTTATATATATATATATATACTTACCTTTGTTTAAAGTTCATAAATATGTCAAAGCAAATGTATATTGTCATAGAAATATTTATGATAAAATAATTTAACTGGAAGCAAAGCAATACAAATTCTAGATAATCCCCCACGGCGATTAAATTAAAACACAGATGCAATTGAGAAATTTTCCGCTTTAAATCAATCAATTCATCAATTTTCATTCGTTGCTTTCATTTTCTCGTGCATGATAAGATCTCAGTTGAATCTAATTTTCACAAATGGTTAAAAGCAAAATAAATGGTATTTGCATTATTTAATTTAATAGAATAATTTTACCGACGTATGAATAGCAATTCTTTTTTAATAACTTTTATTATGAAACGCATCCTAATTAGTTTGATTTATGTAAACGTAAACTGAGACTAAACAAAAACAATGTTACAAAAACAATGACGTAATAGTTATGCGCCAAATCGCTCTCGCCAAAATAGGACAACAGGCTATGAAACTACAGCAATGAATTATTTCAAACCCTTAAATATACAAAATAAAATATGAATAAAAATATGGAGAGTGTACTATACTTTTTGAAAAAATATGCTTTTATTATTTCAACATGGCATCATTTTGAATGAGTTTTTTTTAAAAAAATTACCTAAAAGTTTCTTGCATATTCAGATTATCACTCTCCCATTACCTTTCATAGTTTTCAAGATAGACTAGATAATTTCTAAATTTTACCACTTGAGGTGCACCGTCACTCCATATGATATCCAATAGTCATTTTACTAAAGTAGACATATGTCCCACATTTCTATTTTTATCCGTTTAGAACTTGTTTGAGTGTTTCCTGATTTTAGTTTGCACCATCTATAAGTGGAATTTTGTTTGTTTAAAAAATTAAAAACCTTGTTTAGCGATTTATGATATATCATGTCATGTAATTATATAAATTTCTTATTTAAAAACTGTCTAAGTTATATTTGTTGAGTGAAAAACGGAAAAAAAAATGAAGTATTTTATGTCATTTGCGGCTTTAATCAGCAAATTATTTGCGCGAGACGCGAAAGGTTACTTTTTATTGGGATTTTTGTTTCTGCAGTTGTGAATAAAATATCCTCAGGGATATCATCTCCATAATGAAAGAAAATAAACGTTTATATTTTGAATAGCGATATCTAACTGGCACATAATTTTATTAAAAAGTAAATTATAGCATCAGATATCGTACTTATTCCATGAAACAATTTAGGTATTTTACAGATGTAAAATTTTGGGTTCTCACTGTTAAATTAATTTTGCGTATTTTAATTAGTATCTTCTATAATAAATATTTTTTACTTTGCTTGTTTCTGTGTTATTACAAGATGGACTACGAAAAATCGACCTCGATGAAATAAGCTCTTATCATCAGTATCCTTTAACAGCATTTTTTGATTTATTGAATTGAAAAAAAAATATGATTAAATAAGGCGGAGATTACAATTAAAAAATACTGTTGACAGAAAATCGTTCATACAGTATAAAGTTTATGTTAAAGCATATGAAACGAAAAACCAGCTCCGATGGGATAAGCCAAAGTAATTTAAGTAACACATTGCAGACAACTTATACGATTTCCTATCACCGGTATTTTTTAATTGTAACCTTCCCCTTATTTAATCACAGATGTTTTTTTCAATTCAATAAATCAAAAAATACTATTAAAAAACACTGGTGGCAACGGTTTATTTCATTGGTTCCAATTTTTCGTCGCCTATCCTATAGTCCTATATTCTATAACTCTTTCACACCCGCGTGCCAAATTTCTAAAAAAGTATTTTACGTATCCACGACTGCCAACAGTTTAAAGAAGAAAAAAGGGGGTGTATGTGTAAAATAATTGAATTAAAAGTACTTGATATTTTTTTAAAAACTAGAATTAAAAATTATGGGTAACATCAGCGGCTTCTTTTTTGAAGATGGGACGTCCCACCACTTCATGAAAAATAGTTATATATGAAGTTTGTCAACGACGCTAAAGTGGACGGTTTATAGAATATTCGCGAAATCATTTTCATTCGTAACAGCTTAAATTTTGCAACCATAGTTGTAAATGTATAAAATTTGTAAGTGCTGTTTATTTCAGGTAATTTAATGTATGGCAATGTAAATTGCGCTTTTCTTTTTTTTTTGATGGGGTTACTTTACGCTTTTTCCTGCTTTATTTTCCTTCCTTTTTTGCGAACGATTCTCCTTTTGAAACAGTTAAACATTTTTCTCTTCATCTATTTACTTATTTTTCTAAGTAATTCTTATAATTTAATGCTAATCTGCTCACTTTTTTACTTTCTTCTCCTCCTGACAACTCTTAAACTGCAAGTTAAATTTAATTAGCTGCTTTATGCCAGCTAAATTTGATTGGCTGGTTTACTTATTTCGGATTAGCTGATGAAGTTCTCAGTCGAATCTTTTACTTTTCTTTCGTTTTCTAGTGCTAATTTGCTACATTTATACTTTTTTCTCATGGCTCCTCTATGATGTGATATACAACTACTCATATATTGGGAGTCGAGTTATTTTACAACTGAGAATCCCATTGAAATTATAAACTGTTTCTGTTTCTGTGACTTTTATTTAACTTACTTTAGGGAAAAAATCCTGGTTCAAATGGAATGAAATCAATTACATAAACGGGGCGATTAGACTTGGACCCATTCAAAGTAGGAAGGTTAAAAAGGCAAAAATTTAGATATTTTTCTCTGGAAAGGAATTTTGGAGCTTCGTGGAGGGGAGGGCGTTTGCATTTTTAGACGATTAACAAACACAAAATTTCAAACCTTCTGGGGGACATTTTGATGCTCCGGAGGTAAAGTCCCCCCCCCCTCCCCCCCTGGACCACCTCGTGAATTCACTGCTTTGCAGTTATATATTGAGGGAGACAGGGAGAAATTGTGAAAATGGCAAATTTTACATCAAGTCGATGTAATTCATCATTGATATCCTTATTTATAATACTTAATGATACTTCTTTTGATATTCACAAAATCTTCTGTTATTTTTATAAATAATTGAGACTATATTGAAATAGACCGGAATTAAATAAAGTATATTTCAATTTCTTCACTTTCAGAAAAAAAATTATAAACTTAGACAAGCTCAAATTGCTTAAATCCATGTATTTTGTGTACTTTGAAAATATTTTGATTTGCAAGCTCAATCAACGTCATGCCGAAAACATAATTTCATGTGTCATAGGTTCGTAGTCCTTCTATAGTATAAAGCAGGGCAGTCCGACATTTTATTTATCAAAGGCGCAACTTAGTTATTGAGCACAATGAAGGGCGTCACTAATCACATGATTGAAATCAAGCAACAACATTATCTTTCTATATTAGGAGGGTTCGCCATTTTGGGGAAGGAAATGCCTCCACCTCTCCAGAAATTTGATATTTCAGAATGTATCAGCCATCATAGGCCAGACTCAAACATTTTTTTTCAGAAAATTCACAAAAGCTAAAATAATTTGTCAAATTTGACTAAAATAGAAACATTAGCATTAAATAAATACTTTAAGCGCAGAAATTAATATCAATATTATTTAACAAAATCTTGCTACTGCAAAATTCTCTAAGTGAGACACATTTATTATTAATGTATATTTTAGCTAATTTTAAAAATACATGTGAGAATAAACTGTATCAACTGCTTTTCATCTGTGTACATCACAATCAAAAATAATTTTCGCCTCCTAAAAAAAAAAAAAAAAAAGTTTCCACTACTTCAAACTCCCCCTCCCACTCTCCATAAAATTTTTTAACTGGCATCCTTGTAAAGTAGTGGTAGAGAAGAGATACACGAGGCACAAACGTGTCAAGATGGTATCCACGAAGCCCCTACGATGCTAGGGCCCCACTAGTGGCGGAGAGGTTCTGTTCTCAAAATTGATAGACGAGAGGTGCTGGATTCAAACCCTCGTCGCGTACGTTGACCTAACCATTCGAAGTTTTCCGTAGTTTTCTTCGAACCTTGCCCTAAATACGGGTTAGGATCCATTAAAAAGACTCCCACGGAGGACACTTCCCCCTAGGCCTATATCCTTCATGTAGATAATCGGCCGTCATAAATCAACAAACCAACCAACCAACCCTACGATGCTAGGGGCCCATGTACAAATAAATTGCAAAAAAAGATTAAACATAGTAACTTTGGCGTTACTTTTATTTTGAGAAACGGCTATAACAAAACATTTTGCAAGAAAAGAAAACTAAGAACATATATGTTATGTGTCATAAAAAGATCCTGCATACATTAATAATTTTAAAGTAAAGCACTTTTAAATTTGATTTTATGTTTTAAAAACCTTTATAAAGGAACATTCGAAACGTTGCCGCATTGGATACATCATATAGCATAAAATAAATACTTTAAGTATTACGGGGACACACAAAATAATTCGGTTTACAGTGCTGTTCACGAGCAATAACTGCTGGAAGTACATTTTCAATTGTGGTTTTAAATTTAAATTTAATTTTAATTAAATCTTTTAATTTAACTAATTTTTACATGTTACTTCGTGTGTATTATTCAATTCTATAGATCATATGGCTGCACAAAAAAGTTCAAGTACATTTCCGATTATTGACGCAAATTGCTGAAGGGGAATTTTCAACGCTGTTACGCGTTTCCTAACTCACCTAAATTTTTGCATTACTATGCAATACATATACAAATCTATAGATCATATACCGGGCTGCACAAAAGAATTCTGATATTTTTTCGACTACAGATGTTTATTGATAAAATTTGGTTTTCAAATGTGTTATAAATTTTCCAAATTGTTTCAACTTTCACGTTATTAAGAGGGAAAGTTTTGTTACAGTATTCTGAACGTGTTGGAAAGTGTTTCCTAATGTATGCTTGACGCATATTTTTTTCTGTTTTGTTTAAATATGACATCATTTTCACTCACTGAAACTTTTCGCCTTCTTGTCTCAAATTCAGTACCAGCGTAATGAAAAAGTATTGAGAATCTTTTCAATATAACTGTATTGAAATATAGCAGCTTTACGAGTAAAAGTCTGTTTGTTTATCTTAACGTGGCATTGTTTTCAGTTTAAAATATAAACTAGTCGTTGGGGGCCACCGTAATACTTACCCATCATGGATATGCATAATGTAAAATATTAAAATAAAAATGTGTAAACTACTTATAAAATGCATTGCAATTCAAACAAAATCGTGGCTTGATGACGTCATAAACTTTAAAGGCTCGATTACTGAATTGCTTAAAAGAGGTTTTTCCTTATAACTCCAAAAATAATAATCCTATTAACTAGCGGTTTATTGCATCTGATTAAGCGCCAAATTTCCAATTAAAATACACTGTTCAAAACAATTAAAGGATATTGCAGTTTTAGGTGGATTTTGTATCTGGGAAACTTTTTAGCTGATTGATACATGGTCGACAGACATAGTAGGTTATATGAGAATAAATTACACATGTTTGGCAGAAAAAAATGCATTTTATTGCGCATTTGTGTACAAAAGGAAAAAAACACAATTTGTGCATATGAGAAAAAAAGCATAAGAAAAGGTGTTTTCTTCAAAGAAAATCATTTTCAGTAGGGGGTATGGTTTCCACGGGCGGCCAGCAACGTTGAACACCTTTGAGGCATGGACTCAATGAGGCTATTAATGACGAGTTGGGGTATTCTGCCCCACTCTTCCAGAAGAGCTCTTTCCAGTTCTTGGAGAGTTTGTGGGGGTTGTTGGCGGCCAGAAACTCGTCTTCCTAGAGCGTCCCAAACGTGCTCGATTGGATTCATGTCTGGAGAACACCCTGGCCATTCCATTCGAATGATTCCTTCCTCGAAAAGGAAATCCTCCACCAGGTTTGCACGATGTGGCCTGCAGTTATCGTCCATTAAAATGAAGTTATCTCCGATTGCTGCAGCGTAAGGGACTACAATAGGTCTGAGGATCTCATCCCTATATCGGCGACCAGTCAGAGCTCCATCTCGAATGATGTAGAGGTCAGTGCGCCCGTCAATGGAGATGCCACCATACACCAACACTCCTCCACCGCCAAATCTGACACTTTCGTGCACGAACGCAGGATTATTCCTACTGCCACGGTCCCTCCAGATGAAAATACGCCTATTATCCGGATGCACAGAAAAACGGGACTCGTCAGAAAACAGAATATTGCTCCATTCATTTCTCCTCCAGTTGACATGCTCGGTTGCCCACTACCTGCGGTCGCGACGATGCCTTGATGTTAATCTAACACATACCATCGGTCGGAGAGCATACAGACCTACAGCATGGAGCCGGTTTCGGACAGTCTGAGTTGAAATCGTGGTGCCTGTAGCCGAGCGAACGTGTTGTTGGAGAAGAGTAGCGTTCATGTTTCGGTGTCTCCGAGCTGTTAACGCTAAATACCGATGTTCATTGAGCGTTGTTGCCCGTCTACGACCTTGCCCTGGTATTCGGCCTGCACATCCACTCTCCAAAAAACGGTTCCAGGTCCTGGAAATAACACTTTGTGACACTCCAATGGCTTGCGCTACTTCGGCTTGAGTTTGGCCCCCTCTAACCTACCAACAATTCTCCAAGCTTCTGAATCTGTCAAATGACTTCGCTGAGACATCGTACTCATCGAAACAAAGCAATCACTGAATGCCGATCATCCTTGTCTTCATTCTCTTTTATCCAGTTGAAAGTCAAATTTCATTCGCTGCCGCTGAAGCGACGTTTTTGACGTCGAACTCAAAATTTGCATACTCCACAGTTTGAAAACCAGAAAAATTTGCATTTGTGATTCTCTTCTTCTATTTTCGGCAAAAAAAATTTCGTTTATATCTTTATTTTATATAAAACTTCAAATGTCCTTTAATTGTTTTGAGCAGTGTATATCTTTTAAGTGAAATTTGGATGAAATACAGGGTCATGAAAATTCGAAGAGTGTGGAAATAGGATTCCAAATATCTCGACAACTAATTATCCGATCAACTTCATGCTTTATGCAAAATTTATGTTTTTTATTGTCTTTTATATTCATTTCTTAAAATAAACAATTTCGAAAATTTTTATATACCTTTTATCAGAACGAATATTTCGAGAGTCCGAAAAAAAAAGTTCCGGTTAATCGAGGTTATTGAAATGAAATAGGCTTCTTCCCATTATTACATACTAAGTACATACCAAATTGCAAGTCTCTATCTCCATTTTTTCGGGAGATAGAGCGTTTACAGACACACAGACACACAAACACACAGACACACATACACACAGACGGACGGCAATTTTTTTTTTCTAAAAATATGTTTTTCGGAATCTCCAGTGTCTGAAACGTGTAAATCCGTCAAAAAAAATTTTCGATTTTCAAAACGATTACAAGACTTACCCTATACTACGTATGATGGATAAGTAAAAAGGGTTATTTTTTATTGCAATGAGAAAACGGCATCATTAGATGTATATTTCTCGGTATTTCACCTTTCCCTGTAACAGTGGAAATAATCCCATTGCCACCTTTTTGAAGATAGTTTATTTAACACCTTTAAAATTAAAGATAAAATTTAAAACTGGAAATATTTTAAAAAGTAGCTAGAGCGGGCTCATCTACACTTGAATGACTTTCAGTTAAAAAAATAATTATTAAAACTGCCTCAGCATAAAGATCATGGCTGTTGACCAAAACAAACACTTATATTTTAAATATAAAGATATTAGGGAAATGTAGAATAATGTTTTGTGATGAGAATAGCATATTAGTTTAGTTAAAGTGCAGAGTTATTACACTCTTTTATTTAACTTAATTTGGTTCATATATGCAAAGAAGAATTAATCGATTTAAATTGTAATCGATTGTTCAGTCACTTCCTGACATGTTACAATTATAAAATATTATGCGCACGCATGTGTTTCCGATGACATTACAAGATTTTAATATTTTTGAAACTTAATTATGAATTAATTCATTAATTTTAAGGTAATTTTCTGTTAGCAGGGCGCATATGATAATTCGCCAAGTATTCTTTTAAACAAACAATATGATTACAATTGTATTTGAGTTACAACAATAGACTTAATTACGTGCCTAACCACGTTTGCTAAAATATGCCGACAGGCTGTGAAAACTAAACCAATGAAATATTGTAAACACTAAAAGGTAGAAAATAAAATATAAATAAAAAATAAAGAGAGTAACACATTTTTTAAAACAACATGTGTAACAAATTTATCAACTATCAATCGAAAATGTATCTGAATTCTATAAGAAAAAACAAAACAAATAACAACTAAGAAAATATTCTTTAGTAATGGCTACTTTAATAATGAAAGTTTTGTGATGGAAAATGAACCTTTAGTTTTTTTTTATGCTCATAAAATTAAAAAAATTTGTTATAAAAGAAAAACAAGCCATTTTGTTAAATATATATATATATGATATGAATACTTTTAATATTTGCAGGATTAGCGAAAAATAACTTACCCACTTCAGAAAGTTTTAGAGTACATTATAACGCTCCAAATTTTATGACAATTAAACTACAGATATTACAAACGATGCGTAAAATATATAAAATACGCATTTTGTAGTATAGAAATTAATTAATAAATGTATCTATGGAGCGATGGAAGAAAGCATTCGTCAATATCTTTTTTTGGATATTTGGCCACTTTGTTATGGGAAATATTGTTTTGAGATTACAGAACGTTGCCGGCAATGCAAGTAGATACGCAAAGCATTTATTATAAGCATATTAAACATTTATTATAAGCATATTAAACATTTATGATAAGACGTATTGGGTATTAAAATGTTTAAGCCTCCTGAACACTTATTCGAATGTTAAAAGACCACATTTCGACGAATTATCCAACGGAAAATTTTATTAAACAAATGGCAAGCCCATTATTTGAATTATCTGTAATTTAAATGTCGTCATATTCGGAGAAATAGAATTCACTCCAAACCCATTATTTGAATTATCTGTAATTTAAATGCCGTCATATTCGGAAAAAAAGAATTCACTCCAAACCCTCTTATGTGACTAACTTATTTTTTTGCTAGCCCTGTATATAAAATAGCACTATCATTCGAAAGTTCAAATCATTCATTTTTATACGTTTGAATATAATTACAATAAAAGCATTTTCATTAAATTAAATTAATGTTTAATAATATTAAAACTATAAATGATTCCTAAAAAAAAAACTTGAACAATTAAAACTTTTGAAATAAATGTAGCATTTAATCAGTTCGTCCACCTGAATAAAACAAAAATAAAGCACAACAAACACATTAGCTGACATAATATCTGGGGAAAATGAAATCAACAGGAAGATTATCAAAGCATGCGATCAAAAGCAGTTGCCCCGTTCTTAAGACTTGTTTTCGAGAACACGAAAGAAGATTAGGAAACGTTATTTTTACTTTTTCTGTACTTATGGTCAATTAATCGATCCCTTAAAACTTTCTGAAACAAAGATGACACTTGTAAAATCTTAAGTGTTGGTCTGTTTTAAACTTTTAATCAATTTAAGTAATGTCGATAGTAAAATAATGTAGGATATTAAAATATGAACTACCTTATTATATGCTTGATGGTTAATAAAAAAATTGCAATACATGCCTCAAACAGAACATTTAACATAAAGAGTCAAACAAAACGAAAACATCAACAGATATGGGAAATAATAATAATAAAAAAAATTAAACAGAAAAAAAATGTCCCATGCCATCAGACTCGTATGTAGAGTTGGTTTCGACGCTTAAAAAAGAAAATAAACGGAGGTTTTGAATCGAAGTCTAATGCTGCTCTATAAAGATCTGCAAATAGAATTTAAAATTAAGTTACAGCTTTTGAAAACAGCAAAGCTATCACATCAAAATTAAGTTAAATATATTAATAAACAGAAAATCTCTATCTAGAGACCCCCGAATAATGTATAGAAAGATCTTACCAATGAAGAAAGTAGTTTATGCAATATCAAAAATTCGAAAAGAGTAAATATGAAATAAAGCACCCGAGTTCCTCTAAATCATGCATCCGAATTAATTAATCCAGATTTTGATGGTAACAGAACTCCATTTGCAAACTTCCAGGGGAGCTAGAAAAAACAGATTATCAACAAACAATTATTGTCCTGGAAAAAAAAGACAAAATTCAGTAATTAAGTGAAAAATTCAGGGTATTTCACTTCGATCCTAACTCAGACTGATGGTCGACCCCGAGTCATGTGTAATCGGGATACAATCCCTTTACCTTTGGAGGCAGTTGTACATTGTTGCTATAGAAACAACCACCATCCCTCCCGCGAGCTTCTTCCTGCCAGGTTCGTTATCTGTACTAACTAATCTATTAAAATCAGCGACGCTATAATTGGTTGCAAAAATGAGATGCTGCTTTCCTGACTACAACACTAATTCTTATATCTATAGAAAAGTGCTTTAACAACAGCTTTTATTTAATTTCGGATGCTATGGGTTACTGCAAGAGCCATAAAATCATATTTAAATAATTAAAGCGGATTCCTGTATGTTTTTCCCAGCAATAATTTTAAATAGACAGATAAAACTATTTCATACACATTTTCATATTTCATCAAATATTTATAATATTTAAATTGTTTCTATTGCGTAAATTTGGTTGAAAACCTGCTATAAACAAAACACATACGGAATTATCTTGAATATTTTAAAGATGTCTTTATATCTCTATGAATATATGTGATACTTTTACACAAATGTGACACAGAACCGGTATAGTTATCTGCTATAGCTGCACATCATTACCGGATGGTCGCAAATATTATTATTTTTTATTCAATTATCCCCTAATTGTCTTATTGACAAACCTGCCGCTGTTAAATACCAGGTGAAATATGTTCTTTCAATTCCTAAATTTCCAGAAGTTTTCATCAAGCATTTCACTAGATATTCGGCAAAACGTCTAAAATGGTCTGGTGTATAGGTACGGGGTAATAATGTTGAGGTGTAACTGTAGGAAAGATGGAGTAATAAATTGACAGGGACTCAGAGGTTGAGAGTCTTCCACCATAAATTCTAAGAGCAAAATTTTAAAATAAAAACATTTTTCGAATTTAATTTTTAGAAATTCAAGTGATTGTGAAGTCTGTGACTGGTTTCAAGTGTAAACATTTTCAACAACTTTAGCAAATTAGCAAATTATGCACGTATCTTGAATTAAATTTAAATACATAAATTTGCCTTTTTTTCTTAAACTCCCTTTCTTCCTAAATATAGTAAGCCTTCGTTATAACGCTTATAAATTCGTTATAACAATGAGAGCACGCTTTATCTTAACTAACGATACAACCAGGGTTATAAAATTTAAGAAAAGTGATAACCTATTAAACTAGACGTTGGGGGCCACCGTAATACTTACCCATCATGGATATGCATAATGTAAAATATTAAAATAAAAAATGTGTAAACTACTCATAAAATACATTGCAATTCGAATTAAATCGTGGCTTGATGACGTCATAAACTTTAAAGGCTCTATTACTGAATTGCTTAAAAGAAACATCCTTATAACTCCAAAAACAATAATCCTATTAACTAGCAGTTTATTGCATCTGATTAAGCGTCAAATTTCCAATTAAAATATATCTTTGAAGTGAAATTTGGATGAAATACATTGTTATGAAAATTCGAAGAGTGTGGTATATAGGACTACAAATATCTCGGCAACTCATTATCCGATCGACTTCATGCTTTATGCAAAATTTATGTTTTTTATTGTCTTTTATATTCACTCCTTAAAATAAACAATTTCGAAAATTTTTATATACCTTTTATCAGAACGAATATTTCGAGAGTCCAAAAAAAAAATAGTTCCGGATAATCGAGCTTACTGAAATTCAATAAGCTTCTTCCCATTATTACATACTAAGTACATACCAAATTTCAAGTCTCTATCTGGATTTTTTCGGGAGATAGAGCGTTTACAGACACACAGATACACAGACATACAGACACACAGACGGACGGCAATTTTTTTTTTTTCTAAAAATATGTTTTTCGGAATCTCCAGTGTCTGAAACGTGTAAATCCGTCAAAAATTTTTTTTTCCCATTTTCAAAACGATTACAAGATTTACCCTATACTACGTATGATGGGTAAGTAAAATGCATATAATTATCTTAATAATTGTTTTATACGCATATTAGAATATTCCTTATAAAATTAACAAATGGCGAGTTACAATCGCTTCTTATATATTTATTTTATGTATTGCATAAAGGGAGGATGCCGGTATAAAAACTTCAAAACATCAAAAGACCGTTTTCAAACCTAACAAGGTATACTTTTCTTTCCGTTCCCAACGTCGCTCAATGGGATAAAATGTTTAAAGAAATAATAAAAAATAGAAAAAATAAAATTCGATATTGAAAATAATTATGGTTAATTGCAGAAACTATTTAAGATATAGTATATAAATACATAAAACAATATGATGTACAACCGAAAAAAATCTACACACATTTCAGTTCAAACTAGAAAAGTTACACTTCTCTAACGTGTTTATTTAGTTAATTAGCGGAGCTTCGAAGAATACTGAAGTTTCATTAATATGTTTTCTAACATTTTATAAATGGAATTATATAACCTTATTTCCAGCCAAGGAGAAGGTTTTGTCACATTTTAATGAAGGATTTAAATTAAATTTATTTTAACAGTGAAATTAAAAGAATGCAGAACCAGATTTAAAATTCTAAAAAGTATCAAAAATTAAAATTTATAAAATTAACAATTTACAAACGACAACCAAAATTTTACATTTTTCGATGTTAAAGAAAAGCGAAACTAATTCATGATATCGATGGGAAAGTTATAATATTTGCTAGTTACGCTAGTTGCAATACTGACAATTTACCAATTTAAATATCTTTTATTTTAGCTTCTAGGCAAAAAAAAGTATAGTAAAGAAACGGTACTATTTCAAACGGATTAGTATAAATAATTTTCAGAGCATGTTTCGTAAATAATAATAATAATAATAATAATAATAATAATAATAATAATAATATAAATGCTGGACGATTACACCATGAAAATTTATTACAGTAATGACGTGAGTATAAAATATCACAAATTACTAAATGGTGTATAAAAATGTCATAAAGTTAAAACTACACAAAGTAATTTTGTGCAGTAAGTTTGTGTAGTTTTAACTTTATGACATTTTTATACACAATTTAGTAAATTGTGATATTTTATACTCACGGCATCCTTGTAATAATAATAATAATAATAATAATAATAATAATAATAATAATAATAATAATAATAATAATAATAATAATATAAATGCTGGACGATTACACCATGAAAATTTATTACAGTAATGACGTGAGTATAAAATATCACAAATTACTAAATGGTGTATAAAAATGTCATAAAGTTAAAACTACACAAAGTAATTTTGTGCAGTAAGTTTGTGTAGTTTTAACTTTATGACATTTTTATACACAATTTAGTAAATTGTGATATTTTATACTCACGGCATCCTTGTAATAATAATAATAATAATAATAATAATAATAATAATACTTTGAGTAATATTAAAATTTAAAAACACTTATTTTCAAGCAATTTCAGTAGCATGTATAATTATTAATTATTACAAAATTTATATTATGGTATGTACTTTTCATAGGCGTCGGCTAACAGAAATCCAAGATAGGTAACAGATATTAAAGAAATGTGCTTTCGGTCAAAGCCTGAGCCGGGTCTTTAACCCTTACTTGCATGATTTTTTCTTTTACAATTGTGTTTTTTTATACATATATTAAATATTAGACACCAGAAATTTTACGATAGATTTTTAAGTTTGTTCAGCAACATAGTTCATGGGAAATTTACTGGATTAATATTTCTGTATAAATATAGTGGTGGCGGTGAAGTTGATTTACTTATTAAAAGTTAAATAAAAAGGGATGGAAATTTACATCACTATGCAATTAAGGGTTAAAAATGAAAAATACAGTCATGAGAAAAACTAAACTAAGAATACTGTAAGAACTATCCAATAATGGTCAGAACACCCCATGAAAAATCATTTTTAAACATATCAACATAAAAGCCACAATGAAATTTAACCATTAAATAATATTAAATATTCAGAAATGTTTCATAGCAACCAACCTTCTGTTTTTAGGTGCGTTCGTAATTATATAAATACGTAGCACCTATAGTCGTCGTCTGGCTCATAGCAGGCGATATAATTTATTTCACTGAAATAATAACTTTGAATTTTTTACATTGTAAAACTAGTTTAGCACAAAACGAACGCACCTCATTTGTCACGTTTAACGTACAATTTCCAACTTGTTTTTTTGTTTTGAAGCCAGATAAATATAGTTTGAATCAGACAATTTATTTAATAACCAATAAACCAATGCAGATGGAACGAATTGCCTATGCAAGTCATAATGCTTTCGTTTACATTTCTTCGAAGTTGATGTAATCGAATGTTTTTCGTGCGTAGAATAATTAAGCAATTATTTTTTGGAATTCGATAGCAAATTCCGGAGCACTGGGATTGGTCTATGATGAATAGCAAAAACTGAGGGATTGAGGACAAGGCCCCAGGGCCATATACGTATTTTTAACATATATTGAGCTATAAATAATATAATTATTAAAATACAGAAAAAAATAATGTAAGGAGGTGAACTGTACTCAAATGCCAAACGCTTGGGCAAGAAGACATCAAAATTATAAGTTATATTAAAAATATAAAGCCAGAGAGAAAAAATAAATAAAGCAATTTTGAATTTAGATAGTCTGCAACGATGCGTTTAAGGTGGTTCTTTACTTCTCCTTTTGGAGGGAGGGGCAAAACCATCTCTACTCAGGATGACCAACAGTCTTTTTTTTGCCGAAAGTACTGTTTATATTGTACTGTCTGATTGACCGCAACGTTTCCTTGTGTATAAAAATAAGATCTCTGTGAAAATTTTATGCAAGTTTATTGATTACTTGCGAGATAGGCTTTTTGTGGAGATCAAGATTAATCCATTGGGGAAGAGCGACACGTATACGTGTCGCATAAGTTGTTCAGCATCCTCGATTATTACCACCAGTAACTTTTTATTGTAAGCTTTGCGTTGTTTAATGCTAGCATTTATGAGATTCAATTAGGCTAAAATTTCTGTTTTGAAAAACCGGTGGTAAAAGATTAAAAATTCTGTAAAGAACGCTTTTCGCGAAAGGGTTAATGATGTCATTCCGGACAAACGCGGTTGCATTAACAATTTGACGTAAGATTTTATTTGGGGCGATTAAGGGTCTTTGCATTTCAATTTCGTAGACAGAAAATGTATTACGTTTCCAAGAAAAAATTATTTCATTAAATTTATTGAATAAAATTTCTGGTTTAAAAAATATTTATTTGACTTGAAAAAAAAGGGAAGTTTAGCAGCTAGGAAGTTTCTACTAAGATTTTTCAAAGTAGAATGTTAAAACAGCCTATTCTTTTTTTTCTGCAATTGGAGCAAAATATTTTATTTCCTTTCAGTAATATTGTTTAATTATTTTGTCACATTAGTAAGAATAAATATACTAGATTTTATTTTACAAAATCATCACAGAGTGTTGGAGTTTTGATAACCCCATTTTTTATTTTGTTTATTCCTCTAATCTATATCACCCGCAGGTTCATTTAAAGTTTTCATCACTATTATAATGTAGCATTGTACATCGCCATATCCTTTATTGTTAAAACAGTTAGAATCACTTTTGGCTGAGAATGCCTTAATAAATAAATAGATAAATAGAATCTTAAGAATTAAACGATGTTTTGTTATTAAAACAAATTTATTAATATCGAAGAATGCAATATACAGTTTCACATAAATAAATCAATTCTCGAAAATTATAAAAGAAGAAAGTTATACAATAATTAAATATAATATCAAATTATTTCTCATGCCCTGACCGGCAGTTAGTGATAAACACCCTCCCTAGAGTAATACATTTTATTATAGGAAGTTTTATGCAACATTAGATTCAAACTGCTGAAGATAGGGAAGGAATGAAAGATTTGCTCACCTATAATGTCATAGATTGAAACTCCACGGATTGATTCTCGTAGCATGTTGATTATTACCAGCGCACGATTATATGAGTACAAATATTAACTTCTTCTACACACACTTTACCAAAATTTTCAGTACTCCAGATTCATTCACTAACTCTCCAAGAAATTCATCCTCCAAAACTACTAAAACCACAACTCCAAACTCTAAACCACCAACTCTCCCCTCTCCGTCTTTGCATTCCCTTTTTCCTCAAAAAACTTCCCCTATTTCGATACCTCTATTATATTAGTAAAAATTCAATCAGTGCAATTTTATCCCTTCCAGAGTTTAACATTCGTTTAAATGTTATAATGCAAATGTAACGATTGGAAGATCCTGTTTTCGCTACTCATAACCTTCCCTTTAATATTATCATATTCGTACGTGACTTTTGAACACAGCTGACGAAGATATCTCTTGTAATTCCCAAAACTAAGTATTTCTTATTTCATTGTATTCCTACCCTAGCCCCTTCGTTAAAGTTTTCACAGCAACACATAAGTGTCCGTTTTCATCTGACTCTCCCTATTATATTTCTACCAACTGAAGAGTTTCCTTTATTTCTTCTCCCCCCCCCCCTCCCCCGCCACTGCACAACCGTAAAAAATCTTATATTTTTAATAAGTTCCCGTTTGTCAGCTGCTATGGCTCGCCTGTAAATTCTTTTGCCACCTGAAAGATCCTATCTGTAATATTCACGCCTTTCACTATTTATTGAACATGGTTAGGTGCACACATAAATGTTTTCCATTGTAACCTGTTGTTAGGAAGGTATGTTGTTATAATAATGAAAATTTCATGTTAAGAATATTTCAGAAATAAATATCTTGCTTTAGCTGACTAACCTTCTTTTCTTATTTATGTTTTATTCAGTCAGATATATTCGTGCACGTGGTTTTCTCTGAGGCGAAAAGAAATAAAACAGTAAAACATGCTATGCGTCTCTCTCACAAGAGTAAAAGAAAATTTAGCTAATATCATTTCAAAATCCAGCGAAAGGCACCCCCCCCCCTTTGTCGTTGCTTACTTTTTTTTTTAAATTTATTTTAGGCATACACAAATGAAAAGAAAATTTTATTCGCTGATAACATGCTTAGGTTTATGAGCCATAATTATATCAAATTTAGTTACAAAATAAGAAGGGAGAAACAAAAGATTAATGTCTGAATATATATTGCATGACACAGTTTCCCTCAGCATTATTAAACGGCAAATCCGCCGTGAAAGGATATGCATTAATTATTATGTGCTTACATTAACTAGCACATTTTATTCTCCACGTAATTATCTAACTGAAAAAAGCGATTTATTTTATAAATTTTGTACAAAAAAAAAAGAAATTAATGAAATTTAACTTATTTAAAAAAATAAATAATTAATGAATCACAGAAGTAAAGTACTTTCTTTAATTACCTTTTATATAAATGATCGCAAGACGTATTTGAGATGTAAATTTGTCTAATTCTAAATTTAAACTTTTAACAGTGCTTTTTGTAACAGTATATATGTAAAATTTATATAAGAGTGCTTCAATTACGAATACTACAGAGGTTGCCCTGAAATCTATCTATGAAAAAACAGGATTGGTAGTGCAATTTAAGACAAACATGTTTTGTTTTCGGACCTGTGGTCAAAATTTACTTATTTAATTGAAAATGATCTGAATAACCCTCTTTAAGCTTATTCCAGAATTTAGCTGGTAAATTTAACAAAGTGTAGATATTGTGAAAAAAATTTCGATGTACTTGCTGTGTTTTGTGAGAAACATACTAACATCAATAAAAAATTGGAACCTACCACTATGCAAATCTAAACAACGTTAAACTTTAAGCTCCATCTTTATGATTGTGGATGCCTGTACGTATGGTGTGATTGATCTGAATGTCGTGCATCTTCCATGCACGTGCAGTTCCATGCACTTATGTCATCAGAATCACATGTCACTCAAAGCAAGTTAAGTTTGCCCGAAATTTAGTTACAATATCTTATTGTTATCAATATATGAGCAAGATCCCGGGTTCCGATTGGAGTAAGGCACCCTGTATTTTTGACTGAATAAAAGAATAGCGCTTCCATTTCCATAGCATTTTTTTATTTTCTTCTATACTTACAGCTTCTATATTTTTATGGCATAGATAAGAACTACTTTTCGTATACATATACAATATATTCAGAAAAAACTGAAAAAGCTTCGTACAAAAGCAGAATTGTATGAAACACGTATGGTCATTGGCGATTACTTCTGTAATATAAAGGTGAGCAACGCATGCCATCACGTTCGTGAATAACGCTGACGTTTTATTGATGATGATAACATCTGATAAAAAAATAGCGTTTGCTGCATTTTGTTAACGCTTAAACACCACACAATTTAAATGTTTACACTGTTCAATAGAAAAAAAAATTCTGTAAATGCAATTGTTTTAAAACAGAATCTTAACCCTTAAATACATGAATTTTTCTTTTAGAATTGTGTTTTTTTATACTTGTATTAAGGATTAGACACCATAAATTTTAAGATAGATTTTTAATTTTTTTTGTAGTTGATATAAGTGATTTTTACAGTTTTAATATTTCTATATAAATATATATACAGGTGATTATAAAAAAAACTATCCCGACATTTGGGCCCCTAACTATCATACCATTCACAGAAACTAAATGAAATTTTGGCAAAAGGTATTTTGAGGTATGCGCTCAAGAATGATATGGAAAACAACAGTGTCACTCAAACAGTTACGGTTACAGTGAGAAAATTTCGAAAAAATCAAATGGCAACACCCAGTTTTATGTATTAGAATGTGACCTCCATTGTGAAAAACCCTAAATAGCGTTGGAACGACAACTGTACCATGAAATCACCGGCGGTAGATAGGCTAAAAGTGAGGACAACCAATAAGGACAGAGAAGCAGCATAAAATAAAGCATTTTATTGTATTTCACAAATTTTCCACGTGACCTCCTTCACACACGTTGACACTTTGCATGCGGCTGATGGTGGATAGCACGTATCATGGCAATAGGAATCTCTTGAATCGCAGTTCTAATGGCATCTTTCAAATCAGACGCAGTTTAAGGACGAAACTGATACACATCGGATTTCAGATATCCCCACAGCCAGAAATCCATTGGTGTCAGATCAGAAGACCTTGGTGGCCACGGAAACGGGAAATGACGGGAGATAACTCTGTCACCAAACTGTTGAGTTAAGACACGTTTGACTGAAGACCCGACATGTAGAGGAGCGCCATCTTGCATCCACACAACTTCAGATAGAGCATGCCGTTGCAATGCGTTACGGCGAGACCCGTGCACTGTCAAAGCTGTACGGGACTTGATTCATAAATTTGAAGAAACTGGTTGCACATGCGATCGACCTCAGTTTGGACGACCTTCCGTTTCTGTGGAAGCTGTTCCAGAAGTCCATCAGACGATAAGCACAGTTCGTCTCGCAACTGCACGCGGTGTTTCACGTGTTTTGGATCTGCCGAATTCAACTGTACGCAAGATTCTGCGCTCTGTTCTAAACATATTTCCGTATCGACTCCAGCGTGTCCAGATGTTGGAAGCGGGAGACTGTCAATTACGGCTGGATTTTGCAAATCAATTCCTTATCCGGTACGATGAAGGTAGCATCTGGCCGTTACGCATTCTGTGGACAGATGAGGCGCATTTCTCGTTAACTGGTAACGTGAATTCGAAAAATTGTGTGCACTGGGCAGAGAATAATGTACATGATGTGCATGCACTTCCATTACACAAGGAAAAAGTGACTGTGTGATGTGGTATAACGAGTACGGTCATTCTCAGCCCTTACTTTTTTGAAGAGGTTACTGCCGGTGATCTGCAAACGTGTACGGTAACGAGTGCTCGCTATCTGGACATGTTAACTCATTACACGATTCCCGCATTGCAACGGCAAAATGCTCTATCTGAAGTTGTGTGGATGCAAAATGGCGCTCCTTCATATGTCGGGTATTCAGTCAAACGTGTCTTAACTCAACAGTTTGGTGACAGAGTTATTTCCCGTCATTTCCCGTTTCCGTTGCCACCAAGGACTCCTGATCTGACACCAATGGATTTCTGGCTGTGGGGATATCTAAAATCCAAAGTGTATCAGTTTCGTCCTCAAACTGCATCTGATTTGAAAGATGCCATCAGAACTGCGATTCAAGAGATTCCTATTGCCATGATACGTGCTGTAGTGCTATCCACCATCAGCCGCATGCAAAGTGTCATCGTGTGTGAAGGAGGTCATGTGGAAAATTTGTGAAACACAATAAAATACTTTATTGTCTGAGTGCAACGAAGACTCATACACAGCGCAGTATTACTTTGCCCTATTTATAGCTACGATGGATATTAAAACCTTTCGTCAAGCATAACTCAAAAAATATTTAACGGATTTCGTTCAAATTTTTACAGCAGGTACCTATAAAGGTGACAACGTCGTCTATTTATTACCAAGAATAAGTGTCAAACCGTTTGGAAGTTATATTAAAAAAATAGATAAAAAAGCACAATTAAAGTACATACGTCACTAAATTTTATGCGTACGTCATTTTCACCGGCGGGAGATTTTCGTAGACAATCGGAATTGAAAAGTTCATGGAATACATGAAGCAAAAAAATATGCAAGCACTAATATTCAGCACAATAAAATATATTTCAATTTAATAAAAATGGAGAGTTAATCTGGAATTTTTTCTGTTTGAAAAGTATTAGAGATTAGTAAGAGTAGTATTAGTATTAGAGATTTGGCGTAAATCACACCATTAGCAGCTTTTTTATTTCGCGTGTGTATGTTAGGAACAATTCTTTGATGTTTAAATAAAAGGTTTCGATTTGTGGCATTATTTCTTATTTTCATTTACTTTTTAGTATTTTAAATGGAATTAGTGAAAGGTGTGTATTTTAAATTAAATGAGTGAAAGACGTGTATTTTTAATGTATGTATTTCAAATGAAATCAGTGAAAGATTTATATTTAAATGAAATGAATGCAATATGAAGATGTTATGAGAAAAATATTTGGCGATTTATCAACTGCGCCAAGTTAACATAAAAGTACCAATACATATGTGGGTACTTCTCTATTATCCCGTCGACCACTTTTCATAACAAAAAACTATCGCCAAATAAACGGGAGAACGTTGTCATTGAAATATCAAAATACATAAATAAATAAAATATAAGAATTTAAGGACACAATTGTTATTTTAATGAATGAAATAACTAATAAATCAGTAAAACATAATAAAAAATACACGCAAATGTCGCGTTAAAAACCACTTGATGACGTAACAAACACGTATAATGCTTCTGATATCAAGTAAATTTGACTGCATTTTTGGCGTTTAATCTAACAGTTTGGCGATAGTTTTTTGTTATGAAAAGTGATCGACGGGATAATAGAGCAGTACCTCTATGTGAAATGAAACAAGGCACAGATGTCATATACGCACCACGTTGGCGCGATTTTTCCCTCCACCAGCTTGGGGAAAACTTTGTTTTTGAATATTAGTTACAAATAGTGTGACAAATAGTACACGTGATTTTTTATTTCAATATAAAAATAAAATAACGTAATAAATGAAACAGCTTCTATTATTTTAAAAAAGGAAATAAAAATAAATAAATAATAGTTTGATATAAATAAAGGCGTGGATGTCATATACGCACCACATTGGCGCGATTGCAACAAAATGGCAATTTTATGCCTCACATGGTAACCCGGTTATTTTGTTTCAATTGTTGTTTATTAACTTTTATTTTTTATTTTAATTCTATAAATTGTTTTTATTATATATATCAATATTTATTTATATCAAACTATCATTTATTTATTTTTATTTCCCATTTTTGAATAATAGGAGCTATTTCATTTATTACGTTATTTTATTTTCATATTGAAATAAAAAATTACATGCTATTATTGTATGGTATTTGTAACTAATATTCAAAAACAAAGTTTTCGCCAAATGGGCGGGGGAAAAATCACGCCAATCTGGTGCGTATATGACATCTGTGCCTAAATTAATATTGATATACATATAAAAATAATCTATAGAATTAAAATAAAAGTAAACAAACACAACAAACAGTTTTCGCCAAAGGGGCGGGGGAAAAATCGCGCCAACGTGGTGAGTATATGGCATCTGTGCCGGGATTTTTACCCTTTTATCTGTGCTTTCGGAAATATAAAAAAATTTAAAAATTCTTATATCAGGTGTATAATGTTTTGCATTTTTATACGGACCACTTCTCCATTTTAAGATTTTAAATGCTATTTATATCAGATATTTCTTTCTTGAGATTCCCACAAGTTTTTTCCGGTAATTTTTTTAGTTCGCTTATTAATTGTTTACAATTTGCCCCCCTGGCAATAACAATTATTTATCACAAAAAATGGGTACTTCTCTATTATCCCGTCGACCACTTTTCATAACAAAAAACTATCGTCAAACTGTAACGCTAAATAAACGGGAGAACGTTGCCATTGAAATATCAAAATAAATAAAATATAAGAATTTAAGGACACAATTGTTACTTTAATGAATGAAATAACTAATAAATCAGTAAATCATAATGAAAAATACACGCAAATGTCGAATTAAAAACCACTTGATGGCATAACAAATACGTATAATGCTTCTGGCATCAAGTAAATGGGACTGTATTTTTGGCGTTTAATCTTAGTTTGGCGATAGTTTTTTGTTATGAAAAGTGGTCGACGGGATAATAGAGAAGTACCCAAAAATGGCTTAGTTTTGTTAAATTTGTTTGTTATGTATTTTCATTTCTTATTAAAATATCGAAAATGGCAATAAAATTTTATTTTAGCACCGTACTTAATTTTTTAAAATGGCTCAAAAACATGGTTTAATAAACGTATATTTGTAAATATTTTAAAAAACATGTTTTTCCGCTCTCTAGAAAAATTTGTAAAATTCTACAACTGCCTTTGGCACCAACCAGTACATGATACGGAACTTTTCCCTATTCAGATACACAGAAGAGGTTGGTCACAAACAAGAGTAATGCTAGCAACAATATTGTTTTAACTCTATAAGAGTTAGAAACAATAATGATATTAAATTCCCCGATTAGCTTAGGGCCCGATTATGGAACTTTCTCCTAGAAAAAAAAAACTGTAGAAGTCTTTTACATTTGTTTCGAATGAAGCTCGATCAACAAAGTATTAATTGATAATACAAACAACACTAATATTAACATGAGGGCAAAAGTTTGACTTTAAGTGTATATATTTGGAACCCTCCCCCCCCCCCCCAACCACCCACCAAAAAAAGAAAAAGAAAGTTACAGAAATGAATTTAAAATGGCGTGAAGCCACCCTTTCTGACATAAGAAATTGGCTGCGAATTTACTGTCAAATGACATAAACTACTATGAAAATAAAACTGGTAAATTATTATGCTGGTTTATGTATGTATTTAAAAAAAATTGCATCTGATTACACTCTTTAGATAAATTACTCCTGTTTACATTTAATAACAGATAAACGGCTTCCGTTTACTAAATTGTTTAAATATTGGGAAGAGTTGGCGAGAGATAGATATACGTGTAATCAAACGGGTAGACAGACGGGTAGAGAGACGGATAGCGACAGAGATAAGCTAACGGGTAGCGAAACGAATAGACAGACGGGTTGCGAGGCAGGTGCAAAAAAGGGTTGACAGAGGGGTAGTGAGATGGGTAGGGAGACGGGTAGCGTGGTGGATAGAGATACGAGTACAGAGACGACTTGACAGACGGGTAGAGAGAGGGGTATATAGACAGACAGACGTGTTGATAGACGAGTAGTGTAACGGGAAGCGAGACAGGCAGAGACACGATTAAAGGGTCGGGTAGAAAGACAGACGGATACTGAGACGGGTATACAGAAGAGTAGAGAGACAGTAGACAGATGAGTTCGGAGAGAGACACAGCTAAGACATACGAGTAGTTAGACTGGTAGACACGTTTGTAGCAAAGCATGTTATCAATGTGGTTTGAAGTATACGAGTTTCTATAAATAGTTATACAAATAAACAAAGGAATTTTTTTTAATTCAAATATTAAATATTTGATTTAATATTTCAATATTTAATATTTTATTTTTTAATATTTTATTTAGATATTTGTCATTATTTGGTATTTATTTAGAAAATGTTGCAAAAATTAAATTAAATTTGCGTTAAACTGCGCTTGCTAAAATACGCTATTGGCTGCAAATCTGATTATGTGACTTTAAAAATATCGTTTTAAAAGATCCGGCGGTTTTTTTTTTAAAGTTTTGAGCAATTCCCGCTTAAGAAAATGAGATTATTTGCCAAATGTTATAAAAAAAATGCATATGAAAACATAACAGTATATGAATTTATATATGATATTTTGTAATTATATCATTTAATTTGCTATTTTTCATATGTTGTATCTTTATCTATCTCTTGTCTATCATATGCTGTATATTCACTTAGATTCTTGTTGATATCGTAATTGTTATCTTTATGTTCTCAGCAATATCACTCAGACTAATCCCTTTGAGGGAAGTCCTAGTTTTAGATTATTATCATATTATTAACATTGTAATTTAACTTGAAAACTATGTAAAATACCCAGGGTTCGTCTTGAACAAATAAGATAGCCCATTGTGATTGTCATTGTAAAATTTTTTTATTAACTTTAATAAATGGGGGTCTTCTCTCCCTGAGGGTCTCTTCCTGGCCCGCTCCGCCGGCTGGGGTTCTGCTGGCTGGTGGATTTGTGTCTGCCCCTCGGGATTGCACTTCAACTCTAAGGCTAACGCCGGGTTTCCCGAGGTGGTCAACCCTATCCTTATTGGTTGTCCTCACTTTTAGCCTATCTACCGCCGGTGATTTTCATGCTACAGTTGCCGTTCCAACGCTATATTTAGGGTTTTTCACAATGGGGATCACATTCCAATACAAAAAACTGGGTGTTGCCATTTGATTTTTTCAAAATTTTCTCACTGTAACCGTAACTGTTTGAGTGACACTGTTGTTTTCCATATCATTCTTGAGGGCATACTCAAAATTTCATTCAGTTTCTGTGAATGGTATGATAGTTAGGGGCCCAAATATCAGGATAGTTTTTTTATAATCACCCTGTATTTATATATGGTTGCGAAGAACATGATTTATTTATTAAAAGTTAAATAAAAAGTTTTGCAAATTTAATACACTATGCATTTAAGAGTTAATTTACTAATTTTTTAAGGTCCTTAAAAAATTTTTCAAGTGTGAATTAAAAAAAAAAGAAATCTCGTGCAGTCGATTACGAAAGATTAACCCGTTTGAATTTAAAACAGTATAAAGAGTTCTGCATTTATTTTCGAATAATACTCCATAACGAAATTAAAACTTCATCAAAAAACAAAATTATAAAATCATATAAACATAATACAAATTTAACAGTTGTGTAATCAACAAACGCGCTTTGAAATTATCATTCAATAAAGGTGATTATAAGCAGCGAAATCATTGTCGATTTCTCCAGCTATTAACACATGGAATGTAGCTAATACGAAAGTATCGCTTTTAATACAATTCAAAAATTTATTTGAATATATATTTCATTTTTTAGGTAGCTTTCAATACAAAAAAGTATAAAGCTACCTATTGCAGCCGTTCGGAAGAAAGCAGTTCCGGAAAATTTCGATATATTTTCACCGATCATGACCGGCAGACCCCAAAACCACCCTCCGTTCAAATGTTGATTTATATATATATATATATATATATATATATATATATATATATATATATATATATTTATATATATCTGACCTATGTCATACGATAAGGCTCGTATTTATAAATCAATTTCGATGAAACCAATTGTGTGTATTAAGCTCACCAATGTCTCGACCGAGTTCATTGGCCAGCTTGGTCCGCCATTTTGTTTCAAGATAGAGGCCATTTAAAAATTAAAAACTAAAATAAATATACAAAAAAGTTAAAAATTCAAATTTATGTTTTAATTACGTGTTAGGCCTTGATAGAAGGATTCCAGAGCATTTTTTGATTTACCTCTGTCTAAAAAAATGGCTGAGATAGAGCAGTTTGAATTTCTAGGGTGGCTGACATTTTGAAACAAAACAGCACATTAACGCGATTTCTCGCAAATTATTTTCTTTCATTGTTGTAATAATTTTCCCAATCATACGCATAAAACTACATATTTTATCCGTTAGCGCCAAATTCTCGCCAAAATTGGCGACATTTCGCGACCAAAATAAGTCTTCATTTATGAAGCCAATTTGGCTATTGCTCAATAATTTGGCGAATTTCTTATTCAAATTCAGTATTAACGAATCTTTTGTAAACGTTTCTTTGCATTTTATCTTGCTGTTTTCTTGTAACATTAGCTAAAATTTTAAAACGAAGTTATAGGAAAGCTACCTTTTCCTCCCGGTACAGGCCGGAAGGACTTTTTTTATATAAAAAAAATACTTTTTGGTGTTGTAAGTGGGTAATCTAAAAAAATGTACCCAATGTAAAAAATATATTAGACTTTTCAATGAAAAATGGTTTCCATCTGTTTTCAGTATTCTGATTTTCCATTCTGAGCAGTATGTTCAAACGTCTCCAGGTTGTTCGCGTTATCAGGTTAATGCTTACTTTTAGTCATCTGGCAATGCTGGATCTCGATTTATTTTCATTTATCAATCATTATCCCCGTGCTCCTCGTTTACACTTTACACATATTCTAAATTGTAATTTATTATTTATCTAATTCTTTAATCTATTTACATTTTCTAAAAATTTTTAATACTTTTATTGGAAACCAAAAAAGTTCTATTATTACTTTTTCTTTTCTTTTCTTTTTCTTTATTTTGAAACTTTGTTTCTCATTAACTTTTTAATATACCAGTAAACAAATATGGTATACTAAATTATGAATAACCATTGTCATAAAGGATTATTGCCGTTTATTCCTAGACTAAATGTAATTTTGAATATAGTATGTATTTTACATTTTCATCAAATTAAATTGCAATAGAACTAGATAAATGTTAGATTTAGAAAACTGGTAAAGATAAATAAACATGATAGACGACTTTCCAGTCCTAAGTTTCTAAAGATTTAGAAACTGTGCTCAGTAGGTTGCGCAGAGGGGAGATTTTAGGGTAATGAATGAGATATACGAGTTTATTTATTTATTTATTTATTTAGTCTATTAGGGGTGCACAATCTTTTTAAGCGAAGGGCCACTTACAAAAATGACTGGGTTGTCGAGGGCCACCATCAGAAAATTTTTGTTTTGAGGAGGTGTGATCGCGGGGGGGGGGGGAGATCAGATTAAAAAAACAAATTTCGGAAGGGTGGATTTAGTCCCCTAGGTTCCTTCCTTCCAGTCAACGTATTCAGTTCTGTTGGGAATGATATATCAATAGTTTATGTTTGTATTTATACACACCCGGAAAAAGGAATTGATTAAAACAACAAAACCTGTTTTGTTGAGTACATTTTGGTTGTTTTAGTCAAAATTTTAGTTCAAGTAAAAAAATTGGTTTTGTTGCTTGGACAAAAAAATATTGTTAACACTCGTACAAAATTTTAACAAAATTTCACCAATTTTACTTGAACTAACAAAATTTGTTTCTTTTAATTTTACAATATTTTTGTAATTCCAGCAAAATTTTGTTATTTTTGAAAAATTTAAATTCTTGTGTAGTAGCCATATCTCTCTTACGTAACTTGATTTATTTGACTTATATAGCTATATAATTACATGATTAACATAATTTTGGGGTAATTAAAACTTTTTTTCACTGGGACGGACAAAGGTAGTTTTAAAAATCCCCCTGTCCCATTTATTACCGTCTTCTATCTTTGCAAGAAGAAAGAATTGGATTCATGAAAATTTTCGATTTCCGGTTGTCCTGAACGCGATTTCGCTGTTTTTATCTCAAGAATTAATGCACGGAATTTAATAAAACCTTTTATTCAGTTACTTTCTGATATAAATTGTTGCTGATTACTTTTTACTTTAAATCGCGCAACAGGTGGCGCTGCTATGTTGCAGTTTTCGTGATTTCTGCAATAGCTCTATCTCATTTTCAGCAGTCAAATACGCCTGTAATCTTTGAATAATAACAAGGAAATTTTTATCCTGCTTTTTACAGGCGAAATTCACTGCTGACAATGAATAAAAAATTAACTATGTGTTGCCGTATGCTGCGCTTTGTACTGTCGTCTCATGTTTGCCGCAGAAATTTGCGTGCTCCTTATGACATTCCATCTTGTGCTGCGATTGCAGCCGTTCCGACATATATAAGAGTGAGAAATGCCGAACTCAGATATCGTTCCTGGTAGCGCAGTGGTAAAGCGTCAGGCTGCTGTTCTGAGGACCCGGGATCGACTCCTGGCATGGTCAATTTTCATTCTCTCGGTTTGCGCTTGAAAAAAAGGCCGGATAAAATTCACTTGTTATTGTTCAATGTTTACAAATGTAATTCACTGTTGAAAATGAATTAAAAAATAGTTAAAATTGCATATGTAGATTGGTTCATTTAACAAATGTTTTTGTAGTATAAACAAAACAAGTTCGTAATATAACATATTTTATTGATTAAACAAACAAAATATAGTTTGTTGAAAAAAGAAAATAGATTGTTAAAAAAACACATAGCATATATCTATGTAACAAAAATAATTTTGTTAATTCAAGTAAAATTGAACCATTTTACTTGAATTAACAAAACATTTTTTTGCTGACGATACAATTTTTTTTTTGGAATTGCAAAAAAAATCAACAATATTTTTTTTGTTGATTCAAACGAAATTTCCATTGACCCATATTTAAACAAAAAGTTTCGTTGGGGCAAACAAATTTTTGTTGATTCAACAAAACTTTTTTCTGTGTGCAAGAGATATAGCTAAGTTTATTTTCAAAGAGTGAAAAAACTCCTTGACTTTATTTGAAGGAATAAATTTAGCTTTAAAGATTGCCAGTGACGAAAAAAAATTCTGCTTTCATGAATGAAGGTGGAGAGGGGGGGGGGGGGTGGTCAGCCTAAAAGTTCATAAAAATGCTAATTTTAAAAGGAGGCCCCCTATACTCAACCACCTCCTTAGTCAGCATAACCCAATTGAGTTGGAAAGTTTGGAAAAAACTTGCATTTTTTTCCATGCGCGATTGACAATATTCATAGTTTTTTCCTAGTGATTGAAGAAATTTGCGATTTATACGCACCCGATCGGCAAAATTTGCAATTTTTACGCGCCCGATGGGCGAAATTTGCAATTTTTTTTATTCCCGATCGGCAAAATTTGAAATTGTTCGCACCCGACTGACAAAATTTGCGATTTTTACGCGCACGATTGGCAAAATTCGCAATTTTTACGCGCCCGATTGGCTAAATTCGTGATTTTTACGTGCCGACCGGCGAAATTCATGATTTTTACGCGCCTGATCGGCGGAATTCGCGATTTTTACGTGAATAATCGGAAAAATTTGCGATTTTTATGCGCCGGATCGGTGAAAATCGCGATTTTTTACGTGCCCGATCGGGGAAAATCATGATTTTTACGCGCCCGACCGGCGGGATTCGCGCTTTTGACGTGCAGGATTGGCAAAATTTGCGATTTTCACGCGTCCGATCGACAAAATTTGTGATTTTTACACAGACGATCGGCGAAATTTACAATTTACACGCACCCGATCGGTAAAATTCGCAATTTATATGCGTCCGATTGGCAAAATTTGCGATTTTTACGGTCCGATTGGCAAAATTCGCGATTTATACGCACCCTATCGGCGAAATTCATGATTTTTACGCACCCAATCGGCGGAATTCGCGATTTTTACGTGCCTAATGGGCAAAATTTGCTATTTTTACGCATCCGATCGGCAAAATTCGCGATTTTTACGGGGCCCGATCGGCAAAATTCAAAATTTTTACGGGCCCGATCTGCAAAATTCACGATTTTAACGCAGGCGATCGGCAAAATTCACGATTTTTACGCATACGATCGACGAAATTTACGATTTATACACATCTGATCGGCAAAATTCGCGATTTATACGCAGCCTATCAGCGAAATTCATGATTTTTACGCACCCAATCGGCGGAATTCGCGATTTTTACGTGCCTAATCGGCAAAATTTGCTATTTTTACGCATCCGATCGGCAAAATTCGAGATTTTTACGGGGCCCGATCGGCAAATTTCAAAATTTTTACGGGCCCCATCTGCAAAATTCACGATTTTAACGCAGGCGATCGGCAAAATTCACGATTTTTACGCATACGATCGACGAAATTTACGATTTATACACACCTGATCGGCAAAATTCGCGATTTATACGCACCCTATCGGCGAAATTCATGATTTTTACGCACCCAATCGGCGGAATTCGCGATTTTTACGTGCCTAATCGGCAAAATTTGCTATTTTTACGCATCCGATCGGCAAAATTCGCGATTTTTACGGGGCCCGATCGGCAAAATTCAAAATTTTTACGGGCCCGATCTGCAAAATTCACGATTTTAACGCAGGCGATCGGCAAAATTCACGATTTTTACGCATACGATCGACGAAATTTACGATTTATACACACCTGATCGGCAAAATTCGCAATTTATACGCACCCTATCGGCGGAGTTCGCGATTTTTACGTGCCTAATCGGCAAAATTTGTGATTTTTACGCATCCGATCGGCAAAATTCGCGATTTTTACGCATACGATCGACGAAATTTACGATTTATACACACCTGATCGGCAAAATTCGCAATTTATACGCACCCTATCGGCGGAATTCGCGATTTTTACGTGCCTAATCGGGAAAATTTGCGATTTTTATGCGCCCGATCGGCAAAATTCGCGATTTTTACGCAAACGATCGACGAAATTTACGATTTATACACACCTGATCGGCAAAATTCGCAATTTATACGCACCCTATCGGCGGAATTCGCGATTTTTACGTGCCTAATCGGGAAAATTTGCGATTTTTATGCGCCCGATCGGTAAAATTCGCGATTTTTTACGTGCCCGATCGGCGAAATTCATGATTTTTACGCGCCCGACCGGCGGGATTCGCGCTTTTTACGTGCCTGATTGGCAAAATTTGCGATTTTCATGCGTCCGATCGACAAAATTCGTGATTTTTACACAGACGATCGGCGAAATTTACAATTTACACGCACCCGATCGGTAAAATTCGCGATTTATATGCACCCGATCGGCAAAATTTGCGATTTTTATGGCCCGATTGGCAAAATTCGCGATTTATACGCACCCTATCGGCGAAATTCATGATTTTTACGCACCCAATCGGCGGAATTCGCGATTTTTACGTGCCTAATCGGCAAAATTTGCTATTTTTACGCATCCGATCGGCAAAATTCGCGATTTTTACGGGGCCCGATCGGCAAAATTCAAAATTTTTACGGGCCCGATCTGCAAAATTCATGATTTTAACGCATGCGATCGGCAAAATTCACGATTTTTACGCATACGATCGACGAAATTTACGATTTATACACATCTGATCGGCAAAATTCGCGATTTATACGCACCCTATCAGCGAAATTCATGATTTTTACGCACCCAATCGGCGTAATTCGCGATTTTTACGTGCCTAATCGGCAAAATTTGCTATTTTTACAATTCCGATCGGCAAAATTCGCGATTTTTACGGGGCCCGATCGGCAAAATTCAAAATTTTTATGGGCCCGATCTGCAAAATTCACGATTTTAACGCAGGCGATCGGCAAAATTCACGATTTTTACGCATACGATCGACGAAATTTACGATTTATACACACCTGATCGGCAAAATTCGCGATTTATACGCACCCTATCAGCGAAATTCATGATTTTTACGCACCCGATCGACGGAATTCGCGATTTTTACGTGCCTAATCGGCAAAATTTGTGATTTTTACGCATCCGATCGGCAAAATTCGCGATTTTTACGCATACGATCGACGAAATTTACGATTTATACACACCTGATCGGCAAAATTCGCGATTTATACGCTCCCTATCGGCAGAATTCACGATTTTTACGGGCCCGATCTGCAAAATTCATGATTTTTACACAGGCGATCTGCAAAATTTACGATTTTTACGCATACGATCGACGAATTTTACGATTTATACACACCCTGATCGGCAAAATTCGCGATTTATACGCAACCTATGGCACAATTCGTGATTTTTATGCAGGCGATCGGCAAAATTCACGATTTTTACGCAGGCGATCGACGGAATTCGAGATTTTTACGTGCCTAATCGGCAAAATTTTGTGATTTTTACGCATCCGATCGGCAAAATTCGCGATTTTTACGCATACGATCGACGAAATTTACGATTTATACGCACCTGATCGGCAAAATTCGCGATTTATACGCAACCTATGGCATAATTCGCGATTTTTATGCAGGCGATCGGCAAAATTCACGATTTTTACGCAGGCGATCAGCAAAATTTACGATTTTAACGCAGGCGATCGGCAAAATTCACGATCTTTACGCATACGATCGAAGAAATTTACGATTTATACACACCTGATCGGCAAAATTCACGATTTATATGCACCCTATCAGCGAATTTCATGATTTTTACGCACCCGATCGGCGGAATTCGCGATTTTTACGTGCCTAATCGGCAAATTTGTGATTTTTACGCATCCGATCGGCAAAATTCGCGATTTTTACGCATACGATCGACGAAATTTACGATTTATACGCACCTGATCGGCTAAATTCGCGATTTATATGCACCCTATCAGCGAATTTCATGATTTTTACGCACCCGATCGGCGGAATTCGCGATTTTTACGTGCCTAATCGGCAAAATTTGTGATTTTTACGCATCCGATCGGGAAAATTCGCGATTTTTACGCATACGATCGACGAAATTTACGATTTATACACACCTGATCGGCAAAATTCGCAATTTATACGCACCCTATCGGCGGAATTCGCGATTTTTACGTGCCTAATGGGCAAAATTTGCTATTTTTACGCATCCGATCGGCAAAATTCGCGATTTTTACGGGGCCCGATCGGCAAAATTCAAAATTTTTACGGGCCCGATCTGCAAAATTCACGATTTTAACGCAGGCGATCGGCAAAATTCACGATTTTTACGCATACGATCGACGAAATTTACGATTTATACACATCTGATCGGCAAAATTCGCGATTTATACGCAGCCTATCAGCGAAATTCATGATTTTTACGCACCCAATCGGCGGAATTCGCGATTTTTACGTGCCTAATCGGCAAAATTTGCTATTTTTACGCATCCGATCGGCAAAATTCGAGATTTTTACGGGGCCCGATCGGCAAATTTCAAAATTTTTACGGGCCCCATCTGCAAAATTCACGATTTTAACGCAGGCGATCGGCAAAATTCACGATTTTTACGCATACGATCGACGAAATTTACGATTTATACACACCTGATCGGCAAAATTCGCGATTTATACGCACCCTATCGGCGAAATTCATGATTTTTACGCACCCAATCGGCGGAATTCGCGATTTTTACGTGCCTAATCGGCAAAATTTGCTATTTTTACGCATCCGATCGGCAAAATTCGCGATTTTTACGGGGCCCGATCGGCAAAATTCAAAATTTTTACGGGCCCGATCTGCAAAATTCACGATTTTAACGCAGGCGATCGGCAAAATTCACGATTTTTACGCATACGATCGACGAAATTTACGATTTATACACACCTGATCGGCAAAATTCGCAATTTATACGCACCCTATCGGCGGAGTTCGCGATTTTTACGTGCCTAATCGGCAAAATTTGTGATTTTTACGCATCCGATCGGCAAAATTCGCGATTTTTACGCATACGATCGACGAAATTTACGATTTATACACACCTGATCGGCAAAATTCGCAATTTATACGCACCCTATCGGCGGAATTCGCGATTTTTACGTGCCTAATCGGGAAAATTTGCGATTTTTATGCGCCCGATCGGCAAAATTCGCGATTTTTACGCAAACGATCGACGAAATTTACGATTTATACACACCTGATCGGCAAAATTCGCAATTTATACGCACCCTATCGGCGGAATTCGCGATTTTTACGTGCCTAATCGGGAAAATTTGCGATTTTTATGCGCCCGATCGGTAAAATTCGCGATTTTTTACGTGCCCGATCGGCGAAATTCATGATTTTTACGCGCCCGACCGGCGGGATTCGCGCTTTTTACGTGCCTGATTGGCAAAATTTGCGATTTTCATGCGTCCGATCGACAAAATTCGTGATTTTTACACAGACGATCGGCGAAATTTACAATTTACACGCACCCGATCGGTAAAATTCGCGATTTATATGCACCCGATCGGCAAAATTTGCGATTTTTATGGCCCGATTGGCAAAATTCGCGATTTATACGCACCCTATCGGCGAAATTCATGATTTTTACGCACCCAATCGGCGGAATTCGCGATTTTTACGTGCCTAATCGGCAAAATTTGCTATTTTTACGCATCCGATCGGCAAAATTCGCGATTTTTACGGGGCCCGATCGGCAAAATTCAAAATTTTTACGGGCCCGATCTGCAAAATTCATGATTTTAACGCATGCGATCGGCAAAATTCACGATTTTTACGCATACGATCGACGAAATTTACGATTTATACACATCTGATCGGCAAAATTCGCGATTTATACGCACCCTATCAGCGAAATTCATGATTTTTACGCACCCAATCGGCGTAATTCGCGATTTTTACGTGCCTAATCGGCAAAATTTGCTATTTTTACAATTCCGATCGGCAAAATTCGCGATTTTTACGGGCCCGATCTGCAAAATTCACGATTTTAACGCAGGCGATCGGCAAAATTCACGATTTTTACGCATACGATCGACGAAATTTACGATTTATACACACCTGATCGGCAAAATTCGCGATTTATACGCACCCTATCAGCGAAATTCATGATTTTTACGCACCCAATCGGCGTAATTCGCGATTTTTACGTGCCTAATCGGCAAAATTTGCTCTTTTTACAATTCCGATCGGCAAAATTCGCGATTTTTACGGGGCCCGATCGGCAAAATTCAAAATTTTTATGGGCCCGATCTGCAAAATTCACGATTTTAACGCAGGCGATCGGCAAAATTCACGATTTTTACGCATACGATCGACGAAATTTACGATTTATACACACCTGATCGGCAAAATTCGCGATTTATACGCACCCTATCAGCGAAATTCATGATTTTTACGCACCCGATCGACGGAATTCGCGATTTTTACGTGCCTAATCGGCAAAATTTGTGATTTTTACGCATCCGATCGGCAAAATTCGCGATTTTTACGCATACGATCGACGAAATTTACGATTTATACACACCTGATCGGCAAAATTCGCGATTTATACGCTCCCTATCGGCAGAATTCACGATTTTTACGGGCCCGATCTGCAAAATTCATGATTTTTACACAGGCGATCTGCAAAATTTACGATTTTTACGCATACGATCGACGAATTTTACGATTTATACACACCCTGATCGGCAAAATTCGCGATTTATACGCAACCTATGGCACAATTCGTGATTTTTATGCAGGCGATCGGCAAAATTCACGATTTTTACGCAGGCGATCGACGGAATTCGAGATTTTTACGTGCCTAATCGGCAAAATTTTGTGATTTTTACGCATCCGATCGGCAAAATTCGCGATTTTTACGCATACGATCGACGAAATTTACGATTTATACGCACCTGATCGGCAAAATTCGCGATTTATACGCAACCTATGGCATAATTCGCGATTTTTATGCAGGCGATCGGCAAAATTCACGATTTTTACGCAGGCGATCAGCAAAATTTACGATTTTAACGCAGGCGATCGGCAAAATTCACGATCTTTACGCATACGATCGAAGAAATTTACGATTTATACACACCTGATCGGCAAAATTCACGATTTATATGCACCCTATCAGCGAATTTCATGATTTTTACGCACCCGATCGGCGGAATTCGCGATTTTTACGTGCCTAATCGGCAAATTTGTGATTTTTACGCATCCGATCGGCAAAATTCGCGATTTTTACGCATACGATCGACGAAATTTACGATTTATACGCACCTGATCGGCTAAATTCGCGATTTATATGCACCCTATCAGCGAATTTCATGATTTTTACGCACCCGATCGGCGGAATTCGCGATTTTTACGTGCCTAATCGGCAAAATTTGTGATTTTTACGCATCCGATCGGGAAAATTCGCGATTTTTACGCATACGATCGACGAAATTTACGATTTATACACACCTGATCGGCAAAATTCGCAATTTATACGCACCCTATCGGCGGAATTCGCGATTTTTACGTGCCTAATCGGGAAAATTTGCGATTTTTATGCGCCCGATCGGCAAAATTCGCGATTTTTACGCAAACGATCGACGAAATTTACGATTTATACACACCTGATCGGCAAAATTCGCAATTTATACGCACCCTATCGGCGGAATTCGCGATTTTTACGTGCCTAATCGGGAAAATTTGCGATTTTTATGCGCCCGATCGGTAAAATTCGCGATTTTTTACGTGCCCGATCGGCGAAATTCATGATTTTTACGCGCCCGACCGGCGGGATTCGCGCTTTTTACGTGCCTGATTGGCAAAATTTGCGATTTTCATGCGTCCGATCGACAAAATTCGTGATTTTTACACAGACGATCGGCGAAATTTACAATTTACACGCACCCGATTGGTAAAATTCGCGATTTATATGCACCCGATCGGCAAAATTTGCGATTTTTACGGCCCGATTGGCAAAATTCGCGATTTATACGCACCCTATCGGCGAAATTCATGATTTTTACGCACCCAATCGGCGGAATTCGCGATTTTTACGTGCCTAATCGGCAAAATTTGCTATTTTTACGCATCCGATCGGCAAAATTCGCGATTTTTACGGGGCCCGATCGGCAAAATTCAAAATTTTTACGGGCCCGATCTGCAAAATTCATGATTTTAACGCATGCGATCGGCAAAATTCACGATTTTTACGCATACGATCGACGAAATTTACGATTTATACACATGTGATCGGCAAAATTCGCGATTTATACGCACCCTATCAGCGAAATTCATGATTTTTACGCACCCAATCGGCGTAATTCGCGATTTTTACGTGCCTAATCGGCAAAATTTGCTATTTTTACAATTCCGATCGGCAAAATTCGCGATTTTTACGGGACCCGATCGGCAAAATTCAAAATTTTTACGGGCCCGATCGACGAAATTTACGATTTATACACACCTGATCGGCAAAATTCGCGATTTATACGCACCCTATCAGCGAAATTCATGATTTTTACGCACCCAATCGGCGTAATTCGCGATTTTTACGTGCCTAATCGGCAAAATTTGCTCTTTTTACAATTCCGATCGGCAAAATTCGCGATTTTTACGGGGCCCGATCGGCAAAAGTCAAAATTTTTACGGGCCCGATCTGCAAAATTCACGATTTTAACGCAGGCGATCGGCAAAATTCACGATTTTTACGCATACGATCGACGAAATTTACAATTTATACACACCTGATCGGCAAAATTCGCGATTTATACGCACCCTATCAGCGAAATTCATGATTTTTACGCACCCGATCGACGGAATTCGCGATTTTTACGTGCCTAATCGGCAAAATTTGTGATTTTTACGCATCCGATCGGCAAAATTCGCGTTTTTTCCGCATACGATCGACGAAATTTACGATTTATACACACCTGATCGGCAAAATTCGCGATTTATACGCTCCCTATCGGCAGAATTCACGATTTTTACGGGCCCGATCTGCAAAATTCATGATTTTTACACAGGCGATCTGCAAAATTTACGATTTTTACGCATACGATCGACTAAATTTACGATTTATACACACCCTGATCGGCAAAATTCGCGATTTATACGCAACCTATGGCACAATTCGTGATTTTTATGCAGGCGATCGGCAAAATTCACGATTTTTACGCAGGCGATCGACAGAATTCGCGATTTTTACGTGCCTAATCGGAAAAATTTTGTGATTTTTACGCATCCGATCGGCAAAATTCGCGATTTTTACGCATACGATCGACGAAATTTACGATTTATACACACCTGATCGGCAAAATTCGCGATTTATACACAACCTATGGCATAATTCGCGATTTTTACGCAGGCGATCGGCAAAATTCCGATTTTTACGCAGGCGATCAGCAAAATTTACGATTTTTACGCATACGATCGCCGAAATTTACGATTTATACGCACCTGATCGGAAAAATTCGCGATTTATACGCAACCTATGGCATAATTCGCGATTTTTATGCAGGCGATCGGCAAAATTCACGATTTTTACGCAGGCGATCAGCAAAATTTACGATTTTAACGCAGGCGATCGGCAAAATTCAGGATCTTTACGCATACGATCGAAGAAATTTACGATTTATACACACCTGATCGGCAAAATTCGCGATTTATATGCACCCTATCAGCGAATTTCATGATTTTTACGCACCCGATCGGCGGAATTCGCGATTTTTACGTGCCTAATCGGCAAATTTGTGATTTTTACGCATCCGATCGGCAAAATTCGCGATTTTTACGCATACGATCGACGAAATTTACGATTTATACGCACCTGATCGGCTAAATTCGCGATTTATATGCACCCTATCAGCGAATTTCATGATTTTTACGCACCCGATCGGCGGAATTCGCGATTTTTACGTGCCTAATCGGCAAATTTGTGATTTTTACGCACCCGATCGGCAAAATTCACGATTTTTACGCGTACGATCGACGAAATTTACGATTTAGATGCACCTGATCGGCTAAATTCGCGATTTATACGCAACCTATGGCATAATTCGCGATTTTTATGCAGGCGATCGGCAAAATTCACGATTTTTAAGCAGGCGATCAGCAAATTTTACGATTTTAACGCACCTGATCGGCAAAATTCGCGATTTATACGCAACCTATGGCATAATTCGCGATTTTTACGCAGGCGATCGACAAAATTCACGATTTCTACGCAGGCGATCAGCAAAATTTACGATTTTTACGCATACGATCGACGAAATTTACGATTTATACGCACCTGATCGGCAAAATTCGCGATTTATACGCCCCCTATCGGCGAAATTCATGATTTTTACGCACCCGATCGACGGAATTCGCGATTTTTACGGGCCCGATCTGCAAAATTCATGATTTTTACACAGGCTATCTGCAAAATTCACGATTTTTACGCGTACGATCGACGAAATTTACGATTTATACGCATCCGATCGGCAAAATTCGCGATTTATACGCCCCCTATCGGCGAAATTCATGATATTTACGCACCCGATCGACGGAATTCGCGATTTTTACGGGCCCGATCGGCAAAATTCATGATTTTTACACAGGCTATCTGCAAAATTCACGATTTTTACGCATACGATCGACGAAATTTACGATTTATACGCACCTGATCGGCAAAATTCGCGATTTATACGCCCCCTATCGGCGAAATTCATGATTTTTACGCACCCGATCGACGGAATTCGCGATTTTTACGGGCCCGATCTGCAAAATTCATGATTTTTACACAGGCTATCTGCAAAATTCACGATTTTTACGCGTACGATCGACGAAATTTACGATTTATACGCACCTGATCGGCAAAATTCGCGATTTATACGCCCCCTATCGGCGAAATTCATGATATTTACGCACCCGATCGACGGAATTCGCGATTTTTACGGGCCCGATCGGCAAAATTCATGATTTTTACACAGGCTATCTGCAAAATTCACGATTTTTACGCATACGATCGACGAAATTTACGATTTATACGCACCTGATCGGCAAAATTCGCGATTTATACGCCCCCTATCGGCGAAATTCATGATTTTTACGCACCCGATCGACGGAATTCGCGATTTTTACGGGCCCGATCTGCAAAATTCATGATTTTTACACAGGCTATCTGCAAAATTCACGATTTTTACGCGCACGATCGACGAAATTTACGATTTATACGCATCCGATCGGCAAAATTCGCGATTTTTACGCATACGATCGACGAAATTTACGATTTATACGCACCTGATCGGCAAAATTCGCGATTTATACGCCCCCTATCGGCGAAATTCATGATTTTTACGCACCCGATCGACGGAATTCGCGATTTTTACGGGCCCGATCTGCAATATTCATAATTTTTACACAGGCTATCTGCAAAATTCACGATTTTTACGCTTTTGATCGACGAAATTTACGATTTATACGCATCCGATCGGCAAAATTCGCGATTTTTACGCATACGATCGACGAAATTTACGATTTATACGCACCTGATCGGCAAAATTCGCGATTTATACGCAACCTATGGCATAATTCGCGATTTTTATGCAGGCGATCGGCGGAATTCGCGATTTTTACGTGCCTAATCGGCAAAATTTGCTATTTTTACGCATCCGATCGGCAAAATTCGCGATTTTTACGGGGCCCGATCGGCAAATTTCAAAATTTTTACGGGCCCGATCTGCAAAATTCATGATTTTAACGCATGCGATCGGCAAAATTCACGATTTTTACGCATACGATCGGCGAAATTTACGATTTGTACACATCTGATCGGCAAAATTCGCGATTTATACGCACCCTATCAGCGAAATTCATGATTTTTACGCACCCAATCGGCGTAATTCGCGATTTTTACGTGCCTAATCGGCAAAATTTGCTATTTTTACAATTCCGATCGGCAAAATTCGCGATTTTTACGGGACCCGATCGGCAAAATTCAAAATTTTTACGGGCCCGATCTGCAAAATTCACGATTTTAACGCAGGCGATCGGCAAAATTCACGATTTTTACGCATACGATCGACGAAATTTACGATTTATACACACCTGATCGGCAAAATTCGCGATTTATACGCACCCTATCAGCGAAATTCATGATTTTTACGCACCCAATCGGCGTAATTCGCGATTTTTACGTGCCTAATCGGCAAAATTTGCTCTTTTTACAATTCCGATCGGCAAAATTCGCGATTTTTACGGGGCCCGATCGGCAAAATTCAAAATTTTTACGGGCCCGATCTGCAAAATTCACGATTTTAACGCAGGCGATCGGCAAAATTCACGATTTTTACGCATACGATCGACGAAATTTACGATTTATACACACCTGATCGGCAAAATTCGCGATTTATACGCACCCTATCAGCGAAATTCATGATTTTTACGCACCCGATCGACGGAATTCGCGATTTTTACGTGCCTAATCGGCAAAATTTGTGATTTTTACGCATCCGATCGGCAAAATTCGCGTTTTTTCCGCATACGATCGACGAAATTTACGATTTATACACACCTGATCGGCAAAATTCGCGATTTATACGCTCCCTATCGGCAGAATTCACGATTTTTACGGGCCCGATCTGCAAAATTCATGATTTTTACACAGGCGATCTGCAAAATTTACGATTTTTACGCATACGATCGACGAAATTTACGATTTATACACACCCTGATCGGCAAAATTCGCGATTTATACGCAACCTATGGCACAATTCGTGATTTTTATGCAGGCGATCGGCAAAATTCACGATTTTTACGCAGGCGATCGACGGAATTCGCGATTTTTACGTGCCTAATCGGAAAAATTTTGTGATTTTTACGCATCCGATCAGCAAAATTCATGATTTTTACACAGGCGATCTGCAAAATTTATGATTTTTACGCATACGATCGACGAAATTTACGATTTATACACACCTGATCGGCAAAATTCGCGATTTCTACACAACCTATGGCATAATTCGCGATTTTTACGCAGGCGATCGGCAAAATTCCGATTTTTACGCAGGCGATCAGCAAAATTTACGATTTTTACGCATACGATCGCCGAAATTTACGATTTATACGCACCTGATCGGAAAAATTCGCGATTTATACACAACCTATGGCATAATTCGCGATTTTTATGCAGGCGATCGGCAAAATTCACGATTTTTACGCAGGCGATCAGCAAAATTTACGATTTTAACGCAGGCGATCGGCAAAATTCACGATCTTTACGCATACGATCGAAGAAATTTACGATTTATACACACCTGATCGGCAAAATTCGCGATTTATATGCACCCTATCAGCGAATTTCATGATTTTTACGCACCCGATCGGCGGAATTCGCGATTTTTACGTGCCTAATCGGCAAATTTGTGATTTTTACGCATCCGATCGGCAAAATTCGCGATTTTTACGCATACGATCGACGAAATTTACGATTTATACGCACCTGATCGGCTAAATTCGCGATTTATATGCACCCTATCAGCGAATTTCATGATTTTTACGCACCCGATCGGCGGAATTCGCGATTTTTACGTGCCTAATTGGCAAATTTGTGATTTTTACGCACCCGATCGGCAAAATTCACGATTTTTACGCGTACGATCGACGAAATTTACGATTTAGATGCACCTGATCGGCTAAATTCGCGATTTATACGCAACCTATGGCATAATTCGCGATTTTTATGCAGGCGATCGGCAAAATTCACGATTTTTAAGCAGGCGATCAGCAAATTTTACGATTTTTACGCACCTGATCGGCAAAATTCGCGATTTATACGCAACCTATGGCATAATTCGCGATTTTTACGCAGGCGATCGACAAAATTCACGATTTCTACGCAGGCGATCAGCAAAATTTACGATTTTTACGCATACGATCGACGAAATTTACGATTTATACGCACCTGATCGGCAAAATTCGCGATTTATACGCCCCCTATCGGCGAAATTCATGATATTTACGCACCCGATCGACGGAATTCGCGATTTTTACGGGCCCGATCGGCAAAATTCATGATTTTTACACAGGCTATCTGCAAAATTCACGATTTTTACGCGTACGATCGACGAAATTTACGATTTATACGCATCCGATCTGCAAAATTCGCGATTTTTACGCATACGATCGACGAAATTTACGATTTATACGCACCTGATCGGCAAAATTCGCGATTTATACGCCCCCTATCGGCGAAATTCATGATTTTTACGCACCCGATCGACGGAATTCGCGATTTTTACGGGCCCGATCTGCAAAATTCATGATTTTTACACAGGCTATCTGCAAAATTCACGATTTTTACGCGTACGATCGACGAAATTTACGATTTATACGCATCCGATCGGCAAAATTCGCGATTTTTACGCATACGATCGACGAAATTTACGATTTATACGCACCTGATCGGCAAAATTCGCGATTTATACGCCCCCTATCGGCGAAATTCATGATTTTTACGCACCCGATCGACGGAATTCGCGATTTTTACGGGCCCGATCTGCAAAATTCATAATTTTTACACAGGCTATCTGCAAAATTCACGATTTTTACGCGTACGATCGACGAAATTTACGATTTATACGCATCCGATCGGCAAAATTCGCGATTTTTACGCATACGATCGACGAAATTTACGATTTATACGCACCTGATCGGCAAAATTCGCGATTTATACGCAACCTATGGCATAATTCGCGATTTTTATGCAGGCGATTGGCAAAATTCACGATTTTTACGCAGGCGATCGACAAAATTTACGATTTTTACGCACCTGATCGGCAAAATTCGCGATTTATACGCACCCTATCGTCATAATTCGCGATTTATACGGGCCCGATCGGCAAAATTTACGATTTATACGCACCCGATCGGTAAAATTCGTGATTTATATGCACTCGATCGGCAAAATTTGCGACTTTTTATGCACCCGATGGGCGAAATTTGGCAACATTCGCGATTTCTACGCACCTGAACGGCAAAATTCATAATTTTTTCGCGTCCGATCGGTGAAATTGATCCGCGGGCCACCAGTAATCCGATCGCGGGCCACTTTTGGCCCGCGGGCCACAGGTTGTGCATCCCTAGCTAAATGAAGTATTATTTTTTTAAAAGCTTGATTTAGTTAAAAATATTCAGTTTAAATTAGTTAAATAGTTGTTATAGTGGTAAATTTAAAATTTAAAATTTACTTTTTTGAGTAAAAACAGAGTTGGGAACTTTTTCGGTTTAAAAAAAAAAAAACTCATTTTGGGGAAATCTGAGAACTTTTGGGAAAATTGACTTTCAACTATCTGGAAACACTGAAAATCAGATTGGTACACATGTGTACAGTCGGCAGCAAACAGATTAATACGAGTTAAAAAAGGTAGAGAGGGGTCTTAGATCCGTAATTTTAGATTTTTCAGTTCCATATATCTACTTCTCAGAAGCTATAACCATAAATATTACGAATAAGAAATTTTTATGGTGCGTAGGGTGTTATGATTTGGTTATTTTGATATTTGTAAGTTATGACAGGTTTTGTAAAGCTAATAACTTTCTATTTGCCGTATTAACTCATGTATTATGCGCACTCATGTTGTTCTCTTATCTATTCAGAAAGATAATTAAAATATGTACCGGAAAATGTAAGTAAATATGTTTTATTAATAAATAAAACAAAATTAATTTATTATCCATTGAATAAAAAATTTCTAATAGAGCTCCC